>OY783229.1:56222189-61222189 GCA_963678685.1 Patella ulyssiponensis
TGCCGTGGGTCCTATAAATCAATTCCAACCTATCAGAGATAAAGCAGAATTGTAAACCGTTGGGGTATTTGCCGTAGTCACTAGTCACGAGTTAACTGCAGATAAGCTAGTCAACAAATTGAATTCTGTATGAAACCACTTCATGGATTTACTACGTCTGATTTTATCAAGTAATGATCAACATGGCCACTAACATGCAGATTGCATACACACGAGTTGTTCCATTCAAATTCAACATTAAACAAAAAAAATAACGATAACTTTGCAATTAATACACTTGCATTTATTCACACGCTTATCGTGTTTTGATCCCTAATTAAACCCTTTTAATTTTACTTGGCCTTTTACTATATTTCATAAAAATGGTTATTCATCAAAGGCTGTTGTTCTTTGTGCCTACATTGAGATTTCTTGTAGCACATAGCCGATCATGACTATCCCATCGTCAAGGGGGGTCTTGATCTCACTTTAACTACGTAAATCTTATCAAGATCTTCACGTAATACCCTGCATATTTCGGCACTAATTTCGAAAGGATACAAGCCCAGCTTGTGAGCCGATCAGATTCCTCGACCGCCGATAATACCAAGTCTTGCGCTTTCAAGCTAACATGCCTACCTGTGATAATCGAGTTGCAAAGATCAAGGTTCGTTCACGTCAAGGTTTCCGTGGAGGTCGCTATGTCTCAACCTCTGATTGGACATTACTGTTCACGTGTCTGAAGATACCTAGCTTTAAGTTCGGGAATTGTAAAGTAATATAGCAACGCCTAGATGTTGTAAAACTCGCACACTTTGCTTCGGAAACATGGACTAACCTCCTTTTTTTCGCATGGGTCGCTTCCCTTATTAAATGAAGTCTGTATGACTACAGGCCCTGGACGCAATGGACGGGTACGACTGGCCATAGAAATTATTAACTTAATTGTGTTGTTTATATCTTTGTAGTTTGTTTTATCGGTTTTATTTGTGTGTAGTGTTTTCTTCCTGTACTTACTAATATAATTAATAGATGCGTAATATAACAAATAAAATCCCTTCTCGAGTTCTATCTACATATATACTCATTACCTTTTGAATCCGTCAAAATTGACTAATATAAAATAGGGCAAACAATCTTTTCTCTTGATTGGAAGGAAAGTTCTGTCATCATTCACCAGCAGTCCTGGCGAAAATATTAGCTACTACGACACCTTGACATTCCTTGTGGTCTCTCTTGTCATATGGACAAAGGGTGCATAGTTATATCATGGAATATGTAAATTTTACAATACATTATCTATAAAATTATTTTGTTGTTTGTTTCTCTTGTGTAATTTTTGTTGTCCATCGGGTTTGTTTTGTGTGTAGTGCAGTTCTCCTGCTCTGAGTATGTAAGTGTCAATTAATCTCCCCTGACACTCATGATGGAAATTGTTTTTAAAATTGAGCACCATGTACTACCACTATCTGTAAAATAGCAGGAAAAAAGAATAGTTAGCAATGTCTTTGGTCACGTTCGCTAATTCTTTGCGTCAGGTTGTGTTTCAAAATAAACTTTAAATGAGACTACTCAAAACCCAGGAACACAGTGTACGTCTGAAATACGTGCTTATGATGCATCTTAAAAACCAGAGTTTCGAACAGCTATGATATAACAAATATAAGCACAGGCATAAGTCAAAAATAAAACTTCAACCCACTCTAGCTAGATTGACTAACATCTGCATACTGTCTCTCTAGGAACGCCGAATGGTCTCTGATTTCTAAACTTGCATCTGCCTTTTTTAAAGGCCAATACGCAGTAAAGCAAATACTAATTAATTCATGAAATATGTATGGCATGCCTAATATGGAGATACTATTTTCCTATACAAACAACATATATTTCAATATTTGTAAAACTAGCCGCGACGTTATATCGGGTTTACAAACAAGAGGGGAACTGTTCTTTCTTAATAAATGGGGAATGGCAGTACTAGTCATTGCATGATGTTCTAAGGAAACATATTTACAAGTTAGAAACCAATATTAAACCTGGGCATTATTTATGCTACATCATGTGCGTGACATACTACAATATATAGGTAAATCTTGAATCGTGGTCTTGTTGACGTTATCCCATGGCTGTATAGGTGATATAACCCGCCGCGTGTAATTGGTATTTCTTAATGTTCTGAACTCAAAACCAATGGTTAATATAATATGCACTTTACGTCAAGTTCACACCAATCTGGTTAAAATTAATTCAGCTATCTCCACTCAAAGTCGCAAATACAGACATGCCTTAAAAACGACTTTGCCAATTATCGAAAACACTCTAATACCCTCAGACACCAGTGGCGTCAGAGTGACCGAATGCATATATATTAGGAATACAGCAGGGATGTGCATTTTTAAATTAAATCAAACAATTGACTACGGGATAATTTGTTTTGTATTTTTTTTTTGTATAGGGAAAGGAGAGACAACTAATCTTACTAGAAACATACAATGTTCCTTGAAAAACGAACAGGACAAAAATGGGAAGGTGCCTGCTCGAGTGACGTCAAAGGTTGCACGCGTAGATTATCCGACTTCTTGGTGTTAGGGGATCCTTCATGTGTATGTTTATTAATTTAACGGTGAGCCGACGTGGACAAATTGAGAAACTGAAATGTACAACAGTTTCAGAGATAAAAACCACGGATAATCCGAGAATTTACTTAGGCTTTCATATTTATGATAAATGGGCAGAAATTAAAGACAGCAGAGTCTTTTGTATGCAATGAATTCTCCCGTGGCTTCACACCCGTCGGTTAGAGCCGTAACAATCGAGTCACGTGACACAAACATGGTTTCTTTTAATAGATTTTTTTATAGCTTTTGGTATGTCCTCGTGAATACAGTGTTTTGAGAGGATTAGAAAAAAAAATCTTTGATAGATTAATTAATTTAAATATGTGTTTAGCCCAAATATAACATTAAATCAGAGAGATTGTAAGGTCCAATTTAGAATTTGTTTAATAATGACATAACCAAGACAGTCGCTGTAGTCATATTCCCTGTGTCCTTTTGATCAAAATAAATTGGAGTAACAATAATTGGCTTCCGATTAAAACGAATTGGTTTCTGGCATCGGTAATTTCGTGGTGGTAATTCTGCATGTGGTGCTGTCACAGTATTTTTCTTTTGCAATTGCCATCAATTTTGTTGCCAAAGCTGGAAGAAACAGTAATGATTCTAATGTTATAATTAATATTTATTTGAGAAACTGCTTCGTTCCAACGACATACCAATATATAGTCTAACAATATCTGTTTTATGGTGATCCAAATGCTATCAAGTTACAAATAAAACAAATCTATCTTAAGCTATGCGCTAGACAGCGAACAAATGCTTCGTATTCACCAAGTTTTCGCGGATTCATTAACCGATTTGTAAAAGACGTTCCATGATCAGAGAAGCCAACCGTATATCATTTTCCTGGAGCCATTATTGTACGACGCGAATGAGACGTTCCTTCCCCATGCCAGATTTAACTTTTTAAAACATGCATAACATTTCTTTCTTTGGGCCTGAAATGTTTTCTAATTTTGTAATTTGACATTAATTAAAGATACATTCCCGGGTAAAACTGGGTGATTTGATGATATATTTGGACTAAAACATATTCAAACTAATTAAATTATCATAACTCTTTCCAAAGTTCATCAACATGTACACAAAGCTTTCAATGTTTGCGTGCAGCCTTCGACGTCACGCGTGCAGATATTCTTACTCGCCGGGTTGTTGATTAGGGGGACCCTTACATTTTTGTCCTGTATGCGCCCCATGAGTGTTTTTTGGGGAATCGAGTAATTCTCTAGTAAGATTGGATATCTCTACTTTCCATAAATACCAAATTTGCCATACTTTTATAGGCAATAACCACCCGATAAATACTTTTCTGGGAATCTATCTTTAACTTATCCAGACCATAAAAAAACTCTCGATGTCATCGTTATACTGCAGTATTTACTGGATTTTAATACAATTTGTGATGGATAATTTAACGTAAAAATTGATAATCGAGACATGGTTTGTTATACCAACGTCAGTAATGGCGACCGAGTTTAAACTAAAGCAATTTGACTGAAATTTCCAGCTAATTTGTTTTCATTATCCATTTTTAAACTATCTTAGCGAGAACTGCTTGCTCTTCATCTAATCTTACCTCATGCGCCTTTAATAGACCGTAAAAATTGAAATAGGAAAAATATCTCACTATGTTAGAATTAACAATACAACTAATTTTGGACTGATTGATTTTGTAGAGAATAACAGATTGTTTGAGAAGAAGCATCTGGCTATAATTGAGTATTAATATGATAAGTGTACACGTGTCGTTAATAACTCTCATTAATCCAGCCGATTAAAAGTTGCATACACATGGTATCACAAATTAATTAAACCCTCGATGTTAGGACATTGCTTGTTACCATTATGAAAAAGAGGGGAGTACATGGTGCAAACATTCTACAAACGTAGATGTGATTGTCCTTCGTGGGTCTATTTATCAAATATACATTGGGTCATTTTTGAAAAACAATATGTCATTGTGTTTTATGGATGTGACAGAAAGTAATCTCAGATTGCCCATATCTCGGTTATTTCTTAACGGACCCTCTTAGGGTTTTTCATTTTTTGATTCTTTGGACGAATCCTAGATTGCGCACTGGTCGACGCAGTTTTTCGAAAGTTTGCTCGATTAATATTGGCATCAAAGATTTGCAAGGGTTTTCATCGTCATTTTTCTACATTCACGGTGGTCCACTCCACCTCCGTCATTTTTTCATGTATCAAGATGAAACTTGATAGGAATAAGAAACATATCGATGCCTTCAAAATGGCATATTAAAACATTTTGTTACGGCTTCCGGAAACTTCTGGAAATTACTGAGGCCTTTGGTTTTTTTCCTGGGCATGAATGGAATGAAATGAACTGAAATGGAGAATAATGAGATGGGGTTTAACGTCCTACTCTTCTGCCTGGGCTAATGGGAGAATAACGTCCTACAGTTTTGCTCCCAACCTAGGCTAATGAAGACGGACATACGCCAAGCAAGGTGCTATGGGGGAAATTTTGCCGGGGCAGCGGCGATACGACCTACTCTTACATCGAATTCCAACTGCCAATGGATCTTTTACGTGCATGCCAATGTGTACACGGGACGGGACCTCGGTTTTTGGTCCAGTCCGAACGACTAGACAGCTGTCCTTGTCAGGCCATCCATCCTGCATCACAGACAAGGAGAAACCACACCGGAAAATCTGGATGAACTTTCTCGGCGAATGCTGGGACCGAACATAAATAGTTCACTCCATTTTAAAAATAAACAAAAAATGACATATGGTGGTGTTAGCCCAAGATATTATCTTATATTTTCAAAGACCTTGTCCCATAACATTTTCAAACGCTTGGTCGCCATATTGGAATTTACAAAAAAAACCCGTTCAAATCGATGTTCAGCCGCGAATTTTAATTCCGATTTTCGAAAACTTTTTATTGTATTGAACCTACCTCAAATGGCAACAATCCTTATGGGGCCGATTTTGAATTTCGATATCGTTTACATCCGGTTTCACTTTTGTTCGACTTTTCACATGACCTAACCTTTCAATGATCTTTATCCTCTCAATATATTTTATGATGACCCTGGTGTCTACTAACAATTAATATCAAGAATGACTTTAATTAAATCAACCTATCCATATCTTATATTTAATGTATTGGACGTTACATTTGTAATAAACAACATCTCAACGTCCAGCCTGTTATAGGAGCCAAACTTAACGTTGTGGTCAGTTGTATCTCCCCTGTCATCTCATACCACCGCTATATCTTTCTCATTTAATCTGACACTAACCATGTGATCGGCTTGGAATTCTTTCAATTCTAATAGTAAGTGCAAGGGGACTGCACCACACACAATTTTACACAAAAACAAATAGGCCTATATATGGACAATGCATCGTACTCAGAGACCACAAACAAAACAATTAAAAAAAAGAGTGAATGGATTCGGGGGCTAGCCGTAAGCGTCCACTGCGCTGTACAGTCCCGGGCCAGTGGTGACACAGACTTCACTCATATTTGAAAACAACTGGGAATACAACCAAAAGAAATAATTATATAATGTCAGCATGAGTCATGATCTGTCATTGCAAGAAATACGAATGCAAGCATATTGTAGGGGAGACCGGGGTTAAAAGTAACACGGGTTGGTTGTAACAGGGAAGATAACTCTAAAACAAACAAAGTTGGCGTCATTTAGCGTTACGTCCCCTTACGTTATTGCTTTCCGTTAATGCCAGCACACTTTGCGAGCAGCAGCTTCATAATTGCCGTTTACAAGACAATAATCGCAAATTTGAACCACGTAAGTATTTTTTTGTTTATCATGGCTTTAAATGCAGTGTCGACACTCACTTACTTAAGCTATCTCGTTAAACTACTGCATCTCTTCCGGTCATGGCGCTCGTCAATTTTGAACTCTCTGCATATGATAGTTTCTTGGCGGGGATTTTGTTTAAGCGCGGGGTTAGGGGTTGATTGTAACATGTATGATGGGGCAAGTTGTAACACTGTTACAACCAAACCCCGTTGAAATATGTAGCATAAATATGATAATTAGTTACTCTTTTCTGTGCAGAATGGTTTGAATTTATGAGCGAAAAACGTGCAGAGAAACTATTGCCCAGGATGGTTTAGAGCAGTGGATTTGGATGTCATTGAGGACAGAACAATTCGCTCCGTGGCCAAAGATTTTGATATCTGTAATGTCACACTCTATCGCTTTGTCAAAAAAAGAAAAGAACAATCAGGGGATATTGTTGTTGGTTATAAAAAGAAATCGTCAAATTTTCACTGATGCCCATTTTCTTTGGCCTTTCCCCCAAGCAAGTACGAATCCTGGCCTTTCAATGTGCAAAAGCTTTCGACATCAAGATGCCTCAATCTTCGATTGAGAAGGAATTAGCAGAAACCGATTGGTTTTCAAGATTTCTTAAACGTCACCCTAACCTGTCAATTCGAGTTCCCGAGGCAACCAATATGGCCAGGGCAACCAACTTCAACAAGAATAATGTCAATGATTTTTTCCTCAGATTGATTGAAGTAATTGATCGCTACAAGTTTGAGGCACGAGACATTTGAGATGTCGACGAAACAGGTGTGGTAACCGTGCAAAAACCCAGGAATATTGTGGCGATTAAAGGAAGCAAACAGGTGGGTACCATAACCTCAGCTGAGAGAGGAGCTCTCATTACCATCTATGCCACTGGAACCTTTCACTCACCTATACTCATCTTGCCGAGACATAACTACAGAGACTATTTCATTCGAGGTGGACGTCCAGGATGTGTAGGAGGTGCAAGTCCTTCGGGCTGGATGAATTGACAGCTTTTTCTTCAATTCCTTTGTAACAAATGTGCGTCCATCTAAAGAGAAACCCGTCTTCTTCTTGACAATCCTGAGTTGCGTCTGGACATTGACGTTATAAACTATGCCAAAGAACATGGAGTAGTCCTCTTGTCCCTCCCCCCCCCCCCTCACACCTCTCACAAACTTCAGCCACTCGACCGCACAATATTTGGTCCTAAGAAAAACTATGTGTATGCAGCACAAGATGCGTGGATGCGCAACAACCCAGGAAAATGTATAACCATCTACGACCTACCCGAAATCATCAGCGAGGCATGGCCACGCGCAGCTCTACCATCAAACGTAACAAATGGGTTTCGTGTAACAGGGACTTTTCCTTTCAATGACCATATCTTTACGGATGCAGATTTTGATTCTTCCTCTGTGACAGATCGCCCTGACCCCAAGACTTCTGATGATTACGATGCGACTAAATCAGATCAGGTAGCAGAAGAAAATACCACTGAGCCTCATTCATAAGTCTCACATGATGAAGCCTGGTCATGCATTGAGAGGTATCTCAGAGTCAACATTATGGTCATGGAATCAATTCCTGGAGATGGGCATTGTCCCATTAATGCCATTAGGAGAAGTCTTCAAGCTCAGCGTCTCAAAGAACTTACGTATGATGAAATATGTTCACTCCTTATGAAAGAATTAGAGGGAAACATTGAGTATTATGCAAACTTTAAAGGGGGTGAAACAGGCTTCATCAAAAGCATATTGAAGTATATCACAGAGAGGAGATACAACACAGAAGCAGTAGACCTGGTATTACGTGCTTTTTGTAACGTTTTGAAGGTTACTGCTAATGTCTACCAGTTCAGAAATGGAAGTATAGCCGAGACTTCCCATACTCCAGGCCGTGTGACTGTTGGGTCTACTGCTATGGTGTATCTTGCCTACTTTGAGGATCATTACAATGCTGTCCAGAGTTGAGGACATCCACATTCATGACCTGCACGCTGATGGCAACGAAACGCTCACCGAGTAAACATACACCACGTCTCCTTTCAGTCCAGAAAAAGTCAGACCCTTTTCAAAAGCAGGTCCACGGAAAATATTATCGAGAGGTTGTAAGCGAAGAAAATCTGCCATACTCACTGATACACCAGTGAAAAAAGCTCTTGGGGAAGAAAAACAGAAAAGCAAGTCAAAACGTAATGGACTGATTGAAAATAAGACAACAGATAGTTCCAAACGAAATTCATCAAAACCAAACAAAGTCTTGCGGAAGAAACATCAGAAAAAGACAACTAAAAAGTCAAGGAAGGAAAAGGCAAAAGAAAGTTCCTCTTCGGATGAAGATGATTGTTTCTGCCTAGTTTGCCTTCTCAAACAGTAGACAAGGAGAAGGTTGGATACAGTGCATTCGGGGAATAAAGTGGTCACGTGAAGAATATACAACGTTCTTACACATATTGTTGCCACAACTGCGATTCTGACGAATCGGAATTTGCCAATTAAATAATGTTTTTCAAGAAACAAATAAAACAAAAACGCATTGTCATTGTTAATATCAGTTTCTGTATTATTTGTTACAAATTACCCCGCTTCGTGTTACAACCAACCCGATGGCGGGGCAGGTTGTAAGTTTTTGTACTCTAAACTCAAGACCATATTGGGAATAGTATTTATTCTGACATAAAAAGATGTATGGGAAATTTTGGACCTATAATTATGTTACAGTATGTGACATTGGGGTAGTTTAAAATGAATGCATAACAGTCATAAAATTGATTTACGTCGAAAGTGTTACTTCTAGCCCCGGTCTCCCCTATTAATTCCGCTATACAAGTAACCGCACCGGTAAATGTATCAGAGAAATAGATAAAAAAACTAAATGCATTAAATCAATAAAGTATATTGAGTGCATTTGGGGCACGTATTCCAACCGTCACAGAAACAAACAAAACTGAATACAAGGAAGCAAAGGAATGTAGACCGTCTCGGAAGACAGCCATCTGCTGACTGAATGGCGTGACGTAAAACTTAAAATAAAGAGATTTTATTCGGGAAAGAAATAGTTCTTTTATTGTTGCATATTTTCAAAAATCGTAATGCCTGTGCATAGAAAACATTATATGGTGTAGTATCTGGTATGTTACTGAAAGTTGACGGGTATTTTACTACTTCAAAACCAAATTTATCTGTTTTATCGAATATACCGACGTTAAATTTATCGTTAAATTATATTGATGTCCAGGTCAAGAACAGATGCATTTATAGTGCCCGAATTTTCTTTATTTAATATAAGTTCAGGAGGCTATATTTCACTCTTATAATTATTGAAATTTTCGTTATCATTGAAGGGTGTTATGTCATCAATGTAACGGAAGGTATAATTTAGACTTTTAGCCACCTTGTAATCCAATAGTTTGTTGTATTATCTGATCCCCAACCTCAAGGCATTGTCAATGAGAAAATGTATGATATTTTGAAATTTTTCTTTATCAAAAACAACCGTGTTGGCATTGCGCCGTTTTATAATCCATCTCGCATCTTGTGAGTAGATGGCCATCAAGTTTCTACCTTTTCCGAAAGCTCAATTAAAGGCTTTATCTACGAACCAATTCAAATTATTTTGAGATCTGCGTGCTGTAGCATAGTATATAAGGTAGAAAAGTCAACGTTTCTATTGATTTTGCATTATCTTTTTTATTGATTTTATCTAGAGTATCTACTGTGGGTTTATTTTTATCAATGATAAAAAAAAATGTTAATTCCAGTATAATTATGAAGTGTTTTGCACCAAATGGCATGTTGGGCCTGGCATAATTTAAGTCCTTCATGTAAGGTATAGTGCATCTATTTTCACATTGCCTCTAATATCATTACACCTGTTAAAATATCTTGTTTAGATAAATCTGTAATACATTTATAAGTGTCATTATTAGTATTAGGCCAAAGTCCATCTTCGGTAAGGATAATTTTAATATAGTATTTTTTACAGATAAAGGCAATATTATTGCTGACCTTATCGACAGGTGTTAGAACAAATCTCTCTTGAAGAGCAGCAAGACATTCAACTGCAGATGTGTTTTTAGGATTTCGGATCGCGGGTGTCTTGAGTTAAGTTTTATATATTTAATTCTCTTTGACAAGAGATAGATAGCTGGGTGCAATATAGTTCGTTGGTAATTCATATTGGTTGCCGCGGTGTATGGCATTATGGGGTATGTTAATGATCGAGTAGGTCTTTTTTTTTGACAGAAGAGAAGCGTCGGAATATCATGTCCCTGCTGGAATTTCGACACCTCTAAACAACACAAGATGATATTCCATTAACAAGTATGTAATCTAAAGCAATTCAAGACACACACACAACCACACACAACAGAATTTGACCAAGATATTTTCCTTTGAAATGTTTTTTCAATAGTTCTTTTTAAATTCCAAATACTTCAAAGCAGCTCGGCGCTTTGGTTGAAAATTGGATAAACTTAGCACTTCGCAATTGAAAGTGAAATGGACAATATTAATTGCGGAACGCTGTTTGTTTGTGCTTTCACATTGGTTTCTTCTGTGGGATGAAAATATATGATTAACTTTGCATATTTAACAAGTGAAATAGACAATTAATTTATACTATCTTGAAATTATGGACATTTTTGTACAACCTTCTCTGTGAATATTATACAGGGTATGGCTTCTTTGTAATAAGATTATTCTTATCATATTTTTAAATTGTCATTATTCTGTTTCAGTAAAGCTATGGGATATCAAGAATACCAATTAAATCTGGTAAAGTTAAATTTGACAGAGTCAAATCAGAGGGATTTTAATCATAATAAAATCAGGTTTTTTTTTTGTATTTTGATGTTAATATTTGGTGTTCGAAGTTTTGAATTTTTTCCCCCAATAATATTAGGGGTGATTTTTACCTACTTTCCAAAATGGGGGATTCTTACTGAGAGGGGAGTAGGTTATTGGCAGTGGAATTTTTACTGGAGGATTATTTCCTACATTCGTGTATAGATAGTGATAGTGTAGTATTGTATTTGTGGTCCCTGTGACGTCACCAGCCGTGCAATCGAATTAAGGCTGTAATTGAAATATTAAAAAGTGTTTTGGCTGTCTGATACATAAACGGTAATATGTCGAATAATTTTGATCAGATTGACGTATACGGGCCGTTAAGTGTATATTGCGACCACTGGCTATATGTACATAAAATTTAGTTTGGCCGCTTGCTGTGCTCTTTAAGTAATAATAATTATGAAAGCATAGTAGGCCTATGGGACACAAACTAGGTCATTGCGGGACTAACAATAACATGGTTTAATTTTATTTCAATAATTCGCTTGCGCGTAGGGGTCTTTAGCAGTGGAAGGAAACCGGAAGATTCGGAGAAAACCCACGAAGTTGGACAGGCGACTCTATTCCTTGTCACGTACAACCGGGGATTCGAAACACGCCAGTTGACTCGATGACAACTTTATGATACAGCGCGCATGTGCTAACCATGAAGCCATCCACCCACCCGCATATTATTGGTTTGGTTATTTGTATAACGAATAACTAAGGAAGACATCATTATACACCGAGATCTTTGGAGATGAAACAAAATGAACAGCTTATATTGCAATTTTTTTTTCGAAATCTGTTCACTAGAAGTAATCAGTGTGTTTCAAAGGATCATCCAACCAGATTGCAATGATTTTGCGTTTCACAGTTCAATAGCACTAGCTTATGAAATGTAGGTTTCAATTAATTGGAGATGTATTCCATGGACTTTTGAGTAAATGGGTAAATAAGAATATAAGCCATTTTTGTATACAGTATTATAGAAATCGCTTCAGGTCACTGACTGACGTATAGCCAAAGTATTTAAGATTTTCAGGACTACAAATCGGTATGTTTACTTGTTCAATAAATCGGTATCGTCCAGTAAATTAATCCATAAAACTGAAGTCCATCAAGATTTCCACTCGCCAACAAACGTGCCATTAAACTACATTATCTATACACGTGTTTCTTTGAAAGTGGCTACACGTGATCGATGTTATCGTTCGGTCATCATTGACGGTTCTATTTAAACGACTAAATTACTATAGATGTGTTTAATAACGATTGCTGTTTAATCTAACTCTTTGTCACCCTAAAATAAACAGTAATTTTAGTATAAAGTCATTGTTCGTGATTTATATAACCGTCATTAATATTTCTGGTCTTAATGACTTAGTTTTATCCGGGTATTTTTGCAATATGGCCGATACGTTTTTGCTCTACATCTTGATAAGAATATGCATAATGGAGGTCGGTGATGGTCGTGGGGCAACAAAACTACAGACTTTCATGTGCCATACAATTCAAACGATTTTGTCAACTTTACACCCTCCCCGCGGGCCAAAACAACCACACTACCTTCAAAACAACCAGGACTAGTAATATCCTAATAGACTCGATGAGTTTAAAGGATGGCATTTGCGCTAAAAATTTCTATTTAACTTCCGGCAATGCAGTTCGTTTATTTATAGCAATTCTATCTTTGCTCCCCCTCTCAGTTCATTGCATTCTTGTTATCTCATTGGTCAAGAAGCAAAGAAGGGTGTTTGAATTTTCAGTTTTGTAAGATTATTTTTTACGAATATACATGATTTTGAGACGGAAGGATCAGGAAATAAACATTTCTGGATTAGAGAAATCACCTGCCAAATTGACGACACAGCGTTTAGATTTTTATGAAATAATTGTGAAAAACGGAATCATTACACTGGAGTTATGTTAATTGTGTGGTCAATTGTCTTAGTTGGTCATCACATTTTTTAAAAAAATAATAATACATTTTTTAAAAAATGATATATATATATATATATATATATATATATATATATATATATATATATATATATATATATATATATATGTATATTATTTTTAAAAAATAATAATATATATATTTTTTAAAATAATAATATGTTTTAAATAAACATGTATTTTTTTTTTAAATAAACATATATTTTTTTAAATAAACATATTTTTTTTAAATAATAAAATATTTTTTTAAAATAATGATATATATTTTTTTAAAATAATGATATATATTTTTTTAAAATAATAATATATTTTAAAAAAAAAACAATAATATATTTTTAAAAAAATAATAATATATTTTTAAAAAAATAATAATATATTTTTAAAAAAATAATAATATATTTTTAAAAAAATAATAATATATTTTTAAAAAAATAATAATATATTTTTAAAAAAATAATAATATATTTTTAAAAAAATAATAATATATTTTTAAAAAAATAATAATATATTTTTTAAAAGATAATAATATATTTTTTAAAAGATAATAATATATTTTTTAAAAAATAATAATATATTTTTTAAAAAATAATAATATATTTTTTAAAAAATAATAATATATTTTTTAAAAAATAATAATATATTTTTTAAAAAATAATAATATATTTTTTAAGAAATAATAATATATTTTTTAAGAAATAATAATATATTTTTTAAAAAATATCGTTTGTAACGAAATTTAAATTTTAACAAAAAACTTTTTTATTAATGTATTTTTTTTTGATGGCCTTTTACCCAGGGTTAACGGGTCGTCTGATTTGGGCAAAAATGTTAACATTTTTTGTCCCGATAATTTTCCGTGGCCGCTATTGGCTAATTCAGTTGATCGGTTATAGATAAATTATTTATTATCCGATTTGTATAAAACAAAGTTCATATGCTCCATTGCCCCAATTGACATTTTTTTTTGTCACCGGCAAAGTTTCCTGTCGGCACCGTAAGTGACCTAAATTTAGCAAAAACTACAATTTTAACAGTTCGGTACCACTTTTTGAAAGCAAAAATTATTATTTTCAAATCTAATATGACTGAAAAGATGTGCCATATAAAGGCGCACAAAACATCGCGCTCAGTTTTTTTAATTTCGATTTCGTTTTCGTGCAATTTGGATTTAAGGGTGAAAAAAGGTGTCAAAATAAGCTATTTACAACCCATCCAGCGTCTTCATATTAAAAAATATATCTTCGTAACATTCATAATCTCGTAGCAATAACCCATACGAAGAGAATGTATGTGAAAATTAATTTGTAATATGCGCAGTTGCCGAGAAATAGGCAATTTTGCATGAGTCACTTTTCACGAAAGTTTGGCTGTAAAAGAATCAATTATTATTCGATTTTCAATTTTCTTTCGCCATTGCATGCCTAATACCATAGTGGACTACGTCAAACCATTTTACTTCTTGCGCTGCCGCCGGAAATGACGTCATTTGCTCAAAACTTAAATTTTAGCCTTCAAAAACAATATTTTATTCAAATGAGTCGTATTTGTTATTTTTTTCAAATTATGATATTTGATTCTATTGATGAAATAGATTGAACCCATACGATCATACAGATATCACAAAACGGTTTCTAACTTGTACGGTTGCAGAGAAATGGGCGATTTTCCACAAGTCACTTTTCGAGGATTTTGGTCTATAAAAGTGTCAGTTATTATTCGATTTTCATAAAATTTTCACCACATGATATCTTACGTCATTTATAATTTCATAGAACTAATTTAACATTTTCAGTATCATTTTCGAGCAAATTCGATTAAGAGTTGAAAATAGGTGTAAAATTGACCTTTTACAACCCATTCAGGCTTTTCAGATTTTAAAATATTTCTACGTAACTTTTATAAACTTGTAGCTTTGATCCATACGCAGAAAATGTATGTTAAAATTAGTTTCTAATATAAGCAGTTGCCGAGAAATGGGCAGTTTAGCATAAGTCACTGCTTTCGTAATTTTGCCTGTAAAATAGTCAATATTAATGGATATTCACAAAAGTGGCATCATTTGATTCAAAAAGCAAGTGTGCGTCATATATTGTTGATTACTATTTAAAATTGATACCGGAATTGACGTCATTTAGTCAAAAACTCCATTTTTAACTTTTAAAATCGATATTTTTTTCAACCAAGAATTATGTCATATGTAATAATAAAATTAACTTTTGGTTTAAATTCACATATTAACAAAACTCATATGGTCATACAGATATCATAAAATTGTTTCTAACTTGTTCGGTTGCCGAGATATAGGCGGTTTTCTACAAGTCACTTTTAAAGGTTTTTGGCCCGTAAATGTGTCAATTATTATTCGATTTTCATAAAAGTTTCATCATTTGATGCCTAATGTCATAGACGATATTATAAACTTAATTTAACATTTTAGTAACACCGGAAGTAATGTCATTTTGGCAAAAACTGTATTTTTAGCCTTCAAAACAGATATTTTATTCAAATGAGTCTGTTTTGAAATCTTTTTCAAATTATGATATTTGATGCCAATCAACAAATAGAATGAACCCATACGATCATACAGATACCACAAAACGGTTTCTAACTTGTACGGTTGCAGAGAAATGGCCGATTTTCTACAAGTCACTTTTCAAGTATTTTGGTCAATAAAAGTGGCAATTATTTTTCGATTTACATAAAATTTTCACTATATGATATCTTATGCCATTTCTGATTTCATGAAACTAATTGAACATTTTCATTATCACCGGAAGTACTGTAATTTTATCAGGATCAATTACATGTTACAAATGTATAAAATGAATTGATATTGCTGGATTTTTGTTGATTCTGTTTCCCTTTTATTTGATGTGTGCAATGTTTATGTGGAAATCTGTTTATCGGTGCCATTGGTTCAAGGGCAACATGGGAGCGAAAGTGACATAAGTTTAAAGTTAAAGTGGCACCAGTGAAACCCGTCATTCCTGCATGCAGGTCTAGTTTTAAAACATGATCAGTTGACAAGGTTATTTTATATTAAAGTTTTGCATGAGTAGCGTTACGTATGCAGTGAGCACTTATTTTGACACCGACTGCTCCTATTTTGCGACCGACTGCACTGATTTTGCGACCGACTATCCCCCCGCCGCCACACACACACACACACATTTACGTCCCTGGTCACGTGATCAATTGGAGGATCATTCCACATTTTAGCTGCTCTGACATAGAAAGCATAAAAATTTGGGTGCTTTGTCAGAGTAAAAATTCATTTGTACACACCCACAAGCGCTTTAAATTGAACCCTCGCTCCAACTGGAAGTCTATGCCGCTGTGGCGTTTGTGTAACTTGTCCGATGATCAAGTTTTCGTGTTCTAGTTACGAGACGTGCAGCATTGTTTTACGCTATTGTAGTCTGCTCCTCATAGAAGGGGGTTTGTATTGTCAATATTAGACGTTACTTTGGTAGGCATCAGTATAGGGATTACAGCGTATTGTCATTTGAAGATGCACTTTCCGTATGATATTATTGATTTGGGAAGCTGAGGACATAAATTCTTAACTTGATTCTTTGGAGATGAAATGAAATGGGGTTTAACGTCCTACTCTTAAACTGGGCTAATGAAGACGGGCGTACGCCATACAGTGTGCTATGAGGGAAATTTTGACCGGTCATCGGCGCTACGGCCTACTCCTACAACAAATTCCAACTACCAAGGCATCTTTTACGTACACGCCAATGTCTACTCGGTACCTCGGTTTTTCGTCCCATCCGAACGACTAGACAGCTATCCTTGTCAGGCCCGCCGGTCGGCACCACTGACAAGGTGAAACCACGCCGGAAAATCTGGATGAACTTCCTCGGCCAATGCAGAATCGAACACCCGACCTCCAGGCTAGCGAGCCAGCTCCTTACCTAGAAATGGTTCCACTACTGATGTCTTCCGTTTTACTCCAGGCACAGTAGTGGCTTTTCCTATAGAGTTCCTTTGCGCAAATTTTTTAGTCAAATGACTACAAAAAGTTTACTGGCCCATAGCTCCCTTAATTTACACATAAACTAATCCAAAACCGTACTGCACAAAGCTTAACATATAATAAATCAATTCCCATTGAAATAACGGTGAAGCCTTACCGCATAATCATATGATTTGATGAAACCCAACTGCTACGCGAAATTTCAACTGGCCGGTGTCATGACACCGGCCAGTTGTGTACTCCGTCATTAGGCCTACAACATAAACATCGCTATGCAAAGAAAAATTGTTCGGTAACTATTTTAATGGTCCAGTCTTGTGATAGAATTACTTATAACAATACAAACTGTAATGATATGTGTTGACAATTGTGCTTTTGAACCTATTTGAACTTGCGTAAGGGTTCTTAGACTGTATCAATTGTAACCTTAAACACAGTTTAAGGTTACAAGTATAGTAACTGGGTCCTTACCCACTTAGTCACCGTGATTCCAGAGCACTCACCTATCTGAATTGAGTCAGCTTCATTTGTATTCTTTGTTTTTACTAGGTCAAGTTTTATTTAGTCGGTTGCTAACAGAATAATTAAGCTAGTCACAAAAGCTCGCTCTTTTTCAACTTAATTGGCAAAGAATTTATATAGGCTTTGTCAGTTTTTCAATCCTTCGCAAATGAATAAAATATTTGTTTAAACTAAACTCACGTTAATTAATATCGTCAACACGAACGTCTCCCTTATATAGTCTTTCAAGAATAATTAATGATTCATTGTGTACATAATATAATATGGTCAAAGGAAGGGCTATTTAAAGATACATTATGGGAGCTGACAATTATCACTCTAATAGTTAATAACGACCAAATTCAATGGGAATTGGCGACAATTTCAGTCAAATTGATCCACTAAGAACCGAGATTTTAGCGACTGAATATTGGGGTCATCCAATCTGATTAAAACACAGATCCAATTTCGTTTCGTTTTTTATAGTTCAAAATTTCGTTTTTACTTGTCTTCACTACTCTTGGATCTGGAGGACTTGTTATTTAACTGGTGTTCTACCTGAAATGAGGGGTCGGCCAATCAAATGGTCTGTCGAATCGACCCTTTGACCTTTTCATGCGTGGAACTGTGGGTAGATATTACCAGCCAACGACGTCTATACTAACACCAGCGGATAGAAATCATAACAAAACACAAGTGGATTTTGAAAAGCATGGCGATCGCTAATTGGTTAATCGAATGACTGACGTTATCGGGTCAAATGTCCCGTGCTTGATACCTGACGTCATAGAACGTGAGCGTTCACTATAACTAGTTAGATCTACATGAGTGTAGGCCATCGAAAGTATAAAAAACGAAACGAAATATAGATCTATATTTTAATTAGATTGGGGGTCATCATTACTAATAATAATAATAATTTATTTTAATCAGTGTCACCATCTTTACAAAATACATTGCACAAATACATAAAAACAAAATTATTAAGATGCCAGCCGATAACGACTTATGAGACACTATATACATATGCAAAACAATTAAAACATTCAACAATATATGTTAAAAAATGATAAATAGCAATAAAAGTGAGACACATAAAATACAAACAAATACGTAAACGTTTAGGTTAAAAGAGCATTTTTCCTCTGTTCAAACATTCTATATATACAAGATGCAATATGAGGTAAAATATCAGTAGTATTCATTAAGAAGTACATTTTATTTACATTATCATACAGGTTAAAAGTTGGTTCAATTTGGCAGGCTCTGGTACATATTGATTGTCTTATATCGTTATAAAAATCACAATTAAAAACAAAATGTTCTTCATCTTCAACTTGTCTATCATTACAAAATATACATATTCTTTCATACACGGGCTCGGGTGGTTTTGAAAAACGTCCAGTTTCTATTCTGAGGGGAAGTGATCCAGCTCTTAATTTTGACAAAACTCGTCTGTGTAACCTATTCTTAACTACTTGAACATAAGGTTCCGTACCAATTTACGATATGATCTCAGTTTATTGCCATTTAGACAAGTCTTATCATCCCATTACTAAAGTCGGCACGATAAAAAAAACATAGTCTCGATTATCCAGTTTTGGGGTTAAATTATGAATGGAAGTCGAACAGCAAATCGGAACGCAATCCAATAAACATCACAGGCTAGCGATGCCATAAAGAGTTGATTACGGTCTGGATAATTTAATTTAGATAATATTCCAGGCCTAATGAAAGACCCACAATAGGCAGATTCTGCTATTGCATAATGTATGTTTAAGTAAGTGACGAATATTGCCCTGTCTGTAAAACAATGCACGAAGATATTGAACATGTATTCATTAGATGCCAACATTTAACAGATTTTAACTTCTTGATTAAAGATATACTATTTGTTGTACAGATCCATCAAGCTGAAATAAATAATCTACAAATAAATCAAATTGAAAGAATATTCTAAAAGCTTGTGTCCGTTAATGTATTATATTAAATCATGTATATTAATATTCCCCGCAAGGATTAGGTCTCTCTCTACTTTAAGCTGTAACACACATAAAGGGAGATAAGTCATATTTATTTTTTGGGCTTAGACTAGCAATCTTCTCCACATTCAACATTAAATACATGTATATATTTTTGTCGCCTGCCTTTCAAAGAAATCAGGTGACTATTAAAATGGGCCTGTCTGTCTGTCTGCCCGTCTATCTGTTCGTCACACTTTTTGGGACACGATAACTTTGGTTCTAATTTATTGAGAGTTGAACACTTGAGTAAGTTCGATATTGACTATTTTCTGCTGAGGGTTAGCAGAGCTATAAGCAAATTCATTGGTCGAGATTTTGGAACACAGTAACTCTCCTTCTAAATAAGGTAGAATGTTCACACTTGGTGTAAGGGTTCATTAGGTGAATGTCTTGGTTATGGAAGCCTATTGCGGCCATTTCAGAATCTCGTCTTCTCGCCGCGAGAAGTCGAGGGCGAGAACACGAGAAGACGAGAAGTCGAGGGCGAGAACACGAGAAGACGAGAAGTCGAGGGAGCGAGAAGTCGAGGGCGAGGGAGCGAGAGAGCGAGAACACGAGGAAACAGGGCGAGAATACGAGGATCTCGCCCCGAGAACACGAGATTACTTTCACCTCGACTTCTCGTCTTCTCGTCCCTCGACTTCTCGCTCCCTCGTGTTCTCGCCTTTGAAAAACCTCGTGTTCTCGCTCCCTCGCCCTCGACTTCTCGCTCCCTCGACTTCTCGCCCTCGACTTCTCGCCCTCGACTTCTCGTGTTCTCGTGTTCTCGCCTTTGAAAAACCTCGACTTCTCGCTCCCTCGCTCCCTCGCCTTTGAGTCAATCTCGTCTTCTCGTGTTCTCGCTCCCTCGCTTCGTCACAATCTCGTCTTCTCGTGTTCTCGCTCCCTCGCCTCGGAAGTGCAGTTATTACGCATGTCCACTGACTACCGTATCGGCATTTGTATTTTGACATGGATTATAATAAACGAAAATGTTTGAAGTTCTAGAAAATGTAATAGTCCTAAACAAGTTTAATCTCTTCTTGCACAGATAGTATTGTATTCTGTAATTGATTTTAAGTCTTCAGTCAAATCTTTCTTTGCTCTCTAAAAATATTCATCGGGAGTTTTCACTTGATGCGTGGTTTTGTCAGTGCTGCAGGATGGAGAGCCTGACAAGGGAAAATGTATAGTTGTTCGAATGGGATTTTTAAAAACCAGGTCCGGAATCGAAATGAAGTTGGTTCTACGGTGGCTCACTGCGTAGGAGGTTTTCTCTCTAACTTAATCGAAGTTCATCGCGATTTTTCTGCCTATGTCCACCCTTGTCACTGGTGTAGAACAGAGAGCCTAGCAAGAGACAACGTATAATCGTTCGGATGAAATAAAAATAACCGAGGTGACGTGTCCTGAATCTAAATGAAATGAAATGAAATAAAATGGGGTCTAACGTCCTACTGTTCTGTTCCTAAATTGGGCTAATGACGACGGGCATACGATACAATAATACAGTGTGCTATCAAGGAAATTTTGCCCGGGCAGTGGCGCTAAGGCCTACTCTTATATCGAATTTAAACTTCCAAGTGATCTTTTATGTGCACGCCAATAGGTGTCCTTGACAGGCCCTACGTTTTGCATCACTGACAAGGAGAAATCACGCCCGAAATAAAATCTTGATGAACTTTCTCTTCCAATGCAGGGATCGAATACCAAGTGGTGTAAGTGGTGTAGGACGGGGGGCCTGAGAAGGGACAAAGAATAGTTGTTCGGATGGAATACAAATAACCGAGATCCCGTGGCCGGAATACAAATGGAGCTACGATGGCTCAGTGAGTAGGATCGACGTTTGCTCTTTTACTTTATCAAAGTTTTTCAGGATTTTTCGGTCGGGTTCCTGCTTGTCAGTGGTATAGGACTGAAGACCTGGCAAGGGACAACGTATAGTCGTTTGAACGGATATATAAAATACGAGGTTCTTTGTCCGAAATCGTAATGAAGTGGTGGCTACAATGGCTCAGTGTGTAGGACGTTTGCTCTCTCGCTTCATCGAAGCGCATCGGGCTAAATTTCTGGAGATGTCCTCCCATGTAAGTTGTGTAGGATGGAGGACGGAGGGCCTAGCAAGCGATAACGTGTAGTCGTTCGGTTTCGATTCGTCGTGTGGGGTTTTTCCGGTTTCTCCCACTGTCGCATACATTTCTTTTCCGATGCATTGCACAATACGTCAGCACTAGAATTACGTTATCCCTTTACTGGGGTGAAAAAATCAAATTCTAAGACAATATCAGAAACCAAAAATCAACGTCATAGGGTCACGGGTCAATAGCCATAATTAGACCATGGAATACCTTTTACGAGACGGAACACGTTGGTTTGTTTCCATTTGTCAGAGAGAATTTTTCTGAAAATATCACAGGTACATGGGGACAGGAACGCCCTTATTAGACTAAGGCACACCAGACCTATAATATAATAATACTAATAGAGTCTATGTGATTTTTCAAAGTTTTTGAGTTTCTGTTATTTTCTGAACATATTTTAAATTTTTGATCTTATTTTATCCATATTTGATGCTAAATGATATAATATTTACTATCAAACATGTAATTCATATTTAAAAAAAAATACCATCTGATGTATAGATCAGGTGTGCCATAGTCTAATAAGGGCGTTCCTGTCCCAATGTACCTGTGGAAAATATGCCGGGATTACTGTATAATACCACATATTAAATGTTGCAGTGACACGATGAAAACGACTAATCCCAGGTCTGTGGAATAAATATGGTCAACAGTAGAGAAATAGCACCAATGATTGAAAGAATCTGTTATTTACTGGAAACAAGTATTTTTTATAAAAAACTATTTCAGTAAAACAATATCCAAGAGAAATACATACTTAATACACATGAAAACGATTTTGGCAAAAATAAACAAACGCAATAATATAAATTTCCTCATACACAACAATACCATACACTACTAGTAAGAGAAATGAGGTTTAACGTCCACTCGACACAAATTTGGTCATTTCCGGACTAACATATGGTTTAATTTTATTTCAATAATTCGCTTGCGCGTATGGGTCTTTAGCAGTGGGAGGAAACTGGAGTGCCCGGAGGAAAACCCACAAGGTTGAGAAGGCAACCTATCTCCATGCCACATACGCTCACACAGGGATCGAAACCACAGCCGCAAGCCAGAGGTGACCGGCCAGCTAGAGGTTGAAGCGTGGCACTCTAAACCACTAGGCCATCCCAACCCCCCCACTACTAGTAAATGAAATGAAATGGGTTTTAACGTCCTACTCTTCTGCACCTAACCTGGGTTAATGGAAGACAAGCATATGCTATACAGTGTGCTATGAGGAAATTTTGCCCGGGCAGCACCGCTACAGCCTACACTTATATTGAATTCCAACTGCCAAGGGATCTTTTACGTGCACCCCAATGTGTACACTGGACCACGGTTTCCCATACCATCTTAACGACTAGACAGCTGTCCTTGTCAGGCCCCTCAGTTCTGCATCATTGACAAGGGGAAACCACACCGGTAAATTGAGATGAACTTTTTTGGCCAATGCAGGGATCTAACACACCACAAGTATTGATGAAAAATGTATATAATAATTATAATAATATCATTGTTCTGGAGAACGGTTTCTAATCTGCTGTTCAGATTGTTATATTCACAGAATACACACAGATCAGGTCTTGTGCCCATTTACACTGTACAAGATATATACCAGTAAATAAAAATAAATATAAGAGAAAAACAAATAGTTATCTTAATGATTCCAGTAAAATGAATTAGAAATGAAATGAAGTTTAACGTCCTACTGTTTTGTTCCTATACATGTACTGGGCTAATGAAAACAGGCATACACCATACAGTGTGCTATGAGGGAAATTTGGCCGGGTATTGCACTATTCCCTACTCTTCTTTCGAATTCCAACTGCCAAGGGATCTTTTTATGTGCACACCAATGTAAACAAAGGACCTCGGTTTTTCATCACATCCGGACGACTAGACAGCTGTAATTGTACCTTTTTACATGCACACCAATGTATACAAGAGACCGCAGTTTTTCGTCACATCCAAACGACTAGACAGCTGTCCTTGTACCTTGTTAGACCCTCCTTTTGCACCACTGACAAGGAGAAACCACGTCGGAAATGAAACAGAATAAAAAAATAAAATGGGGTTTAACGTCCTACTGCTCTGTTCCTAAGCTACACTAATGAAGATGGGCATATGCTATACAGTGTGCTATCGAATTCCAACTGCCAAGGGGTCTTTTTACGTGCACACCAATGTATACAAGGGACCTCGGTTTTTCGGTACATCCAATCAACAAGACGGCTGTCCTTGTACCTTTTTACAGGCACACCAATGAATACAAGGGACCTCAGTTTTACGTAACATCCGAACGACTAGGGGGGTTGGGATGGCCTAGTGGTCTAGAGTGCCGCGCTTCGGCCTCTAGCTGGCTGGTCACCTCTGGCTTGCGGCTGTGGTTTCGATCCCTGGTGTAAGCGTATGTGGCATGGAGATAGGGGCGCCTTCTCAACCTCGTGGGTTTCCTCCGGGCACTCCGGTTTCCTCCCACTGCTAAAGACCCCTAGGCGCAAGCGAACTATTGAAATAAAATTGAACCATGTTAGTCCCGAAATGACCTAGTTTTTGTCGAGTGGACGTTAAACCCCATTTCTCTCTCTCTCCGAACGACTAGACAGCTGTCCTTGTACCTTGTTAGACCCTCCTTTTGCACCACTGACAAGGAGAAACCACGTCAGAAATGAAACAGAATAAAAAAATAAAATGGGGTTTAACGTCCTACTGCTCTGTTCCTAAGCTAGACTAATGAAGATGGGCATATGCTATACAGTGTGCTATCGAATTCCAACTGCCAAGGGGGCTTTTTACGTGCACACCAATGTATACAAGAGACCTCGGTTTTTCGTCACATCCAAACAACTAGATGGCTGTCATCGTACCTTTTTACATGCACACCAATGAATACAAGGGATCTCGGTTTTACGTGACATCCGAACAACTAGACAGCTGTCCTTGTACCTTGTTAGACCCTCCTTTTGCACCACTGACAAGGAGAAACCACGTCGGAAATGAAACAGAATAAAAAAATAAAATGCTGTTTAACGTCCTCCTGCTGTGTTCCTAAGCTTGACTAATGAAGATGGGCATATGCTATACAGTGTGCTATCATGGAAATTTTACCAGGGCAGCGGCGCTACGGCCTACTCTCATCACATCAGAACGACTAGACAACTGTCCTTGTACCTCGTCAGTCACCCCCTCCCCACGGCCTGCACCACTGACAAGATAAACCACCTCGGAAATGAAATAGAATAAAAATAAAACAAAACCATACAATATTAATCAGCATAGTGACAAAATATAACATGAAAATTTATTGTCATATACAGTACATTTAATTAAAACATTTTTTAAAATATGTATTAAATGTATTTAAAAACTGCTTAAAAAATACATGTACATGAATACAGGTTTAAGCCTACTCATAAAAAATCACATATTTCATAGATATCATCATCAGTATTAAAATCAATGTCACTGTCGAACAATTTACACAAATCCATACAAGAAAGTTTTCACTTGTAACAAGTACATCTATCTGTAATGCAGCCTGATTTGTATCCACAGTGAAAATTTTATTTGGTGCTTGATCTCTAGTTACCCTAACCCTGTCATTTTAAACAGTAGTGTTTAACAAAAGGGGCAAAAAATTTTGCAGCTACAGTAAGGCAACCCGGGGGGAATGCGCCAGAATAGGCCCCCGTTTTGATTGGTGGTGCAAGGGACAAAGCAACATTTTCATCCAGGGGACACATGCAAAGTCAATCTGGTGTGGAATTAATTCACACATATTTTTTTCATAAATAGGGCCTAACATGTGCTCTTGTACCAACTCATCTATTTTGGTTCTCTTTTTCTCCATAACATCTTGGGTATATTTCTTAAAGTACTGTGCATGGTGTTTCACCTCAATGGTGACAGTCTTCACCATATTAGTCCTTATTGGTCTGAGTGGTCTTGATTCGAGTAGTCCTTACTCCTTGGTGACTGCGCGTTGTCAATAGTTGTCATGCATTTAGGAATATAAGAATATCTATCTTTATCAATCAACTTGTTAAATGATCCCCTTAACAAATTAACCAGACCAATTATTCTTTTTTTGTTGGTAAAATTTTAGCTGCTTGCTTCTAACATCACTTTCAAACTTTCGTCAACAAGTTTGGAATCGTGATAATGTTTCATACACAGTTGTTTTTTTTTTTAAGTTGAAATGTGAGAACTCTGTATTATTAGTATACCCCAATGATTGAGAACTTTGTCTGCACATTCCTGGAGTTCTTTGTCTTACAAATCAGCATTTGTCTCCGGCACAAACCTGCCATTTCCATCTAATTCGATCCAATGGTTAGCCAATACCTAAAATTGTTTCCAGCTTGTCGCATTGAACGGTTTTAGCTTAGTGTTTTTAACAAAATATTCACAAGTATTCAGTTTTCGCTATCCTTCCGCCATATTTACTATCAACACAGAACGGTAACCTTTGACTCTACTCGACCTTCCATTATGTGTGTCTGATTGGCGAGCTATGTCACGTGATTTGTTAAAACCAAATCACCGCGGAATTCAAATACCATCGCACATTAAGTAAGCCTGTATTTATTTTACGGCTTCTGTCAAACGTCAAAGAATGGATAACAGAAAAGTCGCGTGACAATGAAGTAATACTAGAAGAATTAGATGATGTACCTTTTTTTACCCGAAACTTGCTAGGACGGAAAACAGAAGCAGGCTAGCTAGAAATTTCTCACCACGGCATATATATGTAGGCCTAAAGTGGAGAATTTTTTGCCTGGACGTATTTTTTCTATTTTTTTATACATTGTCTACCGTAAACAAAGAAGTACTTGTAGCCTACTTTATCTACTTTAATATATATATATTATAAATAAAATCTAAGTGTGTATGGGTGTGTTTATGTATGTTTGTATACTCCACCTACTTATGTGTTATTAAATTAACCAGCATCACAACAGGAATGTTTTAGGTCAGTGAATTCGGGCCCAAGGCGAATTACGCTTCGTCGCCGCGATTAACCCCCACATATCTCGTATCAAATTGAAAAGAACGACCACGTACATGTATTTTAGGCCATCGAATCTGTCCTACAGGCAAATTTGGGCCACGAACGAATAAAACCTCGGGCGAATTTAGGTCCCGTGGGAATTTGAGCACTGGGCGAATATGGGCCCCTAGCAAATTTGGGCCATGGGCGAACTTGGACCCCGGGCGAATTTGGGCCCGTGTATAGGCGGGTAAACTACGAGTAGTTTATTTGATAATATTAGCATCATAGAAAGAAGCGGGTATCGAAACCGAGCCCCCCCCCCCACACACACACACGCACGCCAATGTGTAGCCTATACGAGACCTCGCTGTTCCATGTCATCCGAACGACATGCTGTCCTCAGGCCTTCCGTCCTACACTGATAAGAGGGTACCTCGCAAGAAAGGCTAGACTACGCATTGAGCCACCGCAGCTCCAACTTATTTCGAATCTGGACACATGACCTCGCTCTTTTAACCCAACCCTTCCTTCTCCACTGATATGGAAAAAACCCGCTAGAATATTTCCGATGAACTTTGATGAAATGAAATGAAATATGGTTTAACGTCCTACTGTTCTGCTCCGACTGTGCTATAAGGGAAATTGTGCTCGGAAAGCGGCACTTAGGTCTCCTCTTATATCGCATCCAGGCTGCCAAGGGATCTTTTACGTGTACGTCAATTTACAGATAAGGATTTTCATCCCATCCGAACAAATAGACAACTGTCCTTGCCAAACCCTCCGTCCTGCACCAATGCAATGACATGGGGAAACCACATCGGAAAACCCGATAAACTTTCTTGTCCAATGCAAGGATCGAACACGTGACCTTCAGTTTAGTGAGCCAGCGTCTTACCCACTTAGCTGCCGTGGCTCCAAACATTTACGTCCTACTCACTGAGCCACCGTAGCTCCCACTTCATTTTGATTCCGAACACGGGACATTGTTTTTCTATGCCACCCGAACGACTATACGTGGTCCCCTGTCAATTCT
Organism: Patella ulyssiponensis; assembly: GCA_963678685.1. Lineage (NCBI taxonomy): Eukaryota > Metazoa > Mollusca > Gastropoda > Patellidae > Patella > Patella ulyssiponensis. The sequence goes on from OY783229.1 coordinate 56,250,013, forward strand.
TTCCTCCTACACCACTGAAGTAAGAGAGCAAACGTCCCACTCACTGACCCACCGTAGTTCCCACTTCAATTAGATTCCGGACACGAGGCCTCGGTTATTTTTATTCATTCCGAACGATTATACTTTGTCTCTTGCTAAGCTCTCCGTTCTACAGGACTTCGGTTATTTTTATGCCATCCGAACTATTATACTTTGTCTCTTGCTAAGTTCTCCGTCCTACACCACTGACAATAGTGAACATCGCCAAAAATCACGAGGAACTTTGAAGAAGTTACAGAGCAAACGTCCTACCCAGTGAGCCCCCGTAGAACGAACTTCCTTGCGATTCCAGACACAGGACATCGTTTTTTAAAATCCCATTCGAACAACTATACATTGTCCCTTGTCAGGCTCTCCATCCTGCAGCACTGACAAAACCACGCATCAAGTGAAAACACCCGATGAATATTTTTAGAGAGCAAAGAAAGATTTGACTGAAGACTTAAAATCAATTACAGAATACAATACTATCTGTGCAAGAAGAGATTAAGCTTGTTTAGGACTATTACATTTTCTAGAACTTCAAACATTTTCGTTTATTATAATCCATGTCAAAATACAAATGCAAATACGGTAGTCAGTGGACATGCGTAATAACTGCACTTCCGAGGCGAGGGAGCGAGAACACGAGAAGACGAGATTGTGACGAAGCGAGGGAGCGAGAACACGAGAAGACGAGATTGACTCAAAGGCGAGGGAGCGAGGGAGCGAGAAGTCGAGGTTTTTCAAAGGCGAGAACACGAGAACACGAGAAGTCGAGGGCGAGAAGTCGAGGGCGAGAAGTCGAGGGAGCGAGAAGTCGAGGGCGAGGGAGCGAGAACACGAGGTTTTTCAAAGGCGAGAACACGAGGGAGCGAGAAGTCGAGGGACGAGAAGACGAGAAGTCGAGGTGAAAGTAATCTCGTGTTCTCGGGGCGAGATCCTCGTATTCTCGCCCTGTTTCCTCGTCTTCTCGTTCTCTCGCTCCCTCGCCCTCGACTTCTCGCTCCCTCGACTTCTCGTCTTCTCGTGTTCTCGCCCTCGACTTCTCGTGTTCTCGTGTTCTCGCCCTCGACTTCTCGCGGCGAGGGGACGAGATTCTGAAATGGCCGCAATAGGCTTCCATACTTGGTGGAGTGCGATGATGAATATTATCTGCTCACGGTATGGATAAGCAATCTGATTGGCTGAGGCTTTGGGGCGCGATAATTTTAGTTATAATGAAGTGGGAGCGACGAAACTCCGAATATAGATTCGTTATATCATTACCTTGACTAAGTTCGATGGTGAGAATTTTCTGCTTAGGCTAAGGAACGATAACAACTCTGCTTTTAATTTAGGTAGAATGTTTAAACTTGATGTGGATGTCCATTAGGTGAATGTCTTGACTAAGTTCGGCAATTAACATTTAGAGCTAAAGTTAAGCAGAGCTAATCAATTTCATTGGTTGATGCTTCGGGACAAGTTAACTTTGATTATATCTGATAGAGAGTGATGGAACTTAGTCTATATTTGATAATCAGTTACATTGTTCGATACGTATGGAAAAAATAAAAGTGTGTGGTTAATTAATGTGTGTCATCTGTTTATTTTGGCATTTGGGCGTATATTGCCGTTGCCCCTGTCCACCAACGAAACTTGAAATATAGCTTAATCACTCTAGAATCTCGGTTTCTTTCGATATTGGCATGTTTCTGTTTGTTACTTCATGGATTATGGACCCTGATTATATGAAAAATCACGTTTTTAGCTTATGAACATGGTAGAGGTTACAATTCTTATCCGAATTTGTTTAAACTTGATAATATGTATATTTATAACCCACAGATCTCGGTTCCTTTCGATATTCGCGCATATAAGACAATAACTTCCAGAATTATGGCCCTTGATTGTACGAAAATCGCGTTTTTATCTTGTGGACATTACAGTGGTCTCAATATTTATCTGATTTAAAAAGAAACGTTCGAATATATCACTGATACACCATAAAGTTGCATGAGTTCGAATTTCGTGAAAATCGGACAAAAACTGCGGGACAAAATTGCCGCCCCTCGGACGCAAATAGTGTAAACATCTGTTAAATCAAGGTTGTTGAATGTGAGCCTTCTTGAGGTCACAAGTTTGATCCGATTTTGATGAAACGTACAATACATGGTTATAGCCCAATGATCTTGGTTCCTGTCAATATTCGCGCATATCGGATCGTAACTACCTAAATTATGGCCCTTGATTGTCTGAAATCGCGTTTTAGCTCGTGGTCCCTATATATTTTTATCGGATTTTTGATTAAAAAAACGTCTGACTATATCACCGTGATACGCCACGATAATTGAGATCGAATTTCGTGAAAATCGAACTTAAACTGCCAGACAAAATGGAACAAATATCGTAAAAAAAAATATGGTATATCAAAGTTGTTGTCCCTCTAGATGTCACGATTTTTATCCGATTTTGATGAAACTTTAAATCTATGTTTATATCACAAAGATCTTGGTTCCTTTTGATAAACGCGCATGTCTGAATGTAACTTCCTGGATTATGACACCTGATTTTTTGAAAAATCGCATTTTTAGCTTGTGGATTCTTTAGATGTCACTTTTTTCCCCATCTTAAAAACGGTTTCACCACACCACCATAATGAAGGTTAAATTCGAATTTCCGGAAAATCGAAACGAAATTCCACGGCAAGTGAAGATTGTGGACACTCTAGCGGTCACAGTTTTATCCGATTTGATGAAACTTAAAACTTGTCCACCCTCAAAGATTTCAGCCCCTTTTAATATTTGCGCATTTCAGAACAGAACTTTATGGAATATGGTCCCTGGTTGTACAAAAAATCGCGTTTGTTTTAAGCTTGTTCTGGCAGCCGTTGTTTTTTTTATATAGCAGTCTAGTATATTAAATTAAATAATGATGTATTCAGTAAAAAATATCTGGTTATGTATATTCGGTATCTTGAGTAATGTTCAACGATAATCTTTCGCGAGATTAGTAATTTTTGGCCTGAAGTTGGAAGAGAATCTATCCGTTGCGGCGACGAGCACTCCTCCGGCTAGATAGTTAGTAACATTATATGTGTCAACAATATTATCAGTTTTCTTTGAATAATAATATCGTTGTTTGGCTTCCAAATTTTTATTGCCAAACCACTCGGTTGTTTGGAAGGATGCTAACATTCTATTTTTTTCTCTTTGTTATTGCCACCATAGAGAGACTTCGGGGAAAATGGGAAGATAGAAGCTTGAAAGAAATGGGAAATTCGGTTTATGAGTGGAAAACGATTGACATTCTATTTTAAAACTCACACTATGTACACACTATTTGCGCGATGGACCTACAATTTGCATTGAAGTTGTCAAGCATTCATTTTGTTCCACGTGTGAAACATTAATGGTGTATATACACTAATTTTGTTTTAGCGTATTACAATTTAAATGACGTATTCTTATCCCAGATAAAAGAAATTAAACACATTGCTGTCACATCAACGGTTTATAAAAGACAAAGTTAAGCTGGAGCTGGTCAAAGAGTTCACATGAAAGTCAATGGTTAATTTGATGGTGGTCTGCACCCGTCTCATCATTATAGTTATCTCCCTTGGACACACTACTAACCAAACTTCCAAACGCAAATCCTTTCTTTGCTGTATAATTACCCTAATTTGGTACCTTAATTGTTTATGCGCGGTTACAAAAAAGCTCCCATAGCCATGCCATTTTTACAAGCAAAAAAGTAAATAATTCCATTAAAATTCACACTTATTGGCTGATTTTTTTATACGTCAACATGCCCAGGCGTCATGTACGTTCACATTTTATTTGTGGACACTTTAGAGGTCAAAAGTTTTATCCGATTTTGACGAAACTTAAGTATACATTATGTTCATATCCAAAAGATCTCGGTTATTAATTTTTAAATTGTTGCGTATCGGACAGTAACTTTATGGGTTACTGCCCCCGACTGTACGATAAATCGGTTTTACCTTGTGGCCCTTCTAGAGGGAGATAACAATTTTTACCCTATTTTGATAAAACTTAAAAAAATATGTTTATATCCACATGATCTCGATGTACCCTCCAGAGGTCTCAATTTTCATTTGATTTTTTAAAACAGTTCAGATATATCTGCGTTACATCATGATTACGGATGGGTTCGATTTTGGTTCGCACCGGGGCCCACAATTCTAATCTGCTGTAGATGAAACTTGAAATATATTAAGGGTCAACAGATCTCGGATGAGATTAATTTGGACGCGGGTTGAACTTTTTGTTCCAATTGTGGCCGTGATAAAGATTATAATTTTTAACATTTCTTTTTCAATCTGGTTTGAAGCATTCGGGTCATGAGAGGAAGCACCATGTCGATAAATAGCGTTCCGCAACCGTTTATGTCACAGTTATCCTGCCTTAGTGGAAACATGCTGAATACGACAGAGGCCACAGTTTTAGACGGATTTATTTCATAATTGGTGTACCATTGGGGCCATGAAGGAATCATGAGCCATATTGATTTTCCATATATGCCGCCTATCTATTGCAAAAATTGGGCGTCTCTTGCATGGCAACCGCTTGTTAAAATTGAATATGGCATAACCAAGGTAATATATCATTTGACATTTTAGTTAATAATTTGCCATACTATATTTATTGTACCAAAATGCCCTGTACTGAACAGTCATGACAATGTTACATCAATTTCGTTTGTAATTAAATCTTTCGACGATATGCTGGCTTTTGTTAGAACGCTATCACTATAGCACGTTTTGTTTGTCAAAGTCCATAACTAAAAACTTTATTGTTGTAAATTTAGCTTTACCGTACTATTCACAATAATAAAAGTGACTATTAAATAATATGACAATCACACGGGAATTGGTGGTATCTGGTAATCCGTCCACCAGATATTGAATTTTAATAGAGTGTAAACGTGTTGAAGAACTAGTAAAAATTATAAGCAGAATTTATATTTAAAAGAGTCACCTAAAAATAGAGCGGAAAAGGGGAGCTCACAGGGTTCTGTTCACTGGACCATTTTGTTAATGGTATGTATTAATGATTTATTCTTTTGACATTCTATTTACGTAAACATCTAGAGGCTACGTCAAAACTACACGGAAAACTAGATTTTGATGTTTTTAACCAACATTTTATTTTGACGAGGTTTCGCCAAGAAGAGTTCTTTATACGTCAGACACTCATATTTATTCCTATAATCTACAACAATACGCAACACTGCATACCAACATAGACCAATTGATTAGTCAATAAGTTCACGTGATCTGAAGGCGGGCCAAAAAAATAAGATGATACAGTGTAACAAAACTTAAACCAAACGCAATTAATATGTGAAATTAGTCTAAAATTGCTATATTTCTTGCCTTTTTGTTAACCGTTTATTGGTACCCGTGTTACTATGGGGCTGATTGTGTTAATATAAGTTGGTTAATCCAGTCCTTAATCCTATTACCATCTCCTTACGATAATTGTATTATAACGTTTCAATCAATGTAATAATCCGAATTTTACAATGAACCCATTATGGCATAAACTGGCATACCAGAAGATGGTAGTCGCCGTTGATATTTGAGTGTGGGATTATTGTAATTCATTTCAAGGTGTCAGTACTAAGCTGTCATTGACAGGCTGTAAGTCCTAGACTTTGTCGCAAATTTATTGATTTCTGAATAATAATGAAAAAGAATATACCAACCAAACGGAAGAGGAATTTTCTCGCTAATTGAACGGATTTTCCATAATCCTATATGCGATTAATGTTAATTTCCAATATGCTGTGACACTGTCAACAGAATACGTTGTTGTTACATTGCTACCTACGGACTGGCACCGATGTTATTAGGTCTGTTGACATATATAATTATAAAGAGATCGGAAATGCCAATCAAAATGATGACAGAACTTAGTGTGAGTCTAAATGAAATTAACCGTTCATCCTGTCGATACTAGAATCAAAGACTCATAGAACAAATATATAGCACATTTCTGTCCAAAGTTTGTCTTTGATGAAAATGAAATGAAATGGCGTGTAACGTCCTACTGTTCTGTTCCAGTGTCATTGATGGCACAGAAAATTTAATTAAAACTAGCCCTTTCCTTCTAAAATTCTATATATACCGCGCATGGAATTGGATATTGGTTATATCATATAGTCGGCTAAATTTTAATTTCAAAATCAAATTGTATGCTCCAAAAGAAATTTAACATCCCTATAACCATGGATTCTTGATTAATGACCTGCCTTCGTGGTACGATTCTTGATTTTGGACCAATATTACTGAAGTGCAATTCCCGATTTAATGTTTCCCCACATGTAATCAGACATCCGGGCATTGTTGTGTAATAGATATCATTTATCTAATTTTATGCATCAACATAATAACAATTAAGGCTTTGATCAGATTGACCATCAAATATGGCGTCATTTCTTCGGTCTGCCTAAAACCATCAAAATTTGATTAACTTATTTAACGATACGGAAAGTTCATGCCATAAAATCATGTCCCCCGTCACGCCAAGAACTGGCCAAGGTTGTAATACGTGACCACCTGTAGCGAAGTAATTGTCATACAAGTGAAATCTTGGCTATCATATATAATACAGAGTAAATGTGTATGATAGTGATCGATAATAAACTATTGTCCCGGGGCTTTTATGGGGCCGCGTATTCACAGCTTTGTTTTTAGTAATGATCATTATTATACCCAGCTTTTGTTACACGACAAGTCAACAACGTTAATCGACAGGTGACACTCGGGACTGAGTGGCCGACTATAACAATCTGTCAGAACATTTATACTATATTATTGGCAGCAGACGAACTGTTCCGCCATTGTTTTTCGTGATCGCAACTTAATTGTACACTGGTGCATTAAATCCTTTAATCCATTTTATTAGCGGGTATAAACTGAATATATTGTAGTGTGTGATAATACTAGCAGTCAACACGGGCCTCTATACCGTTAATCATTAACAGTCTTGCATTTAGCGAAGAAAGTAGAAACGTGTTCAGGGACTTAGGAACGTCGACAGCATGGTGAGTAGTAATGTTTCAATTGGAAATTTCATCCATAGTTAATACCCTACACGGTTTCACGAACTTATATTTAAATAGCGGGTAGTTAAACTTATCAGAACTTCGTCATGTACATTCTGGAAAGTTTCATTTTCAATCTACATGCTTAACAGTTGAAACATGTATGCCAGCAACTATAGCTTGCCATTTCATCTGTGCTTACACATGTAGAACGAGCATACCTATACGTTGAGTTATATATGATACTATCTATCTAAATGTGTATTTTACATGCACAATGCGTTTGTAATAAGAACCCTTGTAAAAAAGCGACCATTCTAACAACAAAGCAGGGATGATAGCATCGTAAAGTATTTCTGCACACCCATGATATGAAATAATAATTGTTCTACATGTATATTTAAAATGTCTCTCGTATCTAGGAATATTGTTAACAAGCTTCGAAACACTTAAAACTTTGTTTTAAATACTTCGTCAAGATAAGCTAGTGCGAGTCGTGAAGTTTACATTGATGTCGAAAAAAAGAAGATATAATAATTTTGTAGTCTTTACTGAAGACATTGCTTTATGACCTACAATTTGAAGGAATACAAATCGGTGTACGACATAATAAAAGTTAAGATTCTGTATCGAACGCATAAAAGAAAAATCTTAAATTGAATGGCTGTACACGGTACCATATGTCGTCTGTTACTTTGTATGAAATATTAATTTCATATCGATCGCGAGTATAAGAGTCGAAATTAACCGAATTTTTCTATAGGTTGTAAATGAGTTTAGTATATACAATAAGACACATGTATGTATACCATAGTGAAACCTACATCATCCGAAAGACACGATTCTGCGTGTCCGTGACATAATTTAAAATTCGAATATCGAAACATTTAAAGAAGAATATTCAGCTTCTAGACCTTCACCGTTACAGGAAAAATAATGCAGTTTGACCCCATTTGACCATACGTGGGTTGTTCACATTACATTGCATTCAAAATATTATGAGACAAATCTACCAAGCTATCGCTTTAATGAACTCTCGCGCAAAACACTTTCTCTAAGTAGGTCATTACTTGGATTTTTGGTAATGAGGAGACTCTAATTAGGTTATTGTGAATACGATGTTGTTCATAATTAATAACATTTATTTTCGTGGTGGGAGTGATAACGGTTCTTTAAGACTCCCTTTCAGTGCAGATATTGGTAATTTGCAGGGCGGTATATATTCTTATGTTGATTGCTATGTTACGAATTTACCATAAACAACAGTCGCCTTAAAATGGATGCCATGATTATGGTATGATCAATGTCTTATTGGTTGAACGAATGTTTATTGTTGATAAAGTTACCATTATCCTTTCATCTGATGATTTTAACCTAAAATGATTATCCATGCAAATAGATACGGGTTTTTTCTAATTTGAACCTTGCCTTACATTTTCATCTGTAACGTGGAGACATTTTGTAATAACCGAAATTTAATTGTACTTTTTCTTCTTGTATAAATCTCGGAATTATTTTCCCTCTGAAGTTCTCCAATTTTCCTAAGTTTATAATTACAGTCGTAAATACTTGAAACCCGAAATAAACACGATGGCTGTGTGCGATAAACACCGTATTTATTAACCGCCGTACACTAATAATATGGCTGGCAACCGTCAATAAAGACAGTCTTGAATTGTGTGGAATTTCGTGTAGAGCATAATAATAATTAGAGTTAAACAGATTTCACATGGTGAGAGTATTTATATATAACCTTTCTGTTTTCGATCATATATTATTAGTTCTTACATAATATACCACTGTTACATGTCGTATTACAATAATATTATAAATAGATCCTTTAGTTGACTGAAAACCTCTTTACCTTATCACAATATTTATAATATGCTAGGACTCTATAAACACTTGATAACTGGGACTATTCCTATATCTGATTAGCTCAAGGTATCATTTTATTGCATGCTAAAACTAGAGCTAAACACTCTCCTGTTTTAATCAAATATGAAATACCGAGCACCTACACTCATCAGATTATTTATATGAATGTTGTGTTGTAGATCCGTCACGATTCTACTACTCCACAATAAAATATCATACATGTAGATGGTCTTATCAGAGGAAAAGTATAAAATATCTTTTACAAGATTATACATGTATTAAAAGCCGACTATGAAGCAGTTATTATTCCGCGATTCAAGCCCCCAGATTAAATATACAGTTTAAGGCCATATACGTTTAAACATACTTTAATTTTTTTTTTAAGAAGTAGAAAAAACATTTTGGACGAAAACTCAATCGACGGATTTTGTTTTAAGCTTTGCATTTTTCTAAAGTTATAATAATTTAATGTCGTTTTGTGCATGCAAATCTATTTGTCATAGGGGTATTTTTCACACTTGCATGTGCTTAGTTACACAGCCTTTACATTAGAATCGTAGATATTTTTGCCCTTTGACTGTGCCTTTAAAGAATCAAATTGTAATATGGCATGTTTTTCAAAAAATGGAACGTCAACGTAGCAAGTCATGCATTCTGCTTTAATATGTTCAATTACGCCCCAGGCTTTGAATTTTGGCGTGAAAACTTGATGCTACATATTCCAATGTTATACAGAATATCAGACATTGAAAACTTTTCATATAATAATTATCAGTTGCCAATAAAAGCCATCTAAAAACAGGAAGCACACCATTCATGCTTTAAGTTGTGAATTTCTTCGCTCGCCATTTCTTTATTAGAGCAATGGCGTCAGTCATATGATATGCTCAATATTTCCCGTGTAAAAGTTAGTATTTTGTGTTTTAGGTTAGAATATAACGCCAAGAAACAATGTGATAACAGCTATTGATTTTCTATTTGCAGGCAGACAATTTGAATGAAGAACAAATAGCCGGTAAGTGTGAGGTAGACCTTTAGGGGCTACTGTTCTCTTTCAAATCGCGACATTGAATTAAGTAAGCATGCATTGCCGTGGTTGGACTTGCTAATACGACCCCTTGTTGATAATAAATCTAATAGAGGTAGGGGGGAGGTTGTAAGTATCGATATAACTTATAGATGACATCAGACTAATACATGTAAAACGCCGTGTTAGTATTCTATAAATCTCCACTCATTTATCATCATAGAGACATGAACTGTGATTAGCCATATGGTCATTGCTAAGTCGTAAAGCTAGACGTGGTCTATACTTTTACTTACATACCATCATTTCCTTCAAACCAAGTCTGAGAAATATAATCAGCATAATGGTCAAAATACGCTAATATACACAGCAGTCTAACATGCCCAACAGAGACCAGGACCGTATGTAGGATTTTAAAAGTTGGGGTGCAGCAGGGTGGTTGGGCGCCATAGCCTGCACGTAAGTGATATGAGAAAGTGTGGGTCTGAGCAAAGAACCCAATGTCGTGTAGGCGCCATTAAAAGTACCGTCCGAGTGATCAGTGCCTGAAGAGTATCACTGTGTAATCATAATCAAGTATATTGTATTATATATATTATTTTTGGGAGATCGGGTGCGGGCGCCATTTATAGGGGGGGGGGACTTATTTTTCCGGGGGTGCAGTGCACACCCTGCACCCCGCTAGATACGACCTTGACAGAGACACAAGCCTAAGTAAAGACCCAACAGTATAACACTAACATACAATCCAAAATATCAAACAGAAAGCGCAGTCTTTTCTGCGACAAAACAAAATGAAAATGTCCAACCTGGTGGGTTTGCTCTGGGTCCTCCGATTTCCTCCCACTGCTGAAGAACCTAACGTGCAAGCGAATTATTGAAATAAAAATTGAACCATACGTTAGTCCCGAAATGACCTAGTTTGTGTCGAGTGGAGTGGACGATAAATCCCCCTCTCTCTCCCCCCTCTCTCTCCCCCTCCCTCTTCCCCTGTCTGCACCTCTCTCTCTCTCTCTCTCTCTCTCTCTCTCTCTCTCTCTGTTATACAGATGACCTCCAATATAGATTTTAAGTAAGACAACAATAAATGTAGAGAGATCGGAGAGTTTGTTTAATCAGTAGGTTTAAATTATATACAGCTGGTGATATCACCACTGCGTTAACAGGGTATCATTTAGATCTATAGATCTCAAACACTGAATCGATAATAGTGCATGGTGGTCGGATTTAGACCTTTACAGACCCCAAGCACCAGACGATTTTAGTGCAAGGTGAACGTGGACGTTAACAGGGTCGGGTTTAGACTTTTATAGACCCAACAGCGCCGAATCAAACATAAGGCACCCATATTTGTGTACCTAAAAACTGACAAATTTTCATGGGTTTTTTTAGATTTTTTGACTGAATGACAGAATTAGAATATAGGATATGTTCAGCTGCACCATAGTAAATCGGCCAATAAATATCCTTTCTCTTGTATTCATTTCCATGGCGTCCCAAATCCTTGCTTATATATTGTTTATTTGACCCAGGACTGGCTAATTCCCATAATCGACCACGCGACGATAGGATACAGTCTTTCAACTTATTAATCCATTTCAAATTTTTTGGCATTTCATAATTTGAAAGTTCGGGATTTGACAACAGGTTGTATTCAGGTGAATCTGGTCGGCTGTTGGTTTGGGTCTCTTTAAATATCCTTTATGTAAGAACCAAATCTGCCTTTTTCTAGCTTCAAATGTTGTATAAGTTACTATTTAGACTTTTATTCACATGTCATGTCTATAATCAACTGTATAGGCCATCTGGTGGCTGAGATATTAAATGGCTTAGAACACTCTCACCATTTATTTATTTGAACAAATGGACAATCGAGATTTTGTTTATTATCGAGACTATGTTCTAAAACTTAAAACATTCATAACTTTGCTCATAATAAAGTAATTTGGCTGAAATTTTCAATATATTCATATCGGATTGTCTATATTCGAACTAGTATAGCAAGAACGGCTAGCTATTTATTTAAATTTCACATAATACATTCTTTAATGTAAGTATATACGAACTAAAGAATGTAGTTATAAGCCCTTAAGCTAACCTTTCGAGTTTTATATTAACTTAACACGGCAGTAATATTTAGAACAAGTATGTATTTGTTTGTGAGGATATCACATGATATATTATGACCCTTGGGGATCAATATAATAAAACCTGAATGAACAAAACCGATCATGGAATTTATAACAAGCCTAACAATTATCTCTTATGATAATAGGGTCAGTCATTAGCTTAGGAGAAAATGTGAAAAGTGGATTAGTGATCTGCCTATTTCTTAATGACATCGTGTCGTTATTGGATACTAATTAATTTGTAAAATTAGAGAAATGTTTGTCATTCCACCGCTTTGTATCGCCTCCTCTCATCTGTACGACCATTAATTGTTGGGGTTAGCGATATGATCATTTATGACAATAGTTGATTTTCGATATTTGATGAGATTTATTGAATCGATGTGTCACCAGTCTGACTAATATCATGTCATGAAAAAAAATACATTATAGGTTGAATTCTCGTAACAGCCAGGGACTTGGTTTTTGAATAGAACCAGGTTAAACAATTTTTAATGAATCGCATTTTTCCATAAAGAAACTTGATTCGTGGGGTCGTTTATAAAGGAATTTGAGATTATTGAATCACGGTAGTTCAAACGATGTAACCTTAATTAAATGATATATCTATCGTTGAATCATAATGTCAAATAGGTTGAAAGTTTTGTTGAATGTGATGTGAATGGAATATGTAACAATATATTGAAAGAGCGATCGTTCATCTAATAAAGATATATTATGTAAGATTTAAATAAAGAACAAGCCATTCTTGCTATAATAATTCAAAAGTAGATAATGTTAAATGAATAATTTAAAAATTTCATTCAAATTACTCTATTGCAAGCGAAGATATTAGCCTTTGAAGGTTTGACAGACGTGTGCAATAATTTCAACCACGGTACTGGTTGATCAAAGCCAAGTCTCGGTCCACCACATTTGATTAAATCAAAGGATCGCTGAACCATTCTAATCTGTTTAATATCGGAGAAATCTGATTCCATCGAGAGATGATTAAGGCCTGGATCAGTTAATTAATGTCTAATTAATACATTAGAAAACATTTCAGGCCTAAAGAAAGACCTGCAATAAGCAGATCTTGCTCTTGCATAATGCATGTTTAATGAATAACGATATTACAATTGTTCAACATTTATGTCAGCGTTATATCCGGTGTTAAATATTGATGTCAGCGTTATATTTATCGTTGTTTATATGTCAATGACATATCTACTATCGAATATTGATGTCAATAACATAATATCCATTGTTGAATATTGGTGTCAATGGCATATACGCAGTTGAATATTTATGTCAATGACATATCTAGGGGCCTACTATCGAATATTGATGTCATTAGCATATCCATTGTTGAATATTGATGTCAAGGACCATTGTTGAATATATCAGTAACATATCCATTGTTGAATATTGATGTCAATGACATTTCCATTGTTGAATATTGATATCAATGACATTTACATTGTTAAATATTGATGTCAAGGACATATATCCATTTGCTGATTACACTATTTTGCCTCAACCGTTTTTTAGGACTTCGAATTTTGACTAATGGTTTGGATTGTTCGTACTTGGTTTTATTTTATTGATATCAACGGTATATCCATTGTTGAATATTGATATCAAAGATATGTTTAATGTTGAATATTGATATCAATGATTGAATACTCATGTGAACAAAATAACCATTATTGTTAAATCAGGATATTGTTGAGGATATATCCATGTTAAATCGTCCTGGATGGGTAAACAGGTCAACATAATAGCCCTTGCTGAATGATATTGATGAAGATTTTCGATATATTTTAATCAGTATAGTAATGATACAACAAATTATTGAATTATGATTCCATTAATATGATTATGATTGAATATGAATGTCCACTCATTAATGTTATTAAATTATGGCTACTCGCCTGTGACATTTAATTGGATAAAAATTAGATTAATATTACTTATAATAAAATCATTGAGATTGATCTTATAATTGTCACAACATCACTTCAATATAGAGATCTGAAGATTTTGCCCCACCCCAACACCACCACCAAAAACACCCTTTTGCCAGGAAATATTGCTGAAGAATCATAATATGCGTACATTATGTTAAATACCACATTAATATCACCGGAGAAAGCTATTTGAAATCACTATTTAAAAGTTGGAAACTGTTAGTGATTTATCACTGTATAATCAGTATAACATTACTCTAATAATTAACAAATTATATTCAAAGCAATCAACGTGAAAACATGGCTTGAAGAATGTGAAATAATCAAATACGTAGAGTGAAAAAGTCTCGTAATGACATCTAGACTAAAAGTTTAAAGGGCAAATTTAGGTAAATCTAAATACCAGTATAGTCAAAAAGTGGCAATTCCAGGAATTACAATTTGTTTGAAGTTGAAGCACCAACATGCCAGTATAAAAGCTCAATAATTGGTAAACACCTTTTTGATCCATAAATTATCCATATGGATAAATTCTCAAGTTATGATCATTTAAAGTTATCACTGCTTTGTATAGATAAATTAAAAAATGATAATTCTGTTTTATATTATGTTTTAATCCTCAAAGTTCATTAATAACAAGCTTTTACATTGGAGTAATACTAACTGTTGTTTTACTTTCAAATTGTGCCTTTAATTAATGCAATACAAGGTAGACGTTTCTCATTGGGAAAATAGAATTAGTTCCATAAGAAATTGAATGTCATTAGGATTGTGGAATGCACAGATATAGGGTTTGGAAGGAGGACATTAAAGAGATAATTTATATAAGCATGAAATATAATAGTCATATATAGCTAGAGGTCATGTACAATAATATAATTAGTTTGATATATAAGTCTGTTATATCCATAGCTTTAGATGTAGATAAACTATATATTTGCATATTCCTCATGGCAATGGGCTGTAAATCGGGCCCTCTGGGAGTGTGAATTTAATGGCTTACGTTATTGACGAATGCCAACATGCCTCTGGTTAGTAGTATTTTATTTTCTGTGAAAGCCTGAGTATGTTCGATTAAAAGCATACAAATCGAAAGCTCAAAATACAGAACGGTTTGGAAATTGGCGTTAAGATAAATTTTAAGGTACTTGACTAGAATTTCCATTTGATAAGCGTTTGAAAATAATCTTAGTACCGAAATTACCTAATCTGTGTTGGTTGGGCGTTAACACTGCATTAATGAAATAAAATACATCATATGATTATACCGACTGTAAAGCGCAGTGGACGCTTGCGGCTTGCCCCCGGATCCATTCACTTGATTTGATATTGGTTTATTTTTGCAATGTCTTTTTTCAAGTTTATCTTGTAGATTTTTGTTTTGCGTGTAGTGTGGTCCTCCTGCACTTACTAATAGATTGTGTTATTTGTGTTACTAGGCCGGTTCAAGGTAGCTAAGTGGGTAAGAGGCTGGCTCGCTTGCTCGCTATTTTGGAGGTCGGGTGTTCGGTCCCTGCATTGGCCGAGAAAGTTCATCCAGATTTTCTGGCGTGGTTTTTCCCTTGTTTGTGACGCAGGGTGGAGGTCTGGCATGCACGTAAAGATCCCTTGGCAGTTGATTCGATGTAAGAGTAGGCCGCTGTGCCGCTGTCCGGACATGTCCGTCTTCATTAGCCCAGTTCGGAGCTTAACAGTAGGACGATAAAGCCTATTTCATTTTACGGTTACTAGTTAGTTGCTGTTATGTGCCGTGAGAACGTCTTGTACTTATAACTACTGGAGCTATATATTATATGTTCTATACCGATTGATCAGTTTTCAAATTTATTACTTATGAAAAGTATTTTAATAAGTTACTTTACTGACAGGTGTATATTAAAACGTTATTGTCATAAATCACTTTTAGTTGAAGTTTTAGTTTTGTATGCTGGGTAACAGTTGATATTGACACTCCTCTGTTTATAGTCGATTATTTGTTCCCAACAAAATCGTTTATAATACCAAAGTGCAACATAAAACAATTTAGCTATGTTTAACTTATAACTTTATATAAAATTAAGTTAATCAGCATCGATACTTATAACAATGTACCAACTACTTTTGAATAATTTTGGTTATACACGTTACAGGTATGTGACATATAGGAATCACAGGCTTACGTAATTACGAGCACAGCCTTAGATTAACCACTCAGTGAAATAACCACATGATTGGGTACCAGCGGAACGAGGGACACCACAATTTGTTCCGTGCCCGATTTACCATCATGCTAATGAGGTAACTGAACCGGGACCCACAAATAGTATCGCCACAATAAATGACAACCACAACATATTTTAAGATATGTACACGAGTAAAGGGTGACTGTCAAGAGATAATCTGCAATCTACATGACAAGATATATGGCAATAATTTATTACTTACATTAATCTCCAGTTGAATGTAACAATGGAAGATTTCGCGATCATAATATCTAATCTAGTATATGCAAGTTCAATACATATTTTATCATTTTTAATTTGAATTACAAATAAATGGAGGCAGTGGGCACCCTCATCATTTCATTGTAGGACGCAAAAGGTCTTTACC
Organism: Patella ulyssiponensis; assembly: GCA_963678685.1. Lineage (NCBI taxonomy): Eukaryota > Metazoa > Mollusca > Gastropoda > Patellidae > Patella > Patella ulyssiponensis. The sequence continues at coordinate 56,266,653 of OY783229.1, forward strand.
CGTCCTTCTGTGAACAGATAGCACGGATAACAGATACAATCGCATCTATTCGCACATTTCTAGCGATTACATGTAAAACTTTGGATTTTCAAATGAATTTAGTTGTTGACATTTGGAAGGTAGTGGTTTTAGAATGAGCTCAAACTTTACCTATTGAAAACAAGAAACGTGTGTTGCTTACACAATATTGCATTATAATACAACTAAAATACTTTCTTTAGTGGTAAATTAAGGAAACTAATCAAATATTTGAATACAAAAGGACACTATATTTTTAGATTAAATTTCTGTCCTATTGCCCCTTACTCCTGAAAAACAGACACTTCGGAAAAAGATGCAACCAGTTTCAGAATATTATTGCACGTATAAATATGAAATCCATTAAAATGTGCCCTGACTGTAATTAACGTATGTATTTGTATATTTAATCTTTTACTAAGGTTTAAATTTAGCTTGCTCTCATTTTTTCTATTAGGGAATGGCTGCCAAAAATAACACACACTCATTGAAAATCATTTTTAAAACACTTCAAAGTAAATAATAAAAAAAATCTACAGATTAATGTTGAACCAGTGTTCTCAAAGACCTGGTTGTTGCCATACATATGATTGTATTTTCAATAGGTCCCAGAAACTGAAACTGGTGAGAGATAGCAATTCATCTATTTGTTCTTTAGACTTGGGGCGGCAAAAGTAATCGAGTCGGTCACCCCCACTTCGAGATGCTGATGACATGTGCTCAGTGTAGCTTGAAATTAATATTGAAGTCTGCAATTAGTAGCTTCGGCTTCCAAGGCCAAATACAATTCCAGACTATCGTCCCAGTTTTTAGCTTGTATAATGACGGGCACCCTTTACGTTCAAGAACACGGGATAACACTTTTTTATTATTATTGATCAACTATACCTAAATTGGTTACCTAAATGGTAGCATTGTGCCGTCGCATTCAAAGCAATAAAGAAAGCGAACTGTACATTAAATTCACATTACTGACCCAAAGTCTATTTCAGTTAGATCTTTTTTTAACATAAAAACAATAGAAGTAAGGAACACCTTTCCCTTTATTAAAAATCAAAAAGTTCGAAGTGTTTCAAATGCTCAGCCATAGTTGAGTGTTTTATCGAACTATGTTCATGTTTGGAGTACCATGCACTTGTCTTTATATTTATCGAACTATGTTCATGTTTGGAGTACCATGCACTTGTCTTTATATTTATCGAACTATGTTCATGTTTGGAGTACCATGCACTTGTCTTTATATTTATCGAACTATGTTCATGTTTGGAGTACCATGCACTTGTCTTTATATTTATCGATCTATGTTCATGTTTGGAGTACCATGCACTTGTCTTTATATTTATCGAACTATGTTCATGTTTGGAGTACCATGCACTTGTCTTTATATTGAAACGACGATGATAACAATAACGTTATTATCTGGTGGCCTGTCAGTCTTTAATAAGTCACTCTGTTAATCGTCGACTTAAGTTTCCATTCTACACACCGTGGGAACCACCATGGCTAAGTGAATAAGAAGTTGGCTCGCAAACATTTGTGTCCCGTGTTCATTCTCTGCGTTGTCCGAGAAAGTTCATCGGGATTTTCTGGCGAGCTTCCTCCTTGTCCGTGGTGCAGGACTGGGGGCTTGGCAGGGGAAAACGTATAGTCGTTCAGATGGGACTAAAACTGAGGTTCCGTGTGCACATAGGCATGCACGTAAAAGATCCCTTGACGGTTGAAATTCAATATAAGAGTAGGTCGTAGCGCTGCTGCCCGGGCAATATTTCCCATCATAGAACACTGTATGGCGTATGCCCTTTTTCATTAGCCCTTTCCGAACAGAACAGTACGACGTAAAAACCCTATTTAATTTCACTTTCTACACATCGTCTGCCGTTTATTATTTTCAATTCCCATAACCTGTTATGTCATAGCAATCTTTACACACAATTAATGTCATTTTATCGCGTTACCATGGTGATTATACGTACACAACCCTCCCAAGGTGCACGTGAGCGGCGCAGGTTGGATATCATTTTCTACATTACTTTATAATTGATGTCATTTTCATAATTGGCCACTGTTTTGTGTGACCATATAGTCTATCATCGTATCGATTTATGAATTCCATATAGACACACACAGTTCATAATTTCACGCTAGGTTGAACACTGAACAGGGTAATTTATCGTTGTATCACTTGCATGTTATAAATTGTCTTTGAAGCTCTGTAAATGAGTGGTTAGATCAATTTATTATTGTTGACAACCTCTACATGTTTATATCAAACAGTCCAAGTAAACAGTCAAGCCTGTGTTTATTTAGATTACCAATAATTATTATGGTGGGATGGTTTGAATTGTTGTATACAACAATATAATAATTCATGTACTGGTGCATTCTGATTACTTCTATTCCCAGAAGAAAACGAAGAAATAAGTCATAAGTCTCCCGCCTTACAATTAAAATGAGCCGATATAATTGATTTCGTGATTAGATATTCATTCTTGGTTTTAATATATCACAATAAAGCATGTAGATTCAATGTCTCATGAATTCTTATTTACCCATCTTAAAGCTGCTTATCGTTATTTGCATTTCACAGACAATATCGAATTTGTCATCACTTTAATCCACCCTTGAATATACACAAGCTGATTATTGAAACATGCATTATGTAAATCTACCTGTTTCCCTGGGCCTTAAATATTACTTGAATTATTGATTAGACATTATACAAGAACTAAATCTGCTTGCAACAGGCCTTTCTTAAGGCTGGAATAGTAATATAAATTATTAAACATACATTATGCAAAGGGCTAAATCTGCCTATTGCAGATCTTTCTGTGGGTCTGAAATGTTCTTTAAATTATTAATTAGACATTAATTACCGTAGCCAACTCTCATGGCATCGGATTTCCCGATATTAAATAGATTAGATCAGTTCAGCCATACTTTTTTTTAATAAAGTTAAAAATGGAGGAGCGAGACTAAGCTTCGAACACGTCCTGTCAAACCTTCAAAGGCTAATATCTTCGCTCGCAATAGAGTAATTTGAATGAAATTTTCAAATTATTCATTTTACGTTATCTTTTTTTCGAACTATTATAGCAAGAATGGCTAGCTCTTTATCTAAATCTTATATAATGTATCTTTAATTAGACAATTATCAACATGACAAGACAACAATCAACTTTCGATGCCATCGGATGTCTCCACTTCTAAGTAGAATGGCCGTCTAATGATTTAATTTGAATGTGGAGAAGCGAGGCCAAGACCTGAATGAACATTCCGGTGGTTACGATCAATGCACTCAATGCACACATCTTGTCGAAAACTACAACCATTGATAACTTCACTCAAAGTAAAGTCATTAAATTAAATTAAATTTTCAATATATTCATTTTGCATTATCTATCTTTTAAATTTTACATAATGCCACTTAACATTTAATTATGTAAAGATAAACTTCCGGTTGTATTCAGTCTAATTTGCAAGAGGTTCATCAATAGATTTTTTCGAAGATATTTCCGACCAACGCCATTATATCAACTCGGGAAAATCCAGTGTCTTAACAAAACAATTGTTAACGCTTAGTTGGTGTTGAATTTCCTGGAAAAAATGGCGCACACAACCTCGTTTTTTGCTTTCCAATATAAACAAAGAAATATGTACCAGATATTACTCATAGTCGTTTCATCCCCGGAGGTCAGCAGATCAAAAAAGACTTATTTAATTAGGGAAATTGTTTTATTCATTAGAGACTTGCTTCTCTCCATTTTAATTCTACTGGGAAGAAAATTATATGTCCATTATATATTTTATTTGTTGTATGTATATTTATCAGCGGTTGGTGAGTAATGGGAGATATTATACATTTTATAAAATATTCCCTGCAGATTTTCTGTGTACATACTTAATACTAGTTGTAACCATTTTGATTGTAACCAGGCAGCAACGAGTGAAATCGTGACACCTCCTTGTATGGGAACTTAGAGTTTTGATATCAATCTTTGTATTTTAAAATGAAAATAGTTCTGAATAATATTAGGTTTATAAATTCGAACAGTCGTATCTGCCAAGTTTTATTTTGTAAACAAGTTTGTCAGTTTAAATCTAAGATAATAATACATACCAAGGACAGTGGTGGCTCAAAAACATATAAACTGATTATTTAGAAAAGATTTAGAAAAGAGATGGCCGTTCTTACTATAATGTTTCAAACATAGATAATATAAAATGAATATTATTGAAAATATCATTCAAATGACTTTATTTTGAGCGAAGATTTCAATGTTTGTAGTTTTGTGTGCATTGATTGTAACCACTGTCTTGTTCATTGGAATCTTAGCCTTTATTTTTAAATTAAATCATTAAATGGCCTAATCGTTCTGATCTATTTAAAACCGGAGCCATCCGATGGCATCTAGAATTGATCATGGTTCTGTCATGTAAATAAATGTCTAATTGATAATTTATGTAACATTTAAGACCCATAGAGAGACCTGCAATAGACAGATTGAGCTCTTATAAGCATAATGCCTGTTTAAGCTCCTTGAATAAGCGCCGGTTTTCTGCTGAGGATGCGGTGCTGCGATCTACCAAAGTTCGTCCGTTTAAATCCAGGATACATACCCAGGGCATAAGTAGCGCAAAAAGATATGCATGGATAGTACCCCTTTCCATTACATAAACTGTTATTTCCAAACTAGACAATTGTCCCGGCAATAAATTGTTTAGGACATAAAAAATACCCATGGGACCGGAAGTAAGACGTCAAAATTACACCACTTTTACTTTATGGGTTTCTTATCAATGAAGCGTATTGATAGATGAAAGTTATATCATCGATTTTCCTATCTAGCTGATTATGCCATCATCCATAACCTAGTCCCATTAGTTGAACATAGATATGACCACCTTACAGATGTTAGTTAATAAGACAGTGTTGACTTATTTAGATGTAATAAGAACATTAGATCATGCAATAATATGTCTAAAGATGAAATCATGTATTCCTATCTGGAAGCTTAAATGCTCATATTAACCATATTGCATGTTATGTTTATTTGTTTTGTCTTACGAAAAGTTGATTATTATCTGGTCTGTACATTCTCGACAATTATTTTTTGGGGATCACTAAGTTTGTCGCTGCCTTTATTTTATATCTTTAATTCGCTAGCAGTCATGGTGAAGTGTTTTCGAGACTCCCCGAGAGCTACAGATTGTCCCCACGCTACCCCCTTCCTCGCACTAAAGACAATAGAAGTGATTCTAAATCCATTATGCGTCAACACTTTACATCTTTTGATTGTTATGCACTTTAATTACACTTTCCCTATGCTGTGAAATAATTAATTCGTTGGTATTCACGATTCTAATTCTACCTGCAGCGCGTTTAAAAGAAAGACCAATGGATGATGTCTTGTTGTGAATGGGACAGCAGCGTATTCATTGGTTGTTTAAGATACCAAATTTAAGATGACCACACAACTGCCATTGTTTATGATTTATTCGGAACACCTAAGAATGTCTAAGAACTCTATATATTTAATTACAGAATTTAAAGAGGCGTTTAGCTTATTTGATAAAGATGGCGACGGAACGATTACCACCAAAGAATTAGGAACTGTAATGAGGTCATTAGGTCAAAACCCAACGGAAGCTGAATTACAAGATATGATAAATGAAGTAGATGCAGACGGTAGGTTAATAAAATGGGACTGCTCAGGGTGACCATGATTCTAGTAAATCAGACAAATTTTGTGTTTGGAATGCATGGACACAATCTTTAATTGCATTTGGAAGGTTTCCAGATGTTGATTCTTCGTGTAGCAGTCTTTTTATCTATGTATGTTAGAATACAGAAATAGGTGGACCATCCCCTTTAACAACCGGCTCCTAATTGCATCAATCAATATGCTCTTTAAAAGTCTTGGTATCTGGCGTATAGATAGTTGTGTAGATAGTTAGGCATAGAGTTACGATAAATTTATTCATGTAAACTACAATAGTTTAACAATGTATTATATGGTTTAACTTATAACTTGATTATTACTGGTTTTTTTATTTTAAATTTAAATACCTATATATATCTTAAAAGTTTATACCATCGTGAATTATTCTCCGTTACTCTTTACAGTAGAAGCAAGAACCGTGATCACGTGTCGTCAGTTTTCTCCCATGCTTTGTAATTGATATACAATGGGATAAAACGACTGCACTGACTTGCAAATTCTATGAATGAGACACGATTGAGGTTACTGTCCCGAGGGAAATACCCTTGGCAAACAGCTTGATTTATAATTACTTGTAGGACATATTGCCTGAATACAGATTATACAATTTATGTGATCATTTGGTTTCCATCTTCGTGAAACAATATTTGTCTTTTTTGGTTAACTGTCATTCTGTAAAACCCCACCCCACTCGGGCGAGTTTTGGGGTTGCTAGGCGGGTTATACCCTTGAAGACAAGGCAATCTAAGACTTTAGGAACAAAGGCGTTTTATAGCGGAGGCGCTGGAGGCGCCAGCCTCCTCACGAAAAAAATCAAAGAAATTGGAAAAATAAAACGGGAGAAAAATGCTAAAACCGATGAGAAAAATGAAAATGTACCGTAGTTAGGGGGCCCTAAAGGCAGACAAAAGGGCCCCACTTCTGATAAAAGGGCCCCTCTGGCCAAGGGAAAGGGCCCCCGAGTCCGAGTCAATCGTTTTCTATTCACTGTTACTGTCGAATCCATTACTGAATGAGTATGCAGTCATTGCATTGGCATAAAAATCATCAATCAAGACGCTATCCCCCCCCCCCGCCAGCGAAAGAGGGCCCTAAAAATAGTATAGTCTCCGCCATGATAAACCTTAAAACGCCCCTGTTTAGGAACCCTGTGCATTTGTATAAAAAACGATTTGAACATTGGCATTGTGAGGTATGAAATATTGTTTGAATTTGAAGCATTGAGGGAAACTTGATATCCTTTTAACATTGCGATCCTATTCCAAGATATCTGGGACACATAATCAAATCAATCTATACGTTATCCGATAATGATTGAAGTAAATGAGCCCCATTGTTACTTGGATATTATGTTTAAAGTTGCATTATGTAAGATTTGGGTAAAGAGCTGATCGTTCTTGCTAAAATAGTTATAGGCGTAATTTTATGTGTAGTAACAACTGTACTGGTCAACCGAGACTTGGTCTCGATTGTCCATTTTACCGTTAAATTTTTAAATCCCGCGATTGCTCAAATCCATTTACACCACGGCCATCCGATACTCAGAGAGTCGATTATAGGTTAGGAAAGCGAAAACATTTATGTAACATTTGAAGCCCAAAGAAAGAGCTCCCAAAGGCAGATTTAGCTCTTACATAATGCATCTTTAACAATTGGATAATTTTTTGAACGATTTAAATAATCGCGGAAGGAACTGTTTAATGGTTTGCGATGATGGGAAGTTTGTGAACCGGAATCAAACAGATGCCAAAGATTGAATTCCCAGGGTTCTTGGAGGGTTTATCTAATATATTACTCGATCCGCTATCGTCGCGTTATCGATGTTAATACACGGTTGTTTAATGGAAATAATTCCCCCTTGAGATGTGACTATAATGCGGAGCGTTTAAAAAAATATATGTAGTTCTGATCGGACGCTGTCCTCCGACTGTTCCTGTCATCCCTATAGTAGTAAGCTGCAATATGAAAATACCGCTAAGGCTATTTTGCAATCCTTGCCTTTTAATTTTCACTGTGATTCGTCCCCTTTCACCAAAAGTAATCATTCTCGTCACATCTGACACAAATTCAAAATGATTACTTCAACACTATTTGCAAGTAGAAATTTGCAATTCACTACATAAACAAAATACGTTTGAATTGGTCCACAATTATAAAACTGGATTTTGCGCGGATTTGTGGCTGAATCGGAAAATTGTACTTGAAAACAGTGTTGAATTATTATAATTTGCGATTTAAAAACACAAACAAAATACGTTTGAATTGGTTCGTAGCTAAATCGCAAAATGCTATACTTAAAAACAGTGTTGAATTATTATAATTTGGGGTCAGATATGGCGAGAAATAATTACTTTTGGCGAAAAAAGAAAAATCGCAGTGAAAATTATAATGTAAGGATTCCAAAATAGCCTTAGAACAGAGGTGGGGTGGGGTGGTATTTTCATATTGCAGCTTAATTAATACAGAAAAATTGGAACGGCCCGAGGACAGCGATCAGAAACTGTTCTTAAACGAACTACGATTACTGTGGCTATCGTTGATATTCCGCGCGTGCATTACACCTACATAATGGCTGACAGTCATTGCAAATTGTCAAATAGCTTCCATTGAAGTATGTGTATCTCGAATGATACATTAGCTTTTCAGGAATGAGTAAGCATTTTAGATGTTAACATCAAATATTGCCTCTAAATTGTATTTAAAGATAAGATATTCTCAGTTTCCATAGAGACACTTTATAATAGAATGATGCCAATATTGCGTGTTGGCTCAATATAATGATAGTCTGGGTTGGTCTCGGTCACAAAATTATTTCTGATTTATTATCTTTGTAATATGTTATGTAGCATAATAGTTTCATGACGGGGTCAAAGGGTGAGTTCTTGAAGACTGCTTAAGAACCGTTATAGTCAGAAGTTACTTGAGCACTGAAAAGAATGATTTTAGAAGAGAAAATTAAACGCTAAAGCAGGCGCGGATCCAGAGGGGGGGGGGCCAGGGCTCCGGACCCCCCCCCCCCCTGCTCAGGCTTGAAAACTTTTTATGCGATTTTATTGGCGATTTTTAGACCTGTAATTTTGGAATTTACCTTCCGGAAATACGTCAGAATGCACCAAATTGAATCTACTTTACCAAATTTTTCTGGGGGAGGGCCCCCAAACCCCCCGTTAATCGGTTGAGCGCAATTAGTTAAGCAATTATCAAACCTAGACCCCGCCCCCCTGCCAAAAATCCCGGATCCGCGCCTGTAAAGTCTATCACATTTGTTTCCTAAATTATCTCAACCTTTCTTTTTATTTCATTGTCATTGGTGCACGACGAGGGGTTTGGAAAGAGACGACGTATAGTCGTTCGGATTGGTCGAAAAAAATGAGGTGCCGTGTGCACAAGAATCCGCTGTCGGGGTAAACTTTCACTTACAGCACAATGTATGGCGTGTGCCGGTCTTCATAAGCCGAGTAGGGCATTAAACTCTGTTTCATTTCGGGGGCCACAGCTGTCTAGTCGTTCGGATGGCCCGAAATACCGGTCCTGTGAACTCATTTGCGTGCGCGTAAGAAAAACTCTCGGGAGTTGGAATTCTATTTAAGAGTAGACATTAGTGCCAATGTCCAGGCAAAATTTCTCTAATAGCACACTGCATGGCGTATGCCCGTCTTCATTAATCGGGGCAGAACAGTATAAGGACGATAAACCCTATTTCATTTTATCGCCTTCCCTTTGTTTTATATTCCCTTTGTTTTATATTAAGTAAATTATGATCTGATGATCAAATTTATTGTGTATGTCGATTTCTTGATTGAAAGGATTTCATAAATGCAATTTCCCTATATCTGTCCAAACCTAGACCACGGGTCTTTAATATATGTAAATGGATTATGGTTTCCTTTCCTTCATAATGATCATTTCATCATAGATCATGCTGTTATATTCCGATTGTACAGCGAGTGAATTTAATTGATAGAACTCTTTGGCCCAATGTCCGACCAGAATACAATAACTCGTTTGTCTCTTTTCTTGTTTGTATTGCGCAATGTGTGTGAAGCGTAAACGCTCTACATATGCTATCGATCCCAACAATAAATAGTTATTTCATCAAAAAGTCATTTATTTTAATATCTAATGGCAGTTGAGTGCTTCTAACGTAAAGTATTCTCTTTGAAGTTGAAAACTTGTCTGTTTGTTTTTTAATGGAAACGTACATGGACTAATTCAAAGCCTTTACTTTGTTTAACTGTTCAATCGTTAAATTACCTGCATTTTAGCTTAGCTATTTCCGGTGTTTCCGGGGTCAGTACTGGAAAGATTAGTTACTGGAAAGGCCATTTACCCACCAGCTTCACCAGGATAATCATCTGACCTAGTTTCCCAATTTGAGAGCAATATACGTGGCAACTGCGTCTTGTGGTGATACTTTTTAAATCGACTATCCGGTTCTATTCATCAGGTTCAAATACGATTGTGTACAAACTTTGAGAGAAATCTGCCAACCCATCCACTGAGACGTGTGCGTTTTAGCATTCAATTTACGAGACGCACAAATTGTTTAGTGTTCTTAAATATTACATTAGTCTAAGTAAGACATAATTGCTTTGATTTTCAATAATTGCAAAACACGAATCTTGCGCCCCCCCCCCCCCCTGCTATTCAAAGAACTAGGTTATTCCGTCACCGCCTGTCCATCGGTTCGTCAGTCCGTCTGATTGAGGTGAAATGTTCAGATTGCTTAAAAACAAAAAACTTATGAAACATATTTAAGCTCAAGAAATTATAAACTAAAACTGCCAAGTAAGTACATGTTGTACAATATATTTAATAGGATTTTTTTTCTACAGGTAATGGTACGATAGATTTCCCCGAATTTTTGACGATGATGGCGCGAAAAATGAACACAGTTGATTCCGATGAAGAACTTAAAGAAGCATTTAAAGTTTTTGATAAAGACGGTAACGGTTTCATAAGTGCGGCCGAATTAAGGCATGTTATGATAAATCTAGGTGAAAAACTCACCGATGAAGAGGTGGACGAAATGATTCGAGAAGCTGATATAGATGGAGATGGACAGGTTAATTATGAAGGTATGTGGTCACGTTGGTTTCAATTAACTTGATTTGTCGGTGTAATTAATAGCCGTTGTGGTTCCACCGCTTAATATAGGTAACATATCCCAATCAAATAGATGTCTGTGTCGAGTTTCTTCAGTTTATAATAAATGCCCTTTTTAGCCCGTTCAGGCGCTTATTTGTAAACTAGTTGAAAATCGCAAGATGCAGATCACAAATATACACCAAGTTAGCCATATTATACCTATATTAACAACACCAAGCTGATGAATAGTAAGAGACAATCATAGTAAATTTGAACCAGCTATACTAAACAAATATATCGTCCAGATTTCTTTCGTCTACAGCTCCACCATTTTATGCAAAGGTTTGTATTTTTTAGTCGATTTTGGACAATGGTTATGTGAATATTAAGAGCGCGAAGCCACGCATCGGCCGTCTCGAGGAACGGCGGCAGCCCCGGCCGCCTCTTTCCCGCTTCTCTCTTCAACTCCGAGAAGGGCTCTCGGCCGGCCGGAGAAATTCCTCGAGAGCGCGACATATATTCTGCATAACAATAAACCCAGTAATGGAAGTCCAGTATTATATAAACAAAATTCATCAATTTGAATATTACAAATTTGAGGCGGATATGTTTTCACAAAATCATGTTAAACTGGTGAATCTGGGCTATATTTTGGAATAATAAGAACGTGGCGTGTGATGATGACTCCATTGTACAAAACAGAAATGAGACCCAAGAGCATCACAGCAGCGAACACATTATAACTGATGGTAAAAGCGAACAAATTAATTTTATTCGTCCATAGTCCAGACATGCCCGAGAGCCGGGCGGTTTTTATACATATATACAGCTCTATTAATTTCTTTCTCTTCTCAACATCGACAAAAATGGCTAGTTATGTGAATTTAATAAAATGAAAAACGATAGCCGAAGTTGTAACCGTCTTTTAAATTGGATTATAAAATAGGCACTGTGCGCCCTATCATAATAAACACTTCTTGGGTTCCCGAGCATTTGTATTAAACAATAAAACCATCCTCTTACTTTGACTTTAAAGAGGCATATTCATGCTCAACAAGCAGATAATTTTGGAAAAACATATTCAAAATGATCGCAGATGGTATCTTCGTTAACGAACACCCTATAACTGAATTTTATAAGATTAACGTACGTATCAACAATGATTATCTTGTGGTAAAAACACGCTGTCGACCTTTAAGCCAGCTTGATTTTGTCACCTGGACATTCACGATGTAACAGGATAGTCAAATCACGTAAAATAAGAATATTTTTTTGAACCAAACCCAAAACCTATAAAACGCCATACCGCCTCTTTAATTTATAAACCAGTCGTTTTGCCCAATTTTTTTTTTATTGTATCGGTCTCCATTAGACTTTATTTCTTTAGTAGATACACATGTTTCAGGTACTGTGTCTTTCAAAGGCGTGATACCAATCTCAATTATGGTCGGTTATTAATACCATTAGATCCTAATCATCAGGCAAAATGCTCGAGATGCCTGAAAAATAGACATTGGAAGCTTAAAGCGCTTGGTCATTTTTAAAAACTTATTATTTGTGTGGATGCGGTGGCCTAGTAACTGCAAAAGCTATGCTGAGAGTTAGTTAATCTGGCATAATGGCAGGTCACTTTTGTATAAAGGGCATACTTTTAGGCGACTACTGAAGCAATAGACGGCATAATATTCAGACTCATTAGAAGTTTACTGTATCCTGAAGAGAATGAATAACAACGAAACCGCCCCCTTTGTGTGCCTTTAAATCACTGAAGTGTATTTTTGTTGTTGATATTTTTAGTTCGTTAAAAACCAGGATAGAGTATGGGTGAACTTTTTATAACCAGATAGCACTTTTGTTTTCTTTTTATTGTGCAGGAGTCGGTAAAAACTGAACATAATGTTTTTCCAGTCTAGTTCTCAAACAAGATCTATTGATAGAGATTGGGATATTTATAATTCCGGATGCGTACTAAAACGTAGGAAGACGTCTGCTAGATATTAAGCTAGTGCCATTCTTTACTGCCAGGCTTTTTGGTGCCAATCTATAATGTAAACCAGCCATCAAACTAATAATTGCTATTAATTCGGACATCCCGGTTTTACAGTCTTGGCAGCACTTGCCTGTGTTTGAAAATTTGTTAATTTCAGATTCTGTATAGAAATTGCGTTGTTTAAAAATAAACTGTAAATGAATTGCTTGAAAATTTAAGAGGTCATAAATAAATTATTGAGCTATAAGTCATTGCTTGGAAATGTTAATGCTTTAATCTATATGACTGCTTGCAGGCATCCTTTATATGTAGATATTGCTGGTTTTGACCAATTTTTTACATTTCTTTTTATGTAGGATGCAAAGTCACATGACTTATTTTGACACTGTAATATAGTTTTTAAAAAAGGTTTAATGACTTTAAAAATATTGAAACCCATGTTAGTCCTGAAATGACATAGTTGCGTCGAGTAGAATTAAACCCCGAGTGGCGTGGTTTTCATTCCCTCTTGTATGTGATAAGGAGATAGTTTACTTCGGGTCCTCCGATTTCCCCAAACTGCTAAAGCCCCCGACGCGCATGCGACTTATTGAAATAAAAATAAGAAATGACCTAGTTTGTGCCGAGACTCGTTGAGAGCTACATAATGGGTTCGCTTCCACTGTTGGCCAGAAAGTTCATCGGGATTTTCCGGCGTGGTGTCCCCTTGACAGTGGTGCCGGACGGAGGGTCTGGCAAGGACAGCTGTCTAGTCGTTCGGATGAGACGAAAACCGAGGTCCATTTTACACATTGGCGTGAAAGTAAAAGATCAATTGCCTTTTGATGAATCTCTTTCAAATAAGACTGAATACAAGCCGGAATAATCTACCGTGGACATTTTGGTTTCCTTTACATAATTAAATGTTAATTGGCATTATGTAAAATTTTAAAGATAGATAATGTAAAATGAATATATTGAAAATTCCATGCAAATGACTTTTGAGTGAAAGTTATCAATAGTAATGGTTTTGCTGTAAATTATTGAAATGAATGTTTTAAAATAATTTCAGTATTGTTTATTTTCAGAATTTGTGATGATGATGTCTACAAAATAAAGAATTTTGTATGTTTAAAAAAAAGACAGATTAAAATTCCATGTTTCAACGTTCTTAATACCATTTATAATATGGAGTCGTAACATGAAACATTTTTTTATATTAAAAAGATATTAATAACCGAAAAATGTCACAAGACGTGGAATTTATAAGGGCAAATATATGTCGTTCTGTGCATACTCATTTCGGTTATGTATGTGTCTAAATTGCTGACCCGTCTGTACATACAGCCTATTTATTATTTGATGAATGTGTATTTAAATATATATATATACATGTATGGTATATAAAAATTTATAATAACTATGAAATTATACTATTAGGATTATTTATAACAAAACAATAATTATTCATGGCTTATTTCCTTTATTGTTCCACATAAATATGGGCTCTAAATGTCAAATTCTATCCTACATAATGAATGAGACCCTCGGTTTAATTAATCATTTAGGTCAGAATACAACAGAAATATTTATACGATCATGTTACACAACAATACAATATTACGGAATATCGCAAAATAATTAAAAATCTAATATAATTTTGAAAGAACGTAGGCTGATTATTGAAACGGTTCTTGAGAAGGGTATTGGATGAGTTATATACTAGATTATATCGAGGTAACGAAAGCTTAGAATTTCGGATAATATAATCAGCTTTAAGGTAATCGCCAGTTGGCGTTTTATTAAAAAATATGAAAATAGTGTATGATATTGATGTGTATGCATCATTATTTCTATCGCATCACATGACTTGAATCTGGGATTTTGAATGGGTGATAACACCAGTTTTAATTTATTTGATCCGAATAAGTATTTAGGCCATTCTTTTTATTATACATTTATATTTGTACATATTTGTATATTTATTACTTAGCCTATAATGCATATACATCAACTTTCTCCCTTTTGTTCTAATTGTAAGTTGATAATGTATGTTAAGACTTGTAGCCGGGTTCGGTAGGTATTGCGCTCTGATTTTGAAAACCAGATAAAGTTTGTGGTGTGGGTTGTTAATTACTAATTAATTACATTACATTATGGTATTAATTCTCATCGGAAGCACATTTTGTGCCAAATATTGCAGATGTGCTTTATGCATGCAATTTGCTTTGGTGTTCAAGCTGGGCTTTCGGTGACCTAACAATATCACTCAAAGCATTTGTTTATAATATGTTTTTCATTTTTATTCTGACCATTGCAAATAATGTTTCAATGTGATGATATCCCAAACGCCTGGATAAACGAGATAACATTGCCAACTCTTTCGCGTTTTATGGACAGGGTACAGGAAGTGGGTAAATCCCAGTGACGTATTCCAAGGATACCAAATCCATCAACCCTTCTTTAACATAACTGATGCCACTAACTTCATCTGTTGGTAAAAGAAAGCAGGGGACTATTAAAATGGGTATGTCCGTCTGTCTCTCTGCCCGTGTACCCGTCACACGCTTTGGGACTCATTAACTCTCCTTCGAATTGAGGTACAATGTTCAAAAATGGTGAAGGTATTTATTGGGTGATTGCCGAAGATGAGCATTTTCTACGTTTAGCAATGTGATTGGTTGATGCTTTGGGATACGATAACTTTGGTTCTAATAAAGTCAAAGTGATGAAACTTGGTTTAAAGTTTCATCACATCAATACCTTGACTAAGTTCGATAATGAGCCACTAATGCTAAGCAGATATAAACAATTTGATTGGTTGAGACATTGGTTCTAATTGGGTGTGAGCGATGAAAGTCTTGAGTATAGATTCATATTATTAAAACATTGACTAAGTTCGGTGAAGACAATGGTCCGCTTAGGCTAAGTATCCGTAAGCAATATGATTGGTCAAGACTTTGGTACATAACAATTCTGCTTTTAATTGAGGTAGAATGTTTAAACTTGATGTAGATGTTCATCAGGCGAATGTCTTGACTGAGTTCAACAATTAATATTTCCCATTGAAGCTAAGCTGAGCTAAGCAATTTCATTGGCCGATGCTTTTGTGCAAGATAACTTTCATCCTAACTGATGGAGAGTGATGAAACTTAGTGTATAGTTATACTACCAGGTACTTCAAAACCTGACTGACTTTGATGGGGAAATGTTATGCTTAGACTTAGCATAGATAATCAGTATGATTACTCGATACTTTTGAAAAGATAAATGTTCATTTAATTAAGAGACATTATATAAAATTTAGATACAGATCGGGCCATTCTTACTATAATAGTTCGCAAATAGTTAAATTGCTCCATTGCGAGCGAAGATATTAGTATATGAAGGTTTGATAACGTGTGCATTAATTGCAACCACCGCACTGGTTGTTCGAAGCTTAGTTTCGCTTCACCATTTTTAGATTAAATCAAATAATGGCTGAAACGTTCCAATCTGCTTAAAATCGGAGATATCCGATGACATTGAGGGTTGGTTATGGTCTTGTCATGTTAATAAAAGACTAATTAATAGTTTACATAACATTTAAGTCCTTAAAAAAGACCAGCAATATGCAGATTTAGCTCTTGCATAATGCATGTTTAATATGTGTCATCTGTTTATTTTGGGATTTTGCCGGGGGACATCAGCCTCACTGTTGACTTGTTTTTCAATCATTAGACAGCAATATTTATTGAATCTGGCTATTAAGACAAGTTTGCCTTTATTCTGCATTCCATGGCATTTGAAAGCTCAAACCATTGCTATGCTTATCAGGTTATTCATATGATGTGCCAGAAAAAAATCTACATTTGAAATTGTCAGTTCTATGCTAGTTCAAAGAGAAATACCTTTAATCCCAAATAATTATTTCTCAAAGAAAACGAACAGCTTAGTGCAGCTACCTTTTAAGTAAAGTATTGGCTTAAAGATAAAACATTATTTTATTTATTATTTATTTCTTAAAATCATGAACGTGAGTATTAATGTAATTTTGATATTTGTTATGGGAATATTATATAATAACTATACATGTAAATATTCATAGAGAATTTTCTTTCTAATGGATGGTGGATCAACTATCATGCCCAAGGGCTAGAGGACTATAGCAAAGCAATAGGTTTTATGACCACGGAGATGAACTCCTAGTATAGGCACACTTTTTAAAAGAGAAAAACTAAGCATTTTAGTGACATGACTTTAGATTTAGTTGAATTTTAATGAAAATATTCCTTTATGTTTTTTCCGATCTCATCTGAATCGTGTTAACATAAATGTGAAATATGTTTCAAGGAGTTATCTCCCTTTATGAATGCCCTGGCGGACTATAATTATTTCGTTCGATCGAAGATAATAACTATTTCATTGCTGACATAGTGTGTAGGATATATATATTTTTTTCTGTTTAACATTATTATAGAACGTTAGATTTGTAATTATTGAAGGCGTTTATAGCTAGAGTAAACGTTATTTGAATCTAAAATCTGCAAATAAAGTTTATACCGCAGAATTGTACTAATTAATTAGATTTTCGCCATTTTTTCCTGATATTTATGATTTCGTCGTGTAAAGATTTTACACTATTTTTTTTATTATAAACGTAGCTTTGTGGAGTAATTTGTAAGGATTAAAACTGGTCAAAATTAAAAAGGATCGAATAGAAACCAGTGCAACGTTATGGGAATTTCACATATTTATTATCACGTTTCCAGATCTTTCAGTAATTTAAGTAGACGTAGTTAGATTGCTTGTAGAATTTGAATTGTTTATGTATTTAATCTATTTATTTATTAATTGATATATATGTCTAATTATTTAAATATTTGAACCTGTTAATACCTTACCTAATTGTTATCTATTTCATTCATGTTTTGGGCCTATCAATAATAAAATGTCATTGTTATATCACAATATACTGGCGTACTTCGACTTTTCAGGACAATAAATTTGTTTTTATGCATTTTGCCTTACATGCATTTTTGCAACTTTTATGCACCGTTTCCTTCCAGCCGTTTTTATTTAATTAATATTTGACACTTTTATTGTAAATGCAAATATGATCATTCCATTCTGTAAAGCCATTTGTAATTATGGTATCCTGTCTGTTTCATTGTATGATTTCATTCTGTGCCCCCTGTTTATTGTTGCAATGTGGTCTAAGGATTAAAATTTTAATATCTTTAAATTGTGTTTAATATATAAGAAAAATTTACAGCAGTCAGACCCAGCCATTAGTCAACAAAAAAAGAATGTTATATTAAGTGGACTTTCCGAATGGGGAAGTAATTCAAACTTGATGGTGGTGCTTCGTAAGGCGTGTACATGCTTAGTTCAGCTCTGAACGTTACACCCACCCTGTACGTTCAGGGACTGTACTGTTGAATCCATGTCGAAAGAAGAATCGCTTCCAGTCACTTTAACTGAGCAACTTATTACTGCTAAACGACCGGGTGTCAGTGCCTGTGAACGCCTGACCATTGTAAATGAACATCTTAATGAGAAAATAAGACCTTGCTTACCTCGCTAGAACCAGTACATGAGCGACAGAACACGCTGTTAAAAAATACGTTCCCACTCTTCTAACCGACATGACCACCTTCATGGAAAGGGTAACGCACTTATTTACCTCGCTAGAACCAGTATGTGCGCGACAGAACACGCTGTTAAAAAATACGTTCCCACTCTTCTAACCGACATGACTACCTTCATGGAAAGGGTAACGCACTTATTTACGAATTCGTACAGTGCGCGTGTAATGAGACCTACGTTCAGAGCTGAACCAGTGCATGCTCTGCCTCGTGAAGGGCACCCACTATTTATATTTAAACTTTTAAGTCATATGCCCCTACTGCATGCCTTTTGTGGCGAGCCATTTGATCAATGACACAAGCAGTGGTGTTTCGTTAATGCGGCTTGGAGATATGGGCGCCTTCTCAACCCCGTGGGCTTACTCCGGTTTCCTCCCAGTGGAAAGACCCTGCGCGTGCATCGAGTATTGCAAATTAGGACAACTTGGCTGCGATATCACCCTCGGTGGAAACGCACGTTAAGTAGTACCAGAAGAAAGCAGATCTCGAGATTGTGTCCCACTTCTTATCTTCTTGTTCGCCAAGATATTGACTCACAACTATAGTCACCAGAGTTGACAAAAGATTAATAACGAGACGGGTCGTCTGTAGATCCTAGTGAGTTTTTCTGGTTCTATCCCCCTCCCCCGTGCGAATTTTACCGGCGTTACGTCAACAAATAGGGTAGTTGTTTATTTCAGAGTTCCAATCCTGCCTTTTATTAATCAATTCCCCGTCTTTGGTTGAAATACAAAAAAACCCCTCTTATTTGATGGGAGATAACCCTTGGTGTGTTAAGAACACGCATGACGATGATAATCAATTAAACTCTCTTGGAAATTAACTCCAAATTCTAATTATAAAAAAAGAATGGTTGCTTTCAATTGACTTTAATATTTTTTGTTCGTGACAAATGCTCAACAATATATAACATGTGGAAACGAATAGTTATATAATATCGAAATAAGTGTTGCTAATAAACATCTTTGTATATACGTACCAGGTAACGCGTTTTTAATTTACTTTTATGTAAACTGCCACCCTTTTCCGCAGGTATATATACATGTATGTCATAAAGTATAGTTGGAAGAATGTGGTGACAAAATAATATATACCAAAGACAGTGAAATGTGGGATTATAAAAATATCTTCAAGCAACTTTCAAAATAGTTATCACCTTGACCACTATTTCCTAATGTCATAAAACGTTACGTTTTCTTGTTTTACTTTTTGGGACATTACAAATTATCGTTGCAAATGGTATACCAAATGTTACATTAGAAAGATTAGGTAAACATACAGAAGTTCGTTCGGTAGTATCGTAGACAAAACAACATACAGATTGAAAATGACTCTTTTTAAAATGTTAAAGGGAAGCTTCACGGGTCACTGACACTTTGGAGATCTTTGGTGGTAGGTATAACAATAATGTTCAATTTTTACGGATTTTGGAGTTCAATATATCTGATTTTATACAAATATTCACACAAATCTGTTAATCCATTCCTGAGATACAAATATTACAAGATTCAATTTATGAATCTTTCATTTGTACGGATTTTTAAGGAGTGGACTTAGGATGAATGCGTTTATTTTTGGAGGGGGTGGAAGTAATAACGTCGCTTTAAGTTCCATTCATGTACAGGACGTACAGTAGCAACATTCTGAAGATAACGGTGTCATATTTCTAACCTTTCCGAAAGTTCAGCATGTAACTAACTACAATTTCGGCATTAATATCTTTCCAGCAGTTATGTCAACATTCGTTTGTTCCAAAGGACCAAAGAGGTCACCCATGTTTTCAGCAAGCCAGACGTACGTACGTGCCTGTAAATTTCGATGATTTGTGTAAACTCCTGTTCTGAACAGAAGAGGTCAGATAAGAGAATGAAGACAAACAGATAATAGCTCTAATAAATGATATAACCAGCTGTCTATTATGTCTTCCCTATCTATATTTGTCAGAAATGGACAAATGTCAATCAATTGCACGTGCTGGCAGTCAGAACGACCTAGCAGACGACCATTTTCAGACCCATATCCAAACAAACTCAGTTTATACTACCAACAAGTTGGAACAAGCTGCATGACGGACTGACTCATATGTGATGGGAAAAGTTTTGCTTGGGAATGAGGTCGTAGTGTCTTTGTGAAAACCACATGTAGAGCTTGAAGCGTTTGAGTTATTCTCAATCTCCATCCTGACCATGTTACAGTCGATTCAGTTTTCACGAACCTGACATTTCATGCCATGGAACGACGTTCTTAAATATCGCTTTTATGATGTCCAGATTGGATGGAGTTAAGATTTGGTTGTTCAAAGTTTTCATTGGTGATCGCACTTGAATTAAGTATACTACACTTGACTTTTCTGTTTACTAACAGTCACATGTGATTTTTGTAGGCTACTGGTCTAGCCGTTACGAGTTCAGTGCAGTGTGGGGTTGAACCAACAATTTGAATTTGAGTTTCAGCGCAGTTCCATATAGTTTTCCATTCGCTTCGGTTTATGGTAATTACGTTTTACGGATTGGATTTCTTTTTATAAAAAAAAATCTGTTATTCCAAATACATGTAATAATTATCATTTCCAAATTAATTTTTTAGCCCGTTTTACGGCAATTGGAATTGAAACTTAGTATGTTCTCCTAATAGGAATTATCTTCATTGTGTGGTTTTCAGTGTGCCAGAGTTAATACACCAGTCGAACCGTTAACTTTATTTAATAACTGAATTGGGATTACATTTCAAGATGAATGAAGTTGGAAAGACGAATTTTCTAATACATGACCTTCATCAAAATATGACATGTAACTATATAACCAAGTAAGTAATTGAAGTGTATTTATACAGTTACAGACTTCCTTATTTATTTTTTTCTGGTTTACATCTTCAGGACTGTTTTTTGTAATTGTTATACCAAGTATTTTTAATGATTAATATTTTTTCTCTTTTCTGACTTTTTAATTCTCATTTAACAGAATTCTAAAAAAAACTATTAAAACAGATATTAAGCAGGTCGACCATTTATGTTGATTTTGTAGAGTATTCAGTCAAATTGCTCAAGAAAACATTAAATAAAAAAAAATCAATAGAGCACACGTGCGCAGTCAATGCAAATAAGCACACAAACGAAACAAAAATTAAATAAATCAAAAAAAGCAATAAGAAAAAACGTTTTTCTTTGAAACATTTGCCTTGGATTTTGCTCTCACGTGTAATATATTATCGACCGTATATTACTTTGATATAAGTATTACATTAAACGTGATAAAAACTGAATAAAGTGTCGTATTTCAGCACTATACAGACATCTAATTATTTTATCCGTAAGTATAATGTATAATTTACATGTTGCGCAAAAACTGTGTTTATGTAATAAAATATCTTTGAAAATGGCTCCAACCTTTGGCTTACAGGGATATCAGCTGGTAGCGTTAGGTTCAGTTTATTGTACCTATTCCCCCATAATTATATAAATTGAGTAAAATAAATCATTGCCAGCTATATAACTCTTAAAGCAGCTTCGGTGATAACTTCAGCTTGACATACTCAATAACCGCCCCTATCGCACTTTAAAACAAACTAAAATGCGTTTGGGTAAGATTTTCTATTTGCAATTGGGTTGGGACTGAAGGGGGTTGGTGTGGTCATTTGCCAGAGCAATCTAAGCATAAAGCTGTGATATTGTAACGTTTCATTTTTCGCGTAAAACTGGCGGAGTGTTATTATATTAAATACAACACTCCTGAGACAACGAAAGTTCAATGAATGAATGAAATGCTTCAAATGGGGTTAACATCGTGTTTGTCTGCGATTGTAAATAGGCTAATAATAATAATACGGCATTTTGAAATGGAATCTTTCTATACCCGATTCTATAATGACGCAGTATACTTACTACTTGACTTACTAAATTTATTTATCGATTTTGGCGTGCTTATTGTGTCGATGTGTTAGTAAGGAAATCCCCGGTCACGTGATTAATGACGGAAGGGATTTCCTGCCTGCAACTTTGTTTGTAATTACATGTTGTTGTAGTGTAATGATGTATTATACAGTGTTGAAAGATTAATTGTCATATTTTAAGACTTATGTCTATCTTGTAGTAAGTATCTATGTTATTTACCAGATTCATTGACTGAGTATTCTTATTTGAGTTTTATACCAGAGAAGTATGTGTATTTTGTTCATGTGGAGATGTATTTAAAGGGCATTACGTTATTTTACTTGTAAGTAAGGTTATACCATGGACCGTCAATATACGGTCTATGGCTATACTATCCAAATGGGCGCACATGCCTTTGTTTGAATCTATTATGTAATCGCATTGTGATTTGTACCTGAGAAAAGGGTCATAGATACTGTTTTGAATTCTGAATAATGTGTGTATTGAATAACCCCTTGTGTTTTCACCCAAGCTTCTAGTAGGGCATATAAGGACTTCAGATCACCAATATAAGGTCCAATAGATTTAAAATTTTATGTGGAGGGAATGAGGGCTATTTAAATTTTGGATTGTATTGTGTTGTATAGCTACATTAGGGTTACACTTTAGGCCTATATATAACACTGAAGTCAGAGATAACTATATCATGTGATAAAGATCAATCAATATAAATCATGTGTCATACATTATATTATTGCCATACAACATCATAATATAGATAAAATATAGCACCACCAGTCTTAAAAAACAATCACATTCAACATACAAAATAACAAATCATTGTAATATGTGTTCATATACCAATGGTACCACTGGAACTTATCAAGTCCACTGATATTCCTGCCAGCAAAATTGTGTCAGGTGCTACAAATATCCTAGGTGGGTGACATTCTCCTAGGTTGGACTGACATGCTACATGAAATTAATGCCATCCCAGCCAGCACAGGTCATACCGGTACATGTACCTACCTACTGTGAGGCTGACTAAATTAAAGGTACATGTATGCCATGAAAATGTTTCTGTACTCCATGGATCAATACTGTTCTCAACAGATCATTCATGATAGAAGTGCTAAATAGTTTGTGCGATATCTTGTTTTTAATACACAACTTTCCTTATATCAAATGGAATATGCTATATGGTCATACATGTACTACATCATTAATTTCTAATGTAATATTACTAATAATGCCTTGAAATAAAGCACCTGAGCTGCCTGAGCTATAATAAGTTATTGCACAGACAATAACTGCATTATAGACAATAATCTAACAATAACTGCATTATAGACAGTTAAAAGAAATGTAGCATGGAAAAAAAATCACCAACTTCAAAGCTGCTTGATTTGAGCACCAATTAGTTTCAACATTTCTATAAACTCTCTATTCATTTGAGTCATTTTAACTGTCTGAATTATCTTTATCAAAAAGTAAACAAACATGGAAGGCGTATTTAGGGATTCCTATAAACTATACTTATTTTATGTAATGAAGCACTGTCTGAAAAATTATTCAATGCTACTTTATATAATTTTGAAGCTCCTATTTACCAGTGGGGTCACAGTGGCAAAGTGGGTAGGAGGCTTGCTCTCTAGCATGGAGGTCGGGTGTTGGGTGACAAAATTTCTCACGATTTTCCTTGTGGTTCCCTTTTGTCAGTTGTGCTGCATTAAGTGTCTGACAAGGACTGTTGTCTAGTCGTTCGGATTGGGAAAAAGTCTGAGGTCCTGTGTACAGATTGGCGTGCATGTAAAGATCCTTTCACTGTTGGAATTCAAAACGATATAAGAGTAGGCCTTAGTCCGGGTCAAATTTCCCTCATAACATACAGCATGGCGTATGCTCGTCTTCAATAGCCTAGTCGGTACAGAAAAGTAGGATGTTAAACTTCATTTTATCTAATTTATAAATATATACAAAAGATCTTGGTAAGACCATTTTTAGAATAGAATTTTCCTTTTATATCTAGAGTAGCTGTTGCCAATGTTACCATAGTTATTATTATCAGCTGATGAAAGTGTTAATATGGGAAACAAGAAGCTCATGGACATGTGATATTTTATTCAAAACATTATTGGCTGTATACAAAATGTGTGTCTTTGACTAACACTAGCATATAGTTTGTCTGGATTTAACCAATTTCTGTGTTATTATGGTAGTGGTGAATGACTTGCATGTAGCATAGTATACCAATTTTTATACGACCACATTGAAATGTGTTCGTATATTGTTGTTGCCCCCGTCCGTCCGTCTGGCCCCTGGCGTACACACTTTTTTGCGGACTCTCCTGAGGCCAGTGTTTAAGGTTATGAGACAAAGAAGCCTTATCTCCCTTAATGATCAAGGGATTGGATTTCAAAATTTTTCTTGTCAGACATTTTTACCGAAAATAAAGGGACATAACTCTGGATGCCAAACTTATTATTCGATTGACTTCAGATTGATACACAGAGTTTAAGATTTATTGATTTTCAATGAATTTTGATAACTGAACAGCTAAATCCATGATATTAAATGTTTAGCTACCTGTGTTAGCATGGGGCAGAACTTTATAAAAACCAAACAAATTCTAATTATTTTCTGATAATTACTTTATGAGTTGTTAATCTTAGTCAGATTTTACTGAAAAAAGTAAAAAGTTGACTGCCCGGATGATTTAGTTGCTATGGGTGTATGTTTCGTTGCCTGGCAACCTATCTTGTATGAAATACTTGATACTACTGTACAATGACTGTGTTAATTGATTTGGTAATCTCTGTTGTCCAGATACTTTTACACAAATTTATATTTCTGTCATTCTGTCAAGAGATATTTTCTTATGCCTTTTCTCGCAGATGGGTAAAAAGAAAACAAAAATTATTATATTTCATCTAGTTGGTAAAATAGAGTGCCTGAAATCTAAAAAAACACTAATTTTACTTTTCTTTTAATTGAATACCACAAATTAGTAAAACATTTTGTGTGGAGCCCCTTACATTTAGGACATTAAAGTTACTTAACTCAGATACCTGCGCCTCTCCTTTGCCTTTAGCAGTCAACCGGTGCTGTCGTCTGTAGATGTAAATTTTTTAGGGCATTTCAGATTATGTCTGCCGGCCCTAACATTCATTTAGCCTGTACGCCTATAAGTCTGAAGGGGCACCAATACTTCCTTTTAATCGTATGGTTTGTGATGTTATTCAGAAGTTTAATCATATAGTAAAGGAGGTCTGATCCATATACTTTTATCATATAATAACATAAGTATGTTTATTTGTTCAGTGGGTATAACTACTTAAACAAAGGGTCAAGAGGTCAAATATGGTAGTATTGAGAATAATGTCTACATTATTTATACCAGCTTCGTCTTTGTGGTATATGTATTGACAGTACAAACTAATATATAAAATATGTGGAAATCAGTGGGCTGAACCTATTTACAGTTTATCTGGTATTATAATCAGCATAGAAAGAATGCATTAAAAGTAAGTTTATCTGGTCTTCCAGGACTGTTAGAGATAATTTTACAGTTTTTATGTTTCTAGATGATTAATAGATGTATGTGTAGGTGCAAGGGAGCCTGAAAATAAGAATAGAAGGGTTGCCTGTCTAAATTACTGCCTGTGGTCATAATCCGCCTGTTGGGTTACTACTCGAAAGTTTTGAATGGAAACTTGCAACTACCGGTACATGTGCTTGGGCACATGCCTTCTTTTCTTTTGTATACAGCTAATACCAGTAACCATGAACATTAATGGAGTATCCAAATTCATTAGTGATCGGGGGAATTTATTATATGTTTTGTCTAGTCAAGATCCAAGTATTTGTTAATAGGTAACTGACAGACATACTGAAATACATAATTATGTTCTGTTATAATAATGGAGGCCAACTGATCTTGATGTCTACTTTAAACCTATTACTGTAATGGGTGTAAGCTTTTCACCAATAACCTACTAGTTAGTATATTATTTCATAAGTATACACTTCCTGATAATTACTTACATAATATATTATGTACATGTAGGTTAAGGAAAAGTTTAAGATAGCTACCAATAATATTCATTATCATTAAAATAATACATTAGAATCTTCAACCAGTATCTAAATTTAATTGATTTTATGTGAGATCATTTTCAAAATAGCTCTAGAGTTGCCTAATTTAGCTATCTGTGTATAATAATACATGTAATGAACAAATCTACATTTAACTTTGCAGGAAGTAATTTATTAAATACTAGTGGGATTTGTTTAAAAAAAAGAACTTGAGAAAATACCCTGGTCAGGGCCTGGTGAATGAATTAAATTGGGTTTAGCGTCTTACTTTTCTGTGCCAACCAGGCTTATAGAGACAGGCAAACATCATACAGTGTGCTGTAATGGAAACTTTGCTTGGACAGCAATTGAATTCCATCTATTAAGGGACTTTTTACATGTATATGTCAACGTGTACTGTTCAGTTTTTCATTCCAACAAAACGACTGGCAATACTTTGTTCATTAACTGAATAATACACCATATTGAATCCAAGTAAGACTATATTTTCTACAAATTAACTCGAAGATGTATTAAAATAAAATCCAGTTGCTTTTGATTGACTGTTAAGTCAAGTAATACTTAATGTGATGACACTGTATCTTACATTTATGTACAGGTTTATCATATAGATGACTGTCGTTTTGTTACAGTTATTTTCTGTCCATTAGTAATTCAATAACATACTTAATTTGAGTGGATATTTGATTTCCTTATCCCTACTTCACATTATCAAAAGTGTAGAACATTGTATACCCTTTAAATACCTTCTGGCTAGGTGGACTATCAGCTAACACCCATTTAGAACCAGTGCCCTGTTTCTCAAAATCTTAACTAAAGATAAAATCCAAATTTTAGTAGATACTTCAAGTTTGATTGGCTTAGCATTAAAATCAACCTGTTATTATCCAATCAAATTACTAAAATTTGGATTTTATCTTAGTTGAAATATCATGAAACAGGCCCCAGGTCTTGGAACATTATTTCAAGTGGAATAACATCTGGTACTGTAAAATATGGAGAAGTCATCAAGTTGCAAATTTTATTCAGTAGAATATTAATGGAGTTTTGATTGATTACATTTATAATTAAATACCAGTTTTATTATAAGCACGTGTGTAATGAAACAATGATTTTAACAATGAACAATTGTGACACTACTGTATGTGTCATTTATGTAATTTGTACATCATCTTACACATAATTTCGATTGTCAAACTGTTTTTACATTTATTCATTTAAAGGTTAATGTTATGTCGGGGTATTCTAGTTTTGAAGTTTTTTTAACTTTGCAGTAGCAGTTTAATTTGTTAATGATTCTTTGACATTTGTCGAAACATGAACTGTCAAGTAAGTAGTTGACTAAATTTCAGTTTTTAGGAATTTGAAGAAAAAAGTATGGGTTACAAACAATTATTGTTCTGTCAGATGTTGTTTTGGGGTTGTTTTTTTTTAGTTCCTACAGAGTTTTTAAAGGATTTTTTAAAACATGGTATGAAGCATAGACACCATAAAGAGATGATCCCTATCGATATTCCACTTTCTGTGATATCCCAATTTCTTGTTAACACAAAAAGGTTTGAGTATTTGACAGATTTTATTCAAATGCGGTAGTATTTGGGTCAAAAACCTTGTGAATGCAATATAGGCTACACCTTTTTGAACAATTTTAACAGTTTTCTTATCATACAAGTTGAAATCCATTGATTTTCAGCATTCAGTGGACTAGGCTTGATGCGGTCTACTTTATGTAATAATAACACAAAAATGATAAAACTTTAAGTTATAATTCAAACGTTAAATTAAGAAGAGACAAATATGAATAAAAATCAAAACTCTGATTGATTTCAGAAGACATGGGATAGGTACATGTGTCTTGCTTTTTCTTTTGTAAGTTATATAAATCATTGTTACTCATGTTACTGTTAGTTTATTTGTATTAGTGATTACAGCTGTCTACATTTCCACGGTAGTCTGTATCCTACATGTATATTAACCCGCAGCTCTCTTATACATACATTTACTTAATTAATAACTAATTACTGCCAGTATGATTAGGATGAAGATAATTAAACTACTCAAATCAAGAAGTGGTAGAGGAATAATAACATGCTGGTAGTTGACTAAAAGTAAAACGATAAATCTGCATTACGTACAATCGAGTACTAAACACCAAGGTTTTTGCTAATAATAAACAATTGGGTTGTTGTATAGTTTTCTAGTTTAAGAGTGATATAAATACATTGAACTGAAAGGAAGTCACACTTTGTCTGTGATATCACCCTAGTTTGAAACAGATGTTAAGTCTGATTGACAGACTGACAGGAAACCACAGTATCAAATCAATTTTTGGCTATTACAAGTCTCCTGCATAAGGGACCACGCTAACTAAACTAGAACCTGTAGGCAAACTAGTGCTATAACTAACTGGTTGTATTACCATACTTATCAGTATTTATGTTGATAAAGAATATTGGACACACCTTTTAAAGTTGACATTTGATCTGAAGTTGGGCATGGTTAATTTATTATCCATTGTATTGTATTATTAATATTCTAAAGCCATGGTAGTGGTAATGTCATGAAGCATTTGGCTGATATTTCAGCCTGGTTTATTCCTAAATACCATGTCTAATGAGAATAAATACACATATCATATGCTAAGCAAGTTTGCTCAAATATCTAGAATATCATCATGTCTAATGATGCATAAAGACCAATATGTATAGCACCAATCAGCTGTTGGAAATACCCTCAAGTGAAATGACCTGGATCTCTTATCTACAACCACCAAGAAAGAAAGTTTATGGTCTTAAGTTTCAACAATGAATTTGTATTGTTTAGAGTAGAAACAGTCTTTCACTTTGTTTATTAGTACACACAAAAACTGATATATCTAACTGTTCCTTCTGTTTCAAAGTTAGCTTCTGGGACACATTTTAAAGCAAACAGACCTCACATGGAAGAGGTAATAAAAGTTGATTAGAAAATACTGCCTCTGGGGTTTAGATCAGCATGGCAGTTGATAAGCAGAAAGCAGATGTATTTATTTAACACCTCATCTACTCAATCTGTCAATGCAACTTCCCCAGGATTTATAACTTGTGTGTTCAATATTAATTGATGGTAGTCCATCAAAGGTGTAGATATAGTTAACAGACATTAAATGCACTTTATGACTAATGATAATGTGTGCATCAAAACTATTTGTTCTTTTGAACAAGTCAAGGAGTTCAGTTGTTCATAATATTTTCAGTGTTTCACTTTGAGTGGGGGGGAATATATATGTTTTTAGCCCTCCACATGAATTCCCAACCAGATAAACAACTATAAACATATTTGTTGCACACAAATTGAACCATGGCATGTTTTTACACAAACTGTTCTGATAAAAGCCAATCAATGTTTTATGCAATGTAATGTTTTTACACACTGCCATTTGTTAAAAAAACAAAATGATTATATTTCTTGAAACATGTATTTTATTTTAGGACTAAATTCACGTAATATGCTGTAATAAATGAGGTATATAGAGATTCGTTATTGCATTATGTTTATATTTTAGAACAGTGAGATAGAACATTGACTAGAATTCCCCATGGAAATTACCATAATTTTTCTGGCTTCCATTCAGTCAA
Source organism: Patella ulyssiponensis (assembly GCA_963678685.1). Classification (NCBI taxonomy): domain Eukaryota; kingdom Metazoa; phylum Mollusca; class Gastropoda; family Patellidae; genus Patella; species Patella ulyssiponensis. Next base: position 56,296,655 of record OY783229.1, read on the forward strand.
TTAGTGTCAGTTTAAAGCCATCATGTTATCCCTGTTTGGTTGAAACTGTTTGACAGAAAAAATCACAGGCGAAACAAAACAGCTATATAAATAAAAAAAAATATACTGGTAACAATATAAAGCCCTCACAATAATATCTGACACATTGTACATGTTTTATCTGCTCGATGTGGACATATCATGAATAATCTGTACACTTCAGAGCCATTGTAGGCAGAAAAAAACATCATTCAGGGGAAATGGTTTTTTGTCTCACATATTGTTACAATATGTTTTCGATACATGCCAAATCAATAGCTAAAGACAAAGTTCTACACTTGTAATAATATAAGCAAGTGGGAAATATACATATGTGTGTTTATAGGTTTTTTTCTACTTGCATTAATCATTGTATATATAAACATATATACTACTAAACCTTCCTGCCTACAGATGTGAAAATATGCAAGCTATATCACTTTCATGTCATGTTTTTTTTAAAAAAACATTTAATATTAAAAAAAAACACCACTCAGACCAGAATTCAACAATGCATGACAATGTCATCTTTCTTGTGAAACATTGGTACTAGTTGTGTTTCCATGGAGCACAAAAGTTAGCTTCAAACTGCATGAAACTAAGGAAATGCAGTTTAAAACTGTTACCAAGATAAAGATTGCTGCAATGTTGGTTCTAATATAAACAGATTATTGTTACAATCTGTGGAGACCTCAAAAGATAAATAGCCTCTATAAACTAGAAAATTAAATATGACCTAGTTTACGGTCAACATCTTTTGAAAATAATCTTTTCATGCTTGTCATTGATAAAAAAACAGGTTTTGATTCTTGCTGCAGTCAAGTGTACTACAGGTATAAAATATTGTTGCTTAACAAAATTTTATAATCGAGATACACTCCACATATTTCTTGAGTGGATTGTAAAATGTATTACTATGTTTCCAAATTTTATACCAACACAGTTGTGTAATAACAGGAATATTTAAAAGTATTTATGTAATTTAAAAGATTTCCGTGGTCATGGTTCATGCTATCCTACTATTGGTATTTTAAATTATACTGTATTACATGTGGATTTGCTGTGGCAAAATCTTACATGATTTATCGATTATAAATTTCCAAGGTTCATTCTCAAATTATTTTGGGATGTACTGGTACATGGTTCTATATATTGCAAGAGTAAAAAATATATAGTATTTTTATGTAAATGCGGTTGATATTATGTAATTAAGTACATATGGAGATGACATTGTAAAATCAATAATAACCAATGTAAGCTTTAACTGACCGCAACTTGGGGTAGAATTGACTGATTTGAATACCCGTAATTTTTGTACCAAAATATGTTTTTCATAAAAGTATTTTTGATTGTGCATAGTAGGATCTATATAATTATCTGTTATTCTGGCTCTGGTATATTGGGCCTTTCAGAGAAATATTCCCTGACAGTTACTTATTTAGTGCCAATATTAAGTTTGAGGCAACCTTTCTAAAAACTTCCCATTGGTCTGCCATGGGGACAACAGATTACCTTAGTTAATTCCTGCTCATTATGTAGAAAACACATCAAACCTATAATCAAGTCCTCTGTTAGAAGGTCAAATGCAGGTTATGTTTTGTTAAAATCAGAAAGCGTAAAATCAAGAAAACAACAGAGCCTTTTATCTTAATACCACTCTATTTTGTTTTTCAGATCTATTAAGATGGCCACTGGAGTACCTACCTATAAAGTTATTCTGTGTGGTGAATATGGTGTAGGTAAAAGTTCTATATTTCGAAGATTTATGAACAACTCATTTACTCTAGAGAATGATAAAAAGTCGACAGTAGGATTAGATCAAGCATCTAGAATAGTCAATGTTAATGGAACAGATGTTAAGGTATATATTTTTAAAGATAATATATTTTTGAGATTTTATTTGCTTTGAAAGATAATTTCATGAGCCATTATAGCTACCTAGATGCTGAACTCATGGTAGCTGACAGTGCCTCAAAGTTATACCTGTCCAAAAACAATGATAGAAAATGTGTTAAAGAATATCTATGTTTATGCCTGTACCAGGGACATGTAATGCTACTATTGCCCATTGGTCATGCCATTATTGCAACCTTCGGTTTTCCATTGGTCCATATGCTTTACAGAGTTTATGTGAAATTGGTGCAACATCACTAAGCAAAGTTGACTTAGCGGCAGGCCATTCATAAGCCCATGGGATCACCAATGCTATATGAGAATATTCAACACTGACCCCAGACTGTGAACTAATGAAGTTCCAGTGTTAAGAATCAGCTCTCCAAGTCTTTAAATGAATGTATGACCCAGAGAGTATGAAGGCTTGAGTAAAGTTTTTTTACACCATCCAGCTTCACTTTCTTTTTAAAGGGCATATCCCGATAATTCTTTAAAAGATTGAATGACCCAGAGAGTATGAAGCCTTGAGTGAAGTATTTTACACCATCCAGCTTCACTATCTCTTGAAAGGACTAATTCCCATATATATTTTTTGGGAAATGCTTAATTTTGTGTTAAAATCCATAAAAAGCCTCTCCAGGCCTGGAAATAACGGTTTTAGATGTACCTGACAAAATGTCAGGCACTCACGAAATACTACTTGACATTTTCAACTTAGTGCCGACTGCCGAACGTGTATTAATAATATTAAAAAAGAAAAATCAGTGCCTGACAAAATGACAGGCACAGGTTTTGTGCCTGACAAAGCCTGAATCTGTGTCTGACATTGTGAGTGACAGGTGTCTTATTCCCAGGCTTGCCTCTACCTAATGGCCGAGAGACAAACTTAATATTTGTGATACATTTTCAAAACCGTTTAAACCCACCAGTCTTCATCTGGAAATGGAGACCAGTGTCCCAAGCTATTAGTAGTATGCACTGTCTAGATAAAACCAGACATTGTTTGTTTTATAAAAATAATGTGTAGGTGAAATTTACCTTTCAAATGGGTAGACCTCTCAAGGAATGGGAATTGATTATCAGGTCACCCAAGGAAATAATTGACCTTAAATCTTAAAAGGGTTACGGGTCTGGATACGCGTCTGAATACGCAGTTTTGACATTCACTTCCAAACGACTCAATATTTTGAGTCAAGGTAAATACACCATTTTGGCACTTAAATTTCATACATACTAAGACTTTTATTTTTGAAACTCTGTTCAAATCAGGATAGTCTCTTTTAGTTGAATATCCACGCTCATGTTTCATGAATAAAAGTACAGTTTTCTAGATAACGTGGACGCATATATAATTATATCAAGATAAAAGATCACAAACATATTAAAGACTGAGTAGATAATAAGCTATAATTATCTAATAGTGATAAGTCTTTTTCTAGAGATAACTAGATTTATGTATACCTTATGCACAGTTCACTTTTACATGTTGTAAAGTCATTTGTAAAATGATAATACCATCAACATGAAAACGAACTCTGACATCAATCTTTAAATCTGGTAATAGATCTCAAATGTTAATAGAAACATGTGGATGAGCTAGAAAAAAGATGCAAATTACAAAGCATCTGCAATGTCTTTTGCTATTTTGAAAATTATGTAAAATGTTATGAGAAACTGGTAGAATGAAATAGTTTTTGATTAGCAAACCTGTTTTACTTATTATTGGTTTCATAAAAAGAAAATTTATCTACTTATTTAAAAATGAATTAAGAAATGATAGTAATAAGACTATAAAATAATCTTACAATATGGTAAAACCTGGTTAATAAAACAGTCACAGAAATATATCTTTAAGAATCATCAAAAATATGAATCTATTCTGACAGAACCTGTTCAGAATATGATAGAATCCCTTCCCTTCAAATAACTCATCCATATTGCTTATTTATTTGTAATTAATGTCAGATTTTGGTGCTCGTAACTGTAGTAGGCAGAGTTATAAATCAAGTACTGGTATATGTACTATTAGATATCCATGCTGTGACTTAAGTACACTTCATTAAACATGAAAGTTCTTATTTTCAATACTTATCAAAATACCAGTATATTTATTCCATAACATATGTTTAATTTCATGTGTTAGGTATGGTAGACTTATCAATATTTACATATTTTTCATTTTAAGGTATCTTCTTATTTATTTATGTAGCAGGACTGGTGATGAAAGTTCATGTAAAATATAAATTGGGTAATTTTGGGTTAAAGTGATAGTCACATATAGTTCAAAAAGAAGTTTTTCATGTAAATGTTGATATGTGAATCAAAGAAAATATTGTATTTAAGGGTTAATCGAACTTAAGAGCCATTACTATATATAACTAAGGTCTTATACAAAATATGTAAGATTCAAAATTTACATTATGCTTAAAGAGACACATGCTGAGTCATTCTGAATTAAATATTTAGGTCCTTAGAATAATCAGACAATTTTGGTATTAACCAATGTTTTGTTGACAGTGAACAGTTTGAGTATAAACTGAAGCTAAAGCTAGTGAAAAGAGCAGACTGACTTACTCCACCAAATGGAGTTTGCCTATAATCACTAATTCAAATTATTTCAGTGCAGATCTGATCAGCACAAGGAAAGACTTTATTTTGACCTAATTCAGTTCTGCTCCTTTTAATTTTGATTATGTGAGTCTGTTGCTTTAAACCAGAGAGTAAATGATAAAATGTTGATAAGACAAACTCAAACATGGAGAGAAAGTTCCTTGTTATCTATGTTATAGCACCAGGGAACCCAGAATAGAACATTTCTTTCCTCTTTACTTAAACCTAGATGCCCCTATCAGATGCTTATACATTCCAGTCTATCTTTTTAAAGGTGAACACTTACATCAAAATGCCAAAAGACTTTGACAAGAAAAATGTTTATTTATTCCTAGTTTATGAATAATAAATACATTGTGTTTAAGACATAAAAGAAGTGGAACATTCTTTATTTCCACCACAGGAGAGCTAACATAAAAAAATTAATGTAACCATATAGGCTATGTAACAGATAAGTTTGTTGAGAAAATACTAACATGTTTTGAATAAAGATTTGAAATAAGAAGACAGTATGTCACATGCGGTCGGTTGCTTGTGCAATATTTGAATCAGAAAATGAAATGAAGTGGGTTTAACGACCTACTTTTCTGCACCAACTGAGAGAATGAACATGGTCTGCTATGCTGGAGATTTTGTGTGGACAGTGGCGCTATGGCCTACTCTGTTTTGGAATTCCAAATGTAAAAGGATTTTTTATGTGCACACCAACTAGTGCACAAGATATCATTTTTTTGGTCCCATTCACAAAACTTACATTCTGTTCCAGACCACTGACAATGGAAAACATATTGGAAAATCCTGAGGAATTTTCGTGGCCAACACCAGAAGTGAACCTTAGACCCTCTTGGTTAGCAAGCCACTCTTAATCAGAATATGATAGTTGAAAGAGTTGTATTGCTCAAAAACCAATTAACAGCCTTTCATATTTGACAAGCAATATAAGCCTTTCTATTTCTTGAATTTTAACTGGAAACTGGTTATGTGATGGTGCATTAACATTTTAAGCATAGACAAAATTTGATAAAATACAAAGGAAGACTTAAACCACAGGTGTATTTGTTAATATTTTGTATTTTTCTGTTAAAATTGCATATCTTGTCTGAGAATTTTCTTGACACCATCATGTGCATTCAGTGTGAACACAAATTAACTGTTACACCTTCTTAGAAATTACATGAATGCTAGTTAATAAATTTGCTTAAATTTTATTTCTGCTATTTCAGTTACTATTATGGGATACTGGTGGTATGGAGAGAATGAGTTTTATAGGATCTAGTTATTATCGCGGTGCTCAAGCCGCTTTATTATGTTATAGTGTCAACAATAAAGAAACATTCAACATTTTATCACAGTACATTCTAGATATTGTCATGAATGCTGAAGGGGCCAAAATATTTTTATGTGGGAACATGGCCGATTGTGGTGATGACAAAGAATGTGTGACGGAAGCAGATGTGGATAAATTCACAGAAGAATGTGAAAATGTTTTATCGGGTGTGTACAGTGTGTCGTGCAAGGAAAATCTGGGAATAAATGAAATGTTTAATGATATTACGCATAAGCTTCATGAAATGAACGTTAATAAAATGACATTACGTCGTGACATGATCATTCGACCAGGAGAAACGCCAGAGGCACATAGTGGTTCCAAAAAACGTTGTTGTTGAACTTTTAATTTGTTTTTGAAGTCAGCATTAATATGACGGTCCCTGAATATTAAATGTGATATTTATATACTGATAAGCTTGTACCAAAATAAATGAATTATTTCATATATAATTTATGTTGTTATTGTCGTAATGGACCAATATTATATGAATATTTGAATGAATTATATATTACAATATACCTGTCATAATATACTTTATATTTTTAAGAATGTACATTTATTTTTTTAAAAGGATTAAGAGAACTCGAGGCAATCGTAAGAGGTAAATTCCATTTGGCTACAATTCCAACCATTCAGTTGGTAATCTGTGAAAATTTGCGATGTTAAATTTTATTAGTTGTCAAGGTATCAACATCTAAACTTCACATGATCATAATTCTTCAACCATCAAATACTATATAATATCTACAAAATCCCAAATATTCTCCCCAAAATTATTCTTTCTTATGTAAAGTATTCATTGTAATCATGTTCTTAATATAAACACATAAGTGCCATTGATTCAAATGGCATGCTTTCAAATCCCCGGTTGTACGTGGCAAGGAGTAGGGTCTGTCTAACCTTATTGATTTTCTCTGGGTACCGGTACTCCGGTTTCCTCCCACTGCTAAAGACCCCTACGCGAAATGACCTAGTTTGTGTCGAGTGGAGTTTAAACCCCATTTCTCTCTCTCTCTCTATAAACACATAAGAGATACAAATCTCTCTAAATTAACATCAACTTACTAATAACATCCTAGTCATTATGGTTGGAAAATTATGTTTTTTGATTATTCATGAATTTATGATTACTGTCTTTTACGACAAGCATTCTTTTGCCTCCAGATCCCTTGAGCGTATTTTTTTGTTTAGATGCAATAACAAAACTGAATAGAGCTACATAAGTTAGTTCATTCATTATAAGGCATGTGCATAACTATATTATAGATCTATGTAGGGCATGCCAGATGATTGTTCTATATATTATATTCTATTGTTATATTTTAATATCAGCTTTTGAATAGCTATATATATATAGATACATGTACATGTACAGTTATCACCAATATTTCCAACCCTAGAAAAAAATGCAAAATTCTATATATTTTATGTGAAGGAGTGCCTATATATATATGTTAATTTATCAACGCAATTGTAACATGATATGAACTTGACCTATATTAGACCTACCCATGTAACTTTGATAATTGCATATATTCAGATAAGCTATAGAAAATACACACTCCTATACATGAATGGCGAAATAATTTTCCTTTTCACTGGACCAATACTAATGTGTATCTATTTTATTATCAAGGCTGTCAACTATCAGAAGTATCCCTAAGTTGTGAAAACTCTACACGAGATAGAATGTTCATTTGGTCGAAATAAACAAAACCAGTATCAAAAACCAAAATTTGCCAACCACGAACCGTTTACCTTCAAACTAAGGCAAACATGTGAATGGCATACACATAATGATTGAATATATTTTTCATATTATCTCTCTTGTCACATTTTTACTTCTAAGACTTGGCAGGATTGGTTGGTGGAACACAAGAAAGAAATTTTTAAAACTCTTTGGGATGGTTTCTTAAACAAAAATCACAAGCAAATTGTCCCAGTTACGTTTTGACCTTTTTTAGTTTTGTGAACATAATGCAGGATAAAATTCTCTATTTTTTAATTCCTTTACAGCATTAAAATTCTGAATTCTAAAGGTAGCTGATGAAATACATGTGAAGTCAAAGGAATTGCTACCTTGCATGGATAATTCTAAGGGCTTTAGATGCACCATGATGATGGAAGGAAGCTGACTGTATTTCACGCAGTAGGTGGTATCAAGTTGGTTATATGTATACTGATTATGTGTAATTGAGTAAAGACAAATTGTTTATTATTTGTTGTCAGAGGTTATATTAGCTTGCTGCCTTCTGTCTGTTTGGTGCCAAAATATGCAATATTGTTATAGTGATCTTCTTACAGATGTTTATTATATTGTTAGCATATAGAAGATGTATATATTAATTTAGTGGTATATCAATTAGTTGTTTTAATTTTGTAAATATTTAGCACTTTTAGAATTGATATTATTGCTAAAATTTAATCACATTGATTGAATTGATTGAAAAGGAGTAGTGTATTAGTGTCATCTTTAAGTGACCTATAATTTCATTTAAAGTAACATAATATCATAAAAACTTAATTAAAAGAGACACAATATTGTAAAAACTAAACTATACCGTTAAAGATTTTTCTTCATTAAATACTATTACAACCATGTAATCATTGTGAAAATAGACTTGAAACTATAAGCGGATCTTCAAGCTGTGATTCCACAATCCCACCCCTCAATAAATGAAAACAAACTACTGGTATTAACACTGGCTGAGCGCCCTAGCTGGTAGAACTATATCGTATTGCCTATATCATCGTTTGACAATTGTGTCTAACCAAAAAGCAGTTTTATTCAAGTTGACATGCACTATGATTGTAATTATTTTGTTTTTGTCAATGTTACAGAAGTGACTATAACACTGAGCAACCGGACGGGTGGGGGTGGGAAAGGGTTCTCCCTCTGAGAAAATTTGAGTCAATATCCCAGCTTTTGAGGTCATTCTTGTGAATGCATGATTCACTATTTTAGAGAGAGAGAGAGAGAAATGGGGTTTATCCACTCGACACAAACTAGGTCATTTTTGGACTAACATATGGTTTCAATTTTATTTCAATAATTCGCTTGCGCGTAGGGGTCTTTAGCAGTGGGAGGAAACCGGAGTGCCCGGAGGAAACCCACGAGGTTGAGAAGGCGCCCCTATCTCCATGCCACATACGCTCACACCAGGGATCGAAACCACAGCCGCAAGCTAGAGGTAGCCGGCCAGCTACAGGTCGAAGCGCGGCACTCACTATTTCAGACAGCTACGTTTAATACCTATGGAATATGTAATTTGGGACTGGGTCTGAGTGAGGCAACCCTACTCCTTGTCACATACAACCGTAGAATCAAAACCACGCCAGTTGACTCAGTGACAGACCTTATGATACAGTGTTAACTATTCCACAATCCCCCACCCCCTCCCAACACAATAGGGGTCATCCTCATCCTGACCTCATGGTATAAGGAATAAGTATGAAAATTTTTCAAAACGATCGATTAAGAATAGTGGCCTGAATGTGACACACAAAAAGAAAATAGGCGTGGCAGTATAAAAATGAAATGGAGTTTTGCATCATACTTTTTTGGCAATGACTGGGCTAATGAAAACGGACATACACCATGCAGTCTGCCATGAGGGACAGTTTGCTTGGACAGTGGTGCTACTGCCTACTCTTATATCATATTCCAACTGTCTAGGGGGAGCCACTCCGGAAAATCCTGAGGAAGTTTGTCCGCCAACAATAGGAGCAAACCTGAGACATCTTGTTCCCAAGCCAGCCCCTCACATGTACTGAGCCACCATGGCTCTGAATATCGAAAATAAACATCACATTTAAAGGGAAAACAGTTTATTGCTGGTGGAATTTAAAATTATTACATAATATTACAAGTGAGTGACAACTAGTGGAATTATACACCAGAAGGCACTACATATAGTGGTATATATTGTATCACATAATGCACAAATCTGCATAGGAAATAATAAAATTAAAGGTCAACATGAAAAACCACGATGTCATCTTTAAGGTTCATCTACTGAATTCAAATCCCAAAATAATAATTACAATACAAATGTAATAATACTTGTGAAAATTAATTGCAACATGCAATTAAAATGGCTAAATAAATGATAAAACCTTTTTTTAACATGAATAATTTAGACAAAGTTTAGTGATACAGAGACTAGTTGGGGGAGTTAAAGTAAATAGATAATTTCTGTTGGATGTGTAATTTATATTTTAGTCTTGCCATACCCTTTCTAATTTCATAAATATTCAGTGCAGCAAAATATTAAAATTTAATTGCATGTGCAACTGCTAAATGCATTATGTAGAAAAATATAAGAAATTGAAGATTACAAATGTCTATATATCGATCGACCAAAGATAAATTAATAATGTAATCAATTTAATCACTTCCAAACAGTGCTCACAAGATTTAGGTAAGCTACAAGTATAATAGTTCACTAAATTTGCTAAAATTATATGCATTCATCTTTAAATAAATGTCATAATGTAAATGCTTGCATACATATTGTGCATGTGGCAAGTAAATGCATAGACTAGATGAAGAATTTTATGTTAATAATATTCTAAATATTACTTTTATAGCATTATGCTTGGATCAAATTTGAATATGTTTCAAAACATAGTACAATTGATACATAAACAGGCAAAAATCAACTCAAATTGCCTTTTGAATTTGGGTTAAGATTGATAAATTTACTTTCATTTTTATTGAAAGATTATATTTGAAAAATTAGTCTAGACAGATGTAGATCTGATAGGAAAAATGGAATGTAGTATAGAAAGAGAACACATGTTAATATCCAAGACAATACAACATATGTATGGAATATACTTGACTAAAACAGATAATTTATATACAATGTTCATTTATCTTAAGGTATGTAGTGTATTCTTATTTAAGTGTACAAATTGAAAGCCAAAACGTGCACGGATAACCCAAACAGCTTGTCTGAAAGAGTTTTAGTACCTCTAGAATACCGAGTATTCACATCTAAAAAATATTTCTACGATTATATAGATTTGAAAAAAATAAATAATATTGTCTGAGACAGGTGTGACAAAAGGAACTGTACAAAGCCTGATTGTCCTGGCTAAAACAAAATCCTCATCTATTTTCATTTTCTTAATTCTTTCACATACTATACTTTATAACAGTCAGTCTATGTCAACAGGTTACACACTAAAACCAGTTTTTAATATACATATTTACATGCTATATTCTCTAATTTTCTACAGTCATAACCAAACATACAAAACCAGGTATTTTCATTCCAATAGACAATCCATGCACTTGAATAGGTAGATAATGAAGATTGTTGAAAACTGCTACCTTAGCAACCAAAACCCAAATCAAAGCACTAATTATTTACAAAATGGCACTCTAAAAATAATTATTAAATATGTCCAGCAATCTCCAATCCAAAATATTTTCTCAAACTCTATTACATAATATACATGAATCAAAATGGACATATAAAATATAAGTGAATCACAATCCATTGATCACAGAGATTGTAACTTACAACTTGTAAGTTCTTAAATATGATTGACATAACGATGACAGAAGTTATTTTTACAAAATTACTTCTAATCACAAGTAATTTTCATTATGATTGACAACTGATGCAATTTAAAACAAAAGATGGAATAAAGATAGGTTGCCAGGCAACGAAACATACGCCCACAGCAGCTAAAGCGTCCGGGCAGTCAACAAGGGTTGTCGCATATTTTTTTGGTAATGAAACATTTGTAATACACTAAAATCTGATTAAGAGTAACAACTCATTATGTAATTATCTTAAAATCATTAGAATTTGTTTGCTTTTTATAAAGTTTTGCCCCACGCTAACAATTAGTATAGCAATCTGATTAAAACACAGATCCAATTTCGTTTCGTTTTTTATAGTTCAAAATTTCATTTTTACTTGTCTTTACTACTCTTGGATCTGGAGGACTTGTTATTTAATCCGTGTTCTGGCTGAAATGAGGGGTCAGCCAATCAAATGGTCTGTCGAATCGACCGTTTGACCTTTTCATGCGTGGAACTGTGGGTAGATATTACCAGCCAACGACGTCTATACTATAAACACCAGCGGATAGAAATCATAACAAAACAAACGTAGATTTTGAAAAGCATGGCGGTCGCTGATTGGTTAATCGAATGACTGACGTTATCGGGTCAAATGTCCCGTGCTTGATACCTGATGTCATAGAACGTGAGCTTCCACTATAACTAGTTAGATCTACATGAGTGTAGGCCATCGAAAGTATAAAAAAACGAAACGAAATATAGATCTATATTTTAATTAGATTGTTAGTATAGGAAACATTTAACATCATGGATTTAGCTGTTCAGTTATCAAAATTCATTGAAAATCAAAATACTTGTTCGTTTCAACACCTTAAACTCTGTGTATCAATCTGAAGTCAATCGGATGATAAGTTTGGCATCTATAGTGTCACAAGGGTTTTTGAAGTGATCAAGGGAGATAGCTCTGGAAGTAATTATTTGAAATCGCTGAAAATCAGTAGGCTTCTTTGTCTCATGACCTTAAACAGTGTCAGTAAATTTAAAGTCAATCGGATATTAACTTTGGCCTCTAGAGCGTCCACAGGATTTTTTTTATGTGATCAAGGGCCACAACTCAGGCAATAATCATCAGAGATCGCTGAAAATCAATAGGCTTCTTCGTCTCATGACTTTAAACACTGTGTATAAATTTAAAGTCAATCGGATATTAACTTTGGCCTCTAGAGCATCCACAAGATATTTTGAAGTGATCAAGGGCCACAACTCTGGCACTAATTATCAGAAATCGCTGAAAATCGATAGGCTTCTTCGTCTCATGACCTTAAACACTGTGTATAAATTTGAAGTCAATCGGATATCAACTTTGGCCTCTAGAGCATCCATATGATATTTTGAAGTGATCAAGGGCCACAACTCTGGCACTAATTATCATAAATCGCTGAAAATCAATAGGCTTCTTCGTCTCATGGCCTTAAACACTGTGTCTAAATTTGAAATCAATCGCATATCAACTTTGGCCTCTAGAGCATCCATAAGATTTTTTGAAGTGATCAAGGGCCATAACTCTGGCACGAATTATCAGAAATCGCTGAAAATCAATAGGCTTCTTCGTCTCATGACCTTAAACAATGTCTATAAATTTAAAGTCAATCGGATATTAACTTTGGCATTTAGAGCGTCCACAAGATTTTTTGAAGTGATCAAGGGCCATAACTCTGGCACTAATTATCGGAAATCGCTGAAAATCAATAGGCTTCTTCGTCTCATGACCTTAAACACTGTGTATAAATTTAAAGTCAATCGGATATTAACTTTGGCTTATAGAGCGTCCACAAGATTTTTTAAAGTGATCAAGGGCCATAACTCTGGCACTAATTATCGGAAATCGCTGAAAATCAATAGGCTTCTTCGTCGTATGACCTTAAACACTGTGTATAAATTTAAAGCCAATCGGATATTAACTTTGGACTCCAGAGCGTCCACAAGATTTTTTGAAGTGATCAAGGGCCATAACTCTGGTAGTTATTATCGGAAATCGCTGAAAAACAATAGGCTTCTTCGTCTCATGACCTTAAACACTGTGTATAAATTTAAAGTCAATCGGATATTAACTTTAGCCTCTAGAGCGTCCACAAGCAATTGTGGACGCCGGACCGACGGACCGACGGACGGACCGACGGACGGACGGACGGACGGACAGGGGCGACGACAATATACGACCACATTTCAATGTGGGCGTATAAAAATTGCTAACATGTAAGACTAATCGGCTTCTGTCATGGTTTGAAGTGAAAACTTGTTTTAATATTATGGAATGGCTTGGCTGGTTTCTGCTTCATCCATCTTTTCTTCTGTTGTCGTGCTATCACTGACTTTATTTTCAAGAACAAAAGTTTCACAAGGTTGCTTTTCTGTAACATCTTCCCCATTCTAAAGCCAAAAAGATAGATATTATAGTAAACAGGGAGAGTGAGAGAAATGGGGTCCAAGGTCCACTAGACACAAACTAAGTCATTTCTGGACTAACATAAGGTTTAATTTCATTTCAATAATTCACTTACGCTTAGGGGTCTTTAGCAGGGGGAGGAAACCTGAGGACCCAGAGAAAACCCACGAGGTTGGACAGGCGACCCTACTCCTTGTCGCGTACAACCGGGGATTTGAAATCGTGCCAGTTGATTCAATGACAGGCTTTATGATACAGCGCGCACATGCTAACCATTCGGCCATCCACCCGCCCCACCCCCACTAGTAAACAATAAAGAAAATGTAAGTGTGCATTAATACAATTGATTGATCACCCCGAGACATAAGTTTCCTCAAACATTTACAGTGAATAGTACCCAGCAACTTGAAAAATTATGTTTTGATCAATTTTGTTAAGGAAGGATGTAGTCATAACAACCACAACACTGACCTGGTCTGGCTTTCAATGCAGATTATAGAGCTATTCAATATTTTTTTAAAAGATCACAACATAATTTGATTTTTTAAATAATTCTACTTGCTGCAAAATCAAATTTAAAGCCTTGCATAGATATTGGCATGTAATAGTATTCACATAAGCCAAGGACTTGAACAGATAAGTACCCTATTTACTCATAGCTGAATGCAAGAAAAGAGGGAGAAATGGGGTCTTTAGCGGCATGGGGAACCCACAATTTGGACAGATGACCCTTTTCCTGGTCACGTTTAAGTGGGGAATCAAAACCAAACAACTCAAGGAGAGACCTTGTGATTTCTCGTGCATATGTTAAACCACAAGACCCTACCCCCACCCCTATGAATGCGGGAAAGTAGTTTTCATGTTGCGAACTATTTCAGTTCATTGGTGTTGGAGCAGGAAAATAAGTTAAACCACATTAAACCACAGCATTGAGGTTATACAGCACAATCAATCCTTTAATCAAATTATTTCTCATTTTGTCATAAAAACAGAAGGCCTATTTATCCATACATTAAGGGGCTTACCAATCTGGTATGAAACGGTCATTTGATTTGCCATTTGATTATTGCAACAATGAATTAAAACACAGAAATACAATACATGTATATAAATAGTTACTCATGGTGTAAGGGAGACAATCTGTGAAATTAGTAAACAAAACTTGTGGGAGAATAAACAATTATCAACTTATGTTTTTTAAAAACTAAATATCAGTGATGATACAAATAAATATAACACTCATGCTGCATGCATCTGGTAAGAAAATCGACATAGATTGAAAATTTTAACAACACCTAACATGCACAGAATACCCTTACCTTCCTATTGAAAGTCTTAAGAAATGCCTGCAGAAATGATAGAAGATCAATTTTAAACACTTTTTAGATATTCAAAAGTTTACTAGTTTTGTTTATAAATGATAGGGGAAAAAAAGATATGTAAAGAGGCAACAAGCCATTTGGTTAATAAATAATTCAAAAGTAAACAAAAACTCTTACTGTGGCGAAATTAATTCATCTGAATAATTTTTGAAGCAGTATGTTTTGGCAACAGCAATTGTATATGTTCTTAACTCTGCATTCCCACGAAAATATTTATAAAGCAATTATTTCAAATAAAAGGCCTCAGGACAAAATTGAGAGAGAGTCACTAACTGGCAGTACACGTCTCCTTAAGTAACACAAAGGGCGCTTCTTATGAGTTAATTTTTTGGCTAACTTTTGTGAGAACATTGAGATACTTTAATGCCCAGTAGACTCTGTGATTTAAAAGAAATTGGCCGAGGATAGTTTCCGAATTTGCTAAGGTTTCAATAGTTATTGTTAACAATAAATATAAGCTCTTTAACTGTATTTTCCCCCAAAAAGTCACATGACTAACAAGGGGTCTTAGAACGAGGTAGTTTTCTTTGGATTAAAATGTCTTGAGAGGAACATGAAGCAAGAGAGAGAGAGAAATGGGGTTTAACGTCCACTGTACACAAACTAGGTCACTTTGGGAGGAACATATGGTTCAATTTTATTTCAATAAATCGCTTGCACGTAGGGGTCTTTAGAAGTGGGAGGAAACCGGAGGACTGGGAGAAAACAGACGAGGTTGGACAGGTGACCCTACTCCTTGTCACGTACAATCGGGGATTTGAAACCACGCCAGTTGACTCATGACAGGCTTTATTATACAGCACGCATGTGTTAACTATTCGGCCATCCAACCACCCTGGAGCAATCTTTTGATAACTAAAATAGTTTTAATATGATTTTAGTCCAAATATATCATCAAATCACATGCACTGTATGAGAGAATGCATCTTTAGAAATTATATTTGACTTTTCGACTGGCTTATTCTCTCTTTACCAAATGAGCAAAGAATGAAATGAAGTCCATTGTTAATTAACAAACCTTACCTATAATTTACTACCGGTACCATCATCTAAATAACAAGTGAACAGTACTGTACATATAGAAATAATTTTACGTTCTCACCTCAAAATGGTTACCAATCAGATGTTGCATTTCGTGACGTAGAAGTTTATCTGAGGCAGCAAACTCTCTATCACAGTATTGACAGATATAGGTATTCAAGGGGTTCGTAGTACCATTTGCTGTTTTAGCTTTGGGTGGTGGAGGAGGTCCCATAATTTCTTTAGGTGTTGTGGAGCCATTTACTTCATTATTTTCTACATCAACTTCCATTTTATCATCCTGTGTTTCCTTGGCATCTTCTATCTTTTCTGTAATCAAGGTCTTTCCTTGGTCTTTCTTTGTTATGTTGTTTT
This sequence comes from Patella ulyssiponensis, assembly GCA_963678685.1. NCBI lineage: Eukaryota > Metazoa > Mollusca > Gastropoda > Patellidae > Patella > Patella ulyssiponensis. The sequence continues at coordinate 56,313,268 of OY783229.1, forward strand.
GTCTACCAGTTTGGCATTTGTGTGCCAATTCAACAGCTTCACTTATATCTTGATCCTTCATCTCCTTTGCTCGTCTTGCTTGACCATTTTGGACGAGCCAATCAGAAAGTTCTGGTAGTGGGCAGAAATGAACCTTGATATGTTGTGTTAGAAAGTTTTGTTTAGGTACACTATAATCACAATATGGACAAGTTAACTCACTCCGGATCATGTGGAATTTCAAGTGGGTCAATAAATGATCCCTGCGGACATTTGCATAAGGACATCTATCACAGCGGTAAAGTTTCTTAGGCTCAAGATCTTCCATATTTTCATATAGATCTAAATGATCATGTATGACACTGATTGTGACTGGTTCTCTGGTGTCAATTGGTGGTAAAGCAGATGCTAATGCAACATCTGCTGGTACTTCTGTTAAATGTTGGAGGTTCGTCAGTGATTGGGCTGCTAGGAGATTTTGATTTGGCATCATATGGATCTTCCTATGTTGTAAGAGTAGGTTGTTAGAAGGAACACTGTAATCACAGAATTCACAAGTATGCCTTTGCTTACTTCCATGTAATTCACAATGCCGTTGAAACTGCAATCTTTTAGCTGTTGCATAAGGACATTTTTCACAACAGAACTTCTTAAACCTGGCAATCTCAAGTAATGTATCTACTTTATGGACATTTTCTATTTCAGCTGTATCTGAACTCCTGTCGTCTTCGTCATCAAATTTGAGGCCTTCCTGTTTCTCTAACTCGGAGATGGTGTTATCCTGATAATCAGGGCAGTAATTGGGTTGATGAACCTTCAAATGGTGTGAAAGAAGGCCTTTTGCACCAACATAGTAATCACAATGTGGACATTTTATCAATGGATGTTCACTTGATCTGTAGCCATGCATCATTTCATGAAGGCGAAGGTTCCTTGTACGTACATTGAAGTAAGGACACTTCTTGCACCTGTGCAGTTTTCTGTAAACACCACTTTTCAAAATGTAGCCTGGTCGAGAACCAACTCCACATCGTGATGCTATCTTCATCGGTGATACTGTTGGACTTGAACTCAAACTGGCTGTTATTTTAGAAGATATTATCTTCTGCTTTATAGAAGCTATTTCCACAGTATCAAAAATAACACTAGCATCTGACATCTCTGACTTGCATGGAGAACTTTGTAAAGAACCATATCCACTTAACTTCATTGCATCAGTGTGTAACTTCATGTGTTGCTTCAGGAGTCGTTTGTGGGTAACCCAGTAGTCACAGAACTCACACTTAAATTCAGCTGATGGCTTGGGCCTATGAAACTGTTTGTGGTAGATGAAATCATTCTTACTATTAGTTGTGTACGGACATTTCTCACAGATATGTTTCCTTGGGACAGAGTCATCGTCCAACTGGTCTGATGTTGAAGGAAAGTTTTTCTGTGGTGATGAATTGGGGGTATTTTGTTCTTTATACCATCCTTGATCTTTGGAATGAATCTTCATATGCTGATGAAGCAATCTAGGAGCACAGACATAGTAAGGGCAGAATTTACACTTATACTTGTTTCCTGGCTGTGGTTTATGGTATGTCATATGAAAGTTTAATAATCCACGTTTGAATGCTTTATAAGGACATATAGAGCACATATATTGCTTGCCTTTATCAGAGGTGTTATCATTACCAGTGGAACCTTTTGGGACACATTTCACTTTCACCTTCTGTCTTTTTCGAATTTTCAATACATTTGTATAGTCAGTACTGCCATGTTTTTCTCTCAGATGTCTACAGCAAAGATACTTGAAAGAAGTTTGAAAGTTACAGATCTTGCAAAGGAATATGTCTACATAAGCTTCTCTGTATGTATCTGAAGGTGTTGCTCCTAAATCTTGTTCATCCCCATCTTCCTTATTCTGGCCATATCTGATGAGAACTTTTGTACAACTTGCATAATCAGACATTTGATGAAGTTTTCGTACATGGCGGTACAGGGCACCTCTAAAATTTGTTGCAAATTCACAGATACAGCATTTAAAAGGCTTCATGTTGTGTTTTTGCATGTGTTTAATAATATCTGAGTTACCAACACCACAAAAGGCACATTTTGGGCATCTCCATATTCTTTGTTGAGGTTTCGCTGAAGCTGGACGTTTAGTGGGCACTGCAGGGGCAGTCTCTAGAGCTTCACTTTGTCCGTGTATCTTTTGATAATGGTAGCTGTATGACTCAAGTGTTTCCTTGGCTAAACCCATATCCAATAATACCACCTGTGGCTTTTCATTAGGGTGTCTCTTTCTGGAATGTCTCATTATATCAGTTCTCCAGTTAGATCTATATTCACATATAGAACACTTCAACCGTTTCAATCTATCACCGTCCTCACTTGGTATATTAGCCAATGCTAATGGTGGCTTCTTTTCAGGGCTGGCAGGATTCAAACATTCTGTGGCATAGGTTTCAGTTGCCCTCTCTATTGACATTACAATAATAAATCCATTAGACCCAATATGCTTTTCTCTAAGATGCCTCTTTGAGTCCCATTTCCAGTTTGAACGATGTCCACATATCGAGCATTTGAAAGGTTTCACATATCCATGCTTCTTTGGATCATTGTGGACGCTAGTTTGATTTCCTTGCGTTGGTGCTGACTTTGTACTTAGCTGTTCAGGAGTGACATCACTTGCATTTAGACTCTTATCCATACTAGAGTCTAAGCTAGAATCTAAACTAGCACTGGCTTGTTGTTTATCAGTAACATACTGCTTGTCTTCCACAAAGTGGGTATCATACAAAAATGTACTTCCAGTAACCATGTATTTAATGAGTACATCTTTTCCTGGGTGCATGTATTTATAATGTTTCTTGATATCACCCTTCAACAGACACCTCTTCCCACATTCAACACACATAAACAGTTTCATGCTTTCATCAGTAGATGCCTTATGTGGACTCAATGATTTTTTTATGACCTTCTCTGGTGGAACAGAAACTGGAGAATCAGTACTGACATTAGGAATGACTTCATTGATCTTATAAACTATTACACTGCCAGTCAATCCTTCGTGGATGGTCTTCAAATGTTTACTAATGCTCCAACGAAAGTTTGACCGCAATCCACAGAGTGAGCATTGATAAGGCTTCTGACCTGCTGCTATAGGACTTTTGTTGGTTATAGCAGTAGCTGGTTTGGTGCTTGGTGGCTCAACCACAGGTGTTCGTGCTATAGAGCGTATGGTTGGAATTTTCAATGTAAATCTCGGTGCAGGTACTGGTGGAGATTTCGTAGGACTAGGCAAATGATGTGAACGTCTTACAGCTGGCATTGTGGCCAAATAATTACCAATTGTTTCTTTGGCCTCCTCTTCAGACAGCTTAACGACTTGCATAGTAGTTGTGGGGTGATCTTTCTTCATATGTTTCTGGATGTCCCATTTCCAGTTAGCTCTCTTGCCACAAACAGGACACATGAACTGTTTAAAGTTAAGATGAGTAGCAACATGGGCTTTCATTTTAGATGGAGCATTGGCTGTAAATTCACAATGATCACAATGAAATATACCATTGTTATTGGTAGCACCCAGAACTGTTGTATCCTTAGTGTTAGTTGTAGAGGCTACACTCTGGGTTTCCCAATCTTTTTCAACTTCAGCCTGGCTGTCTGCTTTGAAAAAGACCTCTGGTTCTGTTACTTCCTGTTTGATATTCATTGTAGTAACAGGGGAATCTTGTGCATTTCCATACCTAGATTTACCTTTTGGAACCACAAGTTCATTGCGGAATATAACATGATGGAGAATATCATCATCTTTTGAAATTTTGTCTTCATGCTTTCTGTAAAGGTGTCTGGTGATATCTCCACGCCAATATGTCTGATACATACAGTAGTTACACTGGTAAGTTTTATCCTCAGACCCATGAACATGGGAATGGCGCTCCATTTCAGACTTCCAATTTGTTGTGTATGGACATGCTGGACAGCGATATAGTGTAGGAGAGTTCTTCTTAAGAGGCACTATGGATACCTTTTCTATATCCAGTCCTCCAGGTTCTTCATTATGATCACGTTTAATATGAACATTCAAATCTCCTGTATATTTGTACTTCTTCCAACATATAGGACACTTATATCTCTTTTCTAAAGAATGAGCTGTCATGTGTTTTTTCATATCACTTGGATTCTTTGCATTATATGAACAATATTTACAATTCAGGGATTTCGATACAAGCTCTGAATCTGTGGGGTTTTCCTCATCTTCAGTTACATATTCTTCATAATCATCATCAGACTCCATCAACGTTTCTTTATCCTGCCCCTTTTCTGGGTGTTTCAATGCAATATGTCGATCCAAATCAGCAGATGTTTTGTGAGCTGATCCACAGTCACAAGTATACAGACCATCCTCCAATGATTGGTCGTTTACCTCTTCTCCGTCAACTTCCATGGACTCTTCCTCCATACCTTGAGCATGATGGCTTGTTACATGTCGAGCTAAAGCGCCTGAGTTAGTTGAAGAAAAATTACAGTAGTTGCACTTAAATTCATAATCTCTTCCATGGTTTTCCATGTGACGATCTAGATTCGGCTTGTAGTTACTGATGTAGTCACATTCTGGACAACGATAAACTTCTTTTCCACTAGCATGTTCCTTTTTATGAAGGTAAAGTTCAATTTTTCTATTAGTTTTAAAAGAACAGAGTTTGCATTTTAACTGTTTAGCATTCAAGTGCATACTCAGAACATGATTAAGAACTCTTGGTCTGCTTTTTCCTTTATATAAACAAAGTTTACATCTGTAAGCCAGAACACCTTCTGGTGGTACTAGGGGCACAACATTCTCATAAGCTTTGTTGCGAGCAGCTCTTTTCTTTGTTGCTTTAATGGCCTTTGTCTTGGTAGTGATAACTTTTGAAAACGCACTACCATTATTGGTAAGTTTTACTTTCAATTTTGGTATAGCAGGTAACTTTTTAGTCTTCTTTAGGATTTTTACAGATGGTTTTGAAGCATTTGCTTTCACAGAAAAGCCTCCCACCCCAGGTTTGTGTGCCATGGCTTCATGACGTTGTAGCTTATGTTTGTATTGAGAGGCATATTCACACAGATTGCATGGATATATGGTAAAACTTTCATCATGATTGTCTCGCCGATGATTCAAGAACACCCTGGCTTTAGTGGTTGTGAACTTGCACTCAGAACAGTTATAATTTCGACTGATTCTTGGCGAAGGTAAACCAGAGGTCTCTGCAGAAGCATCTTGCAGATCCTCTTGATTTGATGCTACATCAAATGTTGAGTTACTATCTTTGGTGCTCCCATTTTCTTCCTCTTCAATATCCTCTTTATCAACATCATCATTATTTATAGTTGTTTCACAAATAGACTCCCATTCAGAATCAACTGTACTGTCTAGGGATTTTGGAGTACTATCTAAGGGTGTGGGGGTACTTTTTAAGGAAGTAGCAGCATTGTCCAAGGTTTGTGTGGTGCTTGTATCAGTTGCCATACCCTTACACTGACCTCTATGAGATTTGAAAATTCTTTTGTTGGTAGTTGTAAAGAAACATAGAGGGCACTTTTTCATAGTATTGACAATCTTCTTTCCCATTTTGATAACATCCACCAGGTACTGACTTCAAAACCAATACATAAACTTTATCAACTGAAAAATATAAAATAAGGAAGAGTCTTTTAAAATCTTTTTTAAAAAAAAGGGTTGCCTGGCAACAAACCATATGCTCACAGCAGCTAAATTGTCAGAGAAGTCCACAAGGGTAGCCTCATATTTATTCTCTTGAAGGTAAAGACACTAAAAGCTGATCAAGATTAACAACAACCCATCGGATCTCATTGAAAATTAATAGGTTTCATTCGATAAACACTGTGTGTTAACCCTAAGTCTTAATCACTGAGGCACCAAGGTTCCACATCATAAAGAACTGCCCTGTTGAATGCCTGGAAATCCTAAGGAACTTTCTCAGTCAACACTAGGATTGAACAAGGGACCTCCTGGTTAGCGAGCCAGAGTGTTACTCACTTCGCCGCCATGGCTTCACAGCACAAAGATGTGCCCTGTTGAATATTTAAAAATGTTGATGAATATGTATGAGATTGACGGCCTGATCTTCTGACTATATGGACATATCAACTTTCAGTGAAACAAATTCATTACAAATATGTTGGTGAGTATCAATTACCGTGTGTAACTAATAATGTTACAAAAACCAGCCATTGATTTATAGCACTGTTGTTGACATACATTTATAAAGGTATAAGTTATTAATTTATCAGCATTCAATGCTAGCCCATAGGCAATACTTAATTTTTATACCAGATTCAAGGAGGATAGGTGGCCAAACAACAAAACATATGTCCGTGGCCACACCAACTAAGTCGTCCAAAGCAGTCCATGCTGCATGATACGTCCACATTCCTGCTTATATTGATATAATATCTTTATATTGAAGAGAATGAAATATGAAATGGCTGCAATGACAGTAATATGAGAAGAGACAAAGTAGGCTAGGCAAATTGGCAAAGTGTTTTTGACAGCAAGGTAAAATGTGACGTTAAAACAAGACTGATTAAGATGTAGCTTTGTCTATTGCCATCTGCTGTTGGTAATTTTGATAACATTCAGAATTGCGGACTGTAAATGATAAACACAAAAATAGAGTGTGGTTCTGGTCCTTGGAGTTGGACATTGTCCAATGTATATAGGTACAACCCTGTTATTACAATGATTTATAATGCCCAATTTGAACAAAATTGAACATTACCAACAAATTTTAACAAAATGGTACAGCCTCTGGGGATTAGGCATGAAACAAAATCTACAGTTGTCATCCTTAGGATCTAAGGAATTAATATGCCAAATTTCAAGGCGATCCATTCAGCATTGCACCCTGTAGGCGATGCACACCAAACGTGGGTGTGGCTCTACCATTGGGTGTCGGGCATGCACCAAAACCTAAAGCAATCATCCTTAGGGTATAATGAATAAGTATGCAAAGGTTCAAGAAACGCGGCATGTAGGTGACACACTGACCCACACACACACAAATTGGGAGTGGCTCTACCCCTGGGGGTTGGGCATGCATCAAAAATAATAGCGGTCATCCTTATGGTATAAGGAATAAGTTTTGCGGCATGTAGGTGACACAGGGCAATGGTCTAATATGTCTACATAATGCTATGTTCCCACTATCACGATTTGTGCTGCGATTGGTTTTAATCATGGAGTAATATCTTATATTGAGGTCATTCGTAGCAATCGTGTTAATCATATCGAAACAAGAGTTATTGTATTCCAAAGTCACGACCAATTGAACTTGTCACGGTACTGATTCTTAATAAATCAAACTGCTTATCGCTCTGCTTACCAAACAAAAATGCTTATTATCATAATAGTCAAGGTATTGATATAATGAAACTATACACCAAGTTTCATCACTCACAAATAATTAGAACTAAATTTATTTTGTCTCAAAGCATCAATTTATCAAAAAGTGTGACAGACAAAGAGGCAGATAGACAGAAAGACGGACAGACTTGTTTTAATACTCCCCTGCTTCTTTTGAAAGGAGGACGGGAGAATAAGGCAGTATGGCTGTTGCAATTTAAATGGTTCAAAAAAGAAAGAAATTATGGGCTGTATATCCTGGCTTTAAATGGCATACCTTCACAAAATTAATAAAATAAAATTGTTCAATTTAAATCAACATTGATGTTGTTATCTTACCATTTTTTGGCTCCTGTAAACATTTCAAATATAATGTCGATATTAAGTATCTTTGATCCTGATAATTCATCTAAAGACAAAGAGTTGTTATAAGAAAGTGAGGATATTGCTTTGAAAATGAATGTCATTCAGGAGATCACTATAATAGCCAAACAATAATTCCAGAAACCAAAGTTGTTACTACACACTCATCGTGCATAGCAACAGTTTCTTTGAAATACCTCTTTGACAATAGAGCTCAGACTGCTCAGAACACTACCATCTTTGAAATAGTATTTCAGTATATGGGAAATGTATATAAATACCATATCTGATCAATACAGGTTGTGCTGATATAGCAAGCCTAATAAGCCACTTGTCACTAACAATGTCGAGCACAAATTATGGCTTTGTCGAGCACAATCCCCAAAGTGCCTGTCATCATGTCTGGAACTGATTTGACTTTTCAGTCTTTTTATTAATATTTTTTGTCACATATTTTTAGTAAAATATCAGGAAATTATTCACTAATGGCTGACATTCTTTCTTTCCAGGACTGGTTACAGTTTTAGAGTAGAATTGCTACAGTTTGTCGCATTGTACTTCAAAGGACTTTCTAATAACAAACCAGTTAGAACAAGCTGATACATGTATCATGGAAACAATAAATCAATTATAATAATATTTTATGTATCTATGGCATTTATGGCAGATCAAAATACATCAATTGTAGGCCATAGTACTACTACAAGTAAATAAATTAAAGAATAGAGTATTAGCCCTAATATTGTTTTTCTGTCCAGTTTTGTACATCATATTGCCATTTGTAATCCATGTTGTAGAGACTGTGGCAGCATTTAAAGTTACTATTTAAAAAGTCACAGACTCATAACAACTCTTTGTTTGGAATGAATTAACAGAGAACTGAGAGTCGCCTGTTTATTTCCTACAGCTCTCTACTTCAGGCAGTAACAACAGTTCCGGAATCTCTATATTATTTTGTATGGATCCACGTGGTACTTAAGATCTCTGTGTTAAAATTACATTTGGAATATCTGTTTAACTCATTCTAATTTCCTATAGGCCTATGTCCTTTTAGTTTGTAAAGGGCCATGATGTACTCAATTCCTGATTTCTGAAAGTTTTCATCATTGAACTAGAATAAGAATAATTCTTAGACATTAAAATATACCTTGCGGTATTAGATTAAAATCTGTCACAATAATATTAGACAAATAGCTCTACCATCAAATGAAAATATATCTTAGATAACTGTGTCAAAACGGCTGTTTAGTTTACTCTATCTCTGATTTATTCAACAGACCTCACATCTAAACAAGACAGTTAAACTGACAGTTTTAGATGAAAGTCAATGCTTCCTATCTTTTATAGAACAACATTTGTTAAATCTTCAATATTTTCCCGATAACTCTGTCAAGTGCGGAATGGGATTTAACATATTACTTTTCTCCATAACCTAGGCTAATAAAGGTAGGTAAAAGCAGTGAGCTTCAACAGCTTACTCACTGAGTCACCCTTGGAATTATACAGTCTTACTTTTACAATGGGATTTTATATACCAGTAATTCAGTCATGTAGAGACACTTAATAAGATGGAAGATTGTAACTTATACTGAACTATCACAGTTTTACAATGGGATTTTATAGAACTCAGTCATGTACAGACACAAAAAAACGATATAATCAATATATACATGTAGCTGTGATCTCCCAGTTAGTCTCAGACAATACTCAATACATTTATTATCTCTGATTCTTCTATCAGTGAATACTCTAATATTCACAGCCAGCTTTGCGGTTATAATTGATATGTTTTCAGAAAGTAGTCTTGTTTTCCCTTCTCTAACTCTTAACGAAATGCTGAATAAAACTTGCAGTAATGTGAAATATTTAAGAATAAACAGATATGATTAAAACTGATGGCATGACTGACAAAAAACGAAACTATCTCGAAAATGAATGCCTGGTAAATGAAGAAATTGCTGATGTAAGGAATTTAGGAGGGTTTGCATTTGCATTTTTTCCAAACAATATCTAATTTTTCGTGACCTGACATCCATATTGAAATGTACTCAAATTGATGACAATACCAAAAAAAGACAATCTCCCAGCTTCAATCAGAATAAATAGGTCCATCAAAAGCTTTTATCAAACACTTATACCTGCCTTTATCTTGTTTTGTATTACCGGTATCGGCAGAATGTTACTAAATATTTAATTGATCTATTTAAAGGGCCAATCCCAATAAAATTTGGGGGAATAAAACGTCTTAATGTTGTGTTAAAATCCCTTAAAACCCTCTACCTTAAGGCCTAGCAACTAACTTAATATAGGTGATTTGTTTTCAAACAATTTGAACCCGTCAGTCTTCATCTGGAAATGGAGACCGGTGTGTCAAGCTGTATTATGTAGTATCTGGATTAAACCAGGCTTTAATTTCATAAAATTAATGTGTAGGTGAGATTTACCTTTCGTTATCAAGTACAGCAAATGGGTCATGCTCATGCACTATATAGACCTGTAAAGGAATGGGATTCGATTATCAAGTCAAACAACGAAACAAATGACCTTAAATCTTAAAAGGGTTACGTGGCCGGATAAGCCGTTTTGACGTTCACGTCCAAACGACTCAATATTTTGAGCTGACATTTTGAGACAGGGTAAATACATCATTCCTCAGACTTTTATTTTTGAGACCCTATTCAAATCGGTATAGTCCCTTTAAAAATACCAAAATTTTGGAGTGATATTCGGTTCACATTATTGTAGTTTCCAAGGGATTCAAGATCTCTCAACAGATGATCAGTGACTTCAATTAAAGAATACAGTATATTAACCCTTTAACCGTCAAGATTGTTTCGGGGGTTTCGACTAGGAAAAGCATATAGTTAAGAATATATCCAGTTACTCTTTAAATTAAAGAATAAATCATACAAATATGTATCTTTGGAAAAATCTTGAATTCTTCTAACATTTTTTGTCACTTTTGCTCAAAGGTCATGACCTGCAAAATGGCCCCCTGATGGTTAAAGAAGTTATGCACTGAATATGTATTTTCTGTGTTTGACAGATGTAGTTTGCAAAAAAAATATTTTTTAGACAAAAAACAGCATTTTTACTCGAGGTTAATATATTGCAATGTTCATTCTACAATGCCAGGACTATATCACATTAAGACTAAGAGACATACTGGTAAAATACCAGTACCAGTAACTTATTTTAAAAAAAAAAAACGTTCAAACTTTCTTATATGCAGCCAACCATATCATTGTGAGTTAGGGCTATGGTCAGGGCTTTTCAATGCTCCCTTTATGCTTCACTTGAATGGGGACTGCGGTTGACAGAGAAAGTTCCACAGGATTACCATGAAATGAAATGGGGTTTAACATCCAACTGTTAATGTTATGCTTCGAACTGGGCTAATGAAGATCGGCATACGTCATGCTGTTGGCCATGAGGGAAATTTTGCCCGGATAGCGGCACTATTGTCCACGCTTATCTAATTCAATCTGTCAAGGGATCTTTCATGTGCATGCAACTGTGTACACGGGATCTCAATTTTTCGTGCCACCCAAACAACTAGACGGCTGTCCTTGTCTAACCCTCTGTCCTGCATCACTGAAAAGGGGGAATTACGCCGGAAAATCTGGATGAACTTTCTTCGCCAATGCAGGGATCGAACACCCGAACTCCAGACAAGCGAACAAGTATCTTACTCATTTAGCCAGTGTGACCCCCCCCCACCCCTAGGATTGCCAAGCATGACTTCCACTTTTCAGTGATGCCATATGGAGCGAGAAAGAAATAGTATTTAGTCATTTTGATGGGATATGAAAACGTTAGGTCTCCCATGGCTTACAGTAGGAATTCAAAATATGAGTAGGCCTTAGCAACGCTGTCCAGGAAAAATTTCACTCCTATTGCATGGAAAACGTCCGTCTTCATTAGGTTGGTTGGTGTGGAAATGTAGGATGTTAAATTCTATTTTATTTCATTTCATTTGACTTGAACAAATGAAGGATACTGTAAATTCCCTAGGCGTAATCTTTAGTTTCTTGTCACTTAATTTAATCACAGTTGGTCTTAGTTTCTGATAAGGAACTCTTTGCACCTTTCGTCAATAACCTACCAAAATCAATAGAATAAATCAAATGGCAAACCTACTTTTACAAACCATTGTGTAAATTACCTTCGTTGATTGGATCTATGTATGTAGGCTGTCTTTAGAACATTGTTCATAGATTCTACACAACATTATTTATAGGGTACCTATCCAATTTAATCAATTTCAGTTTGTCTACAATGTGCAATATGTATATATCAAGGCTACATAGCTAAATAAACTACACACTGTATATTGTATACCCAACTCTTAACCACTATCCACTTGGCGTCCGTCATTGATAATGGTTGTACTATTAATAGATCACCTTGCTGAAGTCGTATGATGACTTGGTTTTTGTCAAGGTATCGACTGCTTTCGTCTTCGTGCAATGAATCACTACAAATAGCTTTCATGTCCTAAACACTCTAAATGTCTGCCAATATATCGGCACCACTAATAAAGAAAAACATGCCCGGCTCGCTATACACACCAGAGACAAAGAACAAGGAAGCAATAGTTGGCTGTTCAGTCATCAATGGTGGCCATATTTGTCTCAGTCGGCGAGAACACGCAGTTGCCCACCGTCAAGTTTCTTGTTGTTTGTCTCGAAAGGTACGCTCTAATATCTAAACAAAGTATACTGATTTAAAGACGAGATTACATACTAACCTCTCATTCCATTAAATTTAGTAGAAATAATCTAATAAGAGAGAAAATAGGCTGGTTTCATCATCGACCACTCTTCCAGACAAGGTCTTTCTTCGCTTGGCAGATAACGAGGTCATTACGGCTGAACGTTGCATATTCATGAGCAGCCAACAATCAGCGAGGAGGCCTTCACTGTATCGTGTATAAGCTGTGACACACTAGAATGGATTTATCACTGAAGATCAAATGCCAGATGGCCTTTTTTAAGCTAAGCCGTCTTCTCTTTAATAGGGTTGATGTCGTTTTGAGCTTTCGGAAGTAAACTTTACATCTATAAAACGGATGCAAAATTTTTCTTTTTAATATTTTTTCACTCAAATTATATCCTTTCTGATTGACAGAACTTCTCCCTTAATATTTTTTTTTTTTTGGTAAACTGTAGGCTATATTTTATTTCAAATCAGGGAACAGGCATAGACTATATCATCACACTCTCCTTTTTTTTTAAAATTCGAACATGATCTAAGGGTTAGGCCTACCCTGTAGGCTATTTGTAAAAAATTAAAATATATAATAAAGGGTCATTTTTCGGAGATCCTTGTAGGCATAGACCCTGTCCTTCTGGGTTATCTCTCGATCTGGGAATATTAAACATTTAAGGCGTGTTCTGGTGTTATTTCTTTTGTTTGTATTATATATATTGTGCAATTGTTGTTGTCTATATAATTTGTAGTCCCTATCAAAACATTTTCGGAAAATCTTTTAATTTCCATGGATCAATTAATTATACGTGGCAAGAAGACGGATCGCCTGTCCAGCCTCGTGGTGTTTCCTCCCACTGCTAAAGACCCCTACGCGCAAGCGAATTATTGAAATTAAATTAAAATCCATATGTTAGTCCCGAAATGACTTAGTTTGTGTCGAGTGGACGTTAAATCCCACCCACTCTCACTCCCTCTCATCAAAAGATTTTGACAAAGATTAGATAGGCTACCTATGATAGGTTGTCCCGTTTTTATCTTGTGAGAGGATGCCGAATGTTGACAAATTTTCAATTCATGTGTTTGTAAATACGGAATGGAATTTAAACATTTTTGGACTGGTATTAGCCTACTTTCAGTCAGTCAATTTCACAATAGTATGATGAAATTTCTTAGTGCCTCAAATAAAGTTCATATTTTTTCTACTCCTCAAAACTAAATGAAATGAAATGGGGTTTAACAGCCCACTACCCTGTGACCTTAATCAGCCTAATCAGGTAATTAGCATAAGGCCTATAACAATAACCAGGATCTATGAATAGGCTGTAAACTTTATCACCCATTAACATTGCGGAAACACTTTAATTGATTTTTAAGTTATCCAATGACAAATATTCACGAAGGTGGTATGGCGACAATCCGAAGACTCCAGAAACACTTACTATATAGACGTCTTCACAAGATGTCATTTCGGGACTTGCTCGATATAATCCATAATAATCAATATTCGAAATTAAAAACACGAATTAGGATTAAACATCGGTTCGTTTCAATCAATATTGATCTTGGTATGTTACTGTAAGATATTTAAGACGGGATGAACATTTTAAAATCAGTATACACAACGTCGTGTGTAGACCTACTCGTGTGATTATTTGGTTTTGAGCAATAAACAACAACAAAAAAAAAATCTTATATTATAGACAATTAACTAAAAATGGCTGATTCACAAACAACAAAATAGTAAGTAAAATAAAACAAAACCACCTGTTAGAATGGACTAAACAGACCCAACCGATTGTCGTTCAATTTGCACCCTTTGTGTATTTCACCGAACATAATTGATTAGAAATTACAATAATTCCCATTTTTTGTATCTATTTAAGGTTCCAAAAAGTAGAGCTATAAGGTTTATTATGACTAACGATGATTTCCTGGTTCCGAATATATTTTTAGAGCCACAAAGCGTTGATTTATCATATTATATATATTTTAAATGTGAAAATAATAGAGGGTTAATATCGTGCTCATAGTAATATCAAAACAAAACGAAGTCTGCTAACCTACCAACTTCACTATCGAACAAATCCAACACTGCGTGATGATGAAAAAATCGAACTAACAATAAAAGCAGACGATAAGCAGAAATATGTAGCAGACGATAGATAGGTGTATAGAAACCAGTTTGTGAAGGCTCTATACATATATATGCTTCACTATCAATTTTCTTTACATGGATACGTATATCGATGTACCATAATACGGTATCCGTATACGTTCTGTATTATCAATGGAATCGTAGTAGGGTCCTACAAAAAACAGCAGTATAGCAAGGCCCTATATGACATGACAAAGATAGGTATCAATTTAAACTGCGAGGTATCGGTTTGCGCACATATTTAATGTACGGATACATTATTCCCGCCATTTCGGCAAAACTTTTACAGAACGGAATGGATATTGTTCACACATTATAATACCTGGGCTAGTTGGGGTAAGGTATTATAGCTCCATTGCTGCTATATTTATAGAATGACATTGCCATTGCTCGCATATATGCGTACCGGCAGAGATTCAGGGGGACGAATTATAGACCATATTTGAGACCAATGCCTATTTAATCCTGGGAGGATTGCGTTCCTTCCTACTCTACATCATAATGTTATGTGTTCATTGCTACAGCCAGACTATAATTACTTCCCGAAACACCTGATACTACTTTGTCAAGGTCAACGGAGGCCTATTATTGCACTACGGGTCATGTCACATTGTATAGTTACGGATTTTGAAAATGATCGCAAAATTTTCGACAATGAAAACACAAATTATTTGTCAGTTTAATTCAACGTTGATGTTGTGATCTTACAGGGAAAGGATGGGCTTCTGATATCCAATATTTAAGACAAAATAAAAAAAATTATCATTGGTACACGAATCGTGTACCATAATCCGTTTCAGGTCCATTTTTAACAAGGGACCTGGACAACGAGGCTAGACGGTGACGCATGGAGAGCATACGCAATAATGTAGACTGGAATAACCAGACGCTAGAGATTGGCATGCTATTGAGACTTCATGCGTATTTTGCCGAACAACAATGATTTGAAATTAGAGTAAAGACGGAAATGAATGGATGTAAATCAGTTTATATACATTCATATAAGATTATTTTATGTGTTGCGACCCATTTGGGTAAATTTCTAGGTCCCAAATATTAGCGATTTAGCTCCTTTAATGTCACCCTTAAATCATTAAAAACATCTCGTTGATGTATTACAAACATGGCTACAATATATTTTAACCACTCGAAGTAGAAGATAAACACAAAGTTTATGAACGAAATAAATTACACCATTTAACTCAATTTTGGAGGTCTCTGTGCGTTCAAACACACGCACAATGCACTATGCAGTGCGCTGGTATTCCCTACCTATAACAACAATCCAAAGGACTAAAAATATAATATGGTCCATACTAAATCATGAGACGAAAGCCAACGTCCACTAGTATATAACGTTATAGCAATTGTTTATATTATAGTATGCTATTTATTTATTAACAACAACAAGTCACAACATTATAGATGAGCTGAACCCGTTCTTATAAATTCATTCTCGGACGTTATACAAGTCGAAGAGTTAACTCTTTTAATTGGGACTGGATAATCATCAATGGTGATACCTACTTCGAGCAAATTAATAAGTTTATATAAAACACCAACTTAACGTTTGCTTTGTAAGAATTGCCCTGGTACAGTCTTATTAAAATAGAAGCGGAGTACAAGACTATTGTTTGTTTTTCTTTTAGAATTATTATAAAAATGGATCACATATTACTTCCCTAATAGAATGACCTTTGATCTACTAGAACCGTATGGGCACATTGCGAGCAAGGCGCTGTGTCGCTTTGCCGTTACTGTCAGAGAAAGGGGTGACACCGGCGAGAGTTAATTAGATCTCAAGATTAACCTTTTCCCTCTAAATCAAATTCTAAAACAATTTTTAAAATGATTAAGAACAAAAATATCTGGATAAAAAAATATGTCCTGTTCAGTGTAAATGGGTACATATAATCAATAACAGAAGCTGGGAATAGGGGATCCGGTTTCAAATCTAGGGTGCCATCCACAATCCCACCCCACAGATCGTATTACCATTATAGTTGTCCGTCGATCGTTATCTCGCCGGAAGCACTTTTATTTAAAGTACCCAAGTCTCTATCTCAGTGATTCTCAACCAGTGTGCCGCGGCACAGAGGTGTGCTGTGAGATCTTCCTAAATGTGCCTCGAAATTTCAAAAGTCACACTAAGAAAATGCGAAAAACTACATGATTCCAACTGAGTATCCCTCAATGTTTCCTATACTGATAAGTTCATAGCTCTGCTTATCTTTATTTAGTTTAAGTCATTCTATGTTTCTATGACTGTCTGTGTCTACGGTTATATGCCTTTTATGACTTGCAATGTTTTTATTTTGCTAAATTCAAGTATTTTTCATATATATTTAGCCATGTGTGCCGCTATTTTTTCACGTGTTCCAAGGTGTGCCGATGGCAAAAAAGGTTGAGAACCACAGCTCTAACTCAATGTCATCCAAAGTCTTACACGTTGAAAGCACGAATTACTTGTCAATTCAAATCAACATTGATGTTGCTATCTTACCATGAATGGATATGCTTCTGGTATCCAATATTAAAGACAAAATAAACACTTTAACATTGGTACACGAATCTTGTACAATAGTGTGTTTCAGCGTCATTTGTAACAAGTGACCGGAAAAAACGAGGCTAGACCTATTCCACAACTCATGTCAAACGGTTACGGCATAAAAATAACTTATCCAAAGAGCATGCGCAATAGGCTGGAATAACCAGACACAAGAAATTTCTATTCGGTTAAGACTCATGCCGTATTTCGCTGGGCATAACTGAGTTGAAATCAGAGTCAAAAAGGAAACAATAATTCAATTTGGGTCAATTTCTCGGTCCTAAATATTAGCCATATAGCTCCTTTAAAGGGCGTATGGTTCTATTTTTTGGAACCTTGAAATAGACAAAAATGGCTATAAAAACACATATAAATGTAAAGGTAATTGAACAATAATTTATAACAAATTTGTGAAAAAATGTAATTTCTAATCAATTATGTTCATTGTAATACGTGAACGGTTCAATTTGAACGGCAGTCGTTCACGCCTGCTACTTAGTGCATTCTACACGTTTTTTTTAAATGATTATTTTATCGATTGTTAAACAGCCTTTACTAATTACTTGTACTTGTGTTGTAGGATAGCTCTTATTTGTTTATTACATAATGGCACCTGAAACCATGAGGTACGTGAGTCGTGTATTGATTGATAATGTTAAGTGTGTCTTAAATAGTGGATATTGAATTCTAATTCGTGTTTTTAGCCTCTTTTAAGTTGTCGTAAAGTTCATGTCATTGATTTTGTTATTATATTCATGCGAACCTTAGGGGTAGTTGCTATAACACAGGGTAAGGAGGGCGAAGGGTGTTTCAACTGAGAGAAAATTGAAAAATTGAGTCAGTATCTAGACATTTGAGGTCAATGCTGGGAGCAAATGTTTGTGAATAAGAAAACCATAAATGGGAGTCAGTGGGACTGAATCTCGAGATTTGCCCCTGGCAATTCCTCCTATTTTGTAACACCTCCGTCAGACCTGGGTGCAGTGTTGTTACTGCGCTGCTACGGCGACGGAATATGGTCCCGCAGAGCGC
This sequence comes from Patella ulyssiponensis, assembly GCA_963678685.1. Classification (NCBI taxonomy): domain Eukaryota; kingdom Metazoa; phylum Mollusca; class Gastropoda; family Patellidae; genus Patella; species Patella ulyssiponensis. Next base: position 56,331,451 of record OY783229.1, read on the forward strand.
CTTAAGATCTCAAGGTTCTGTGATCTCGCGTTGTTTCTACGTTTACTGGCGACCTTGTATATTTTTTGGTCGCTGTACGGTCGCAGACGCGCTGACAGGACGCCACCCCGGTCTCACGGCGGCATAAGAGTTGACAGAACATAATTATGTATACACAGTATGTCGCTCCACGACCCACGCACCAGTGCCGTATTAGTACTGGGCAGTTCACTATATCCCTGACTGGGACTGTATAAGACCAAGCACAGAGGAGTGGAAGAATGGTGCCATAATGTTACGGGAAAATTTTCAGACAGCTACGTATAATACGTAACTGAGCTTTTAATTGTTTGAGACGTGGCCTGAAAATTTTAGTCAATGTCATGGCAAATTGGCGCAAATTCTCGTGAAAGAGATGATAAGAAATTGGACAGAATCTTGAGGCCTGGCCGTCAATTCCGCGTGTTTTGTGACAGTTGAAATAACATTTCTACAGCCTGTAACTCCAAGCAGGACAGGGGTACAATGCCACTCTGAAAAAATGTCCCCCCCCCCCCGAAAGAAAATTTGCCGACCATAACTCTAAAATACCTACTGTAGACTCTGCCGGGTGTCTCCCCCCCCCCCCCACTAAAAACTTCCGTGCCCCTCCGCAGCAAGCAAGCCGTGAATATGATAGTGATGTAACCGTGAATATGATAGTGATGGGATATGCTCACTTAGTCTCATAAGGGTGGTCACACGTACACCTGTAGGCCTAAACAGATTTTTCCCACGGTGGTTTGCAAACGACAGTTTCTCCTCGTCAGTGTGTTAGGGTGTAGGGCCTGCCAAAGAATATTGACTTTAGGTAACGTGTATCTAAGTTTTCTTGTAAACTTTCGTAAAAGAATCCTTATCCGTTGGAATTCGGAATAGTAGGGCCGGATCCAGAGCATACTCCGCGCAGCGTTTCGTTTGATTAGAAGTAATCCCACTACACACTGCTATTATGAGTGGATATTGTTGTTTTAAATTTTGATTGGTCAGTAGTCCAACTACCAACCAATCACTAGCTGCCCTACAAAAGCTTTACATTTAAAACGAGTGCCAATATTGGAACAAAAAATATGTTTACATAACGTTACATCATGGCTCACGATTTTATTATGCCTAATTAACCCGGGCATAGCAGAATACTGCAGTAAAACTAATTGCGTGACAAACGAGGCTATCAAGTCGAATGAAATGTAAACTATACTGTTTGGAAACAACAAACTTTCACCGTTTTTAATACCTTAAATCACTGTCCAAAGTTTTAGGGAAAACCCAGATTAAACGAAAGATTGTCATGTTGTATACTTAAGTGATAGCTTTCATTGAACGGAAAGAATAGACACACTCCCACATAAGTTCAAGAAACAGACGCTATTCCAGCAATGGCCGGAGAGGGATTTCTCGGGCAATTGCTTCAGGAATATGGATCCAGAGGGGGTGTAAAATGCAAATAACGCCCTGCATCAATGAAATTGAATCACAATGTGATCCTATTTCTTCGTTATAAATATTGACATCAAACGGGGTGTTGAATTTCTCTCTTTAAAAAGTTAAATTTGTACGCCTACGTAATGTACAGACTATGATGGCATCTTGTGTTGTGCGTTAACTTTCAAATTTGGTTGACAGGAACATCGAAAACCCTCTACTGCAAACATTCCTGTATCTGCCCCTGAATAGGTCACAAAGCCCCTTTCCGGGCACAATTTCCATCATAACACACAACATGGCCGATGGCCGTCTTCAATGTCCCGGTCGGCGAAGAAGAGTATTAGAGGTCATTTCATTTTGATCGGCATACAGCTAATACCAAATACAGCATAACAACACAATTTTAAATGTTTATTTCACAATATTTTAATATATTTAATCAAAGAGACAGACTGTCATTATATACGTATGGATCAGTTATCTCAATAAACTGGAATAATCCAGCTGCTACTTCCAATAATAGAACACACGAGAGATTTAATTGCACTATAAAAATAGACACACTCTGTCAAAAAAATAAGTTGCAGCTGCAATCAACGGCATCTGCATAGTAATGGCCAAAGAGGGATTTCTCAGGACATTGCATCAGGAATTTGTTCAATTGCCTGTGATGTAATTTTTCTCAAAGTTTTTTCACTGAAACTCATTCATGTGCTGATAATATAGGCATGCCTTGATAAATTAAACTGCTTTTCTCTGTTTAGCCTAATTAGAAATACACTCATTATTGAACTCGGCCAAGGCATTCATACAATAATGGACATATATATCCATGCCATGTTTGAACATTCTATTCCACAGTCCAAAAAAGTGTGACCGCCATGCGGACAAACTCATTTTGAATAGTCTCCGACCTGTCAATGGTGCAAGACGGGATTCTAGTCATTCGAGGTCCCGTGTACACCCTGGCATCAGGGGCGCCGGAACGTCCGATGGGCGAGGGGGGGGGGGTCACTTGGACCGGTTAAAGTTGAAGGGGCACTTTCACAGTTTCAATTTCAGCTTGATTCACCCAATAGCTGTCATATGGACTTCATTTTACCCCTTTTTCGCCAGACGACAAGAGGAAGGCATCATGCTTTGTAAGAATCCAAGAAATCCGATAGAAATCTTCGAAAATAACTTTTGGGAAAACGAAACGAAAACTCACCCAGTTTGAAGCGCGGAGGCCAAACTCACACATCATACACAGCTAGCTTAGAGATCAAAACTCATGCGGCTCGACTTGAATAAATGAATACCTCCCGGCTCCACCCACTAGCGAACCCGCACTCACTAACCGTAGAAAAACACAAGACATGATCTTTGAAGCGAGCAGGATGGTCAGACAATCCGTTGCTGGAGTACGAAAAACATTTTAGACGGTAGTCGGAAAAAAATAAGGGCAGCGAGAAAATAGCCTCGTGTTTTTGGCGGAGGGTGGGGTTGGGGTGGGGTATTTGTATACCCATTGCTCCTGCTTGGCATGCACGTAGGCCTATAATAACCCTGGAGAGCAGGAATTCAATTGCTGTCCGGGCAAATATTTTCGCTCGAGGCCAGGAAGAGCGGTCCTGCAGTATCACTGTGCCATGTTGATTCCACGTGTTTATGATAGGTCCATCTATAGCCTTGCTTCACCATTTTTGAATTAAATCACTTAAAAATGGCAGGACCGTTCTAATCTATACTTTTAAATTCTGGCGCATACGGCACCAAGAGTTGATTATGGTCTTACCATGTTAATAAATGTCTGATTAATAGTTTATATAATATTTTTAAGGCCTTAAGAAACACATGCAAAATGAAAACTTAGTTTTTGCATGCCGTAATGCATGTTTAAAGGACAATATTGGTGCCAGTCATTATCACATATATCATAGAGCTGGTTAAATACATTCCAAATGTACTTTTAACAGAGAGATCCATGCTACGATAGCTGAGTAATACATGTTTCCCGAATCGGAAGTGACGAACGCCAAAGGAAAACACGAGTCACCGCTTTATGTAACTGACTGAAGCGACGAGTGATAACAGATACACGGCCGAATTTCTACTCACTAATAATTCCTTCGAAGACCAAAAGTTGTTGTGTGAGACTGTGAGAGGATATTTGACAATTCATAAAAAGAATTGACTGTCACTAGATCAGAAAACACGAAAGAAAAACAGAAAAAGTCCGTGCATTACCATGTTTTTATAAGGTATAGAGTGAATATAAACAAGGGAATGTACGGACTATTTCTATTTTTCTCGTGTTTTTTTTATCTAATGAAATTCAATTACTTTATTGAATTGTCAGATATCCTCTTACAGTCCCATATAACAACTTTTGCTCTTCGAAGGAATTATTAGTGAGCAGATATTCGACCGTGTATCTGTGATCACTCGTCGCTTTAGTCAGTTATATAAAGCGGTGACTCGTGTTTTCCTTTGGCGTTCGTCACTTCCGATTCTGGAAACATGTATTACTCAGCTATCGTAGCATTGATCTCTCTGTTTAAAGTATATTTGGAATGTGTTTAACCAGCTCTATCACATATATGATAATGACTGGCACCAATATTGTCCTTTAATATGTGGCGTATTGTGAATTTCCTATCCCCAACCATTTGTATGCAAACTAATTATTGTTGAATTTGAGATATAATATTTTCAGTCAAAATTATTTTATAAATTTGTAGTAGTATTGCCAGACGCGGGGGTTGGGTGGGGGCATATCAAGTAGCAGCTTCTAGTCCTTCGAATGAGACATAAAACCGAGTTAAGCCTTTGTGCTGGCTGCGCAGTTATAAAAACACTTGATAGTCGGAGTGGTAGGCGGGAACATCGCTGTCCGGGTCAAATATACATCATAGCAAACTACAGGAAACGCTGCGTAGCGTAAGCCCATCTTCATTGGCCAATGTTATGCATACAAGTAGGAAGTTAAATAAACCCCATAGAGTTATATATAACTCTATGATAAACCCCCATTTCATTTCACCAAGCAAGGATGTGATCCAAGTCTAATTTCAAGACGTTATACAAAGGAAAATGGCTGCCGAGGTCCAAGAATTGCGAGTTCCTGGTGATAAAAGCATTAGAATCTCAAAATGGAAGGTTCGGCAAGGCAGTCACATATCAAAGGGTGTGTTAATGGCAATGTACAATACAGAAGAACAAGAAAAGGATACCGTTCAGCAGAAATTAAAGGCGCCAAACGCTGGGATTGTAAAGAGAATTATAGCCAAGGAAGGACAACTCTGTGAACCAGGGTAATTTAAATTTGTTTAGATTAAACAAACTGTATTACGTTGGATATTTGAATTTACTATTGAGTAGAATATAATTTTATTGCTACGAGATATCCTTTCAAGACATTATACAATAAATAAAAAAAGAAATAGGCCCACTAATAATTATTTAACACCAAATATCATGTACATATATTCATCATCTATCCGTACATGTTATGTACAGTACATGTACATGTAGTTATAGCCATAGGCCATACAATTTTACAAGCTGCTGAAGTGGTGAAGTGTATTGTTATCACACACCAATAAGCCATGATTGAGTCTAACTCAGTTGTAGAAACAAAAGAAAAAGAACAAGTTGAAGGAGCTAAATCTCTATTAATTCTTTGCTACTACAGTACCTAGAATTAGAAAGAGTCACAAATGGGTCGTACAGTAGGCTACTGGTAATTTCTAATGAGTTATTTACAGCAAAATGAAAATACCTGAACAGTCCAAATTAAACAGCATTCTTTGGCATCTGGTTATTCCAGCTTACAATAATTCGCTTGCGCATAGGAGTATTTAGCAGTGGGAGGAAACTGGTGGACTCGGAGAAAACCCACGATGTTGGACAGGGGTAGATAACATCATGGATGTCAAAACTGAGACAAGGCTGTGATTAAGAGGTAGTAAGGTTGGACTAGTCCTGAACATCAGGTCAGGTGAATACAGACTCCTTAACAAAATTACAAAAAATATGGATAAGCCCATCAAGAGCCCTCGCACAAAACAGTTATGAAACAACACCTATAAAATATTTAACAGTACCACAAATGACCGGTCACAACTTTTGTTGCCAAGTATATGTTTGTTTCGGTGTGATTAGAGACTACATGTATGTTGTCCAATGTTTATAAATCTTCATTTGTCTTTGTGGACCCTCTGGGGGGTAACTTTATTGTCTGATTGACACAATTATTCAATTTCTGTCTACATTCAAATTTTTATGTCACTGTCAGTAGGTGTTCAATGAACAATTATTTTAAGGTACTAGTAAAATATACTTACATGTAAATGTACATTTCAGGTCTATACTGTTAGAAATAGGACCCCAATCAGCAAATTTATGTTCACATCCCACTGTAATGAAAGATATGTGTGCAGAATGTGGTGCTGATCTCAGATGGTAGGAATTTTTATTTTAAATTTACAGTTACTATAATGTACATGTAAATAAAAGAGTAGATTAGTGTATCAATATTGATAAATATCCAACCAATTCCATATATTGTAATTGTTAATGATATTCTCTTGCTAAGGACTGGTTTGATTTGAAATAAGATAAAGTGTTGGAAAACTGTTGTTTTAAAAGCTGATGTAGCAATAATTGTATGATTAACCATACAGTGAAAGAAAATTACAAAATGGTTGAAATAATTGCACTGATTTTTCACCGAAATGAAATTTTTCATTAAAGAAGATTTTACGTTTTATTCAAAATGGTTGAAATAATTGCACTGATTTTTCACCTAAATAAAACTTTTCATTGAGGAAGATTTTATGTTTTATTCAAAATGGTTGAAATAATTGCACTGATTTTTCACCTATATAAAACTTTTCATTGAGGAAGATTTTATGTTTTATTCTAGTGAACTTGGACTTGCTGGTGACAGAAAGGAACCTGTGGAAGCCTCTGTGGCTATGGTACATTGCATACCTGAATTGATTGTCAGTGAAGAGGTATGTTAGTACGTGTAATATACATGAAGTTTAAAATTTGTTAATTATATGTGATTTTTTTTATCCTAATCCAGTGTGAGATTGGCATGCAATATAAATGTTAAACATTTGTTGAAGTTTTTTAACTAAAGCATTCAAGTGTATAATCCAAGACTATACAGTAACTGAATTATCAACTCACTTAAGCAATTTAATATTGAGATTCTGTAACTGAGGATTTGGGTTTGGAGAATTAGGCTGGCATACACTATATCTCTTTGAAACATTTGAATGCGGATGCCCTGGTGGCTGAGTGAGTAATATATGGCTTGCTAACCTGTAGGGTCCTGTGTTTTGTTCCCGGGGTAGGTCAAGAGGTTGAATGGGATTTTCCAGCGGAGGGTCTGGCAAGGTAAAGTCATCCACATACATGTAGGATGGAAAACTGTTGAGGTTTGATAGTTTGAATTTGAGTAGGTGATATCTTCGCTGTCCAGGCAAAATGTCCCTTATAGCACACTGTATGGTGTATGTCTGTCTTTAATATCCCAGTCAGTGCCAAGCAGTAGTGTATTTAACCCAAAGTTCATTCTACATGTCCACCTATGTTGAGAGTTATCTCCTTGAATTATATCTTTAAATTACTAATTTTATTTCATTTCATTTTAGGTAGCTTTAGAATTGGGAAAAGCAGATGAAAATCGACTATTGTCTTGCAGAAAATTAGCTTTATTGGTTGATTTAGATCAAACTCTAATTCACACAACTAATGATGCTATACCAAATAATCTCAAGGTAATATAGATACAATTGTCTTACAGATTCACAGAGTATCTGGTTTGTTAACCCCTTAAGTGCGTAGGTCATTATATAACATCCTGGACAACTGCCACTCACTGTGTGAAGGGTGTAATATAACGCCTTGGAAGTATTTTCCCCAACCTATTCTTAGAACATGGTTTGTCACTTGGGGGAATCCCTTGGGAATTCCCCCACGATCGCCGTTAAGTGCGTAGGGCGTTATATAACATCCTGGACAACTGCCACTCACTATGTGTGTGGCGTAATATAACGCCTTGGAGGTATTTTCCCCGATCAGGAATAAAAAGGTCCAATAAATTATAAAGGCGTTTTTCGTCAAATTAATTACACAGTAGGGGGTAGTTAACCCTTAGAACCCGAAATGCCGCAAAACCAGCTTGACGTTGTATCGCATATACCCGAAATGTCGGTTTTGCGCCTTGGGGCATGTTCAAGCTCCAATTACGGTGACGTCATAATTAATATGACGTCCTGTAAATCCAGGGAGGGACGTGCAACACCCCATGTAAAGTCAGTGTTCAAAGGGTTAATGTTTTAAAAACGTCACACTTAACAGGTTAAGATCTCATCCATTTATAGTTAAAGATGTTTGTTATAACTCAGACGCAAAAAATAAATTTTATTTTATTTTTATATCGCCCAATTGCAATGTAGTTGTATATTTTACATTGTATGCACAGTGTTAATGTTTATACAAAGAAGAAGCCTATAAATTTTCAATGATTTTCAATAGCTTAGAACAGCTAAATTCATCTCTGATTACTGTAAATACGTCCATGGTTTATAATTATAATGTTAACTATTTCTGATCATCAGTTTTTAATGTCTAGTAAAAGCTCTTATTTACCTAAAAAGAGTTATTGCCCTTTTTTCTTTGAAAATCCTTACTGTTGCTGTAGATTTTAAGATGATTGTGTGATTAACTACAAATTACTATCATGTAAATGTTTTTAGTCAACTAATAAAGAATCACAATGCATCAACCTCTATGAACTGCATGGCAACATCTTTCCTAAAGCCACAATGTGACGATAAAGTGTGATGTGTTTATTAGTATTCATTAATGTTTTGAATTATTCTACTGCTGTTAAGTCATATTACATAATGCAATCATACAGAGTAGTACCACAATCATAACAATTTTAAGATCTTCATATGTACTCTGTTGGGTAGGTATCATGTGGTTAAGTGGGTAAGGCGCTGGTTCGCTAGCCTGGAGGTCAGGTGTTAACTAGCATCGGCAGAGAAAGTTTATCTCGATTTTCCGGCGTGGTTCCCTCTTGTCAGTGATGCAGAACGGAGGGCCTGACAAGGACAGCTGTCTAGTTGTTTGGATGGGATGAAAACTGAGGTCCCGTGTACATATTGGCGTGCACATAAAAGATCTCTTGGCAGTTGGAATTTGATATAAGAGTAGGCTGTAGGGCCGCTGCCCGGACAAAATTCCCCTCATAGCATTTGTATGGCGTATGCCCGTCTTACATTAGCCCAGGTTAGGTGCATGTTAGGTTGTAATAAGACTGTGTTTTTGTATTAATTTTAAAACTTTTTTTTTTATTATTATTTATATAGGATGTGTATCATTTTCAACTTTGGCATGGTAGAAAACTTTTATGGTATCATACAAAATTCCGACCTGGCACGACAGAATTTCTGGAAAAAATTTCAAAGTTGTTTGAATTACATATCTGTACTTTTGGTGTTCGAATGTATGCCCACACCATTGCTCGATTTATTGATCCTGATGGCAAATATTTTTCTCATCGTATTTTATCAAGAGATGAATGTTTTGATGCCATGTCAAAAACTGCCAATTTAAAGTAAGTAGTTTATTATATATTTCATAGATACATGTATATGATTATCTTGACTAGTTTCTAAATGACTGCAATCTGTTCAATGTGTGACCAAAGGTGACACTGCAAGCTATTTATCTCAAGTGACAGATAACCACATGTGCTAAGGCTCTGTTATATTGTCATAAGTCTGTTAATGGTCATCATATTGTCATCCAGTCACAGAATTCCAACTTTTCTAGGATGTTGATTGAAGTTTTTGATTATAAATTAAGAGACAAAATTAAAAAAAACATTAATATTTCAACCAAAAAGGGCTAGTTAAATGATTAACTAAATAAATACCATATTTTTATACACCAACATTTAATGTTGATGTGTTTTGTCATCACTTTCTTTAGGTTTATCTTGTATCTTGTGACCATTCTACAGATTTTTTCAAATTTACAGGAATTGTTATTTCCATCATAAGGAGGACAGACACCCTATTGAAAATCTGAATTTTAGATCATGTAGTAATGTAAACAAAATGTTAATGTTCATGGATATAAAGGAAATATTGTTCTGGCATGGGCTAATGATCTTCTAGAGAAGCAAGATGGGAACTTATATATAGTGTTTCAAAATTTCAATCAATATGCTTTTTATTAAGACTACTTATTATTGTGTATGATTTAGAAGTCTATATTTGGCATTTTGTCTGGAATATTGAACTGTTAATAGATACATGTATCCCAAATGGGATATTAGAGATATTTACATCTTCACGTATACAATCTTTTTAAAGTTTTTTAACGTTATATTTTTTTGTTTTCAGAGCATTATTTCCATGTGGTGACTGTATGGTAGCTATCATAGATGACAGAGAAGATGTTTGGAACTTTGCACCAAATCTGATTCATGTCAAACCTTATCACTTCTTCCAAGGTACAGCAGATATTAATGCTCCTCCTGGATTGACCAAAACAGAGAATGACAGTGTACCAGTGTCACATGAAGTACGCAGATCAAGTTCAGAAACGCAGAAATTAGACGAACCAGAAACAATGAAATCAGATGACCCAGAAAAGCAGAAACCAAACGAACCACAAACACAGAAATCGGACAAACCACAGACACAGAAATTGGACGAACCAGAAGCGATGGAAGTCGAGTCAGATTCAGATAGAATGTCTACTGATGGTGACAAAGATTTAGTAAAAGACAACATTAATTCTTCTTCCAACCAAAGTGATGAAAACTCAAATAAAACTGCGGCAGATAATAAAAATTCTCTGTATTCTGATAATTCTGTTGCAGACATATCTAATTCAAAGGGAAATAATTCTGAGCAGTCTGCCACCTCCACAACTGATGATAAATCGAAAGAACCTATTAAATCACAGAACAGCGAAGAAGTGGAGGAGATCGAATGGGTAGACGATGATGATTATCTTATTTATTTAACAGATATTTTAACGCGAATTCACACAGCTTATTATGATGTTTATGATCAAATGAAGGATAAGCAGGACATGTCAGAATTACCAAACATTAAGAATATCATTCCATATGTCAAACGAAAAGTTCTTAAGGGTGTGAACATTGTCTTCAGTGGTGTTGTTCCGTTAAACATGGCCCCTGAAAAATGTAGGGCCTACATTATTGCTAAAACATTAGGTGCTAATATTCACACGAACATTATTTCTCGTAAAGAAAATCCTGAGGAGGCAACGACCCATCTAGTAACGTCAAAAGCTGGGACTGCTAAATATAAACTTGCTAGTAAAATGAAGAACATTTGTATTGTTAATCTGGATTGGTTACTGTGTTGTTCATACAGATGGGAGCGAGTTGATGAACGTTTGTTTCCTGTGTCAGATGACAGTTCGGGTTCATATTGTGACAGTCCGATAACAAATGCTGAAAGTCTGAGAAAACTTTCCAAAAAACAAAAACGGAAAGCGGAGGACATTGACAATGTTTTTGGTATCGAGAACAGTCAAGATGCAAATTCTTTGAAGCGTGCCAAGAAAGATGAAGGCATGGGAGAGGATGGTCTAAACAAATCAAGATTTGCTACCAGCTTTAACCCTCTCTTTTCTTTCTCTGATGAAGATATTGAATGTATGGATAAGGAAGTTGAAGATTTGATGGACGACGATGATGAAGATGCTTCAGATGAAGATGAAGTAGATCGCCATGAGCGTGTTCGTAATCAAGTCCTCAGCAACCCACCTGAAGAATCTTCTACGGATGACAGTTTAGATGCCAATTTTCCCCGAGGCTGGAAGAAAAAGACGCAGTCGGAAGATAATCGCATAGAAAAGGTTAAAGAAGAGGACAGTGATGCTCCCGCGCCTGATGAGGACTCTGAAAATGAATTGGACAAATATCAGAAAAATTTAGAAGCCTTCTCTCCAGATTCAAATATGAGTGACTCAGATAAGGATTCTGTAGGATCAGTTGATGATGAAATAGCTGATGCTGTGGAAAAGGAATTTCTTTCAATGTTATAAGTTTATTATAGATACAGTTATTTCATCTTAAATCTTAGCCTCAATATTTTGTTACAATGCTTCCTTGAGTGCTATTTTACGTATTTCAACATTTTGTGTTACCATGGTAACTATCTGTTATAATGTTTGTTCTTTATATAGTTATCTGATTGATTGATCAACATCAAAGTGTTTATATTTACAGAAAGGCATAGTGTGCCTCATTTCTGTATTTCAGTTAAATTTGCATGTACATTTATCATGTTTATTAAGAGCTTTAAAGCATATCTGTTTCAGATCAGGCACAGCAAACATAACAATATACATATAATTTCCATTGTATGAGATTATATGTAAGTATAGCAATGGCAGCAGATCATTTCCATTTGACTACAATTTGTTTTACTTAGTTCCGTCTGTCTGAAATTAATTTGGAATTCCGTGATTAAAGTGTATCTCAAACTCAAACAAGATTAACAATCATGTGAGATTTCATTGTGTCTCAGTTTATTTTATCAGTTAAAAAAATTACATTCATTCAACTGTCTATAAATTTAGGACCTTTGGTGTTAAGTACCTTATCATGCTCTTTTAATATAACTTGTACACGTACTTAGTTAACATAGGATTGTCAGTATTAAAGAATTGTGTATCTTGCTATAATGTCTTCATTGATATCAAGAGTAATTAATGTAGTAATGTAATGTTTTATTAAGTGAAATGGGGTTTAACGTCCTACAGTTCTGCTCCTAAACTGGGCTAATGAAGACAGGCATATGCCATACATGCAGTGTGCTATGAGGGAAATTTTGCCCGGGCAGCGGTGCTACAGCCTACCTACTCTTATATCGAATTCCAACTGCCAAGGGATTTTTTATATGCACGCCAATGTGTACACAGGAACTTGTTTCTTTTGTCCCATCCGAATGTCTAGACAGCTGTCCTTTTTATTATATGAATTTTTACATATGATTTATTACTACCAGTACAAATCAACTGATTAATGTTTTATGTCTTGCCAAAAATACATGTAATTGATCTGTGTGATGTCCAATGTTTTCATATTGAGTACATATGGCAAGCAGTCTAATATCATTATAAAAATTGTAAGTTAAAAGGTCTATATTTCAAGATACATGTAGCTGGTCAGATTTATCACAAAGGTTGCACACTATCTATTAATAAGAACATCCTTGATATAATATAACCGTCTGGTGAAGACCCATTTCAAGACACAAAGTTATTGTAACTGTTAAATCTTTGTATGGAGTAAAAATATACTTTGTTATGTTATGACCTTCAATAGCCTACTGGGTATCCTTCAAATGCAACGCTTAAAGTATCATGTTTGTTAAATTAGTTGTTTATAATTAAACTAAATTTATGAGAGTAAAGTTTAAGATATTTGACTGTATATCACTATATAATCATATACTTTTACTTACTGTTATTTATGGAGGAAGATTATATATTTATATTTTCTAACTATGGAATATACAGGGTATGTCCAAACATATTAGTCATTATGCAATAAGTAATACATGCACAAGTAAGACACACACAGCCCAGCTAAACCAAGGGCTTATATACCATTCGGAACTGAATATGTAATTTCTTCTTATATTGCAGACCATTTAATTGTGTGTTATGCATGGGTGCCATTCAAAATGATATAAAATAATCTGTTCGTAGCAGTAGTCTTGCCCAGGGCCCCGCTCCAGATTCTCCTTTTCATTCCAATACAAATACAACAAGATATTGTTGGGTATTGGAACTTGAAATATGATAGTCTCCATTCTTGCAAAAAAATTCTATAATTGTTATGAATATAATGTACTTAAAGACCACTCCTTGTTTTACCCCACTGAATACACAAACTTTTACTTTTTAATAGTTTTGTTATTACTCTTTTTCTGTGTTAACATTTGATTCATTGTAAAGCTGCCATATCATTGTTTATATATATATATTGAATAGGAAAAAAAAATAACCCCAAAACAAAATTATATATTTCTTCTTAAATTTTAGTTTATTAGAAGAATTATTAGAACTCAGGAAAGTAGCAAAATTAAGATTCAGCAAAGAACACATGATTGTATATTTTGTAGTTGTAATATTTTTGATTTTCAGTTTTATTCACTTGTTAATTTGTTAGAAGATTTGCATAATAATGCTACATGTTTCACATTTGATATCCACATCATAATATTTGTTCATATTGATCAAATTATTTTACTTCACCACATCATCATCTATTATTGTATATAGTTGTTGCTGAATGTAAAACTTGCCTTTTATTAAATTCAGTTACCTACATGTACTATATCAAGTTTTATTATCTTAAGGCCCGCACACACCAAGGAGTGTTTGTCAACTCTTTCCCATCACTATAGAATAGAATAATCATTGCTCTGTGGTAAATTATACAGTCCAACAGATTTTTGGTTTTGTGTGCACTATTTGTTGGAAGATAACCCATGGCTGAAAACCATCTGGGTGATCAGGTTTATTCCTAGTCCCTGAGAACTCTTAATGCCAAAGGGCGGGAATCGATTGGCCGAATGGTTAACACTTCACACGTGCACGCTGTATAATAAAGCCTGACATTGAGTCAACTGGCGGTTTCGAATCCCCTGTTGTACCTTACAAGGAGAATGGTCGCCTGTCCAACCTCGCAGGTTTTCACAAATCCTCCGGTTTCCTGCCACTACGCGCAAGCGAATTATTAAAATAAAATTAAACCATATGTTAGTCCCGAAATGACCTAGTTTGTGTCGAGAGGTTGTCAAACCGCAGTTCTCTCTCTCTCATAATGGGTGACTCCAATCTAATACGACAATCCATACTAAGAAGTAAAAAAGGTGACTATTTATTACTTAGGAGAATTGACTGACTCTGGTTACCAATATGTTGAACAAACTTGATGACTGAAGTAATTCACATAGCCGTATTAGTTTGTTAGTGTAACCCAGTGGTCTCAGATACAAACTAGTCTGTATCAGATAATAAATAGCACTCAATTACTGTGGGTGTATGTTGTTGCCTGCCAAACTGTCTGTTATTTTGCTTCTCCAGTCGGCCTCCTATAATGTAACCACACCCCTCACATTGTCATTGCATAATTTAGGACACTGCAACAAATAAGGATTAGTGTAAAATGGAATGGCGTTTAACGTTCCATTTCCCTGCTTCATCCTGGCAATTGCTGTGGGCAATGAAGTAAAATATATTCAACTAAACTGCTAAGGGATCTTTTATATGCATGGAACACTTTTTTTTTGCCCCAGCCCTACGACTAAACATCGTTATGACGCAACATCCCGATCAACCATTCTAACACCAGTCATACAGACAACCTGTCACAATATGCAGCATGTTATAAATAGACTTTTCCAGTTTAACGTAAAATGTTTGCTAATTCCACGAATTAACTCAATTATGTTAGTTTTTGACAATAATGAGGTACTAGATAGAGAATCTCCTACGAGTGTTTTTATACGCCCACATTTTCACGTGGACGTATATTGTCGTCGCCCCCGTCCGTCCACAATTGTTTGTGAACAGTCTACAGGTCACAATTCTTATCCGATTTCAATGAAACTTAAAATATAGGTTTATCACCCTAAGATCTCGGTTCCTTTCGATATTGACATGTATCGGACTGTAACTTCATGGGTTATGGCCCCTGATTGTACGTTTTTTAGCTTGTGAACAGTGTAGAGGTCACAATTTTGAACCGATTTGGATGAAACTTGAAATGCATGTTTATAACCCATAGATCTTGGTTCCTTTCGATATTTGCGCCAATCGGATCGCAACTTCCTGAATTATGGCCCCTGATTGTCCGAAAAATCGCCCTTTTTAGCTTGTGGTTCCGCTGGAGGTCAAAATCGTTATCCGATTTAAAAAAACGTTTGATTATATCACCGTTTCATGGTTATGAAGGTTGAGTTTGAATTTCGTGAAAATCGGACCAAAATTGACTGACAAAATGGCCGCCGTTTCCGCGAATAGTGTGAAAATATGTTATATCAAGGTTGTGGACCTTATAGAGGTCACAATTTTGAACCGATTTTGATGAAACTTGACATGTATGTTTATAACCCAAAGATCTTGGTTCCTTTCGATATTTGCGCCCATCGGATCATAACTTCCTGTATTATGTCCCCTGATTGTCCGAAAAATGGCTTTTGTTAGCTTTTGGTCCCTCTGGAGGTCAAAATTATTATACGATTTAAAAAAACATTTGATTATATCACCGTTCCATGGTTATGAAGGTTGAGTTCGAATTTCGTGAAAATCGGACCAAAATTGACGGACAAAATGGCCGCCGTTTGTACACGAATAGTGTGAAAATATGTTATATCAAGGTTGTGGACCCTATAGAGGTCACAATTTTGAACCGATTTTGATGAAACTTGATATGTATGTTTATAACCCAAAGATCTTGGTTCCTGTCGATATTTGCGCCCATCGGATCATAACTTCCTGAATTATGTCCCCTGATTGTCCGAAAAATCGCTTTTGTTAGCTTGTGGTCCCCCTGGAGGTCAAAATTATTATCCGATTTAAAAAACCGTTTGATTATATCACGGTTTCATGGTAAAATTTCGTGAAAATCGGACCAGAATTGACGGACAAAATGTCCGAAGTTTGTACACGAATTGTGTGAAAATATGTTATATCAAGGTTGTGGACCCTATAGAGGTCAAAATTTTGAACTGATTTTGATGAAACTTGAAATACATGTTTATAACCTAATGATCTTGGTTCCATTGCATATTTGCCCATATCGGATCGTAACTTCCTGAATTATGGCCCCTGATTGTACGAAAAATCACCCTTTTTAGCTTGTGGTCCTTCTGGAGGTCACAATTATTATCTGATTTAAAAAAAACGTTTGATTATATCACAGTTACACCGTAGTTATGGGTGAGTTTGAATTATGATTTTCTGATGATTACTTAAAATGCAACAACTCTTGTTGACTGCCCGGACGATTTGGCTGCTGTGTGGGCGTATGTTTCGTTGCCTGGCAACCTATTTTTTGATATCAAAAAATATCAACACAAGTTGATAAAGTGAAAAAAAAAACGAGGCTCTGTCGAGTTTTTTTTTTACTTTATCAACGAGTGTTGATATTTTTTGATATCAAAAAACACGAGTTGGAGATTTTATTTATCACCCAATCCTTTCTTACATGCACAAATACATAAATATAATTCTTTGGTATAGATTTCACTTTTACTGAATCTACCGCGTAGTGATACATCAGTTTTTTGACAGCAGTTTAGCTATTGCAAAGTCCTATATTTTGACCCAGTATTTCCTTCAAGGTCAATAAAATTAAAACAGTTTCTTTTTAACAAAAAAAAAGTCACTTTTTATTTAAAATAAGTGGTTTCTTTAAAATAAAAGAAAGTAGTTCCTTTTTGATTGGCCAATCAAATTCATGTAAAGCGATATCTCCTAAGAAGATATCGCAGTAGATTATGTAATTTATCATACAAGCGATATCTACTGTCAAATGTGTTATTGGGTGATAAAGTATGATTATTCATATGCGTAGTCCATCCAGGGCCGTATCTAACGGGGGTGCAGGGGGTACCCCCAGGAAAATATGGCGCTCCAAAAATTGGCGCCCCCCCCCTGCCCTAAAAGGTTTCAATTATAAAATAATACACTTGATTATGATCCAACAGTGATGACCTAAAGGCACTGATCAATCGCCAATGGATATCTATTTTGTTTGCCCCATTCCAAACTTTCTTATATCATTTATGTGGAGGCGCGGACCCAAAGAGGAGGGGACATCTGGAGCAAATGCCCCTCCCTAAAAGTCTGCCGCCCGTGAAAATATCGACCGTATAAAATAGAGAATCGTTCGCCTCTCCGCGCTCAGTAACTTTGGGCATTATATTGGCACCCCAACTTTTAAAATCCTATATACGGCCCTGAGTACATCCTTATTTATAGAAGCTTCTCTACAGTTATGCTTTAAGGTAAAATCGAATGCGTTCCAATTCGTAAATTGATATCTACCTATTTTATAGTTATCAATAATGATAATAATATTATTGTCACACGTACACAACCCTGACCTAAAGTACCTCAAAACAAATATCAACTGGTGAGTACCTTGATAATATGTTATCTTATCAACATCAATATCCCATGGTTAATATCAGATCAATGTTCATTCCAAGTGATCTGAGGCCTACTTCATTAACGTCTTTTTTAGCATTTCATTCTCGATCGAGACGGTGTAAACATTACGACCATGCGTTTAGCACCGATCTTATATTGCGTTTTGGTGGGGCTAGCCAGTGGTGACACCGGACCCACTGCCAATACTAACTTCGGTGCCATCCAGGGTGTGACGACCAACAAATCGAATGTATTTTATGGTATACCTTACGCAACCCCACCTATTGACTCGATGAGGTAAGTGCGTCGAGTTAAAACTCTGTCAGTATGCATGTCCATTGTAATTTGGATTTTCAGATTTAACACAGAATATCCACGTTAACTGAAATTTCAAATAAGCAAATATTGTATGACTTAGTTTAGCCAAGAGTATCAATATGTTATTTTTAGCAGGCAATACCAGTTCCGTGGTGCATGCAAATGCCTGATAACCACATAATTTTGACACGGCCTCTTATATTTATAGATGATAAATTAAAATGTCAATATATGGGAAGAGTTCATTTGGATATATTCATGTGGTTATATTTTTTTCAATACCATTTCAATATTGAGATATAAATTATTTTCATTTGAACAGTAATGTTATATTCAAGGTGGCAGGATCCAATTTATCCGAAACCATGGGGACGGCAAGTGTATATGGCAACCGAGAAAAAGAGTGGCTGCACTCAATACCGTTGCACTGATCTAAGCCCACCAACCGTGTGCCCAACAAAGGTAACTCATATTTTAATTTGTAAACGACTTGATAATATCCGTTAACAAGATCAGTTGTACAAATAGATAGTTGGTTGCCCGAGTCATATGAAGCTAGTCCAACAAACTTCGGCCGTAGTCGCCATTATGTTACCCAATCTGTAAATTTAATAGATCAACGCCAGAACAAAATTGAATAATAGACCTCCAAAAGATGTAATGGGTCAGATACCGGAAATGTGTAACAAAGCCCAGTTTAACCGGAGCGACGAAAAGATTATTTCATATCCTTTAAAATGGCACGCCTGCGTAACACACAATTAAACTGTCTGCAATAAAGCAATATCATATCTATCTGATCACATACGAAATCTATACAACTTCACAGAGAAGGTTGAGGCATAGCTCAGCCCCGCCCGCTCGCCGCTAGATCGATTACCTTGAAACTTTCATCTGGAATTTGAATTTGTTCTCTTTTTGCCATGAAACACCCCCCCCCCCCCACAAACCGCGGGACCCTGCGTCTAAGCTGGGCTTTGCTGTGTAAGAATCTGTGACTGCATAGCACTTAGTTTAGACGAAAGGGGTCATGTTGTTACACATTTACAATAATATTGAGACAATACTAGGCCAGAGTCCCTCATGCAATTCTCCAACGGTAAGAAGAAGCTTATCTGGGCTGGCTGGTGTTTCAGATTGGGCTATGAGATGTAAGAGACCTGTCGGTAGTTTTGAACTTGTTTGCTTAAAATAGGTCCGGAAGAAATTACAATCAACTCCCAGTGTAATAGGATTTTCTGGAAGTTCCTGATTACACATCTGTCCCCGTGTCGCACCAGTGCAAAAAATAAGAAGTCATATCCCCATTGACAAGGCTGATGGGAGTGCGTCGACTTTCTAAGGACGAATATCACGCAACATCGTGTAGTAATCAACTGATCGACACTGTGGGATTGTAGGATGCGACCACGACCTTCACAGACAACGTTAATAATTTAATATTATCCGTTATCGTTGCTTAGGGATAATCGGTATATGCTAAAGAATAGTCTGTTTAAAATGAAATTACCTATGAGCACTCTTTGTAATAAAACACAAGGGGTTTTTATTTTTCTGTATTCTATTAAAGAATTGTAAGGAGTCCCCTTATTTTACAAAGTGACTAAAACAAACCGCCACTTACATTTTAGGTTTCTGAAGACTGTCTTTATCTGGATATCTTTACGCCTTTAAATGCCAATATTACATCAGGTCTGGCCGTAATGGTGTATATCCATGGCGGTAACTTTGTACATATGAGTGCCAATTCTCTTCTCTTTGATGGACAAGTTATTACAATGAAAGGAAATATCGTTCATGTTAATGTTGAATATAGATTAGGTACGTATAACAGTTTCACAATAAATTGGTTAACAACTCTGGGGTCTGTTTCGCAAAATTTTAACTAAGATAACATCCAGTTTAGTAATTTGATTGGATAATATTAGATTGGTTTTAGTGCTTAGCCAATCAAAATTCAAGTATCTACTATTATTTGGATTTTGTCTTTAGTTAAAATTTTGAGAAACAGGCCCCTGGTTACTATAGTATTTATTTTCTTGTTCAAAACGCTGTAATGGATCAACTTATCAATAACAAGCTTATAAGGATCGATTAAGAATCATTCAGACAAGCAAACCCGGTGTCGGCATTTTAAAATATTTTATCCGCTTTGTAACTTCGTGATCGTATAAACATAACTAGCACGCATACCGACATTCATTGTTTTCTGGATACAGCGGTAGTGTGGATTGATGAAACTTGTCACTAATCTGGAAAAGGGCATGGCGGAACTTCCATCACATACAACTAAGCTTGCATCGAATACGATTATGGTAAAGATGGCCAAATACATTCCAGTTGTATTCACTATATTGTATATAAGACTGTTTATTTAAGGATTATATGTACATGTTCCGCATCTTTCATCAGTTTTTGTTAATATGTATTAATCAAGATTTATATACCTAGGCGTGTTCGGATTTTTGGTAACTGGTCCTGGGGACGGCGAAGCACATGGAAACTATGGTATCAAAGATCAACAATTAGCACTTAAATGGGTCCAAGAAAATATCCGAGGGTTTGGGGGCGACCCAACAAAGGTAAAAGTTTTAAAATAAATTAAGAAGAATTAAGTTCACCAGGAATATAATATCATCTTTCAAAATACAGAGGGGGGGGGGCAGTCAAAACATATCGAAGTGGAAAGTCATTTATTGATAATCGTCTAGAAGTCAGAGCGAAATCCCAGATTATTGTTCACTAATCCTATACAAAACACAAGAGACGTATATGAACCTGTTTACCGTTAAAGTAGTCAGATTTCTCTGATTAATGTTAAAACGAAATCGTGTAATGTTGATTGCTGATTGAGTCTGATGTATTACTTCCATAAGAGACCTCCCTACCTAAATAGGTGATTTCTGAACATGTTCGGCGGTGTCCTTGTTAGACACTACATGTTAGAAGGTACCCACAAATATATTATATATATTATCAATTTCAGGGGCCATACAAATTTAACATTTTCATTTAACTAAGAATTAGTATTCCCAATTTAATTATTTCAGGTCACTTTATATGGACAAAGTGCTGGTGCTCAATCTACAATGATTCACCTGTCAAACCCGGAGAGTGCTCCATATTTCCGTCAAGCTATTGTGGAGAGTTCACCCTTTACTATTCCTTACAAATCTTATACAGAGGCACTTATTCTTAGCTCCCAGTTCTCAAACTTGGCAGGCTGCACACCACTAGATATTGAATGCTTAAGACGGAAGACGTCAGAAGAACTGGTGTTTGCACAATTTCAATCCAGATCTAAAATAGCCTCTCTAAAACTCTTAGAAGCTTTTGAACCGTGGGGGCCAGTTGTTGATGGAATTCTCGTAGATAAACAACCCCTGGTGAACCTAGCTAATGGCGAATTCTCAAAGAAACCAATCATGCTCGGAACAACGTCAGAAGAAACTCGGATTTACATCTACAGCGCCTGGGCCTCACGAGTAGACAATCTGAAATATTTTGAAGTTGTAATAGGAACGTACCCACGCCAGTCCCTAAAGATTTTGTATGAATACCCACCAGATCAACCAACAGATGAACGTGATGATCTTGTCAAATTGTCCACAGATCTCGTTTTCGTTTGCTCGACTAGAAACGCGACTCGTTCTCTAATTAAACACGGCAATGCTAATACTTGGCTTTATATCTGGGACCACGCGTTCTCTTTCCCTGGCTGGGGAAATATCACATTCTGTGAAGGTCATGTTTGTCACGGTTCAGAAATACCATACGTATTCCAAACAGCTCCACTAGCTGGCTTTAAGTATACACCAGATGAACTCGTGCTTAGTGATTTAATTATTCAGTATTGGACAAATTTTGCCAAAACAGGAGATCCCAATAAAGGCCTGACAGATGATAAACATTATGTACAAGGTGCGCCTGTGTGGCCAGTTTACACACAAACAGCTAAATACCCAATACTTCATTTCCAAACTCCAGCTTCTTCTGTAGAAAATGACTATAAACAGAGACTTTGTGATTTCTGGGACACTATAGGTTATTCCGCCTAAACTTTCGTTACTGTTTCTTTCAATTATCATTGAAATGGTTCAAAAGTCCTGGCGACATAAAACAAAACAAAAAATTCGTTCAATTGTACATGTATATCATATCTGTACATACTAATTTAAATACAACCTGTGTATATAAAATAATGTGAAAAGAACTAAATTGTTTTTTATATAGATGTATTTACTAAATTGTTTTTTATATACATGTACATGTATTTACCATTCCTTGAATGTTGGTCTATAATGTTGATGCAAGGTTGTCATTATCATGATTCGCGTTACGATTGAAATTGTGCTTTTAATCGTGCTTTTAATCGTGGTGATTATGTCAGGTCTAATGATAGATCCAGCTGAGTCTTAGCAATCGTTTCGATCGTAACAAACGTATCGGAAAATATCTGTGCGTATCATATCGTGGAGTCAATATCAATTGAATAAGGACAATCCTATCGCAAGGCATTGCACGACAGTGGGAACCTAGTATCTGTTCTCGTGTTTTTCTTAGACTAGACAATGAGAGTAGAAATATCTTATTAACGTGACCTATCGATTTCAGCATGCCAGTCATACAGAATCAACCAACGGCAAAATTTCGATCATTTCTTGACCGTAAACTCTACCACTTCGTTAAAGATACACTCCCTACGGTTGTATTGTACATAGAAAAACAAATCAAAAAACACAACGAATCCAAGTATATGTATGTTATATAAGTAAGGACCACATACAACCTAAATTATATTCTGTAATTCACTCCCAATATCTTATATTTGTATCTGTCGTCGACATATAGAATTTGTAGCCCCACTCGTTCCTTCTCCCACGGGCCTTGTCAATCTAAATGATATTCATCTTTGAAATAAGTATATTTAAGAATAATCACAGATAGGCCCGACACGCCCACCATGTCTATCAGTATACGTAAAGTATTGTTATCAATCGGGTTCTTCGGGAATAGGTTGTATACCGTGAATGGAACAGGGTTTAACCAGATTTCTTTGTGGTCTTTCAGTAGGTATAGGCTGCCCATTGTTTACATTCTGCCTGGCATCAGTTTCTGGTTGAGGTTTTATGCACGATAATAGAATTGTTTTTAATTGTTCATTCATAACCCCATATAAAATTGGATTAACACAAGAGTTACCCATACTAATACATATACTTATTATAAATATATATGAGCCTAATTTCATGTCATTTAATGCAATGTCTATCAATATGTATAGAAATACAGTAAATATAGGCATCCACATGATAGTAAAGATGATGACCAAACTGAACAATATTTTTACCACTTTCAAATCTCGGGCGTCGCGCATTTGTCGAACATGCAAACTCACTTTCGGCCATGTTGGATCATACTGCACTCTCGTACGCTTCATTATGTTACGGGCATTCCAAAATCGCCAAAAAATTCTGATGTAATTGTGCGTCAAAAGGACAAACGGTACCAAGAAAACTATCAGAATAACGAAGACTGTGAAAATCAGCGGTAACTGAATGGATCTAACCTTTGGCCAGTCTATGGTGCAAACATCAACAGTCGTATTACCAAATGGGAACGTCATAACACGAAAATACAATGCAGCTGGCAAAAAAAATAGAAGTGTCACAACCCAGATGACTATGATGACGATGACAGCCATTCGGTGAGTGAATACAGCACGCGCAGCCTTTACGATACAAATATAACGTTCCACACTTATCATAACCATTGTCCAAATACTGACCGTTGAACAAACGAGCTGCATGTATACAATGGATTTACAAGCAAACTCGCCCAAGTTCCACGACTGGGTGATTCTACAAGCACCAATGAACGGTCCAGAAATTGTAAACAACATGTCAGATAGGGCTAGGTTGCAGATAAAGAAATTGGTCACTGTTCTTAAAGAGCGATTACACGTCACTGTCATAAAGATGATCAAGTTTGCTACAGTTGAAAACATACACAATATATTTAGTACCGCAGCTTCTATATATGGGTTTTCATCCGATCCACGGTTAAATTCAGAATAATAAGTAAAGTACGTCGTGTTGCCCCAACCATTCACTTTGTCTTCTGCCATGAAGTAGGAGTTGTTTAACCGGTTGTTGGATTTTTGATTCATGTTCGTTTGGTTAATTGTAATTCCTGCCTGCCAAAAAAAGGACCAAAATCAAATTAGAGTAGATGGTCCACCAATTTCTGTATTCTAATAATATAGATAATATTATTGACAATTACATTTACTGTGATCAAATTTGAGAAAAGCTTTAACTGCAGTTATTAATAACCTATTTTGGAATCCTTACCGTCTATTTTCCACCGAGATTCTTTTGGTATGCTTTAAATCGCAAAATTTTACTTGAAAATAATGTTGAATTATTATAAATTTGTGTAAGATATGGCGAGAAATGATTCACTTTGAATCACGGAGAAACATAGTCGGTAAGGATTCATTCTATAGCCTTAGAACAGAGGAAGAAAGAGCTGTATTTTCATATTGCACCTACATGGGGACGTATAGGAACGGTCAGCGGACAGCGTCTGACCAGAGACCGTGGTTCCTAAAGGAAAATGACAAGAAATGTGGTTTAATGTCCCACCGTTCTGCTCCGACACCAGACTAATGAAGAGACGTGTATACGCCATGCCGGGTGCTGTGAGGGAACTTTGCCCGGTTAGCGGCTTTTAGTCTTATATAGAATTCCAACTGCCAGTGGATATTTTACTTGCATGTCAATGTTTACACGGGACCCGTTACTTAAGGAACTATCTAATTGCTAACTTATTAAGCATTATAGATATAAAATGACAACATTTATCTGTTTGGTGCATATATTTTCATATCAACCTTACTACAGGGTACAATAATGTTCAAAGCTTTAAGATATTTAAAATGAGATGAATTCCCCCCCCCCCCCAAATGGATTCGCAATCCATTTTTTTCATAAAGGTTTTAAAACCCGAATCGAGATAGAGGAACCAACCACCGCACGGTTGAGGATTCTTTGGATATAACATGGCATCCGCTGAGTTTGTCAATATTCTGTGAAATCAAATCCGGATTCGCAACAAGGTTTAATTGTGGTTTGAATCTAGAAAGTAACTTGAATTCAGATTCTAAGTTTCACAGATTTGCAGCTAGCGCAATAATTGTATCGATTAGAGAGCTCTGTGTCCGGTTAAAAAGACTGTTAATATTAGACTCTTCAGACAAATGACGCGTCACATATTTCATTTGAGATAAAAGAGCAAGAACACGATAACAAAATTTATAATGATTTACTTGTCGTCAAATGATTATTCATGAAAATTTAAGTAGGCTCCGAATATTTTCAACCGAAACCATGTCGTCAATTGTCATTTTTCATCCAAGAGAAACTCAACTGCACAAGAAATGACACCCTAATGGTAATTAGATTGAACATCGTGAAACTTACCTGTAAGAAGATTTTATCCAGAGCAAGGAAGGCATCGACCAATTTGTGATGAGATTGGCTTTGTAATAACTAAGTTTTTACTGAGTGTATTGTTTATTAATTCTTACAATTTTTTCCTGGGTTGATATAAATCACGGACAAATGTCAGTTGAGAAGCAAAACGTGAGTAAAATAGAATCTGATTGGTTTACCATCAATTGTTATCGTTATGAATAACCTTAGGTTAGAGGTGTAGTGTTTAAATAATGGCGCTACATATTGATTGTAATTAATCTGTAAGTAGCATTTTATCAGGTGTCTTCTGTATCCCGGTTAAGAAGGCCATTTGCAAACCTCCTGTTGCTAAGATTACATTTATGTCTTATGAAGTGTGGTTTAACGTCCTACTGTTCTGCTCCGACTGGGCTTATGAAAACGGGGATACGTCATACGCTTTGTCCTACTCTGACATGGAATTCCAACTGCCAGGGGGTCTTTAACGTGCACAATGTCTATACGGGATCCCGCGTTATGTTCCACCCGAACGACTATATGGTCAACACTAGGATATCGAGCTAACGTCTTATTCATTGAGCCATCGCGGTTTCCTTTATATAATACATATTTCATTCACATTTCAAGATAATCCATCTGATGGACGTAGACAATCGGCACTACTATAAAAATTCCCGTAATTTTCGCGGCGTATTCATATTACAAATTATTATTATGAAAGCCACATTGAGACAACATGATTTTTTCAAGGTAAGAGGGATTCTAATAAAATAAAATGAAATGGAATGGAGTTAGCATCCTACTGTTCTGCTCGAATTTGGCTAATGGAGACGTGCATACGCCATACAGTGTGCTATGAAAGAGATTTTGTCCGGACAACGGCACTACAACCTACTCTTATATCGAATTCCAGCTGTAAAGGGATCTTTTAGGTGCTCATCAATGTGTATACGGGACCTCTGTTTTTTCGTACCATCCAAACGACTAGATAGCTGTCCTTGTCAGACCTTCCGTCCTGCATCACTGGGGAATCACGCCGGAAAATCTGGATGAACTGTATCGGCCTCCGGGCTAGCTAGCCAGCGTCTTAACCACTTAGCCACTCTGACTCTAATAAAAGCAATAGCCTCAGTTGTAATTTTTAATACACGTTGATCAATAATTACCCCCCCCCCCCGCCCCGCCCCCTTTTCAGATTACTAATTCTGCCCTAATATTAGTGACAATTTGAAATTATTGTATAGTTATATTGTACAATAAATAATTAAATGTATTTCTTCGAGAATTTCGTAAAGTAAACTGAAATTATGACTCCCCATGCCTTATCCCCTGGGAGCAACGGTAGCTGAATGGATAAGGCGCTAACTCCCTACCCATGTCAGACGTTCGATTCTGGTGTTGGCTGAGATGGTACCTTGTCCGACACTCATACCTCTGACGACGACGGGAACCGTCCAATACTGCATTATTTGAGCAATGAATTAACCAACTCATCTTAAACCCAATTGGCGTAGGTTTCTAGCGGGATTCGGAGGGGGTATGGTTAACGCGTTCACGTTGGATTAGAAGGTCTGTCATCATGGATTCCACACTTGTTCGTGACAAGGAGTAGCCCCCCCCCCTCACTGATAAATGCCCGTACGCGCAAGCGATTTATTGAAATAAAATTGAACCATATGTTAGTCTCGAAATGAACTCTCGAAATGAACGAGTTTGTGTCGTATCGACATGAAACCCCATTTCCCCTCTAGCTCTAACAAGAAATCTGTATCAACCGGGCGAATGAAGACATGGGCTTCAGTGTGTATTCCGACACTCTGTGTAATCCGCTATATCGTGACGATCGCTTACCATGTCGGATTTCACAGAGTCCACTGTATTGCCCGTCAGTGGTGTTTCTGCCTACTCTTGATCGAATTCCAACAACCAAGGGACCATTTACATTCGCAGCGACGTGTATATTAGGTGCTGATTTTTTCCAGCCCCCCCCCCCCGTCCTGCATTACCGATAAAAGAGAAATGGCGAGCTAGTGCCTTACTTACTACAAAGCCATCATGGACACCCAAGCTATGGCATTTTTGTAAGAAAATTGTAGGCATAATAAATGATACAGTACTCAACAGATTTAGGTAAACATTGTATTAAGTTTTAATACGTATTATTGGTATATGTTAGATTACTCTTCTAACAAACACAATTCATAAAGAATTAAATTAAACATAGAGCATTTATTTACTGACAAATGTGTGGTGGTAGTGGTGTGGGTGTGTGTAAAAGCCCAAGGAGAACGGGGCATTCAAATTTTAATATGAACCTATACTCCCTTTCTGATAATCAGCAAATTATTACGTCTATGCATTACACGTAGAAGGCGAGGAACGGGTGACAGATTCAATGGTCAACGCTCTGTAATAATTATCTTGTCTTTGTTTATCGTTGGTGTGTTGTGCTACTAGAGTCAATAATTTTATTTGGAGCCACGAAGGTTAGGTGGGTAAGGCGCTGGACTGGAGGTAGGGTGTTCGATTCCTGCATTGTCAGCGGTGCAGGGCGGATGGTCTGAGAAGAGCAGCTGTCTAATCGTTCATATGGGACAAAAAACCGAGGTCCCATATATACATTGGCATGCAGAAAAAGAACCCTTTGCCCTTTGGCAGTTGGAATTCGATACAAAAGTGGACCATTGGTCCTTGCCGGGCAAAACTGTCCCCATAACACACTGTATGGCGTATGCCCGTCTTTATTAGCCCAGTCAGAACAGAACAGTAGAACGTTAAACTCCATTTCATTTCATTTCAATAATTTTATTTACATTAAAAATCTCATACTGCCAGATAAACATAAATTGTACAATTGTGTAACAATACGTTTAGATTATACCCCATGGAACATCTAGGTTCCCGATCAATTACGTACTTTCAATCTTAATGACGATTTAAGGAACAGGTTCAATACTATACAGTGAATGTGGCCTTACTAGTTGTCTGTTCTGCCCCATGTCTGATGACATTGGTTTACGTTTAAAACACGACACAAGAATTGTCTTGACCTGTTCATTCATAACTCCATACAAGATTGGATTAACGCAAGCATTCCCCATACTAATACACAAGCCTATTATAAATATATATGAGCCTAATTTCATGTCATTTAAAGCATTATCCACCAATATGATTATAAACACGGTAAATATAGGCATCCACATGATAGCAAAGATGATAACCAGTCCAAATACTGTTTTTATAACTTTTAAGTCACGAGCGTCTCGTATTTTTTGAATATGCAAACGAGCGCTCGGCCATGTTGGATCAGGCTGGGTTCTTGTTCGTTTCGCTATCTGGCGAGTTTTCCAAAACTTGAAAAAGATCCTAACATAGTTATGTACCAAAAAAATGAATGGTGTAAAGAAATATACGAGAAGAATAGACGAGGTAAAGATCAGGGATATTCTGAAGTTATCCATCTTGGGCCATTCGATTGTACAAATTTTCACTGTGCTGTTTCCGAAAGGAAAAGTCTTTACGTTAAATGAAATCAGGATGGGAGAATAGAATAACAGAGCTACAATCCATATGACTAAAATAACGAACACTGCAATTCGTCGAGTAAACGTTGATGTCGAGCATTTCACAATGCAGATAAAACGTTCCACACTTATCATGACCATTGTCCAGATACTGACCGATCCACTGACGAATTCCAAATAAACAATCATGATGCATGCGCAGTGGCCCATAGTCCACGACTGGGTGATTCTACAAGCACCAATGACCGGTCCCGACATTGTAAACAACATGTCGGATACAGCTAGGTTACAGATAAAGCAATTGGTCACTGTTCGTAAAGAGCGATTACATGTCAACGTTATAAAGATGATCGAGTTTGCTACAGTTGAAAAAATACACAGGATGCTCAATACGCTGGCTTCTATGTAAGGTGTGACGACGTACTTTCTATTGAATTCTGAATAGTATGTAAAATATGTTCTGTTGCCCCATCCATTGACTTTATCTTCTGCTATAAAATACGAGTTGTTCAAGCGATGGTACATAGTGGAATCTGAAAATATAATATTTTATATTAGATAACAAATCCGCCCTAATTCGTCATCTCAGCTTCTGGTACGTATATTTAGAAATAGGAAGAAATTGGTTTTAGCAGACGGAATTTAACAAATGGTTTGGCTGGATAGATCACTTTTTGTTTTGTTTCAAACCCAATTCCACTCTATTTAACACGACGGTCATTTTGAGTTCATAGAAGGTACAATTTGATTAATCTATGGCCCCTTACCCGTTTGTTTTATCTTGAAATGTGTGCTTTAGTACTTTTATCTTATTCTAAACATACTCCCATACACCCTAGTCAGCTGACTCTTTCCGTTTGGGCATATTGCTGAGAGGGGTGCTGTCTAGTTGGGGGTTCACTTTGCCAAAAGATTGATTTCCTTTAATTTTTTTTATATTAAAATTCGCCAGCTGAGTCAGAATGCATGCTGAGCAAATCCTAAGTAATAGCATATGATTATATTAGGAATTCAATACAAAATTCTATCAAAGAGGACTTACCTTTTTTTTAATAAAGGAGACCTTACCACTGTTCGCCGGTCTTCTGGTCAATCTAAAGGCAGTTTCAATGGCGTCTGTTCCCAGATAACATAAGGAAGATTATCTTTAAGTGGTTGGAATGAAGTGGAAACACAGAGTAGATTATGCGGAACAATATTGGTAAATTGATTCCTAAATCATATCAGTCTGACATTTAGTAATACACAAATTAATATAGAGGAAATTTAATATTATTTATAGTAAATATCAGTTATTGCTGGGGCCGTGTTAAGGATGGTGCTGAACCAAGATAAGATAGTTGTAAATCATAGTTTTGTTTTAGCATTGTCATTCTTAAAGGACCGTCGTGTCCAGGCAATAGATGGGTGAATACGTGACGGATTAGGTGCATCTGCTGCTATTGATTTTTTTAACGGAAGCATAATGTAAAAGATTGTAGCTATTGTACAACATTTAATTTCTACCATGATATCACGTTTAGAGCACTAGTTCTCGTTATAATCTATCATTAAAGTGTGCGATAACCTTGCAACAGTCCTGCAAACTAGTCAAAATTGAGAGAGTGTGTTTTGAAATCGAATGGGGTTTATCCTCTAAACAATCTTGGACAGCGAGTTCTCAGCATATTCTTAATATAATTCAAAATGTCATGGGTTGTTTTACGTACACGCCAATGTGTACACGGGACTTCAGTCTCTTTTTTCCCGCGCTCTTTGTCAGATCTTTTTTTTTTCAATGTATATCTTGGAGAGGTAGATTTTGTCGTTTTATTAATTAATGCTGTTCCGTATTAAACAAAGTATATCACGATTACATCACGCTAGACCACCACAATTCCCAGACGTTCTCAGGACCGGAGAATAACACTTGGGAACTAGTTCAATTATAAATAGTAATACTTCTTATGACGGTTTAGTAAGCCTATCACATATATTATTATACAATCCGAATAGCTACAGATAAAGTGCGTTAATTGTCCCTTTAAAGTAAGCATTGTTTTTATTGAATTTTATGGAATTGAAATTATTGCAAGTTTCTTTTGCTATTATAATGCCCAAAAATTACAACCGAATAAAATCAAATCTCAATGAAAATGTACCTATCATTTAAATTCTAATTAAACAATGAAATCCCATTTAATACCTAAATACCAAAATGTTGTCTTGATGAGTTCGTGTTATCTAATTATATGATGAACGAGCCTTATCAGATCTATCGGTAATTCCATCTGCAATGAACGAAACTTGGAATAAGAAATATATCATAGAACTGCAAACATGCCTTTGCTATGAGTAGGGGGTTGGGATGGCCTATTGGTCTAGAGTGCCGCGCTTCGACCTCTAGCTGACCGGTCACCTCTGGCTTGCGGCTGTGGTTTAGAGCCCTGGTGTGAGCGTATGTGGCATGGAGATAGGGGCGCCTTCTCAACCTCGTGGGTTTCCTCCGGGCACTCCGGTTTCCTCCCACGGCTAAAGACCCCTAGGCGCAAGCGAATTATTGAAATAAAATTGAAACCATATGTTAGTCCCGAAATGACCTGGTTGTGTTGAGTGGACGTTAAACCCCATTTCTCTCTCTCTCTCTCTCTCTCTCTCTCTCTCTTGCTATGAGTAACCATAGTGTTTATCATGATGACTGAGTCAATTTATTATGCGAGGTTGGATTTTCTAACATAATAAAGAACGTTATTAGTAACTAGATAACTGGACTAAGACTAGTAATTATTTTCCCTTATTTCATGATAGTGCGGGTTATAAATAGACAATTTTCCCTTAATTTTTTTCTCCCCTCTTCGTTCATTTTTGGGCTGACTTTTTGGTCTAGAATTGCAGAAAGGGGATCAAATTTGGAATTTCGTAGCAGTTTTGGATAATACTGATGATAATTACAGCGGAAGGATAGGGGGTGTAAAGTGTCTTTCTGCAGAGCAGTTAACTTCTAATCCACGTAGCAAAAAATCTAAACGGTCAACCCCCTACAAATTTGTCATGAGGAGATTGTCAAATGTAGCCCCCATTGTGTCTGAAAAGATTGGAACCAACGGAATGTTGAAATTGAAAAAAAAACACCGCCTGTGATCTGATGTTCAAGGCCATTTAACACTGAAGTCTATGGCAAATAGTGGGGTTGGGATGGCCTAGTGGTCTAGAGTGCCGCGCTTCGACCTCTAGCTGGCCGGTCACCTCTGGCTTGCGGCTGTGGTTTCGATCCCTGGTGTGAGCGTATGTGGCATGGAGATAGGGGCGCCTTCTCAGCCTCGTGGGTTTCCTC
Source organism: Patella ulyssiponensis (assembly GCA_963678685.1). Lineage (NCBI taxonomy): Eukaryota > Metazoa > Mollusca > Gastropoda > Patellidae > Patella > Patella ulyssiponensis. The sequence continues at coordinate 56,363,754 of OY783229.1, forward strand.
CGGGCACTCCGGTTTCCTCCTACTGCTAAAGACCCCTACGCGCAAGCGAATTATTGAAATAAAATTGAAACCATAGGTTAGTCCCAAAATGACCTAGTTTGTGTCGAGTGGACGTTAAACCCCATTTCTCTCTCTCTCTCTATGGCAAATAATTACTAGTCTGAGACCAACTTTGAATTGCCCCATTCATTCTTCTGTCGGTTGTCTCCCTTCGTCTTGTCTGGTATCCGCGGCTCTCGGGCTCACATACAATGGTTTGACATTAATTTAATTTGTTAATCATTCTTAATATTATTTTGTAGAGAAATGAAATGGGACTTAACGTCCTACTATCGGCTAGAGAAACCTAGACGAAATATGCTTAGTAGTAATTGTATTCCATAGAATTGTGTCGTTTAAGAACCAATAATTGATAATTACGGGTGGCGTCTTCTTTTCTATTTTTATGTACAGACTATGCCTTTTCCTCAATTTGTAAATAAAATGTTGTTTTTAAAAAAGAAATAAATAAATAACTACCACGTTCAGAAAATGAAATGAAATGAGATTTATTGCCGTACTGTTCTTCTCCGACTCGGCTAATGAAGACGGGCATACGCCATACAGTGTGCTAGGATTTACATTTTTGCCCGGACAACGGTGCTACGACGTGTTCTTGGTCTTATACTGAATCCCAACTGCCACGGATTCTTTTAGGTCCATGCCATTGTGTATACGAGGCCTCGGTTTTTCACCCCATCCGAACGACTATACGTTGTACCTTGTCCGACCCACTATCATGCCCCATTGGCAAGGAGGGGGGGGGTGTCATGCCGGAAAATCCCGATGAACATCCTCCCGCCAACTCTGAAGATTAAAAAAACATATTATGCGGATCAATTCCACTTTCTTATTCTAAGACAGTGAATATTTCAAAAGGGTTTTAGATATAATTTATTACTAAAAGTTATATACATACACAAATATAACAATTAATTAAAATTGGATCCTTATTTCGTATTCGTTTTTAAGGTTTTAGTTTTTGTTTATATTGAAGTACCGTAGAATATAAAGTACGGGCAATAAAACGAAAAACGACTCGAAATAACTTCTGATTTGACAAAATAGAAATATAACAAATAAAGCATTATACCCCGCTCTATCCAATACATACATAATAATGAAAAGCCGTACAATTATCAATAAAATTTGCAATATATTTTCCCTTTATAGTCAAAATATAATAATAATATTTGATATATTCCGATAGAGCTATAATTATTACAACATGAACACACAGTTAGATATTTCCGGTATGTATAACACACAATCAGTAATCTGTTATACTATGGTGTAAAGAGTACAACAAATATATTTAGCTTTGTGAGATTCCTTAAAGATGCATTATGTAGCTGACCGTTCTTGTTATAATAATAGTTCAAAAGTAGGTAATGAAAAATGAATATATTCTTTAAAATTTACTTTATTCTGAGCAAAGTAATGGCGATTTGAAGATGTAGCGTATATCGATCGGTTTCTTATCCAAGCAACGGTTATTGACAATAGAGACTTGAACTCGATTATTCATTTTATCGCAGGTGTTGATTATAGGCTTATTGAATAAAAGATAATTTATAAGAATTGAAGCCAGAACAAAGACGTGCAACGGGCAGATTTAAGACCTGCATAATGCATCTTTAATAAATGAGAAATGACACCAGACAGTGTAAGTATTACACGCATCGTTCATGACTACAATTAGTACTGTACGTAATATATTTAGAATTGTATACTCCCACATGTATAATTTTGTATGCTTGATCAGACGGTCTCCACACGAGGTTAGAAAGAGAGGTTTATCAATTTTTATTTTACACAAATGAAATGAACTCATAAAGATAAACAACAGACAACTTTTAAAACGGTAGGAATTCGTCCATTTGTAAAACATCACAATAGGCAGTTCTGAAATTATCCTTTAACTGGAAGCTGTCACGAAGGAACAGACTGAAGATATCTTTTCAAAAATGCACTTTTAAATTCATATTTGTATGCCCTGAAGCTTGAAGCTATCTCAGATAAATTTAACAGATATTATTCAATGAATTATTAATAAAAAAATTGGTATATAACTTAATCTGAATGCGTATATAGAGTTTTGGAAAAGGTACTTCAGTTACAAGTAGCCATAATAATATTATCTATCGTTCTGTTTTAAATAATCGCCCATTTAATTTTCTGTTTCAAAATCATAATATATCAGTAAAAATGGCGTAAATAAAATAAACAAGCGTGCATAAGTTTTAATCTCAATCATGACGGTCTCAATAATTGTCTCGCTTAGACTGCAACGAAAACTAGTCTGGATATTAAAGTGTCGATGAGGGGAAAAGGTTCTGGCCACCAAATACGTAGAAACTACATTGTTAACGGTTGATTGAAACAACATTTCCTTTAAATCATTGCATATACGAACAGACTAAAGAGCTGTTGCCATAAATTCAAAAAAACATGCTTTTAAGTCCACACCAACATCCGTTGCAGCCGAAGCGGAGATAATAAATACGGGGATTATCAAAATTAATCCAGTGTAATAATATTAAAGGTAACACACATTCATCCAATTTATAGGTGATTAATAATATACTTTGGCAGTGTAGAAACTTGAACAACAATAGAGGTTTACAAATACAACATGCACATCATCTGGCATATCATAACAACTTTAATATTATATAACACTTATCATGATCAATTAAACTCCGCTAGTTTACAGTTCCATCTACAATATGTAAAGGGAGATAATTGAGATGGGGTTAACCCAATTTCTAACATTTTGCTGTTCATATTGAACCCATTCAAGACACCACTTCACACGAATCTTGTGTCATAGCCGTTTAATTATAGCGTACATACTGTCAGCGATTGATAAAACAAGAGCGAAGTATTTTAGTTTTTTTTCATTGACACAATTATTTTTTGTCGCACGCACGTATATTTCTTCGAACATGACGGTGGTATGGGTAATCATATTGATATTGACAGATCTACAAACCGTCATTACACAGTTCTGTCATTATGCTCTTTTAAAGGGGTAGTCCCAGATATTCTACGCCGTGACTTTCAGTTTTCATGTGGGATTAACCGAAAGTCTCCACATTTCACTCCTTGTAAATGTCTGGATAACCATGTCTATAGATTTAACGTAGTTGGAGAGATAATTGACCATGGTGATTTATCGAGTTAGTCATAGACGCGAAGAATGGACTTTCTTGAACCACGTTACCAAATCTCGCGATCATTTCCGAACAGTTACATATTATGATTTGAAATTTACTGGAACAATTTTGACGCTTGCTTTACATGCTTAAACTAACATTGATTTATTATGTCCTGTGAAATCTTAGACTGCACCCTTTGATACAAGCTTTGTGGCCTTACTTTTTCAAATACACCCAAATCGATTAACGGAGTTTAATTGTTCATTAACATAAGATAATCATACATTTTAAGTATATAAGTATATTTGAACAATAAGTAAATATATCAATATGGATTTGCTCGTGATCACAACAAACTCTCATATCTGCAATCGTACATTTTGGCATTATAACCGGAGTACCATATTTCACATATAGCCACGTTATTATCATAGTCCAACTCCGCCACCAATATGGTAGGATTTATTTCCATCTGAAATTAGAAAGTAACAGAAACTTCAGTATTCCGATCAGACAAATATATAGCACGCTGATTTTTTCGTTGTGCTGTCTTTACGGCGACTTCCGTGTTTTGAAAGACGCGGGTCGCCTACAAGTCAGCACGACGAAATAGTCTAGCGTTACACGTGGAAGTTAGTTACATGCGCAATGGCCATTTTCATATTTTAGATTTTAGATTGAATCCTTATATTGTTGCCGAAAAAAAAGAACCACCAAATTTTAAAAACAAATTGAAAAGATGTCATGCACAGATACTGAACTGTGTACTTTTTGCGGTTGGAAAACGATTCAAAATAATATGTAAATTACTACAGAAAAAGCTCAATGTCAATTGTAGTCACTATTCTATTTTGTTTTAAGAGTTTATGTTTTAATGCTAGTATAGTCAGCATATTATACATCTTTTGGTTCGGACCGATCAGATACTATATTTTACAGCCTGGTTATTGTAAAGATACATTATGTAACATTTAGATAAAGAATTGGCCGTTCTTGCTCTAATAATGGTTCAAAAATAGATAATGTGAAAAAAATATATTCTGTTTCATTCAAATTATTTAATCCGTATTGTAGTTTTGGCAATATATGTGCATTGATTGTTTATTATCGTAACCACGGCTCTGCTTATTCGAGACTAAGTCTAGCTTCTCCATTTTTGAATTAAATCAATAAATGGCCGAACAATTGTAATCGACTTAAAATTGGAGCCATCCGATGGAATCGAGGGGTAATTATGGTCTTGGCATGTTAATGAATATTAACGTCCACTAGACACAAACTAGGTCATTTCGAGACTAACAGGGTTCAATTTCATTTAGCATGAGTGGGACGAGACCAGAGGACCCGGAAATAACCCACGAGGTTGGACTGGTACAATCACGGAATCGAAACCATAGCGCACACGTAAGAACCATTCGTCCACCCCCTTCATTATAAAATTGAAGGGTTTGATGTATATTTAGCAAGATAATTGCCGATAAAGATGTAGGTTTTTATGTTAAAATGTACTTCAAATTCCAGATCATAACCATATAAAAACTGTGAACTAAATAAAGAACTCGCTTTATTTATTTGTTCAATTTTTTGGCGGGTTGATTTAGTGATATAAAAGATTGGGTTTTGTGATGAATTCTTCGTTTAATTTGATATATAGGAACAGCCGTTAGAGTATTTTTGGACTAAGTCTGAGACAAAACAAGAGGTTTAGTTGTTGGGTCTCCATAAGTTTATAAAACTATTTATGCATATAGTGGCTGTATATCATGTTCTCGTGCAGAATATGTTACCAACTTATGTAAACATTAGTATTCTTTTTTTACAAATATTTCCAGACCATAAAACCCGAGTAATCAAATTTCTTTTGAAGACAAAACATTTCCAAATATGCGTAATGGTGGTTTGTGACGTAATCTATTGCTATTATTGTGTCTATCTGTTGGCACCTGTGGTACAATCTGAGATCATGACAAGCGGGCTATTTTCGTATCTTATCAATTCTTATCTAAAGATTCCGAAGTCTCTGCAGTCTTACTTTTTAGGTGCGTAAGGATGGGAATTTTTATGAGCCACCGAATTTCTTTGGGGCCTATTTTTGTACCTCGACTTGGTATTAACACAAATATCTGAATGAACAGGTATTAATAATAAGTAATTAGCAACAAAGAACGGATAAACATGTCTGTTGTCGATTATCCCGATACTCTAAAAACATAAATAATACTTATCGTGTGCCATAGGTGTCATATTTACAAAATAAACAATTTCTTTCTCATCATGAGTGATTTATAAGCGTCATTTGTAAAATAAAGAGATAACTAAGAAAGGCATTGACCTTGTTGTGTACATGTTATAACGCATGTAGCTGAGTGGTGTCAGTTTTGATGAACAGGTTTTGTGCAGTCGGTGGTTGGGTAAAAACAATCACATTAAGGCACTTCATGATGATTTACAAGAACGTTAACTAATTAACAAAGCAGAAACTTTTTTTTAGAAAACTAATATCGGTAATAATTTTCTTACAGGAGTTAAAAACCGTTGAATTAAGACGAAATAAAGCTTGTCGCTTGGATCGAGATATATTGGCGAGGAAGACAAAGTATTTTAATATATAGAACTCATTTAACGACTGTTTGACGGTTTCCTCCCACTGCTTAAGATCCCTACGCGCAAGTGGATTATTGAAATAAAATTGAACCATATGTTAGTCCGGAAATGACCTCGTTCGTGTCGTGTGGACGTTAAGCTCTCTCTCTCTCTCTCTCTCTCTCTCTCTCTCTCTCTCTCTCTCTCTCTCTCTCTCTCTCCCTCTCTCTCTCTCTCTCTCTCTCTCTCTACAATACAGTATTCTTACCTTAAATATATACTTTCCAATAGGTATATCTGTTATATCAATCCATTGACAGTCTATATCATTCATATAATTATCGGAACAATTAACAGATAAACCTAGAATTAAGCAGATATCAAAATCAATACATCAAATACAATTCAACTTCCTACTTAACTTCTACCAACCCAAAAGGAATAAAATGGAGTTTATGGGTTGTCTGCACCAAACGAACTGCTGATAATGGACATACGACATGCAGTGTGCTCTGAGGAAAATATTGCTCGGACAGACTGTCAAAGGTTCTTTCATGTGCACGTCAACGAGTATATGGATGTGCATCCCATCCGAAAGACCAGGTACAACTGACAAAGGGAAACAAGACTGGTAAATACTGATGAATTCTCTCGGCCAAAACCGTAATCGGAACCGGATACCCTGGTTAGTGACTCCGCCATACTTCCTGGTCTCCCAGAATAAGGAGCTAAAGTTAGTATTTATACTAAGTTGATCTACACAAATCAGCATTAACATGGGAACCACGGTGACTAAGTAGGTAAGACGCTGGCTAGCTGGCCTAGAGTTCGAGGGTGCGCTCTCGGTGTTGGCCGAGAAAGTTCATCGGGAGTTTTTCGGCACAGTTTCGCCTTGTCACGGGTGCAGAACAGAGGACCTGAATAGGAAAGTTGTTTAGTCGTTTGGGCGGGACGTAAAAGAACCCTTGGAATTTGATATTAGGCCTTAGCCAAATTCCTCTCCTGGCACACTGCATTGCTTATGCCCGTCTTCATTAGCCCAGTCGGAGCAGAACAGTAGGACGTTAAACCCCATTTCATTTCTATAAGATCAAGGACTTGTGCATTTTAAATCTACTACCGGTAGATCAGTAAGAAAACCTGGTTAAATTCCAATGGTGGTATAATAGCTTTACCTTGGTCACCATAACCCGTACAATCATACTGAGGTTCTACACCCGGGTCACAGGTAGAATCTTCTAAACAAAAACTGGCTTTACTACCTTCTGCTAATCTATTACCGTGTTCATCAATTATATCATAATGAGCAAATACTTCCATACTGTGATAATGCCTATAATAAATAACATAAAAACATTGTATACACCTGTCACCTTGTGTTATAAATGCACTTTATAACTTCCTATTGTAATTCCCAGGCGCCTGCAAAAAGGTTGAGTTTTAAATTAACAAAATTTAAATGCGTATTATCTTGTTATTGTATTACAATACGGGGTATAACGAGGACTAGTCAATAATGATATCATTAAGACGCTGTGATCCGTTTTAGCTATGAGTTTCGGTTGTGTATATTGAAAGGGTAGTGGGTTTGAGGTTAGGTGCATAAGAGTAGGACGTTAAACCCCATTTCATTTCATTTCATTTTGGTCCTTAAGACAATATTGTTTGGTTTACACTTTCTATAGCGTCAAATCCCATACACTTATAAAAGCGGACGAAGTGTTTATGTAAAAAAAACCCAACAGTGATATTTTGGTTAATTCCTAACTATGGTCAAAATATCTATCAAATTCATGACCATGACCTGTGTTCATGACCCGTGTTTGGTAGACCGAATAAGGTGACGCCTACCTTGGTCTTGGGAAATGGGGAGGTTTATTCCATATTTGGGATGGAAATTAACGTCAAGGTCAATTTAGGACGGGCAGAAATTAGGGGTTTATAAAATAGAGTGTAGAGCGAGACTGATCAGAGCCCACCCAATTATTCCGAGCAGCTATCGAGTTGTAGGAAGCATTTAACCTGTAGTGTTATATATTACGATCCCGAAGAAAATACAACAATGAAATACAATATTATTACATCATTTCTTACGTTGAAAAAGCCCGTGTTTAATCCCGTTTCGCAATGAGTATGTATAGTTTATACAATACAACTAAGCTGAAATAACGAGAACTTGAAGGATAAGCTTTATTAAAAGGGTTCCTGGCCCAGCGTTTCATCTATAATCAACGAACTGACACAACATCCATTTATATATCGTTTTCAAAATTAACCAGAAACTGTAGAATTTTGTGTATTTATCTTAACATTTTTATTACATTAGCATATGGAATATTAACTAATCGATCTGCAAAGCCAAATGTGAATAGCTATTTTCGACAAAATGGGTGGACATACATTATAGGTGTATACTTATTCTGGTTATCTCTAAGTGCGTTTAGGTTAATTTAATACAATTTTGTGGGTGCATTATGAGCCATTATGAAGAACGATTCGTTGTAACAAAATATTCTTAATTTGCTGCGGAAGTGCGTGCTGTTTTTATTTAAGAACGTTTACGCCTAAACTATATTCTGGTTATCTTTCAACCTTTGAAAGCAAGTGTACATTTTATCGTATATTAAAAATTATTATTATAGACGTTATCATTAATAAGGAGTTGTTCCAGATATATATTTATATGCATTCTTCCTGGAAAATGCTTATAAACCTTAGTAATATTTGAAGTTATGTGTACTTTTTAGCAGACATACACACCTCCAGTCTGAGGCTTGATGAGCGCTTATTTTGAACGAGAAACGAGTCCTCATAGGGCTATAAAGAACCCTGTATTACTATCGTTAGGAAGGGTTCTTACCCAGGTGCTGATTAAATTACAGCATGCTAGGGGTCGATCAATAGCATATCAGAGCCACGATACTTGATTTTGGTAATGATATGATAGGGTTAGGGCACGTGACTGTTAGTTAGGGTTATATGATCATTCTGGCTAGGTTTTTTTCCATACGGAGTTCGCGTGAAGTCCACTCTATTCCCATGATTACGCCACCTTCAGTGGTAAGCGGATGTTGTATTTATCAAGTTATCATACAATTGAACAATGGAATGCCATAAGTTACTCAACCCTGTTAGACAATTCTAGCGATCATTTCCGATAAGATCAATATTTTGAGCAATCTAATTAAAATATAGATCTATATTTCGTTTCGTTTTTTATACTTTCGATGGCCTACACTCATGTAGATCTAACTAGTTATAGTGGACGCTCACGTTCTATGACGTCAGGTATCAAGCACGGGACATTTGACCCGATAACGTCAGTCATTCGATTAACCAATTAGCGACCGCCATGCTTTTCAAAATCCACTTTTGTTTAGTTATGATTTCTATCCGCTGGTGTTTATAGTATAGACGTCGTTGGCTGGTAATATCTACCCACAGTTCCACGCATGAAAAGGTCAAACGGTCGATTCGACAGACCATTTGATTGGCTGACCCCTCATTTCAGGCAGAACACGAATTAAATAACAAGTCCTCCAGATCCAAGAGTAGTAAAGACAAGTAAAAATGAAATTTTGAACTATAAAAAACGAAACGAAATTGGATCTGTGTTTTAATCAGATTGTATTTTGAGCTGATACTTTCATCCAAGCTTTTGAGGTTTTTTTAATTTAGATGTCGTGTACTTACATGCGCTTTTATCAATGCGTGTCCTGTGCAATGTAGACCCATCGTTTTAAAATATCAATAGAATTTATCTTACGTGCGCCTAAGTTATTAAATACATAAATGTGTTGATTTCAGGAAGTAAACAAATGTCAGTGAAATGATGTACCTGGTCGGATCGGTTGCTTGTATGATTTTTATTTTATTTTGGGTAAGAAACTGACAGTGCGAGACTAAACACCAGCCATTATATAGTATATTACTATATTGAACTTCGGTTACGTATGTTAAATGTTTTGAGATTAAACATATGGTATTTTGCTCTAACTATGTTTATACTAATAATGTTACTAACTAATTCTACCCGGCGTCGCACGGGTGAGGTGATTTTATAGATTTAATTATAGGATTTCTAGAAAATGAAGAAATAGGTTTCCTGAAGGTCATGCTCTACAATGTTTCTAACGAGTACATATAATCATTAATGGTAAATTTTTTCATTAACCACGGCACCAAATACGAAAGAAATATCACGATTAGATTCCTCATAATGACCCTGCTCACCGTGGAGAGTTTTTTATAATTTGTAAGTTCAATCGTTAGGTTTCCAATAGCCAAGACACACACAAAGAAACAATTTTCTCTTCTATATAATATATAGATAAAGGAAAGAAAGGGCAAAAATGGAAGCATTTTATTCCTTACGATGCAAAATAAGCACTTTCCTGTCAAGATGTGTCCACGCGGATCTACGAGGACTGACTGAAAACAAATGTTTGCACCCAACAAGTACTATCATTGAATGAATCATAGACATAAGAATTGCAACTGTAGTGTTATTATTGTCTTCGTACTAGACCATCTTGTGAACCTACCCATTCAAATCATCAGAAATGGACCAAACTGACTATAGGCAGTCATCAATTACCTGCAACTGAACGGAATAACCCCAACACAAATACATGCCGACATGGTCCCTACTTTAGGGGATGATGTCCCCTCCATTTTCTCGCTAGAGATGTGGACTGACGAATTTAAGCGGGCCAAAGAGAGCATTCAAGAAACTATATTACCCGCTTGCTTGACATGCTGATCGCTGTTCGACGATTGACACATTGCCAATGAGAGGGCTGAGCACATTATTGCCAATAAGTTATGGATTTACAAAAGTTTCTGCAAGATGGATGCCAAGGCTCTTGACTGCGGATCTGAAACGTGGCCCGATTCCTGACGTCCCGCGACAATCTGCGACGTTTTAAAGCAGATCCTGATAATTATTTAGCAAGATTTGTACCTGTGGATGAGACCCGTTTCCAAAAAAGAAAAGGATACTACTAGCTGGTTGTCACTTTCTGTGAACGACGTTATTTAGGGTAGCTGAAGAAAATTTCTTCTTGACAGGTATCCAATACAGGCCGTGCAACATCATTGGCAAAGGTAGACTTAAAACTTTTCAGCCAGTCCTCAAGAACGTGGCAATCTCACTTTAAAGTCACACTGATTTGTCTTGGACTGTCTGGACGGTCTATTCCAGATCATTAAATTGGGCTATTCATAGGTTTTTGATTTTTGTTTATCGGTATACTAGAAGAGAAATACTTTATCATTGAGTCCTGCCAACAGCTGAACATAATAAAATAAACCTACATCACTAAATTCAAAAACTTTTCTTTTTGATTCCATACTTAAATAAACACAATGATGGCTGTTTTGACACTGTATCTAAAAACACCAAACAGTGGAATTCAAACAAACTTAGATATTTCCTGAAATTCGAGCAAGAACGGAATTTAAATAAAACTAGGTATGACGCAAATGTCGTTTTAAAAAGCTCTTTGACTGAACTAGAAACCTGCCAAAATACAAGCTATATCAATCCGTGTTTTACCAACTGTTTACAATCCTGAATATAACTTAACTAATCGGTTCACGTTTTAAGTTGACTATTGTCTTTGAAGTTAAGTATATTTAGACACATTAAGTTTTGTATCCCAGTATATTTTAGAAGTTAAACACGTGTTACGTTTTGAGAATGTTTATCTACATCCTAATTTTAGTTTTTATTCTGATGTTGCAATAATCCCACATGCTGATAAAACCTATTCGTGAATGTTGCGAGCTGTTAACATTTGTTGTTTTATTTATTATGTAAACTGTTTTAATACGTTGTTATTTCCTATCCATGGAACCAAAATGATTTGTAGAAATGAATTAATACTGCAGTTGTGTGATATCATGTTTGTTCTTCATTTAAAGAGAACCTTTCCATTACATTTCACCAACTGTTTTGTTATGCTCGTTTCTTGATTGGTGTTTAGACAGGGCAGTTTTATCAAAGGTTGCCACTGGCAACGAGGTAGAAGTGGGATGTAATTATTATATACGTACATGTGACATTGGTGCCATTCCCATTGACCTTTAGCTCTATATGGTCTGAAATCAGCTAATCCACGATTATGTACTACTGTTGAAAATTTGAGAAGACGGCGTGATGATGACATCCAATCTGAAAAAAAGTAAGATTACTCGAAATCAATTGGAAATGGTAGAGATATCCGTCCAAACATAAATAAACAGTGATTAACGTTTATAAAAGGACTGTAATATTCTATAGAACATAGCCAAAACATATCTATTGTAGTTATATATTTTGAAGTCTCGGTAATATTTTTATTTTTTCAGTTAAATGTGGTTTCGCTAGTAACTGATGTTCCAGAAGGAATATTCATGCTATGTCAAGTTGTTGGTTGGAACGGACATATCATGCTCACTAACCATCTTTTTTTGTAATTACTAAACCCAAATATACACATTTTTATCATAATAAAAATCACAATTTTTCTACACCTACTTTTACTGGTATTTCTAACTACAGCTGCTGAGCTTGATAGACAATTCTCTTCTAAGGCACATTGTAAATAATATAGTGGTCGATCTTGAAGTAAAACTGAGGACTGTAGCACTTCAAGATTTGGAATTAAATCAGGCAAGACTGCAAAGAGAAAGATCATACAAAAATATATTTTCACCCAATAACACATTAGTTGTCCTTTAGGAGATATCGCTTGACATGAATTTGATTGGTCATTAAAAAGGAACTTGTTTTTTTTTTATTAAAACGAAACTACTTTTTTAATAAAAAAGGAACTACTTTTTGGATGCAGAAAAGTTCTCAATTACCATTAACAATTACAATACGCCAAAATTTAATAACCTTAAAGGAAACACCGTGTCAATATATAGAACTTTGCAACAGGTGACTTTATGTCAAAAAATGATGTATCAATGTCATAATGTGACCAGATTCAGTAAAATTAAATCCATATCAAAGTATAATATTTATTTATTCGTGTGCGATAGAAAGGGTTGGGTGATAAATAAAATCTCCCACTCTCCTATGTTATTTCCAAAATTATCAACACTCCAAAATTATCAACATTTTTCGATATCCAGAAAGACGAGTAGAAGATTGTTGATTTAACACAGCCCAGATCAAAAAAAGTCAAAAAGTCGTGGGACGCGTTCACAAGGGTTTTGGCCATTGGGGATAACTCCGGAACGGAACGTCGCAAAACACTGACTATTGATAGAAAAAGGCTCCATGACCCCAATGATTTCATCCAAGCCTATTGTTGAGTGACGGACAGGGTGACGGCATAATACGTCAACGTCCAACAATGAAATCTGGGCGTATAAAAATGCAATTTTATGATGGTTTACGTATAAGCGTAGGCCTATCAATGGAATGTTTAAAAAATACGCATGTTAGATATGCTGCCATTTTTGTTTTTATTAATCTTTTCGTTGATCAGGAAGATTTTAGTCCTTATCATTTAAAATGGTGTTCATATTGTATGTCCATAAAATGAAAACTAGTGTTAATACATGCCATGTTTAATTCTACAAATCTGATCCGTCTACTTACTAAACGTTGTCGTATCCACGTATTGACAAAAAACGACAGCATGAAACTAGCTTTAATTGTCATGCAAAAGTACATTTCTTTACACAGTCGTGACTATATTCCTTTTAAAACCACGATTTCTTGATCGCTTGAACAATTTCTTAAATTTTGACAGATTTTGATTAATCTTTTATTTCATGGTTGAAGTCATTTCCTTATTAAAAGTTCTAATAACCTCTACGACTTGAAGGTTGGTGTAGCTAATCATTTCTGCTGATACGAATTATTTTTAGTTGCATGTACGTGGCATGCAAGATTTTGTGTGTTTAAAGCAAGAAACATTTATTCTCCCTCGCCCCCTTTCAACATTATAAAAAAAGAGCAATCGTCAATGAATTAAAGAAAGCATCACGACAACTCCAATTTGAAAAAAAAACCCATCTTTTCTGGACTAGCTAAGATTTACTAAAGCTGGGATAGGAGAGAGGGGAGGGGTGTATCTTCCTTTTTAAGAGCAAGTTCTTCAGTCTTTACTTTATGAACGCCCGATTATCCATACACGCGATTCTAGCGATGTGTAATGAAATTTAAAGTCAATTCGGTGTATGCCAGTATACAACAAACAGACTAAAACTAGGCTATTCTTTATCAGCAAAGATGCGATCGATCAATTGTAAAAATGTTATATAGCGTTCCATAATAATCGAGAGACTAGGTAACAGAAGCTATTAGGTTGTATAACGAGTCTATTTTTAGCCCTCTGCGTTAAAACTGGTTTGTCAAACTGAAAATGGGCGTGGGCCCTGTGGCCTAATGGATAAGGCGTCGGCCTCCGGAGCCGAAGATTGTGGGTTCGAGTCCCACCAGGGTCGAACTTACATTTACTCTTTCTTTTACGTAAGTCAAACTGTTCACGAAACTTATAGCGTGAAGTGTATATAACATACAGTAGTAACGTAAAATACTGCTGCTCGTTTAGATACTGGCATACTTAGTGATTACATGTATATGTTTATTTCATATTGACATACAGTCAAAACATACTGTGTGCAAATGACATTACTAATATATTCATTAAGATAGCAGACATAGCCGCATTTTAAAATTAGAAACTGGTTTAATTCTGATAGATTGTACAATAGACCACACTGGAGTATACAGGATTTCTTAAAGGGTATGGGTAATGGTGTGTGGATGGAGTGACAGAAGGGGGTGTAAAAACTATTAAATGGTGTAAACTGACCTAAAGGAGTGTATCGGCAGTGCCCTCCTCCAAAACAACATTATCCAATTTTTTTAAATTGATTAATTCAGTTTAATTATTTCATTTGATTAATTTAATTTAATTGATTAATTCAATCTAATTATCTTAATTGATTAATACAATTTAATTATTTGATTAATTCAAATTTGAAATGGGGGAATCTGATAAAATCGATTATGTATATACATATCATTTAAAATAATGCCACAAGTGGTGGGTCGATTAGTGCGTAGGGGCTCACAGTTCAGAATATCCCGGGTTTGATCGTTGTTTTGGTGGAGAAAGTCCCTCGAGGTGTTTCAGTGTGATTTCCCATTGTCACTGATGCCCGACCAAAGATCTGGCAAGGAACTGTCTCTTGTCGAATTTCGAAAGTGACCGGCTTTGTGATCAATGCAATTATCTCATTATGTCTGAAAGTATTCCAACGAAAAGTCTGCCCTGCATTATGCTCACAAAATTTAAAAGTGAAACCGAAAAGGGCGATAATTTTACCTTTGTGTTCGAAAAACTCTGAAAAATTCCTGAAAATGCGAAACAACCCATTAAGAACTATAGTCTAATGTTCACAAGACATGCTGAAAAACGACAAATGACAATTGATAGACAACCGACGGAAGAAAAAGCTTATATACTGTTAGGAAGATATTTTAAATGTAAACTTACATTTTGAGCAGACGACACCAGCTACTAAAATAGGTTTAGAACAAGCAACATTATGGGATGTTTCTATCTTTTCACAATCTTCCAATTTCTTCTCCCGACCAGTACATCTTATTTCATTGTAATATTTATCTAAGTTTTCACCACCAAAATAATTCACCTATTAACATACAATACAATAATTTACCTAACAATATACAATACAATAATTCACCTAACAATACACAATACAATAATTCACCTAACAATATACAATACAATAATTCAACTAACAATATAGAGTACAATAATTCACCTAACAATATACAGTACAATAATTCACCAAACAATGTAAAGTATACAATACCGTCTCTGGTGAACATACGGATATGAGGAACTTAAAACGAGTGGATAAATCAGTGTTCGAAATACGAGTTCTTTAAGCATATCAAGGAAGTTCCGCGAGTTGTGGAGTAAACAAACGAAAAATTTGGAGGAACTCAACATTCTATTTAATTCCGATTGAGGGGTTGACATAACAGTGAATTATACTAGACTGACCTGTAAGGCTTGTTTTCCATGATCAAGGTTGAGTTCTCTACATGCTACCATAGCCTCTCTTATACTCCACTTCTCCCCACAAATAGCACCCCATTCTCCTCCATCTCCTCTATTTACCTCCAGACGACCTTCCCAGAAATATCGCCCGCCTTGGATACGTAACTGTAGCCCCTGCAACAAAAATACCAACATCTATTAATTAATTTTAAATGCAGATGAATATGAGACACGTTCATTCGTTCCGCCTGTTTTTGGAAATGGTTTTAGAAATGACTGGAATACAATTGAATGCAGGGCAGAACAAAGCGCCGATAAGTCACTCTTCAGATGAACCAAAATGACCACAATGACAATCCTTATGAATTATGCTACATCATGGACTCTGGCCCTTTACACTTAATGACCTCTTACCGCGGGCCCTATTCGATCTCGTTAAAGCCTATATTATACAGTGGGTAGTATTGCAAGACTGGGATTTGTTCATTATTAGTGTGCGTTCAGTTCGTAAAATGTGATATAATTTAGCTGTAAGACCTATATGACAAGCTACATATGCCAATGTTGTTTCAAGTTCTTATAGACTGATTCTAAGGACCGTATAAGAGATGAAGTTCACCCACCAAGCACATATATGGAAGTACTCACAAGAAGAGTAAACTTTTGATATGAAGATACTTACACTCGGCGATGGAGCATCAGCTTGTACTGAATAATCTCTTTCTCCATCTATTAAACTCATCATTTTATTATTGTGCTCAGCATCATCCAAAGCCATCTCTTCGGGGGATTTCTCTGGTTTTACTTGTTTGAAAGGAGTTGGCCCAAAGATGGTCCACAATGTCCTGGGGGTTGTTGGTGGTTTCCGCGTGGTAGTGGGCTTTTTTGTCGTGGTAGTTCTGGTGGTAGTCGTTGTTGATTTTGGTGTTGTTCGCTTTATTGGTTTACGCGTCGTTGTTTTGGTCTGCCCGCCACTACCCTTTAGACAAACTACACCAGCGGAACGCCAACCTCCGAGACATCGACGTCGTATACGACCCCATCCGAAGAACATACAGTATCGTAGTTGATGCTCAAATCCACTGCATCTTACACGAGACATCCATATTCTCCCTGAAAATATAACAGGTCTTAGTGTAAAACGAAAACAAATGATTCCTACCACCCTGGCCAGTGCTCGGGATTTGTATAATAAAACATACTTATGTTGAATATATATTACAAATAAAAGTGATAATTCCTCTTTACAGAGAGTTTAACGTCCACTCGACACAAACTAGGTCATTTCGAGACTAACATATTGTTCAATTTTATTTCAATAATTCGCTTGTGCGTGGGGATCTCTAGAAGTGGGAGGAAACCGGAGAAACCTCGCGAGGTTGGACAGATTCCACTACTCTTTGGCACGTACAACAGGGCGACCGAAATCATGGTGCATAAAACTTGAAAATTAAACCCAATTTTATATTATTGATCCAGACATTAGTATATCAACCCAACGCCACATATTTAAAGCGAGGACAAGAACATGGCAGTTACCCCGATGACGCAAGAGTCAGTTTTTGGTTTAGTTTTTTTAATACTAGACAAATATAATTTGCAACGTCAAAAATCTTAGATGCGTGCAGGTAACGGTTCGGAAGAGCTTGAGCTTTAATCCTAAAAAGCCAAGCCTGCAAATTGCTGTAATCTAAACGAAAACATAAGAAAGAATTCATTGCAAAGATCCCATCTATTTTTATATTTTTGTTGGGTAGCTAAGATAACAGACTGCAAAGAACAAGCAATTATTAAATCTTTATCAATGCTCATGTTTTATTATCATGTTGAAAATGCCATGCACGACAAGTACTCCAATAACTACTTTAATAATGACATAATAATTCCTGGTATTGAGACAAAAATAACAAAACATAACAAAAATGCCTAAAACAATAACCGGAAAAAAAGAAACGAAAAGAAATCTAGTTTATGTTCGCAGCAGTATAATTGATCACGCCCACTGAAGGCACTTCAGATTGTCTTCTGTCTTGTTTTAATGCATGAAAACAAACCGAATATGATCACCAGCGACGGTATGCAGATTAACTCTAAATCATGGTCAAAAAATCACATTTAGCGAATCATAACAAAGATGCTATTATGAACCCGGTGTGTCCTGTATTATATACACTGAATGTATAAGTAAATATGTAATCATAGATGTACAGTTTACAGTTCTGAATTTCGATTGCCCCAATGAACAATACCACCGAGTATGAAGACATTCCGTAGAACACGCCCTGTATCAAATTCACAAACTTCAAAAATCAAGCTGTTTACGGAAAGCTAACTCTGCTATAATTTATGAAGTCCTTACTTACACTTCAATGAACAGCCCCACTCGTTCTAACGAATGCCAGCGAATTCACTGTAGAGTATTCACAAGAAATTATGGACAGGCAACGGGCCATGGTGACTTCCACATTTAACAAGCATGGAGTGACATTTTCAGGAGGTATAAAATCCAGCCCTGCTTGACAAATGTTTTAAGCCCCAGTGTACACGAAATAAATATTTTTGAACATACTCTTTTTTTTAAAAAAAATGTCCAATTTCTGCAGGAAAATCCTTTATTTTCGTTGCAAATTCTAAATGCTAAATCCAAAGTGTTGAAGGCACTATTACGCGCAACATCGTTCAACAAAAATAGTTACATATAAATGTGTTATTAAGTACTCCAACGAATGAATGAGCAGGATGAATTGCTTATTTAATAAAAAGGATATATATGAAATAGTTCTTGTTATTCGTATAAATAATGCATTATAATTGGGTTAAATGTTGTATAAATTGCAATAACAGACCACAGTTAAACATAGGATACAGTTATCTTTAATACCACACAGAACAGCTTAAACGTATGGCTCGGAATTTTAGACACAAACCCAACTCTTAACCCAGTAATACAGTAAATTGACAATTTCCAGGCATGTAAAAATACTAAATATGACTTATTTCTTTAATGTTGCCATTAACGTGTAATTGTATAGAGGTATACTCGCTTCGGATCTGTTATCTATGCCAATGTCACGGTTCTGATCTCACAAATTATAGAAACAATAAATATTCATGTTTTTTTATAAACAATATTTTATTCGGGTTGCCTGAATGGGGTTGGGGAACAGGCTTAGCCTATGTAAAACCCTTCTCCCTAAATATTAATGTTAGTCCCGCAATGTACCGATTATCACAAGGGTATAAGTTAGTTATAAGTTAGCATTCCGCTCAATACAAAAAAGACGGTGTAAATTAACTAATTTTTCCACACCGGAGTAATATCTAAACGAAACAGATATAATATTGGTTGACGTCTGCTCAACGTGTGCACAACATAAGGTTAGAAATTTGCCTGTCAGATGGTGTTTCTGAATATTTTTCTTCGCAGGCCAGCTGACGGGTTCGTTTGCAAGCCTGTTCCATGTATTTCGTACCCTCAAAACGACTAGTCAAACTAGTCGGGAAACTGGTTTCATAAACGCCAAAAGTTCTTTCAAGCTGGGAAATTGAACTATAGTAACATTCCCTCCATTTAAAGCATTGCGCGAGAAATCCTTGAATCATCACTTTTTGTTATCAAGCAAAGAAACAAAATATATGGGTGGGTTCATAGGTTTAATGAACTTGGTGGGTTGAATACCTTTACCAAAATACCACCCATTACATTAATTTACTTAATCTCACTTACAGTTAATTTGATTATCAGTGCCAAGTTCGTCAATTTTTATAGCCTTCAAAATCTAAAATAGCTTGCAATTGGTTTCAGTAAAAACAGACAAACGTTTTGCCAATTTATAAAATTACTGAAAGGTAAGGTAACATGTTGATATGTATACGGTAACTAAAACTGTTTTTGCAGTATCAAAACCAAAACTCTTAGTTAGGCTGTTGTATCGAACTAGACACTCCCATTTCGGCTGAGGTATCCAACCAAAAACTCCTAATTCGACTGTAGTATCAAACCCAAAAACTCTTAGTTCGGCTGCGGTATGCAACCAAAAACCCCCAATTCGACCGTGGTATCAAATCAAAAACTTTTAGTTCGGCTGTGGTATCAAAGCGCTTAGTTTGGCTGTGGCATCCAACCAAAACTCTTACTTCGGCTGTGGTCGTGGTATCGATCCAAAACTCTCAGTTCGGCTGTGGTATTAAACCAAACTCGGTTACTTCGGCTGTGGTACCAATCCAAAACCCCACGTTTTATCTAAGTGTACATAGTTCCACGATCCATAGGATGAACAGCCTAACAGAGCCCGGACAAAGTCCATACTACATTCTAATGGTAACAAAAGTCATGAGGATGCTTAAACTTTAGCCTACGTCATGCTACTAGCCACAAATAACAAGATCATATGGACACTGATTTGGGCATTACATCCGCAAATGCTGCAAGGAGATTAATAACGTGGAAAATTAACACGGAAATTACATATTGTTATATGATAGCAATGTCACATAAATAGACGTAACATGTAACATTTTGTTTCATCATTATATATTCTGAGTCATGATATGGGCTTTTACGCCAACTCAAGGCTAATCAGTGCTATGCGATATTAACGTGAATATCGTTTTATTTAAATAATTTGTTTCGTCATGGGGACTGTTTAAGGCACTGTACAGCTGCATAGATAACTGCATTGACCGAGAAAGTTCATCCAAATTTTCCGGCGTGGTTTCCCCCCTTGTCATTGATGCAGGACGGAGGGCCTAGTCGTTCGGGTGGGACCAAAAACCGAGGTCTCCTGTACACATTGGCGTGCACGTAAAAGATCTCTTTGCAGTTGGAATTCGATATAAGAGTAGGCCGTAGCGCCTAGTCCAGTTTAGGAGCAGAAGAGTAGGACGTTAAACCCCATTTCATTCTATTTTCTGCATAGATAACAGAACTGAAACGAATGAATGGCGAGTAAATTGCTTAGTTGCTTGATATTCAAACTAATTAACATTCATATAAAGTCATGGGTTCTTCTACACTTTCTTACCAACCGAACGACTATACATTCTAAACCATTGACAAGGGGGAACTACGATGACCTTTCTCGGCCAACGCACGGACCCAAAACGGGACCCAAGGTTAGTAAGCTAACATCTTACTTACTGAGTCAAGATTGCTTCCAACTGCATTCGAACGTAACTTCTAAAACCGAAATACATTACCGTATTAATCTGCTTAATTTTCCTGCTTTTGAAATTTTAAAAATAGATAAGTATATTGTTTTAGGAAAATATTTTAGACTTGTTGGCTAAGCTGATACTAATGCCATTTTATTTATGGAAAACATTTGATTCAATTTAAAACAAAAAAGGTTAGAATGCTATGCTTTGATTGGGCTGACACTAATGGGTAATTTTAGTTTAAAATGCATTTTGGGTTTGAGAGTCCTTGGTCAACGCAGCAGGCTGCAATCTGGAATATGTTACATAAAGATATCAAAATGTCAAAAGACGAAGTGAAAAGTCATTAACGTTTTGAAAAAGAGAAAAATGGAAGTAACATCGGACATAGTTTTTTAAGGCACGCTACATTAGGAGGAAATCACATTCTAGGTCAGATTATTTTAGGGAAGCAAATATGTTTACTTTGCTTAATTATATAATAGCGTCCAAACCAAACCTGACAGCCATTTCGATCTTGTAAAAGAGGAACAACAAATCCACAGAGATCCTTCAATTGTTTTACTTCCAGATATTGTCACATGTATTGAAAATATTAACAAAAAAATCTCAACATAATTAAAGATAGGTTGCCAGGCAACGAAACATACGCCCACAGCAGCTAAATCGTCTGGGCAGTCAACAGGGGTTGTCGCATATTTTTACTTTTTTCGGTTGTAAAAGATTTGTAATACACTAAAATCTGATTAAGAGTAACAACTCATTTTAATTATCAGAAAATCATTAGAATTTCTTTGGTTTTTATCAAGTTCTGTCCCACGCTAATATTTTGTATATGAAACATTTAATATCATGGATTTAGCTGTTCAGTTATCAAAATTCATTGAAAATCAAAATACTTGTTCGTTTCAAGACCTTAAACTCTGTGGACCAATCTGAAGTCAATCGGATGATAAGTTTAACCTCTAGAGCGTCACAAGATTTTTCAAAGTAATCAAGGGGGAAAACTCTCGCAGTAATTATTGGAAATCACTGAATATCAATAGGCTTCTTCGTCTCATGACTTAAACACTGTGTATAAATTTAAAGTCGATCGAATATTAACTTTGGCCTCTACAACGTCCACACGATTTTTTGAAGTGGTCAAGGGCCATAACTCTGGCATTAATTATCGAAATTCGCTGAAATTCAATAGGATTCTTCGTACCATGACCTAAAACACTGTGTATAAATTTAAAGTTGATCCAATTCTAGAGAGTCCACAAGATTTTTTGAAGTGATGAAGGGCCATAACTCTGGCAGTAATTATCGGAAATCGCTGAAAATCAATAGGCCTCTTTGTCTTATGACCTTAACCACCGTGTATAAATTTAAAGTCAATCGGATATTAACTTTAGTCTCTAGAGCGTTCACAAGAAATTGTGGACGACGGACCGACAGACGGACGGACAGATGGGCGGACGGGGGCGACGACAATATACGACCACATTTCCATGTGGGCGTATAAAAAGGAAACCTAATGTGTCTGCAATTGATATATAATGCTTTAAGTGTTACGTTGCAGAGTAATTAACATGTAAGGACCGCACCAATTTCTGGGATACGTCTTAGTAACGATGGTGATCCATAACTGTACATTTATCCCTTTTACAAAGCACCGACTAACCAAACATGTACTCAACTTTACTTAGTCCAAGCAGAAAATGATCGTGATCGACTTTAGTCAAGGTTTCAACAATCTCCGTCCCACATTGGAATCAAAACATGTCCCCAAGCATCAACCAATCAAAGTGTATATTACTACTTAGCCTAAGCGCTAATGTTAATCATCGAACTTAGTTAAGGTATTGATGGAATGAAACTATTCTGAGTCTCACGGCGCTCACAAAATTTGTCTACCAATCAAATTGTAGTCCGTAGTTAGGCTCATCATCGAATGATAAAATAAAGCTGTTCACGAAGTTTGACCACTTAATAAAATTCGAAGTCAACAAGCTCCAATGCCTGAACCAATCCTGTTGCATCTGCCTAATTTGCTCATTATCGAACGACGAAATAAAAGTACACACACCAAGTTTCACTACCCTCACGTAATCAGAATCTAAGTTATTGTGTCCTTAACCTAAAGCATAGACACACGCTTAAGTATCAAATGCCCATTCACCTAGTGAGAACATCATCACAAAGTGTGCACATTCTAGCCCTATTAGAAACCGAATTATTGTGTCCCACAAAGTGTGACCGCCAGACAGACAGACAAGACTGGCGAACATAATAATATTTTAATTGCCCTGCAATTCTACTTTCGAAAGGAATTTGATAAATCGCGGTTGCATAGTTCGGAAAATTTAATAACCGTATTGAAAAATTCTCAGCCTAGACTCAAGGGTACATAAAAAAAATTCAAAACGCGTTCCATTTTATAGTTTTGAGTACGTGAGAGATGACGCGTGGTATAAATGTTAGTGCATAAGATATGTATTAGTAGTGGATGTTGATATGGAAAGCGTTATATACATGTAAAACTAATGATTATGGTTATAGCAGACCTGACCGCTTGACCAACTTTTCACATACCTCATCAAAGTTTGATGGTTACAAAAATATTAACTATTCACAAAGTGTACTATTTTAGTCACAGTACACCGCAAGTTTGTTTAAAAATTAGCCTGGTTTCCAGATTGCCTCCATTCACCGAGTCGGTCATTCCAAGTACATATTGTGGTTCTAGAATATTCCGAATGCTTCCAGATTTCCTTAATTGCACGTTTATCATGAGTAACATAGTTCATATTATCTCTGTCATTACGCAAACTTCTAGAATAGTCCGATCACTTGTTTATATGCATTCCTAATTATACACATAGTTTCGAGACTCTTCGAGAGTGTCAGGCCTTATAGTCGTACAGCGCATTGAAGTTATGTATATTTTTTCCTAGGTGATTCCAGAAGAAAGATAGCAATAAGCGAGGTCAATGTTAAAATAAGAAACATTAATTTTACAGTCACTTAGAAAATCTACCCCCATGCCAAACTTATGAATGACTATTTTTTTCAGAATAGATGAAATCAGATGAATTGTGTTTAACGTCCTATTTTTCTGCACCATCTGGGCTAACGAAGATAGTCCATACAGTGTGCTATGAGGGATATTTTGCCCTGGCAGCTACACTACAGTCTACTCTTATTTCGAATTCCGGGTGAACCCAAGACGCGTATCTCACATAAATATGAACCAACACTAACAACGAAAATTGAAAACATTTTCGGTTGTAAATTACAAGAATGTTGGACATTGATTAAACCGGGTTATTATTGTATAAAAAAAACATACCAGGTTAAAATATTTAGAAAAACAACCCGTACACCCCAAATACCGACATTAGTTAATATAATATAGTAACCGAGCATGTGCAATTTGTACTTGTTCGAACTTTCGTTTCATTAAATCTGAAAATATTCGTACTTTTGGTTTTGACCCCTCTGACTTTGTACCGTTGATTACAGATTAAACATCCATAAGTGTACAAATGTGATGTTATTGATGTGTTCCCATTTGAATATTGTTCACAATAAGAAGCAAAATAAATAAGATATGTTTACAGGATCATTTTGTTATACGAAAAACTAACTGATGCGTTTTCTGTGGCGCTCAGTATACATGTACATGTAACGGCATCTCAGACTATTTTATTACATGATGTGCTCAAGGGCGTATATTTTGTTGCCTGGCAGCCGATATTTTAAATCGGTTTGCTTAAATGTATCTTTTCTAACCTATGAAATGAACTCATTTATTGCAATTATTGAGCCACTGAGAGATGTATCCAGTATATTAAGTCTATTGAAATGTTTGATATCATTGACTTATATATAAGCTACCTGAAGACATTAGTTGTTTTGTTACCTTTATATAGACACTGTTTCGTATTAGATTAGAGCAGCATGGGTCCAGCATGCCTGATTAATTTCACGTGTATACTCTAATGGTTTTAGCATCTATATGACATATACGTACTATGTATATCATACCCCTGAATCTTATGCTATTTGACCATGTAAATTGGCCGAAATACCCCACAGTGTGTGATTTGACCACGACAATAAAACTTTAATTCGGTCATTGAACCAAAGTTAAAATATTTATACACCTAGCAGTTATGTTAACTGAATTATAATCCGGCCAATCGTGGGAACAGATCCCGTGTTCCATGCCCGTGTTGGCCGATAAAGTTCATTGCAATTTTTCGACCTGGTCCCCCTTGTCAGAGAAGCAGGACAAAGTGCCTGACACTGGATAACGTATAGCCATTCGAATGGGACGGAAAAACGATATCTTTGGTAGTTGGAAGTCGATATGTTCCTCAAATTACATTGTAAAAGAACAGCGGGAATTTAAACCTCATTTCGTTTTTATTTTAATCGCGGGAACAGTTGCTATCAACTTTTGGAAGGCTTCTTTTTTTTGTTGGATAATAATTCATTACTATTGTATCTGTCGTCCCACTTAAATACTTATGGCGGAGAAGATTGTTCACGATTCAAGGCATCGCTGTTTTACTCTGCCTTACAAAGTTGATGGACAATGCATTCTTCTTAGTGAATAGCGATATATATGCATGCAACTATACCTACATCTTAAATGACATCTAACAACAATAAACAAATCGCTTTTGCCCTGACAAAAAAATTGCAAATCTGCGATTACTAGTATATATCAAATTTATTTTGGAATTTTAGACAGAAAACACACAAGACGCCAAGAGATAAACTATATGGGTGGTAGAACGATTATTTATTTCGATCAGCTCACATATCATGCCAATCAGATAATTGTGTTTAAAACTAAATGAGCATCAATCAACGACTTTTTAAAAATATTTTTTGCTGCTATATTTTGACAACAGATAAACTTACAATGTGAATGTGTGTAATTATATAACAATGTCTATTTCTATATAAGACTGCCTAGTTTCTTTAATAAACTTAATATCGTTTTATGCCTGGACAATTTTGGTCCTCATCTGCAAACCAGTCAAATTTTGAAAACTGTAGCTCCCTTTCACTTAAAAATACATTATGAAAGATTAGATAATAAGCTGGCCGTTCTCATTATAATACTTGAAAACTAGATAATGTAAGGTGAATTTACTGAAAATTTCAAATTGGTCCACTCCGAACCGAGATTTCAGCGATTGAATTTTCAGCATCGATCATCATTACTAAAGTCGGTAAGATAAAAACATAGTCTTAAATCATGAATGAAAGTTGAGTGCAAGGATCCTAATCCAGTAAATATCGCAGGATAGTGTTAACATCGATAGTTGATTATGGTCTGGATAACTTGATTAATGTCTAATAAATAATTTAGATAATATTTCAGGCCTAAAAAAGACCTGCAATAGGCAGGAGAACTTGGTCTTGCGTAATGTATGTTTGAGTGAATTGTCATTAAAATAAATACTTAAAAAACTTACTTCTTCCTCGGCCAAATTCACTTCTTTTAGCAGCTCGTTTGGCACCCGGAAATCCCAGCTGTTGACAGGCGACTCTAGCATCTCTCAAGTCCCACTCGTCATCACATATAGCTCCCCATTTCTTATTGTGATATACGACCACGGTACCGTCATGGTCATGTCGACCACCGACCAATCTAATATCACCCTCTCTATGAACTCCTACAGCCACCGAGATGAGGCTTAGTAAAGTGACCAGTCCTAGACTAGCCATGTGCTCACTCGTACAACCGTACATTGTTCTCGATCTAAGAATCTCAGAATATGAACCAAAAATCCAGCGTGAGAAAAGCCACTAACTTTATGAACGCGTAACTCAGGTACAAGAGTTTCCTGCTTCAATACACACAATAGAGATAGAGATCTTTTGAATCAACGTACTATATCACACACAAGATGTGAAACGAGTTTAGCATAAATATAATATCCAATATCAATTGATAACAAATTGGTAATTATGTGGCCTAAAGAAAGTTGAAGACACCTCGTGTTTTCTTTCAATTTGTGTAAGAAATGAAGCAAAATGAACAATCCACGTTATATCAAATCCCAACAAAAGGTTTATTATCGTCCCGTAGATTAAATGGACACTTATTTCAACCTAACACATACGTCACATGAATGGAAATTCCTTCAGCTCACTGATTCGAATTATTGGTCCAAGTTTTATAACACATCATAATCTATCTCATCATCATCATCATCGTCACCACCACCCCTGTCTGTTATCACTGTTAGTGTAAATGGGAACCACACTTGTAAAAACCGGTTATAGTATCAGTTTATAGTATAATTCAGAAAACGGCAAACTGCAGCTCACAGTATATTATTCCTAGTCTTATAACTGCTTATATAAACACGATATGCAATTAGCTATACCATTCAGTCAACTCAGCATATCGGGTATTGGACATAGACCATCCCAAGATATAAGGAATGCCTGGAACTTCAAGACCTAGAGAGGAAATTATCGTAAATATGATAATAAATAGCACTTCGTTCCCTCACTATTGTGAATATGTAGTAAGTTTTTATTCTCTCTGTTCAAGCCGGCTTGTAGCAATTACGACACACCGCCTTCACAACCAACTCTTAAATTTAAAACACGCCCTACCAGATGGTTAAATCTAGAAGTGGAGGCATTCCAGGTTGATTTAAAATTTGTGAAGGGTAGTCGTATAGTAATTGTTTTGGCTGCACCAGGTATCTTTATCAGTACAATCACGTATTTTAAAAGTCAAAAATTATATGGATAAATTAATGCTATGTTCTGCTCCGATAAGCTATGGTGAAATTTTGCCCGGACAGCGGCACTACAGCCTACTACTTATATCGAATTCCAACTGTCAAGGGATCGTTTACGTGCAACCCATTGTGTACACGAGACCTCGGTTTGTTGTTCCATCCGAACGACTAGATAGCTGTCCTTGTCTGGTCCCCCGCTCTGCATCACTGACAAGGGGAACCACGCCCCCCCCCCAAAAAAAAAATATTGATGAACTTTCTCGGCCAATGCAGGGATCGACCACCTGACCCCTAGGCTAGCAAGCCAGCGTCTTACCCACTTAGCCGCCGTACCGTTGTGTACGATCTTAGATTCTATACGATTATTATGGCGTGTTGTGGCATTATTAATAATAGGAAAGACCATGGGTTTGTACCAACCTATACGATAAATACACCGCTAACATGGACATGTTCAATCACTAATCTTCCTGTCTCTAAAGCAGCTGTCATGCAATTTGCAAATCAGACTTCATTCGAGGGGAGTAGAACTTATATATAGTGCGTGTTTTGTGTGATCGCCAAAAGTTTAGTCTTAAGTTCAATAACAAGCAAAATGCATCTTCTATTTGATGAGTGAAGGCATGTTCAGCCACACAGGCGGTAGATTTTTAAATTGTTAGTACCATACATTGACAGAACATGACTGTAAATAGTATTTAGAATCCGAAAAATTCAAAATATTGGAACTACTTCACTATTTTCAACCTTTATATTACAGAAATACTTGAAATAGTCGGAATGATACGACAGCTGATGCTTTACACCTATGACGTAGTTCGGTAACCAGCATAGAGATGAAATCCGGAAGAGGTTTTTTGGTATGCCGGCTTCATTGTTTCAAGGTAATTGCCGAACTTATGTACGAAAAGTGTACCCCGCCCTTCACATCCGCCTATATATAGACTGTTGCCTATTGCATTTCGTTGCTGGAATTCTCGATTAGTAATTTTGACAAGCCATGTATATGATATTGAGATACACCCCCGATTCCATGCATACAAACTGTGTGTAGAAACATGTGTCGAGGATTGTCGCATCTGGTTGCTATTTGCTAAAAGAATTTGCTTCAATGTGGTTTGTTACACATCCAAACAATAAGTACATGTTATTTTATTACGATATAGTATACCTTACTATGCGACCAACTATTCTGTGTATGTCGATGGGAACACTCTACCAGCACTGTGACAAAGGAAACCGAGTATGTAAAATTGACTTTGTAGTCCCTGAAACCAAAGACCTTTGTCTATGTAATCTTTCAAAGTTATTTTTCATGTGGTGAGATCACGAGCTATGAAATACAGCCAATACATTATGTATCACATATATGGAATATGACCGCATGTGAGAGAAATCAAAACTCTCCATAAACCAACTCATACTATTTATAAAGTCCAGGGATTTCAGGCGTTGATAGCCGAGCGACCGGGTATTGGATTATCGACTAGAATGTATCAGGTGTACCTAGCCATTCGGGTGGAACTAAAAAATTGATGAATGTTTACATGTATGACATCACATATCATAATGGATGGAAGAAATAGAGTGAAGACTGGAATACACTATTATTTTGTCCAGACAGAAATTGCATTCCAACTGTCAAGGGTTCATTTACGTACACGACAACGTGTGCACGGGGCCCAGACCTTTTGTCTTACCCGAACGACTAGACACTGTTCCTTGTAAGACCCCCCCTCCTGTACCACATGATTAATGAGCCAGCGCCACATCTCGGAACAGAGACATATTAATGGTAGCTTTAATTTGGATTTAAAGGCCGTTGTCATTGTGCAATATAAACACATAAAGATGGGAGGTCAACGGAACACAATGCAAACTTTAAAATGTCCGTACATCAGTATATTAATAAACAACTTTTGATTGTGGATGAACTTAAACATTAATCTTTTAAAGGATTACCAATAATTAAAAAGTATACTACTCTGTCCTATTGTAGTAATTCATATTGAATTTTAGAACCAAGTTTAACAGTTTTACCGTGCGATACAGGCAATAGAAATTCATGTTAAAACAATCGACATGGCTTTAAGAGCTACCCACCTTAATATTTGTATTATATTTCAAAGCTTGTTGGATGTAACTATTTCCTAACATATACATATATAGTTGCCTGGTAGTTTGGACATGTTTACTAATGGATGGTTATGTATAGCGGAAATATAATCATCTTTTAATGTGTTGGCGTGAGAATAATTCTAAACATATTTAAATACACCATGCATCTATACCTCCAGCCAGGTGTGCATTCTTGTATCACCTGAAGTGATGACGCTGCCAAATTGCATCGGGAATACCCACATAAAACGAGATATTAATAATCGCCTCTACCAAGAATCTACTAAAGATATCAATGGGTACCATTTCATTGGATTGCACCCAACAGCAATACACTATAAATAATACACCGTGAGCAATAAAATGAAACCTCACCCCCATTTAAATAACTCGATTACAGGAAGGATGACTTCAATGCTCTTATACAATAAAAACTCATGACAGTTGTAATAATAATTAATGATGGTACAATTCAAACTCGTTAATATACGTATTATTGTATGATAAAGTTTATTGGTTTATCGATGTGGCATCAATCATCTGAACATTTCAATCGTGAAATTATTGGGGTTTTTTGTTAAATGCTTTAACTATAAAAAGAAATTCAGCTTCGGGTCCACGATTGAAACGTGATCATTAGTTCATTTACGAAGTCAGGTTGAAAACCGTGACGATTCCCATTTAAATGTGAATTCAGCTAGATTTTACTTTTTAATATGAAAAAATAGCTGAATTTTGTATACGTTACAATATATATATTTAACAAAAATATGATCGACCTATTACATTGCATCCATAGTAGTATCATTGATATACAACTGGTTTATAACCTTTAAGGTGGGCAGTGGGGAACTGGCGCCGGGCATCCATTTAAGTGTGAAAAAGGAGGGGGATCTATTGATAAAGAGCGAGATCAAAATTTCTGAAATTTGAAATTGTCGTTGCTAACTTTGGCATACAAGCTACCCTTTTGTTTTCAGTCAAATGTTTATTTCATCTATTTTTACATAATATATCTAAAATGTACTTCTTTCCCAAATTCCTGAGTGCTAGAGCCTAAACTTAAGTCTTGGGTGGGGAGGGGGCAAGAAATACATTGGTCCGGGTACCAGTCACTGTACCGCCAATATGCAGTCGTGAAACCCAAATACATACCCATCGAACGGAAAACATATTCAAACTTAATGGGAAAATATATTTTCATCACCATAATAATACAAGACACTTTATGGAAACAACACTTTGGGCAATCTACAAATTTTAATGTAAATGCCATCCATCGCTTGTATGTATTGAAAGAACGAGCGTTAATGTTAACGGACAATGTTTAATAATGGCCAAAGGGTAAGTGTGTACTAAATAAATTCTATGTTATTCAAATTCAAAATCTCATACCTACAGATAGAAAGAACGATTAAAGAGATGTACAGATGACTCACTTAATCGGCTAATTGACTGTGTTTTTGTGTACTAAAACAATCCCACACGCACCAAGGAGATAACTGTTTCTTAGCTGTGATATCGTTACAACTTTTAAAACAATACCACCTGGTGTTACCAAATACCATTCTTCATACCATCATTAAAGATGTTTTATCAACCCGTTAACACCCAATAATACAACTTTAATGTACCTCTTATATCAAAGTATAATCTGTTATTCATTGTGTAATGTGATATGATTTGTTGCTTTAAAGTTTGGGTTTATATCATGTAACACAAGAAAGTCCACAATCTGGTGTTATATCTAAATGTTAAATGTAAATTTGTAGATTCAGATATATTAGACAGACTTCGTGGTTTCTTGTAGGTGAGAGAGAGAGAGAGAGAGAGAGAGAGAGAGAGAGAGAGAGAGAGAGAGAGAGGGAGGATGGGGTTTAACGTCCAATTGACACAAGCTAGGTCATTTCGGGACTAACATATGGTTTAATTTTAGGAAACCGGAGGACCCAGAGGAAACCCACGAGGTTGGACAGGCGACCTACTCCTTGTCACGTACAACCGTTGATGGCTCAATGACAGGCTTTATGACACAGCACGTACGTGCGCTAACCATTCGACCATAAAAACCCCCGAAGGTCGATAAAACTGAGATACACATGCATAATTATTCTCCAGAAAAAAAGAACAAAAAAAAGGACTATTTTGACATTATATGACCGGCGGTGGTTTTTAACAGCGGTTGCGTAACTCGTTTCTATATTAGTTTCATAATTCCTTTGAAGAAAATATAAAACTTAAAACAATACACATTGTTTGTGGCGCGATTATAAATTCGTTATCAGCTGAGAGAAACCTTGACTTGTCAGTTATTTTGGAAGTAATTTATCTGACAATCGGATGTACCTATTCTAGTTTTAACGTGTTAAGAATGCATCTACGATCTGCCTTATATTTTTAGTTCATTGCGACCAAGTTGTTTTTTTTACAGATTTCCTACAGGATTTAAAGTGATATTCTCTAGGTATTTCTGAGGTTAAATTTATAGTATACTATTCAAAAAAAGTAGGGGATATTTGATTTTGGGGGCATAATACTAAAATATGCAAATGACTACGAAAAAAGTCACTATAGAACCTAACAGAAGAAACATTTCCAGTTACATGTGACGCCCAAACGCACCAGTAGCTACCGCATGGAATGCAGGTGATGCTTGGGATCATCATGGGGGTCCAACCCAAGATTTGCACGACTCTGACTTTGAATGTTACAGTCATTGTGGCATTAAATTCCAGGGTGGAAACATCAGTTTAATTGTTTTAGTGACCAGAAAACAAATTTTGATATGCGTCGGCTTACCCAAAATGAAAGGTTACGTGCCCTTGGCATGCTACAGATCGGCACAACACAGGCGGTTGTGGCGCGGACGATGAATGTTTCTCAGTCTGTCATAAGCAGGCTATGGTCCAGATACCGTGATACACAATCTGTACAGGACAGACCACGATCAGGTCGACCAAGGGCGACAACTCAAGCCCAGGATCGATTTATCCGTACCTTGGCCTTGAGAAATCGTGTCATCACAGCAAATCAGATCAGCGCTCGTCTTCAAACAGACACTGGTGTGAGAGTGAGAGGCCAGACGATTCGGAATCGACTGCATAGGGGTCACCTTCGCGCCCGACGTCCTCGCGTGATCCCTTGTTTGAGAGATCATCACATTCAGGCAAGACGTCGTTGGTGTAGGGATCGTCAACACTGGGATAATCGACGCTGGAGCAATGTGATGTTTTCAGATGAGTCAAGGTTCACTGTTGATGTTTTGGACAGACGTAGGAGGGTGTGGCGTCGTCGAAACGAGCGCTTCCAAGACGTTAACGTCATCAGACATGATCGATTTGGGGGTGGTTCTGTTATGGTGTGGGGAGGCATCACTGTTGCTGGAAGAACGGCTTTACATGTTGTTGCAGGGCGTGTTACAGGCCAGTACTACCGGAAAAACATCTTGGCAGTCCATGTTGTGCCGTTCGCACGACGTCATGGCCGCCGTTTCATCTTCCAGGATGACAACGCAAGATGTCACAGGGCCAGGATCGTTACAGGTTACCTCCAACAACAGAACATCACCACATTACCTTGGCCAGCACTGAGTCCCGACCTCTCCCCCATCGAGCATGTCTGGGACATGCTTGGACAGAGGTTACGTCAACGTCAACAACGTCCTGCCAATGTCCAAGAACTTGCTGCTGCGTTGCAACAGGAATGGGACAATCTGGACCAAAATGACCTTAGACGTCTCATTAGGAGTATGCCACGTCGGATCAATGCTTGTTTGGCAAACAGAGGAGGATTTACCCGTTACTGACTTTGTTGTGATGCTGTGGTAACTTTGCTGTTTGACCCCGGGTATCATTTTACCCTTATAATGGTCAGTCTGTGCCTTACTTAGTCTAACGATCATTTGGAATAAATCGATGAATGTGAACTTCATTTCATTTTGTCATTTGTTTCTTCGTCAGTTTCATTAGGTGACTTTAATAACACTTAAAAATCAAATATCCCCTACTTTTTTTGAATAGTATATTTACAGGTTTTCTTAGCATCAGTCTGATACGTCCTTTGGAAGCAAATACCAGAGTAAAGGATGGAAACATTAGGGTACCGCTTCGTCTACAGTCACTTTGTTATATGTGTTTGTTGGCGTTAAGTCCCATCTCATTCACTTATATGTTTGGGTTACTCGGTTAGAGTATTATATAATTTGCCGAAATTGTATATTTATATACAAATGTATCGTGTGGTATTTACAGTGGTATTTTAAAAATACCTGTTTCCTTTTTTCATCGCAACTTTTTGGATGTTTTCATGGAGTTAGGTCGTTTCCGGGGATGCAAAATGTACTTTTACACAATTTCACGAAACTAAGACTGAAGTTGTACTCTTTGCTACTGACTGCGCAGCTATACACTTTTTGCGGGGCGGAGGGCGAAATGGATCAAAGAAGAACAGGAAAACTTTTGGTTACACTTCACAATTGTCGGTTCAGTCTTTATTAAGACATGAATAATATTAGCTGGAAAAACCTAGTACGCCTATTCAATGCAAATTTGAGAAAACAAAAGAATACTGTTTTGTTTCAAGATAAAGCTACTGAATGTTAGTTTGGCTTGTTTTTCCAGATTGCAGAAGAATTATTTTAAATTGTGGTATCTATTGTGTCTGTCTATAGATGACTTTCAATATCTAGATGTACCCAACCAGCATGGCCCAGTGTTAGGCTAGGATCCCGTTCAATTTGGACCCCGGGAAAGCCGGGTATCTTACCTTGTTGCGTAATAATATAACATAGTACAGCATATTTTTGAATTTTTAAGAAGAAATGACGTACTAGAAGTGTACCTTTAACGAGACCGTACATTGAAATTATTAAAAATCCGTTGCTTTGATGTGATGCCTATATTAAAGTTGTAAAGTGTTGCGGTTTCACCTTAAACCCACCCTTTCCATTGAGTGCATCCTATATTTCTAGTTTATTATTTGTATACTTTGATTAATATTCAACATGTTGTCTTGTAGGGAAGTAAGTATATAGTTTAAACCTGGGTAAGTGTAATAGGTTATTAAAGTTATTAATAGAGATCCTCTTATTGTTCACATGAATACTACCATATTTATAGCTTGTTATATTTTTTTTTAAATGTTTCAACAACTTGCATTCTTAAACTTAAAGAGAAAATAGTTTAATATTGCTGCGTGGTAGTGTGAAACTTTATTATTACCACCCTGTCGCTGTCGGTGTCATTATCATCGTCATCGTGATGACCGTAATGCGTTTACGCATGCCCAAGTTACATTTAAAATGCGTATAAATCAATTCCTAATCTGAATAAGAGAGTTTATATAATGAATTGGTTTTTAAACTCTACTTTCGCTCACATTTAGTCGGGGACCGTTACTTCATGGATTATTTTTAAAAAAAGAGGATAATCAGTGCTCCGCGACCTTTCCTTCAACTGTAATTCTCCGTTAGCGAAAAATTATCAGATTTGGTGTTAATCGGAGGACAAACCAAAACCCTATCGATATTCTACAATCGTCGGTTCCGGAGTTACTCCGCTTTGTCGAAAACATTCAGGACGTAATTATTTCAAATTAGGTGGGCACCGATCTGTGACATTGCTTGACTTGCCAGTGGCGCATTTTAGTACATTCCAACGGGACCTCGGTACCCGAATTCATAAACAGTGTTAATTGCCAAGCCTTCCGCTCTGAGTACCTTTTCACTTAATACCCGGGTCTAATCTAGAACCTTCTAGGGTTTGTTTTTCGCCTGCAGGGCTCCCCCAAGAGATTATTAAATACACATTCTATACATGCACGCAAGAAAACTCATCGTCCACGTGCACGTTCTTAGGCTGAACTTTTATATACTTTGTAAAAATACCCAACAGCTAACTAGACGATACTTGATAATGTGTGCCCCGTTGAAATAAAATAAATATATGATATCTGGTGTCGGACCGTTATACCAAAATTGTGGAAGGGGAAATAACTCATATCGCTGAGCGATTTGTAGTTAGTAATTTTGTTGATGCTTTGGTCTAAAATGCAAGACAATGCATGGTTTTGATGCGGAAGGCTAACAATTTTTAGGGGTTGGTTACGGTGATATGCACGGCAAATACTTACAAATTTTAAATATGCGAATTCAAGTATGAGTGATCAACCTCATACCAAATTTGTTGCTTTATCAGAAATGAAAACGTTTAGCCCAACGAATATGTGGCCTGCCTCCAAATAAAGACTCAAACTAGCAATTTTCTACCGTTAATTACATGACATTTATTGGCCAAGTGTTAATAAATACACAATATGCAAGACTTGAAAAATAAACCATAAGCCAATATAATGATTTTAATGATTTTTTTAAAAAAAAATAAACATTGTCATTTGGCAAACATATTGCACTTCGCGGTTCTATTAATAAAAGGATATTCAGAAAAACAGCATTTCAAGGTGTTATTATTGTTCTTTAGATTTATATTTTGAACTTCTTAGAATTGATTGACAGGTTGACCCTACTGGTCAGTTATAAACCTCCCTAAATTATGATTGTCATTGTTCGATCGGCCAATCCCCATTGAAATATTGAGTTACATTCCTCTAATCATCGTCTGTGAGAACCAGATTTAAAGTACTTTATTTAGATCTTAACTCACAATAGACAAAATATTGACCAACAGGTGGATAAACTGTACTTTGTGCCATTGGTTGATGTCGTGGTATGTTAACATCCTAACTACGATTGATTGAATGATTGCAACCGTGTTAATCACAGAATACACTCGATAAATAAAGTTGTTATTTAAAGATTAATTGTAGCCTATCTATTTTCTTTTGAACATTGATAATAGGAAACACTAATGCTCAAAAATACGATAGAAATGGGGGGGGGGGTAATTTAACGTGAGCGCTTCAGATCATAAAATTTGTCGAACATGAGTCAAAATGACCTTGTTTGTGTTGAAGTGGAAATTGCTCCATCCCCTCTATGTTGACTGACCACAACAAAGAGTTCGCCACACATTTGTACTTTATTATCCACAAAGATTGCTTAATGTTAGTGTTGGCTTACATCACTGTAGTCTTACTGGGTTTACAATATAACATTGTTATTAAATGGTATGCTAACTTAGATCTGAAATCAATAAAACTTCTTGAACATAATTGATCTATTGGATTTCTATTGATGGCTGTATTCAGTCTCTGACTTTAGTCACAATTGTTAATTATCAAACATCGGGGATATTCATCCAAGCGAAGCGTACTTTAGAAATGATCCCTTACAATATTAATAACAAGCGGTTGCCGTACAAAATACGCCCACATTTTGCAAGAGACGAAGGCAGAACAAGGAAAAGGAATTCAGACACTTCATCTCCATTGTCCCAAAGCTTCACATCGAATTAGAATCTAGTTTTGTGAAAAAGGACACACATTCTTTCTTTTCACATTGTATTCACGTTTTAGTTCAATGTTGTCAAACGATTCGGACGACGAACTTTTCCAGACCAATATTACTTACTTCTTCGCCGGATCATCAATTGTTTGTCTAAAACTCTCAAATTCTAGATTGTGTAATATATATCTACATTAATTTTAATCGCATCCGTAAATGTGAAACTACTCCCATAACCAATTATAGAATTCGAGGGGTAATATTCATCATTTGATTTTGGGTACCTCCAAGACATCCCGCGCACACAGGACATTTCGCTCACTATCGTGCTGATTATTCCGCCACACTGACCAATTGTTAAAAAAAAGTTCACAGCCCAATGATTTCTGTGGAAGGTATTAATGGGCACGGCGTTGTTGGCACATTCACTGGCGTCATTTCTGTATTTAAAATGACAGTTTGTTCATCACGACCTTTTTCAGTTAAAGATATAAACTTAGTTCGAACTATTCAGATGCCATAGACATACAGTTTTATACTGACAGAGAATAAAGCAATATCACGATAATTAGTTTATGATAACATCACATCAATGGTTTCTAGGATATAATAATACCCATCTTCGTTCCACTTATCAAACATATAAAAACTACA
Source organism: Patella ulyssiponensis (assembly GCA_963678685.1). Lineage (NCBI taxonomy): Eukaryota > Metazoa > Mollusca > Gastropoda > Patellidae > Patella > Patella ulyssiponensis. The sequence goes on from OY783229.1 coordinate 56,401,663, forward strand.
TGAAATGGTAAATTGAAAATCAATTTATGTATTCAGATGAGGTAGAAATTGTTTAATTAAATTCAAATTCACGTTTACACCTCTCAATGGGGTCATCAATTTTGACTTTGTAAAAAGGGTAAATGTTCAATAATTACATATCGTGGTAACGGGAACGATTAATTGTCCAATACTTCCATTGATCAGAAAATAATCGTTACTTGAAACCAATCAATATATAGATGTGTATGAACCCATCCTCATTTGTTTTAAAGTCCTTTTGTCAGGTTAACATGGAAGAAACAGGACGTATTCTGATACTTCTAACAGTAGTTTATATATTAGGTAAGACAGTTTATTCCTTTTGATTTTTATTTCAAACAAATCTGATTAACCTACAAATGACCTTCTTTGATTATCCAGAGTTACTCGAGTTGTCTTACGGATTGGTTTAATAGTAGGTGCATGGTCTTTATTGGGAACACTTGACTAGCTAAATGGCGTTCAGTCGTAAAGCTGTACCAGTCGGCATGACAGTTTGGTGAATAGAGAAACATCAGTATCCATATTTCCATATACAATTTTACGACGAACAAATTCTAGGCTATTGGCTAGTTTATTTTGTCTTTCATGTTATGTACGAGACCGTTAGGGGGATAAATAAACCTTCAACATTTAAGGGAGGTAAGGGTTGAGAAAATGTCGAAAAAAATTGAATTAATTTCCCGGTATTCTTCCCCTTGTAATCTTACAAAAACACAAATTATACACGATCAAACACAATCAACTATGGGACCACACATTTGTCTTGCTCAACCTCACATATTTGTCGCTCATTGGAATATTCACAATCGGTATCAACCTTATTAAATCACTCATACTCACGGGTAAAGCTGGAGCTCCTGGTGACGCTGGTAAACATTTTCCATATGCTTGACAATTCGCTCTTCATAGCTTTTGTTCGTATGTAGTTCGATTCGGTTTGTAACACAATTTCCATCCGTCGGCTTGTCGGGTAGATATCGTGGACTAAACATCCATTTTAGGGATTTGATGTTTAATAACAAAAAAACAATCAAAACAAAAATCAAAACAAAACGCGAGAGCATCGTGGGAACATGGTGTGGGCCAAGTAAGCTCTTGCCGTGGTCGTGGCGGGAGCATGATGGGCGCGTGCTAATTTCTTGTAGACGTATATTGTGGTCGCTCCTGTCCGCCCGTCCACAGTCTACAGTGACAATAATTCTTATCCAATTTTGACGAAACTTGAATTAAGGTTTACCTCTATTAAATCTCGGTTCCTTCCGATATTGGCATGTGTCAGAGAGAAACTTCGCTGATTTTGGTCCCAGATTGTACGAAAAATCACGTTTTTAGCTTGTGAACATTCTAGAGGTCACGATATTCAAGGATCTTGGTTCCTTTCTATATTTGCTCGAATCAGATCGTAACTTCCTGAATTATGACCCTTGAGTTTTACCTTGCGGCCCCTCTAGAGTCACAATTATTATCGGATTTCATAAACCGTTTTTTTATACCACCGTTACACCGTAATGACCATTGGGTTGGAATTTCATGAAAATTGGACCAAAACTGTCAGACAAACTCGCCACCCCTCGTACACAAATTGGGTAAAAATTTGGTATATCAAGGTTTGGTATATCAACTTCTTGAATTATGGCACTAGAATACTACGAAAAATCGCGTTTATAGCTTGTGGTCCCTCTACAGGTAACATTTTTTATTTTTAAAAAAAAGCGTTTGGATATATCACCGTTACACCCTAATGGTGGCTGAGTTCGAATTTCGTGAAAATCTGGCTGCACCTGGTCCGCAAATAGTGTAGATATATGGTATATCAAGGTTGGCCACCCTCTAGAGGCCACAATTTTGATGAAACTTGAAATACATGTTTATAACCCAAATATCTTGGTTCTTACCGATATTCACGCATATCCGATATTTTGGCCCTTGATTGTATGAAAAATCGCGATTGAGCTTGTCGACCCTCTAGAGGTCACAATTTTTATCTGATTTTAAAAAAAACAATGTTTGAATATATCACCATTACACCTTAATGACGGTTGCCGGACAAAATGGCCACCCTCTTACGCAAATTATGTATATCAAGGTTGTCGAGCCTCGACAGGCCACGATTTTGATCCGATTTTGATGAAACTATAAGTTTATATCCAAAGATCTTGGTTCCCTTCGATAATCGCGCATATCCGAACGTAACTTGGACCCGAAAGAGGTCACAATTTGTATTCGATCAAGTCTTAAATATTGTATATTACTATCAGATATATATTTACGATAAGATACCATCGATGTTGGTTGAAATGGAACAAAGTCGGGGGAAAACTATCAGATATATATTTACGATAAGATACCATCGATGTTGGTTGAAATGGAACAAAGTCGGGGGAAAAGGAAAATAAAAGTAGCCCATCCTTAAACCATGTAATAAAATTAGGATTACGGATATTTGGTCATACCCATTTACATGCAATTTTGTCTATTTATTTTTTATATTTTAGTCGACGTCATCCAAGTTCCTGCGGAGAAAATAACATTCACTTTTTTTAATGGAACTAGAACGTGGAACGAAGCTTACTGTATTTGTATTAATTACGGTATGAGTTTGTTGGTCATCGACTCAGAAGAAAAGACAGATATTTTCAAAATGGTACAAGCGCAAATGGGAGGCTTAGTGTAAGTTTCCTTAATCAAGTCCGTGTTTATTTGCTTCAAAGAGGCACTTGTAAGAGTTAAATCTGCCTAGTGCAGAGCTTTCGTTTAGCTTTAAATATTATATAAATTATTTAGACATGTATTACATGGCAAGCTTATAATCAACTACCTATGCCATCGGATGGCCGAGATTTAAAAATGTTACAATACCAAAGATATTAGAGATTTAGTGTCGGCTAACAAGTACCTTTACTACGATAATAACCGGTCTACGCTACAGCTCTAAGTCATAACTACGGCCCGAGTAAAGTTATTTTGAACATATTCATTTTCTTTTATCTATTTCAGAACTTTTATAACAAAACTATCATCTCTTTATCTAATTTTTACTAAACCCCCTTTTAATTTCTTTGGTCGTAAGGGATGGGGTGGGGGATGGTTAGCGTGTCCGCGCTGAATCTGTAGGTCTTTCACTGCGTCAACTACCGTGGTTCCAATTCCCCGATTGTATGTGGCGAGCCGTGGAGTCGACTCTCCAACCGAGTGGGTTTTCTCCGGGTCTTCCCCTGCGCGGGTGACGACGACGAAGTCTTCCATGCTGTTACAACTCGTGGAACAAGACGCAATTACAACTGAAACGAGGGCCAAATGGGAAAGTCTGACAGGTCTAACCAAACATTTAGCATGCAAACAGAAATTCACAACGGTTAAAAATTTAAAGACAGTAGATGAAAAGGGTGACAATAAATGAAAAACCTTTACAATCAAGGGAATGTAATACGAAGTGTAAGATGGGGGGAAAATATGATAGCTTTGAAGTGATCGACCGACAACCCAATATGCAAATGGACAAAAATAATCAATCTTGTACTGTTTTTTCAAGGGTAAACTGGACAGAACCTACTTTATTTGGAGTAGATGGAATGGAACACAGAAAGCAGTAAAAATACCACCTGTCCACTGGCTAATTTTATCGTTTTCTGTGTTCCATATATTCCACACCGCTACTCGGTACTATAAGCTAAAGGGTCATGTCTCCGATTCGTTTCTAAATTCTTTAAATGTTATAAATCTAAAATATCGCAGGTACAATAAAAGGTCGAATGCCCACTATTCCAAGAAACTGCATATCTCTATTCACTGTGTGAGATTTTATTAAGTTTGTACCTCTTTCCGGAAAAGAAAAATAAGTCAGTGCAATTTCAAATTCACCGAGGCACTTTAATGAAATCATTCTTGAAAACCACTTACTAAATGGATCAAAACAATTTTTTGTGAACAGTATGTTGACACATTAGTGATTAAATTATCACAATTCCAAGACATCACGAGTCGTTTTCGAGTCTGTACACAGTCGATACATCAGTGTCACTAACAGCAGCGTAGCGTCTGTACATGGAGTGGACCAGGCGATTAATGAACGCCATTGGCACCTGGAATCACACTCTCAGAAAAGCCTGGCGCAACCGATGTTCAATCGGGTTTAAATCCGGACCAAGGGCTGGCAAGTGCATAACGTTGACAGCGTTCTGTCGTAGAGTCCCAAGTAACTCTGGCGGTGTGGACACGGGCGTTGCCATGCTGCAAAACATTGTTTCTTTGACGTGGGGTCTGAGAGCTTGATCGATGTAGCGCACTGCTGTGATACCGCCGCCTCCTCTACCTGGAACAAGATTTTGGAACACCACAGGACCCACACTATGGTTCAGACCGACACGTCACACATTGGTCAGAATTGCACTGGTTACATCGACGCCATATTCTGGTCATGTCATCTGCAGTTGATATTTTGCACAACATGGCGGTCTTGCCGTAACCCTTGGTATACCAGTTCGGAGGCGAACATCCGTGGTGTTGGTGTCCCGAAAGCGTTGCTGAAGCCTGTAAATGGCAACGGCTTGGGCAGTGTGGCCAGCGTCGAGTCTTCCAAGCGCCTGGTTCTTCTGAGCTGTCGTGAGTCGTGGCATGCTGCTGACGTTGTGGTGTGAATGATTCAACCAGGTAAAGTGATGCATTTTATAGGGCTGGTCCCGGTGGACAGCACGTGCAGCATGAGTTACATGAAAATCATGGAGAACACATTACCATACGAGTTATCTCCCTTGCGCTTGGTAGCAGCAGAACAGAGCTCTCTCAAGTTTTTACAAAGTGTATAAAATCTACTTATCCGAACTGGAATATAATTCCCATACAGACAACTGTCATCCTGAAGATCTATATGGAATTACATCAGTGGATTTGTTTTATGTATTTTGTGTGTTTTGTGCAACATCATTGTTGGCTATTGTATTCTGAAGATCAGTTAGTGAGTTTCATCTCACCGAACTCACTGATATCAATGGCTGTGATTTACTCCTCACAAGACCTTTTCTTTTACAACAACAGTGAACAACTTCAACCTGGGTTAATTAATACCCTGAGACAAATTGGGATTTACACATTTAAGAAAACTAAAAGAGGAAGACGTGCTGGAAGAAAAATAAATAATAGAGTTCCAGAAATCAGATCAGTTCACACTGAACAAACTACACCAAACAAAGAAACAACCCCAACCAAATCAGAGTTAAATATTTGCCTGATCAATATACGTTCAGTCGTAGAGAAATGTGTTTCCCTAACCGACTACTTAAATGATCAAAAGTGCGACCTCGCACTGATTACAGAAACTTGGCTAAATAATAAAGTATCTGGACCCGTTACTAGTGAACTAAAATCACTAGGTTATAATCTGTATCATGTCCCTAGAAAAAATCGTGGCGGTGGTGTTGGAATTCTATGCAAACATAATCAACAAGTAGAACTTAAAACATCCGAAAATTACAAATCGTTCGAAAAAATGGAATTCATTACTAAATCACAGACAGAATCAGTAAGAATTGCTCTTATATATAGACCACCACCCACCAGAAAATCCAAATCAAATGTATCTGACTTTATTAATGATTTTGGAAAATATTACGAATCTTTAATTTTAAAACCTGGTAAATTAATTGTATGTGGCGATTTCAATTTTCACATCGACGACCCTGAAGATTCTACAGCTAGAAGGTTTATCGAATTTACTGAATCGCTTGGATTAATCCAGCATATTAACCAACCTACACATAGTCATGGTCATACACTTGACCTGGTTTTCACTGGAACTTGCAAACAAACCATTCAAAATCTATTCATAACTGACCCCTGTCTTAGCGACCATCATGCTGTTCATTTTAGTCTGCCATTCTTTACAATTCCATCGCATAAGCCCACTATAATAAAATATAGAAAATACAAAACAATCGATGATCAATTGTTTACCGAAGATATTAAACAAAGTCAACTTCTTTCATCAAAAATATCACATTTTTCTTGCTCAGATCTTGTCAGATTGTATAACTCTGAAATCAGAAATATAATTGATAAACATGCACCCGAAATCACTCAAAAAATGGTTGTAAAACCCGAATGCCCCTGGTTTAATGAAGCTATTCGCGATGCGAGAAGAATAAGACGGAGAGCAGAGAGAAAGTGGAAAAGATCTTGCCTCACAGTCCATAAGCAAATATACAAAGCTGAAGTGAAAAAAGTAGCTGAACTAATACAAACTACTAAAACAGAATTCTATAGAGAAAAAATCGTGAACTGCGGCAATGACCAAAAGAAAATTTTCCAAATAACCAACAGTTTGCTAAACAGACAAAAATTTGATTCTTCGTTACCAACTCATATCTCTACTAGTCAATTAGCCTACCGATTTATCAACTACTTTACTGATAAAATAATAAAGATAAGAACAGATATCTTGGAGGTTCAAGCTTCCTTGACTTCACAAGTGCCAACATATCGCGTTACCACATCCGCATCTCTAGATCATTTCGACATCATCACGGAAGATTCACTACAGAAAATTATTCATAAGACAACTAGCAAATTCTGTGAACTCGACCCCCTTCCGACATGGCTGTTAAAAACTCACATTGATTCATTTTTACCTATCATCTGTTTGATTGTAAACAGCTCTTTGAAAAGTGGTATTTTCCCAGAGGAATTAGGCGAGGCTCTATTAAAACCACTACTAAAGAAACCCGGTCTTGATCCAGATCTCCTGAAAAACTACAGACCAGTTAGCAATCTGAGCTATATCTCAAAACTGATTGAAAAATGTGTACTAATCCAGCTACTCGACCACATTGAGAGTAATTCTCTCAACAACGTATTTCAATCTGCATATAAACCTTACCACAGCACAGAAACAGCAATGATTAAAATAACAAGTGATATTTTCCAATCTATAGACCGACAACAATGCGTTTTTCTAATCCTTCTCGACTTATCAGCCGCCTTTGACACTCTCGATACGAACGACTTACTCGTAACTCTTAAAGAAGAAATAGGTGTACGCGGAGTGGCTCTTGAATGGTTTCGATCATATCTGTCCAAGCGAAAGCAAACTGTTAACATCCACGGTTCCAAATCAGAACCCCGTCCTATGCTCTGTGGCGTACCACAGGGTTCAGTGTTAGAACCTGTGCTATTTATAATCTTCACGAAACCGCTGAAAGATATTGCCGAGCGCTTTGGACTGAAAATCCATTTGTATGCCGACGATACCCAGATCTATATAAGTTTTGAAACTAAAAACCAGCTCAGTTCAAAACATTCCATAGAAGCCTGTTTAGATGAAATCCATAGATGGATGTCGACCCACTTTTTAAAATTAAATCCTGAAAAAACAGAATTTTTGATTATAGGCACAAAACAGCAACTAAAGAAGATTGAATCAACAACCCTAACTTTTCAACAAGAAAATGTCACATCTACCCCTACAGCAAAAAACATTGGCGCCATCTTGGACTCAAATATGTCTCTCTCTGCCCACATTAAATCCGTCTGTTCCACATCTTTTTTTAATCTACATAGAATAAGTAAAATTAAAAAATACCTGACCCCAGAAAGTGCCGAAGTTCTCGTTCATTCATTTATGTCTTCTAAGATAGATTATCATAACGCAATACTGTTTGGGCTACCAAAGTATCTGATTCAAAACCTTCAACACGTCCAGAATTCTGCTGCTCGCCTCTTAACAAACACCAGAAAACACCAGCATATATCTCCGATATTAAAGCGTCTTCATTGGCTACCAGTTAGTGAACGAATAAAATTCAAAATCCTTCTCATAACCTTCAAAGCCTTACATGACAAAGCTCCTGAATACATAAAAGAACTTCTCATTACGCATGGTCCTACTAGAAACTTACGATCAACGAATAAAAATCTATTGACGGTCCCTGCTGTCAATCTTGAGATAGGCCGCCGTTCATTCGCATACTCTGCCCCATTTCTATGGAATTCACTACCCTTGTCAGTTAGGCTGGCCAAATCTGTAGAAAGCTTTAAATCTCAGCTTAAAACTCACCTTTTCAACCAAGCTTATTCTTCTCAGTAGTGAATGACTTTGTTCAAACTTGACAAAAGCGCAATAGAAACTGCCATAAAGTATTTTTGCGCTATACAAATTGAGACTTATTATTATTATTATCTCAGAAGTCAGGTTTTTGATAACATTTCCTGGATTCAATTCTGTGTTTGGGAAGGAGCCTTATTGCTCAGGTAAAGTTGGAGATGTGATACAATAAAAACATTTGGCAAGTTTTATCCAATGTGTCTATTCAGAGTAACATACCAACCTGACATTTCTTTTGCTGCATAGTATCTGAATATGATATTGCTCAAATGCCGCACCATGTAAGTAATTCTTGAAGTAGGCATTCAGTAGGCATTCAGTCGTACGATAATCCAATAAACTTAACCACAGGATAACCGTCATATTGAATGAATTAGAACACACTATCTTCTTAATAATTTCACGTTGAAATGTAAAATCGAGACTTTGTTGCTATTAATGTAGCAATGGTTCGGGACAATCACGATTCTCTTTCAATACTTGAAACAATGATAACTTTGCTTTATAGTATTCTAATCTTACATAATTCAGTTTTAAGTAAAATGTGAATTATGACTCGAACAATGTGGTAAGATGTATACACGGTCTTGCGGACATACTTCGTAATAAATGTTATATTATACGGTAACTCCCCTCTATTCGCTTGATCTTGTAGAACATCCGATGAAAGTATATGGATTGGTCTGTTCAACACGGTTATATTTAAATGGATAAATGGCAAGATATTGGGAAATTGGCCACCTTTGTCGAAAAACAAACCAAAGAAAATAAGCACAGACCTGTGTGTAAAATTTTCTGAAAATAAATGGAAAGCAAAGGTTTGCTCTGATTCGTATAGATTTGTCTGTGAGGCGAAACAAGGTGAGTTGACATTTTTGATTTTCGAAAAAAATAACCCTCGCAAGGTTTCCCCTAGTACGGCCAAGGTTATGATTAAGTTTGTTCAACGGGCATCTGGGGTGATAAATAATTTGTGTCATCCAAAGACGGATGCTCTTCTTATGATACTTGTGACAGCTGATATGTTAGAAGATAAAGGCAATACAGGGGTATAATAAAGGATTACATTTTAGTTTGCGGCTTACATATACCAAAAGTACGACCCCCCACCCCGGCACATTATCCGTTTAGTGTTCCCTCCTGTTTTATAGAGCTTCTTCATATCCAAATATATAATTTACATATTTAGGCCGAAACATGTGCTATATTATTTTTATGATCAGATTTGTGTTCAATGGAAAGCAATTATTCATCTCCATCAGTTCTGGATGTTCCTGCTGGCATAATCATCAGCACAGAGATACAGTGTGTCCAGCAATGTGAACAAAACAACACATGTTATGCAGTTATACATAATCATACTACTAATGAATGCTCTGTATACAATGCAGTCAACAATCTGGATTTTGTAAAGTCTGGAAATCGAACTGGAATCGCATATAGAAAGATATGCTATGAAGGTAAAACGCATACGATCCTATTATAATAACAATTAAAAAATTATCAGGGGCGGATCTAGGAATTTTGAAAAGGGGGGGTGGGGCTCCGCAAAATCAGGGGACCTACCGTGGAGAGGGGGCATGCCGCTGCGACGGGGGGGGGGGGGGGTACCCCAATGACAATTAACCGTCATTTCCTTGCATCTGTAGCCATTCTAAGAGCTATTTGGCTGATATTTTCGTCTAAATAAACGTTCGGAACGGACATATTTGGGTCTGAGAAAAGGCACTTTCAGCAGTAAAAAAGGGCACGCCCCCCCCCCCCCCCACTGTATCCGCCTCTGATTATCCTTGAACAGAAAACCCATTCCTATTTCCTTGTTATTCATCGCAACGTCCCAAAAAGAACACTTTTCTATGAGAGAAAAACACTGTTAAATTTATCATGTCATGTATTGTTTCATTCATGTACATCGCGAGGGTCTTCTTGTGGACACGTTAAGTTGTAGCCCTACTACTACTGTCAAGCTCAGTGGTTCTCAACCTTTTTTGCTAACGGCACACATTGGGGCTTATGAAAAAATAGCGGCACACCAGGCTAAATATATAGGAAAAATATTTGAATTTTGCACAATAAAAACATAGTAAGTCATAGACGGCATACAATCGTAGACACAGACTAGTCATAGACACATCGACTGACTCAAACTAAATATAGAAAACACAGCTATAAACTTATCAGTAGACACCATAGGATCATGTTTTTTCCCGCATTTTCTTAGTGAGCCGTTCAAACTTTCGCGGCACTCTTGGGAAGTTTCTGTGACACACCTGTTGAGAACCACATATAATTATATTTCACGTCCGTTTTTGTGATTAGCGTCTGGAGGCTACAATTCTAAATGGATTCATTTGAAACTTGGTGCATGATCCGCCCGCTTGGGCGATGCCACAACCACTTTGAGTTAATATTTTGTCTGTAAAGAACCTACAGTTTGCAAAATTGTTCCATAGCCAACTCGCAGGTGCAGAGCCACGCCCAATTTCTGTGTTTATCATCTGCAGATTGACTTTGCTTATTTATTTCTTATACCGTAAAGACATCAATTATTTATTTTGGTCCATGCCCCGACCCCCAGGAATGTGAACGTATATGACAGCGGCACCGATGCTTTTGTTATTTAACTTCTTTTTTAATAGGGAATGTTGCCGAAGACGACACTGGTTATATCAACAAAGGTATAATTCCACAACTAACATGTACATTAACCATTGCGTCACCAATAGAGACAATATCCACTATTTCATCAATGCACGTTACTGATTATCTTAATCTGAATGAATCCGTACCAATTCTTACAGAACTATATTACCTCAATGAATTTATTGTGTCATCCTCAAATCCAATTATAGCCTTTAGTCCAACAATGACTTTTGACTCTGGGTACTCGCCCGACATAATTCTTGGTTTGAACAGTTTTTTATCAACACCATCTGTAACACTGTTATCAATGGCGGCTACCTCAAACTATATCATGGAAACTAACACAATTGGCACTATGAAAGACCTGACTTCTAATGCCCTTCAAAATTCACAAGCAACAACCAGCTTCGAAATTGTGCCATCGTCATCAACTAACTTTCAAAGTGCAACCTCAGTAACACCTGTCTTGGACACAGCCGTTAACTCTCCCATTATCATCATGGAAGACGTGGCATCAATCTCATCTAATGCCCTTCAGAGTTCACAAACGAAAATCAACTTCGAAAGTGTGACATCGTCATCAACTAACTTTCAAAGTGCAACCTCGGTAACACCTGTCTTGCACGCAACCGTTAACTCTACCATTATCATAACACCAGCTTCATCTTTAAAACGAATTATTCCTCAAAGTAAGTTTTTATTACCAATAGTGCAAGTTGTCTCTGCTTTGACTAAAATAAGTTAAATTCATTGTGAATATTATGAAGTGTTAAACCACGTACTACGTACGTCTGACGATTGTGTTACAAGGAATATGTCGAATGCAGAGTTACATATTCCCAAAAAGTCAATTTAGGAACTGTCCACACGTACTGCTAGCTAGCCAACATATAGACATTGAACGCTCAAGTTGTCAATATCAATATTCGTCATAGTAGAAGAACAGGACATGTTGCATTTTCGGTGCAGTGGACACTTCCCGATGAATGAATGCATCAAAACCAGGCTACTCATTATAGTAATATGATCTAGTATCCGTGGATAATTGAGGCTAGGACTGGTAACGCTTAACGTACATTAAATTTAAAGAAAATATGTACTGAACTTGTTGCCGGCGTATATTCTAGTTATTGCCTACTTTCTTGGCAATAGTTTGCATTAATTAAGTTTACCAAATGCCAAAGTCGATCGACGAAAAGTATACCACCCCGCCCCCTCCATACCGTAACGTCTTTGTTCAGTGCCTGCGATCAGTTGATTTTTTTCTGATTAAAGAAATTTTAAAATGCAATTGATATGTAATTTGTATTGATTATTTTCAGATATACTTTCGTTATGCGGCTGTAAATGTCGACCTAGGTCACTAGGGTCGAAAGATGATGACACAGTAAAGGTCATACGCAATTTGTCCGTTGCTAAAAATACGACGTCATCATATCGTCGACAAAAAACTTCGGCCAATAATACCAGTTTTTCATCAGTGTTTATCGGGTCATTTGGATTAATTGTTGTTGCAGTTGTACTAGGATGCATTCTGGTTTCGGACGCCATTATGATTAGAAAACGTCTGTGTGATAGAACAGGGAGATTATAATTACTTTCTTTGGTGTTAAGTGATAATCGCGATGTTGTAAACATAATGTCCAACTGTTCTTGATTTGTACTTCGTAGCGTTGTAATCTGAATTAAATGGTAACATAACATCATTTGTTGTGGTCTTAAGTTAATTTAAAAGTAAATGCTCTTAAGGTTGGAGTTTCCATTAATTTTAAGAATTATCTAAAAAGGGAAGACGGCATGAACCATATGGGTCTGAATATCACCCAGAATTTCAATGGGTCATCCTCTTAATTTGGATCGGTTTGTGGATAAAGCATTTAATGGAGTCGGGAAATGTAGCGACTTGGTGGCCATTTACTCAGCAGAAGATGCTAAATGGATTAAGAAACGTCGCAAACAAGTTTCAAAACATTAACATTTTCTCATTGGTTTACCAACAGAAACTGACCCCATCCAATATAGTCTTAACTATACCTTCCGATACATTGATGACATATCCCCTATACACTGTAAATATTTTTGTGTATTTTTACCTTAAATGAACTGAGAGAAATTTGCCAGTGCGAGAGAGAGAGAGAAATGGGGTTTAACGTCCACTCGACACAACTAGGTCATTGCGCGTAGGGGTCTTTAGCAGTTGGAGGAAACCGGAGTACCCGGAGGAAACCCACGAGGTTGAGAAGGCGCCCCTATCAAATTTGCCAGTAAAATGACTGTATTTTACACCTGAGCGGTAGATCAAGATATACAAACAGTATGTAAATTTACAGAGTGTAAAATAACTTGAATGTGAATTTACTTTGTGCTTGCAAACAGAAAGTGGGTAAATTTACATTCACTCTAAATTTACCTCAAAGTTATCTTACACTCACTACAAATTTTTTACACTGTGCTTGTAAATTTACCTCAAAGTTATCTTACTATAGATTTACACTGTGCTAGTAAATTTTCCTCAAAATTTTTTTACACTCACTGTAAATTTGCGTGGTGTTTGCAAATCTAAATCTACCATTTAGGGGTACATTTACAAGTCAGTGGCGTGTACGTAAACGATCACTTGGAATTCGACATAAGAGTAGGCTGTAGCGCCGCGACCCGGGCAAAATTTCCCTCATGGCAGACTGTATGGCGTATGCCCGTCTTCATTAGACCAGTTCAGGAGCAGAACAGTAGGGCGTTAAACCCCTGGTCATATTGAATATTAACAGCATCGCGTAAATCTGGAATATTTCCAAACCCGTTCAAAACTGCTTGTGTCTCTCCAGTCTCCACTCATCAAGGACCAGTCTTTAGATCCTCGCCGAAAACTACAGACCGGTCTCAAACCTCAGAGCAAGTTAAACACCGTCTTAGTGAACATAATTTACTTGACAAATTCGCCCACAAGCTAGAGGCTCGTATGAGTATATCTCTGTTTGAATGATAACGATGGGCGACGTCGAGACATGCATATTTTAGTATCCATTTTATTTTTCGATTGAGTTTTCGTTTTTAATAAAACAAAGTTTTATTTTTTTTTTCATTTTAATTTTCAAGTCAAAGGGGTCAAAAACAAAAGTACGACACATATGTCAGTAGCGCATGTGTCCTCCACTGGCTCTTACGCACGCTGTCCAGCGACGTAGCATTGAATTAACCATCTGTCTCGTAATTTTGGTTTTGACCCCTCTGACTTTGTACCGTTGATTACAGATTACAAATGTGTTGTTATTGATGTGTTCGCATTTGAATATTGTTCACAACGAGAAGCAAAATAAATAAGATATGCTTACAGGATCATTTTGTTATACGAAAAACTAAGTGATGCGTTTTCTATGGCGCTCAGTATATTTCAAGGGTTATTCTCTTTTAAACAAACATACAAACAATTTACATATTAAACTGGATATCCCAATCAGCATTAAATAAATATGTGACTTTTTTACCCTACCAAAGTGAATGCTGTGGCATACCATTTCAAAGCATTGGCGACCCGACTATTCCGTGAAAGGCGTGGTGTCCTGGTAAAAATATATTCGCCAAGTGTAGCGTGGCAATAATGCCGAAGATTTGGTATTTATTCAAAAAGCCATGTCCCCCAAACTGCAACATTTTAAAAAATAATCTACATTATATAGTTTGTTTATGATCCAACTCTCCAAGCCCCCCCTCCCACCAATCCCCCAATAAAAACACAAGAAATACTAGTAATCAGATAATTAATTATATAAATTTTATCTTGAAATTTTATTGCGTGTCTATATTTTTAAAGGATACAAGGTTTTGTGTATTTGCGTAATTGTAATTCGTGGAATGAGAAGAAAATAAAATCTTTCGTCATGAAACGCTCAACCATGGATTGCTGAAAGTTGACAGACGTCCATGGATTATTTTAGAATTATTAATAAAATCATATCAAGCATGTTCGTTTTGATTATAAGTACCGATACTGTTTAAAATACAAGATTACAGTAGAATGCGGTGGGCTCTTCGTTCGTTACTGAGTGGGCCCTTTTTAACGCCGTTTAAATAGTTCAAGTTATTGTGTTCCTTTTAGAATGTAAGATTTATCTCCCATGGACCAAGAGGTACATGTTCATCTCTTGTGTTTCTATTTGTTGATTCTTTGAAGATTAATGTTCTATTCCTAGATATCTATATATTTTAACAATTGCCATGTTTTAATTGTGATTACAATTTGATGGTTTATTGCTTTGTTTTTAATTCCAAAAGCTTACAATGATCATATAATTGATCTTAAAAATGTTACTTATCCCGCCCATAGAATTACATCACATCAGCCAAGCCGGCCCTCCTTCCTGTGGCCGGTTCAGGCTAGTTTCCTAGGAAACATTTAGTCTACGATATCACCTCTGGTGGAAGTGGACGTTAAACTCCTCAGTAACCAACATCACATCAGCGTGCAAAAGAATGTAATGATTAGATAATTTTATACCACTGGGTCAGTTAAACATCATTCATGTAAAAACTCGTTAATCGTAAATCATTCATACACAGTAAGGGTGGTGTGTGTGTGTATGTGACAGAATGGTTACCACGCCCGGGTTGTATCATAAGTTCTGTCATTGAGTCAGCTGTCGTGGTTTCGATTTTTCGGTTGTACGTGGGTTTTCTCCGATTTCCTCCCACTGCTACACACCCCAACGCGCAAGCCAATAATTGAAATAAAAATTGAATCATATGTTAGTCCCGATATGACCTACATGTAGTTTGTGTCGAGTGAACGTTAACCCACTCTCTCACTCACTCCGTCTCTCTTTCTCCCTCATACACAGTAAATAAATATAAAAGAGGTAAAAAATTGTTAAAATACTCAACATTATATTGTTATCTATCTATCGCATCAAAACATTTGGAGAAATCCACTTACACAGTAAAGTTTAACTCCAAAACAACGATATTGATTGATAATAATATTGACAATAATACAATTTCCCTTTCTAAGGGACAGATACTATACTATTATTATAATTACACTAGTTACATCAACTGGGTACTATTACAGGAATATTTTTCACATCTGGGTTAATCTCATCTTTTC
Organism: Patella ulyssiponensis; assembly: GCA_963678685.1. Taxonomy (NCBI): domain Eukaryota; kingdom Metazoa; phylum Mollusca; class Gastropoda; family Patellidae; genus Patella; species Patella ulyssiponensis. The sequence continues at coordinate 56,417,526 of OY783229.1, forward strand.
CAGCAAATTTTCTCGACTTTCATGTTCTTATAGGCTTAATAAAACCATCTTTAATAAATATCTCGTCAGGAATGGGACATGCGTACTGAGATGACGATTACCAGATCTAATCTCAGTTACAAAATTTCATTAGAGGATGGGGTTAGGTAGTTTGTCCAACCTAGTGGGTTCCCAAGCGTAACACAAGACATGTGCTTTATCATTTGCACTTTTTCTGCTTTAGGTTCATCAAGATACATTGTTGTATTTCCACCACGTGACCACCGACAATTTAAAATCATCTCGATCATCCATTTCATACTCTTAAAAATGTTTGATTCGGCCTATAATATAGATATTTAATTCAATTTAATTTGAATGTAAGATATTTTCAAACGTATGTATGTCTAGATGATTCTTCAAGAATACTTTATATCTGCTGGTATAATTATGTTCTTTTTTGTTTGGAATGCACGAGACATCTTAGAGAATGGTGTTTTGGGTTCTTTGGTTTAAGGAGTTATTCATAAAGACCGCTCAAACTTTGAAACAACAGCATAACCACTTTTATTAGCCATGGCGTGGTTTGTTGGCCGAATGGTTAGCGCGTGCGCACTGTATTATAAAGTCTGTCATTGGGTCAACTGTCCTCCCTGTTTCCTCCCACTGCTAAAGACCCCTACGCGCAGGCGAATTATTGTCATAAAATTGAATTAGATATACATGGAAATCCCGAAATGATCTAGCTTGTATAACATGGACGTCAATCCCCATTTCTCTGCTCTGTGATACACGTTTGGTTTTCGTCTGAATACGAAATTTGACAAAAAGCGAAACATGAAGCATATTATATACGGCTGTCGTTGTTTTCCACGACCATCGGGATTTTGGGGTGTGGTTCCTCCTTGTCAGTGATGCAGGACCTATTTGCTGGCAAGGGCCACCGTATAGTCATTCATGTACACATTGGTGTGCACGTTAAAGATTCCTAGGCCGTTGGAATTTCGATATAACAGTAGGCCGTAGCGCCGCTGTCCGGGCAAGATTCCCTCACAGCACGCTGTATAATTTGTCCGTCTTCATTATCCCAGTCGGAGCAGAACAGCAGGACGTTAAACCCCATGGCAGATACCGACAATGAAATGGAGTTTAACGTCCTACTGTTCTGCTGCTAAACTGGGCTAATGAAGACGGACATTTCTAATATCTGACATATATTTTTTTGATAAAGCCTTGTAGAAGACAATATCATGTAATAAACTTAGATTAGTCCTGAAATAAATTTTATGGTAGCAATACATGTAATATGAAGAATAGACATCAATAGGAGAACGTGAGCTTGAATCGTTTAAGTAAATCCGTTCCGCTTCATATATGAATATGATGTCTACTTTCATTACGTCAATCGTAATAGCACTAGAAAGAATGTTGTACTTGACTTGGAGACTTATTGTTCCTCATTATCTGAAGCATTTTAACAATACGAGCGAACTAAAAGATGAAATTCTTCATGTATGTCAGTGGCGTTCGTGTTATATTATTATGATCATTACTTTAACAAAGGTTTGCAGGAGATTGCGAAACATGTCATGTTACAAAAGAAATATATATATATCAAAGGTTACGATAATGTTAGTGCTATTTGAGTTAAAGTCGGTTACTCGAAGAACTGGGCGTTTGTACTGGCCCTTATTATAATAATTTAATAAATAACAAATACGGATCATGTAAAACGAGGTAAATAGTAATGACGAAGAAACTGGTCACAATTAATTGGGAATGAAATGAAATGGGGGTTTGGCGTCTTACTGGTCTGCTCCATACAGTGTGCTATGGAAGACATTTTGCCCGGATAGCGGCGCTATGGTGCACTCTTTAGCGAATTCCCCGTGTACGTCTATGCGTACACGGAACCACGGCTTTAGTATCCTCCGAACGACTATAACCAAGTCCTCGATGAAGTCGAATTCGGACCTTACGCCTCCTCAACCCTTTTACGTCACATGAGAAATAAGCATAGAGTTTGTGGGACGTCTAGATCATTGTGCGCATCGGACCTTCCATGCTAAAGTAATAATAAAATAAAACCAAGTACGAACAATCCAAACCATAAAACAGAATTCAAAGTCAAAAAAAAAAAACGTTATAGGCAAAATAGTGTAATCAGCAAATGGACTGCTCCCCGTGTACAAAATACACGACAAACTTTTGTAACAGGAGTCCGGATGAGTAAGCTTACCCTGCCTGGCGCCACACCCGCCATAGCTGCATCCAAACTACTAGGCAAAATGTCGGTAAAATAGCGTGATTGGCCAATGAACTATCGGTATGCAAAATGCACGTGATGAACTGTGTTAACGATGTAGTAGACATAATCAGGGAGATAGTAATAGTATACGTGTCAATTAAATATATTTAGAATAATAGCCGAGAGAGACACTTTATATTTACCAATCAAGTCAATATGACGGCCATAAAACTGTTTAAAGGTTTTTATTTTATAAGTTTAGTGCGCACGTATCCTAGTAGTTGAAGCTTAGATGACAAATGCCTCTATCTACTTAAAAAATCAGAATAAAAGGAACAAGCTCCCGCGTAACGAATTAGCTGAGACACAAACACTCCATAAGCTGGTGGTATTGGAATGTCACTACTTATAAATGGAAAGTTAACAATCGGAAAGTCGAAGTCATCACGTTTATCGTACAATTTAACACTCAGTCTATGGCAATTGTCAAAATCGAGACGCAGATCCAAGTAGGAAGCGTAATTGTTTTTAATTTCGAGCTCATCAGGATATATGAATTCGACATAATCACTAAATTAAGGATTATTAAATGATAAAACGTCATCGATATATCGATAAGTAAAATTAAAATGTTTGACTAATCGTTTATTAGTTTTTACGAGCGCCTGTATGTAATTGGCTTCGTACGAATAGAGAAACAAATCAGCAAGCAAAAGTGCACAGTTGGTGCCCATGGGGATACCTACCACTTGCTGATATATTTCCCCTCCAAATGTCATTTTTTCTGGAAAACATTTTGAACGCGATTTAGGCTACAGTTTTTAACTGAGTTTTTCAAATTAGGTATAAAGGGTTCATGGGAGGACGGTATTCAGCGTTACACACCCTTCTGTTCCGGTGTTATCCCCCTTTGCTGAGACGTTTCTGAACGCGATTGAGGCGTCAGTTTTAACATATATTTTGTTTTTAATTAGATGTGAAGCTTTGGAGCAACAGGGCTGGACCGTAGGGAATTTCCCATTTCTCCGCCCACCTCGTCTATGGCAACCGATTGTTTGCAATAAATTGATTACAAAGCTTGTTCAAAGGAAGCCCTTAGAACCCTCCTCTACTGCGACTGGAGGCAATATGGAAGACATCGATAGTGGAATTATTTCAACAATTAAATAAAAACTATCTGTAAACCTTGAATTTAAATCTGTGAACCTGACATCTCCAGGCATCTTCCAAGCAAGTCTATACCAGGTCAACAGTTCAAATTCTGACTCTATAATCACTCAAATTATTTCGGTTTATCCTTAAAGCGAGAATTTTAATTAAGATTTAAGGATAATCCGAAACAATCAATTTTGAAGGATTCCGTGATGAACTTCGAAATACTAGACATAATATATCAAAACAAATATACTACATGGATAGAAATTTCCTTTCCCCAACCCCAGTTCGATACTTTACGTTGACCTAACAAGGAGAGGTTTGGCTCATTTTTAATTAGACATGAGTTTTTACGTTACTATTAATTCACAATAACGAATTGCACGAAAAATGCTCCCGTTTATGGATATTACTGGTATTTAAAGTTAATAACACCGTTATTAATAGTATGTTTCATCCCTGAGCCTTTGGATTATTGCCTTATATAGATATTAAGGTTATTATTGACTACGTTATCGCCATTTTATCTACTTCAGTGCAGACATAAGCGATGTAAGATGGGATATAGCTTCCGCCATGTATAACTAAGCAATTTTAATGTACATGTTACTGCTTTTCCTATTCAGAAAATAACATGTCTGATCTAATTCCGCACAGAAGATCACGTCAATGTATGTAACAAATACAATACAATGGTCTGCGTGTGTAGCTATGCATCCACATTTTGTAGGTAGATTGTTTGCTCAATATTAAAGGGTTAGAAATGTTTGCGCCAACAAGACCACACGGTATTGACGTGAGACTTAATTAAAGCCTAGAACATTAAACTGTTTGTGGGTTGGGGTTGATGAAGTTGACCCCCCCCCACCCCTACCTTAAAAGCGAATTAATGAAGGCATTAAGATATTTGTGTCTCCGTTATAACACCAAGGAGTCACGCTAAATGGGTAAGATGCTACCTCGCTAGCCTGGAGATCAGGTGTTTGATCCCTGCATTGGCCGAGAAAGTTCATCGGGATGTTTCTACGTGATGTCGTCTTGTCAGTGAAGCAGGGCAGAGAGAGCCTGATAAGGAGAGCAGTCTAGTCGTTCGGATGGGACGAAAAAGCGAGGTTTCGTGTATACATCGGTATGTATGTAGAAGATCCTTTGCAGTTGGATTCGATATAAGAGTAGGCCATAGTTCCGCTGCCCTGGCAAAATTGCCCTCAATCAAAGCACACTGTACGGAGCAGAACAGTAGGACGTTAAATCCCGTGTCGCTTCATTTATGTTTATATTGAAACTCAACCCACACGTATATCAATGCGAATATTGTAGTATTAGGAGATTTAGATGTATACTTGTAATGTATCATACTAGATCAATAGAATCGCTTTGACAGGGTGAAAGATGATTGACGATTATTAAAACTGTTCATTTGTTTGTTTTCTAATTATATATAATATGGCCAACTGTTGGGGCAACACTATCTTTTATGTGTAATTATAGTACCCTTAACCAATATTTCTTTCTGATTTCTAGGATGAAGGCCAGTTAATCGATTCGAGATCATGTGTAAATTGCCGCCCTTAATACTAACAATTTCCTTTCCTACATAAAAAGGCTAATAGTTATCGCCCTTGGCAAAACAGTTATTCCCTATTTATTACAATTGTAAGCAAAACATCTTTCGTTGAAAAAATAATTTTTATAATATTAAGTAAATTACAAGTAAACAACATTTGTAAAATATGTTATTACCTCATATATTTACATGTATAATTATACTCAAAATATCACATAATTTGTTAACTTAGATTTAAAACGATGTAAATGCATATGAATACAAGGCTTATGTGAGAATTTCATATTTTCTAAGGAAGTCAAAACATAATAATTATTTCTCTGTCTTTTGCTCAATAGGTTATCAACTCACTATTATACGATCATAGGCATTATTTCCCCCACTGAAACATCTTTCATACCGGACTAATAATACAATTACCTCCTTTGTTTTTTCTACCCCCCCCCCCCCATGCAATGGCTATCTTCAAACGTTCAAATTTGAAGTTGAAAATGATATTTTTGCCAATTTCTAAACACGCTTTATTTTAATATATATTTAAAAAATATGAAATTGTAGCTTTTCATAATATGAGCTGTATATTAACAGAAGTGCCAATTGAAATAGTATTTTTGCAACAAATTGTAAATAGTGGCCACATGTAAGATTACATCAAACGTAATGTAGAAATACAATCATGATATGTGAGTTTACATTATGTGAGCTGTATATTAACAGAAATGCCGTTTGAAATGAAATTTTTTAAAGCAAATTGTAAATTTACTATTACACAAGTGTTAAAATCGCGGTTATTCTCCTACGACTACAATTTGATGCATTTTTTTACTGTTATGTCAGTAAGATTAGTCTATTTTAGAGCAGTTGGTTATTCCAAATCTGAATGCACGTAACTGGCGTATACATAGGGTTGTGTGGGACACTTTGCTTCGTGTCATGCCGTTTACTCTGTAAAATAACTTTGAGGTAAATTTACAGTGTAAATTTACAGTGAGCGTAAGATAACTTTGAGGTAAATTATTACAACCTTACCCTAAATTTACAAGCACAATGCAAATTTACATAGAAGCTACGTTACACTGTGTGTAAATTTACATGCTGTTTGTGTAAATCTAAATCTACCACTTTACAATCAGTGTTAAAATACAGTAATTTTACAGGCATGTTTCTGTCAGTTAATTAACGGTAAAAATATACAAAAATTATTTACAGTGTATAACATGCCGTAAGGTTTTGTATTGTTCAATTGTGTTGCTATAATACTTTTAGAGATAGACTTTTTGCAAAGAGTGATATGGAATGATAGTTGGCGTAAAACAATAGACTAAATATTGACTATTGAGAGCTATTTTTGACCTTCAGAGTATTATTGGTAGTCATAAATCGATTCGGAAACCAGTATAAATAAAAATGACAGGAACTTTCAACAAAAATGGCATCAATTTGCAGATAAATATTGCCATTTTTCAACACCACTCGAAGAATTGTTCCCTCGGATCCAGAAAGCAAAATAGAATGGCTCCGATATTTGCATTATTAAACCACCAGTTCTCTAATTTCAGAAAAAATCCATGCATTTAAAAACATCGTATTTACAGATGCTGTGGCAAACACCTGGCTTCGGCATTTTTCTTCTCATCAAACCAACAAACGGTTTCCATATACGATACGACCACATTTCGAAAAATATTCGTTGAGTTTATCCTTGTCCCAATCTGTTAAAATCTGATTAAAATACAGATCTATATTTCGATTCGATTTTTTATTCTTTCGATGGCCTCTACTACATGAAGATCTGACCGGTTGTAGCTGAAGATCACGCCAGAGCTTACACGAGCGGCTTCTGACCCCATGACGTCAGATATTTATTAATCAATCAGTGTTGAGGTTTCTAATGGGTTGTCCACAATTCCTTGCACGTCCGGCCCAAACTCTCCGTAACAGACTGTTCCTTTAGTTAATTCTTCACATCATCCCGAACGAAGGGTATATAACAACTAAAGGCAAATAAAACTTGAACTATAAAAAACGAAACGAAATAGGATCTGTGTTTAAATCAATTTGATAAAAACGTTAGCCTCTATCGCGTTCACAGGATATTCGAACATGGGGTAACTGTAAGGGAAGTTTGCCTAACGTTCAATGTAGATAGTGTTCATCCTTGCGGAAATGTATCTTTAAATTATGACTACAATGCATTATCTAATTTATACATGTTAACAAAAGCGATCATTATGACTTCATCCATCTATTATACTCTCAGTATTCAATATATCCACCATTTATGCTCTTTTATCAGACCAGGTACCGTTAAACTCTAACGGATCGTTATCTTGCTAACGTGTCGTTTGTTAATGGTCCGCTAAATTTCTGTTGTTGGAAAGTCAATTTTATTATCCATAATAGCTAACGGATTGTTTAAAATTAATCCAAGAGAAGACTGTTTGTTCATTTGCTGAATTTAAAATTCAATATACATATATAACAACTTTAAAGAAGATAGTTCTAACAAGAAACTGAAGACAGTGGGGTACCTAACTGTGCAGTCTGTTCACAAAAGTTGATTAAAGACAAACAGATAATTTACTACAGAAAACACTATAGAATACTTTATTTAAGCAAACGTCTGTGGGAAAATTTATGGGAATGCACTACAGAATATTTGGGAACATTATTTTCTATACAGACCCCAAAATTCTGCAGAATACTATAGAATTTCATCCTATAGAAAATGGAATACCCCCCTCCCCCATCGTCCAACCCTCTAGAATGTTCTATAGAGAATTACGCTGCCAATCTACATGTATGACATTTTGCATACTTATTCCGTGTATCTTAAACATAAATTATGCAAGAGCTAAATCTGCCTGTTGCAGGTCTTTCAGTAGGCCTGAAATGTTATCTAAATTATTAATTAGACATTACTTAACTTATCCAGACCGCAATCAACCCTCGATGTCAACGCTAGCCTGTGATGTTTATTGGATTACGCTAAGATTTGCTGTTCGACTTCCATTTATAAATAAATCGAGAATATGTATTTTATCCTACCGACTTTAGTAATGATGATCGAGACTAGCCCCAATGTTTAATCGCTAAATTCTCGGTTCATAGTGGATGAATTTGAATGAAATTTTCAACAAATTCTCATTGTATTATCTAGTTTTTAACTATTATAGTGCGAATTGCCAGCTCGTTATCTAATCTCCCATAATGTAAACCCGGCCATTGAATTACCGGAAATGGACAAACTGGCTATAGGAGAGTACCTGCGACTGAAAGAACTAACCCCAAGACAGATACATGGTCTCCACTTCAAGAAAACATTAGCCACGTGCTTGACATGGTGATGACTGACTGATAGACGACCGACCACTCGACATATTGTATCGATGTCGTAGGCATCTCTTATGAGAGGATTGTGCACATTATCGCCAACGAGCTAGGATGACCAAATTTTCTGGAAAATACGTGCCAAATCTCTTGACTGTTAGTCAGATTCCTGACGTGCCCTGACAATCTGCGTCGTTTTTAAGCAGATCCTGATGGGTTTTTTTCGCCAGATCTGTAATGTATGTCGCCTACATGCCATATCACTTTAAATCGTTACAATAACTGACTCCAATGTAATTCCATATAACTGTCGACACCGTGAATTAACATCTTGGAGAACGCTATATCGGAGTCGGTCCTACACATATTATGACCATATGTGGATTATGGGTAAGGGTTAGGCATGACTCAGGGTTATGTTTCGCCCTGTTTATACATCTCGGGACGAAATCTGCAGGTCCTAGCCCTTACCCACGTATGACTTCATATGTGCTAAAATGCGCAGGACCGTCTCCGATCTAGTGTTCTCCGTAATCTGTATGCTTTACACATGCCCGGAATGGCGTGAGACCGGGGCAATGATCCATGATGATGATAAATTGTCACATCGAGGCATAGAACGTGGACATGAAGATCAATCGTGAATGCGATGTGATTTTAGGTTTTTACAACCAGCCCTAATATGTATAAATATGAAAATAAGTAACTATAAATTATTTAACCAAAAAGTTCGGGTCGCTATACTCGAGCACCAATTTATTATTTGAGAAAAGAAACTTGGTGATTAGTTGCTAAAGACCACTACCGTAGCATATCATTGACCAGCACATGTTTGGGTAGTTATAAATGTCTATCTATACCCCGCCACATCGGAAATAAACTTCTTAGAGGTAAACTCGATGCATCTTTAAAATTACTTTCTTGCGTCTATACGATATCATAATTATTGAAAAAAATAATCGCGATAATGTGGTAACCCTGGGATATAGCTGCAAAATTAATGCACTCACACACACACACGCCCCATCACACACACAGAGATCAGCTTTGGAACTGATGATGAAGCTAATTGAAATTGGCATCACCAACCTTGCCGCCACTGTTACTTTTAACAATACTGGATACATGTATGACTGTGCTTACGGGTAACAACGCATGGGTCATTGTCGGCTATTAAGAGACGTCATTCCAAGGGAGAAACACATACACTTTATATACTTGACCTATGACGTATTCGGTACGTGATTGGTTATGAACTTTTAAACTGGTTAATTTCCACCGTGTTCTGTTTTGTGCTGTGCTTTATATTCTAAAAGGGTGGGGAATATGGGGGGGGGGTGCTTTTTCTTGGAATTGTGCCAGTTAAAGCTTATAACTGGGTTGTTTTATATTGAATAATGACACCTTAACGGGGTCCTAATCTCTTCGTCCATTAAATCCATTACATGCTTAGGAGGATCATATGTTAGGAACGTTGATGACAAAGGGCTGCAATACGCCTAACGTGGACAATTGGTATCAAGTAACATCCATGTACTTATGTCCGTGTGGAACATTTCAAATACCAACAACAAAATCACACACTAGGACTCAACTAACCTGTTACAAATTTCTATATAAGACCCAGACTTATTCAAATATAGCGTGTAATTATAAAAAATAATCTTGGATTGTTTCAACAATGCAAACAATAATATCGATGCTATTTGATTACGTGTAAAACAAATGAAAACCGCGCTCTGGCAATTAAAATCTAAAAGCCGTCGAAGAAAGAACACCAATCACATTGAGTGAAGGGATCGATACTTGTATCGCATACTAAGTATAACTGGGAACCAGTTAGTTATATATTCTTATTGTGTTAGCGTGATTTCTTTCGTTGTAAATAGTGGCAATCATTTAAATTATTTAGTATTTAAACAAATAGTTCGTTGACGGCAGCTGGACTATAAGATTGAAAACCTAACAGTAATGCTATCACTTTGAGTGGATACAGGTACATACATAAGTTGTGGGTCTATAAACTTGCTCTGGTAAGTAGTTTAACTTTGCCTACTGTGATACTTCCTTATAGCGTTTTTGTGTTTTAGATTAACAACAAAGGTGGACTCACCCTAAGAGAAAATAATAAAATGGGCACTGATACCCGTTCTAAACCGTCGTTTGACGTTTTAATCATAATTCTAAGAAACATATTAATTTCCAGGGTAAATAGCATTGCATTGGATGTCTTTTTAAAAACTAACCATCTCGTCTCTTTTTCTGTAGGCAGCTTGGAAAATAGAAAACTAATTTTAAATAAAAGACTTCACTGCGGAAAACTTTTAGGTGCGTTTTGCGTGAGCACCTTTGAAAAACGCTACAATATTTCAGATCGCTTAGTTATGAGAGCCATATAATCGCAAATAATTCCCCATAGCTGTAGATTTCAGAGGTAATTGACGTTTTTCTTTTTACGCAAGAAACAGAAAACCACAGATATTTCACCAATTCTTATACTCCTACTTGAAATCATTCCCCAGTACATATTAAAGGTATCGCCGTAAAGATAGGCTAAAAGACCGTGTACTATTTAGTGCCGCATGTCTTGATTCAATCTCTTGTCTAATTTGGTTTGCTTTCGTTGGTTATGATCGTATTATCTGATTAATAAATTGTTGGTTAGCAAAAGATGATATTATTACGAAAAATGAAGGATGGAGGTGGTGGGTGTGTCTGGCCAAAAAAAACCCCGTAAATTTCGTGTAGTCGAGTTCGAACTTACGGATGCAAAGAGGATGTAAAACGGGGAAAAAACGTGCCCTCCGTTTGAAAACGCCATGCATCCGTTGTGTACTCATTACATACGTGTTTCATACGCTCTATCCATCGAGCATCCGTTCACTTTGATTTCACCCGCGCAAAAAGTTTTGAGCTGCACAAAACTTTTATAACAGATGAACTTTCTGCCGTGTACGATGTAAATGCGCGACATATACGAGCAACAAACGTTCCATGTCCGTTATCATCCGTTTCACATCCACTGTATCCTCTCTGCATCCTCGCAAGTCACATCCGCTCCAGCTGAAAACGGAAAGAGGGAAGAAAGTTAAGGTACATGGAACGTCTATACATCGTTAGTAGCACGGAAATAGAAAGGATGTAAGCGTATGCGTCTCTTACATAAAGTTTTCAAAGCGGACAAAGTGTTTGTATCTGGGATGTATCTGGTATATTGAAGGATGTCGGAGCTGTCATCCACGAAGCTGTCATCCATCCGCTTTCATCCGCTAGGCTTCCGATGACCATCCATATAACATCCCCGCTACATACGTCTCACGTTCGTTCTTTTCCGTTCTGTTTTCGCAAATTTTCGTCAATTTCTGGAGCGGATGAAACGGATGGAGCCACCCCCGAAAGTTTGCTCGTCCGCTGCGTCGTTTTTGCATACGTTTTGTGTCCATCGGCCACTTGGACCGGGTCTTAAGTTAAGAGCACAATAGCAATAAGGATTTAAACACTGTTGATAGAAACCCAACTTTCAAACTGTAGAATCTTTTGTAGAAAACTATTATTCTATACAGAATGCCCGTCTTCATAAGCCCGGTTGGTACAGAACAGATACAAACTGATTTAGGGCCTGATGAAAATCGTCTTAACTGCCAAGTAATTGCTATATTTATACATGTAGTAACAATAAGTGTGAAGTTGTCATAAAATTAACCATTAGCGAAAAAAACCGATGCCCTTATTCTCGGCAAAAAATATGGTATTGGTTAAATTTTGATTTAAACCAAAATGCAGAAAATATAATGGACAGGGGGAACATACGGAATTTTGGAAATACATTTTAGGTACAAGGCGTTATCTCCCTTTATAGAAAATATCAATAATTATTGATAACATTATTTAATTCCAACAATTTATTCGATAAACTGAATAGGATTTAACTACATACAAGAGTCTATGTAAGTTCTCCCCAAAAATCATATCTACTATGGCTTTACAGCTGATTGTTAAAACATATTTTTATTAATATATGTTAAAGGATTTGGGTTTATTTACATTATTTAATAGCAAGTATCTTGGGGCTGTTTATATTTTTTTACTGTCTCATATATATTTAGGGGCTAAATTATGAATATATTGGTTTGATACAGAAAGTCAATTATTGCTGAGACTGGAAGCCAAAAGCGGTGATTTGTAACACAGTTTAAATATAAGTTACTCTTTTGGCAGCACATTTGGAGTCATTATGACGAGGAAAATTTTGCCCCGGCAGTGGCGCTACGGCCTACTCTTACATCGAATTCCGACTACCAAGGGATCTTTTACGTTCATGCCAATGTATACACGGTACGTCGGTTTTTTCGTCCCATCCGAACGACAAGACAGTTGTCCTTGTCAGTCCCTCCATCCTGCATCACTAACAAGGGGAACCCACGCCGGAAAATCTGAATGAACTTTCTCGGCCAATGCAGGGATCTAACACCTGACCTCCAGGCTAGCAAGCCAGCGTCTTCCCCACTTAGCCACGTGATCCCCGATCTGGGAAGTACAGCTGCTGCTGCATTTTTGTGGATGCGGATGAAATGATTGGTGTAACCATTTAGTGATTAGCCCTGTGATTAGCACAAGGGAAAAATAAATCATAAAGCTGTGTATCATCTGCACAGGAGACGTGGTCAAATGATAGCCCAGAATGATGACCAGCTGCTTGGTACACATGGTAAAGACAATTCATCCAAGAACGGAACCCAGTGGTACGTCAAAGATCGTTCGGACTGTATAATAACTAATTGGTGTCTTTGGGACAAATGCGATTTAAACCCGACAAAATTTAAGATTTACATGTATATAAATATTAGTTTTAAGCTTGTACAAGAGAAGCCCATAATCAATTGTATTGGAAGTTGAAGACCAATCTTATAGTTCTGGAAGTGACAATCACCCTTGATCAGCATACCATAATAGATCATTAACGATCCTATTGAGAGTAGTTTTAGTCCAATGGCGCCATCCTTGATCATCAGACCATAGTACACTATTGACGAACCTATTGAGAATAGTTTCAGTCCCATGGCGCCATCGATATGCTGATTGGAATTCACAAATTTCAATAGGTTCCCCTCAACAGCTTTCTCGAGTATTTTTGACAAGAAGGGCAAATTCGATACGGGACAGCAATTTTTGAAGAGGTTCACTACATCAGATATACAGAGTAATGGAACACATTCAGTGATAAGACTGGTATTGATAATTTAGTGGGCAGTGGACAGTTGTACATAAAAGTACAACAAGAAAACATGGGTCGTGATTGAACCCAGATCGCATGACAATTTTCGGGATGTAACTACTTAAAGCAATCTCTTTCTCAGACGATTCATATGTACCCCAAACATTCTCATGCTACAATCTGAAATGTTTTGATCTGGTTTGTTAAGTATATTATGGATATTGTAATGATTAAATAGTTAATGATCGTTTTCCCGTATTGAGAATTTAGATGTCTTGTTACGATTGGCTCTAGCCTAAAGGCCGGGGCTGTAGAATTAATACGCCGTGCTCCAAACATGGATTCACAGATCCATCGGCCCAAATTTGGGCTATGAATAGAATCGGACTAGTTCAATTAGCACATACACCTGGGGATTCGGGTGCTGTAGGCCTCTCGAAATTATATTAATTTGATCAATTTTTTCGAAATTTCGAAGTCATGTCTTGGGTATTAAAATGACACTCTTAAAGGCAAACTCCATAGATTGTGTTGGACAGATCAAACATTAAAAAAGATGTTGCTTCAGATCTCGGGGGCTGCTCCTAGATTAGGGGTCCTGGAGATTAAGCTTCATTAGTAAATCCGCCACGGTCCTAATCAGTCCCGCAAGTGTCCAAATTCCAAAGTCTCGTCTTGGTGCACACTAGGATTCGATTCGAACCAGGAGCAGTTGTAACACATTGCGATCTGGATAATGTCACAATTGATGTTTAAAATTCAACATAATATGTCTTTGATTCAACCACATGTCTTTGATTTCAAGATACACTTAAGATAGATAGAAATGGGGTTTAACGTCCACTCGACACAAACTAGGTCATTTTGGGACTAACATATGGTTTCAATTTTTTTTATTTCAATAATTCGCTTCCACGTAGGGGTCTTTAGCAGTGGGAGGAAACCGGAGTGCGGGGTTGAGAAGGCGCCCCTATCTCCACGCCACATACGCTCAGACCAGGGATCGAAACCACAGCTGAAAGCCAGAGGTGACCGGCCAGCTAGAGGTCGAAGCGCGGCACTCTAGACCACTAGGCCATCCCAACCTCCCGATACACTTAAGTCAAATTAGAAATAGAAATATTGTTGAGAACAAGCCCTATCCGAAAGCATACATACACACTTGGGATTGCTAATTAATTGCCGAGTTCTTTGCCAGATTCACTGGATAATAAACAGTCCATCGTACTAATTATTATAGTAGAAAACCTCATTAGTGGATTAATTTAGACGTATATTATTTTCTATATAGCCCACTTCAGTTTATCAACTTACTGTTGATAAGTATTCCGTGTATCTAAAATGATTCATTGATATTGTAATTTACTATAGGATGATATTCTACGGGAGTGAAACAAAATAAACATATTTACGTTCCAGATGCCCGACTCACACCATATACGATATCCGTCGACACCTAGAGGAAAAAAGCAACTAATTTAATCATTTATTACTTTTTGACAATATCATTTCAGATTGCTCATTTAGTATAAATCAAAAAAAAAAAAAGATTGTTTACGTATGTGAACTGTTGAAGTGGCAAACATGCCCTGTACTCGTTTGACTCACTAAAACTAATTAGAATTTGTGTTTCATTATATAACCTTATAATTAACAATAATATTTCCATTATGAACGGTTTTTCTAACGTAACGTAAATGACTTTGTTGACTAGGCTTTAGGCCAATGAGTTCAGCTGCCAGTGCGATCGACTACAAAACCCTTGGTTACCATGTAACTCATTCCTGAAACTTTCCAGCGCCAACCAACAGCTTTTATTGACATATCTAACAGCAACAAAATAATAACACAAATTAGAGAAATATTTCAATTAGTAAATTTTTCTTGACTATTTGCACGCAAGAAATTCATTTGTAAAAGATTTTGTTGATACTGCAAAATTATTATTCCTTTAATAAGACAGTATAAAATGTCAGAAATACTTCTGTTAATTTTTGTCCGACAATGTTGCTGCTTAGTATTTTTAAAGCTGCAATTTCATATTTTCAAGTTATATTTTTAAAATACATTAAAATAAAGCCTTAAAATAGATGGTATCTATAAACAGTCCTATCTTGTTAAAGAATAATCCTATTAATCCAATAATTCACTATTACCGGTTGAGAAATTGGTAAATATATCATTTTCAACTTCAAATTCAAACGTTTGAAGACAGCTATTCCATGGGGGAATGGGAAAACAAGGGGGGTAACTTGTGTCAATAATTTTTAAGTGTGTGGAATAATGCCTATGATCGTTTAATAGCGAGTTGACAACCTATTGAGCGAAAGACAGAACTTAATATTATGGTTTAGTTTTCTTTGAAAATATGAAATTATCGCTTTAACAGTGAATTTCGGCAATATCAGTAAGAGACGTTGCTTCCAGGGTTACTATTTAAGAGGAACAATTCATGGGAAAATGTGTATTCAAAATATCAAGATAAGACAAAACTGGATTTGGCGATACAATGAAATCAAAACGACCAATTTTATCCCTTTTGACGTGTTATGTACTTGGATCCCATGTGCTTGTGTTAAATTTGAAATTTTCCTTTTGTTACCAACATTGCCTGAGATGGCATTTATTACCAGATGCATTTTTGGGGTGATGTAAATTAATGAAAATTCCTGACAGGTAGCTTGTGGATTCTTAAAGCTTGGAAATACGCCCATACAGCAGCTGTGTCTCGACTACAGCTTATCCGAAAGGAAAACTTGAATGTAATTGAAGAAATCTCATAAGGACTAGCCTGTATTATTATTAAGCTCGAGGGGTTTTCGAAAAAGTGCGCATAATTAGGAGACGGAAAGTCGCAGAACGAAGAATAGCAATAAAGTTCATCTTATTCAAAAGGAAAACTTGGATGTTGATCAAATTTAATTCAATAAATTTTAATCTGTTCACAAACTTGATCAAATCCTTTAATAGCTTCTATCGCGTTAACGGGGTTTTCAGAAAAAAAGGGAGAAATTCGGAGAAGCAGAATAGAAATATAGTTCATCTTCCAATTTGAGAAACAAAATCCGTCAGTAAGCGTCGATTATAATACTGTCCCACGGTTTCGACATATAAATGTTTACGGAAGGGTTCACGATTATATATCCGTATAAAATGACTTAAAACCTATAGATTTGACACAACAATAAAAGTTTTAACAGAACACAATTTTTATGGGAAACAATCACTGGTTTTATTCTAAAGCACAACGTTTCGACAAGTAACCTCTTATCGTTATCAAGCAAAATGACATTTAGTGTGTGTGAAATAGCTTTATTTAACGTCCGCTTCCACCGAGGTGATATCGCAGACATTTAGTAAACCCGGGTTTAATATATAAGAGTTCATGATGAAGCCATTTACAAAAATTAAATAACAATAACAATGAGACGTAAAATATTAAATAAAAACAACACAGTATAATAAACTCACGGTCCAGCCAAAGGATAATATTAACTAACAATGAATGCCTTCAAAGGGAGCCTTGGGTGAAACCATATTACAGTTAATGAGGTGATCAAGATGAGACCATTTACCAAGAAATACAAACACTACATGACCCTACATCAGTATTGACTAAATAAACAAGAATAATATAATATGCTTACTAATCAAGCAATCCAGGATGAGTTGTTGGTAGCAGCTTTAGATATGTGTTCCGAACTTCGTTTATCTATGGCCTGTTTAGTTTCACCAATGTATGAGAAATCACAAGAGCAACTGCCTTGGTAGACGACTCCTTTAGGCTGAATAGGAAGTGTTGGCTTTAGTTTACCATTCGCTTTCAGTATCTGTTTCAAGGTGGTTAGGGACAGAGAATGTGGTATCGATGTTGGACTTCTTGAGTAAATTGCTGACTTGGTATGATAGGTTGCAATAAAATGGTAAAGTTTTTCTGATCATCTCTTTGGGTGTTTTTGGTTGGTTTCTCTTGGTGTTATTTGTTGTTTCTTTGGTTTGCTTATTGACTAGTTTTGGAGGGTAGTTATTCAAGTAGATGTTCCAATTCATCCTGCAGAAACTCAGGTTCACAAATACTTATGGCTCTGCGTGCAAGTGTTGATATAAGGCCTTTTTTTGATGTAGTGGGGGTGGCTTGGTTTGTAATTAATGTGCTGATCTGTATGGGTTGGCTTTCGATATATTTTGGTTTTCAAGTTATCACAACTTGAACGTCTAAAAACGGTAGAGCTTCGTCTTTTCGGTCTCAATGGTGGATTTGATCCTTGGATGCTGTTTATTCAGAGGATCTAAAAGGGTCATTGGTTCATCTTTTTCATCCAGTAACACAAACGTATCGTCGACTTTGCGCGACCACGTAATTGGAGTGACAGGTGAGGTTCTGAATGCGCGTTCTTCGAAGTCAGTCGTGAAAATTTCAGAAATTAATGGTGAAAGGGGACTGCCCATAGGCAAACCACTAACTTGCTTGTATAGGTCATCCCCACCCAAATTTTTAATTTTGGTTACATTTTATTATGCTGACTACATAGTAGAATGACTGAACACAGCCTTCGGCTTCATCTTTTGGAACTTTGCTGGTCGAAATAACCATACTTATATTATAAACCTAATCAAATAGATTTATATCCTGTCATAGGACAGTAGCACCCCCTCTTCAAATATTTTATCGTATATAACATATTTTCTAAGCGATGGCGTCAACAACTCATTGACTTAGTTTAGTTAAATATAACATTGACGTTTACTAAAAGCGAAGTGAGCCCACAGGACATACATATTATGTAGGGAATATATTTGGTGAGCAATAACAAGAACATCAATACTATACCGGGATGAAGAGCATCAACATTAATATAGCTTGATGCTGGGTAACCGTTCCCGCGGGACATAAATAGCTGTAAAATAAACACCTCCCGAATACATTGTCCATTGGAATCTTAATCAAATAATTAGTAAATTTATAAGTCAAACAACATCAAGTGGACTTTTGTTGAATTTTAATTGAAAACTGGAATATGTCTATTTAGAAGCATTTTAATGGACATTAATAATGATAAAGTAAAATATATAATGTAAATAAATGCATGTATAAACGTATTTTGTTATTAATTTGTTAAAATAAAAATCGCACGTAAGTTTAGAGGAATGACTTTATAAATGTTTACTTAATGACGTCGAATTCAACGATTTTCTTTTGCTGAAACTATTATTTAAGAAAATAATTTCCACCAGAATCGACCCTAACCACTTTCCGGCTAGTATCATTTAGATTTAAAGTTAAAAAAATATTAAACCACTACAAATAAATTGACTTCCCATATGCCGTACACTTGCCTTAATAGACGACCAGTAATAAAAAATGGCGTCCTGTTTTCTAGGAGTTAACCTTTATCGACGGTTAACTGACAAGACACAAAAATAATAAATCTGATAGCTGCATAAATAAAAAGCCATCTTTATTTCAAGTTTTTGACGCAGGCCCAAATTATTTCGGTTTGGACTTTCCGAGAACGGAATAATGCAGGCATAAATATTTTCGCGGGATCCTTATCGAAGATTACACCGTCAGTTTCGCATTTGCCCTTTTTGATTCAGGAACTGGTTTCATTCGTTTGGAAATCTTATTTTGTTTTTCCAGTACAATCTACATACAGCTTGACATGCTTATTCTATGGACAAATACGCATCGAAGTTTGAATATTACGTCATAATTACAAGATGGTTGCGATGACGTGATGCTGGGTTCCCAGATCGTATAATATGGTCGTACTTGTTTTTCCAAACGCTACAATTAATGTATAAAACCCCAATCAATTATCTTCTAACATCCGTTGATTTGTGAGGGGACAATGAAGCAAGATGTACGGACTTACGTAAATATGGCTTGGGGGAGGGGATGGAGAATCTTTCTTTCAAGAAAGCACGCAACTTGACTCAGTTATAGATCTTACCATCCAAAACGCACACACTAGACCACTTAGCCACCCAAACCCCACTCATTAAAAAAAAAGAAGAATAAGTATTTGCTTATTGATTGGGGGGGGGGGTGCTTTGTTTTCCTTGACTAGCCAAGTGTCACACTTCATTCTTGATATTAGTAATGTAGAAAATACCCTAAACGCTTAATTGGGTATCGATATGCATTACAAGTGTTCGAATATGGATCTCTTTTATTTTCTTCTTGTCTATTGTTATTGTAAGAATGTAGGTAATTTAATGAAGGTCAGGTAACATATAATAGCATCATATAGAAGGAATCTTTCGGTACAAACTGTCGAATAACGATCGGTGTTACAAAACCTGACATCTTTCTTTTATCAATATTACAAAACATAACTAGCTTGATACTCGGCTTCCCCCGGTGCAAGATCTACTGACTCCGTTACTATAATTATTAAACTTAATTTGCATAATAAACAGTAGACTGGTGGCCAGTCTTCTCCACACACCAAAAATTGGCCAGTCCTCTCAAAAAAAAAAACGAAAAAAAAACGTAAGCTCTAGAGACTGGGCAAATAGAGCTTCATTCTCATCTAGTAGGCCAATCTGCATTATGTTGGTCGTGTGACGTCGTGCACGTGATCACGACATATCTAACATCACGTGATAATAAACATGGCTGTCGACTAACTGGCAAACTTTCCCGAACCACACGGCGCGCACAAAAAAACGTCTTTCTTTTGTAAATAAGCAGTCATTATTGACCTCTGATACTCCTTTGGATCCTTATAACCAAGAGCCGGTAAAACATTTGCAATCGCCTCGTCAATATCCGCTAATTCGGACATGATTCCACAATTACAACGGCGTGTGTGTGAAGCCGCGATAATCGAGACTTTATTTACAAATTCGTGTCACGTGACTCGGGGCTTGCTTGACAACTGTCAATCATTCCAAATAAGGAACAACGTAAAACAGGACAGGAACGCCCATTTTATTGTGAAGCTCGCAAATTGTCCAGTCTCTGGTGCTGGTTACAGGTTTACTCAAATTTTTTTTTTATACAAATGGAAACGAAAGTGTTGGTTTACTAAAAATTAATACTTTTATATAAATCGAAATGTAAAATAAATAGAAGAGACTGGGCCAGTCTAAATAAACAGAGTCACTCCCGGTTAACCATTGATTGCAGTAAAACAGTCCAGTTTGGCTGTGTTAAACTAATAAATGGCCTTGGCCATCATAAATCATGGCCAAAAACATTCACGGGTAGGGCATGCTGGTTAATTTGATACCGCATATGTGGAGGTGGGCGCTGGAACGAAGCATAATGGGCGAACATACATCTATGCCCTTACACGTCTTTTATTTTATTGACAGATGCATTACGTTGGAGTTAAATATGTATATTGCAGGCCTTTTGGGTGGAATAGAACACCTTTATCATTTAATAATAATATAACGATAACATTGATAACATTGTTTTAATGATACTTGTCAATCGAGACTAATTTGTCAAAACACCCATCCTCCCGTCAAAAGGCAACACCTTGTAACTCTCTTTTTTCTCATTTTTAGAAAACATGAATTAAATATTAAACCCTAGCTTATGCAGTGATTTGACTATTGAGTTACTGGGGTTTTTTATGGCAAACTAGGCAAATGAAAGAAGTAAATTGCTAGGTTGTGTCATGGGTGTAACTTTACTGCTTACAAAATGAAAAGATTGGAAGATAGTATACAATAGGAAGCACATACCCTAGTAACTACAAATTTGGTCCTAACTCAATTTTGACAAAAAAGTGAGTTACTAGATTTTTATTTTTGAACTATTATTACAATAACAAACAGCTATTTAAAGTTCAGTTTCCACCCCCTCCTAAATACATCTAAGCGCAAGTGAATAATTGAAATAAAATTAAACCATAAGTTGCCGAGCGGACGTTAAATTTATCGTTATTGTGTATTCCATCCATCGATGCAGAGACGTAATATTATCGACTTAATGTGGTTATAGCCAAGCTCTTATGAATCTTAAAAAATGAAATGAACTACATCGGTTCGGTAATTGATGGCAAAAATTGACTATGCCACTTTAAAGCGTGGCGCATTTCACATAAATTTTGCGCTAAAGATTCTCTAATCAATATCCAGTGTGAACTTTTACGATTAACCAGCTAGAACTACGTCAAATTCCAATTGTCATTTTTAAAAACACAAAAACACCTGAATGAAAACAAAGTGCGCAAAGACCAGTGTTTGAACATGTAATGGGCCAAAGCTTGTATCTTTGAAAAACAAAATAAAACAGTTATAGTTTCTGTTTTGCTCTACATTTACACAAAGCGGAAAGAAAGTAAAAGGGTTCCGTGTACACACGTGTGTGCACGTAAGAGAAGGGGGGAGAGTTTAATGTCCATACGATACAAACTAGGTCATTTCGGGACTAACATATGGTTCTTAATTTTTCAAAAATGCGCTTGCCCGTATGGGTCTTTAGCAGTGGGAGGAACCGGAGATAACCAACGATATTTCATAAGTAGATTTATGGGCAAATAACTAATCTATCAGAAGAAATATAACTTTATTAGAAACATGGGTTTTGCAACGTTCTATTCAAGTTAATCTGATGTTAGCTGGTTGTTTTTACTAGGATTATATTGCACTTTCTAACAAGACTGTTTCAGCCAAATGCTAATGAAATAATTCAATGGATTGGGCGAGATGCCAAATTCTTTACATGTCGAGATTGAACACTTCCTCGAAGTTTTTGTTCAGGGACTTCAGCTTTAAGAATAAAACCAAAGTCTTTGACAATAACAGCAGCAAACTGCTCGTAACTTATAAGTATATATACATCAAGCTGCCACTGAGCAAATGCACTTCCTGTCTATATCTTTTAATATGCCACTTTAACAAGATCTGTCTTTGTGTCTATTGAATTAATTCTGAAGTAGACTGAAGTATTGAAAAGATTTATTTTTAGACTGGTGGGTGATTTATGTGTGTCTTCTAGATATAGAATTGTATTGTTTGTGTTTTCCAGGTCACTGGTGAAAATGGAACATGTTTTTGAAGCTTTATTGGCTTTAACAGTTATTTTAGCAGGTATTTAATACTTTGATTTATGTCTTGGTAACAAATCAAATGTAACGCATAAACATTATTCTAGGCGCCCGAATATAAGTCACGACCGTGATTGATTTGAAGATTTCAGCTAATACAAGACAAATCCAACGGGAAGTTTCGATCCGATATTCACAAAATTCTCGAACTCAACCGTAATTATGGTGAAACAGTGATGCAGTTGAACGGTTTTTAAAATCAAATACAAATTGTGACCTTTAAAGGGTCAACAAGCTAAAAATTAAATGTAATTTTTGTACAGTCAGGGGTAAAAATTAGGAAAGACACGGTCCGATATGCTTCAAAATCAAAAGGAACAGGGGGGGGGGGGTCTTTGGGTTATTAATCTATATTTTAAGTTTCATCAAAATCAGATAAATTGTGACATTGAAAGAATTCCTACAAGATATACACGTGATTTTTCGTACAATCAGGGGCCATAATGCATGAAATTCCGGTCCGAACGCATGAACATTATTCTAGGTGAGCGAATAGAAGTCCCGACCGTGATTGATTTGAAGATTTCAGCTAATACAAGACAAATCCAACGGGATGTCTAATAAACTGTTTCAATGGCATTTAGTAATTGAACTAGAGTATACAGGTCACAATTCTATGGAATACAATTACTGCTAGTCGAAACGTCGCTCAGTTATAAGCAGTAATTGTATTCCATAGAATTGTGACCTGTATAAATCCAACGGGATGTGCCAATATCAAAATGAACCTAGGTCTGTGGGATAAACCTATATTTCAAGTTTCGTCAAAATCGAATAAAAATTGTAACCTGTAGAGAGTCCACAAACAAATTGTGAACGGACGCGGGTGACGGCATAATTTGTTATAAAATAGGGATGAGGAAATGATACCAAACATGTTAAAAGTATCGGTTAAAACGAAAGACAAAATATAATAGAACACGTCCGCGAATTCTGATACTAAATTATTTCAAGCGACACTAAATCTATGCAAGCTAGAATAATTTATTGTCATTAAACAGTACTTTATTATATTAAGTGTTGAAATGGATATTAATTTAACGATTCCTCTACTTCCATTGTTCTTGAATTATACACCATGTGGTTCGGCCTTTAACGTCACTTACTGTAAGAAGAAAAACAACGTCATTCATGGAGCCATCATAGCATATTTCAACGCGAGGTAATAGCTGGACGTTGGTTTTCATAGATTAATAAGAATATTATTACTATATGACAACAATGAGATAGATATATATCCCACGCGTGTTCTTATGGCTAGGCACCGAGTTCACAAAGCATTCCCAGACTTTATTCAAAAGTGTTCGCCTTATTCTAACTAAAATATAACTCTTTATAAAACTTGTTGTTTAAATGTGTCAAATACATCAATAAGAAACTATGTGCAAAGTTTTGCGATTCTTGATCTAAAAGATTATTAACAATGACTGAAAGTTGAGTAAATTCTCAACTTAAGTCTGAGAATGCTTTGTGAACTTGGGGCATGATATGGCTAAGAATTTCATTTGATAATTTGTCAGTCAGTCATCGTTTCAAAATGTAAAGCCAATAGTCCGATTCGGTTTGTTACATTGGGTGAAAGAATGATGATATAATGGAATCGAGCGCCAAAGGCAAGAAATAATTTCAGACAGCTACGTTCAATATTTTTGCGCCCACTCCCTCTTCTCTCCTTTAAACCCGCGCATTATTTCATTTGCAGCATGACGTCTCCATCAGTCATCACTATTATCAAGTAAAAACAAGTAATTAATTGATAATAATGTGGTTAATAAAACGTTCCGCCATCTTGGAAATGTGCTAAATTGTTAAACCTCCTCTGAACCATTAACTGCCCCTGCTGATGTTCCACACGACTCAGTACTAAGTCCGTTACTTTTCATTATATACATCAACGATATAGTAAATATCATAAAATCAAATATTAGATTATTTGCTGATGGCACTAGCTAGTTTATATATAAAAATAACTGACCCAACCGAATGTGCGGAAGTCTTAAATGATGATTTAGAGAGAGTAAACCTTTGGGCTAAAACGTGGCTTTTATTTAACCCGCTGAAAACTGAAGCACTAGCACTAGCAAATAAACAGAATTTAATTCTTCCGATACTAAATCTAGACAATGTTGCAATCAAAGAAGTTTCTGAGCACAATACCTGGGGTTGACTTTCCAAACAAACTGTAAGTGGGATACTCATATAATCTAACATCAAAGCCTACAAAATAAAACTTATTCCACTATTTCTACCCGAAAAGCCGACGTATTTGCGGTTAGGAATAGGGTCGCCTGTCCAGCCTCGTGGGTTTTCTCCGGGCACTCCAGTTTCCTCCGACTGCTAAAGACTCCTACGCGCAAGCGAATTGTTGAAATAAAATTGAAACCATATGTTAGTCCCGAAATGACCTCGTTTGTTTCGAGTGGACGTTGAACCCCTTTTCTCCCTCTCTCTCTCCCTCGCTATCTTGACTGCGATATCATTTTTGTGGAAGCAGACGTTAAAGATACAAGATACTACTAATAATAATCGAATAACGCATCATGTCAAACAATTCAATGCATAGGATTTAAGGGACAGTCTAATAAAGACGATGTCCTTTAAGTGTCAATGCTACCATTGCAGATATAATAATATTATTGTACTCAATGAACTAGTTTAAATACTCGCGTACTTGCTCAATATCGTGACGGGGATTATATGGCAACCTGTTCAGCTTTGAGCGGATATTGGATGCCAATGTCAGGCGAAGAAATACGATCTACTTTTTTGTTGCTTATACTGTTGAACAGGTTCTATTGAAGGTAAAATAAACGTTTCAGAGATTATAATCGCCTATCAAATATTGTCTCAAAGTATTGACTAAGATTGAATGACTCTTTGCAAATTATATTTATGTAATATTTCCGTGATGATATAGAGTTCTGACAGTGATACTGTGAAAGAAAACACGATAAATGGATTGAATAATAAACCAGAAGTTCAAAGAGATGTGTTTATAATAACAATTATATTGATGATGCCATTTTCTTTTTATGGTATCAGTATTTCTAGATAATTTGACAGAAAAAAAAATCATCAAGTGGAAATCGAATACAATTCACATAGCAGTATAAAATGGCAAATAAATATTATTCATACTTCTCAAACAAAAAATAAAAGAAATTTCTTAAGAAATCATTTTAATTTTTATAACTGGAAATAATCTTTAGAAGAGGGAAGAAAAAAGAGGACTCGGGAAATCCACTATATTAGGTAGGCGATCCCATTCCTTGTTAAGGGGCAAGGTCAGCGTTCCGTCTCCATGGTACATTGCACCACCAACAACTGATATTATATATAGTGACAAAATCCTTTAAGTTATAAGATATGCCTGTTTTAAAAGGACGAATTTGTAAATTTAACCAATGTTTCAGATATTGGCATTTATAATACAATGCATACTTCTGTTTGTGTGGTTTATCATAACTTTATCCATATTTGTATTTAATTAAATTACTCTTATCAATGTTATTTGTCTTTTTATCATCATTTAAGCGAGTCCATGTATTAGTGAGATATAGTTATAGACTCATTCAAAATATACAAAAATTACTAATTAAAACTCTAGTTTTCATTATTTTCAACGCCAAGAAAGATGCTCTGGTGATTTGACCCGGTTTAGGACTTTTATTTTCTTCTAATCCTTTCCGCCTTTGAAGAAAGTAGAGGATTATTAAAATAGATTCGTTTATCCGTACGTCTGAAGAGGATTTTCTGATTAGCCCATGAAAAGAGGCACATGGCAGAAGCGATTTGAAGTCTATGTACATGGATAAACAGTAGTTAGCTGATATCAAGAACTTAATGACCTGCGAGTAAAAAAAGGCAATCATCAAACAGAACTGGTATTCCTTATACAGGATACCTGTCAAGTTTCATTCGATTTTGTTCTTTTACGAAGGAAGGGGGGGGGGTAGAATTGAAATTATACTGACAACCCCAAGAACTTGCATCATCAATTAAAAACGGATATATTCTGTATGTGCATTAAGTGCGATTGGTTTGTAGTATCTCTGGTTTTGTTTCAAACAAGGAAAGGGCAGGCGAAAAAGGGGGCACAATGTTTTCATTAGGTTGGGCATTTCCTTGAGTATTCAAGGTAACTCTGTCGAAATTCGAAGGCACCCCACCCCCATACTCCAGTAAGACAGAAATCCCATCGGATCCGACCATTATCAACCATTTCCAGTTTCTTTTGTTTTGCATTTACGAGAGTAAGGTGGGCGATTGACTACCTGCCCAGCCCGTCTCTGCAATGAGAAATTTTTGCTATGGGTTAAACAGAGGGAAGAAGAATTTAAATGCTAATAATTAATCGAGTGTCATCTATATAGGGACACCAGCCCCAATGTTGATTTGTCAAATACAACTAGAGTGATGTCCAGTCGTCATTTGTCCTGCTTTGGCATGTCCAAATAATAGGTGAACTGCGAGTTCTACTGTTTACTGTTGTGACAGTGGTCACCGATTATATCTGTTGTAATGGACCGTCTGCTTGCACTTGAATACACACCATGTCATCTGTAAAAGACAACGGTCCGCCAAGTCGAATAATGGCACTGCGGACCGTCTAGACCTTGATGCAGACTCATCTACTTCAATAGCCTCACGACATTGAGCAATAACGGTGGGCTGTTCATTATCAAATGGTTCACTGCATATCTGACGAACAGGCGATACTGTATCAATCTTTGTCTCAACATTTGAATTATTTTATGAAATAAATTTGCCACGTACTTCAAAAGGCAAGACCAGCTTCCGCGGTGAACCGGAAGTGGCCACAGACGACATACCCTACGCAGTGAGCTGGGGGAGACCTCAAATGAAATTTAGTTGATACTGGATGAATGTCGTGAGAGAGAGAGAAATGGGGTTTAATGTCCACTCGACACAAACCAGGTCATTTTGGAACTAACATATAGTTTTAATTTTATTTCAATAATTCGCTTGCGCGTAGGGGTCTTTAACAGTGGGAGGAAACCGAAGTGCCCGGAGGAAACCCACGAGGTTGAGAAGGCGCCCCTATCTCCATGCCACATACGCTCACATCAGGGATCGAAACCACAACCGCAAGCCAGCTAGAGGTCGAAGCGCGGCACCCTAGATGACTAGGCCATGAATGTCGTTGTATTGGGTCTAACGTCTGAGTATCATTAAACTCTGGTCCTCGATCAGAAATCTAATTACCTAATTGTACTTTCTCATAAATTGACACGAGGAATCACCCAATCACTAAAATATACAAGAATGGATTCAGCTACCCCCAAAACGTATATTTTGACACCAAACTTGATCTTTATGCAAAATTCGAATTTTCCCGCCAAATCTGACCACCATCTTGAATAGCCCCCAATATTGACTCCGCCGTAACACGTATCACAAAAATGTGTATGGAAATGAATTCAGTTACGCAGAAAACGTATATTTTGATAAAATACATTAAGATCG
The DNA here is from genome assembly GCA_963678685.1 of Patella ulyssiponensis. Classification (NCBI taxonomy): domain Eukaryota; kingdom Metazoa; phylum Mollusca; class Gastropoda; family Patellidae; genus Patella; species Patella ulyssiponensis. The sequence goes on from OY783229.1 coordinate 56,445,575, forward strand.
ATCATAAAATGGCCGCCCAACAAGAATCACGGGGTGTCATGTCACCCGAAAAATCAGAAAAACTATTCTATAAGATAAGATTATAATTTCAGTGTTCCAATCTTTGCTATTTGTAACATAGTTACGAATTTCCATGCAAACTACGGTGATGTATGTTGAGAATTTTGGAATTGAACAAAATTTTACTTGCTCAAAGCCTCAAATTGTGTATCAATGGCAGCCGTAAATAAGAATTATCACGGATAAAAAATTGCAGCTACTTATGTCACTTATGATACAGCTCGAACGTGCTAATCATTCGGAACCCACCCCCGCCCCTCCATGCGAGAAGGAGTGGTGTAACTTGTATAGATTTATAACAATAATACCCTGACCAGGTTCGATAATGGGCATGCTTTTGCTTAGTTTATATACAGTGATATATTGACACTTCGAGTATAGTACATCACTGACACATGTCTAATTACACCCGTACTCAAAATCAATTGATTAAAGATGACTGCACACATTTTACAAATGCTAGCAGTTTGGATCGGTAGCAAATAGATCAGCCTTTTAATAGTTGTTTCATATTATATTGGTCGTTGTATGTGATTGCATCATGCTCATTGATCATAGTGAGGTTGGGTGGCCGAATGGTTAGCGCGGGCGCGCTGTATCGTAAGGGCGAGACATTAAGTAATATATTCTAACAAGAGGGCCGCACCCTCGAGACCATTAAACAACTTAAAATACAGATAATCTGCACGTGCTTTTACAGTGAAATACGTCACACGAGTCCAATATTGCACTAGTATGAATAAAATACGATTGGCAAATTGCCCGTACGATTATTTGAAATAATGGTAAGCCAACAGCAAAGGGTGACGTCACATCTGTATTTTAAAGGGGTTTAGTTACCTCCAAATGCCACTCCACAGTTTTATATTGATGTAATGGATCGGTAACAGCGTTCTGAAATAATAATATTAGAAAATTGACTTTTGTGTTCTGAATGACATGTCAAAGTTATATAACTCTGATCAATCATTTAATAGTCCGATATTTACAGTGTTAGTTCTATAAATCCACGGTTATCGCGAGTTTGAGACTGTGATAAAGCAGGGATTTAATGATTTCATCTATACTGCGTGCCATAGAAAACGCACCACTTAGTTTTTCGTATAACAAAATGATCCTGTAAACATATATTATTTATTTTGCTTCTTATTGTGAACAATATTCAAATAGGAACACATCAATAACAACGCATTTGCACATTTATGGATGTTTAATCTGTAATTAACGGTACAAAGTCAGAGGGGTCAAAACCAAAAGTACGACACAGATGTCAGTAGCGCGTGTGTCCTCCACTGGCTCCTACGCACGCTGTGCAGCGACGTAGCATGGAATTAACCATCTGTGTCGAACGAAAACACGACTCGTGTACTGATTATAAATTTTTCATTAGATATTTTGGTTCCCATATATCCACGACAAGATAACAATATCAATATTGGTTGAAACGGACCAATATGGACCAATAATTCAGAAGAGGTCAGTACTGTTTGACACGCAATTAACTCTTTAATCATTAAAGGAGGCGGGTCGCTAGCTTAATAGTAAGTGCAAGAGGACCGCACTACACGCAAAACAAAAATCTACAAGATAAACCTGCGTACAAGACAGAAAAAAGAAATTGCAAAAAATAAACAAACATCAAATCAAGTGACATTGCAAACACGACTTAAAGGTCAATTCAAATCAACATTAATGCTGTTAACTTATGTGATGGACTTCTGATATCCAATATTTAAGACAAAATGACAATTTTAAAATTGGTACACGAATCGCGTGACAGAATTCTCTCCAGCGCAATTTGTAATGAAGTGCTTCGATGAGCGAGGATAAACATATCCTACAGGAATAACCAGACGCCAAAGACTGCCATTCAATTTGGATATTGGCGTATTTCGCCAAACATGACTGATCTGAAATTACTGTAGAAACAGAAACGATTAAATGTAAATCAGTTACATTCATATTACATTATTATATACGCTGCCACCCATTTGTGTCCATTTTTAGGTGCCACAGAGTTGAGAATAAGCTCCTTTAAGTAATACGATCTGGCTGTAACATAATCCTCAGCCCACAAAAACGAACCTTGTAACCACACAACTACCGTGACCTCTTTTATCGGACTTTCAACTTCAGCAGCTTTTTTATTTGCATATCACGTCCATTAAGAACAGTATACAAAACATACATGAAATAAAGATTGTTTGATTTTTAATACTTGTCTATATATTTGACAAATCTTTTATATTGTTATTGATTTTCTTGACGAACTAATTTTGTGAGTGTAGAGTTCTATTGTATGTGAAAGAATTATGGAGTATTTTATGTCATGATACTAGGAGGCTTTAAATTACTTTGAGATAAAGAATAGTCGGGGTTTAGAACTCCTAACAAGATGAATATTCCTCTCGCTTTTCAATTTTTATTTAGGAAAGCCAAAATGTGACAAAATGAAATTAAATGTGACGAAATAGCCTGTTTACATTTAAGTTTCAACTTAAAGTAGCTAAGTCTCTAACTCATTATCATCCAAAGTCTTACACGTTGAAAACACGAATTATTTGTCAATTTAAATCAACATTGATGTTGTTATCGTACCTTGGAAAGGAAGGCTGCAGATATCCAATATTTAAGACAAAATAAACATTTTACCATTGGTACACGAATCGTGTACCATAGTGCGTTTCAGCGTCCTTTGTAACAAGTGACCAGAATGAACAAGGCTAGACAAATTCCACAACTCAGTCAAACGGCTATGGACTAAGACTAGTAATTATTTCCCCTCATTTCATGATGGACGAATGTAGTGCGATTTATAAATAGACAATTTTTCCCTTATTTTTTTTCTCCCCTCTTCCTGCATTTTTGGGTTGACTTTTTGGTCTAGAATTGGAGAAAAGGCATCAAATTTTCAATTTCATAGCAGTTTTGGGTAATACTGAGGATATTACAGCGGAGGGATAGGGGGTGTAAAATGTCTTTCTGCGGAGCAATCATTGTGTCAGAAGTGAGATTTTCACCCCAATCAACTTAAAATCCCCGTAGCAAAAAATCTAAATGGTCAACCCCCTACAAACTTATGATGAGGAGATTGCCAAATGTGGTCCCCATTGTGCCTAAAAAGATTGGAAGCAACGGAATGTTGAGAAAAAAACTACAGCCTGTGATGTTACAGGCATTTAACATTGAAGTCAATGGGCAAATAATTACTAGTCTGAGTCCCTATAGCATAACTTATCTAGAGAGCATGCGCAAGAGACTGGAATAACCAGGCACTAAAAATTTCTATTGGGTTGAGGCCCATGCCGTATTTCGCTGGACATAACTGATTTGACATTAGAGTCAAAATGGAATCAATTGAATGTAAATCAGTTCATATACAATCAGGTCACATCATTATATGCGTTGCGACCCATTTGGGTCAATTTGTAGGTCCGAAATATTAGCTATTTAGCTGCTTTAAGATGTTGAATCGTTTGAAAAAGACAGTTGAAAGAGGTTACATATCTCTTTGACAGAGCAAATTATGTAGGGGGGGGGGGCAAGCGTTATGCACGGAAATAGATGTTAGTTTTCTCTTATCAAATACAAATAGTCGAGGTTTACAGAGGCGGATCCAGGATTTTCAGAAAGAGGGGGCCGCACCTACTTGGGAGTGCGAAGCCCGGAACAGTGATTTTTGAGTGAAAAAAATGCCCACAAGGACTAATTTCATACTAATACTGTAAATTAGGATTTCCAACCTAAACTATTTTTGTTCTCCTTTCTCGCGAGAATATTTGGAGCTAAAAATTGTTCGCCACCTCAAAAAATAGAGGGGGCGTGCGCCGGGTGCGCCCCCCTCTGGATCCGCGCCTGGACACCGGCACACCAACCAGGATGATCAGGCGTTGATCCTGGTGTTGGCCAAAAATGGTGTAAAACGATGAAGTGCGCGATTGTTTTACCGAGAGTTATTTCCCTCAACGAAAACACCAACACTGTTATGATTCAACAAGATTTAAAAACTATTTTTTGTGAAAGTTATTTTCTATTTTTAAAACAATGTACATCGTATATTTATTGTTTTACCAAGACTGTGATTGTGATCAAATCCGGGGATAAACAACCGAACTAATCACAGTGTATTCGTTTGGCTGCAACTACCACTGAAAGGAGTGACAACAGAGCGAGTTAATTAGTTGTCAGTATCACCCACCCCCTTTTCTTCTGCAAATTAAATACTAAAACAATTTATTTCTGCATTAACATATTTCATATTTATTGTAAAGATACATAAAATAGTACGCGAGGAAGTAAAGTAAATATTACACGCCAATAGCAAGCCCGTATCTAGCTCCCAAAATGGTGAGACGCCTCATAATGACCTACACGATTAATACCACAACTGATGGGGCGTCCAAACGGCTTGATTTGTGGAGTGCTTTATCCCGGAGGCGCACATAATGTTTTAATTCTAAATTCAATTTCTATATCACAGTTACGCCGTAATGCATAATGATAGTTGAGTTTGAATATCGTAAAAATCGGATTGAAACGGCCCGACAGAATGGCCGCTCGCTTCTAGATCGCAAATAGTGTTGTGGACCCTCTAGATGTCACAATTTTTATTTGATTTTGATGAAGTTTAAAATATGTTTATATCCCGAACATCTAGGCAGATTCACTCATATCGGACAGTGACTTCCTTGGTTACGCTTTTTTAGAGCTTGTTTTCTGTCCATCTTTTGAAAAGTGCGCGTATCTTGCATGGTAACCACTTGTTAAAGAAAATGTCAAACTTTGAAATCGTGCAAACCATTAACCTAGCCATTTAATGCTTATTCTGAAAGTTTTACAACAATCGGTCTGTAAACAAAGGTGATGTCTGTAAACATAATTTTGGTTGCTGAAATGTTTTTGCTATATAAGAAGGGACTTTTTGACAGATTTAAATAATTACCTTTTTCGTTAAGATTCTTTAAAAAAGAAATTACAGGACAACAAAACATATTAAGCTACTTGAATATAATGTATAAGTCACCAAGTGCATGATTGGGTGATGTAAAACCTATCAAACCTTCTACGAGAACAGGTCTTGTTTTTAATAAATATTGTGAGTTTTCTTTTATACAGCTGAAGTGTCAACAGCACCAACAGAGAAGACTAGTTTTACTTTGTTTACACGAAAAAGCACATGGAATGAAGCGTATTGTATATGTTGGTATTATGGTATGGATATGTTAGCACTCGACACCGAGGAGAAAGCCACTACATTTAAATATGTTTATGAGAACACAGTTATAAGCAGTGCGTCATCGTATGTATTTGGGCATGTATTAATGTTACTAATTCACGTATAAGAAAAGAAACCTGGATCCTCCATGCCCGGGTATTAACGGTGATTTTAGATATGAGAGAGAGAGATAGAAACTTGGGATTAACATCCACTTGACACAAACCAGGTCACTTCGGGACTAACATATGGTTTTTAATTTCATTTTTATAATTTGCTTGCAGGGGTCTTAAGCAGTGGGGGGGGGGGGGGCGGAGGACCCGGAGAAAACCCACGATGTTGGACAGGCGACCCTACTGCTTGTCACGTAGAACCGGGGAGGGGATTCGAAACCACGCCAGTTGACTCAATGACAGGCTATATCATACAGCGCCCACGTGCTAACCATTCGGCTATCCAAACCCCCGATTTTAAATTTGAATTTCGGGCTTTTATTTGTAATAGTGCCTTAGTAATGGCAAGCTACCCCACCCCATCCTCTTTTATAATGTATATAGTTTATATTTCTATTATTTTTTTAAAGATCTTTTTTTCTCGATTACAACACGGCCACCAAGAAAAAGCATGGGGAGAAAAAAAAGTTTCAATTTTGAAATTTTTGTATCGCTAGTTTGTACCATGTTACAATTATTTTTCCTTAAAGCACAATATTGGTGTCAGTCATTATCACATAGAATTGGTTAAACACTTTTCCAAATATAATGTTAACACAGAGATCATTGCTACGATAGATGAGTTATGAAACGTTCAAGAAAAGAAAGGAAAGTGACGAACGAAAAAGGAAAACGCAAGTGAAAAGTGATAACAAATACACGGGCGAATTTCTGCTCACTAATAATTCCGTCGAAGACCAAAAGTTATTACTTTGTGTATGAAATTGCGGGAGGATATCTGACAATTCAAAAACAAAATGACTGTCAATGTAAAATGCCCGTGCAATACCATGTTTTTATGACGTGTAGACTGAACAAAATCAAGGGAATGTATGACTATTTGTATTTTTCTAGTTTTCCTTTATCTAGTGACATTCAGTTACTAATTTCGCCCACAAGAAGAAAAACAAGATCGGTCGCGCCTGGGCATGAGCCCCTTGTCCACACAAGTGGGTCACGGTGGCTAAGTGGATAAGGTACTGGTTCGCTAGCATATATGGATGTCGAGTTTCCCATCCCTGCATTCCTTCAGATTTTCCGTGTAGTTCCCTCTTGTCAGTGATGCAAAATGGAGGGCCTAATAAGGACAGCTGTCTCGTCGTGACGAAAAATTGAGGTTCCGTGTACACCTTGGCGTGCACGTAAAAACACCCTTCACAGTTAGAATTCGATATAATAGTAGGCCGTAGTGCCACTGTCCGGGCAAAATTTCCCTCAAAGCATACTGGATGGCGTATGCCCGTCTTCATTAGCCCAGTTTGGAGCAGAACAGTAGGACGTTAAACCCCATTTCATTTCCTTTTGTCCAAACAACGCCGGTGATTTTCTAAGCCAATGGATTGTAGCGTCCACCAGCTTTACTATTATCTGTGAAGTTGTTCTTTTTGTTATGCCAGACCTATTGGTCATCAGTGGATTGGGGGCTGTGACAGGATATTCGTTTCGTTTCAGAATTTAGACAATAATTTGGGGATTGTCGGCTTAGAAGAACATTTTCATATAATATGATATTTGCAATAAACGTAGACTCCGCTTATTATTGAAAACCCGGGAGAGGACAGTCCTACTCAGGGTAATAGGCTATACAGATTCTTATGTATCTCAACTAGCGATTGGCAGACCTATCCCAAATGTTTCATCCGATCTCATTTGCAAACCCCACCAAAAATTCACGACCAATCAAAGCAGAAATTTTAACCAAATCTAAATCAGAATAAAAAGAACATATTATAAAAGTGCTCTTTTTCTTTAATTAGTTTTAGATCTAACGATCATTGGTTTGGTTTGTATAACAGCGGTATATCCGGGAATAACTATACCTATAACTGGACAGATGGACAACCGTACTCATGGAAAAACTGGGATGACCCTGTGGAGCCGAATTATGAATATAAAGACAAATGTGTGCGAATATATATGTATATTTGGAAAACAATGATATGTTATAATAAATACACCTTTTTTTGTCAGAAACCTTTGGGTAAGAAAAACTGTAATGTTTATTTGTTGGTCCAACTCTAAGGCTAATTCAGACAATAAAATATGTCCTAACTGTATAGAGTCATAAGTTGAACTATGGTAACGATGTTTGGTTAACAAAGAACATTGTTAGGCGCTTTCCTTGTCTCATCTGCTCTTGTGAAAATGTTGACACAGTTAGGGTGCCCCACGTGCCAACTGAAAAGTTGTTCTTGACGCGTTGATCCTGCACGTTTTAGTTGAATAAAATACTACTGATTTCTAACAGTCTCGCACACTCGTTGAGGCTATAAATAGCAACAGCATGCGGAAATGTTCAAAACACCAAACACAACTACAGCCGTAAAAAATCTATTGTTGACGATTCTGAATAGCAATAATATTTAACTTTTTGGTTATTACGGCATCTTTAGAAATTACGCTCGTTTTATTTTTTAAATTGCCTTATAATTAGCTGTACCATTAGAAGCTGCATATTTTGGTTTAGTACAAATAATATCTCTGACTCAATGCCGTACAGCAAGAATATGATACTAGCAGTAGTTTCATTTTACTTTTACAAGGTTCTTAAAAATATTGTTGAGTTGCCTGATGTTGGTGCTTCTAAATTCAATTTCTTGTTCCATGTTTCGTAAAAAAAGTAGTCTTGATTATCCCGACCCGTCAATTAGACGTAGAATGATCGGTAGACTAGTTAAGCGAGACTAATTTCAAAACAAGGGCACGTAACCTATCTTTTACTCAAAAGTGTCTGGATGTTATGGACGCCACTCCAAACCATTTTTCAGTATTACTCATGTATGGTTTAATGATCATAGCTTATGAAGTACAGCATGGTCGTTTATTTAGTGACTATAAATGTGTGAAACAGATTTAAGGCTTTCTAAATATATTAGTATTGTGGTGTAATTGTCGAGATATTTGGAGATATTCATTTAGGGTGGGGCACCCTAACACAGTCATTAATTGATATATAACGTGCATAAACAACATTGTTTTTGTGGTGAACTTGATCCAAGAACATGCCATCATAATGTTCTGGGATAACGTTCTCTTCCTCAGCACTGCAGACGTCGTCGCAATTTACATCCAATCTGCGTGCGAGACGATGTACACCCAGGGTGTATAAACCTAAAGCAGCTCGGATCTCCTCGGCATTAAATGGGGAGAGCGGGGGCTGAAATGATCTAGTTTTAATATGGGGTAGATAACGGCTAGGGGGACTGAAGCGTTGACTGTCTTACACAATTTCCTTATCTTCTAGGTTCATGTACCATGGAGAAGGTAAACCCGTCCACATCATTAGGAACAGCGAGTGAAAGTTTTGATCTTGCAGAGAGTGAATGTATCAGATACTGTGAGGACGATTCGTCAGCAATTGATCAATGTTACGCTGTACAGCTGGAAGCCCCATCAACTTGTCATGTCTATAAATCCAGTGATAATAATATGTTTGTTAAAAGGTCTGACGAATCTTTGTTAGATTCAACCAGTCGTAATATTTACAGAAAAGTTTGTTATGAAGGTAACCAGACCTTTATTTAGATGGGGTTTTGTCGACATTCAAAATATCAGACCCCCAGATAACGCCAATATTGAAATAAACGAATTTTGTGGGTAACAGTCGACAGTTTAAGTTAAAATCTAAACGAAATAGAGTAAACAAACATTCAATCTTAAGACATTGTCCGCATCAATGGTCAGCTCATATCTTATCAATGTAGATCGACAGAGAAAACCGACGAGGTTTGGCAGGCAACCCGACATCTTGTCACGCACATACAGGGAATCGAAACCACACCATTCTACTCAAGGATAGACCTTGTAATCGAGCGCACATACACCCACCCCCTTAACAAACAACACAAGTAAAACTGATCGAATATTTAATTAAATGAAAGGTTTTGTTATTTATACTATGGCAGGACAAACGCTTACAAGTCTGAAATAATATTTTTCTTCCTTTATAGGTTCTGTTAATACAGGAGATGTAACATATAGTGATAACGGAATGCAACCCTCGTTAACATGTGGTTTAACCACGACCTCCACCACCTCATCATCGACAACTACTAGTACCCTCTCTTCAACATCACCATCAACAACCACTACTGCTTCTACAACAACATCAGTGTCAACAACCACTGATGCTTCTACAACAACATCACCGTCAACAACCACTACTCCTTCTACAACCACATCACCGCCAACAACTACTACTCCTTCTACAACAACATCAACGTCAACAACTACTACTCCTTCTACAACAACATCAACGTCAGCAACTACTACTCCTTCTACAACATCAACGTCAACAACTACTACAGTTTCTACATTAACATCCCCAGCCACTACTTCAACAATACCATCAACAGAATTTTCATTTATAACCGAATTTCTTTCGGCAATAACAAATACACCGATATCGCCACCAAGCAATGCATCTTCGTCTTCGTCAACTTTGTTGGCATTATTAGCCGGATCATCCTCAACACCATTATCCCCATCAGCGTCCTCATTGGTATCTGCGTCGGAGACCTCTTACCAAAGTTCTTCGACGTTAGGTATTGTTCTGGCGCCATCATCCTCAAATCCCAATATTGAACCGACAAGTGTATTGGATATAAGTTCCTCGGGAGTGGAACAAATATCATCACTCTTGCTGTCTCCCACAACTCAGCTGTCACCTATTTCACTATCAACATCATTAGATACCACAGTCTCACAGTTTACCAGAATCAATCCAAGTAAGTCCTTTCGTAGTTGAATATCCCAATTTTGCTAATTAACTCTATGACAATTATGCTAATTAACTCTGTGACAATTGGTTGTGGTTTTCATCAGATTTCTCCATTTTTAATACAAATGTACAACACAAATTTATTAGAAAAGTGGTACCCGATGTTCTTGGAGGAATAACAACTACTAGCAGCTTACTAGTGGGCTGGTTTGAGACACAAAGCCGAATCCACTGGATGAAATAGTGTACCGTTTGTTGACTACTTGAGGGTGTAACACCACCCAATCTGTAATTAATGTGCTGTTCTTTCGTTTATGTACAGGAATTGGTTATTCTTGCAATAACGTCACGTCAGATGTCTCATTTGTTCTTTTTTAGACTAAACAATTTAGACCCGAGATTGCTTATTTTGGAAACTACGTGCAGTTTAATAATGAATTGATAAAAAAGAAATACGAGGCTGGGATTTCTACTTTAAGGATACATTATGGGAGATTATATAGAGCTAGGGTGACCACCTTTGCTTGATCATATTGCGGGGCATCATTATCTTTTTTAAAAAGGACCGAGGCAGTATGCATAACAATGATGATATATAGTTACTTCACTTTTCGCCAATCCAACAATAGAAAATCAAACTATGAAATATTCACGTAAGCTTGGTTTGTATTCGTATGTCATATGATAGGCCTATATAATTACCACAAATTTTTTTCGATAATAATACATCATAGCAACAATATTCAAGTCGGATAATATTCATATCGTATGACAGCATCATCTTGCATTTCAAAAAAGCAAACACAATTTCTTTTGTAGCTGTAAATAAATAAATTATTAATTTGCACGACAGAATCGTTTGAAAGGGTGCGTGTAAATATCATGACGTTGAATGAAAGTTACAATCAAAAGGCTGCCGAATTATCATCCAGGTACATTCAGGCGCGGATACAGAGGGGGGGGGCGCACCCGGCGCACGCCCCCTCTATTTTTCTGAGGTGGCGAACAATTTTTAGCTCCATATATTCTCGCGAGAAAGGAGTACAAAATAGTTTAGGTTGGAAATCGTAATTTACTACTGGTATGAAATTAGTCCTTGTGGGCATTTTTTACAATTCACGGTGCCGGGCTTCGCACTCCCAAGTTTGTGCAGCACGCCCCCTCTTTCTGAAAATCCTGGATCCGCCGCTGACATTAATTGTTTATCGCTAAAATTAAATCATGCCGAACGTAATTGAATCGTATTGAGATTTTATCGCTAAGGTTTAATCATGCTGAATGCTGTTAAACTTATTGAATAACTGAGTATTAAGGATGTTATGCTGGTTAAAGATGCATTAATTAAGAGCTGAATGAGCCTATTGCAGATCTTTCTTTTGACCCCAATGTTATATAAATACTTTATGAAACATTTATTTACATACCAGGCCCATAATCAACTCTCTAGAACTTCGGATGGGTTTGCTATTCAACAGACTTATGATTTAATTGACAATTAAATGACAATCAACACTACACTGTTCTGTAAACGACTCCTCTCAGAATGATGTAATTTTACTGACATTTTCAACATATTCCCTTTTCATTATCCATTTTTTAAACTATTATTGCCAGAACTGCCGGCTCTTTATCTAAACCTTACGTAATGCATCTATTAACTTTCCCTGATTGATCACCATGTCATATCATGCCATATTAATAATACAAGATACCTTTTATACACCATCATCTGTTATGCATCAATAGGTTATTTGAATTTTAATAATTCAGAGACAAGAAAGCGAATGCAATTGATACTCAATTAGATTAAGTGTATATAATACAGAGTAAAATAGAGAAACAGGCAATTCGATACATCCGTCATCGTCCAATATTTTTTTTACATAGATATACATATATATATACTATTCAAAAAAAGTAGGGGATATTTGATTTTTAAGTGTTATTAAAGTCACCTAATGAAACTGACGAAGAAACAAATGACAAAATGAAATGAAGTTCACATTCATCGATTTATTCCAAATGATCGTTAGACTAAGTAAGGCACAGACTGACCATTATAAGGGTAAAATGATACCCGGGGTCAAACAGCAAAGTTACCACAGCATCACAACAAAGTCAGTAACGGGTAAATCCACCTCTGTTTGCCAAACAAGCATTGATCCGACGTGGCATACTCCTAATGAGACGTCTAAGGTCATTTTGGTCCAGATTGTCCCATTCCTGTTGCAACGCAGCAGCAATTTCTTGGACATTGGCAGAACGTTGTTGACGTTGACGTAACCTCTGTCCAAGCATGTCCCAGACATGCTCGATGGGGGAGAGGTCGGGACTGGCCAAGGTAATGTGGTGATGTTCTGTTGTTGGAGGTAACCTGTAACGATCCTGGCCCTATGACATCTTGCGTTGTCATCCTGGAAGATGAAACGGCGGCCAGGACGTCGTGCGAACGACACAACATGGACTGCCAAGATGTTGTCCCGGTAGTACTGGCCTGTAACACGCCCTGCAACAACATGTAAAGCCGTTCTTCCAGCAACAGTGATGCCTCCCCACACCATAACAGAACCACCCCCAAATCGATCATGTCTGATGACGTTAACGTCTTGGAAGCGCTCGTTTCGACGACGCCACACCCTCCTACGTCTGTCCAAAAAATCAACAGTGAACCTTGACTCATCTGAAAACATCACATTGCTCCAGCGTCGATTATCCCAGTGTTGACGATCCCTACACCAACGACGTCTTGCCTGAATGTGATGATCTCTCAAACAAGGGATCACGCGAGGACGACGGGCGCGAAGGTGACCCCTATGCAGTCGATTCCGAAGCGTCTGGCCACTCACTCTCACACCAGTGTCTGTTTGAAGACGAGCGCTGATCTGATTTGCTGTACTGACACGATTTCTCAAGGCCAAGGTACGGATAAATCGATCCTGGGCTTGAGTTGTCGCCCTTGGTCGACCTGAGCGTGGTCTGTCCTGTACAGATTGTGTATCACGGTATCTGGACCATAGCCTGCTTATGACAGACTGAGAAACATTCATCGTCCGCGCCACAACCGCCTGTGTTGTGCCGATCTGTAGCATGCCAAGGGCACGTAACCTTTCATTTTGGGTAAGCCGACGCATATCAAAATTTGTTTTCTGGTCACTAAAACAATTAAACTGATGGATTGGACCCCCATGATGATCCCAAGCACCACCTGCATTCCATGCGGTAGCTATTGGTGCGTTTGGGCGTCACATGTAACTGGAAATGTTTCTTCTGTTAGGTTCTATAGTGACTTTTTTCGTAGTCATTTGCATATTTTAGTATTATGCCCCCAAAATCAAATATCCCCTACTTTTTTTGAATAGTACATATAAAATAGAAATGCATACCCTTCGGGCACGGCAAATGCCTCAGCTATTGTTCTGGGTTTATGTTATTCACCATGTAACAAATACTAGTATTTATTTAATTACTTTTATTGTTCTTTAGGTAAGAGGTGTGTGTGTGGGGGGGGTGTCTTTAGGCAAGACAGGGGGTGGGGTGTCAATGTTATATAAATTATATTCGTTGATTTCTGTCTTGGTTGTGTGCAATATTTTCCAATTCTTATGTTTATTACATATATAAATGTAAATGAAATAGGGGTTTAACGCCCGACTGGGCTCACGAAGAGGTGCATACGCCATATTGTGTCCTATGAAGGAAATTGTGCCCGGGACCGGTGTTACGGCCTACTCTTATATTGAATTCCAACTACCAAGTTTTTTACGTCACATCCGAATGAGTATACGTTATCCAAGGCCCTCTGTGTTGCAACAGTGGCAAGGGGGAACCGCACCGTTGGATTTCGGTGGATTTTCAGTATAATGTACAGGGAAAGGTCATCTACAATTGCAAGTTGGTACCAAAAGACCTAAAGGAATTTGTGGTGGGTCTTTCAGTATTTTCAATAAACTAATACTCAAATCTATCGCAAGACTAGCTTCACGCATATTACTGTAATAGACATTTTGACCGATATTCGGGACACGGGACATGGAAACATTTTGCGGGGCTGTCCCGCGAAATGCGGGACGGGTGGTCACCCTAAGAGCTGGTAGTTAAAAACAAGCTAATGTAAAGGGAATTTGCTGAAAATTTCAGTCAAAATGATTCACTTTGAAGATTTTAGCGATTGAATTTTAAACCTCGCCTCAATCATTCCTACTCAAGCCGGTCTCGATTATCCAATTTTTGATTTAATTATTAATGGACGTTAAGCAGCAGATAAAATTGTAATCCAGTAAATATCGCAGGCTAACGAAGCCATCGGGTGTTGATTATGGTCTGGATACTTTAATTAATGTCTAATTAATAATTTAGATAACATTTCAGCCTAAAGAAAGACGTGCAATTGGCAGATTTAGCTCTTGCATAATGTATGTTTTAGTTTGGGTCATTTGATCTACAAACGTGGTATATATCGTTCACATCTTACGTATAAAGATAATATCATTGGCCAATCATTCCTCAGCAAATACACCCAATGTCAAAAATAAAAAAACAATTGACATTGTCATTTTATGAAAGTTGGTTGAATCACCCCCACCCACCCACACCCCATCCAAATACAGGAATAGACTAAAATTAATTGATTCTATATTTCAGAAGTGTCGCTGTGTGGTTGTAAATGTTCACTGAATTCTGTTGATTTTCAACTCGAGCTACAACAGGTCGTAGACAAATTAACAGTAATTAAAAATACTACGTCATCTTACCGTCGTAAATTGACATCCGCTGAAGATGTGAGACCGTCTGCCCAGGCACTAGGTGCTGTCGGGATTTTTATGTTTACAATTACTATTGGTGTGGTTGTGGTACTAGATGCTGCGAGGCTTATTAGATTTATGTACAGACAAATGGGTGATAAAGGCATGGACCATTATCAATAAGTTACAAATTTGCAATTGGCGTGATGTCTGTTTATGTTCATTTGATTAGGCTTTTATTGTGTAACCTTGGGTAGGGAGGTAGACCGATGGGTTTTATCTTCCATTTGATGTCAACCAGCCCTTTTTGGGGCGATCATTATGATACATTTCAGTGATTCGACTGCGCGGAGGGATCAAGTAGCGTTACAATATCGCGTAGCCTAGCGCAGCGATACGTTAAACTCTTGAATTTTTCCAGACCATACCTGACAGATGAAGATGGTTGGATTATGGGTTTTCGACAAGACTATAATTTGGTTCTTTGATGGTATTTTTATCGGATGCAAGGCATAATATACGCTACAGTGCACCCTATCTTGTCAACTTTACGTTTATGCAATAAAATATTTTGAAAGCAATGAAGTACTAGCGTAGGTACCTTGTGTAAATAATGACCTATGTGTTTGTGGGAACAGAACAGTATTTTTTGGCGTGTAACTGAGTTGCAATAACATGTGCGGACTGTGTCTGTCAATTCATTAGGCAATTTCCACTGGTCCGTACCTTTTTGCAGAAATAGATCAATGTGTATAGAAAAATGCATTTGTTATCGAGATGTACAGTAAAGTCATAACGATGAATAAACTTTGTTCGATCCTTCTCGTATTACTAGATTTACCCAACTATTCTGGACTGTGGGATAGTCGAGTTTTCTTTCTGGTTGTATCTTTTCAAACTGTTTGAACAGTAAAATATGAACGCAATTCAATATTTACACCAACAAAATGTGCTGAGAAAACAATACGTGTTATGAATTAATAATCGGTATATTTTGTTTTAGGTAAAGATATGTTACAGGTAAAAGAAACCGTGTCTGTTTTATCGAAAATTTGACTAAACAATTTATTATTTGTTCGAGTGGAAAACAATGATACTAAACCTGTTACGTGATAGATCATAAATTATCGGTCTAATAACATTTATAAATTAGGCTTAAGCAATTTTAAGTCAGTTTTTTTTAACCGTGGCACCAAGATTGGTACAAAACGTCATTGTTTAAGATCACTGATAAGAAAATGGGAGAAGTTTGCTTATCTCTTGGCTTCGTTAACAATTCAACAATTGAGAAACCATTCAATTTATTATTATCCCTTTTTAGACACAATTGGACAGTTCACACAAAACTGGTTTGTTAATATCTATATTATGATATACATACCAAAGATTAGAATTGTGGACCAATGCCTTCAATTGTTTTTTCAAATAATTGAGGACTGTTTATTTTTCGGTGATCATTATACTGAATAATAACTTAACTATAATCAATTTCAATTATTTTTGAATATGGGTATATAAATATTCTTGCTATATTTGGTAATTCCATGTGGCAGGGGCAGGATATGGATGAGGGTGTTGTGGGGATGGGGTTACGCATCCAATTTTTAAATTAGAATTTATTTTTTTAAATATACCATCGCTAAATAAAAACGGAGAGCTAAAACAAAATATATTTGCCAGGGTCCGTTCGGGGTTATATCTTTCCCGGGAATTATAGACGTTTCTATATACGGTAAGAAACCAAATCTGGGCTACGGACAATGTTGTGCAACATATAAAACGGAAATAAAAATATCACATACTGTTTAAATGTAACATTTAATAAATTGCATTTTTAGCCCATTTTGCCATGGGAAAGGTCGCAATGATTTTTTCAAACTTGAAGGGACAATAACGCCCTTGCTGGCTTGACAGCTCCAGAAAATAAATAATAGTCTTATTCTAAGTACTACATGTTTAATTGTCCTCCTACCTGTTGTGTAAATTATCCATTAAATCCTATTTTACTTGTCCAAAGGGTTCGAAAATATTTTTAAATCCAAGTTACATTTGAAAAGGTTTACGTTAAGCTTTTCAAACCATTAAGTTGAATTTTTCCAATTTTTTAAATTAGGTGAGTTAATATGAAATTTGTATCATCAATTAATTGGAATATTGTAAAATAGCCCAATTTGTTGACCAGAATAAATATTAGGGCATATTATTCAGTTACAGCAAGAGTGGTATTGAGCCTTTAACTACTGATTTGTCATTATGTTATGTTATATAAAAGGATATAAAATCTGAAAAGACGAAATCAACAAAGAAAGCAACCTGCCTTATTAAAATTTCTGTACACACCCGTCTCTTGATGTTTGAAAATATTAGATAATTTTTTAAGAAATGGGATTACGTGGGGAAGTGGGTAAGACGCTGGCTCGCTAGCCTGGAGGTCGGGTGTTCGATCCCTGCATTGGCCGAGAAAGTTCATCCAGATTTTCCGGCGTGGCTTCCTCTTGTCAGTGATACAGGACGAAGAGCCTAACAAGGACCGCTGTCTAGTAGTTCGAGGTCCTGAGAACAATAAGCGTGCAAGTAAAAGATCCCATGCCAGTCGGAATTCAATATAAGAATAGGTCGTAGCGCCGGTGCCCCGGCAAAATTTCCTTCATAGCACACTGTATGGCCATCTTCATTAGCCCAGTTTAGGAGCAGAACAGTAAGACATTAAACCCCATTTCATTTCGGATAATTAATCAAATATAAAAGGTCTACAACGAATAAACATTCCTTTTGATAACGAACGATGATATGTTGAGATTAGATTTCCGTTATGATAAACCTAAATAATATTACTATAATTATTAAAGATACATTATGTAAGATTTAGTTAAGGAGCTAGTCATTCTTAATATAATAGTTCCAGAATAGACATTGCAAAATGAATATATTGAAAATTTCATTCAAATTACTCTTCTTTCTCCGATGTTAAATTATATCAAAATATGGCGGAACCGTTCTAATCTAGTTAATATCTGGGATATCCTCTGGCATTCTAGTCTGGATAAGTTAACTTATGTCTAATAATTTAGATACCCTTTCAGGCCCAATAGGCGGATTTAGCTCTTGCATAATGTATCCTTTAAATAAACTAAATTGCTTTAACCGATTGAATTGTAATATGTAGTCGAAATAAACCTACCTTTATTTTCTGTTTATAAATGTTTATTATATACGAAGAGTCCAGGAGAAGAACGGTCTAATACGAATCATAATACCAGTACAATAACTGACGTCCACTTTTCAACCAAATTAAGGTCAAAAAAGGGTATGATGGACGTATTTGTCCGGGAGGTCCTTTCAGAAGGGCCTTGGTTCGATGCGACTCGTTTTTACCTGAAATTGGTTGTTCCACAGACAGCTTATACAATTAGCTACCAGATGGCACCATTAACTGGTGTTGGTTGAAAAAGTGACTTAGATCGTTCTGTGCTCTTCATATTGTCTATATACTTTATTTATGTGATAATAGTGTTTAGCAAATCTATAGCTGATCGCTATTTACTTTTCATAAACATTTTAACCGATTAAATAACTAGATTTCCATTTTACCGAGGGGTGTGCACTGTGCAGCGTCTCGCTGACCAGGGGGTTCCTGTTGGATGAGAACTTTCCTCGGATTTTTTCGGCGTGGTTTTCCACTGTCAGCGGTGAAGGGTGGGGACATGGACAAATCCTTCGAGTAGGGCAAAAAACCGGGTTGGAAGTCGAATAAGAGTAGGCCGTAGCGCCGTTGTTCACACGTAGCAAACTGCGTGTTGTGCGACCTTTTCAATTAGTTCGGTTGGTGCAGGAAAGTATGAGGTTACCTTCAAAAGTAACATATGGTGCAACTTTATTTCAATAGGTCGTGTGCCCGTAGGGGTCGGTAGCAGCGGGAGGAAACCGGAGGACACGGAGAAAATCGATGAGGCTTGATAGGCGACGCTACTCATTGTCACCTACAACCGGGGAATCGACACCACGCCAGTTAACTCAAAGGTAGAAATTATAATACAACGCGCACGGGCTTAACATTCGGCCACACGACCCCCTCCCTCCCTCAATTTTAACTTAACATTAACATTAACTTAATGTTAACAGCATTAATTGATATCAAGACGCTTTCTCCAGCATTTCTTTCAAAACTCTGACTCTGGGTCTTTCGAGCCTACTCGAAAAGCTTATTCAGCGTACCAAACAAAAACAGACAAACTATATTTATATTATATTGATTTTTTTTTTATTCCGGAGATTACCTGAAATATAAAGTTGAACATTTTAAACAAAGGTTATATGATATAATACCGTTCAGACAGTGTGTGTGGGGAGGGGGCTGATTACCAATATAAGTCAGATGAAAGGACTGAAGAAAAAGTAATCGTTGAATTAAACTCATATGGCTAGTTATTTTAATTAGTGATCTAACTAATCTCATTAAAATACAGATCTATGTTTCGTTTTTTATACTTCTGATGGCCTCCACCACATGAAAATCTGACAAGTTATAGTGGGAGTTCACGTCAGGGGTCAAACAGGTCAACATTTATTAATTTGATTAAACCAGTTGAAATATATTATAGTAAGCTGTATCCGTGAAGGGATATTTCATGTTAAACCGTGTTGTATCACTTGGTACAAAATTCGCCTTATCTCACTTCATATAATATACAAGTACTCACCCTCGAATATTACTTCCAGGTGTGCACGAACTCTGAAATATAGATGTGTAGGTTTGATATTTCCATTTCCCACATAATTAAATAACAACTGATTTAAGATATTGGAAGAAAGGATCAAAGAAATAAAATGGCGCTTAAGGTCCTACTTATCTGCACCAACTGGGATTCATCAGGACCCAGTTTAGGAGCACAAGAATAGGACATTAAGCCCCATTTCATTTTTTTTATCTTTTCTTCAAATATCTTAAATCAGTTATTTAAGTATTTAACGTCCACTCGACACAATATGGGTTAATTCGGGACTAACATATGGTTCAATTTTTATTTCAATAATATGCCTGTAGAGTCCTTAAAAGTGGAAGGAAACTAGAGTATCCGGGAAGAAAACACGCGGTTGGGCAGGCGACCTTACTCCTGGTCACGTTCACGCGTGGAATCAAAATCCCGCCACTTGATTCAATAACAGACCTTGTGATTTCACGCGCACGCCTTACACCACGTGATCCCAGCCCTACCTGTTTATAAAGAAAAGTAATAGATTGTTATGGGGGTGTCAAATATAAAAATACTTACACCATCGCACCCTTGACAAAGTACAAAGGTACACTCGAATGATAACTGTTGATCGCCTTCCACAAAGAATGTCTGAAAGTATGGACTTCTTGTTTTTCTACCAATAGTCATGAAACCTTTGTTACTCGGAATAATCTGACCGTCACCACAACCTGCTCTTAAAATGGCGTATCGTTTCTTCGTCTTGCCACCGATAGCAAAACATGAAACGGGTCTTAGTTGGTTAAGAATAACTGAATAAAAATAAAACTAAAAATTAGTTTTAAAACATTTCATCCAATAGTTGATCAATCTTTTTGTATATATTAACCAGATATTTTACAGTAAGATAAACACCAAGCGAATCGTCCTGCTACTACAGGAAAATGGTTTACATGGACCAAACAATTAAATGGGGTTTAACGTCCTACTTTTCTTCCACAGCCAGGAAAATTAAAACGGGCATATCCACGCGGTGCACTAATGGGGGATGATAAGGATTCTTATTATCAAGGTTCATTTCATGTGCACACCCACTTGTACCTGGGCCATTCATTTTAAGACATCCGAACGCTCAGTCGCCGTTCCAAGCCCTCTGGCATTATTGACGAGAGGGAATGGTAAAAAGAACATTATTACATAGAGTAAAATGTGATTTTAAAAAAACTAAATTAGTGATTTATGTTAGTACTAAAGACATTTTGCCAATTGTAGAAAATGAAATTCCAAATTATACAATTCCAGACACCATACGCCTCCAATCTTCGCAGCAATCGTCTCCACACCCTCTGGCAAAATAATATCGGTATTATGTACTTTCCCAATTCTTGTGAAATATCCTTGACAATATTTCTGTAACCTGTTTCGAATTTTTGTTATAAGAGTGGAAATCAACCAGCTATATAGCCTCAGTCTCTATTCGAGTAAACAGTCGACGGCCAACTTACGTTTTCCTTCCGTTTGGGCGAACAAACTCAATGTTTTGTCTATTGGTACAGCTCCAATAACATTTCTATTCTTGACATCTTGTAGATAAAGACTTATAGAGCTTTTCTTTTCGCGTGTACCAACCTTTATTAACATCTCTTCAGGTCTTATAAGTCTCAAATAAGAATAAGTTTCGAATTAATACAGTACAAATTATATTGATATGACCAATAATTGACTCAAAATTATCAGGGAGAAGCGTGTGCTCCGTGGTCGATAACGGTTCAAAAGGTTGCTTCCGAAAAGTAACAATCGTCCAAAATACAAGGCCCGTCAACGTCTCTTTATAAAAATAATATACATGCAACAAATATGTCTAAAATATCAAAGTCAAACAAACTACTTATAAACAAACAAATGCTAATGTCTATAATAAATTACGACACATTTTTGCTTACTTCCTATCACGATGATGTTCTGTCAAGAAAGGTGGCTAAGGGTTAAATACACTGGCTCGCTGGTATGGAGCTCACAGGTGTCCTACTGTTCTTCTGCGACCGGGATAATATAGACATGGTCACTACGGCATTCTTTTACTCAAATTCCAACCTCCAAGGGATCTTTTCCGTGCATGCCAATGTGTGCACGGGACCTCGGTTTTTCGTCCCATCAGAAAAACTATCCGTTGTCCGTGACAGCCCCTTCATCCTGCACCACTGACATGGGAGAACCACACCGGGTGAATTTTCTCTGCCAGCACAGGGATCGAACATGGGACCTTCTCATTAGAAAGTTAACGTCCTACTCACTGAACTACCATGATTCCCATTTAGAGTTGTATTATAGTCATATTGAGTCTTTATTCTTCAGTGATGGGGAATACAAGACCCATATGATGTCACATGTACTTACCCTTCAGTAATTTTATTTCTTGGTGCCTTTACATTGTTCTTAGAATTGAATGTACATGATACAGTATAGATTTCTTCATTAGAAATTAAACCAGCATCGGGCGACCCATACATAATAGTTATATCAAGTTTATATACGCCACGAACGTTCTGAAGAAAAACAGCATTGTTAATGAACGAAGTAAATAATGGATAAGTTGTATCAATTGTTGTAGCAAGTTGTTTCGAGTATATTTGGGAAATAAAGGATAAGATTTGTCACATGTTTAAAAACGGGGTACTTATACCTTGACTGGCGCTGATCAACTGTCACGGCCTATGTAGCCACATGGAGAGTAAAATACGAGAACTACCCAAATCCACGAGAAGTGGTATCGCGTGTTCTAAAACATTAGCATAACAATAAGCACATTAAATGATACAAGACACTTATTACAACATATTGCAGAGAAAATACTGGATTAAATGAATCAAAGCTGTTTTGTTACATAAAAAATTAAAATAAATGATGTCATCTCTTGAACATTTCCGATGCATAAGAAATGGCACCAAGAACTCTAAACTGAGAACGAGAGAGAAAATGGGGTTTATCGTTTGTGTCAAGTGGACGTTAAACACTCATATCTCCCACTGTGCCACCGGAGGTTAATGGAGATTAAAATAGTAAATTCGGATATAAACTTCATCATACATACTGTAAATGTACACCCTTTCTTTAAAACACTATAACTACCGATAAGTCTATAGTTAGCAGCATCAATTCGTGTAAAATTCTGATCGCCCATTGCACACTTAGCTATAGCTCGTATATTTAAATCTGATAAGATGTTGACTACTGGTTGAGACTTTGCAGATGTTCCACATTGCTGTTTCACTAAATAAAGTAAAGCATTCAACTGTTAACCTATTTGACAAAAACTTCATCAAAACTACATATATATAAATTTATATTAGTCCATTTAAAAGCAAATACATGCAATACCAAATATGTCTTCTATTTTCTATAGTTCCCAATAATAAGATTAAAGATATGATCCGGCTTATTGAAAATAGATATGCTTGTTAGAAATAATGCATAACTTAAACGAAAATATCTATGGAAATGCATGTTGCTGTAAGACAGCACCAATCGTGAAAACTCGGGAATTTCAGACTAATGTAGCAACGGCTAGATGTTAAACTCGAGGTCATTGCTTCAGGAACATTGCTAAAGATTGCAATCTATACTTACCATCTAAAATGTATCCCTTAGGAATATCCAATCCATTTACCATATACTAAAGAATAATAAATTATATATATTAAAGTTATATAGTAATGTTATTAGAAAGCAGAGCGACTGTCTGAATAGAGAAAGATAAAGCAGTTTTAAAACTGTCTATCTTTAATGATTAGTAATAATTCATAGCAATCCTAGTCACACTGGTAACAAAACAAACATTACTCTATTTCTTAAATAATAAATATCACACATCCTCGGTTCAATACAGATTTAACTTTTGGTTCTATACTTATAAAAACAGACATTGTTTTAGTTCCACTGTCTACTCTTATTTAGAATTCAGGTGTTTCGAAAGACTGGGCACCGTTCAGAAATGAAATGGGGTTTAACGTCCTACTCTTCTGCACCTGACCTGCAAAGGCGTTTTATAGCTGAGGCGCTGGAGGCGCCAGCCTCCTCGCGAAAACCCCCCAAAGAAATTGGAAAAGTAAAACGGGAGAAATATGCTAAAACCGATGAGAAAATGAAAATGTACCCTAGTTAGAGGGGCCCTTAAGGCAGAGAAAAGGGCCCTACGTCTGACAAAAGGGCCCCTCTGGCCAAGGGAAAGGGCCCCTAGTCCGAGTCAATTGTTTTCTATACACTGTTACTGTCAAAACCATTACTGAATGAGAATGCAGTCATTGCATTGGTATAAAAATCATCAATCAAGACGCAGCCTCCCCCCCCCCCCCGAAAAAGGGCCCTCAAAATAGTGGAGCCTCCGCCATGATAAACCTTAAAACGCCCCTGCTGACCTGGGCTAATGGAAGACGGGCATACGCCATACAGTGTGCTATGAGGGAAATTTCAAATTTTTGCCCGGGCAGCGGCGCTACGGCCTACTCTTATATCGAATTTCAACTGCCAAGGGATCTTTTACGAGCACTCCAATATGTACACCCGACCTCTAGGCTAGCGAGCCAGCGCCTGGCCCGCTTACCCAACGTGATTCCGGCACCGTTCGGTGAGCAAACCCGAAACCCCCTGATTATCGATAAAGTGCCTCACCCACTGAGCCACCGCCGCGCATACACCTTCGGTATCAGTGACAAATTAGATATATTTTAAGCTATATTCTTATTCCCTTCCTGTTAAACAATAAAAATACTGCACCAATAGGAAATGTTCCGTGAAATCCAGGGGTGCGATTTGTTGACTTTCCGTGTATTTTGACTATAATTATGTATGTGAAATTGTATATAATTATCTTGTACCGACAGTAACTTAAAATTAAATTCAAATTACCGAGCTTAACACAATAACAGCGAGCGATAAAACTCTTCCAACCATCTTGATACCAGACACGTGGCGATGAGGTGTCAAACTGTTCAAAATATTATGGTCGATGGCAGTGAATAGTTTCACCTTTCCACAAACATCATTCGAATGGCTCAAGTCAAACCTGGTAACTAAAAAAAGCATGCGCGAGCAATCGCACGGAAGCTTATCACGTGAAATGTTGATCTGTTAAATGTAATAAATAAGAAAACAAAAATCCAATAACATGAATATTTATTTATCTGTGGTTCTGTTAGTTTTATTTATTGATTTAATCATCCTTATACTTTCTTCAGTCAATTATAGTTACATGTGTATTCTGTTAGATGCTGATAGGGTGAGTTCGTGTGTATGGTCCCGTTGAATGACGCTGAAAATATATATTGAATAGCCGAGTATGGTATTGACAAAATAAAAAGAGTATATGTTTCAAATAATCTATTCCACAAAATATGACATCGTATCCTATTTCATTTGATTTTCATACTAAAAAGTTGTAAGCGTACGAATTTGTTATTATAATGCACTGAAAGTATAATCGAACTCGCCTTAGAGACGAATACACACGCACGTGCATTTGTAGGAAGGTATAAAAGGTCGCTTCGATACGTTTCCGGTATTTGAGTCTGATACAGGATCGGCGAAGCAGGTAGGTTATGTGTCCGTTTTTAGCAGATTTCTTCTTTTATTGTCCTCCGTTATCATCCTAACCTTCGGAATTTGGTGTCCTTCTTTAGCCAAAATAAACTATCTCCAAGTTTACCCGTTTCTAGTTTTAAGCACTGTCGTGTAAGAATAGCATATCCTTATCATTTCCACAGCATTCAATACAAGTCTGTTTTGCTTCGACACTCGCTATTTGCTTTCGCCACCATGTGACCTTTTTTGTAGTCTTTGTGAAAGATTAAAAGTATGGGATCATTATCCTTAAAATATATATATCTATATATATAGGGGAATCCCAGGTTGTACGTGGCAAAGAGTAGGGTCGCCTGTCAAACCCCGTGGGTTTCCTCCCACTATTAAAGACCTCTACGCGCTAGCGAATTATTGAAACAAAATTAAACCATATGTTAGTCCCGAAATTACCTAGTTTTTGTGAGTGGACGTTAAACCTCATTTTTCTCTTTCTCTCTCTCTCTATATATATAGGGGACTACACTAAATATTTATATATTATCCCCCTATACACACTTTAACACTGATAATGGACATTTCGCATTTATAATGAATTAAAAACAAATTCCCGATTTGTCTTGTGAGAGCCTACAGACAATCGGTTGCACCTTGTATACTTCGGCATGGGTGGAAGTTGTTTCATATATTTCGTATTTTTTATTTCAGAATGGCTCTATTGGTTCTATCGTTGACTATTCTGTCATTGGTATGTATTGTGGAAGGCCTACGTACATCAAGTAACTAAATCGGTTGCTCATTATCGGGCGAAACGGTATTGTCGGACCGGATTAAGACCCACAGAGGCTAAGCTTTTGGTGCCTCATATATGTAGTTCAAAATATAAACAAAACAAATACCACAAGCACGTGATTAGTTTTTCTTGGTATTACGCAAGACATTATTGTGACAACGGGTAACGGTATGAAAAGAGAAACCATGGAAAACGGTTTTAAATTGTCATCTAACAAGACATTCTGTGGTTCCCCCCCCTCCCCCATTGGCATGATACCCCAATCACGTGCTTATTTTTGCTTAATTATTAATTCACCACTGGGATTTATTTAACATCTTTTTGATGGGGTAGATGGTTTTATCAGCTTTCATTTAACTACTTGACTTTGTCGATGAAAATAGCACAATCAAGGACTGATGTAGTGTGGAGCGAAATGAGACCATGAAGGATATCGATGACGCTTTTGTAGGCATTAAATTGTGCCAAAGTGCACATATCTGAAAACCCACGACATGTCGCCTTTTTATAATCTCGCCTCACTTGTCATTCGTAGCGGAATGAGCCTGAATGGTCATCTTACTTTTCTACACCGAGAAAGATTTGAACTCATTTTGATAGTGTTTTGAATATTTTATTTTAGGCTATGACATCTGCCATGGAAATTCCAGCAGGATACATCCTGGATGGTAAGCTGTTATGTTATATCTTGATCAAAAGCGTTGCACGAAAAGAATGCAGAGCACGGGATAAAATTGATCAAAACAATCGGATGAGATCGAAATGGTGATATTGGAGATGTCAAATTTACATCGTTCCCGGGGATGATTAAAATACTAAAATAAATTTCCATTGTTCTATATTTATATTGACTGTTAAGATGCTCTGGTTTTTCTTGTGATCTTGTCCCCTTGTTTAAGCAAAATTGATTAATTTCCGAGTCGCTTACCGTGTCACAGTAAAAATGGACGAAACTTCTCGCTAGTTTATACATGGTTTGAGGGGTTTTATTTGCATTTAGTAAAATACTGGAATTATATGAAAATGTTATGATCCATGTGGGACGAGCACAGCAAAATTGGCTTCATATTCAGCTATCGCACTTAGTTCCAAACTGTATTCCATTTTGCAGGCCGTACAAATATTTAATTGCCCCCCCCCCAACACACACATACACCACCCCTTGGTTTTTCTACAATTGATCCAAAATTGAAGTCGGCTTACTGCCTAAGTAAAGTTTATCGTGCTAAAATTATTTTTTCAGTTACACCAGTTTGTGGCAGCTCTTTAAGAGTTAGACCTGTTGTAAACATCTTGACAGATTTAAATATTCGAGCTGTAGCTAGATGTGCTAAAGGTGACATGAATTTTACGAAACTTGATGCAGCTAATTATAGACTTACTGGTAGTTATGTAGCTCGTACCAAAGGATGTCTGTTTGTCGTAAGTATCCTAATGGATTATTTCAAAAACTGGATATGAATTGCTATGCCTGTATCTACTTGGTGGAAATAAAATTTGCCACCCAAAGAATTTTTCTGCGTAATATTTGTTTTGAGGATTGAGAACTGATTCAATTGGCCGCCTTTGTAAATTTAAAAATGGTTGCTGTCGACTCTCGGATCCAGGCATTTTTTGCATTTTGCTTGCCTGGTTCCCAATAATGTGTCTTTGGGAGTTTGTGGGTTACCTCCGCTTCGGCCTTGTAAATTTGACAAAGCCAAACTGGGGATTTTACATAAATGTGTTCTAGTACGTTTTTACTTTCACTGATATGCAATAGAATCGGTTCATGGCGATTTTTTTAACACCGCCGCCCCCACTCGCACGGACACCCGACTAGATCCACCCTCAAGTCCGCAATTTAATCTTACACACTTACTGTTCAATGTAACTATTATATTTTTGCTCAAATTTGTGAACCAATAAATGTTGTAATTAACATTGTGGGTTTTTTTTTCAGAATCATAAAGGCATATATAAATTAGATGTAGCTATAATGTATGGTTTACCAGGATCTGGTTTATTAGCTAATGAACAAGTTTATACTGTATCGTGTTCTTTTAATGCTAAAGCTAAAGTCACAGCTACTCGTCACAAAGTTGTCGGCGGGTAAGTTGCTTAATTAAATGAATAACGATAGTATTCGGTGCGAAATATATTAAATTGTGATTGCCGCAAGTTTTTCGGCCACATTTTCACGTGGATTTGTTCTGTCGTTAACCCAGCCCATTCCATCCACAATTGTGTTCATTCTACAGGTCACAATTAATCTGATTTTTCAGATTGTGGACCCTCTGGAGGTCACAATTTAAAAATCGTTTAAAATATATCGTCGTTACATCAGAGTTCGAATTTCAATCGGAATGGACTGCCTAATAAAATGGCCGCACTTTGAACGGAAATAGAGTAATGGTATATAATATTGTGGATAGAGTACGTCGCAATTTCTCTAATTTTAGCTTGTTCTCTAAATTTCTTGCAGAATGTAGACGTATCTTTCATGGCAACCGATGGTTCGACTACTGTGGAAACGAGTTTATAACTTGTGAATATACATGTAGTAGATTTTTAAGTAGTATAGATCAAACCCTGTTGTATATGCCAAAATGCTGAATTTAATATTTAAATCCCAGAGATTTGCATTTGCAAGGGCAACGACGTCGTTTTTCTCGACAATACCAACCCCGAATCTAGTTTGGACAGCAAATGTTTTGAGAAATGTTAATAAAAGGGTATGTCTTGCCAGACCATTTTCGACCAATTTTAAACACATGCGTAATAGTGTGGTTTCACCCGTTAATATATTAAAACTTTCTTTTCAGTTTGGTGTCGCCTCATGAAAAGTTATATAACGTAGGAACATCTGTATCGAGTTCGTATATTACATTAAATGTACAAGATATAAGACGTAAAACTATATCTTCTAGTATACCTATTGATAAAGTTATTACTTTATATGCTGTATCTAGAGGCACACGTAAGTATATTTTCGCAAAATACTTGAATGAGACCTAGCAGTAATACAGTTCGGTAGATTTCTCAGATTTTTGACGTATGAACTTTAATTTTCATGCCTAAACCATGAATTCCTTTTGCATCTGATTAAAACAAGATCCTATTTAGTTTGTATAGTTAAACATTTCGTTTTACTCGTCTTTACTACACTAGAATCGGGAAGAGTATCATTGGTATGTTTTGCGCGGAACTGGATAATCCACTGCTGATTGGTTAATCAAATATCTGACATCTTGGAGCCAAAAGGCGCGCGTATGACCCCTGACGTGAACTTTTAAGATGTGTTTTTTAATCAGATTGTCTTTTTGGTAGAATATATTCTACAACCCACCAAAGCACAAAACAAATGTTAAACTGCCGCTATAGTTAGCGAAATGTAATTGCATTTACTAATTTGTCTTTAATAAATATTTTAATGGATGTCTTATTTTACAGTTAGAGAAAGGGGACTTAGGGCCGTGTCTTGCTATGGTATCGGCGCCGTAAACAAAAAGAAATACGCCATTTTGAGAGCTGGTTGTGGTGACGGTCAAGTTATACCTCTCAATGCCGGTTTCATAACTTCCGGTAGAACGACAAGAAGCCCCTACTTTAGATCTTTCTATGTTGAAGGTGATAGACTTGTATCCTATCAGTGTACTTTTCAACTGTGTACAGGCAGCTGCAATGGGGTAAGTAAAATAAAAACATATTTTATATACACGAAATTGCACAATGTTAGGACTGAATCTACAGGATTTCTACTCCAATATCCACGTGGATTATTGTATAGTCGGATTTATAGTATTTCAATTTTGTCGGCGATTGGCGGTGAATGTATTAACGATGCATTAAGATTTATATAGCATAAAATTTTGCATAGTCATAGTTCAATTTGCTTTTAATATTGGGTTTTAAAACGGGTTATTGATTGGGTGTTCGACCACGCAGTCATTTGCTCTATATAATAATTAACTTTTCGCAGCGAATGTTGACCGAGGGTATATTGAATGGGGGGGCTATGGATAAATATCCACCGAATGTGAAATTGTTTTCACGTCTAACGACTGAAAGCCTGAAAAAAAAACCTAAACTTATTCTAAATAACGGTGATTAGCCTTTTTTGCTTTAGAAAATAGTTTTATGCTATAACTATACCGTAAGATGGGTAGCTTTTGGTTAAGCACATAATCTCTGAAAATTACTGTTCGGGCAATTTAAGATTTCCTCTAGCTTTCATATTTGCGACGTGGTCTTTTGTGGTGTGTGCGAGGGCCTTACGAGACAACCGTGTCTGCCTTGACCTTCAACCATCAACGAATAACACTTGACAAAAATGTTAAAATAACATCCTATTGTTCGGACGAGACGTAAAACCTAGGTCTCGTGGATACATTGGCATGCACGTAAAAAAAAAAATCACTTGGCAGTTGGAATTCATACAAGGCATGGTGCCGCTGCCCGGGACAATTTCTCTAGTAGCACTGTATGACGCATATCCGTCTTTTGCCCCGTCACAGCAGAGCGGTACAAAGGACATAAACACTGATATCTAGTCTATGATGTTCAGTAATCTTGATTATATTATACATGCCAGTCTATCGCTCTGTATGTTTCACCTGGTAGATACATTCAACGGTTGGATTTTCATTTTCTACTCCCGACCATTACAAACCTCACGGAAAACTATTATAAAGGTGTGCAAGATTACGCTAAAACTGCATTTGTTGCAAAGACTGTTAAATATGTTTCGCGTACAAATTGTTTTTATTTTTTTTAGAGCTCGTGTTCAGTTGGTAAAAATTACGTTAAAGGGTAAGTAGGTATTTAGATTTTACAGAATTCGAATAGAGGCTCCTTAAAGGTTGAAATATCCCATATTTAATCAACCAAGTTGTACAATAATAAGCTGTCGAAGTAAATTAACTAATTGCCCAAATACCGACAGTTGTGCATACATTTGTAATATCCCCACCCAAATAACCAGATATAAAATTGTTTTTGACGCTTTTAAGGTTTATTACACTTTGATTTTTCAGGTGAAGCAAATCAGACTCGAGAAGTTAATAAAACTTTTAAAATTCTATTAAGATTTTTTTTATTTTGTACTCGTATATTTCCCAGAAAATTGGTCATTCTAATGTTTTAATTTCGTATCCAAGCGCAGATGATCTCTACTACATGTACAAATTGTCGCGTTCTTGCCGTTGATTTGTAAATTGTACATGTACAATACCTGGATTTAAATGGCGTAGGGTGTCATTAGTTCATGCTGTTAAAACAATTTAAGACTTAACCCACAGTCAATGTGAGGGGGGGGGGTACTTTATAATCCATACAAACTATGGTCTATTCGAGATTGACATGTTTCCCTTTTTATTTCAATAATTGGCTCGGGCGTCGTAAGATCCATTTTAGGGGCAATTGACACGGGTGGGGTGATGTACTGCAATTTTGTTATACGCTTTTACATATGTACGATTATCAGAGCCACGAATGATCACCTGGGCGATTTTAAAATTCAATTTTTATTCATACGCTCATTTTTCATTTCATAGCATGGTCTCAACATTTGCTTATAGGCTAGTTTTGAAAATTGGGCCGTCCTTGACCACAATTACTGAATTGACCTACCCTTTCCCGGAAACTTTGCACATTTTGCATGCTAGTTTTAGGGGGTGCTCGATTCACAGTCCAGAACGTCCCGAATTGACAGAATTGCAATCGAGTGACACGGAATTGAGTCCTGTCACAGTTCTGCCAGTCCCGACAGCTGAGGTGGTGTGAGTGGAATCGTGACGTATTTTAAGTAATAAATGTTTCAGCTGCCATGATTGGTTGAGATATTTTTTATGCAGTCGGCACATGCGTTGTACTTCGAAATTCTCCTTTTCACTCGATTGACACTATTTTTGGAATTGAGAGAATTTAATTCCGGAACGTTCAATCGAGTACGCCCATAGTGTGCAACATACTGTTCCCCACCCCCCGATTTTTCAAAATTCCATTTCCCGTTGGACAAATCCCGACTAATCTTAATTTATTAACCCTTGTCACATTTGATAACCTAAATTGGTTCGTTCTTTCAAGATTTCTATTTTTCCAATTCGCTTTCTATTTAGCAAAACCCGGTTCAAACGTTAAATATCATTTATACATTGACAAATGTGTCATCGGTATCGTTCATTCAATAATGTTCCATCTTTCAAAACTGCGCCCAACATTTAAACCATCAATTCGAGTGAATAGATCCATGTTATATACATAGTTTGGTGACTTTATACCGCCACAGATCACTATTGCCCCTTGACTTTTAATGTTAATTTTCGTCTCTTTTTCCCAAATATTCGTTGGATAGAACGCTTTCTG
Source organism: Patella ulyssiponensis (assembly GCA_963678685.1). NCBI lineage: Eukaryota > Metazoa > Mollusca > Gastropoda > Patellidae > Patella > Patella ulyssiponensis. The sequence continues at coordinate 56,477,930 of OY783229.1, forward strand.
CCACAGATGGAGCTACATGTGGCAAACTCTTGCCCAAAAGCATGTATGGGGTTCAGCATGAAAAACTGATATACACACAAGCTGGAAGTGAGACCACAAAACGAGCCATTTTCGGCCCTCCCTTTCAACGTAACCAGCCTCACAACTCTTGTATCCTTCCGCCTCAATCATGAATATTCACCAAAACCTGGCAGAAAATGTATTTTCAAACCCTTAGATTTTACGCCAAAAAGTCAACAAAACTCTCCATGAAAAGGGGAGAGACTAAAAATAACTTTGGTGCTACATTCGTGGGTGACGGCGTAGAAGTGATCTGTCCATACACCTACGTTTTCATGTTGACGTTAACAAATTGTCGACCTTGTACGTCTGGACGTCCGTGAACCTTTATGATACTAGACGGGTAACAATATACAGTTTTAGGTGAAACTTTGTTATATCCCAACCCGCGCTGGTTCGATTTTGATGCACCTCATATCGTCACTTCTCGGTTGATGACTCGTTAATACTTAGTACACCTGCCATAGGCCACAATTTTTGAACATATGGGGCGCTGACATCATATATTAATGCCACTCGGCAAACCTCGGAAGATTTCGGACAATCTAACCTCGGCTGTATGAATTGCGCCACATTGGAACTACTTTAAAGGTCCCGGATGAAACATGGCTGCGCCCATACCGAACACAAGTTGGCGACCTATTCGACCGATCCAGCTGTAGGATAATGACGAAATTACACTTCTATTCTGAGCTAAAGGAATGGATAAAAAATAATATATTCTACTTTCATTTGATAGACATAACGTTGGATTTTATTGGTTGATAAATAGAGACTGTTGTCTTAACTCCAAATAGGTTTCCAACGAACAGGTTGCAGGTCGAAAAGGTCGCTAGCCGAATAGGTTGCAATTTGTGTAATAGCGTCAAGTTTTCCTGTTAAAGTAAACCGGTAGCCGCATCGCAAATGTATGGGCGTAGGTACATATCACTTACTGTCATACAGCCTAGGCTAGATGTAGCTTTCGGAATCTGCAGAGATTTGCCGAGTGATATTAATGCCAATGACTGCGCGGAAACTCTCCTGGGGGTTAAAACATTTAAAAAAAAATTCGAATCGCGGATAGCAACCGCGTCGAACATCACTTCCATACATGTATAGTGGCAAAGCGTCACTCGGCAGATTCCGGAACCTACATCTAGCCTCCGCTGTATGACGGTAAGTGATGTACCTGCGCCTATACAATTGCGATGCGGTGCCGGTTTACTTAAAAGGAAAACTTGCCTTTTAAGAAAAAAAGTTCTCAAATTTGCTTTGTTCGAAGGGTGTGTAGAATTCTCAGTGTAAACTTGTCCTTTATATAAAGAAAATTGGTTAAAATTGAAAGAAAACGGCTTCAAACATTGAAAACTTCGTAAGATAAAACATTCTTCAAAGGCACCGTCATGGGCAAGGCCGTTGGTAATCCGGAAACTTGAAAGTAGTTCTAATGGCGAACTTCATCATACAGCCGAGGCTATATGTGCGGTACTAGAATCTCCTGAGGTTTGCCGAATGGCAAAGCGTTAAACATTATACCAAGGTTGTGAATCCTCGGAGGCCCATTTACATGAAAAGGGTAAAGTCTTGAATAATTTTGATGCCCATCTCTTGTTATGAATAAATACCCCCGCCTTTTGCCCACGCAGTAGCCCCACGACCCACTATCTCGAATGTAATCTGTCCAAGGTTCTTTTACGTCCACTTTATTTGCGTAGGACTAGAAACTCATCATTGATGCGCCATCGTTCTTGCGCCACTGGCGGTGAACCATTGGAAAACCCCATGAACTTGCCCTGTCAACACCTGGAGTGAACCAACGCCTAACTCACTGAACAATCACGGCTCTCCGTCCACTAACCACACGAGTAAGTCTTTTAAGACCTTCTGGGGAGGGGAGGGGGGGGTTGTACTTTAAAGCTTATGAGTACATTTAATAATCAAAGGCGAAATTCAAAATTAAAGCATTTATTTGTCGGATCGTTTCCATTTATAACAGAAAGCAATCGCATATAATTATGTAAATTGATATAAACATATTCCAGTCGATCAAGTAACTTGTTATGTACTTGATTTGATATCATTCTGGAGTAATACCCAGAGATATAAACTCTTCCTGTATCAGGTGAGCCTATAATTTGTGTGTAGATTAATATATTATAATCTACCTAAGTTAACATTACATTGAAGTACGTCTTCTACTAAAGTTTGGCTATGTTGGCACCGTCACCAGCTATTCTGAAGAGTGGCTTGAAATTGGGATTACTTATGGCCTCTCTGTTTTTGGTGAACCCAGATATGTCGTATTGAGTTTTACCATCTATCGCCATTTCACTCAAAATTTTACCAAAGAGACTGGCAAATCTAAAATAAAAAATATATTATACACAACCCATAAAATGCTATATATTCCCAGTCCACCACCACTCTCAGGGACATCCACACACATATACAACGCTTGGAACATTAAAGACAAAAACCCCAAGAACCAAGCCAGTGATGAAATCATTAGACTGGTGAACGTTAGGAAATTTTTTCCCCGTCTTCATTAGTACTAGTAGGACACACTCCCTCCCCATTTTCCTTCGGATTTAAGGACCAATATATTGGAGACCAATGTTTTAAAGCCCACATAATAATGCAGGAACATATTCGCAGGGGTGAGGTAGAATTGGGATTTTACTGTGTCGTTTCCCCTTGTCAGCTGTTAAGTCATTCGGATGGTACGCACAACCCGGATCCAGTATACACATAGGCATACAGCTGCTAAGGGGGTGGGGTGGCGCGTGTGCGTTGTATCATAATCATAAAATAAGGTCTGTCATTGAGTCAACTGGCTTGGTTTCAATTCCTCGATTGTACGTGACAAGGAACAGGGTCGCCTGTCTAACCTCGTGGGCTTTTTCCGTGGTCGTCGGTTTCCTCCCACTGCTAAATACCCTTACTCGCAAGCGAATTATTAAAATAAAACTGAACTATATGTTAGTCCCGAAATGACATAGTTTGTGTTGTGTCGTCTTTAAACCCCATCTCTCTAAGTAGACAGAACAGAGGACAAGTTTTGTCGTTCCAATGGGACGAAAAACAGTCCCGTGTGCAGTCTGCGTGGCCTTTCGATTAATTTTCTTTAAAACCAGAAGAAGTAAAAAAAATTCCCATGCTTACTTGAACGCATTTCCAGCACCACAACAGAATACAACGTCGGGGAAGCCAACGTGATCACATTTATCTATGACGTAATGTCTATCTCTGGTCATGGCATACAGACAGGTTTTGGTATTAACGATAGGACCTACAAACTAATATAAAAATAAAACATTTAAAAATGTAGGTTGGCATAGGACAAAACGTAGGCCCAACAATTATTTCGCCCCGAGAATAAATCCCCCCCCCCCTACAGCACTCTGTATGGTGTATGCCGTCTTCATTAGTCTAGTTTAGAAGCAGAACAGTAGGACGTTAAACCCCATTTCATTTCTTCAAAAAAATATTGAACAAAATAGCAAATAAAACAATATCCTACGTCAATAAAACATGTTTCTCTATTAAAACACCTGTGAAAGCAGATTGATGATTTTCTCTTCTCCCACAGATCTGAGCAATGATGATAGCTGTGCAAAATTATTAATCGATTAAAGCCTAGACACACTTTAAAATATGCGATTTTAAATATCTTAAAAATTTAATTCAGTTAAAGGCTCAATACCACTCTTGTTTTAACTGAACAATATGTCCCAATCTTTATTCTGGTCAACAAATTGTATTTTTTTAAAATTCCAATTAATTGATGATACAAATTTCATCTTAACACACCTAATTCCAAAAATTGGAAAAATTCAGCTAAATGATTTGAAAAGCCTAACGTAAACCGTTTCAAATTAGACTTGGATTTTAAAATATTTTCGAACCCTCTGGACAAGTAAAATAGCATGTAATAGATAATTTACACAACAGGTATGACATTTAAACATCTAGTACTTAGAATATGGCTATTATTTATTTTCTGGAGCTGCCAAGCCAGCAAGAGTGTTATTGTCCCTTTAATTAAAGTAACATTTATGACAGAAAGAATAGCAAAATAAAACAAACAAATTCTAGACACATTTAAACTTCTTACTTTAGGTGCTATAGATGCCATGAAATCCATCGTCAATTTCTCTAACTCGGGATTGGGAGTAAAAGTTCTGGTAGCAGCGGTCACGACTTCACCACACGCATCGGCACCTATTTTAGTTGCTGCATTTCCATGAACTGGCATCTGATAAAAATCACAGTAGGGGGTATGGAACGTAAATATAGGAAACCTAAAATGAAAAGAATTGAAAACTATGATGTAGGTCAAGAACTTAGCATATAACTACGGAAAATATTTATTTGACACCGAGAAAATTATATTAGAAAATTACATGAACAGATAACAATATAATATTTATGTCTACATGGAATTTTGGGGCGACGCTCGTCTAAAGAAAATCCTGAGACTTCGCCTATACGATTGATATGAAACTTGGCATGCACGTTCCTTGGACAATTGTGCCATTGGTGTAATATTGAGGAATGGGATATTACTTGTCTTTGGTGAACTCTTTCATGTGCGGCGTGCCCAAGTAAGTAACTTGTTCTTGTGAAACTGTAATTGGTATGTGTACGCCTATAGAACCTAAGACTTGATTAAGCCAGGCGCCGGCAGCTACCACTAAACGACGACAAGTGAAGGTTCCTTTCGTAGTGTGAACCTAAAACATAAATAACATGCTGTTTAGATACTAGTAGTGATATATTGAAACATTCGATTCTTAATAGATATTTCGTAAATGATTTCAAAACAACACTGAAAGTATATTTGCGAACGCAAGATTATATTTTACTGGAGACTAGAGGATTATATTTTTAGGGAGACTCTGACCCGTTAGACCAACCCATAATTGGCAGAAATTGGTTATAACTTGTTAATATTCCGAGTTACAGCCTTTTCCGGTACTTTGAGGAATGGGGGGGGGGACAGTGTACGCTTTTAATCAATAGGTCTGCAATTGAATCAAGCCGCGTGTTTTTGCATCTAAGCTTGTGCGTGACAATCTTGGTTTTTGGTTTTATTCGCCGGGTTCTCCGCTTTCATCTCACGGTTAAAAGCACTATCGATCAAGCGAATTAAACAAAGACAATTGCACAATGAAATGATCTAGTTTATGTAGAGTGGACTTTGTGAAACCATTTCCCCTTTCACTCTATTTCTTTATCCGAGGAATCTTTTTTATAGATGTACATGTGTGAAACTTTAAATCAATTCTACCGTTATCTGTCCATTTTCATTTCTAAGCACACGTAATACAGAGGTCTTAGCAAGTATAGATGAATATGGACGGAATTAGACATGCCAGGATCTACGAAGGCTGCATCCGGTTGATATAAACTCATCACTTCTTTGCCAACCTCGAACTGTGGAAATTTCCTCATCAAAGCTTCAGAATCTAATCGTTCGTATCTAGGATAAGAAAGGAATTTTCAGACATTGTATACATTGTATCTAGGATAAGAACGGAATTTTCAGACATTGTATACCAATTTTAAAGATTTCAAATACTTAAAGACCGGAGTGGTAAGAACTTTTGAATAAATATACATTAATCAGGCATTGTTTTGGGGCACTGTGTAAGACTTACTTGATATTCTTGCGGTCCATAGCGGTGGCATATTCTTCAAAAATGAGATCCATTTCTCCACGGCGACACATAGTTAAACCACCAGTTTTATATACCAATTGTATGCCGGATTCTTTCTCTACTTCGCGCCATCTATAAAAAATAAAACCCCAGCATTCGAAATAAAGATTGAATATAGAGTTTGCCTCAAACAGATTGTTATCTAACATCATAAAAAGTGATTAATTCTAATTCAACTTGTGGGCATTTAATGTTTAACAAATCCACACTTAAATTGTTATACCAAACGTGCCAATATTTATTATTAGAAACCTGGACCAGTAATCGAGAACAAACCGTCATGTTTAAGGTTCTGAAAGTTCTGGTAGTTGCAACACATGGCGGATGTGTGGGGGTGTTGTAGTGAAATCAATCTTGTTATCAATTCATAAAACCAACCACCCCGCGCCATGCAGGGAGTTACAACATGATGCATCATCACGGCTTACAAACCTCCACGTTTGAGAACCCTGGGCCCTGTTTCTTGAAATCTTAACTAAAGATAAAATCGAAATTTTAGTAGATACTTCAATTTTGATTGGCTAAGCATTGAAATCAATCTAACATTATCCAATCAAATTACTAAAATTTAGATTTCATTTTAGTTAAAATTTCTTGAAACAGACCCCGGAGCTTTTAAATTGGTAGAATATAAAACCAACGTTTGTTTACAATGGTTATGGTACTATGGAAACCTGTTGTGACCATTTCAAAATTTCGACTTCTCGCTGCAAGAAGTCAGAATATATACAAATGCGAGTATGCGGGAAATCAAGGGACCGCGGTGTAATGCCTCCAGAAGATTGTAAGTTCTTGAGCTTCAACTGTTAAAATTAGCATCATTTATGGGGAAACATTTTGCTTGCTTGCATAGACTTATTATCTCTAAAAACATGCTATATGTTTCAAGATGTTTTAAGAGGTTTCAAGATATATAATGTGTTTACTTACGTTTGTATTGTATGACGTCCTATATCTGTATAACGATCATTATGGTACAGTAAACGTCTGTAATAAAAAAAATAAAATGTCGACTTTAATCCAGGTGCTCTTTAATTATACTCTCTTTAATAAGTTAGATTTAAGTAATTTACATACAAATTGTCATGGTATGAAATAAATCTCACATGGTTCTTGAATGATCTTGTGAGCCACCATTATGATGCCCCAATTCAAACTGTTCTATTCCTAAGACATCTGAAATTTGAGAAAATCATAATATAGGTCACCAAAACAATTTATTAATACAAAATGTCAACGATTATGATAGAGGCAAGGTAGTTTGGGAAGTTTTTGAGGTCGAAAAAAAGGAGTTTGAGATTGGAGAGTAATGATAGAAGGTGAAGGAATAGAAGGTGAAGGAAATGAATAATCGGAACTCTATCGCCCAGTGTAAGACATTGCAAATACGACGGTGAAACGGCAAATCAAAGAGGATAGAATCTGATGAATGTATGATGATGAAGGTAAAAGAAAATGGGTCTAAAGAAGAAGCGTTAATAAAACAGTGCACTTAGGAACCACATCAATCATGATTACCAATCAGAACTATTCTAACTTAAAAGTAGTGTCAAGGGATCTTGGAAGGATAAGCATCACATGCAGCGTGCACGACACCCATTGTTTGCTTGGATGTATCTATACTTAGCCAAAACTACTGGGTAGAAGATATGTCATTTTGGCCAAAAACAATACAAGAAAGAAATATTTTCGGATTTATTAGCATATTAATGGTAGAGTACCTTGCAATTATCTCCTCTAATGGGTGTAAAAAAATACCCATAATTTTATATTTTTAACAAAAATACAGATGACTAGCCACATATTCCAAACTATATAATATACAATATGATCCTTTGTTGTAGGTGTTATATTATAACTTCTTGACAGGGCCAATTCTATTCGACTCGCGGCACAGAATTTTCGGTTAGGGATCGTAGGTTCTGAATTAATGAGAGAACTAGTATGCATTTCAATTATTACAGTTTAAGATGGGTTTTGTTTTGAAGAAAAAGATATCAACACTTTACACTGGATACGATAATAAACAATGAATGCACACATCTTTTCAAAACTACAAACAGTGATAACTTTGCTCAGAATAAAGTAAATTGAACAGAATTTACAATAATATATTCCTTTTTGCATTATCTGTTCTTGAACTAGTATAGCAAGAACAGACACCTCTTTATCTAAATCTTATATAATCTATCTTTAATTATGTATATAATTAATTAACAATATATTTGTTAATAAGCCATTGCTAGTGTTAAATTAAACCAGTGATATATTATTATATAGGATTAATTAAAACTAGTTCGCTGGATAAATTGATAATGTTTCATAAATCATTTTGAGATAAATCAAAGAAGTACCTTATTGTTTATTGCTAACAATGCCTGATTGTTGTACATGTCGTCCACAGGTTTGTCTTATTGATTTCTGTTCATAATCTATTGCTTGTGTGTGATCGCGTGTTCTGATGCGTACGCTTTAGATCGTAAGATCTGTCATTGAGTCAAGTGGTGTGGTTTCGATCCCTCACTTGTAATAGTAAGTGCAGGAGGAACGCGCTACACGCGAAACAAAACTCACAAAACCTCGCTCAGAAATAAGCAGTTATTGTATTCCAAAGAATTGTAACCTGTATAAGACAAACCTGTGGACAAGACAAACTACATAGACACTACAATATAAAAACAACAAATAACAAATCAAGTGAATGGATCGTCCAATGTGCTGTACAGTCCCTGGTCTGTAATGACACAGGCTTCACTCAAAATAAAAAGAATATGACATGACAGAAATCAGTGACAAGTAGTAAATTCATCCGGCTAACCTCGTGGTTTCCTCCTACAGCTTAACACCGCTACGCACTAGCGAATTATTTAAATAAATAATACCGTTTGTTTGTCCCGTAACGCCCCCTGTATGATGCGGTTCCCCTGCACTTTCTATTTAAGTGCTCAACATAAATACTCGTTATCATGTGGATCAAAATGCGATATCAGATGTCCATCTTATTGATTGATAAGCCTGCAGAACGTTTGTGTTGTGGGTCAAGTTTTTGTTGACGATGTCATAAATCTTGATATGTCATTGGTAAGAACTATCTCCCCGATTAGTGGGAAATTGAACTAGATATTAAAGAAGTCTACTATCAGTTGTAATATCACATGCACTAAAATATATCAATGCACTAATATATATTTATTTGTTATGAAAGGGGGGTGGTTAGCTGTATAGTTAGCGCGTGCGCATTGTATCATAAGGTCTGTGAGTCAACTGGCATGGTATCGATTCCCCGGTAGGATCGACTGTCCCCACCATCCACCATTGCTAAATGCCCTGTATGCAAGCAAGCGAGTTATTGAAATAGTATTGAACCATGTTAGTCCCAAAATGACGTTACCACCCCCTTTCTCTCTCTCCCTCTCTCTGTCTCTCTCTCTCGCTCTCCTGGAAGTCATTTATATGGTCATTTGAAGAGTTATATTGATTAATGTCACTTGTGCAAGTGAACTGATACAAAACCATACATTATCAATAATAAACAGTAAAAAAAAAATATAATTTTAGTTCATCGGGAAATAACATATGAAATAACGGTGAAAAAATATCGCTTGTTATAAAATAGGAAACCACATCGCTAAGAAACCCTTGCTGTTTTGCTCGATCCCAAGGCGAAAAATTGAGATAAACCGCGTCACCTATTCATCCCTGTTCAGGACCTTATTGCTGCACTGCTAACGTTAAATATACATAGAGCTCAACCATGTCCCCGATTCCTCAAATTAAAATTCTTAAAAAATGAGTATTAATTTGCATGAGAATTATTATGAATTATTGAATTATTTATAATTTTTGCTACATAGAAACAGATTATTCAGACATTTATGAATTTATGAAAATTACATTTTTGTTCTGTTTGGAAATAACAGCTCAATTACACACAAAATAGAGTGGATTCGACGCATGTTTTGCACAGGGCACCGTCAATATTCATACTCATTTTATACTCTTTTTATATATTACAATATATAAAAGATAATTGCGATCCACCCCCTGACTGTTACCACCTATAATAGCCATATATAAATATATATTACCTGCTTTTGCGCGTTTTGCTAGCCAATAAAGTGCAGCACTGCCAATTCCCCCGCAACCAACTACGATATATTCAAAGTGAGTTCTTCCCTCATCGCACCAAGTTCGTCTGCTTTCCGCCATGTTAACAAATGATTTTTTCAAATGATTCAAGCTACCTCTATACTTATACTAGTGTTTATTCTTTGGTTGACTGATTATATACCAGTACTAGCTAGTTTCTTATCATTATTTTTTATCAACAAATATTGCATTACACCAATCACTGTATTCAAGTTTTAGTTTCATCTTTTTCTGATGGTGTTTGTCCGCTTCCACCGTCAATGATAACGCAGACAAGGTGTCTTTTGGGTGAGAGAAAGAGAGAGAGAGAGAGAAATGGGGTTTAACGTCCACTCAACACAACCAGGTCATTTCGGGACTAACATACGGTTTTAATTTTATTTCAATAGTTCGCTTGCGCGTAGGGGTCTTTAGCCGTGGGAGGAAACCGGAGTTCCCGGAGGAAACCCACGAGGTTGAGAAGGCGCCCCTATCTCCATGCCACATACGCTCACACCAGGGCTCGAAACCACAGCCGCAAGCCAGAGGTGACCGGCCAGCTAGAGGTCGAAGCGCGACACTCTAGACCACTAGGCCACCCCAACCCCCCGGGTGAGAGAAAACCGGAGTACCTGGAGTAAGGCGAACCCTATCTCCAAGCCACATACACTCACAGCTGGAATCGAAACCACGTCTGTAAGCCAGCAAGATCGACCAGCAAGAGCATGAAGCGCGATATCCTGGATGGACCACTTGGCTATCCCAACCCCCTTGTTTTGACTTAAAGGTAGCGCTTTCAAGGGGAAGGGGATGAAATTAAATGAAAAAGGGTTTTACGTCCTACTGTTCTGTGCTAACTGGCCCAATGGCAACGGACAGTAGGCGCACAGCCATCATATGCCGTGCAATTTTGTTAATGCCAGTGTGTACACACGGGACCTTGGGTTGTTTTTATTTGTCCCGACAAGACACTTTTGTCCGTCCGACTCCCCGCCCTGTACCACTGGCACTGTCACGGAAAAACCACGTTGGACCTCCAGTTTACTGAGCTACATCCTTGCCCCAATTTTAAACAAGTAACATTTCAAAAGTACAAATATCACTTATCAGACTGCAGTTATCATAAAAAAATAAATCTGTGTATAAAGATATTGAAAAAAACTGACTGATTTAACAAACTCGGACACAGTTGTTTGTTTTTTCAAATAGTTCTATAGCTTGGTTTTGTAAGTTATTGATTTTTGAACGTGAGATGGGGTAGGATCGTCTGTTTAACAACGTGAGTTTTCTCCGGGTCCTCCGGTTTCCTTCCCATATAGATGGAGAATTCGTCTTGCGTGAGTTCGTTAATTGGAGAGAGAGGGAGACAGAGAACGAAAAGAGAGAGAGAGAGGGGAGAGATGGGTAACACATCTACTCGACACAAACTAGGTCACTTCGGGACTAACACATTGCGCGTGTGTGTAATTAACAATGGGAGAACGTCGAAGGACCCGAACATAACCCATATGAGGTCAGAGACTTAAAGTTGGGTTCCCAGATAAGTATTTATCGGGTGGTTATTGCCTATAAAAGTATGACAATTTTGGTATATATGGAAAGAAGAGATATCCAATCTTACTAGAAAAATACTGGATTCCCTGAAAAACACTCATGGAGCGTATACAGGACAAAAATGTAAGGGGTTCCCTTGATAGTCAGCCCGACGAATAAGGATACCTGCACACTTGGCGTTGAAGGCTGCACGCGAACTTGAGCGATTTGTGTGCATGTTGAAAAAGTTTATGAAGAGTTAGACGTACAACAATTTCTGGGATAAAAATCACGGAAAAAGACGCGGGCAGTGGATAATCCGAGAATTTTATTAGGATTCGATATTTGTAGTAAATAGTCAGCGCTTACAGACAACATCATCTTGTGTATGCAATGCATTCTCCCCTGTCCTCCGCCGCCGTTGCCATTGGTTACGGAGAGGGGTAATCGCCTGACGCAAACATGGCCTCTTTTGATAGATTTTTATAGCGGGCTATACTTGACAATTACAATGTTTTGTGAACGATTAGAAGCACAATTATGATAAAATAATTAGTTTGAATATGTTTTTAGTTCTAATATATCATCAAATCACCAAGTTTGTACCCGGGAAACCAACTTTAATAATGCTTTGATATTTACGTATCATACTTTAAACAAACTGAAAATAAGTTTGTATTGACAGATCAAAGGTTATTACATATAGCCATGTAGGTTATCTATCATGAAAAGGTGTTGATGTTCTATCAAAATATCGACTTATGAATAGGATTCAGCTATTGTATAACAAAATGACCGAAAAAGTATCGGGTACTCAAAATTATTAGGGCATTAAAACTGTCAAAGTTGTATCTAATTTCACTTCACATGATATTGAAAATAATCCCCGATTTGGCCTACTTAGATTAAAGCATTGATCACAAGACACCGCGCGGAACGATTTTAAACACGCCATGCGGAAATTATTTATAATACGTACGAAACCTTAAAGATGCTTTATGTAAAACATTCAGATGCCTATTATAGGTATCTTTCTGGTTTTAAATGTTATATAGATTATCCAAATGACAAGCCTATAATCAACTCTCTAGATAATCAGGTGACTTAGATAGTGAATGGATTAGAACGTTCGCGCCACATAATCGCTTAACGTTGAAATGGACGTCACTCAATAAAACGACTGAAAAACGAGACTTAATTCGCTTATCATTATAACAATAGCACTTACTATTTCTTTTCAAAACGCTAAACTCACATAACTTTGCTCAAAATAAAGTATTAAAAATGGAATTTGTAATATTTACTAAACAATTATAGCGAAAACGGCTATCTCTTACATGCATCTTTAAAGAGGTCGTCGCCGTTTTAATGAACCATACGAGTGTGCGGAGACTCTTATAAACCGTTATCCTAGCAATTTGAAACTATCTGAAGCTCTGTGTTACCTTTGCCAAGAAATGATTTAGAAATTAGATCGGTGTGACAAGTCTTCAAATTCAAAGTTTGTTTTAAGGGCCTGGACAGTTATAATATGTATAATACATTTGCATCAGTTATAGCGACTGGATAACCTTCTCTAAATGAATGCAGACTCGTTCCTACTCTAGAAATGTTCCTACTCTAGAAAGGAGTGACGCAGGGGCAAGTCTGGCGTATTAGGGAGAAGGCTGGATCGGAGACCACCTAGCACATGTGACTTCATATTATGTGGAGGGTGGGTTAGGTTTAAAGATACATTATGATAGATTAAATAAAGAGTTGGCAGTTCTCACTACAATAGTTAAAAAATAGATAATGTAAAGGTGATAGCTGAAAATTTAAGTCAAATTGATCCACTATGAACCGAGAATTAAGTGATTGATCATCATCACCCTCGATCATCAATTATAAAGTCGGCACGATAAAAAGAATTGTCGCGATTATCCAATTCATGATTAAATCATGAAGGAAAATTGTACAGCAAATGGGATTATACTCCACTAAAGATTGCAGTTTTGCGATGACATCTAGGGTTGATTATGGTCTGGACAAGTTAATTAATGTATAAAAACATTTCGGGCCGAAAGAAAGACCTGCAATAGGCAAATGTAGCTCTTGCATTATGAATGTTTAAGAATTCGGGGGAGAGGTAAAGTCTCCAAATAAGCACTGACCTAGGATAATAAAAATTTAGTTCGTGATATTGCTTAGTTTTAAAAGAGGCTATTGCGCTATCCGCATGAATGTTCAAATTTAGGGGACTGTTGTTTTTTTTTAAATTTCTTCCGAGACCGTTTTTTTTTATTTCTTGGTGGCTATGTCTGACCGGTTACCTTTAATTCTTTCTCTACGTACATTTTTCTTTCTTGGTGGCTATGTCTAACCGGTTACCTTTAATTTTTTCTCTACGTACATTTTAGTACTCCCGTACGTCCTACGTATTGTTTGTCACAATGGGTACATAAAATTAGATAAAATATGATTGAACTGGAACATGAAAGTTGTCAATATTGTGAATTGTGTGTCACATGTTTTGTTATTGAATTGGTCGGATATGTTTATGACTGGGTTGGCCACAAGTTTGAGTTTTAACAGCTAATTGAATATTGTTTGTTTCTTTTGCCTTTTGCGGCAAGTTCAGCAAAAGTTTTGTTTTTATACGTCGGGGATGGTGTTTAAAGTATCCTCCCTTTCTTTTAGTTGGCTTAATACCAGCGTACATGCTGACTCAAAGTCGTTATTCCAAGAACATATCCTATGGAAATGGAGAATCTGGGGTTTTATGATGTCAGAGAATGTATGATTTTGGATTAAAGGAGCTTTTGAAAGGTAAATGATTTAGTGTTCTCTACGTATTGGAGCTGGTTATCCAGTCTAAAAGTAAGAATACTCAGTGATCGTCATGATTATCAAGTCACTCATACGAAATTCCCGTAAAGAGTTGTTACATAATCCCGTTACATAAGTAAATGTGACGAGATTGTTGACCAGGCAAAATTATCCCTACACTATATCAAGTGAATTGTATTGATGAACTCATGTTTGAGTATCCTTTATGATCAATGGTATTATATTGCTGGGTGAAAACTTTCATGGTTTAGTCGCATCTTGATTAGGGGAGAGAGAGAGAGAGAGAGAGAGAGAGAGAGAGAGAGAGAGAGAGAGAGAGGGTCTTGATTAGGAAAACACATCTAAAATCAGGTCATCTCCTCGATGTTTCACTTTTTACAAGGTTAATACAAGTTATCAGATGATAAGATTGATGTATGTATAGCTCGGGTTTGTGGTAGAGATACCCATTTCGACTATTGTCCCTAAACGCTACTGTGGGCATGGTTTAGTCATATTTACATGCATGGTTTAATCACGTCATAAGAATAATCGATGATGGTATCTATGAGGTTATTGCCTGTACACAGTAAAGATGTTTTAATAAAATCATGAGGGAAAAGTACAGTTCTTCTGTAAAATAACATGATATTATATTTTATCACTAAACTTAGTAGGACAGTAGGACGTTAAACCCCACATACCATAACCTGAATTTCCAAAAACTGTATACTTGTGAAAAAGCAAAGTATCCTGTAGCAGGGGCGGTACCATAATTTTCAGAAAGGGGGGCGTGCTGCACCCACTTGGGAGTGTGAAGCCCGGCCCGTGATTTTTGAGTGGACTAAAATGCCCACAAGGACTAATTTCATACTGGTACTGTAAATTACGATTTCAAACCTAAACTGTTTTTGTTCTCCTTTCCCGCGAGAATATATGGAGCTAAAAATTGTTTTCGCCACCGCTAGAAAATAGAGGGGGCGTGCGCCGGGTGCGCCCCCCTCTGTATCCGCGCCTGTGTAGCAAGATGTTGTGTAGTGCAATCAGGTCCGCTATTTAGTTCGCAAACAGATAATTGAATATTGTCTTAGAAAAATTAAAGCATAATTATTTATAGTCTATTAGTTAAACCTACATTATGCAAGAGCTAAATCTGCCTATTGCGGGTCTCTCTTTAGGCCTGAAATGTTATATAAACTATTAATTAAGCATTTATTAACTCAAAAAGACCTTAATCAACTGTCGATGCCATCTTATTTATCATTGTTGGATTTTCTCTGGATTTGAAACTGTTTTGCTGTTCAACGCTCATTGATGATTTAATCCACAAATGGATAATCGAGACTATGTTTTTTATCGTACCAACTTAGTTGTGATAGCTTATTTCTATTATTGAGGCGAAAAATGTCTTCTTCATTGTTGTATTACATGTTAAGCATGAACGGCGAACAAATTTAGAATTATGATACTTCTACCTGGCAACCATCATTATGATGTCGTTTGGTGTCGCCACCATGTGCTCAGTTTGGCGATTGAGCACTGATCGGGACCATTCTATTGATACAAACGACTCGCTCTTCGTCAGGTTGAGTGGCTTGCCCGAGTGTTAAAATTGAAAACAACATCGAGAGAGGGAGATTGGGACATGGGGTTTAACATCCACTCGACACCAACCAGGTCATTTCGGTATTAACACCGTTCAATTTTATTTCAATAATTCGCTTGCGCGTAGGGTGTTTAGCAGTGGGAGGAAACCGGAGCCCCGGAGAAAACCCACGAGTTTATTCAATGACAGACCCTATGTTACAGCGTGCACGTGCTAACCATTCGGCCATCCTACCCTCTAAACAACATTTAACGTGATATAAATGTATGGTTTGCAAATACTATTTCGAATACCTTGGCTAAGTGGGTAAGACACAGGCTCGCTAGGCTGTGGGTCGGGAGTTCGATCCCTGTATTGGGCGAGAAAGTTCATCCAGATTTTCTGGCGTGGTTCCCCCTTATTAGTGTCTTGTCGTTCCGATGGGATGAAAACCCGAGGTCCCGTGTACATGTTGGCGTGCCCGTTAGAATTGGATATAAGTCCAGATCGTAGATCCGCTCTCCGGGCAGTATTTCCCTAAAGTGTGTGTGGGGGGGGGGGGGTTGTTAATCACAATTTTGAGTAAACCCCTGTTCCAAATATGGAGAATGCAGTACAAAAAAATAAAAAACT
This sequence comes from Patella ulyssiponensis, assembly GCA_963678685.1. Taxonomy (NCBI): domain Eukaryota; kingdom Metazoa; phylum Mollusca; class Gastropoda; family Patellidae; genus Patella; species Patella ulyssiponensis. The sequence continues at coordinate 56,494,379 of OY783229.1, forward strand.
TGAAATTGTGTTCCCCTAGCCAGATAACCCGCCTGTACATGCCCTCTGAAAATTAACCCCCCAAATTTAACCCTATTTGGGGTGCATGCCCAACCCCCAGGGGCAGAGTCACGCCCATTTTCTTTTTGTGTGTCGCCTAAAATACTTATTCCTTATACCCTAAGGATGCTCCCTTTTGTTTTGGGTGCATGCCCGACCCCCGTGGGACAGCAACACCCATTTCTTGTATTTGTTTGTCTGTCACCTACAGGCAACAATTCTTAATCGATCGTCTTGAAAACTTATTCCTTATACCCTAAGGCTGACCACTATTATTTTTGGTGCATGCCGGACCCCCTGGGACAGAGCCACGCCCAATGCTTTTGTGTCTTGTGTTCGCCTACAGGATGCAATTCTTAACAGATCCTTTTAAAACTTTACATACCTATTCCTTATACCCTAAAGATGACCCCTATTGTTTTTGGTGATTTCCTAACCCCCAGGGACAGAGCCATGCCCATTTTACTTCGTGTCTGTGTGTGTTGTCTACAGGCCACGATTCTTAATGGATCGTCTTTAAACTTGGGATATGTATTCCTTATAGCCTAAGGACGTCAACTGCATGTACCGACTCCCACAGGCAAGACACGCCCAATTTTTGTGTTTGTCGTTTAGAGGCCGCAATTCTGAATGAAGCAGCTTGGTACTTGGCTTATGTATTCCTTATAGCCTGAGGGCGTCTACTATTGATTTTGATGAATGTTCGACCCCCAGGGGCAGGGCCACACCCACTTTTTGCCTTTAGCGTTAGGAAGGCACATTTCTGAATGGATTATCTTGGTATACTTATTCCTTATACTCTAAGGACGGCAACTATTGATGTTGAGGCACGACCCTCAACGCTAAACAAACCAAACGCCTAGCCTTCTTGACAAAGTACCATATCAATCAAAGCAGGAATGTGGACGTATATTGTAGCGTTAGCGTTATGTTCTATTTCATATATAAGCTAAACGGGATTTGGAGAATTTTATTTTATTTCTTTTTTACGGTTGAGCCAATAATTAATATTTATATGCAGTTGGTCTATATTAACACAGGGTATAAATGATATGGATAGGCCTACACAGTTACTGAGTTTAATACTCTCTCTCTCTCTCTCTCTCTCTCTCTCTCTCCAACCTTCAACCAGACGAATAACGGGTCGTTTATACCAAATAATGGTCCCAATCAGGTGCGCAATCACCCAAATGAGCACGCAGTGGCGACACCATACGTCTTCATAATGATGGCTGCTAGACAGAAATGTATAAATTCTAAATTTGTTGATGTTGATGCTAAACATGTAAAGCATCTATTAAAAAGACATTTTTCGTTTAGATAATAGAAACAAGTTGGAACAGAGTTGAAATTTACACTGAACAAACAAAGAAGTTGGGTTATACATTGTCTTAAATTAGAAATTACATGAATGGAAGTTAGAAATTACATGAATAGAGGTTAGAAATTACATTAACAGAAGTAAGAAATTATAGCATGTTAGAATTTTGACTCTAATATACCGCCATAAACCTGGGCTAATGGAAGACGGGCATACGGCCTACAGTGTGCTATGAGGGAAATTTTTACCCGGACAGCGGCGCTACGGCGTACTCTTATATCGAATTGCAACTGCCAAGGGATCTTTTACGTGCACGCCAATGTGTACACGGTCGTGCACGTAAAAGATCCCTTGGCAGTTGTAATTCGATATAAGAGTACGCCGTAGCAACTGTGACATATTTAAGTCCTCGTTTTACACCGTGGCATATTCAAATCACCATATTCTGCTCGATCCAGTTGGACGTTAAACCCCATTGTATTTCATTTCTATTGAAAATCAACAGCCACGAACATATTTGATTAAATGGATTATATCTACTATCTTCCGTGGGTATTTGTTTTGGGGGGATTTAAAGAGGGGTGGGGTTGCGGTCTGTTGTCACGTTATGAGCCGAGGTGTAATTTTCAAAATTTGATTCTAATTTCTGTCTATTGTTAAATATAGATGTACATAGACCATCTTCTTCATTTTTCCGTGAACTTTATATACTGAATAGTGGGTTTGATAATGTGTAACAATATGTTTCCGAGATTGGTCAGTCATTCGTTTAGTAGTTTTTTTGCTACCTTGTCATTCCATATAATATTGTCGCCAGTGCACGTGAATTCAGTGTACTGATGAGTATAAAATGTGTGATTGTTGATTCTTGTGTTATTAGAGTTTGAAACGACACAAAAAGCAGGTAGTGTTTGTTATTTGTTTATCTGCTTTGCTATGTTTTATGTACATTTTAGCCAATACATCCAATAAATAAGGTTTACAATAATTATTTTAAGCCAATCGTCTATAGAAATTGTGCATTTGTTGGCCTATGCTTTAAACATTATCGACCAAGCTGATTTGACAATGTACATTGAACATCCGTATTTCCTCTTTCACACAGCGAATTTTAATAGATTTAAAACTCACTGTCCGTTTGGTGTTGACCTACGTGTATATAAACAAAATATAATTAAATGGCCTGTCTTTATAAACTCATTGTAATGTGAGACCATCTTGTCACAAACTTGGCCGAACATAGCATGGATGAGCATATGAATTTCTACAAATCTCCTCCGCTAAAAATGTTCGATAACTACTGCCTATCTTCTTAAAATAATATCGAATTTCAATATGTTTGTACATAATTCATTTGAACTACCGTAAATGGAACGTGTACTTTGAAAATTGTCATGTCCGTCAACTGAAAAATTGACATTTTCTTGACCAAGTCAGTAGGCATCATTTAATTCAGTCTTATAATGTATTGGTAAAAAAAAAATCGTTTTGAAAAAATTAGTTGATGGGATTACATGAAAATCCTACACCTGATTCTGACTGTTTATAACACTTGCCTCATCTCGATAAAACGACGATTAAGTGCCGTTTATTTCCTTGTACTAACAAACTTATCTTATAATTTCAGAATGGCTATAGTGATTCTATCGTTGACACTTTTGTCATTGGTAAGTATTTATCCACTAATTGGAATTTTAAAACGAAAATACCAAAGAGCTTATCGCGATGCAGATCGAGTCCGCAGTCTTTCAGTCGTGTAACGTTGAGCCCGTTTGTAACGGGTTTGTCAATCGGAACATTGTTTTGATGAAGAAATTGTAACTTTATTTTGGGCAACGTGACCTGTTCCATGACTCTTATTTTTTGTAGGCTATGACGTCGGCTATGAGCATTCCGAGGGGTTACATTTTGGATGGTAAGGAATTTTTATTTTTTCAATCGGAGTTTCTTTAAAAGATTTTCTGATAAGAAGTTGTATTCGAGATGTTGCCATTATGGACCTAATCGGCCATGTGTTCCCTGCCTCAACCCAAACTTTCTGCTTCCCGTTATTAAATACACATTATGGGAGCTATATGCTGACAGTTTTCACTATTATAGTTTTCACTATTATAGTTATAAACTAGATAATGTAAAGGGGATTTGCCGAGAATTTAGCAATTGAATTTTTAGCATAGACTCGGTCATTACAAGATAGTCTCGATTATCCATTTTGATTTAAATCGGCAGCAGATTGAGTTCTAGGTATGACAAAGTTGATTATGGTCTGGATAAGTAACTTAATGTCTAATTTGGGTAATATTTCAGACCTAAAGACTTGCAATTGTCAGAATTAGCTCTTTCATAATGTTTAACTTAGTTTAATTTTTCAGTTACACCAGTTTGTGGAAGCACTATAAGAGCTAGACCTGTTGTAAACATCTTGACAGATTTAAATATTCGAGCTGTAGCTAGATGTGCTAAAGGTGATCGGAATTTTACGAAACTTGATGCAGCTAATTATAAACTTATTGGTAGTTATGCAGCTCGTACCAGTGGATGTCTATTTGTCGTAAGTATTATGGTCGCATGTCTAGCCTCGTGGGTTTTCTAGGAGTTCTCCGGTTTCATCCCGCTGCTAAAGACCCCTACGCGCAAGCGAATTGTTAGTACCTGTTTATGTGAATGGACGTTAAACCCCATTTCTCTTACTCTCATATTATACTATAATTCGATACCAGATTGAAATGGAAAGTGGCATTATCGATTTGCGTTATTAAAACGAGATTTGTAGCGTAGACCCGGGGTGGAGTGTGGGGACTTTCCCGTTGGACTCGCATCTGTGCTGTGCTACAGATCCAGGTTCATCTTGGAGTAGATTATCTCATTTCAACTCGTATTGCAAGCGTCGGGAACTTGTCCAATTACCACAGTTACGTCTGTATTCTATGCAACGGATAATGTTTTCGTTGTCTTTCGGGAATTGACTATACACTATAAATCTACGAACATAGCGATGTTTTAAATTGGTCTAGTATTAAACACGTCTGTTCGACGTTGGTCTGTTTATGTCAATCTTGTTTATCAATAAGCTGTAAGTGTATCATTTTTTTTCAGAATCATAAAGGAATATATAAATTAGATGTAGCTATAATGTATGGTTTACCAGGATCTGGTTTATTAGCTAATGAACAAGTTTATACTGTATCGTGTTCTTTTAATGCTAAAGCTAAAGTCACGGCTACTCGTCATAAAGTTGTCAGAGGGTAAGTTGTTTAATTAACATAATACCAATCCTGTTCATTGTTCCCGCGTAATTCCTGCTTGCAGGTGTGTAGGGGAGGGGGCGGCTGGCTATGTGGTCGAATGGTAGGCACGTACGCGCTGTATTGTAAGGTCTGTCATTAAGTCAACTGGCGCGGTATTGGTTCCGCGGTTGTATATGACGAGGAGTGGGGTCTCTGTCCACATCTTGGGTTTTCTCCGGGTTCTCCATTTCCTCCCACTGCACGCGTATTTTTAATTCGACAGTCTGGCAATGGACAAATAAATTCGTTCCGATGTGACGGAAAAACGCATAAGATCCATTGGCAGAATTCGATATAGAGTAGGTCGTAGTTCCGCTATTCGGATAAAAATTTCGCTAATGGCCTACTTTATGGCGTATGCCAGTCTTTAGCTCGGTCGAAGAACGTTAAACCCGGTTTCTTTTCTGCATGCTTCGGTTGTATATTAACTTGGGAAGGTCTTTATGATATAAAGTAAGGCGAATAACATTCCGAATGTTCTTATCCGTTACATTTACCCAGTGCAGCCAAATAGATTACTCAATCGGATCATTAATTCTGTAGCGCCATCGGCTTTTGAGATCGGAAAGATGAGATGCTACGCAATGAAAAATACCCCACCCCAATTGCTATCTTTGCCATCCCACAAATTAAAGTCGGGTTCCCAGATAAGCATTTATCGGGTGGTTATTGCCTATAAAAGTGTGATAATTTTGGTATATATGGAAAGAAGAGATACCCAATCTTACTAGAAATATACTGGATTCCCTGAAAAACACTCATGGAGCGTAAACAGGACAAAAATGTAAGGGGTACCCTTAATAGTCAACCCGACGAATAAGGGTACCTGCACGCTTGGCGTTGAAGGCTGTACGCGAACTTGAGTGATTTGTGTACATGTTGAAAAACTTTATGAAAAGTTAGACATACAACAATTTCTGCGGTAAAACTCACGGAAAAAGACGCGGGCAGTGGATAATCCGAGAATTTAATTAGGATTCGATATTTGTAGTAAATAGTCAGCGCTTACAGACAACATCGTCTTGTGTATGCAATGCATTCTCCCTTGTCGTCTGCCACCGTTGCCATTGGTTACGGCGAGGGGTAATCGCCTGACGCAAACATGGTCTCTTTCGATAAATTTTTTATAGCAGGCTATTCTCGTCAATTACAATGTTTTGAATACGATTTGAAGCAAAATTATGATAAAATAATTAGTTTGAATATGTTTTTAATTCTAATATATCATCAAATCACCCAGTTTGTACCCGGGAACCCAACTTAATACAATGTTGTTCCATATATAATCTCCTGAAAGAGCCGTTGCGAGAACATTAACTCTGTAAACTGTGTGACAATAGATTTCCTGTCTGAAGATGGATGTGATAATAGCAGATATTTAACAGATTCACTCGCCTACCGCATTTGGGTCGGGTTACAAAATCGGGATTTGTTAAATTTTGAATTTTTTTTTAACTTTATTTTCAGTTTGGTGTCGCCCCATGAAAAGTTATATAACGTAGGAACATCTGTATCGAGTTCGTATATTACATTAAATGTACAAGATATAAGACGTAAAACTATATCTTCTAGTATACCTATTGATAAAGTTATTACTTTGTATGCTGTATCTAAAGGCACTCGTAAGTATTTCTTATATTAGCAACCTCGAGTTTTTTTTATAATTCATTGATTCTTAATCAAGTGGCCCCGTTGTCGATCTTCTACGTTAGCAGTGATCATCTGTATCTTCCGGACGGGATCCCCCTAACCAGAGGTGCAGAACCGATGGCATGTCAAAGGACTACGTTCGGCTATAGGACGATACTCTCATGCGCTTTTTTGGAAAAAAAAAAAAAAAAAAAAGCCCTTGGTAGTTGGAATTCGATAAGAGTAGGTCCGGACAATTTCCATCATACACGCTCTGCCGTGGGCCGGTCTTCATTAGTCTTTATTTAATAGACCATCCTGTGTAGCGTTATATACTTAAGTAAAAAAGCCCAAATATTTGATCATTATGACGCGACATAGCATGTCCTGAATAACCAAAATTATCAACCTCTCTTCCAGTCTTTGGTTATTATTGAAAATAAAGGTACCACAGCCGATTTTCTTTTCCCAATGCCCGTTGGGTTTAAAGCTTTATACTTAAGTTGCATTGTGGCAACGTTTATAGGAGTCGCATCGCCTGGCGTCATCGGGCGATTTGACCCACCATGTTTCAATCATTGACTTTTGAACGCGATACAACCTCGGTTAACTATTTTCCAACTTGTGCAAAAAAGGTACACATTAATTTGGGACTGTCGCATAGACATTTCAACAAGTGCTTGCGGATAATTTTCTTGCCCCCCCCCTCCTTTTCAGCGGCGTGTCCAGTCTCTGCGGTCAGTGCCCCTCATTTTGCGGCGCCCCCCTTTTCCAAATTCCTAGATCCGCCCCTGAAGCATTGTATAACAAAATGTAATTGCTTTTACTACTTTGTGTTTAATAAATAGTTTAATTGATGTTTATTTTACAGTTAGAGAAAGGGGACTTAGGGCCGTGTCCTGTTATGGTATCGGCGCCGTCAACAAAAAGAAATACGCCATTTTGAGAGCTGGTTGTGGTGACGGTCAAGTTATACCTCTCAATGCCGGTTTTATAACTTCTGGTAGATCGACAAGAAGTCCCTACTTTAGATCTTTCTATGTTGAAGGTGGTAGACTTGTATCGTATCAGTGTACTTTTCAACTATGTACAGGCAGCTGCAATGGAGTGAGTAAAATATAAGTTTTTATCTAACGCTAGGGTAGAAGCTGATCAACCTTACGTTCGCTTGGTCTTTCGGTTGAGAACCTTCGGATATTATCAAGCCTCGGCCTCGTTTTTCTTGTCAGGAAAATGTGCCCGTGACTTTCCCAATTTGTCGATTGGGGCTGTAACTTTTTTAATAAAACAATAAATTTTATATTGTGGTCTATCCCAGAAGTCATTGTCTGGTTAAGAATCGTTCAAACGTCGCCGTTACACCATTTGACTGTTTTGATCGCGTGAAATTCGGATAAGACTGCCGACAAAATGACCTCTCCTCGTAGGCTAATAGCGTACAAATATGTATTACAAGTTGTGGGCCTTTCCAGAGTTTAAACATTTTTGAAACTTAAAATGTGTTCTTTTTCCAAATCTGTTTTTGGACGTTCAAATATCAGACAGTAATTATCTTGATTTTTGGGTGGACATGTAGAGAGAAATGGGGTTTAACGTCCACTCGACACAGACTAGCTATAGGTCATTTCAGGACTAACATATGGTTTAATTTTATTTCAATAATTCGCTCTCGCGTAGGGGTCTTTAACAGTGGGAGGAAACCGGATTGCCCAGACGAAACCCATGAGGTTGAGAAGGCGCCCCTATCTCCATGCCACATAAGCTCACACCAGGAATCGAAACCACGGCCGCAAGCCAGAAGTGACCGGCACTCTAGACCACAAGGCCATCCCAACCCCCCGAGCGGACGTGTATCTTGCTCAGTTCGCATTGTATAAACCTAAAAGGTATTCATATCTTTTAAAAAATTGTGGCAAAGGTACACGACGCATCAAGCGTATATCGACAATTACGAAGCTTCAAAATATAGATCGTTCCTTCCAGTCTTCATTAGCCAAATCGGTGCACAAAATTAAACACCATTTCATTTCATTGTCACACGTTTTCGTGTCGTTGTTGTATTGATATGGAAGTCAATTTATGTCGCACAAACCGTTTTCACTAGAGAGAATGCGGTTTGACTCAAAAGCTTAATGTAATGCACACGGGACCAATATACGATATATAAACTGACATGTAACGATTACTCAGCATATTCACAAATACAGTAAATATCATTGAAAAATTATGTGCATTTTGTTTTTTCTTTTGCAGAGCTCGTGTTCAGTTGGCAAGAACTACGTAAAGGGGTAGGTAAATATCAAGTAAACATTTTAAACTTGTAAAATTATTCCCTGGTCCAAAGTTTGAACTGTGCCGAAAGATTCTCGTGTTCGGGGGATGTTCTATTTGGGGAACCTGCAACGAAAGTATTCGATCTTATAAAGTTTCGAACCTTCACTTATTTCGAATTAACATCCCTCTTGATAACACGAACGTAACCAAACATGAGATCTGCTTGACAGAAACTGAAAAGGTAAAACAAATTGGCACTGTCTGTATTAAAATTGTATAGAATGGCAAATACTTGGGACGGCAAATACTTGAGACCACAGTGCAGCATCGATATCATTGTCCTTTTCTTTTTCACGTCACTTAAAAAAAAATTCATTTTATTTTCCAGATGAAGGTCAAACTAACTCTGAATTTAATAAGAAAATAAAAAATTTAAATTCATTAGTATTTTGGGGTTTTTTTCAAATGTGAGTCTACGATTCGTCAGAAATCTTATACATTTTTGTCGGTTGAGCCCAAGATTGGCAAATTTGGTATCCGTTAGATTTATTTTGCGGAGTGATCAAAAAATCAACTCGGTTTGGAAAGTTTAAATTCTGCATAATTATTACTATGCTGCAGAGCGAGGGATGGGGGCTTCAGCCAACAATATCATCATTTAAGCCTACATAGAAGTCCTTTAATACGAGGAACTGGATTGTATATGTAAACCTGCATAAATGCATCTTTAATTTGGTGTTGAAGGCCAGAAAATCGGCCCATGAAGGCCATTACAAAGCCTACACTATACGTTCACAATGAAACATCGGAATTCATCAACTATCAAACGTAGGCTTAGTGGGAATTCGTCCATCGTCAGTAATCCACATGGACGCCTCCAGTACAGCAATTGGACGGTGCATGTTCGTCCAGGCTTTGTCTTCTTGCAGTCCCCTGGAAACGGCCGGGCGGTAGTGTGAAGGTACCCACACCTTCGGGTAACGGCTCTTGTACTGTGTCCTTTAGATTAACGCAATGGTGCATCCACGGCGTAGAGAATATCGTTGTCCTGTTGGTTTACTAGCCAAAGATTCTGTAACTCTAGTCTGGAATATAAATTCGTACTTTTTCAATATTCCCAATTCTGTCAACCCATGCATAGTGTCATTGATTTTGTAACATAAGTGAGAGAAATTTTCCTTAATTAAAAAAAAATATATAATTCTACTTTACAATTTTGATAGCGCCACTTCCTTTATCTGGATTAAAATTTTAAAATTAACGGAAGTGGCAGTTACTGGGGTATACAAATATGGGATCTACACCGCGCCAATGAACTTGTCAATTTGACGAGACAAATATATCAAATTTACTTTGCACCGGTTTCAAAATTTGATACCCCCGCAAGAATTACCTCCCTTTAACCAACTCGTCAATATTTCATTGATTTCTCTTCCTAAACTAATTTGCCAATCAAAAGTACTCTATAAAAAGAAAAAAAAGCCACGTCGAATGAAATCGGCCAACAATTCTAAAAAAATCCAGTTATTCCATTATTCCTTTAACTGGTCTAGTATATCCTTTGTCTTAGAACTAAACTTCCGAAAGATGGACGACTTCGCAGGTTCCAATCTTTATAGGCACAATGGGGACCACATTTGATAATCTCCTCATAATTTTGTAGCGTATTGACCGTTTGTAGTTTGCAACGGGGATTTGATGTTGACTAGGGTGAAAATCTCACTTCCGACACCATAATTGCTCTGCAGAAAGACACTTTACACCCCCTATCTCTCCGTGATATCAGTTTTACTCAAAACTGCTATGAAATTTCAGATTTGATCCCTTTTCTCCAATTCTTGACCCCAAATCACACCAAAAATGAAGGAAAAGTGGAGAAAAGAATTGGGGCAAAATTTGCCTATTAATAACTCGGACTACATTCGTCGATCATGAAATAAAGGGGGAAAAATAACTAGTCCTTTTTGGTTGATGTTTTTTGGTCTAAAATTGGAGAAAACGGGCGCGGATCCAGGGGCAGGGGGTCGTGCGCCCTCCCTCGGTCCTACAGTGAGACTGGTCATCGCTGTTGAGACCAGCACCTGCAGTCAGCAATGGGATTCCCAGATTTGAGCCTCTTTAGGGTCGCTACGCATGCCCCCCCCCCCCCGGACAAAATCCTAGATCCGTGCCGGGAAAAGGGATTTTTTGGTGACCCGTGTCCATAAAGATTGGACAAGAGATTGTTTGGACTATCCTCGTGAAAAAGTCTATTAGTCTATTGATTAATTTAGCATTTGTTTCGCAAAATAATTAAACATTCGCTCGTGCCCTCTCGGACGAGGCATGTTATCTCGTGCCCGCTCGGACGCAGCGTGGTAGCTTGTGTCCTCTCGGGCGAGGCGTGGTAGCTCGTGCCCTAAAGTTTTAATCCTTTTATATTTCATAATCCCAATGCTTGACTCCTCCTACGAGGAGATTAAAATTGGGGGTGGACATGTGGCATCTGTCTATTACGGGGTCTTTCTTTACGGCCTGAAATGTTATCTAAATTATGAGTTGGGCATTACTGAACTTATCCAGATCGCAATCAACTCTCGGTTTCATCGTTAGCTGTGATATTTACTATAGATTCGAATATATTTTGTGGTGGATAATTTAACGTAAAATGGGATTGGATGTCCAAACTGTTTGGCATGTGCGCGCAATATCGTAAGGTCTGTCATTGAGTCAACTGGCGTGGTTTCGATTCCACGGTTGTGCGTGACCAGGAGTAAGCGGGCCCGTAGCCACGGGGTAAGCCCCCCCAAAAATCGAATTGGCCCCTCCAAATATTTCGCCAAAAATAATGATTTCTTAGGAGTGTTCTTAGCCGGCCACATCCTCAGCCCCCCCCCCCCAAAAAAAAAACATTCTGTAGCCCCCCCCCCCCAAAAAAAAATTTTAAGAGCTGGCTACGGGCCCGGGAGTAGGATTGCCTGCCCAACCTCCTGGGTTTTCTCCTGATCCTCCGGTTTCCTTCCACTGCTTAATAACAGTTTTTGGTGGTACAGATTTCAGTTAATCTAGCAGAGTGTTTCTGTTATAATCGAAGATGTAAGGAACACTGCTGTAGAATTTTCATGTGGTACACTTTTGAGCTAATCAAGCTCAACAATTCATCTCCAGAATCATAGCCCTCACAGTCACGCCAACCACCAGAAACACGGCCGACTTAGGTTCTAATGATACCGGATATACATACCAGTTAGGTGAAAATTGGTACACTTTTCAGCTAGGCTGACCTCACTAGACTCCTGCTTTAAATATTTGTATTCAGTAAATCTGAAGTTATATTGGGGGATAGGCTATACCTATGTCCAGGCCCGTAGCTAGCCCAAAATTGTTAGGGGGTAAAGGCTTCTGGGGGCGCCGATGGGGCTTCTGTGGGCGCCGATGTACCTACATTTGATGGTCCACGGCGTACAGTACCGCGCAATGAAAGTGTCAACATGGTGCCCCCCATACGCGTACGGGCTCGATGAATGTTGGGGAGGAGGGGCAGAACTTGAAATTTCGGGTTAGGCCTACAGACGTCTACGGACGCCCACCCCCGAGAAAATTTGACTTCAAACGCGTTTTCTTGCTATTCCAGTCCAAGAATATAGTAGGTGGTCTAACATAGCCTAACTTATAAGGAGGCTGAGTCGAATTCCAATCAATCCGTTATATTCCACGGAAGCAATTTTTGACTGCCGCAAGGCGTAAACGTGTTTTCCTGCTATTCCAGTCCGTGAATACAGCAACTTAAATGTGATCCAATATGGTCTACCTTAGATGGCGTATAAGAAAAATGAAATGAAAAGTTCGGAATCGGGTTAGGATGCGACTTGAATTTTGAAGATTATCACGCAGTGTGGGGTGTCCAATACATTCGTGGGCGCCTAACCAATCTCACTAGCGTTATATTATGGGAGCCCATGAACCCGGCATTAAGGACGCCTCCGGGCGCCTCATCAATCTCACTAACATTATATTATGGGCGCCCTTCCGGGATGAGGTACTTCACAAATCATTCCGTTTGAATTTTGAAGATTATCAAGCCGTTTTGGGCGCCCAATTCATTCCTGGGCGCTTAACCAGTCTCGCTAGCATTATATTATGAGCGCCCATGATCTCGGAATTATGGGCGCTCCCCTGGGATGAGGCACCCCACATGCCGTTTTGGTCGCCCCATTGATCAAGTCGTGGGCGCCCAACCAATCTGATTCGGCATTATGCACTAGTCGTGGGCACCCCACCAATCGTGTGCGCCTCTCCAGGATAAGGCGCCCCACAGATCAAACCGTTTTGGGGCCCCATCAGTTGCTAACTGACATTGATTGTGCGCCAATCTTGTCGTGGGCGCCCAATTGTCACTCGGCTTTATGTGGCGCCCATACTAATATGGAGACGTTGGTCGTTGGCCTCATATTGCGTCCTTTGGCGCCCATTGAGGGAGTCGATTTTTCCCTAACAGGCAAACCTATCTTAGGTTACAGTTTTTAATTTCAACGTTAAGTTTGTTCCTTTCTCGCGGAATGAAAGAATTGGAGAAAATTTCGGTTCTGCATCTGATTTCCTTTATTTTATCACTGAAGTATAATTACTAGGAGTAGCGGAAAGTTCCAATAGGTCTGGAGATATAATGTCCACTTCCAAGGGTGATATCGTAGACAATCTGATAGTGGAACATACCAGTCTCTTTGTAGGGTAAGGCATGGCTAGTAACTCTAACCGCCCCACAAATAGTGCGTAGTACATCTTATTGTGCGGAATCTAGTTGGTTTGCTAAGTAATCGAAGTGAAATGGGGTTTAACTTCCTGCTGTTCTGCTCCGACTGGGCTAATGAAGACGGGCATACCCCATACAGTGTGCTATGGGGAGAATTTGGTCAAAGGCGGTGCTAAGGTCTACTCTTGTCGAACTCCAACTGTCAAGGTATCTTTTACGTTTAAAACACCCCGTCAATTTTATACAATCAAAATCGAGAACCGTTTTAAAGGTGCGTTTACATTCCTTGCACGGCATTATTGCTTAATTATTTTCGTTGCCATTGTCCTTGAGAAGTTGATGCATTCTACGATAAAGGTTTTCACTACTACAGTGATTGAAATTAGCGATGTGACATCGTCGATTATCCGTTATGTACCACCCTAAGTACTAATTGAAAATGGAAAGACCATTACTGGTATCACTTTACATTTAACTGTATTATATTCATAATCATAAAGACATTCGGTATTTCGAGAGAACTTAAAATCCTTTTGTTTTGTCGCTTCAAACCCAATTTTTAAACTGGTTCAGCTCGGTTTCGTTCCGATAATATAATATAACCTATAATAAACAAAACCAGTATCTTATGATTATCGTAGTATTACCATCACATGAAGAGGAAATCAACCGAAAGCAAACCAATATATAATTGTTATGGTGAAAAGTGGCTCTTGTAAATTATTTTTAATGAATATCCATAGAATATTGAAACAGATTGTTCACTGTTACAATTTCTCAAATAAATGAAACGTTTCGTTAAGTTTTGCGTTCTTTAGTAATTTGAGTATAATTTCACTGGCACTATATTTTACTCTTAAAAGTCGTGTTAAGACCCTAAATACATGACTTTAGCGTTGTGGGGTTTCGGAGGGGGGGGTATGACCCGAGATTAATGCGACCCGATAATACGCCTGATTAGCGGGAGTAGTTCATATATTTATACCTACCACAATAAATATAACCAGATCGACCTGTTTGGAATCTGATGTGAAGATGGGTCGAGTTTTCAATGTTGTATGCATTAGTAAGACTATTGGATTTATATGGATTCTGACTGACATTGACTTCCAGGGTCATCGCCCTTGTTTACTTTATAGAATTGTGTAGACGTTTAAAAAGCTAATTATTAAATATCTGTGTGTATTGTTTATATTAATGAGCCGAAAACACACAATGAAATTACCCATAATCCTTACAGATAGACTGGTGTTAGTTCTACTACATTTTAGAATAAGTTATTTAATATCTTTCGGAGACTTATCCTATGTGCATTACTTATTATCTGGCGCGCACTTATAGTTATTTGCACGCGTGCGCTCCGGATGATAACTAGCGCGCAAGATATTTTGTTTCATCCCACACTGGACTCCGTAACTGTCCATGTTAATAGGGGGGGGGTATGGCCTAGTGGTCTAGAGTGCCGCGCTTCGACCTCTAGCTGGCCGGTCACCTCTGGCTTGCGGCTGTGGTTTCGAGCCCTGGTGTGAGCGTATGTGGCATGGAGATAGGGGCGCCTTCTCAACCTCGTGGGTTTCCTCCGGGCACTCCGGTTTCGTCCCACTGCTAAAAACCCCTACGCGCAAGCGAATTATTGAAATAAAATTAAACCATATGTTAGTCCCAAAATGACCTAGTTTGTGTCGAGTGGACGTTAAACCCCATTTCTCTCTTTTCTCCATGTTAATAGAAAAGTGTTTATAAAAACAAATACAATAGCATGAATCTTTACATAGGTGGTGGTCCAGTTTACTAAACACTGAAGCCAATCAAATCTTTACATGTAGTGATATTCCAATCTGATTAAAACACAGATCCTATTTCGTTTCGTTTTTAATAGTTCAAAATTTTGTTTTAATTGTCTTTACTACACTAGGATATGGAAGAGTTGTTATTTAACTCGTGTTCTACTTGAAGTTAGGAATAAGCCAATAAAGCTTCTGTTACAGCGAGCTTTAGGCGTGTGCGTGTACGGAACTGTGGGTAATTCACTAGAAACATCAATGCTGAATGGTTAATCAAATGTCTGACGTAATAGGGTCAAAAACTTCTCGTATGACCTCTGACGCTTGCTATCGCTACAGCCGGTAAGATCTTCATGTAATGCAGTCCATCGAAAGTATAAAAAAACACGAAACGAAATATAGATCTGTATTTTAATGAGATTGGTGATATTCGTTGGTACGGGTTTGTTACCAATTGTATTATAATAATTCACTTTACACTATGGTTTATTCTTTGATTTTACTTTTGCGATACCGTCCCTTTAAGATTGTAACTGTATGCTATAGTGTATGTGTTATGCATCGCAATATTTGTTGATACAGAATAATGATAAGAAACTAGATAATACAGGTATATAATCAGTAAACAAAAAACACTGATACAAGTATATAAGTGTAGAGGCTTTCTAAATCTTACAAATTACAACTTGTAATAATGGCGGCGTGCAGACGAACATGGTGTGACGAGGGAAGAACTCACTTTGAATATATCGTAGTTGGTTGCGGGGGAATTGGCAGTGCTGCAGTTTACTGGCTAGCAAAACGCGCAAAAGCAGGTAATGTCTCTATTCAAGATGTCAACAAGCAGAGCGATTCTTATTTTTTTTTAAAGTCAACAGGTGCTCTTATGATAATAAAAAAATAAAATGGCGTATGGCTCTAGTCTTCTGAACCTTAAAATAGACGAGAAATCGGTCCAAAAGCACATATTTATGTAATATGAATGTGTATAAAGTTATTTATTCTTAACTTTCAAAATTTTTATTGTAAGTTCTAATCAATTATGTTTGGTGAAATACTTGAGCAGCTTAAGTACTTGAGTCGTTCATGCCTGCTTGCTCCATTCTACGCGATTTTTGTATTACTTTTTAATTGTCTTGTAAGGTTTGTTTACTTGTCTTTATTAGAAACGGCGCCCGGAAACACAGAATACCTGACTCGTGTACTGGTTTTAAAATGTTCATTATGTCTTTAATCGTGGATATTAGGATCCCATATTTGTTTAGGGCAAATAACAGCATCAATATTGATTAAATTGGAGCAATATTGAATTATAATTCATGTTTATCATGTCGAATTGTACGGAAAATATTGAGTTTGAGGTTTAGCTCCTTTATGAAAAGGGGAATCACGGTGGCTAAGTGGGTAAGGCGCTGGCTCGCTAGCCCGGAGGTCGGATGTTCGATCCCTGCATTGGCCGAGAAAGTTCATCTCGATTTTCCGGCGTTGTTTCCCCTTGTCAGTGATGCAGAACGGAGGGATTGACAATGACAGCTGTCTAGTCGTTCAGATGGGACAAAAAACCGAGGTCCCGTGTACACATTGGCGTGCACGTAAAAGATCCCTTGGCAGTTGGAAATCGGTATAAGAGTTGGCCGTAGCGCTTCTGCCCGGTCAAAATTACCCTCATAGCACACTGTATGCCGTATGTCCCCGTATGTCCGTCTTCCAGTAGCCCAGGTTAGGTGCAGACGAGTAGGACGTTAAACCCTATTTCATTTCATTACCTTTATGAGATCTCAGTACAAAACCCGTTTAGAATTCATTGGTACTTGGCGCGATTACCTTCCTCTTGTATTCGAGCGAAACAGCATCGAGCGCTTATTCCTGGATTCCAGTTTCCTGATAATAGCAATGATTAGCTGTTTAACCCACGGTTATTCCGGCGCATATCAAAAACCGTTCAATATATCTTTATAGAACTTGGAGTGCACGTAAAAGATCCCTTGGCAGTTGGAATTCGATATAAGAGTAGGCCGTAGCGCCGCTGCCGGGAAAAATTTCCCTCATAGCACACTGTATGGCGTATGCCCGTCTTCCATTAGGTGCAAAAGAGTAGGACGTTAAACCCCATTTCATTTCATTTGTTTACGCATCAAACCATAGCAGAAGTTATGTCTTTTCCGAATTAGAAATTTTGTGTGCTTCCAAGGAAACAATTCTTACGTACTACATGGTTTACAATTTTGAGTCCGGATCATATTTCATAAATCATTCAAGATATCTTTATAAAACTTCGAAGACATATCATCCTATGTCAGACTAATTAAAATAAGCATTAAAGGGCTACTACCATTGATGGGATGGGGATCATAACGAAAAGCCCTGGACATAATGCAACTTTGTGTTCAGACTGAAAGTATAAAATCTTATTGTATTTAATGGTTTGTGTTCAATCAAGACACCAACCTCTAGTGTTTACAGCCTATATACAAGACACGGAAGGGGGGGGGGGTTAATATATCGCAATTTTCTTCGGTAAAATCTTCGGTGTGTTTTTCTTGATATACAGTAATATTTTGAATTTTGAAAATCCTAGAACTAATAAATGCTAATAACATGCCGTGTAAAAGAGGGGTTTTTACGTACATCAACCGTAACTAGGTCATTTAAAGTTAGATAAGCAGCCATCCAGCTTGTCACGCACAGGCGTGGGATCAAAAGCATTGACTTGTATAGATAACATTATTTATGGGCTATAGGGCGCTAGACTACTCGGTTTCTTAATCAGAACCTAACGGAGGGGGGGGGGCTGAATTGTGCGTGACAAGGAATAGGGTCGTCTGTCCAGCCTCGTGGGTTTTCTCCTGGTACTCTGGTTTTCCCCCACTGACCCTACGAAGTATTGAAATAAAATTGAGCCATATGTTAGTCCCGAAATGACCAAGCTTGTGTCGAGTGAACGTTAAATCTCAAACAGTGTTTTATTTATATGGCGCGAAAGGGGTTGGGGGCGGTATATGATCCAAGTGAACAAACAAAAAATGTTTCAAAATATTTCCAAAAAATATTGTGATTTTATACATACATGTACTAGAAAAAAATGTTCTTGTTATAGAAGTATCCTCCCTGAAAAAGCCGTGGATATTGGCCCAGGATTATCAGCGATGGGAAATAATGGCCAATCTACAGAGCAACCTTCATATCAACCAGGGGGGTTGGGATGGCCTAGTGGTCTAGAGTGCCGCACTTCGACCTCTAGCTGGCCGGCCACCTCTAGCTTGCAGCTGTGGTTTCGATCCCTGGTGTGAGCGTATTATGTGGCATGGAGATGGGGGCGCCTTCTCAATCTCGTGGGTTTCCTCCGGACTCTCCGGTTTCCTCCCACTGCTAAAGACCCCTACGCGCAAGCGAATTATTGAAATAAAATTAAACCATATGTTAGTCCCGAAATGACCTAGTTTGTGTCGAGTGGACGTTAAACCCCATTTCTCTCTCTCTCTCATATCAACCAATGGCCAATCTACACAGCAACCTTCATATCAATCAATCGCAAATCTTCATGTTTATTATGATTTATTTTAATTAAATACATATTTATATTAACAAGAAAAACCTCATCATCTTAGATAAACACATGCTCTACACAACATGAAAATGTGTCTGCTTCAGGCTGTTTCTTTAAATACAAGCCATGGCTGTATGCAGGCCTGGAATTATATCCTGTCGAGAGATTGATTCCAGGCGCGCATATGACAAGTGGTACACCTGCATCTAACCCCCACCACACACACACACTCCCATGCCAGTTATGAAATGACCTCGATTGGATGTTGAATCCCACGGTGATAGTGTACCAAGGGAAGTTTTCACTTCTGGTGGTACGATATTGCATCACTGCATTTCTTGGTTATCAGACGATAATATTATTGATTTATATTTGTTTTTGATAAGAACCTGTTTATTTGTCAAAAACTTGTTTATAGCTGGCTGTAACCAGCATTAACTGAAATAAATGTTATCTGTGTCTTTAAATTAAGATATATAAGTCATGGATGTTTGTTTTGTTTTGATAAGATATAATCAATGATTGATTGAGATGTAATCGCTGGAAAAATAACCCCGTAATGATTTTAAAAATAAAAAAGGAAGAAATGGGGTTTAATGCCCTACTTGTCTGTACAAACGAGGGTAATGGAGAGGGCATACAACGCTATGATATTAGAGAATTGTGACAGACAGCAATTGAAATGGCAAAGCGAGAGAGAGAGAGAGAAATGGGATTTAACGCCCACTCGACACAAACTAGATCATTTTGGGACTAACATATGGTTTCAATTTTATTTCAATAATTCGCATGCGCGTAGGGGTCTTTAGCAGTGGGAGGAAATCGGAGTGCCCGGAGGAAACCCACGAGGTTGAGAAGGCGCCCCTATCTCCATGCCACATACGCTCACACCAGGGATCGAAACCACAACCGCAAGCCAGAGGTGACCGGTCAGCTAGAGGTCGAAGCGCGGCACTCCAGACCACTAGGCCATCCCAACCCCCCGAAATGGCAAAGCAGCATATATGGATATCATTCAGTAACTCATGTTTCAATATCATCTTCAGTCTTCGACAATGCAAATACGACTTGTTGGTCAATTTAAATTAAAATTGTTGTTGTTATCTTACCGTTAAAAGATGGTCCCTCTGATATCCAATATTTAAGACAAAATGGAAATTCTGAAATTCGAATCACGTGTCAGGATTCTTTCGAGCGCTATTTGTAATTAAGCTACTCGATGAAAGTGGCGAAAAATATCCCACAGGGTAGAACACCACGGGTGTAGACTTTGATCACCAGACACCAAAGAGTGCCATTCAAATTGGACTCTTCGGGTATTTCACGGAACACAATTAATTAGAAATTACAGTAAAAACAGAAACGATTGAATGTAAATCGCACATTCATATTACGTTATTGTAAGCGTTGCGAGTTGCGACCTATTTATGTCCATTTCTAGGTGCCAAAGATAGCGATTTAGCTCCTTTTATACATTTAAATATTTATCTTTTAACCAAATTAGGAATATCAGCAAGATTTGAACACCAACAATGAATACAAAGTCGGAGGTCACTTCACTGGAATATTTCGATTAAAATGAAATAAAATGGGGTTTAACGTCCTACTTTACTGCACCGACTGGACTAATTAAAACAGACATAAGCCATACAGTGTGTACATAGATTCTTTTACGTGTACCCCAGTGTGGGACTTGGGTTTTTCGTACCATTCAAACAACTAGGCAGCTGTCATTGTCAAGCCCCCCGTCCTGCACCACTGACAAGGAAAAACCGTGCCGGAAAATCCTGAAGAACTTTCTCGTCGAACACCAGGAACAAACCCGAGACCTCCTGACGAGCGAGCCAGATCTGACTTTATGTTCTGACGTCTAAAATCAGGGCACCGGAATAGCGAGTTCATATCTCATATCGATTGCTAACTTTTATAACTACATTGTCAAAATGGAAATTTGATGCCCTAAATAATATTATCTTAGTTTGTTTGATCGTTAGTGGGATTAACGCCGTCTTTTACTGAGGGTGGTATTGCTGACAAATATTTTATTCGAAACTAACCAGAAAAAGAATTAAGCAACCTTATGCTTTTATCCACACAGTATTCATCAGTTTCTATTTTCACCAATTTTCTTTATTCGGAGACAATCGTTTATAATTGTATTTGTTTACCCAGTTCGTCAATTTAATATTTAATATATCACCTTTATTTTAATTTCTTAATTTTCAGATGTCTTAGGAATAGAACAGTTTGAATTGGGCCATCATAATGGTGGCTCACAAGATCATTCGAGAATCATGTAAGATTTATTTCATGAGTTATTTCAAGTATTTTTAATTCAGTGTTTTCAATTTGTTGAAATCTCAATGACAGAACTGAGTGGAATGTATTTCAACTTTTATAATCAGTAATGAGTAATAAGTTAATATAATGTTATAAAGATGCTGAAACCCATGTTTGCCTATTTGATTTCAGACGTTTAACTTACCATGATGATCGATATACGAAGATAGCGCGTGAAACATTCCAAGCGTAAGTAGATATATTAAAAATATGTTCCCACCAAAGTATTTTTCGGATAGAGATTCGCAATAAAAGTAAAGTAATTTTGGTATATAATATGCGAAAAGTAGAAAAATACTGGATTCACAGATGGTATTCTTAAATGGCAGTCAGTGAAGTATTGGCTTAATGACTAACGATTGTGAGAACATCGAATTAAAATATATAAATAGACGTTGGCAGAGGATAATTCGGGAATTTACACAGGCCTCAATGATTATGGTAATGAAAAGCGACTAACGACAAATTAAAAACTTCCTCAAAAACGTCTGATTCTTGCGTCATGGGGTAGTTTTCGTGTAAGATTGAAATGTTTGGAGGGATATTTGAAGCGAACTTTTGATAGATAAATTAGTTTGAATGTATTTTTAGTCCAAATATATCACCATATCACACAATTTCTACAAAGGTTGGCATCTTTAAACATCTTGAAACATTTATAACTAACCCATTTCTTCCATGATTTGACACTGAACAGTCATTATCGACTTCGTACATGGTTGACCTGAATTTTATGTCCCTGAATGAATGTTACATATCAAGGGAATGAACCATTTTTCTATATATATATATGTAGATTTTGAGAGATTTTGCTTCAAATATATACATGTATTTCAATTTTTCATACCTTAACAACTTTAAGTGAGAAATATCAAAATCACCATTACTCTACCCATAGCCCTATAATGGTCTTACTTTTTAAATAATGACTTTCAGAACACTTTCGAATTTTCAAAGATTAATGTATTTTAAATAACTGGGGAATACCTTACCTTAATACCTTACTCCAACAGCAGTTTTAATTTCAGGATAATATTTTGTAAAAGGACTCCATTCTAGAGAAAACCACGCTAATCAAAATTTAATATTTATTTCGTTTCGGTTTTATGGTTGTAATTGACTAAAATGCAATATAAATATTTAATATAAAACGAAACGAAACGAAAATGCAAAAACAAAGTCCTGATTAGGGGAGTAAATTTAACTGTTTGAGGAAGGTGTGGTTTGTATAGCTTTATTTTGAAATACAATAATTATTAAATTATAGTTGGCATGAAGTAGAGAAGGAATCTGGTGTACAGTTGGTATATAAAAGTGGTGGTTTAAATATGAGTCGCCGTGGAGAAGCTGATCTTATCATGGAAAATTATGCTAAGGCTATGGACGACCAGAACATAAAGTAAGCACCTCAAAAGTACTCAAAACAGTTGCTTATATATTAAACGACTAGTACATTCTCCGTTTCAAATTCATCATCAGGGTTTAAAAATCAAGATTCTTGATAAATTCAAATATATTTGTATAGGCCCCTTGTAAGAGGATGGACCCGATTGGGTTCTTTAGGCAAGAGGATGAACTTAGTTGATTTTCAGATTTGGTGTGAGGCATTGAGATCGGAGATAATGAACCCTGGTGTTGTCCAGCATTATAGGATCCCTATTACAGACATATATATTGTACGCCCAATAAACCTAAAGCTTGTGAACACGATAGAGATCAGATTTCTTGAAGGCATAAGGAATCCATGTCAAATTTGATCAACAACCAAGTTTTCCTTTAATGTAGATACACTTTTTTTCTTTTCTAGATACGAACGACTGGATTCTGAAGCACTGATGAAGAAATTTCCACAGTTCGAGGTTGACAAAGATGTAATCAGTTTATATCAGCCGGATGCAGGTCTCGTGGATGCTGCTTTGGCTAATTCCGTCCATCTTCAGCTTGCTAGAGGCTATGGTGCATCAATACTTGCTAACGCACCTGTAATACGCGTGTGTAGAAATGATACTGGACAGATAACGGTAAGATGATTTAACTTACATTTAGCAATGGGAACGAGGGATAGGGATAATTGAGGTTTGACAGGCGACACCACTCCTTGTCACGTTCAAGCATGGAATCGAAAACAGTCCAGGGATGTTAACTTATTGGTTAACGTATAAATGAAGTTAACGCATTAATAGAAATGAGATTAACACTCTGGGATATCATGGCATATTCGGTTGGAAAATCCCGCGAAATATCATTCAGGTACCCCAGTACCACTGTAGCTTTAGTTACGTCTATCGGATCACAAGTCTTCGGTCGACTCGGAATCAAGGGTCAAAGTCGATGGCACCAAATTTAATTCGTTTTAAACCCTTTACTGTCAGAATGCCCTCCAAATCCTGAATTTAGAGTCAAGAATAGAGCTTTACTCCCTGAAATAGGTTGGGTATGAAAATGACCATGTTGCAGGAGCTTAGATAATTAACTCATATTAACTCGTAAACTTTTAGATTTAACGCGTTAACCAGCTAAAATAGGAAAATTTAATGCGTTTACCAGTTAAACTAGGAAATTTTAACGCGTTAACCAGTTAAACTTGAAAATGTGAACTTGCTCCCAACCCTGGAAAACACACTATTTCAGGTAAACTAGAAAAATTTAATGCGTTTACCAGTTAAACTAGGAAATTTTAACGCGTTAACCAGTTAAACTTGGAAATTTAAACTTGCTCTCAACCCTGGAAAACACACTATTTCAACCATTCGTCCCACCCTTCCCCGTGTGAACAAAGCCAAGAATGACAAGTAAGATCACAGTCCCCAATATTACAGCCATAAAAGTAAGTGGGTACTTTGAGTGCATGTATACATGTAGACTAAACAGCTTGTTATTTATGTTTTAGGTTCAAACTACGAAAGGAACTTTCACTTGTCGTCGTTTAGTAGTAGCTGCTGGTGCCTGGATTAATCAAGTCTTGGGTTCCGTAGGCGTCCATATACCAGTTACGGTTACACAAGAACAAGTTACTTACATGGGCACGCCGTATATCAAAGAATTCACCAAAGACAAGTAAGACCCCATTCCTCAATATTACACCATCATCTCAACAAAATTCTGAAATTCCCTAATTATGATTTGTTCGCCTTAATGGCCACCACTACCAACTTAAATATCGTTAAATTTGCCGCCACGAACAAACTTTATCATGTACGATTTACTGGAATCAAATCATTCTAGCATAACAACAACCAGGGAATAGTGTATTGTCCAGGATATCTTTTCCTGGTATTAAAAAAGACTTTTCAACCGATTAAGATTGCCGTCGAGACGTACTAGGTCTCTGGCATAATTTATAAACTTAGATTCTTTTATAGGTTTCCTATTTTTGTTTACCATACCCCAGGCCATGATTTTTATCAGATCCCTGTTCATGGGAATGCAGCAACGAAAATAGGCGCCGATGCTTGTGGCGAGGTCGTGACCGCTTGTACCAGAACTTTTACTCCCAATGCAGAGCTAGAAAAACAGTCGATAGACTTTATGGCATCTATAGCACCGAAAGTAAGAGGTTTATGTATCTAGGTAAAACATTTTATTAGAATTATTTACAATTTGCTGATGGGATATATTTAACAACAGCATAATCCTACATATTGGCCTTCTCTTGTCTCATGTCAAGGTCTAAGAGGTAGTATGACCCCTTTAAAATATTATAGTCATATGACTTATCTATTGTACGTTTACCTACATAATATAACAAGATTAACGTCTTGTTAAAGGAGTTGCTCCAGATTTAACAGGGTATAATATGTTTATTTAACTAGGTTTTAATGTGCAACTGAAAAAACTAAATACAAATTCAAAGAAAATTTGTAATTGAACTGCAATTACAAAGGATGCAAGTACAATTCTATGTCATTAAATTATCGTGTACTTAGTGAAATTGTGTGAAAAGTCTTCTTTGGTTTTTATCAAGCAAAATAGAAACATACTACTTGCCTCGGGTGCGTTCTCGATGTTTGGCGAAAATTTCTCGGGATTTTCCAGTCCGGCATCTCCTTTCCCGGAAAGTGGTCTAATCGTTCGGTGCGACAAAAATCCGAGGTCCCGTATATTGCCGTTTGTTAAAGATCCCCTGATAGTTGTCTGTATATAGCCCGGTTGTTGCCGGAAAGCAGGACATTCAATCCCATTATACATTTCATTTATTCTAATGGCTCACTCGAATAAATAAAAACTGGTGTCAACAAAACTTGAAACGTTAAACTCTATCACAGAGCTTCAAATGATTTATTTTAAGATATTTTTTACACAATCATTCATTAATTAAAGATATATACGAGCCAGCTACTTTAAAATGACGTATTATCCCATTGCTTAATCAAGAGTTGTCCTTGAAAAGCGCAATGTGAAGTGTCACTCGATCTGATAATCGGTGAAACATGCTTAGATTTGAGGTTATTTTGTGACCGATAACATGAATTTGACAATGTGGTCGTATATGTCATTGACCATCACTTTTGTCCGTAAGTAGATTAGAGATTTTGAAAGGCCGGTAACTTACGAGGTTTGTTTCTATTTAGCTATGTAACCTGATCTGCGCAGGATTAGGCTTTTCGAAGAGGTGTGTATACTTATATAATATCAATATACATGTACCATAACATTTCTGATGTTCCTTATTTTCTCTTAGTTTATAGGTCCTGTTGTACAAACTAAAACATGTCTTTATACTATGACCCCAGATAGACATTACGTCATAGATAAATGTGATCACGTTGGTTTCTCGGACATTGTATTCTGTTGTGGTGCTGGACATGCGTACAAGTAAGCACGGAAAGATTTTACTTTTTTTTATTTTTGGACTAAGAACTGGGCCTCAGAACTACTCGCGACGCTCTTCAAACAAAGGGCGTAACGCTCCGCTACAGTTACCACATTATTCACATAAGGAACCAAGACAGTTGTTTTTATGACCAGGCAAAAGCAAAATTGTGTCCTGGGCGCCCTACACTCCTCCAATTCAAGTTCCTGCAATGTGAAAAATGGTATGCAAACATGGCGGTGATGGGGTCATTTTCAGTTCGAGTTCCTGGTCCATTTAGTCTTTGTTTTGGGAAGAACGTAATGTTATCCGGCTAGAGTGAGGATGGATATGAACAAGAACCGAGACCTCTCAAACACTCACTATTTGGTGCTTTAACGTCTGCTCCCTCAGAAGTGATATCGCAGACTTAAGTGATTAAAACACAGGTCACATATATACTTGTCCTGAAGACAAGGAGCTGTGTCTAAACTTCTGAAATGTTTATTCTCGAATGTATTAAAAAGAAGCCCACAGTTGTTTAGGGGAGATAACTCTTATATTCTAGGGAATAATTTCGTCTGATAATAGTATTAAAGGCGGTGAAATAATTTACTTCAGTCAGTTAGGAAATATTAAATGGGCATGGAGTTGCTGTGTCAGGCTGTGATTTCATGTTTACGAACTGCACAAAGCTTGGTGCATATATATCAATATCCATAAAAACCGACTGGAAATGGCACAATTATAATATGGAATGCAAGTTACAGAGGTCACGCAATGCGTACTCGTACAATCTGTTCAGGAGGTTTTCAATGATCTTGATATGTACCGTATAGGCATCACACTTCAAAGATAATATTAAGGCTTGGATCGCATATGTAGGCTACGTATATCTGGCATTGATACGATGGGTAATGCATGATGGGTGTCATTGATATGGATGTTCAATGATACGGATTGTCGCACGCACATGGTACCCCAGCTTAGAATGAGTTTGGTGTTGAATTTAATAAAATCATTTTTTTTTATTTTAGATTTGCCTGCCTCCTTGGTAAGATTTTGAGTGAAATGGCGATAGATGGCAAAACTCAATACGATATATCTGGTTTTACCAAAGACAGAGAGGCCATTACAAATCCTAATTTCAAGCCACTTTTCCAAATGGCGGGTGACTGCGCCAACAAAGCTAAACTTTAGTAGCGAACATGCCGCAACAAAAACCACAACATCGTCGTTTAGTTTACTTACATGGATTATATTAATCTACATACTGTAACTGTATTGAAGCATTGTTTTCTTTTCAAAAGAATTGGTTGTTTGAAATAAATTATTTCAAGATTACCGTCTATTATTCATGCATGAATTAAGTTTTTTCTCCAGGAGAGGGGTAGTTGGAGACTATGGTACCATTTAGGCCTAGTTTATAGATATACATCTAATTAGCTATATAGGCAAACAGGTGGGCCTGAATATATTAACGGGATAGCAACGTTTTGACCCAATGATCTCTTCGTTGGCCGTTTTGTCGTACCATGGAATTTATCTGAAGAGAATGCGTTAACTCTTAAAAGAGATTGAAAAGGCACTCTCTGCGATACGAACCCGGGGTATTTTAGTCGAGATTCCTGTCTTGTCAGCATGTATCTATGTTTCAGGCATGTTTCTATATTGTAAACATCTAATCTCTTTTCACTGAATATTGAAATAGAGTTGAAAATTTTGCTCTATTTTTTTTGCATTTCGAATACATCACACTTACTACTTAGCATATTAATACATTTTTGATGTGAGTATTTCATTCTTAAAACCTCCCCATACTTGTTTTATATGCATGAATCAGGGTATTATTCGTTTTTTTTTATTAAATGAAATAATGACTTGGTGTTTTCTTTATTTATATAAACTCTTTCAGTTTTGTTTCTGTCTTTTAACCACTCTCTCCTTGTTTCTTACTGAAACACTAGTTTTAATGTAGACAATCTTATTTGATATAGGACAATATAAAGTATTAATGATCTTACATTTTATTTGGATTAGTGATGGGTCAAGCTATATATGATTGTTTCTAAATATGATCCGGAAATTGTCTTATTTAGTGAATTATTTTAATTTAGTACGATTTTCAACCAAGGCAGATTGTCCTCTGACAAAAATAAAACAATATCTAGAATTCAGTGAAATCGAAATTCTATTTTTGACCTAAATGTAATCTAGGCATTTGAGTGATGATGGATTTACTTGATACTCATATATAAGGTTGTCTGCGAGATTATTCCCATTGCATGAAGCCTGTGTCCATTCTATAAACTACCATTATTTAACTAATTAACCCACTGAAACATGGAATAACCGAATATGATTTTTACTAAATTAATATGGTTCATATTAGTCCTCTGGATAGAGAAAAAAAACAACACACTCTGAAATAATTTAAGAAAAATGTGGTACTAATTTATTTCAATGACATTTCGATGACGTTGAGAGAATACTATTCAAAACGTCAGAGAAATGAAATTAGTAATGTTCTTCTCTAATCGTGTTTAATGTTCCATATTCTGGAGGTATTTGTTTTCAATTCCTATTGCATGGAACTTGTATCCTTTAAATCACATTTTCTTCACTCTATTTTTGCTAATAATTAAGTAAATATTATTCTTGAAAATATATATCCCAACACGACTGCGTTTAAATATCTTATATTCTTGTGGTATTAGAGGTGTGTTTTTTTTATTCCTTCAGCAGTCGTGTCAATTGACAATTGACTATCCTATTAAAATGGGGAAATGAAATCTATATGTCTAGCAGTAACCATTTTTCAGTAATCATTAATTAGCAAAAGTAACCATTTCTTCGTTCAAACATAAGAGATATTTCAATAAAGAATTCAATGAGAATGATTATTTAGTTTCCAGCCATAAATTAAGTAAAATCCTCTCGTTTTTATTTGTAGATTTCCTATGTTTTTGTACCATGCCAAAGAACACGATTATTACCAGATTCCAATTCATGGTAATTCTTGTAGTAAGATTGGTGTGGACGCTGGTGGTCCACCTGTAACTGGTAATACCAGGAACTTTATTGTGGATCCAGTAAGAGAAGAAAAATGTGTGAACTTGATGCAGTCGCTTGCCCCAAAGGTAATATAGCAGCACTTTTTGAATAGTTAGGTTATGAAAGAGATTATGCGAAGCCACAATAGGGTTAAATCGAAGCTAGGTTAACGTTGAGGTTAGGGTAATCCTAAGTTAAGCTCGATGTAAGTACATACTTGTTAATCTTTATTTGTAAACACTGTGGTTACCACCGACGTACTCATTATTCATAAACATGGTGATTACGAATGACACTGTCAGAAAGTTATGCGTTCTTCATAAATCTACATTTTGAAAAAATATTTTGAGCTTCCTTTTTGAAATTCACAAATATTTTAATCTGAAACTACTAGTCAGTAATTTCGGTTTTAGAATTGGATTTACATTCTTAAACCATCGGGAAATAAGGAACTGCCTCTTATAGAGCTAGATTAGATCATACTTTTATAGATCATTATAGTACAGTGATATACATCAGTAGATCTACAATTCATTATATCAACATTCTTATGAGTAAAAAAATGGGGTTTGACGTCCTACTGTTTCTCGCCGACTGGTATAATGAAGACGGACATACACTATACAGTGTGCTATGTGTGAAATTTTCCCGTACAGCGACACTGCTGTCCCTTATATCGAATTCCAACTGACAATGGTTCTTTTACGTGCACACCATTGTGTTCACGGGGACTCGTTTTTCCGTACCATCTGAAGGACTATACAGCTAGCCTCTCCGCTCTGTTTCACTGACAAGTAAAGAACAGGATGTAAACATACAGTGGTGATTGGTCAATTTTACAAGAATTTCCCACATTTGTATACGTTATGTTTGCTTTATTCATAACAATATATTTTGAAAATTATTATGACAAGTATAAAACAGCCGTCATAAATAAAGTGTGTCAGAAGCTAGTTTTTCTATATGGATTCTTTATACTAAACACATA
Source organism: Patella ulyssiponensis (assembly GCA_963678685.1). Classification (NCBI taxonomy): domain Eukaryota; kingdom Metazoa; phylum Mollusca; class Gastropoda; family Patellidae; genus Patella; species Patella ulyssiponensis. The sequence continues at coordinate 56,524,166 of OY783229.1, forward strand.
CAGCTACATAAAACTCTGTGGTTTAAAATCCTATGTGACGAGTTTTTGTTTTGGGGTTGGTGATGACACTTTATCTTACACACATATTATGTAAGAGTAAAATCTGCCTGTTACAGGGTTTTATTTTGGTTTCAAATGTTATAGAAATTATCACTGAGACATGTATTCATATGACAAGCATATAATCAACTCTCGGTGGCATCGGGTGGCGCAGATGTAAACGAATTCAAATACGGTTACCATTTGATGATTTAATTTAAAAATAAAGAAGCGAGGCTGAGTCTCGATTAACAAGTAACGTTGCTACGATAATACACAATCTATGCCAAAACTTCGAACAGTGATAACCTCGCTCAGAATAAAGTAATTCGAATTAAATTCCCACTGTAATAATTTTGAATTATCTATTTTAGAACTATTAAAACAAGAACGGTCAGTTATGTATCTAAATGTTACTAACAGGGCACATGAACACGTAAATACCTCATGATGCTATGAGATAATTTTTCGCGAGGACAGCGGCCCTACGACCAATTCTTATTTAAAATTGCCAAATGGTCGTTTTCTTTTTGTGAATCGGTTTTTCGTACCATCTGAACGACTTGACGCTGAGCCTTTCCACACCAATGACATTATTAATTGCTACTGTTATCGGTTTGACGGAATATATTTGTCTATTTTATATTTCTATTTATAGTTCGTAGGTCCAATAATGTATACCAAAACCTGTTTATATACCATGACACCTGATAGACATTTCGTCATAGACAAATGTGATAAAGAGGGTTGGTCTGATGTGATATTTTGCTGCGGTGCTGGCCATGCTTTCAAGTAAGCTAATTCCTTAAAATAAGCCCCATTAAACCAACCCAGAAAGGCCAATGTATTAGTGAAAGAAATAAATAACTATTAGATAAACCGAATTTGGCAAATAAAATGTTTTTTGCACAAGCTCAAATAAACGACGTACTGTGCATTATAATTTTTTGTGAGATGGCATGCAAAGATTCTACTGAACCCAAAAAGCTTTTATATTCGATTATTTTAAACAATTTGTTGAAAAGAATAATTTTCTTTCTAAGGGGAAAAATTTGGTTTAGCAGCTGGATAAATAGTAAAATATTATTTTATTTTTGCTTTTTGTAAACAGATTTGCTTGTTTATTGGGTAAAATTATGAGTGAAATGGCAATAGACGGTAAAACACAGTACGACATTGCTGGGTTTACAAGATACAGAGAAGCTATCACTGACCCTAATTACCCTAACGACTTTCAGTGGGGTAAACAAATAGCAGAGCAAGCCGCAGCCAGGGCCAAGCTGTAAATATACTCCAAGACAATTTAAAGCAACAACAATGCAACAATAAGGCTGTAATATTGCCTATTTCATTAATCATTAATATAAACCATTTTGGTGTTTAATTCTTTAATATACAAAGCAACTACAATGCAATAATATAATATATATGATAACAGATTTTAATGTAACTGTAAAATATTTTATTAATGTTATTATCATTATTATATTACGTCTTCTGAAATATATTGACTAGTTTTTTTTAAATATAATATTTTCTTTTATTGTTGAATCAACTAAAATATATATATGATAACAACAGTAATAATATACTGTATCAGTATTATTATCATTATTATATTAATTATCCTAAACATATTGACTAATCTTTTAATCTTGTTCTACATAAGACATTATAGAGTAATTATACAATGCAATAATAAAACCTTTAATGTATCATATTGATTGTTACAAAACTGATTGGTCTTTAAGGTTATACAAAGCTAAATTATATGTTATTATGCATAATCGACTGGCTTTTAAGTTATGACTAGAATACAAGTTTATATATTTAATATTAAATCGTTGTCAATTTCACATCGTTACACAAAAAAGGCTATATTTACTTTTTAAGGTTTTGTGATTCCGATTTTAATTTTCTTGCTATTTGCATTTTTAAAAAATATATTATACATTTTTATATGACGTTTTAGAAATTTGTTTTCTGTGAGATAGATATCATATTGATGTACGTTCACTAGTTCACGATTTGTCCAAGATAAAATGTCAGTTTGGTATGGCACTGGTCATTCATCGTTTAAATGTTCATTCTTCACGTCTCACAGAATTGTTATTGGTTGTGGTTCACGACACGGCAAATCACTGAAGAGCGTGGAAAAAGTCGGATATTCAGTAATCATGTTTTCAGCATAATTCTTTAAGGAATCGCCTTGTAATGTACAATTTATCGGGTTGTTGCGAACATCTATGATGATGTCATTATCCATCATGGTGTCCAACATGGCGTCAGAAACTGTTGTGATCTTGTTGAAGCGTAAGTTTATGTAACTTGGTTTCTGGGTAGGCGATAACAAACATTGCGTTGTGCTTTCCATGGTGAAATGTACAGTTTTGATGTTGTTGTTAGACATATCAAGGCTTTTTAAACAAGGAAAATACTGCCGATAATTTTGAAGTTGGTCCGGTATTCTACGTAAACCAACTTCGGCCGTTCGATATGTTCTTAGAGATGGATATTGAGCGTCCATGGTCAGTAATTTGAAATGGTAACTGGACCTTGGTGTGGATCCGCTCTCATCAAAATATGCCAAATGTCTGTAATCGCATATCTGAGGTGAGGATGAATTGATCATGTTTTCCACGTGACCTTCCATTGCCATCAATATACTTGGGTCGATTATATCTATCTTGGCATCGAATATAATATCCCTGAAAATGAATTTCGTCATCGTCTGCTGTCCACATTCGTTTTCCTCCGTTAAACTAGCATCACTGTAACGCTTCAACACTTCATTTAATTCACCCACAGTGTAGACAATGGTAGAATTCGTAATAATCAGATCATTCATAGTGTCGGGTATATTGGATGGTAACTTTATATTTCGGAAGAAACCAACCATTCTGCATCCTTTCACCTCTAAATTTACGATTCTTCGGGCTTTCATTGGCCATGGAAGTTCCACCGTGCCACCATTTTCACATTCAATAGTAAAACTGAAATCTTGGCTTAAATGCTCACTCCATAGTTTTAAGACGTCATAATTAAGGATGGCGTCACTTGGAACAAGACAGTTAATGTTGGTATCCCGGGCGGTGATTTGATTATCCGACAGGCAGTATTCGGGTAACCTCGCTTCTGTGACAACTGATCTTGCGTTGATGGCGTTCATAGCAACGCATAGGACGATAAGTTGTGAGAGCATGGCGTAATATTAGTTATTATACTACAATAAACCTTCAATATATAATGCTGATCTGATGAAGAAAACAAATTCATCTACTTTATATAAAACACTTGTCCTTCATCATCCAGGCATGTCAAATAGAAAACGTTCCCTTGGGGACTACTGAATCAAAAATTGGAAAAAAACTGACACCCGGATGTGTTCGTTCAGCCAACCAAACAACAATATTTGGCTAATAGAAGAAAGGGGTGTTAGCTCTGCTGCGATTTTATCTGCGTTCTTTTTATACATATGTACGATAATTTATGTTGTCTAGCTTTCACTTCCGCACTTAACAACATCTGCCTTGTACAACGTGGATTTAAGGAGACAATGTTGAATAAAAGAGAGAAGCCAAAAGACACGACGGTATATCACGAATTTGTCGCATCAAACATTTTAACTTAAATGATTTATCACGGACAAGGAAAACAAGAATATCGATTTCAGTAGAGACAAAATAAGCTCAACTCTTGCTTGAATGTATCATAAGGAAAGATATTTGATTCAGGTCTTTAACATTCCTCATAGAGAAAATGGCGAGCATTTAGATATTTATCCTTTTCGAGATATATATCTCCTGCGAACCCCAGACAGTACTACAACATGCCCGTCTACATAGAGATAGAGCGAGAGAAATGGACTTTCACGTCCACTCGACATAAACTAGGTCATTTTGGGACTAGCATATTTCAATAATTCGCTTGCACATAGGGGTCTTTAGCAGTTGGAGAAAACCCACGACGTTGGACAGGCAACCCTTCTCCGTGTCACGTACAACCGGAGCATCGAAACCACGCCAGTTAACTCAGTGACAGAAATTATGATACAGCGCGCACGCGCTAACAATTCGCCCCCCCCCTCCCAGTAAAACAATTGCCTACACAACCTTTTATTTTTTTGTATATAAAATACAGTTACATAATATATCTACACGCTGTGATCGTTTTTCAACAGGATAAGGGCTTTAATAATGGCTGTCAGATGTCAGACTAACATGGAATGAAATATGATTTAACGTCCTATATTTTTTTCACACCAACTGGGCTTATGAAGACAGGTAAATGTCATGTAATGTGCTATGGAGGAAACAGCGTAATATTAATGGCATACACGGGTCCTCATTTATTTAAGAATTGTTTGAATTACCACCCGATTTTCTTTCATGGCCAGTGTGCAAAAAAGAGTGGGGGGCAGTAAATCGGGCAAAATTTGTTTATTTTGCAAGTCATGTTTCTTCTCCTTTCTCTGACATCACCCGTGACGTCACCAATATAATATTTAATTTCAACCATTGGGGCATTTGAACGGATGTTGATAGAGATCTTTTAAAGTTTGATTCTTAAAAGCTGATTTGAAAAACAATTATGGACTAAAATAGTTGCTGTGGCCAGTGTTGTTGTCAAATAAGGTGTTCAGTCTCAAATAGTTACATACATTTTATATTAGAAACGGCAATTATGATGTTTGACAGCTTTCAGATTCTGACCAATAATACACAATAAACAAAACTAAACATTACCATGATTAAATTAAAATACACAAATGAGATTATTATGAGGTGTTATAGGGAAGGGAAGGAAATGGTGTTTAATTGTTCACTCGACACAAACTAAGTCATTTCGGGACTAACACATGGTTCAAGTTTCTTTCAAAAATTCGCCAGCGCGTAACTGTCTTACGCAGTGGGAGGAACTTAGAAAACCCACAAGGTTGGGCAGGAGATCTTACTCCTTGTCAAGTACAAGCGGGGAATCGAAACCACACTACTTGGCCCAATGACAGACCTTAAGATCAAACGCGCACGTGTTAACCTGTCGCCACCCACACCCCTTATACGCCTGCGGTACTGAGATTAACATTACATATATAATGATTAATATTCAATAATAAATACAAATTCATCAAATATTGGTAACATCAAAATTGCGCATTTAAATATATACCTCATAACCAAATTAGGAATGTTAGCTAGGTTTTAACCAACAAGGAATGCATTTCATGTTCAAATTGAAATGAGTCACACTTCTTTTATAAGATTGTCAATAGTTGTATTGTTATAATATGTTGAAATTCTAAAATTTACCATCCTGATATCTCAAAATATTGTGTTAAAGAGGCGAATGCGTAGTTTATTATTTCCAGAGGTTTAGAATTCGCCAATTATCTACATAGGCCTTCTTAAAATAACACCCCTTCTCTACTGAAAGAAACTTTAGTTTGGGATTAGATATACATGTACTTAAAAGTAGGATAAACGAAAACACTGTTAGTTATCTACAAGAAAATGACTTGAATAATTTTGAATAATAATGTCTTCAATACACTTAGTAGCCGACTTTGAAAACAGACACTTAGCTATTTGACCAATATTTGAATTCCTAAATGGACGGCTTTGGTCTAAAACATTAATTAGTATACTTTGAGAATGCTGAGAATTTGTTATTTGGCTTCCATGTAAACATACATTATGCAAGAGCTAATTCTGCCCGTTGCAGGTATTTCTTTTTTAGATATTAATTAACTTATCCAAACCATAATCAACTCGCTGGCCTGCGATATTTACTAGATTAGGATCTGATTTGCTACTCAATTTCGTTCTTGATTAAATCATGAAATGGATAATCCAGACTACGTATTACTATTAGAGTGATAATTGCCAGCTCTTTATTTGATCTCCCATAATGTATCTTCACTAAAACTGTGTGTATAACAGGCGAGAAACGGAGTAGAACCGCGCATTACAAAATAGTAGACTAAACTAAATTTTGGACATGGCCATCATTCAGGGCAGACTGAATGTATGCATAATTATTTTTTGTGGATTTAACGTTACGTCGCAACAAACTGTTATTTTGACCAGATAGTTTTTTTTATCTAAATGATTCCACGACTGGCTCTTCGTCTAAGTACAACCGACATTTAATTAACTGGACACAGAGAATATATCTACTTTAATGCTGCTTTATAGGCAAGGTTTGGTGTGTATACAATAATATATGAATATATCATATTAAACTAATTGATTCTAGAAAATACTGGAATCAATTAGTTGAAGAGGGTGGGGGTGTCACATATGGAACAACCTATTGGTGGTAGGGTTATAACATCTTCTATTATTCACATAAACATGCTTTATTGCCTTCATATTTTCTGGCCAGCTACAAGATGTATTATCGGTCATTATTGTGGTGAACTGGGAAAAAATATGCTTACTCGCTTTACGGAACATCTAACGCGGTTTGCTTATGAGAATTGTTTTTCTGCCATATTCGTAATATTACATTCTTGTCTTGTCCTTTCTCTTTTTTATGTTAAATACCGAGTGCTCTAATACCTACATATATATCGAATTACATCAACGAAAGGCGGTTTCTCTATGACACCAGCAGCAGAGCGATTTTTCATTGGATGATATCGTGTCCTACATTTAAACATAGAGGCTGCTGTTTGGGTCAACCACATCTCAAATATTGTTTACATTAAAAACAAGAACTTCTGCAAGTTACTTCAATTACGTCAAGCAAGGAAGTTCAATGAATAAGAAAGGGTGTGCCCAGTAAAGTAAGTTTCTTCTTCGATGTTATATTTTCAATTTAAGTTAATTTCATAATAAAATCATAGTTTTTTAGTGAATTAACCCATTTTATTTCCCTATAGCTTATCTTTGTGGGTTGCAATAGACAGTGTTAGGGTTGTTTTGATTTGATGGAGGTTTTTGTTGAGTGTAAACTGGAAAGTTGCTTGTATTTTTGTATTTTGATCGATAATTAATTGTACGAAGAGAAAATTGACAACTTAATAGAAAACATAATCCCTAAAGAAGTCGAGGGATTTGTATTTGCCAATTTCCTTGTACACATGTAATATTAAAACGTTGAAACAGCATATCAACCATACTTTAATAAATGAAAGAAACTGATTTAACGCCCTACATAAACCAAAAGTCGTAGTGAACATCTTTCTACAGTCCCATCTTTCTTATTTATTCATGAAACAGTTTTCGAAATGTTGAAATTACACTTATATCCCATACTGAATGGACGGTTGGATCTCTACATTGATGGTTTGAATTTTACTCATTAGAACTCGGAACTGACGGTTGGAACTTTATTAGATGAAACTCTAAATGGACGATTTGAAAGTTATTGACTGGAACTCAGAATCGACGGTCGGAACTTGACTCATTAGAACTCGAAACTGACTGTTGGCGCGTTTTTAATTGAAACTCCATGTTGACGATTGGATCGTTATTGATTGGAATTGGAATTGAAGATCGGTACTTTATTGATTGGAACTCAGAATTGATGGTCGGCACTTTATTGATTGGAACTCGGAATTGACTGTCGGAACTTTGGATTGGAACTCAGAATTGACAGTCGGAACTTTGCATTGGAAGTCAGAATTGGGGGTCAGGGCTCTTACTTGGTGGTGGGATTGATTGTGAATTTAAAGGATATAAACCGCTTTGATTAGTGATGGGACGATCTACATGTATATACTAATAATAACATTTAAATTTGGTTTCCAAAGATTAAGTATTTTTTAAAAAATGTCATGTATCTATCTTCGAAGAATCCGAATAATTTATTCAACTCAGTAATTAATCAAATACTATACAGGGTGCACCTTTGTCCTACAATTAAGATAATTCATTCTTCCGCTGACGCATCTTGGCCATTATTCACTTGGAAATACATCTTAAAGGATAAAGGAAGCCATTCGTTTACTCAGTATCATCTACGGTTTTCGACATTGCAAATACAACTTGTTGGTCAATTTAAATCAACATTGATGGTGTTATCTTACTATGAAAAGATGGGATTCTGATATTCAATATTTAAGACAAAATGAAAATTTCAAAATTGACACACGAATCGCCCGGCGGAATGCTTTAGAGCGCCATTTGTAAACATACCCCACAGGAGAATACTACCGGTGTAAACTGGAATAACTAAACGCCAAAGACTGCCAATCAATTTGGACTCTTCGAGTATTTCGCCGAACGTAACTGATAAGAAATTATACGTTAAAAACAGAAAGGATAGAATGAATGTAAATCAGTATATTACATTATTATATGCGTTACGACCCATTTGTGTCCATTTCTCGGTGGCAAAGAATAGTGATTAAACTCCTTTAAGTGAATGATTCATAATTGTTCACTTTAAAGCCGGTTATTTGTAGATGGAGAAATCTAAGTGAATCAGTGTGACATTAAAGTATATTTTAAAGGCAACAGGGTTGAAGGATGTGACTAACTTGTACATACAGGATGTAGATTGTACTACCTATTGCCGGGTACAGTGTGTGTGTGTGTAAATAATCTTAATGAAATTATGTGTCGTAATATAATATTCTGACAACTAGCTGGTTTTATGACTGTTAAACTAATGCGACTATAACTATCATGATAGAAACTTGGTTAAATAGTTCTAGAGTTATTGCCCATAATCAATTTATTTAATTTTAATTGTAAACACAGTAATTATCATCCTATCAAGTGATGATATTCAAGAATAAAACATTTTTACGCAAAAATGACGATATAATGACGTACATTAATGCAAATAATGCATATTCATATCCAGAGTGATATTATATCAAAGTTCTTCTCGTAGTTAAAATTCTGTACTATTATTTGCTAACTTATTCTATTATCACCGAATTATATGTTTAATATAAAAAAAAAAGCAAATTAAACATTGCTATCCGCTTTCCCAATGGTTTGTCGCTTGGTTGGCTGGATATCGACTTGGCCATTAAGTTGGCCGTTGCCGAGATAATGCCGCCTGGACAACCGTTGACCGATGCCCTGTTACCATTCGGCGGACAGGGGCCGATCGGTAGAAAGCTTCATAATTTGATGCTAATAAAGACATTTCTATATCCGGTTACAAAACATGGTAGATATGTTTATCTTGCGTGTAAAAATGAACAAAGAAGCTGTATTTAAGCATTCAGTTATGTGGTACTTGTATGCTTATAAATTGTTTGGGTTTTCTTCAAATATCATTCCTAATTCATCAGTCACGTCTTGTTGCGGTTAATATGTTTGCTCCTTTTTTTTCTCGTTTTAAATGCAGACATCTTTGTCATTAAGTGATGAATTGATGCAAGGTCCGGTTGGTAATTCACTTTTTGTATTAACGCAGATTGCTATAGATAAACAGTCAGTAGTCGTTTGTGTCTGTCACATTTATCGACGAGCGCTCTGGGTTTGTCTATCATGTAGATTGTTTTAATTGATCAATTTTGTCGGCAAAGCAATGGCTCAGTTTGGGTTACCACCTGCACTTGTCCTTGGTGCTTTGCAATACTGTTGAAAAGTCGATCAATATATTTTCAACTGAAATGTTCTGTATATGAATCTTAAAATGAAATTAGGACACGCTTATCTCTTGTCAAATTATTTATGGCAATTACTGCAACATATCAAAGACGTTATCGAATGATTGAACACCTCTAGAAGACAACGGTATCCGACTCTTCTTTGCCATCAACGCAAACAAGCAATTCTGCAGTTTAACAAAGCTTTAACTCATAAGATATTATGTTTGAATCTATTTTAGATCTGTATAAAACGCCAGTGGAATAAAGGAAAATAATGCCAGAGCATTCGTTTCCGACACCACACAGTATACATAAATTTTAGTAGAAACAGAATGGTCCTGAAGACAGCTTCTTTCGTGTTTGGATTAGTTCTTATTTGCCGATACATAGTTGTTGGGACGCCACTACCATTAAACGATACGGCTGAAAACCCAGTCGCAGGTATAAACAATGAAAATATCCAGGACGGCAATACATCCGAGAACATTGATAATAGCATTTTAAGTGACGATTCTTTTAGTGATGCCAGTTACACTTCAGATGTAGACAATCTGTGCGACATAATCACAAAGGAACAGAATTATAGTGTTATTTGCAATGTCGATAATAATGGCGTGTTTGAGTTTACAACCTTTAGAAACTGGTCAAAGTTAATGCCGAATTCTTCTGCCATTTCTTTATCCGTCATTTGCGGAAGCGGTGGCGTTATTAAACTGCCATGGCCCTTCCTTTCACTTAATCTAGAATTCTTATCGGTATCAGGTTGTCGGGTACAAGATTTTTTTTCGGAAATGTTTGACTCTGAGACTATGAATTCGACACCAGTCAAGCTAAAACATGTTGAAATAGTAGATACAAATATCGAAATAGATATTGAAGAAACAATGCAAATAACCGTAAACTTCAGTGACATTTCAGCAGAATACGAGTGCGGACCTATAAATGTTCGAACATATATATGGCGCAATGTTAGCATGTCAATTGTTGGAGAGATGCCTTTACCAGACCATTCTAATGATTATGATGAGAGTCAAGAAACGGCACGACAAGAGGCCGTGAGAGCTAATAACGACCCGAAATATACCTGCTATTACAAAGAAACGGAGACTTATGAACAATCAAATACTAATGGAATTTCTCCGTTTGAATTATCAATGCTGGTTGGCAATTCGTATTTCCCTAATCTGAAAGTATTAAACTATACCAATACTGGTCACAAGGATATTCCCAACGAACTTGTTGATTGGCGCAAAGAGTTCCCAAAGCTACAAAATCTTGATTTGTCTCATAACCATCTATCTAGGTTCCATTTTAGGGACGTGGGGTACGGTACGACACCTACTGGTTATATAAACCTTCAGTTTAATAATATACAATCTTTAAGTGAAACGGAAATTGAATCTTTAATATTATTACAATCTGCCTTAATTGACATCAGAAATAACCCATTTAATTGCAAATGTAACGAAATTACTTACTTTAACCAATTTCTGCTGCAAAATGACGGTCCTGTAGCCGCGGGACTTCGCGATGATTATGAATATCTATGGAATTTAAAGTGCGCTCAGCCACCAAGACTGGCAGGGCGAAAAATATCAGAACTTAACAAAAGTATTCTTTGCGATGCGGATGTTTCAATTTACGTTGCACAGATTGCAATTCTATCAACAGTTGTAATAATATTAGTGATTATTATTGTAGTGATAGCTAGATATCGTAAAGATATTCGTATAATATTCTTTACACGATTAAATATCATTCTTCCGTGTCAACCTAAAGAAGACAATGCATACAAAAAGTTCGACGCCTTTATTAGCTACAGTAGTGCGGATACTGAATGGGTACAGAAAACTCTGGCACCGGGTCTGGAAGTTGAAGAATCGGGTTTCAATTTCAAGCTTTGTCTACATCATCGAGATTTTGAAGTCGGTTCGTATATTTGCGATAATATCATATCCAGTGTGGAAAACAGTCGCCATACTGTTTTGGTCATCTCCAAACACTTTCTAGAAAGTGAGTGGTGTGTTATGGAATTCCGTACGGCGCTTCGACAGAGTCTGCTAGAGAAGCCACAGCACATGGTAATTATTCTCCTGGAAGACGTTTCGTTAACAGACGTCGACGTAGATTTCCGTCGATGTCTCCAGACGATGACATATATAAAAGCAGACGACATTTTGTTCTGGGACAGGATACGTTACGCTTTGGCGAAGAAATCCCGATCTTTAAAGACTTCTCCTATCAGTTTAAAAGAAGAGAGTTTATAAACTATCAAATATTTTTATCAGCTTTAATACTTTAATTGTATAATCATCTTTTCCAAGATAAAAGGCCACATAATATGCTTCTGCATTAAATTAAACTGCAATTGGCCACTTTTGCCATAGCCATGAATATATTTTATTCAATTAGAGATATAAAATGCTTTAATACCAGACAATATTGAAACCTAACCTATTGCGATGTGCTCTTTAAATGTTCATATTTCAATGGTTATTCCAATGGTCATTGCGATATAACTGTGCCAGCCTATACTTCAACCATTCATTTGTTTTGAATAGAGTTTTTCAAGAGACATCAATCATTAATTGTCGGGTAGTTTTAATAGTTTAGTTATGTTGTCGTGTTGTCGTGGTTTATTTTCGTCAGCTGATGAAATATCTATCAACAAAATTGCAATCCATAGGACAAAATGATCTTCCTTGATAGAGAACATAACGGTAGTGTTATGATAATTCTGATTGTCCATGTGGTACATGTATATATAACCAACTGTGATTGGTTGCATCTGCGTGTGTCTGTCAAGAACACTTCTTGCTCAGTCCTGTCGTTCAGGATGTATATGTATATTTGCTTATCCATCTGTGCTTTGTTCCTGTATTATATATTTTATAATAAATTTACTTGGTGTAAGGTTCGTTGTGTTTATTTTCTCATGAGTATCAGAATTGGGTAGTTTCGTATTTGAGATCGATCTGATAGTTTCGTATCTGAGATCGATCTGATCAGTTTAATATGTCTATATAGTTTATATCAGCAAGATGATTAAACATGCATTACGCAAGTGCTAAATCTGTCTATTGCAGGTCTTTCTTTAGGTCTTAAATATAAACTAAATTTTGTTTTGTGGATGAAATAACCGTATACTGGATAACCGAGACTTTGTTTATTAACGTAATAACTGTAGTAATTGAATCTCTAATATCTGGATCAGAGTGAAGCAATTTGAATGAAATTTGCAGCATTTTCTCTTTTCAATATCTATGTATCAACGATTAAAGCGAGAATTGTCAGCTCTTTATTTAAACTTATCTAATGCCCCTTTAAATATGTGTAATTTGGGGTAATCATTTCAGGCAGCCCTACCGTGTGCACGCTCTAGAAAATATCGTCTAAGTGTGCGTTCGAGCAATAACCAGAAAGTTTCTGACAAAAGTACCTTCCTCAGCTTCAGCCTTATTCTTTCAGATGTAAGGTCTGGGGAGAAATGCCTGAAGCAAAACTAGGGGAAGGGGTCTTAGGATGGGTGGGATGATAGTGAAATACAATATAACTGATGAACTAGAAAACGGGACTAGTTATGCAAATCATTTAGATTGATGGGCAAGTGGGTGACTGGTAAGGTCACCTGTTATATAATCTGGGGAATAACATTTTCAGTTAATATTCTATATGAAATTAGCCCAAAACTTATACAGCCCTTCTAATCCCATGGAATCATGTATGCTGATGACCGCTGTAGTCTTACTTATATGAACTATAATGTCTTAAGTTCGAATACAACTGTAGTCTTACTTATATGAACTATAATGTCTTAGGTTCGAATACAACTGTGGGTCGAGACTTCATTTTTTCATATTGAATTAAAACCTGTGTAAACATTGGCATGCACGTAGATGTAAAGACCACTCTCCCATTCCGCCTTGTCCTTTGCACCGAGTACGTGGCCGTTGTAAATTGATTGTAATCGTCTGTTCAGTTGGCTAAGTCATCTCAACTTGCAATGCTTATAAGCATATACAATGTAGTTCTAGAGCATTAGTTACTGATAAGATATTATGTTTGAATCTATTTTAGATAAGTAAAGCCAAATAATACTAACCCATTCGACTACAGATACTTTACTGGAAACAAGATGTTCCTAAAGGCAGCTTCTGTCGTGTTTGGACTGGTTCTAATTTGTAAATACATGGTTTCCGGGACACAACTACCAACAAACGATAACTTGGGCAACCTATTTGCAAATAGATGCATTGAAGAAATCCTAGACAACAACATATCAGTGAACATTGAAAATAGCATTTTAAGTAATCAAGCTTTGAGTGGTTCCAAACACTGTTCAGAGATTGAAAACAAATTGTGCCACATAAACAACCCGATCTCGTGTTTACAAGAAGGAAGATGGTCCTGAAGATAATTTCTAGCGTAGTTGGATTTACTTTTATTTGCGAATGTATAGTTTGTAAGACACCGCCAATAAAAGAGTCCCTTGGTCAAAATATATCCGAGAACAAGGACAGAAACATTTTAAGAAATCAAACTTTCAATGATGGCAAGTATACTTCAGAGATACAAAAGATGTGCGATATAAACTCAAAGAAAGAGAATTATACGGTTATTTGCAGTGTCGATGAGAATAGTGTGTTTGAATTTACAAACTTTAGAGAATGGTCCACGTTGAAGCCAAATTCTTCAACTATTTCTTTATCCGTCACTTGCACAGAAGGTGGCGTTATTAAACTGCCATGGCCCTTTCGTTCATTTAACCTGGTACGATTATTTGTTTTAGGCTGTCTGGTTCGGGAATTCTTCTTAGAAGTGTTTGACACTGAACTTATTAAAAGGATACCGGACAAGCTTGAGCATGTTGAAATAGTAGATACAAATGTAGAAATAGATTTTAAAGAATCAATGCTAATATCCGTAAACTTCAGTGACATTTCAGCAGAATATAAATGTGGGCCTTTAAATTTGAGAACTTACATCGCACGCAATGTTAGTGTAGCATCCGTAAGTGATATACAATTACAAGACTACAGATCTACCCACGACCCGTCAAACACTTGTAGATACAAAGCAGCAGAAGTTTATGAGCTCTCAAATACAGATGAATTGTCCAAGTTTGAATTACCAATGCTTGCTGACAATTTATATTTCCCCAATCTGAAAGTATTAAACTATACTAATACGGGTCAGAAAGATATTCCCACCGAACTTGTTGATTGGCGGAGAGAGTTCCCAAAGCTACAAAATCTTGATTTGTCTCATAACCATCTATCTAGGTTCCATTTTAAGGACGTCGGGTACCTTACGACACCTACTGGTTATATAAACCTTCAGTTTAATAATATACAATCTGTAAGTGAAACGGAAATTGAATCTTTAAAATTATTAGAATCTGCCTTAATTGACATCAGAAATAACCCATTTAATTGCGAATGTAACGAAATTACTTACTTTAACCAATTTCTGCTGCAAAATGACGGCCCTGTAGCCGCGGGACTTCGCGGTGATTATGAATATCTATGGAATTTAAAGTGCGCTCAGCCGCCAAGACTAGCAGGGCGAAAAATATCAGAACTTAACAAAAGTATTCTTTGTGATGCAGATGTTTCAATTTACGTTGCACAGATTGCAATTCTATCAACAGTTGTAATAATATTAGTGATTATTATTGTAGTGATAACTAGATATCGTAAAGATATTCGTATAATTTTCTTTACACGATTAAATATCATTCTTCCATGTCAACCAAAAGAAGACAATGCACACAAAAAGTTCGACGCATTTATTAGCTACAGTAGTGCGGATACTGAGTGGGTTCTGAGGACTCTGGCACCGGGTCTGGAAATTGAAGAATCGAGTTTTAATTTCAAGCTATGTTTACATCATCGAGATTTTGAAGTCGGTTCGTATATTTCCGATAACATTATATCAAGTGTGGAAAATAGCCGCCATACTGTTTTGGTCGTCTCCAGGCATTTTCTACAAAGTGAGTGGTGTGTTTTGGAATTCCGTACGGCGCTTCGCCAGAGTCTGCTAGAGAAGCGAAAGCATATGGTAATTATTCTCCTGGAAGACGTTACTTTAACAGACGTCGAAGCAGACTTCCGTCGATGTCTCCAGACGATGACATATATTAAAGCAGACGACAAATTGTTCTGGGACAGAATACGTTACGCTTTGGCGAAGAAATCCCGCCGAGTCAGGTCGTCTCCGTCAGTGACTATTAATACAAGTACTGCAAATAGTGATGTGATATCTGTTGTGACTAGTTAAAGCTCCTTTTGACATTCTCAATTAGTAACAATAGCGTAGAGTTTCTACTGACCAACTATGCATACACATATCATTCTCCAAATGACCTAGCGTGTATTAGTGGACGTTACCCCCACCGCTCTCTCTCTCTCTCTCTCTCTCTCTCTCTCTCTCTCTCTCTCTCTCTCTCTCTCTCTCTCTCTCTCTCTCTCTCTTTCTGTCCTAAAATTGAGTTTAGACTCGAGTAATATGGCATGGTTACCATTTTATAAAACTGGTTGACATCATGCTTTAGATAATCATTTTAATTAAATATGTTATTATGTTTGTTCAAATAGGTTATTTTATGTGATTGTTTTGATTGCAATAGGTTATTTTTGTGATTGTTTTTGTTTAAATATTTTTTTTTCTGTTTTAAAAAGGTGATTTGATGTGATTGTTTTTAACTTATGTATGGTTTATGTGTAATTTTATGTAGTGATTTGTTTATGTGTGGGGGGGGGGGGGGGTGACAACGCACAAATCATATGAGGCGACAAATCATATGGAGCACCGATATTTCATTGGTGAATCCATCCATTTCTATTTTGTTAGATAGGTTGTGTGCACACGAGTTTATGATATACCTGAGTAAAACGTATTATATAATACCCCTCGCATTATTTACAATCTAAATCAAACACTAACAGGGGTTTAACATAGGCTAAGCCTGTTCAACAATCCCATTCAGACAACCCGAATAAAATATTGTTAATAAAAAAACCTCCAAAACAGGCACTTGTTTATAACGTGGTTGGAATCGGGGAAGTTACTTGTAAATAATTAGCAATCTTGGTTTTAATCCCTTCAAGATTGTGTCTTCCATTTGTCGGTTAATGACCAATCTCCCCAGGAAGCTACTATTTACTTTTCGATATTTTATAGAATCATATTACAACGGGTAACATCCGTTTTTAATTCATGTAGGTCTGATGCGTCATTGTAGTAATATATCAAGACACTTTGTCATGTTTATTCCTTCTTTAAATTGATCTCATTTATTGTATTGAACAAAAGCCCCGTATGTAAATAGTTATCTACAAAGAGTAATCTGTATGTTTATATAAAATATATTTTTGTAATAAATCGGTAAAAAAAAAACCCGCAATATTGGCTTAAAATCACAATTGAAGGGAGATAATCGGTCCCTTCGTCTATTAGTGTTTTTCTCTCGCTAAGCCGTTTCTCTCCCGAAGGGTGTTGTAATTTACATTTTAGCTAAATTTAGCTTGTTGATTTTGAGACCTTCATCTACAGAAATGACGTCGGGGTCTATCGATTCGGTCATAATATAATGTTTCTTGTTCATCCATATTATTATAGATCTATGTCATCAGTTTCCCTGTACATATATTTTGTATAATACTATTCATATCTATCTTTGACCATGTACTATTCATACCTCTCATAGTGTAAATAATTTTCACATTTATCAAACATCACATCTATTATTCATCATCATTATGTAAAACGTTTGTTCCGGATTTTATGCATGCTTGATGTTGTTATAAGGGCAAAATGTAAGAAAGACCTCAGGCCTAATTTTCTACCCTTTTGAAATAGAGTTATTATTATTATTATTATCATTGTTCTAACCGAGCGTAACAGAAAATCGGCATGGTCAACACCTTTCTTTTTATATATCAGATGATATATGATTTGTGCAATTATGGTCATTCTTATTACCCAAAGGGTTCACATTTGCTTGTAGTTCCTTCCCTTTAGTTGCAAAGGCCCCATAACAACAAATTCGCGCTGTATCATAACGTATGCTATTGAGTCAACTGGCGTTGTTTCTATCTCCCGTTGTTGAACATGGCATGGGGTATGATCGCCTGTCAAACCTCTTGGGTTTTCTCCAGGTCCTCCGATTTCCTGCCACTGCTAAAGACCCGCACGTACAAGCGAATAATTGAAAAAAAAACTTCAATCATATGTTAGTACCGAAATGACCTAGTTTGTGTCGAGTGGGCGTTACACCTGATGTCTCTCTCTTTTTTTTCTACGTTACAATTACATGTTTCAATGTTTCATTCGTCTTGTACGAGGCACTCCATTTTTTAACAATGCCAAATTCAAAGTTTATTTACTGCAACAACGTTTAACAAATGTACAAAACAAGCAGATGTGGATAATTTCGTGGAAGAATTCATTACAAATACACAAAACCGAAACGTGAGAGAACCATGAAACAATGCAGGGGTCAGCTGAAGTCAATATCGAGTATGCCCACCCTGAGCTCTTGCACATGCCTGCGGTCGCCTTCGCATGGACTGGCACAGTTGTCTCACTAAACGCTGTGGGATTGTATGCCAATGATTTTGTTGTACCTGTGCCAACTCTGCGACAGTTCGTGGTGGCACGGCTTGAGTTCGAACCCTTCGTCCAAGTTCATCCCAAAGGCGTTCGATCGATTTCATGTCGGGAGACATAGCGGGCCAATCCATAACACAAACATGATGATTGTTCGGAAAGTCTCTTGACAACCTGACAGTGTGGGGTTGGACGTTGTCATGCTGGAAAACCATCTGTCGATGGACGCAATGTTGAGCCAGTAATAGAAGCAACACCGTACGAAGGATGGCGTCAACATAATGTTGAGCGTTGAAATTGCCTTGAACCACCACCAACTGGGACCGGAAGTTGACGATGAAAACGGCCCAAACCATGACGCCACCTACCCTGAAACGATCCCTTTTCAGCACGCAGTTACGAGCAAAGCGTTAATGTCAACGTCGGTAGATACGGTGACGTCCATGAAGAAAACTGAGGTTGAATTGGGATTCATCCGAGAAGATAACTTCACAAAAAGAGACCCATCGCAATTTCCACTTATGTGCCATAAGATAGGAAAGTCCAAGAAAACGTTTACCAGAAGTAATACACGAATAAGGCATTCTGTGTTTAATGGCTTTGAGAATATATCGGAAACGCAGGTATATTCCACCAAACTTTACTACCAAATGAAAAATTTATATCAAGTTGTTCCCGCAACAAATATCCCCACATTCCTAGCCAGAGCGCTTATAAATATACACAACCGTTTCTTTTCGTTTATGTTGTAATCATTCTATATCTAATAACACTTCTTGCTCATCCTCGGTATTCTCAGGCCAAGTTTACAACAATGATTGGGCGATCTTAGTTTCAACAAAATGCGACTTACATCCCTTCGCCCAATAGCATTATATTTATGGATTTTTTTATTGGGTGATACAAATATTACTGTTATCAAGGCCGAATAATTTGACTATGTCTCCCAAGTGAAAAGGGCCAAAATATTAGTGGAGTAGAACAGAACGATACCACTGGGGCTACCGAGATGTTTCTTGCTTTAAAATTCACAAATCTAACATAAATATACTTGTTATGCCTTTGTATTTCCATTGATTAATCGTTGTTAATTGTGTTTTGTATTGGAAAAGAAATAAATAATGTATCCAACAATTGCGTCACAGACTTGTTATACGGGCTATGGAAAATCTATACATCTTCGTCTACAATAACGCTGCCACCAGGACTTCCATAAGATTTACTAATATAAACAACTGTGGTTGGCGTCAAAAGAATTTTTAACATATTCTACGGCATTTCCTTGGTATGGGGGGAGCCCAGCGAGTAAAAGTGGATTATTTATGGGTAGAAACGGTAAATAGAAATGTTCGATTTCACGTGTTTCCACACAAATAGTGCGATCAATATCCCCATGAGACTGGTCATGTTCAAATTTTGGTATCGAATGTGTTGTTATAATGTCGATTCCTTACGAATATTTGAGACGTATGACTGTCAAAAACGCCATATTGTATAACCTTTCTTTATCTGTATTCCTATCTGATTCAAATACAGATCTATATTTCGTTTCGTTTTTTTTTATACTTTCGATAAATTTGGGTTATGTTATTATAGATAAAAATGAGTTCTTTTCAGGTGGATCTGAAGTTATATATATTCTTGTATACATTACATCGGAACAAGAAATCATGCACGCTAAAGAAATGGTGGGCGTTTGCCTACATCCTTGTGCCTTCCGTTACGGTTACGTGTGGTCAGGTTGGTGACAGTATATTGTTCTTGAAGAATATGACAAAGCCAACAATGTTGTCTCGGATCATATTTGACTTTTATTCTGCCTTGTATGTTTGTCTGTAAATAGAATATCTAACATATTCCCTGATTTCAGTAGCATTGTGGCTGTTTCATAAAATATTTTCGTCAGTAGACTTTCAAACAGAATTTGACGAACCTTACAAGGGTTACTGACACATATCAAAGGGATTTTTTTCCAAATAGGATCCATATTAGGAATGATACTTAATGACAAGACTGAATTTTTCAAAATTAAAATGTAATGTATTCAGCAATCTATTATTTAACTACTCTTGTTCAAGAACAGATATCTGCGGTTGTCTTTACGGAACGACGATGTATTGTGTTGCTGCACAGACAACTGAATAGCAATTGTGACATTTAGAAACTAGCTTATCTAAATATTATATTATGAAAAACTATCAAACATTTTTTCTTATCACCATTTCTGACAAATTTACAAATTAATTATAAAGTTAATGGTAATATACACACGTATATTTTTTTATTTTTTTTTTATTTTCACAATTTGTTTCTAATCTTTATACATACAATAATAGTTACAGCTTACATTTCCTTGCTTAAAATATTAATAACGGGGTATTACATACTATGTTATATTAACCATTGCACTGTGATTTTGCGGGTGAACTTTCCTATTAAAAATAGATAATCCAAAACATACAGATATGAATATCTGAGAGAAAGAAGGGGTACAAATATTCGATTTCTCAATGGTTTAATGCTTCAGTAAATATTGTAAATGAAAATATAGATAGTGACATACCTATATTCAAAACCATTAATATAAATTACAATGGAACCAATTTAAATAGATAAACTAAATAGAATTATTCTATTCTAAACACGTCTTTTATTTACAAATCAATATTGAAAATTGCACGGTGTATTTTCCGATCAAATTAGTGAAGCTTTCTTCTTTAACGTTGTAATGGATAAGAAAATCCATTTTCAATGTTTGATTTCAATGTTTGAAAAGCTTTCCAAATAATGATGTGAACTCTCCAAATACATAGGAATAGATGATACTAGTGATACTAGGTGCTCTAGAAAGAAATGTATACTCAAATTCGTGTTCTTTCACTATAGAGACTTGTGTTATAGTGCACGAGAAAATGGCGACTTGTTTCACATTCTAGATCACCTGGTATGCTTTTATTACATAAAACAACGTACCTAACAGTGCAAATCATCATGTCATATGAATCCGAAAATTGTGTATGCTTTTTCAAATCTCTTTGCTTTTATGGTGTATTTTATGTGAATACAATGTTATTTGATAACCAAGTCGCCCATTTTTAAGAAATAACGGTGAAAAGGGGGCATTCATTCACGGATGAATAGAAATCAACAGAATAATAGAAAAAAAAGACCAACGTGAAGACATATAAAACTGAAGGTAATCAACCTTTGGTATTTCGGTATGTGGTTTTATTTCATTATGAAAGCATTACACGTTTTGCTTTATTACTCACTATACTTATATTTGATATGATAAGTGATAAAATGTTTATGTGAGGACAAGAACTGTTTTATTAGACACGTGTGTACGTAAACATTATACGAATGGACGTGCCAACTAATAATTAACCGTTACATTTCACCATACACGAACAGAAAATAAACGTCATTGTACTCTGAATACAAATTATATACCGTATACTATATAAAATGTAGGGTACAACAAAAACATATGGGCCATTGTTTAACTTCTATTAAAAATTAAAAATATATTCTATTTTAGTTTCAAACATGGCTGTTATAGTCTTAAACAAGAATGGTTGACATTTTTAAAAACATATATCATGCACAATATGTATTAATTTCCTGAATTCAAAGGTATAAAAAAATGTCAATTTCAAATGGTCATCGATTAAGATGGAGTTTGTCTATTATTATTATTCTGACATTTCGCCTGTTATACTTAACATACATGTATATAACGACGGCTCTCGTGTAAGTCTGGGTATGCTTAATTTCTTAAAAACCCATTTTTACAAGCTGCCCTGTTAATCTGCTTCCATAACTATAATATAACATATTCTTAAATAAATCAGTTTTTTTTAAAATGCACATCCGACAACAGACAATAACATTAACAGAATTCCACGCTGCACATTAATATAGTACTTCACCGTCTCCACCAAATATTTCATCAAAATGTTGATTCTGAAAGCCGCGAAACTCAGATTGACACATATAACCATTTTGACTTTCTGTACTTTGATCTAATCCGTTAACATTTGGCCAAACGTCTTGATATTTGGCATTTTGGATAAGTCCCGGAAAGTCAGTAACATCCATTTCGGATTCTGATGACGACAAATCGCCCTCGC
Source organism: Patella ulyssiponensis (assembly GCA_963678685.1). Lineage (NCBI taxonomy): Eukaryota > Metazoa > Mollusca > Gastropoda > Patellidae > Patella > Patella ulyssiponensis. Next base: position 56,546,504 of record OY783229.1, read on the forward strand.
TGTCCACGATATATTTCTTCCTACGGTCTTCGGTTTTAGAATGCACTATATTTGTAATCGTGTTCTTTTCTAAACTCGTGTTGCAGCGTTCTGCTGTGGCGAATTTGTCGAGAACTTTGTCATTTCGGCACTCTGTAAAATAATCCTCGACCGCACCACCCTCTAAAGCCGACGAAGCGTAAATGTCTTGCACTGCCCTTGGGGTGTAACCGTACATGCTTTCAAGATGTGGTGCAACCATACACGGAAATCCTATCGATTTTAAATGATAAGAATCGCCAGAAGTTTGAAAAGGGTCCGGTTTGGGACATTCAAAAATTTCATCCAATTTTTTTCGCTTTTTCACGCCAGGTTGGTTTTGCATTCTAGACCAACTATCAACAACTGGGGGTATAATAACATCTGAGTCGTAAAAGCCTGGATCACTGTTATCCAATAATCTATGTTTACTACTTTGCATTGATAAAGACGGGGTCGAACCAATATTCAAATTCTGCCATTTTCTTCTCTCAGAGCGCATGCGCGTTCTTCTATTTGGCATACAAAAACACTTCCAGAATGAAGGCATCTCGAATCGCCTACCGGTATCTGAAATAAGAAAAAAGATGATACGAATTATAAAATACCAAAAAAGGATATGAATAGTAAAATAATTACGAGTTGGTCTTCACCCAAATGAAACTTTCATGAGTTTTCGGTGTCGATCGCGCATCATTTATTCTAAAGTCTTACCCAGGTTTTTTTTAAATGCATAACGATGTATAACAGTATTACAAATAGTCCAATAATTGATGTTGGTTTGAAGTCGGTGTTCTAATTTGAATTGCAAAAATAGTGTGGATCTTATGTCAAGTCATCACCCTGAAACAAAACGCCGTTACAACACAACTATCATCATCGTGGCACATTGTGAAATTGTGAATGCTTTGTAGGATAAAGCAAGAAACTGGGGTTATGCTGGGAATGAAAGACCTCGGTTATTCTTTTCCTCGTGTTATTTTCTGAAGTCTTTCATTCCCAGCATAACCAAAGTCGAGGACTTTATCTTTCATATAAACCGTCTATGTTTACCTGTACGCAAAATGAGAATGTCCCAGAATACCAGTAAGAAAAACCTTATATCATGTTTTCTTATGTAAAAAACCTAACCTAGAAGAATAACCTGTTACAAGTATAAATACAACTTTCAGAAGAACATTTTATATATCCAAAGACTTTCAGACTGCAAGTTATTCCGGGCATAGCATATACCCGAAAGATCAAAGAGATTTACCGTTAAGTTAGAGGTTTATAAATTGAAAGAACACAACTCAAATTCCAACTTCTGAACTACAAGAATCTACTTTTCCTTTCGCCGAATTAGAGATTTGATGTGAATCATAATATGCGTATAAAGGGATGACTTGTCTGCATAATCGTAACTTATGAAAAAAATAATGTTATAAAACTGAAAGTAATTATATTCCAATATTAAGTACATTTTGAAAGTTATTAAATTTATGTTTTTCTATTTGACTGTAATTTGTGGTATGAAATATTTACAAATCTCTATTACAGGGTTGACTTCTATCAGAACAAAATATATTAAGAGCATTCAACCGAAGATGAATATGAAAAAAAACCAATTGTAACTGTAATGGAAACCCCGGGTCTTACAGGTACAGGGCCATCGAACATGGCATTACAAGGCCATGACTTTAAGTCCAACGACAGCATTTTGAATATCTATGCAATGAACTCCACAATACCTGGTGGAGTGTTTATATTGTGAATTAAAATATATTAAGCCGAGGCGATGTTATAGATTCAAGGACAATCAAAAGTATTCCTTATAAATATACATTAGGCTACCTATTGATTAAATAATTAGAGGATACAATGCAACATGTGGGCCAATGTATACATGTATCAACATCTTACGGTAAATTATGTCTGCCTGCATATAATACAGTATAATTAACTACGGGTACGTACGTTTTGAAACTCGACCCAATGACGCCGTATTTCGATTAAACCAAATAAAATTAAACATACGACAACCCATTTTTTTTTCTTTAAATCAGTTTTCAAATGTTGATGTTAAATATTGCTTCAGGGTTACTGTTATTCTTAGGGGAATAAGTATAATGAAGGTTGTTTCTGTTTTTATCAACTGTAACTATCTCTTGTTGTCTGATTGATTACTGGTATGTACCATCAAAACAGATGTTAACAAACATAGGAAAACTAAGACAAGTCAGACCTGGGAAAGGGGGGTTTGATGGCCGAATGGTTAGCGCGTGCGCGCTGTATCATAAGGTCTGTCATTTATTAAACTGGCGTAGTTTTGATTCCCCAGTTGTACGTTTCAAGGAATAGGGTCGCCTGTCCAATCTCATTGGTTTTCTCCGGATCCTCCGATTTCCTCCCTCTACTAAAGTGCGCTTCGCGCAATCGAATTATTTAAAATAGATTGAACTATGTGTTAGTCCCCAAATTACCTTGTTTGTATCGAGTGGACGTTAAACCCCATTTCTCTCTCTCTCCCCATCACATCAACATAATCTTAGTATAAGTGCATTTTGTTACAAACATGGGAGTGGTAGAATGGTCCCTTCTCGTCTTCGAATTCAAACTGCCACGGGTTCTTTTACGTGTAGGCATATGTGTGTATAGTTGGACCCCAGTTTTTCGTACTATCAGACGCGGCACTGTCCTTGCCAGCCAAACACATGCCAGTCCTAACAAGTGACAATCCGACATAAAAAAAATCCAAAACGTTTTTCTCGACTACCACGGTCCCTAATGGCTATGTAGTATATGATAAGATAGAAGTAAATTTCTAACAAAATCACATAAACAAACAAACAATATGAAATGTTGGGGGACATTAAGTGAAATAAATACTCACAATTCATTAAATTTGCTCCCCTTCTTTCAATAAAACTTTACATCATAACGTGACATATTTATTGAGAGTCTATTATAAATGTCTATGTCAGAAACCGCCCTGGTATTCGTCATAACGTGTTAGATATTGGAGATTTATTATTAGTCTATATAATATAAGATCGATCGACGTATACTTGTAAGGGTTTAATTAAATACCTATGTCCATATCTTATATTTAACTTATCCTGTTAAGAAAAGATTAACTTCGACATGACAATAAAATCTGATACGCCCAAAATACAACTCTATGAGTGTGTTTTATATACGCTTAAATATGTATAATGTATGACAATAAGTATATAGTCATAATCGGATAATAACATTCCAACATGTATCTATGTTCAATAAAGCTATTTAACGAATGGATAAAAACATTTTCTCGACACATTACCGAAATTTCATAGTCAAAGCAACTATAAACGTAAACGTATGTTCCTGTGTTTGCCACATATAGGTTTTGAATGTTGGTACTTAGATATATAAGAATGGAGGACAATTTAAATATGTAAAACAGATGAAATATACTTTTTATTAATTTCAAATTTCAAAACACTTTATTTTAATTTAACTCGTTGACTGGGTGTCGCCTAAGAAATGGACCCACGGGACCACGGCTTCCTGTGTCCCCCCTCTCCTTTCTCTGTGGGAAACCAATTATTGACAACTCCAAGTCATCAAACATAGGTAAACTTTGATCGTGCCAAATCAATCACTTTCGTTTGTAATCTCCAATGTGTTTGGTAACATACAAAGTTCCCTGATTTGGTTTGGTTATATTTGTTACTTTCTTTCAAAATATTTATGAATACGGAATATAGAATTTGAGAAACAGAATGCTATTAGATGCCTGATGTAACTAACAGCTATTTATCTTCTCAAAATAAAACAAAGTAGGAAGACATTATAAAACTACGCTTAACACGTTCTCATCATCAACATTAAATAAATCAATTAAGCTCCGGTTTGATAACACTAATAGATTACTCAAATCAAATATGTCCTTCAAGGATATTCCGCAAACTTCATTTTTTTATCACGATTTGTATTTTAGAAAAGACGTAAATATCATTTTTGAGATGAAAAGCGGCAATAATCCAAAAGGAAAACAAGCAATTTAGTATATCTACGTACTTAATATTAATTAAATCAAAAGAACTCATTTCCGCAATCCATTCAAGTTACGAAAAAAGCGCAATAACTACTTACTTTTAAAAAAATTACCGGCTGCTTTCTATCACAAACAAATAATGTCCTAATAACAATACAATGGACCACTAAAGTGTTTTATTTCTTTCTTTTCGAATAATTAAATTATCTTTCTTCGAAAAATAGTATGTTCAGTGTCTGTGTGGTATTTAATATAGTACAAGAAAACTATATAGCCCGAATCCTTCAATGCAGCTAATCGTGGATTAGTTGATTCAATAATAGTTTCCTTTAGTTAATTATAAACGAACCGTTCCTTATCAAATATTAATAATGTTTTAGTGGTGTATAACAATGGCTTAATTATTAACATATTCACGTGTATAAAAATGATACCTACATCGAGAAATCTTTATTGTTTGTTATCAGGTAATTCCCCACTTAAATCTACATTCACTTACCAAACTGATTGATTCCAAGGGTTGATTAACAATACGCCGAGTAATAATCAATGACCTGCCAAGTCTAGAGATTAGATATTGTTATTATTTGTGTATGACCTATAATATGAATATTAATGGGTGCCTTATGTAAGAATTAAATAAAGGGCTGCCCTTCTTGCTGTAATAGCTTCAAAAATACATTATAGAAAACGTATATTTTGAAACATCAATCAGAATACTTTATTTTGAACTAAGCTTCTGAAGTTTTGACAAGATATAGCCGATTGTCAAGTAACATTTTCCACATGATTATCAATCCTTTTATTCAGTTACGTCCATTTTAAAGTTAACCGATTATATGGCGCAGATGGTATAATCCATTCAATGTCTAAGCCATCCGATAGCCCGGAGAGCTGATTATATGCTCTTACATATGATGCTCTATAATTGTGGGTCCACATTTTTACCACGTTATATACAATTAAAACTCAGCCTATAATATCTGAATTTATATATGCTGCCGTTGAACAACCTTTGGAATTGGGAAAAGGTGTTAAATCAAACAGATATCGGTCTGGTGGCTACATTTATTTACCAAGATAGTGTTACTTCAAACCCAAAAAATCCTTTTAATATTTACGTTAACGTGAGGTGTTAATTCTATCATAAAGAAACACAGGAATGTTATGTTATAAAACATGAAATTAAAGTTGTGTTTAAAACCTGTGTTTAATATAAATACATACCTGTTTACTATATAAATATATTATGTTGTACATGTACACCTTAAACCTTAAAAACTTTTTTCTCGGTACTTAAAGGATAATACCCATCAAAGAAATTCTTCTTATAAATCTTATCGTGAAGGCAGTGTCAAAAGAGATGCTAACATTGTAGAGAACAGGTATAACGTACTAAAATAAAGTGTACCTCTACTAAAAGATTTTTATGTCTACCAGGGATTTTTGGACCAGTATTGAAATTTACATAATCCTCCCTCAACAAATATTACACTGTTTATATAAGATTTAGTAAACTGAAAACTTTATCAACATGGAATTATCTATAGTGACACAATAAATCCACTATAAGCTGTTTAGTTTTTGTGTTTATTTTCTTCAGAAATCTATAACTGAACTATTGAACTGTGATGCTCATAGTTTTATTTCGTTTTATATATTAATTAATATTTCTCGCAGTGATTATCTATGGAGTCGCAGTGCCTGGTAATGGCGCTGGCTCACTAACCAGGAGGTCCTCGGTTCGATATGTAAAATGCAAAGAGCAGATGATCTGGCAATAAAAGGCGTCTATTGACCAATGTCTAAAGACTTGATTATTAAATGACAAGATTATTATGACAGTAATGCGAGTCAAATATCTTTCTATTCGAGAATTACTTTATACACCATTATTCTATTTGCGAGTGTACCAAGACCGATAATGTATTACCACGGACGCCTTCTGTACATATTTCCAGTTCATTATTTAGCTATTTACTTCGCCTTGAATCCACGACATGATGCAGGAAAATATAAGAAAGATGTCAAGAAGTTGTAATAGTGTTTGTTGAGGACAACTGCAGCAAATATCTCGAGGCTATTACATCAACCATAGTGTAAAACACAACCGAACTTTGGTTACATCACAACAATTACCTATTCTACACTGGATAAACAATAGGTACGGTAAACATTCCTCCTTAATTGCTCCGCTTCAATGAGATTACAGCCTATTGTAAGCAATATAATCGTCGAGTGAATAAAGATTTCACCAACATCATTGTCTTTGACTTAACATCCACGCATTTTTAACTATAAAATATAATACATAAGCTACAGGGCGACAAGACCAAAAATAATATACGATCACATGCAGCTTCAGATTTAAAAACATCACCGCTGTGTCACTGAAATCCACACTTTTTGCCTGTAGTGTACCCATCTTTACACAATTAGGATATTTTGTCAAAGTCCGGGAATCATAATTTACATAAAAAAAGTGGTTTACAATGTGGGATGTTTTATTATGAATGGGGTTTTTGGTTAGGGTAACGCTGCAAGAGATAAACATAATTCTTGCTGTTAATGCAATACCCAGGGTAAGCAGAGTAAGGTGATTTTTAAATGAGACCACTTTCTGAAAAAATTAATTGAACCAGAATCTCCATTCGGGACACCCCCATGACTAAAATATATTAAAGTTTGCGAATGGTATCACAATCTGAGGTTAAGTCTAAACACATTTTTTGGTGGTAGACAGAAATTCTAGTTTATCAATCGGCAGTAATTGGATATATTGTTGTTTTTTTTATGTGTTTTTTTAATTGTCGGCGGGGGAGGGGGGGGGGGTAAGAAATTGAAACATGTAAATCGAAGATTACCGACGAACATAATACATGTTGTTGTTAAAATACAATTATTGAAACTGTGACTTGAAGCGTCAAATTTGCTACGTGCGGATTTTCTATAGACAACAGAGAGAAAACAACGCGTATTTCGTAAACAAAAAATTAAGAGTATTTGAATTTACCTTGGTTTTGCTTTGGACGACTTTTCAGATGCTAACAAATCCTTCTGTGTCACGTGCTTCACCTTTTACTAACTATGAGCTTAATCCATTTTTAAGCAGCTTGAGGTTGAACGGCTTAACTCCAACCTAAACAACTGAATGTACTGTTGTCAAAAATCATATGGACCTACAAGGTTTACACTCGAGTGGCTGCTCTGGGATCACAAAAATACACTTGGTAGCAGACGTATGTAACGTTCGATAATCCCGATTGTCCTCTCAGCGCGTGAGCACTGGTATCATTCTCAAACGTCCGTCCCTGTTTGTTACCCTGTGCTGGCTCGTAGCTAACTGCTTCTCGTCCTCACATGACACATTACACACATATTTCTGAAAGTTTAATGAGAGAGAAATGTATAAACCTAATCGATGCTTGGAGGACTACTTTTCCTTCATCGGAATGATTCAGATATTTATTGTCACTTTACACAGGTAAAAAAAAGAGGTCAATAACGAATGTCAACAGAATAACAATGGAGACACCGGTTCTTTGGTATGCCTTACCTGTAAATGCAATTACTAATTTATCATGTAAATTCAAAGACTGACTTACACGCATGTATAGTGTTTTTAGTTGGAATATTACTGTCTCTATACATTAGAGATGACCGTGGATATATATTAATCAGAACATTCATTTCGATTTTCGGTTATCAATCAATGCCCGCTGATCCCATTACAATTTACCTTGACTTTGAAGAAGTGTAAGACTTCCATACAAATAAATATAAATCGGTATTAACTAAACTGATAATTTATTTACATAATTATAAGTTGTGAAACAATAAAACTGTGTTGATCGAAGTGTCCAACTCATCCTTATAAAATATTTCGTCAATAATCTATTGTAATTTAGAAATAAGACGCTATCGTATAAATATATCGAATAAAAACTGGAACATTTTGAGAATGTACATGTATACTGAAGATATAATATGTTGATACTAATAATGAGACTGTCTTCTATTTATAGTAAGTAATCCATACCTATTGTGAAGAGTATATAATATATACCGGTATGTGTATAATCACCTCTAAAAAATCTATATTCTACGAGGTAATTACAAAGTACGATTTTAAAGGAATATTTTGAATTTGTTTGACTTTTTTTTTCACTTTTATAAAATAAATATTCTTTTTGAGAATAGATTTTTTTCGATTTTCACAAAACGATTTTTTAACAGAATTTATTAAAGGTCCCATTATATTCTTGAAAGAGAGAGAGAAATGGGGTTTAACGTCCACCCGACACAAACCTTGCGCGTAGGGATCTTTAGCAGTACAGGAAACCGGAATGCCCGGATGAAACCCACGAGGTTGAGAAGGCGCCCCTATCTCCATACACATACGCTCACACCAGGGATCGAAACCACAGCCGCAAGCCAGAAGTGACCGGCCAGCTAGAGGTCGAAGCGCGGCACTCTAGACCACTAGGCCATCGCAACCCCCCGATGTTCTTGAGAAAATCATGTAATTCCCATGTGGCATCCGTTAGCCACCTTATACAAAAGTCATTTATTCTACACAAAGGAAGCGGTCATTCATTTCAGTACTCGAATAACAATTTGTTTATTTCATTTTTTACAAAAAAGATTTGAAAGATCCCACCCACAGTTCAACGAAAATATAATCAAAACAAGAGGAACTAATGAATACAACCCAAATAAACTCCCAGAATGTGATACTGTAAATTCGCAAGAATTATTTTTACAACAGTAAAACATTGTAACCAAAATTCCCTCGCAATTAAATATTTGTAGATCACAAATGTCTCAACAGGTGTGGAACGAGGTTTTCTTTTTTAGAAATAAACGACCAATGTTAATTTCAATACCTTACAATATAATATCTGACCCTGTTTATTTCATGTTTAATAACTGAGATGTATATCTATGTAGATAAATACCCCCTTGAGAAAAAAATAACAAACAGTCTTATTGTTAAAAAAATCGTAAATAAAGACTTTCAGTGTGGTATATGATTCTAATCAAATACAATATTATCTATATCATATACAATAATTTTGTTATGTGCAAGAATTCGAGCGAGACCGACTTTATCCCCACTTATAGTAATTCAGACCATCATCATCGATTGCCAATTTTGATTAGGAAAATAGTCAAATTTCCATTTGGATTTCAATCTTCTTTCCCAGTTGCATAATTTTATTTTCAAAGGTCGTGTGGATTATAAACGCAATAAGTGAAATATCCACACTAACAGTATCACGGTAATGAAATGGGTTTAGTGTCTTATTTTTCTACACCAGCCGGGATAATGATGATGGGGATATCCCATGCAGTTTATTATGGGGAATTTTTGCCTGAGCAGTGGTGGGTTTACGTCCCATCCGGACGATTGGGCACCGCCGCTTAACAAGTCAATCATTCTGTCACATGCCACAATTAAGAACTAATATAAAGGGTAGACCTAACAAAAGAGCAACACTTTTATTGATTTTTACATATCGTATATAAAAGCTGCAAAGATAATTGTCAAAATCCAAATATCTATTTTTGTAATCTTGAATTACTAAAAAAATCAACTTCTTGTAATCTTTGAAAGTTAAATTCGGATCATTGAATTAGTATTGCCACGGTGTATATCTTTCCAAGTAAGACATAGTGCCGAAAGATTTGGGGGTTTTATATAAGTCGTCGACATCGACGTATAGGCTGTACAGAGAGAGAGAGAGAGAGAGAGAGAGAGAGAGAGAGAGAGAGAGAGAGAGAGAGGGTTCAACGTCCATTCGACACAAACAAGGTCATTTCGGGACTAACATGGTTTTTTAATTTTATTTCAATAATTCACATACGCGTAGGGGTCTTTAGGAGTGAGAGGAAACCGGAGTACCCGGGAAAACCCACGAGGTTGGACAGGCGACCCTACTCCTTGCCAAGTACAACCGGGGATTCGAAACCACGCGAGTTTGCAGCGCTCGCACGCTAACCATTCGCCCCCACCCCACCCGTAGGCTGTACAAGTTGCCTAACTATTTCACACCAAAATTCCGTTCATGAAATCCTTTTTTTTTAAAAAAATGAACACCGATCAGAAAGAAGAAACTGCATGGTAGCTTTCGTGATTGAAATCCGTTGCCGATTTGGTCGATATCGAGAACACGAATTATCATCATAATATATTATTTCATAATAATAAAATATATCAACTTACCTGTAACAGATTTGTAAGTCAACTGTATATTACATCGTGTATCAACCTAATGAATTGAGTTCACGTTCTGTTTCACTTAACAATAAGCTAATACGTGAACAGTTTAGGTTAATAGTATTCCCGGTCATAAAATAGACCCATTTAACAATGTAAGCTGAATTACATGTTCAAATCGAAAATTCTTTTGTGAGCATTTAACTGTGCGCTATAAAATCTCGAGCTACCAGTCTCATGCGTATAAAATGGTTTTGATTTTCTGTGAGTCAAAACTGTCTTGACTCCAAGTCTATCGTTACTTCAGGTGAAGAACATATTCGACTATTGATTGTAAAGGATTCTTCATGGTTGACATGTTTGAACTATGGGGATAGAAGTATAATAGATTTTGGAGGTCTAACGTATTATTATGTAATGGAGACCGTGGTTATTTGATAAAAATAAATCGGTTGTGGCAAATTTAAGATATATAAGTCAACCAATATCTTAACCAAATCCGTAAAAATAAGCACGGAGAAAAAAAAAATATTTACTGCGGTCAGTCAAAACAAAAAAGTAAATATTGGCGAAAAGGGTGTCCGCGTGGAAATCATTATTTGTGTACTGCTCAGGTGGTCGAAGCCATTGACGAAATAGTCGCCTTCTTAATCCCTTGAAAACCGTTACCAAATTCCTAAGAGAGAGAGGGGGGGGCAGACAAACAGACAGTGAGAGGGGGGGGGGAGAGGGAGGGGGTAACAGGATTTATTACATCTGCAGTGACGTACATACAATTTGCGTTGCCCTTGACGCTCCTTGCGTTTACCCCCATGCACCCTTCCTATATACCATCACCATACGCCATGAACACAACAACACCACTATACCTTCGAAAAACAACACAATACACATATTAAATAAAACCTAAAATTACTGCGGTAATCAAACAGTATAAATCTTTATTTTTATCGGCAAAAATTATTGAAAGGGAAAATTAAGAGCCAGTGAACATAATATTCATTGTTCAAATTTTGTATTAATTTCGTAATAATATAATAATTTATAATAATTTATTTTATTAAAGTGTCACAGAGATTTACAGAGATTATACAACATATATAATACACATGATTTCTAACCAACATAGGCTTATGAGACACAGGTAAAACATTAAATAATATTAAGGCAATAAATACCGGTATAAGAATTAATTACATAATCACATGTATCGAAAATAGGCTGTCTATTCAAATCATTAAAGTCCATACTATATCCAAAACTATAAGGCAAAAATTAACCCATTGTATTGGGTCGGCAGATGGTCTTAACCAAAGTCGGATTGAGGTGTGAACATTATTGTTATGTCAACAGGACATAACCACAAAATATGGTCTGATATCCTGGCCCATGACCCATGCCAATCTGTTTCACAGAGAATTACTTACGGCCAAGCGAATATTCACTGCGGGATCAATTTGGGCCCATGCTTGCTTTAACGCGGTGTACTTGAATCATTAAAGGAGCTAAATCGCTAACATTTGGGACCTAGAAATTGACACAAGTGGGTCGCAGAGAGAGAGAGAGAGGGAGAGAGAGAGAGAGAGAGAGAGAGAGAGAGAGGGTTTAACGTCCACTCGACACAAACTAGGTCATTTTGGGACTAACATATGGTTTCTTTTTATTTCAATAATTCGCTTGCGCGTAGGGGTCTTTAGCAGTGGGAGGAAACCGGAGTGCCCGGAGGAAACCCACGAGGTTGAGAAGGCGCCCCTATCTCCATGTCACATACGCTCACACCAGGGCTCGAAACCACAGCCTACTGACACTAAGAGGATAAATGTCATTAAATTTGAATATTTTGTTCAAAATAACACTCGATTGTGAACATCAGTTTTTTTCTACCACCAACACCATGCACCTTAAAGGGACAATAACACTCTTGCTGGCTTGGCAGCTCTAGAAAATAAATAATAGTCTTATTCTAAGTACTAGATGTTTATTTGTCCTACCTGTTGTGTAAATTATCCATTACATCATATTTTACTTGTTCAGAGGGTTCGAAAATATTTTAAAATCCAAGTCACATTTGAAAAGGTTTACGTTAACCTTTTCAAAGCATGTAGTTGAATTTTTCCAATTCTTTAAATTAGGTGTGTTAAGATGAAATTTGTATCATCAATTAATTTGAATATTGTAAAATAATACAATTTGTTGGCCAGAATAAAGATTGGGACATATTATTCAGTTACAACAAGAGTGGTATTGGGGCTTTAAAATCAAAAACAAGACATTAAAACACAATGTTTTAAAGTTATTAAAACGCGGTGCTCTGACAAAAAGAACCCGACTAATATCCCACTGCTAAATTAAGACCCCTACGCCAAGCAAATTATGGCAATAAAATTGAACCATATGTTAGTCCCGAAATGACATAGTTTTTGACGAGTGGACGTTATCTCTCTCTCTCTCTCTCTCAAGCCTCTCTCCGACAAACGAAATGCACGTGCATGTTTAGCAGGCCTAATTTTGATTAAATTAAATGCACAACAGGCACGCCTTACATGTATTTCTATGTGGTGACAAAAACTGTGCTTGATTCCAGCCATGTTATTTATTGAACGTATGTTATGTTAACATGCTGATTAATAATATAGGTTCATATACTGGTCCAGGTCAGGGTAAGTTACAGTGGAAGCGGGCGTAAAATAAGGATATTTCACTGATAAACTCGCCATGCTATCAATTTAAATTAATGGGAGCTAACTCCATTTTAGATGTCGTTTTTCCCATAACAAATATTTGTTTACATGTAAATAAGACGCATAACAACACATTCATGCACTTAAATATTATATTTTATAAATGTATGTATATCACCGTAGTAGTTTATTAATAGGACCGAATCGAATTTAACTTATAAATCACGACAACCTTTAATAAGCGTGTAAAGTAAACTGTTTGGACCTTCAATAGAAGAGAGTTCATATTGATGTTTTGGCTGCACAACAGCTTGACAAGTTTTAAAAAGAAAAATATATTGTCGGGTCTCATTATGTTATTGTATGACATGTCAATAACAGTGTGTAAACATTTGTAAGTACCGTTTATAAGTCCTACACCTGATTAGAACTCACAATCAATGTGAGCAAACTCTTTAGCTGGATAGATAAATCAATTGCCGAATTGGGCTAATCTAATATGTTTATTATTATTTATGTTGGTTACGAAGTTTCCATTTATACTTATAGTCATATGATTGTGCAGATCTTATGATAGTTAGAAATGAAAGGGACATCTGCTGCAAGTTCATCTCTTCATTCTTCATAATCAAGATGTTAAATTCATACATAAGGACTGTTTCATTTCATTGATGTACGGTACCGTTCTCTCAAAAATAAAAATAAACTAACTGTGCTGTAAAAAAATTGGTGGTGGTAACATATGTGTTGAACAAAATCTCTTATTGGTCATCATAAAGAAAAAAATATATTCATTGACCTAATGTTACAGTCAGTGTTAATAATTCCCTTCACGCTTGTCAGGACTTTACTTGTAAACCAAAATTTGCCAGTATTGTTTTAGTACCGTTGTTATGGTTATATAACTAGTTACTGTTGAGTATGGTATCAACTTCATCATGTTTCTATTGATAACTAGGGATAAAATTGTAAGCAGTGCTGGCTCACTAACCAGGAGGTTGAGATTAAATCCAGGTGTTAATGGTGAAGTTCTCAACATTTTCCATCTTTTCTAATGTCAGTGATTGAGGGCCTGGCAAGGGACAGCAACTCATCGTTCAGATGGGACAAAAACTGAGGTCCTGTGTAAGAGTTGGCTGAAATATTGATGTCTTCATTAGCCATTATCACACTCACCAATCACCAATAGAATAAATGTACCAGTACCTAAGTTTTAACAATACCTAATTCAAATATTCGAATCATGCAAGCCTGGAAATAAGGCATCTCTCACTGACAATGTCGGGCACAGATTCAGGATTTGTCAGCCACAGAACCTCTGGTGCCTGTCATTTTTTCTGGCACTGATTTGTCTTTTTTATTGAAATTATCAATACATGTCCAGTACTATAAGTTGAAAATGTCAGGTACTATTTCATTTGTGCCTGACATTTTGTCAGATACGTCTAAAACCGTTATTTCCAGGCCTGGAATCATGTATCGGTAATTATAAGAGTAATGAATTTTTTATAATATAAGTGTCCATTAAATTCCTTGAAAATTACAATCAAGCCACACTGATCAGCAGTGAATATTTGTTAGTCCACTACAGTCATTGATAGGGATGACATCGATGCGATTTAATGAGCCCCAAATATTAACTTTTTTCTTTCTGCAAATCAAATTATAGAACATTTTTTTTAAGCATTAGAAAAATAAAGAAAGCTGTTTCAAGTACATGTAGGTAAAAAGTATTTCCTATTTAGTGTACAAGAGTATGTAAAATGAGTAAATGCACCATTCTACCTAGACTAGTGTGTCTTGCGTAAACAATGCAAGTGTCATTAAGCCAATGATTGATGTTGTGTGATGTGACGTCAAATGATTAAGCAGTCATATTTTACAGAGCTCTTTGTCTTCGCAATACCTTTGTAAAACAGACTGCTATCAAGGAAGAGCAATATTTATTGTACTGATACATATAATAGCCAAAAAACAATAATTTAGTTTTGCAAAAAACATATTTGCTGATTTGACTAAAAGTAAAGGAAATTAAAAAAGCTATATTGTCAAACCTTTTGTCAGTAGAGATCCAGGATGCACTCGTCTTATGTCTGCTAGATGGTCGAATGGTTAACATATGCTCGTATGATCATAAGGTTTGTCATTAAATCAAGTGGCTTGGTTTCAATTCCCTGCTTGTACGTGACAACTTTGTGACTGCCCAACATTGTGGGTTTTTTTCACGTCTTCTGGTTTCCTCCCAATGCTAAAGACTCCCACACGCAAACAAAATGTTGAAATAAAATTAAAGCATATGTTAGCCTCGAATTGAATGGATGTTAAACCCCATTTCTCCTTCTCTGTATGTCTGCTTGCACAATAAATAGCTATTCAAGGGAAACAATCCTGTTTTTCACACAGAACTAAATCAGTGTCATAACGCTGTCATGTGACGTGGATTGGGTGTTTTCAAACTACGATCTTGGCTAATCATTCTTGCTATGATAGTTTAAAAAACAGATAATCAGAAACTAATGTATTGATTATGCATTTTATCATTAAACTTTTACATTACTGCTGTATTCTAATCTAATGTAAATTGAAGCCATCCGATTGTCCAGAGAGTTGATTATGGTTTTGTCATAGTAATAAATGTTTGATTAAACATACATTATGCAAGAGCTAAATCTGCCTATTCAGGTCTTTCATGGGGCCTGAAATGATATATAAACTATTAATTATATAGGCCTACATATTATGTGTCAGATTTAAATTGGGTTGGAATCCGATCTGCTGCTCAATGCTCATTGATGATTTAATCAAAAATGGATAATCGAGACTATGTGTTTTATCGTACCAACTTTAGTAATGATGATCGAGGCTAGACCTCAAATTCAAATGCTAATATCTCATTCATTGTGAATCAATTTGACTGAAATTTTCAGCAGATTCCGTTTACATTATCTAGCTTTTAACTATTATAATGAGAACTGTCAGCTCTTTATTTAATCTTCCATAATGCCCCTTTAATAAGGGGGGTTGGATGGCCAAATGGTTAGCTATAAAGCCTGTCATGGAGTCGACTGGCGTGGTTTCGAATGCCGGGTTGTATGTGACAAGGTGTAGGGTCGTCTGTCCAACACCTCTCTCTCTCTCTGTCAGTCTCTCTGTCTCTGTGCTCTGTGTCTCTCTCAACTTTAATAATAATTATGGTACATGTATCTTTTGAAGCCAAAATAAGACCTGCAATAAGTAGATTTACGTAATGCATGTTTAGAATTTTTATCATGTAAGTCAACTTAAAATTCAGGACACCAGTACCACATCTCATGAATCATTAATGACACAAATTCAGTCTTTTTAAGTAGTATAATGTCTTCCAGCTACTAATTTGTTTTTAATAGAGTAAATACAGATAAACAAAGACAAGTTCAATATGAATCTAATTATGGTAAACATTTTGTTTCGAACTCGTAAATATTTTATGGGCCATCTAAGTGACTGGCAATGATTTTATATTCCTTCATGATTCTTGATGTAGATTTAGATATAATAGCTGAATGTTGACAAAAACCCCTCAACCATTTCCTCAACAGTTTTTTTTTAAGACATTGATTTTTTCCACCGTAAATCTTCACTAAAAATACTAACTCATTGTCCGCCAACAGTGTGATTAAATGTGTAGTTCAGTGTTGTTACATGCAAAGTACTTTGATTATTGAATTTGTCATTTCAGAAATAATGTGAGAATGTAGTTCAATGTATAATTGATTGACAGCACATTGAATAGCCTGAAGCTAGAACAATTACAGCTATCATTGAGTATAATGATGTGATATTAACTCGGTAGTCATAGTAGAGATAAGCCAGCATGTCGGAAGGAAAACCCAAACCAATTCACATCAAAGCTGCCTCTGCAGGTAAACCTTTCTTCTGATTTTGAAATTTGTCAAGAAATGTTTGATGGCCAGTAACTGGTACTGGTACAATAAGTTGAATTATGATATCATTTTATTACTTGTGGTTAATTGGATTAACAAGTCACATCAGGCTATGGCAATTTTATATCCGAGAAAACTCATTGAAGTTAATTCTAGTTCATCTGACAGTTCAAACATGTATGTTTCATGAACAATTATCAATGTAGAGAGTTAGAAGATTTATCGAAATTCGGCTTTTTAAAGACTTTGTCAGCAAAAATAAGTCATTCTTTGTTCGAGAAAGACAAGAGAGAAATGGAATGTCGCCAAATAAACCTCCAAGTAACTTGTATTCCATATTATTGTTCAAATTTAAATATTTTAATCCTGACCGTATCTTTAACATACTAAACTTAGACTGCCTGTCTGTATTTAGCTCCATTTGAGAACAGACACTAAGCTAGTTGACCAGCATTTTAAGTCCAAAATCGATGATTTTAGTCATAAACACAATGTATACTTTGATAATTTTGAGAAATATTTATTCCGCATCAATTCAATATAATTCAAATGTTTATTTATTCTTTTTGTGTATGACAGATATGAAACGAAGTAGAACCGCATTACAAAATTGTATTCTAATTTTTGTATTTTTTATGCATGACCATTCAAACAAAAAATTAGATTCTAATTTAATAAGTACCATAGGTAAAATATTTTTCCTGGGTGGCAAGCAAAGAATCTGACATTTCCTAGAAGATTGTTTGAGGAAACGTGAAACAGTAAAAAAAAGTCCAATTTTGAACTTACCTTTATGTTATTTCAAGTGGAACTAAATATATTCCACAGAATAAGATCAGTAATTTCTCCTATATCATTATCATAAAAGAGAAACATGTAGCAACTAAACATCAAAAGAAAAAGGTGAAAAAAAGTAAATCTAACTCAGTTAACGGAATGTGTGATAAATCACATTTTTGAGATCTCAAATTATATTTTAAATCCTTTCATGGTATTATTTAAAGATATATAGCCTTTGGTAAAATATTTTTTAGGATAATTTTTAGATTATACATAACAAGCCATTTATTGTTTTTTGCCATCAACCATGTCTGCTCACAAACATACACTGACTACATTTATCCTCCAATAGCTAGTTGAAATTTATATATATTTTTTACATTAATTATCTTTTATATGGGGGGGTTGGATTGCTGAATGGTTAACGTGTGTGCGCTGTATCATACGGCCTGTCATTGAGTTAACTGGTGTGGTTTCGAATACCCGGTTGTACATGGCAAGGAGTAGGGTCGCCTGTCCAGCCTCATGGGTTTTCTCCGGGTACTCCGGTTTCCTCCTTCTGCTAAAGATCCCTACGCGCAAGCGAATTATTGAGATAAAATTAAACCATATGTTAGTCCCAAAATGATCTGGTTTGTGTTGAGTGGACGTTAAACCCCATGTCTCTCTCAAGAGTTATGTCCCTAGTTAACTTTGCAGAATATGCTTGAAATTTATTATGCATAATCGAGATAGGTAATTCAAAGAAGACTATAGGAGTTTCATGAAACCAGAAGTTGTAGTGCATTATCAAAAGACCTTTGGCACTCTCTGTCTAAAGCTGACCTTATACCATGGATTTCAGGTGGGAGCTGCCCTAGTGTAGCCGCCAACCCCAAACAGACAAACGATAGTCACAAACATATCAAGATTTCTGGTAATCTCTTGAGTTATTGCCCTTAAAACCATAGAATTGTGTCAATGCTCTAACTATAGTGACAAATGTTCTTCTATCTGCTTGAAATTTATAGGAATCATTCAGATTACACTAATACCGGCAACATCAGATCTACATTAAAATTATTGTGATGAAAAACAATTACAAAGATTTTTTTGATAATTAGTTTAATAGTTATTGCCCTTGATTATGTCATATAATCTTATTAATGTGCCAAAGATATAATACAGTATAGTAAAGATTGTAGGTTTTTATTGAATTAAAGATTTGCAATATGACATCTTGTCTCGAATGATTCAAAGACCTATATGCTGTAGACGTATGGTTGGTTGCCTGGAATCCTATTTTTACATAATATAAATCAATATAGACTTATTATTACTCTATTCTCATGGTATTTGTGGAATGTATCAAATAACTTAAAATCAATAGCTAGGCTTGTTACAACTTATTTTCTGCAGAATGGGCCAAATGTTTGAAGAAAAAAAATGGAGAAAAAAGCGGAATTTGATTGATTGAAGGGTTTTGAAATTTGAATGAATCCATGCTATTATTTAGGGCACTGGTAATTGGATGGTAAAGAATCGTCAACTGTGGAGGTTATTGTTCTTGATGATAGTTATTACGTCTGCTCATTGCCAGTTACTTCCTGGGGATAATGACAAAGTCGTCTGCACCATTATCGATTTTTGCTCAAAAAACTAGAAAATCAATAAATCTTGCAGTCATGCATCATTTTGGGTTTAATGAAGCTGTCATACACATATTTTCCAACATTGAAAAGGTTTTCTTTTTTCTTGCTTCTTCTACACTTTAGTTAACGGGACCTTTTAAATCAAACAGATTATCTGCCAACTTAACTGTCTAAGAGTTAAAGACCTGGTATAACATGACAGTTTATAAATAAAATTATACGAATGTTGACCATTTTTTGATAGAAATAATTATATTAAACGAAGGAATACAGATGTAATTTCATAATATAAAATGACACAGTATGTAATGCCCAGGAACAAAGTGGCACAGAGAAGTAATGACAGGACTAGATATGTCAAAAGAAACTTTTTGTATTACTTTTTTTTGTCACTTTAATTATTTCCCTTTTTCCCCACTAATTCAATGATAAAATACAAGCAGTCCTAACCCATAGATAAGTAAATACCGATATAAGTATGAATTGGGGAATGTTGATATATACCCCACCAGAAGGAATATACAGACACCGAATTCAGTTTCTGTTTGAAAATATGAAGAAAACAAATGAGACCTCTTAATCTGTCAAATATAATTGGTCTGTGTATTTAATGGCACAATGAATAATTGGATGGCTCGTTGCTCATTACTCAGTGCACTGCACAGAAATCAAAGCGTCCCCTTTCTCAGACTTTGGATTTTTTGCAAGGATTGAGAGGTCCTGTCTCAAGGGGTCTAAATCAAGCTTTCTCACTCGATGAGCTTAATGATAAAATTTAAACACCCTTCTAGTCCTATATACCTCCCAAAAACCACTTTCCTCTTGACCTTAGTATTTGAAATGAAGGTTTATAATAAAGGATTAATAGTATATTATGATGTGTAAAGAGTAAAAGGTGTGAATATAATGTTTATATAATATACACACCATGTTATACAACATTAACAAAGAGATTATATTAAGAAAATACTCTCCATGCGACAGCACGTGGACCATTGTGTAGTAAGCTCTGACTTTTTATTTGTATTAGATCCAGGTGTCCGCATGAGCGATTACTCATTTCTAATTATAGAATACCTCCTTGCTTTTTTTACATTGGTTACATTTATCAATTTCTACACCAATGAGAAAGACTGTGTCATTGTATGTATGCTATACTTAGATCACATGGCTTATTATAGAGTTGAAAGTTCAGAGGTTATAGTGTGGACTGTGTGGCCGTTGACTGGCGTGTGGGTCAGGAGTTAGTTGTTCTGTGCTCTGCTGTGTCATGAATCTTGTTTAATTAAGAGTACATGTGTATTTACCTAAGAAATTGAAAGATGTCATTTCGGGCTAGTTCAAATGTGGCAGTCATTGAGGAAGGTGCGATTGTCAAACTGACCTTACCAAATGAATCTAAATCAACAAATAAAGAGACTGGTTTGAAATCAGCTTCTAAGGGCAGTAGTAAAGGTGTGGAGACTCCCATATGTATTAAGGACTATAGACCTTTTCTATTTAGCAACAATGCAGGTAATTCATAAGACATTTATCAATATTGACAATGTTCACCTTTTATTTTTATAGAAAATGTTCTTTTAAAAATTGTTTAATGTTTGATCTCAAAATTTTATTGATTTATTGAACAAGTTCCTTTCATTGTCTATATTTTATCAACGATATACAAACAAAAAACTATAATGTTATTTATCAAACTTTGATATTGATTAAATATGACCCATGTAGACTTGTAAGTTTTCTGTGTAATCTACAACTGTAAATTGAGTATGATTGATGGAAGTCTTATATATCAATATATCATTTATTGTTATATAGTGTGAATCTGTTGTTGTTAAAACCCATACATTACATACATGTCATAGGTTACATGGTCCGAAAACAGAGACTTGTTATTCGCCTAAAGGGTACTTGCTGTACTGTACTATCATGTCAATGAAAAATAATTTGTTGTTTTTCAAAGAATGGGGATTAAATTGTTGACAGTAGTATTGTGTGCAGATTGACCAGTTTCAGAAATGAGATAAGATTTTGAATTAATATCATACTTATCCATTTTCACTCAGTAAAAGTGTCCAAGTATTGCACCATGATCCTCACTATAAGGCAGTTTGATCCAGCTCATTTCAAACATATTTGACCTGTTTGAGAAATATTTATTAATAGAATTGATTAAAAGCCATCAACTAGTATTCAAAATTAGCAAAAGTTATGTTGATTTTAGATTTTGACAATCTCCAGAAATCTGGAAAAACACCCAAAACAATGCCAATATTGATCATTTGAATTGAATTATATATTCAAATAGCATTGCAGTAATATACAAGGTAATGGTGTATAATGTTCAAACTGTACAATGAACATTTGATGTGGACACTAAATTAGATAATCCATTTTGTTTTTATTTGATTACAAGAGTTGAAGAGAATACATGTACATGTATATGGAATATATATATACATAGTTATTGTGGAATGGACATTTTCTACTCAATTCTACTTTATATACATGATGTACTTTACAATGATTTATATTATATGTCATGGTTACAGCTGGTCTTATGATTAATTTTATACATATTTAATAGGATATAGACATTAAACAGGAAATACCTGTATTGTATGTTCACATATATGTAATTTTATGCCATATCAGAGAAATTAACTAGATTTATTACCCAGCAAAAGATAAAAAATACAAAATGTAATGACTTTAAAACAGATCAATTAGATAGATATGAAACTGACGAGTCAAGGCTGTCGATGCATTTACACACATTTTTATTTTCAAACAAATGCCAATTAAGAACTTAATAAAATGAAAGAAATAAGGTTTAATACCTACTGTTCTGCTCCGAACCGTGCTATGAGGGAAATTTTGTCTGGACAGCGGCACTACAACCTACTCTTATATCGAATTCCAACCGTCAAGTAATCTTTTACCTGCACGCCAATGTGTACACTGGGCCTCGGTATTTCGTCCCATCCGAACGACTAGACAGCTGTCCTTGTCTAGGCCCTCAGTCATGCATCACTGACAAGGGGAAACACGATAAGAACTTCTTAAATAAATTACATGAATCATAAATCTGTTGTTATAAGAAATTAAATACTTGCATCATGACCATCTTGGAATTTTTATACTCATATATATAACAAAATTCTATGATTTATGCTCAGTATTTGAAATAAGACATATCTGTTCTGTATTATTGAATGAATAATGGCTTAAATTATTTGCTGTACAATTTCTCAATGTGGTTACAAGTTTCACAAACATTAGATTAAGAATTTGATTTTGTTCCTTGGAGTTTAAATTACGTTTTATTTTATAGATTAGATTTTAACCTAGCCAGTTGGGTTGTTTTATTTGCTCAAGACACAAAAGTATCTGTATTAACACTAACCGCAGGTTGTTGTTATGTGTTATATGCTTGGGTGTGTTCTTCATTTCTCTGATATATTTTCAAAATGTCAATTGATAACCTTTTTATAGAGTACATGTAGATTTGCAGAGATCCATAATCAAAAAATTCTATTGCTTACCGTAATTACACAAACAATAAGTTGAGAAAACAATGGGTTGCTTTTAAAACATGTACATTGTATACGTCTTATTGACTGGATACAATCAAATAATATCTAAAATCTATTAAGTACCTATGGTGTTAGTGTCACTTTAAATCCAAACTACACATACTACTAGTATGTCTTTATCTGTTTATGTATAAATCTTGATAAGATAGAGTTTGACGTCTTTGACATTTATAATGATTCAATGACCTAATAAAGTTGATATATATGGGAACAGGTAGAAAACTGTAAACATTTTAATATAGGATCATAAAAATATAAGCTGGTTGATGTGTTGATTGTTAAACTAGGATCTACACACATATATAAATCATAAGCTACTGCTTTGTTTTTTTTCATTCATATAAGCCTTGATTTATAGTCTTATTATTAGATGGTATTGAAATGAATTACATATTCCCATTAATAAAATGATCTATTTAGTGATCTGGAAAATAGATATAAGTAATAACAACTCATTTGCTTGATAAATTTGAGAGACCCTTCACCAAAATGTTGCTTTAATTAAAATAATAATTGTGTTCCATATTATATTTTTGTGTTTATTATGTGTGTTAATATTGTCTAATGCCGCTTAAAGAAATAGACTACATGTAAAAGAGGCATTATCACTGGCCTTCCCATATTATAAAATTCTTCAAAAGAACTTTGATTCAGGTTTAAACTCAAAGGTAAATTCCATCCAAAATACAAGTTTTAAGATAAAATCCAAATTTTAGTAATTTGATTGGATAAAATTAGATTGATTTTAGTGCTTAGCCAATCAAAATTAAAGTATTTACTAAAATTTGGATTTTAACCTTGGTAAAGATTTCGAGAAACAGGGCCCAGGTTTCTATCCATGTGTTGGCCAAGCCAGTACATGTACCTCACGATTTTTTGCCGTTGTTTCATCTTGTCTGTTGTACAGGATATAGGGTACTGGCCAGAAACAATGTCTAGTCCTCTGGATAGTACAGAAAAGAATGAGGTCCATATGCGTGCACATAGAAATACTCTGGCAGTTGGTATTCTATGAAGAGTGGCTGGAAGCACTGCTGTCCAGACAAAATTTACCTCATAGCACACTGCATGACACATAATTGTCTTTATTATTCCGTTTGGTGCGCAAAAGTAGAATGATAACCTCATTTCATTTGATTATTTTTGTTGTTATTCGTTATGAAAGGGAAAATTATACTGTTATTTTGGGTGGGTTACGATTGCTGTTTTTAAGTAGATTATTTTTCTATAACTTATAAGCGATTGTGTATTTATTTGGTCCTGTATGTATACAAGATCAATACCATTAAACCAGGCACAGCAGGATTTTTTGTCTGATTTGATCAATAATAAAGCAATTATAGAAACAGTCGTAGGACATTTCTTTGATAAACTAAATGGTAGAAAATATTATTTATCGTCGGTGGGATTCCAAAAAGTCGTATCTCTGAAAAACCAACTTTTCAGGAGCAACAAAAAACTGTTTAAAACTTGTCTCAATTATTATAAGTGAACTATTTTTGGCATGTACACTATATATGCGATACACTATTATGCAGTATGAAAATTTTAAATGTATGTCATGTATTTCGATTTATACTGGACTTACGACAATTTGGAATTTATATCGTGGTATTTTCCTGGAGATATGAGTTTTCAGACTTAAAGTAGACTTACTATTTCATGAAAAGGTCGCGGGTTCGCTCACATTCTTGGCCGAGAAAATGCATCGTGATTTTCTGGTATGGTTTCACCTTGTCAGTGGAGCAGGACAGAGGGACTGGCAAGGATAGCTGTCTAGTTAGTCGGATGGGACGAGAAAACGAGGTCCTGTGTACACATTGGTGTGCACGTAAATGATCCCATTGCAGTTGGAATTCGATAAAGTAGGCCAGGGAGCCGCTGTTCGGGAAAAAATTATAATATTGTGTAAGGGGATATATCTCTATTTATTTTAAAGGTTTTTTTTTAAAATTATAAGAAATTCAATAACGCCGAGAAAGTAAGATAATCAAAACAAGCTATCTGTTGTTGAATTCAAAAATTTAATATGGAATGCTTTACATTGAAAATTAACACAAAATAAAAACATTGATGTCTTTAGGGCGCTGTAAACCTGATGACTTTAATGTGGAATACTTCACATTGAAAAAATTAACACATATTAAAAACATCAATGTCTTAACGGCGCTGCAAATATGATGACTGTAAGCCTTTATGCATGAGCTAATCCATCATAAAAACCATGATAATCCACAGGAATTACACTTTTAAGTTCTTGAAGATGTCGATATTTGGATGTTTTGATGGGTAGGGGTTCTGGATACAACTGAGGAACAGTATTTTCATCTGAAGACACAGCGGATGTAGACCTTGATCTTCTGGGTAAATCCCCAAATTCGTCATTGTAATCTAACTTATACGTGATCGTTCCATCAGGCGAATATTTCAATACCCGGATGTCTGTTACAACTGGATCACCAGATACTCTACCAGGACGTATAGATGTTATTGTCTTTAGACTTGAAAACTCTTTAAAAAATGTATGCGACAAGTAGTTTACTTTGTATGATTTTTTACATGATGTGATTATATCTATATAATTTTGGGGTGAGTAAATCGGTCGTTTCTTTATTTTCCGTTCTATTACACTATGTACAGAATCAACTTCCATTTGTGTATGGCCCTTTTCAAGGATCTTTTGCGTGATGGTTATGTTTTTGTCAGATGCCACTTTTAGGAGCATGTTAGCCAGCACAACATTGCGGTTTTGGTAAGTGCAACCATCGCTGTAAATGATAATTAGTTTGGTGTTAGGTGACTTCTCAAGGACTGTTTCGATGTAGTCATAGAGGCATGAAGCAAAAGAATTGGCTGTTAATTCCCCCTCCCCCTCATGCCAAAAATAGCATACACACTCTTTTGTTGCTAAGTCGTACACAGTATAATTGTGACACCCTAATTTCGTTTTATAGTACATTGCCGAAGCTTTTAAATTTGGCGCTAATAACACGGCTTGAAGGTCAAGAGTGATGACTTTAACTGTTGGATCTATCATAGCCCTTTCTTTGTCCGTATCTTTCTGATTTCTGGCATCATCTTTCCGTTTTATGTGAGCTTTATATCTGTCCTCTTGCACATTGCCTGCTTGATAACCACAACATAGGTCGCATTGATCTTTTTTTGGTGTATAGATGGCAAGGTTAAGGTCATGAAAAAGTTCTCTAAAGGTACGTCTGCTTACTCTAGAAGTGTTATTTTCCTCGCAGTACTCTGTGTAAGCCTTATAGACTTCCGTCATATCTGCAAAGACGGGTTTTAAGTACTGTTTGGAACTTGAAGCTCGACAATAATGGCTAGGAAGACTTGGTAAGGATTCCAAATATGATTTGGCTGCTTGGACTTTTTGAGACACTGTTCTCTGTGATGTGCGGTCACTGGTGTGTTCACCAACAGAAATATTATGTTCGTTGGAAACTGGATTGTTGGTATGGCCACCATTTCCATCTAACCAGTTATAGAGGCTTCGTTCTCCTAAACATAAAGTTGTAAGGAACATTGTTTTACAAACTTTGAGTCTTACACCATTTTTTCGGAAATTGTAAACTAGACTTTGATTCCTTCTAGGTTTTGTTGTTGTTGGTGTCACCTTTCTCTCTTTTACTGGTACCTTATCAACCATGTCTACTATAAACATCTTTTTGGCAGTCCAATCTAATTTCCAGAACATATCAAAAATATTTTGTCTATCATCTTCACTGAAACTTGAGCATGATTTTCCAGATTTACATCTTTTACTACATTGTTTTGGCTTAACCATTCTCTCGTCTTTTTGAAGAGTTGAATAACCATACTCATTCCGCTTTGTGCTTTGAAATTTCTTTCCGTGCATTCTGTTCATTTTATTCACTGTTTTCCTCCACTGCGATGGATCAGCTTTTCCCTTTCTGGCTCTTTTTCTCACAGGCTCATTGGCAACATCAGTTCCTTGTATTATTTCTTCTCTTTCTACCCTGATAGTCTCGCCCATATCTTCAACCTCCTGTAAAATTCTTTCCACCCGTTTATCGCCACCCTTTTCTCTGGGAGGTTCATAACTATGTTTTCCATCTTGTTCAGGTACAGGTGCGCACACTTTCTCTGGTACAAAAACATCTGTTTCGTCATCAGTGTTGGAATCTCGATCTTCTGGTATCCAATCTGGGTCTCGTACTTCATCATCCATATCTATTTCCATACTTTCTGTGCTTGAGGATCTTGATTTTTCTCCAGTTTGAACAGGAAATACAGTTGGGTTAGTAGTATGCTGTTCCAAGACGATATCTGATGTGTCTTCTTCTTCATTATCAGGCAATATAAGATCTTCGAAAATACTAATATCTAATGGCTGGTAAAGGTCTTTTGAGATGTCTTCTTCCATTAAACGGCAATCAGTTGCAGGTGTTGAACTTAATGGTAGACCAGAGCCTGAAGCTTCTATTGGTGATGATGGCCCCATACATCGATCAGAACCTTTGAAACTATGCGAAGTGTCTGTGGTATTTGTAGGTTTCTGTGGCACTATTATTGGGGCTTGACTATTATTTGCAAGATGAACAAGCAATTGCCCTCTAGAGTAGAACTGCTTTGGTTTAAGCATGTCTAACCTGCTCCTGTTACCTGAAATATAAAAGTAAAATCTATTTGATAACAGCCAAAATGTCGTAACTCGATATTTATTTTAACATCTCGGTTTATTTCCAAAAGGTTGTATGTTATTGTTTTGATACTTTTTGTTATTATTTTCATGAATATGATGCAGATCACAATTCAAAAGGAATAAAACAAATATAACAAGGCTAATGTTGTACTATAGAGGAATTAGGCAGTTAATTAATCACTAAATATTTTTTCTAAGATCCAAACTGAAGAGAAATGATCCAGTGTTTTTGTGAGAGATGATCTCATTGTCCTTTGATTTATGCATAAACACTGTATGATGAAATAATTCTAAAAAATAAACATTAAGATATGCTAGAGAAAACTTACCATTCAAAAAACTATAAAAATTGCTTAAATTTGTAGCAGACGATGCATGTGGTGCAGAGAATCTGACATACGATTTTTTGGAAGTAACAAACTTTTCATCCAATGAAATACGACTTTTCATTTTTCGGCTGTAAAACAAAATCTAATTGGCCTAGAGCTCTAAAATTTTCACATGACATGTGTATCTAAAAATAGATCAGGGGAATCCCAAAAAGTGATTTTCCACAAAATTGGACTTACAACTTTTTGGAATCCCACCGACGTTATGCTTTTCAGATAATTTATCATTCAGAAAATAGTTATTTTGTTATCAGCATTGGTAACAGATGCTCTGTGTATTTGCATTTAAATGTCAAGAACAGCAAAAATTAGAATATCAGTCCATTGCACCTGCTGTATTCTAATTTATATAAGATCTAAAATAGATTTGAAGTGTTTTTTTCTGTTACATTTAGTATCGGGTACAAAGGGGAAAAAAGTAGGTTCTGTTTTTGATTCTTTTGCCATGTGCATGTATTGATTGCAAAATAGTTAATGTTTAGAGTTTAATTTTCCTAGAACACCTGTTACCACTTGATACCACTTTTAATTTTATTGTATGTCCGTTTGATGGAGAGCATTAGGCTTATGTGACTTTTCACTCCAGAGTTACCTCCCCTTTCTTCAAAAACGTATGAACAGTGTAAACTTTATCATGGCACATCCATTGTATAGTAAGATTAGAAAGCGTATACTGTGCATGCTGGTAATTACAAGTATAGGCTACAGAATCTGACACATTCAGGAATGTTGTAGACTACATGGAAAAGTTAAGTACCTGCAGTATTGAAAACATTTTAGTGCATGAAATTTAACCCATTGTTTTATCAGTTCAGCTAAGAGTTAAACCTCTTTGTTGTAGATGTAGAATTAGGGTAGAATTAGATTGATCTAATGTGTTAAATCAATTGGGTAATTTTCATTTCAACTAAACAGTTAAAGTGAAAGTGAAAATAGTCTGTTTACTTATTTAAGTTAATTTTATTGTCTTATTCTGTTGACTGAACAGAAAATCATTTATATCTCAACATTGACTCTATCTGTGGAACTAAATGGAAATTTAAAATGATACACACCCGAATCAAAAAATATTATACGCTTACTTTGTTAAATGGCAGTCTTTTTAAATAAACTCAATATATAATAGGAATAAATTAGTTGTATCCATGGTTAATAAACGCCATTTCTTACAAATTCCCTGAATTCAGATGTCCATGAGATGATCTTTTACAAAGAATCTGACCAAAGCCAGCGTTGGCATTTTGCTTTCATTCTAACATTCTTTGATTACTGGGCGTACTGGTCATCACCTTTAGTTCAAGGTGGAGAACTAAGGAAGCAGACGTAAAGGTGAAAACAAAAATAATTGTACGACATTCCAACAAAAGGCCAGTTTTTCTCCTTAAAACAGTTTTTCCGCAGTATTGTGTGGTCTAGACATTCTGTATTGATTGGGCGGATTATAGCCCGTTGTCCGTTATTTACTGATAACAAACACAATTTATGGTATCCGGAGAAGTAGTTAAATGGCTGTCCATATCTAACACTATAATAAAAGATTGGAGAGAAACAACAGTCGAACAAGGCATATGGTGTTAATATTATCATTTTCATATTTACAGAGAGTATTAATTAACGACAGATAACGCCATTTGGTTCTTAGGTGTGAACTAGCAAAATATAGAACATGTGTCACGATTATTGTTACTTTGGAAACTAATATTTTCTGTTTACATTCAATAAGTCCATCTAGAAATATTTACCTTTGAGAAACTTTTGTTTTTATTATAGAGAAACCTAAAACTTAAAACAGATGTGAGTCGAATTGATATATGTAGAAAACTAGGTACAGTTTAGAAGTACATTATATATATTAAGAGCATTTTGACCTTTTCGAGGTGTGTATAAACTTGTGAAGTTTTGTTTATAGAGGGTTGCATGTAGGTGCTTTATTTCAATGTCTTATAAGAGCTTTATATAGCAGCACGATGTCAGTTCAATCACATTGGATTCGTAATACTTATAAAGGTAGGTATATACTTTATTTCGTCTTGTAGATTTCTATCTATTTAAAAAGTAGGTTATATTTCAGATATGTTCTTTGTAAATAGATTAAACTGAGTTATCTTGTGAATATTTATTAGTGTATGATAGTTGCACCAAATGAACTAAACAGTAGATTATCCTTGTTTATCACACATGTATTAAATTGAGTCATACATGTATTTTAGTACAATATAACTCAATGATTAAAGGTGATTCGTTCCAATTAAAAGGGGCAGTTGGATGGCTGAATGGATCACATGTTCACTCTGTATCATAAGGTCTGTCTTTGAGTCAACTGGCATGGTTTCGATTCCCCGGTTGCAAGTGACAAGGAATAGGGTCACATGTCCAACTTCTTGGGTTTCCTCCCACCGCTAAAGACCCCTACGCTCAAGCAAATTATGGAAATAAAATCGAACCATATTTTACTTTAGTCCCAAAATGACCTAGTTTGTGTCGAGTGGATGTTAACACCCTGTCTCTCTTCAATTAAAAGGGGATCCACTGTGAATGTGGGTAATGTGTTAGCTAACTAACATGGAGATCCAGGGTTCCATACTGGTGTTGGTAGCGAAAGTACCTCATGGTTTTCAGAGTTTTCTTCTCTTTTCATCCTCTGGATGGAGTTCTGGCAATGAAGAATGTCTAGTCATTTGGAGGGGACGGAAAAAACGAGGTCACATGCACACATTGGCATGCACGTAAAATGACCCTTGATAGTGGGAATTCAGAATAAGAATAGACTGTAGAATGGCTTTACTTGCAAAATTTTGTACATGGCACACTGCATGGCACTACCCGTCTTAATTAGTATCTCTGTCCATCTCTTGCAAAATGTGGGCATATCTTGCATGGCAACCACTGGTCTACAATTCCACACTACAGTTACATCAAGCCTGTTCATATTCAGATGATTTTCAAATTTTTAAAAAATGTTTGTGAAATATACCCTTTAAGAAATGCAGCATTTTGATTTTCAAAGGAAAAAGAGGTGGGCATGCGATAATCCAAGAATTTTATTTTGACTTTGATATTTCTGATAAATGGACAGCAATTAAAGACAACATCGTCTTGTATAATATGCAGTGAATTCTCCATTGGTTATGCTCCTGTTGCTATGTATCGTTTTGTTTAGTTGGCTTACTCATGTTACTCAAACATAACTTCTTTTAATAGATTTTTTATAGCTTAGGTCTTTACTCACGAATGCAGAATGCAATTTTTTGATAGATTAATTAGTTTGAATGTTTTTAGCCCAAATATATCATCAAATCATCACAGAGTTTGTGTATGGGAAGGTATCTTTAGATATATATTATTCCAAGGAAAGTCTATGAAACATGAAATTTTGCGTCTTGTTGCTTTTCATGTTGAAAGTTCCTAAATCTTTAATCCCAGATTTGACCACATGTGCTGTATTTTCTGATTATTTTATAAATAATTGTTTCTTTGATCTGTAGATGTTGATATTGCGTGACAAGAGTCAATTCTACGTGACCGTCTGTTACCAGTATAATTTGCTTGTGTAAAGATGTCTATATTGAAGGAGATTCAGATGCTTTGTCATTAATGAATGTCTGTCCTCAGGCCACTAATTACAGATTGTTTTACCTCATTACCCTGTGAGATTAGGAGATGGCTGGCTGCTTGCTCTTCTTAAGACACTAAATCAAACCACTGTTGTGGAGGGTGGGAAAAAAACAACAAGGGGAATTTCAAAAGAATTCTGCTAATGTTTGGTGTTTTGTTTGTTACAGCCACCCAAGAAATACCTGGGAAATTCCTTTGATGATTTGATGATGTGAGCAGTGCTCATTGCAGGGTTTTTTTATTTTTAGAAATATAATACTTTTATATAAAGTTTTTTAAACAAAAATCTTACTATCAAAAATAAAGTGACATCTACAAGCATCCCATTCATATGATAATTTATGTGATGTGAAGCATCCCATAATAAGATAATTTATGTAATTAATTTTGAAGTGAATTGATTAATGTAAAACAAGAAATTAATGCTATGTGATGGATGACGAAATGTATGTATATATTGAAATAAATGTAATTTACGGTAGCCAGCATATAAAATGAAGTCAGATGATGCTACAGCTCGTTGTATATTTAAATTTGGCACACAGTTAATAGATTTATTAATTTTCCTAAACTGTGCTGCACGAATATAGAAATGTTTTAAAAAATGAAATTTTGTCATGCCGTTAAGTACAAGGAAAAGTAATTCTGGGTAAAATGCATCCATGATAAGAAGCACATAATGATTGTTTAAATAAAATAGTAAAATCTGAAGTGTTGGGTTGTAACAGAAAAGAAGCAAACCAGTTTAAATGGGGTAATGCTGTTTTACTTGTGAAAATGCTGTAACAGAATACCTGTCTTCATTAGCCCAGACGTAGCAGAACTGTAGGATGTTAAACCCCATTTCATTTCATATAACAGAATAGAAATGTTTATTTGAAATAATATGATCAGGTTACAGGTCACACATTAAATTGTCTTCTGTCATTAATTTCTTGTTTTACTTAGGCATGGTCAGTGGCGGCGCCAAGGGGCCAAAATCTTGCCTGCCCTCTGTTTGCCCCCCCAATAATTTTCCGGAAACAAAATGTCTGAAATGCTACCTTTTACAAAATATAGTGGCGAAAATATTCATTCACTTTGAGTCACTCTTACTCCGCCCGCTCGACACTTTCTTCGCTGATCGGATAAACTAGTGATTTGGCGACAGGCGGTATCTGTTAAGCTCTATTTATCTCGACGATCAATGCCTGAAATACTGCCAGACTGCATTTCGGGCCGTCTACTTTTCAAATTTTCGTTGAGGTTCGCAAGTCCGTTTATTTCACAAAATATAGTGCCGAAAATATTCATTCACTTTGAGTCACTCACTCCGCCCATTTGTCACTTTCTTCTCTGGTCGGATAAACTAGTAATTTGGCGATAGGCGGTATCTTTATCTCGACGATCAATGCCTGAAATAATGCCAGACTGCATTTCGGGCAGCCTACTTTTCAAATTATTGGGAACTTCATTGAGTTTCATGTGACACTTTCCTCTCTAGGGTCGGAAAGACTAGTGATCAGGCCAGAGGTGACATCCGATCAGCTCTATTTATCTATAACTTCGGTGCCTGAATACTGCCAGGCAGCATTTCCAACAGTCTAGTAATCAAAATTTTCTTGGGGAGGTCCCCAAAACCCCCACAAGGACTCGCTACTTTAGCGCACACAAAGGTACATCGTTGAGGTTCGCAAGTCCGTTCGTTTGCCATTTTGGTCTCTGATCGTATAAACTAGTGATCAGGCTACGGACAGTATATGGTCAGATTTATTTATCTCGACGATCGGTGCCTGACTGAATACGCTGTCAGAGAGCATTTCCGAGAGTCTATTTTTCAAAATTTTCTGGGGGAGGTCCCCCATACCCTCCATAAATACTCCCGACATTGGCGCTCGAGAGTGGGATTCATCGAGTCCGTTCGTTTGACACTTTACCTCAACGGTCATTGCCTGAAATACTGCCAGGCTGCATTTCTGGCAGCCTGTTTTTCAAAATTTTCTGGGGGAGACCCCCCCCCCTTAGTTGATACTCCTGCCTTTGCCCCCTTAACCTTGGACTTTGCCCCAGCTTTGCCCCTCCAACCACCGACGGCTGGCACCGCCACTGGGCATGGTCTTCAAATTGTAATGTATCTTTTCTCTATATTGTCCAGCTTGGGTCCAAAAATATTGTACATTGTACACAAATTGTAACAAACTGATCAAACTTCCATGGGTCAGTTCCGTTAAATGAAGATATGTGCTGTATAATTTTTAGACTTTCAGACAATTAATGAATCAATCAAGTTTAAAATATTATCAATTAAATGATGAAATTGCACATTGAGACTACACTTTTTGACAGTTCACATTGGTCAGCCATTATAATAGTTATGTACTGTGTTGGCATCCAACCCTGGTTTCTGTAGTCAACATGGTTGGTTATGAAGAGAAACAGGATTCAGTGTAATACTGTATGGACAGATGGTCACAGATTGAATAAACCGAGCTAGAGATATCTACTATTACAAGGATATACTTTATATTAAAACATATCATTTAAACCGGGCTTTATATACGAACTAAATCAGCATATTGCAGGTCTTTCTTTAGGACTTAAATGTTATCTAAATTATTAATTAGACATTTATTAATATGACACGACCATAATCAACTCTTGATACCGTCTGATGGCTCTGATTTTAAGCAGATTAGAACGGTTTGGCCATTTATTGACTTTTATATTTAGAAATAGACAAACAAGGCTAAGACATGAATGACCAGTACTGTGGTTATGATCAGTGTACACATTAAATGAAACTTTCAATATATTCATTTTATATTATATATGGCCAGCTCTTTATCTAAATCTTACATAATGCTCCTTTAATTTTAAGATATTAATTTCACCTCTTACTGTTACTGGATACTTATTTTATTGTGCAGTTTTCCTTTAAAACAGCACTCACAAGGATATTCTTGTTAGATCGTAATTTGTTAAGGGATAAATAGGTGTTAAAAGCTTTCAAGAATTTCTTACGATTCCATAAGCGAATGATTATTGAATGTAAGTGAGTTCAAATTGTGTTAATAATTAATGTTTCTATTTTTGTATGCCGCAACCGATACATTTGTAATTTGACCATGTGTTGTAAAGTATGTGAAGATTTTATCACGCAACTGTAATTTGAACGATTTTGTAGGAGTTCACCATAGAAATATGTAGTTTCAAGACTTCAATAAGCATTATATCTGTTGGTGGTAAGTTAAAGACAGAAATTATTAACATTAGATCTCTTTGTGGGTAAGATGTTGTTTTGAAAATAAGATATGGAATCATGAATTGTTTAATAATGGAATTTTTAGAAAGGAATAATTGTGTTCTGATTTATATGATTGTAGAAGGAATATATTGTAAACCATTGCAGCCTCAGTTTTATAATAAGTTACAAGCACAACATTATGTTTGCATTACAAATCAACTTTTAAGGAGTTGTCTCAGATTGGTAAAAAAAAAATATAGCCTTTTATAATTAGTATTTACCTAGTTGAAAATATCTGATTCTTTTCTGGTGTTTTGATTGCTTTGTCGAAAAACAGAGGAGAGTAGTAATGATATATTTTAGACATCATCTTAATTGATTTTTTTGTTACAAATTTATGTTATGAATACCAAATCGATAGTTAATTCTGCTTCATCTGCTGGACTTGAATTTAGTCAGGAATGCTTATAAATTTTGTACACAAGCATCTAGTATGCAGGCAAAATATTATATTGTGAAAAAGATTTATGAAGGTGTTATTACTGTTTATTGATGACAACTGTTGCCACTAATTAATTGAGTTTTATGAAGCCAGGATAGTAATTATAACAGGCTTATTGCTACATCAGGATATAATTGAACTTATTAATAGTTGTTGACCTCATGTGTGTTACATACAGATCGTTAATTAACTATAGATAGATAGTGGTGATTTCTAATTGATGTGGTCAATACTAATTGAGCCATGTGTGGAGCAGTCTGTGAGAGGTAATACCTGTAGGCTGTGATATAGATATATACAAACATGTTTCTACAACACTTGTAACTTTGGTTACATCCTAAATGTACAGGCATAGAGGTAATTAATTTTTTTATAGAATGATATCCCCATTCTGAAGACATATTATTATACATTAGAATTTATTGAAATATGTTAAAGTTATATAGTTGACTGTGCAAGTACAGGTGTATGCAGAAAGTGCTAAATTTTATTCCAACAGAGGCAAGCAATGGTGGGGTCAATGGTAGAGCCTTTCGAATGTGTTAAGATCATTTCTATCTTGTCAGGGGCGGCACCTGACAAGCGATAGTGTGTCTACCGGGTATAAAGATTCCTTCACACTTTATGTCAATTGCATTCAAGAAATAGTAGATATACATGTAATTATATATTATATACTATTCAAAAAAAGTAGGGGATATTTGATTTTGGGGGCATAATACTAAAATATGCAAATGACTACGAAAAAAGTCACTATAGAACCTAACGGAAGAAACATTTCCAGTTACATGTGACGCCCAAACGCACCAATAGCTACCGCATGGAATGCAGGTGATGCTTGGGATCATCATGGGGGTCCAACCCAAGATTTGCACGACTCTGACTTTGAATGTTACAGTCATTGTGGCATTGAATTCCAGGGTGGAAACATCAGTTTAATTGTTTTAGTGACCAGAAAACAAATTTTGATATGCGTCGGCTTACCCAAAATGAAAGGTTACGTGCCCTTGGCATGCTACCGATCGGCACAACACAGGTGGTTGTGGCGCGGACGATGAATGTTTCTCAGTCTGTCATAAGCAGGCTATGGTCCAGATACCGTGATACACAATCTGTACAGGACAGACCACGCTCAGGTCGACCAAGGGCGACAACTCAAGCCCAGGATCGATTTATCCGTACCTTGGCCTTGAGAAATCGTGTCATCACAGCAAATCAGATCAGCGCTCGTCTTCATACAGACACTGGTGTAAGAGTGAGTGGCCAGACGATTCGGAATCGACTGCATAGGGGTCACCTTCGCGCCCGACGTCCTCGCGTGATTCCTTGTTTGAGAGATCATCACATTCAGGCAAGACGTCGTTGGTGTAGGGATCGTCAACATTGGGATAATCAACGCTGGAGCAATGTGATGTTTTCAGATGAGTCAAGGTTCACTGTTGATTTTTTGGACAGACGTAGGAGGGTGTGGCGTCGTCAAAACGAGCGCTTCCAAGACGTTAACGTCATCAGACATGATCGATTTGGGGGTGGTTCTGTTATGGTGTGGGGAGGCATCACTGTTGATGGAAGAACGGCTTTACATGTTGTTGCAGGGCGTGTTACAGGCCAGTACTACCGGGACAACATCTTGGCAGTCCATGTTGTGCCGTTCGCATGACGTCATGGCCGTCGTTTCATCTTCCAAGATGACAACGCAAGATGTCACAGGGCCAGGATCGTTACAGGTTACCTCCAACAACAGAACATCACCACATTACCTTGGCCAGCACTGAGTCCCGACCTCTCCCCCATCGAGCATGTCTGGGACATGCTTGGACAGAGGTTACGTCAACGTCAACAACGTCCTGCCAATGTCCAAGAACTTGCTGCTGCGTTGCAACAGGAATGGGACAATCTGGACCAAAATGACCTTAGACGTCTCATTAGGAGTATGCCACGTCGGATCAATGCTTGTTTGGCAAACAGAGGAGGATTTACCTGTTACTGACTTTGTTGTGATGCTGTGGTAACTTTGCTGTTTGACCCCGGGTATCATTTTACCCTTATAATGGTCAGTCTGTGCCTTACTTAGTCTAACGATCATTTGGAATAAATCGATGAATGTGAACTTCATTTCATTTTGTCATTTGTTTCTTCGTCAGTTTCATTAGGTGACTTTAATAACACTTAAAAATCAAATATCCCCTACTTTTTTTGAATAGTATATATATACCTTTTGCAAATAAAGCTAATTTTGCTTGCCTAAGAGAGAGTTTGATGGCAACATGTTTAGCATGTGGCCGCTGTATCATATGGTCTGTAATTGAATCAACTGGCATAAATTCGATTGCCCGGTTGTACGTGACAAGGAGTATGGTCTTTTGTCCAACCTTGTACACGTAGGTTTTCAGTTCGGGTCTTCCTGTCCCCCCCCCACTGCTAAAGACTCCTACGCGGAAGCAAATTGTTGAAATAAGGTTGAGCCATGTGATGGTCACGAAATGACCTAGTTTGTGTCGAGTGGATACTCAACTCCATCTCACTCTCTCTTGCTTGCCTCAGAATTTGTCAGAATCACCTAGGCTTAGTAAGAGCTGATGAGACATAGATTATCCCTCTTATTTGATAGCATCATAGGTCCCTATATACTTGCTGATATTCATACACAGTTTCAAGGCTATTGTGATGTATTTATGTAAAACCTGTTTAAACTTGAGAACCTGTGACAAGTAGCTAGGTAAATGTAAGTTTAAAAAACTTTATAATTACTTTATGTGTAAATGGTCACACTTTTATATTTAGAATTTTGAAAAAAAAAATAGCAAAGAAAGTTGTTCTGCCAGTTACACTCAGAAAAGCCGGATATCTTTTTTAACATGAAGTTTAGATTGGCCTATTATGTTATAAATCTTATATGAAGTCTATTCAGTTGCATATAATTGGCTTAAAGGAAATGTGCCCTATCTACTTTATTGTTTGATTTTGAGTGAGAGATTCTTGCAGACCTTTATCCTAATACTGTGTAACTTTTTGAAGCTCTACAACAAGTTAAAGTTGGGTTCCCGGATACAAACTGGGTGATTTGATGATATATTAGAATTAAAAACATATTCAAACTAATTATTTTATCATAATTTTGCTTCAAATCGTTCTCAAAACATTGTAATTGTCAAGTATAGCCTGCTATAAAAATCTATCAAAAGAGGCCATGTTTGCGTCAGGCGATTACCCTCTTCGTAACCAATGGCAACGGCGGCAGAGGACAGGGGAGAATGCATTGCATACACAAGACGATGTAGTCTGTAAGCACTGACTATTTACTACAAATATCGAATCCTAATTAAATTCTCGGATTATCCACTGCCCGCGTCTTTTTCCATGATTTTTACCCCAGAAATTGTTGTATGTCTAACTCTTCATAAAGTTTTTCAACATGTACACAAATCACTCAAGTTCGCGCGCAGCCTTCAACGCCAAGCGTGCAGGTACCCTTATTCGTCGGGTTGACTGTTAAGGGAACCCCTTACATTTTTGTCCTGTTTACGCTCCATGAGTGTTTTTCAGGGAATCCAGTATTTTTCTAGTAAGATTGGGTATCTCTTCTTTCCATATATACCAAAATTGTCATACTTTTATAGGCAATAACTACCCGATAAATACTTATCTGGGAACCCAACTTTATAAGTTTCCATCAGGGGTCGGTGATCATAAATACCTAAGTTTGAAATTGAGACAATGCAGCAGAAAATCAATGAATATTTTCGAATTTAACAAATATAATGAACGATGTGAATTTAGAAAATTAAAACAAAGAAAACCAAAGTTAGATACCGTCTTGGTCTTGATGTTCATGGGTATAAACGCGTTATCATTCAGACAATTAAATATGAATTTATATCACAGTGTATATAGAAATTGACCACCCTTCAATAATTTGTATACTAATAATTATGTCTTTTGGTAATAGTGCTATCTGTAGATTAGTCTTGGTTCCGTTGCATTTTATTCCTTTTAATTTATTGGAATTATAAGATCTCAGACTTATAACTTTATTTTGGGGTAGATCTGTTTTAAATTGAATTTTAAGAAGTTAACCGGTACCATAAACAGTAAACTGGTTAATTGAGGTGAAACAATAATACAAACCCTTTTCCTAGTCATTGTACCCTTTTAAAACTCTATGGATCCTGGATAACCATGTGTAACGGATCATCAGGATTATCAAGTCACTATTACAATTGAAGAATAAGTTCCACAAATGAGTAATATGTAACCCCAATTATTTCTGAACGGTTCAGTGTTTTGGTTTCCCCATGTCAGTGTTAAAGGATGGATAATGTGACAAAAAAAACATTTCTAGTCCCTTGGATGAGACAAAAACAGGTCCCTTATAGTCAGAAGGTTGCAGTTTCCCTGTTGAAATTCACTACTGCCAGTCCGTCCTGACAATAATTTCCTCAAAGCAAACTGCAAGGTGTATGCCTATATTCCATAGTTTAAAATTAGAACTCATTTCTGAGCCATGTTGTGGAGAAAATTGAAATATTAGTGTTGTTGTTGATCTGAGTAAAAACAGACATGCTCTATTGTTTAAGTAGTAGGTCATGTTTTCCTCTTGACATAAATATATGTAAATAATTTGGTTGTTAGTTATACGACTATGATAATCTATATGTAAATAATGTGTTTACTTTACAATCTCCTTGCTAAGTCTGTAAAGTTTTAACTATTCATACGACTGTGGTCCAAGAACCCATATTATTGAATCATTCAGCTTTTAATGTGTAAATGGATGGGAAAATTTCTTGAGTTTGGTTTACATACTTTTTAGGTACCTGTATAAAAAAAAAATAAAAGATCATTCACATGAGCTATTTAAAATGTTTGTTTTTTTAAATGTCTGAATTGAATAAAGAACATAGAAATTGTGAACACTCCCATTCTTGCAACATATGCAGAGAATTGAGTGTGGGCGTGTTCCTGGTGTCTAAAGATTTGTATCTTTATATTATATAACCAACAGCATTGTCTATTGTAAGCAGAATAATGTGGGTGTATTGAATACAAATTGACCATTTCCCCGAAAGTTGGAGCCACAAGACTCAGTGAGTAAGACGTTGGCTTGCTAACCTGGAGATCTAGTGTTGGTAAAGAAAGTTCATAGGCATTTTCCAGCATGGTGCATGAAGGAAGGCCTGGCAAGAGACAACATGTAGATGTTTGGATGGGACAGAAAACTGAAGTCCTGTGTACACATTAGCATGCAAGTAAAAGATCTGTTGGTAGTTGGAATTTGATATAAGAATAGGCCGTAGCGATGCTGTCGAGGCAAAATTTACCTCAGGTGTTTATCAGGCTATTATTATGTCAGATGTGTTAAGTTTGATTTTTATAGTGACTATCAAATGTTAGATTGATTGAAATCACTTAAGAAGTTTAGAGATCTCAACATAATGGTTGATGATTTATTCTAATGACAGTCTGGTGTCTACTTGGATGATATAAATTAACTTTATAATGGCTTCTTTCCATTTGTCTATGGATATCAATGACTTTTAGTCATGTTATAGCTGGTTGATTTAGTCATGAATATCTTTTCAGGAATTCTAAGTTTTCAACTCGGTCGTTTTGTGTAAATTTAGTTTATAATGTCAGACATTGTTAGATAGAAATGACTTTTTGTCTCGACTTTAATTATGAGTTTTAAGATTTATATAAACATTTTTTCAAGTCTTTTGGATGAAGATATGTTGGAATGTATATATCTCGTCGGTCAACATAAAATTATTGTTTAAAAAATTTCCAAATATTAATGGCATGATTTGAAACATGGACAATAATGATGTTGAACATACAGATGAATGAGGATATTAATAGGGTTGTTATGCTAATAAAGAAAAATAGAAGATTCTGAGGACAAAGCTACTGCTAGACAAATATGTGTTGCTGATCTGGCAACTTTCATAGAAGTTGTTAAATGACAATATTGGTGTCATGTGATAGATAGAACACTTTCCTAATATAATTTTAACACAGAGGTAATTGCTACGATAGATGTGTAACAAAGTCCTGGAGAAAAGTAAGTGACGAAGGCAGAAGGAAAAAATGAGTTATCCCTCTATATAACTGACTGAAGTGACGAGTGATAATATGGGCGAATTTCTGCTCACTGCTAATTCCTTCGAAGTTATTATATGAGACTGTGAGAGGATATCTGACAATTCAAAAAAGATAATTGAATGTTACTGTGAGAGGACATCTGACAAGTATAAAAAGAACTAACTGTCACTAGATAAGAGAAAACAAGAAAAATAGAAATAGTCCGTAAATTCACTTGTTTTTATTCATTCTATACATGTACTTAATAAAAGCATTATAATGCACTGACTCTGTCTATTTTTTGTGTTTTCTCTTTATCTAGTGACAGTCAGTTCTTTTTATGAATTGTCAGATATCTTCTCACAGTGATAATAACTGACACCAATATTGTCCTTTAATAACCTGTTGCCTATATTGTCTCTACAGTTTTAGTATTTTAATAAAACTTTGGGTAAATGTGAACTTTATCTAAATCTGTGTTGCTTGTGACATATTTTGTTGGTTTTATTCTTTTTATTTACAACTTTGATATAAATATTATAAATTTACATACATAGTTATTATCATGAGTCATCATTTTACCCCATTGGCAATATTTTTGATTTGACTTTCATACTCCGAGTTTAAAAGGAAAAAAAGTGGATCATTGTACAATTTTACTTCATTTTCTTCCAGCTGTAATTGTATGTAGCCAATAATTTAAAGTCTCAAGAATTATCTATAGACATTTGATTGCTCCCAGGGAATGTCTTGATCGATTCAAATTGCAACATCAATTTACTTGAAATTTCTCTGAAAAACATATATCAAGCATAGTGAGCTGTTGCTTTGCATATATATAATAGAACAAGCTAGTTATTATTTATGCTGGAGTATTGTGTAGTTCTTATTTTGAACGTTGAATCTCTTACAGGAGTAACAGTCTAATATGGTTCATTTCCGTTCAGTATTTACACTGATACATGTATGATGAATTGAATATTAGGCCTACATTGATCTATTTTGCTCCCGTGTAACAATACAGCAACCATCTTTATTTTCCATGAACCAAATTGGCCTGTTTTAAATCCGATTGAATCAAAGCCTGAATATTATCTTATGTTGGTATTTTATTTTGTTTTCTTATAATTAATTGTTAAATAATCAATGTGAGTACATATCGGCTTGGGACGTGGATTAAAATTAAGCAAGTCATTTTGTTAACTAATATATTTTTGTTAAACAAATTGATTACATTTACATGGATCATTTTGTATACAAACTTATAGCTACCACATGCATGGTACCAACGAAAATTAAATTCACTTTTATTTGGAATTTCATTTAGCATCCAATCCAAGGAAATTCTCTCATTATGATCAAATATTGTGTTGATTTTTTTGAGAACCTGAAAGATTAAAAGATAATCATGTCAAAATAT
Organism: Patella ulyssiponensis; assembly: GCA_963678685.1. Lineage (NCBI taxonomy): Eukaryota > Metazoa > Mollusca > Gastropoda > Patellidae > Patella > Patella ulyssiponensis. Next base: position 56,589,282 of record OY783229.1, read on the forward strand.
ACCAACCTCACATATCCAATATCTATTACGACAAAAAAAAGATTGGCAAATGGATTGTTATATTAGCTCTTTTGTTCATGTGATGAATTCAGTCATGGCTGACTGCTATCTTAAGAGCATATTAAAATGTATAATACATGTCACTCAAACATGAATAAGTAAGTACTTAGTTATTAATGATTTAAGTGAGGAAGTAAGGACACACTTGTTATTGGGATTGTTATTGACATAAACTGTGAGCAGACGGTTAAGAAATAGAACAGGTGTGGTATATCTTGTTTAAGTGATAATTCCTGCATCATTTGTTATGTCTTATCTGACTGGATAAAGCAAAGTAATATCTTTGTCAACATTATCAAGTCCACACAATTGGAATGTCATTTATTTATTTCTACAGTGTTCCCTGTGATAGTCAAATTCAGTAAACAATTTTGTGTGATTTTAATCAACTAATGGAAGTGTTAATTAATAATTCATGGATAGATTTACCAGATATACACAGATTTTATGGATGAAATAGTAAAAATATTGTTTTATGGTTGAAACTGATGAGATTGATACATGTATGGATAGTAATTTACGTGTATAGGTATGCTATATCCCATGAAATAAAAGTAGAAATATGATAGAATTACTGGGCCATGTAGGCTAATATCCTATGCTTTCGTACATGTGATATTTTGTTTTGATGGTAAGTTACTGTTATGTTTGCTCAGAGTTTTAAATCCTGTATAATATGCATATAATTTGATCCGTAGAGAAATATATGCAATACAGATTTATTGCTACAATGGCTAGAATTAGATTAAATACAAGAAGATAACTAAAATAATTTTATTACTCTTGTGGACACCGAACACACTAGTGATGTTCTTACAGAGATCATCGGCCACATACAGAATTTTCAAGTTACATTAAATTTAGCTGGCACTATCCTGTTAGTACTAATATGCATTAATAAAAATGAAATGGAATTTAACATCCTGGTGCTCTGCATTATTGGGTCAATGATCAAAAACACCCTTAGATCTTGGTTGCTGTCCTGTTATGGGCAGGATGAAAGGTTTCTAACAGTTAAAGCCAGGATGAAGCCTAAGTACAACGATGTTGTTAGTGTTACTGATCTGTTTCATTAACCACTGTGTGGTTTTCATCTGTTGTCGTATATAATGAGGGTTAAATGATAGTGAAATTATCAGGCAATTATATAAAAACCAAATTCATTTATATATTGAAAACATGACCCAATGGTTGAATGAATGAAGAAGTATTGAGGATAATCACATGTATTAGATATTTTTCATATGAAAGGTTATATCTCCATAATGAAAGGTTATTTCCATGTCTTCTAAATAATGTAGTTTGTATTATATTTGAATGTAAAGTGAGATTATATAATTGTGTGATATTTATCTCCCCTGGAGCAGGTTGGCCACATGTCAGTAAGGATGTAAAAGAACAGCCAGTTGGAGCTTTTGGTATTTAAAAAACAGGAAACACATTAAAAATCGCATGGGTTTTAATTCATTGTATTAATTAGTTGAAATCATTATTGTTACTTTTATCAAATGAATAAGAGTGTTGGTATTCTTATCAAAGGAAAATAGATATTTTTTGGCTGTTATAATCAGATTACATAGCAATCGCAGGTTCAAAAATTTAAGACCAGTTGATGTGAAACCTATATAATAGATTTGAGTTGGTTGTACTGTATGTCTAATCCGACGTCGTCATCGTATGGGTTTGTCATCATATGCAATATTAAAGGCTTGTATTACAATTGAAGGAATTTATTATGTCATTGTCATAAACCAATGTTTAAATGCAATAAAACATTACGTACTACTCATGTATAGAAAATAAATTTATAAAACCACACAGCTAGAAGAATAATATTCTAGTTCTATGATGAAACACAATAAATATAGATTAATAATCATACATGGTGTATTAATATCCAGTCAATATTAAACATACTACTCTAATTAGATTTCTTTATGTCTACAATTCAACCATTAATATTACATTCATTTATTTCTATTGTTCTGGGTATTGTCTGACATTTCAAGTAGTAACCTAGAAACAGTTTTTAGTATGTTAGACAAATGTAATAAATCAATTGGAGATATTTGACTGGAAAAAGCGATAGTGTTTTGATCGAAACTAGTCATTTATTAATTGATTCAGATATCTGTAGTAGAATATCAGGATATACATTTCAATATCATGATATCCTAAAATTTCCTTATAAACAAGTGCTCCAGATACGTTATTCACCCTTTCAGCAATATTTGTGTTTATTTTGTATTATTTATATATGTACTATGCAAATATATATAAAATTTGTATTGACTTATTACACTATAAATAAATGCGCACACATGAATGAGTTTGACTGGTGTGTCTGTGTATACATACCAATCTTTACATGTCTACATGACATGTTTACATAATTTACAACATTTAAAATGATTGATGATGGTGGATTAATTCATTTTAATATTTTGTCTATTTACAGATATGACATATGATATGATGGAGGATGAGTTAACGTGTCCCGTTTGTTTGGAACTATTTGCAGATCCTCTCATGCTGCCATGTTCACATAGTATCTGTAAGAAATGTCTACATGATATTCTGGGTTCCAGAACAAAAACTGGTAAAGATGGTAAGTACTAAAATATACTTTTGATTGAATTTAGACTCTCCCCACCCTACCCCTGTACATTTATCAAGTATTTTAATGATAGCAAATTAAGATAATTATATTCAGTTTGAATCCAATTCAAGGAATCATAGCTTCTGAATTCCAAGTTTACTTAAATAGAGAAAGAGACAATTGGGTTTAACAGAAACTCACCACAATCTACTAGTAGGTCATTTGGGAATGATAGGGGTCTTATATAAGCACTGCTGCAGTTGGAAGAAACCGAAGGACCCAGTCCCAGGCAGGTGTGATACTTGTTGTCAGGCACAACGCAGTATAAAAACCACAACACTTGTGATCTAAGGTGTGTTAAATCATATCTTAAACATAACGTCATTCAAAACAGCAATTAATAAGATGATGAATAATAACATAGATAAGCTGAACAATAGTGTCATCATATATTACCAACATACTTATATATTAAACCACTCATATATAGTCAATAAAAGTAAGATATGGCAAATCACAATTAATTACAATACAAATTTCTCTCCACTCCATTCAGGACTGATTAATATCTTCTATTAAAATATTTCTTCAGTATGCCCAACATTTTATTGCTTTCAAATATTAAAAAAAAAATTACTGTTGTTATTAAACTTTATAATATTATAGAAAAATGTAGTAGTTTATAATAATAATGTTTGATTTTTTTATCATTTAAGGACTAGAATGCCCATCCTGTAGAAAGATGCATGCCATCACGAAAAACAAAATGGGGGTACTACCTAAAAACTTGGCATTAGAGAACATAGTGTTTCGATTCCAAGAAATACAAAGCAATACAATGACTAAAAGTAAAAGTTTGGATTTATCTTCATCCAGTTACCATTCCCAAGATTCATCAGATCAAATAGACTCTGACTTACCAGTATTTACCGATGAAGCTGTGTGTAGTGAAGATTGTGGTCTGTGTGATCAAGACTCTCCTTTAAAAGCTGTCTGGTTTTGTCAGCAATGTTCGGTTCTTTATTGTCAAAAGTGTCTGGATAATTTTCATCCTAAACGAGGGCCACTACAGCACCACAGAGTACGCAAACCTTCTAAAGCTGAGACAGACCTGAAACCTGTGTTTTGTAAAGACCATGAGACAGAGTTATCTAATATTTTCTGTGATATGTGTAAAGTACTAGTCTGTCATCTTTGTGTTTGTGAAGATGTCGGTAAACATTCAGGTCATAAAATTTTACCACTGAATGCTGCGTGGAAATCCTTGAAAGTAAGTTTAAACTCTTAAACCTTTTGATTTTGCTTGTGGGATTTAAATGGCTGAATGTATCAGAGGTGTATTATCTATACAAGTAAGGATTTATGTCATTCCACCATTTTATCCAAATCAAACTGTTTATAGGATAGTGGAAGTTCTCAATTTCTAAGAAATCTTTGAATAAAAGTCGATTTTAACATGTTAATGAAATTTAATGAAATAGCCTATTTTCCTTGTAGAAAAATTTATACTCAAAGTATTTCGGCGTTTGGAATCGATCGCTAGATTTGCTTAACAGAGTTTAAGGAAGCAGTTTAAATGATTTTATTCTTCAATTATGTGTGACTTGGTAATCATGACTATCAGTTACTTCTTTAACCTCTGGATGTACGTAGACAAGTTTATCTAGGTACTCACACATCATGGAATTCTGGGGCTTATAGGTAATCCCACATCGAAACTGAATGTTTGTCTTTCTTTTCAAAATAGTGGCTTCTAAGAGTTACACAGTCCGAGGATTACTGTTTGAAAGAGTTTATCACACAAAAATTAACCAGTTTTATTCACAAAAGTATATCCAGAGCGGATGAAATATTATAAAATTATACTTTATCATCAGTTGCCCATACATATATATGTGTTTAACTGAGTAAATTTTGTATATTTTATAGAATTGTGTAGTTGAATGTAAAGATAAGTTAGAATCTATGATGTCAAAAGTTACAGAACAAAATGGTAAAATGGAAGAAATAACAGAAGATGTTGATGTAGGTATTTAAATGAATATATTGTGTGTTCTCGGAATCTTTGATTTGTAATATTTGCATCCAGAAGTACTTTTTGTGAAGAAAAAAAAATTCAGTATCATAATTAAATAAAATTTTGATATATCATTTGGGATATTGTTGAAGACTAAAGGGGGATAACTCTGTCATTTTAAAGTTTTGTTCATGTAGGATCAATTTATATTCAAGTATTTATCAAAACAGATAGATTATCAAAGGCACAATATTTCATGACTGAGAGGCAGATATAGACTTGAAGACCATAAACAATAAAAATTAGACTTGCTAAAAGTCTGTTGTGGCCATCTAATTAAAGTGCAATTACTTTCTATTGTCTTGCCATCTTGTTTCTCTCTTAAGATCCCATTTATTGATATAAAGCTAAATAGCGTATTTAACTCTAGTTTTTCTTTGAATCGTTTAGATTACTAACTAAAAAAAAAACACTCTTTAATTTTTATTGTAGAAAATCCATAGGGAGGCAGCAGAGATGATAGATCATCATTACAGACGGTTAATCCATGATTTAACGTCTGCCCTTGATCAGCAAAAACAAGGCTTGATCAGTAAAATGAACAAACAAAAAGCACATACCACATCATTATATAAAGGTCATTCCGAAAGTAATAAGAAAATATTGAAATCCATGGAGAATCTGGCAGAAAACTGTAAAAAGTTACTGGATGAAGACCATAATCAGGAAATTCTACAGAAAGCCTCAGAAGTTGAACCTATTCTAAGTCAAATTGAAAAGTTTTCTAAAGAGTAAGTTTATTAATATGATTCCATGTGTATTAAGCTTGTAAATCTTTCATGTAATTAAACTTGTGTCTACACATTAATACTTCATTTAAAATCAAATGAAATGGGGTTTAACATCCTACTGTTCTACACCAGCTTGGATAATGAAGACTCTTCGTCCTACACCACTGACAAGAGGGAAGCAAGCTGGAAAATCCTTATGAACTTTCTTGGTTAACACAGAGCCTCCTGTTTAGGGAGCCAACATCTTACTTACTGAGCCAACCAGCCCACCATGGCTCACATCAGAACAGTAGGCTTCTTCTGATATTTTGAGTTTAACATGCAGTTAATGTTTTCATGGGGCTGTGTGCAATGCTGGTATGGACATTTTGCCTGGGCAGTATCATTTACAACAACAAGAGTTATTTTAAATGACATTCGCATGAGTAGGCACCATTTTTCTTGCCAGTCTCATAGAAGCTACCCCGATACTCTTGGCAAATGTTGTCGAGTGGACGTTAAACCCCATTTCTCTCTCTCTTGGCAAATGTGAACTGTTCTAGAAATATCCCCAGCTTCTTCTAAGGTCTATTCCCATTCTGTCAAGAGAGTCTTGTTTCTTAATTGTTGTCGCCCTCACCACTATATCAATAGAGCTACATATGTAATGTTTATCATATTTATTTTCAGAATTAATAGGAAAGAAACAAGTTATACCACAATTCTTACCAATCAGCCTAAACTTGATGATTTGAAACAAGCTGTTGATAAAAGTAAACAGAATTCACTTGGTTGTGTTAACTCAATAATTGGTACGTATAAATATTATAAAGGCATATTTCATTCAAAACCAGAAATAAAAAGAATCGAAACATTCAATCAATATGTTATATCAGGACTAAAATATTGTAAATTTGATTAATTTGGCAATTTGAGGAAACAAAAGTAACCAAAGAGAACCCACGAAATAGAACATACTCAGACCACATGATCCACGATGCATCAATACCCTTAATTCCAATTGAGATTTGAGACATTGATTACTAACAGAAATTGTTTGTAAACTACCTTATTAAATGAGAAGATGCTCTAGAAATATGGGTTACTAAATTTTCTATTTTTGTTATGGTTTTTTTCAGCTGATGTAGATGATGAGTGTAAAGCTATATTACCATCTATCTTGTCAGTTGTCTCCCCTGGCAAAGCAGACACACCCCGAGTTCAGAGTAAAAGTTTAAATACATGGGGTTTTAGTTCCACCACATTTACAGCAGAAAGCATAGACATTAATTCATTATGGTCAATTACGTTTGACAAAAATTCCAGCCAGATGGGAAACATCAATACTGGTTATCTATTTGGAGTAGGAATATCGTCACAAATATTGAAAAATAAGGATCAAGTTGGTATGAATCCCATATCTTATGGGGTTGTTTGCAGTAATGGCAATCTTTGTATGTGCCATAATGGAAAAATGGAATCTCTCTTAGAATTAGGCAGCTTACCAGTATCTCTCACATTCTCGGTGACGCATGATTCATTTGAAAATCTAATTTTCTCGTATAAAGTCAAATGTCCGAGATGGGGAGATATGTTGTGTGGAAAGAAAGTTATCACGGATCAGAAATTTAAACAAACTCTTCACCCTGTGTTTACTGTTAGTCATAGAGTGAAATTACAATTTACCTCAGGTACATAGAGTATCAGGGTAATTAGACTCTTTATCTTGATTGTGTATTTATGTATGTGGTTTTGTATTATTTATGTGGTTGTGCATTTTCTACATAAGGGTCTCACATTTTATTGCAATAAATCTATTATAGATTCAACGCACATACGCTAGTGAATGAGCTAAATATTCTTGTCCATAAATATAAGGTTTTCATTTCCACAGAATGTGAAATCAATGACATTTAATTTCTTATTGAAAATACTTCCTTTACTATATACTATTGTTATATAATTTAAAGGAGCCATCCCAAATGTGGTTAATTTGTTTGAAAGATTTGTTGAAGGTCTGTGATTGGCATTTTGATAAACCTGCAGGTTAATAAATTTTCACAATCATTTACAAACATTTCAATATATCTGGCTTAGTTTAATAATAGGCTCTTTCCTTACATTTCATCATTTGATTTACCTTCCGGAACTTATAATCCAGTTGTATTGATGGATTCCATGTAACTTCTGGAATGGCTTCTTTTTGGAAATGAAATTCAAAAAAATATCGCAGTAATATTAACAAAACTTACATTTGTTTTAACTTGAAATCATTTCTTGATTTAGTGAAATATTTTACAATCATGATTCTATGTTACAAACAATTTAAAATGGCTAAACCTCTGTGAGTATAAGGTTAGTGTTTTGATATAAATTAGTAAGATCTGTTGATTGACTTTGTGAACTAGTTATATTAAAAAATTAGGCCCTCAGATTGGGTTGACATTTCTACATCTATACCAAAACCTAATATTTTGAAAGGAAAATTGACTCATAAAGAACTTTTTTAACCACTAATCAGAATTAGTTATCATCAGATCAACTCAAAGTCAAAGAGATTTAGCCTGAAATGAAATGGAGTTTGCTGATAAAGACAGTATATGGCATATTTTACTGAAGTTAATATAAGATTTGTTGATGCAATATTATTCAGTCTTTTTAATCTATTAACTGTGAGGTTGTGAACTACTGTAAATTAGATTTTTTTGATACAGATTTACAATAGTATTTTATACATCTGTTATAAAGCTTGGGCTGGGATTAATGTACTTGCCTTATACATAATATCAAACAAAATAATATTTGTTGCATGCTTTCTGGTGAATTTGTTTTGTTATGTATAGAACTGATTAACATGTTTCTACAAATTTAGTTCCACTGAGCAGCAGATAATTGTGGAAGTTCAGGCTACTTTAATTGTCTTATTACATTAAATTTTGCTGTGAGAAATACCCAAGGCAGAATCAAAGTAGCTAATCTAGTTTTAATAGATGATTTTGTGAGCCTTGGTCATTTTTCCAGTCTTCAAAAGATCCACCATTGATGGCCAAGGCCGATGGTGAAATTCTAGCCTCCCGAGATGGTGGAATTGACGAATTAAAATTAAATAGAGTAATGATAATAATATAAATAAAACTCAAGATGGTCTTCATATTTGGAAGTATCTTGACATTCCAATTAAAAACATGTTCGTGCATTTTTTAAGTTATCTGTTGTAAAGGTATTTGCAAACAACATTATATGAAGTTACTCGTCAATGTGCAGGTAGTCTTGTGCATTTATATTTACAGAAATAGTACCATTTACCATATGCCTTAATCTAATTAATTCAGTGACGGACTGAGAAGGAGCATGCAAGTATGGCAGACTGACCCCCTAAAGAACTAAATGTTCGTGTAGTTTCAGGGCCCTTTTCAGTCATAAGCTAGATTGGGCTTAAACTGGGGGCCGGTGTGGGACCAAGCTCCAAAACTTCCAGATCCCAGTCCGTCCCTGAGTGAATTACCATTACATATACCCATGTGTGAAGAGATAACCTTATTTGAAATAGATACTTCAATATCAGTAAATAATTTATGTAATGATTTTCAATGTACTGTATGCAATAATTGTTTTCTTTATACATGCAAAAATAAAATGCACAAAATGGAAATTTATTATTGGTAGATAAATGTTTTCAGTTTTACACAATTCTTATTAGCACAATGCCGATATTGAAAGTTGAACAGTGCTATTACAAACTATCTTAAATTGATGGTTGGATCAGGCAAAGTTCTGTTACAAAGGTAAAGCTTAACAGCTGTAAATATTAAAAAGTTAAATGTTTATTCATTGAAACAATTATATTTTAAATAAATTTTTAATAAATCAGATGAATGGAAAGATTACAATATATGACAAGATTGATTTGATTTATGAACAGTTATTTGCTACATATCAATAAGAGTACTATTTTTATGTAAGATGGCATATTGTTAAATATAGCATAACGTTTGTTGTTATATCTTGTATAATGAAGTGGCTACTTGAGAATTACAAGCTTTTATCTATGAAATTCAAAAAAAAGAGCTAGATGCATGTATACAATCATGGTGACTTATGTAAAACATATCATTGGTTTATTGGAAAATAAAGAAGTAATAAACCTGTGTTTGGTATGATAGAATCTGGTAATTCTCTCTTCAAGATTTATATGGTAATGAATTAAATAGACCTCTGATTAAATGTCATAGTAATATATTATAATATATAAATGTTATTATATGTACAATGTAGATATAGAATTGTTATCTGTGCTGCCATATTTACACAGAATTAATAAAATATTCCTGCAAAAAAACTCTTTTTAATTTTACATGTTTTAAGATTGAAATTCCATAAAACCTTGAAAACTATAAACATTTTGCTGTGTTTTATCCAGACTAATAATCTCTGTATGATAATGGGGTGGATGAGCGAATGGTTATGAGGTGAGCTCTACATCATACGGTCTGTCAATTAGTCAACTGGTATGGTTTCGATTCCCCAGTTGTACAAGGAGTAGGGTCGCCTGTCCAACCTCGTGGGTTTTCTTCGGGTCCTGGTTTTCTCCTAAAGCTAAAGAACCATGTTAGTCCCGAAATGACATAATTTCTGTCAAGTGGACTTTTAAACTCATTTCTCTTTCTGTATAATTTTAGATATAAGAAAGGCTTTTACTATTCCTAAACCTAGGCTTGGTAACTAGGGTTAGGCTCTTGGCATGGTCGGAAAATTTACTACCGGGGTTGATCATTAAGACTGATGTGCCAGTATCATGTCTGGTAACAAGGATGTCTCTCATTTGATTGTGACATTATTACTTGTCATACAATAAAGGGATAATATATATAGACAAAAATGTTGAGGAAACACCCATGAGTGGGTTACAAGACTACATAAAAATCCAAAGTTAGAACACCCAGAGGTAGGGACACATACCAGTCAGCTCCCACTTCTGACTCTCAAGACACTGAAGTCCAAATCTTGACCAGTGACCGCCCTAGACCCTTAAAACCATTAGCCAAATTTTAAGCCAAATCAAAATGTTATTAGCCAATTCAAAAAGTTTTAGCCAAATATTTTATATCATTTTTATTCATATGTTTGTTAATTAAAAATGAAACTACGTGCTTGTTGCTTTTTAAACGTACCGGTAATACAAGACTCATAGCAGCCGTAGAAAGGAAATAATAAACAGTACAAAATCCTTATGAGTATCCTTTTTCTAAATTGCTACGTATTTTTTTTTTACTTCGTTTTATCTAGTTCACTATATTGTCTGTCAATATATGAGTAGAAGTTTTGGAAAAGGTGTGAAATATCACGTGGTTTGCGCGTGGTGGAATAAAGGATGAAAGGGGGAATATTCCTTTGATGTCACGTAATCACTGTCTAATACATTCCGGCTTCTAGATGCCGATATAAATTTAGAAATAATTTAGTGATTTATATTGTTATGCTTGGTTATTGTGTCGACAAATAAAAACTCATAATAAAGATCATACTTTATTAATTAATAATATTATCAACAAATAGGTTCCCATTAGATGTTTTATTTTTAACAATAGTTCTAGAAATGGCGGGAGAATGTCACGTGATAGCCACTGTTGACAAACGGGACATGAAGGTATCGCTTTGATGTATCATTTCATTACCGCACGAACTAATGCACACGTATAGATATACATGTACAGATTCCGTGCCGATTACTATATGGAATTATATAGTAATTAACACTTAAAATATGATAATCTCGACCATTAATGATACGTGGTTTGCGCGTGGTGGAATAAAGGGGGAATATTCCTTTGATGTCACGTAATCACTGTCTAATACATTCCGGCTTCTAGATATAAATTTAGAAATAATTTAGTGATTTATATTGTTATGCTTGGTTATTGTGTCGACAAATAAAAACTCATAATAAAGATCATACTTTATTAATTAATAATATTATCAACAAATAGGTTCCCATTAGATGTTTTATTTTTAACAATAGTTCTAGATATGGCGGGAGAATGTCACGTGATAGCCACTGTTGACAAACGGGTCATGAAGGTATCGCTTTGATGTATCATTTCATTACCGCACGAACTAATGCACACGTATAGATATACATGTACAGATTCCGTGCCGATTACTATAAGGAATTATATAGTAATTAACACTTAAAATATGATAATCTCGACCATTAATGATACAGCAAATAATTTAATTCATAATGGATGGTGTATATTTTTGATTGCGTAAGAAGCGTGGCCCAATTATTGCTTCAACAACACAGGGTTTATGTTGATTCGCGCAGTAAAATAGTAAAAGTACCATGCGTTTCCCGACTAAAATAAAGACAAATATCTACATAGATCATCATGCCATTCCAGACATTTTAATGTGTAATGGTTTTATATCCACCACTATCGGTAATTTATTTGTATCGGCCGATAATACTTCGCTGTCAATATATGATATCGGTAAAACCGATAGGTGTCATATCGGAACATCGCTACTTGTAGTGAAGCGAATGTACACTCGGCAAGTGGCGAGCATATGTAAACAGTGTAGTGCCACACAAAAGGGGCGTAACTGTGTTGTACAGTCTCTAGACTCGATCTTTCAGTCGTTTTAATGCGTGACATTGACTGATTTGCGACTTGTATGATTAAGACTAGAGTAATTAATGTACTATAAATAGACACTCCATTGAATGATCGAAAGAAGCGTTTAACGAAACGATTTCAGCTTTAATATTAACATATTTACAAAATAATTCATTCGCCAAAATTTTCGCCAGAATCATCACTTTATTCGCCAATAAAAATATTTGTCGTCATTGGCGAATTGGCGAATGTCTAGGGCGGTCACTGCTTGACTGTCATATAATAAAACTATTCGGTACCGGTACTCACTTATACCTAACTATATTAACGCCACTTTGGTCACCGTGTTGAATTACATATTCAAAAAGAGAGAGAGAGAAATGGGGTTTAACGTCCACTCGAAAAAAACTACGTCCTTTTGGGACTAACATGGTTTCAATTTTATTTCAATAATTTGCTTGCACACAGGGGTCTTTAGCAGTGGGGGGAAACCCACGAGGTTGAGAAGGCGCCTCTATCTCCATGCCACATAAGCTCAAACCAGGGATCGAAACCACAGCCGCAAGCCAGAGGTGACCGGCCAGCTTGAGGTCGAAGCTGGTCCAAGCGCGGCATTCTAGACCACTAGGCCATCCCAACCCCCCATATTCAAAAACCTTACTACATCATGGAAGTTCCAACAACCTTGGCAATGAGTGAACCCTGAACTTTGCAACTCAGTTTTCACGTGGACATTTCAGTTGGAAAACGCAAGGCTTGATATTCACAACGATTTTTTGTATCATGGAATCTGATAGATCTAGAACTGGGTACTAGACCAACTGAAATTAATGACAATACATGTAAATGTAGAGTATTACGTGACAGGTCTTGATAAGATGTACAGATTACTGTGTTAAAGTGAGATGAAGTCTTGTAAAAGTAATCAAGAGAAAAATCAATTTTTACTTTCTTTTATTACGATATGAAGATGAAAAAATGAAAGAAAAATATGATAATAAAATAATGCCGTAAAATATTCAAGAAGCTGACTGCAAAAATTCCTGAAATTCATTGTCTATTTCTGATACATCACTATTCATACTCTGATTATTCACGTCTGCTTCGGTATTACTGTCGTCTGCTGGTTGTGTAGAAGATGGTGAAACTGGTACTAGTGTTATACCCATTGCTTTACGAACTGAATTCATACTGACTATCTCTTGTGGTGCAGCAGCTTTAGCAAGGGCAGTTAACTCTTGTGTAACTTTTTCAGCTGTAAATAAAAAAAGAATCATTTTACATTAGAAAGAAAAAAAACATGCTAATAATAGATAATGAAGGATAAATGTAGTATAAAACACAGACAGAAGAAACAATATCGAAACATGGCACACCACAATTAGATATTCTTTCCAAGTGAAGAAATGTTGCATACAATACTGAAACATGGCACATCACAATTAGATACATATTCCCTGCATATAAAAGTATTGGATACAAAAAATCAACTGCTATGTCAATAAAATTTGCTTTAAATAATATCTCTCTTTCAGAGAAAGGACAATAACGATCTCAGAAATGCTCTGATTTTTAAAGGGTTATATTTCTACGCTCTGCTTACCTAGTTCAGCTTCTTTCTCTGTTGGACCTGGTATATTAGCTAAATGTGAGGGTAATTTAGCACTAAGTCTTTCTTTCTGTTTATCATGTAATGTAGTAATTAAACTAGCTGTATGATCTAATTTCTGTTGTATTTTATCCATTTCTGATTCTGAAAATCAAAAGCATAAATAATAATATACAAAAAAAAATGAATTGAAATGAGGCTTAACGTCCTACTATTTTGCTCCGACTGGGCTAATGAAGGCGAGCATATGTCAAACAGTGTGCTATGGGGGACATTTTCCTAGACAGTGGCATGATTCCAACTGACAAGGGATCTTTTACGTGCACACCAATGTATATAAGAGACCTCGTTTTATGTCCTATCCGCATGACTAGACAGCTGTTGTTGCTCATCATTCATAGAACTAGGACAGATGATGTTTTTATTTATTCTATTTGTGGCCTTTTTTAAGCGAAACGGAGTTGACTTAGAACCAGAATATTTTCTTTAAAAGAGCAAAAGCTTACCTTCTTTAACAATTGATGTATCTACTGCTGTGTGTTCAGCAACCTGCAAACAAATAACATATTAATAACATTAAAGATTCCAAAAGATTTCCTATGCATATTCAAACATAAGAATATATTTAGAAATTAATAGCAGAAAGTACCAGGCTATTGTTTTTAATAGTTAGTTCTTAAATACATGCTATTAATAGTGCAGTCTTTAAAAATAATGATAATAGAACTTACCACGCTATTAATAGATTCTTTCTCTTTAGCATCTTGTATTCTCTGTTGTTCTTCTTCCTTACGTTTAGCTTCTAATATTCTCTGTGTTTTACTGTGTTCACATTTAGTTAAGATATCTAATAAATTATTCACCATTTTAACAGCATAATCACCAGAGGTATCCACAAAATCCATTACACTATAATTACAAAGGAATACATGTAAATCATAGCAAAATCATCTGACATTTATAGGTTCCACAATAAATATGGTGACCATATCAAAACCTCCAGCAAAATAAACATAATTGGCTATCATTTTTGTCTCCTGTTTGTACAAATTCATCGTGTCAAATACGGTATTATATTTACCATTTACCCACCCAGTGCTCACTCTGGGTTCAATTTTTCTTCGCAAATTTTTCATTTTAATTTATTAGCCATATATTTTTTCCGCCAAAAAAAGAACGAATATCTATTCATTTATATTTTTTCAGTAATTTTTATTTACATATAATATTACATTTACAAAATTCTTCACTGCTTTGCAGAAGCCCATTTTTTAGAGCTTTTTCAACATCTGGGGTAACCACACAGTGTATTTGTTTTTAATGATTATTTGTCTTTATAACAGAAATCGTGACAAAGCACTTACTGATATATCAAAGATTTGAAAATGTTCATTCATCCTTAAGAGATCTACATTTTTCAAATGCACAAACATACATTATGTAAGGACTAAGAGCTGAATCTTTCTTTAGTGATGATGATCGAGGCTGGGCCTTATATCAAACGCTAATAATCTCGGTTCAAAGGAAACAAACTGACTCAAATTTTCAGCATATTCCATTTACGTTATCTATTTCTTAACTATTATATAGTCAGTAAAGTTCGGGACGTTGACGAAGGCTGTTCAAGTTTTCGCTTACGGCCCATTATTATTAATGGCATGTGATTAGAAAATAACTGACTTTCGTTCGTTCGTTTCTGGCGTTTAATATCGACTTCCATATAAACTTTAACAATAAACCTGGCTTCATTTATTAACGATACGTGCAACATTAGTGGGAAAAGGATAAAACAGACGTCATAGTACAATAATCTCACACAAATCGAACGAGTATTATTCACGGTTTTCGCCATTTTGAATATATAGAAACCGTCAAAAAAAGCCACCGATTCATATTTGGAGAAAAACAATTAAATGGTCTGTCTCTTGATTAGTTTATTACTACTCTTACTGTATATACTAATCAACGCTAATCCGAGATTGATCAAGAGACAAAGGATTAGTACTTGATTGCTTGATAAATGACTCAGCCAAACGTGATAGATTGTAACGTGTGTGCACGGCGTGGAAATCAAAACTTTGTGGCAAGAAAATTTTTTTTTAGCCATGGTTAAAAAAGAATCGCCAAAAATTTCGCCAGATTGAATATTTTAACGCCAAAATTATATTTTTATCGCAATTGGCGGAAATGGCGATCGACAGCGTGAGCGCTGTACCCACCAAAAATACTCAGGATTGCTTATGTTAAGCATTTATGACATTGATTTCAAATTTTTGAAAACGATGAAGTATAATCATTTTATGTCATGGCACGTTTAGCAGTTGTACTACAGTATTGAACACATATCTCACCACTATATGTAGAAGATCTGTATGATTATTTTATTTAATTTCATGGCACTTTTAGCAGTTGTAAAATTAGACCTCCGGGCTTCAGTAGCCACGGAGCAGAACAGTAGGACATTAAATCCTATCCCGTTTCATTTCATCACAATTAGACCTACATGCCCCCCTCCCCAGCATGTCCTACAGTATTGATTAAGGTATTTTACCTGGTAGCATATTGAGCACCTGTCTCGTCACCATATGTAGCCAATAGAAGATCGGATTCACTCTTAGATAAAGTAGAGAAAGAAGAATCATACGTTGGTGCATAACTACTGAATGGTCCATAGTTTAAATAATTAACTGAAATAACAAGACAATAGTTTAGAAAAATCTCATAATATTGATAGCACTTTTCAAAAATCACTGCAACTGATATTATGTGTAGCCATAAAAATATATTAAGTATTAAATACAAAAGTATAACACATATCTGTTATCTGTTAGAACCTGTCAAATAAACAAGATGTGGTATCAGATGATCTTGATACAGTAGCATATACAGGTATAGCCCCTTTAATTAGTGTTTGCCACAGTCTATTTTAGCATGACTGTCTACCAAACAGTTTTCAAGCAATAATTAGTCCTATTAAGAATATGATCATGCGATGATTTTGAAATATGGTCAAATGCAAGCCTAGAAAAGTTGTGCTGAAGACCAATATTAATAAAGAAAGAGACTCCTAAATTTGAATAAGATAACTGTTTTTGTTATTCAAAAATATTTAGTCCATGAAAAAAATGACTCATCCTCTTTCCATATTCTGTGATAAAAACTGCTGATATAATTTCAGATATTCTAGCAATATTGCTTATCAACTTACTTGGTGTCACTTTATTTCGTTTATCTTCTTTATAAGCAGATAGTGTGCCGGTCCCTGAGGTTAACTTTCCTATTAACGTTCCAATATTTACAACTTTCTCTGTTTCACTTACTGTAATATATGAAAATAAATTTTTAAAACATCATCATAATAAATTCATAATAATTAAAAAAATCATTTTTTCCACGAAAGCAATAATGCCTCCTTATATTCAAGGAATGAAATGATTACTTCTCGTATTTTTCAAAATTAATAATAACTAGACTAATTATATATACTGCACAAATATTCATCCATGACAGTGAAAAATAACAAAATAGTACATCAATATTAGTTCACGAAACTAAACAATAAAATCTGTAAAGAATACAGCCAGTTTATTGGTAGAGAGGTTAAACCCTGTGCAAATTGTAGCTATAGGCCAATGAAACAGTTGAATTCTTATAATATCTTACTATACGTTTTTATGAATTAGGCCCACTGCAAAATATAAAAAAAAAAAAACAATATTAACAAGTCATCTGCCAACAGAAGAATAAACAAAAATGATATATAAATTGAAACATTACCTTTGCCATCATTATCAGGATTTAAAATATTTAGTGTTGTACTACCATCTTCCCTTTTTCTTAAAAAAGCAAACTGTAAAATAAAATATGATGCATATATCTAAAGAAAACAACAAATAAACAAAAGTCAATTTAATACTACTGATATTTCATAATAATAGTTAACTGAAGTTGATCCTTCGTCTATGTTGATATACACTTAATAATATTATAGAGAGAGAGATGCAGTTTAAAGTCCACTTGCCATGAACTAGGTCATTTAAGGATCAACATGTGGTTCAATTTTATTTCTATAATTCGCTTACACATAGGGGTCTTTAGCAGTGGGAGGTAACTGAAGAACCCGGAGAAACCCCATGAGATTGGACAGGCGACCCTACACCTTGTCACATAAACTGGGGAAACGAAACCTTATGTATGATACAGTGCGTACATGCTTACCAATCGGCCATCCAATCCCTGTCTAAAACAATCTGCTCTTAGACTCAAAAGCATGATATACTTACATCTGTTTTAGGTTGTCGCAAAGTTAATTCCTCCTTGGCTTCTTTAGCCGCTGCTTGTGCTTGTGCTAATATTTCTTCTGGTGATAAATTATCTGGTACAGCTTCAAATCTTCCTAAACTGTAACAGAAATGAAAACACACAAAAACAATGAGATTGTAGCAAAACGTACAGTTTTCACGCGGAAATATTAGTAATAACGCCTACTAGTACTATTAATATGGTTTAAAGGTGCTAATTACGTGGTGTAGAAAAGTAGGATGCTAAACAACCCTGTTTCATTTCATTTAATTCTGAACTGAACTAACCATTTTGCATTATCTGTTCATTCATATGTTTCTGGATTATCTGGTAGCTTGATTGGCTTTTTAATCAACAAGTAAAAAATTAATATTTGAAAGTATATTGATTTGTGATATCATGGAGTCAGGTCCAATGCTTTATCAATCAGATTTTGTTTCGAACGATTGCAGACAACTATAATCAGCTTATCTGATAGTTACAGTAGTTGCACACTTGATTTTTACCTTTTGTTTTGCTTTTCTTTCTTTTTCTGGAGTTCTTTTTGTCTTTGTTCTTCTTCATTAATCATATTAACAACTTCAGCTGATTTATCTATTTCATCTAAACCCATTTCTTCTAATGATAAATTGGCTAAAAAACTCATACTCTTCTTCATATGTAATAACTTCTCCTATAATATAAATTTAGCCATCAATAGATGGTTACTAAATTAAACATGCATAATGCAACCTGCCTATTGCAGGTCTTTCTATAGGCCTAAAATGTTATCTAAATTATTTATTAAACATTAATCAACTTTTTCAGACCATAATCAACTCTCAATATCAACACTAGTCTGCAATATTTACTGGATTATGATCCGATTTGCTTCTCAAATTTCATTCATCATTTAATCATGAAATGGATAATCAAGAATGTGTTTTTTATCGCACCAACTTTAGTAATGATGATCGAGGTTAAGCTGAAATTTCAATCATTTAATTCTCAGGTTATAGTGGATCAATTTGACTGAAATTTTCAGCAAATTGCCTTTACATAATCTAATTTTTAACTATTATAGTGAGAACTTCCAACTCTTTATCTAATCTCCAATAATGTATCTTTAATATAGACAAAATTTAATAAAATAGGTGCAGAATAAACAAGAAAAATACTGAAATAAGTGAAGAAAAGAGAAAGATAGGGAAAGAAATAGTTCATGCAACACAAACTAGGTAATTTCAGGACAAACACATGGACATGGTTCAATTTTTATTTGAACAATTCTCTTGTGCATAGAGGGTGTTAATAGAGGGAGAAAACCAGAGAACCCAGAGAAAATCCACGAGGTTGGACAGGTGACCCTACTTCTTGTCACATACAAGTGAGGAATCAAAATCATGATGGTTGACTCAATGGCAGACCATATGATCTATAGCACGTGTGTTAAACCATTCTTCCATAAGACAGGCAGATATGTTGAAGTGTGAAGTGTTCTTTACATACCTTACTTAGTTGTTTAACACCAATAAACAGTAAGCGTTTAGCTTCCTTGTAATAAATAGTTTCTGGTCTGTTATATGTCATAGCATTATTGCACATCAAAACAAAATCTTTCTGTAAAACAATCAAATTCTTGTATGAAATCAATGAAAAAAAAATAAAATGACAAGAAGTAGCATTCATTATGTCATTTTGAGACTAAATATGCCCTTTTTTCTATGTTTACACCTACAATGCAAGAAGAAGAATTTGGCTCAGGCAGTACCACATCCAATTACTCTGTTTTTAATTTTAACTGCTCAAGGATCTTTTACATAAAACACCATTATTTCTTCTGTTGCTAACTGGATTTGAAAGCTCCTGAAGGATTGTTATATTTGTTAGTCCAGTGTCCTCTAACCGAAACAACCATATTATGTGTCCACCAAAACAATCTATAAATCATGGTACAGGTAAAGATGCATTATGTCAGAACTTAACCTGCCTATTGCAATTCTTCAGTTTGCCTTCAAATGTAATATAAATTATAATATAGACATACACATGACACACCCATAATCAATTCTCTAGAGTACGAGGTATTGAATGGATTAGAACACATCAGTATCATTTAATAATTTAATGTTAAAATGGATTCAAGCAACGGTGCTTGACAATCAAGGCTATTTGTGAAAACTTCAATCACTCATAACTTTGCTCAGAATAACGTATTTTGACTGAAATTTTCAACATATTCATTTCCCATTATTTTTCAACTATAACCAAAAGCGGCCAGCTTTTTATCAATATCTTACATAATGTATCTGTAATAACTCTCACCTTATATTCCCCAACACTACGATATTCTTCGTTCTCTATTTTAGTTTGCATGGCACTAAAATCCATAGGATGATGTATTATACTAGAATAACCAGGTGCTATAGCATCAGTTACTGGGAATGCAAAAAACCCATGTGTATCTTTTCTGTTGAAGAAAAATGGTAAAACAATACAGTTTTCAAAAAGATCCTTTCACATTCTGCATGACAGAAAAAATTTATGGCTACCAGAAACCATTATATTAAGCAAGCCCATGGCCATTTTTAAAAACCAATTTAAAAACTCATATATACAACCAAGCGTAACGGTAATTAAATGTATGTATTATAATTTGACATATGTCTGGCAATGTGATATCATGATCGTAAAGCGCTTAGAGCATCTTAGGACGATTAGGCGCTATATTATCATTATAATAGTATTATTACTCGGCAAGACCAACAGAGAAATAAATAAAAAAAGAGGAGAGATAAAAAATGGTTATGAAGATGTTGTCTATGTGTATATGATAATCTAGTAATGATCAAACAACAAGCTCTATGTAAGATAATCGGACAACCTAGAATGATCATGTTATGTGTATATATATGGTCAAACAACTAGTTCTATATCATAGATAGCATACATAAAATAAAGTAAATGCTGCCATTCTAGATAGTTATTTTATTACTGTTATGTTTCATATAATTTTCAAATAGATAAAATATAGTGATGGTCCAACCAAGAATGAACTGGCTATAATAATGTTGTCTGTGTGTGTATGATGCAGGGATCTTAATTGGCTGTTTTTTGTCGGCTTTAGCCGATTGATCTTTAATCTAGTCGGTTTGTAAAACAATGAACCGGCCACTATGGTATCATTAATCAATCAACTTTCGGCCGATAACAAAGAGTTAATTATTACTCGTCGATTAAGAAACCCATCAAAGAATCAGTCAATACAATATGAATACCTTCAGCTTCAATCCGTATCGGCTCATTTCCTAAATAAACAACTTAATTAGTTGAGTCAATCAAGTAAAAGAATGTATATAATCCAATGTCGGTTCATTCATTTCTATCTAACACAATGTTGAAGTACTTGAACACCTCACAGAATGACAATAGAAAACGTAAACAGGTATGCAATTACAACAAAGGTTTTGTTTATTCGAAGTTTAAG
Source organism: Patella ulyssiponensis (assembly GCA_963678685.1). Taxonomy (NCBI): domain Eukaryota; kingdom Metazoa; phylum Mollusca; class Gastropoda; family Patellidae; genus Patella; species Patella ulyssiponensis. The sequence goes on from OY783229.1 coordinate 56,610,722, forward strand.
CTATTATTATTCGGAATACGTTATGCAATTATTAACGTGAATAAAGTATGCATAAACCAACATGTCTGTTGTTGAAAATACAACTATCCGTTAGGCTTACCCTTGGCCGGTTCATTTCAAAATGGATTAAGAACCCTGGTATGATGATCTAGTAAAGGTCTAACAACTAGCTCTTAGCTGTATATAATTGATAACACAATGATAGGCCAACCAAGAATTAACTGGCTATTTTCTTAGCCACTACTAAGATATTGTGTCTCAATCTAGCGACTACATGTATATTTAGAAATTGCAGTCCTACCAGAAAGAAATAGATAAATTGTTTTCTAAAATTTCCTCCGACTGATACAATAATCTATGCAAAAGATTTTCTAAACCTACCCTTGAATTGTTTTTTGAAGATACTGAAGACAAACTTTTAATAAGGCTCCATCATTTTCTTGTGTCATTGAAAACCTGGACTCCGATTTTGTATCTGAATCATCTACTTCCATCTTTGTTTCTGGTTCATCAATTTCAAGCTGCTGTTTCTTAACGACTGGCGATTCCTGACTATCATATTCCTCCAATATAGGAGATTCGGCTTTTCTCTTTCGACTCTAAAGAAATAATCTTTTTATATAAAAGAATTACAAATAGAAGTAAAATTAAAAATGTTTAGTTTGATGCTCACAAATAAATAGCTATATGAATTACTGAGTGAATAAGATGTTCTATCTGAGTATAACATGCTGCTACAATTTCTCCTTGCTCAACCCAATTAATTTCCATTGATTTCATGCAATAATCTTTGTTTAAGTGAAATTATTAGTGAATGTCTAACTGACGATTCATAAATATAGAGGCCAAATTGGCATCTAACCTATGTTTTTAATCTCCAAAATTGCTATCTAAAGAATATCTTATTGCTGTTAAGTTATAATAATATACTGTACCTCATCTTTATCTTTATATTTTTCTTTATCACTGGACTTTTTCTTCTTCTTTTTCTTATGTTTATGTTTCTTTTCATCGTGTGCTGGTGAGCTGTAGTTGTCAGAGGGACTATCGGAAGGTTGAGCAACTTTCAACACTAGTTTTAATGGTTTGGTTACTGGTCTGTCCACTTCTGTAAGAATAGAACACTAAGCTATAAAAATATGGCATATTTCAGACTACTGCAGATCGTCATATTTGCATTTTTGAACTTCAAGCATCTACCTGATGATCTTATCCTCAATTATCTTAAACATATAAGTTGGTCTACCTAGTGTTGAAACTATAAAACTATAGCCGACCATTTCTACACCATGCAACTGATACCATGATGCAACTTATTCATTACATTCATATAACTGTAAGAATAAAGAAATACACCTGGTCTTGTACATTTTAGCCTCCTCAGAGTCAGATCCATCTATCTAAGTGTGTGTTTTTTACAAATATGGACCACACATCATGCCTATCATACTTCTCATTTCAATCATACAATGCTCCAGAACGTATTTATTTCATATACACAACTTAATATATTGTTGCCACTTTCCCGACCATGCAATGCAACTCATAGTTTTTAGTACATGTACTTTAATTTATTGTTGTCATGTTGTAACCTTTACTTGAAGAATAAATAAATAAATAAAATAAATAAACACCCCGTCGTTTAGCAGTGAAAAGTTGTCCAGTAAAATTGACTGTTCTCCAATTTTTTTCGACAGTCCCTGAACGTTCAGGGTGAGTGTAATGAGACCGACATTCAGAGATGAACTAATGAAGACGGGCATACGCCACACGTACAATGTACTATGAGGGAAATTTTACCCTGGCAGCGGCGCTACGGCCTACTCTTAGTCTTACAAACTGCCAAGGGATCTTTTACGTGCAAGCCAATGTGTACACTGGACCTAAGTTCTTATCCCGCCTTCTATAACTGCAGTATGAAAATACAGCAAAATATCGCTATTCCCAGCCCTGTTCTCAGGCTGTTTTGGAACCTTTACCATCTATTTGTCACCACAATTCTTTGTTTTCCACCAAAAGGAATTCTTTCTCTCTATATTTGACTCAAATTTATGATAATTCAACTCCATTTTCAAGTAGAATTTAGTGATGAAATAAACATGTGGTTTACGCATGTCCGGGTCTCGTAATGTCTCTTCAGTTTAAACGTGTTTGGTGTATGTTTATAATCGCAGAATTCTACTTGAAAATAGTGTTGAATCTTTATAAATATGTGTCAGCTGTGGCAAGAAATGATTCCTTTAGCGAATAAAGTAGAATCAAGGTGAAAAATAATAGGTAAGGATTCCAAAATAGCCTTAGAACAGAGGTGGGGAAGAACGGTATTTTTATACTGCAGTTATAGAAGGCTTGCTACGAGAACGTAGCTAAAAGCATTGAGATAATACTGATATGTTTGTTTTTAGCTACGATTGGGAGCCTTCAGTTTGACGTGGCAAACTCAATGTTTTGATTAATACGTGTAACATCTTTAAAATAAGATAAGTTTATGCTATTATGACTAATTAAACTTACAGAGGCCAATGCAGTGGCACAACTATCGCCTAACTCTAAATATTCGTGTTTAAAGTAATGAAGCGTTGTTTTTGTTCAACATTCACCGCCATCAAAATTCTTGAATAGTTACACTACTTTGTACATGCGCCAACACTACAGGTCCCTTTAGTACACGCCCCGTTTACCGCATCCTGACGGATACTATCTATGTTGCTATTTATTATCAGGTCCAAAATTGCCTTTTTGATTGGCTGTTATAAAAGCCTCACATTTAGCCCCGCCTTCATGATGATAGCCGTCAAAATATGCCGTTTAAAAAAGATGGCGGTGTTAGTAACGGCTTAACGCCTCGATTTTAAATACAACGATTTGTACCCGTTTCAGGTAGGATGAAATGCTTAATTTGTATTTGGGTGTGGCGGAAATATTATAAATAACAATAATCAATCGTTGTTTTGATGGAAAATATTGTCAATTTTGTTTAATCGCAGCGGGAGTGAATCACGACGGGATGTGCTGTTGGAGTCTATGGGCCAAAATCTTATCTCGAAACATGGAGTGTGGAGAGATAAGGTTTGTTATCTAATAGAAGGCCGAATAGGAATAGTTATTTTCATAATTGTGTTTTAATGAGAGCCTGTGGAGAGCAGCGCTCTCATTAAAACACAGTTATGAAAGAAAATAACTAGGAGTAGGATAGGAACTACTAGCGAATATATCGTTCGCTCAAGGACAGTTCCAAAAGGAACTAACGCCTTTCCTAGGTCCACCAGACATTGACGATAAAATACCATTTCTTACCCGTTTCTTCGTCATTCGAAATACGATCTGATTTATGGTGTTTCTTGTGTTTTTTACCCATTTCTTTAGCTTTCTTTTGTTTATTTTCGAGACCCTTTGGCTTTTCAACGAATACTTCCGGCCTTTTATTATTAACTAAAAAAGGGACGCGAATCAAGCGGAGTCTGTATGTGGACCGGAACGGGCATCGATTCCTGATGATATTATTAAAGAAGCGATTTCTGTTATGGACTTTTGAGATTGAAAGTGGGTTATATGTGCTAGGTAACGTTTTTAAGTTTATACCAACATCCTAATAATATTGGTTTACTACCCGGCAGAGTTTGCGTCCGTAGTTTAGATTAGACAGATGGGTCTTTGAAGTCTTGGCTATCATGACTTATGGCTTTACATTTGTTTGTCCGAGACTACTTCATAAATTTCCCTCTCTCCGAGTAAACAACACGTGAATTTTGGTTCGTCGTGAATTTGTGAATGAAATGATGTATATCAATACTTTACAAGGGCAGAGAGTATGATGATAAGTTTGTGTATTGCAATTAATTGATACTGAAATAGTCTATGTAGTGGAATGTAATAGAAGGTGAGAATATAAGTAATATAACCTTTGTTACAAAACAAAGTACTACAACTTACTTATAATATTATTGATATTAATTAATATAAATAATGATGACATTTCAATGTCAAACCAGGATCTAATATAGCTGATGTAATTTAATGGGGTTTATAACGTCCACTTTTCTCGGGCTAGACAGTTGTTTGCAATGAGTGAAATTTTGCCCAGACCAGACAATTAATGGGGCTTTAAAAAAACCCTACCAGATAACAACCGAAAGCGACCAGAAAACTACCGAAAAAAAACTTGTTATACTGAATACCGGAGAACACACTATATATACTGGAAAACACCCTTAATGGCCTTAATAAATAGCTAACCCGGAACTGGGCTATAAACTAACCCTATAAGTGGTTCAGGCTAAAAATGTTTTATAACAAATAGACACTATTTCGGGACAGTAAAGACTTACTATAAAAACTTCATTCATCAACAATGGAAGTCTGGCCACGTCTGATTTTTGAGGATATATAACCATTTGGACATATGTTATAAATGGCTCAAAATCTTCCCGGCTTCCATAATCAAAGGAGTTATCTCTTAGTGAGAATAAGAGCTATGTCCCTTAGTTGTACTAAAAAAAATATGCTCCAAGCTACGCACGTCCCTGAAACGAAATAACTTTATCACAGTCGGAAAACATCGTTTATTTACTTACTTCGAAGTAACAGAATACACTCTATGAGACGATCGGATTTGACATATGTACGCATGCGCAAACGCTTAGTTGTTTTAACAGTAGACCCACGCCTTCAAATGTCTTTATATTAACTGTGTTTATAATGCTACAGTAGAAATTAAAATATATGTTAAGCTGGAGATGAAAAGATCGGCGTTTGACATGAATTATTTCAAGATTAGCCTAATACATGTATTAAAATGAACAGTGGGTTTACTTATTTATACCCACAGATACTGGCCTGTTTATAATGGCATGTTATACAGAGGAAGTGAGGAGAGAGAGGTCTATAGTCTTAAATCTAATAATGTAACACTTTAATGCTAGTCCCAAAGATAACTAATTATTATATTGTGCAGTTTGATGTTTGTTATGAAAAATAATTGCCGGGTAAAGTACAAGAAAAATATAATGACATGTAATACGGGGAGCGAGAGAGAGGGATAAACACCTCAATAAAACTATTAATTTAAGACTTTATTTTTTGTCCCACAGATAAATAAATATATTGTACTGCATGATGTTTGTTATGAAAAAAGAACACAGTTCTGGACGATATTCTATTAGTATTACAAATACAATAAAGATCAAGCTTCGAGGAGATTTGAATTCGAATTTGGTATAGTGGGGATGGGTAGATAACAACCCGACTTTTCATTTCCACCCTGAGTAAAAGCCTTACAGATGGTTCTAACCAATCAAACACACTCCTATTCGTTTGGCGAAAATGATGTAGCGGTTTTAAACGTTTGGGCCGAGAACGTTTTAAAATACAGTTCTTCAAAAAATGTTCAATTCCAGAACACATTTATCCACCAAACCAGTTAATAAATGAAGACCAGAAAAGAAATGATTAATATTCATATGAATATTTCGCTCCTAATCTGATAAATCTGACCAGTTTTCTTCTAATTTTGCGCAAATACTGCCTCTGTATTGAGTAAATAAATAATTAAATAGCTTTTCATTGCTGGCTCTGTCTGACATGGTATTTTTGATTTCGAAAATAACGTATTTACTAAATGGCCCAGCAATTTTGTCAAGATCTGCCAAAATTTCGATTAATGTTGTATTTTGCGCAGATTTATCAGCCATTTACACGAAGACCAAGAATAAGTGGCGTATGTGTCGAGCCAGTGGTTATTGCGTATGTATCCAATTTAGAGCCAAATTTTTTAGTTTCATCTGTATAAAGGGTGGTATTTTTTGCCGACTTCAAGGTTTCCGAAACATGTTTTAAAGATACACCGACACGCTCACATGATATTCTTTGAACTGTAGATTTTGATGGAGTGTAATTAGATTTTAGTCCCGCGACAGCCAAACATGCGGTTATAACCACTGCTACGTTACCATTGAAACGTTTAGATTTTTAAGTTCCATGACCAAATTATGGCATTCTGCTGTGTATCTTTGATTTTTGACATCATACAAATTTCCTTCGTTCATCTAAAAAAGTTTGGACTTGCAACCATTCTTTTTACCTGCCAAATTTTGTTTTTTATTTTCATTATTAGCCTTCATGCAAATCATTTCTTTTTTAGTCTTCCGAAGTCGATTTTTTTTTAACTTGGCGATCGTGCTTTTATGACACTTTGACAATCGCCGCAAATACTTTTTTTTCTATTTAAATCAGTCAAGGTCGCATCGGCAGATGTCCGAGTCTCTCTATTTATTAAATTAATTTCACTTGTGTCTGCTGATGGAGTCTCGTAAACTATCCAGGAAAAAATGGGGTGTCAAGAAAATCGTCGTATGATTTCATACATTTAATGGACTTACCCTTACTTTTACTCAGCTTCCTAGTCTTTGTCGTTAGTCTGACCCGGTCTGACCAGTCTATTGTGAATGTATTTGTCACCAAACGTCACACAGTCGTCATGTAAAGCAGTTATGATAGACCAATGCTCCGTAGTTGTCGGGAATTTATTAACATTTGTCTAGCATAAGCATATTTGTCATAGGTACTTTGTTACAGTGCTCAAATCACAGGGGTACTTGTCCAATCCAATGCTGGATAGCAAATCATCTGTGGACGATATCTTGCAGGGTTCAGTCTCAAATTTAGAAAAAAATAAGTCCGTCGATCAAAGCCTATGGTTACAGAACGATTAAATAATATACTATGATTATGAAAATAATTTACACCGTGTTACCGAAAAGTGCCTGGAAAATAAAGACTACAAATAAAAAGTTTGTTTCGGTTATTTTCCGGTTTCAAATAGTTCTGCGTATTTAGAGCTAGCAACTATTTATTTCCTAACCAGGAGAGATCGCCGCGTAAACCAAGGTGGTAACCACTTAATAAAAGTAAATCTTGAAAGGTTGTAGTGAATTTATCTCGGCGATTTCACCTGCTTGAAAGTTAGAAATGAAACGAAGCTATTACAGCTAGCTCTGTATTTAAATCACCAAAATCAAAAATCAAATCAAGGAGTGAAATCGAAATTTTTGCTCACGTTCGCTACTAAATAAACACGTAAGTCGAAGCCCGTAATGAGTGTATTTTTTACTCGGTGTTATATACCAATACATGTTTGTAAAAATACCTGGTGTGACGTATATTTGCTGCGACATCCGAAAACACGTGCGCGGCGCTAACTTCTGCTCGCTTCAGAAGATTTCTCGACGGAGCAATCACACAGATAAGCGGGTCAGTTTTTATATGGACCAATAGTGTGTCTCTGAACCACTCTACCTATAACCTTTATGGTGTTTTCTGGTATTTTATTTAGGGTGTTTTCTGGTATATGTATAGCGTGTTTTCTGGTATTAATTAGTCTTTTTCCAGTGTTTTCTGGTATTCTGTATAAAATGGTATTTTCCGTTGTTTTTCTGTGTTTTCCGGTATTTTAGCCTAATCCGAACAACACTATAGACACTGTCTCGTGCGTTTATAATATCGCTTTTGGCTAATTATAAATTGATTTGACAGTTGTGTTCGACCTTTCCTGTCAAATTATTCTCGAGTTTGAAAGGTCATCTAACTGAGTCAGAAATGTCATCGGCCCGAGTCCGAAAAGTCAAAGCCATATTTATGTGAGTCTGAAATGTCGTAGGACCGAAATGATTTGTATCTCCCTTGAAACCCCCAAATCATGTCACCTGTTTGTAATATCAGTTATTATAATAACTAATATGTTGTTGTGTTACATATATGGAGCCACAGTGTCTTAAGTGAGTAAGATGCTGGCTTGCTAGCCAGGAGGTCACAGGATCGCTCCCGGTGTCGGCAGAGGAAGTTCATTAGGATTTTCTGGTATGGTTGTTAGTGATGCAGGAAGGACGATATGACAAGGACAGCAGTCTAGTCGTTCAGATGGTATAAAAAAAAACGAGGTCCCGTGTACATGTTGGATTGCACATAAAAGATCCCTTGACAGTTGGAATTCCATGTTAGAGTAGACCTTAGCGCTGCTGTCCAGGCACACTTTATGGCGTATTTTTTTTATTATATATTTCTACATATAGCTGATGTAATTTAATGGGGTTTATAACGTCCACTTTTCTCGGGCTAATGAATGCTGACATTTAATGCAGACAGTTGTTTGCAATGAGTGAAATTTTGCCCAGACGAGACAATTACATGTAATGGGGCTTTGAAAAAAACCTACCAGATAACATCGGAAAGCGCCCAGAAAACTACCGAAAAACACCTTGTTATAATGAATACCGGAGAACACACTACATGTATATACTGGAAAACACCCTGAAAACCGTCCTTTTCCAGAGAGCTTTCAAGTGTTGATTTTTTGAGTGTCTTACATGTGCTGTAATCGCTTGTCTCTGTTTGTAAAATGTACTATGTTTATTTTATTATTTTGATTTTTCATTTTTACGAATTGTGTTTGTAAAGCGCCACTGAGCAATACTTGTGTTGGATACTCGGCGCTATATAAATGATAAATTATTATTATTATATTATTATTATTATTACATTTTATCATAATTATCTAATAAGTAATGAACATTTCAAGGGTGTATTTTGCACCAAAAAATAATCCCTGACATATATTTTTTTCATTAAGCTAACTGTCTGAGCCATCTACTTAAGGGGCATTATGGGAGATTAGATAAAGAGTTGAAAGTTATGTCTATAATAGTTATAAAATAGATAACTTAAATAGAATGCTGAAAATTTCAGTCCAAATATTCCGACTTTAAGGTAGCCTCGATCACCATTACTAAAGTCGCTATGTTAAAAAACAAAGTCCTGATTATCCATTTTCTGTTAATTATTTGTCAAAAACTATATTTCAATCCACTAAATATCGCAGACTGGCAATGACATCTAAAGTTGATTATGGTCGGGATAAGTTACTAAATGTTTAATTAATACTTTAGATAACTTTTTAGGCCTAAACAAAGACCTACAATACAGTAAATCAGTGGTTTTGATTTACTGGGAACCTGAACATATCTATGCTATCTGATATAGAGATCTCTGAATGTTCAGAATAGAATAGATGACACAGTAAAATATTGCCCAAAATAATAAACCTTTTTCATTAATTAGTTTGAGTACCCGATATAATATATTAACCCAGTGATCCTGTCATAGATGCAAACAATATCCTTTTCAGTAGGGGTGTAAAGAATTGCTATAGAAATCATGTTCACAGAATCTTTCCCTCCTAGAGGTTACTCATCTCTGAATAGACTCTAATAGGTAGACATACACATGAACAGTTATGTCAAAATATATCCACAGATTATGACCATCCAACTAAAAATTTAACGTCACTCCTGACTAATTTATATTTATAGATTTTATAAGAGATATTTTTTTATGAGTTATTTGGAAAATTTTACATTGTGTCTGTGATGACTGGTTGGCTCAGACAGTATAGAGACAGTGACTATATATGTAATCCTTTTGCATATCCAATTTCAAGGACAATTAGTGATCTTATGAAATATTACCTACTGTACTCTTCGTTCAATTCAAACAGTTCTGTAGGTCAAAGCCCCTAAAAAATAACTATATATACAGCAACCACTCAGCAGGTTTCATCATTTTAAAATGCTTATTCAAGTTTTTTTGTTAAATTTCAGATATTAGGACATAATAGCCTACACTGTACCTCTCTAAATCTGCTGCATATCTCCTTAGAATTTGTACTTGACTAGGACGAAAGAGAATAATCAAAATGGGATGTACCATTGCTTCAAAGGACATAAATATTGTTGTGTACATTCTTGTTGCTGTATTTGCTATTTCATCATGGGTAGACATCAATGGTTTGTGGGTAGAGTTGCCCATATTGGTACAGAAATTACCAGAACAATGGAATTTACCATCCTACATGGCAATCATTATTCAAATTGCCAATATTGGACCTTTGGCATTTACAATTTCAAATTATTTCTGGCCAAGTAAGGTGAGAGAAACGCCTGTCATTTATGTTATAATTACAGTAGGCGCCATTGCATGCCTTCTTCTTGCCTTCTTTTGGAATACAGTGACAATAGTTGCAGGAAATTTACATAGCACCGCTTTACTAACTCTACAGTTCTTCCTGGCAATAGTTGATTGCACATCATCTGTGGCATTTTATCCTTTCATGGCATTGTTTAAACCACAATACATGACAGCACTATTTATTGGAGAAAGCCTTAGTGGACTTTTACCAAGTATGTTGGCGTTGGGACAGGGAGCAGGACAAATGAAATGTGTCAATTCTACTTCTGTGAAAAATATTACCATCAACGGAACTGTTGTTAATATGACTACAGAATATAATGTGTTTCCTGTCTACGAGCAACCTAAATTCTCAATTGAAATATTCTTCTTTGTTTTGTTTGGCATGATGATATTAAGTGGTGTAGCCTTTACATTGTTAAATTATTTACCATATTGCCAAAAAGAGCACTTGTCTGAAACGGACAGTATCGGAACTAGTTCAGACATTGCTGAAACAGACGACACATATGAACTCAGTGATAATCATGACAGGTTTTTTACAAATGCTGCTAGCGAGATTGATTCTCAATCTGCATTACTTTCTGGGCGTGTCAAGAAACAGATAGCCATCCAGGGAGATAAAACAGACCATGTTAATGAAAAGACGTACGAGCAAACAATATCAGCATTTCGATTTACTGTTTTAGCTATGATGACAACTTGGATAAATGCACTTATGAATGGCACAATGCCTTCAATACAGGCTTTTTCTTGCCTTCCTTATGGAAATGATCCCTATCACTTTGCAGTAAGTTTGAGTAACATTGCCTGTCCCTTATCCTGTTTTCTGGCATTTTTTGTTCAAGTGACTTCATTAAGTAAGCTGCTGTTTTTAACACTAGTTGGAAGTGGATTTGCTAGCTATATTATGGCTATGGCTGTGATGAGTCCATCACCTTTATTAATTGATAAACCAGCTGGTGCACCGTTAATTGTAAGTAGACATAATATAATAACAGTGATATTTCTATATTTTGATTGAAGTGAAAATAGTTCAAAAATATATCATGAAAAATGAATATATTAAAAATTTCAGTCATTACAATATTCTGAGCAAAGCTATGAATGGCTTCTTATATCATGTTTCAGACAGTGTATATAATTTAATTTGTATTACTTTTATTGCAAATAAGACTTTTAATATATAAGAACATAGAAAGCTATGTACAACTTGATTGTCAAGCCTTACTTTTATTGACAGTTTCTGTGAGTGTTGTTATGCATTTTTGGAAAATTTTGGCTTGACCAGTCAATAGCCATGCATGTGTTTAATGCAGATATGGTGGACATTATCTAATCCACCAAAAATACAAGCCATCTGGTGGTCTTGAGTTGATTAATGGCTTGTCGTGAATAAATGTCTAAATGAAATGTATTTGAATTAACATAAATGTCGTGCATACCAATAGGCAAAATTACATGTATCTCTCATACAATTCCCCTTACTTTAAGTGAACTTTTTATAAATAAATATCAGCAAACTATTAAGCTAATTTCCGAGACCAATTTGTTGTTTTCTACCCAAGTCAATCGAAATGTTTGATATACATGTAAATGGGTATTGAATTAAAAAACCTTTTGGTAGATGTTCACTAATGCGCCATTCAAATTGAAGGTTATAATTGGTTTCAAGTCTATCCTGCACTATTTCAAGTCTACCCTGCACTGATTCAAGTCTGCTTTTCACCTCTGTTATACCCGAATTTTATCCTTTTTCATAAATGCATAATGAGTTATGTTCATAATCTTGAGAATTTAAAGGATTACCGTAGTTAGTGCCGGTGTATTATAACAACAGATTAATTTGGTGTATTTCATTAATGAAATGTCATGAGTAGAATATGAATTAGGATATTATATTAAGAGTTCATCTAGAGCAGAATCCCATCCTCTCAAACCAGTCTTGCTATTCATAATAATATTGTCTTCTATCATCTGGGATCATACAATTGATCACTAGATTTTCAACTAAAATTGTTGAAATGAGCTTGTTTTCAAGAGATATTTAGAAAAATCTCAGCTATGATATGATTGTAGGTAATTGCTTTAACATTTATGTTTTCATTTTGTTTTATTTAATACCATACTTTTTTTGTGATGCGAGTATTAAACCAAACTATATGAAAATAACATGTGTACTGAAAGTACATGTAATTAGGCCTATTGTTAAATCTTTGTTTTATCCTATCTGGAGGGATATTGATATTAGCTCATATACATGTAGAAGTTTTTTTTATATAAACAATATTTTATTCAGGATGTCTGAATGGGATTGGGGAACAGGCTTAGCCTATGTAAAACCCCTCTCCCTAAAGAAGTTGATGTGCCTTTCCCTCATTAGGCATTTTGAGGATTTAATGGTTTTTGTCTCTCGGTTGATAATTAGTTTGATTGTTTGATATTTTTGATGAAATTAGATGTGCTATAAATTAATATGTGTGATTTATTTATTTTTGGATTTCGGTGGGGGGCATCAGCCTCGCTGTTGGCTATTATATTTTATTTTATGGGACAAGGGCAGAAATTGATACATGTAATTATCAAGCACTTTTTGAGAAATTGAGACAGATTACATACAAAAAAAAGTATGGTACATGTAATTAAGATATTTTTTGTCTAGACGGCTTTAGGATAAGATATCGTGGGTACCAAGTATTTGATAAAAGCTAAGATACATATAATCCACATTTAAATCTATGTGAAAATCCTTTATTTCAATCCTTTATATACAAAAAAAAGTATGGTACATGTACATGTAATTAAGATATTTTTTGTCTAGACGCTTTAGGATAAGATATCGTGGGTACCAAGTATTTGATAAAAGCTAAGATACATATAATCCACTCTTAAATCTATGTGAAAATCCTTTATCTCAACTTTAACATTTTTGTTTCAGGTGACAGCATGGGTCTTTATGTCATTCATATTAACTTACAGTAAAGTTTCTGTGGCATCAGGTTTTCGTGTTGGTGGAAGAAAAGCGTTATTATGGTGTGGTGTATTTACACAGATTGGGTCAGCAGTTGGAGCATTAGTTATGTTTATCTTGATCAATGTTCAACATTATTTTCAACAAGCAGAAATGTGTAAATCTTGATAAGATTGATAACATTATTCAATATTCTTTTCCTTCTATATTATATATAATCAATGAACTTCTTGCACTTGCAAGATACCTTTTTATAAAAGTTTATTTATGTATGCTATGTGTAAGAATAGTCCAAGTACACGTACATTAAGCTTACATTACATGTACAGTACATGCAAATTTTTAGCTGATATGTGGGGTCGTTTCTATGTATCCTTTAATGTGTTTAACATGACTAATTTACACAAATCTTTTAAGGAATTCCATTATTTGGTGGCATGAGTGATGTTATCATCACAAGATCACTTACTATTGTATGTGAACTTGTGTATCTAGGCACTCACACTGACTCACAGACTTAAAAAAAAACCTGTGAGTTTGTATTACTCCAATGAAGTACCTCAGAATTCTGATAATTGTACATCCTGCAGTATTAAAATGTCAGAAGACTGAAAATGCTACAGGCTGTGAATTTACCTTACCGGTAATCTAAAAAGTACATTTCCCCCCTCCACCCCCAATACTGTCTGCCAAGCCAGTGGAGTTATAGCTAAATGAAACCAATTATGACTATTGATAGTATATTGTTAGTCCCAATTCATTTGTTAAGTTGTTGAAATTTTAGCCTGTTTGTAATATTATTATACACCCAGTGTGAACAAGATCTGTTATGTTATGTTGTCTATGTTGAGGATTAACTGTTCTATATCAAGAATTATATTAATTCCCATTATGTCACAATAATGTGGGAGTAGAAAAGTTATTTATTATTACATTAAATTTAGCTTTAAACTGGTATTATTTACCATTTAAACAAACTAAACACTATGTAATTTTCAGTATCTTTAAATTTCGATTCTGTTTTGGAATTGGATTATTTTCAAAAGCGTTGGAAAAGAATGTTATTGCCTGAATATAGTATTTTTATCTTTTTTTCACATACACAAAGTTGATTTATTTGATTTGTCTCATCTTGTTTTGTAATATTTCTGATAATAAATTTTTAAGCATAGTATCCATTCCTTTCATTTACATTTCACAAGATTTAATCAGAGTTACCCAGAACAATAGGATGTTAAACCCCATTTCATTTCGTTATCCATTTTATCTATATTTTTTAATCTTTTATCAAAACCTTTGATGTTGTTTTTTTATACCTTAGAATTTGGACTCACTTGATTAAAGTTTGTGCTCATGATTAAGTTATGCCAAATATATGTAATAAGATATGTCTAATTTTTTTATTGATAATATATTGATAATATGATACTAAAAAGACAAAGAGTTTATATTAATTTGTTCAATTCAGGTATTGTTTTGAGAATTTAGTCACCCTGTAATTGCATGGGTTTTATACAGGTACCTTGATTTTCTCCCATTTCCTAGTCTAACTGGTGTGAGTGAATAGATAGAATTATTAAAAAGGAAATAACTGTGTACATGTTAAACCCCACCTCTCTCTCTCTCTCTCTCTCTCTCTCTCTCTCTCTCTCTCTCTCTCTCTCTCTCTCTCTCTCTCTAATTATTCAAAAATCTTCAACCAACAAAGACCTCTAAAAAATTCTAGTAGTATGTATATGCTATATGTATTTTTTTTGTGGAGAGAAAAGACCTGCATAACATTTTTTTCATGCAGCACTTCCAGTGAAAACAGTGGTACAGTGTCTCACTCTCAATAAATCAGAAAAAAAGAATATAAAAATCTAGCAACATAAATTTTTGAATGTTTAGATAAAGATTTACATCTAGTAACGTAATTGAGTAGTATATTCAACATTAAACTACTGGTATGTGCTACAATCAAAAATAAATGGTATATAGAGATAGATGGGTGTAGTCAAATGGTTTTCCATTATTGTATATATACGGGTATATAACTGATTCAGATTTACAAGAAGTGGTCCACTACAATTAAACCCCTTTTCATGTATTCATTCACTCAATAATTCATAGTGACATCCAAATTGATATTTTTCTTGTAATTAGACAAATACTTTGCAATGATGCTCAGATTAAAATGATTAATAAAAACAAATGGTCATTGATTATCAAACACAATATGTATATTTAAATGATTAATTACATATTATACATTATTGTCTTGCTACAGAAAGTTCAATATAGGACCATAATTATTATCTTTTTAAAATAATGTACAATACATACTGTCTATGATGTTAAATTCACCTTTGGAGTTGCTATAGGGAAAAGTTAACAAATATGCAATAAGGTATGTATACGTGTTGTAAAACAGGTTTTGCTGACTTTAAAAGAATTTCATTGTTTGTTGCTGGTCAAAAAAGTACTATTTAACTTACTGACGAAATTTTGGTTTACATCGGGTGTCACATTGTTTGTAATTCAAAGTTCAATTGACTTTTGGTTTTTATTTGCATATTTTGAATTTTTGGCAACATCATTTTGCATGGTGCACACATTTTTCTTAAGAGAAGTAACATGCCTGAAAATTTTTAAAAGATGAGAAAGATTGTGAAGACATTTTTTGCATATTGCTTAAAATTGATTAAAGTCAAACATGAAATTATCAGTTATATTGAATTTAAGATGTTTATTTGTTTTGTGAGATGATTGTCTTCAAAATTATAGTTCTATAGATAAAGTCAACCTTGAGATAAAAAATTGTGTTCAAAAGTCAAAATAAAATTGGTAAACAAACACAATAGTATTTCAAATGGCACCATTAATTTGATTTTCAATATCATGTTACTGTGAAATATTAATAAGGAAACATTAGGGGTGGGGAGCTATTCCGCATGGCTCATGTAGAGCAGGGACAGCTAAGAGATGTATTAAGTATTACACAATCATGTAAGCTAATTTAGTATTTGGAGGTTTAAAGAGAAACTCATTTTGTAGATATGAATGATCAATTTAGAGTATTTTATCTAGAGATAATATACCGGTGATATTTATAAATATATGTATAGTATATATTTAATAAGAGTTTATACCAAAATGTTCTTCAAGAGAAATCAATCACAAATATTCAAAGATAATTATCATACATACATACATGTAAGGTTTTAAGTTTAGAAATTATATTTTTAACTCATTGTGCATGCATTCACGCAATTTTATTAATTTTCATCTGAATAAAATCTGATCTCAAGAAATTCTTGAATACATTCAATACCACAGGGATAAATTGTAAAGGTATATTTTTCTGAAAAGGAAGGTATCTGAAGTATTCCATGACCAAAATCTACAAAGTATCTTGAATATTGAGATTCATATTGAAAAATAAATAACATATTATAAGTGAATTTTGTTATGTTATGAACATTTTTTTTGACTATCTGTGTATAGCTTTTATGTTTATTGATGCCATAAATATTTAATTGAATAATGATGCAGTATAATTGTTTAAAAGATATGATGTAAATCTTTGATCTATAGCATCAATATATTTATTCCCTAAAACCTAGTATTGTCATGCAGTGTGCAACTACTGCTCATTCTGCATATTGGTTGACACTGTGTACATTATTTAATAACATGTACATTGCAACTTTTTTAAGCAGTTTGAGCCTCAATGTTCATGGTGATTGAAAATATTATGGAGTCAGTAGATTAACTGGATAACCTAATATTTCTATAGGAACAGGCTTATAAACTACACACTACAGAATTCAGTTATTAGATATTAATTAAGTCTTTTCTTTCTTATAAACACATCAAAATGTCATCATGAACACAATACCAGTCATTTGATTATTCAGGGTACTTCTTTTGCTCCTGCAAATTAGTAGCTGTTTTTTCACAAGTATGTATTATAGTTTATTGCATTTTAAAAATTACTTTTAAGATTTATTTTGATTTAGTACATGGTTTGTTACATTACTTCAATATAATTTTAGTGTATATCGATACAGAATAATTTCTGGTATGCCCTGTCACTGGATTATTTAATTTGTGTGCTACTATAATGTATATTTATGTTAGTTGTGGAATGCTGTTATTTGTGTTTCAAATTATATGAGATTATATTTTCATACTGTGGTGTGAATAAATGATTATTGTAAAAGATTGGACTTATGTCATGGAGCTGCTGGTAAACTTTCTTCTTTACCAGTTTCAAGACTCCTGCAGTCAGGTGTTTATTTATTTACTTTATTAAATAGCACAATCCATATGCTAAAAACAAGTCCAGGTACAAGATCAAAAGCGGAATGTATAAATTGACTATGAGTTTGGGCTTTTGAGAAAAGATTTTTTTATTAAAATATTTTTAAGATTAATATCCTCAAAAAAGTATTATTTAGGAGCATGTCTGGTTGACAGTTATTTTTCCTGTATCCCTATTCCGTATGAAAATCTGTAATAAAATCTGAACGGATTAAAAATAATTGTTGATCCAGAAATTTGATACAGATCAATATTATGCCCCAATGCACAAACTCACCTAGTTTTGAATATTTTATGAAGAACAGGATTGACAAGATTTTATAAAAGGGGAAATATCTCAGCATTTGAAAGAAGTCGATAGAGTAATATCCAAATCCACAATCCATTAAGGTTTCAAACAAGCGATTGCCATGCAAGAGATGGGTAGAGAACTAGCTAAATAAAAACCCACCTGATTTTTATACGCCCACATGGCTAATTGTTTAAATTGCCACAGTTCTTATGTAATATACTGTATAACTTGCCAATTTTGTAAAAAACAGTAAGTAGGCCAAACGATCACCCCTTTTAGCACGAGACTTAACAGCCATAGAAGTAACATTAAACTAAAAAAAAATGGAAAATCCCCCCACATTGCCCCACATTTTAATACACTTGGTCATGAATCTTATATTTGCACTGTACTCGATAAAATCACTCAGAATGATAGAGCTAAACTTAATATTGCTGAATCACTTTGGATCCACAGATTAAATACTGTATGGCCTAATGGTTTAAATGAAATGCCTGTAAATTAATTCTAACATTTTTTAACTTTACATCCTTTATAATTATTATGTCATCAATGTTATTATGACGTCATATTTACATTATGACATCACTTGTTACCATGACTAACCTTGTATTTCAACTGCATCATTTTTGTAGCTTATATTCTCTGAAGAAGTAGGTTTTTACTTACGAAACGTTAGATACTTTAAAAGATGGTTTTGTGATACCTTTGACTTTGTTTTTAACCACATGGAAATGTAGACATACATGTATATTGCTGTCGCCCCCGTCCGTCCGTCTGTCAGTCCGTCCGTCCATCGTCCACAATTTCTTGTGAACGCACTAGAGGCTAAAGTTAATATCCGATTGACATTAAATTTATACACAGTGTTTAAGGTCATGAGACGAAGAAGCCTATTGATTTTCAGCAATATCTGATAATTATTGCCAGAGTTATGACCCTTGATCACTTTGAAAAATCTTGTGAACGCTCTAGAGGCTAAAGTTAATATCCGATTGACTTAAAATTTATACACAGTGTTTAAGGTCATGAGACGAAGAAGCCTATTGATTTTCAGCAATATATGATAATTATTGCCAGATCACTTTGAAAAATCTTGTGAACGCTCTAGAGGCTAAAGTTGATATCTGATTGACTTCATATTTATACACAGTGTTTAAAGTCATAAGACGAAGAGGCCTATTGATTATCAGCGATTTCCGATTATTATTGCCAGAGTTATGACCCTTGATCACTTTGAAAAATCTTGTGAACGCTGTAGAGGCTAAAGTTAATATCCGATTGACTTTAAATTTATACACAGTATTTAAAGGCATGAGATGGAGAATCCTATTTATTTTCAGCGATTTCCGATAATTACCGCCAGAGTTATGGCCCTTGATCACTTGTGGATGGTCTAGAGACCAAGTTAATATCCGATTGACTTTAGATTTATACACAATGTTTAAAGTCATGAGACATAGAATCCAATTGATTTTCAGAGATTTCCGATAATTACTGCCAGAGTTATGGCCCTTGACCACTTTGAAAAATCTTGTGGATGGTCTTGAGGCCAGAGTTAATATCCGATTGACTTTAAATTGATACACAGCGTTTAAGGTCATGAAGAGAGGAATCCTATTGATTTTCAGAGATATCTGATAATTACTGCCAGAGTTATGGCCCTTGATCACTTCAAAAAATCTTGTGGACGCGCTAGAGGCCAAAGTTAATATCCGATTGACTTTAAATTGATACACAGTATTTAAGGTCATGAGACGAAGAAGCCTATTGATTTTCAGCGATTTCCCATAATTACTGCTAAAGTTATCTCCCTTGATCACTTTGAAAAATCTTGTGACGCTCAAGAGACCAAACTTATTATCCGATTAATTTTCAATGAATTTTGATAACTGAACAGCTAAATCCATGATATTAAATGTTTTGTATACAGTACTAAATGTTAGCATGCCAAAACAAATTCTAATGATTTTCTGATAATTGCTTTATGAGTTGTTACTCTTAATCAGATTTTAGTTTAGTGTAATATAAATGTTTCATTATCGAAAAAAAGAAAAATATGCGACAACTCTTGTTGACTGCCCGGACGATTTAGCTGCTGTGGGCGTATGTTTTGTTGCCTGGCAACCTATCTTTGTACAATCATGGAGCCATAATCCATTACGCAATGGTCTGAAATGTGCATATATAGTTAGGAACTGAGATCATTGGGATATTATGGAGCAACCGTTTTTAAAATCGGATAAAAACAGTGACCTCTAGAGGATCCACAAGCTAAAAATGTGATATTTTGTACAAACAGGGGCCATAATCCACAAAGTTATGGTCTTATGTGCGTAAATATCAAAAGGGACCAAGATCTTTGGAATATAAACATATACTTGAAGGTTAATCAAAAACGGATAAAAATTGTGACCTATAGAGGGTCCACATACTTTAACACTATTTGTGTTCAAGGAACGGCCATTTTATTACGTAGTTTCGGTACGACTTTTAGGAAATTACGACTCGATATTCATCCAGGTGTAACAATGATATATTCAAACATTTTTTTCAATTGGTTAAAAATTGTGACCTCTACAGGGACCACTTGCTAAAAGTGCAATTTTTCATACAATCAGGAGCCAAAATCCAGGAAGATACAGTCCGATATTTCCAAATATCGAAAGGAACTGAACTCCTAGGGCTACTAAAATACATTTCAAGTTTCATCAAAATTTGATACAAATTGTGACCTCCAGAATGTCCAAAAGCTAAAACATGGTTTTTCATACAATCAGGGTCCATTCTCCATGAAGTTACTGTCTAATGCATGCCAATATCGAAATGAAAAAGATCTTTGGGAGATAAACGTATATTTCAAGATTTGTCAAAATCAGATAAAACTTGTGACTTGAAGACAGTCCAAAACAAAATGTAG
Source organism: Patella ulyssiponensis (assembly GCA_963678685.1). Classification (NCBI taxonomy): domain Eukaryota; kingdom Metazoa; phylum Mollusca; class Gastropoda; family Patellidae; genus Patella; species Patella ulyssiponensis. The sequence continues at coordinate 56,631,227 of OY783229.1, forward strand.
ATGGACATTGGACAGGGATGACGACTATATACGTCACCATAAAAATGTGGGCATATAAAAATTCCATCAAAAGTTTGCACTTCAGGCACGTCTCATTCCCACGCTTTAAAGGTTCATATAATCGGGGGCAATAATCCAGGAAGTTACAGTCCGATATTTCCGAATATCAAAAGGAACTGAGATCTTTAGGTTAATAACATACTTTTCAAGTTTTATCAAATTGCGACCTCTAAACTGTCCATAAGCTGAAGACAAGATTTTTCCTACAATCAGGGCCCATTCTCCATGAAGTTACTGTCTAACACGTGCCAATACTGAAAGGAACCATGATCTTTGGGAGATAAACATATATTTCAAGTTTCGACAAAATAGGTAACAATTGTGACCTGTAGACTGTCCAAAAACAAATTGTGGACGAACAGGGATGACGACAATAAACATGTACGTCCACATTAAAAGTTTTAAATTCAAAAATGTTCTACCATATTATACTTTAATGAATCCTCTTGTCAATGTTTAAAAAATTCTAGTCCTGTAGTGATTTCAAATGTAAATTGAATTTTGGTTGTTGTTTTTCCTTATGACAATAACTAGAGTGTGTAATGTTTCACAAGAAATATTGGAGAGACGGATTAACACATTAAATGTAGAGAGAGAGAGAGAGAGAAATGGGGTTTAAGTACACTGGACACAAACTAGGTCATTACAGGACTAACATATGGTTTAATTTTATTTCATTAATTCGCTTGCGCTTAGGGGCCTTTAGCAGTGGGAGGAAACCGGAGTACCCTGAAAAAAACCCACGAGGTTGGACAGGCGACCCTACTCCTTGCCACGTACAACCGGGGATTTGAAACCACGCCAGTTGACTCAATGGTAGGCCGTATGATACAGCGCGCGCACGCTAACCATTCAGCCATCCACCCCCCCTATTAAATGTAGGAATGACATAATTGGCTGGAGGTACTCTGTACATCTTCATTAACCTGGACAGCATGCAGTTTGATTTAATATTTATATGTTTCTGATGGATTACATACTTCACAGATACCGTAATACAAAGATTTGATAGATGGTGTTGTTGACAGATCATTTTTTAAAAAAGAAAAGAAGATTAGAAAAATTAAAAGTGTGCCATTTACAAAGTGGGCAGCATAAGTCTTTGTATGTAATATAAAAAAAACCTTTATAATTCACAATATGGTGATTATTTTATTCATAGTATAAAATTACTGTAATAACAAAAATATCACCTTTTTTCATGGAATTCACAATTCAACAAAATAACAAAAACAGTTGCATCATTTGTATTTATAATTTACAAATGGTGATAATTCTATTCAGAGTTAAAAATCAATATAACAAAAATATCACTTATTCCCCTGGAATCCACAATTTAACAAACATCTGTATTCATAACAACACATATATTTTTATGTTACTTAAACATAGATAGCTTACGTACGTTTTTGATAACATTTTTTTTTAAAAAAAAATAAGCTTTTTATACCAAATAAAAACCATAGATAAGCCTATGAATATATAATTTAACAGAGTGTCATTTTTACATGTAAGGTTATAAATTTGTTGCTCCAAAAATAAAAAAATATTTTGGCCTTTGGTTTGATAATATAAATACATGTACAACAAAAACAAACTATCCATTGATTGAAGAGGTATCACATAAAGTTCTTAAAGATACTACCAGTACTGCCTTGGTAATATTTCTAACTGCCAGCAGTTAAGGAGCCAATTTTTTATTGCAGATATGAAGTTTCCAACGTGAAATATAGTTCAGCGGAAAGGGAGCTATGCTTGTTTACAATAATCTTCCTCATTTCTGCTCATTTATATTCTGAACATTTTTAAATTCTCTTTCAAATGACCTAATTATTTATCTTTCCTCCGTAGTCAAAGTAGGACTAATGGAAAATGGCAAGTCTGGCGAGATTACATGTAAGTTCTATGATGAAAAGGCATTTTCTTTTGAATTTGGAGCATGCAGTATGTAAATTCAGTATATTTTTGGGTGTGGCATGAAATGGCACTAGCTGTGTTCAAAATATATTTATTAATTGTGTAAAGGGCAATATAATTTTTGGAAGCTAACTAAATAGGATTAATATTTTGTATTACGAAATTGTTTTTTCTGCAAATAGAATTTGAAAGAACAACTAATTAGTTTCAAATATTAGCAGATATATATATTATGTAGACCTTATCATAAGAAACAAATTTCTCTTCATTTCAATACTAATATTTATCTACAAAAACAATAATACATCTTCAAAAACAATCAACCAACATTCTCATGATATAACATAATACAATTAACCATCATTCTCATGATATAACATAATACAATTAACAATCATTCTCCTTCATATAACATAACACAATCAACCATCATTCTCCTTCATATAACATAATACAATTTGACAGAATATCAATACATCTCAGTGTAATGACAGTTTTCTGTGCAACTATTTTATGTCTATAACTCAGGTTGATAATAGAGTTCCAATATTTCCTACCTAACTATAAGATGTTTTTGCCAACACATCCAATTATATATGTTATTATAAAATATGATAAAGGCAAACTGTATCTTTGCTGTTACACTTTAACCATTTTTACATAATTTCCAACATAAACACGAGTTGACATGTCAATTGATGTACATCTTTAGAATCTGTAGTTAACCATCAAACAAGCACATTAAAATGCAGTTTTTCAAAGCTTCCTGGTCTCTTGAGTTATTTCTCTTTTTTAACAATATCAAATTTTCTTATTCTGATATATCCATTCTTCAGTTATAAGACGAAATTTTAAAGTAATTATGAGACCATTGAAATGTCTCAAAAATATTTTCCAGAGTTATTTTATTTCACAAAGAAAGCAAAAAATAAGCTATATACAAAAGATCATTTGTAATTTAGCTTGATAGCTTAATAAATGTTAATTATGGGTTTATTATACATAAAAACGAAAGTACCCATACACTGCAAATGACTTCATCTTCTTTTTCCTTGATTAAATGTTCAATATAGCCAATGATTTGAAAATATCATAGGAATAAATCATTGTACAGCTACATTATAGAATTTAGCAGAGAATGTTTAAGAATAATTCTATATACATCAGGTCAAAGTGGTTTGGTTAAAGAAGACCTAATGATGCCTATGAATTTATCTCAACATTCATACAATATATTTTGCTTGAAAGACACTAGTTACAAACAACAACGCAGTTATCGGTTAAAGACAATGCACCTTGATTCGACTTGTTTTACAAGGCTGGTTTTTCAGCATAGAATAAGCCCCATCTTTGATCACCTTGTCTAACTCTTACTAACTTATCTTTCCAACCATTAACAATATAATTATAATCCTCTTCGGAAAATTCCTAAAAAAAAAATACATAGTCCAATTGAATGCTCGAAGGGCATGCTTTTTAGAGAATGTACTTTCTATACACCCACTTATTATTGTCCTCACCATGTCCGTCTGTCTATTCACAATTCTTGTAAATGCTACATAAAGGTTAGAGTTTTTGATGGGTTTTTTTTCTTCAAAACTTGCTTGGACTGTTCAGTTAAGTCATAATTAATTCAGAATCACACATCAATTTTATGCGGAGTAATTGCTAGGCCTACCAAAAGCATGTAAATGCTCAACAAGTCAGCGTATATATTAGATATCCAAACTTGCTGGGATTGTTTCTCTAGTCATATGGAGAAAATTTATCCAAGTTCAGTTTAGCTACAGATTAATTTTATGCAGGGTTACCTCCCCTATCACAAATGCTCTTAATCTGCAATTTTCAAGTTTTTCTACTTATAAAAACTTGTTGAGATTGTTTGGCATGTCATTTTGACAGAACATATTGCAATTTAGACTTGTGCAACAATTATATGTTATTGTAGGGGCAGATCTATAAAAATTAAGCATGCGAGGCACCTGCAGAAGTGACTTAAAAACAGCTCTATCACTCCGAATAGGAAAGTTTTGTTGTAAAGGGCTAACCTTAATAAATTCTTCTCTCATCTTTTCTGTTTTTTGTAGTTCCCCCTCTAAAACTTGTGTAAATAAATCTGATTTATCTTCAGCTCTTACATTTACCAGACCAGCTTCTTTTAATACCTGATAAAAATCAAATAATAAGATATTTAACAATAAAGATGTAAGCCTGAAATACGGCATATCATCTGCATTGAATAAACAAATACGGCAATGTATAAATTGATTGACCTATTTACAATATGTTAAGATTACTCTTCATAAAATACCCCGACTGGGAACATGCATATGATCTCATTTTGAATTCATCCTGTGACAGTTATTCTTTCTGAACAACTCAACACAACTAATGAATGGAATAGAATGCAATTTAACATCGCATCAACAGAATAATTCAGACATTTTTAGACTAAATGAAATGGGGCTTAATGTCCTATTCCGACTGGGCTAATTCAGACAAGCATACACCATGCATTGCGCTATGAGGGAATTTGCTACAGCCTACTCTTATTTAGACTTCTAACTACCAGGGGATGTTTAACATGCACACCTACATGTACAAGGGACCTTGGTTTTTTGTCGCATCTGAATGACTAGCCAGCTGTACTTGTCAGGCCCTCCGTCCTGTACCACTGACAAGGGAAAACCACGCCAAAAATGACCGATAAACTGTCTCAGTTAACACCGGAATTGAACATGCAACATCCAGGCTAGCGAGCCAGCGTCTTACTCACTTAGCCACTGTGACTCCCATTTTGAGCCTAACCTTACATACAGTGATTTAACTTTAAAATGAAAAGGGGGGAATTTTTCCCAGAGAGTGACATTTCTGAAGAGAACAATCCACACAACATTCACAACTAATACGCCATCCTACCAATTAGAAGTACAGTTATTGCATCCCATAAAGTGTAAAGGACAGACAAACTGATGGATGAATCCCCTATATTACCTCTCCATACTGATGTGGACTAAGTAAGTTGTATCCACGTTGTTTAACGTATGATTTAAATGCTTCAGAATGTTCACCAGCTTTACAACAATAGTCAGTAATCAAAACCTTTCCTCCTGGTTTCAACCATTTCTGTTACAATATAAAATGATAAGATTTTATGTGAATTAATGTCAGTCTTTACCGGATGAGAGAGAGAGAAATGGGGTTTAACGTCCACTTGACACAAACCAGTTCATTTCGGGACTAACACATGGTTTAATTCTATTTCAATAATTCGCTTTAGCAGTGGGAGGAAAATGAAGGACCCGGAGAAAACCCACGAGGTTGGACAGGTGACCCTACTCCTTGTCACGTAACGAGGATTCGAAACCACGCCAGTTGACTCAATGACAGGCTTTATGATACAGCACGCACGTGCTAACCATTCAGCCACCCACCCCCCCTGATAAATTAGATCATGGTAATTATAATTATCTCATTATTTTTCTTTGTGTATGGACTATTGAATTAAACACTGTATTTATCAGTAATTCTCTCAGGTAGGATCTTCAATTTGTGTTTCAGTAGATGTATCTATTGTAATGTACTCACAAAGAATCTCTTGAAGAGACTTAATTTATCATCAATGTGTAAGATGACATCACGACTATAAATAACATCAAAACTTTCTGCAGCATAATCTCTCTTTGTTGCGTCTGCTATTTCAAACACCACCTGGTCAGGTGTTATGTTTTCTTCTTGTGCACGCTCTAATCCAATTGACACCATGTTTGAAGACAAGTCATTAGCAACGACCTTCACATTGAAATTCTGAAGAAAAAAGGCATTATAATTGTTTTAACCAAGAATACGTTAGCCTACATAATTAGCAAAGTAGAAAATTAAAAAACTGTCACTCAAAACTGCCAAACCAAAATAAGATATTTCGTATTGATTTTGTGTATTTTGACTTTATATAACTATCAATAATTCCAATATCTTAATGTTCATTATCAATGTGGGCATTTATAAATACAAAATGTTGTTTCCTGAAAACAGACAGACGTCACAAAGTCACAACAGACATGCCGTAACTTCTACTCCATACCTGTCATGTATGTTACATAGCTACATGTAGTTTGTCACACCCCTTAACAATTCATTCCTTAGTTGCCGAACTGATAAAAGAAAGAATAGCATTAGGTAGAAATTTATCAAATCTTATTCAGCTAATCTTTCAAAAGGTTTACTACTGTTTTACTTTACATAAATGTATGTATATAATTACCTTAGCCATATAGAAAGCACTACCACCAATACCAGCACCAACATCTAGAACTTGTTGACCAGCTTGTAAATTTAACATATCAACAAACTCCTGAAATAATATTATAACACAATAACTCCACAAAAGTCAACAAGAGAGAGAGGTGGGTTTAATGTCCACTTGACATTTCAGAGATAATGACAATGATTAATCGAACTGAATTCGCCAAAATTGAAACTTATAAAATAAATTGCTATTCAGTGGTCTTATCATCTTACTTTAAATCTGTTCCTGCAGACCAACATCAAAGTTTGTGCACACTAAAATAAAAGAAGATTTGACTGTAGAAAAATAAACATACCTTTGTGGTTTCATAACCTCCAGTACTGACATATGTATGACCGAAGACTTTCTCATAACGCAGAATACCATTTCTAGAATACTGTTGATTATCCAGGAAATCTTGGAAGTTTTTGTATCCAAAATTAGATGAATTTGAACGTTTTACTTTCTGTAAGAGCCACACCATTTGATCTTTGTTACTCTTGTGCTGAAAAATTTAATTTAAATATAAATTGAAGCAAGCAACAAAACAGGCATCTAATGCAGCTAAGTAATGTAAGCAGTCCGTAAATGTTGACGCGTCAGGATCTTTAGCAGTGGGAGAAAACCTAAACAGCCAGATAAAACCCATGAGGTTGGACAGGCGACCCAACTCCTTGACACGTACAAGCGGGGAAACAAAAACCATACCAGTTGACTTAATGCCAGACTTCATATTACAACGCATACATGCTGCCCCCCACCAACTTTTCAGGGAGAGTATATGATAAAAATTTGACTTACATAATTGACTGCACTATATATATCCAACTGATTTTTGACATAAGATTTAATCTTTATAGCTTTGACAACAGAAAAAGGATAAAATAAATTAGTGATGTTATAATATACCTTGATATAAGCATCAACAGCTTTAGAAAGAACCAAGTCAAACCCATAAGAATGATTTTCATCACATGGCATACTAACAGATGAATAAAAAGCTTCATACAAATCTGTATCTCTATAATTTGTAGGATTAGATTTTCTGGGTATGTTCCCTAAAATAAATCAGAAAAAAGATAAAAGCAATGTACTGTATTAAAATGTGAATCCTTATTGATAACAAAGATTTAAAACAATGCACATCATTGTCATGGTGTAAAAACTGAAGTGATATCATAAAAAAACAAGACCTAACAAAGCATTAAATTAAACAGGGCATCTTATCCTAATTCAAGTTAGGATCAGAATTGTTCATAGAGAATAGTGACTTTCATAGCATTTAACGGCAATAACTCTAACAAAAAAATGTTTTCTACCATATTGAATGTTGTTCATGAGAATTACGACGACTCACCGGAGGGACGATTACACGATTCCCGAATAAACAAATATCCTCCTTCTTTCAACCACCCCAACATTTTATGAAAAACCTTTTGAACTTCAGCATCTTCTAAATACATAAACAACCAGTTAGAAAAAACTAAATCAGCCCTGAAAAAGTAGAAACAATAATTAAAGCTAATTAAGAGCTAAACCTGCCTTATTGCAGATCTAATTATTTTATATGTTAATTAAATTATTATCTAGACATTTATTCACATGACAAACCTACAATCAACTCTCTAGATCATCGGATGGTAGGGATTCAAATGGACTTAAACAACCACTCAATTTAAAAATTCAATTATAAAATGGTTAATCGAGACTTTAGATTTGATTATCAAGTACTCTTTCTATGATAATGAACTATACGTCTTATCTTGTCAAACCTTAAAACATTCATGACTGCTCAGAACAAAGTCATTTTTCGATATTTCTTTCAAACAAGTTGTAACTGAGCGCTAAAGACTTTACAGATATGTTTTTTAAAGCGCTACAAGCACAATTTTTGTATGGGTTATGGCGCGATAGAAATGGACATTTATTACTTCTATTATCTATTTTAGAACTATTATAGCAAGAATGATCATCTTAATTCTTATATAATGCTTATTTAAAAATTACCACCAACACTGACTACATCTTTTTAAACTAATAAGTAATATTAAATAAGTCATTCATTTTGGATAGTGCATGTTTTTTTTCTGAGTTCTTCTAATCTCAGAATTTTTTAAAATAGTCCTATTATAAATCAGACGCTATATCATTGTACATGAATGTCTCATACTCTTCATTTTGCTTTAGTCTTTGATGATTTGATGGTTAAAACTTGATTTTCTAAAATTCAGTAATTTGTATACACAACACGTACTTGTTGAGATAGTTTAGAATTAAAAATACTGCCTTGTACATGCTTGAAACTCTTCATTTATAAGAGAAGAAAACTGGTCACTGTGTAAATCAAATGTGGTCTTTTTCAATTAGTTGCCCCCACCTCGACCATAAATCGATTCTGGGATCGACTCTTGTGATTGAAACTCTTTAAGTAATTATCTGTGCATAGAAATTTTAAGATGGTTTTTTCCAAACAGATTTTGCTAGAATTTTCAGAGTTCATGTATTTCTTTAAATTTTTCTTTCCAAGCAAGTACAGAACTTTAATTACATCTTTGCAAACAGTAAAAAATAGTCGCATTTATCAGGTCAGTTGATATAATAGTTACATAACCCATATGAACTGTCTTTTGATCTGAAACTTCCCCGTTTTTACATTTGATTTTCAGACTTAAAGAGACATATTTGCTTGGACTTCTCCTTTATATTTAATCAGTATTTAACTACCTAATCAACTAGTTTTATCAGTGCTAGATACGGTACCCTTTATTGGGGCCCAGTGTAAATATAATACATACTGAGCTTCAGGCTGTTCCATCTTTGTTACGTCCTTACACATGTAATCTATATTATTAAGATGAGCATTAGCTATTTTATTCTTCTCAATAAACTCATCCATAAAATCAACAGCAATAACATGTTTTGCCTTTTCTGCCAAAATCGTTGTAAATCGCCTGAAATAATAAATAAGTTGGAATGTAAATCCATTGGTTAAATACCTGGGACAGGTTTCTCGAAATCTGAACTAACGATAAAATCCAAAGTTTAGTTGATATTTCAATTTTGATAGCCTAAGCACTACAATCAATCCAATATTGTCCAATCAAATTAATAAAATTTGGATTTTATCTTAGTTAAAATTTTGTGAAACAGGCCCCAGGTGTAAGAAACTGGTGTCTGAAACATGGCTTTAGCTGGCCATTTGATACAATTATTATGCAGATTGTCTTGTTCATTCCCTTTTAGTTGTTAGTCGATTTTAATGTTGTTGCTGTTAAAATAAATTCACATCCAGATTATATACAATAGTTGTTCCTGATTTTATGGAAGTAACCTATCGGGTTACACAATCATATTCACATAAAAAATTGTAATTCATAATTCACATGTGGAAGTCTAATCCCGCCAAGTCATCCAATGCTGTAATATCCAGATGTGTTCCAGTTGCTGTGTTGGTACACACACACACACAAGGGATGAGAGTTATCGGCTCCTCAAGGGCTCATTCACTCCATTTTATGGGTGGGGGGGTGCGACCTGTGTCACACTTAGGGCTGCAACGATACGCCAGGCCACGATTCGATGCGCATCAAGATTCAAATTCTACGATACGATTAATAAAAATAATATCGTGATAGGAAATAAATTTAAAAAATAGGCCTTTTTTATGGTTTACTTTAAAGGGACAATAACACTCTTGCTGGCTTGGCAGCTCTAGAAAATAAATAATAGTCTTATTCTAAGTACCAGATGTTTATGTGTCCTACCTGTTGGGTAAATTATCCATTACATCATATTTTACTTGTCCAGAGGGTTCGAAAATATTTTAAAATCCAAGTCACATTTGAAAAGGTTTACGTTAACCTTTTCAAATCATGTAGTTGATTTTTTCCAATTGTTTAAATTAGGTGTGTTACGATGAAATTTGTATCATCAATTTATTTTAATATTGTAAAATAATACAATTTGTTGACCAGAATAAAGATTGGGACATATTATTCAATTACAACAAGAGTGTTACTGGGGCTTTAAATGTGGCATTTATTCGATCAACTAATATGCTACCTCAAGTGTCAAAAACGCTTTAACACTCTCTGAAAGTAAAAAAGTTATTTTGCTCATGGACTTGTTTACGCATTTAAAGGAATATTAGTCTATTTTTGTGAAATTTGTATTTGGATAACGAATCACGATACGGACATTGATTGTATCGTGCATCGTGGATTTTTAAAACATCGCGATTCAGCGATTCATCGATGAATATTTGCAGCCCTAGTCACACTAGGCCTCATTGTCAGTCAGGAACAATACAATTTACTAACAAAATAGAAATCATACCTACCCAATCCCCGCACCAAGTTCTATAACAGTTTTGCCTGAAATATCAGGCAAGTAAGACAGAATCTCTGGTTTTTCATCTTTCGATAATTCTTCAGCATTTGAATCCAACATCATTGTTTGTATGGATGAAGATTTCTGTGCATGATCTTTCCAATATTCTGACATGATTTCACGAACATCTGAAGAAGAAAGTTGATGGCTGAGGTACACTGACAGATAACTCATATCCACATTTTGACCTGAAGATTTTAAATGGAAACATAGTATAGGCCTATTATTCGGTAGGCCTATAGGAAACATTTTATTAGGCTACTTGTAGCCGGTAGGCCTACTCAGTCAGTCAGTGATTGGTTACATTTAAATCTACAGGTCAACTCAAATTCATAACAGTGAGGATTCAATGCTTATAATTGCCTTTATTCAAATTTTCAATTAGGTCTATATTAACTAGTGGAGGGTGATAAAAATTAAAATTAGACCACCTTGGCCTATACTATAAAATAACCAGCATCCGCCAGCAAAGATACACCCACATTTTGCAAGATTTGGATAGAGAACAAGCTTAAAAAAAAAAACACACAATTTTATTTTTCGTTCAATTAGGGGCCATAATCCAGAAAGTTATGGTCTGAAATGTGCTAATATCTACAGGGGCTGAGATCTTTGTGATATAAACATGTATTTAAAGTTTCATCAAAATCGGATCAAAATTGTGACCGATGAAATCCGATGAAAATTGTGTGCGTGGGTGAACCCCTAATTCATTAAACCCACCAACGCCGCCTCGAATCCGGGTGCTAGGAACTTTGCGCTACTATAACTCGATATGCCAACATGGAAAGTTAATTAAATTTGGCATGGTTATACCTCATGCATCTGTCAATTTGGTGAAATAAAGATCTCCGGAGCCACCAAAGCTGGTTTAGAAGTTATTGTGTGCATTGTGAGCCAACCCTAACTCAATTCCCCCATATATTTAGTACGTTTACGGTATTATATTTCGAAAAGTCAGCACAGGTGACTTCTTGATTTTGGTATTTTAGTAGTTTATTTATCCCTTCACTGAAATACAAAACATGTACCCCTTTTTTCGTAGTGCGCGATATTTTAGTATGTTTACGGTAATAGTATTTTTTGGTGTGTGGGGTGGGGTGGCCGGGGATCAATTAATTACATATTTACTTTGCATTAATACGTGTGAGAGATTCCACGCTGGGTCTGCAGGGACCGAAGACAATACGTTCACATAAAAAAATGGGTTAGCTGTTCACTGAGAGGTAGAGCCAGCGGTTGGAATTACAGATTATGGCCATGATGTCCACGTATACGAAATAAGTGTAGTGTGCTCCGATTCTACACCGCAAATCCACCTTCATGTCATATACAGATACAGGATTTATACATGACAGATGTCTTAATTTTTTTAATTAATTGTCCCTATTGTCACTGTGCCCTCTCTATAATATTATACTCTAGCCACGTCCCACTGTGTCCCAGTCTCCCCTATACTCCGCCCCCACCCACCCCTCGCTCCTTTCCATGCGTTGGCCCACGTGAAATATTAACCCCTGCCCATGACTTATGAGAAGCATGGGGATTAGGCCCTATGCCAAACTAATGAAGATATCATCCACATGGGCATCATACAAGCGATGAAACTATCACTAACAAATTATTATAACCGCGCTCACCTGCTATCCTGTATAGGCTACTATCAGCACTCTGAATCGTGATGAAGTTAGCCAACACATTCGTAGTCGTAGTGCATTTTATAGACAACTTCACAGAATCGGTGCTGACTGCTGACGTCATTAATTTTGGTGTGGCGACTTTTGGGCTTTATGGCACGTGATTTATTGGCGAAATGCTAGGTTAGGGTTAGGGTAAGCTTTAGGGCTAGGTCCATGGTTAGGTGATTTGGATTAGCGCTAGCGCCATGTTTACACCTCGGGACGTTTGACCAAACTTGAAGTTAGCCTTAACACTAACAGTCAATTTTTCAGTAACCCCGCCAGTTGGGCGTCGAATCTGGGGCGATTGAGTGCAAGTGTGCGTTGGGGTAGTTGTTAGCATATTTTCAGCACACTACATTATGTATTGGCCCGCAGCATGAACACGATGATTATTATGCTAATTATAATTTCACCGTGGACACGATAATTTAAAAATTTGGAGGGTTGTTCAAATGGGCGCAAGGAATGACCGAATAATAATAATATGACCCTATTCAGAATAAATGGGCAGTAGCTATATGGTTGAGTAGTCGCCTGGGGTTGGGTTAGGGTTTACTCGGTACTTATATATATGTTATCAATTGATTTATCAATTGATTTGTTTTCAAAACTTGATGGGAATTTGTATTGATTAAGAAAGCAACATTGGCTACTCATGGACCATAACTTTCGAACGCGTTACGTTGTGTTATTGATCCATTTACACTTTTACTCAAAAAGATCATTTTAAACTGATTATTAACATATGATTTTAGATTTAGCGCGAACGATTTTGCTGCTGGTGGGCGTGTATAATGACAGTCTAGACATGCCATATATTTTGATTCCTATAGGGCCTAAAGAACATATTTCAGCCCTTTTACCCCATCAAACTCTGCTAAATAATTTCATCATTACAATCATCAAAATTGTATTGATGTCAGTCACAGTGTGGCCGCCTCATTGAATTTGCTTTAAATGTTAAAAGGAAAATATTTACAACAGCTTGTGTTAGAAGGGAAAATTTACTACGGGAATTTTCCCAGATAAAATCACGTGTCGCGTTTGTTTTGTGATATCAGCAGGTTTTACTCTCTTGAGTTCATTGACACAAGCCCATGAGAGAGAGAAAGAGAGAGAGAGGGAGAGAGAGACCTGTTACCAGAATGACACAGCTAAACTAGAATATAAAAGAGTATAGCTCACATGAAAAAGAGAGAAAAAATACCTTATATAAATACCGTAATGACACAAATAAACTATTTACTATTATATCTAAGAAGCTCACACTCTATAGATAAAAGCCTAGTTTGGGCCATGTCATTCATATATGTAAACTAATTGGTCTGATGTCTTCAAAATAAACATTAACTGCAAACAAAAGACAAATAACAAGGCCATGGGTATATTTATAGTGTGTTTATGAATAAATAGGGACCTTTCGCATCGGTACGAAAACGAACACCAAAACGAACATATTATGTTCGTATGTGGACGTAATTCGTATCCTCTAACACACGGTTTCGCAATCTGACGTACGATAATAGCTAGATGGCGTTAATTTCCACTCCATGAACTTCTCTGTCCAGGCAAAATTTTCAATCGATATTTTGATAGATGTAGGCCTACAACAAATCAAGCAGAATATTGCATTTGAACACATTCATGCATGATCAACAATATACGCAAGGCTTCGAAAAATTGTCGAAATTCAATATAGGGGACAAAAAACATTTTCGTATGCATAACGTGAATCCCGCTCCAAACGCGTAACGTTTTTCACTGGCCGAACACTCATTACGGATTGACGTCACAAGTACACACGAATCGATGACGTGTTCGTTTTCGTAATTGTTTTCGTACCGATGCGAAAGGTCGCTAATAAGTACCCAAACCGTCGTTTGTGAATCAGCTATTACTATATAATTACTTCTGCGCAATTGTCTTGAGCAGATATCTTTCTGGGTTCAATACAAAATGCACTTGAAGCCGTACAATACATACGACTCGTGTACGTATAATACAATGTTCTTAAATATTTGATACTTTGATCCCATAATGTCACGGCAAGATAATAACATCACTAGGCCTATTGATTGAAATGGATCTATATTGAATTTTAATCCGTGTTTATTATGTCGAATGTTATAGAAATATTGAATTCTAATTCATGTTCATACAATGTCGAATATTAAAAAATGGTGAGTTAGGGGTCTTGCTCCTTTAACACATCTCAAAGACCCAATTGATCAACTGACAGCAACACCGTGCTTCCATAGTTTTATATTGATTAATAAACTGACCTTCCGACGGAATTTCTCTATTTGAATCCTTATCACGAAGTGTGGGTCTACTGTCTCGATCGCTATCAGTATTCATATCACAGACATATAACAAAATAGCTAAAACTACAATCAAAGTTGGGGTTAGAAAAAATACTACAGTCCTCATATTGTGTCTTCTATGTAAAAAATTAAACAATTATACAGGATATGAATAGGCTGACATTTTATTCCAATCAATTAATAACACGTCGTTTACATTTCTATATTACTAAATATAGGTCGGACGTCATATCAAATAATACGTCCAGTTATTGAACAATATCAGCAGTTGTGCACATTGAATTAGTTTAAGGGTTGACGCGGGTTCTGAGAAACTTAGACGTGAATATAATATTCAATTTCATCACCATTAAAAGGTTTTCTTGAGTTTGTATGTACATGTATGATGCAATCCGACCGGACGGCTATATTTGGATATGATCACCGGAGCTTGATTGACACCGACGTAAGAGAATCCATTTCTTTTATAAACAAGATAATTAATGTGCTAAAAATATAACGCCTCGTTTCGATAAATTAACAGGATTGTTTAGCTAATCATTTATCATCTTGTCAATCAAATAATTCAACAATGCTGGGGAGAGAATTTTTGCCCAAACAGTGAAGATTCTGCTTACTCTTCTTTGGGTTCCAACTGTCAAGGAATCTTTTACGTACACTGTTACCTATTTGTACCGAATAGAAAAAAAACTCCACGCACAATGTTTCAATTACAGTTATTCATTGCTTCAGGAATAGGTGGTCTTTAAAAAAATAACAAATGCGGAGAGGAACTTTTTATATTCTACTATATAAATGAAAAAATATTCGCTCGTCTGAAACACTGAACAAATCCCACTGATTTATAAAAGAACGAACGAATAAATAAAAAAGAATGAAAAAATAAATGAATAAATATACGAACCGCTTCTATCATTCATGATGTTTTTTTATAATTAATTTTAATGAGTTTGTCGTCTGCGCTTGGTATACCGTATATTGGGCCTACGATTCACAGGCTTACTGCAGAAGTGTCAATCGTATACTAAATCAATTTCAGATATAGGCTACCAATAAGTTAAAAGTTCAACATCTAGTGGCCTTTATTGCCAGCCTGTAGGACAGCGCGTGTTGAATTGATAAACCATATGGTGTGATTTTCCAATATTTAAGCAAAGATGATGTAACCGACCTAAAAAGCAATGGGTCATTCCATGTCAGATCACTGCATCCCCTGTTGATTTGTCTGAAATTTTGTTAATATACAAGCTGATATTCCAAATTCCAGCTTGATCGGAGTAACGATCCCTAGGATGTGGTCCATTGAAATTTGTCAATTTTGGTTAAAGTATAGCTAAGTCTCTAATTCAATATCATCCAAAGTCTTCGAAACACGAATTGTTTGTCAATTTAAACCAACATTGATATCAAATATTTATGACAAAATAAACATTTTACCATTGGAACATGAATTGTGTAACATAATGTGTTTCAGCACCAATCGTAACAAGCCACCAAAGAACCAGGCTAGACACTTCCATATTAGTCATATGAAACGGTGACGTCAAATTCTATCTGGAGAGGGCCACGGTGGCTAAGTGAGGAAGACACTTGCTAGCTAGTCTGCAGGTCGGGAGCATAATGGCGTGCACGTAAAACATCCCTTGGCAGTTAGAATTCGATATAAGAGTAGTCAGTGGTACCGCTGTTCCGGCAAAATTTCTCTCAATGCATTCGCCCAGTTCGGAGTAGGATATTAAACCCCATTTCATTTCATATATCTGGAGAGCATGCACAATAAATACAATAGGTGTAGAATGGAATAACCAGACGCTAGGGATTGTCATTCGATTAGAGTAAAAGCGGAAACGATTGAATGTAAATTATTTTATATACACCCACATTACATTATTCGTTGCGGCCCATTCGTGTCAATTTCTAGGGCCCATAAATTATTAGCGATTTAGCACTTTTAATATTGACGTGCCGACAGTATACAAATGCGCAAGCTCAGTAACCAATTGGTCAAATTGCTGAAATGAGAATTACTAGAAAAGTAATTCCGCAAGGGGTTTTTTTATTTGTTTGTTATAAGGTCATATCGGATGCCAACAAGACACTGATATTTATTTCATACCCCATTTTTTAATATTAAATATACATTATGCAAGGGCTAAATCTGCCTCACAATCTACCTTTATACTCACAATCAATAATGATTTTAGAATGTCAAAAACATAACTTTACAAAGAAGAATTCAAAATGTGTTCATGTTTCAATGAAATTGTTCAAAAATCCAGCCATATTTAGATAACGATATTGTCTGAGCATGTATGAATATACTTTTCTGCCAAAATCATACATCTGACGCATATCTAGCAGAATAGGGCGAATGGTATTCCTGTGATACCATTGTCTTTCCATTTGGCGTCGTGCATCTTTATTATCCTGGTCAACATTACGTTGCCAGGAAAGCCGACGATCCAATCTGTTTCACAGAGAATTACTTACGAATTATCTCTGTCACAGATGACTCTTCTCAACACGTGGCGACAATCATTGGCTCAAAGGCTCGTGCATTGTTTACATAAGACGTCACTGCTCCGGAATGTATGATGCCTTTTACTCATTTTAATACCCATTTACACTAAATAGGAAATACTTTTTAACTACAAATACTTCAAACGTCTTTACTTATTTTTCTAATACATACAAAAAATGTTTTAGAATTTAATTTGTCGGAAGAAAAAAGTTAATATGGGGGACTCATTAAGTCGCTTCGATGTCATCCTTATCAGTCATTGTAGCGGCATAGTGAATATTCACTGCTGATCAGTGTGTCGGCGATCAGGACGTATGCTGTCTACGCCCCTCGAATGTCTACAGATCCATCGCCTAGATTATGCTGAGTTAATCAGTTTCGAATATTTATAGTATGTCCTACATAGGAAAGTTGTGGTTGACATACTCACAATTAAATAGACGAATCCGACTTCCGTATGTTTGGAAACTTTACGACGGTTTTTTAAACATACATTATGCAACAGCAAAATCTGCCTATTGCAGGTCTTTCTTTAGGCCTTAAATGTAATAAAAAGTAGTAATTAGACATTAATTAACTAATCCAGACCATAATCAACTCTCGATGTCAAGGCTACCCCGTGATATTTGTTGGATTGTAGTTCGATTTGCTGCAAAATTAGTCAATCGCGATTAACGATTATACGGATAATCGAGACTACTAGTTTGGTCTTACGGACTTTGGTAATGATGATTGAGGCTAAGCGGAACTTTCATTCGCTTAATTCTTGGTTCATAGTGGATCAATTTGACTGGAATTTTCGGCAAATTCCCTTTACATTAGCTAGTTTTTAACTATTATAATGTGAACTGCCAACTCGATCTAATCTCCCATAATGTATCTTTAACTTAAAGGACACAACGATTTCATTGGCTGACAAGTCGGCCAGCAGTTATTTGCCAGTTCTCATCGCTGAATCTGCCACAAAATAAAATTCTAAAAGAAAATAACTTGTATATCTGCTTAGCTGGGTTTCTCGCTCGTATATAAGCTCGTTTCGGCAACTTGGATACTTAGTGTTGATTTTTTAAAAAGTCATAAAAATTTGGCCCAGCTTCTGGCCAATAACTAAGATAAACTAGAACAAACTTGGATGTTCACTTCAACAAATACAATCAAATTTTAATTTATCATGCGTAGGGATGGTTACAGCAATGGGGTCGATCGTGTAAAACGCCCAATGACGTTTGGAGTAACTCGAATTCTATAACGAAAATCGTTGACAGAAATGTGCATCCCATTTTCCCATACCCGATTGACCCGCGTAATTCTACTTTCTAGTCAAAAGTTGAACCCTTCTTTCATAAAGTAAAAGTCACTGTCCTCAATACGCAGCCATTTTTATGGGGGTAAAGAATAGTGGCATTCCCTACCCTATGGGCTCTCGCTGAAAGTGAAAAGTAGTGCCCGGAATTTGAAATGGGTCGCTGTGCGACAATGGCTGCTCGCCCTGTGTCATTGGGTCAGGCGTCCAGCGAGGTTTGCAATTTATTCCTGTTATCTGGATGCCTTTAATTTCACATTCCCTAACCCCAACAACTTCACGGACCCTGTAAAGAAAACATTTCAGTCCTTTTACGTCCGCCCTTTAACCATCAATCTCTTGCTAAATAATTCATAGGGTCATTCACATTAACGCAGAAGTTATATCGGTGTCATTGTGACCTTTAAGTTCAGGAAGACAATATTTACCACAGCTTGTGTTAAGAGGGAAAATTTACTAAGGGAAATTTCCCAGATAAAATCACGTGTCATATTTGTTTTGTGATATCAGCATATTTCTCTGATACTAGTCCAGCACTGATCTCTTAATTGAGTTCATGGACACAATCCCTGTCGCACAAGTGATCATTGCTGATTAGTTGAGGGTCAGGATTTTGGTGGTAATCAAATTTATAGTCGAAATGGAACGTAGATTTAAACCAGTTTAGCAAATTATAATAAGAAGGCATTATAAACATTTCCTTTAACTAATATTTTTGATGTAGGATCCTTTTTTTAGATATACTAATTTAGCTACCGTACGGGAACGATCGGATATTTAGGGACTACGGTTGCACACGTTTACTCATTCGAACGTAGGCCTGTACCTCTTTTGAAATACATTCTAGGTGAGAGAGAGAGAGAGAGAGAGAGAGAGAGAGAGAGATGGGGTTTAACGTCCACTTGACTCAAACTAGGTCATTTCGCCCGTCGGGACTAACATATGGTTTTTAATTTTATTTGAATAATTCGCTTTCGCCTAGGGGTCTTTAGCAGTGGGAGGAAACCGGAGTGCCCGGAGGAAACCCACGAGGTTGAGAAGGCGCCCCTATCTCCATGCCACATACGCTCACACCAGGGATCGAAACCACAGCCGCAAGCTATAGAGGTGACAGGCCAGCTAGAGATCGAAGCGCGGCACTCTAGACCACTAGGCCATCCCACCCACCCATCCACTCCCCCGCCCCCGCCCCCGCCCTCGCCCTCGCCCCCATTCTATAGGTGAAAGGCTGGATCTCGTATTCTGTGTGTCTTGCCTTTTTATAGTCAACCGTGCAGGCGCGAGAGCATATCCAATCTAAGAGTGAATTTTTTTTTCTTTTTTTTTTGAATTAACGTTGGCGTAGGTCTACAAGCAACCTATTTGATTTGAATATAAAGATATTTCATTCGGTTTTTTTTTTTTACAAATTTGAAATTGTTGAGCACTAGACGTGGTATTCAATTCAACATTTGGACCCAGGCGTCACTAAACCTCGATACGCTACCAGGTGCGGAACGGGCATTATCAAATGATACAGCGTTGAAAAAATGCAATATGACGAAGGTCTTTGAGAGTTTATAAGTACATGTATACATGTATTATACAATCCGACCGAAAGGCTGTAATTAAATCTGATCAACAGAGCTTGACACTGACGTTAAAGCGAGAATTTCATATTTTTTAAGAAAGTCAAAACATAACTATTTCTATGTCTTTTGCTCAATTACATATAGGTTGTCGACTCAGTATTATACGATCATAGGCATTATTTCCCACACTTAAAAGTCATTCACACCTCCTTGTTTTCTATTTCCCCATACATTAGCTATTTTCAAACGTTTGAATTTTAAATTGAAAATGACATTTTTGTCAGTTTCTCAACTGGTAATAGTGAATTATAGGATTGATAGGATTATTCTTTGATAACATCTATTTTACATGTAAGGCTTTATTTTAATACATGTACATTTTAAAAATATATCTTAAGAATATGAAATTCCCACTTTAAAGAATATTTGTATTAAATCGTTCTTTAAAGACAAGAGATCATGTGCGATAGGGTCGATACGTTTAACAGTATTCGATTGTTTAGCTAAACTATAATTTAACGTTTTGTCAACCAAAAAATTCATTTCGAGACTAACAATAACCAGAAAAATAAGCCCCGCTATTTGAGAATTTTGACCAGATAGTCGTGCCTACTCTTCTTTGAGTTTCAACTGGTAAAGAATCTTTTAATTACACTGCTAGTTTTACCGAACAGAAAAATACTGCCACACATAATTTTTATACGTTTTAATTACTATTGACGAGTCGGTTATAGTAATATATGATATAGGTAGGCACTATAACTAATGCAGTGGAACATTCGCTCTTTTGAAAAAATGGACAAATCTCACTGACTTAACGCCAACTTCTGGTTGATTGCTTATAAATAAATAAATATACGAACCGCTTCTATCACTCATGATGTGTTTTTAAAATCTATTTTGATACATTTCTCGTCTACTCTTGGTATGCCGTATGTAAAGATTCGCCGTATTTATATATTGGGTATAAATACGCTGTCTTATTTGCAGAAGCGTCAATCGTAAGTTAAACATTAAAGTGGCCCCGTGCAATGCAGAAACTTCTAGCGTACAACCCATATTATTGACTTGATAAAGCGTATGGTGTGATTTAGCAATATTTAAAGCAAAGATGATGTAACCGACTTAAAAAAAACAGTTGGGTCATTCCCTGCCATATCACCCAATTTTGGTGTACATGTATATGCCTTTTGACGCTGAGTAACCTATATGGTACCGGTATTTCAAATTTCAACTTGATCCGATTAACGGTTCCTCGGATATCGACCATTGGAATTTGGCCGTCACACCATAGACCTAAATACGACAGAGTTCAAATTTCGTAAAAAAAAGGGACAAAACTGCGAGACAAAATGGCCCCTACCCTTAAAAGCAAGAAATACCCAAGTTCTGAGCTGAACTAGAAATACCCATGTTGTGGATCATCCAGAGGTTCGAATTTTCATCCAATTTTTATAAATCCCGATTGTCCGAAATATGACGTTTTTAGCTTGGGTTCGAATGTTCGTGATCAGCTGTATTCAAATGCCTGTAGCTCAGAAGGCCTAACCAATAGATTGGTCAAAATATTGCTGAAATGGATATTGCTTAAGAGCAATTTCAGAGGGATTGCTAATTAAACATTGTATTTGACTACGATTATTTTAAAGGGTATAACTTCATTTTTCACCCAATATCTTATTTGACAGTAGATATCGCTTGTATGATAAACTACTGCGATCCTTAGGAGATATTGATTTACATGAATTTGATTGGTCAATCAAAAGGGAACTACTTTCTTTTATTATAAAGAAACAACTTATTTTAAATAAAAGGTGACTTTTTCTTTGTTTAGTCTACGATATCACTTATGATGGAAGTGGACGTTAAACTCCCAGTAACTCACTCACTTGTTAAAAAGAACCAGTTTTTATTTAATTGACCTTGAAGGAAATACTGGGTCAATATATAGGACTTTGCAATAGCAAACTGGTGTCAAAAAATCTGATGTATCACTACGCTGTAATGTAAATAAGATTCAGTAAAAGTGAAATCTATACCAAAGAATTATATTTATTTACTTGTGCTAGGGTTGGGGCAATAATGACTTCTTTCGAAATTTTCAAAACAGATGGTGTTTTCTATAGCCAAATAGACTGAAAAAAACGAATCTGGAATATTTTTTGTCGAAAAATCACTTTTTACGTTGGTGCAAATGGCCGCCAAAATGGGGCAAAAATGACAATTTTCATAGAAATTCATATATATTTGGTAGGCAATCGCCTTGTAATATATCATTTCGTGTGTTTTAGGGGCTGGAGGGTTCAAATTTAGTGAAAGACTTTAGATCTGATAATCCAATATGGCAAAATCCAAGATGGTGGCCATTTTCTTCCAAAATGGCGATCAATATACAAAAATTTCGAAGGCAATCGCCATGTAATATATGATTTCATATGTTTTAGGGGCCGGAGAGTTCAAATTTAGTGATAAAATTTAGATCTGATAATCCAATATGGCAGAATCCAAGATGGCGGCCATATTCTTCCAAAATGGCGATCAATATACAAAATTTGAATTAGATTTGGAGATATATCAATACAATATACAGCGTATCAGCGTATTAATATGTCTAATCTAATGTTTTCTTGGTCACTGAGTTCAAATCGTGAAGGGGAGTTTATTTTCGGGCATCTGCTGTAGAGGAAATCCAAGATGGCGGCCATTACTCCGTAAAATTGATGCCTTAAAATGAACTTTGCATTCAGTGGACGAACTGACAGCCAGTATTTGCCAGAATGGCGGCTGTAAACATGATTCTCCAAACAAAGCTAGCAGGAAAAAAATACTATATTACCTCCAATTCTCAACAAATCAAAATTTAAATCGTGTGGTTAAACACATTGTGCATACATGCGGCTACGGAGTGTTGGATCTGGTATGTTCCGATACGATCATCAAAAACCGATGCGCTCTGTTGGGTTAGGATATGTCGTTCACGATGGGAAGTGACCACAATTTGAAGTACGATTGGATCCCGATGGGTATATGAACAACCCACAACCATTGATGACAGTTGAGAATGATGGGGACGTGGTTACAATTTGTGGTACGATTCAACCCTGACTGGGTATATGAAAAGCGCGTCTGACCATGGACTTCATTGTTTCCCGAACGTCTACAACTCACAGCCATTGATGATAGAAGGAGTTGAGGATGATGATGATGAGCAACAGTCACGCCAGCAACAACTTCAACAACAAACATAGCTCGCAGGGGTTGGGAGGGAGTTCTAAAATCTTAGACAACCAATTGAGCCCGAGGGATCAAATAGCATTCCAAAACTACACATGATTAACACCAAAGCGGTCCAGAGGCAATCCCTCTCACCTGGACTGAATGTGGCAGTGACACTGAAGTACCTTGCCATTGGAGACACTTATCGACCCCTTGCTGAGTACCCAGCATCCACAGCAGTGTTCATCTTGGCACTTGTGCAGTCCGGAGACCCTCCTTCTGGGTCACATCCTTTGAATCTTGTAGGGTGACATCCTTTGAATCTTGACCATATTCCCAACGATATATTCCTTTTCATTTTCAGTAAAGATCGTTACTGTTTTATTGAAAGCATGAATACTCATATGCGTTCGTGATTCATTCGTGTCATGTAGTGAGAAATGATACCCGATAGAGCATCATAGATCGTGATAGATCGCAGTGCATCTCAAAAGGGCGTGATGTTTGTTTTGCCCAAGGTGCATCCAAATCACCACGATATGGAAGCACGATTAAATGCGATCTTTCGCGTTTTGTTACGACTAAATACGATCTGATGCGATGATCACGATCGACAATTAATTGCGTTGATTGCTGCAACTGACCTAAAGCTATGGTACGACCTGATAGGGTAAACCACATTTTCAGTCGTAGCGCAAAGTGGGAACCTAGCATTAGTTAGAGATTATTTAAACATTTCTAACTGTGAATTTAATTCAAAAATCTTAATTTCAAATTACAATCAACAACCAATATGCCATTCCAAATGACAAACAATTAAGTTCATTTACGATATATTCGAAATTGCAAAGGTGAACGAAGTTGTATTTAAGATACTCAACTGAACTAATCTGAAAAAAATGAATAAATGTGTTTTTGTTATTTTTCTCGCTGCCGTTTCACTGATTCGGGTTTATACTATGAACATAGGATGCTAAGTCAAATTATATTATAACATTAGTTAGAATTCCTTGTTGCCTGTATTCATAGTAGTGCCTAGACAATGTCGATTAGCAGACAACCTACAACAATGTGTTTAACCACACGATTTAAATTTTGATTTGTTGAGAATTGGAGGTTATATGGTATTTTTTTCCTAATAGCTTTGTTTGGAGAATCATGTTTACAGCCGCCATTCTGGCAAATACTGGCTGTCAGTTCGTCCACTGAATGCAAAGTTCATTTTAAGGCATCAATTTTACGGAGTAATGGCCGCCATCTTGGATTTCCTCTACAGCAGATGCCCGAAAATATATTCCCCTTCACGATTTGAACTCAGTGACCAAGAAAACATTAGATTAGACATATTAATACACTGATACGCTGTATATTGTATTGATATATCTCCAAATCTAATTCAAATTTTTGTATATTGATCGCCATTTTGGAAGAATATGGCCGCCATCTTGGATTCTACCATATTGGATTATCAGATCTAAATTTTATCACTAAATTTGAACTCTCCGGCCCCTAAAACATATGAAATCATATATTACATGGCGATTGCCTTCGAAATTTTTGTATATTGATCGCCATTTTGGAAGAAAATGGCCGCCATCTTGGATTTCGCCATATTGGATTATCAGATCTAAAGTTTTTCACTAAATTTGAACCCTCCAGCCCCTAAAACAAACGAAATGATATACTTACTACAAGGCAATTGCCTACCAAATATATATGAATTTCTAAGAAAATTGTCATTTTTGCCCCATTTTAGAAAATGGCCGTGCACCAACGTAAAAAATGATTTTTCGACAAAAAAATATTCCAGATTCGTTTTTTTTCAGTCTATTTGGCCATAGAAAACACCCTTTGTTTTAAAAATTTCGAAAAAAGTCATTATTGCCCCAACCCTACCTGTGCATGTAAGAAAAGATCGGGCGATAAATAAAATCTCCAACTCTTGTGTTTTGAGCCTCGTTTTTTTTACATTATCAACTTGTGTTGATATTTTTTGATATCAAAAAACACTCGTAGGAGATTTTCTATATTATGTACTTTGACCTTGTGGTGGACGTTGACGTGGTAATATAACTGGTTTCCTATTGTCTGTGGTACAGGGTGGAGGGCCTGACAAGATCAGCTGTCTAGTGGCTTGGATGGGTCGAAAACCCGAGACCCAGTGTTTACATTGGCGTACACGGGACCCCGGTTGTTCGTCCTATCCGAACTACTAGACAACTGATCTTTGTCAGGCCCTCTATTCTGCACAATTGACAAGCTAAAACCACGCCGGAAAAGCCTTATGAACTTTTTTCGGCCAACACCGGGAGCTAATCCACCACGTCCAGACTAGCGAACCAGTGGCTTACCCACTTAGCCAGTAAATCATTGTAACCATCATGTACGTGCAATCACACATATTCAAAACATGTCGTTTTAAGTGTAGGCTAATTATACATTCATCGGATAGCCCGGGTGTACAAGGTTAAGACAACTGGAATCAAGGAGTAACCCTACAGTGGCGACTTGCCTTGTGTGATCTTGGGAGTGCCACAGATTTATCACCATGAAATTAGCAGAATAAAGTATGCTTGTCAATTTGTTCAGATTCTACAGGGCTTGGGGGAGGGGGTGCTACCAGTTTATGCGAGGGCCCAGGGACGCTTTGTGGCTAATGAAATTACTCAGCAATATGAAGCGAAATTTTATTTCTTCTCTAAATCCGCTACCATGGAAACACAGAAGATGATGGTAGGCCTATCTTGCGATGTTATTCATAATAATACAAAGTTAGTGGACATTCGCAAGACAAAATGGTCGCTACCCTTAAACGCATGAAATATCCAGGTTGTGGGTCATCTGGAGGTTCAAATTTTTTATAGACCCTGATTGTACGAAATTTGACGTTTTTAGGTTACCATTTTTTTCAAAGCCGGTCAAATATATCACCATTACATCATAATTATGATTGAGTCCGAATTTCACGAAGATTAGACCTAAACTTTCAGCCAAATGGCCATTCCCCGTTACGCAAACAAACCATGTATTGTCAGAGTTATGGACTAGTTAGAGAATTTTTATCCGAGTGTTACTAGCCCTAAGATGAGTTCAATTTTAGTTCGCATTTTACACAAAATGTGAAATATGTATGAAGTTTCTGGACCCTCCTGGGCTACAATTTTTGTCCATTTCATGAGCTGAAACGTAAACTGTGTTAAGGATCAAAAATTCTGGGATGAGTTCAACTTCGGTACATGGCAATCGCCTGTTTTAACCAGACATAACTGATAGCAGTGAATTATTTGATAGATAAGGTACACGGGGAAAGAATGTGAGAAAAACTCTATCTCGTTGGGTTTTTTTTTGATAACTTTATGTCCTAATCTGTCATATATAGCCTACAACGGAAGGGAGATGGGATTGAAATATAGACAGGCTTTGCAGTTAACTAATCGTGACCCTCGCAAACGGGAGTCTCTTTACCCCGAGATCTGCATAGAGCACACCAGGGTTTTCTTCTGAAAGTCTTTCGATTCTAAAAGTGTCACTTCTATATTAAAATCAGGCCGCGTTGTAACTAACGGCATACTTACTTGTGCCAGAGAAAATAGTACTTGCAGCCAAATTTTTTGGGGGATAGCCCCCACCCCATACTCCGCCAGGCCTGTTCTGTGTGTACAAATTTGAATTGTTTCTGTGTTTACCTTTCCTTTTTTGAACTTATTCTTCCGCATTTATAACATTCAATTTGAAAATCGATTTATATAAACAGTAAGTCATGTAACTTGTTGCAAGCTGTCTCCATATATCGCTAAAACAAACAACATTATATTATTGTCAGTGTTTGTAAAAAAATAAGAATCCCACCCAAAAATCCAAGTTATTCAAATAAAAGACTCTATGCATGATTTTAGCACCATAGAATCCCTGGCAAACTACAAATGAGGAATATAAGTGCAAAAATGGTTAAGTTCATTTCTGTATAATTCATAATTTACAAGGAGGGGCTTATTACTGGTAAAAATGTATATGAAGAAGCTGGCCAATTTGTAGTATCCTGGGACTTAAATGTAGGTTCAAGTTCCGCAAGACAGATTCAAGTTCCAATATAAAAGTTTAGCTTTACCAAATGAATAGTTTCTATTCTTATTTCTATATTGCCTTCGGACCGCTGTACAAGCACACGGGAAGAACATCACTGCTTATATATGCCCTTTCACTGGCATTTCCAAGTCGGATACAAAGGACGCTTCATTAATTTAAATGTGAATATTTGGAATTAGGCGATAATTGTCTCCTGTAAGGTTAATAAATCGTAATAGTTTAAAACTATTTTATTTTTTAAGGTGTTACATGTATTAATAAAAAAGTTTGAGTATGCCATGTCAAACTTATGTCTCGACGTTTACTCTGAGCTAGACTGGCCCAGTCTCTTCTATTTATTTTACATTTTGATTTATATAAAAGTATTAATTTTTAGTAAACCAACACTTTCGTTTCCATTTGTATATAAAAAAAAAATTTGAGTAAACCTGTAACCAGCACCAGAGACTGGACAATTTGCGAGCTTCACAATAAAATGGGCGTTCCTGTCCTGTTTTACGTTGTTCCTTATTTGGAATGATTGACAGTTGTCAAGCAAGCCCCGAGTCACGTGACACGAATTTGTAAATAAAGTTGTTATGATGTCGTGTGTAATTATTTATGTTCATTCACCTCATCCCATACGTTGTATCCGTTCATTCGACAGATATTGTCCGTCAACAAAATTCTTAGATCGTTGAAGTATCACTAAATAACAATAACTGTTATCCACAACAAAACATCTCGCACCTACACCAGTTTGCCAGTTAGTCGACAGCCATGTTTATTATCACGTGATGTTAGATATGTCGTGATCACGTGCACGACGTCAAACGACCTACATAATGCAGATTGACCTACTAGATGAGAATGAAGCTCTATTTGCCCAGTCTCTATAGATTACGTTTTTTTTTTCGTTTTTTTGAGAGGACTGGTCAATTTTTGGTGTGTGGAGAAGACTGGCCACCAGTCTAACTCTGAGCAGACAATACCCATTATCGAATCAGGCCAAGGTATTAGTGTAATGAAACTATACACCAAATTTCATCACTCTCTCTTACTCTTAATTTGAAATTAAGTTATCGTGTCACAAAACATCAACCAATCAAATTGCTCATCCCAGCTTACCTTAAGCAGAAAATGTTCAATTTCGAACTCTATAAAGGCAGTCGCCTAATAAACATGTAGCAGAAACCGAGTAGTAGGTTCTTACAACGTAGAGTCTGGACATAAAGTGACGAGTTGATGACAAGAGGTGTAGTGAGTCACGTGACAGGTGGTTTCCTCCACATTCCCCTCCTTCTTGTAGAACCAAGCTAACCCCCACGAAAAGGAACATTAAAAACAAACCTAACCCAAGTAGTTAAATCCATATGGAATATGTGTATAAAACAAATGTAGGAGTGTAGGAACAACAAAAAAAAAAAACCCCCAAAAAAACCAATACAGTTCTGGCGTGAAGAGAGCTGCTAAAAAGCGCGAACCCTCTAGCACGCGAAAAGCATCAGTGGGATCAATAAGACCGGTCATTTCCAAGGTGCCATAATACATGTAATAACCATCCACAGAATTAGCCATCTAAAAAAAATTGAATGGGCACCGGGTACGTTTAAAGTTGCAATAGCATTTTTTTAAGTTATATTTTTAAAATGTATTAAAAAAAAGCCCTAAAATAGATTGAACCTATAAACAGTCCTACCTTGTTTAAGAATAATCCTATTAGTCCTATAATTCACTATTGCCAGTTGAGAAATTGGCAAAAATATCATTTTCAACTTCAAATTCAAACGTTTGAAGATGGCCGTCCATGGAGAGGAATGGGAAAACAAGGGAGGTAATTGAGTAACTATTTCCCCAATCAACCTGTGTCACCCATTTTAATGCCCCCAAAAATTTGCCCATGATCGTATAATAGTGAGTTGACAACCTTTTGAGCAAAAGACATAGAAATAATTATGTTTTGACTTTCTTAGAAAATATGAAATTGTAACTTTAACCAGGTTAAAAGGCGGAAGGTAGTGAGAAAAACAAATGTATAATTGAGTTTTATCACTCATGTTAAAAGGTGATTGAATATTTTTTTTTTTATATATATAATTAAAAATGAGAGTTATTCCTCGTATTAAAATATTAATTAATTTTTATATATACAATTAAGAATGAGTATTTTTTTTTCCTCGTGTTAAAAGATTAATTTATTTTATTTACAGAGAGCATATAGAACCACCACCATTGTGGAGAATAGGGCCGTTATATATAGTCATTCAGATGAGCAGGCCTAGTTATAGTTTATATGAGTATCTTCAGATACTAATTCACCGGTGTCAGCTGATGTTTCCAAAGAGCATCCTGAACCAACATCCGGCGAATCACATATATCTGAAGTGGAGGCAACATGGTTGCCCATGGAAACCTCTTCACTTAGACTTTCATCTAATCCTATTTCAATGTTGGAGCGAAGATGGTGTCTCATTCTTTTCAGCCATAAAGGAAGATCCCTGTCCATACATAATTTTAAACGATCATGGTGGACCACCAAAAATGGACCTTGCCAAGGTGACTGCAGTTTCTGGCTTTGCCCGATTTTAGTCGAAAGATCACCTTTATATACAACTTCTCTCGGCTCAAAAATGTTTAAGTAAAGATTCCGATTATATAGATGCGTTTGGCGACCCTGATTGGTACGTAGATATGTACGTGCATGTTTATGAACCTCAGCCAAAGCCGAAGCTAAACATGTTACCCATTCATCAGGGCCTTGCTTGGACGAAGAGGTATTGAAGGTTCCAAACAGAATATCCACAGGAGTTGCACGTGTTTTGGTGATTTCAAGAAGATCACAAAAAGTTCGGAAAAGAGAACCATCAAAATTCCCTCCTTGATCAGTATGGACTTCAATTGGACACCCAAAAGTTGCAATAAAATGAATAAAGAACTTTTGCTCAGGAATCGCTGCCATCTCAATCCACTTAGTGAATTGGTCCACCATCACCAGTACATACCTGTTCCCCTGTTCCCTCTCCTGGAAAGGCCCTAAAATGTCCAAATGTACACGTTCCATAGGAAAACCGGCATGGTACGTCCCAAGGGGTGCCCTGGCTTGCTTACTCACTTTCTTATTAATATTGCAGGTGGAGCAGCCGGAGACATATTGTTGGCAGCCAGTGGACATACCTGGCCAGTAAAAGGACTGTTTCAACTTCTGTAGGGTCTTATCTCTACCAAAATGACCCCCAGACTTTGAATCATGACAGAAGAACAGAATTTCGGTTCTCAAAGAATGTGGCACAACCAGACAACATCTAGCAGCGGGTACACCCTCCCAACGATAGTACAGAACCTTGTCTATTACCTTCAGTTGAGCTTGAAACATCCAAAGCGTTCGCACACCTGGTGAACTAAGTTTGAGTTCCGCTTCGGCAGGTGGACCGTTACTCAACCAGCTAAGTATTATATTTATCTCATTATCTGAGTGTTGAGTAGAAATGATATCTTCTTTATTATACATGTTGCACCAGTTTGTTTGAGTTTCTACTGTACTCCCTAAAAGTTCATCTAAATTTTGATCGACCTGTACTACATTATTGGTATCTGATGCACTCTTTTCTTTACATTTCAGGACCATATTTACAGCTAATGGTACAACATCATCAACATCCTGGTTGAATCGTTCCCACTGAAAGTGAATTCTATGACAATAGTTGCAACCGCCACAAGGAAGATCCTCAATTTGAACACCAGCCAAATAGCAGTCACATTGATCAATGGAATTTGGGATCCTGGACAAACCATCAGCGTTCAGATGTTTTTGACCAGGTCGATGCACAATTTGCATGTTATATTGGGACAGTTCCTCCAGCCATCTAGCGAGCTGACCTTCAATATGTTTGAAACGTGTCAACCACACCAGACTGTGATGGTCTGTACGCAGGAGAAATGATTTACCTAATAAGTAGTGCTTGAAGTGACGACAGAATTTGACGACAGCCAGAAGCTCTTTCCGGGTAGTGCAATATTTCTTGTGAGCAGGCAAAAGAACATGACTTGCAAAGCAAATAACCACCTCCTTCCCATCCTGCACCTGAGAAAGCTCTGCCCCTATTGTCTCATGGGAGGCATCTGTGTCCAATATAAACATTCCATCAGGTGTAGGAAATCGCAGACAAGGGGCACTAGTGACAGCCAGTTTCAACTTTTCGAAAGCAACTTGATGTTTGTCCAACCATTCGTATGGACCCTTGCAATTGTAAAGAGCATACAGATCAAGAGCAAGAGCTGCGAAATTCTGGACATGATCCCTGTGATAATTCAAGAAGCCCAGAAAAGATATCAACTGTTCCCGTGAGGTGGGAATTGGCCATTTTGAAACCGCCTCATGTTTAGCTGGAGTTACAGAAACCCCATTTGCATTGACAAGCTTCCCTAAGAATTCTACTTCTGTTTGAAAGAGAAAGCATTTTTTTGGTTTAAGCTTAAAATTGTGAAATCGAAATCTTTGGAACACTTCTTCAAGATTTTCAAGAGTTTGTGAAATACTTTTACCAAGAACATGATGAGCATGATGTTCAGGTAGTTCAGGAATAGACCGATTGAAGAGGTCCTGTAAATGAGCTGGAACCCTCTTACAGTGCTGCTCAATCGAAAAATCCTCAACTTTTGAAGACTTTATAAATATTATGTTTCTTGGAGCTGAAGATTCACCAAACACATCTGCAACTTCTTCCGCATTCGCAATAGAGGTTACAGGACTTGAATTCCGAGATTGACGCCGTCCACGGACATGATCCTCGGAGTCTGAATCCGAATACAGTCTGGACCTCATAGCAAAGGAACCTATCGAATCTGGAGAGCTAGGAGGACTATTAGTCTGATGGGCAGGTGGACTATTACACTGAGGATTGGCTATGGGCATCATCGAATGTTGCTCCAAGGTGTTTACTGGTGGAACCAAATGGCGCTCCTGATTTTGAGGATCATCTTTCCTGTCCCTGGATCCAGACCTGTAAATTCCATCTGGTGGAATGACATTTTTTATCTTGTCAATAGTGTTTGGGGTAGATGAACTAGGAAGAGCCATTGGGTCAACTGATTTTGGAGGTGAACGGGTATAAGCAGGATCAAATGATGCCAGAGCTTCCGTTTTAGGGATGGTTAGAGAATCAACGCGTGCGTTGAATTCGCTTCTTAATTCCAAAATCTGATGTCCTATATTTTCTGCCAATTCAGAAAACCTTCGGTCAGTATATCTAGTAAAATCATTAAACATCCCCTTCATTTCGGACATAAAATTAGCCATGTCTGACTTGGTACAGAAACCACTATCAGCTCCCGTAACATCCTTTGATGGGAATTCAATGAAGTTAGACACAATGAAGTCTTCCCATTTTTCTTTGGATAAGCCTGGTGTCTCTAGCAACAACTGTAAAGTCAGCTGCCCATGCTTCTCCCTCAATGCTATTATTTTTTCAGCTTTTTGACGCCCAACATTAGGTAGATTTAACAATTGTTCCAAATTAGCAGTTTGCATATTTAAAACCATTTTTATTCAGAACTTTTTTTAAATTACTATGAAAAAATGTAAATACCCCTTTTAAATTAAATAAAGTGTAACTACCCCTTTAAATTTGATAAAGTGTAACTACCCCTTTAAATTTGATAAAGTGTAACTACCCCTTTAAATTTGATAAATTGCTAATAAAATTGTATTAGAATAGAGTGTTTAGTTAATTGTATTATTATATTGTGCTTGTTGATAGATAGTTTGAACTGTATATAATTGAATAAACAATTGACCAATGTGAACCAACACCAAAATTAATTGATATCAGCTAAAGGTCACTGAGTGCTCAATTGTAGTATGCGTGGGAATAATAGTAAAACAATTGACCAATTAAATCACAGATTTTATGCACTTACTATGATGAACGTCAGCGTAACCTGAGTAATGTGTGTAACAAAAATCTGCTAAGTCGATTAGTCAACTATTATTAAGATTATATATATTATTATATTATCTACGCATTTATAATAAACTAAAGTTACTTGTTAACAACCAATTTGAACATTCATAAAACCGGTAAATAATATATTCACCGATTACTCGAACGCTATTGGCGGTAACTATAGTAAACAAAGGAAAAAAAAATGGCGTAGTAATACAATAACAAGTATTTATAGATTTACGTTGAAAAATACAGTTCCTATACTAATAATTACTCACTAGATAAGTTTCAATGTATGCTGCTACTCCCAAAGATAGATATAAAGATAAAATAACCAACCTTATCTGTCTATCTTGAGGAACTATTTTTTAACTCACAACGAATGAACTTCACGATCGTCGAAAACCAAAAGTTATCTCAGCGATTCGGTATTGTCGTGAATAAACCGACTTTACTAGTGACTCCACGACTTGTAACAAATCGAAAAATCAAGCGACGCCAGTTGTAGTAGAAACCGAGTAGTAGGTTCTTACAACGTAGAGTCTGGACATAAAGTGACGAGTTGATGACAAGAGGTGTAGTGAGTCACGTGACAGGTGGTTTCCTCCACAAACACATACACCAAGAATGGGGTTTAACGTTCACTCGACACAAACTAGGTCATATGGTTTGATTTTATTTCAATGATTCACTTGCGCATTTGGGTCTTTAGCAGTGATTGGGTAACGAGAGGATCCGGAGAAAACCCATGAGGTTGGACACGCGACCCTACTCCTTGCCACGTACAACCGGGGATTTGAAACCACGCCAGTTGACTCAATGGCAGGCCGTAGGATAAAGCGCGCACGCTAACCCACCAAGTTTGAACATTCTAACTGAATTCGAAGGGGCTTATTGTGTCCCTCGATGTGTGATGGACAGACGTGTGGACATAAAGGCTGGCAGACCCATTTTAATAGTCCCCTGCGTTCTTCGAAAGGTAGGGAATAATTACCCCCCCCCCTCCTGTCAACATTAAACCTCCCCATCTTCCTTCACACGATTAATGGGTTTCTTTTTAAGGGTAATAAAGCTGTTTTGGTCATATTACGCCACCTATTACACAGGATCTGGGTCTGAAGCTATTTGGGAAGTCAATGAGTCAAAGATTCCACAAGATCAACAAACAGGATATGTTGAAGTATTAGAATGATAAAAAAAACCTTTTATTCTCTATTACTCATTTTAGAAATAAATACTAAATTATTAATATCTATTCTCAGTGAGTTATTATTGCTTATTTCCTATTACCCAATATCTACACTAACAATTAGAAATTAATAACTCTGTCTTGTCCGTACAAATCCTATATGAGCATCCTAGCAAGCGCCTCAAAAATGTAGCAGGAGGGGCTTATGACTGGCAAAAATATATCTTACGAAGCTTGCCAATATCAAGTATGATATGGAAGGGTATCACTGCCAATATTAAATGCTCTGCTTAAATGTCAGGACAACAGTGATGTGACAGAGCACAAGTGTAAAATGTCAATAAAACCCCCAGCATTTTCCAATAAAACATTTGACACATTGCATTTGACGTTTTACATTTAACTTTGCCCTTACAGGTATTTTGTTGAGTTTATCATTACCAGTGTTAGGACTTTGTATATTGTATTTTCTACACAATCAATGAAACTTGAAATGCATGTATAGATTTTGGTTTCTTTGATATTCACACATATTTGATTATCACCCTTTATTGTAAGAAAAATCGTGTTTTTAGCATGAGGTTTCAACTATAAATATCAAATTTAAAAAACAAAAACGTTCAAATATATCACCGTTACTTCGTAATGTCGGTTGAGGTCGAATTTCATGAAAATCAAACCAAAACTGCCAGAGAAAATGGACGCCCTTCGTACGGAAATAGTGTAAACATGTGGCATATAAAGGTTGTGGACCCTCTAGAGGTAACAGTTTTGATCCGATTTTGATGAAACTTGAAATGCTTGTTTATAACCCAAAGATCTTTAGTTCCTTTCGATATTTGTGCACATCGGATCATAATTTCCTGAATTATAGCCCTTAATTGTTCGAAAAATCACATTTTTAGCTTGTGGTCCCTCTAGGAATTTAAAAACAAAAACCATTGTATATATCACGCTTACAACTTCATGCTGGTCCCTCTAGGAATTTAAAAACAAAAACCATTGTACATATCACGCTTACAACTTCATGCTGGTTGAATTCAAATTTTGTGAAAATCAGACCAAAACTGCCGTAAAATATCCGATTTTGATGAAACTCAAAAAGATCTTTGTTCCTTTCTATAATCGCGCATATCCGAATGTAACTTCCTGCTAGTGGGCGTATATTGTAAATATGGGTGCATGACAAGCAATTGTCTATTTGTAGTACTAGTATCTATGCTATGTATAAAAACTAAAACTGCTAGTAGTATAGATTCTCAAAACATTTTCAAAACTTTGTTGTCGGTAGACTATGTTACCTTGCATTTACTTGAGATAGAAATAACAGTACTTAACAATAACATTTTATTTACAATTATAATTGTCTTCAATATATTACATAAGTGTGTATCATACAACATCCTTACAGACTGAAATTATTCTCTTAATATGGAACCATATTAGGTAATATCAAGTACTATTGCTATAATATACATGTAGTTATAAGTTATTATTTTCTGTTTCGATGTATCTGCATGTATAATAATCTGTCTTGCTAATGCTAAATAAATTTTAGTAATTTGCTTTAGTAACATGGCTTTCGCAAGATTTTTCACAATAAACTCAACATTTGTTACCAAGCTATAATGCTAGAAGGTAATCCCACGATGCTGAGTGGCAAATTGTTTTTGTTCACAATGGATGATTTTACCCAATAATCAGGTAACAGTTTAGAAATTATCCAAAACAGAGCCTGAACTTCAGAAACTTGTTAACACACGGGATGTCACAATCCAGGCTACAGACCTTATCTAGTTTTTAAATTAAAGAGAAGAACATGTTGAACAGGACCCAGTGAGAATAATATAGAGAACTGTAATATTATGAACCAGGCTCAGCAATTAAAAACCTGAAAAATAAAAACAACAGTTTGATTACCAAATGTTATAGAAATGAGTGAGATAAACTAGACTAAGTAATTAAGAGTTTTAGTACATAAAGTTCAATTTAAATTCCTTGGTATATATGTTAATATGACCTTTATAACTTAGATCTATCCAAGTAGTAGTAGACCTATTTCAGTTAGGTATATTTAAATAGCGGTGGCTCATAGTTTCAAGTGCTGGTTCACTAGGAGGTCAAGGGTTCGACCCTTAGGTTGGCTGTGAAAGTTTCTTGCGATTTTCAGTGATGCCTGAAGGGAGAGTCTGTTAAGGAATAGTGTCTAGTATTATGATGGAACGGAAAGGTCCTGGGGAAATGTCGGTGTCCAGAATAAAAACCATACACTTCTCTGATAGAAACCATTCTAGATACTGCCATACACATGCTTTTTAAAAGACAATATTATTATTATCTGAAACAATACTCCAGATTCCTTGTTTTTCTTTTTCAGTGATAATTATGGCACAATCTATTGTGATTATAAACTAAGAGAAATTTTTACCAAGCAGTTCTAGCTGTTACAGCTTCACCTCTTACTAATCGTTTTCGATCATCTAATACGGGCTGTAATGATCGTGTTACACTGTTCCTGTACGGTAATAGAAAGTGTACGGGCAACTTGGTCAGCGATTTTAAACATTTTAGAGCTGACATTCGAATTTGCTGAAAATTAGAGAAAATTCTAAATATTTGTAAGAATATAATAAGTGTAGGAGACAATTATAGAAGTGAATGGAAAAGGACAACCTTACTGACGTCTGCATCTAATGTTAGTTTGATATCTAATTTTTCGGTATTGTACAGCTGTATATTCATATTTTGGAATTATAAGTTGAATTTATAAACGATTCAGTCATCTTATTTGTATAGTAATTATTGTATCCCTATTAATTCAAAACTCATATACCATACACTTTAATCTTTAACAAACTATTGTAAGCTCAATAATATTTGTTTTATGAAACTATGAACAAAGTTTGACTTTAAAATTAGAATAAAACCAAGTAAGATGTAAGTTTCACATCAACTGACAGATCTTGTTTGAAATATTTTCACATTCAGAACAGTAAGCAAAAACGATCTAGTGAATACAGCATAATACACATATTTTTTTTCAAACATCAAAAATTCAGACAGAAATGTCTTTCCCCTACACAACCTGATACCTTTAACACAGAATAAATACAGAAATATTTACCATGCTTTTTTGATATTGTGATAATTTCAATAACTGAGGTATTATTGCTTGCAGTTGTTTACATAGTATTATAGATCCCGAATCATCAGCACATAATGTTTGTATGGTTGCTAAGGTAAGTTGTAACAGATTTTCATCTTCATACACCAGAGAATTAATCAATAAAGGCAACAACTGAAAGAAATAATATAGCAATATAGAATACAAATTCATTCAAACACAGTAAGAGACTGGTTAAGTCAGATGGTAATTGAGAGAACACAGTGGTAAAACATTATTGTAGTGAGCAATTAAAGATAATAGGGTTGGCAGAGTAAAACAGACTTAAACACCATACATGATAATATTCATTCACGACTCTTATAAAGGTGAAATGAAATGGGGTTTAATTTCCTACACTTCTGCAGCAACCAGGTTAATGAAGTCCATGCTTTGGGGGATATATATGTGTTCATGATTTTTTTGTTTTAAACAAGAAATAACCATTTTTGAATAAAAAAATTTATTTAAAGGGGCATTATGAGAGATGAGATCAAGAGTGGACAGGTCTCCATATAATAGTTAAAAAAACAGATAAGGTAAAGCCAACATGCTGAAAATTTCAGTCAACTTGCTCCACTCTGAATCGAGATATTAGGTATTGAATTTTAGACCTAGCCTCGATTATCATTACGAAAGCGGGTACGATAAAAAACCAAAGTCTCATTTATCCATTTTGACGATGAATCATCCACTACAAAATTTATACAAATCCATTAAATATTGCAGGCTGGCGATGGCATCAAGAGTTTATTATGAGCTAATTATAAGCTAAGTAATGTTAAATTAATAATTTAGATAACATTTAAGGACTAAAGAAAGACCTGCAATAGCCAGATTTAGCTCTTGAATAATATATGTTTAATACTTACAGGTGGCAATTCAGAAAGAAACACATGTTTTGGTAATGGTTTAATTAAATGGGACAGAGCTATCAAATAGTTCTTCTTCAGTTCACCTATTAAAATAAATAACACATATAACTGTAGATTACATGACGTACAAGACTATAGAAATAACATCACACTTGTTATTGACATGGAAACATCAGGTTGATTACCATACGACAACAGTAAATCCAGTTATTTTTCAAATGGAAATAGTTTTGATCTACCAGGAAAAAAAATACAAATTTTACTGAAAGTAAATCTGTCTACAGGCTTATGCCAGTAGAGGTTACAATAAGTGGGCTAGATAATCCATACTAGAAAACATTCAACTTTTCAATTTTTAAGATAATGTTTGTATGTCTATTAATACATGCCCCATATTCTGTGTGAGATAAGTGGATTGACAATTAATTTGCACCAGGAATCAAATTCAAACAAACAGTCAACTATAGAGTTTTAGAAGTGATACAATAAGTTTTAAAGATAAAGTTCTTACTGTCATCTGACTGGTTATAGCCATTTAATATCTGTCCACAATGTTCTACAAATAATCGTTGTTGATAAAACATCTTAATATCAGCTTTCATTGTCCGGTTTAAAATATCTTCATATTCACTTAGTATTATAATAAAACTGTCTGCTGCTATATGACCCACTGTAGAATTACTTAATAAACTTATTAACTAAAAATATACACAAACAATTTTATGGGTTTTTTTTATCATTTGACAAAAAAAAAAGGAACATATAACAAAAATTTCCCTTTTAAAAATAAGTTCATAAATGTAACACTTTAGATGATCAATTCCAAAGAGATTAAAGTTATGTAAGAAAATTACTCCAGCACAATCATTTTTGCAGGCAAACTATATGTGAGATGTTTTGAAAATAAAGAAGGAGAAACACTGGTCTGTATAAGGAATATGTCTTCCATGAAGATTGCCTGCTGTTTACTAAATATCTTAATTTTAAAATAAAACAGTTGTTCTACATGTACCTTTTCAAAGTAGACTTTTCCAGTTGGATGATTTCTTAAAACTAGTGATTTTGTTACCCAAGCTAATAATAAAATACATCTTTCATTTTGTTTACAGGTGGTATCTTGAGTAAACACTGGTTTAATATACTCTTCTATTTTACTTACAATGATGTTTACATCCGATTCTAAAGCAATATAAAATATGTTTAGTATATAAGCTTTG
Source organism: Patella ulyssiponensis (assembly GCA_963678685.1). Taxonomy (NCBI): domain Eukaryota; kingdom Metazoa; phylum Mollusca; class Gastropoda; family Patellidae; genus Patella; species Patella ulyssiponensis. The sequence goes on from OY783229.1 coordinate 56,670,949, forward strand.
TAATAGTCTTCTTCAACAAACCATGAAATGGTTAAGGTAATGAATCTTGTAAACACAGTATTAAAATTTCAATTTAAAATACAAATTACCGGTCCTACTAAATTCCAGTGTGTTTGAACACTTACTTCTCATACATATCTGTGTGGTAACCAATGGAAAAAAATATGCAGCACATATCCAATAAAAAGATTGGCTAATGCTAAATTCAACATATCGCCTGATAGCATAATCGGTAATTGGCTCATTAGAAGGCCTATTGTAAATCCTGTATCTATTACAGAGATTATTAGTATATATACCTGGTAATTTGTTGATTAAACCAGCTAAACATTTTATAGGGTTTTCATCTATAGCTTCATCATCATTATTAATAGCTAATGCTAAAATATCAGCTAATATAACATCTTTATCTGGTAAATTTACCTACAATATCAATAACATTTATACCATCATTTTCTATATAATACCCAATCTATTAAAATCACTGATCATAATTTGTATCTTCTGGACAATATGAAATTTTTCGCAAATTAATTTGCTCTAAAATGAACTTAAAGATGGGTTTCCAGATACGTATTTATCGAGTGGTTATTGCCTATAAAAGTATGAAAATTTTGGTATATATGGAAAGTAGAGATATCCAATCTTACTAGAAAAAAACTGGATTCCCTGAAAAGCACTCATGGTGCATATACAGGACAAAAATGTAAGGGGTTCCCTTGATAGTCAGCCTGACGATTAAGAATACCTGCGTCGAAGGCTGCACGCAAACTTGAGCGCTTTGTGTACATATTGATAAACTTTATGAAGAAAAAGACGCAGGCAGTGGATAATCCAAGAATTTATAATTAGGATTCGATATTTGTAGTAAATAGTCAGCAATTACAGACATCGTCTTGTGTATGTAATGAATTCTCCCCTGTCTCCATCGCCGTTGCCATAGGTACTGAGAGGGGTAATCCCCTGACGCAAATATGGCCTTTTTTGATAGATTTTTATAGCAGGGTATACTTGGCAATTACACTGTTTTGAGAACGATTTGAAGCAAAATTATGATAAATTAACTGGTTTGAATATGTTTTTAGTTCTAATTTATCATCAAATCACCCAGTTTGTATCTAGGAATGTAACTTTAAGTAGATTATTCAATGTCTAATGGAGAAAACAAAATCAAATAACTGCAAAAGATATTCTCCTGGCTGGGATTCAATTGGATTAAAAAATGTTCACCTCCATTCTTATTGATAAAGCACCTAGAAAGTTCATCCAGATTTTTGTGGTTTCCCCTTGTCAGTGATGCCAGACAGAGGGACTGACAAGGACAGCTTCTAGTCGTTGGAATGGGACAAAACACAAAGATCCAGTGTACACATTGGTGTGCATGTTAAAAATCCCTTGGCAGTTGGAATTTGATGTACGAGTAGGCCATAGCACCACTGCCCAGGCAACATTTTCCTCATAGCACACTGTATGGCATATGCCCGCCTTCATTAGCCCAGTTTAGGAGCAGACCAGTAGGACGTTAAACCCAATTTACTTTCATTTCATTTACTAATAAAGCAGCACACATGTTATAGTAATCTACAACCCAACACCATTTGATGATTGAGTAAATAAGTAGTTATGTTAACAAACAAACAAAAACCCATTACATGCAGATGAAGTTTTTGTTTTTGATTTATCCTACTTAATGGTTTAAAAGAAAAACAACAACTGAAAAACTTACAGATTTATGTAATGAGCATATTACAGCTGATAATATTGGTAGTAATCTTCTCTCTTCGACAGATGACCTCTAAAATATAATTGATTACATACTATATTATCAATTCTAGACAGTTGTTTAGACCTGTGACACTGCCAGCACAAAGTGATTTAGCCTCTTAGCATGGTTCTGACTTGACATTTACATGTGTGTTCAGAAGGTTACACACTGGTTGTTAAAATTGTCATCATGAACATGATTTATTATTAAAACATTTCCGAAGTTATAGGAAGAAGTTCAGCCAGAAATCACTGTCAGATTAGTTTAGGATTTACCTTTAACGGTTGAATGTTACTGTTGTGTATAAATACTTCTATTATTTGTTTTACTATATTAGTTGATGCACTGAAAATTAAATACATGAGTATAATTAAACAATATTATTATTAATGTAGAATTAACATTATAATAACAAATAGAACAGTATTATTAATGTTGGAATAACATCATAATAACAGTATTATTGAAGTCCAGATGCAACAATGTAATTTGTCGCTAAAATGTGCGCTCAAATTGATTATTTAGCATTTAAGAAAACAAATTTAAAATACAAAGGCTTGATATTCTCCCGCCTTGGATTCAATCGGACTTAATACCAGCCTTTCATTAAATTTTATAGGACAACAAAATAGCGACTGGTTTATGGCACATGATCGATGAAATTTCAATTCTATATTTGTAACAGAAATGAACCATTTTTAAACTGATATTCATCTTTCACAATATTGTAGTTTGCAAGTGATTTCTATTATTTACATGGCACATCAAGTGTTTAATGAAGGAAAGATACAGCAGAAGACTAACAAATGATCATTCATTGGTGATCATTTTCAATACCATGAACTAACGTGACTAGGTTTAAAAATACAGCAGAAACTAACTCTGAAATTAGTTTCGTTGAAATAAACCACAATCCTACAAGAAAGTATTATGTTCAGCTTACTTGTTATCTATGGTTGCCATAGTAATTCTGTAAATACTAGCTAGATGTTGTATATTAGTTGTAGTAGTATAATAGTGTTGTATATGTTGTAATATTCTAGGTAGTATGGAATCTATAGTAAACTGTATAACATCACTAGATAGCTTGTTATTATTAATCATCGTATACAGGCTCTGGCTTAAAACTGTGCTACTACATAATTTATCTGTAGAAATTACAAACACCATGCATGTAGTTACCTCTCAAAAAATTTCAAATAAGTTCCTTATGAAAGTAAATATGAAAATTACATGCATGATACAATGAATATAATTATGGTCAATTTATCAATTAAGGAACTTAAGATTTCTATGATACTAAATTTTTTGTTTTGTAAAGTACAATTCTTGGTATGCCTTTTTTGATAAAAAGTATGAACTATTTCCAAACCATAAACATAAAAATAATTCTTACAGTCCACTTTTTAATATTTCTTAATACCATAAATAAACATAAAAGTAATTCTTTCTGTCCCTTTTCTGATAAAAAAAAGTATTAAATATTTTCTAGCCATAAATAAATATCAATGTAATTCTTACCATTACTATTTGTTAGTTGTAGAAATATTATATCACAAACATCTTTCATTAGAGAAACCTGGTTAGATATATCAGCTATTATAGATAATAATTCATCTGCTGGTACATGATATTCTCCTTCAATATCCATCTTTTCTGTAATACACAAAATATAAAGGAGTTAATTTATTAATTAAATGTGCAGACAGACTGATAGCTTCAACATTTTGGATTTAATAACATGAAGATGAAACTAATAACACTTTTTTATCTAACTTTATTAGAATATTAACACAGGGTACAATGTGTTATGGATATATAATGCACTAATCTATTTTGATCAGCACATGCTAGACTTTAACAAGCAAATGATACAAATAAATGGGAAAAAGACAATATATATGAAAATGGACCCTTATTTGTAAATAGAAATACCTTTAAATATGCACAACACCTTCAAGTAATATTCCCAATTTTCCAATTAATGGAAATTAATGGAAAACCATTTTATTAAAAAATATGTTCCTTGACTTAATAGTCAATAAGTAACAATTGACCAGTAACTTCATTAATTTTCTTAAATCTATCCCAGAATTATCTTCCACTCATTGTTCGTAATTGCTACTTACCATACTTGAGAGCTTCCATCAAATTAGGCAAAATTGAAGTCTTGACCACATCAGTAAACTTCTCAGATAAAATTTTCAATGCTGATACAGTTTCACATCTAATAAATAATTTTGAAAACAATATTTTGTATCAATATTTATATTGAGACAGAATTTTTAGGTTTACTTTGAAGAAGAACAAAAATACTATATCATTTGATAATCTGCGTCTTCGATTCATTGATAAAAGAATGGTGTCCGTTGATTTCTTACAACTCTATCACGGTCATTTGAAAAAAGCCCTTCCACTGTGAGTAAAGGCAAATTAAACCGACTTTACCTTATTATCTTGTCTTTATTGTAAAGAAGTTTTTTAACAAGGTGGTGTCCGAGTTCGTCTGCTTCTTTTTCAGTTAAAACATTTCTACAATTAAAGATGGCTGCCACTCCTTGGATACCATGACAACTCATGTCTTTATCTCGTGTAGTAATAAGGTCTGTATATGTTTTGAGTAAATCGGTTTTATGTGACTTAACTATGGATAACACTAAAAAATATTTTCAATAAAAGATAATGAATATTCAAAGAATAAAACAATTGCATTTTTCATTTTTTCAATACAATGAGGTAGAATTTCAGTCAACGTCGACAATATTTAAATTTTATAATGATGACTGAATATAAATACCATTGCCCATTTCTCAATAAATTCATGCTATTCTTGGAATGTGTTAATTTATTACAGGCATAATTCTGGTAGAACGGTTAACCAAGTAAGTAAGACATAAGACAGGTCTTTCCATTAAGATTTTGGACTGGATAATTTAATCACAGCTTAATGTGTAGGCTGCATCCAGTTTTCAATAGGTGACAGGTATGTAATATATTTAGTGTAGATTACAATGATTTAACTTTACCTGAATCTGTATCGTGACTGGATGCACAGGTAATATATATGTTTAAAATATCTATTAAACACCTTCTACATAATATCTGTAAAACATCAAAACAATACTCTCATTTCATTGTTCTCCTTATATATTTAATACTGTAATAATACAGAATCGGAGTAAGATCTGATCAGGGATCTTAACTTGTTAAGCGTGACGTTTTTAAAACATTAACTACCCCCTATTGTGTAATTAATTTGACGAAAAAAGTCATTTTTGGACCTTTTTATTTCGGATTGGATAAATAGGTTGGGGAAAATACCTCCAAGGCATAATATTACGCCCTTCACGTGCACCCAACGTGTACACGGGACCTCGCTTTGTCGTCGTATCTAAACGTGACTCAAAGATATAAGATGTACCTGTGATATGGTAATACAATAGATAATAGTATACCTGTGTTTGATTGTGATATTGTAATAAAATAGCTGATATTAGATGTACCTGTGTTTGATTGTGTGATAATGTAATAATATAGATGATATAACTGTACCTGTGTTTGATTGTGATATTGTAATAATATAGCTGATATAACTCTAGTTAGCACCATACAGCATGCTATAGAACTAGTTCTACATATGCAATGTAATAATGAACTAGTACTATATAATATCTTTACATCAGACTTCAACAAATACACTCTATATTCTTAAAACAGGAGGAAAAAAAACATATTACTAAAATGAATATAATATCATTAAGTTAAATTAATAACACAAATGCTAAAGTGGGTGGTGATGTAGTTGGGATGACAATACGCATGATATGTAGAATAGGCAAATTATTCATAATTGTATTATTCACAGAACATAAAGAAAATAGGTTGCCAGGCAACGAAACATACGCCCACACAGCAGCCAAATCGTCCGGGCAGTCAACAAGAGCTGTTGCATTTTAAGTAATCATCAGAAAATCATAATTCAAACTCACCCATAACTACGGTGTAACTGTGATATAATCAAACGTTTTTTTAAATCAGATAATAATTGTGACCTCCAGAGGGACCACAAGCTAAAAAGGGTGATTTTTCGTACAATCAGGGGCCATGATTCAGGAAGTTACGATCCGATATGGGCAAATATGCAATGGAACCAAGATCATTAGGTTATAAACATGTATTTCAAGTTTCATCAAAATCAGTTCAAAATTGTGACCTCTATAGGGCCCACAACCTTGATATAACATATTTTTACACAATTCGCGTACAGACGGCGGCCATTTTATCCGTCAACTCTGGTCTGATTTTCACAAAATTCAAATTCTCTCTTCATTACCATGAAACCATGATATAATCAAACGGTTTTTTAAATCGGATAATAATTTTGACCTCCAGAGGGACCACAAGCTCACAAAAGCGATTTTTCGGACAATCAGGGGACATAATTCAGGAAGTTATGATTCGATGGGCGCAAATATCGAAAGGAACCAAGATCTTTGGGTTATAAACATGCATGTCACGTTTCATCAAAATCGGTTCAAAATTGTGACCTCTATAAGGTCCACAACCTTGATATAACATATTTTCACACCATTCGCGTACAAACGGCGGCCATTTTGTACGTCAATTTTGGGGCCGATTTTCACGAAATTCGAAATTAACCTTCATAACCATGGAACGGTGATATAATCAAACGTTTTTTTAAATCGGATAACAATTTTGACCTCCAGAGGAACCACAAGCTAAAAAGGGCGATTTTTCGGACAATCAGGGGCCATGATTCAGGAAGTTACAATCCGATATGGGCAAATATGCAATGGAACCAAGATCATTAGGTTATAAACATGTATTTCAAGTTTCATCAAAATCAGTTCAAAATTGTGACCTCTATAGGGCCCACAACCTTGATATAACATATTTTTACACAATTCGCGTACAAACGGCGTCCATTTTGTCCGTCAATTTTGGTCCGATTTTCACGAAATTCGAACTCAACCTTCATAACCATGGAATGGTGATATAATCAAACGATTTTTTAAATCGGTTAACAATTTTGACCTCCAGAGGGACCACAAGCTAAAAAGGGCGATTTTTCGGACAATCAAGGGCCATAATTCAGGAAGTTATGATCCGATTGGCGCAAATATCGAAAGGAACCAAGATCTTTGAGTTATAAACATACATGTCAAGTTTCATCAAAATCGGTTCAAAATTGTGACCTCTATAGGGCCCACAACCTTGATATAACATATTTTCACACCATTCGCGTACAAACGGCGGCCATTTTGTCTTTCAATTTTGGTCCGATTTTCACGAAATTTGAATTCAACCTTCATAACCATGGAACGGTGATATAATCAAACGTTTTTTTAAATCGGTTAACAATTTTGACTTCCAGAGGGACCACAAGCTAAAAAGGGCGATTTTTCGGACAATCAGGGGCCATAATTCAGGAAGTTACGATCCAATGCGCGCAAATATCGAAAGGAACCAAGATCTTTGGGTTATAAACATACATGTCAAGTTTCATCAAAATCGGTTCAAAATTGTGACCTCTATAAGGTCCACAACCTTGATATAACATATTTTCACACTATTCGCGTACAAACGGCGGCCATTTTGTCCGTCAATTTTGGTCCGATTTTCACGAAATTCGAACTCAACCTTCATAACCATGGGACGGTGATATAATCAAACGGTTTTTTAAATCGGATAACAATTTTGACCTCCAGAGGGACCACAAGCTAAAAAGGGCGATTTTTCGGAGAATCAGGGGCCATAATTCAGGAAGTTACGATCCGATTGGCGCAAATATCGAAAGGAACCAAGATCTTTGGGTTATAAACATGCATTTTAAGTTTCATCCAAATCGGTTCAAAATTGTGACCTCTACACTGTTCACAAGCTAAAAAACATGATTTTTCGTACAATCAGGGGCCATAACCCATGAAGTTACGGTCCGATACATGCCAATATCGAAAGGAACCGAGATCTTAGGGTGATAAACGTATATTTTAAGTTTCATTGAAATCAGATAAAAATTGTGACCTGTAGACTGTTCACAAACAATTGTGGACGGACGGACGGACGTCCGGACGGACGGACGAACAGGGGCGACGACAATATACGTCCACATGAAAATGTGGGCGTATAAAAAACTGCATACAAGGAATTTTCACATCTGTATTTAATTTAATAAACAAAGACACAGTTAGATAGAAAAGATGTAATGATTTACCTGCTAATATTTCTTCTATATAACTCTTTAAAACAGATGGTGAGTCAATCTGAAATATACATGATAAAACATAAACAGCTGTCAATAAATCAAATGACAAGGAGGGTGACTCAGTATGAAATATACACCACAAAACAAAAAAAAACTAATTTCACAGAAAATCACAAATTCAAAAAGTGATATTTCTAATAAAAGAAATAATCAAGATTCCAGTGAATATGAATGAACTTTAAGCTAAAATTGACAAACAAAATATGATAGCTATTTATACACGATCATGCAGATAAAAAAATTAAAGATAGGCTGGCAATGCCAGGCAGGATACGTCCACATTTTCGAGAGATGGATAGAGAACAAGCAATACCAAAAGTGATTTTTCCTACATCATTAAGTCCTGTATTTCATACTGTATTGAGAGCAGCCATTTTGTTGGTCAGTTCCAGTCTGATATTCATGAAATTCGAAGCCGACAATCATTATGGTGTGACGGTACACAACCTAGAAATGTGACTTTTCGTCAAAATCGGATAAGAATTGTGACCTGTAGAGAGTCCACAACCATGATAAACCATATTTTTACACTATTCGCGTACAAACGGCGACCATTTCGTCAGCAATTTTGGTACGATTTTCACGAAATTCGAACTCAACCTTCCTTACGGTGCAACAGTAATATAATCAGAGTTTTTTTTTAAATCGGATAATAATTGTTCGAGAGATAGATAGAGAACAAGCAATACCGAAAGTGATTTTTCCTACAATCGAAGGCCATAATTCATTAAGTTACAATTTGATATGCGCAAATATCGAAAAGAATAAAGATCTTTAGGTTATAAACATGCATTTCAGGTTTCATCAAAATCGAATTAAAATTGTGAGCTCTACAGGGTCCACAACTTTGATATACCATATTTTTACACAATTCACGTACAAACGGCGGCCATTTTGTATGGCAATTATGGTCCAATTTTCTCGAAATTCGAACTCAACCTTCCGTAGGGTGTAACGGTGATAGAGTCAAACGTCTTTTTAAATCAAATAATAATTGTGACCTCCAGAGGGACCATAGGCGATTTTGCGTACAATCAGGGGCCATAATTCAGGAAGTTACGATCCGATATGCGCAAATATCGAAAGGAACCAAGACCTTTGGGTTATAACCATGCATTACAAGTTTCATCAAAATCGAATTAAAATTGTGACCTCTACAGGGCCCACAACATTGATATACCATTTTTTAACAGTATTCGCGTACAAACAGCGGCCATTTTGTATGGCAATTTTGGTCCGATTTTCCCGAAATTCGAACTCAACCTTCCTTAGGGTGTAACGGTGATATAATCGAACGTTTTTTTAAATCGGATAATAATTGTGACCTCCAGAGGGACCATAAGCTAAAAAAGGTGATTTTTCGGACAATCAGGGGCCATAATTCAGGAAATTACGTTCCGATAGGCGCAAATATCGAAAGGAACCAAGATCTTTGGGTTATAAACATGCATGTCAAGTTTCATCAAAATCGGTTCAAAATTGTGACCTCTATAGGGTCCACAAGCTAAAAACGTGATTTTTCGTACAATCAGGGGCCATAATCCATGAAGTTATGATCCGATACATGCCAATATCGAAAGCAGCCGAGATCTTATGGGGATAAACCTATATTTCAAGTTTCGTCAAAATCAGATAAGAATTGTGACCTGTAGAGAGTCCATAAACAAATTGTGGACGGACGGACGGACGGGGACGACGACATAATACGTCCACATGAAAATGTGGACGTATAAAAATATTGATACTCACATCTGCTATATCTGATGATAAAGTAGATATAATAGATGATAAAGCCTTTAACCCTGCATATTTTACTTGTTCACTTTCTTCTTCTACAACCTTTACAGATATACAGTAATTGTTAATATACATCAAAACAGTAACCTAATACAAATCTATATTTAATATAGCATCTTTCAATTATATTTTCTGTGCATGCTGTATAAATTGGTAAAGGGGCAGATCAAATAAACCTTATAGAGCTAAAGTAACAAAACTCTTGACACATATTTCAGTAGGTATTGCCATGTCAGGTACTACCATGTTAAATTTATGTTTGATATATGCCAATATTCATCAGATTGCCAGACGATTGGTCAACCATGTGCAGAACACCAGACATAAAATTTCATCACATGTAATTTTCACTTGGATATAATCATCATATTTACCACTGACTTTATGTTTAAAATATTTACCTCTTTTCTGATACAAGAATAGAAGGAACTAATATATTCTTTTAATGCACTGCTACCATATACACCAGCACACTCAGCCTAAAATAATAACAGAACAAATAGTTACATCTAAGCTGTAAAACTTACAACTGTATTTTACAATAGTCAATCCAGGAAGGTTGAATAAAAAAGACAGATAGTAAAAGCAATAGAGATAAAATATTTATACTTACTAGTGTTTGTAAGGAATCTATTTTAGCTGATTGTATATCTGAAGTGAGTTTTTCTAACAGTAAAGGCAAACAATATTCACCAAATAAAGGTGTAGAAGCTAGACAAGCTCTCAGAGATAAAACCAAATCTTCTTTAGTTATACCATGGGGGTTATCTGGTGGCTGATGAAAAAAAAATAATATTAATAATCACTATAGTCTTTTCATGAGTGTAGTTACACTTTTATCTTTACTAGCTGTGTTAAGCAAACATTGCACAGCTTATGTTAGTAAATAAAATTTGACGTTGAAAAAAACCTATTCCACTAAATGAACGCAGGTATTTAATTTTGTTATTGCATTACAATTAAAGATTTACTATAAATTTGTGTTACAATTAAAGATGAAATAATGAAATCTGGGGATTTGTTGATAAAACTCTATCAAAGCAACAGATATTAAACAGATCTGACATGAATATAGATTGGTCTTGTGACCTCAACTACCACCAGTGTACAAGTAGGTATCATCATGTAACCTTAATACAAGTTCAACTTTGCATATTTCCATGTGTATAGTGTAGACAACACCATTTATTGATTTGTAACAGAATTGACAGAACTGTGGAAGACCTCTGTATCACTGGATTTGCCTATGGGTAGCCTCTAAAATAAAATGACAATAATTGAATACGAACCGGTGTAAAACTAACAGGAAAATAACAAGAAATCACTTCAAACATTTCTTCAACAAAAACACCTGCAAAGAAAAAAACATGAATAACTGTGTATTATAGCTAGAGCTCCTGCCACATGCTTAAAGTTTTACTATTTATACAGAAAGGGGTCTTCAGCAGTGGGAGGAAACCAGAGGTCCTGGAGAAAGAGAGAGAATGGGGTTTAACATCCACTTGATACAAACTAGATCATTTTGGGACTAACATACGGTTTAATTTCATTTCAATAATTCAATTGCCCATAGGGGTCTTTAGCAGTGGGAGGAAACCGGAGGACCGGGAGAAAACCCATGAGGTTGGATAGACAACTCTAGCCCTTGTCACTTACAACCGGAGAATCGAAACCATGCGAGTTGATTCAATAACAGACCATCCCACCTCCCCCCACAAATTATAACCGGGTTTTTCATATGAACAGCTGTTTTCCAGAACATGATCAATGTTATTCAAGCTCAGATAAGGTCATTTTTCTAATCTAGTCTGCGGCTAACCCCCTGATCCATTCAATGAATTTGCATTGTTCGTGTGTTTGTGATTTCTATGTGAATTACGTGTGGTGCAGTCCCTCTGCTCTTACAATTAGAATCAAACATTAAGTTACATGTACCTAAAGAGAAGTTCAAGATAACTGTTTTAGATATCTGAAAGGCTAAAATCAAGTTCCGTGGATCCTTCTCTGCATCCATAGTTTGAATATATCCATGTACAAAATCACTCTTCATTGTCTGTAACTCTGAAAATTAACACTAACTCATATTATGACAATAGACATTGTCCAAGCATTATCATAACCAACAAGTGGTAGCCATGAAAGATATGCCCACATTTTGCAAGAGGTGAACAGAGAAGAAGTTTTGATCCAATTGTCACAAAATTCAAACTCACCATCCTTATGGTGTAACAGTGATTTGAACATTTTTTTTTAGACAGGATAAAAACTGTTACCTCTTGAGGGAACATAAGCTTAAAGTGCAATTTTTCATACAATCAGGAACCATCGAGAGTTTATTATGGTCTGGATAAGTTAATTAATGTCTAATTGATAATTTAGAAAACATTTCAGGCCTAAAGAAAGACTTGTAATTGGCAGATTTAGCTCTTGCATAATGCATGTTTAATCTGATACTTATGAATGCAGAAAAACATTCCTAAAAATCTAAGCATATACCTGCAAGTTTTGTTGATAATAAACTATTGATAATATTATAGACACTCCTTCGATCTACTTGACTCAACGACTGGTTTTGGACCTCTCTAAATATTTGACGACAAATCTGTTCAGAACATCCATCAGGTAAATTATCAAATGTCACCTGAAATATACAGAGCACATAAGAACAAATCATGTTCAATTTAATCAATGCCATTTTCAATAAAAAGAAAACTACTCTGAGGTTTTTGAAATGACAATAATTTTTAATTCTGAGGATATTACCATGCCCTTGTGCTAATGGAAAAATGTGTTCGAGTTTTCTTGAGATCTTGTCATAATAGGGGAGAGCCGCTGCTCTCACTAAACTTGTCCAAAAATAGAAAGAAGAAGACCAACCATCTAGTTTCAATAGACGTTATAATCACATCTAGAAACTGAAGGTGTTTGATCCAAATGTAGGCCGTGAAAGTTGATCTGGATTTTCTGGAGTGGTTCGACACAGGGCCTGGCATGGGACAACATATTGACGTTCAGAAAAAACAAAAAAACACTGGCGTGTTTGAAAAAGAACTCTCTGACAAAATAAGAGTAGACTGTAGTACAGTCAGTGCAGACAATTAGGATGTTAAAGCGGATTTCATGTCATAATTACACCTAGAACAGTCTTCTACAAATAATTGTCCAAACATTTTTTCCAGTTTGATTTACATTGTTTATTTGAACAAACCACAGTCAGTTACTATTGCATGCTAAAAACACATTGACGTAAATAAAATAGTATCTAATTGTGTTGCACTGATCTGACATAGTGTACATGGATCGACAGAACGTCTATTCACTTGGATGTTGAAATGATGCCTTCTAATTTATGCGGGTTGAAGATGCGAATCAAATTAAAATAATTACCAAAGCCGCCAATGCATGAAGTGTTGGTGGCTGAATAGAATGATGGTCACATAACTTTTCACATAAAAATCTTGTTAAAACATCAACTAAAAACATAAAATTGAAATAAGAATCTAATCCAAGCAAGAGTTTTTATTCAAATAACCAATATTAGTAACAAAATATTTCAAAAGCTTATAATTGCTTATATGTAAATTATGCTTGAAAATATAAGTATTTATGTTTTATCACTAGATCTGCGTAATTCTTTTAAAACATGGGCCTCAAATTCAACAAAATTTAAAATTTGGAAAGAAAATATAAGACAAAAAAAAATACATTAATCAAACATTATGTTTACCTTCTTGACCAGACAAACAACTAGTTGAGATATTATGTAAGATATCTGCTATTAATTTAGTGGCGCATCCTCGAATACTTGTGTCAGTATTGGTTAAGGAAGGTCTGGAATAAAAAAAATCAGTAACTGACCATTACATAATTCAAATCATTTATTTTCCTATCACCCATTCAATTATTATATGACAACTAACTCAAAATGTGTAATGCTTACTTATCAATCGCATTACCCCAGATCTTTTGACTTATCTGAGTCAGGAATTACATTTCAAATTATTAAGTTAAATCCCTAACATACTATAAAGAAGATACAGAAGTTCAGAACATACATATTAAAAAGCAATCTTGGACACTTGGTCTTAAAATCAATCAATCCTCCTAACATAAATTAAGGCAATCTAAAGTTGATATTTCTCTCTATTTATGTCACACCCTTATATATCCCCGCCAGTAGACAAGTGAAGGATAACACATTTCTATCCATAAACTTTACAGACAGAGAGAGAGAGGGTGAAAGAGAGTTTAACGTCCACTGGACACAAACTAGGTCATTTCAAGACTAGCATATGTTTTAAATTTATTCAAATAATTTGCTTGTGCAATGGGGTTCTTTCGCAGTTGGGGGGAAACCCAAGAACCAAGGGAATCGAAACCATGCCACTTGCCAGTTGACTCAATGAAATTAAATGTAGTTTAACATCCTACTGTTCCGCTCCTAATGAAGACAGGCATACGCCATACAGTGTGCTATGAGGGAAATTTTGCCAGGGCAGCGGCTTTGTTGCCTACTCTTATATTGAATTCAAACTGCCAAGGCCAAGGGATCTTTTATGTGCACGCCAATGTGTGTACACGGGACCTGGGTTTTCCATACCATCCAAATGACTAGACCTTGTCAGGCCCGCCGTCCTGGATCACTGACAAGAGGAAACCACACCGGAAAATTGACTCGATGACAGTCCTTATGACAACATGACCTCTAACTCTAACCCAGTTTATTTTGAGAGAGAGAGAGAGAGAGAAATGGGGTTTAACGTCCACTCGACACAAACTAGGTCATTTTGGGACTAACATGGTTTCAATTTTATTTCAATAATTCGCTTGCGCGTAGGGGTCTTTAGCAGTGGGAGGAAACTGGAGTGCCCGGAGGAAACCCACGAGGTTGAGAAGGCGCCCCTAGCCCCCTATCTCCATTCCACATACACTCACATCAGGGATCGAAACCACAGCCGCAAGCCAGAGGTGACCGTCCAGCCAGAGGTCGAAGTGCGGCACTCTAGACCACTAGGCCATCCCAACCCCCTTTATTTTGATTTAATCATCTAAATTACTATATAAAGAACAGTATCTAGCTCTCTCATTTATTAAATTTAAACGGGGAAATTTTTTTACTAGTCTTCTGATGACTTACAGATTTAATATTTATATGTTATTGAATTTCAAAATCTAGCTACATTTATTAGTGGAGTTTGACTTGACTCTGTATTCTTGCCACCAAAGTTTGAAAACATGTAAATATATATACATGTAGCTAGCAATAATTGAAAGTTAAAAATTGATTACCATACCCCAAGTGCTCCATACACGCAAGTAGTTGTATGCTTCCATTCTGCAACCCTGAAAGGGAATTTAAAATGAAAACTAAACTTTATGATTCTAAATAATCCAACTTTCAAGGTATTTTCTAAGGGTGGCATTGATGGCCAGATATACCTAATCAGAATAACAGATTGATAGATTTTAGGACCATAAATTTGCAAAATTTGTTTGCAAGGTAACACACCTTACATCTATTATCTAATAAGTAATAATTTTGTAGCAATGTTCTTGCAGTGCGATACATTTCGCATTGCTCTTTTGAAACTAAGCTGGTTCTGACAATGTCTCATTTGGACCAAAAACATCCCCTTCTGCCAAGAAAGGGACATATTTTTAACAGGATGTTGTATCGCACATACTGACTCTAGCGAGGTAAGCAAGGTCTTTTTTTCTTGTTAAAATGTTCCTTTACACAGCATTGTGTCTACAGGCGTTCATAGGGACTGACACATGATTGTTTAGCAGTAAAATGTTGCCCAGTAAAGTCAATCTAATTAAAATGTAGATCTATATTTCATTTCGTTTCTTATACTTTCCATGGCCTATACTACATGTAGATGTAAAAAGTTATAGTGTGAGTTCACGTCAGGTCTCAAGTAAGCGACATATGACCCTATAACGCCGGTCATTTGATTAACCAATCAGAATATTGATGTTGCAAGTGGCCATGCTTTGCTGGCTTTGTTTTGATTTCTATCGCTGCTCATGTCTACCCACGGTTCCGCACAAAAAAAGGTCAAGCACTCGATTTGACAGACCATTTGATTGGCTGACCCCTCATTTCAAGCAGAACACGAGTTGAATATTAAATAACAACTCTTCCAGAAGATCCAAGTGTAGTAAAATGAAAATTGAACTATAAAAACCAAACGAAATAGGATTTGTGTTTTAATCAGATTGCAGTAAAGATGACTGGGATTCGAAAAATTTACGACAAGGATTCAATAAGGCGGTTCCTGAACGTTCAAATTAAGTGTAATCACTCATTAAATGAGGCCGACGTTCAGTGCTGGCCCAATGCTGGCTACAGCCTGGCTAGTGCCGTAGTAGTCCAGCTCTGGACGTCAGTCTATCGTTACACTCGCCTGTACGTCCAGAGACCGTGTACTTGACTCCTTGGCGAAAAAATTTACAAACTCAGGCAAAAAAGATGAAACGAAATTTAGGTAAGCCGGGGGCAGAAAAATCAGATTTTTGAAAAGAATTTGATTGTAAATTATTGTAATTGGTCTCAGCAAAGCAATAAATGATTGAAGATTCTGAACTTTTCAAAGATTAAAATTTTTTCTCCCAGGCATACCTAAATTTCGTTTCATCTTTTTTGCCTGAGTTTGTAAATTTGTGCATTACCCCTTTCAATGAAGTCGGGCAAATAGGATAGAAGAGAGGGATGTGTTTTTTAACAGCGTGTTGTGTCTCTCATACTGGTTCTAGAGGGGTAAGCAAGGTCTTATTTTCTCACTAAGATGTTCATTTACATGTACATTTGTCAGGCGTCCACAGGGACTGACACGCGACCGTTTAGCAGTAAAAAGTTGCCCAGTAAAATTGACTGGGAACTCAAACTTTTTCGCCAAGGAGTCAAGTACACGGTCTCTGGACGTACATGTACAGGCGAGTGTAACGATAGACTGACGTCTAGAAATGGATCCACTACTGCTGTCTTCCGTTTTACTCCAGTCGCAGTAGTGGTTTTTCATACCGAGTTCCTTTGCGCAAGTTTTTTAGTCAAATGACTACAAAAAGTTTACTGGCCTACAGCTCGCTTAATTTACAAATAAACTGACCCAAAACAGTACTGCACGCAGCTCAACATATAATAAATCAATTCTTATTGAAATAAAGGTGAGGCCTTACCGCATAATTATAAGATTTGATGAAACCCATCTCCCACGCGAAATTTCAACTGGCCGACCGTCATGGCCGCAAGTTGCGTAATACGTCATTAGGCCTACAACATAAACAGCGCTATGCAGAGAAACACTGTTCGATAACTATTTTAATGGTCCAGTCTTCACTATTTGTGATAGAATTACTTATATTAATATAGAGCGAAGCTCTAAAGCATCGCGCGAAGCGCGGTGCTTGAGCAAAGCTCTTTTCCGGTAACACAGGAGCGTAAGCAAAATGTCACCCACAGACTGTTGATTAAAAAAAATTTCAGACCGGAACCGGATACACTGGGCAAAATTGGCAATGCGCATGTCTGGCAATGCGCATGTCAGCGCATGTCAACTTACCAAATCTCGCCCAAGCGAGATTTCGCGTCTCTAAGAAATATTTCTATGACGCGTCGAATGAATGACGTCACATATTTTTGACGTCAATGAAAATTCTCACACTTTTTTGTTCTTTTTGCAAAAACCAGCTTCGCTCTACTCAGGCAAGGCCTGTTACATATTACAAACTGTAATGATGTGTGTTGACAATTGTGCGTTTGAACCTACTTGAACTTGCGTAAGGGGTCTTAGACTGTACCAATTGTTACCTTTAACACAGTTTAAGGTAACAAGTATAGTTACTAGACTGACGTCCAGAGCTGGACTCGTGCCGTAGTGGACGCGTTCTAGCATTCGATTTATCTCATTATGTAAGATGATGGCATCTTCAGTTATTAGCCTAGTAGGAAATCTCCTTGATTGTATTGTATGCTAATGTAATTTGGTACCTTCTGCAATTTTTGAAGGTGTTATATCGCTAGGTTCTTGTAAATAGTCTTCCACCAATTTCTTCCACATGGCGGCTGACATTTTGTAGTTTATTACAAATTGTGGAACGACAAAACGAACTGGCGAATTAAATTTTAAAAACAGAAATATTGATGAATTTTGATCAAAATATAAATCATTCACAAATTTGAATCTAAACATTAGTTGCAAGAAACAGTTTGCAAGATATTCATCATAAACGCAAACGTGATTATGTATAAATTACTTATTTCGTTTCATTATATTACGATGTTAAGTTTTCAAAACAAGCACCTGTTTTGGTTTTCCGCAGGAAATATTTCGTAAAAATCTCAAAATATATTTTTGTTAGAAAATATCCCAATTTTAAATGAGTAATTTGTGAAATATGTATATATTAAAGAGTGTTGATTTTAAGTTGTATCTCAAAAGGATATTTCATGCACAGTCGACCAATCAAATAAGTTACTTTTCGCAATGTGGGTCGTGACGTCATTTTAACCCAAAGGTGAATGAATACCATGAAAAATCTATTGTATGTAAAAACAAAATAAGGAAAATATAAATAACCACACGAAGCAGTCTCCCCCTCCCTTGACAATATGGGAGGGTGTATAGGGGCTCATAGAGATAATGGACCCCCATCGGGCGAATCTTCCGACATGACAGGTGGGTATTTAGTGTCGGTTTGTTGAGTCGACAGCATTGTTTGTTTACATATATTTTTTTATTATTCAAGTCACTTCCAGCCAGACTGTCTTAAAGAAGCCTGGCAGTCTGCATAGAGACCAACAATTATCGATATGTCACCATTAATCGATGATGTCTTTCATGGGTCAAATAATGAATGACAACTGATACTGTAACCTGGGTATCCTGTATCTAATCTAGCACTAATTTCTTTCACATTTATTTAATATCAAATCTTTGTTAAAAAAAAATGGCAAAAATTGTTTAAAATTACCAAAATTCATCTTTTTTGTTCTTGTGTCTAGTTTAAAGCAGACTGATCAATTTTGATAATGAGTGTCCAATATACAACTACATGTATTTAATTTCTCCATCACTTTTAAAAAGATTATTCATTTACACATCAATAAACAGTGAATGTGATGGAGAAATTAAGCACTTGTAAATTGGTTACTCATTATCAAAATTAAACAATCAGCCTTAAACTGGATACAAGTACAGATTAAATGATTTTGGGTGATTTTAAATTATTTTTAAGAACTTTTAAACCAAGATTTGGTATTAAACAATGTGATAGAAATTAGTGCTAAATAGACAAGATCGAAATGATACCAGGGTTACACCTCTGTTAATTAAATGAATGCATACTTAGAAATATTATAAATAACTAACAGTGACATACTCTTAAAATAACTTTGTGACCTGTCAATATTATACAGTCATATTTTGTAGTCAACCCAATATAGTTCCACAGGCAGTGTCAGGCATTACAAGATTGAATGCATCTGTTATCTCATAAAGTTTTAACATAATAATATGTACCGGTACCCTGAATCTGATAGCACTGTTTACATTAAAACCTATTATCATTGAATCACAAAATCCCTACACTTATCACATGTCTTGTGTACATGTATAGTGCACTTTACAAGTAGGCCTAATACATGTGACGAAAGTCACAATAAGCGATTCCGATGGGAAAACAGCACATTATTTTATAAAGAGATCAGTAAAAGGAGACATGAGTATATACGACGGACTGTATTGGTTTGTTAAATAAACATGTTTGATAGTTGTTGTGCTATAAGATGTCATTTTATTGAAGAATTGCAATTGTAGAGACATTTAAAAGTCGGTTGACAGCTACCCTTGAAAGTTTTTAATGTTAGATGTTGTAAGCATGAGATCCAACTTAAATAAATCACCAAAAGGAAATTCCAAAGGCATCAAATAAAAATTGATGAAACTTTTAAGTCAATTCTATACATCCCCAGAAGACATCCAACCTTTTATATTAGATAGATGATGTGATACCACTTCTTAATAGTTTGGAAAATGCACATAGTTTCGGTTGTAAGTTTGTATAGTTGGTCACACTTCACTGAGCTTGGATTTGAATATTTTTGCCAATTTTCTTGTCTGTTGTGACAATATTTATTCTTGGTTTAACCAAGCAATAGTTTAATATCTGTTGTATAAAGTGTCAGATTTAATGCGAGAGAGAGAGAGAGAGAAATGGGGTTTAACGTCCACTCAACCCAAACTAGGTCATTTCGGGACTAACATCTAACATATGGTTTAATTTTATTCAATAATTTGCTTGCGCATAGGGGTCTTTAGCAGTAGGAGGAAACTAGAGTGCCCGGAGGAAACCCACGAGGTTGAGAAGGCCCCCCCCCCCCTACATGTATCTCCATGCCACATACGCTCACACCAGGGATCGAAACCACAGCCGCAAGCCAGAGGTGACCGGCCAGCTAGAGGTCGAAGCGCGGCACTCTAGACCACTAGGCCATCCCAACCCCCAGATTTAATGTAACTGCCTTAGTGCTTCTGATGTTGTGGGATGGGGGTGTACACCTTAGTTAATATCAGAAATACGAAAGTTTTTCGCATCAAAACAACTACATGTAGATGCCTTTTTCTTGCCAGGCCCTCTGAGGAATTTTTTCAATCGAGTCTGGAACCCAAGCAACCATGGAAACCAATGTAAAGCCTAACACATTATAAGTCGATTTTACTTTTTATGTGTTGATTAAGAAATTTGGGTTATCTGTAGTTATAATGTACATGTAGTTATAAATTTATTATGAGCATAATTATCTTGCCTACATGTGTATGTTGAAATATATATTTGTTACAAGTTGTATTGTTTGTACATGTATATGTGATATAAGATATTATATAAAGCAGGAAGTTAGATATTGATAATATCGTATTTCCTCCATATATCATACTTAACACATGTATTATTGAGAGTCGTGATCATTAAAACGTGTCTAAATTATTAATTATATTATTAGTAAGTATTCAAAAATAAGAACAGGAGGACCACACTGCAGAAGTATGGTGTATATATATATGTATTTATAAGAAATGTTAATTTATACATAAACAATTACTAAAATGAATATTTTTTTTCTACATATATTTTATATGCCTACATAATGTACACAAACATTTTACGTATCCGAGTTCTTCACAAACGTTTTAAAATAATTTGCAGAGATTATTCAGCGAGTCACCAGGAATAAACATATCAAAATTTAAAGTTTTTCGGTTACAAATCACACAGTCACTATTTTACGCTCAAACTTACATAAACTTACATAAAAGTTCGTGAAATTGACAGAGGACATCTTTGTCCCCATAATTTTATTTCAAAACTTGGTTATATTGTTCATTAGTGCTCAATTTGTATTATAAATTTCAATCACAATTTGAATTTGTTATTGTGTTGCAGATCTAACTTTTTAATGGATTTCGGGCATAAGGTGCATAGCTATTAAAAACTATTCCAGTATTTTGAATTAGCTTGTGAAAAACTACATGTACTTGTTGTTTTTTCCAGACTTTATGATTTTTTGTTAAACAATTGTCTGTCATAAGTAAAGCCAAAAACTAAGTGATCTTTTGCAATTTTGAATTTTCTTCAGATTCAATATTTTTGATTTGCGTCAAACATAAGCACTTGATCTAATAGACTTATAATATGATTTCCATTTTAGTTTCCATTGGTCGAAATCAGCCCCTAAAACCAGAGAAACCTAAATGGAAGAGTGATGTTGCATTGACTGATGGCCAGTTGAGAAGTAAGAGAGATGAATTTTGGGACACAGCACCAGCTTTTGAAGGCAGAAAAGAAATTTGGGATGCACTGAAAGCAGCAGCATATGCTCTGGAAACTGGAGATCATGCTATGGCTCAAGCTATAGTAGATGGGGCAAACATATCATTACCACACGGTAAGTATATATAAGTATGGTTACTAAAAAGAAGGGTACATAATATGTAGTAAAGAAAGGCATATGAAATACAGTGGAAATCACATAGAGGGTGGGGGTGGGTACCTTAAGATAATAAGGTATTTCATTGAAACAAGTGGCATAGTTATACATGACAAGGAGTAAGGTCACATGTCCAATCATGTAGGTTCCACTTACACCTAAAAGACCCCTCCGTGGAAGAAAATTATTGAAGTAAAAATTTAGAACATATGTTAGTCCGAAAATGACATACATGTACATGTAGTTTGTGTTGATTCAACATTAATCCCCATTTCTCTCGCCCTTACTTGCATAGACCTCCTCCTGATTAAATTTTCATTATTTGAAAACAGAATTAAGTAAAATGTGGTACAATGTAATTGTACCTTAAATTTAAATTGAAAATACCCATTGTTTATCGATAGCTGAAAAATATATGATTATTTGATTCAATTCTGGGAGCTGCGGTGGCTCAGTGAGGTTTCCCAGTATTGGTTGAGAAAGTTCCTCATGATTTTCTGGTGTGGTTTCCCCATGTCAGTGGTACAGGATGGAGGGTCACGCAAGTGCAGTGTCATGGTCCTGGGTTCACCTTGAGGTGCATGTAAAAGAATTTGAAATAAGAGTAGGCCATATCACCGCTGTCTGGGAAAAACGTTCTTTATAGCACACTGCATGGCGTATGCCCATCTTCATAAGACCAGTCAGTGCAGTAAAGTTGGATGTAAAACCCCATTTCATTTCATTTCATTTCTATTCATCTTGTAGGTACATTAATGGATTGTTATGATGAGTTAGGTAACCGGTATCAGCTGCCTGTTTATGTGTTAAGTGCTCCGACAAATCTGATCGATGAAATGAGTGAAAGTGACACTGGACAGGAAACTGATGCGAATTCCTCACCAGGAGTAGAAATACCCTTAAAATTCAGACTTTCCAACACAAACAAAGATTTAAAACTTTATGTGCGGACAACTGATACTGTGTTGAAAATCAAAAAAAGGATTTTTGAAGAAGAAGGAATCGAAATGATAAAACAAAGATGGTACTTTGCCGGAAAGCTACTGAACGATAAGTTACGTTTGGAAGATGCCAAGATTCCCAAAGGAAATGTTGTTCAAGTGATAGTGACTCAAGCCGAAGCTTCAAGCTGAAATGTGATAAAATCTATTTATTTATTCCTTAACCAGTGTCTTTTCCTCCCTTCAATTTTTTTTTAAATATTCATGTTGTGTCAATAAATGTCTCATTGAAAGAATTGGTATTAGCTGTTAGAAACGCAGTAGTTGATTCTTCACTATGAGAAGTTGATTTCCAATATGGGAATTCTGCTCATTGAACTTTTGATCATGAAATACATGTTGATGTCATTCCACAAAGCAGGTTCTCAGGATTGAACAAATTTGAATCCTCTGCTGATTCATGTTTATGCTCTGTTAAGATGTAGCTACAGATTGTTTGTGCAAAGCATTTGGGTAAAAGAATCAAACCAGATATTTGTCATTTGTGACCTGGCGATCCAGCTGTATTAAGCATTGTGGTGCTAAACTGCATGTAAGAAGTACCACCAATTCAGTTGTTTCCCCCAGTAAGTGCACTTTCATCTGACGAGGATTAGAGTCACTCAACTAAACTGTTTCTTTTTGAGTACCCTGGTCCTTCATCTGCTGAAGTACCCTGCACAAAACTGAATTATCTACTTAAACAATGTTTGTTAGTCCCAAAATTACTGGTTGTATTTGATGGAAGTTTATTAACCCAGTTCCTTTCCTGCCTTGTTACTGGTACTCTGAGATGCAATACTATATGGACATGTATACTATAACATAATAGTCTCATAGGATTAGATCTATTCCTTAAGGCCAACTCAGGTCGCTGAGAAGTAAATAAGGTTAGGGCATGTGATTGTTGGCGAGATTGTAGGATAGGGTTAGGGCTGGGTCAGGGTTAGGGTTGGGATTAATGCTAGCCTTGTTTACACTTCGTGACCTCTGACCAAACTTGAAGTTGGTCTTATCAAATAGATCTAACCGTCTCCTAGGTACTGTACATCACATCCAAAGACCTTTAGTTTGTTTATTATAAGAATAGATACTGTGCAGTTATTATATTGTGTTTGATATGCATGTAGTATACTTAATCAAGTACATAATATAATTTTATGGATACATTGGAATCATCTTAAAAGTCCTAAAATATCAAAAATGGGTTTGTTCATTTTAGATACAGTTGCGTTATGCGAAACAAATTATTATGAAATGAACATATTATTATATGTATTGAAAAATAAAAAATAATGGCATATCTATACAGGGTGGGACGTTTTTGTGTGAGAGGTTTTGAGATCATTAAATTAAGCTACATTGTATACATATAATTTTAAAAACTTGTCTTGTATACTTTTAGTAGTCACTAATGAATAATTCATACCTTCAACATGCGAAATGGAAGAGAAATCTGCCAATCTATTGCAGAGGTAGCGTAGATAGATTGAGATTCATTAAGGACTGTATTAGCATACCAATTCCTAAATGACTTACTCAGGTGATTCTTAAGGATTTTTTGAATATGTTATTACATTCAATTCCTGGATGAAAGCGATAACACCTCTTTAAGATCAAAAGCCAAACATCAATCATTTTGTTAATAACGTACAATTTGTACAAATTGCTTGCTAAACAGTGTATGCCATTTGAAAATATTTATACTTAATTATACTTGCACATATAAATTAAAATTTCAGCCTGAGCTTTTCATACTAGCATCTGCATAAACACCATTTTCAGAAGCTGTGTTTAAATCATGCATGCAAATTGTTATAATGTGAATTTTGATGACCAATTATTTTTGGCAATTTGTAAATTTTATACAAAACTGCATTTGTGTCCCTTATGTACATATTACTATTATTATGGACCAATTTTGTTCACTGTCATTAAGTGCTCAATGCTTGAAATGGCTATTGTGTGAACTTGAACATTTTTTATTGCTGAACCATTCTTATTCTCTAGCTTGTGATCATTGGAAGCCTTAATCAATCAGTAAAATTTTCCTGTAGGCCTAATATTACTTTTTATACGCCCACATTGAAATGTGGTCGTATATTGTCGTCGTCCCCGTCTGTCCGGCGTCCACAATTGCTTGTGGACGCTCTAGAGGCTAAAGTTAATATCCGATTGACTTTAAATTTATACACAGTGTTTAAGGTCATGAGACGAAGAAGCCTATTGTTTTTCAGCGATTTCTGATAATAACTACCATAGTTATGGCCCTTGATCACTTCAAAAAATCTTCTGGACGCTGTAGGCCAAAGTTAATATCCGATTGGCTTTAAATTTATACACAGTGTTTAAGGTCATAAGACGAAGAAGCCTATCGATTTTAAGCGATTTCTGATAATTAGTGCCAGAGTTATGGCTCTTGATCACTTCAAAAAATCTTGTGGATGCTCTAGAGGCCAAAGTTGATATCCGATTGACTTCAAATTTATACACAGTGTTTAAGGTCATGAGACGAAGAAGCCTATTTATTTTAAGCGATTTCTGATAATTAGTGCCAGAGTTGTGGCCCTTGATCACTTCAAAAAATCTTGTGGATGCTCTAGAGGCCAAAGTTAATATCTGATTGACTTTAAATTTATACACAGTGTTTAAGGTCATGAGACGAAGAAGCCTATTGATTTTCAGCGATCTCTGATAATTATTGCCAGAGTTATGGCCCTTGATCACATCAAAAAATCCTGTGGACGCTTTAGATGCCAAAGTTAATATCCGATTGACTTTAAATTTACACACACTGTTTAAGGTCATGAGACGAAGATGCCTACTGATTTTCAGCGATTTCAAATAATTACTTCCAGAGTTATCTCCCTTGATCACTTCAAAAAACCTTGTGACGCTATGGATGCCAAACTTATCATCCAATTGACTTCAGATTGATACACAGAGTTTAAGGTGTTAAAACGAACAAGTATTTTGATTTTCAATGAATTTTGATAACTGAACAGTTAAATCCATGATGTTAAATGTTTCCTATACTAATTGTTAGCGTGGGGTAAAACTATATAAAAAGCAAACAAATTCTAATGATTTTCAGATAATTACATAAGGAGTTGTTACTCTTAATCAGATTTTAGTGTATTACAAATGTTTCATTACCAAAAAAAGTAAAAATATGCGACAACCCTTGTTGACTGCCCGGACGATTTAGCTGCTGTGGGCGTATGTTTCGTTGCCTGGCAACCTATCTTTCATTTTATCATTCTTGACAAATTGTTGATTTACATGTACTGGTACATGTTTTTAAAGAACAGAAAAAAAAATATACTGTATTCAAAATATTTTTTTTAAAAACTATTAATAATGGAGGCATTATACTATACTTCCAACAGCAACAACAATACCACATTCTACAAGCCTCTCTGCAGATCACTAAATAAAAAAACAATAGTATTTAAATACACATTGATATACACCTTCTTTTCTTTTATATGCTCGCTCCAAAGGATCAATTGATCACATGGCTCAATGATCGGCACATACATGTAGAATTTACTATAGCATTTGATAATTTGTGTGTTCACATCCTTATAGATTTGGTTTAATCATCTTTATAAATATAATTAATATTGTGATATATTTCTTTTTGTTCTCAGAACGTCATTCTGATCAACATGTAAATTGTTGTTATTAAACCTTTAAATAAAGGACCAAATGTGCAATTAATTGGTACATTTTATATTTGAAATAGAAAGGGTGTTCTTTCAATCAAGTTTAACGTTCAAAATACAAAGTTAACTGTTTTCCATAGAGGCAACAATAGTTGTTTATTGAACATATTTATAAAGTCTATTTTTGAACTATTAAATAGAAGGTAGTTATTGTGTGGGCCTTGCTATTTGGGGAAAAAATCAGGCAGTACATATCAATATAGTAGCTGTATTTATATTCACTTCAGATATTTTATCTGATAGTAAGTGCTCCAACAATTTGTGTAAGAAAAGACAGAAAAGCTTGCAGAAAAAAAGTGTTATTTCTCATGTATTTCAAGCTAAAACAGTTAACTATCAGTTCCAATGAAAAAGCATTAATTATTAGATTATATCAGAACTCAAAATATGAATATAAAAACAGTTTTTGGCAAATAAATATCACTAGATATATAGTTTAAGAGTATTTATTGATTTTCGAAAACCCAAAAGGTGCGGCTCTGAAAATTAGATAACAGATTTGTTTCATTAATTTCTCTTTTCTGATTTTTATACACCCACATTGAAATGTGGTTATATGTTGTAGTTACCCCCAGCCAGTCGGTGGTTGCAATTACTTGTGGGCGCTCTAGAGCAGGGATGGCCAACCCTGGCGCTTGCACCAAATGTTGAGCATTAGATGATGAGAAGTAATGCATTGCATCCATGTGTTAATAATAACATAAGACAGTAATCCTACTTATTATTTTTAGCTATTTTATTATTTCGTGGATGTTTAAATATTGTTTTTATATTTAATAATTTTATGTAAAAATGCTTATTATGTCCATAAACATATATTTACAAGAAATAGACGGGAGTACAAGACTTGTATGGCACATCTGACTTTGTGTGAACAAATTAGCGCATGGTATGTAAAAGGTCATCCTCTCCTGGTCTAGAAGCTAATGTTATCACTGACATGAAATTTATACACAGTGTTTATATTCATTCTTTTGATTTTCAACAATTTCTGATAATTACTATCAGTGTTGTTGCTCTTTATCAATTTTGAAAATCTTCACTTGAAATTTATACATAATTTTTATATTCATCGAACTATTTATTTTGAATTATTGCTGTTAGAGTTATGGCCCTTAATCATTTTAAAATATCCAGTGGCTATTTAGTGCTTGAGTTCCTAACCTCTGGGTCTCGACCCCAGACGGCTAACTTGGATCAGCTAAAGTTATGATCTGATCACAAGTACAATTTTGTATACTCCACATTATAATCTAACTAACAGTGATCTGTCAGTGACAGTTCTATTTATATCATACCATTAAATCCATTCTTAATACAGATGAACTTTATGATTTAATAATGCACCACAAAGTGAAGCCCTCTATTTCAGCATAGGCAATTCGATTGGGCAATAGGTCCATGTGACATGAACAAATGGTGAATGTAGTACAACATGAAGAATAAGCTGATATGTAACTGAAGAGTACAGGGGAAAAACGATAAAAGGCAAAACAAACTTTTGGACGAGAATGCTTGACGCGAACAGAACAACGAGTGGGTTTAATTACAACTTCAAAAATCAAAACTATGTTAAATAATACGAATCATTATACCAGTACATCAACAACTGACTTCAACTTTTCAGCCAAATTATGGTCAAATAAAGGGTATGATGGACGTATTTGTCCGGGGGGAAGGGGGTGGATTTCAGACGGAAGGGCCTTGATTCGATGTGACTCTTATCGTTTTTACCTGAAATTGATTGTTCCACCGAAAGCTTATACAATTTGCTACCAGATGGTGCCATTAACTGGGATTCGTTGAAAAAGTGACTTAGATTGTTTTCCCCCAGTACCCTTCAACTGATATCTGATTTTAATGAGATTGGGATGATTTGATATGAAATAAGATGTTATGTATGTTTGTTAGTTAAAGATTAAACTGTATATTAAGTGTAAGATGTCATCCCTTGTAACATGTCATACATCATGTATCTTTAAATAAATTGTCTATTTGACACTGTAAATATTTTGATTTTATTCCAGAAACAAATGTTAAACGCTGTATATTTTTATTATTATTATGTATCATGTTACTAATCCTTTTTCTTGTGAATTATATCATCTCATATCCTAGTGTTCAATAGTTCCTAAGCATTGCCCCATCATCACTCTTATCCTTGCATGTTGCATTCAAGGTTTTGATTATATACATTTGACTCTGAGTGTAGGAATACAAAATATTCTGATGTTATTAGTGTTAGATTGGTTAGAAAGTATCTGTATCTAACTAAAGTTTTAGACAGGAGAAAGATTCATTATATCTGCAAATTCACACATTCATTTTATCCAACAAACCCTTAGATATTTTCAACTCAGTTTAATGCATTCACAAGGGGAAATGAAAGTAAAATAAACTTTTTTTTTATATTTGAATTTATCGATGTCATGCAAGCTGCTTTTCCCTACATACATGTAATTGAATAAAAAGTATATTCCATATGTTTTACGCAACTGAAAAGTCATCAAACCTCTGCATGCGACTGATGATGACCATGGACTCTTTATTTCCAAAAAACAGTATTGTATTTTTTGGAAGATAACAAAATATTTGTTAGCTACGTCATCTCATGTCAAGGGGTTATGTATCATCAACATTAGTGAAATGAACAAGCTATTAATTTTGGCTTCTGACTTGTCCTCTGTTGACAGGTGTATATTTTACAAGTTATCATATCTTTTCTGCTGGAAAAAATGCTGATTGAAGTTTTTCATCATTTTAAATAATTTGAGTTTTTTTTACATGCACACTGTACCTCTGATAAAATGTACTTAATTTTATGTAAGCTTATTTGTTGCCTTTTTGTTGTTTTCTATTCAACATAGCTTGTTATATCTATCTCAGATCACTCCTTTTATATAAAGAGGATTTTATGATTTTAAATGTCTGACATGTAATATGTAATATAAAATGACTCATTTATATATAATAATGAAGAACTATAAAAAAAAAATTAAGAAAAAATGACTAATGTTTCTGTGATAAAATGTATACTTGTGTCATTTGACACTCTCCAAAATCTTGATATGAAATAGCTGATCGATTATTGATTATTAATGAAATCTGGTTGTGCCAGGAGATAACAAATCCACCACAGCAACTGACTGTTTCTTGGTTACTCAATTTTAACCTAAGGGGCAGGAGGAAGGGGGGTAAACGTCATGATATATCTGTGAAATAGGGTTATACAAAATATTATAAGGCACAAAAATGTAACTAGTATTGAGCCGAATGTCAGAATTTTAGCAGATTACAAAGCTCTACCCCTATAATACAGGAAGCTAATGAGACAGTTCTTCAATATCATGTAAATAAAGCCTTATTTATTCATATTTCTATTTGAATATTAAATTTATTTTCTAATGAATTAACCCCCTCTTTGCTGGATTGAAAATAGAAAAAGGGGGATCTAAAATGTGTTATTTTAAAGCCAGTTAGCAGAGCGAGGTTAATGAAGTCTCACAATCTCCGTCTCCCATGTGATAGTGTTAAAGGTGGTAGCCCGATCAATAATACCAATGAAAAACAGTTTATGTCGAATATTTAGCATCAAAAGTGGCCTGCATTCAAATGGAAAAGTAAGAGTAATCTCCCTTTAGTCTTCAATTATTTTTGATGAAGCATATTACCATTAGACAGCAATAGTAATAATGAAATCTTAATAAAAACTATAAAAAGTTGATGAGTGATTTGAATTCAGTCCGAGATAGCTTCACTTTGCCAAAATAATGATACTATGTAACCGTATTCGAATTGATGAATATTTCACCACATGGTAAATATGTTGTAAGTGGTTCCTTATTTCATTAAAAGCACCGCAAATTCTGATTCTACGACCTCGAAAACATAGAAGTCGACATATTACAACACCATGTTGGCCGAAAAGCGCAAAATACATATTTGCAGCGTCATTTTGTCCGTCATATCAAAGCCGTATATAGATAGATAGATAAAGTTGCGACAACTGTGAAGCCAGTTTCTGCAGGTTATTGCGGCCCCTGGACCTTCGCCTTTAAGGACCTAGAATGGAAGCCCCCCCCCCCCCCCCCCCAATCAAGAATTGCTTCCGCCGGCCCTGATTTATAATATGCCCTATTTTATTGTTGTGTCGCAATTGGCTGCCCAGACATACGGGGTGTCATAGATTTCCGCGAAAAAGATTCTATTGGAGATAAAACATATATTTTTACATATAACCTAATTCATAAGAAAATAAAATAGAAGATACACCAGCTAAAGCGCTATAAATTTAAAAATCAGATTCATCTGAACAATTTTGAATAGGCTAAATAGAGCAAGTTCACCTTGATGTTGACAAATACGTAAGACTATATGAAATACGATATTTTTATGATATGATTCAACTATACAAACGGTATGCAACAAGACGGCATTTTACGTCTCATGTCTAGCTGAATAAATTATGATTTTTCCCTCTATTTGATTTGTTTATTTTTTGCAATGTCTATTTTCTGTCTTGTCCGCAGGTTTATCTTTAAGATTTTGATTTTGCGTGTAGTGCGATCCTGTTGTACCTACTATTATTGTCATTAAAACATCTACGGGTGGTTAACAGTGTGTACCTAGAATTTTCTACACCAAGTCTATTGCATCCAGACATTTAAAGCGCGTTAACAATATATTCATGTAAGAGAAACTACATCACTTCTGGGTTAACATATCGTAGTCTACAATTCATATTTACAAAACTATGGTTTATCCCTACATAAAGGGTAGGACTACATCATGTTTTGGAGACTACCGAGAAGATCATGGTTTAGAGACTGTCTGAACTACAGGGTACATCATGGTTTAGAGACTGATTATTTAGAGGGACTCATCCGAACTACAGGATACACCATGATTTAGAGTCTCAGTTTTATGGTTTAGAGACTCTACCCGAATTACAGTTTAGATGCCCCCGACCCGTCCTGGTAGCTGTGTTTGAGGAATTTTAAAAGAAATTATTTATTATCCCACCACTGAAAGACACTGATTCGGGGATGTCGCTCTCCGATAATTCCTGGTGAACGCCGTATTGAATTATGTATTGTTAATTACGTCATTTTTTCCTTGGCCGAATTCGGCCGATTTTGAGTATGAATTTGTCTGACATTTTTATCATTGAACCAAATAGCATTGGTTTCTTTTGCAATTTGTTTAGGATAAATTGTAGCCCGTAAAACATAACCCAAGAAAAAGATAAAACATTTTGTTAAGTAAAGACATGGACCGTATACCGTATATGGTCCATGGTAAAACCATAGAAATATATCAGTATATATTTCTATGGTAAAACTATATGACGCCATGTTGGGACCCACAATGGCGCCTGTAAATGAGTTGTCGTAACTTTCCCTATACAGAACTTTGCGTCATATTGGATTGCCACCATATTGGATTATTGTGGATCATTTTCAATGTCGTATTCTGATACGCAGACCACGAAAACCAATATTCGAATATGTGAAAGGCGTTCTAAACAAACTTGTTAGTAGTGAAATAACAGAAAAAAATGATATTTTGGCTAATTTGAGGTACCCCATTTTCAGGGGGTATGTACATGGGGGTCGGGTGTCAAATTTTTTGCCGTATTTTGGATTTTGATACTCCTCCACATATTTTAAGCACCGTACGGCTTGGCTCCCTGAATATTTGTTAAATAACACACACCCCTAATAGTATAGTACAGTCGAACAGTGGTATGCTGAATTTACGGGATCGGGAATCTGAATCAGCACTGAAGACGATCCACGGTATGGTTGCACTTGTGAAGTGACCGTCCAAGTCAAACATGATGCAATTCTCAACACAGTAATGATCTCTATGGGTAATGACGTGCCACAAACATTAGGTGATAATGCTCCTTCGTATAGTACAGTCAAACAGTGCTATGCTGAATGTATTGTATCGGGAGTCAGGATCAGTACTGAAGACGATCGGCACGGTCTGGTCGCACTTGTGACCATCCATTCAAGTGGTTGCAATTCTCAACACAATAATGATCTCCAGAACAAAAACACCATGAGCGTCATGGTTAGTCAACAGTTTCTCGGGAACAATCAGAAGGGTCCATATCATTTTTTGAATCACATTGTTATTCAGGATAAAACATGGGCTCGTCACTTTGACCCAGAGACAGAAGTTTGCGGGGGAAGCATGTAACATCACGAATGCCCCCGCAAGAACGTCTTCCTGTGGCAAGGTCATGGTTTCCGTTTTCTGGGACTCCGAGGTTGTATAATATGATAGATTACGTGATCAAATCAAATAAAAGCGCCGAGGTGTTTGGATGTTCCAGGAAAATGTCCCAGTTCACACCGCCCAAGCAGCAGTGAGCGATGGGCATACAGTTGTTTCACGGTTCTCCCTGACCAAGCTTTTTCTTCAAATTTAGTCCCCCCTGACTTCTTCCTCTTCCAACAACTCAAATCTGTCCACTGATAACGTGTTCATCACAGCTATTGAGGAGCGTACAGTTGTTTCACGATTCTCCCCCACCAAGCCTTTTCTGCAGATTTAGTCCCCCCGACTTCTTCCTCTTCCAACAACTCAAATCTGTCCACGGATAATGCGGTCATCACAGCTATTGAGGAGTTTTTCTGACAGGTTAAATATACTGGAGAAACGGTGGAACAGGCACATCAAAGTTTGAAATTAAACTTAACAAATTTGCTATACTTACATTTATTTATTAAACTATTTTGTCATGTTATTCCTTCTTAGAAGTATTTCGGCCTTCTGTCCGAGGACATCAATCAGGAAAGGCGAAAAGTCAAAAACTCATTATTCCTCAGTACGACAAAACACGACGAAATATGGCAACAATTATTTGATATCGATGTCAAAATTGGACAAGGGTCTGTATTCATGAAAATTTTAATTATGTCGTTTTCTTAAAAAATTGTGTATTTATAATATACATGTAAATTGTCAAAATTTTAGCTTTTACACAAGCGCCCATAATCCCGTCCCCAATCTTCGCCCGCCTAAGCTAAATAGTTTGTCATATTATGCTGCTATAAGCCATACAATATTTGTGACCCCGTCAGCTTAGTTTGTTCAACACGTATACCGAAAGTAGTTTAGCTAATTAAAAATGACACCCATCCACTGTTAATGGACTATAAAAATTTTACCTTACTACTTACGGTGAATGTAACATGAAATTAATAACTTAAGCGGTGACACAAATGAAACATTTGACAAATGTCATCTGTGCACTTCACTATTATACTGTCGGATAGGCAGACACAATGATGTTCCCATATATCATCCGACTTTCATATTTAATAACGTACCAAATTTTATTTTATATTGTGTTCACGAAAATAATTGGTCATAATAAGACATTTAAATTTATACCCAAGTATTGTCTGAATTAAAATAGATTTTCTCTCTCATTCGAACGATCAAACACTGCCTGGTCGCACATTATTGGATATGCAGACTTCCTACGTCGTGACTTGGAAAATAAAGTGAATAGCCTACATAAAATATATAGGTGAGTAACTAAATGTCTTTACATCTATTAACGGCACAACAAGCATACATCTCAAAAATCAAAAATGTATGTTATGGACTGCCTTGTCCAAAAAAGATATCATAATCATTTACTTTATTTTTCTGACACATAAAGATGGCAAAATTCCTGATGTGATTGTGCATGGTCTTTTTCCAAGAGAGCTATTATGGTTTATTAATTACATATTTAGTTTAACTTGACACATTTCACGTTTTGTATTTTTACAAAAAGTAACTTCTGAAACATCAGTGTTAGAAGGAAAGAAGCGGGGTTTAACGTCCTACTTTCCTATACCAACCGGTCTAATGAAAGCGGGTTTTGTTTTGTGTTTAAAGCAAAATTATCAGGGATAGGTCTAAAACATTTTTTTTTTTTTTTTTTACGAGTGGAATATCAATTTGATTGAGTATGGATATAAATATACATGTATATTGAAAAAAATGCCTCGTTGCAAAAATAATTGTAGTAGGGTAGCGTAACCTATTCTCTTTTATAGGCCTATATCAATCAATCTATCAATGTCTCGTGTTGCATTTATTCACACTTTATTTTGATGTAAACTATTTTTGTTTATCACCATACTTAGTATAGAAATATCTTTTGAGAAAGTGACATGTCGCCGAGTTGTATTATTACTTATTTATCAAAAAATATTTTAGATCACAAATGAACCTTTAAACCCTCTGTGGTTTGATCAGATCCCTTCTGAGAAACAATAATCAGGCGCGGATCCAAAATTTTCGCAGGGGGGGGTCTAGGTTTGATAACGCCCAGCGCCGAAGGCGCTCAACCAATTAAGGGGGTTTTGGGGGCCCTCCCCCAGAAAAAATTGGTAAATTAGATTCAATTTGGTGCATTCTGACGTATTTCCGGAAGGTAAATACCAAAATTACAGGTCTAAAAATCGCCAATAAAATCGCATAAAATTTTTCAAGTCTGAGCAGGGGGGGGGGGGGTCCGGACCCCCTGGACCCCCCCCCCCCCCTCTGGATCCGCGCCTGATAATATATTGTTAATCTTTGTGTCGTAGTAGTTTTATGAAAACTAAGAAAACTACGGTGGCTGATAAGGGACATGAAAAATAATATAATTTGATTTTTTTAATATTCACCCAAGTCAATTCTAATATAATTTGTTTTTTATAATTTTCACCCAAGTCAATTTTAATATAATTTGTTTTTTTATAATTTTCACCCAAGTCAATTTTAATTTGGTTTGTTTTTTATAATTTTCACCCAAGTCAATTTCAATTTCCACCCAAGTCATTTGTAATATAATTTTTTTTTTTATAATTTTCACCCAAGTCAATTTTAATTTCGACCCAAGTCAATTTTAATTCACCCAAGTCATTTGTAATATAATTTCGATTGTGTTGAATTTCCACCCAGCGCGTGACGTCATCAACAAGGAAATTTGATCATATCTCCCCAGTTCTCCGTTTCCTCCACAGGCTGCTCGTCAAAAAAGGTTTAAGGATTCGGACTTGGGGGTCCAAACCCCCAGATTGTTAGAAGGCATTACCAAGGCCTACCCTCATGCCAAATTTGGGGCCCCTGGGCCCACGGGGAGGGGCAGTGTTTAGAAAAACGTGACCTTGAGAAAAACATGTCACCTTCCTACCCTTAATTCAACTTTTACGTTAGAACTTGAATAAAATCAGAACCCCTTGGTCGATCCTGCTCATTTTTGGCGGGCGCCCTCCATATTTCGTGGACCCACTGCCCATAGTTAAGGGTGCATCTGGGGGTTTACAGAACGAAATCGGGTGTTTTTTGGTCCAAATTGGCGAAGTTTGAGCGATTGCCTGAAACGAGGGGCCATGTTTGGGGCCCTATATCTCGACCCCTATAAATCAGAATCAATCCTTTTCTTTCGGATCAGTAACCAGGCGTATTATCTTCCATTTATTAAAATTCCAAGTCACTGAGCACTACCACCGGGGCGGGGGGACGTCCAAAACATGGCTTTCCAAATCATCCGGATTACTTCAAAGGCCATACATCGGTTCCTATGGGTCGTGCAAGCTCGATTTTTGGGAGGGACATGGCCCTAGAGTTCAGAAAAAATTGTCGTTCGAATTTTTTGATAAAAAAAAACACAAATGGGAGGCATGCACCCCCCCCCCCGAAATTTTTTTTTCGGAACACCTTCAGAGAGTACAATGCCCCAATGGGACAAAACTCCAATTTGAGGTGACCGGGAGTCTCGTTTTGGCTAACACACAATTTTTTAATGAAATGTGGTTTGGGGGGGGGGGATCTAGGGACTATGCCCCCGCTCACAGTGACCTGGAGAAAAATGAAGCAGCAACGCTAACAAACACTATCTCTCGATCACAAAACGTGAGCGAGGTACAAAAACCCCTTACCCTTACCCTAACCCACAATCCACATATGACGTCATCATATCTGATCTAGCGTTCTCCGATGTCATCACGCGCTGGGTGGAAATTCAACAGAATCGAAATTATATTATAATTGACTTGGGTGAAAATTAAAATTGACTTGGGTGAAAATTATAAAAAACAAATTATATTACAAATGACTTTGGTGGAAATTAAAATTGACTTGGGTGAAAATTATAAAAAAAAAACAAATTATATTAAAATTGACTTGGGTGAATATTAAAAAAATCAAATTATATTATTTTTCATGTCCCTTATCAGCCACCGTAGAAAACAAAAATAATATGCAGTATTCGTTTGTCTATTATTGTTAGAATTTTAAGTTTAAGGTACTGAGCCCCCATGAATGAATTATCCGAACAACTCTTGATTATATATTTTAGAAGTTCTTAAAGCGATAATAGAGAAAAGCGTCTTGTCTGCATGTCTTGTTTCTTTCTCTAACTAGCTAACGTAATAACCAGGCAAGTTTATTACATTCAACAGTTCTAAGAACAACCGATGCAACCTCTTATGTATTTGTAGATACCCCACTTTATGTATTTTTGTATAGTATACAGATGAGTGTCCTTGAGGGGCAGGTTAGCGTACATCTGAACTGTGAGCACGTTATGGTTTATAAACTTGTGATTCTTTTTAAAAAATATCGAAGACATCCACACATTTTCACACAATAACTCTCATTGATAAATTTAAATAAATAGATAAATAATATCTATTTCTATTCTATATCAAAAAATAAATGACTGATTACTGAAATGACGTTAATTTTAAAACATGTATTTTCAGCCAGTTATATTAAGAGAGAAATGAAATGAATGAAATGGCAGGCCCGTAGCTAGCAAGGGGGTAAGGGGGCAGCTGCTCCCCCCATTCCCCACGGAAATAATCTGCGATTGGACGCAATATGAAGTCAACGACCAACGTGTCCATATCAGTATGGGTGCCCATAATGACATCATTTGCGGGACGCCTTATATTAACGATATATGACTGTCGGGCCGCAAATAATGCATTATACCGAGTGAGATTGGTCAGTGGGACTTGATCAATTGGACGCCCAAAACGGCGTGATTGGTGGGCCGCCTTCGACGAGATCATGGGCACTCATAGTATAATTGGTGGAACGCCCATAATGCCGAGTGAGATTATGATGTTCATATCAAAATATCATATACACCAATATCGTAAATTCAGGCTAAAAATTGAAATTCAGTCTTAAAATTGGAATTTTCAGTCATTTTCATAGTTCCTCTCCTCAGACGCAAACCCTATTTTCAGCGCCGCCAGAAGTTTCCACCCCCATCCCAACATTTTTGGACTAGCTACGGGATTGGATGGGGTATAACGTCCTACTGTTCTGCTCCGTCTAAACTAATAAAGATGGACATATGCCTTCATGCATTACTGACAGGGGAACCCAAGCCCGTAAATTTCGATTAACTTTCTCTGCCAACACCGGGAGGGAACCCGCGTCCTCCAGGCTAGCGAGCCAGTGTATTACTGACTTAGCCACTGTGGTTCTAGGTATTAATGTCTATAATATATTTTCGTATGACTCAGTAATATAGAAAACATGTGTAAATAGATGTTTCAAATAGATAATGTGATAATAAACCAAACAAATCCATGTCCTTGTTAGAGTAATAAAAAAAACTATTTAATTTAAGGGGCTAAAATAATTCATGTTACAATAAAAGTAGGTGAGAGTGTCGTTGTTGAGTTAGGTGGATTATTATTGTGGTTTCTGTAAATTTCCCTCATCTTCGCGCGTTTTGAATGAATAAAGTATTAATAAATTTGCTATCCTATTATGTGTTTAATTATAACAACATAATATCATTAGCATTGATATAGCGCATCTGTCTTTTTACCGCTAAAAGAACGTAATATTGTAACCGATCAAAAGACAATTTGATTTTTCACATAGGGCCTAACAGATCACGTCTCTTGAATCGACAACAGAATATACGCTTTGGGCGTTTGATAAACTGAACCAGGGGTTGCCATGCATTTTGCAAGAGATGGTTAGAGAACAAGCTAAAAAAAAATGCGATCGATTTTTTTGTACAATCAGGGGTCATAATCCAGGAAGTTATGGTCCGATATGCATGAACATCGAAAGAAATCATGATCTGTTGGATATAAACATATATTTTAAATTTCAACAAGATCCTGGTTTTTGTCTGATTTTGATGAAACTTAAGTTTATATCCCACAGATCTTGCTTTACGAAAAATCATTTTTATTTAAATGATTCTCTCTCTATCTGATCTCTTATAAAATGTGCATGGGCGTATATAGCACGATAAATGCTTGTTCAAAGGGCCGTCAACTTGCTTCCGGACAATTTGTGTTGTACACTATTGTTAAATAACATCAAAGGAACCTGACAGAATAACATCTTAAGCCGCACATCAAAAGGACAAAATAACCTTTCAATAAAAAAAAGTTTACAAGATTATAAACCAACCTAATTTTAGAGTTTTGTCAGGTGTGGCCGTTTGTTTGTTTCTTTTTTGCATCCTTTTCTTATCTAAAATCTCTATTTGTGTCTTCAAATTTAAAGTAGTTAAGTCTCTAACTCAATATCATCCAAAATTTTCAACATTGAAAACACGAATTATTTGTTAATTTAAATCAACATTGATGCTGTGATCTTACCGGAAAAAGATGGGCTTCTGATATCCAATATTTAAGACAAAATAAACATCTTACTATTGGTACACGAATCGTGTACCATGATGCGTTTCAGCCCCAGTTTTAACAAGAGACTCAAGGGACGAGGCTAAACACATTGCACCAAATCAAACGGCGTATGTAGACTGGAATAACCAGACGCTAGAAAATTGCGTTCGATTTAGACTGCTGGCTTATTTCGCCGAACGCAACTGAATTGAAATTAGAGTAAAAACGGAAACCATTGAATGTAAATCAGTTTATATACATTCATATTACAGTATTATATGCGTTGCGACCCACTTGTGTCAATTTCTAGGTCCCAAATGTTAGCGATTTAGCTCCTTTAAGGTTTGATATTCCTGTCAGTTTCATAAACAAACAAAACAAGACTGTTATGACTGCAAATAACATGTGTTTGGACAGTAAGCAGTCAAAATAACTGGCCAATTTGTTGTATATTTCTGCCATGTTGAGGTGTCATTGCCGTAACAATAATGTTGGACATCGTTAAGAACAAAATAGAACAGCAACCTACAAAGATGATAACGTACACATCATAATACGCACTGGATTATGCATACCTGATGAATATTAAACGCCATAAAGTATAAGATAATGTGATGCCAACAATAATTTGCCTTAAAAAAAAAACTAGGTAATGGGACTCAAGCCTTAACATACTAGATAATAGGACCCGCAACAATAACACACTAGATAAGAGGACGCACACCGTGACGTGCTAGATAATAGGAATCACGCCCTAACGTGATAGATAAGACGACTTGCGCCATAAGATACTACATATTAAGAGGACGCACACCATAGCGTGCTAGTTACTAGGACGCACAACAGAACCTAATATATACTAGGACGCGCAATATAACATGCTTGATAATAGAACGTAAATCATAACGTGATAGATTAGAGGAGGTACACCATAGGACGCGCAATATGACATGCTAGGTTAGAGGAGGTACACCATAACGTACTAGATAATGGGTGCGCGCACCATATAATCCTACCAAAGATGATTATGATGCCATGAAGTGCAAGGTAATGGGATGCACAACATAACGCACTAGATAATAGGACGTATACCATAACGTGCTAGCTAATAGGACGTACATAACGTACTAGATAATAGAGACTTTTGACAGGCGTAAATTCCTAGTACGTATCGCGTATCCGTATGGATTTTGTGTGTGACGTCATCAATGTGTGTGTATTTCTCATACATGAAACGGCACACGGATACGGCAGCCCGTATCGAACAACTTTCATACGGAGAAGGTCCGTATAACAGAGACTTTTGGCAAGTGGAATTTTCCGCATCCGTATCACGTATCCGTATCGCCACGTGATACGTTGCGTCAATGTAGTTTTAGAGTTTTGGCAGACTTTCGTGTCGTGTACATAATGGGTAGCTGAGCTGAGCTTAGTTTTAATACAGCATGGTGGCAGTTGTCTACCAAGACTAACACCAGTACTAGTAAAGTGCCTAGCCTACAAATTCCTGAGTGGACAGTGGCTGAGCTATTTAAAAAGAAATTTAGTGTCGAATCTTTTTTGAGTTTCACTAATGTATCATTTCAGAAAGTATAATATACCCCTTTTAAATGCAGATTTGCAAGGCCCCACCTCCCTAAATTTAGCACGTAGATCAACCAGCATGCAGATTGACAGACAGTCAGACGGGAAAATATGAAAATTCTGCGAAAATCTCATCAAAAGTAATCATTAAATGGTTAAAATCTGACCAAATATACACCTTCTGTTCTAGGGTAGGCTACACGTAGATTCATAAAAACACCATGACACAACATGTAAACGTCTAAAAGTAGCAAAAAGTACGACGATGTTATACGGACCTTTTTAGTATGAAAGCTGTTCTATGCGTGCTGCCGTATTCGTGTGCAGTATCACGTATGAGA
Source organism: Patella ulyssiponensis (assembly GCA_963678685.1). NCBI lineage: Eukaryota > Metazoa > Mollusca > Gastropoda > Patellidae > Patella > Patella ulyssiponensis. The sequence goes on from OY783229.1 coordinate 56,712,078, forward strand.
GATACACAAACATTGGTGACGTCACACACAAAATCGATACGGATACGCGATACGGACCGGAAATTTACGCTTGCCAAAAGTCTCTATTGTCGTCTTTTTAGACGCTGAAATGTTGTATCATAGCGTTTTTATGAATCTATGTGTATCTTAGACCACGGAAGTGTATATTAGATGTAAATTTAACCATAATAAAGACTGGAATTTAATCATTATTTTTGATGGGTTTTTCTCGGAATTTTCATACTTTTCCCGTCTGTCTGTCTGCATGCTGGTTGATCTACGTGCTTGATTTAGGTAGATATGGGAACTTGCAAATCTGTAAATGATGTGATTCTATGGTAAAGAGGTGTAAATGATAAATTAGTGAAACCGAAAATTGCTGTCGAGTCGAAGAAAAAGATTTTTTTTTTAATAAGATGCGACATTAATTTTTTATAATAGCTCATGGTGGTGATAACTGCCATCATGCTGTACAGAAGCTCAGCTCAGTGGCGCATACGTACGCGACGCAAGAATCTGCCAAAACTCTAAAACTACTCTGACGCAACGTGTCACGTATACGATACGGATACGTGATACGGATAGGGAAAATGCCACTTGTCAAAAGTCTCTAATAATGAGGCGCGCCATACCAAACCTGAAGAAGTGTAAGGTAATGACCTTGATTACCAAAATATGAGTTTGTGCAGTTTTAACTGCTTCGTAAGTTTGTGCTGCACATCATATTTTGGTAACACCACGTACTAAATAAATGGGGTGCATACTGGGTGAAATTTATGCACCGCATACAATGGAATAAGTCTTACTTTTCAGTACCTACTGGGCTAATGCAAATGGGCATACGCTATGCAATATCATGCGCTATGAGAAAATGTTGCTCGAACAGCAGCCGTTACTGTCTACTCTTATTTCGAATTCCAACTCACCAATGTGTACGTCCGATACACATTGTACTTCTCAACAACGGTCTTGCAGTTTCATAATTGACTTGTCATTATACATTTTAAAACTCAAATCTATATATAAACTAGTAAATCATACGGTTGACAGAGCACAGCTAGAACAAAAAATTACGTTTCTATATATGTCCCTTTCATTAAATTATTTAAATATAAAACTGGAAGAAAAAGTTAATGAACTTGATGGATTATAAAGTAACGTCTCTTTGATGTATTATGTACATAAATTATACTAAACCTACTTAACCCTTTATGTGGGCGTTGTATAATCCTTTAATAGTAGGAAAGTTTTATGAATGATCATAATCGATAGTACCGTTACCCAGGTAAGAGTGATTTTGGTTTAGCAAAGTTAATTCTTTATACTGTGAAAGATTTGAGGAGTTCTAAAACGTAGATATGAGATCAATCTACCTTTCTATGTCGTTCATTTCCTAACAAATAGTGATGCATTTCTTGGTTTGGCTGAAATGAATGATTAATCTTTATGTTTACAACCGCAACCGCATATTAACGTCAAATAAATGGATACATCAACAGACTTCTTGAGAGGGATGAAGGGTGGATGACCTAATAATCTATGCATGCAAAGACCATAGTGTCAAATGCTATGGTTTCGATCCACAGCCTGCGTGTCACAAGGAGTAGGGTTTCCTTTCCAAGGTTTTTCTATCTCTACCTCTTAAAAGTGTATTAATTGGACACCTATTTTCCGTGGTGCAGGAAACTGAGAGAGAGAAATGGGGGTTTAGCGCGCACTCGGCACAAACTGGATCATTTCGGGACTAACATAAGGTTTAGTTTTATTTCAATAATTCGCTTGCGCGTAGGGGGTCTTTAGCAGTGGGTGAAATCCGGGAGACAAGGATAAAACAAACAGGGTTGGGCAGGCGACCTTACTCTTTGTTATGTACAACCAAGAAATGGATACAGGACAAAGAGTCTGACAAGAGACAACTTATAGTCGTTCGGGCGTCCCGTGTACATATTGGTGTACACGTAAAAGATCACTTGGCCGCTGGAATTCGATATAAGCCTAGGTTGCAGCGCTGCTCTCTTGGGAAAGTTTCCCTCATAGCACACTGTATGGCATAAACATCGTCTTCAATATCCCTGCCGGAAGAGAATACTAAGACGTTTAACCCCATTTCATTTCGTTTCTTATTTATGTCACCAACTCCGACGTGGGGGGGGGGGCTGTAGCTCTGTGAGTAAAACCTTGTATTGTTAACCAACAGGTCCTGGGTTTGATCCCGGTACTCACCGTGGGAGTTTTGGGAGATTTTCCAGTGTGGTTTCCCCTTGCCCTTGATGCACGATTGGGTTGGGACAAAAAATCTAGGTTCCGTGTACTCGTTGGGGTACGCGTCTTCATCATCAAGGTTATTGCAAAAAAGGTAGGACGCTAAACCCCATTTTATTTCTTCTAACACCGATGTTTAGGAAGTTACTTTTGTAATTAACCCCCTACCCCCAAGCTATTTACTGGTTACTAAAATTAGATATTAATCCTCACTATTCTTTGAAGGTTGATATTCGTAACCAGTCTCTACATCGAAGCTCATTTCGTCCTGTCGTAAATTGCAATCGAAGTACGGAAATGCCCAGTTTTCGAAATTGCTTACGCTCTAAAAATGTAAATACCGCTTCACCAACCGCCTTTCAACATGTAGCGCCGTTGACAAATTCAAGTGATACTTGTTGCTCACTGCTGAAGCCCGGCTATGACGCGGCTATATTTCTATTCCCGCAGTGTAATTTTCGGCAATGATAATTTCTTTTTTAAAATATTTATCAAATTAAACATTTTATGAGATATTTTATAATTAGGCCTAACATAATTTCAGGCCCGTGACTATCATAATTTAAGGGTTATACAAAACAGAATTGAGAGGCATCGTACTGGTTGTTCGAGACTGAGTTTCGCCTCACCATTTTTCAAGTAAATCATCAAATGGCCGAACGGTTCTAATCTACTTAAAACCGGGTCCATCCGATGGCATCGAGATGGTTTTGTCATCTTAATAAATGACTAATTAAATGTTTATTATATAAAATGTTAGGCCTAAATATAGACTTGCAATAGACCGATTCAGCTTCTTGCATGATGCCTGTTTACGTGCAAAAAAACATCAAGGCTAGGAGCTTTTTATTGTAAGTACTGTGACTAAACATATGAAGTTAGCCACAAAGTTATACCAGGTAGCGCGTCAAACCCCGATATCGGGTACATTTGGACGGGGTATAAGCCGAGGTGCTATCTCTACTGACGGACTTTACAAATACCAATGTCGTTAATTCAAGTTAACAAAATCGTGACCACTTCATTTTTGTTTACAAAAAGACACACCAAACACAAATTGTTACCTTTAACTTAAACCGTGTTCCGTATCATGAGTTTCATATTAAAATGGCCAAAGAAATGTTTAGAATACATGGTTTCACCAAAAGTTTCTGCATTCTTATGGTATGGATGTATGGAACACAGACGACATTAATGCAGATTCATCAAGACACTACAATTCGAATAATGAATGTTTGTGGACATTTATTTGAAAGTTATTTTCGTTTCTACACGATTTTAGTAAATTTATCAATAAAACTGTCTATGAATACAATACGGAGACAATAATTGTTATCACATATTAGTATATTTACTCATGAAAGTCAGAAATGTTTAGAAAACCATAACGAACGTCCGGTCGCGAAGCCTACTTCAGTGACTTAATGATACAGACAGCTTGGGTGGTGACAATGCATTTTTACACGTGGATTTCAGAACCGTTTTGAAAATTGATTTTGAGATTTTTGCCTGCAATTATTACGTACATGTATTGAAGAATAAGTACACACATATCAGAATACCCGGAATTAGAAAGTAGCCAAGCGTACGTTGTCGTTATTTGGGCTGGTTAGGATTCACAAGCTACAATTGAGCCAGTCACACAAAGTAAGTGCAGGGGCGGATCCAGGAATCTTTGCAGTAGGGGGTTTGACTGGTTCCTGTCAAGGAAATCTGTAATCATCGTTTCTAAATTAAAAAGGCATATATACATATCGAGCTTTTTTAAAGAAAGAAATCATTTTCTAATGATGTAGGATCACATTGTGATTTAATTTCATTGATGCAAGGCATTCAATTTTTTATATGTAGCTGAGAAGGGTGGGTTTTGGACACCCCCCCCCCCTCTGGATCCGCCCCTGAAGTGTTTTTGGTTCAGTAACAACTCCTCATCAGATTTCGTGTATTCAGTATTCATGTTATATTTTCAGAATAGAAAGAGGAAGATACCAGATTACAATTTGAAAATGAAGTCGGAAATAATTCTAGTCGCATTTTTAGTTTGTGTGTATCAGGTAACCTGTGCTCCCGTACCATCAAATGCCGATACACCTGCAAGTTCATTACAAGGTAAGATATGAAATGAAATGAAATGAAATAGGGCTTAACGTCCTCTGTTCTGCTCCTAACCTGGGCTAATGAAGACGGGCATACGCCATACAGTGTACTATGAAGGAAATTTTGCCTGGGCAGCGGTACTACGGCCTACTCTTATATCCAATTCCAACTGCCAAGGGGTCTTTTACGTGCACACCAATGTATACACGGGACCTCGGTTTTTCGTACCATCAGAAGGACTAGACAACTGTCCTTGTCAGACCCTCCGTCCTGCAGGTAAGATGTGAGAACGACGTTAAATTGACTGCTTTCAATATGTGTGTTGAGATACAATAAAATATATCTATCTATATTGCTGTTGGCTGAATCAACGATTTGTCAACAAACGTATAATCCTTTTGTTAAGGTGAACCACACCTCCATGAATTAGATTCTGGCGATTTGTTATTTAGATTCGTGTTGTGCCAGAATGTAAATTAATTTTGTATAATGTTGCGGTTTGACTAGGTACAAAACAAAAAGGGCCCTAGCCATGATAATTCTGACAAAGCCAATGGTTTTCATGTTCGTGAATAAAATATTTAATATGTTTTAGGGAAGACGGTTATCTGGGAATAGTTGTCAACCACCGACTTCTGTCACAGGAGTATAATTAATAGCACCATTAAACTAACTATAAAGTTCAAAATTAGCTAATCATCATATAATAATGGCGGCTATAAATCAAGTTATTTTAAGAAGAAATTAAAGTCATCTATATCAATTCAATGACAAAAATAGACAGAAATGCGTGAACGGATGATAGAATACAAATCCCTTAAATGACTAACTGTAATTTGGCGCTTTGTATTTTGCATTTATTTTTTCCGCTCGCTCGTTTTTAACAGTTTACGACCCAGTGTTACATCAATCCATCCCAATTTTTAAAGGGTTAATCCCGATAATTTTTTGGAGAATAAAACTGCTTAATTTTGTGTTAAAATCCTCTACCTAAGGGCAGAGAAACTAACTCAGTATTTGTGATACGTTTTCAAACAACTTAAACCTGTCAGTCTTCATCTGGAAAGGAAACAAGTGTCCCAAACTGTATTGTGTGGTGTCTACGTAAAACCAGGCTTCTTTTATAAAAATTAATGTGTAGGTGAAATTTACCTCTCGATATCAAGTACAGTACATGGGTCATTCACTATATAGACCTCTCAATGAACTGGAGTCGATTATCAGGTCATCAACGAAAACATAGACCCGAATTCTTAAAAGGGTTACGTGTTCAGATAAGCAGTTTTGACGTTCACGCCCAAACGACTCATAAATAGTTTTTCATCTGTTCAGACTCAACTTAATTAATTTCCATATTTTAATGTGACAGGAGAGTTTCACTCAGATATTACCTTTTGACCTTTTATGGTGTATAAACTGAATCGAGTTTCGTCATATCCGTCAGATTTCTGAAGTTATGTGTCTGACTTCCAGGTCGAGTTGCTGTGCATAAATATGATTAATAAATATACACCCATAAATCTATGTCACTGTAACACGCTTAAATTTGTAGGAGTCGAGTCGAAGAAATGAAATGAAATGGGAGTTAACGTCCTACTTTTCTGCTCAGACTGGGATAATGAAGAAGACTAGCGAGTCAAAGTCTTACCCGCTTAGTCACCACGCCCCCCCCCATAGTCGAAGATATACATAGGATGTTTTAAAAAAAAATTCTAAAATATTGAAATCCACCAGTGGGTGTCGTTTGTCGAATCTGTATCCATTTAGGTAGAAAAATGATCACGTCCACCTCCTAACAGGTCAACAAAACATACTGATAGCATATAGTATTATTGTCGCCACTCTGTTTGCCCGATGGTGAATCGCCTTGTCCCATGGTGTGTTTGTTCAGTCTCTATATTCTTAGTCGATTCTAACGGTAGTTGCCAAGGTGCATTATTGTTTCATAAAAAAGTCAGCGTGTGATATCGGTTCAGATTGTGTGTATCTTATAAATGAAATAAAATGGTTTCTTCAACGTCCGACTATTTTCCTGCACCAAGGACAGCTCCAATGCACACGTTTCATAGAGATAGCATTATCCTTTAACTTTTACACTGATATTAGGATTGCTATGAGCTCCTTTCATGTCGTTAATGCATTATGATATATTGGACATTTACTTTCAGTAAAATATCATTTCAAAGGATGTGATGACTCGATTTGTTGGTATGAACAGTCCCCAGTCGAATTTTGGTGCAATGGATGCCGTTGCTAGAAATATCGGAAATTCTTTAAAATATAATCTCCCAATTTTCCCCTTTTATTCTAAACAAACTGAAATATGTAAATATTCTGGCAATGGACACAATTTGTTAATAATGGATTGTTGGGTCTATGTGCTTTACGCGTCAACTGGGAAACGAACTGTAAGAGGCAAGTCAGTCATTCATTCTATTTGGAAATTACTCAATATTCTTTAAGATAGTTTAACAAGAAAATGTAAATATACTTATATATAGTGACTATATAAATTCACATATCTGACTAATGTTGCCTCTTTCGTCGTTTCCTAGGTGACGCACTACCGAGGTTAGAGGTGGTACAAGTGACAGACCCACCAACGATGGTACAAGCAACTCCTGCTGTAGAAAAACAACAGTTTGTGCTACCCAATGCGAATGACTTTATTAAAGTTCCTCTATATGTTGAAGTAGAATTGGATCTGTTGAAACAAGGATTATAGTTATGTAGGTGTGTCATGTTTCTAAAACCATGTTGTAATCCTTATATAAAGTGTGCAAGACGGGGGACTGGCATGAGACGAAACTTAGTGAAAGAACCATGGACAGTTGCTGTCCGGGTAAATTTCCCTCGAAGCACACACAGTACGACCGTCGGTATTATCCCAGAACCCCATTTCATTTAATTTCCTTAAATCATGTTGATATATTGTACTGTTCTGACAACTCTCCCATTTCTGTTCAGCATTTTGGTAACAATGAGAATATTAAAAATCAGCTTTGGGTCCTCGGACCAGCAAGTTTATTGGGCTCTCATCGTGGTGGAGAACGGGTGATTTATATATCGATAACAGATGGAGCTTTGAGAATGGAAAACGAAACTAGCTTGATTTAACTTTCCCACACGACATATAGATCATTTTTCTCCTCGGATTTAGGCCTTATATTTTTCATTGGATGCAAAGATGAATGTACGTCATGCATTTTCCAATCCGCCCCCGAAAATTAGATATCGGTTTTATTTACGTCGCGCAGAATAATGATCTTTTTTAGTAAAGAATTAAAAAATAATTCTCGCATATTGTTACGAATTATCACGGTTAATACATTTCCTGGTTTCTTTCTTGCAGGTGTTCAAGAGACAGCTGAAGGGCACCTTTCATTCCCCATGGTTTTTACATTGGAATTACCGCCATATTTGGAGTTATGCAACAAAAAATATAAACTAAGTATCAAAATTCCGTCAAGTGGACTAAGCATTTCTAAATAAGAAAGGAAGAAGTATGATTAATTTAAATATCTTAGAATCAATTTAAATAATTTTTTATTTGTGTGTAAAGTTAGGCCAACATCTTTGAAGTGTTAATAAGTATGGCCTTATTCTTGAGAACAAAATTAAACTAAATTGTTAAAATGTCAATTGATTCAGTTATTTTTGCAAATGTGCACGGATATCTGGAGTTATTTTAATATATATCTCCCGAATATTGTTTAATTGCTATATCTCTCTCAAATATTGTTACATCACTATAATATATCTCGAATGTTGTTGCATCACTATAATATAGCTCGAATATTGTTACATCACTATAATATTATCTTGAATTTTGCTACATCACGATTATATATTGTTACATTAAATTCTTTGAACATATATCTAAGATAATAATATAGGTGAAGAATGTTTCGTATATTTATAAGACTAATGTATTCCAATTTAAGATAATTATAGAACTGTGTTGTTTCTAAATGGTTTTATGGGGGGGCTAGAATGGTTTTGATTCTCGGTATGTAAATAAAAGGAAAATCACTGGATTTGGATTTAAATATGTAATTTTTGTTATGTCTAATTTGTTTTATGCGTAATTTTTGCTATGCCCATTTTGTTTGTAGTTAACTGGTAAACACATCCAAGACAAAACATAGGGGGTGGGGTTGTTAACATACTAAGTCATTTCCTGTCTAATGGGGGGGGGGGCGTGTGCTTTAGATTATAAGGTCTGTCATTGAGTCAAGTGGCGTGGTTTCGATCCCACACTTGTACATGATAAGTAGTCAGTCGCCTGCCCAACCTCGTGGTTTTTCTCCGGGTCCTCCTACAGCTGAAGATCCCGACGCGAAAGCGATTGTTGAAATAAAATTGAATCATATGTTAGTCCCGAAATGTCCTAGTTTGTGTCGAGTCGACATTAAACCCAATTCTTTGATTTACGGCGCACACGTGAGTCCCCCACCTCACCCACTCACATATATACGGTTAATTGTGCACTCGGCAAACCTCGGTTGATTCCGAACTTGCCGCTTCAAGAAAGAAGTTATCAAAATTGCGTCGTTTGAAGGGTGTGTAGAATTTTCAGTGCAAGCGTGTCCCTGTTTAAAGAAAATCGGATAAACTTGAAAGAAAAACAGCTTCAAGCTTTGAAAACGGAAACGCCGTTGGTAATCCGGGAGCTTGAAAGTAGATCTAATGGCGGACTTCGTCATACAGCCGAGGCTAGATGTAAGGTACTGGAATCTGCTGAGGTTTGCCGAGTGGTTAATTGTGGTGACATGGTCACGAATGAAGTAAGAATGATAGGGAAACACAGGCCTAAGTTTATGAACATACAATGAAATTATAGATGTTTTGATATCAAATCAATAGAGGGTCAGGCCACAACCTAGAGAAAAGAAATCTGTCCGTAGGAGGGAAATTGCTAATTTTATACAACTTGAAATGTGTCCAAAAAAATGGATGACCTTTATTTAATATAAATCTGACAATGTTTGTAATGTGATCAAGACCAGGTGATAATTAGTGGTTGTAATAGATCTGAATGAAGTCTTTCAATGTGTAATGCCTGAAATCAACATAAACATTAATTAATATAAATGAATTATATTATTAATTTTAGGAACTATTTATTAGTACATTGTAGGGTTAAGTAAATTGTCAGCTAATGACCTCCATTGTGAACTCGTGACCCTGCTATATGCGCATTTTGGGCTATGAAAGCATGCACTTTTTTTCTCCAATGAATTCTGACACAAATTGCTTCTTGTTCGTGTTACAACTAAAATATTTACGTATATCAAAACCGTAATTTCTCTCTATTTAAACCATTTTTATCACCCAGTTAAAGAAAATTAACATGCTTTGTAAGTTTCAGTTCGGGTAAAAACTGAAAGGCGTTCTTAGATCAGGCGGATGAGTCAACAACACTTTTTAATGGAGGCGAAAAGAAGATTTGGCAATGAACAAAGAGAAAAAGTGTACGTTGTCTTTTAAAGACACGACAATTCTACTAGCTCATTTTTACTAATAAATGAGGATTATCATGTGATATATGTTAATTTTATTTCAAAGAGTCCAAAGAATGTTTCCAAAATATAGGCCGGATTTTTAATATAAAGAGTTGCTACTTTTTGCTTGACTTACTGCATATTCACCACCCACGTCCAATGAAATAATGGTTGAAATAACTTGGTCTTGAGCATTAAAAAGATATGAATTCAATACGAAGATGGTGACATCTGTTAAAAGAAAGAAAATTCATACCTTCGTTTGAGCGTTATAAGTATGGGCCATTTCACCACCGTTAACCATTACTCTAGCAGGGTTTGCTGATATACCATAAACATCAACTGATCCAAGTGTCATGGTGGTTTGGTAACCAGATTTAGTGGGTGTTCCAGTCAATTTACTCTGGTAATAAACATGACATATAACATAAATATAAATTAAATATTACCTATCTAGTATATATGCATGGTCTGGACCTAAAGTAATATATCCAGATCAAGAGGCTTACACGGGAATAATTTAATACTGTACATGGTTGTTGATCATAGGGAGATGTTTTCTTGCTTGTAATAAACTATACAGTATACAGTAATCGCACTAAGTAGGTGTTTGGAGTTATAATATAGAAGAATTCCATTAAAGTTGATTTATTGTTGCGTCGTACCTAATTAAGCCCTTGAGGTGTACAGGTGCATAGAAACAAAACTGTGTACACAGTTCAGAAATAACTCAAATGACCTAACAAATACGAAACCGCTAGCTACGCAACCCTATAACGGGTAATCAGTCAAGTGCCCGATTGATACAGAGAAGTAGGGTGTTAAACTCATTTCACAAGTCAGGGTTATTTATTGAGACAACAACATGCAAGCAAAATTTCGAATCCACAAGGATAGTGAATAGATCCAGATGAAAATAGTACTTACTCCACTTAGCTTAAAGTCTATTATGTTATAATGACCTCCTGAGATAGAATCTGTAAATATTCAAATAATGTAATAAAACTGACAAATTTAAACGCCTTTAAGTTGTCAAATTTCATAAACGTCAAAGTTATACACCTTTACAACACATTATATTCATTAGATATCCCAGTGTCAATCTAATTACATTTCAATTACGTTTCATTTTATTTCCATGGTAATCTACATTAGCATATTTTCTTTTAAGATGGTATCCAGATCACGTGAACTTATTGAGCAAGCAATTTATTTGTATCGGTATATATACAAGGCTTCTTTTTGTGTTGAGCTATTGACATTTTACGACCCAAGATTATAGCACAGTTATGTTTAGACCGAGGATTCTACTTGTAGAACAATGAGAATGGGGTTTTTTACCAGTAAAGCCCCCGCCATACCGGGTTGCCGTTCTTAAAGCTCTGCTGCGACCGTACGTCGACCTGAACATGCATAAGGTCGCCGGCAAATGTTAATGCAATGTAAGAAAATGTTCCCAAAAACTATAAACAGTTCGCTCAAAACAAATGCCTTGACTGGGCGATCATTGGCGACCATGGAGACCACAGCGCAATATCTGGCTTTTTCACCCCGCTTTTACCACGCTTATGACGATCTTGACTATCTTGACCATTTTCCTTCGCCGTAGCAGCGCAGTAAGGACGTCATCGCGGTCTGTCGGGGGTATTATAGATCAGCACAGTCACAGACTGTCTGATTAATACCAGCCAATTCCCCATCTGACTAAACAAGTTTAGTTACTCAATAAACTGTTCTTGAATTACTTCGTTTCTGCATTAAATCGACTGTTGATTTGTTTGTATTTACATAGTGATTGTTGAGTGAAGGTTTGTTTGTCTATTTATTTACTTATCAAGAACGCATTTTTAGTTGAGAAAACACAGTTATTTGTATATACATCACTTCAATCTAAGGTTAAATTATATGCACCGACACTGAACTATGTATTGATAATATATTTATATTTTACCTAAAGAATCGCCGTCATCCCAGAATAGTGTTCCCTCGGCTGTCTCAGTCGCAGTTGGTGCTACAATCAAACCAAAGTTTTTCTTACGACTGAAATTTAAACATATTCTGTAGGTTAGTTTACACGACTAGGAGAGATAGACATTATCATTCTTATTTGCATTCGTATTTCCTGAGTGGAAAATTACCAGTAGTATTTCAAGCAGTATAGACCGATGAAATTTCAATTGAACATAATTTTCTAAATATTGAACGGAATTCAGCCATTTTTGCATTCATCTTTTACAATAGGGTAGGGTTTTTTTGTTTATTTAAAGAGATGCTGTTTTCACTTTTGATTAATGGGAGGGGGCGGGGAACAGGCAAAATGACACTGTCAAACCCACATCCCTATATTGTAGTTCGCAAGGGATTCATATTGCGCTAAAATAACGCTTTTAGACTTCAAACACTTGACTCTTTAATTTATCCAAACCCGAACAGTGTAAGAGAGTGAAACCGATATTACCTAGCTGTGGTAGTAACATCTGGTTCTTGAACAGGAATAATGGTTCCACCTCTAATATGAAGATTTATTTTATCTATTGGTGCTTGTAAAGTTACTTTCTTTCCAGTGGACGCGATTTCACCACCATCATAGAAATCAAACCATCGATCGTTCGGGAAATAAGCTTCCACTTGCTGACCACCCTTTTAGTACAAAATCAACATAAAATAAATGTCATTGTAAGGAGTTTACAAGTTGGTTCCTACCATAAGCCCACCATGAATTGGCCAAAAGTTCATCTATAAAACGTTGTCAGCCTCATGACCAATGTAAAATACCAAAACATATACACGGGGAAGTAATTTCGATACGGCTGACACCCATTCAGCTTTTTTGATACAATATTCTAATGCGACTGCAGTCCTTTAGGTAGCGGTTACAGAATTTGTCCACAATTTCCCTAAATCTAAGCATTACACGTGTTAGCTGCACTTGAAGTACAGGTAACGTCACCGGTGGACATCTTCTATTAGTAAATCGTATGAATACGTACCTGTGTGACTACGGGTGAAACCAAGAGACCGTCTCTCCACATAAATTGATCATCAATGGTTAAGGCAGTTTGATCTGTCGGGTATCTGATAAAAATAACAAACACACCGTGTAAAATATGTCGTTAGGGAGATAGAAAATCTGGTGGACTAAAAATGAGATAAAGGCTCCAATGTAAGTGCAACAGGATACGCCCGGTGCTAGGTAAATACTAGAGATACGGAGTGAGCTAAGGGGATTTCTATTGACAAAGTCATTTGGGAGCATTGTTGAATTTGAAAGAAAAATGTTCGGATAGAGCTCAACAGCCAATAGCTAGAATACACAGCTCACACCATATTATATGTCCCCTGTACGTAATCTATGACAAGGTCAGGTATTGGCCCTTTCAACAATGTGCAGATTATTTCAACATTAATTTTGAGGTAGAGTTATATTATTGTTACAACCGAAAGTATGTTGTTCACTTATACACCTGGATCTCTAGACTATACCATTCATACCTTTGCGAAAGGAAACTATTATATAAATTAATACATGTTACGAAAATTAACAGTTTATAACCATCACTTCTATTTTGGTTATGTCAGCATCATAACGTTATTGATGGCAAATATTGATTTCAGATGTTACTTTAATATTTCATTTGTCATAATTAATATCAAACGATGGTTATTTTGTTTTATAAGTTGTCCTTGAAACTGGATGGAAAATTGATCTGCAATCTAATTAAAACACAGATCCTATTTCGTTTCGTTTTTATAGTTCAAAATTTCATTTTACTTGTCTTTACTACATGGAGTGTAGGCCATCGAAAGTATAACAAACGAAACGAAATATAGATCTATACATGTACTTTAATTAGATTGATTGATCTGCTAATGTTTGGCTCACTCAGCAATTCACAGTTAAATCATTGATACTGGCATGATGAACCGGACAAAATACACTGTTATATTATGCCAGGCCTGGACATTTTGGTAGGTTTAGCCATCCAGATGGAAACAGATGAATTTTTACTATTCGTGTGTATTTTCCAACAATTACATAATAATGAAGTTATAATGGCTTCTTTAGTCTTCTTGGAGCACGCGAGACTGACCGTGCGCCTTGAATGGACTTACTTGAAGAATAAGGGCCTAGCTACACCCTGTCCTGTAGTATGACTGAGATATAATGATGTATACAGGTATGGTAAGATGCGATATCTAAGTAATAAGGTTTTCTTAATACTCGCTTGAGTTGTACTAGTAAAATCTGGCGACATGGGATCTTGATGCTGAAATAGAGACACGATCAAATAACTAGGACTTAACTTCTGCTTCTATAAGTTGACACCCAAGACCCTGCTACCAAAATATATATAACATTTTTTTTTATTGAGAACCGGATGAACGTACGCACCAAAACGTATCAAAGAATGATGAAACCCGTTCAATACACGACACAAGATCAAATAACCCGTGATACTGTTTCAGTTTCAATTGTTGCTCGGATATTAGTAGGTGGCTTGATTTTAGAATACATAAGGTCCAACACTCTCAGTCTAATTAAACAACACATATTCTTTCATTTTAATGGGACGTGGGGGGTCCTCATGTAGGAACTAACTGACCTCTCGTGTGACCAATGAAGAGATTTCCGGATTTCACAAAAAGCTTAATTATAATCACAGTAGTTTACGGTGAGCTTCAAAGATAATAGAAAACTCAATAGGAAATAAAAAGTTCTTCACATAGTTGCTGGGTCCGAAATTAAATACTGCCCTGTCAATCTTTTAGTTACGCTGTACTACGGATGCTTTCATTGATTTGGGAGATCATTACGGAGGCAGTAGACTCTTCGAAACTACCACGAGGATAAGCAGAACAATTGATGAACAGATTTATAGGCAGTTTTTTTTTCAAAGGAAACTAAAACTTATTTACCGGTCCTTTATTATCTCTGTGGTTTCTCATAAAAGGATAAAATGTACCAAGCTGAAACCATCTTGTACATAATTCGTCCGTGGTTGTGCCAAAAAATCCACATAAATCACATCCAACAAATGGTATACCGAACATATTAAAATTCAAAATTTCTGAAACAACATTTCCAAGAATTTTGTTTTTAGTTTAGTAATCTTATTTCAACGTGGATTTCTAAGTTTTGACAGGTATAAGATAAAAGTTAGAGTGAATGGTCCATCCCATGGACAGGTGGGGCGGAAAACTTAAATATGAAACGAGAAGTGTTAATTTCTAAACTTATAAGGACCTCTTGGCGTGGTTTCGTCCATTTTAGATTTTGCAGCAATGGTTATCAACGGCAGAAAAAGTAAGTTACTGCTCTATTAGTATAGCAAATACAGAATAGTTAATAGTTGTTACCTGGAATAGAGATTTTAAGATCATACCAGTCTGAATTGTTATCACCTTCCCAATGAGCGACATATTTTCCACTACTCACAAACGTTGATCGTGACAATACAAAAGGTCGTTTCTTTCTGATGTTAGTCAAAAGTCTGTAATATATAATATACACCAGCTCTAAGCTCCGTTAACTTTTAACGATCCGTTAACATGGAGATAACGGATCGTTAACTTTAACGGAGAGAAAGATTGTTGCTGAAAGCCCCGTTATCTTTAACGTGTCGTTAACTTGCCGTCATTTTTAACGGAGGTGTTGGGCTCTGTTATCTTTTAATGGTGGCATTAGTGGACTGTCAATCGAAGTATCCCCTCAACAATAAAAATCAAATAATGATTATGTTCAATCGATTAAATAGCTTACGTATTAGTTGCTATTCCTTCGTGATGGCCGTACATATTGTGAAGATCATAGTGCATCCCCAGGTACTGTTTAGCAGAAGGACAAATTGTTTTATCTCGAAGATTTCCACCTGCCATAACTGAAATAAGTTAAGAATATACAGAATTAAGTGATATAAATTAATATTGACGCAACACGACACCAGAAAAACATTTACCAACCTAATCTTGGGAATAAACAATAGAAATGCCTGATAACGTACAGAAAATCGTAATCGTAACGTCGCTCGGTAATAAACAGTAATAAAATCAACAACAACCCATGAACTCTACTACAGTAAATCTTAGGCACAAGGAGTAAAAATCCAAAGTCAGTAACTTGTGCGTCCACCTCAAGCTGCTATTACATGTCATGCAAAGTTTCGAAATTACGGTCCATTTGACGGAAATTTTGCAGATGCAGACCTTCTGAGTGACGACGTCCAAAAGATATGGGGGGGGGATGGCCTAGTGGTCTAGAGTGCCGCGCTTCGACCTCTAGCTGGCCGGTCACCTCTGGCTTGCGGCTGTGGTTTCGAGACCTGGTGTGAGCGTATGTGGCATGGAGATAGGGGCGCCTTCTCAACCTCGTGGGTTTCCTCCGGGCACTCCGGTTTCCTCCCACTGCTAAAGAACCCAACGCGCAAGCGAATTATTGAAATAAAAATTAAATACCATATGTTAGTTCCGAAATGACCTAGTTGTGTCGAGTGGACGTTAAACCCCATTTCTCTCTCTCTCTCTCTCCAAAAGATATGTGTTCGAGGATTACCTACTGTAACGTTTTATTTGACTAGCGAGGAATTATATGATTATTCTGGTTACTGTGTTCTCGATTAACGAAACAAGAAAAGACGTTAAATCGTCCAGTAAAATATTACAATAGAATATGCTGGAAAGAATCAAAGTGGACACCAGAGCATCTCAATGAATTTAGACTACAAAATATTCCCAGATAGCCTAGACAATCTCAATTTAGGAGATTAAGGGCCTGTATAACGATAAATTGTCCAGTGTATAATACCAAATGTTGCCATGTCTCTAAATATCCGCCTTGTCTCACTGGTTACAGACAAAATTATTCTGGGTGTTAATATTCATGAGATCGATTCTTGAGTCAGTTTCGAAAAATTAGATAGCAATTTACCATTTGACACCAATTTTAGACCTAACCGTAACTATATGTGTCAAAAAAATCAAATGTTTATTTACCTGGTGTAAATGGAGGGTTATCATATCTATTATTTGTACAACCTTTAGTAGAACCCACAACAAAATTAGACGGTTCATTCATATCCTGTAATATAGATCAAGTATGGGTTAAAATAACATATTGTAGGCTGTAACTGTATATAACGAACTATTGTCAATGTTGATGGGATGTTTTCGTAATCAAAATTCAGTTACTGTTGTATTTATACATTTCGAGGACTGGATTCGCGCCCTCTATACTGAATTAAGGAATTGCTGTGTTCATATTTAATTGGTATACTAATAAGTCAACTCATTTACTGAGATACACCGGTTTTGACATAAGAAATTTTAGTTTAAAGTGTGAAAATTAATTTCACAGAGTAGGTCAGTGCTTGAAGTTTCCATAATTAGGCGAATGTAAAGTTATTTTCAATATGATCTTATTCAAGAGTTGACAATATTTGTTTTCTTGATGATTTTATATGATACAGAGCATTATACTTACAATCCAGATACCGTCATATGGAACTTGATCATGGAATCGTTTACCCTGTCTTTCCCACCAAACCTCTGCTTTAGGATTAGTGAAATCAGGATATGTTGTTTCACCTGGCCATACCTAAATTTAGAAATAATTAATAAACACCAAACCCTTTCTCGAGTTTTTTGAAACACAAATATATTTTTAAGATAGACGATAGTTTTGCTGTAAAATTATACAAAAGCTCAAGAATATCGTAAATCAAACAAAAGATGTCATTTTCCATTCCTTTCATTGAAAGAAATTAAAGGCAATTGGCCCAATGGCACTTAGATTTAAAACACGTGTTTCAATTTATAATTAGTCAGAAGAATACCAATTAAAGCTTTGGGGGGAGAGAGAAATGGGGTTTAACGTCCACTCGACACAAACTAGGTCATTTTGAGACTAACACATGGTTTCATTTTATTTCAATAAATAGCTTGCGCGTAGGGGTCTTTAGCAGTGGGAGGAAACCGGAGGATCCGGAGAAAACCCACGAGGTTGGACAAGCAACCCTACTCCTTGTCACGTACAACCGGGGATTCGAAACCAAGCCAGTTGACTCAATGACAGGGTTTATGATACAGCACGCTCGCGCTAACCATTCGGCCATCCACCCACCCCCCCCTTAAACCTTTGGGTAAATATCCGTGGAATAGGGTGGGGTTTAATGTCTGGTCAACGGTATACTTCAGTCATATGAAGACTAGTATATGGCCATATACCTTAGGCTTAGTGGTTGCGTTTGAAATGAGCAAGGTGTCGGGCTAAAAAACATGGCTAAAAAAATCATGCTTTTATGGCCCGAATTCTCTTAATTCATTTACAAAAAACAAACAAAACTTACACTTCCAACTAAATTATTTCCATCGGCATCTTTAATAAATATATCATCTTGAACACCTTCATCATATGATGCATAGTTTGTGGCTGTCGAGCTTATACCAGGATCCTATATTATAAAATATACTTCTAAAAGATTTATTCCAGAATTATTGTGTCTTGTTGAGGGAATAGTTGATTAACTATTCTTAATACAGAACTTTAAAAAATGTTGTTTGCTTACTAAGAAATACTTGCTCTATTCCTTGCAACCTCAAAGTGTTCACTGTGTCTTAAATATTAGGAAGACATATTTTCACGGCTAGATATTAACATTAATATTGATCGAAATGAACAAATATTGAATTCTAATTCACATTATTAATTTCGAATATTATGGAAAATACTGAGTTGGGGGGTTAGGTCCTTTAAAGTATCTAAGTCTTCCTCGGTCCTCGACATTGAAAACACGAATTATTTGTCAATTTAAATCAACATTGATGTTGCGATCTTACAGGGAAAAGATAGGCTTCTCATATCCAATATTTAAGACAAAATATACATTTACCATTGAACACGAATCGTGTACCAGAATGCGTCTAAACGCCATTCGTAACAAGGGGCAAAGGCTAGACATATTCCATAAGTAATATCAAACAGTTAGTCATATTCTTATCTTTGTGCCAAGCTTGATTTGTGCCAGGTTATATGCGACCCAATTGTGTCAATTTTTGAGTTCCAAATCAAATAGTAACTTTGGCCTGTAGTAGTGCATCGACAAGAATTCCAAAGTACATGTAATCGAGATTCATAACTCTAGCAGTAATTATGGAGAATCCTCGAAATCGGTAAGCGTCGTCGACTCATGACCTCAGACACTGTGTATAAATCTAAAGTCAATCAGGTATCATCTCTAACAACGGCAATATACGACCAGATTTCAATGTGGGTGAATAAAAAGTGAAATAAAACGGGGGCGACAGCAATATACGACCAGATGTCAATGTGGGTGAATAAAAAGTAAAATAAAACATTTCTCACCAAAATCATAACATATTTCTGATCATGATCGTGAAGATCTTTAACAATAGCTGGTAATTCTCCAAATTTATTAGTGTCATACGACCAATCTCTATGGTCAATCATATAATCTATATCATTCCATTGTGTATCCTGAAATTATTTTACATCAACATTGCCAGAAAACGGTTGTGTTAAGTTACAATACAGATTTGTCAGATTCGGTCGAATTCGACAGAATCAATCAATAGTATGTGCTCTAGATTCATGAAAAGGGCCTTACTGAAACCTAAGATCAAATGGAAACGATATTTATATCCTACTTTGTGAAAGAAACGAATCACTACCGTTACATTAACGAGGTCAGTGGTTTAAACTGTAGACAATCATCAATCGCACACTAAATCATCAGTTACTCATATGATATAGGGTTCTGCCATAATTCACCACTAAACACAACTGATTTCTCCGATTTTGAAACCTGCAAACCGCAGGACTATTTATTTTGAGTAATATATTAACTTACAAAGGGAACGCCGTTATCTCGTAATCTTTTAATAACTTCCCGCATGCCAGCACTACCACCATAACCCCAACGGCAGTTGTGGAAACCCAAAGACCAATATGGCGGCAACATTGGCTTACCAATAACTTCTAAATATTGTTCGATGACTTCATTTGGACTTGGACCCGTGAAGATGTAAAAATCTAAGATTCCTCCAATGGTTTTATAACGCAAAGTAACAGGAGTAGTTGGAGACAATGTTACTTCTGTAAATACCAAAATTAAGGTATGTTATGAATTAATTTCTTCTAAGATTTAATATAACATACTTAATCAAAGCTGTCATGTAAAATCACCAAGTTATTTGGTAAAATTTATATCAAGATACGCAGCTTGTATATGTAAAACCCTAAGCGACATCCATGTTCTTAATTGGAAATTTGGACCGTGATTTACCAGAAAGAGCAGATGGAGTTTGTGAGAATATTTCGATTTGCTATACATTATAAAAAACCATAGCTTCGTTGAATTTTCCTGTCTGAAAATAAATCCAGTATAATCTCTGTTTATATTGTTTCCCTTTTTTGTATTCGACGCGTTAGTCCAGAGGTTCACAACTCTGCTTGAAATCAACCCAAATCTCCAATCTATATAAAACCAACTTATCGCTGTATAACTAGTTTCTTAAGAAAAATTTTGTCAGGCAAAACAGTGTCATCTTCACAATTGCTAGATGGTAATACAGTGGACTATACAACTGGTATCATTCTATGGGGCTCTTTTGAAAATAAGATTTCTCGGGTTAGGCATAATATATACAATAAAGTTGACGAGCACTTTTGGATTTCGATTGGTTTTACCTTAGTCTAGGCGAATAATGTGAAAAAACGTGTTCTATACAGCGTGTATATGATTTCAGCGACACGGTTCCTCATAAGGACAACTCGAGTAAAACGACCACCTTTGAAAAGTAATCTGAAAAACTCTGTTCATAAAGGGTATAAAGGCCTAGAATTTCGACAGGATTCCATCTCGGGAACTTACATGGGTGCCACAATACTCGCTGAAAAACAACCTCTTAAACATCTGCAGAGCATTTACAAGGTTTCAGTTATAGGGACAGTAACAGGGATCATCCATGCGACTAGCCAAATAATACCAGCAAATTTGAAACAATGTCTCCGACACTCTGATCTGAACAGCGTGTACAGGGTAGTATCTATGCGAAAAAAAAAACATTTGCGCGACTCTTATATGGATTAGGACTAGAAAAACAACTATAGTAAGACTGAAATGCTCCTTTATACAAATTCGGAGGAGGACCATAAAATTAAAATCTTTCCGCTAGTCTTTAAATAATAAATAATGGAAATCTTGCCATACCATAACTAAGGTTACAAAATTTTAACCTGACTTTATAAAAAATCACAACAAATTTCTTACCCATCGCGTTGCTGTTTAGTAAGAAAACTCCATAAGCGTTACCATCATTTTCCATTGCCAAGAAGAATGGATGTGATCCATAAAGATTTACATTGTCCTGTTTAAAAAATAATGCTGATTATTGTAAAGTGCTTGTAAAATCTTAATTTAGCTCCTTTGAAACTCAAGACGAGCCATTGCCGACTTATATATATATATTATTCAAATTTTAGTATTAAATTCATTCCAATCCTATCTGGGGAACTGACAGTGGCTGTAAATAAACAAACCACAAACTGATATTAAAATAGGTTGAGCAATGCAGAATAGGGATTGACGGGAACTACCATTCACAGTAAATAGGCTTTTAACCAAATACGCTGAGATGAGATAATTTGCAATGCATTAAAATTGCGTGATACGACATACAGTACTTAAACAGAGGGTCGGAGAGAACCAGAGAATCGACAAATCAAATTGATAATCTCTACAGAACTAAGTCCACCGAGTAATTCTATTCAATACATTTTTGACACCATTACATTCATTTACATTATGTACTCTGTCGTTTTATGGCATTGGGGGGGTTGGGATGGCCTAGTGGTCTAGAGTGCCGCGCTTCGACCTCTAGCTGGCCGGTCACCTCTGGCTTGCGGCTGTGGTTTCGAGCCCTGGTGTGAGCGTATGTGGCATGGAGATAGGGGCGCCTTCTCAACCTCGTGGGTTTCCTCCGGGCACTCCGGTTTCCTCCCACTGCTAAAGACCCCTACGCGCAAGCGAATTATTGAAATAAAAATTAAAAACCATATGTTAGTCCCAAAATGACCTAGTTGTGTCGAGTGGACGTTAAACCCCATTTCTCTCTCTCTCTTTTATGGCATTGTCTCTTTAACATTAATGTGTCGTGTTCTGTAATATATTGTATTTACCGATGGTGGTATATCACGCGCCCACATGCCAAGTTTTCTATGTTGTTTAGGATCCAACCAAAACTTTCCACGATGTTCACCCAATCCATAGATATATGATGTCGGTAGTGATGTAGCTATTTCTATATACTGGTCTGCATAAGTCAGTGGTCCAATACTCGTATCAAATCTGTTGAACGATAACAACAATATAAATAATTATAAACCAGTACGATAGTAGCCTATATAGGAAAGGGGGCACGGCTGCAATGCCACCACCTTGGAATTGCGATGTCATTGCTGCCATTATAGAATTGTGACGGAAATCGACGAGCAATCGTCCACGAAACAAGCTGCTGTATAATGGCTGTATATAGGTGAACATAAACTATGACGACAAGACTGGCATGCAGACTGTTTTTTGATTGGTTCGTAGAATCAACGTACGTGGGCAATGAAATCATCAAGGGCAGATAATTTGAATGAGTAACTAACCCATGACTGGACCCAGGGGTTACTGGACAGGCTCGTAGCTAAGGGGGGGGGGGAAGAGGGGAAGCTTCCTCCCCTTGATCAAATCGGGCGCTCAAAGTGTGCCTTTACCCAATGGGGAAAGAATCGGTTACCCAATGGTAATTTTCCATTGGACGCAATATGAAACCAAAGACTATCTTGCCCATCTTGTCCCCCAGCTGGCCATCGGCCTCCTGAAGTACCACAGAATGGTGCCAAATTGGATACCGTGTGTGCATTTGAATTAGAAGAGCCTTGTTTTTTCTGTGGGTTACTTTCGAAGAGCTTCGCCCGTAAAAAGAAGGAGAACAGCAAGAAAACAAGATGAATTGGCATGGGGCTCAGTTCCTGGACCGAAATGGTATTGATGAGTAATAACTGCCTTATTATGACAGACTTTGCCACCGACTTTAATATTTTGGTGGTGATGCACTTTATATACGTTCCCACCGTCATCGTGATTCTGAATCACAAATTACTTCACTCAGGTAATTCTGAACCACAATCAAAATATTGCATAGTAATGCCAGGAACCAAAACCAGGGGTGGCATGTTGTGAAAATTGTAAAGCAATAACCGAATCTACAAAACTGACTAGACTAGAACTGACACGATAACATTCTTCCGTATTACCAACTAATACCAACTAAGAAACCCAACAAATTCTAAAAAATACAAAATGGTATTGATGAGTAATAACTGCCTTATTATGACAGACTTTGCCACCGACTTTAATATTTTGGTGGTGCTGCACTGTATATACGTTCCCACCGTCCCCGTGATTCTGAATCACAAATTACTTCACTCAGGTAATTCTGAACCACAATCAAAATATTGCATAGTAATGCCAGGAACCAAAACCAGGGGTGGCATGTTGTGAATTCACCCCCAAGGAGGGAATGGCTCGCATCCAGGGGGTGAATGACCACACTCCCAGTAACTTCAAAAATGGTCATATGAAGGTTGTGCAATTGCTCCAGCAGTCCTATGAGAGGTGAAGTTGCATTTCAAGATTTCAGTTGTCAACTTTTTCTCAATTTCAATTTGAATTGATGATCGTGCAGCCTAGGCCTCGATCTCGCGATCCGCTCATCAGTGGTTGCCATGGTGATAGCTAGTTTACTTGGCTGTGTGAGTGGGAAACGGCGCAGGTGTCCATTTTCATTGTATGGCTAGCTCATTCAACAGACGAGTCCCCAATTTAGTTTCATTTTGAATTTTTATACGTGCTTTTGATTCCATGTGATTTGGATTCAAAATCATGCCCCCAAAGAAGCGTAAATACCAAGAAGAGTATGTATCGTTCGGGTTCAAGTTGATAACAGGCGCGGATGGCGTCGAAAAGCCTCAGTGTTTCATCTTTGGTAAGGTTTCCGGGCTTTGCGCCTACGGCGGTCAGTAACCTCCTAAAAACTCTGGGGGTAAATGGGTCGGTTGAGAATTTATTTAGCGGTGAACGGTGAGAAAAGGTTGAGAAACGTGGAATAACCGAATCTACAGCAATGACTAGAACTGACACGATAACATTCTTCCGTATTACCAACTAATACCAACTAAGAAACCCAACAAATTCTAAAAATACAAATCAAAAGCTCCAGCGTATGCAAAACTCTAATAAAATTTTAATGACCCCATAAAAGCGTCTGTAATTTTAATTTTCCAAAGTTGTCACTCTAGAATAGACAATAATAACACTTAAATTATTTGGCTTTCTACGCCACGTAACAAAAGAAATATGGGAATATGGAAACCAATTTAACATCACTGAAGGAATAATTGTATTTTAAATTCTATATAGATTCTAACCAACACGGAAAACTCAATTTGTTGCATAAGGATTGGGTACCAATTTCTTGGATTCAAGGTGTAAATGATCCACGTAGTTACACTGATGGTTCACCGTACGTTTAAACCGGCATTATAACCATATTATATGTAATTTTACTTACAAAATGGCTCCTGATGATTTCCGCTTGACCACAATCCCGAATTGTTTCTCCACAATTTGTATATCATACTCAGCCGTGTCACCTGCATCATTACTTGGTACCGGTGTTGTTATAGGGACTTCAAATCTTTTATTATTAGGATCAGTGATCTTTAAAACAAAATAAAACGTAGAAATAATTTACAATTAATGAGTAAAGGAAGTCGTTTTCTTTGCATACCATGCGATCCTCGAAATAGGCAATCCCTGCTCAATTAACTGAATGGAATGGATGGGATTCAAGTTCTCTTTCTGCATCAACACTCAACCCCACGCACTTTAAAATGGCGACAAAGAGAATAGGTTAGATGATATTCTGGCGTCAGTGGTTATGGATCGAAATGAATTCTCGGCGTCATTTTATAACAGAAAGTGATAACAATTTGAGACAAAATGGATGATTTGAATAATCTCTGGAACCTTGTAAGATGGTCGTAAATGCATTTAGTACTTAATTATTCTCGAAAATTGTACCTTTGATTAACATGTTCAACTTAAAATTTAGTTCGTTTATAGATGCAAGAGTACCTTAAAATGCAATCTTTTTGTTGTCTCTTTGTACATATCCAGCTTCAAATTATTGACTGGATTAGCCCAATGACCTGCTTTGATGATGCTTATTGTGGCTGACGACTTATCAGCAGATATGCTGTCAACCTTGTAACCGATGTCTTTATCTTCAACGTAATAACAGTAGGGCACTCCAGGCGTAGACGAGGCTTGCCAACAGCAACCCCTACTCTCGCAACCACCCTTTGTTGATCCTGGCTCCGGATAACAATCCACCCTACGGTCTTCTGGTGTAGAAGCACACTTAGGGTCCACATTTGTTGGAGCCCGGGTTATCTGTCCAGTTGCTCCCCCAGATGGCTTGAAACACCATGGTATATTGTGAATTCCACCAGGGGGTTCAAGCCAACAACATCCTGAAATTAAAGATATTATTCTCTTCTCTACTAACGTTTAAAGAACAATGGTGTTAATGTCCAACATAATAATCAATATATTCCAATTAGAGATATTTGCTACCGTTTATGCAAAAACACAACAACAGCCGATTTGGATTATCCGGATATGAAATATGAAGCAAATAAAAGAAATCAGTTTTAAAGCTGACAAATCATTTTTATGAACACAAAGAGCTGTTATATGAGACTTTGTGTGTAGGGGGGGGGGGGATATCCGTTTAGAATCAACTATTTATAAAAGGAATTGACTGTGACAAGACAACTCAAAGCATATCATTATTTTTTAAAGTTATTATATGATTATATACTGCTACCGTTCTGTAATTGAGTCTAATGTTATTTTTAATGTGACGTTATTAAAAATTAAAAATCAAATTTATTTTGTTGGTGGAATGATAATGCCTCTTTAAATCAGAAATGCTACATATTAGGCTATTATACACATATCATACATGAAAATCCTCGAATTACATATACTAAAAATTACATTTTTCAACATGTAGTCTTATTGATTAAAATATCAAAAAGACCCCTAATTTCTCTAAATCATTTACTAATTGCACTATTTTTGTTAATGTAGTGCCCCCACTACCCACAAAAGAATAAATATGGGACCACCTTTGTCAACCTCCAGAACGACATAGCTGTAATGGTTGGTGTTTTGTTGCATGGCAACCTATCTCTATAATGGATCCCACCAAGATAGACACTATCAAATCTCTGATAAAATATATTATCAACTACATTTAAATTAAGGATCCAACAATTCATACGAAAGGGGCCTCACTGATAACCTAATTCTGGAATGTAATTGGTCATAAAATAGGCTGGATTGAGAGAGCAATAATGCTCGACGGAATTTTGCATAATGATTGACATCTCAACCGCGTCACCTATTCACGTATCATGTCTCTCCTGTTCAGTGAAAATCGACTAACCTGCAGCTCGACAACCTCGATTACAACCAAGGAGTATTAATACGCCTAGATTAAAACCACCCAAAACACGATATAAGGTCTGTTAACTACTTCCTGAATTATTGATACAACTTATGACCAGGCTTCCTGTCACATAAATGTAGGTTTGCATTCATCCTGACATTAAAATTAATTTTGGGCCATGTTGCTAAATTTTGTCTTGTCGTCAACCACCTGATCTGTCTGTGCCATGTTTATGTATCGTTTGTTATTGTACGTTTACTGCTTAGTTAGCAGGTAACTTATCTGCCTAGCTTCTTCCAACTAGGGTCCACAAACTTTGCAAACTTTTCATTTTGCGTAAATGCAGGTTATATAAGTAAACAAAGGTCTTATTGACACATTTACCTTGCCACTATTTTCATAAAGAGAAGGGGTAATTTTGAAAGAAAGTTTCGGTTCATGATTATTGTGTAATGAACATATGTTTGAACGGTATTTAAGATTGGAAAAGTTTGAACGATATTTAAAATTGGAAAAAAATGTGACCTCTGGAGAGTTCATAAGCTAAAAACACGATAATGGGGCAAATCATAGGGGTAATAATATAGCAAGTTGTCCGACGCGTTCCAAATCAAATAAGGATTAAAGAATGGCATTTAAAGGACAACATACTTAATATTTCATTTTTCTTTCGTTTTCAGCGAAATAAATAGAAATGTTGTTTAACGTCCTACTGTTCTGCCCCGGCTGGGCTAATGAAGACGGCGTTTTCATTGAAGAATGTCCATTAACCATTCGTCTTTGTATTGTAGTGAAGCAATGTAGTACGTCAAGAGAAAAGAGAGGCGGTAAACCTGCACCCATTCCCAGGGGCGTTTCTAGGAGTTTTGAAAAGGGGGTGCCGCAAAATGAGGGCACTGACCGCGGAGACGGGGCACGCCGCTGAGAGGGGGTGTGGGGGGTTCCCCCAAGAAAATTATCCGTCATTTCCTTGCATCTGTAGCCATTCCAAGAGCTATTTCGATGTATTTTCGTCTAAGTAAACGATCGGAACGGACATATTTGGGTCTGAGAAAAGACACTTTCAGCAGTAAAAAAGGGCACTGTCGAAAATTCTGTGATATTACCCGGTATTCAAACGTAGAATAATTGATATATATATTGGATTTTGATTGTATATATAAATTAGCTTTATATCAATAGTCATATTATTGATGAATCATGTGATTCGGGTTACATACTTGCAAACCCAAGTGATGAAGAATCAATTTTATGCTGATTAATTGACTCACCTCTATCTAGACAACCTTGATGACTGGAACCACTTTCTGGATAACAATCTATTCGCTGGTTTTGGTCTATTTGACATGCATCATCTCTTCGGTTGCGTGTTAAGTCTAAACTGCTAACATCATTCATTAACGGTACCAGAAATACTAATATTATGAAACCACGACTTTCCATTTTGGACAGACGACTCTATGTTGTTTATGGCCGTTTAAATCTTTCCAGAACTCTTTATATATGTAACTTGCCAACGATGTGGTGTCTTATCAGCTTCAATGATAATCATCGCAAGCAAATTTTTTCAATTCAATCGGTTGCCAAACAGATATACCATTGCTTTTATAGCGAGCAATTTTTAAAGTGGTGGGCCCTGAGAGATAATTGTACCTGTTAGGAGGAGGGATGGTGGTGGTTGAGAGGTGGGGGGTGTCTCGCTATCCCCGGTCGTTCTATAACCGCGTGTAGACACCGAAGCAGGAAAACGGACGACCAATGCTGTGTGAACCTACTGACACATACTTCAAATTGC
Organism: Patella ulyssiponensis; assembly: GCA_963678685.1. Taxonomy (NCBI): domain Eukaryota; kingdom Metazoa; phylum Mollusca; class Gastropoda; family Patellidae; genus Patella; species Patella ulyssiponensis. The sequence goes on from OY783229.1 coordinate 56,740,317, forward strand.
AGCAACTATCTTACAGGACTTTAAACGTTAAACACATTTAAAACGGAAGATGTCTTCCCTAGCTATTGCGTTTGAATCCAGGAACCTTCAACCGTCTTTCACATGGCCTGAGACCTGTGACCGGACGTCCGCCAAATTAGGTAACAATATGTACCTTTTGATGGCTTTCTAAGAAAGTGGTATAAAATTGTCCAAGGGCACCTAAATTTAGTAACAAAAAGGTATCTGCCAACAGTATGATGGCTGGAACTGCAAGTAACTCATTCTAAGGAACTGGTATAGAATTGTGCAAGGGCACCAAAATTTAATAACAAAAAGTATCGGCCAACTGTATAGTATCACAGCAGTAATAATCGTTTGCTATTTTATGAAAATAGTTTTTTTTATCAAAATTATATTTATGGGGCGGAGGGGGATAATTCATTCATGGTCGATGAAGTTCAAGACGTTAGCCTTTTTTTGGTGGAAAGTTGGTGTCCCGTGGTATGAATAGTCTCTTCTAATGGTTTTGGTGAGTCTTTCTGCAGGATTAAGAACAATAATTAATAAAAATCGGCGTTTTCATCATAGATCCGCGATAACAATGACATTTTTATTTTACTTTCACCCTATAAAAATATTGTACAAAAACATACATAATCAGGTACTATAAATATGATTTGTAATGACTTATCATGTAATAGCAATGTCTGTACTCTGTATGTTACTGCCTGAGTCTATTCTGCACTCAGATTAATCCAGATGTTTAATCCCATGCACTTTGCCTACATTAACATTGTCGTAACGTATGTGTACTATCGAAAAAGTCAATGTCCTTCTAAAGTATAGTTTGAGTTGCATGGGCCTTGAACGATCCACGGTGTCTATCTCATGGTGTATCTAGGAATTATAAATGATGCCCAAGCGCCTAACGTCCATAATTGAATATTCTAAACATAGTCGTTCGGATGGGACGAAAAACCTTTGTTACGTTTACACATTGGCGTGCACTTAAAAGAACCATTGACAGTTCGAATTCGATTTAAAAGTAGGCTGTAGCGCCACTGTCGGGGCAAAATTTCCTCCATAGCACACTGCATTGTGTATTCCCGGCTTTATTAGCCCAGTTGAGCAGAACAGTGAGACGTTAAACCCCATTTCATTTCATATTAAGCAGAACATTGGATTCCTATAAAATGCATTTCCATGAAGCTAATCTATCCATAATATGAAGTTAAAATGACAATTTTCTTTTGGCCAAAATAAAAGAAGTCTGGTCATTTTAAGAATCTGAATGCTAGCTGTCGAAGATCTTGATATCTTAATAAACAATGACCATGTAGAAAAATAAGATAAATAGAGGAAAAATTACATTTTATTACGTTACTTCAAAATACATTTATTCCATGTATACAATAAAATAAACTCCAAAAACAAGTACACTATACCAATATTATAAATGGCTATAACATGATAAAATATACTAAAATGCGTTTTTTGAAAAAATAACAGATGTTGGTCCTAAATTGTCAATGGCTACACAGTTATGCTTTTTATAAACAAAAACAAATAGACTAAATATCTGTTGCGACTAGCAGAAATGAACGCAAATTACTGGCATTAAATTAAATCAGATAATAAATGTAGTCTGAAGAGTGTTCACAAAAAATGTGGAAGACGGACGTGGACGGGGGCAATATACGACAACATTTCCAACACGATAGACATTCTTTTTTATTAGATGTGATCCTTGATGAGTGGCATTAAGCGACTGAGCAAAAAATTATATGGAAAACAATCATTGGTTTGTACACAGAGAATTCATACCACACCATTTATAAATAGTTTTACAAATACAATATATATAAAGAGGTACAGCTCCAGATAAATTAATTTGAAAATGAACACAGTTTTGTTGTGAATACATAGCTTTGTCGGTTGAAATGAAACCGGGTATAACAATAATTAGTTACAAAGCATCTCAACAGGGTAATTTTGTCAGAACAGTGGAGTTACAGCCTATTTTATTTAGATTCCCAACCTCCAGCGAATCGAAACTATAAGACCTTTTTCATGGTTAATAACCTAGCGTGACTCTCTTTTGCCTGAAGAACAAATTAGTTTGCAATTAGATTTCCAAATCTCTAGTGGTGTCTTGTTTATAAAATGACGTCATTATATTTTGTCTAGAGATTCTAGTCATGTCAATGTGCCAGTCAATGTTAACAAATAAAATGAAGCCTTCACATATTTAAGGGATCTCGCCTTAGCTCAAAAGTAAGTAAACTTAGTATAATGGCTATAACCAAAAGAATATATTCATGGAGAGTATAAATTTGATATAATACTGAAGATTTAAATAAATCAGAGTTCCGTGTAAATAAATGGACGACAAATTAATGCTGATGAGGGCAAAGCATTCGGTTACAGAAGGTTAGCATAACACATTAAAATAAATGCAGAAATAAATGTCTCTAGAAATGTGTCACAAAAGGGCTAAATTTTAACAGAACGTTATGCCTGTAATTAATATCTATACCATAAATTGAGATCCATTAAAACCGACAGAAAGGTCATCGTACAGCTTTAAATTAAATTTGACGCACAGTTGAGGGGTCTCATTAATTAATGTAAACTGGATAAACAAATACAAGTTAATAAATTTGTAGACGTTTTACAAAATCCTTAAAATAGAAGGCACATTACAGTTTAAATTCAATACACAAACTCTCAACTTTTCCATGAAATAGAGACATATTATGACATTACACCAATCCCGAAATAGCGGTTGCAACTTGAGATTCGATAGTTATTGCTCGAGTCTTCCCCTTTATGTAGACGTTGATATTGTAGAAAAATATACATCAAGTCATATCTTCAAGCTAAGGCCGTATTGACGAGTCTTCCCCTTTAAGTAAAGAGGCCATATCTTCAACCTAAATAGATATAGCATGATTTGTTGCTATCCAAATCTTAATTGTCAGCAAGATAAAAGTCGAAGGTTATGTATACTTTTCCAACTTTTTTTTAAAACTAAAAGTGAACGAAATCGATGATTATTGCCTAGTCATGGATTTATTTAAAGTCCGTTATATCTAAAATAATTTAGGTACCTGCCTATACAGATTTGTATCCCTTTAATTCGTTTTCTTTTTATTATAAAGGGTATAGAGATTCTGAATAATAGTAAATTGGATAGGTCCTGTCCCTGTTTGATAAAGTGATTTATATCTTTGAGGTTTTACAAAGCGAAAAATCGACAAGAACGTGAATATACGACTGATATTACAATCACATATGCACGTCTAGATCATGATGTAGCACATTTGATGATAATCTTTTTTACGAGATATATGATTCACAATTATGACTGTACTTTCGTTCAGGGCAAAAGTAAATTTGCTGACATGGATTGAAATTTTCTTTGAATAATGATACAAGCCCCTACATCTAAATATTAGAGTCGCTAAATAAGCCGGAATTCAGTCTGTTTACTAATTTAAGTTTCGCTTTTTTTCTGCTTAAACGGTCGACTGTTGAACATGTGCTCTACCTGTGAACTTGCAATTTTTAATGTAGATAAATACCCGCTGCACAATGTCAATACCGATCAATAGAAATCGACATTTTATGTTTTACCCAAATCAAAGAGGTCTGGTCACGGCTACAAAACATGACTGGTGAAGACACTCTCAAAACTCTACTTTCATAACAAAATGGGCCAGGTAATACTAAAATAACTATTGAAGAATTTGCCCACTTTGTCTATAAAATACATGTAACTTGAATTGATCAGTAAAATGTTTTCCATGTTTAGGCATGGGCAACATCATTTTCATTCTTCTTTAACGGTTCTTTTAATTCTATATCGTTTTTACTGTCGTCCTCCACCTTAGCCCAGTCCTGTAGTTCACCGGAAGCGAACAGTATGTAGAAAATGGCGCCGAATATATAGATGCCTGCTGCAACATAGAAAACAGTCTGCCACTCAGCTCTTGATTGTCCCTACAAAAAGATTTTTAAAAATAATGAAGTTTTTTTTTTACCAATGACCATCTATTTTGTTTTCAATATTTGCCGTAATAGTATTAGTGTAAAGATGCAGGGGACGAAGGATATATTTACAGACTCCGGATTTCAATAGTGGTCCCGAGTTCCATTTATTGGAGTGCACGTAAAAAACACCTTTGCATTTGGAAGAATTAGCGCAAACACCGCTGTCAGGGCAAATTGTTACGCCAATACACTAACAGAACAATTGAACTGTAAATAAAGGAGCTCACATATCAAGTGGTTCTATTAAACACACTTAGTCACGTGTTTGTATTGTGCTGGATGTGTGCTCACCACTAGGGATAACCCATGACAAGAACCGGGCTTGAAAAACCAAGACGGCTCTTCCGCGCCAACCACACTTTTCGAACCTGTGCCATTCTTGTCTAAGGGACAGTGGCCCACAGCACAAATACCACGACCCCGAAATGTTTGGTCTAATATACCAATGATCCAACGATACTTGATATTAATAATAATGAAAAAATAGACCATGAAAAAATGACGTCCAAGGTATCAGGCGACTATTGGTAAATTACCCCATTTTAAATTCTAATGGCATGGCAGTTCAGTTTGGAGTGAACATATAAGGAGTTTGCCTCCTAATAATTGGCATTTTGACAACACGTTTCTTAGTGGAATCAAGTCAATTGACCATTAGGGAGGTCCGGTCACGTTACTTGGATATAGTATTCAACATTCCGTTTGAAAATATGGCCATCCCTGAATCAAAATAAACATAAAATCAAAATTCTAGGTACCAACCTTACTAGTAATTGCACCACTTACAAGTGGAGACAGAAAACCTGATACTGATGCTACCGAATTTGAAAACCCATACAAGATTCCAGCATATGCTGGAGCTAAATCTACATGATTAACAGTAAAACCACTGTATTGAGGTCCCGTTAAGGCTACAGCTAAAACTAATAAAATAATGGCGACAGTTGGTTGTGTACAGTCTATATAACCTAAACCTATCAACAACAGAGCTGGTACAATTTTTCCTGAAACAGATAAAACACAATTAAAAACATCCAATTTTGATCGCAATTTTATTTTTTAAATGCACTTAAATGTATTAAAACTAAAACTTAACAATTCAATAATAGAATTGGTATTATTAAAACCAAAAACATGGATCATTCACATAGAAACGACCAGGTGCCGGTTGCTCAAAACTAAGTTATTTTAACGATCCGTTTGTTAACGATCCGTTAAATTTAGTTTGCTGGAAAGTCAGTTTTATTATCCGTTTGCAAACGGATTGATTAAAGTTAATCCAAGAGAAGACAGTTTGTTCAGTGGCTGAATATTAAATTTTTAAATTCAATGTACATGTACAACAACTTCATAGAAGTTAGTATTAACAAGAAACTGAAGACAGTGGGACAACTAACTGCTCAGTCTGTTCACAGAACTTGATTAAAGGCAAAAAGATAATTTACTACATAAAACACTACGATACTATATATTTTCCTTTAGTAATATTAGCATAAATCTGTAGGAAAAATTATGTGATTTGCACTACAGAATATTTGGGGCCATTATTTTCTAAAGACGCCAACAATTCTGCGAAATACTATAGAATTTCATCCTATAGAAAATGGAATAGCCCCCTATCGCCACACCCTCTAGAATGTTCTATAAAAAATTACACTGGTAATCTACATGAATGACTTTACGCTACAGTCAACTTGTACCACCCTTAAAAAGATAACGAAGCCCAACACCTCCGTTAAATATGAACGGCAAGTTAACGACACGTTAAAGTTAACGGGGCTTCCAGCAACAGCCTTTCTCTCCGTTAAAGTTAACGATCCATTAACTCCATGTTAACGAATCGTTAAAAGTTAACAGAGCTTTGAGCAACCGGCCTGAGAAAGTTAGCTTACAACTTACCACCAGCATCAAATAATCTCCTGGTCCATGTTGTACTAAGGATATTCCGCTTCCTAACAAAGTCAGCCATGAAACCAGATACATTAATACAAAACCAGAAACCTATATATGGCAGTGCTGAATAAAGACCATTCTGAAACAAAGTTTGGAAGATGTTTAGCTGTTTCACCTTATTGTTAATCACAATCACAATTTCTCTGCTTTTCCATATTATGTATTTGGACTGTTGGATAGGGGTTGAGTTGTCTAACGCGTACCTTTAGATCATAAGGTTTCTTTGAGTCCAGTGGCCTGGTTTCGATCCCAAGCTTGTATGTGACAAGAAGGGTTTGCCTGTCGGACTTCCATGAAATAAAATTGCACCATAATTTTAGTCTCGCAATGGTATAGTTTGTGACGAGTGGACCTTAACCCATATTTCTATCAAAATCCCTGTTTTGCCATATTATCTATTTATCTTAAAATAATAACAAAGAGTTGCCAGGCATTTGAGGTGTGGCTTTTATATTTTCAAGGTAAAGGGCAAAATGGAGGCATGAAATTGGTGGAAAGGCCTGATTGGTTTATGTCGCGTTGTCGAGCAACCTATGATTTACTGCTTTGATAGACCTCATAGGAATGACGCGTGTGCTCTTTTGAGGGGTGTATTTTCAAATATTTTTTATCTTTGGTGGGTATCATGCTTTTTTTTCATATTTAAAAATAAGATTTAGAGTGAGGTTATATATTTCTGGATTGGTGACAGCTGTTCATTGCCTATCTTCAGATGTTGTATCTATCGACCAGGTTATTAATAGACTGTATTTGGTGCATATTAGTCTTGGGTTTAGATATACATAACAAAATAATACTAGTTTAAAGTAAATATTGAAAATCAACAACACTGACTATACTTTTCAACCACACCTGCCAACATTAAGCACCAGTCACGTTACCTAGGTTTTTTGTGGCTGAAGTGTGGATCAGCGAAAGTCCACTTTTTTGGGGAAAAAAACAAGTCAAGTAACAATTATTGTTCTTCAACATCCCATTCCTTCCCATGATACGTTGATCCACAATTCATGTAAGTTTTTTATAATTTGTGAAACGTTGTTTTAACAGTAAATAATACCGCCAACAAAATTTTGTGAAACCATCTAAATTTGGTTGGAACATAAAATCGCCTTAGGGATCAAATAGTTATCGATCCCCGTCTTCTCATGCAAAAAGGTAAAGTTGAAGACTACTTACCGATGCTATATCAAACTTTAATACTTCTTTCATATATGTAGGTATATTTATTAATAAAGTATATGCTCCCCAGTCAGAGGTAGTATTACTAACAACTATGGCGTATACCGGTAATGATGTAAATATGGCCTTCCATGGTACGGCAGGTTTCTAAAAAAATAAAATAATATGTTGCAATATACTAAACAACATTATATTACAGGTGTCGATTTGATTAAATTTTATGGCTGAAAGATTTACAAGCTGTCTGCCAGTATTAAGATTTAATCAGCAGTGTAAAACAAAATACAACTGAATTATTTGCTTTGATGTTTGCTTTATGATAAAAGGGGGATAAACATTGAAATTTACACGATGGCACATATTAAAATATAAATTATCTATGTTCGTTTGGTTTTGATTACACACCCCAAAAATTCTATTTGAACTTGCATTTAAGGTGATTTGCTTCGTGACATAAAACTAAATCAACACAATGCAAGAGTTAAAAAAAGAAAAAAAAGTATCTTTCTCTTTATTATCTCCCTTTATTGTTTCAATATTCAAGAAACTACCACATCGTGTAAATAATGAAATTAGACGAATTATGGGTAAGATTATCATCAGTTAACATAATATTTAACATATAAAAACAATATAGATAATAAATGGTTAAACACTCACGTTTTCTTGATGTTTTGATTCTCTTAAACTATATTCTATATATTGTCTTTCTATAGGTGATATTCTTTTATGTTGTCCTGGTGTATCACTAACTAGAAACATCCATAATATAAACCATATTAAACCTAATGTACCTGAAATAAAAACATCCATAATATATATAAACCATAATAAACCAAATGTGCCTGAAATAAAAACATCCATACTACATATGTAAACCATAATATACCTGAAATAAAAACATTCATAATATTATATATCTTTTCAGCTCACACCCGAGTCACAGTGGTTAGTCTTATTTTAATACATTACCGTGCATTATGCAGCTAACGTCCAGTTATCGTAAATTTCAGAGCCTTTCTATAAATATATAATTTTATTTGACTCACCAATTACGTAAAATATAGACGGCCAACCTCCAGCAAAACCATATTTACACAAAAATCCAGCTAATGGGAAAGTAATAGCATTTCCTAACTGTGTACCTTGAAATAAAGAGGCAAATTTGTAATCTTTATTTTATAAAAGTCTGAAATCTATTAGGGTAAACAAATTAATCACCTATTTTGATAAAACAAGGTTGTAAGGTGTGCCATGCGCGCTTCCTGGGAAGGACATTTTGCAAGCGGAGCTACGGTTGCTCTGTAAGTAAGACGTTGGCTTGGCAACCCGGAGGTCCCATGTTAGATACCTGCGTTGACTGAGAAAGTTCATTGTGATTTTCCAGCGTGGTTCCCCCGAAGCAGGACAGAGAGCCTGGCAAGTGACAGCGTATAGTCGTACGTATGGGATGAAAAACCGGGGTCCCGCGTACACATTGGTGTATACGTAAAAGATCCATTGACAGTTGGAATTAGTGCCACCGTCCCAACAAAGTTTCCCTTATAGCACACTGTATGACGTATGCCCATCTTCATTAGTCCAGTCGGAGAAGAACAGAAGGACGTTAAACCCCATTTCATTTCTGCATTTTACAGGCTAACTGGGTCGTCCAAACTTTATCAAAGGCCTCAAAAAACGGGATTTGAGTGATGTAGTTCTGGGCTAAAGAATAGCGAACACGCGCTCTAAGAATTTTGAATTCTTTCCTCGATGGCTCGCCCCTGAACACTAAACAGTTTCATAATCGCTCTGTAGTTTTTAAATTCAAACAAACCATTCTTAGGGAAATTTAACACGGGGAGCGGTGCTACTACTTATGAAACTCTGACATACTGACGATTTGTGTCACCGCAATTCTGCGCAAGGCGTGCCATTTCGGTGGAAGTCGTGATTGCGCCCACATTGGGGCGTGGGGCGCAATGGCACTATTTGCTTACGCATGGTAAGTATTGTTTGCGCATTGTTTATTGTTTCTTGACACGCACGGATAAGCACCACCGACAGTGTTAACGTCGACTTCTCACAGAGTTCACGCATGATTCGCGCACATTGATGCATGCACGCCAACACCCTTCATACACCCTCGTTCCCGTAGTCTCTATCGTTCCCGAAGACTTTCATCATTGATACACCATTGCGAGGACGTGTCAGGTTGGCTTTACTTGTCAGTTTCATACAGTATTTTAATTGGTCATCAGACAAAATAGTATTAATCACACAAACAATTTCAATTATCGATAAACCACAACTGAATGCAACAGCTGGTTACGCATATAGCGTAACATCAATAAAATACACTGTTGTTTATAATTATCTACTTACAGGCATAAGCAATAATAGACATTTTTTTTTCAATATTTCAATGATTGCTTATTGATAGCGAAGAATGCGAAAGTAATTAAATTAATTACTTACGCATGCTGCGGTATCAATATAACATTACATATTACTGATGCGATCTTGGATATATGTGAACTAGATATCCAAACTGATATGCAATTTGGCGATTCTTAACCGAAGAACATAATACCGTACTAATAGAATACTGAACAGCTGCAATCAATCAAAGGCAATTTCTTAATGTATGTCAGTTTGCATCCTATGAAATCGCTGTAAATTAGCAAAATATACAGCACTGTTTTATCATGCGAGTTTCAAATATTGTGACATTGATAGGTTTTTTGAGTGTGGGTAATGAGGATTTAGGTTGGCGAGTGGTCTAACAAAGGTTTGAAATCAATGCCTGGTAATAAGTCAAATGGCGTGATCCCCGTCTCAGCGCTTGTACGTGACATCGGTTAGCCGAAAGGCCTTTGATCTAAATCTCTAGCTTCAAGCAACTCACCCCCTCATCTGCATTTATTTCGGGAACAGGGGTTACTTTCTCATCGGATTTGATGAAATAGAAAAGTTCTACATTTCTACACCAACCCTGATAATGAAGACGAACATACGCCATATTCTTTCAAGAAAGTGGCGTTTCCGCCTAGCCTCCAACCTGCCAAGGGTTCTTTTAGTTGCAGACCAACGTTTACACGATTGACGAAGCGGAACTTTCCCGGTCAACAAACATACGCCATACGGTGTGCTATGAGGGAATTTTATCCGGACAGCACACTGCGTCCTACTTTTATAAGGAATTCCAACTGTCAAGGGATCTTTTACGTGCACGCCAATGTGTACACGGGGAATCGGTTTTCGTCCCATCCGAAAGACTAGACAGCTGTCCTTGTCAGACCCTCCGGTATTTTATAAAAGTAGCTTGTACTTTACGATACAATATTCAAGGTCATATATTTGATCTTTTCTGGAGTACAATGTATTGTATTTATTATTGTTACCAACCTGCATAAGTAAATGAAGTTAATTTTGATCTTTCTAATGGCGGCGCCCAATTTCCCCACATGGAATGCATAGCCGGAAAGGCAACGCCCTGAAATTGTCAAAACTATAATCAATTTCCACTACTTTATTATTGACAGAAATTTTCTAGTTCCAACTCAGAAAACAAAGTTCCCCCAGAATTAAAAGGGAATCGTCCTTAAATCCATTGAAAATCAAAACCATCCGATATACAAGTAAGTTGATTATGGATATGAAATGAAATGGGGTTTAACGTCCTCCTGTTCCGCTGCGACTGAGCTAATGACGGGCATATACGCCATACAGTGTGCTATGAGGGACGGGGCATTTTGACGGGAAGCGGCGCTACGGTCTACTCTTATATCAAATTTTCAAACTGATCCCGCAGTGAATATTCGCTTGGCCGCTACAATCACTGATAAGCATGACATCGACGAGGCTAAATGAGTTTGGCATATTAACTTTTTTACACAGGCACTTGAAGGGATTAAAATAAATTAAAATAAAACTTCTTACTATTGCTTGACTAAATACAAGTATTCTTTGTATTTAGTCAAGCAACAGTAAGAAGTTTTATTTTAATTTATTTTAATCCCTTCAAGTGCCTGTGCTTTTTTACTCCGACAAATTAAATTCTCAAACATTTTTTTGAGGTAAAAGAAAAATAAATTAAGACGTTTGAAGTATTTGTAGTTAAAAAATATTTCCTATTTAGTGTAAATGGGTATTAAAATGAGTAAAATGCATCATTTTGCCCGAAGCAGTTAGGTGTTAAGTACACATTGCACGAGCCGTTGAGCCAATGACTGACGCCGGGTGCAGTCAACGCACGTGTTGTGGACAGTCATCTGTTACATAGTTAATTCGTAAGTAATTCTCTGTGAAACAGATTGCCAAATTTTAACTAACAATGTGTACACGGGACCTCTTTTTCCGTCCCATCTGAACGACTAGACAGCTGTCCTTGTCAGGCCCTCCGTCCTGCAGAGTTGATTATGGACTTGGCTTGTGAAAATATGTCTATATTAATGATTTATATAACATTTACGGCCAACGAAGGAGCTGCAATATAGGCAGATTTAGCTCTTACGTATAATGTATATTTAAAGTCGAAATGGAAACCAGGCGGCCTTATCCGAGTTCTGATGTAAAAGTGACACACTGTACTAAGAAATAAGTCAGTCAGGTTCTGATACAATCTTTCGATAACTATTTCAATAGTTTTATACACCAATCTTAAACGGGGCGCAACTCCACAATTTGTCATCGAATTATTCCTAATTTCACAGGTTGATAATTCTGTAAGAAAAGGGGGGATTGGGATGGCCTAGTGGTCTAGAGTGCCGTGCTTCACCTCTAGCTGACCGGTCACCTCTGGCTTGCGGCTGTGGTTTCGATCCCTGGTGTGAGCGTAAGTGGCATGGAGATAGGGGCGCCTTCTCAACCTCGTGGGTTTCCTCCGGGCACTCCGGTTTCCTCCCACTGCAAAAGACCACTACGCGCAAGCGAATTATTAAAATAAAATTGAAACCATATGTTAGTCCCAAAATGACCTAGTTTGTGTCGAGTGGACGTTAAACCCCATTTCTCTCTCTCTCTCTCTCTGTAATAAAAGGCGACAGGGCGTTATCCATTGTATGTATAATCTATATCATACACTGATAAAGTACTTGTCGATACGGAAGTGTGTCTGTTTACAGCAAAAAGTAATGTTTAAATTAGTCATTATCATTTTGATCCATATTGAACAAACGAATTGGTGGACAAAATAGCGATAATATTCATAAACTTCCATAAACAACGTCCAGGCCCCGGATTCACAAAACATTCTCAGACAAGAATTTACTCGAAATTTTTCGCCTTATATTTATACTATAGTATTTTTTTATAGCGGTGGACTAGTGCACCCGCGGGCTAGTGGCATCCTCTCCCAAAATATAGATCTTTAGAAAACTTAAGTTGTTTTAATGAATAAAATAAGGAACTATGTGCAAAGCTCTGGATCAAAACTATTTCTCATAAACAGTGATTACAAGTTAAGTAAATTTTTAACTTAAGTCTGAGAATGCTTTGTGAAACCGGGCTCAGGTTTTCGTAACTTGAAATTGAAGACGGTTGATGTGAGATTTGACTGGACAATCGTCAAACATTCAACTTTGTTATTTGAAAAAAAAAACAGACGTCACGTGCAGAATCACTGAAGTACAAATTAATATACTTACCGACGTGAGACCCAACAGAACTCGTATTACTATCAAGAAGATATAACTAACATTAGCAGCGACTGGTGTCAAGAGAGTTAGAATTGCTCCAGCAAACATATTCCATCCTAGTACCCGTTTTCCACCTATTTTCGTTGCTAGCCAACCAGCCGGTATCTGTGATACTAGGTATCCCCAGAAAAAAGCACCAAGTACCCATCCCTGGATATGTTTATCCCAATCATTATCTCCGTCCTGCAGTAGAGAATCAATACACATTTATTAAAAAAAAGTTGATACATCTCGATTCATATATGCATGCTTATAAAACTCCTTTCTTGTAGCCTCAAAAATCGTTCTGAAATAGGAAATAGCAAGTTCCAGTTGTCAAGTCGGGTTCAAACTTCAAAACACGAATTAGAATTCAGTATTGATCAATAACGATTTTGTTATCTTGCATTTAGAACCATTTTTGTCTATTTCAATTCTGGTTTCCTCCCACTGCGAATTAATGAAATAAAATTGAACCATACATTAGTTAGTGTCGAGTGGACGTCAAATTATTTTATTCTGAGCGAAGATATCAGTAGGCCTATTTGGAGTAATAGCATAGATTGTTTATTATCGTAGCAAACGATACTTGACAATCGAGACTAAGTATCGATTATCTGTTTTTAACTGAAATTATTTTATGGTGCTACTGTTATAAGTTCAGTGCGTTGATAATGGACTTGTCATGCATTATGGGGCCAAATTGCAAAAAGTATAAGGGGGGGGGGAGGGGCTGTTCCGGATTTCGATCTTTGAAAGCAAGCATAACTAAACATACTTGTTTGACACACTTGTTTGCATCTTAAACTTAGGACAACATAACTTTAATTATTAATATTTAGTTATTTACGCCAAGTGAAGGCTACGATCGAGCACTCATAATCGGTCGTGCACAAAACACATTAACAATGATCTCCAATCCAGCTTCTGTGAATAAATATTGTTTTTTGAGAAAGATGTGAGAAACTGTTGAATTAAACGCAACCTTGCTCCTTGTCTGGTAAAATAGGTGGGTCGTGATCACGATGCACGCAGGTGACATACAGTATACCATTCGGGCACTAAACCATGCACCGTGTTTTGTATTGAACTCTGTACATACTGTGTTGACATTCTACGCTATTTATTGTATACCTAACCTAGATCACATGCCAGACGAAATATGTGACATTAACACACAAGTGATATTGACATTAGATAATATGTACAGAAAAAAAACACTATTACCAATCCCGATATAAAGATGCTGGGTTGGGCGGGTGCTGACAAGGATACCTAACGCTACGAATCATATACGGGGAAACATGCGAGTCAAAAGAGTTTGGCAATTCAAACGATATCACAGGTTGTATAATTTGGGCTGCGGTTTGATCATTTTTAGGTTGTTCGGGTTGTTGACTTAACGCTGATAATCTAAACGCCATAGTTGGTGAAGCAGTGGCCGCAAGTTTTACAACATCTTCATAAGATGTACGGGTCGAGATAAAGCCTTCTGTTGAAGATGGTGTATCCATAAAACAAATAGACATGTCTTTATAATGTTTTAGAAAATCCTGATCGCACGTTGTCTCTACGGACATGTAGATTTATGTGGCATCATGGAATAATCATCAGAGCTGGACTTAATATATATATATTATTAAAATATTTGTACCGCTATATCTGTCGTGGTGTTCGCTAATCTAGCTGCACACGAAGCTTCAACAGAATCCAATGACTGGTTTGTTTTCTCGGACATCAACTGTACGGCAGTGTGATTGACCATACACACTATGGCCACCGACATGTTTACTCTCAGGGCATACAGCTGGACAAATCCAAAAAATCCCAAAACAGCTAAACCCAGCCGCGATGATGTCCAAAATGGAACTGAAAAGAAAATCAAAATGGCGCTATCATTATTACATTTATCGTAGATTCATGCTTTCTTGAAATTGTAAAAAAAAATGTAGACTGGGCTCTTACTCACGAAAAAGCATAAAAGAAATAAATGTAATTTTAGTTCAAAATTCCATATAATGATAACAACCCTCGACTCCGCTAATAATTATCCAAAATGGAAAAACTAACCATTTAGAATAAAGCATTGCCCACGAGTTTTGATGTCTCAATCTAATTTGAATTGAACACTTGTAAATGTTTCTTTGAGTTAAGTGCATGGGTGGGGAATGCCGGACGAATCGGGGAGAGAAATCCCACGACGAGGTCTGGCACGCAATTATGTCAGACCTTAGTGCACGCGTTAGACCAAATCACCATTACGGTTGGGTCAATCAGCTTAATTATAAGTAAGTAAGTAAGTACATTTATTGCATAAAAACGCAGGAGCGATAGAGTATCAAAATAATCAACCAAGACATGTTATACTCGTTAAATAAGTCAGAGCCGATGAAATGAAATGAAATGGGGTTTAACGTCCTACTCTTATGCGCCTAACCTGGGCTAATGGAAGACGGGCATACGCCATACGGTGTGCTATGAGGGGAATTTTGCCCGGGCAGCGGCACTACGGCCTACTCTTATATCGAATTCCAACTGCCAAGGGATCTTTTACGTGCACTCCAATGTGTACACGGGACCTCGGTTTTTCGTCCCATCCGAACGACTAGGCAGCTATCCTTGTCAGGCCCTCCGTTCTGCATCACTGACAAGGGGAAACCACGCTGGAAAATCAAGATGAAGGGATCGAACACCCGACCTCCATGCTAGCGAGCTAGCGCCTTACCCACTTAGCCACGTGATCCCCCAGAGCCGATGAAGTTTATGTTCGCCTTTGGGCTTGTGAGCCCCAGCGAAAACCAGTTACATGTTATAATCTTGGGCAGTGTCCGTCGGATGCCCCTGGTATCGTGTTTCTTTCGGTCGTATCATGTTTACTATCCAACATATTACTAAATGAACATTTGAAGAAGCCCATTTGCTTCAGGCCCCAAAGCAATTCCCTAAATCCGCCCTGTGAACAGTAACAATGGCAATTCATTTTATTTGCGATCATCTTGTACTTCTAGATCGCAGTAAAAGTAGATAAGTAGGGCAACTGTCTTTGTTTATAAAAACAAAAGAGTTGATAGCTTCCATAAATGAATGTCATTGTACATACATAACATTTCTATTACACACAGTAATGTTATATAATATAAAACTTATGTCAGATATAATACGGGTTTTATTACGTCATATTACAGGTGTGTTTGGTTTATTATCTTTAAAGTACATAATATTTGTTCTGGTGTTCTGTACGACTGTAGGAGATGATGTCGGGGGAGGGGTGGGGGTGTATTAGGAAATGTTAATTAGAGTAGGTCGTGGCGCATCTATTCGGACAAAATTTCCGCCAGTCATAGACCTCTGCATGGCGTGTGTTCGTCTTCATTTGGCGGTTTCATTTCATTTCTGAAAAAAGTAAGCGGGATTTATAACCTACATACGCGCAAACTATAGTTATATAAAATACATGTATACACATATATACGTTCAGCAACTTATACGTTTCTTTGCAAAAAAAATAAACGGCAGTGACAAGAAAATGCACAAAATAGTAAGCTTATAATATAGAGGAGTCAACGGTATATCTGATAGTGACAACAATGTGATATCCAAAATATTTAATTATTTTACAAACAAAAAAGCACCTGTGCTATGCACATAAAGTCATTGCATTTCTCTCACTCAGTGGGGTGGACCTACTCTGGTTTCATCCCACTTCTAATGACCCCTAAAGCACAAGTGTATTATTGAAATAAAAACATGTTTTAAAAGTAATAAAAGTTACTCGATTTGTTCTTTCGTCCTTGTCGCCGTTTCTCCAATACTTTTATGTTTGACTCTAAAATACTATTTTTTTTTTACCATCGCAGTCGAATAGTAGATCTATAGATCTAAAATAATTAGCTTTAAAATCAGCTATAATATTTTAAAGAAATATAATAAACTATCAATATCATCTGTGTTAATATGCATGGGCCTATTATTTATATCACTAGTAGGGTAGCCTACTGCGTCAATGTTACACATGTCGACCTTTTATCGAACACTGTGCAGTTGAGTAACGGTCTATATAGCCTATCCTGATGATATAAATTTTATCGAGATCATGGAAGAGCTCGAATTGTACCGGCTTGTTGTATGGAAAACTAATTCAACAGCCATATCCATTCACATAACTGAAAGCAATGTGAACCGCATGAAAACCTATAATAATATGAATAACCATGAAGTACTAAAGTAGCCTCTCAATTACTTTGCAGGTATTAAATAGGCTGCAGTTCGATAACGTTGTTTTTTTTGTGTACTCACCTTTTGAGCGATCAAATGGTTCCTCTTGTTCATAATTGGTATCTAAATCTAGACTACCTTTCACCATTATATGTGTGACTACGATAACGACCAAGGAAGAATATAATTAGTATACCAGGAAAACGTCAGCAAGAAAAGTGGTGAATACGTGTACCGGACAACAACAAATTACTAAACTAAAAGACGTAGCGCAGTACTGCAGTAGCCTAATCAATGACACTCAAATGTTGTGATAAACGTAATATAACTTCTAAAAAATTATCCCATGTGGTACGGTAAGAGAAGGAGCACGCTATTGTTATTGTAACATCGGGTCCGTTATAAGCCAACCGCCGTTAGATATTAAACAAAACAAAACCCATTCAGTAATACACACTACTATAGCGGAAATGATGAAATTAGACTAGAGCAAGTTCACGGTATGAGTGAAATGGGACTGGGATTCGAGACTACATAGATTATGTACAGCCACATAGTAAACTGTACATAACAGCATTGGCGCACAGTAACTTGTGGGCCACCTGGCTTTGTGTAATATGAATATTATTGTAGGGTCGAAGCGGATGTAAATCCTTAATAATAGTCAAGTCCCCCCCCCCCTCATAATAACACCACAGAACTGTGCTGTAAACGATCTACGATGACATTCAATGACCTAGTGTATTATTTGTCCCGTTGCGAGTTGTTTTGTTTTGCAATAATGCGATTAAGATCAAAAAGCTTTTTACCATCCATATTTATATCTAATTAAAAAGGTAATCCATCGATTTGTTGAATATTTTTTTAACCATTTAGTTTTCGATTGTTTATTTTGTATGATTGTGATTTGTGACCCAAATATTTCAGGCAGGCGGGTAAAAGGGAAGAAATATATAGTTAAATGATAACATACATTTTGTCGTCTAAGCAAAATAAAGCGCCCGAAATGTCATGATTTCTTAGTGAAATGAAATGAAATGGGGTTTAACGTCCTACTGTTCTGCGCCTTAACTGGCTTATATGAAGACATTATGACTTCTTAGTCTAGAGCCTCACCGTTATCAAGAACAATGATAACGATAAGAGGATTATACTTGCCGAAACGTCGTGCTTTTAGAATAATCCAGTGATTATTTCCCATAAATAACTGCCTTCTGTTAACAGTGTGTTAGATTGGTAGATTGTGGAGTTCCGATGGGCATTGAGTGAGATTTCGGTTGGAATAAATCTGTGCATGGTTCTACGTTAAAGGGACAATAACACTCTTGCTGGTGGCAGCTCTAGAAAATAAATAATAGTCTTATTCTAAGTACCAGATGTTTATGTGTCCTACCTGTTGTGTAAATTATCCATTACATCATATTTTACTTGTCCAGAGGGTTCGAAAATATTTTAAAATCCAAGTCACATTTGAAAAGGTTTACGTTAACCTTTTCAAATCATGTAGTTGAATTTTTCCAATTTTTTAAATTAGGTGTGTTACGATGAAATTTGTATCATCAATTTATTTGAATATTGTAAAATAATACAATTTGTTGACCAGAATAAAGATTGGGACATATTATTCAATTACAACAAGAGTGTTATTGGGGCTTTAAAGGAGCTAAGTCTAGCTCAATATCGGTAGTAGGGCCTACGAGTCGTGTACCCTATGGTTCCGGGTGCCGTTTTGTAATAATCAAATAAAAACATATCCTGCAACATAATCGACAAAATAATAATTTTTGAAAACGTGTAGAATGGATTTTAAAAGCAGACGTGAATGACTGTCATTCAATTTGAATTGTTCACGTATTTTACAGAACATAATTGATTAGAAATTATGTTATTTTTTTTAAAAAAATTAATATAAATTTTCATATAAACAGTAATAATATATTTGAACAATTTCGTCTTAGAGTCCAAAAAAAGAAGCCATACGCTCGACAAGAAGAAGAGCCACTTTTAAGTAGCAATATTCAATGGTTGTATAGCAGAAAAAGTTGGAAAACGCGTGTCTCATCGTTTAATGATCATAACAATTTTGGGGAAGGTCTCTAAGGAACAATTTTTGTAGGGCCCATTTAGTCACCTTGACCTCCCATTCAAAATCCGGTTTTAGGGTGGGAACATGGTGGAATTTCGATTCCAAACTCATATAAACGCTTGCGGTATATCACGGGCTGTCTAATAAAACAAAATACCCCCGCCCCAATACTCCCTGACGTGCCGTACTCTTGCACCCCCTGTCACCCCGCTACTAATGTCGGTGTGTGTGTGTGGGGGGGGGGTAGCACGTGCGCGCTGTGTCATACAGTCTGTCAATTAACCAACTGCGTGGTTTCGATTCCCCGGTTGTACGTGACCAGGAGTAGGTCGCCTGTCCAACTTACTGAGTTTTCTCCAGGTCCTCCGGTTTCTCCCACTGCAAACTAAAGACCCCTATGCGCACGCGAATTATTGAAATAAAATTAAACCATGTGTTAGTCCCGAAATGACCTTGTTTGTGTCGAGTGGACGTTAAACCTTTTTCTTTCTCTCTCTCCCTCTTAGTCTTAAGTGATAGATCTTCGGACTTCGGTCAAATAATTTTAACACAGAAGAGATCTTTGCCACGATTTATTCGTCGGGAAGTGATGCAAGGAAGGGAGAGAGTATTAAAAACCACACAGTAACTTTTTTAAAAGCCATTATAAATGGTTAATTTTGATTTGTACCTTTTAAAACGTAATTATATAATTCCAACACTGAAATTTCGGTATAAATGTAGTATTAACCTTACACCTATAAATCTAGTCTACACGGCATTCAAGGGAGACAATTATAATCGAAAAGGAAGAAAATGACGTAGTGTGTGCAAAAATTATTTACTTGATTCAGACAAACTGATCTACTAATCTAAATCACCATGCACAATCATGCATAAAAGAAAACTACAACCTCTTGAAGGGTAATGCCAACTGTGGATATAAATAGAACCAATTATAAGCGCATGGCCTGGCTATTACGAAGTCGCCCACTCCTGCGCCTGTGAAAAATATCGCCCGTCCAATCTCCAACGAACATCATGCTGCAAACGTTAACTATAAGAGTGGTTCATTGGGTTCAACCTGTTCATTCAGTAAATGTGATCACCTTGATAGTGAATGACACAGATTTAATTTTCTCTATCATCAAGTTTGCAGGCCAGGCAACTTTTAAAAGCACCGGTAGCCCGCATGATGAAATATTTCCTTGTTGATATACATTACTAAAATACACTAGGCTGTACTAGTCGGTTCCAACACTAACCTAGCAGAATTGCAGAGTAGTTATTTACCACCTGTGTAGTAAACATTCTAGAACAATTAAAATTGTTATTTGCGACCAGTTGATAAGGAAATTCAACACTCCAGTCACACTCAGTGTCAAATAGCCATAAGTAGGGCCTACATGCTTTTCAGCAAAGCAAAACCTATTACTAAATCTCAATTTTATCTAGTTCCGGCTATAACTTACACATGAAAAGTTCTGTATGTATTCTTGGGTTATAGTTGAGGCAGAGGCTATTGCAGTGTTAGGGTTAGCAAATGGCAAGAACAGGTGATAATAAATAACTTGATGTCAGATGGGTGACAAATATACTCTGGTGCTGCCACAGAAACGATTAGTAGTAAGATAGTGTTGACCTGTTTGCATAATTTGGCTTTTTTATGAACAGAGCTATTTTTGAAGAATGTGTATTCAAATCATGTGTATTCAAAACATTAGGTTGCTTAATAAAACATAAGGGTACCTATAAAGTCCGGCCCACACCGCCACGACTTGCCCAGACTCTACCCAACGCAACGTCTTGTCTCAGATAATCAGTGCAGTGTGGACAGTCCAACCACGATTCAATCGATTTCCGTCGTGTCGTGGCCCGTCGGCCTGACTGAGCATGTAGTCGGATGCAGTTGGATGCAGTCGTAACCCATAGTGTTTGTGTGGACACTCACACGACAGACGATCAATTGTCTTACTGTTGTTTAGCCAACCAGAGAGTAGCATTTAGTCATGTGACTGTGCTGGTCATGTGCTCCTTGTTTTCCCAGGAAAAGATGGCAGATTTTTGGACAGAAGAGAGAGAAGATGAGTTGGTTAACATATCAAAATATAATGACACTTTTATGCTTCCGGTTTACTTTTGGAATCACTCGCTAGAAGGAAGTGGCGTAACTCACAACGCATAATCTGTGAGAGTCGGGCCTGTGTGGACTGGTACCGTCGTAGGCAAGTGAAGTAAAGACGCGACCCGCTGAGTCCTGTCGGGTTGTGTGTAGTCGTAGCGGTATGGGCCGGGCTTTAATGTTGTCTATGCATCCTTGAAATGCAAAGATAAATGATTAAACTTCCTATCAATACATAATTCTATGAGAGATACATTCTTAAAAACTCCTGAACAAGACATTACTTTCTGCATCTTTATTATTTAAACAAGAATGTATTTCTCAAATGAAAATTATTCTAATTTCCCAATATTGTTTGATTTCATTTTCAGGGTTCAGAACATTAAAAAGTTTTTAAAAGCACTTAACCAAGAAGGTATTTTTATAAATATGCTTTCTAAAATGTGTGTTTTAATCAATGCTCCAAAATAAACTGATTACCAGAAGAAATTTAGCCACAATATTTATGAGAAAAAAAAATTCATCAAGACCAAAATTTAAATACTTGACAAAACATTCTTTGAGGTTTGGAAACCAGTCATTTGCAAAATTATGTAATAAAGTGTAATAAAAGGAAAAGGCACATCCTACATGACACTAATTCAATATAGGGTTTAAAAGTAAGGTTGCAACGATACTGAAAAAAATTATCGTGATATATCACGATATTGTTAAAAAAAATTATCGCGATATCATGGATTATCGTCTGGAGTAAATTATCGCGATAATTAGAATTATCGTGGTTCAAAAATTCATTATCATGATGATTACTGATGTGAAATTTGCATAAGTGTGGTGTAACAGGTATATAAATGGATTATGTATCAAGTATATATCTGTTTGCTATTTAGCATTGTATGTGAGTTGCATTGATAGAAGTATAACCTTGAGTAAGAATATTCATGCAGGTATCGTGAGTTCGTGACCGCAATTCTATTCTAATCAGCTGGCTTAGTTCGCAACTGATGCCAAAGGTTTGACGTATTTCCACCGGACGTTTAAATTTCCTTCTAACACACTTTACACATTGCCACGTCCTTGCCATTTGTGTTTTTCAAACTAAAATATTCCCACGCCACAGAAGATGTGTTCTTTTTCATCTTTTGGCACTTGCGGTATTGAACTATCACCGGGAACATCGGCATTTTCGATCTGGGATGCCTCAGAAGAAGCCATGTTATTAAAAGAATAAAGGAAATATTATCCAGGCGGCTTTTCTATGTACGTTATCAATGTAATTGTCAACACACTGGGTAATCAAAGATAAACCACCACTTCCGTTACTATGGCGACGTATATTGTCGCGTGCATCATTCCTAGTCTGTCATAATTATTAATATTGTGGATGCTGTTACCTAAACGTGGAAAATTGTGATTACTAATAAACTATTATTCAGTGAAATATAGCCTACTTAAAAAATACATGAGGTGAACTAGTGACAGTCGACCCCTGGCGTTAAAAACTGATGTCTGTTGTGCACAAAAGCCACAATGGAAAAGATCTCGTTCGTCGGCACTTGTTGAGATTGATTTCTTCTCCATTTTTCGAGTATTTTGAACAGATTTTACGTGAATTATGACTTATAATTTCAATATCGCGATTTTTTATAAAATTATCGCGTATATCGCGATAAGGCGATATTTGAGATTTCAGACGATAATTTTATCGTCTGACCTAATTATCGCGATATATCGCCATCCCCGGGTTATCGCTGCAACCTTATTTAAAAGCAGTGCAGATCTGAAGTAGGACATTAAAATCGATAACAAGAGCATACCTCTATTTCCAAAGAATACTGAGCTGCACAAGAAAGACCTTCTGAAGGTCTAGTCTGGAAATAAGGCACCTGTTCAGTACAGATTTGCCACTTTTATACGCCCATGTGGTTGTCAATGTCAATTGTTGTTACCCTCATCCCTCTGTCCATCGTTCCACTCTAGAAGCTAAATTTATTATTCAATTGTGTTTAGGGATATACATAGTGTCTATGGTCATGAAGAAACGAAAGCCTAATGATTTCTACTGTCAGAGTTAAGGCCCTTCATTGGAAGCGGTTAAGAGTTATAATCCGATTGACTTTGAATTTATGATGTTTATGATGGTCATGAGACGAAAAAGTCTAATGAATTTTCAGTGATTTCTACCAATTACTGTAAGAGTAAGAGTTATAGCCCTTGATTCCTTTGAAAAATATTTAAGCTTATACACAGTCAACACTATGTGTGTTAAGTTTCTTGAAAGCGTAAAATATCTTAACAAATTTGGTCAACATCCAAATTTTCAAGACAAAGTTGTCATGTGGCGATCTTTTCTGCGTTTTGAATCATATTTATAATACAAGTGTGACACAAAGTTTAGAATATCTGCTGCGTGCAAGTTCAGCATTATCTGACATTTTACCGGTACAACTAAAATCATTGGCTTGCACAAGGCTGTTGTATTACATGTATTACAGAGTGACTAGTGGGACAATAATGTGTCGTCATACCCTGCATTCAATGATTTCTGCTTGTAAGATGGGGAATTGAGGGGGGGGGGGAGATAGAGATTGTGGTTAATAGTAGAAGAGATGAGACAAATGAAAGTATTTTAAAGCCAAAGTCCAATCTAATGTTAAGTTGGTCTGAAAATGATGGCACATGTACTCATTAAGCTAAATCTAACGTGTCATTAAATTGCTAAATGTTAAGTTGGTCTAAAAATGTTGATGATCATTATTATAAACTATCTTAAGGATACATTAGTTAAAAGTTTAATAGAGAGTTGGCAATTCCTTCTATAATCATTCAAAAATAGATGATAAAAAAGAAAATATTGAAAATTTCAGCCAAATTACTTTATTCTTAATCTTAACAGAGTTGCCACTGTTGGAAGTTTGAAGTAGAAATAGGCATCAACTGTGTCTGCACCCTATACGAGAATTGCTGATTGTTTGATTTACAGACGATAACTCCACCTAATTATCAAGTAACATTCTCAATGGCTATAGTTCTAATAAATAATTTCTATAACATCTGAAGCCTAATTAAAGACTTGCCATAGGCAGATTTAGCTCTGACATAATGTATGTTTAACTTTCAAATTTTATTTCCCACTTTGGTTTATCTTGGTTGGCTTAAAATTTCTGGTTTCAGTTATCTTGGTGCATTTCAAAATTAGTGACTTTGTTGTTGGTTTAGGTATTAGTGGTAATGGTAGGAATGTAAAAAAAAAAACCTTGTATATGTTGGCTTTTCAATATCACATGATATAACTTGGTGTATTTTCATTTGATCATCAGTTTATTACTATTAGCTGTTCAAGTTCAAACCAGTAGTGGTTCATATCTTGTAAATCAGACTTCATGGTTTTATAGCACATAAGTTCAAATATTAGAAAAACCCAACTAAATTTACAAGGAAAAGTTGTTCAGATGTGACAGAACTAGTGAGGTTCATTATGTAATAGTAGTACACTGTATTGTCGCCGCTGTCCAGGCCAAATTTCGATTGTAGTACACTACATGGCATGTTCCCATTTTCTCTCACAGGAATATTCATTTGTATCTTGATGACTTGTTATTAGTTGATTTGAATTTTTCAGGGAAAGTTATTCCATGTAAAGTAAAAGATAATCTACTA
Source organism: Patella ulyssiponensis (assembly GCA_963678685.1). Lineage (NCBI taxonomy): Eukaryota > Metazoa > Mollusca > Gastropoda > Patellidae > Patella > Patella ulyssiponensis. The sequence continues at coordinate 56,765,203 of OY783229.1, forward strand.
GTCCCTGAAACCTGTGGTAAGATTTAACATCTTGATGTCCATATCCCGTATTCCTGTTATAATTATTAACCATCCACTGCTTTTCATGTTGTGTATACAGTAGATTTTTATGTATAATTGCATGCATGCATCGTTATTAGATTAATATTTTTGATTTGAAAGAAGGAAAAGTACATTTTTTCTTTTAACGGGCACCACCAAACAATAACATTTTTTCCTGGATTTGACATGGTTTGGTTAACTGCTAAATGGCATGTCCATTCGTGATATTTCTTTCTAATGTTTTGGATATCATAATTAAATTATTTGATACCAGTACTGGTAAGTATTTCTGTCTAACCAGTGCTTGAATTTATTTTTGATTTGATGATTTAAATAAATAAATTCATTTGCAGAATAGTATACCAATATTTCAAATTAACAGATATAAGATAATTGCATGAATTATCCAAGTATTTTGTGATTTGTCCATGGTACTAAAATTTGGGGAAATATATTTTTCATATTTAACTTAACACTTTAATTTGTTGATTATTATAAAATTAGTAAGTCGCTTTCTAGGTTTATTGGTCTGATTAAGATGATTTCTCATATATAGGTGCATAAATTATTCATAAGTCTGAATATGGGTATCAAAATAAGAGCTGTCACTGCAGTGGGTCTCAAAGTTATGCATCGTCAACTAAATATAAATGAATTAATGAGGTAAACAATCCCAATATTTAATGAATATATCTGTGCATACGTATGGTTTCTTTGATTGGATATTACAATATGAGCCAGTTTTTCCATGTTCAGATTAGTAAAAACTGTTATGCGTTCAGTAATGATAAAGGAACTACTCAATGACTATTGATTCTTGCGTGTGAGAGTGACCTGATGGATACGATTTGTCTTGACAAAGCTCAGATGCTTGATGAAAATATGGGGACATAGCCATATAAGCCAAAGTTTATAAAGGTCCATGTAAATGATGTAGTTATTATCTCTTTCAAAGTTGTCACAGATAAACCTGAATTCTTATGCGTAGTACTCAATTTTACTCATATCATAAGTGTTTTCTGACCATCAGAATTCTGCAAATTCTTTCACCAAAGTCCAGGAAATGGCATTTCAGGGGTTCTAAGATAAAATAATTTCTCCAAGGAAGCATGCCCTAATAGAAAGCTCACACTTCTCGCGCCAACAAATTTCCATAAAATTAGGCCACAGATTTTTAAAAACGGATCCCAAATAACAATTGTAAAAAATGACTCTTGAGAAATTGGATATTTCTCTGTAATGGATTATTTTGTGATGTCTGCTTGATCGTATCTGATACTATCTGAATCAGTTATTAAATCATATTCTTAATTAAGGTCAACGAATAATGCTTACTTGAAAAAATGTTTTGAAGGTGAAAATTGCAGTCATAATTGGGTAACTTCCGGTTATTATAATGAAATCATTTGATTAATTGGATATTATGACTTGGCATCAAATGGTGAAAAGTTGATTAAATCTAATAATAATTAGCCCTGTTACTGGCAAAAGAACATGGACTCAAGATAGAAACAATGTTTTTGATAACAATATGTTTGTATTGATTTGTGCTATTCATTAAATGAATGGAGTGAAATTTAAACAAATAATAATTTGGAAAAGTTTGTTGGAAAGGTAAGAAATGACATCACTTAAAGTGACCATGAATGTTATAATTGGATGTCTATAAACACTCACCGTAGATATCAAATGGTGCAAATTTCATAAAGATCAAACAATGATTTGCTTTAGAACTTCTTATTTCTCAGAAATTGTTGAAATTTAAATAAGAAGTAAAGGGGGTGTTAATGTTAAGTGAATTAGTTTTGCAAGGATTTTTGAAATTCAGTATTTTGTGACATCAACAAAAAGGTTGAAAAATGATAACAACAAAGAAAGAACAGGAACTTTCAAATTGAATTACAGTTTTATTTACACCATATTTAAAACATTGGTTTTAATATTTAGAAAAGACATAATGTGAATAGTGTAAAATATCGTTGCCAAAATTGGGAAATTTGACATATTTTTGTATACTATTAGGGAAGAAGGTACCCAAAATACAACTTGGATAATTCCTGCATTGATAATAAGAATGACATTTAATAAACAAATTTATCTTCTAGTCACCTACATCAAACTACATTTGTAAACTAGATAAATTAATGAAGTTATTAAGGATATAACCATTTGTGGAAAGATAGGGTGCAGGGAATATATTTGATCTCTTTTCTAGGTATTTATACTAAATAATCAAACAGTTAAGACTTAAGAGCCAAGATGAAGAGATTTGAACTGAAAGAATTTACTTATCGGAATCAAATTCAAATCCCAGATAATCAAAGACATTCTAATATTGTGAGTCACTTTGGTAATCAAGGCATTCCTAGATACAACCCACAGCTAAATCCAAATTTTACTCTTGAACGAGATTTACGTATACCTATAAACCATCAGCAGAATGTTAATTTTCAAAGGGGTTTCCTTCCAAATTTTCAGCAATTTTCAAACAGAGAAATGGAACAAAGACCACAGTCGAATCAGAATTCAGTTTATGGAATGAGAGATGGAAGTGTCCGTTTTGATCCATATTTAGTACAAGCTAGGAATCAACTACAAGCATTTGAAATTGAAAAAAAACACACCTTACATGAACTTCAACGATTAGAGTCGCAAGTGGAAAAGCTACAAGTTGTAGATCATCCTAGATCCCAACTGGAAAGGTTACATGGTGTTGATCGATCTAGATTAGAAAGGGAACATAGCTTAAGACACAGATCACCTATACCTCACAATCCAATAAGATTTTCTGCAAGACCGTTTCTCCAAGAGTCACCACGTAATCAACTATCACCACAACAAAGCCAACCAAGATTTTGGCCCAGAACACAGTTTACCCCACTTAGACATTCTAAATGCGCTAGTTATAAGACATGGTCAACAAATAATTTTTCAGCTACAACAACAACAAACTTTAAGAGCTCAATTTCATCTCCAAGAGTAGGAGATAATAATAAACCTAATGACCAGTCTCGTTTGAATAAGACTCAAAGTCCTGGTGTGGGTGAAAAGCTTGAACAAATTGCAGAACCACATAAAAGTCTGATTGAAAATCCATGGAGTAAAGACCATCCAAAATGTGTAATTGGTGATCTGTATCAATTTGAGCCCAAGAATGCTCAGTTCAAACAATTATATAATGACAAAGAAGAGAATAATCTAGAAGAGCATGACAAGCTATTGAAGAAAGATCAAGAAGAGCATAACAAAGAAAGAAAGAAAGATCAAGAAGAGGAAGTGTCAAAGAAAAACTTAGAAGAGCATGGCAAGCTATTGAAGAAAGACCAAGAAGAGCATGACAAAGAAAAGAAGAAGGACCAAGAAGAGAAATTATCAAAGAAAGATGAAGAAGAGCATAACAAGCTATTGAAGAAATATCAAGAGCATGACAAAGAAGGGAAGAAGGACCAACAAGAAAAAGAGAAAGTATCAAAGAAGAATGAAGAAGAGTATGACACACAATCAAAGACAGATCAAGAAGAGCATGATGGACAATCAAAGATAGATCAGGAAATGAATGACCAAGAAAGAAATAAAAACCAAAAACAGTGTGGCCGAAAATCAAAAGAAGATAATGAACATGTCAAAGAATCAAAATATGCTACATTACATGACAATGAATCGAATGAATGTTCGAAAAATTACGATGAAAAAGAAAAGGATAAAAAAAAGGAAATACATCACCCTGAAGTTTTAAACACAGAAAAAGATCAGATTGAAGAGAATGGTAGTGGATATATATGGAGGGGGATAACTTATCCAGACATGTCAGTGAATGAGCATTCAGTTATCATCAGTGGCAATTCTTTGGGTACTAGTAGAAAAACAAATACAAATCCAAACCATGCATCAATAAATGAAAAGTCTAAAGTTTTGAACATATCCGCTGGAAATCCTTTACAGAATGTGAAACAAGCCACTAGAGTAAATGTTTCGGATTCTGCCAAGCATTCTATAATGCATACTTCATCTGATGAAGAAGATGTTGTATTTGTGAAAGCTTCAAAAAACACTGTAAAAACTGGTAACAATAGTTTACTCTCTCCAGAGAAGAAACTTCGGGCAAAATTACCCCCTAAAGCTCAAGCTGCAAATAAACATTACAATCTACATCAAAGTTTTAACTATCCAATAGTCAACCCAGTCTGCCAAAAAAATATAATCCCAAGCAATACAAATCTCAATACTGTTGTAAATACAGTCCCATTTGATGTACAGACGAATAACTATAAAAATGCAAGTCATAAACTTGAAGATCCCCCCCTATCAACTATTGGACAATTGATAAATGAATTTGACAATACAGAAACGCGAGCAAGTTCAGATGAAGAATTTCTACTTCTCAAAGATAAGGATTTACAAACAATTGGCATGGTAATAGATTTTGAGGAAAGTGACACAAGTTTAGACTCTAGTTCCCCCAAGAAAGAAGAAAAAAATAGTCCTTTTAATTCGCCCAAGAAGAAAGAAGCACACAGTCCTTTCAAGAGTCCTTCAACACATACTATATCTCCTAAATTTAAGTTAATGGAGACTTCTAGTGGAAATACCTCCATGGACAGTGCTTCCTCACCCAACAAACAGGATATAAATGTCAGCCATTGTTTTGGTCCCCCAAAAATTTCCTTTCAAATAAAGAGTAGAAGTGAATCAAATAGCTCAAGAGAAAATGCTTTAGAACCAAAACTAATTTCTTCAGTTATAACCCGGCCAAATACTACAAAATCTGATAGAAGTCAGAGAAGAAATAACAGTAAGGGTTATAGTAGTTCCTCAGATGAAGAACAAGGTGGAGAAACACGCATTTCAAGGAAAGTATCAAAAAGTCAATCATACAAAGACAAACGATACGAAGAGGTCTGTGAGGATGCAGGTAGAAAGCTTTTTGAATCAAATGAAGATATTGATCTTTATATGAGGAAAAAATGTTCACGGGACAAGTATAATACTAGATCGAGAAAAAAACATTACTCATACTCAAGCGATTCCTCGACATCTACACCAGATCGAACCTATTATTCAAGTGATGAGTATGATGCAAGAAGCCACACATCACCTTATCACAAAAGGGATAGAAGAAAGAGAAGAACATCACCTGTTTACCAAAAGATTCGATGCAAAAGTACCTCACATGGTTATGAAAAGGATATGAGAAAGAGAAGTACCTCACCTAATTCGAAATATGATAGACGTAAGAAAACTAGCCCACCTTATTATGAAAAGGATAGAAGAAAGAGAAGTACTTCACCTGATTATAGAAAGAATCCAAGAAAGAGAAGTACCTCACCTCTTGAAAATAATAGAAGTAGGGGACATAACGTGTTTGATTATGAGAGGAATAAAAGTAGAAGTACCTCATATGATTATAAAAAGAATAAAAGAAGCACTTCACATGATTATGAAAAGAATAAAAAAAGTACTTCACATGATTATGTAAGGAATAAAAGAAGAAGTACCTCACGTGATCATGAAACGAATAAAAGAAGAAGTACCTCAAGTGATTATGGAAGAGATAGAAGAAGGCAAAGTTCTTCACCAGATTATAAAAAAGATTATGAAAAGAATAAAAAAAGTACTTCACATGATTATGTAAGGAATAAAAGAAGAAGTACCTCACGTGATCATGAAACGAATAAAAGAAGAAGTACCTCAAGTGATTATGGAAGAGATAGAAGAAGGCAAAGTTCTTCACCAGATTATAAAAAAGATTATAAAAGACGACAAACTAGACCTAGCTCACCAAATTATGAAAAGGATAGAAAAGAAATAAGTGATTATAGACAAAAGTATAATTCTACAAATTATAAAAACAAAAGCAGTCCTGAAAAATCATCAAGATACAGATCTCACTTTTGTAGGGAAGATACACACAATTACTATTATCCTATCGTTTCTTCGGGTAGAGACCATGATTCTCGAAAAAGGGACCATATAGATAAGCGTCATGTAGAGCTTGAAAAAGAGAAGTCAAGGAAAAGTCCAATAGATTATCTTCTTAGCAAATTTGATCAAAAATCCCGAAAAAGTCCTATAGATTTCTTTATTGATAAAATCAATGAAAGCGAAGTTGAAAAACAACGTTTTGGTTATAAAAATTCAGATGATAATATTATTAACGATCAAAGAAAAAGGGATGAAATAGATACCATATTAAAACCAATCCCAATTAATTATGATGTTAAAAATGTCAAGGTTGCCACATGCAGCAGAAAACTAGTTACCAGTGATCCCAGTGTAAGTGAAAATAGCAACATTGTTGCTAGTTCTTCAAAGAAAGATGATTATGGGAGTAGTCTTTCTGAGATAGACTATTATAGGAGTCCTTTCAGAACTGTGAAAATTTCAAGTATTGTAACAGTTGCACCTAAGAAGTATGTAAAAGTGAAGAGTATTGTAACTGCAGAAGATGACCAAAAACCAACAGAAAAATCTAGGGATGTGTCTAGCGTTTCTAGTACTAGTAAAGTGAAGGATGATAGACAAAAATCTAGCCTAAAATCTATTATTTGTTCAAGTAAAGAAAAATTAGATGACAGAAAAAACTCAGATAATATCAAGTCTAATAGTTTAGGAAAGAACCCTGGTGGTAAAGCATTTAGATCTGTTATAATTTCTGAGAATGAAGAAAACAGAAAATCTGAAAAGAATCCTTCTGGTACTTCATCTGAGAAGGCTTCTGACAGTAAGAGTTTTGAAGAATATAGGGATGGTAATAAAAGATCAGTGCCTAAAACAACTTTTAAAAAATTAAAAGTTCCTAAAAGAACTGTAATGGATGCTATCAGTAAGAAAACACTAACTGATGCCATCAGTATGAAATTAAGTAAGGTTGCACTTTCTGAGAATGAACTGACTCCATCTCCAATGAAGAGCATTGAAGAGAGCATTGATGTCAAAATCCTTTCAGTGCCTTGTGAAAAGCCACTTCATAACTCTGGACAAACTGAAACAAGCAATACAGGAATGAATACCCCTACTAAGTGTACTACTACAATCTTTCCAGCTGACCAGAAAGAGAAATCTATGGATAAAGACATCGACTCATCACCAAAGAATGATAAAGGGGATTTTGTTATTGAAAAAACCCAAATTGTTCATGCACAGATATCAGACACTGATTTGAAGAAGAATTCAGCTACACTTCAGACCACTGTACTGGAAGAAAGTATATTAGATAAGGATGTAAAGGACGTCTCTGCCAATCTAATAAGCACTGATGATATTCTCAAAAAAGAAAATGAAATTTGTTACACTTCAAGACGTGCATCTAGGGAAGGTATAAGAAAATATGCTACCCTATTTTGCCAGGATATGGAAACTTATGATAGGAAAAAAATTCTACCATCTACTACATCAAAAAAACTAGGTATAGATGTTGATTCCAGAGACTGTTGTTCTAAAGTTAAAAAGACAGTAGCTGTTGACCCAGAAGGGATTCCTCAAAGAAGTGCAAATTTTACTGTAAGAAAATATGCAGAAATCTTTTGCCAAGATATGGCAGAATATGATAGCGGAAGAGGTCTTTCTACTAATACTTTTGCGCATATCAGTAAAGGGACTGATATTATTGATAACTTAGATACTCCATTATCTAAAACAGGGTCTCCTGAAGAGGATGCTTGCTCAAAAAGAAATTCATCTGAAATCACTACAGAAGAAATGATAAAACCGATACCTGAAGCAAAATGTGTGTCACCAATTTTCAAAGTTCCTTTTATCATTCCTCCTCCATCACAGAAAACATTTAAAGGATTTGAAAAGGATAATCAATCTATTGAAACAAATGATGATGCAGATAATGATGCCCGTAATAGTCTTCAAAAAGATTTTCAGAATTCAAGCACTCCCTATGTACCAGATGTTCCCTCAATTAAGGTATTTAACTACACTGACCGTCCCCAATCAGATGATGTATCAGGTAGATCTAATATTATTGCAGAATCGGCCGCAAATAATATACTTGACATTGCTAAGATTTCCATTTTCAGCCATTCAGCTGAAATGGAGGATACCCAATGTCAAAGTGTTGATATAAAACGTAAAAATGACAATATAACTATTCAAAGAAGTCCTACACATTCTCCTAATAAAGCAAACATAACTGTTCAAAGTGGCCCAATGCGTTCCCCAAATAAAGCATCAAGATGGAATCAGGTTTTCAAAAGAAAGATACCAGTAAGCAAAATCATAAGTAACAGTTGCACAATTCAGAAAAATGCTCTTGATGTAGCGACAGATGTTAAGAAAGGTTTTCGAGCAAGGAGATGGGATGAAAAAAGTAGATGTAAAGACGAAAGAGGTGTTGATAGAAATGGAGGTAACCATAAGCCAGAAGCAGATGGAAATTTGGGAAATGCAGCTAAAGAACATGAGAAAGTGTCAGTTCAAGAGAGTGATATTGCACAGAATCAATCAATGTATTCAACAATTACACAAGAAGATAAAAGTACATGTAGTAAAACCAATCAGATAGCTGGAAAAAATTTAGTTTCTGTTGTTGCAAATGTTATAAAGGATTTGACACGAAAGAAGCAGGAGCAATCAGCCTATTCAACAGTGGGACGGAGAAGGTTTAGAGAAGCAGGCTCACATGCAATAAAACAATCTGATAAATCCAGTGATCTAAACCCCCCTAAAACAAAAATATTTAACGATTCATTGGAAAATTTGCGTGATTTTGCAGCTAGTGAACTTTATAACCCAGTCATTCCTGCTCCAGATAATGACAACACAATCGGTAGTGGCAAATTAGAGTTAGATGGAACGAAGGAAAAAGATCAGGCAAGATATGATATAGCTAGTTTTATAGTGAAAAAGTGTCCAGACAAGATGGGAGAATCTTCCGCTATTGAAACATTTGAAGTCAGTGAAACAAACCTGCAAACTCAGTATGAATCTGAAAAAAGCTTACATCCCATTAATGAAGTAAATAGAAACGTGGAAATATCTTTGGCTACAACCGAAGTGCATCTGCAGAATTACCATCATGACTCAATGGCTACCTTTTCTAAAATAAATGAAATTCCACTCCTTTTAAAAGAACAATGTACTCATACTGATACAGCAACTTTAGATAAGAGCCAAAAGAACAAAACAGAGACACACAATGCAATGGTGGAAATTGAGTCTACAGATGAAGAGAGGAAAAAATGTAAAAGGAAATTTAAGGCTAAGTATAAGAGAGCTAACTCTGCATCTTTTAATGATAAATCAGAACATCCATCAAAAATAGATGGAAAAGAAGACAATGAATACAAGAAAACAGGATTGGAAAGAAAGATTTCAACATCATTTAAGACAAAGTCACAAAAGTTCACATCAAAAACAGATAGAAACATAAGGAAGACAACTTCCAAAAGTGTAACAAAGGGACTGTCGCATAGATCTCCATCGGGTTATTCAACAAACTGTACCAATGAAATGCGAGATGATAAAACGACAGATGATTTAGTATCACAAGAAAAGACTGAAGGTTTGGTTGAAGGTGAGAGTTTGGGTATAACAACTGGAGGAGAAGACATGGATATAATACCAGATCTGACCAAGGATGAACTTAGTGGTGAAGAACCATCACATGATGGTCCTAATGAGATGCCTGTTCTTACCAGAATAGATGATTATAACCCTTTGAAACCAAGAGAAGTCAATTCCACAGCACAGAATAAAAGCTTATCTTCCAGTAAGTATCAAATTAAAAAAATAGTTAAGACATTGCATTAATTTAATTCGCAATGTATTTTGCCAACAGTTAATATCATGTAAATAGTTATTACTAATTCAATTTTTAAAGGCGACTTTTTAGTCTTTTGTGTTAATGCTGTGTTTTCTCTTTTTAATTTCAAATGCAATTTCTATAGAGCTTGTATTTTGGAAATGGCCACATCTGTAATATATAAATTGTTATATGCAAATAATGTTGGGAACAATCTTTTTGTGAGGTCCTAGAGTAATAGTTAAGCTTCTGCTGTGGAATATAATGGTATGAAAGGAATCTTATATGTTTTGTGTTGGTGTTATTATCAAGGAAAGATTCAGTTTAAAGATTTACTCCTTGTTAATAATGTGTAATGAATCTTTTTTGCAGACTTGTAACCCAGATATTGATTATCTTCGGTGTGTATTCCGATATTCGTTCAGAAAATTATGATTTTATGCACTGGAGTGATCATTTAAACTGTATTTCGAATACACTTGCACTTGAGTCCTTCAATATCCATTTCTGGGATAACTAAGGTCAAAGAGGATGATCTGAAATATGCAACTGTTCTTTAAGTGTTTACTGACATTTTGTGTTTATTTCCAACCTGGGTCAGACATAATGTTTTTTGCATACAATTCTTAGATAATGCTAGTACCTATGGTAATACCTAATGCATAAATTTTGATCAATCAGATATGCAAGTTATTCTTTTGTGGTTTATAAAATGTTTTGATTGCATAAAATCACCAGTGCTGTTACGGGTAATTAAATTCTTTAGAAATGAATGAAATGAAATAAAATGGGATTTAACTTTCCATCTGTGCTAATTAGATTGGGCATATATATATATATGCAAGGTGGTATGAATGAAACATTGCCTGGACACCTGTGCTTACGCCTACCAGTTGGCTTACACAGTCAAAATAAGAGTAACCTGTAGTGCTGATGTCAGGGATAAAGTTCCCTGCTAGCACACTGCAATGCATATACTGGATGGATCAGAAAAACAGGACATGAAACCCCATTTCATTTCATTTTAATTCCGGCTTGCAAAAGTAATATTTAGAATATTCCTTTACTTTAGTAGTTTGTAGAAGTACTACTGATATATATATATGCATTTCTAGTTCATAGGGCTGGATTTGGGAGTTCTTGGCTATTATTGTTACTTATTGTAGTAGATAGAAGGATTTCTAGCTATAGTATCTGTTGGTGTTGTTGAACATATATATATATATATATTATTGTACTATATATAGCTATCATGTGCTTTTGATATAACACAAAGGAATTGGGGATAGCTTTAATATAAGTGGGAATAGCATTAACATACTAATATTTTGGCATTTGAACGGATATTATTACAGTTGTATCTGCATCAGTCATATACTTGTTCTTCTTTAACCCCCTGTTAAGGTCGAATCCACATGAGTCAAATTTCTGCATCACCTTTATAACTGGTGAATCTCTATCAGTGGTGCTTCTACACTTCCTTATCCACTTATTTTGGTTGAATCCACATCAGTGATGTGCCTATGTATCTGTATCATCCCCCCATGATGGAGTGCTTGTATAAATTGAAAAAGTATGATCTTATCATACAATATATTTTTTTATCCCAAATCCCATATATATTATATATATTATATCAACAATCATCTTTCTTAGTATTAGTCTGCTATATTAAAATATACTCAAGTAGTTAGATCTATGTTATATATATAAGCATATATTTTCTTTCTTTCTCTTACTATTTATATCTTTACTATCTATCTTTACTATATCCCATGTTTATCAATGTTTACACTTGTTTGAAAATCTAATTGTAGATGGTCAGTTTGAGATAGCCTCAATGTTATTATTAGCATGCCATAAATAACTACTGTTTCCGTTGACATACATCTGAATAATCAATAATGCACTAGGCAGTCATAACAAAAAAACAGTGACGTCCGTACCACCTACACATAAACAGTATATCTAAGATTATATACTGCCAGGAAGAGCTATTATGAAAAATTATATTCATTAGGCCACGTAAAAAAAATGTTCTGGTTCTCAGAAAATCCCACACCACTTAGATATGACTGAATGACCGTTCTTTATTTGAGAAAATAAAAGATAGAAACAGTTTGATTAATTAATTTCAACATGTAAATGTTTTCCCCAGGTTACAGGAAGTAACTCTGTATAAAAAACTTGAATGCTTTGGAAATATACTATTATTGGCTTTGGTTCAAGTATTAAATATGCAACCCTGATAAATGTTATTTATCGATCATAATTGATTCTGATGAACCAAACACATTCAACAATAAATAGGGTGCCTTGAAACATTTTGTTTATGAGAAATCATTTAGTCCAGATGTGACCCTTTGGCACAATAGAATAAGCAAACACCTCCCTCCTCCATTATGTTTTTGGATATTCATTTTTTATGGCTTTATACTTTGTATTTATCTTGTGTGCTTCAGAAAATAAATAATCAAAATGATTTATAGCAAATACAAACTGCTCTAAAAACTCATCATTAATCAAACAATCAATCAGATCAATTCAATTGAAAATTCTATTTTCACATTAATCAAAAAGGATTAGCTGTTTTAAGTCAGATTCTTGTATGCTCAATGAGCTTATCTCTTGTTTCAGTTTTGAAGTCACCTGAAAAGTCCAGCCACTCAGCCAGTCAACCTGTAACGCCATTGAAATATTTGGCAGGTGGGGACTGTGTGGACATGACAAATGATAGTCAAACCAGAACTTTGAACCGGTCTGTCTCCTTAGATGTAACAGAACAATTTAAAACTCCAGAAAAACCGAATGATAAACTAATTATAAGACATTCCAGTCTCGATGATTTCAAAAGGAATTTATGCAAATCTCCACTTCTGAAAGTGAAAGCAGACAGCGGTCTTGTCAGCCCCAAAAAGATACAGCCACCTCCAGAAATATTTCTAAATTTTGAGACACCAATTACACCAGAAAAATCTGAAGATGGGTCGAAGAAAATCACAGAAGAAATTGTACCAGGTAAAAATTACGAAAAATTTGTTTTTCTCGTTTTATTTAATCTCTTCGTTAAACAGGCATTATCACAGAGACCATGAAAATAAATGGCATATGTTACTGATATTTATGGATTTAGGTTGACAAGTGTCATTTGCAATAAAAGAATCATAGTGTAAAGGGTGTCTGTGAAACCTGTCATCACTGCATTGCTGTTGCAGTCTTAGTTTAAAGTTACTATATAAATTAATAAATTACAATCTTAACATCCATTAAATTTAAATAATGACAATAGCTATTTGTCATATTAATGTGATGGCATGATTCACAACATGGGCCAGTATTAATGGCAGCTGCAATGTGAACCAGTTATTTATGTTGTTAGGTTTACTGGGTTTTTTTTTTTACAGCAACAGCTTCTGATGTTGATGATGGAAATGAGGATGTCAATGATGTTGTAACACCCATGGCTCCAGATGGATATTATTCAGATGGTGAGTTTTATTAGATGTATTTTAAAAGAAACAATGTCTCATTTTGTTTTACTTCTCAAAATCTTACTTCATGGATGCCTGAAGAAGTCAATGGAACAGATAGTTTTATCTCTATATTTTTTTTTAAACGATATTTTATTCAGGTTGTCTGAATGGGATTGGTGAACAGGCTTAGCCTATGTAAAACCCCTCTCCCTAAATAATTTGTATATATATATATTCTTAAAGAAAAATGGGTGTATATACATAGTTAAAATGGCAAACACATACATATTATATAAACATAATGAAATGGATGAAAATGTACAATATATATCGTAGTTAATAATTATACATATGCAAGCAAAGTGAGGATTATTTAATAATAAGCAACATTACTATTAGATAGACTAGCCAAGGTTATACATAAAATATTACTTGATCTATATTATCTCTATAGGTTACCAAACGTTTTTAGCTTGTGGTCACTCTAAAGGTCACAATTATTATCAGATTTTGATGAAACTTAAAATGTATATTTACAACCCAAAGATCTTGATTCTTTTCGATATTTGCAAATATTGTGCCATAATTTCCTGGATTATGGCCCATGATCGTATGAAATGGCGCTATTTATTAAGTATTTGGCACACTATATAATGAAGAAATGGACAATTACCGCTAATGATTATTGCTTTATTAAACAACAGCCAGGTAACTAAGCTAGGAATACATTCATACACCAGATATAAGTATCAAAATGGGTTTATTATATTGATAGTTTATCTTTGTTCAGTGAATATTTATCTGTTATATTACAGATTCCCTATGTCTAGGAATGTCACCAACTAGTAGTTTAGATCTAGATAAATCAGATGATGATGATTTAGATCAAGTTCCTGATATAGATACAACTTCTGCTAATGTGTAAGTATAATAACATATTTATTCAACCGTGATATACATAGGCTACTGTCTGCATGTCTAGACTTAATGGGATCTAAGACCTATTTTATTGTAAAATATTGATCCACTTTTGGACGTGTGGCTATAAAATCTGATGATTCTCATTTGCAATTTTCGGACAATATTTAATTTTTCACTGACTAATCTGTGCTAAAGTACTTCTCATATTGTTTTATTCAACGATTAATTAAGAAATCAAAATCAATGATAGACGATCTTTCGGCTTTGATTCAATCAAATTAAAGCAGCCCATCAAAATATTTTTTTAGCGCAGATTATAAGTGGAGCTGACTTTTTAGACTAAGGATAATGCAAAGATATTTTTATTTGTTTTCAGAACCAAGAAGTCAGTAGAAAAGATCAGTATTAAAGAATCAATAGTTTTAGCTGAGGTATGATAAAACAAAATATTTAAATAAATTACAGGTAGATTCAAGTCACAATTTAATTCCCTTAGCAAATCGCACATTTGAAAAAAGGCATAACTTTTCCAACTGAAGTGAGGTTTGGATGGCCGAATGGTTAGCACATGCGCACTGTATCATAAGGTCTGTTATAGAGTCAACAGACGTGGTTTTGATCCCCTGGTTGTACATGACAAGGAGTAGGGTGACAAAGAGTATTGTTGTCTTTTCAACCTTTGGGTCCTTCAGTTCCCTCACACTGCTAAAGACCCCTATGCACAAGCGAATTATTGAAATAAAATTAAACCATAAGATAGTCCCAAAATGACCTAGTTTGTGTTGAGTGGATTTTAAACCCCATTTCTCTCTCTTTCCAACTGAACAGTCAATTTAACCCTATCTTTTCATTGATTTTATTGAATGAAAAGAATCAAATCTTAGTAATGGGTGTAGGTCAATGAACAAGGCTGTTGTCATCATCATAAATTGACGGAAGTATGAGTGACATATTGAAGTTTTATTGAGTATATGGGTCTGGAGAGATTTACTCAAAGTGCAATATATAGCCACCGATTATGACTGGTGTCTTGCATGAGGCAGTACATGCTTACTACTTCTGGAAGACCTGATACCACTTTTCACTAGAGTCATTGTGAAAAAGATAATCTCCTGGCACATGGCAGGTTAATGTAGTTTAAGTTTACCTCAAGTTAATCGTTTTTTATGTCTACATTCCAGATCATTAACATTATTTCAAAAGTCCATACTTATATTTTATTGTAAGGATTATTAATGACATTAATGAGGCTCATCTGACTTGCAGAAAAAGCATTATTGCTAAAGTGGTCTAAAAGATATAAGCACGGCAGTAACATCAAAATATTTTTTTAATTAAAGTACCCATGATTGTATTTGGGCTTCAACTCTATATTTCAGTTCGATAGTTAGTGTTGCACTTTCTATTCAACTTGAATAATGATATTTTTGATGATGATCTTTTACAGAAATTAAGTGTTCCTATTAAAGACTGGGTATCTTCTCCAAGTAGTGATAGAGAATATGATGTAACATCAACTAGTCAGTCTACTAGTAACAGCAAGTCCATATTTTCTCTAGATTCTTTACTAGCGGAGAAAGAAATAGAAGTGAAGAATAACGATTTGTTAATAATGCAGAATGAACTCAAGGTAGCTCAATCCTGGAGGCTATACTATACTTTTATGAATTTTGATCAAATTAATAATATAGCAATGTTAACTTTATATCATCACACTGGTCTGTCATCTAATTGTTTCTGGATACTCTGAGAGGCTAAACTTATCATCCCTTGGTTTTGAATTTACACACAATGACTCAGATAAAGAAACCTTTTTATTTTCAACATTTTCCAAAAATTACTAAAAGAATTATGCCCTTGATGTAGAAATGTAAGCAAAGAGGATTTGGTTTGTGTGTTTAAATTCTGTATGGAAATGCTCAGATAATATCTACGTTTTTTTGCAATGATGTTAGAATCAAAATTTTATCATTGCAGAATAATTTGGCGTGGAGGCTATAAGCTTAATGTTTTTACCCAGTGCAACATCTGCTCGTAGGGTTGGCAGCCCATTTATGGCTAAAATATTGAAACATCTGAACAATTTTTGGACAATTTCTTTCACTCAGCATTTGAAATTCTAGATTATTATCTTTCAAAATGTTGCTAGTCCCGAAATGACCTAGTTTGTGTCGAGTGGACGTTAAACCCCATTTCTCTCTCTCAAAATGTTGCAATCTTTCAATAACATTGCTATATTATTTTTACTTTTTTATTTTTCAATACAGAAAGATATTTTGAGAGGTGGATTTGTTCAGGTGATAGAGGAAGAAGCTCAAGCAGGTTAGTTGGCTTTTTATGACCCCACATCTCAGGGGGTGTTCAACTTTTGTGTGTAGCAGTAGGACTGTGAGAAGATAACAGAATCGGATATATGAACACTTGATTTTCATCAGTCTAAGATTATCTTTTACAGAGATATATTATTTGTCCAGAAAAGATTTTTGTCACGATAGAGATTAGATTTCTTAAATCATCCTAGATCTTTAATAAATGTTTTTCCGGCATTGAAAGTTTTCCTTCCGGAAGCTTAGTTGCTGTTGAGACATACATGTAGCTGCTGTGTATGAGCATATTTCCATGCTTTGCTCAGCGATCTTTTTATATTTCTTAACATCATTTACATAATATAACATCATTCACATTTAATATCAGATCATCCTTGACTTAATCCATGCTGGAATGTATTCAAGTTCATTATTTGATGTTAGTTATGGGATTCCTTGTATGAAATCAACTAAATGAGTAGTGATATTAAATTTTGTAAAGAGAGTAAGATTATCCTATCTTAATCTAGAGTACATAACTCATTCTAAAACCACTCTTTTGGGCTGTGCAGTTTGATTATTCTTTTGATTTCTTGGCATAATCCATAGAGATTTTATATCCACACCTTCAGACGTACAATTCTAATCGTATATGGCAAGTTGAACCATATCATTTTTACATACCTGAGTTCTTTGTTACTTACTGTACAAAAATAAACTTCACAGAAAAATCGTATGAATGGAATGATTAAAATGAAAAAAGGTTAGGCCTTCAGATATTTGTTGAGGAAGCACAGAATTGACTCAAATTCTTGAGGCTTGTAAGTGGGTAAATTGATGGCACATGGATGTTAGAATTGGACAACTGGTGTTTTTTATATTTAGACTATGGTACATTAATACTGTATGCCATTTATCTCTTGTGTTATCATTGTAATATGTCATCACTTCATTGATTTTAGATCATTTATTGCCTGAACAAGAAAAAGAATTAGAAAGGGTGAGAATATTTTAATATTTTGTCAGTTTTTTTTTTACTATAAATGATCTGTGGTCCTTCTGGTAACTTTCCATAGTCACTTGTTCAAAGGGCTCTTTTACTGGCCCTTTAACTCTGGGAGGTCAAGAAAAAAAACCTTATTACTTACCTTGTCTAATTCAAATCAAGAAATCAAATCCAAAACTGAATTTGTGATAAACCAAAGATATGCGCAAGTAACTATTAACTCACTCCACGCATGCATCACTTTTACATGTAGAGGCGTATCTTGGAAACAGGGAACATGGTTATAACTAGTAATAGTATTGGCAATTTGTTGAATTTTGGATATAATGTTTCAGCCGTTTCATTGATAGGTAAATGATATATTATATTTTGTGTATCAATCATCATTTTGCAAAGAATACATAGATAATGTAGTAAATGTACCATAAACCTCTTTTCAATAATAAATTGTATAATCGATGGATTGAAGACGAATGATAGTATTTATTGTGTTGATCATGTTATGGGGTATATCATCTTGTGTCTTTAGAGGCTAAAGTTAATATCCGATTGACTTTAAATTTATACAGTGTTTAACCCTTTGAACACTGACTTTACATGGGGTGTTGCACGTCCCTCCCTGGATTTACAGGACGTCATATTAATTATGACGTCAAAGTAATTGGAGCGTGAACACGCCCCAAGCCGCAAAACCGACATTTCGGGTATATGCGATACAACGTCAAGCCGGTTTTGCGGCATTTCGGGTTCTAAGGGTTAAGGTCATGAGACGAAGAAGCCTATTGTTTTTCAGCGATTTCCGATAATAACTACCAGAGTTATGGCCTTTGATCACTTCAAAAAATCTTGTGGACGCTATAGAGGCCAAAGTTATACACAGTGTTTAAGGTTATGAGAGGAAGAAGCCTATTGATTTTCAGCAATTTCCGATAATTAGTGCAAGCGTTATCTCTAGAGGCCAAAGTTAATATCTGATTGACTTTAAACACACAGTGTTTAAGAACATGAGACGAAGAAGCCTATTGATTTTCAGCGATTTCAAATAATTACTGCCAGAGTTATCTCCCTTGATAACTTCAAAAAATCTTGTGACGCTATAGAGGCCAAACTTATCATCCGATTGACTTCAGATTGATACACAGAGTTTAAGGTGTTGAAATGAACAAGTAGTTTGATTTTCAATGAATTTTGATAACTGAACAGCTAAATCCATGATATTAAATGTTTCGTATACTAATTGTTAGAGTGGGACAAAACTTTATAAAAAGCAAACCAATTTTAATAATTTTCTGATAATTACATAATGAGTTGTTACTCTTACGGTAATCAGATTTTAGTGTATTACAGATGTTTCATTCCCCAAAAAAGTAAAAATATGCGACAACCCTTGTTGACTGCCCGGACAATTTAGCTGCTGTGGGTGTATGTTTCGTTGCCTGGCAACCTATCTTTGGTTTGATTATCAGATACAGGTCTAAAATGAGTAATGTGATATATCACCATATTGGAATCTTTTGGTTTGGGGGTGGGGGGGAGGGCCTAGTGGTCTAGAGTGCCGCGCTTCGACCTCAAGCTGGCCGGTCACCTCTGGCTTGCGGCTGTGGTTTCGATCCCTGGTGTGAGCGTATGTGGCATGGAGATAGGGGCGCCTTCTCAACCTCGTGGGTTTCCTCCGGGCACTCCGGTTTCCTCCCACTGCTAAAGTCCCCTACCCGCAAGTGAATTATTGAAATAAAATTAATCCATATGTTAGTCCCGAAATGACCTAGTTTGTGTCGAGTGGACGTTAAACCCCATTTCTTTCTCTCTCTCTTTTGGATTGGAAAATAAAGATTGATACAACTAACAATGTTATTTATATCACAATTTTTAGTGCTAGCTTCTTTAGTTGCAACATTTTTTTGTAAAAAAAAGTGTTAGATTTATCACTAAATAAAAGAATGTAATGAGTTTATCTGTTTTGTTTGTTAATTACAGCTTCAAGTTTCAGAGAGTGTAATAAACAATGTTCATCCTGGAGAACAAGTGTTTAACTCAAGGCTATTTCTACAATTATTTACTAAGTCATTAAGTCCTACACAGTGTGGATTTATTAAAGGGGATTCAATGATAGATCAACATTTAAGTAATCTACAACCAGGTAATTACCTTCTATTTCCAGTCATCATTTATTTTATTGCTCAAATTAAGGAAGCTGATGTTAGTACACAGATTCAAAGAGAAAAGTCAAAGTTTAAGTGTCCAAACTTTATCAATAATGTTATTGATATTTGATTTCAGATCTGTTGTGTGATTTCCTTACTAGTGGTATATTAACTATGTGCTTTCATAAAATATCATGTCCTGAAGTAATCTGTAAATGGCTCTTCTATATCAGTAAGTAAATAGCTTTAATATACATTTGAAGCCCGAATTTGTCTGTTTTTAAGATTACAGCTTGAAAATTTTTAACGGGAAAATGAGAAATGGCATGTCTGTAATGAGATAACTGGGTTTGATTTAGTGGTACATTTTGTACATATTCATAATTGTTAATGGCCTACAAGTGAGAAGTGAAATTGTATTGAAATTGGAAAAATTATGTGGGAATCTTCCATGGTTTATAAAGGTTTACATGAAGACTGGCTGGAATAGGTTTCTCAGACTCTTAACAAGTATTCAGATCTGATTGTATCAATGGGCAGAAATGCCTCTGTCAAGGTAACATTCCCTCATAACAGACTGCACAAATAAATGTACCCAATAATGATGTAGGAAACATGTCTTTGAGGTTGTTTCATTGTGAATTGAAACAAAATGAACATATTTATCTCATTTTATGCAGTGATTTGTGCAGACAGTAATGAAACTAGGTAAAATATTTTGGTGCAAAGAGCTTTTACAATTGAGTGGTGTGAGCTTGATTTACTACATTCATATTTATTTCAGTGTCAATTCATAAGAACAGTCTGGTTGTTCATAGCTGTCAGAGACTATTGATGGATATTATCCAGACACAAACAATACAAGAGTCAGATAGATTTTCCTGGTCACCTAAACCACTAGATATTCTGAAGATTTTCATCAATTATGGTAGATATTGTTGTATTATAATATTCATAATGGATGGGGTACGAGGTTAAGATGATTTCCTTAATCCATAGAGAGTTTCAGTTGACTTGTATTAGAGGAAAGGCATCATGAGTTGACAAAGCGTAAGACAACCTCTCCACCTAAACCTTGGATGATCTTCAACTGATTTAACCTTCCATGTTTTGCTGTTATTTGTTATTGATACTTTCACAGTGTGTTATAATTATGTCAATTTGAACTCACTTCCAATTATACAAGTCTCCAATTAGTAGTTCATGGGGTTATATTGATTAGGTAATGGGGTTGTTCTTTTTGATTCGGAAAATGGGAAGCGAGTAATTAGAAATGTACATATCTATATTTTATTTAATACGTTTGGGTTATTATAGGTGCTGAAGAAACAAATTTATTACCTGATCAAAGTTTTTATTCTCCTCAGCAAATCAGGTATAGTATTTACTATAATTTGTATTTTGAGTACCGATTGAACTGATGCTTCTATTACATACAGTGCAGATTTTCACCAAAAATGCTCTAAAGCCATTGTTATCTTAATGAACTGTAATGGATAACTGTTTGAACAAACACTTAGGTTTTAGTGCCAAATTAAAAGAATTCTGTGTGAAGATGAACAATATCCAGAAACAAGATACTATTGTTTAAAATAATGAATTTGTATAGAGATCTGATACTGAAACTTTTATTCAGCATCATTGACTTCTTCTTCTTATAATCTTGTATTAAACCCCCAATAGCCAGAAATAAATGTTCGTTAGGCATAGAGTTTAGGAAAATTCAACTCTCTTCCGCAATTCAAGTAAGATCAACAAGAAACTTGGTAGGCTTGTTCCTTTGACAATGGTACATGGATCAAACGATAGTGTCAATGACATCATGCTCAGTTCCTGGGCCATTATTTTAAGGATAATAAGTACCTTATGACATCTAGTATAATTTGTATATGATTTAATTTGAAGGACTGCCTTGCAACCATGTGTTAACATCAATTTAGATGAGGCAGACAACAATTCATTATATTTGATTGGTAGAGATAATTTACTTGGATTTTTAGATACTCTGTCGTTCGCTCTTCAAGGGAGGTAAGCATTGTATATGTGTTGTGCTCATGATGTATCACTATTGACAAGTTAACAATTGTGTAATTTATATCTGATGGAGAATCATATCATTCTTGTGAAACTGAATGAATTGGGGAACTGCTGTGTTAATTACGAGATTACGTTCTCATAAATTTTCATGTTTTAACAGAAAATGGCATGGGAATACAACTTCTCAAAAATTTATATTTTGTAGACCTGAACTGGTAACAGAAGAAATAACATTTATTGTAGAGATTCTAGTCAAGGCTGCCTTAGATAAGTCATTAAATAAGTAAGTTAAACCCCATGGAAAACTTCTAAAAATATTATGACTCCAATAATGGTAGATTGGTCTCAAATAAAACCCAATGCAACTCAAATAACATGCTAAAATTAATTGACAAATGATCATTTTAGAAATGTTTTACTGAAAGAATCAGTGCATTACTTTATTTAGACATGCTAAACCTTTGGCTTTGCAGTAAGCAATGGACATATTAAGCTAATTTTTATTTATACTTACTTCTAAAAACAAATGTGCTGCCATATCTGAAATAAATGCCCTCAGACCTTATCGCTCATTATGATGATCTGCAGGTCACATGTAATGTAAATGTTATTTTATGTTTCAGTAATAAGTGTCATTATGAGTTTCAAGTTGCAATATCTTCAGCTCTAGAATGTTATACAAAAACAGCCTGGACTGGAGTGGTAATCTTGTTTAATTTTTTTTTTCCTGAATTAACAATATGATTTTACATTAAATAAAACATCATTCACATCAAAGAAATTATCTAGAGGAAGTTCTTTAGTGTGTACAGCATGATAGTTGCTATTTTATTTACATGAATGTTTGATAGAATATCCCCCACAAAAATTCCTAAATTGTGAATAGGATTTTTTTGGAAATTACATGTATATTAAGATGAAGTCAAATTGTTCCGATGATTGAAAAATGAAAATTTATGCATTAGATTCAACCATTCTTTACTTGCAGATTTCTGATTTATGTAGAAGACTAACCAATATAACAAGACATCATCACAATCGTGTTTATCTGGTACAGTTACTTCCCCCTGGTCATAGAGGACACTGTATACAACAACGGGTAGCAGCTATGTTTTTACAAGAAGAAATGACTGGAAAAATTATGAAAGTGTGTCCAGAAAACATTAATGTAAGTTTGATAAGCGCCATACTTTTCGCAGTGTTTCGTTTGATTAGAGCTAATCCCACTACTCACTGCTGTAAAGAGCGAACATTCTTGTTCTAAATTATGATTGGTCAGTAGTCCCATTAACAACCAGTAGCTGACAGTGTTACAAAGGCTTTACCTTTAAAACAAAGTGCCAAATTGGACCAAACATGTTTACACAACGTTACGTCATGGCTCACGATTTTATTATGCCCAATTAACCAGTGCATGGCAGAATATTGCAGTAAAACTAATTGAATCAGAAGCTAATCCAGCAATGGCCAGAGAGGGATTTTTCGGGCCACTGCTTCAGGAATATGGATAAGCGTCAACTTTTTGTATATATAAATGTAGATTCGTCAATGATAATTCACCAGAGGCATCAGTGATTGGGGCTATAGTAGACATGAGATATTACAAAACTTGAGCGTATTATATCACTGTATGAATTTTAGAGTAAATGTCCTTTAAAAATACTGAATCAATATTTATAACATATAACTACATTCATTCTGTGAATGAATCTGATATGTAATTAAATAATACAGTGGAATCAGGGGGTTTGTGTCCCTGAATTTGGGCGTCAGTAGTAGGCATGTAGAGCCAGTACTGTTGCCATTATAATTCAGGTTTCATTTAACCTCGATACTGGATCTAAACACTTATTTAGTGCCCAGATGGGAATAGTCAAGGTAAATATTTGGTTGGTTAGTTTAATTTCAAAGAGTTCATCAATCAACCGGTTCAAATAGCATGTTTAAAATTAAATGGCTGATTTTTAAAAAATATTTCTGAACAATTTAAGCTTTATAAATAAACTATACATCAATCTGTGAAATGGGCTAATACCACTTATCAAGATTGTTATATCCATAATTTTGATAATGATTAAAATTGAAATATATTTTTAAAAAAACAGTATATATAAATATTTCTGTTCAAATATGATTATTTGGTAAAATGGAGTTATGGCCCCTTGTTTTAATATTTGAGCAATAACTATACTTCTAATAGTAATTGAGTCAACTGGCGTGGTTTGAACCTCCGGTTGTAAGTGACAGGGATTAGGGTCGCCTGTCCAACCTCGTGGGTTTTCTCCAGGTCCTCCGGTTTCCTCTCACTGCTAAAGACTGGTACAAAGAATCCTATTGATTTTCAATGATTTCCAATAATTCATTCCAGAGTTATGTACCTTGATATGGAATGTTTTGTATACTCTAAGGTCAGCCAGTATAGGGCAGAACTTGAAGCCAAACAAATTCTAATGATTTCTGACAATTACTTAATAACTTTAACTCATAATCACTTAAATCAGATTTTAGTGAATTGTAAATGTTTTCATTAATGATGGAAGAAAAAAATATGTGACAACCCTTGTTGACTGTCCAGTTGCCTTCATTGCTGTTAAGCTTAGTTAGGTAACAAATCTATGTCAAAATGAGTTCTAAAGGTTATTGAAATTATATATTTTTATTTCAGAGTATTAAAAAAAAATATATAAAAATTTGATAAATTCATGATGTTTAGGAATATCTTTGACTTTGAATTTAGTGATGTATAATTTGTATATTTGTTTTTATTTTATTTTTTTTTAGATAAAGAGTTTATTTCAGTATATAGATTATATGAAAGATTTGATCAAGAATGTTGAGTTATATAAACTAAATAGTTGTATTATGTTGATGGATTTGGTAGTTGGTTGTGAAAAACTTCCTTCAGAACAGAAGGTAAGGCTAAACCTTTGTATTCTTTGAGGGTAGTATTTAGTAAGTGTAGATATGGAACTGTTAAATCATACTTTTTTTATGTTGTATAAATAATCTGTACAAATAGCTTTTTTCTCTTTTCACAAATAGGGGGGTTGAATGGCCGAATGATTAGCATGTGTGCGTTGTATCATAAGGTCTGTCATTGAGTCAACTGATGTGGTTCAATTCCCTGGTTGTACGTTACAAGGAGTCCTCCAGTTTCCTCCCACTGCTAGAGTCTCCTACGCGCAAGTGAATTATTGAAATAAAGCTGAACCATATGTTAGTCGAGAAATCACATAGGTTGTGTCGTGGATGTTAAACCCCATTTCTCTCTCTCTTTTCACAAATTTGTCATAAAACAACTTATAATAAGAGATTATAATTAGGGTAAAACAACAGACTGGTAGTTCGAAATGACCTAGTTTGTTTCAAGTGGACGTTAAACTCAATTTTTCTCTCTCTATCACCTATTTTTGAACTATTATAGCAATTATTACAGCCAGTTCTTTATCTGATTCTTATGCACCTTCAATATGTCAATTTCTACTATTATAGGGGTATATGGTTGACTGTTTTTATATTATAGACTTATTTACTGAAGCTTAGTGAATTAATTAATTTGTTAAAAGGTGAACTAAGAGACAGTGTTCAAAACCTGGATAAAACTAGGGTAAGTTTGAATTCAATTGTTTTCCTGAATAAGATAGTGGGATTGTGAGGAGTGATTGCTGAGTGATGTAATATTTGCTGCAGATCATAAGACCTGTGCCATCCCTTGCTGGTATGTGACAAGAAGTAAAGTTTGCCCACATCTCCTTATGGGTTTTCCCCCCAGTTTATTGAATTATAGAAATAAAATATATAACATATCATATAATAAGTACAGGAGAACCGCACCACACATAATCAAAACCATCAAGACAAACCTGTGAACAAGTCACACAAACACAGCAAGAAACAAATAGACATATAATATCAAATCAAATGTTCATTCCAAAGTGAACTGGTTAGTGTTGAGTTTGAGGTTATTCCTCATAACTCTTTCTTCTTAATGACAGAATAAACAGACTTAATAATATACAAACATATTGTATGTTACAGGTAAAAGATTTGATGGTGAGAATTAGTAGTAAATGGACTCTTATGATTCAAACCATGGGTTCAATGCAGGTAAATATATCATTATTAGAGAATTCAGAAATGGCTGCTATATAACTGTGCAATTTTTATTCATTGTACCTAAATTAAATGATATGAAATAGGGTTTAATGTCCTAGTTTTCTGCATGGTATTTGGATCTGTTTTATTCAGTAACTATATTCGAATATACACTTAAAATCATTTGTGTCAGGACTGCCAGCATTAAATAAAAATTTATTATACTGACTGGGCCAATAATATATTTCATATCAATATAATACTGATGTAAAATATAATTCATTGTTTTACATAACAGAAAAGTTTATTTCCCTGGGCAAGACAGAAATCACCACAGAAGATGCGAGTTGAAACACTGGAAACTCAGTCAGACCAAGAATCTGAGGGTAGTGATACTGAAAAACCCAGTGGTTCTAGTGGTAATCAAGTTAAAGACAATATTGTGAGAGATGAAAGTACTAATGATGATGATGATGATGACAATGTTAATAATTCTAGTGTCATGTTAAATACTAACTTGTCACAAGGTGGCAGTAGTGACAAAATATTGTCGTTAAAAATAGACAGTCAAAATCTCAATAACAAGGATGATTATTGGGACATGGAAATCTTAAACTCTGATGATGATAGTCTGCCAGAGTTGTGAATGTGTCCTGAAAGTGTGAATGTGTTCTTAATGCTTCAAAAGTGTTATGGTGTAAGTGCTTTTAGTATTTAGTTAGTCATAGTTCTAAAAGAACACAAATTGTGCTGAAAAATATGGCAAAAGAGCCTTTGTTTTTGTTTTATTATAATATCATATCTTTATTTTAAAAATGTGCCATGTGCCCATATAAATGTTCTTAATACATAACTGTAATCCACATAGGGAAGTTTGTGACTGAAAATAATTGGTATCGACATATGGTTGATTTCTTGACTGATAAAACACTAACATATATATTAGAAAATCTTGATGTTCTTTAATGAACTGTGCCTTGTGAATTGTTGGGTGGTTTTATTTTTTAAAAAGGTTTTCAACCAGATATGATTGTAAATTAAAATATCTAATTGGGATTTTTAAATTTTTTCTATGGGATATATGTACTGGTAATTGTGATCAAACAATTTTACTATGTCATTTTTTTGTGGGTATATTATACTATGATTAACATGTAATGTGCTATAGTGGGTAATACGCTGGCTCGATAGCCTGGATGTTATGTGTTCGATCTCTGCATTGGCCGAGAAAGTTCATTGGCATTTTCCGAGGTGGTTTCACCTTTTCAGTTGTGCAGGACTGGGGGCCTGACAAGGACAGTTGCTTAGTCATTCAGATGGGACAAAAATCGAGGTCCCATGTATATATTGGCGTGTATGTTAAAGATCCTTTGGCAGTTGTAATTTGATGTAAGGGTAGGCCATAGTGCTGCTGTCTGGGCAGAATTTCCCTCATAGCACACTGTATGGCGTATGCCAGTCTTCACTAGCCCAGTATAGGAGCAGAACAGTATGACGGTAAACCCCATTTCATTTCATTTTCCATTTTATTAATTCTTTGGTCATTTGAAATTAAACTTTAAATTTGATAAACTCAGAAATTATTCTCAGTTCGAATATATCACAAACCATGGGTGGTTTAAATCATAATACATGTATTAAGAAGATTTTATATTTGTTAAATACTGAAACTAGCATACAACCTATCATGTTTAACTTTACATGTGAGTGTAGAATATATGGCGTTGATATCTGAATATATGTTTTGTGTCTTTCATCTTTACATCAAGTATTTTAAGACTTGTTACTTTGTTAATCCATATAAATCCATGACGATACAACTAATAATTGGTCTTATGAAATAAATAATATTTTGGTAACAAAATGTGTTGGCTTGTTGTAGTCTATTCTCAAATTAAAACCCGTTACAATTTGTCAGTGACACTAAAACAATTCATATAGTAAGAACATATTATCACCTCTTACACTAGAACGTTCACAAGATACATAACAATAATTGAAACTACGCTTTGACTGTAGAATCTTTTCCCTTGCTCTTTCTCAAATCAGCAATAACTTTCCTATCGTCATAAGCTCAGTCGATGCAGGATGTCAAAACCCCATTTCACTTCATTTCCCAAGTGTGAAGGCTTGGTGGATATACCGGTGGCCCACTAACCGGTTGAGATAGTTCCCCAGGATTGTCTGTCCAAGCTCATGGGTTTTCTGAGTTCTGACACTGCTAAAGACCCCCTTGAGCAAGCTAAAGACCCTGATGAACAAGAGAATTATTGAAATGACATAGTTTGTGTCAAGTGCATCTCTCTCTCCCTCTTCTTTCTTCAATAGTTTTATAACTGTGGATACCATTCCAAGATAGCTAATTAGATGGCACCTATCCCTCACTGATAATTTAAAGATAGATTTCAAAAAATGTGTGACCCCCTTTAAAATTCCAGAGTTTGTTTGTTTTGATTGAAAAGTTTTCATACCTATTTATTCAGGATAAATCATTGAAATTTGACAGACTTATCACTATTCCAACCAACCCATTTGACTTAACTTAAAATGGTGAATGATAAATTTAAAACCCTATACCCAGTTCACTAGAAGATATAAATGTGCTCGACTTACAGATGAATTATAGAAGAGCTAAATCTGCCTATTGCTATATCATTTAGACATACCAAGCCCATAATCCACACTCTGGGACATCAAACGGATTAAACACCATCTCAAATTGGTATATTTAATTTAAAAAAAGATATTCAAGACATTGTTTATTACACTTACAGGATAAAGTTATTTGACTGAAATTGTCAATATATTCGCCTTTCGCTATCTATTTTTAAACTATTGTAACAGAGCTGCTAGCTATCTGCTAAATACTACATATACCGTACGTAACTAACGTACGAAAATAAAATGGAAGTTGGCTTTTTTTTTTCGCACGTATACAATGAATGGCCATTTTGCGCAGTAATCCCAGGTAGAATTTGGCTATTTTTTAAAAATTGCGTTAAAGTTTTAAATTTTTGTTTAGAACTGAAATAAATTAACTATCTGTTAGTCAATCCCCACGCTAAAAACGTCAACAGAATTGATTGTGTATATCTGAAATAGACACGACCGAAGCACAAAATAGTGCCATTATGCCGACGTCTAATCTAAATTTGTAATGTTATTTTTATGAAAAATCATTGGAAGATGCGATAAGACATTATGGCTGTACGGATTATATGTATAGTCCTTAAAGCTTCAAGAAGGCTATTGTTTACAATGTAACATTGTGTTGACATTTGTTTGTTGACGTGAATTCATGACCTGTGACGTTTAGATAACGTGATATGGATATCATGGCTATTCTTTGTGTCAGAGTCACTTCTCTGCAGGTAGGGTGATTCTGTCGTTCAG
Source organism: Patella ulyssiponensis (assembly GCA_963678685.1). Taxonomy (NCBI): domain Eukaryota; kingdom Metazoa; phylum Mollusca; class Gastropoda; family Patellidae; genus Patella; species Patella ulyssiponensis. The sequence goes on from OY783229.1 coordinate 56,794,371, forward strand.
ATTGGCTACATACATGTAATTATAATGTAGGCATTTAAAATAAATTGCTATATTATAGTACACGAACGGCGTTAAAATTATAGGATAAATCAAAATCAAGGATCTGAGGACGGTCCTACTAATCACCGACAATATCGTTTTAAAGTAATCGACGGAAAAAATGTTATACATGTACATAAGCGTGTGATAAGTAGATGTCGTGTAATTCAATTCATTTCATGTGAACGAAAATTAAGGAAGACGGGCGAGCTGTCCAAGCATGTCACATCAAACCATCTTTTTAACTAATGGGCATGCATGATACTATTACAAACTAGGTACGGAGTTTATTTTCCTACATTTAGAAATATTGATCATAGCAAAAAATGACTACCTATGAACAAATTTATAGGCATTAAAGGAGAGATTTCATAACCATAGCTACGCGAAGTGTGATATACCCACACAGCAGCGCTGTCTCATCTGCATGGTATCCGAAAGGAAAACTTGAATGTTAAGCAAATTGGATGACTTCTAATTTGAAAAAAAAATAACCCATTAAAAACTGTAGCGAAATCTGTTAAAAACTATAGCTTTCACAGGCTTTCGTCAAATGCGCGATAACCCTTGAAGTTCACTAATTATACCCCCAATGCTTTAAACCCAAATTCGAAACAAGATCGGCTAAAACAAGGTTTTCGGCAAAAGGGGATAAAAGTGGAAAATTGATAGGGTTCATCCAGTCACTCATGACCCCAATGCCTACACCCAAATTTGATAATTTTACAAAAATCTGTTAACAGAGTTCGTCCACACATGACCCCGTTAAAAATTAAAGGTTTTCGGCAAAGGTGGGATAACTCCGGAAAGGAATGTCGCGGAGCGCTGAATATCGATAGGGTAGTTGAAAATCAATTGGGCTAACCCGTTAAAACTAAAACTCCAGCTTCTATCGCATTGACAATGTTTTCGGAAAAGGAGGAAAATCGATAGACTTTAACGTGTCATTGTCCCAATGCTTCCCACTAAATTTAAAAAACATCCGTTAAAACCTGCAACTTTGATCGTCTTTACTAGGTTTTTGGCAAATGAGGGATAACCCCAGAAAGTCCCCCCTTTAAACCACATTTGAAAAAAAAAATAAAAAAAATATGTTAAAAACGATAGCTAATATTGCGTTCACAAGATTTTCGACAAATAGTGGATTAATTCTGAAATGAAAAAAGTGGAGAAAGCTGAGAATCGATAGGGTGCATCCTCTTGTACCCTAATAAGTGCAACCGAATAGTAAAAAAAAGTATAGCCTCTATCGCTTTCACAAGATTTTCTGTAAAGAGGGAATAACACAGGAACGGAAAGTCGTAAAACGTTAAATATCGATATGGTTCGTCCTCTCGTGACCACAGTGCTTCACACCAAATGGAAAAAAATCCGTCGAAAATTGTAGCCCTAACTGCGTCCCAAGTTTTTTGGGGAAAGAGACGTCATAATTCGTTACAAAACGGTTTGTACCCTCACGATGCTTCACACCAAATTTGAAAATAATTCATCAAAACTGTATAGAGTTCATCGCCTGAATTTAAATTGGAAATGTGAAAATGAATGTAAACATTTAAATATAAATTGATTATGTTTCCTCCCCATGGTCTGGTTAAAATAGGTATATCTTTGCGAAAGATTGACAAACTTGTCTCGGATTTTAAGTGCAATCTAATCTGGTTTAATTGTATAAACAAATAAAGATCCTCAAATCTGTAATACCGAAACGTGAACTGATAACATTGATAAGAAAATAGTAACTAGTGATATTTTTACATATCTATATGGACTTTGGAAGATCGTATCACCAGTTGGACGTTTTCAGAAATGATGCTGAATTGGTGCGAGGCTTTGGATAACACGACAATCACCCATGGTTATTGTCTTCATCCTATACTATCAACACCATCATCTTTGCTGATTTTTTTCTAGCCATTGTGCGATGTCCATGGGGACATACTAGAAAATAAGGCGACTTTACGGTAAATTATCAAATTTTGCAAGACGATAATTGATGAAGAAAGCAGTATTGGTCTGAACGATGACTGTTGGAAGGGTTGCAGTTTTGATATTTACTTTACGAATAAAACATTTTACTATCTGTCCGTTTTCTATATATAAGTGTTTTGTCGCCTAAATATCCAGTATTTTTTTATGTTCTGGTAACTATAAATAGAGATCAAATAATATCATGACGACAAAAAATAATAATAACAAATATAAAAGCAAAGGACCACTCTTCACTACTATATCATTGTCACTCAGATAACACCCTTCATTTGATTGGACACACTTTTCTATGATTAACATATGTAGATATACCTGCATGCGCATATACATCCTATTTATAGTATTTACTTATTATAAACGCGGGGAACTTTGTATAGCTTACAAAGTAGTTTTTTATCATAGAATTTGTACACGCAAGAAGGTTAGTATTAACTTACTAATTACTATTGTTCCCATTATTAATTTAAGTTTCTCTGCGTCTGTTTCAGAGGCGCGGACAGTATGTGATACTATATAACAAATAGATAAATGTTTGATGCCTCCCCAACAAAATAGATAGAATAGGGTTTAAGTGAAAATTAGCACTCAAATGTATTCATGGAAAAAGCTATTGTTTAAGTATTTGATGAAATCGATGTGTATATTTCAAGAGTTGTGAATATATCTTGGTATTTCGGCTTCATATTATGCGACCATGGGAAATAGTGATCATATAATGTTGTGCACACACACAACGTGGAGTACGACATAATTCTAATTTTAAGTTTTCATTTTATTGACGAAGCACCCTTCCACTTTACCCCCCCCCCCAGTTTGAAGAAACGTCCAAGTCGATTCAAAACAGATGGACCTTGACTATACATGTACCTGGCGATCTCCTCAGATTCACAAGGATATACACCATTTTCTTAAAGCACCGCTTTCGGATTTTCGCAACTTGATTTTGCACCCAGTGGGACACCCCTACAGGAATGCAAAATAATCACGCGACAGCACCCGCCCTTAGCTGGTTTTTTAAACCATTATACAGCGGGATATAATAAGATAGGACCACAATAATCAGGTGAAGATATCAGTTTATCATCATACTAATCAGTTCTTCATAAGATAACGACTGTCCAGATTTCAGGCCTCGAAAAAATGCTGAATAATTTTGAAATTTGTTTATACATGTCATCTTTACACCATAATTAGCCTACAGTTAGGTTCAAAATGACCGCTCCTCGTAACAGTGTAAAAGCATGTAATACCACGGTGTAACGGGTTTTTTTGATCAATAGAGACTTTTGGCAAGCGTAAATTTCTGGTCCGTATCGCGTATCCGTATAGATTTTGTGTGTGACGTCAACAATGTTTGTGTACTTCTCATACGTGATACTCCACACGAATACGGCAGCACGTATAGAACAGCTTTCATACGGAAACGGTCCGTATAAAATCGTCGTCTTTTAACCGTACTTTTTGCTGCTTTTAGACGATAAAATTTTGTGTCATAGTGTTTTATGAATCTATGAGTACCCTGACAGGAATTTAATGATTGCTTTTGATTAGATTTTCGCAGAATTTTCATATTTTCCCGTCTGACTGTCTGTCAATCTGCCTGCTGGTTGATCTACGTGCTAAATTTAGGGAGGTGATTCGACACTAAATTTCTTTTTAAATTTTAAATAGCTCAGCCACTGTCGAGCGACCCTATTCCACTCAGGAATTTGTAGGCTAGGCACTTGACTAGTACTGGTGATGGTATTGGTAGATAACTGCCACCATGCTGTATTACATGTAGAACTAAGCTCAGCTCAGCTACCCATATGTACACGGCGCGAAAGTCTGCCAAAACTCTAAAACTACATTGACGCAACGTATCACGTGGCGATACGGATACGAGATACGGATGCGGAAAATTCCACTTGCCAAAAGTCTCTAATAGAGACTTTTGGCAAGCGTAAATTTCTGGTCCGTATCGCGTATCCGTATAGATTTTGTGTGTGACGTCAACAATGTTTGTGTACTTCTCATACGTGATACTCCACACGAATACGGCAGCACGTATAGAACAGCTTTCATACGGAAACGGTCCGTATAAAATCGTCGTCTTTTAACCGTACTTTTTGCTGCTTTTAGACGATAAAATTTTGTGTCATAGTGTTTTATGAATCTATGAGTACCCTGACAGGAATTTAATGATTGCTTTTGATTAGATTTTCGTAGAATTTTCATATTTTCCCGTCTGACTGTCTGTCAATCTGCCTGCTGGTTGATCTACGTGCTAAATTTAGGGAGGTGATTCGACACTAAATTTCTTTTTAAATTTTAAATAGCTCAGCCACTGTCGAGCGACCCTATTCCACTCAGGAATTTGTAGGCTAGGCACTTGACTAGTACTGGTGATGGTATTGGTAGATAACTGCCACCATGCTGTATTACATGTAGAACTAAGCTCAGCTCAGCTACCCATATGTACACGGCGCGAAAGTCTGCCAAAACTCTAAAACTACATTGACGCAACGTATCACGTGGCGATACGGATACGAGATACGGATGCGGAAAATTCCACTTGCCAAAAGTCTCTAATGATCGAACGCGCACTCGTTAACCATTCGGTCCCCACCCTTGTGGAGACATTTTGATGAGATCTTTAGGTATGATTTACACGAAATTCGAACTCAAGCGTCATTAGGGTGTAACGGTTGATACATCTGAGCGGTTTTTAAAACCGGATAAAAGTTGAGACCAATTAAAAACTCAATTTTTCGTACACTCAGGGGATAAAACCCAGGAAGGTATGGTCCGATACGTGCCAGTATGGAAAGAAATCGAGATATTTGATATATAAACTTTAAACTTTTAACCCCTAGAGGTTCCACAAACTAAAAACGCGATTTTCTTCCAACTAGAGGCAATAATCCATAAAGTTACGGTCCGACGCGTGCCAATAACAAAAGGAACTGAGATTTATGGAATATATATACGTCGAATAAAGATTTAGAGTAGCCACAAATAATGTAAACGGACATCCGGACGGACAGGGGCGACGACATACATGTAAGTGAACAACCGGATTAGCCAACCCTCAACTGACAGTTTGTTCCCTGCGAAAAATGTGAATCATATTACAGGTACATAACTGATTCCCTTCTACTTGACTACATACATTAACATACATAATGAACCGAGTCAAACCGCTACACCGGCGATGGATGCGCAAATTCGTGCATTGTACAGCTTTAAAAACGACATGGTCTTTTTATGAGTTGTCTCTTTCATTCAATGCGAATGTAGAACAAATATATGGGAAAATTCTATATTGTGAGATTATAAAGATTATAAACATGTAACATACTACATGTTGCTGTTATGTCTATAATACAAAACGTCACGTCCCCATAAATCAAACGTACTCCTTAACGACAGAGGGATTGCATTTTAAAGCTACTGTCCCCTAGAAAACAGTAATAAACCGTGTTACATTCTACAATAACTAACGCAATCAACTCACTGTATTCACATATTAAATCAATTTTTGATTCTAAATTAATTATAGCCCGACATTATTTCTTCAAAAGTATTTTGGAATGTGATGGCATTGTTTCGGGTGTAAGTGGTGTAACGCGTGTACTTTATATCATAAGGTCTGTCATCGATTCTAGTTATGGTTTCGATACAATGCTTGCTGTTTTTCTCCGGGTTCTCCCATTTTCCACTAAAGCTTTGGAATTGTTACACCCGAAATGAACTAATTTTTGTTGAATGGGCGTTAGCTCTCTCGCTCTTACAAGAATAGTCACATTTTTGTTTTGGAACCCCAGGCAAAGTTTTATCTGATACATCCCTTTCAACAATAAAACTGCTTTGCTATTGTATTCGTCCAAACCAGTTAAAAGTGAAAGCCACTTTAATGTTATATAAAAATATTTACTTTTCCACGTTTAGATATATGTGATAAGCAGACACCGAATGATTTAAATATTGCAAACTTATTTTAGATACCAAACACTGTTTGACAAAATTTGTATCAAATAGATATTAATAGTTTCGTAGATAATCTATTATTGGGGATATCAGTCGATGTAGGGCCCGCCGCTGTCCCATTTTTACCTTCACGTTACTAACCTACAAGTGTCGAATAAGTTTTACTAAAGAACAAAACTGGTAAGTCTAATAAGCATATTACAAATTAGTTTTCCGAATGCATATATAAAGATCATTTAATTTGGCAACAACGTTGAAATAAATTCATTTTAAGAACATAATTTAATTAATTTTTTACGCAAAACTCTTTATTTTATTTTAAAACAGGACTTTATATGAATTTTACTTTAACGGATAAAATACGATAGAAGACTATCAGGCATATTATAAAATAATACGTAATAAATTTGACAAAACACTTTTATCTATTTGAGACGCAATAAATCGGTCGTCCAGATTTAGTACATTTACGATGCACTTTCAAGATGCATTTTGTAAGAACTACCTGTGTCTATGGCAGATCTTTCTTTTGGTCTCAAATATTATACAATTTATTAATTTGACATGTATTCACATGACAACCCCATAATCTTTACAACAAGGGATGGTTGTGATATTGATCGGATTAAAACGTGGCTAGATTTAATAATTTAATTTAAGAGGGGATAACCGAGACATGCGAAGAGATCAGATAATTGTTTTTAATTAAACTCATTGCAACAGTTAGTCATTGATCTACACATTGAGAGAGAGAGAGAAAAACGGGGTTTAACGTCCACTCGACACAACTAGGTCACTTCGGGACTAACATAATATGGTTTAATTTTATTTCAATAATTCGCTTGCGCGTAGGCGTCTTTAGCAGTGGGAGGAAACCGGAGTGCCCGGAGGAAACCCACGAGGTTGAGAAGGCTCCCCTATCTCCATGCCACATACGCTCACACCAGGGCTCGAAACCACAGCCGCAAGCCAGAGGTGACCGGCCAGCTAGAGGTCGAAGCGCGGCACTCTAGACCACTAGGCCATCCCAACCCCCCGATCTACACATTGAATATATCAACTTGTCATTTTCAGCCCCCTTCGGAGGATGTAATCTGTGTTCTAATTTTAGAGCTATATATTTAGTTTATTCTTATGCATTTATGAGCATAGGACGCGTAAAATGCGTTCTTGTTGGCATACAAACTGGTTTTTAACTAAGTAAAACAGATAATGAACACATTGAGCAGACGCTGACTACTCGTTGAATTAATACATTATTTGAAATATTTAAAGGGGCTAAATCGCTAATATTTGGGACCTAGAAATTGTCACAAATGGATCCCAACGCATATAATTATATATCATGAATGTATATAAACTGATTTACATTCAATAGTTTCCAACAACTCTCATTTTAAGTCAGTTATGTTCGGCGATATGCCAGAAGTCTCAATGGAATGACAAGCCCTAGCGTCTGGCTATTCCTGTCTACACCAGTAGTTTTCTTTGCGCATGCTCTCCAAATAGGAATATAACGTCACCGTTAGACATGATTTGTGGAATAATCCGTCCAGCCTCTTTCTTCGAGTCACTTGTTCCAAATGGCACTGGAAAATATTTATTTTGGCTTAAGTATTGGATATCAGAAGTCCATCTTGATATAAATTGACAAACAATTTTCAATGTGAAGATTTTGGGTGATATTCAGCTAAAGACTTACCTACTTAATTAAATATACATTTTAGCAAGTGGTTAAAATGAATACGGGAGTTGAAAATCCAAACATAATATCTTAAACAAGAATAAAACAAACAAATTCAACCAAAATATTAAATATATTACATGCGTTTATTGATAACGGGCAAGCGATATTTTAGATAAATTTGCAAACAAAATGTGAAAGGGAGAGAGAGAGAAATGGGGTTTAACGTCCACTCGACACAAACTAGGTCATTTCGGGACAAACATATGGTTTAATTTTATTTCAATAATTCGCTTGCGCGTAGGGGTCTTTAGCAGTTGGAGGAAACCGGAGTACCCGGAGGAAACCCACGAGGTTGGACAGGCGACAAAATGTGAAAAGAATAAATCCAAGGCTAGATAAGTGTAGCCTTAACGCCCATTCTACCTCCTTGGGCGCTTACAGAGTATATCCTATGGTAACTATTGATATTTAACTATCCGAATGTTGGCCTATCCTTATTAGAAAATAACCCCAATACTTTACCTTAAAGTAATTGGTGAAATAAGCCTGCGTCGGCGTCTTGTGTGCTGTAAGTCAGCGTCCTGCAAATGGCGATTTTAAAAATAACCAACATCACGTGATACACCGTGCACGTGCCAGGTAGTCAAATGTTACACTCAATGTTGAAATAAAATTACAGTTATGAAAACCATAGACTACTAATTATGATATCTATACTGAGCGCCATAGAACACGCATCACTTAGTTTTTCGCATAACAAAATGATCCTGTAAACATATCTTATTTATTTTGCTTCTTATTGTGAACAATAGGCCCTATTCAAATGGGAACACATCAATAACAACACATTTGTACACTAATCTGTAATCAACGGTACAAAGTCAGAGGGGTCAAAACCAAAAGTACGACACAGATGGTTAATTCCATGCAGGTCGCTGCACATCGTGCGTAAGAGCCCGTGGAGGACACACGCGCTATTGACATAATCTGTGTCGTACTTTTGGTTTTGACCCCCTGACTTTGTACCATTGATTACAGGTTAAACATCCATAAGTGTACAAATGTGTTGTTATTGATGTGTTCCAATTTGAATATTGTTCACAATAAGAAGCAAAATAAATAAGAGATGTTTACATGATCATTTTGTTATACGAAAAACCAAGTGATGCGTTTTCTATGGCGCTCAGATATGATGAAAACCCAGTTCAACACAATGCTTGCCTTTCATGAACACATTGATTTCAAAATGATATGTGTGTAATACGTAAACATTCATCTTCTAAATATATGCGGGGTTATTGAAATGGAATTAAATACACTGATCGTTTGTAATTTCTGCAAAACAATATTTTAGATTAATAGAAAAAACATTTTGTATTTTGTTTTCAGGTAAGACAACATGTGGAATTGTTTGTATTTATCTGTATTTTTGGTGGGTATTATGAAAACAGATGCATACGGTGACGGGGCCCCGGACGATGCGTGTGACTCAATGGATCCGTCCTCTGATCACGGAGCAGATCCACAAACCACACCGTCACCATATGCTGTTACAGTAACGGCTGATCATTATGAACCTGGAACTCCTGTTGAAGGTAAGTGCGTAGTTTGCTTCAAAATATCTGAAGAATAGAATATTTTGGATAAAATGCAAAATGTTTAAAATTATATTCCTTTGTTCTTCACATGATTTCTAAAAAGTGAATTAAAATAAACAAGAGCGGATTCTGTTGCTCTCGGCCCTCGGACCAAATGCATGGTTTCCTTTGGACCCCAACTTGCTTGATTCTTCTTGTCTATCCCCCACTCATATGCATTTTTTCTCTTCGGAGTTAGATCATTATACTTTTCAATTATTTATTATTTATTTCAGTAAAACTGGAGTCAAAATCAGGACGGAACATAACCGGCTTTCTTCTTGAAGCAAGAAGAGCAGATCCAAACGAAAATAGAGATGAACTTATTGGAAATTTTGATCAAATAAGCAATACACATCAAATCTGTCATGGACATGCAGTGAGTGGTGTTTATAAATATAACAGCCCGGGTCAGTTCTAATTGAGGCTTTAAGCTGAAATTTTCGAACTTGGTGTTGGTGTTTATAAGGTGAATGCCTCGATGGCGCCCTATCGATTGGACGCAATACGAAGCCAACGACCAACGTGCTAATATCAGTATGGGTACCCAATAGAGTCGAGTGACATTCGTTTGGCGCTCACTAGGAGAATCGCGGGGCGCCCATCCAATGTCACTTGGTTTATGGACGCCTACGTTTAACACTACAACTTAACTGTAGGGCGCCCAAAACGGAATGACCTGTGGGGTGCCATATCACGGAGGGCGACCATAATGGCATGATAGGTGTGGTGCCTTAAAATGACAATATGTGATTGTCGGGCCACATTACGCATAATGCTGAGTGAGATGTTTGGACGCCCACGACTTGATTAATGCAGCGCCCAAAATGGCATGATTGGTGGGGTGCTTCATCCCGATGGTGCTTCAGTAATGCCGAGATTGGTGGGCCGCCCACGACAAAATATACCATATGAAACCCAACTGGAGATTGTAAGAAATTTTCCAGGTCGAATTCACGATGAGGATGAGATTGATTCAAGCCCGCACCAGGAGTGATAATCTTCAAAATTTAAACAAATCACTCGCTAACCAGATTCCGAGCTTTTTGTTTTCCCCATAAATTATTATAGATACGCTAAAGTTGCATTCCTTCCTTCAGATTTATTAAATGTACATATCAAAATATCATAATTCGACAATATCGCAAATTCAGTCCCAAAATTGAAATTTTCCGTCATTTTCATAGTTTCTCTCCCCAGGTGCAAACCCTATTTTCCAAAATTTCCGGGGGGGGGGGCACCTTAGTTTATACCCACAGATTGTAGGCGCGTCCACGGTGGCGTTCGGCACCCCCATCGGCGCACCAGGAAGCACCCCCCCCCCCCATCTCAAGGTAACGATCATTTTTATTAGTCGATGCTTTGGGACTTAATAACTTTGCTTCTAATTAAGTCAGAGTGATGAAATCGGTGTATAGTTTCATTACAACAATACCTTGACTAAGTTCGATAATGAGCAGAATGACAAGCAATTTTTTGGTTCGAGACTTTTAGCTAGACAACTTTGATTATACTTGAGGGGAATGTCGATACTTGGTGTAAATCATTACATCATTACCTTGACTTAGTTCGATAATGTACATTTCCTATAATGAACATTGTCTGCATCGATGTTTTGGGACATGATAAATGTGATTTTAATTGAGTGGGAGCGTTGAAACGTGGTGTATAGTACCATTACATCAAATTTGGATTATAGATTTGGAGCTCAACAACTTTGATTCTAAGTGAGTGAGAATGATTGAACTTGGCGTTGTAACTGAGTAAGAATGGTGAAACTTGACGTATATTATCACACAATAACATGACTAAGTCCTATAGTGCGCATGTCCTATACTTTTAGTACATATGTACCTTGACTATGTTTAATAATGAACATTTTCTGCTCGATGTTTTGGAACATGATAACCTTAACTTAAATCTATTTGATTGAGAGTGGTGAAACTTGTAGTATAGTTTCAGTACATCAAATTCAGCGTATATTTTCATTGGTCGCCGCTGCTTCAATTAATGAGCATTGTCTGCTCACATTAAGCACTGATAAGAAAACGATCTCTGCTTTATAAGGAGATAAATGTACAATTAAAAAAAGTATGTCATCTAGTTACTTTTTCGATTTATTTTAATTATGAATTATCACTTACATTCAGTTAACACATACCAACAACAAGCTGCGGTTACCGCTAGTGATTAAGTGGAACCCACCGACGTCACCCGCTGGACATATCCAATTCAGGTAGAATTTCAATTTTGAGCTTAATGATTGAATGGAGATTAACATTTGATCAGCCATACTCTGATCATGCACTTCTTTTGCTCTCAATGCATAGGGCAGAGAATTTTATTTATACAGTGTAGTTTTGGGCATAGGCATTTATGTGTGTATGCCGTCGGATAATATTGGGCTGTGCGGAACATGCTATAGTCGACCACGGTATGTGTCTGACACTGTTTAAGCATTATGTTTATAATGTTGAAAACTGTATTGGAACCGCCCTATTTTTTGCCATTTGTGAGTTGGGGGAACAAAACTCAAAATTATCACGCAAAGCCTGTATTGAGTCCCTCTGACTTAGCCATTGTAACCTAATATATGGAACAACATAAATATCTCGTGAAACTTAAGAGAGAGGGAGAGAGAAAGGAAGAGAGATATGAGGGTGTAACCTACTAACTCGAAACAAACCGTGTCATTTCGGTACTAACATGCAGTGAGAAGACACCAGAAGGTGGACAGGCGACAATAAACGGAGAATCGAACCCATGCCACGTTAACCATTCGCCCCACCACCACCACCCCAATAAAAATAGACTCATAAACATGTAATATGATGTAAACTAAATTCTACAAAGATGTGGCTTTGAATTTTTCAATTAATATCATTTCGCCATGGTTTTTTTGTTGTTTTTTTTTTTGCAAAGGGCAACATTTGTATTTAAAGAAAGGACCTTTTGGATTAATGTGCTGTCTGGTGTTGTTATGGATAATTCATCTAAGCCATTCACTATTGAACCTTCAACCCCTGCTGTTTCTGGTTTAACTGATTTGACTTCAACCCAAGCTCCAACTCAAACAACCCTGCCTGTAAAATTACCCGAGGTATGTGGTGATCATTGGTGCCTGTAACCTCATAAGGTATTCTACGAGTAAAATACTAAAATACTTGAGTTTAATTGAAGTGCTGTTAATATAAAAATATAATGATACTGGGCCAAGAACGGAGCCCTGTGTACATTTAATCTGAATGACCTGTTTGTATTAATAATCAATAGGTAAACAAGTTTGAAAAACCAGATGGTTGTGGTAAAGATATTGGATGCTTTGGCAATTGTGACGCATCTGGCTGCAATTTCATGCTTACATGGAAAGATGTTGGTGATAAGATAGAGATGGCGTTTGAAATGGTTTTTGGTAATGAATTAAATAAATGGATGGCAATAGCTTTATCGGACGATATATTAATGGTATTAAACATTTTCTCTTTGTGTTCATTCACTTGAAATTTAAAACAAATGTTTGTTTCTTTTTAAAGAATCCGAGATACTTTTATAAAGAAAACTATTTGTATTAGCTACAATGTCTCTCGTAAAGTAAATTGACTGATGATATTTCGTCTTCCATATTATTATAGCTACAATGTCTCTTGTAAATTAAATTGATTGATGATATTTCATCTTCCGTATTGTTTATATAGTGTACATTGATTTATTCAGCAAATATCTGATATAGGTAAAATACCAGGCCTGTGTGTAACCCTCTCTCTATTTCACTTTATAACCGTAGGCGTACGAGCCTGACCATTGGGTAAGGTGATGCAAATCCCAAACAAGTTCAGAGTTTCAAAAAATCACATAATTCTGATTTTGATTCAGGTTGTCTAGTTCTCAAACTCAAACTGCATAATGTATACGATAATTACTAATATGTGTGATCATGAATAATACACTATGGGATTAGTCAATGTAAACATTTTAGTTATGTAGGTTCGTTTTTCGGGCAAAAATGATATCACCTCAATGTTGTTCATTATTTTAGGGTGATGACAGTGTAATTGAATGCGTGTCTGTAGATGGTAATGTGAAAGCCTTTCAGTCGTATAATGATAAAAATTCCAAACGAAACAAGCGGCTTGAAAATGTAAGTTACGAGTTTGTTATTTTCATTGTGCATTTCATTCTTTGAGCCTTAAATGTTACATGAATTATTAATAAGACATTTATTAACATGGCAAGACAATAACCAACTCTAGATGCCGTCGGACGGCTCCGATTTTAAGTAGATTAGAACGGTTCACCCATTTCATTCTTTGAGCCTGAAATGATGCATGAATTATTAATTAGACATTTATTAACATGGCAAGACCATAACCAACTTTCGATGCCGTCGGATGGCTCCGATTTTAAGTAGATTTAACATAAAAATGGAGAAGCGAAGTTAAGACTCGAATGACCAGTACGGTGGTTACGACCAATGCACACATCTTGTCAAATCAACAAACATTGATAGCTTAGCTCAAATTAATATTCTTGAAATATTGTAACGAGAAAGGCCAATGTATACATCTTGTCAAATCTTCAGCCATTCATAAATATTAGCTCAAAATAAAGTAATTTGAATGAAATTTTCAATACATTCATAATTATCTATTCTTGAAATATTATAGTGAGAAAGGTCAGCTCTTTATCTAAATCTTACCTAATGCACCTTACTTAACTTGCGCTTTGTAGCCTTCTATTGGTATGGTTCTTCAATCAGCTAGTTTTGAAGATGGTGTATTAAAATGCAAGTTAACACGCGAGAAGAGCGTGAAGGCAGATGACAAGGTCTTTGATCTAAATGACGATTGGTATCTGTTGGCTACTTATGGAGATTCTCGTAAAGGTAAGTTTTCCAGTAATATTGCTTTGTTGGGGATATTGTTAGGCTAAGCGTATTCTATAGTAACTCAAACTTTTCATAATATCTTTAGACACTGAAGAAGTGCCATCCTTGAGGCAGCCAACCATCAGAACACCATTGTCTGAATGACACATGGTTACACCTGTTCTGTTGTCCGTTATTACTTTGGAACTTACAGGTTTTTTTTATAAATTGTAGATTTTGGAATAAGCGACCATCTTGATTCTCTGACATGGTCAACAAATGGACCTATTGATATACAGAAAAGCTCTGATAATGGAATGGTTACCACACAATATCCACTCATGAAAGCTCATGGTTTGTATACTCCTTCCTAGGGTTGTTTTTAATGTGTGTACGTGCTTTACAATTACATGTTAAGTACAAATAACCAAAATATACGGGTTGGATTGTTCGTACTTTGTTATATTTTAATTAATGGGGTGTGCGTGTGTGTTGGGGTGTGGGGTTTACAACGCGATATCCAATCATGGCATGATGTTTTGCTTTAAGTAGGCTATACCCGACTCGGAGCCACTCATGATTCTAGAATTTCCAAACTACAGGGATAAGTTATACGAATGGTTAGTTAATCGTGATTCTGCATTTCATGCACTTATGGGATGTATGGAAAGCAGTTTTGAATTATTATCTTATAATTTTTGTATATATGGCTCGCCTTCTTCGGATACAAACATCAGCATCATTGGATAGATTGGTCAGCTGAAATATTACTCACAATAAAAAATATATATAGTGCTATATTCCATCGATATTTTATTTAATAGCGGTCATTTGTATTACTTCGTCATTGGTCAACGTAGTATCGTTATATATTTGGAGTCATAAGTCATATAATCTTGTAATAATCTAACTATCTTATTGCTCGTAGATTATGATATTTCGCTTTACACGAGGATTGGCATCCGCATCGGCAATAACATCAAAAGTTATATTAATATAGCAAAAATTCGCTAGTTATAAATTAACTTTTTGCGACTTTGTCAGGAATTCTTATGGTCATATCCTGGATGGTTACTGCAGCAGTTGGTTTGATAACAGCTCGGTATTTAAAACCTTTCTGGCCAACTTCATCTATTGGTGGTCAGAAGGTTTGGATTCAGGTGAGCTAACAATATTATTTAATATATCGTCATTCCGTACGTTACAGACAGTCTTCGACTGAAAGGAATTGGCGATATTGGATAAACGAATTAGGTATAATCCACCCCTTGTCTAAAATATATATTTAAAATGACTAAATCGTTTCGAAATTGGTCTATTGTTATACAGTCATAAATCAGAGGTGACAATCTGAGTTCCGTCGTCAGTACAGAAAGCCAAACGTGAAGTTGAAATTCATGGTTATAAACAAATATTTAGTCTTATTTTGAACATGTCCCATATATGTAACAACACATTATGTTCACCTAATTCCAAACTATATACTGACCTAAATCAAACAGTTTGAAATCCTTTCAACTTAAATTATATAAAGTGATCTTTACCACATTGTAAATGATTCCTTTCCATGATTATTTTGTATTGTATTTTCAGGTTCATCGGTGGAGTATGATTTTAACATTATTGATTTCATCAATTGGTTTTATTTTGGTATTTATTGATAATAAAGGATACAGTCAGGTAATTTCCATTAGTTTATGTTTTGATCTTCCGAAAGCCCATTTGGATCCAATGATCGGAATTCAACAGATATGATTTATTTCCTACGTGTTCAAAATATCCGTCTTTATTAGTCCAGTAGGGCGTTAAAACCCATTTCATTTTATGTCTTTTCATTGATCAAAATAACGATCGCACGTCGGTACCATCAGTCGAAAACCAAGTTTTAAATAAAGATGTTAGTGAACATGCCAATTTACGCTTAAAATGTTCAATTAGAAATTTAATCGTACAGAACATTACTCGTTTTTTGTGAAAAACACATCAAAATCACCCTCCGTACTTTAGGTTGGCCCAAATCAAAATGTTATACTCTTCGGAGCATTCTCATACTATTAAGGACTAACACATGCTATATTGGTATTTCTTCTTCTATAGATTATAGGCGATAATTACAAGAAAGCTCATCCTATAATTGGAATAATAGTGACTATTATGGTTTACGGAAATGTAAGTAGAAATAATTATTGTATCATAATTCAAATAAGAAGTTTTCCTATTTATAGTAATTAAATAATATTATAAAAAAGATTTAAAAAGAGATAATATAATAAAACAATAATTATGAATCTTCATTACAGGCTTTTATGTCGTACTTTAGGACTGGTCCAGGCACTCCGTACAGACCATTGTTCAACAGAGCTCATTTTGCTGTTGGCACCGGCTCTTATGTCCTAGCAGGTAAACACGGTTATGATACCCCATTTATGCTACTAGAAACTCCTGAAATAGAATTGCTCAGTTCGAATTTTGTTCATATTTGCTACATTTTCTGCGAAATGACAGACCAAGTAAGGTAGCTGGGTAATAATTAATTTGTAATAGGGCCTATGTCAAACAAAGATTAGGTAAATAATAATTTATTCTAGAGTAAGAATATATTTCAGTATACAAAGTAAGTAATTGTAGAAACAGGCTCGTGAAGATTATAAACGAATGAATTTTATTTTTTATATTTCAGTTATTTGCATATTTTTTGGTGTCCAGTTAAGCAAGTTGGAGCTACCAGAATCAAGTCTACATATTTTGACAGCATATGCCGTGTGGGTATCTGTAGCCTATATACTAATGGAACTAATCCCATATATCCCAAGCCGTGGTAAGAGATCCCTTCTGTCATTATAGTTTAGCCATTCCGTCACTATGCCAGGCACAATTTCTATTTATTTAGCCTGAAAGTCGACCATTACCAAATATTTCATGTGTTTTTTTTACAACTGTCAACTGGAAAATTAAAGAGATAATTTACTTTTCAAAGCCCAATTAATTTCTCTACGTATTTCTCTAAATATTACTGAAATGCCGACATTTCATCTTTATTTACTTTCTTCTTAAATTTATATATTTTGTTTTTTTCATGTGTCATATTATTTTACTTGAAATAGCTTACAAATCATTATCTCAAATAATAGACCATTGTAATAACTTTACAGATTCTAAATCTGTGGACTTAGAGATGACTGATGTCGGTGCTCCGGAAAAACCAAAAGAAAAGCCAAACCCTTCCCCAACATCAGTAAGTATGTACTTTAAATCTCGAAAATAAACACCCTTAAACACTGGTGCTCAGTAGGTAAATAAGGTTGATATAACACCAACCAATAGATTCAAATATGTAATTGTCGATGCATTTATCACCCCCTAAGTCTCAGTAAGTATGTAATTGTCGATGCATTTATATTGTCATTTCGAGCATCAACAAACTGTTCATACCCGTAAACCGAAAAGTAAGACAAACCCTTCGCCAACTACAGTAAGTATGAATTTAGACCTTGAACATCAACTTATTAATACCAGTAAGTATGTAATCAGAATTTCGAAATCAACAGCTAAATCTTAGTAATTACCGTGTAATTGTATTTCCGAACTAAGCATCAAAATCTAAATAGTGCAATTTTAATTTCTAACCGTAACCAATTAATATCAGTATCGCTGTGTAATTTTAATATCAAACATGAACATGTGTATATCTCAGTAGCTATGTAATTGTATTTTCAAACATCAACATATATATCTCAGTAGCCGTGTAATTGTAATTTCAATCATCAACGTCTAATTCTCAATAGCTGTGTAATTGTAATTTCAAATACCAACCTATAATTCTTAATAGCTGTATAATTGCACTTTAGAGCATCAATAACTAAATCTCAGTAGCTGTGTAATTATTATTTCTTTCGATCATCAACTTCTAAATACGCTATAGATGTACAATTGTAATTTCAAACATCAACCTATAAATTTTAATTTCTGTGTAATTTTAACTATAAACATAAACCCCGTCTTTTGAACTCCGATACAGGGGAAAGAGAGGGATAGAAGCGGGGGTGTAGCGGCCACTTAACACAAACTAGGTCATTTCAGGACTAACATATGGTTCGATTTTTATTTCAATTATTCGCTTGCGCGTAGGGACCTTTGGCAGTGAGGGAAACCGGATAAAAACACGCCAGATAACTCAATGACAGACCTTGTGATGCAGCGCGCACATGCCAGCCATTCGGCCGTCCCAATCCCCCGAACTTAGATACAAATGTATTTCTGATCTGGAAGTGGACCATAGAAAGCTTAGTATGGTAGTAACTGTTTTCTGGAGAAATTGATCCAACTTAACTGAAAAGTAGACAAATGCAACCTGGAGAAATGGGCTCAGCCTTGGGAAGTATAAAGTTAACAAAACTTAATCAGTTCAATTTCTGTTTACATCGTGCACATATTCCTGATTGTAAACGTATTCATTTGACAATTTTTCAGAATATTGGAATAAAGAAATTCGTCCTATTCGTCCATATTATGGCTGTACTTGGATTGTCCATTGCCCTCATGTATCTGATAGCCGTGAACTGATCTGATGTTACATTCCGTAACTCATGCTAAGATGGCATAGTTGCTTTGGATTTAAAGCAATCAACTAGAACAGACAACAAACCCAACAAGAACACTAACACGTTCTGTACAGATTAACTGATCTTCCAAACACAATGCTCGTATATAAGAAGCCACTTATTTCTATGCTTAAATTGGTATTCAACACAGTCTGTTTCTTGTGGGCTTTAACAATTAATCGGGATTTCGAAAATTTTGCAGTGCGACAATTACTTCAGAGAAATACACATTAGTGCGATATTATAACCACGATTATTGTTAAATCTCAAACAAGAATTCAGACTTGTGTGTTATTTCTAATTCAAACAAAACCGTATAGTATACATTTTGTAGCAAACTTGATTGGTTCAAGTGAAATTTGGTGCAATTCACCCTCAAAAGATTTGATATTTCCAGCATCACGTTTAACTCATTATCTGTACTTCGTGTTTTAGTAGCTCATCCTTAGATGGAATAGCTACGTATTTTAAGGTATATGTCTGTTCACCAATCGAGCTCATACTTAGAAGGTATAGCTCATAACTTAATTAAGATCGAGATCTAGTTTAAAGCTCATACTTAGACGGTATAGCTTTTTACACATAAAAGATCTGATAGTATTGAGAGCTCATACTTAGATGGTATAGCCATTGATATGGAATTTGTGAGTCTGTAGTAAGCTCATACTTAGACGGTATAGCTTTAGGGAAAATTGGAGCTCATACGTCACAGGCGGAATTTCTGAGACCGTAATAAGCTCCATGTTTAGGTGGTATAGCTTTTGCTGAAAACTGGAGTCCATACTTGAGATGATATTATATTGACAAAAGAGGTGGAATTTGTAGTAAGTTATACTTACATGTAGTGTAGACGATGTAACTTTCCGGAAAACGGGGGTTCAGATGGTATTGCGAATGTGGAGTTTGTGCGTCTGAATAGTGAGCTCATACCTAGATGGTACAGCTTTGCGCAAAGCTGGAGCTCATACTGTATCACTCAGTAGTCTAGACGAATTTGCGAGTCTGCAGTAAGCTCATATTAAAAAGGTTTAGCTTGGAGCCCACGTTTTAAGAGACAGAATTTGTGGGACTGTATTAGGCGGTATAGCTTTGTGGAAAACTGAAATTCAAATTTTAGACTGAATCGCTTAAGCATGTAAAACTGAGATCCAATTGTAACTGCGGGAGGACCGCATTGTATATAACAATTAACTCGAAATATATAGTTACTGCGAGAGGACCGCACTATATATAACAATTAACTCGAAATAACAACCTAAATAATTAAATGTGTGTTGAGCTAAATTTTAAGAATAAATTCTTTGGATATGCATGGATTCTATAATTTTCATCAGGACGTAATATATTGTAATTGGATCCAACAGGATATATATATCCATGCATATATATTCTTTTTGGGAAATGAAAACATTTTTCATGAAATGTCTTTTCAACAAAATCTGCGACTGATCCATTGACCCAAAATTAAAGCAGAAATTCCAATATATTTCTTTAAAATTAGGATGTCTACAATTAACTAATGCTGAATTGCTGGTTTTAATATGTACCATTTATTAGTATTGTATTACAGTATTAGAATTATTGCTTAGGTATACAATATGAGTTAAGGAGCAATTAGTTGTAGTAATTACATTTTGTACAATATTTTTTATGCACAAATCTATTATTGATTGAATAAATAATTTATATAATAGTTATATTTTTCACCCTGTTCCACATGTTCGACCAATCAACTTGATTAACGTCAGCACATTCTTCTGTGATACCCATTCATTTATTTTTTAATGAAATTCACCAGTATTGTTCCGTGGCCGACCTACGACAGGGATCGATTGTAACAGGTTAGACCCCCTTTGTGTGTGTTTGCCGTCGATGACACCTATAAAGTTTATAGTGCGTGGGTATTTATAGTCCTCGCAGTGTTTCGTTTGATTAGACCCAATCTCACTGCAACAAAAGCCATTTTCTGTTCCAAATTATGACTGGTCAATAGTCCGATTAACAACAAAATACCTAACAATTTCATTCGGCTATAAACAGAGCTCCAGATATGTTTACATAACATTACGCCATGACGCACGAAACGTATTACTCCCAATTAACCTGTGCATAGGGGAATATTGCAGAAAAACTAATTGCGTGACAAACGAGGTTATCAAGTAAACTTGCGGACGAACTATACTTTCGTGGTTTTTAATTCCTTGAATCACTGTCTAGTGTAGGGAAGACCCCAGATTAATCGAATGGCTGTCATGTTGCTGTACTGAGGAGAAATTTTATGGAACGAGAAGAATAAGCACACTCCCTCAAAAGCTCGAGGATCAGAAACCAAACTAGCAATTGCCAGCGAGGGATTTGTCGGGCCATTGCTTCAGGAATATGGGGTATTTAGACATTTTGGCTTCTCCAAAAGAGCTGATTTAAACCAAATCTGTATGTCTGGCTTTGGGCGATTTTCTGATAAAGATGTTCGACAGTTAGGCAAATGTAAACATAGAAATAGCTGCTCGACCCCATAGCGGTGCTTAATCCACACAATGTTCCGTGAGATGTTTCTGAGAAAGACAATGATACGGGCCGTTGAGAGACATCTTAAACCAAGGGGAATACTTATCGATTTTCGACAACCTGTGGATGATTATTAGGTCAGTCATTTAAAGCCAGTTGTAAGTTCCATCCCATGTTTATATGGGGATGCTCAATTGTCTGTCCAGAAAGTCCCGAATTGAGGGAATTGCAATCGAGTGACGCAGAATTCAGTCCTGTCAGATCCGGTCACGGAGGTGGTGTGGGTAGAATCGTGACGTAATTAAACACAACGAATATGTTTCGGCTGCATTGGTTGAGATATTTTTTTATGCCTTGTAGCCCGAATTACGTTCATTGAAACGTTCAATCGAGTAGGTCCTATATGTTTCTCAAGAGTTTCTATAAACTGCAAAATGTTACAGACCCCTTAATAATAAAGGGTCCAGTATTCATGGATGTGTATGCATAACTTCAAAGAATTTAGATATAATCATTAATATATTTAATGTACATTGCATTTCATAATAAAAACATCTTTTAACAATTTTGACTGAATTAAAGTCTCTAACTCAATATTTTCCATAACATTACAAACACAAATTAGAATTCAATATTTCAATCAATATTGACCTTCTTGTATTGATCTGAAAATATGGGATCCCAATATCCAATATTTAAGACAGGCAAACAATTTTAAAATATGGTACTACCAGTCCTGTACATATTGTTTCAGGTAAAATCAATGAGCAAGGAAAAAATGTCCTAAATTACAATACAATGCGACAGTAAATAGTAATGGCTGATTCACAAATTATACAATAATTAAATAAAAACATTAAAAACAGTCGAAGCAGGCATAAAGAACTGTCATTCAGTTTGGACTGCTCAGTATTTCACTGAACATAATCGATTAGAAATTACAATTTATTTTTAAAAAATTGAATATTAATCACGTTATAATACACTCATTTTATATTAATATTTTTCTTTTAGACCAATTTATGGTTCCAAAAAATAGAGCCATATGCCCTTTAATTTAATAAATGGTGTTTTATTTATTTATATTTCTTGACACTGATGAGTTGACAATGTTTGCTGCAATGACACAAACAACTTCACAGCTTATTTTATCAAGGTTTCTAAAGTATGCACTAAAAAAGGAAAGTTAGTTGTAAAATTCGATGATGCCATCAGGCGAAGTCTTGCAACCCAAATATCACAAAAATTGAATGTTTTGGTTTCTCCTATCTTAACTCAACCCAAGAAAATTTAGAACATCATTTGATTTAACTTATGTTCTTGCATAGTAAACTACAAAATTGATAAATGGATGAAAATGTAATGGTAACTCAATTAAACCTTCCCATTTAATACAATATTCTGACAATGTGTTGATGAATGATATGAAGTTAAGACATTGCTAGTCAAGATTTTGGTTTGGTTTCCTGGTCGCTGACGTTTCTGATGAAGATTTCGTCCTCTGGTGTTTCGTCTAACTGTCCTTTCTCAAACATATAAGATGAAGCAATAGCCAGTACTGATCCATCATTACTAAAGGCCAGGGATGATATACTTGTGGGATATCTGATAAAATATAATAACATGGCATAAATATAGATTTCTTGAACTAAACAAATCACTGTAAAATATAACTTTGTATTCATAAATCATAAATGATTAATAAATTGATAGTTATTTCTTAAACAAGTAGACAACATTAAGCATTACAGTACATAACAATGGTTTCATTGTCAAGGACAATGTTGGTCAGGGTGGGTAAGATGCTGGCTCACTAGCCTTGAGTTTGGGTGTTCGATCCCCTGCACTGGCCAAAAAAGTTCATTCAGATTTTCGGGCATGGTTTCCCTTGTCAGAGTTGCAGTACAGAGCGCCTGACAAGGACAGCTGTCTAGTTGTTTAGATGAGACAAAAAAACAAGGTTCTGTCTACACATTGACATGCACTTAAACGATCCCTTGACAGTTGGAATTTGATCAAACAATAGGCTGTAGTGCCGCTGTCTGGGCAAAATTTCCCCCACAGCACACTGTATGGCCTATGCCCATCCTCATTAGTCCATATCGGCGCAAAACAGAATGACGTTAAACCCCATTACATTTCATTTTATCACAGACTGCAGATCCACAAAATATTGATGTACAATTCTGAACTTGCATGTATTTGGCAAATTTAACCAAGATATAGAGACATTACATGTATACTTTAATAATGCATTGCATGTACTGCAGTTATTTGTATTGTAGCCTGTCATTGCCTCACACCAATCCACGGTTAAAACATAAATATTAGCTCATGAAAGCAAATGTTCAATTAGCCAGTATTTAGAAGGTGGATATCAGCAACTAGAATTAGTAAAGAATGTTCAGGGATATGCACAAGAGAAGAATTGTAAGCTTATAAACAACATCTTTTAACTATGATATTCTAATGCTGTTATCAGACAATTATGCTAAAAACGTGACCGGTACACTGTAATACTTACTTATGGAATTGACAAAGTCGTTTCTTGTTGAAACCATCCCAGATATTAACAAAGCCATCAGAACCACCAGTAGCAAATGTGTTATATTGATTGTGAAAGGCTATAGCATTAACAGGATAAATACTCTCCACACCGTTCTCCTTAATACGATGACATTTAAATGCATATTTCTTCTTCTGTACTTCTGGTGAAGGATCTAAATATTCTACAGCTACTCGGCCTATTGAAAAAAATAGCAAATATAACATAAGTTGGTAAACAATTCAAAGTCTTTGTCCTGATCTGAAGAAGCTGTCCAAAAAAAATATTCCCATGAAAAATATATCTTTCGTTATAACATCAAATCTGACTACAGACTTTGGTTTCATCTTATTAGGGTCTTTGTGAACTATTAGTATGATAAAATTACCTTCTACAGAACTGAGAACATATCCTTGTTTATTAGGAAAACATCTGATACATCGGGTTTGATATTTCAAACTGGATTCTTTACGTTGTTGTACATAACCCATATTACGAAGATCCCATACTAAGACACGACGACCAGCCGTTCCAACTATTAATCTATCACCAGCAACAGATAGTGTATAAACCTATAATTATCATCAAGTACCAGCAATAAAATATCAAAATTACTAGAACGCTAGATATGGCAATTACAAAGTTCTAAATTAAACTTTCCGTATACATACACATACAATACTATACAAACAGTTAAAATTTAACAAAAAAAGTATCAATCTAATTAACAAAGGTATCAATATACATGTAATTAACAAAAGTATTAATATAATTAACAAAGGTATCAATATAAATATAATTAACAAAGGTATCAATATTAATCTAATTAACAAAGATATTAATCTAATTAACAAAAGTATCAAAATGATTAACAAAAGTGAGTCTTTACCTTGTCAGGTTGTGTAAATGATCCAGCACAACAAGGTGTTCTAGGATCCCATAATTTAACAGTTGAATCCCAACTTCCTGTTACTACTACATTAACATCGGCACCATATTCTACACATCTTATTGGCTTGTCATGTGTTCCTACTATAGTTTCTAGAAGAAAAACAACATATGCTTACATTACTGTCAAATTAATTTATTGGTTTAGTTTGGACAGTATCCACAATTGGCTGAGATAAAAACTAAAATATCAAAAATATGATGTGGTGAAGAAATATCAACTTTAATGATCATACTTACCAGATTGTGTATTAAAATCATACATTTTCAATGTATTATCAACTCCACCACTAAATGAATGAACAGAATCCTAAAAGTAACAAATATACTCAAAATTTAGAATAGGGCTTCATTACAATTATATTTGTATATAAATCGGTTATATATTATTGAGTATTGACAGATCAACAATCCCCCCCAAAAATAATCTTTATGAAAATCATCTTAAGACAGTTTCTGGCCCTTTGGCATCTCCTGGACTATTAGTAGTATGCTAGTTTTTATAGGAGACGTCCATCCCTTTATAAAAGTTCATCTATTTGAATGGATATCAACTTGCTGTACAGATTGGCCACGTGGTTCACAATTTAAACTGACAGAGGGGAGATGACTAGATACATGTATGTTGCAGAGTTGTATGTTCACTCACATGTTTGTCTTCAGTTTAAACTAGAAGTTGTAAGTATTTTCATAAAACCAATTTAATTGTTTACTGAGGTATTGCAAAGAATACAATAGGTGGCATCAAATTTAGTAATTAAGATACGACAATAAATTTCAATTCATTAAGATACGACAATAAATTTCAATTCATTTGCATGTGGGACAATTATGATCATGGCCACATGCTTTAAATTTCACTTGCAAGAAATAAGCATTAGTTGATAAGTGGCCATTATCTTTATAGTTTGTGTCAATGTGTTCAGATGACAACCTATTTCCACAGTTGTTATTCAAAACGAAAATTCAGCACTTTATTTTTTTTGTTTGAGTAATAACCTGGAAAGTGTTAGCTGTTCCCTACATACTCTTAATTACCTGAAAACAGCAGTCTAGAACTGGATCTGAGTGGTTATAAATCATTCTTTGATTGTTGGCAATGACATCATAAAGACGAACAGTAGTGTCCCATGAAGATACTAGTAGAAATTGACTTGATGTTGGTCCAAATTTTGTAGCAGTTATCCCATCTGACGGGGGCTCCTTAATCTTGAATTCACTTGGTGTATCAGTCATTTTAACTACAATAGAAATGATAATTAAATAGCAGATATACTAGGTTTTGCCATTTCAGTCTTGTTGCTCTGCAAAGTACTTATAACGGACATCATGGCAATATTCAAATAGTATTTAGTTGTTTCATTGAATTGATTCTGTGTCTCATCAGGCAAATAGTATGTCTGGCAGTCAGTGGCAGGTCATACTCCAGAGTGTCTAGAGGTTTCGTTCACACGTAACCTCTAGATTCCACAAGCTATATTCTCTTTAAGCGACTTGCGACTGAATTAATTGCGCATCAAATAACCACTAGCTGAAAGGCGTCTGTCGATAAATTCTAAATGCATGTCCTACCTTATTGTGTAATCCATCCCTGAACAACAATAACACTTACTGACAAACAAAAGTTGTTCAGTGAAACAGGTTTATCCAATATCACACACGCCACCATTTCTTTCAGTCGGCGGGTTGGGATAGCTTGACCTCGTTATGACGTCATATCCTCCCATTCAAATTTGAGGACCCCTATTTTAACCGAAACGAAGTACAATATTTTTATGGATTACGTATGTATTGTTTTTTGTAGATCAGAGTTGCCGATCAATTAAAATAGGATTTGAAGCTGTTTAGATAACACAAACAGTAATAAAATCAGATTAGAATTAAAATGTTTAAAGATTAATCAAGAAATGAAAAATGTAATGCAAACACTCTCTACCAATAATTTATATTACTGTAGTTGTTAAAAAAATCCAATTATCAACGAATCGTTTTTTTTTTATCTGCATGCCTTTCCGTAAAATAAAATAATTACGAGTGATGAACATATAGCGACATGAAGTACCCAAAACAGCACAGAGCCTATCCTAACTATATACGCAAAAGCGTTTTATAGCCTCCTTGCGCAAAAAATCAAAGAAGATGAAAAAATTAAACGGGTGAGAAATGCTAAAACCGATGAGAAAAATTAAAATGTACCCAAATTAGGGAGGGCCCTAAAGACAGATAAAAAGGCACAAAGTCTGACAAAAGGGCCCTCTGGCCAAGGGAAAGCCCCCTCCCCACCCACCCCTGAGTCCGAGTCAATCGTTTTCTTTACACTGTTAGTGTCGAATCCACTACTGAATGAGAATGCAGTCATTGCACTGGCATGAAAATCATCAATCAAGACAACCCCCCCCCCCCCCACGCGCGTTAGATGGCCCTCCAAATAGTATAACCTCCGACATGATAAACCTTAACACGACCCTGTATATACAAACATGTATGTATTTGGACCGCGGGAAATTGTGGACGCGGCGATTCAGTTAATAAGATGTAGACGCTGTTACCCCGTTTCAATCCCGATGTTGGTGCAGAAAAGTAGAACGGGTTTTTTTTTTCAGTGTCCCACCCTTCCCTACATTTCGGTGCAGATTCGGAACACTTAATTGTGGAAATGTTCCACAGACTTACACATGAAAGATCTAAACAAAGAATATTGAAGAATTTTAAAAAACCCCATGGATATTTACGTTGTGTCGTGGCAACAATTGCTCTAGGCATGGGAATACAGATTGGTGATATTGATTTGGTTGTTCATATTGGTTGTCCCAATTCTGTTATTTCGTATTGGCAGGAAGCGGGGCGTTGTGCTAGGGACGGTCGTCCAGGCTATTCTTGTGTTTTGTTTGATAATTTCACCATGTCTCAGCGTAACACCTCCAAAGATATTAAATTAATTGTCCAAAATATGGATAAACAGTGCATACGTCAGCTCATATTGCAATATTTTAGGCCTCATAAATTTAATGAGACGATATTTTATGAAAGTACAATATGTGATGGTTGTGATGATGAGTTTTGTCAGTGTCAGGCATGTTTATGTTGTTCTGTTTGTATCTTAAAATGTCCATGCAACATAAAAAATGAATTTAGTGTTGTAAAATTTTTAGAAATGTGTGATGGTCCGTTCGACCATATATTTCAATAAAAGATTCGTCTATACCAATTAAAAATTGTGTTGTTGTGTGTGTGCGTGTGTGTGTGTGTGTGTTGGTTTGAGAGAGAAAGAGAGGGGGGGAGGTGTCACAAGCTTATTTCGGGACTAACACAAGAATATGGCTCAATTTGATTTCAATGATTTGCTTGCGCCTAGGAGTCTTTAGCAATGGCAGGAAACCGGGGGACCCCGAGGAAACCCACAAAGTTGGACAAGCGAATATACTACTTGTATTTAAGCAGGAAATAAGGTCAAGCCATTTGACTCAATGGTAGACCTAATTATCAAACGCGCACGCGTTACCCCCCCACTTCCCCCAACACACTCACTCACCCATTTACAAATGAAGAGGGAAAGAAAAGAATGAATTAAAAATACGCCCCACTCTTCTTTAATAATTACTTTTGAAAAAAAAAGGTGATACTATATTTTTTATAATTGTTTCACTGTTGTCTTCCGTAACGTTGCAGCTACATGCACGGAACGGAACCATTCCATATCCGTGGAATAGCCCCCAGCCTCAAAATGAGTTTTAAAAAAACTTCACTAAACCTAATAAAATCAAAGCCATCAATAACATGTTATGATTGTTTTTATTGATATCCATTTAATCAATGACTTGGACATCAAAATGATTGCCTTCAAATAAGCTCTTGCTTTCGTTTCGTGTTACACCCTGTTCCTAATATGCATCTTGCCAGCCTTCACCTCTCGCAAATATAGGTTATTTCCGGTTTCACCGTTTGTTGTTGGTTATCGCTGAATAATTTTGTGAAATCTCTTAAAATAGACAGCGAAAAAGATTTTTCGGGACATAGATGGATATGATATGTAAGTTTAATGTGTAAGCGGTGCAGATAACTGAAAATTGTGAATTTTGTCGTTCGCTGAACGAAGTAAACCAGTTATCAACTTTTGCCACGAGTTTTTGACCGTTGGGATGTTAGATGTTACGTCGTCAGAATATCAATGAGTAACATCTAACTTGTTGGATTATGGCAGGTCATAACTGATGTACCAATGTCATAAATGATACTAAGTTGAGTTACTAAAGGGGGGATCATGTGGCTAAATTGGTAAGACGCTTGCTCGCGAGCCGGGACCGGTGTTCTATCCCTGCATTGGCTGAAAAAGTTCATCCAGATTTTCCGGCGTGGGTCCCCTTGTCAGTGATGCAGGATGGAGGGCCTGACAAGGACAGCTGCCTAGTCGTTTGGATGAGACAAAAAAACAAGGTCCTGTGTGCACATTGGCGTGCACCTAAAAGATCCCTTGGCAGTTGGAAGTCGATATACAAACAAAGAGTACAAAGTAGGCTGTACCACCGCTCTCCGGGGAAAATTTCCCTTATTATAGTAAGTTATAGCACACTCTTCATTAGCCCAGGTTAGGAGCAGAACAGTAGGACGTTAAACTCTAATTCATTTCATTTTATTTCAAGTTACTAACGACAACGTCTGTGTGAGTGGCGGTGACGATTTAATTTTACACCACCACTGGCACCACCATGCATTGCAAGATGAAATTTTGAAATTAAAGATAAATTATAAATTAATGACATATATATTTCAAGCCCGTTTGATACATCATTATAAATGTTCGGCTAAAATATTTGGCATGGACTTAAATATAAACCTTTTGTAAAGCTCACCTATAATACAGAGATCATAGACAGAAATATATGTATTTTTTTCGAAATATTAAGTTCGATTCCCGCTTTATTGTTCTAGTTTTTCTATACCGGAAGTTTACTTTCCGTAAATCTAGAACTCGGCTTCAAGTAAAATGGAAATCAAAGTCGCCAAAGCGGATGTAGTTTATGTTAGTCTCGCCGGAAAAGACTGCAAACCAAACAGTGATGTTGTAGAAATAATAAAAATTTGAATGAATCAATTTAAATACCAAAAGTATATATTCCTAGAAATATTTACGAGTTGACGCGGTAAATAAGATCAGCGACTTTAATAGCATTTTGTTACAGATTAAAATATGAAAGACTCACGTGGGTTGGATTGTTGACAGTAACAGTCGACAATGAAAAATTTATTGTCTGCATAACACACTGACCTTGCGCAAATTATTCTTATCCATATCAAGGTGCTTATAAAAAAAGTACAAGATAAACTTGGTAAATAGGTCATCAAATATATTCCAGAGAATAAGCATATTTATCAACTAGGCCTACTAGGCCTTCAATTGTAAAGAGAGAGAAATTGGGTTTAACGTCCACTCGACACAAACTAGGTCATTTCGGGACTAACATATTATTTAATTTGTTTCAATAATTCGCTTGCGCGTAGCGGTTATTAGCAGTGGGAGCAAACAGGAGTACCCGGAGAAAACCCACAAGGCTGGGCAGGTGACCCTTCCTTATACTCCTTGCCACGTCAGGCCCGTAGCCAGCTTGCTGGCTTCGGAGGGGCAGTGAAGTTTTTAGGAGGGGCACACCCGTTACAGTCTACAGTGGGTATTTTAGAGTTATGGTTGGCAAATTTTCTTTCGGGGGGGCAAAACATTTTTTCAGGGGGGCATTGCCCCCCCTTGCCACCCCCTGGCTACGGGCCTGTGCCACGTACAACCGGGGATTCAAAACCACGGCAGTTGACTCAATGGCAGACTTTATAATGCAGCGCGCACGCTAACCATTTGGCCATCCAACCCGGCGCCTACAACTACAAGTAACCCGTCTGCTGTCTCGAACATAGCTAAAAATGTGGAGATATGATATACTGAGGGTTGAGAGATAATGAGTTTTTTTTATCTAGGTAATTAGGTCTGCCGTTGAGAAATGACATGGTGTGATTCCCTGCTTGTAGCCTATGTGACAATTGAGTAGGGTTGATTATCCAACCTAATGGGATCCTCTAGGCTCAGTTTACTCCAACTATACTCTGCAAGCAAATTATTGAAATAGAAATTTAACTGTGTGTTAGTCCAAAAATGATCTAGTCCCACATAAGACACAGAGGTTTTATGTAGCGGTGCACATACACAGCCGATTATGACTTGAGCCACCATTATCGTACAACTTTCAGGAAATATTACAGACCTTACCCCTTTTTTCTTGAGTAGTTCCTTTATCGTATATTAGTTTGTTTTTGAATTTGAGTGAAGACTGTGTCACTGCAGGCCCAGCACTGAGTGCACAAATGTAGTTCAGTGGATGCTTTCTGCTAGCTTCCAAATTCCATTTATTTCTTGTCCGTGAGGTCCCCTGCACTTACTATTGTACATGACAAGGGTATCTTATTATTTTCCCCCACTGCTAAAAGACCGGCTGCAAGCAAGCCATTAAATGAACTATACACGTGAGCTAGAATATAGATTCATGTATATTAGCCTCAAGAAAACATTGAACTCTATTTTATTCATTTCCAGAATCAAAACCTTTTTGTTATATATTTTTATTTTCGGTTCAACCGATGTCTTGTTTATTATATCTACTTATTCATTTCCAGAATCAAAGACTTTTTGTTTTATTTTCTGTTTAACCGATGTCTTGTTTATTATATCTTATCAGTATAATAAAGAGACATGGCGCACAGTGAGAAGAAGAAAATGGATATTAATATGTGTTTAGTTGTTGATTATCAAACTGGGCCTGTTACATCACTTTCCATCCTATCACATAGTACAATTGTAGCAGGTAATCTTTCATCCATCAGTTAATTAAAAATATGTAAGAAAGATATGGTACACAGAATGTTACAGGTCCAATTTATATTTGATCTGTCCAGACAAGATGATCGATCTTCAATGCTTTATTTTTAAATCTTGTTGGTCGGACGACCTAGTGTGTGTGGTTTAGATCATAGGGTGGTATTTCAGTTAGTCAATTATTATGGTTCTGATCTCAGACTTGTGTGGTATTTATGACAAGTTGGAGTGTTACGCCAAACTTTGTTGATTTTCTCTGGTTTCCTTGGTAAAGAACTCTCCCTAACCCACCAACCCTGCATGTCATGTTGAACTAAATTATTGAAATAAAGATAATTGTTTTAAGTTGATGTTAACACCCCTTACACTCTCTGTCTGGCTCTCCCTTCTTCTCTATCATTATCTAATGGACTTTTTATTTTAAGATTCTGAGGATAAAAAGAAGTCTTGAATTTAAAGAATTTTCGAGGATTTTATCAAAATACATTCAATAAATATGTCAAATCTATTCTATAAATTACATTTGTTACAGGTATATGCGGTGATTTACATTTTTATGATGTCAACGAACAATCTCTGGTTCATACAGAACACGGTCTATTGATGAAACAAAATATTCATGGAATTAGAAAGCATAATATATGTAAGTACACTCCAATCCCATTTTGCATATCTTATGTCCTCTGTATAGTCAGTTTATCCTTCATTAAGAAAACATTGATTATCATAATGAAATATCATACTTTCAAAAATTATATTGATTTTATAGAGCTTAAAAGTATATTCCTTGGACGGTGAACCTTCTACGGACATAACAATCATTTAAAGATGGTTAAATAGACGTAAAAAATTATTTGTCGTTGAGATACCTTCTTCCGTTTCAAATCTAAAAGTACCACCATTAGTTTGTAATGGTTTACAGGGGATTATGGTGCTAAGTGGGTAGACGCTTGCTTGCTAGCCTGGAGGTCGTTGGTTCGATCCCTGCATTGGTCAAGAAAGTTTATCCAGATTTTCCGGCATATTTCTCTCTTGTCAGTGATGCAGGACAAAGGTTCTGACATGGAAAGCTGTCTAGTCATTTGGATGGGACAAAAAACGGTCCCGTGTACACATTGGCTTGCCCTTTAAAACATCCCTGCTCATTTGGAATTTGATATAAGAGTAGGCTGTAGTGCTGCTGTCTGGGCACAATTTCCCTCAAAGCACACTGTATGGTGTATGCCCCTCTCCATTAGCCCTTTTGGCTTTTCGGAGCAGAGCAGTATTACGTTAAATACATTTCATTTCTACAGACTAATTTGGGTGTAATTCATTCATTTATTGAATGAATGGAAGAACATCAACATGAAACATCTAAATGTTTTACTGTCTATTTTGTAGTATAATTGGGGTTGGTTGACCAAATGGTTTCAAACAAGAGTCTTTAACATTGGATTAAAGACCACTTGTTGAGACAAGGTTCACTCCAATTGCCAAAGGAGCCTACACACCAGCAAGTTACAGAAGTAAAGATGTACCTTATATATGTTAGTAAGTGCAGGGAGACTGCACCGCACACAATTACTGAGTGGACATTGACACCCAATTCCTGTCTTTATTTTATAAAATTTTAGGCGATGATGTCATGTTGTGTGTATTTGGTGGAAAAGGCACCAGAGTTCTGTTTGTAGAATGCAGCGAAGGTATATTTACAAGGTAAATAAATATTACTTAATAAAGTGCATGTTAACAGCTGGTAAATAATTATTACTGGTAAGCCTATTGCTTTCATTTTATAAAACCGAAATTTCATAATCTGATCAAATGCTGTTCTGCATAACAACAGCAATTTTAATTATCAGTTGAATGCTTTAATTGTTTGGCCTTAAAATGTTTCAATTTTTTTTAGGGTTAAAAGATTATGTGGTTATAAAGAACTAGAAGACTGGATATTGGAAGCATGCTGGTTGGAGAGGGTTTGTTTTCTACTTACTATATTATGTTACTGGAAATGTCGACATAATATTTTGATGTAATATAAATGTCTGATTGTCCCATTTGTACCTTTTTCATTACTGTGAAATTTGTGCATTTTTCATTATTTGAGTCAATAAAGTACCTTTAAAAAAGAAGTAATAAAGGCTTATTAAGGGAGGTAACTTTGTTTCATAACCTAAAACCCATATTATCTCCCCTTAGACCACAGTTGCTGAACAATAACATCCTATTTATTTCATTTTCTTTTGTCAATAGGATGAAGAAAACACTACAGTTGCTATAGGTCTAGCGCATAATGTTATTATAAACTGGGACTGGGAAACACAGACAATAATCAACAGGGTTGATTGTACAGAAAAATGTATATTGTATCCTTGATGAATGTTCAATACATCAGATGTAAACAGTACACAAAGTATCATCGTTTACTTTGGCCATTATCAATTCACTGATCATTGCTATAGCAAAGTGGTGTCTACAATTAATTATTTTCCCCTGTGTTCATTTCATTGCTAATATCATGTTGTCATATAGCTCTGGAAAAATGGTGAAAAAACTTGCTCCTGTAATATCTTATGTTTTGTTCTTGCTGTTTATATTTCTTAAATACACGAAGATATTCAGCATATTTTGTTGGCAGAACATGGCAGGAATTAGTATTAGCCGCTGGTACAGTGTTTAATCAGATAGTTTTATGGTCACCTACTGGACAAGTCAACTCTAATGGTCAAAGAGAGGTGATTCATAGACTAGATGGTCATCAGGCAAGTAATCTATAAGGGTTAATATTTATGCTGTATTTAGAGGAAGAAAATACATATATGTATTGTATTTCCATGAAAGTACAATGAAAGATACTTAAGAAATCATGTGTTTGGTTTGTAAAAAACATTTACATTTAGTAAACACATCTTTACTTATAGGGAGTCATCTTTTCCATGCATTATTTACCCACAAAACAAATATTAGCTTCGGCATCGGATGACAGAAGTATCCGACTATGGAAGTTGAACTTCAAAAAGAATCCTTCTGCTGCCTGTGATTGGATAGGAGTGACCTCTGAACCAATGTCAACACTTTATGGTCATTCTGCAAGGGTGTGGAGTGCTCAACTGTTGGAGGATAAAATTATTAGTATTGGAGAGGTAAAGGAGTAACACTGTCTTATTCATATTGTGTTAACTAACATAAACAGGAGTAGATCCTACAAACTTTAATTGTTCCTTTTTTCATATTTTAACTGACTAATTTGTGTATTTCAATTTAAGAAATGAATCTGCAATTTTTTAAAATTATAAGAAATGTGTATTTCAATTTAAGAAATGAATCTGCAAATTTTTCAAATGATAAGAATTTGGTGTAGCATTAAGTTTGAAACATTAACTCAAACCCATAGTCTTTTAGACAATTTTTTGGTCAACAGTCTACACATTCTTGTTACCAGTGCCATACATTATAATGTATGAAAATCTTTGAAAATTTGCAGTAAAAAAGCTGTATACAATACTATACACAGTGATGGATTTGGAAAAAGATGTGCCCTAGGCTATTCCACTTATGAGGCACCTTATACACCTTAGCCGGAGGTCCACTAGATCTTGAGGCCCTAGGCTTTAGCCTGCAAAGTCTATAGATAGACTTAGTAGGGTATACAGTAATGTATTGGTTATTTATTTTGCAGGATTCAACCTGTTGTGTTTGGAATTATGAGGGGGACATTTTACAAAAGTTCAAAGGTCATAAGGTAAATAAGCTTTATTTTAAATCAAAAATTGTATAATTCAAGATGGTGACTACATTAATCTTACTCCACCTTTCATCAGTGTCAGAAGTCCAGCATTGTCTTCGTTTCCAATCTCCAAAATAATAATTCTAAGGAGTATATAAAATAGTAAAAGAGGGGTGGCGGCAACAGTACACTCTCTAAAAAGAGTAAGATTGGCTGGATTGGCCAATAGTTCTTTACTGTGCTGGATCAAACGATGATGCAGACGGAGAAAGCAGTGAGAGTTAGATATTTCTAAAAATCCCTGCTCAGTAGCAGTAAGACAGAACTGAAGTAAGGTTGAAGTTGGATTATTCAAACGTTTTGGGTTGAGAGACTCTTTATCAATGAATCATTGATAGCAAGTATATAAAATAATACAAGAGAAAATGATTTTAATTTATGTAGGGTAAAAGTATATGGAGTTTAGATGTTAGTGAAGAAAATAGTTTTATTGTAACGGGTGGTGGAGACAATAGTATTAGATTATGGAGGATGAATTCTTGTCATTCCCCGTCTGCCTCCACAGCTTTTACAGATTTACAAATTCCCAGTAATCTGAAGGTATATTCAGCTTATTTTTTCTGTCGTTTAAGATGAATGAAATTAATATAAAACCATTTCAATTTGTGAAATTAATTTGGGTTCTAATGCCAATTAAAGATATCATAGGTGTGGTTGTAAAACTTGTAATGAATGTTGTTATCTGTAAATGTTTAGATAATTTTTTGTTAGGTGCCACCAATGTTTTGTAATTATGTAACAGTCTGTGAGTGTTTCTTTTGGGACATACATGACTGGAGAGATTTTTATGACAACGTAATGAATGTAAAACATGACACAGGTAATTAATATTGTAGTATTATAAACATAACAATTTATATTATAAATAGGTTGATAAGGATGATATAGCAAGGTCTGTTGTTCTCAAGAACTATAATGAAGCACTGATCATGACTAATGCTGGGTAAGTTTTTCATTTTATACATGTTTATTGAAGTGGCTAATTATTTTATAATGGGGGGTGGGGCGAATGGTTAGCATGTGTGCGCTGTATCCTAAGGTTTGTCATTAAGTCAACTGCTATTCAATCATATATCTGAGACTTTCATATTTTCTCTTGAATTTTTTTCTTTTCAGTTCTCTATTTCATTACAATTTGTCACAAAATATATGGCAACAATTGCACCATGACCCATCATTTAAATCTTACTCTCTGATAGTTACTTCCCATGATGAACAGTTAACAGTTGTGGGTAATATTGAGGGTGATATTAGGGTGTTTAGTAAAGGTTTGTATGATAGACTGCATACGTTAAAATTATATACAACCCTTAAAAACATAAAAACTTTTTAGATTGAAATGTTACATCAACAAAATGATAGATTAATGTTTGGCATTTTCAGAGGCAATCTCATTTTGTATGCCCACAATTTTCAATATATTTAAGAATACTAATTCTCTACTTCCATTAAATATTAATGGAGTTAGTCTGACCATAGCCTCCCTTCTTGCTATTGTCTGGTTGTAGATTATAAATTGTTCACGTTTGTCGACAAGGTTTTATTTTGGGGTTCAGTGCTTATATATATGAAAGCACACTTGTGAGTCAGTAAACGGTCTACAGCTAAATCTTAAATCATATACTGTGTGTTCCAAAATGTAATAAACTCTATGGGATACGTTCACTAACAGTTCCAGGTGCAAACTTTTGAAATGATTTTTCAAGATACATTCTGGAAAATGGAACATGTTATACTGGTTATAAAATGTATCTTTTACGGAAAATCTGTGTTAGTAAGTGAGAACAAACTTTTTATTTAACATTCAGAAACTACAGAAGATAATCTTTTATTTTTGATTAATATTTTTAGATAATTGTATATGTAAGAGAATATTTAATGGTAAAGTTTTTGGTTTAATATGGGTAGATGTAAATGATATAGTTGCTACAGGACCTGATGGAAATGTTGTAAGTAC
The DNA here is from genome assembly GCA_963678685.1 of Patella ulyssiponensis. NCBI lineage: Eukaryota > Metazoa > Mollusca > Gastropoda > Patellidae > Patella > Patella ulyssiponensis. The sequence continues at coordinate 56,831,740 of OY783229.1, forward strand.
AAGTACAGTATCAATTCTCCTGCGTTATTCTACAGAAATCAGAATTCAGAGATTGTTGTAAATGTAAACTATTCTAATCAGGATTAGAATTGCTTATATTTGTGTAGTAAATGGATTGACTAGTCACAAGTCTTTGATTTTAAACTTTTAACAATAGTCTGAGATGTCTTATTAAAGAAATCTAAGATAACCCCAGGAATTACATGTACTGTAGCTATACTAATCATTGCCCCATCACTGGTTGTATTTATAAGCAGACATTAGCGAAGTTTCCTGTTTATGAGAAATATTGACTTTAGAGTAATCAATTTTGCTTCCTTTATGGTTCATTCTATTATAATAGTCCATTACTCAATGGTATACATGTAATATGAATTCCATATCCTAATCTCAAAATATCATGTATTTTTCAATATCTGCATTTCAGATTCTATTGTCAGTAAACTATAATGAAGACCATCAACTTGTATTACATCATAAAGCAGTTTTTACATTACCTATATGTAAACAAAGATGGGTGTGTGCTGGTCAGATAGTTTGTAATGGTCAAGTTTTAATCTGTGGTGATAGAGGTGGTACGATACACAGTTATCAAATACAAAATACAAAAGTGAGTTTATCACTACCAACATTTCCTTTGTTAAGTCGTACAATTTCTATCATACATAAACATTTCTTGCAGTTGCTATAAATATAATACATCATTAAATCATTAAATATTGTTTGATAGTCTCTATAAAGTTGTTATATGCTAAGGTTTAATTATAGGATCCTATACAAAGTTTTCCTAAGATACATGGTAAAGCTGGTGTGACATGTATTAGTAGTATCGGTCAGAAGATCTATTCAGCTGGTAGAGATGGCCATTATAGAATATGGACTATAGATCAAGATGGGCGTTTAGAATTATTAAATAGTAATAAGGTAGGAGATTTCGAAATGGTTTAATCTGTTACGCTACATAACGTCTGAAATTTAATCCCACGATTTTATATGATCATGTGGCAAGGGTTGTATGTCCTAATTTTGTGTGTTTTCTCTAGTTCTCTCCCATTGCTAAAGAGGGTTTGGATTGCCGAATGATTACCGTGTTCACGTATCATAAGGCCTGTCCTTGAATCAACTGGTGTGGTTTCGATGCCCTGTTTGTATGTGACAGGGAGTAGAATCATATGTCCGGCCTCGTAGGATTTCTCCGGGTCCTCCGGTTTCCTCCTACTGCTGAAGACCCCTATGCGCAAGCAAATTATTGAAATAAGAATGAACTATGTGTTAGTCCTGAATGACCTAGTTCTCTCTCTCTCTCTCCCTCTCCCACTCTTAAAGTAAAGAGTCCCTGCTAATTCATCACATAAAATATAACATGTCAGAACAAAAATGACCCTTTCTCTTTCACTTGTAAATAAAATGTCTGTGTTTGCTACTACGTGCATGAACTGTTGCAATCAATAGAAGTTAAGTTTTTAATTTTGACTATGCAGGTTTTAAAAGGATTAGAATGGATAGATAGATTGGTATTTATTGATAATAAATTACAAGTATATGGTTTTCATTCAGTAAGTACTCTTTCTTTTGAATGAATTTAAATATTACAGGTCAGAATTAGAAAATAATATGGATTTATCATTTCACTTGATTTCTCATGTTTCCAATATCCAGTTAAATAACTTTTCAGTGAAATGGTGTCAGTATTATTTCAAAGCATCTACACTATTTTTTATTTGTGAGATCCCACTTAACTTCTAACAAACCCTCGATCACAGCCAAGTTTAATTGGCTGAAACTTTTGACTTAACATTTTCAGTGTAGGTAGGAGAATAATTGAATAAATTAATACAGCATGGTTCATCCAAAACATGAATAACTATTTATATTATCGATATAATGTTGAAATAATGTTGATTTATTTCAGACAAGCTTTGTGATATGGAGTGAAGTAGATAATCAACTGTTAGTGGAGATAGAGTGTGGAGGAGGTCATAGGTCATGGGACTGCAAGTTGAAAGGTCAAGAAGCTAGGTTTTTGTATATAAAAAATGGAGATGTGATTTTACATAATTCATCATTACAATCAAATCAACTTATATTAAAGGTAATTATTAATGGCTCCTACTTGTCATGCAGCATTTTAAAAGCCGTTTAACTGTCATACAATTTAAATTAGAAAAAAAAAGACATAATATTTGTTGATATTTCGATGTACATTTCCTAAGAGCAAATTATATGTATAGAATGAAATCAATATTGAACTACATGTACATGCAGACTATACTGAAAACAGTTGTATCGAAACACTTTATTCTTTACATTTCAGTCGGCACTACATGGTCGAGAAATATGTGATATGAGATGTATAGCAAGTATACACATAAATACATCCAAATGTAAGTAAAAGAGAAAAGGATACAAAATTATTGATTTGGTTTGTAAATAGCAGTAGGAGGAAACCGGAGAATACCCACAAGATTAAGCAACAAACTCGACTCCTTGCCACATATAAGTGTGGGATAAAAATCATGCCACTTGATTTCATGACATGTCTTAAATTATGCTTGAGTAATTTTGAGAGTTTGTTGGCAGCATATTTGAGATTATCATCTCCCATAATCTGTGTAAGTGTGTTATTGTTTAAGTCTACTCATTATTCCATGTTTTATCCTAGTCAACATTTTGAACAGTTACCTTTTCTAGTACATTATTTTTCATAGACACCATCCATGCTTTCTTTTCAACTGTATGTAACTTTTTTTAGCAGCATCCACTTCAGTTCTACAAGATGTAGCTGAAGCAATCCCAAAAACCATGACTGAACCAAAACGTTTCAGTAAACCATGGTTCGATGAGGATTGCAAATTCGCTCGTAAAGAGCGTAATCGCGTGTTGAGACGATTTAAGAACCACCCTTCCATGGTGAATATGGCTGCATACCAAATGGTGCGGGCGAAGGCCCGTAGAACTTTCCGTCGAGCAAAGATGTCCTGTACCACGTCTAACTCAGTATGGGATACGATTGGTAGGAATAAAGGTAAAAGTAGTGCTTGATTAGTTAATCATCTTAATGTTGATAATTCCACCTTAACAACATTTCCGGATATTGCTAATTCTCTGGCCAGTACTTTTTCATTCAATTCATCATCCAATCTCTCCTTCGATGCCTTTCGAGGCATTAAACATCAACAGGACAAAAGGCGACTTAATTTTTTTAAGTCCCGCAATGATGAATGCTACAATCATACCTTTTCCATTGCAAAGCTTCGAGATTCGCTTATGTGAGTTTGGGATACTGCAACTGGTTCAGATGAAATACACTACCAAATTCTAAAACATTTACCTTTTTCCGTTCCCAAAGGAGCACTCTTGATCGTCTCGTTGGATTTGAAACGTTCTTCTGGGACGCTTTCATCCAGAACCAACATTTAGTTACAATATTTTTCGATCTGAAGAAAGTTTATGATACTACATGGAAACATGGTATCATGCGCGACCACCATAACCTCGGCCTACTAGGTCGCTTACCCATCTTCATTAAAATTTTCGTGGAAGATAGGTTATTAAAGGTATGACTGGGATCAATATTCTAATGGGAGTTCCTCAGGGAAGTATATTATCTCCTACTCTTTTTACAATGAAAGTTAACACGATCCCAGCGTGCCTTAAACCAGGTACAAGTGGCAAACTATATGTTGATGATAATCGAACGTAAGTTGCAGTTTTGTTTGAATTCACTCCAACGATAAGCGACCAAGTGTGGATTTCGTGACTGTCTGCATGCATTTCTGTCGGAAATGAGGTGTTTATACTCCCATTTATACAGATGGTTCGAAAGATGGTGATCGGGTAGCTTCAGCTACCCTCACACCATCTAAAACCATTTCTATTCGACTTCCACCTACAGCTTCTGTTTTTACTGCTGAGCTTCAGGCCATTCTCCAGGCTTTGGAGTTCATTTAATTATCATCAGATTTATAACATATAATCTTTTCTGATTCTTTGTCCTGTTCACAATCAATAAATAATAAACAGCTTGAACACCCATAAGTAGCACACATTTTATTGTCTGCTATTATCATACGATTTGAGCAGCAAGGACATTGCCCTTTGCTGGCTCCCCAGTCATACAATTTTAACTCAACCAGAATGTGAACACTGTCATGTTCCTTTGACAGTTAAGCACATTTTGATTGAATGCAAGCATCTCAAAGATATTAGATCCAAATACTTTCGTTTCCAGTCACTACAGAATTTATTTGCCCAGCCAGGTTGATTTTGTAAAGCGTCAGACTTTTTAAAAGAGATAAATTTTTAAAGAAAATTTTAATTTGTATATTCTTTTGTCATATTTTTTATTTTAAATATTGATATACATAAACTGTGATAATAAATTATAATTATACTAATTATTTTTATTTATGTATATTAATACATTATTGTGATTTCATATAATTTGTCTCTAGATGTCACCATTATGTTTGGCGCAAATAAAGCCAGGTTGGAGCCGACATGTCATTAAACAACATTTCATTCATTCATTCCTTTTAGCACTGTAAGCCAGATTGGAGCTGACCTGCCATTAAACCACACTTCATTCATTCATTCTTTTATGACACATGTAAATTTGTCCCAAAAATGAATTCTTGTGTGAGTTTTATTTCATGTATTGAAGCTATATTAATGTATTTATTTATATATAGGTATATATCATGTTATAGTTACATCTAGTGAAGATACTACCATTAATATATCACTTCTTAAATGTATCCTTTTACTATACACATTATGATGGAAATCAGCAAACTTCAAAATAAATAGTCTTTTAGGTGAGGGGGTTGGGATGGCCTAGTGGTCTAGAGTGCCGCGCTTCGACCTCTAGCTGGCCGGTCACCTCTGGCTTGCGGCTGTGGTTTCGAGCCCTGGTGTGAGCGTATGTGGCATGGAGATAGGGGCGCCTTCTCAACCTCGTGGGTTTCCTCCGGGCACTCCGGTTTCCTCCCACTGCTAAAGACCCCTACGCGCAAGCCAATTATTGAAAAAAAATTAAAAAAACCATATGTTAGTCCCAAAATGACCTAGTTGTGTCGAGTGGACGTTAAACCCCATTTCTCTCTCTCTCTCTCTCTTTTAGGTGAAAAATTTTGAAGAAAAGTGTGTTTATTTATGACACTCAGCATCCTTATATAGTAATCAACAAAAATGTAATTAAGTTGAAAGTTGCTATCTTCATAGACAGCCCATCTTTTAATTAAATTAGGTTACATAAATAATCTTTAGTTCTATTTTCCTATTAAAATCTCAGATCAAAATGGTTGCCCTGTACTACTACAGCCATTACACACAATGCAAGGTCATTTATCAAGTGTGCGGACATTATCCACCAGTTCTGTGAAGAACAAACAGGAAAATATTACTGAGTGTTTACTCTTCTCAGGTGGAGGTAGAGCTCAGATAGAAGTGTGGAAAATAAATGTCTATGAAACTGAAAACTATGAAATCGGTTTTAGTAGTGATGCGTCAGAGACCAATTCTAACAGTGAGACATGCGAATTGGAGACGTGTCCATTAAACTGTGAATATGAACATTTAACAAGCACTTTTCTAGGTCATGTGAAAAATAAAAGAGGTTTAAAACCTTGGAAGAAAGACTTCTATAACCCTGATACAGAAACTAGAGTATTGTGTCTTACATCTTTCCCTGCTACAGAAATTGATACTACCAACCCAAATACCCTCCATTTTATTGGTGCTGCTTGTTCTGATGGATTTGTGAGGTATGTTAAAGTTGCATTATTTCAATCACTTGATCAGTGGTTTTTATACGCCCACATAGAAATGTGGACGTATATTGCCGTTGCCCCCGTCCGTCCGTCTGTCAGTCCGTCCGTCCATCGTCCACAATTTCTTGTGAACGCACTAGAGGCCAAGGTTAATATCCGATTGACTTTAGATTTATACACAGTGTTTAAGGTCATGAGACGAAGAAGCCTATTGATTTTCAGCAATATCCGATAATTACTGCCAGAGTTATGACCCTTGATCACTTTGAAAAATCTTGTGAACGCTCTAGCTGCTAAAGTTAATATCCGATTGACCTTAAATTTATACACAGTGTTTAAGGTCATGAGACGAAGAAGCCTATTGATTTTCAGCGATATCCGATAATTAGTGCCAGAGTTATGACCCTTGACCACTTTGACGAAGAAGCCTATTGATTTTCACGGATTTCCGATAATTAGTGCCAGAGTTATGGCCTTTGATCACTTCAAAAAATCTTGTGGATGCTCTAGAGGACAAAGATGATGTCCGATTGACTTCAAATTTATACACAGTGTTTAAGGTCATGAGACGAAGAAGCCTATTGATTTTCAGCGATTTCTGATAATTAGTGCCAGAGTTGTGTCCCTTGATCACTTCAAAAAATCTTGTGGATGCTCTAGAGGCCAAAGTTAATATCTGATTGACTTTAAATTTATACACAGTGTTTAAGGTCATGAGACGAAGAAGCCTATTGATTTTCAGCGATCTCTGATAATTATTGCCAGAGTTATGGCCCTTGATCACATAAAAAAATCCTGTGGACGCTCTAGAGGCCAAAGTTAATATCCGATTGACTTTAAATTTACACACACTGTTTAAGGTCATGAGACGAAGCAGCCTCCTGATTTTCAGCGATTTCAAATAATTACTTCCAGAGTTATCTCCCCTGATCACTTCAAAAAACCTTGTGACGCTATAGATGCCAAACTTATCATCCGATTGACTTCAGATTGATACACAGAGTTTAAGGTGTTGAAACGAACAAGTATTTTGATTTTCAATGAATTTTGATAACTGAACAGCTAAATCCTTGATGTTAAATGTTTCCAATACTAATTGTTAGCGTGGGGTAAAACTTTATAAAAAGCAAACAAATTCAAATGATTTTCAGATAATTACATAATGAGTTGTTACTCTTAATCAGATTTTTGTGTATTACAAATGTTTCATTCCCCAAAAAAGTAAAAATATGCGACAACCCTTGTTGACTGCCCAGACGATTTAGCTGCTGTGGGCGTATGTTTCGTTGCCTGGCAACCTATCTTTCTAATTCGGGGTGTTGCTTGATTGAATTTACTTATGATCATAATATCCGTCATTGATGCAAATGTTGTGGTTTCTGTTTCTATCCTTTGTTAGTATGATCGTGATGTTATTGGTTTTCACAGAGAACCCCTGTTTCTTTCCACTGTTGAATACCCTTGCATGCTAGAGAAATTATTAACATCATTCACATATAACACACAGACATTGTGAGAGTAAACTAAAGATTGCAATATCATCGATTTTACATTTTCGGTGGCGTTCATTTGACTTTTATCTGATTGATCATTGTTGTTTATTATATGTTTGCCATGAAGGATTTTATTAAATTATTGTGAACAGTTATTATGTTTAAATTATAGGTTATTTGGTTTTGATGAGAAGACCAATACAATGTCACTCGTAGACCAATCAGATTATCACAATAATTGTGTGCTAAAGATTCATTATTTCATCCACCAATCAGAACAAGGAATACATATATTTTTGTTGTCAGGGGCAACCGAAGGGGTGATAGCTATATGGGATATCACAAGTATATGTTTCCAGTATATAAATGAAAACGAAAGTAGTGACAATTTATCTTGTGACGACCAAAACTGTGAAAAAACAAAAAACGATACTATAGATAGTCTACTAGATGACAACTTGGAAGAAGATGCAAGTAAAAAAGATTATTTTCCTGAAAGAACAAAACTAATTAATGTTAAAAAGGAAAACAGTGCAAAAGTAACAGATCAAGACTGGCAGCCATGTTTTACAATAAAATGTCATCAATCAGGAATAAACAGTATAGATATTTTATGTGTAAATGGTTAGTAACTAGTATTTACCAGTCATACAACATTAAGCTTTCTGTAAATATTAAGAATATTCTGTCTATTAGGTGAGAGCCCCATCGTCAACAATAATGTATCAAGTTCAGATTTTTTTTCAATTGTCATTTTTTTGACAGCAATATAATATGTAGGCCTATAAGGACTATCAGACATCTGATATTTCACTTAATGGAAGGTTTTTGTAGTGAACAGGCTAAAACTGCTTCATAATCATTGATCAATCAAAATAACTTACACATACATATATCTGAGGTACTGTATAGTACCAGAATAGTAGACATCACCAAGCAATTCCAGATATAAATGTATTTGTGTACTATCATTGTGGTATGTTAAGACAGTGTTTCTAATATGAAACATGGTGCATGTTTATATTACAGATAGTGAGTATTTATTAGCAAGTGGAGGGGATGATAACAGTTTAACAGTACATAAACTAATATTATTACACAAAACTTCACCTATACAGATCCAGGTAGTTAAAACAGGGTCAGAGGTTACAGCCCATGCTGCACAGATCACAGGTAACTTGTTGTTAGATAATTAGATTATCTTAATTCTGTATTTTGTACCGAAGCAGAACCAGGGCTATTTGAAATTTGTACTGTAGTCATGGTAAATTCAATATTAGAATAAAATTTAATAATTTTTCCTGTTGTACTTCCTAGATGAATCAGTATTATAACCAAGAACACATAACATAGTCTTTATTATATAAATGAACAGGACACCGCCATTGTTCAAAACATACATTCTAACTAATGGATAACAATTTATTTACAGGAGTGAAAATATTGTCTCCAGATAAATTATTAACAGTATCTGTGGATCAAAGAATTACAATATGGAGAGTTATAGAGAAAAACACTGACATCAAGGTACAAAAAAAACGAGATGATATGTTCAAGTATGATGAAGTCATAAATGCCTCTTGAAAGGCAATAGATAAGCTTGCATAAAATTCCTAGAAATTTCTGATGCGGAGTGTATAGTAGTCATATGGACAGTAAAATGAAGTTAGGTTGTTGAACTGGTGTTGGCGGGATAACAGTGTGGTATTATCAATATATTAGAGGGTGCTTGACCGAGCATCTGGAATATTGAATACTTCTAATTGATTCAAAATCTGATAAATATACAAGAAGAAGTCAAATTTAAAGATTTTTTGAACAGGATAACCCAACTTGATACCTGAACAGTTGTAGAAAGAATTACTTCTGGTACAATCATTATAAGAGTTATGTCCCTTTATTTTTGGTAAAAATGTCTCGCAAGAAAATTTTGAAATCCCATCACTGTTATGAGCTATTGAAGGAATATACCTGCAATGACATTATTTTTTTCCAAACTACTGGTAAACACATGTTTAAACTTCTTTGGGTTTTTTTCCAGCTCAAGTATTATTACAGAGAATTTATTAATGTCTCAGATGTGGCCAATATTGATGTATGGAAATTTAAGTAAGTTCCTTTTTAACAAAAAAAACTTTGTTTCCTTAAAGTATTGTAAAGGAAGTAAACTCATTTACTTCTTGTAATATATACATACTTGTTTTAATTGCATGTAATTCTATCACAGCATTCACAATCTTTATAGAAATGAAAGCATAATCTGTGCTTTTCAATCAAGACTTGGTATTTACTATCAACAAACTCCTTTGCCTCATTTGTTCAAATTGAATAGTTCAGTGAGTGCAGGGGGACTGTACCACACATAATTTACACAAAAACAAATCTACGGACAAAAAGGCTGTGCTGTATCATGTTAACAAGTAAACAGGATGTAAAGTGGAAAAATTGTAAATTTTGACAGGGTTTTTGAGAATGATTCAACTTAAAAATCCTTGCAAAGTTGTACCAAAAAGATCTGCATTTTCATCTATAAAGTGTTTAAATTATGTGCTACAAGTTTTCTTGCTTTATAGTATTTTTCTATATTGATCAGTATTTTCATTTTTGTTTTTCAGTGATAATATATATTATGGGGTATGTGGAGAAGGTCTAGCATATGGTCATATAACTGAGATAGACAAATAGAAGACATTATATATATGGATTAATATATTATTCATGTTTTCAAATAAATATCTCAGAATTCTTTTTTTAAATGCTTTTTAGTTGACTAGACATGTTTTTGAAGTATTATATATTAATACACAGATAATCAAGTGGGCCCAATACAGGTACATTGTTTTTTAAGGTAATTTTTTATTGAGGAAATTCAGTGTTGGGTCTTTTTTGTTAAGTTATTGTCAATACCTTGTAAAACACTCTACGGGAAGTAAGAGTTTTGAATTATACATGGTCTCTAAAGCTTCCTTTTGGCACATGTCTGCTGTAACTTTAGTAAAATACAGAAACAGAGATGGTGGAGTGGCTTAATGAATAACAAGATTCCCCAGACATATTAGTGGCGAATCAAGCTGTCGCCAGTCCGAAAAATTTATGCAATTGGCAAAAATATCTAAATACAAATGCAGACAACTTTTTTATTTTAATTTATAGTATACCAACATTACTCTGCATACCTCCGGACATTCTCAGACTAATGATAATTTTTTTGCCTGAACATGACCTATGCTTCATCGAATTCCAAATGCCAAGGAAGGATACATTTACATGCACGATAATGAATATGTGGACGGACCTCCCATTTTTGTCACACCTGTCGTCAATAATAACATAAATTCTAATATAGAATGGTATCATGTATTCACATCATATTTTAATATGACGTGAATACATAATACCATTCCGTTAAAACAGGTTACGCCTATGGATATAATATTTTATATTTTGTAAATAGATTTAATTATTATGAACTAAGTTTAAAAGGGTTTTTATCTAGACTCTACTGTCATCCAGGATTTATGGAGCTGCTTTATAGTCCAATCTTCGACGGTGGGTTGTATGTTCAATCTAGTTGGGGGTGTAAGATTGAACATACAATAATTCAACAACTCACTTCATCTTGGTATAATCTTATATTCTGTAACAATACTTAAACAATAATAATATATATATAATACTGACCCACAGGCTAGGTAACTTAATAAGTAACAGCATCTAAGAAATAACAGAGACTTTGATTAGGCTTCTGGTTAATCTGTAATGGCTTGGACCTTAAAGTGCACATATAATGGACCTGAAAATTTTTCAATTTGGGTAGTTCATGGTTACTTTATTCACTTTACCGCAAGTTCACACTGATTTGATTGAAATTAATTCAGCTATCTTCACTTAAAGTCGTAAAAATAGACCTCCCGTAAAAACGACTTTGCCAATTATCAAAAACATTCTTAATCCCCTCAGACGCCAGTGACGTCACAGTGTCTGAATGCTTATTCGGAATGTATATTCCTTAATTACCAATATACAGCCGACGTGTGTATTCATTAACGCCTGACTGATTCCTTAATCCCCTGATATATTGTATAGATGATGTGTGGAGTATGTGTAGTGCCTGCAGTGTTGCCACGCGTAGGTTTTTTACCCTACGGTAGGGTAAAAATCCATTTCGTAGGTTGTAGGTTAAACCTACGGGTAAAACTATCAAACCGTAGGTTATCGTAGGGATTTTTTCACAGCATTTGGCACAACATAAAATAATGGTGAGAAAACTAAAGTTGACGTATATTATTCATGTAATCAAACAAAATCGTAAAATAATTTGACATCATTTTAAAGAGCAACGGCCAATGAGACATTACGATCTGGGTGCACAGGTTGTGTTGCCAGATAATTTGTGAAAAGTAGGCTAAGCTTGTGGGGGGAATCTGTGACGAAAAATGGATTCGGCCGAGGGCTTGCATCGAAAATGAAAGTGAACACATGCTAAAACGAGGCTTCACACGAAACTGAAAGCGTAAGCTTCCTAGAAAAGTTTATATAATCTAGTCTAGCCTAGCTGATTTCAGTTTCACAGCCCCCATCAGTCGGTTCTTGTGAGCCTGCTTGTTCTGTTTCCAGTTTAACCTTAATTTCACATGGTACATAGAGGTTAATGGTAGAATCCAAGCGTAGGTTTTTGTAGGTTAAAAACGACACAGCCGTAGGGTGGAAACAGAGAGCCAGTGTGGCAACATTGAGTGTCTGTGACGTCACCAGCCAATCAACCGGGTGAAGTAAAGTAAAGTAAAGTAATCTTTATTTATCGTCGGTGCATATATACATTTAACAAGATAACACGAGCTCTAAGGAGCTCTTAAACCGACAGACATGAAAAAGTAAATACATCATAGACAGACATGAAAACAGTGTATAAAAACATAGACATAACTTCAGGCACCATACATAACTACATAAAGACACACATAGGCCACAAATGAAACAACAGGCAACACTACAACAATATATCAAATATTAAAATATGTAAAACCAAGAGAGAAGGCAGACATTTCAGCTGTGAGGCAGCATAGGATGGATGCGGCAGGCGCTACACTTGCATTTTTGACCCCCATACCAGCTATTTATATAACTTTTGAACTGGCTAAATGAGTTCATAGCTCTGGCCTCATTTGGGAGAGAGTTCCATACTTGTGCCGCCTCATACCTGAAGGATTTTTTGCCGTATGATGAGGTTTTAGGTCTCGGTACCTCAGCAGTATTTACATACCTGAAATTATAGGAATTTTCTTTAATTACAACCAGATCTTGTATAAATACAGGGCTTTTTTTATTTATTATCTTGAAGGTCTCCAGGGCAATAGTGCGCATTCGACGGGTCTTGAGAGATGGTAATTGTGACTTTTCCAAAAGAGAATCATATGAGTTTTGGTAATCGTCATATATAAAACGGAGCGCGCGTTCTTGGATTTTTTCGATTTTTTTAGTGTTTCGTTCCCCACAGAAATGCCAAGTTAACGGACAGTAACTGAAATTTGACATGATAAAAGAATGGTAGAGAGTAAGTTTACCAAGTCTATTTAAATGTTTCCCAATTCTTTTCAAAACATTTAATTGCCTTGAGGCCTTCTTACAGATAGTTGATATATGTGTATTAAAATTTAGTTTGAAGTCAACAGTAACCCCTAATAATTTAACTTCATCTTCACATGAGATAGAGATACCATTTAAATCAAATACAATATTTTCACCATGTGTTTTTTTACCAATAGCTATAGCTTGGAATTTTTCTGGATTTGCTTGCATTTTATTTACTGAGAACCATTTAATCAATTGTTTACTGTCCTTCTCTAAAGCTGAGATAACATTTTGTAAGGATTTATCAGATTTGGATAAGGTATTGTCATCAGCATAATTATACAAATTACAGTTTTTTACAAAAAAGAACAGGTCGTTTATAAATATATTGAACAGAATTGGTCCAAGTATGGATCCCTGAGGTACCCCTTTGAAAATATCTTGCATACCACTTATATTTTGATTTAATTTTACACATTGTTTTCTATTTGTTAAGTAACTGTGTAGTAAATTTAGTGAAGATTTTGACAGACCATAGGCCTCTAGTTTCAACAACAATAAATCATGGGGGAGGCAGTCAAAAGCTTTAGACAGGTCCATAAGGATAGCTGCTAAGTATTCATTTTTATCGAGAGCTTTTTTCCAATCTTCAATCACGCGTAGGTTGTAATATAAAATTTTAAAACCGTTTTTGGCTCTCAGATACTTTTTAATCAGATTAGTTTGAACTTGCCGTAAAATGGATTTAGTAACTGTTATCTACACGTCCGGAGAACATTTTTGGGTCCATATTTGTCGCCAGTCCGAAAAATTTATGCAATTGGCAAAAATATCTAAATACAAATGCAGACAACTTTTTTATTTTAATTCATAGTATACCAACATTACTCTGCATACCTCCGGACATTCTCAGACTAATGTTAATTTTTTTGCCTGAACATGACCTATGCTTCATCGAATTCCAAATGCCAAGGAAGGATACATTTACATGCACGATAATGAATATGTGGACGGACCTCCCATTTTTGTCACACCTGTCGTCAATAATAACATGAATTCTAATATAGAATGGTATCCTGTATTCACATAATATTTTAATATGACGTGAATACATAATACCATTCCGTTAAAACAGGTTACGCCTATGGATATAATATTTTATATTTTGTAAATAGATTTAATTATTATAAACTAAGTTTAAAAGGGTTAATCTAGACTCTACTGTCATCCAGGATTTATGGAGCTGCTTTATAGTCCAATCTTCGACGGTGGGTTGTATGTTCAATCTAGTTGGGGGTGTAAGATTGAACATACAATAATTCAACAACTCACTTCATCTTGGTATAATCTTATATTCTGTAACAATACTTAAACAATAATAATATATATATAATACTGACCCAGTAAGAAATAACAGAGACTTTGATTAGGCTTCTGGTTAATCTGTAATGGCTTGGACCTTAAAGTGCACATATAATGGACCTGAAAATTTTTCAATTTGGGTAGTTCATGGTTACTTTATTCACTTTACCGCAAGTTCACACTGATTTGATTGAAATTAATTCAGCTATCTTCACTTAAGTCGTAAAAATAGACCTCCCGTAAAAACGACTTTGCCAATTATCAAAAACATTCTTAATCCCCTCAGACGCCAGTGACGTCACAGTGTCTGAATGCTTATTCGGAATGTATATTCCTTAATTACCAATATACAGCCGACGTGTGTATTCATTAACGCCTGACTGATTCCTTAATCCCCTGATATATTGTATAGATGATGTGTGGAGTATGTGTAGTGCCTGCAGTGTTGCCACGCGTAGGTTTTTTACCCTACGGTAGGGTAAAAATCCATTTCGTAGGTTGTAGGTTAAACCTACGGGTAAAACTATCAAACCGTAGGTTATCGTAGAGATTTTTTCACAGCATTTGGCACAACATAAAATAATGGTGAGAAAACTAAAGTTGACGTATATTATTCATGTAATCAAACAAAATCGTAAAATAATTTGACATCATTTTAAAGAGCAACGGCCAATGAGACATTACGATCTGGGTGCACAGGTTGTGTTGCCAGATAATTTGTGAAAAGTAGGCTAAGCTTGTGGGAGGAATCTGTGACGAAAAATGGATTCGGCCGAGGGCTTGCATCGAAAATGAAAGTGAACACATGCTAAAACGAGGCTTCACACGAAACTGAAAGCGTAAGCTTCCTAGAAAAGTTTATATAATCTAGTCTAGCCTAGCTGATTTCAGTTTCACAGCCCCCATCAGTCGGTTCTTGTGAGCCTGCTTGTTCTGTTTCCAGTTTAACCTTAATTTCACATGGTACATAGAGGTTAATGGTAGAATCCAAGCGTAGGTTTTTGTAGGTTAAAAACGACACAGCCGTAGGGTTGAAACAGAGAGCCAGCGTGGCAACACTGAGTGTCTGTGACGTCACAAGCCAATCAACCGGGTGAAGTAAAGTAAAGTAATCTTTATTTATCGTCGGTGCATATATACATTTAACAAGATAACACGAGCTCTAAGGAGCTCTTAAACCGACAGACATGAAAAAGTAAATACATCATAGACAGACATGAAAACAGTGTATAAAAACATAGACATAACTTCAGGCACCATACATAACTACATAAAGACACACATAGGCCACAAATGAAACAACAGGCAACACTACAACAATATATCAAATATTAAAATATGTAAAACCAAGAGAGAAGGCAGACATTTCAGATGTGAGGCAGCATAGGTTGGATGCGGCAGGCACTACACTTGCATTTTTGACCCCCATACCAGCTATTTATATAACTTTTGAACTGGCTAAATGAGTTCATAGCTCTGGCCTCATTTGGGAGAGAGTTCCATACTTGTGCCGCCTCATACCTGAAGGATTTTTTGCCGTATGATGAGGTTTTAGGTCTCGGTACCTCAGCAGTATTTACATACCTGAAATTATAGGAATTTTCTTTAATTACAACCAGATCTTGTATAAATACAGGGCTTTTTTTATTTATTATCTTGAAGGTCTCCAAGGCAATAGTGCGCATTCGACGGGTCTTGAGAGATGGTAATTTTGACTTTTCTAAAAGAGAATCATATGAGTTTTGGTAATCGTCATATATAAAACGGAGCGCGCGTTCTTGGATTTTTTCGATTTTTTTAGTGTTTCGTTCCCCACAGAAATGCCAAGTTAACGGACAGTAACTGAAATTTGACATGATAAAAGAATGGTAGAGAGTAAGTTTACCAAGTCTATTTAAATGTTTCCCAATTCTTTTTAATTGCCTTGAGGCCTTCTTACAGATAGTTGATATATGTGTATTAAAATTTAGTTTGAAGTCAATAGTAACTGTTATCTACACGTCCGGAGAACATTTTTGGGTCCATATATGTGGTCTTTAAATTAACTACATGTATACTCCAATTCAACCTGGTCATACTACCATGACTATATCGGCTCTTTATTTCCCCCAATTAACTTAATTTCAATACATTCTACACAGTTTAAAACCAATACCAGTCCCAATAGCAAGTAGCATGATGGAAAATTTCCTGTGTTATTGTGAATAAATGATGTATAGAAAAGCTATCAAAATATTTGACTTACCTACAAATTATGTTGGTCTTTTTATATCTTTGTCAAGTAAAAGTTCGCACGAAGAAGATTTTCTGAACAATAGACACATTATGGTACATTGTATGAGAGCGAAATTCTCAATGGAAAATGGGTTGCCTCAGTGTTCCGTCATCAGCCCAACTATTTTCAATATCATGATAAGTGATCTGCAAAGCTTTGGTCTACAAAATGCCGGATTGGCATTTTTCGCAAACAATACCGCTTCTGGAAATCATAAAAGCATACCGAACAAATACAATTTTCGCTAGAATATATTCTTGATGAAATCTTTAAATAGGCAAATGATTGGGAATTTAAAATATCGGAAGGAACGATAGTTGCATAATGTTGTTCCATCCGATTTAAATTATAGCAATAAAAAAATTGTGATAAAAATAATCAGCACAAAACTAAAATTTAAATTAGAGACAACTTCTTTTGCATGATCATCTTCCACTCACGGCTTACATGGGAGCCACATATCGACGGCATCGTCAATCGCACATCCAAGACCTTGATACGATTGATGATCAAACATTTAAGAATTATTTTATGTTTATTGCTTTCACACTCAGGCGCGGATACAATTTTTAGCTCCATATATTCTCGCGGGAAAGGAGAACAAAAACAGTTTAGGTTGGAAATCGTAATTTACAGTACTATGAAATTAGTCCTTGTGGGCATTTTGTCCACTCAAAAATCATGGGTCGGGCTTCGCACTCCCAACTTAGTGCAGCACGCCCCCCCCCCCCTTCTGAAAATCCTGGATCCGCCCCTGTTCACACTCATAAAATGATAGGCCATATTATATATGTAATGATTAAAATATTATACACAAACACTTTTCTCCTTATTGCAAATTAACACAGATTTATTGCAGTGCTAAGTATATTTGTACGCAGCTGTTTGGTGATATTATTATTATTATTCATCGTCAAATTTATCATGAGTCGAAATTGAACTCATTGAAAGCCATCCAGCACGCTAAGCGATTGCATTGTCAAACATACATTGTGAACTGCTACAAGGATCCTCGAAAAATACACCTTTTTTTAAAGTCTCTTCTAGGTTGCCCCAAAGAATCTAAACTTCCAAGTACAGATTCTAACATAAATCTTGCATATAGATTTAATAGCTTCTTCGTCGATAAGATAGAGAAAATTCGTTATGGGCTTAAATCATCCACAAATAACACAGATAATGAGTCAGAATTCAAGTTCTTCAGCGGTCAGCAGTTAGACTGTTTCAGGCCTTTCAGGGAAAAGGAAAAAAGAGAAATCATCAAGTCATCTAAACCTAGTTTACAACTTGTCTTACAGATCCAATTCCTACTCCTTTAATATTTCAACTTCTGGATCAACTCATACCCTTCATCACTCAGTTGATAAATAACAGTTTAACTACTGGTGTATTTCCAGCAAAATTCAAATCAGCTGTGGTTTTTCCGCTTCTTAAAAATGACAGCCTTGATCAGGATGTGCTCAAGAATTTCCGCCCTGTGTCCAATCTTCCTTTTCTATCCAAGGTTCTAGAGAAGGCTGTAAGCATAAGGTTAAAGGAACATTTGGCTACTAATTCATTACTTGATAAATTTCAATCTGCCTATCGCCAAAATCACAGTACCGAAACTGCCCTGCTCAGGGTGGTTAACGACTTGCGTGGAGCTGTTGACAGTGGTAATATTGCCTCACTAGTAATGCTGGATCTGTCGGCAGCATTTGACACTATAGATCACAAGAGACTTCTTGAAAATCTATCCAAATGCTGTGGGGTTGTAAACATGCCCATAAACTGGTTTAGATCGTATCTAAAAGATCGGACCCAGTCTGTTCTAATTGGTGATGAGCTGTCGGACAAAACTTCCTTGAACTGTGGTGTCGACCCCAGGGATCGGTGCTCGGTCCTATTCTCTTTGTGCTCTACACCAGCCAACTAGCATCTATAATTGAAAATCACAATCTTTCGCACCATTCGTATGCTGATGATACGCAAGTCATAGATGATTTTCCATCAGAGAGTAAAAGAGATTCCTTTCTTAAAACAGAAAAATGCACACAGCAAATCAAAACCTGGATTACAGCAAGCATGCTTAAATTAAATGATGACAAAACGGAAGTAATGATCGTGGGTACAAGACATAATCTTCAGAAACTTGATTCATCAACATTAATTATTGCCGACTCTGAAATAAAAACTCAAGATAAGGTTAAAAATCTCGGTGTATTTTTAGACTCAAGCCTAACAGTGGAAGCTCATGTAACCAATCTATGCAAAATTTGTTATTTTCATTTGAAATCCATAAGTAATATCAGACACCTGCTAACAAAAGATGCTACTCACACACTTGTCCGATCTTTAGTGTTTTCACGACTGGACTACTGCAATAGTATCCTTATTGGTCTAAAACAAAGTTTACACTCTAAACTTCAAGTTATCCAAAACAATGCTGCCAGGATAGTTAGTCAATCATCCCGACGATCTCACATTAAACCCATACTGAAGGAACTACACTGGTTACCAGTTCACTCAAGAATCTACTACAAACTTCTTTGTGTTGTTTATAGATGTCTTCATGGTTCCAGTCCTGCATATCTATCAGAGCTAATAAATCCTTACGTACCATCCCGTAACTTAAGATCCCAAGATATGTGCTTATTACGCATTCCAACGTACAATCTACAAACTTTCGGCTCAAGAACATTCCAGTACAGTGCACCTTTTTTGTGGAATTCCTTACCCCATTACCTTAAAACAGCTCCATCACTTGAATCTTTTAAAACGAAATTAAAAACTCACCTATTTACCAAAGCATTTTAGTTGAAGTGGATCAGGATTTTTGTGTAAATAGTGACCATAGAGTACATAGTACGCGCCTAGAGCATGCATTTGTGGATGAATTGGTGCTTTACAAATATACATTATTATTATTATTATTATGATATATACATAGGGAATACCGATACTAAATTCATGCCATTTATTATTTGATTTTTGTTCAGACGTTGAAAAGTTACAATGGCTTCATTAAGTGGGAAAACAGAAAAAGCGTCGATTAAGCTGGCCTTAAAAATAAAAGAAGTATTTTATATCCATAGAAACACAGTTAAAGGTTGGTGATATTAAGTTATTCTTGCAAATCAGTAATTATTGTTGCCATGCCATCTGCGTATAGCTTTGTTTTTAAACGGGGGTTGGGATGGCCTAGTGGTCTAGAGTGCCGCGCTTCGACCTCTAGCTGGCCGGTCACCTCTGGCTTGCGGCTGTGGTTTCGAGCCCTGGTGTGAGCGTATGTGGCATGGAGATAGGGACGCCTTCTCAACCTCATGGGTTTCCTCCGGACACTCCGGTTTCCTCCCACTGCTAAAGACCCCTACACGCAAGCGAATTATTGAAATAAATTTTTTTTTTAAAAATCCATATGTTAGTCCCGAAATGACCTAGTTGTGTCGAGTGGACGTTAAACCCCATTTCTCTCTCTCTCTCTCTTGTTTTTAAACAATGATTGATGTATTGAATTTTTTTTAAAACTAATTTACTGGTATATCGATAGTTATTTATTTAGTAAAAAATGATAATAAATCATAAAAAAATCTCTAAACAAACATAATCCTTTTTAATTCAACTTTTTCAGTACCTGTACTGCAGTTACATGTATGATTTTACCTGTCTCCATTGGCTCTAGTGTTGGTGCTTAAAAGTAGGATGTTGAACCTCATTTCATTCATTTGTTTGATTTCATATTTCAGAATATCAATCAGAACTTGGTCAATGGATAGAAAAATCAGAAGGATTGGATCAAGAAAGGGAAAAGTATGGACTATGGAATTAAAATTTACTTTACTAGGTTTGAATGTGATTAGACAGTCACTCACAGACTTGTCCAAAATAGATAGTGAATGCAATAGACTCAATAATATTGTTCCTTAGATTTATTGAATGGACTTATTTCCATATAGTTTTCATCTGATTGTAATTGTGGACTTTGGTTCATGACTTCAAATTTGAATAAGATTTGTAAATTGTTAGATGAGTTCCTAAATACACCAACAATTGCATGTGAACATTATAGGAGTCTACATTTTCCATCAGATTTTAATGGGAATTTTGTATGTCGCTTAAATTTATATCTATAAGATCTGCGATTAGTTTGACTTTGGCTTGGAGAGTGGGAACCTAGCATAAAACAAATTGGTAAAATACTTTAGCACAAATTATAGTGTACCGGTATGTTTATTTTACAGACTGTTGGAACAAATTGAAGGTTTAGAGAAGAAAAATGCCAAACTGTGTAACAGCATAGATAAAATATCGTAAGTTGTAAAACATGAGCTGTACATGTGTACTAGATATTGAAATCAACATTTTATATGAGTAACATCAGTCATTCTTTGTTATAAGTTTATACAGCGAAAAAACCTATTGATACTTGACCATATCTTAAAAATCTTGCGGGCACTCTAAAGTTCTTGTCCAAAATTTATACACAGTGTTAACAGTTTCAGGTCATGAGACAAAGAATCCTATTGATTTTCAACAATATTAATGACTGGGACAGCCAAAAGCACTAGGAAAAACTATAAGCCTTTTATTTAATTTACAACGAATAAGATGTATCATAAAATAGTTGAAATTATTACCTTTATTGTACTAATTAAAAAATTTCAGATCTAGAAATGATGATAAAGCCTGTACTATGTGTAGTCACCTACAACAGTCAATGAAAGTTGTACAAGATGCTTATAAACAAACATTAGAAGAAAAAGATAATATGATTAAATTTTTAAGTAAGTTTCCAGGCATGTTAATCAATTAATTTGCGATAAGTCAATGACTATATAGTGATAAAAAAAGCACTTTCATATATACCTAGAAGTAGAACTAAAGAATTAGTGGAGAAACTGTTGAGATCAGTGCAATCAACATGCTTTGATAAATTCTTGTGATTTCCAGCCTCCCTTAAATCTAAATTTATACCCAGACAAGGGGAGATTGTTTCCTCATAAGATTTTGAACCATATAAGCCTTGTTTAATAAGGTCCACTCTACGGTAAATGTTGATCATTTTCTTTAGTACTGTAGGGTTGGGTTGATATAAGCCTGATACCAATCATCTTTTAAATGGAAAAAAAGGATATATATCTGTCTGGTTTATCTGCAGCCTAATACAGTTTGATAGTCTAGTTATCATGTTGATATGTATAATGAGATCATATAACATTTATGGTTATTCAAATATTGTGGAGTGTGGTCATTGGTGCTAGAAAGTACACTCCAGTTTTATTCACACATGACAAAATACACTGAAGGGACAATCACATTACGTTGTATTTGGATATTAAACACCATTTCATTTCAATAACAATATTGTGTTTCTAAATCTATTAAACTGTAATATTAGTTATGCTATTAATTGTTTTCCTTGTCTTATTTTATTAACAGAAGAACAATTAGCAGAAAGATCAGGTCATGTACCATGTGTAGATATGTCAAATCAAATAATATCCAGGTTTGTTGATATTTATCATTCACATCATCAATAATAATCAAAATCACGTACGATTTATATACAGGATTAATTTAAATAAAACAGTCTGATATACAGGAATTAATTAAAGAAAACGGGGATCACGGTGGGTAAGACACTGGCTCACTAGCCTGGAGGTCGGGTGTTCGATCCCTGCATTGGCCCAGAAAGTTCATCCCAATTTTTTGGCGTGATTTCCCCTTGTCCTTGATGCAGGACGGAGGGCCTGACAAGGACAGCTGTCTAGTCGATCGGATGGTACAAAACACTAGGGTCCAGTGTACACATTGGCGTGCATGTAAAAGATCCCTTGGCAGTTTTAATTGAGTAGGCTGTAGTGCCGATGCAAAATTACCCTCATAACACAGTGTACAGTGTATGGCGATGTCTTCATTAGCCCAGTTGGAAGTCAAACCACATTTCATTTAAAGAAAACAATATATGAAATATACAGTCCTTTTTGTATTTAAATAGGAAATTGTATTGTAGTTTTTGGGGTGCGCGGAAAAAAAGTCACAGTAAAAAAGTCACAAATTTGCCTAGGTAAAAAAAACACAGGAAAAAAAGTTACAGTTTTTTATTACATCTCAAATTCAATAAAAATATAAACAATAACATACATATTTAACCTTTAATTACACATATGTTCAGTACACAGATGTAACCAGACTGTTTGTTTTAGTCTTTAGAAATCAGCACGTTTTGATATCATAGCACATTTGACGTACTAGTATTAGCACATATGGCATATCAGCACATCTGACATTTTAATACATTATAGCACATTTGACATATCAGTACATCAGACATTTTAGCAGCAAGGTACTGTAGAGTAACCACTCTATTAACCAAACCTATATAATTAACTCAAAGACAAATAACTTAAAAGATCAAAGATATACTCACTCTACAATACAATATATATAAGTTGTGACTTTTTTACCTGTGTTTTTTTTACTGTGACTTTTTTACCTGTGACTTTTTTTCCTAGATTCGTTTTTGGCACACCCATACAAGAATAAGTCTTTTGTTTATGTAACCATAAAGTATCTAACACTTCATAGTGACAAAAATATTTTTCTTAGGGAAGTCATTTCGGGGACTCCTACAAAATTAATCACTGGAACTATCAAAGGTAGTGGACCAAATTCTCAAAAGAAAAAACCTAGTCCTGATTCTACTGTCAATAGTGCTAAGAAAAAATCACAAGAACAACAACAGACCAACAAACAATCTGGAGAAGATGGTGATGGAGATAACTTAAAGAATGATAATTTAAGATCCAAAAATAAAAGAGCAAGATATAAAGAGGTTTGTGGTCTTTTATTTACTACTTTATTTTAAAATAAAAATAATTAGTATATTCTTCAGTAACCTGATGTTTTTTTCCGTACCATTATCATGGCCTCAAACAACTGTATAACGCTCTATGATATGTTTTCAAAAAAAAAATATAAATGTTCTATTGCCAGGTGTAGTTGGAAATAAAGTTTTTGATTAAAAGTTATCTTGTGCCTTGATAAACCTGTCTTTAACCCATGCACCCATGTGGAGTGATAACTTTTTCTCGTGGGTAATAGAATTGCTGTGCATTGAATTACCTCTTTGACAAAGTATAGTCACTCATTTAAAAACTTCTATAAATTGTTTTGTTCAACATTTGTAAAAAGTCAAATATTTGGAGGAGGAAGTTTATGTATTTACATTTTTGCTAAGTGATGTGGATACCTAAACTGAGACTTCTCCTTGAACTTTTTCCATTCCTTTTTCTCTTCAGGATGTATCACCTACATATAAAAAACTAAAATTTTCCGCTGGTTCAGAAATCAGTGAAAAAGATAGAAATTCATCAGAAAATACTTCTCCAGATTTGGCCCCAAAAGTAAAAGTTAAAAAGTCAAGCCAGAATAGTACTGGTAGTGCTAAAAGTAGGGAATCCAGTAGTGCTAAAAGTGAGGAATCAACTGCTTCAAGTGGAAAAATCCGACATGATACAAATGACAAAAGACCAAAAAGTAATCGTCTAACTACAAAAAAGAAAACTTCGCCTTCTGTCATCAAGTCAAAGGGAGATAATTTTGTTCCTGAAACTTGTTTTTATCAAACACTGAACAATTCACACACTAATGAAGAAATGGCTGATTCTGAACTTGGTGAGGGTGAGGGTGATAAAATAGCAAATATCGTTGTTCCTGAAACTTTAGGTATGGAAACATACAGTTGCTATAGTGATGAAAGCGATGATGATTTGAACACAGAAAAAACTGTTGTATCCCAAATTAATAAAGGAACATCTGGTGATGTTTCATCCAAGTCTAAACTCAAAGCGATTAATCATAGGGCTTTCAAGAGTTTTATGGATGACACTACTGATATTCTCAACAGTCCAGTTTCGGATACTAGTGAACCTGAAATAAATAAGAGCAGACTCCATCCTTCCTTGAATGTCAGTGTTACTGAAAATCCTGACAATGAATTGGATGATATTCCAGACTCTGGTTATACCAGTCAAATCGAGAAATTGAACCATACAGGAAACATAGACAAATCTCAAACCAGATGTGGCCACTCAAAATTCAAAACTAAAAAACATATTGATTTTGAAGAAACTTATATTAAAGACGTATTGTCTGAGAATAGCAAGGAAAGACCATTATCTATTGATATACCTCAAGAAATGAAGAAGACGTCTACTCATATCTCGCCAGTATTTACTCGATCAAATGACAATTCTAAAAATAAAATGGACGGACGGCATGATTTGGCAGAAGTGTCTGATTTGGAGGAACCAGGATCTCCGTTGCTTTTACAACCAGGAAAATGTTTCAAACCCCAGATGACAGAAAGTGATCCTTTCCCTAGAGTTTTACGAAACTCAAAATCTTCAAAGACAAAAAAGATAGCATCCTCGTCTGAAAAGAAGGAATCAAAGACAACATCACAGGAATTGAATGTATCTAAATCAAAGAAAAAGGGCTCCTCCAAAAATGTAGTCATCGATATTCCAGATTCTAGCTTGAAACAAACAACTTTAAGTCAAGTTTTTAATAATAGTCCTAAAAGGACCGTCCCGTCTGTTGAATCAGAGTTAGAACGTAAAAAGATTGAAGAAGCGATTAGATTGTCACTTCTAGAATTTCAAACCACCTCTCAAGAATATAACACTAAACAACAAGCAAAAGGTAAACGAGTCAATGATGAGATGGATGGTATTGAAATGTTTAAAAAGCCTTTATCATCCACCAAAATGTCAACACCTCGCAAAAGACGACCTAGTGCCAACAAGCATAGTCCCCTGAACTCACCGAACAAACTATATATAGTGCTTTTCAGTGAGTTCATCCCGGGGTCAGTAACAATCATGCACATGTAGCTATGGGTTCACAGCCCTAATACAAACTCAGTTTAATAATCCCCTCCTTTCTCTCGAGAGGCAGTTGACCCTGAAGTTCTTGTGTTTATTTTGTGATAGAAATTTCTTAGATTACAATGTGGTGTAAAAAATCAGAAAAAAATTAATTGAAACAAAATTGTAGTTCAAAATGTTAAAATGTCCTCATAATCCTTTTCTTTAAAATTCATCCTACTCTTGGACGCTCTTTTAAAGTTCTTCATTGAAGTAAATTCAGAACTCCCCAGCTGAAGAAAATATATTAA
This sequence comes from Patella ulyssiponensis, assembly GCA_963678685.1. Lineage (NCBI taxonomy): Eukaryota > Metazoa > Mollusca > Gastropoda > Patellidae > Patella > Patella ulyssiponensis. The sequence continues at coordinate 56,857,372 of OY783229.1, forward strand.
TACTGTCAAAATATTCCACTCACAGATATTGAAGATGAAGGTGAAGAAGAAGAAGGGAATGGAGGAACATTAAAAGAAGATATAATTATGGATGATGATCATATTGAAGAACAACCTTCTTTTGATTCTAGTTTTGATAGGTACTATAAATAATTTATTTTTCATGAATAGTTTTTATACACATACATTTTATGTAGAAATGAAATGAAATTGGGTTTGATGTCCTACTAAGGAAATTTTGCCCTGACAAAATTGCTACATTTTGAATTCCACTTCTAATAGTAAGTGCAGGGGGAATGCACGACACACAATTTTAAACAGAAACAAATATATGGACAAGACATCATACTCAGAGACCACAAACAAACAAATCAAAAAGAGTGAATGGATCCAGGGGCTAGCCGTAAGCATCCACTGCACTGTACAGTCCCGGGCCTGTAGTGACACAGACTTCACTCATATTTGAAAAAAAAATAGGGAATACAACTCAGAGAAATAATTGTATAATGTCAGCATGAGTCATGATCTGTTTTATGTTGCATGAAATACGAATGCAAGCATATTGTATTTATTCCACTATACAAGTAACCACACCGGTGAAATGTATCGGAAGTAGTTCAAAAACCTAAATGCACTAAAGTGTTCTTTTACGTGTATGCCAATATGTTCACAGGATCTTGTTGTCCCCCGCCTTTCGAAGAAAGTTGGGGGACTATTAAAATGGGTTCGTCCGTCTGTCTGTCTGTCTGTCCGTCCGTCCGTCTGTCTGTCCGTCCGTCTGTCTGTCCGTCACACTTTTTGGGACACAATAACTCTCTTCCTGATTGAGCTAGAATGTTCAAACTTGGTGTATGTGTTTATTAGGTCAATGCCTTGATGGAGTTCGAAGATGAGCATTTTCCGCTTAGGGTAAGCAGAGATAAGCAATTTGATTGTTTGATGCTTTGGGACACGATAACTTTTAGTTCTAATTAAGTGAGAGTGATGAAACTTGGTGTATAGTTTCATTACAGTAATACCCTGACTAAGTTCGATAATGAGCATTTTCTGCTCAGGGTAAGCAGAACGATACGCAAATTTGATTGGTCGAGACTTTGGAACACAATAACTCTCCTTCTAATTGAGGTAAAATGTTCAAACTTGGTGTATATGCTTATTAGGTCAATGCCTTGATGGACTTCGAAGATGAGCATTTTCCGCTTAGGGTAAGCAGAGATAAGCAATTTGATTGGTTGATGCTTTGGGACACGATAACTTTAGTTCTAATTAAGTGAGAGTGATGAAACTTGGTGTATAGTTTCATTACAGTAATACCTTGACTAAGTTCGATAATGAGCATTTTCTGCTCAGGGTAAGCAGAGCGATACGCAAATTTGATTGGTCGAGACTTTGGAACACAATAACTCTCCTTCTAATTGAGTTAAAATGTTCAAACTTGGTGTATATGCTTATTAGGTCAATGCATTGATTGAGTTCGAAGATGAGCATTTTCCACTTAGGGTAAGCAGAGATAAGCAATTTGATTGGTTGATGCTTTGGGACACGATAACTTTAGTTTTAATTAAGTGAGAGTGATGAAACTTGATGTATAGTTTCATTACAGTCAGGGGCGTGGTGAGGGCAATTATTGAGAAGAAATTATGAGTAACAAATAAGATTTTGGCACAAAAACCCTTTTACTGACCGCGGAGCTGTGGCCGGCGAAGCCGGACACCGCGAGCGCGGAAGGCGCGAGCCCGCGGCGGGGGGGCCGGGGGGCCCTCCCCCGGGAAAATTTCGAAAATTAGAAGCCCAGAAACGCAATCTCCAGCAATCCGAGACAAGAAATACGGTAATAAAATATGATTAAATTTTCCAACTTGACTCTTTCAAAATTTTTTTAATTGGGTCAGATGAAACAATTTTTCCACTTACAAATGTTTTTCATTTTTTGAGTAATTTGATTGTGATTTTGGCGCAAAAACTTTTTGGCGCATGAGTATGGCTACTCATGAACTCATTCTCACCACGCCCCTGATTACAGTAATACCTTCACTAAGCTCGATAATGAGCATTTTCTGCTCAGGGTAAGCAGCGCGATACACAAATTTGATTGGAACACAATAACTCTCCTTCTAATTGAGTTAAAATGTTCAAACTTGGTGTATATGCTTTTTAGGTCAATGCCTTGATGGAGTTCGAAGATGAGCATTTTCCGCTTAGGGTAAGCAGAGATAAGCAATTTGATTGATTGATGCTTTGGGACACGATAACTTTAGTTCTAATAAAGTGAGAGTGATGAAACTTGGTGTATAGTTTCATTACAGTAATGCCTTGACTAAGATCGATAATGAACATTTTCTGCTCAGGGTAAGCAGAGCGATAAGCAATTTGATTTACCGAGACTTTGGAACACAATAACTCTCCTTCTAATTGAGTTAAAATGTTCAAAATTGGTGTGTATGCTTATTAGGTCAATGCCTTGATGGAGTTCGAAGATGAGCATTTTCTGCTTAGGGTAGGCAGAGATAAGCAATTTGATTGGTTGATACTTTGGGACAAGATAACTTAGGTTCATCTTGATTGATGATTTTTATGACAATACAATGACTGCATTTTCATTCAGTAATGGATTTGACAGTAACAGTGTATAGAAACGATTGACTCAGACACGAGGGCCCTTTCCCTTGGCCAGAGGGGCCCTCTTGTCAAGCGTGGGGGCCCTTTTGTCTGCCTTTAGGGTCCCCCTAACTAGGGTACATTTTTATTTTTCTCAGCGGTTTTAGCATTTTTCTTTATAAAACACTGTTGGATGACACTTCGTGTACAGTTTGATTGCTTGATACGTTTGAAAAAAATAAATGTGCGATTAATTAATATGTGTCATCTATTTATTTTGGGATTTCGGCGGGGGACATCAGCCTCACTGTTGGCTTGTTTTTTGTACCATCTGAACGACTAGATACTGTTCATGAACCACTGACAAGAGAATACCAGGATCAATCCAGGGAACTTGTACTAATCAATAAACCACACGTTTAATGTAGACAGTATATAGTTATCACATGCGTTGTCCATCATCCTACTTTTCTTGTGAACATGGTACACACTGAAGCTCTTGTTAGATTTTTTTTTCAAATTTGCAGTTGATCATGATTTTATTGTTTGTTTAAGAAGTTATCTCATTTGAACTCTATAAAATTTATTGGTCAGAATATCTCTTCAGAAACAATAGAATTCATATTGTTTGAAACACAATTTTTTTTTTGTCAGAGTGAACAAGAAAAAGGGTACAGAATTTGCTCATGTTAAAGTTGTTAAAAAACAAGATGAAAGAAGAAAGTTAAAGGGACATAGTTGTAAAGAGTGTAATGAGGTAAGTTCATATAAATGACATAAGGTACCTTTGGGATTTGTTCTTGTCGTCTTTATATATAATCTGTGCAGAGATCTCTGTTTGCAGAAAATTGTAGCTGAACTAACCAATGAACTTGACTACATCTGTGTTCACATAACAAATAGCGGAAATGATGCTCTGGATCAATCTTAATGCTAGACGACTTTCAAATTGCTTTGGTGTGGTTGGTTGGGGGGTCACGGTGGTTAAGTGGGTAAGACGCTGACTCACTAGCCTGGAGGTAGGATGTTTGATCCCTGCATTGGCCGAGAAAATTCATCTCAAATTTCCAGCGTGGTTCCCCTTTGTCAGTGGTGCAGGGCCTGACAAGGACAGCTGTTTAGGCGTTGGGATTGGAGGAAAAACCCAAGGACTTACACGTACACATTGGCATGCACGTAAAAGATCCTTGACAGCTGGAATTCGATATAAGAGTAGTAATGTAGTGGCGCTGTCCGGGCAAAATTTCCCTCATAGCACACTGAATGTCATATGCCCTTCATTATCCCAGTTCAGAGGTGTTGAATGGAAAACGGGGTTGTTAGAAACTTAAGAAAAATGTCTAAAGGGAAGTTAAAAGTTATTTTAAATTCTAGCCGAATATAATACTATAATTTATGGTCAGTGTTATTTATTATGTTTGTTGTGTATTTTTATAGTTTTATAAGTCAACAGGAATGTCTGAAGATGAAATACAGAGTCGAATTCAAGATTGTTCACGACATAGAGCTGATTATATCCGCCCGGTTACTCCGGAACATTTCTGGTCTATTGGTTTCCCTGACACACAAGAATGTTATGAACGAGGTACATTATAGTGTAATATCCTATCTAGTTCTTTTTGTTTTTGAAATGGTCGGTTATATAAAACATGATAAAAATTTAAGCAAGTTGACAGCAACCAATGGGGGGGGGGGGATCCTGTTAAGTGTGTGAAATAGGACCTACCCCATATTCCTGAAGTCTGAGGCATCACTTGTCCATTTGACCAGTGGTGTAGTGGTAATTCAACAACTAGGTGGTTTATCCAAAAGAAAGCTGATCACCCGGGAAGAGCATCTGTATCCACCAGACTTAAACTATAAAATGGGCTTATTTTGAAAAGTAGAAAGGACAAATTTGATTGAGAAGTAAATTTCATTCTCTCGGTACTATGTTGGTGGCACCCACAGTCCCCCACTGAATAATTGATAATTTCTTATTTGAATCAAGTCTATTATCTGTAGATTAGCTTATATTATTATTTTTCTAGACTTGACTTACCATTAAAATGTCCAGGGTTCAGTACCGAGCATAGGCAGAAACCTGTCAACATTTCACAAGACAGGTTCCCATATATCAAGTGTAACAATTTGAGACTAACATGACTTACTGTTTCCCTCTGTTGATTTATTCTTGTCTAAACTATGTATTAATTTATTTTGAAGGTTATGCACAAATTGAGAGGAATACAAAACCATCTCACTATAGAAGGAAACGTCAACTACAGAAAAAATTTAAATCAAAAGTTGAAGAAGATGATGGTGGTGGAGGGGATGTTGAACAAGAAGATGATTTAATCTTTAAATAATATTTAATAGTATATGTTGTGGTAGTGCCTTATTTATACAGTGTAAGTTTATATATAATCTGGACATACATCATGCGTCACATTTACTGATAAAAATTATTGTAAACATTTGAGAATAATACATGGTCAGTTATCAGAACAAATTGATTAGGCTATGAGTTCTAAAAATGGACATTAAAGGCACAAAAAGACTGGTCATTCACACATATTTCAAATTTCAAAATATGCACCGTTTTAATATAAAGGCTGTTGTTATTTTGTAATTATTACGACCAGGTCTGAATATAAAAAGACCTTCATGTAGAAGGTGCTGAGGAGAATAGGAAGCTCAATTTTTGTCCCCCGCCTTTCGAAGAAAGTTGGGGGACTATTAAAATGGGTTCTTCCGTCTGTCTGTCCGTCTGTCTGTCTGTCTGTCCGTCTGACCGTCACACTTTTTGGGACACAATAACTCTCTTCCTAATTGAGCTAGAATGTTCAAACTTGGTGTATGTGTTTATTAGGTCAATGCCTTGATGGAGTTCGAAGATGAGCATTCTCCGCTTAGGGTAAGCAGAGATAAGCAATTTGATTGGTTGATGCTTTATTGGGACACGATAACTTTAGTTCTAATTAAGTGAGATTGATGAAACTTGGTGTATAGTTTCATTACATTAATACCTTGACTATGTTCGATAATGAGCATTTTCTGCTCAGGGTAAGCAGAGCGATACGCAATTTGATTGGTCGAGACTTTGGAACACAATAACTCTCCTTCTAATTGAGTTAAAATGTTCAAACTTGGTGTATATGCTTATTAGGCCAATGCCTTGATTGAGTTCGAAGATGAGCATTTTCCGCTTAGGGTAAGCAATTTGATTGGTCGATGCTTTAGGACACGATAACTTTAGTTCTAATTAAGTGAGAGTGATGAAACTTGGTGTATAGTTTCATTACAGTAATACCTTGACTAAGTTCGATAATGAGCATTTTCTGCTCAGGGTAAGCAGAGTGATACGCAATTTGATTGGTCGAGACTTTGGAACACAATAACTCTCCTTCTAATTGAGGTAAAATGTTCAAACTTGGTGTATATGCTTGTTAGGTCAATGCCTTGGTGGAGTTCAAAGATGAGCATTTTCCGCTTAGGGTAAGCAGAGATAAGCAATTTGATTGGTTGATGCTTTGGGACACGATAACTTTAGTTCTAGTTAAGTGAGAGTGATGAAACTTGGTGTATAGTTTCATTACAGTAATACCTTGACTAAGATCGATAATGAGCATTTTCTGCTCAGGGTAAGCAGAGCGATAAGCAATTTGATTTGCCGAGACTTTGGAACACAATAACTCTCCTTCGAATTGAGTTAAAATGTTCAAAATTGGTGTGTATGCTTATTAGGTCAATGTCTTGATTGAGTTCGAAGATGAGCATTTTCTTCTAAGGGTAGGCAGAGATAAGCAATTTGATTGGTTGATACTTTGGGACAAGATAACTTAGGTTCATCTTGATTGATGATTTTCATGCCAATACAATGACTGCATTCTCATTCAGTAATGGATTCGACAGTAACAGTGTATAGAAACGATTGACTCAGACACAAGGGCCTTTTCTCTTGGTCAGAGGGGCCCTTTTGTCAAGCGTGGGGGCCCTTTTGTCTGTCTTTAGGGTCCCCCTAACTAGGGTACATTTTCATTTTTATCGTCGGTTTTAGCATATTTCTTTATAAAACACTTTTGGATGACACTTCGTGTACAGTTTGATTGCTCGATACGTTTGAAAAAAATAAATGTGCGATTAATTAATATGTGTCATCTATTTATTTTGGGATTTCGGCGGGGGACATCAGCCTCACTGTTGGCTTGTTATTACTATATTTGTCAAAGGCAGATACAGATGACCGAATGCAATAAACAAACCATTGTAAACTTAAATGATTTTAACTTATGTTATTATAAAATTACTTCTAATTGTGCATAGTATTAAACTCATTAGAAATTTGCAGATACAAATTTCCTTATAAATGTGAATAAATAATGAACCAGCAAAAGGTTTTCATTATTTAATTTTGTCTGCTACAATAACATGAACAATAAATTTCTGAATAAATGCATTTTCAGAATCTGCACTGATGTACTCAGTTTATTATTACGATAAACAAACATTGAAGTTTTTTTGTTATTTGTTTCAGAAACTTGACATGGTGTAGTCATTGAAATGGTGGAATCATCTCCTTTAAATATAGATCTGGAATCATAAATACCTTTAACCTATTTATAGAATCAAAATAGGAAACAAAATTATTAATGTGCTACACTTATTTGTTACAAAGAATTAAATGTACTGCTCTATGTTTGCAGTCAGATTATGAATTTATTTGTTATATTAATATTATGTACACAGATTAAATCTTGAATCAAGTAATCTAGTAATTAAAAGAATCATGATTAAAAATGTTGAAGTTATGTATTTATTTATTAGTAAAAATGGAATTTTGTTTTATTATTTTCTAGGAATGTAATAATGCATAAAATTTTTGTTAGAAAGAGTTTTTATGTACTGATATTTATAATTTTTTTCCAAAATAATCACAGAAATGATACAATAAATATATTAAACTTAATTTGATGACTTATTCTTGCTGGCATCCAAGATGAATGGGTGATGAATTTAAACCATACTGTCAATGACTCTGATGCTGAGACATTATTATGCAGCTGAAATGTTTGGCATGATGGTAGACTGGTATTTTCAAACACAACAAAAATAACAACCCATGAGGGACGTAACTACGTTACTTAACGGGGAGGCATAGACACTAGGGGTAGAAATCTAACGTCAACAACCGATTAATTCAGAATTGGTCAAACCTGGAGCCATTCCACAGAGCACAATCTGCCACAAAAGGTGTCAGTACTGATGAACCCATGGAGACCTCTAAGCAGTACAGGGAGCTGGCTGCATGTGATGCTGCAAATGGTGTTACAATCTTGAGGACTTATTGGCACGTTTCCGTCCAGAAATGTTGGTTGGAAAGGAATGGTACCCCTGATGACCCTGAAGTAACCCATAGCCACATTATTGGAAATGAAATTTAACGTCCTACTCTTCTGCAACTAACCTGTGCTAATGGAAGACGCCATTCAGTGTGCTATGAGGGAAATTTTCCCTGGGCAGCAGCGCTACAGCCTACTCTTATATTGAATTCCAACTTTAACGTACGCCAATGTGTACATGGGACCTTGGTTTTTTGTCCCATCCAAATGACTAGACAGCTGTCCTTGTCAGGCCCTCCGTTCGGCATTACTGAAAAGGGGAAATCACGCCGTAAAATCGAGATGAACTTTCTTGGCCAATGCAGGGATCGAACACCCGACCCTCCAGGCTAGTGAGCCAGCGCCTTACCCACTTAGTCACATGATCCCCCCACATTCTTGGTCTTGACCTCAGTTGCCATAGATGCATCTTTCACAGAACTGTAAGAGTTGTACTGACTAGCTTCTTAAAAGCACCCAGAAAATGATGATTATCAACTTTCCTGATTTTTGTTTGAGGGAATTGATCTTTGGTGTGGTAACATATACTGTTGGGATTTTTCAGGAGGAACCCTATGGAAATTCGTAGAACACTGGTTTTGGGCAAAGTTATTCTGGTCTTTGAAATCTTGTTAACGCTCCACAGACAGTATTTGGGATAATTTTATAATGAGCTAAGATTGTTCAGCTAGTCGTAAGAACTTAAGTGATGAAAACCATTTATGGCAGATTTATTGACTTGATGGGATATTGGGATTGTTTATGAGGTGGTAATATATCAGGTGTTCAGTTATTAATAAGAGAGAAAGATATGCAGTTTAACATCCACTTGACATAAACCAGGTCATTTTGGGACTAACATGAGTCAATTTTACTTCAATAATTTGCTTGCACATAGGGGTCTGTAGTAGTGACGGAGGACCCGGAGAAAACGCATGAGGTTGGACAGGCAAGGTATAACAAGGGAATTGAATCCCCGGTTGTACATGGCAAGGAGTAGGGTCGCATGTCCAGCCTCGTGGGTTTTCCCCGGGTACTCCGGTTTCCTCCCACTGCTAAAGACCCCTACGCGTAAGCGAATTATTGAAATAAAATTGAACCATGTGTTAGTCCCGAAATGACCTAGTTTGTGTCAAGTGGACGTTAAACCCCATTTCTCTCTCTCTTCATAAAAATAACACAGAAGAGAATAGACATAATTAATTTTTTTGAAGATTTTATAAATATATTGAAACAAGTAATGGATATGAAATGTCTTTTTATTTCTTTCTAGATTTTCCTCCCCCGCACCTCTTCCTCCTCCTCCACCTCCACCACCTTTTCCTCCTTTACTACCACCCTTCGCTTTCTTATGTTTATAATTCTCATAATTATGTATTCTTTCTTTTCTGCCTCTCTCTTTCAAAATCTCATCTTTACTTTTTATTTCTATCTTCTTAAATCTTTGTTTATCTTTAACTGGTTGTTCCTTCATACCTTTAGTATGAACTGAAATAAGATACATACACATATAATAATATAATGTTTACAATCTAGTCATCTCTACAATATATGTTTTTTTCTTCCAGATGAAAGATAGTTTTATTCTAATATTAATTTGAAATGAAAAGACAGAAGTGTTTAAAGATGCCTCCCTGTGCACAAGCTGTTTGAATTAGATAACATATCACAACTGAAAACATATTCAAACTAATTAATCAATCAAATATTTGCTTCAAATCCCTCTCAAACATTTTAATCCAACGAAAACTACCCCATAGAGTGTGAATCTATTTTTATCACATGACTTGATTAAGAGAGAATCCATTTTGAGCTTGTATTTGTCATTAAGTTGCTGTCTATTTATCATAAATATCGAAGCCTACATAAATTTCTGGATGTCTGGCAAGAAAATTTTGAAATCCCATCACTGTTATGAGCTATTGAAGGAATATACCTGCAATGACATTATTTTTTTCCAAACTACTGGTAAACCAATGTTTAAACTTCTTTGGGGTTTTTTCCAGCTCAAGTATTATTACAGACAATTTATTAATGTCTCAGATGTGGCCAATATTGATGTTTGGAAATTTAAGTAAGTTCCTTTTTAACAAAAAAACTTTGCTTCCTTAAAGTATTATAAAGGAAGTAAACTCATTTGCTTCTTGTAATATATACATACTTGTTTTAAACGTATGCCAAGATAAAACTAATTCTATCACAGCATTCACAATCTTTATAGAAATAAAAGCATAATCAATCTGTGCTTTTCAATCAAAACTTGGTCTTTACTATCAACAAGTCCTTTGCCTCATTTGTTCAAATTGAATAGTTCAGTGTGTGCAGGGGGGCTGCACCACACATAATTTACACAAAAACAAAAGGGCTGTGCTGTATCATGTTAACAAGAAAACAGGATGTATAGAGGAAAAATTGAAAATTTTGACAGGGTTTTTGAGAATGATTCAACTTAAAAATCCTTGCAAAGTTGTACCAAAAGATCTGCACTTTGATCTATAAAGTGTTTAAATTATGTGCTACAAGTTTTCTTGCTTTATAGTATTTTTCTATATTGATCAGTATTTTCATTTTTGTTTTTCAGTGATAATATATATTATGGTGTATGTGGAGAAGGTCTAGCATATGGTCATATAACTGAGATAGACAAATAGAAGACATTATATAATTATATATATGGATTAATATATTATTCATGTTTTCAAATAAATATTTCAGAAGTCTTTTTTTAAATGCTTTTTAGTTGACTAGACATGTGTTAGTAGTATTACATATTAATACACAGATAAACAAGTAGGCCCAATACAGGTACATGTTTTTTTAAACCTAATTGTTTGCTGAGGAAATTCTGTGTTGGGTCTTTTTTGCCAAGTTATTGTCAAAACACTCTACGGGTAGTAAGAGTTTTGAAAGATACATGGTCTCCAGAGCGTCCTTTTGGCACATATCTGATGTAACTTTGGTAAAATACAGAAACAGAGATGGTGGAGTGGCTGAATGAATAACAAGATTCCCCAGACATATTAGTGGCGAATCAAGCTGTCGCTAGTCCGAAAAATTTATGCAATTGGCAAAAATATCTAAATAAAAATGAAGACAACTTTTTTATTTTGATTTATAGTATACCAACATTACTCTGTGTACCTCCGGACATTCTCAGATTAATGTTAATTTATTTTCTATGGTTAAAATAAATGTGCAATACAAGGCAGTGAATTTTGCCTGAAAATGACCTATGCTTCATCAGGCGCGGATACAGAGGGGGCGCACCCGGCGCACGCCCCCTCTATTTTTTTGCGGTGGCGAACAATTCTTAGCTCCATATATTCTCGCGGGAAAGAAAAACAAAAACAGTTTAGGTTGGAAATCGTAATTTACAGTACAGTATGAAAATAGTCCTTGTGGGCATTTTTGTCTACTCAAAAATCATGGGTCGGGCTTCGCACTCCCACCAACTTGGTGCAGCACGCCCCCCCCCCTTTCTGAAAATCCTGGATCCGCCCCTGTTCATCGAATTCCAAATGCCAAGGAAGGATACATTTACATGCACGATAATGAATATGTGGACGGACCTCCCATTTTTGTCACACCTGAAGGGTTTCGCAGATTTTCCCTCCAGAGCTTCGGCCCTGTCGTCAATAATAACATAAATTCTTACATAGAATGGTATCATGTATTCACATCATATTTTAATATGACATGAATACATAATACCATTCCGTTAAAATGGGTTACGCCTATGGATATAATATTTTATATTTTGTAAATAGATTTAATTATTATGAACTAAGTTTAAAAGGGTTTTTATCTAGACTCTACTGTCATCCAGGGTTAATGGAGCTTCTTTATAGTCCAATCTTCGACGGTGGGTTGTATGTTCAATCTAGTTGGGGGTGTAAGATTGAACATACAATAATTCAACAACTCACTTCATCTTGGTATAATCTTATATTCTGTAACAATATATATACAATAATGACCCACAGGCTAGGTAACTTAATAAGTAACAGCATCTAAGACATAACAGAGTTGACTTTGATTAGGCTTCTGGATAATCTGTTTTGGCTTGGACCTTAAATTAATTACATGTATACCCCAATTCTACCTGGTCATACTACCATGACTATATTGGCTCTTTATTTCCCTCAATTAACTTAATTTCAATACATTCTACACAGTTTAAAACCGATACCAGTCCCAATAGCAAGTGTCATGATGGGAAGTGTCCTATGTTATTGTGAATAAATGATGTTTTATATCTTTGTCAAGTAAAAGTTCGCACCTAGTAGATTTTCTAAACAATAGACACATTATATGGTACATGTATTGAACTGCATGAGAGCGAAATTCTCAATGGAAAATGGATTGCCTCAATGTTCCGTCATCAGCCCAACTATTTTCAATATCATGATAAATGATCTGCAAAGCTTTGGTCTACAAAATGCCGAATTGGCATTTTTGGCAAACAATACCGCTTACTGGAAATCATAAAAGGATACCCAATAAATACAATTTTCGCTACACTATTATTCTTGATCAAATGTCTAAATGGCCAAATGATTGTGAACTTAAAATATCGGAAGGAACGATAGTAGCATAATGCTGTTCCATCCGATTTAGGGCAATAAAAAATTGTGATAAAAAAAATCAGCACAAAATTAAAATTTAAATTAGAGACAAAGTTCCTTTGCATGATCATCTTCCACTTATTATTTTTTTTATATCTAGGCTAACATATGGGAGCCACACATCGACGGCATCGCCAATCGCACACCCAAGACCGTGCGATCATCTTATATAATAATACGGTACACATTTTAAGAATTATTTTATGTTTATTGTTTTCAGACTCATAAAATGATAGGCCATATTATATACAATGATTAAAATATTATACACAAACACTTTTCTCCTTGTTGCAAATTAACACATATTTGAATTACTCTTGCCTTTCAAATAATGGTCCGAATGAGCCTTGTCATCGTCCGAATAAACAAACACTTTTCTCCTTGTTGCAAATTAACACATATTTGAATTACTCTTGCCTTTCAAATAATGGTCCGAATGAGCCTTGTCATCGTCCGAATAAGCTAAGAATCTGGTCCGAATCTGCCGATTACTATTGAAAATTGGCGTGTTCACATCACGCTTCCATACTTCACGCTCTACTTTTGCTTTATTTCCGTATCCGGCGTGACATAATATGGCGCCACATTTGAGTACTGGTATAATGTGAAACGATGGGGTTTTTTTTGGACAATTTGGTAAACTTTAAACAATTTTAAAATCCCTCTCTGGTTTTATTTATAAATAATATATTTCTTTGAATTACATAGCTTCGATGTCCTTCTTCTTCAATCCCAACAATGTGTAACAATATTTATTAGACGATAATTCAATTTGTTTACAGAAAAAATGTAAACAAACAATTTCAATTTGCATCAAATATCGGGCATCGGCGATCATGTTTGATCCGACTCCCTTTTACATTCCATCACTTTTACTGCTGGTACGTGGGGAGGGCTTGTGGTTACGGTTGGGGTCAGGCATGCTAGATTAAAACCTATAATTTCAGGGTAAAGGTGGTAAAAAACATCAATAATATATAATTATCTGCCATCAATTCAGGGGTAGCACGATTTACCCAAATCCCCCAAATCTACCCAAATCAACCCAAATCCACCACTATTTCAACTCATACCACAATAATTTATATTGATATTTGATAATATACCGTTCTTTATGTGGAATTGACATTTTTAATTTAAAATCTCAGCTTTTTAATGTCAAAATGCCCCTCAAAATGCGATTTCCAAGCAAGTTTGGAAGTCGTAACCAAGGGAATGGCTCGTGTAATACACAAATCTACCCAAAACCACGTTATTTCCACATATATCACAATTATGTTTATCGCTTTTTAATCTACTATCATTCGTTTAGCTAAATACGCCATAATTACTCTTAAATTTTGTCTTAAAATCCAACAATTCATGCGTGTTTCGTCGTCGTATGTAAGGGACATAACTCGTGTATATACCCACATGGATGCAGACCACCATTAAATTTGTAGTTCTTCCAAAGTTACGTGGAAATCACATTCTGACACAAAAACGCTACGATTTTAAATTTAAAATGACAATTTGACAGAAAGAACTGTATATGATCAATTATCAATATAAATTATTGTGATATCAGTTGAAATGATGGTGGATTTGGATAGATTTGGGTGGATTTGGGTAGATTTGGGTGGATTTGGGTAAATCGTGCTACCGTCAATTCAGTGACAATTTCTATATAGTTTCCCATTTTCCCTATAGGCTTAGTGTAGGCCCTACAAGAAAAAGGAGTCACAACAACCATAGTGCCATAAACATATATATTTGTCTACAAAACACTGAAATTCAACATAATTTTAAAGAAACCACTCAAACATGGAAGAACTAATCTTCTTTTCACTTACCTACTTGTTATTTAATTTCTATGGTGCCACAACAATGAAATATTGAGACGCATCAAACATGAATGCATCATTAAGTTAGTCCCACTGTCTCAAACCACATATTAGAGTTACTTAAAAAAGTTGGGATTTAAAACTTTTTATTTCATCCAAGTCAATCTTGCCAACATCTCTAAAGACTGTCAAGAAATGTATAGGCCTATATGAAATTCTACTGGTACTAGGGTAATAGCCTACCTAGTATATGGAATTATTATGATTGATATGATATATACATAGGAAATACCGATACTAAATTCATGCCATTATTTGATTTTTGTTCAGACCTACCTGCCTTTTAAAAAGTTACAATGGCTTCATTAAGTGGGAAAACAGAAAAAGCGTCGATTGAGCTGGCCTTAAAAGAAGTATTTTATATCCATAGAAACACAGTTAAAGGTTGGTGATATTAAGTTATTCTTGCAAATCAGTAATTACATAAACATTGTTGCCATCTGCGTATAGCTTTGTTTTCAAACAATGATTGATGTCTTGAATTTTTTTTAACACTAATTTTACTGGTATATCGATAGTTATTTATTTAGTAAGAAATGATAATAAATCATAAAAAAAAGCTGCAAAACAAACATAATCTTTTTTCATATAACAATAACATGTTATTCAACTGATTCAGTACCTGTGCTGTAGTTACATGTATGATTTTACCTGTCTCCATTGGTTCTGGTGTTGGTGCTTAAAAGTAGGATGTTGAACCTCATTTCATTCATTTGTTTGATTTCATATTTCAGAATATCAATCAGAACTTGGTCAATGGATAGAAAAATCGGAAGGATTGGATCAAGAAAGGGAAAAGTATGGACTATGGAATTAAAATTTACTTTACTAGGTTTGAATGTGATTAGACAGTCATTCACAGACTTGTTCAAAATAGATAGTGAATGCAATAGACTCAATAATATTGTTCCTTAGATTTATTGAATGGTGGGCTTATTTCCATATAGTTTTCATCTGATTGTAATTGTGGACTTTGGTTCATGACTTCAAATTTGAATAAGATTTGTAAATTGTTAGATGAGTTCCTAAATACACCAACAATTGCATGTGAACATTATAAGAGTCTGCATTTTTCATCAGATTTTAAAGAGAATTTGTATGTTGCTTAAATTTATATCTATAAGATCTGTGATTAGGTTGACTTTGGCTTGGACAGTGGGAACCAAGCATAATGCAAATTGGTAAAATACTTTTGCACAAATTACAGTGTACCGGTATGTTTAATTTACAGACTGTTGGAACAAATTGAAGGTTTAGAGAAGAAAAATGCCAAACTTGAAGAAGAAAAAAATACATTGTGTAACAGCATAGATAAAATATCGTAAGTTGTAAAAAACATGAGCTCTACATGTGTACTAGATATTGAAATCAACATTTTATATGAGTAACATTAGTCATTATTGATACTTTGTCCTATCTTAAAAATCTTGTAGGAGCTTTAAAGTTATTGTCCAAAATTTATACACAGTGTTGGCCGTTTAAGGGCGTGAGATGAAGAACCCTATTGATTGTCAACAATTTTGATAACGGAACGGCCAAAATCATCATCTGATTACCGGTACATTTTTTAAATAGTAAACATTAGGAAAAACTAGAAGCCCTTTATTTAGTTTACAACGAATAAGATGTATCATAAAATAGTTGAAATTATTATCTTTATTGAACTAATTAAAAAATTTCAGATCTAGAAATGATGACAAAGCCTGTACTATGTGTAGTCACCTACAACAGTCTATGAAAGTTATACAAGATGCTTATAAACAAACATTAGAAGAAAAAGATAATATGATTAAATTTTTAAGTAAGTTTCCAGGCATGTTAATCAATTCATTTCCGATGAGTCAATGACTATATAATGATAAAAAAGCACTTTCATGTATACCTAGAACTAAAGAATTAGTGGAGAAACTGGTGAGATCAGTGCAATGAACATGCTTTGATAAGTTCTTGTGATTTCCAGCCTC
The DNA here is from genome assembly GCA_963678685.1 of Patella ulyssiponensis. Taxonomy (NCBI): domain Eukaryota; kingdom Metazoa; phylum Mollusca; class Gastropoda; family Patellidae; genus Patella; species Patella ulyssiponensis. The sequence goes on from OY783229.1 coordinate 56,873,802, forward strand.
CCTTAAATCTAAATTTATACCCAGACAACTGGAGATTGTTTCCTCATAAGATTTTGAACCATATAAGCCTTGTTTAATAAGGTCCACTCGAAGGTAAATGTTGATTATTTTCTTTAGTACTGTTGGGTTGGGTTGATATAAGCCTGATACCAATCATCTTTTAAATGTAAAAAAAAATATATATATATCTGTCTGGTTTATCTGCAGCCTAATACAGTTTAATAGTCTAGTTATCATGTTGATATGTATAATGAGATCATATAACGTTTATGGTTATTCAAATATTGTAGAGTGTGGTCATTGGTGCTAGAAAGTACACTCCAGTTTTATTCACACATGACAAAATACACTGAAGGGACAATCACATTACGTTGTATTTGGATATTAAACACCATTTCAATAACAATATTGTGTTTCTAAATCTATTAAACTGTAATATTAGTTATGCTATTAATTGTTTTCCTTGTCTTATTTTATTAACAGAAGAACAATTAGCAGAAAGATCAGGTCATGTACCATTGGTAGATATGTCAAATCAAATAATATCCAGGTTTGTTGATATTTATCATTCACATTATCAATAATAATCAAAATCACGTACGATTTATATACAGGATTAATTTAAATAAAACAGTCTGATATACAGGAATTAATTAAAGAAAACGGGGATCACGGTGGGTAAGACACTGGCTCACTAGCCTGGAGGTCGGGTGTTCGATCCCTGCATTGGCCGTGAAAGTTCATCCCAATTTTCTGGCGTGATTTCCCCTTGTCAGTGATGCAGGACGGAGGGCCTGACAAGGACAGCTGTTGATCGGATGGTACGAAACACCAAGGTCCAGTGTACACATTGGCGTGCACGTAAAAGATCCCTTGGCAGTTCTAATTGAGTAGGCTGTAGTGCCGATGCAAAATTACCCTCATAGCACAGTGTACAATGTATGGGGATCACGTGGCTAAGTGGGTAAGGCGCTAGCTCGCTAGCCTGGAGGTCGAGTGTTCAATCCCTGCATTGGCCGAGAAAGTTCATCTCGATTTTCCAGCGTGGTTTCCCCTTGTCAGTGATGCAGAACGGAGGGCCTGACAAGGATAGCTGCCTAGTCGTTCAGATGGGACGAAAAACCGAGGTCCCGTGTACACATTGGAGTGCACGTAAAAGATCCCTTAGCAGTTGGAATTCGATATAAGAGTAGGCCATAGTGCCGCTGCCCGGGCAAAATTTCCCTCATATCACACTGTATGGCGTATGCCCGTCTTCCATTAGCCCAGGTTAGGTGCATAAGAGTAGGACGTTAAACCCCATTTCATTTCATTTCGTACAATGTATGGCGATGTCGTCTTCATTAGCCCAGTTTAGGAGCAGAACAGTTGGACGTCAAACCACATTTCATTTCATTTAAAGAAAACAATATATGAAATATACAGTCCTTTTAATACACCCATAAAACTATAAGTCTTTAGTTTATTTTCTGTAACCAGAAGATTAAAAATCTTTGACAGTATTTAACACTTCATAGTGACAAAAATATTTTTCATAGGGAAGTCATTTCGGGGACTCCTACAAAATTGATCCCTGGAATTATCAAAAGTAGTGGACCAAATCCTCAAAGGAAGAAATCTAGTCCTGATTCTACTGTAAATAGTGCTAAGAAAAAGTCACAACAACAGCAACAGACTGGCAAACAATCTCAAGAAGAAGGGGGTGATAACTTAAAGAATGATAATTTAAGATCCAAAAATAAAAGAGCAAGATATAAAGAGGTTTGTGTTCTTTTAATTACTACTTTATTTTAAAATAAAAATAATTAGTATATTCTTCAGTAACCTGATGTTTTGCTTTTCAAGTACCATTATCATGGTTTCAAACAACTGTATAACGCTCTATGATATGTTTTCAAAAAAAAATATAAATGTTCCATTGCCAGGTGTAGTTGGAAATAAAGGTTTTGATTAAAAGTTATCTTGTGCCTTGATAAACCTGTCTTTAACCCATACACCCATGTGGAGTGATAATAGAATTGCCGTGCATTGAATTTACTTCTTTGACAAAGTATAGTCACCTTTGTCAAGGCACTCGTTTAAAAACTGTATTTACATTTTTGCCAAGTGATGTGGATACCTAAACTGAGACTTACCCTTAAACTTTTTCCATTACTTTTTCTCTTCAGGATGTATCACCTACATATAAAAAACTAAAATTTTCTCCTGGTTCAGAAATCAGTGAAAAAGATAGAAATTCATCAGAAAATACTTCTCCAGATTTGGCTCCAAAAGTAAAACTTAAAAAGTCAAGCCAGAATAGTACTGGTAGTGCTAAAAGTAGGGAATCCAGTAGTGCTAAAAGTGAGGAATCAACTGCTTCAAGTGGAAAAATCCAACATGATACAAATGGCAAAAGACCAAGAAGTAATCGTCTAACTACAAAAAAGAAAACTTCGCCTTCTGTCATCAAGTCAAAGGGAGATAATTTTGTTCCTGAAACTTGTTTTTATCAAACACTGAACAATTCACACACTAATGAAGAAATGGCTGATTCTGATCATGGTGAGGGTGAGGGTGATAAAATAGCAAATATCGTTGTTCCTGAAACTTTAGGTATGGGAACATACAGTTCCTATAGTGATGAAAGCGATGATGATTTAAACACGGAAAAAACTGTAGTATCCCAAATTAATAAAGGAACATCTGGTGATATTCTGTCCAAATCTAAGATTAGAGCAATTAATCATAGAGCTTCCAAAAGTTTCATGGATGACACTACTGATATTCTCAACAGTCCAGTTTCAGATACTAGTGAACCTGAAGTAAATAAGAGCAGACTCCATCCTTCCTTGAATGTCAGTGTTACTGAAAATCCTGACAATGAATTGGATGATATTCCAGACTCTGGTTATACCAGTCGAATCGAGAAATTGAACCACACAGGAAACATAGACAAATCTCAAACCAGATGTGGAAACTCAAAATCCAAAACTAAAAAACATATTGATTTTGAAGAAACTTTGATTAAAGACATATTGTCTGAGAATAGCAAGCAAAGACCATTATCTATTGATATACCTCAAGAAATGAAGAAGACGTCTACTCATATCTCGCCAGTATTTACTCGATCAAATGACAATTCTAAAAATAAAATGGACGGACGGCATGATTTGGCAGAAGTGTCTGATTTGGAGGAACCAGCATCTCCGTTGCTTTTACAATCAGGAAAATGTTTCAAACCCCAGATGACGGAAAGTGATCCTTTCCCTAGAGTTTTACGAAACTCAAAATCTTCAAAGACAAAAAAGATAGCATCCTCGTCTGAAAAGAAGGAATCAAAGACAACATCACAGGAATTAAATGTATCTAAATCCAAGAAAAAGGGCTCCTCTAAAAATGCAATCATTGATATTCCAGATTCTAGCTTGAAACAAACAACTTTAAGTCAAGTTTTCAACAACAGTCCTAAAAGGATCGTCCCGTCTGTTGAATCAGAGTTAGAACGTAAAAAGATTGAAGAAGCGATTAGATTGTCACTTCTAGAATTTCAAACCACCTCTCAAGAATATAACACTAAACAACAAGCAAAAGGTAAACGAGTCAATGATGAGATGGATGGTATTGAAATGTTTAAAAAGCCTTTATCATCTACCAAAATGTCAACACCTCGCAAAAGACGACCCAGTGCCAACAAGCATAGTTCGTTGAACTCACCGAATAAAAACTATAAATCGCCAAATAAATCTCTCGATCCTGATGAAACAGTGGCTCCATCTCCTGACAGTCAACCGATCATACCACTAAGACGATCGCCAAGGAAATCCTCACCAATGAAGTCTTACCTACGAACAATTAAACCTCCAAGTTTTGATCAGTCTTTAGGAGATTTGGATGAAACTGTTGCACCATCACCCATTGCTTTAATTAACACAAAAGAGCAGACTCCATCAGATGATAATTGTAGAGCAGGATTAAATAGAAGTATTGGACCAGATGTTCGACTAACTCAGTACTGTGAAGACAGTGAGTCTATAGATCCATTAAAAGCTTCTCCCACTTTGAAGAAGCAGACTAAAAAGAAGCTGACCACCAACTCTAAAAATAACAGGCAAACTTTAGACAGGACATTAAATGAAGAATCTCAAAGTCTATCCTGTAGCTCTAAAAGTTTTAAATTTGGTGCCAGAAGACCAAGAACTAAAACCATGGAAACACAGGATGAAGGTAAATTGACAATTTAGTTTTGTTTGTTTAAGGGGCACACTTGATTTGGCTACTATCTAATCTGTCGACTATACATTTGAATCTGGCAGGTATCATTTAGTTCTTGTACAAAATTTGTGACACATCATCTATATTTTAAAAACAAACTACAGTTCTTTTCAGTGAGTTTAGCCCGGGGTCAGTAACAATCATGTAGTTATGGGTTCATAGCCCTAATACAAACTCAGTTTAATAATCCCCGCCTTTCTCTCGAGAGGCAGTTGACCCTGAAGATCTTGTGTTTAGTTTGTGATAGAAATTTCTTAGATTACAATGTGGTGTAAAAAATCAGAAAAAATTTAATTGAAACAAAATTGTAGTTCAAAATGTTAAAATGTCCTCATAATCCTTTTCTTTATAATTCATCCTACCGTTGGACGCTCTTTTAAAGTTCTTCATTGAAGTAAATTCAGAACTCCCCCAGCTGAAGAAAATATATTAATACTGTTAAAATATTCCAATCACAGATATTGAAGATGAAGGTGAAGAAGAAGAAGGGAATGGAGGAACATTAAAAGAAGATATAATTATGGATGATGATCATGTTGAAGAACAACCTTCTTTTGATTCTAGTTTTGATAGGTACTATAAATGATTTATTTTTCATGAATAGTTTTTTATACACATACATTTTATGTAGAAATGAAATGAAATTGGTTTTGATGTCCTACTAGGGAAATTTTGCCCTGACAAAATAGCTACATTTTGAATTCCACTTCTAATAGTAAGTGCAGGGGGACTGCACCACACACAATTTTACACAGAAACAAATATATGGACAAGACATCATACTCAGAGACCACAAACAAACAATTCAAAAAGAGTGAATGGATTAGGGGGCTAGCCGTAAGCATCCACTGCACTGTACAGTCCCGGGCCTGTAGTGACACAGACTTCACTCATATTTGAAAAGAAAAATAGGGAATACAACTCAGAGAAATAATTGTATAATGTCAGCATGAGTCATGATCTGTTTTATGTTGCATGAAATACTAATGCAAGCATATTGTATTTATTCCACTATACAAGTAACCACACCGGTGAAATGTATCGGAAGTAGTTCAAAAACCTAAATGCACTAGATCAATAAAGTCTTCTTTTACGTGTATGCCAATGTGTTCACAGGATCTTGTTTTTTTTGTACCATCTGTATGACTAGATACTGTTCACGAATCACTGACAAGAGAATACCAGGATCAATCCAGGGAACTTGCACTAATCAATAAACCACACGTTTAATGTAGACAGTATATAGTTATCACATGCGTTGTCCATCATCCTACTTTTTCTGTGAGCACTTATTAGATTTTTTTTTTCAAATTTGCAGTTGATCATGATTTTATTGTTTGTTTAAGAAGTTATCTCATTTGAACTCTATAAAATTTATTGGTCAGAATATCTCTTCAGAAACAATAGAATTCATATTGTTTGAAACACTAATTTTTTTTTTTTTGTCAGAGTGAACAAGAAAAAGGGTACAGAATTTGCTCATGTTAAAGTTGTTAAAAAACAAGATGAAAGAAGAAAGTTAAAAGGACATAGTTGTAAAGAGTGTTATGAGGTAAGTTCATGTCCTTGACAGTTGGAATTCGATATAAGAGTAGTAATGTAGTGGCGCTGTCTGGGCAAAATTTCCCTCATAGCATACTGAATGGCATATGCCCGTATTCATTATCCCAGTTCAGAGGTGTTGTTGAATGGAAAACGGGGTAGTTAGAAACTTAAAAAAATTGTCTAAAGGGAAGTTAAAAGTTATTTTAAATTTTAGCCGAATATAATACTATAATTTATTGTCAGTGTTATTTATTATGTTTGTTGTGTATTTTTATAGTATTACAAGTCAACAGGAATGTCAGAAGATGAAATACAAAGTCGAATTCAAGATTGTTCACGACATAGAGCTGATTATATCCCGCCTGATACTCCGGAACATTTCTGGTCTATTGGTTTCCCTGACACACAAGAATGTCATGAACGAGGTACATTATAGTGTAATATCCTATCTAGTTCTTTTTGTTTTTGAAATGGTCGGTTATATAAAACATGATAACAATTTCAGCAAGTTGACAGCAACCAATGGGGGGGGGGGATCCTGTTAAGTGTATAGGACCTACCCCATATTCCTGAAGTCTGAGGCATCGCTTCTATTTTGTCCATTTGACCAGTGGTGTAGTGGTAATTCAACAACTAGGTGGTTTATCCAAAAGAAAGCTGATCACCCGTGAAGAGCATCTGTATCCGCCAGACTTAAAACTATAAAATGGGCTTATTTTTAAAAGTAGAAAGGGCAAATTTGATTGAAAAGTAAATTTTATTCTCTCCGTACTATGTTGGTGACACCCACAGTCCCCCACTGAATAATACTTGATAATTTCTTATCTGAATCATGTCTATTATCTGTACATTAGCTTATATTGTTATTTTTCTAGACTTGAGTCGCCATTAAAATGCCCACGGTTCAGTACCCAGCAAAGGAAGAAACATGTCAACATTTCACAAGACAGGTTCCCACATGTAACAATTTGAGACTAACATGACTTACGGTTTCCCTCTGTTGGTTTATTCTTGCGTAAACTATATTTTAATTTATTTTGAAGGTTATGCACAAATTGAGAGGAATACAAAACCATCTAACTATCGACGGAAACGTCAACTACAGAAAAAATTTAAATCAAAAGTTGAAGAAAATGATGGTGGTGGAAGGGATGCTGAACAAGAAGAGGATTTAATCTTTAAATAATATTTTATAGTATATGTTGTAGTAGTGCCTTATTTATACAGTGTAAGTTTATATATAATCTGGACATTTACAGATAAAAATTATTGTAAACATTCGAGAATAATACATGGTCAGTTATCACAACAAATCGATTAGGTTATGAGTTCTTAAAATGGACGTTAAAGGCACAAAAAGACTGGCCATTCACACATATTTCAAATTTCAAAATATGCACCGTTTTAATATAAAGGCTGTTGTTATTTTGTAATTATTACAACGACGCCTGAATATAAAAAGACCTTCATGTAGAAGGTGCTGAGGAGAATAGGAAGCTCAATTTTTATTACTATATTTGTCAAAGACAGATACAGATGACCGAATGCAATAAATAAACCATTGTAAACTTAAAATGATTTTAACTTATGTTATTATAAAATTACCTCTGATTGTGCATAGTATTAAACTCATTAGAAATTTGCAGATACAAATTTCCTTATAAATGTGAATAAATAATGAACCAGCAAAAGGTTTTCATTATTTAATTTTGTCTGCGACAATATCATGAACAATAAATTTCTGAATAAATGCATTTTCAGAATCTGCACTGATGTACTCAGTTTATTATTACGATAAACAAACATTGAAGATATTTTGTTATTTGTTTCAGAAACTTGACATGGTGTAATCATTGAAATGGTGGAATCATCCCCTTTAAATATACATCTGGAATCATAAATACCTTTAAACCTATTTATAGAATCAACATAGGAAACAAAATTATTAATGTGCTACACTTATTTGTTACAAAGAATTAAATGTACTGCTCTATGTTTGCAGTCAGATTATGAATTTATTTGTTATATTAATATTATGTACACAGATTAAATCTTGAATCAAGTAATCTAGTAATTAAAAGAATCCTGATTAAAAATATTGAAGTTATGTATTTATTTATTAGTAAAAATGGAATTTTGTTTTATTATTTTCTAGGAATGTAATAATGCATAAAATTTTTGTTAGAAAGAGTTTATATGTACTGATATTTATAATTTTTTTCCAAAATAATCACAGAAATGATATAATAAATATATTAAACTTAATTTGATGACTTTTATTCTTGCTGGCATCCAAAATAGTACTTTAGATTCTCTGTGATGAATTTAAACCATACTGTCAATGACTCTGATGCTGAGACATTATGCAGCTGAAATGTTTGGCATGATGGTAGACTGAATATTTTCGAACACAACAAAAGTAACAACCCATGAGGGACGTAACTACTTTACTTAACAGGGAAGCATAGACACTAGAGGTAGAAATCTAAAGTCAACAACCGATTAATTCAGAATTGGTCAAACGTGGAGCCATTCCACAGAGCACAATCTGCCACAAAAGGTGAACCCATGGAGACCTCTAAGCAGTACAGGGAGCTGGCTGCATGTGATGCTGCAAATGGTGTTACAATCTTGTTGACTTATTGGCATGTTTCCGTCCAGAACTGTCGGTTGGAAAGGAATGGTACTCCTGATGACCCTGAAGTAACCCATATCCACATTCTTGGAAATGAAATTTAACGTCCTACTCTTCTGCAACTAACCTGGGCTAATGGAAGACGCCATACAGTGTGCTATGAGGGAAATTTTCCCTGGGCAGCGGTGCTACAGCCTACTCTTATATCGAATTCCAACTTTAACGTGCACGCCAATGTGTACATGGGACCTTGGTTTTTTGTCCCATCCAAATGACTAGACAGCTGTCCTTGTCAGGCCCTCCATTCTGCATTACTGACAAGGGGAAATCACGCCGTAAAATCGAGATGAACTTTCTTGGCCAATGCAGGGATCGAACACCCGACCCTCCAGGCTAGTGAGCCAGCGCCTTACCCACTTAGTCACATGATCCCCCCACATTCTTGGTCTTGACCTCAGTTGCCATAGATGCATCTTTCACAGAACTGTAAGAGTTGTACTCACTGTAGCTTCTTAAAAGCACCCAGAAAGTGATGATTATCAACTTTCCTGATTTTTGTTTGAGGGAATTGATCTTTGGTGTGGTAACACATACTGTTGGGATTTTTCAGGAGGAACCCTATGGAAATTCCCAGTAGAACACTGGTTTTGGGCAAAGTTATTCTGGTCTTTGAAATCTTGTTAACACTCCACAGACAGTATTTGGGATAATTTTATAATTAGCTAAGATTGCTCAGCTTGTCGTAAGAACGAAAGTGATGAAAACAATTTTAACAGATTTATTGACTTGATAGGATATTGGGATTGTTTATGAGGTGGTAATATATCAGGTGTTCAGTTATTAATAAGAGAGAGATATGTAGTTTAACCTCCACTTGACATAAACCAGGTCATTTTGGGACTAACATGAGTAAATTTTACTTTAATAATTTGCTTGCACATAGGGGTCTGTAGCGGTCTGTAGCAGAGGACCTGGAGAAAACCCATGAGGTTGGACAGGCAAGGTACAACCAGGGAATTGAAACCACACCAGTTGACTCAATGACAGATATAAAATAAAGTGCCACAGCAGGTCACATTAGGATTGTCTTCATAAAATAGGGGGCTTGGGTAGCCGTATGGTTAGTGTGTACGCACTGTATCATACGGCCTGCCATTGAGTCAACTGACGTGGTTTCGAATCCCCGGTTGTACATGGCAAGAAGTAGGGTCGCATGTCCACCCTCATGGGTTTTCCCCGGGTACTCCGGTTTCCTCCAACTGCTAAAGACCCCTACGCGCAAGCGAATTATTGAAATAAAATTGAACCATGTGTTAGTCCTGAAATGACCTAGTTTGTGTCAAGTGGACGTTAAACCCCATTTCTCTCTCTCTTCATAAAAATAACACAGAAGCGAATAGACATATTTAATTTTTTTGAAGATTTTATAAATATATTGAAACAAGTAATGGATATGAAATGTCTTTTTATTTCTTTCTAGATTTTCCTCCTCCACCCCCACCTCTTCCTCCCCCACCTCTTCCTCCTCCTCCACCTCCTCTTCCTCCACCACCCTTTCCTCCTTTACTACCACCCTTCGCTTTCTTATGTTTATAATTCTCATAATTATGTATTCTTTCTTTTCTGCCTCTCTCTTTCAAAATCTCATCTTTACTTTTTATTTCTCTCTTTTTAAATCTTTGTTTATCTTTAACTGGTTGTCCCTTCATACCTTTAGTATGAACTGAAATAAGATATATACACATATAATAATAAAATGTTTACAATCTTGTCATCTCTACAATGTATCTTTTTTCATTGAGATAAGAGAGAATCCATTTTGAACATGTATTTGTCATTAAGTTGCTGTCTATTTATCATAAATATCGAAGCCTACGTAAATTCCTGGATTACCCGCTGCCATCTTCTTTCTCAATGTTCTCACAACAATTAGACATTAAACCCACAGTGCTCCTTACATCACTCCATGAGAAACACTCACAGTTTCTGTTTTTTGTGCGCTCAGGGATTACAGTATTTTTCTAGTGCGATTGGGTGTTTCTTTTGTGGGGAATGTATTTTTAAGACTGGTGTATAAAAAATGTTAGAAACTTACATCTTCTGTTAGTACCCATGACTGTAAAATGTTTATTTTCTTGTTGTTTATCATCATCAAAATTATTATCTTCAATCCTGTTCTTCTTCTTCCAATCATCATAAGTAAACATAGGTCAAGGTCAAATAACATGAAAATATATCTATGTTTGTACAATAAAATATGAATTTTAAAAAATTATTAAAAAATTTAAATGACATAAAATATTGTGTTGTGATTACAAAATAGTTAGAGAAAGAGAGAGACACAAGATCAGCAGACAGCACTTTAGACCACTAGGTCTAATAACTCTAAATTGTTTCCACCACACTGAATTTAGATTTTTTTTTTTTAGAAAAGATTAGCCATTAAAATGTTCTGTTTTGTAAAACTTTATGGTTGAAGTTTTTATTGAGCTATTCTTAAAAGCCTCCCGAATTACCAATGCTGGCGAGTCAGATCTATATATACGCAATTTAGATATATATTATTTCAATCAGATTGACCAAGGAATGAATGGGATATACATGTCCAAGAAACAATCACATATATTTTTAAAGGATATACACTTGATTTATATGAAGCAGGAATCCAAGCTCCACTTTCTGTTCGTATTTTCTTTTTAGTAGGATCATTACTCCCGCCATCTTTAACATATCTCTTTCGCTTCCTGTCCCATTTAGATTGACTTCTCTGGTTACGTATTGTATCAACATCGTCCCCAACTATTTCTATTTCTGCTCCAGCGACTTCACGATCAAATCCTCCTAAACTAAACCTAACAATATATAAGAATAAAACTTATGTACAATTAAAACTCATAAGATCAAACTTCAAAGGCTTACACATTTTCATTCGAGGAAAAGCAAGATTTGAATTAGCTATGGATCAACCAACCTAATACATGATAAAAATAATGTAAATCTGATAGAATCGTCCTGATGCCAAGTATCAGTTGAAGACTGAAATGAAGAGAAGATTTTAGAAAATGATAAACAATGTGATCATAATAAGTAATAAAAGTGAAATCTAAAATAAAACTCACCCTTTTTCTGTTTGATAATCAGCAGGTTGATAAGATAAATAATTTTCTTCATCACGTCCCAGTTTTTCTCGTTTTTTCTTCTTTCTGCTGGGGTCGTTATATTTTGTTGAAGCTCTACCATCTATGACTGTACTAAACACTGCCTAGAAACAACAATATAGTTTTAGGTAACATGAAAAATCATCTCTACAAATCAATAATTATCCAACTACCGAGGAGAACAGTCTGGTCAAAAAAGTGTAAATTATGTTTGCTTATTTTCTTTTTATTTTGTAGAAATATCTTCACCTTTTTGTATTTGAAATCACTTCGCTTGATATATTGAAAAAATTGAACAGATGTTGGTTTAATTACCTGTATTTGATCAGCATTTGTCTCATTTTCTTCACTGTGTGTGTTTTTTGTGTTTCTTTTAGACGATTCGTCTACAGATTGTTCGGATCTTTTATTATTTGATGATATGACCGTCTGATGTTTAGCTCGTTTTTCTCTCATTATATCAGAACTCTTTGTTTTAGCTGTGTTACTCATTTCAAATACCGTCTGAAATATCATAGACAAAACCAAAATAATAACAAGATATAGAAACAAATCAAGCATTCTGAGAGTATTGCTAAAGCAATACATGTCTCCCTACAACTATTACAATACAAGTATAAGTGTAGGGGATCACACTACACACAAACAAAACTGACAAGACCAGCCGGCAGATAAGACACAGACATTAAATGTAATAAAAAAAGAGAGAGAGAAATGGGATTTAATGTCCACATGACAAACAAACTAGGTCATTTCGGGAATAACATATGGTTTAATTTTATTTCAAAAATTTGCTTTTTGGCAGTGGAAAGAAACCTGAGGACCAGGAGAAAACCCAAGAGGTTGGACAAGCGACCCCACTCCTTTTCTCATTCAAGCTGCGCATCGAAACTCAATGAAAGTCATTTATGATACAACGAACACACATTAACCATTAGGCCATCCAACCCATTGCAAGTAATAAACATCACATGTTGATTCAAGAGAATGAATCCATTGGTCTATTCACTGTGCTATACAGTTCTGACCCTGTAATGATATAAGACAAGAATGTGACAGTCTTGTAGCCGCTGATACTGTGAATACATTTCTGGGAATATATAATCCAAAAGGAAGAAAGTCTGTAGAAATTTTCTACAAAAAGAAACATTACTTACTGAACGACTTTTGTATGTTTTTAAGGCATTTAACAGTTTTTGTTGTGCTTCATCACCATCATCGACTTTTGATCCTAAATATAGACAACCATAATTTTATATTATAAATATGCATTACCATATAGATATATGTATGTCTCTTAACTTCAACCATGAGAAATGGGTTGTTCTGTGTATTATGTGGATCACTCAATTAAATCTGAAGACATCTTTATCAAAAGTGTGTTCTAGGCCTGTGACGACAGCATGATAATAATCTTTGGCCTTGATAATACAGCCAGTGAAATGACCCAGGCTTTTAAACAAATTTCCGGCATGTTATCAAAGGATTTGATCAAGTAAGTTACACTTTTACAGTAGTAAATCCTCAATAACTGAATAAATTTGAAGCAGCAGGTTTTGGTGAACTGTTCATTCATGATCACCCGGCGTATTGGTGTACACTTATGTTAAACTGGATGAATTGAACAAACTGTTTATCTATAGCTACACCAAAATTAACTTACGATAAATAGGATGTACACCTAATATCACTCCTTCATTCTCCATTTGTTTGACACGTTTTACTGATTCTGCTGCTGGGTTGGGTCGTGATCTTTGATATTGTTTATAGGCATTGCTACATACTCTCTTCATTTCAGTCTGGAACGACGAGAAACAAATATCCCAATGATTAGAACAAAGACACAAAATAGGTATATCAGTCACTCTTAGACTTACATATATTAATTTTTATATGTTATGCTGCTATGGGCACATAAGCCATGAGATGGATGTAGACATATTTGAAACGATTATATATGTTTACACATATCATCATAAATAAAAATACACAATTTAAATGAAAACCAAACCCAACACTTTCAAAACAGACAATTCAATGTGCCACCTGCATCTGACAGCTGAACTACTGCCATCTGCATATGAAAACTGGACTACAAAGCTGACAATTGATTTACCTACACACTTGCCTTTTCTAAATACCTTGATTTCGAACCGTGTTTAGTTATGTCATACCAGATTGCTAAATTAGTTTAATATCTCATATCAGACCGCTAAATTAGTGACATGACTTTGGTCTAATTAATGCTATACTTACCATATCATGTGATTCCGAATGCCATTGCTGTAATGTCTGTATATCTGATTCTAAGAAATTAGCAGGATAAGTTCCATATAATCCATTATCATCTATAAAATAATAAATAACTGTTTTACTTGACTGTTTCATCTCACAATGATATTAAAATCACTCTGCATCATTTTAAGCTATAGGAGTCTCTTGCAAACAACAATATTGTGAAAGATGACAAATATGATAATTTAGGGAAAAATGCAAATGATGCATTGTCACTTTCATATAATTTTTATGATGTAAAAAGTTATAATTTAGTCCAAAACTATTTAATGGAATCCACTAACAAAATACTACCAAGTTTATTGTGGCGAAAAAAGATACTCATTCATGTATACACATTTGAATTTGTGGTAAAGTTTAAAAAATTAATAAAATAAACATATTTAGAAGATTATACCATCATATTTTGCACGGGGTTTAACTAGATTTAATGGATGGCCAAGAAAGACGTGTAAATCTATCAGATATTGTACATCATCTGGTGATATTATAGAAAATGCTGTTCCTGTTCTACCAGCTCTTGCTACTCGACCTAAAATATACAAAATATAGACCATTAACATGATATGAAATGAAATGAAAAGGTTAAAACTAACGAATGTTTTATCGTTTTCATTCTATCATCACATGTACAATGCGTAAGAGGAGCATTTTGCCAGTACAGCAGTAATTTCATCTGCTCATAATATCTCTGCAGATTAAGGACTTTACTATTTGACAAAAGTATGTTAATAGACAAACACAAGCTGTTGTTGTCCATGCATATAAAGACTTTAGAAACTGTCATTTGATTTTTAACTTTCCCTTAAGTTCAACTTTTATAAGAGTCCAGGTTATAGACTGGAATCAATTAGCTATCCTTAGCGTATTATCTATTTCTTTATAATTTATAGCTACCAAATAATATATTTGTAGCATAATTCAAATTAATGAATTCACTTACCTACTCTATGTACAAATAATTTAGCTTTTGCAGGAAAATTATAATTGATAACATTATCTAACATAGGTATATCTATTCCTCTAGCAGCTAAATCAGTGACTATCATAACTCTTACTTTCTTCATCTGAAATTTACCTACAGCTATCTTTCTAGCTGTTGGATCTAAAGAACTATAAATATAGCTACAAGTTATACCAGCCTTTTCTAAAATCTGAAAGTAGGAAAACATACACATAATCCATACTAGTACTTTTAACAACTGTCTACTATTAATTAATAATAATTGCAAGCCTGGGATTAAGGCACATGTCACAGAAATCCTGTTCAAGCAGATTTGTCTTTTGCAATGTGAAGCAATTACTGTCGATGAATGATATGCCAGGTGCGACAACAATAAACGATGTAAATATACATCAAATCATTATAAGTAAGTGTCCTAAAACCAATTTTTTAGGTTCCATCCATCAATCCAGAAACATCTAAGTATTGCTTTCCTAAGTAATTCCATGTGCATTCTTTCAGGCGAAAAAGTAGGTTTAATGCAAATGTAATGTAATGTTTCAATGTTATCATTTTAACACAGATTTATTTGATTTGGTATAACTATAAAAGGCGGCAAATTTTAAACTTGTAATTAACTTTATTTACATACTAGTAGTACGGGTTAATATAATAACAATGTATAACATTATTTACATGGGATTCACAAAATTTTCAGCAATATTGTTGTACACATGGAAATAAAAAGAGTAACACGCAGAAACACAGTGTAAATGGAAAACAAGCCTAAAATAAACAGCCAGCTAGTCATTGTTCAAACTTATGCTTACCAAATTAAGATATTCAACATGATGTTTTGTAGCAGCAAATACAAAGGCTTGTTCTTTGTTAGGTATTATATTCTGTAATAAATTGACTAATAAAGCTGGTTTATCTTCAGATCTACATGATAAATATACAGTCTGAAAAACAAATTAAAAGACAGAGTTCAATCAAAATACAAAAGACTTTTAAAGTCACAATAATTCAAGACGTAAAGATATAAATAGACATTCAGGCTATCTGAATTGATTTTACATCGGGTCTGTACAAATTAGATTGCATCCATATTTTCAAGTAACTCTGCCAAGCCATCTCTAAGATGTTTTAGCTTTCCATTTACAAATCTAATTATATTTTGAATATAATTACTTTTCCCAATCATCAGTCAACACAGCTTGTTCACCATATTTAATTACAAAACAATTCTACTCACAACTGTAACAGTACTGGATTGGAATCCATCTTTACAGTTAAAAAAAGTATTGTTATATTCTAACAAGGAATCCAATACCCATAACTAATGAATACAATACCATCACAACTAATTTACCTTTAAATGTTCACTAAGTTTATTATCTACATCTAATCTGATTAAAGTTGGATCTGATAATCCAGCTTTAGCAAATTCCACCAGTTGTTTAGGAAGTGTAGCAGAGAACAATAAGGTCTGTCTGGAATCAGGTAATCTGTGAATTATCTCGTGTAATTGTTCTTGAAATCCCATCTCAAATAACCTTTAAAAAAACATCGGTTGCAATGTATGCTCATCAGTCACTAACTCGTCCCTGCTTTCATTAGCTTAAAAGCTTATATAGATTTAAGAAAGAAAGGGTAATAATCAAGATTTCGTAACAAAGGGGCACAACTGTATATTTTACCAGTGGTCTGAGATATTAAAACCCAATCTACAAATTATAGAACAGAGTTGACCAATGATGAGAGGTAAAGTTGACCCCAGGGCACCCACCCCTGTATCATTAACATACAGAACAGAAAGAGTAGTATATTTTTTTATTTCATAAAAGAATCTGAGTTATTGAATAAGATAATCTGGTGATGAAGACGAGTAAATATAGATTTGATTGATCTATATCAGTACTCACCGATCAGCTTCATCAAATACCACATACTCAATGGATTTCAATTTTAAATTCATCTCCATGGTAACATGTAAAAATCTTCCTGGTGTTGCTATAATTCTGTCAAACAAATAAATGACTTCATAATTTTTTCTAACATAAAAGTTGAGGGGTGCTGGAGCAACCCATTGATGTTCGAAAGAAAGCCATACACTTGGTAACAGAAAATAATATTGAGACTAGTGAGACTGACTTACACTAGTATTATTCTTTCTGCTTTACCGAAATGTTGGAGTTGTACTGACCCTAGCTTTTTTAAAGACATATTTCATACACCATGTCTGCATCATAAAGTTGTGTGTAATATTAAACATCCCTATTCTGTCAATTTTAATTTTTTTGAGTTTGAGAGAATTCATCCATGGCGTTACTGTGAAAACATCATAATACTGAGGTTGACTTCCACTAGTATTAGTCTTTTACACTTTCCTCAGGTTTAAGATGCTAATAATATACTTACATGTCAGGATTTTCATGCAGTGCTGAAAACTGTTGCTCCATTCTGGAAAATAAATGTGATGTTTTTGTAAAATCAGTTCACCTGCACAGTGAATATATTGGACTCTTGGCTCCACATATTACGAGTACATTTTCAAATATCAATCGACATAATCTAAAATTATATTCTGCACAGTTTTGATGTCTCATCTTTTGCTCTGACTCATATGACATAGTCCAATCTGCTGACACAACCAACCTTAGACACAAGGCTAGGAATACAATTGAGCTAAGACAAAAACCTAAAGAGGAACTTTATAATCAATAAGTTCAAAAGTATGAGCCATACTGTCTCGTAACTCAATACATTCCTGATAGAGTAAGAACTCTTCTTGTCAGTTAACATTATCTGAATAATTTAAGTTAGTTTGAACAGGTATTCTGATATGTTGAGAGTCTAAGAGATGTAAAGAAACTTACCTATCACCACCCAGAATTACAGCTGCCCTTAAATCTGTCTGTTTACCAATCTGAAAAGTATTGATATGTATGAGAAAACTAGACATTCAGACGGCATCAATACTAGCCAGAAACAACATGGATTTATAACATAAAATATAACAAGTCACATATAAACTATTTTGGTGATCATATCCAACCATACTTAAATCTGTTTCTTTTTTTGAGACTAACAAAGGTCAATATTATGTTAACCTCTTTTGTAAATTTGAGAGTTTGTAAAGCTAATTCTCTCGTTGGTGACATTATCATAGCCCTGGCACCATTAGAAGAATGAATTTTCAAGTGTTCAAACATTGGTATCAGGAAAGCAGCAGTTTTTCCACTTCCTGTTCTTGCCATAGCAACCACATCTTTACCATTCATGATGATTGGAATTGTCTGCAAGGAAAAGATGATCAATTGAAAAAAGAATATAGCATAGAATTTATTAGATGTAAAATATAATTCTCATTTTCTAAAGCGCATCAACTGTCATTTAGACCTCCCCTTTTCTCAAAATCATTATGTCAGATAAATGAAACGACGTCTACTTGACAAAATGCAAATCAATTCTTTTTTTTAAATACAAACAATCTCATTATTTTGACCTTGATATTACTGAAGAAAATGGCCTGTCTTTAATGAAATTTTGAAATTGGTTTAAAGCGTATTGGGAAATTAACTTGAATTTAAATGACTTTCTGAAATGTATACCCAACTGACTGTTTAAAATATATTTTACCCACTAAAATAGAAATACATGTACAAGTAATTTACCTTTCTTTGAATTGGAGTTGGTATTTTATAGCCTTTTCTTTGAATGCCTTTGAATACATTACTGGAAAGTCCTGAAATGCAGTGAAAGATATTCAATTACTTCCTGAAAAATTTCAAACATATTCTAAGGTTAAAAGTATAACTTCTGAGACATACGGCATTATATGAATACATGCAATAGGAAATACTGAAAAAATGTTAAATAAAAATTATGTTATCTTAACTGTAAAAAAAACAAAAATAGCCACATCATTCACATGTATCTCAAAAGTCAAACAATGTTCCATTTTAATATATATATATATAACGACTATTGCTATCAGGAGGTTATCAACTACATTAATATAAAACATAATGATAGATTTGAACAATTTATTAATCAAAATTATGTTAATGATAGAACTTGGTATCAAACTCTATATTCAATTTTTATTCTGGCAGGCAGCGGCTTAAATGTACCAATTAAAAAAAAATCATATTGGAAAATTAAGACATTTCAATGTTTCCATTCTCTGTTAACTTGCTACCTTATTCCAAAGCCCAGCATTTCCTATGTTGAGAATACTAAATTACCCATGGATTGAAAGCCACCAGATTTCTTTTTCTTTCTGTTTTGAGATTTGACTTGATCTCTTGTACTGGCAAGTTCATCCTCAAAATTTTCTTCGTATTCTTCATCGTGTTCGTACTAAAGAAATTAAAACCAATGTACAGTTATCATTATCAATATTATCATAAAATTAGTAATCGTGGACCTTGTCATTAAGACTGAGCATATGATGACTTTTGAATAAAAATTCTTAATTTAAGCCTAAGGCATATGTTACATGGATAGGGTAGCTACAGACTATTTGGAAATGGTGTGAGAGCGAGAGATTTAGGTTTAACATCTATTTAACAAAACTAGGACATTTAATGCCCATCACGTGGTACAACATTACTTCAATAATTTGCATGCACGTAATTGTCTTTATAACAGCGTGGGGAGGGGGAGTGTGACGGAGGGAAATCCCAAGGTTGGACAGATGACCCCACTCCTGGGAATCAAAACTGTGCCACTCAACTCAATGGCAGACCGTGATCTAAAGCACAAGCGTCAGACCATTGGTCCACCACACTCAACTGAAATATTAGTTGATTTTGATGAATCTGGTTAATGGCTTTAAACTTGAATAAAGTTAAAGTATTATCATTATGTAGGCTACACAAAAATACAATTTAAATTTTCATCAATGAATTTAATTTATGTTATGAAATCAGGCATCATTTTTTTTTACTGCAACACTTTCAAAGAGGTTGCAGCCTCATTTATATTAAATCTAGTTATACCTTTTTATTTGAAAACTTGTTAGAAACAACCTCCAATTCTTCTTGGTCGTCTTCCATCCCCATTTGTTCGTCATCACCACTATCTATATCGTCATAATCATCAGGATCTTCTCTCTTTTTTCTCTTGGAAAATGTCTTTTTCTTACTCGATTTAAATTTACTTGGGGAACTCGATGGTTTAGTTGTTTTGCGGTTGCTATTAATTTTAGACTTTTTGGTCGGAGCTGATTTCTGAGCCTTTACTTTTGTCATATTGTCAAATTAGTAAACAACAACACGTACCGAAATATCTATTTGGACCGAATTCTCCTCTGATTCCAAAGAGCTATAGAGGTGCAGTTACTCTTGTAACATTCTGGGATCAGACCACCAAAGTTTTATACAATGCGAGGTAACTCCTCTTGTAAAGTCCTATTTTTTCGGCTGTGACCGCCTACCTTTTTTTAAAGGGAAATGTAGATGCCATACCAGAGATAGCGAGGAATGAACTTGGTCATTCAGGGACTAACATATTATGATACAATTTTATTTCAATAATTTTCCTGTAGGTGTACATACTGGGAGGAAACCCGAGCAGGGAAACCCCACAATGTTGGGTAGGCCACAAAGGCAGACCCTTTGACCACTTGACCCCACCACCCTATTAATGCCCATTAAAGTACACTTGATCCAAGGAACACTATTTCCATATTCAAATTCAAAATATCCTATCAATTGTCAATAAATGAGAAGTGGTGGGGTTTTTTTTATGAAAAAAATGTTTAACAGATGTGGTGTTCACTCTGATTAATTTTAAAGAAGCAAAACCATTTTCATTTAAAATGTTAGTTAAAAATATAATTTGATTGATCTGGTATTTGTTTCCAAAAATAATAGAGTAATCTCAGTACAATTGAAATTCCTTAGAATAATTTCGTGTAAATCAATGTGCACTTGAGTAAAGAAAAAGAAGAACATCAATTGAAGGTTTGAATATCAAATTAATAAAATCATCACTTTCATATTTCACTCAACTCAAGAGGTACTTTTTTAATTTGTTGATTAAACATAATATCAAATGATGTTCAATGTTAATCACTTTCGGATAAATTTTCCTCATATATCCGCTTTATTTTAACGTACACATAGGCCTCTTCTAAAATCATATATAAAGCTTCTTCTATGTAATCTACTTGACTCACTGGACAATAGTCATCAGCACTGGATCGAGATAATGTCACTAAGGTTGGCCTAGGAAGAGATTCTAATACATTTTTCGTAACTTGGATTAAGTGATTTATTTGTTCTGTGGTACTGATATGATGAGGTAATTCACTATCATCAATGGTACATCCAGCTTCATGTACCATTTCCCAGTCAATTTTCTCCTTGTCGCTTGCTGTCTTTTGAATATCTTCAACAAGTTCTGTTATGAGAGTAAACCTTTCTGAGGAAAATGATTCACAAGAAGTTTCAATCTCTGTTGAATTTGAACATTTCATCAAACAGTTTTTAATAGAAACAAGTTGTTCTGTCCTATTTTTCACACATTTATCTATACCTTCATCTGAATAGTCTGTAACAGGTGGACAATTATACAATTTTTTCAGAATGTTGTATTGTTTTTCAGTATACATATCTTTAAAGGGATTTTGTGTCGAGTAAAAGTCTAGATCAATGTCTAAAATAAATTTTCGGCCTGCTAAAGCTCCCTTTAAATCCTTAAGAAGAGTAGAAGTGGATTCATTTATTGTCACTTCGGACGATTTGTCCAACTTAATTTTTTTCCTACCGGCTGCGAGACACTCTGTCAATATTGTTTCATCAGTAGGTTTGGTTTCTTGCTGATGTAAGTTGGATTTTTCATCCAATAAATCACAGAAATAATTTGTGGTTATTGTAATAACTGTCAGCTTTACAGTCTTGACATTTTCTAGTTGAATTTCAGGCACATAAAGGAGTTCATTCACAAAATAACTTTCCTTGCAGGTTGTTCGAATAGCCTTTGTTTTTTTACATTTACCAACTAAAAATGTAATTTGTTTATCTGGTATTTGGTTTGCCCAAGGTGGTTTTAGCCAGATAATCTCGTTGATATGTCCAGCATAAACAAGAGGGATTATCCAATTTTCAATACTGAGTTTGTCATATAACTGTTCTTTTTCATAAACCACATCTGCTTCCATATTAAATGGAATAAGTAAATCTGGATGTGAATCAAAATGAACCATAACAACATTTTCCCATGGCAGTTGTTTAGACCCTATTGCTCTGTGAATGTGTGGTACAACTTCGTGGTGATCTTCTACGCAAAAAATCCCAAGATCAGAAAAACTAGCCATGCTACTTTGGCTTTCGTTCTGTACTGGCTGATGATGATTGGTGATTGTGCATGTAGCAATGGCCGACGAAAACAAACACCCTTTTTTATTTTGCAGAAAAGTTGCTTCACAATAATACCAATACTAAGTCATTGTGTATAAAATGGGACTCGCGGGCGTTCAATTTGTTAACATTACAGAATCACTACGTTGTGTCTAATTCGAGCTTGGCTAGCCAAAAATGGACGACCGTGACTTCAGTGAAATCACGTGATTGGTAAATTGAAAGTAGTCTAATTTTAGTAGCTTATTATTTTCTTTTCTCGAACTAAGTAGAACTTTATATTTTCTAAAGTATATTTTTATGAATCTACCAGGAAATAAATAATTTAAATGTCACCTAAGATGGATGAATATTTCAAGGGGTATATAATAATATATCTGGTAAAAACTGGCTCGCTAGCGCTACAAGTAGGTACAAGACAAGGTCTCGGGTTCGTGTCTAGTCATTCGGATGGGACAGCCGCAGCAGTCGAATCCTGGCTAATTTCCCTCTTATTTATACGGATAGCCTCCGCCCGCCTCGGCATTGACCCAGTGAGTAAAAACTGGCTCGCTACCATGTCTCGGATTCGAGTCTTGTCATTCGGATGGAAAAAAAAACAAGGTCCCGCGTACACAAAATGAAATGAAATGGGTTTAATATCTTACTGTTCTGCTACAACCTAAACTAGGCTAATCAGGGCCAATGAAGACGGACATACGCCATCAGTGTGATTTGAGGGAAATTTTGCCCGGGCAGAGGCGCTGCGGCCTACCCTTGATATCGAATTCCAACTGCCAAGGAATCTTTTACGTGCATGCCAATGTGTACACGGGACCTCGGTTTTTCATGTCATCCGAACGGCTAGACAGCCCTCCTTTTCAGGCCCTCCGTCCTGCATCACTGACAAGGGGAAACCACACCGGAAAATCTGGATGAACTATCTCGGGCAATGCGGGGATCGAACACCCACCCCCAGAATAGCGGGCCAGCTCCCGCGTACACGTTGGCGTATACGTAAAAGATCCATTTACAGCTGGATAGGTCGTATATAATGCAGTTGTCAGGGCTAAATTTATCTCATATTTATATGGATAGCCTCCGTCTGTATACTTATCGGTCCAGTCGTAGCAGAAAAGTATACGATGTTCCATGTTAAATATGAATATCCAGACCTAAAAAACCCCCCCCCAAAACCCGAGTCTCTCCCTTCAGCCGCCAGATTACTTAAATAAATTAGAGCAATAGTGATTTTACTGAAAAGTTAGATAGCTATTTACAGCACACAAAGCTATATTGGTAATTTGGCACATAACAAATTGTAGTTCAGTGAAAATGTTTGGCTTACCCATTAAAAGTCTCCAAAGTATCTGGTTGCATCACCTTCTAAAACCTACAACATGGATTTAATCCCCGACAATGCCAGTGATCGAACCCAGAAACTCACGCCAAAAAAATCCCTAAAATGCGGTACCGTACGACGTTTGGAAATTATTAACACACAAATTACAGAAACATCACACTCCATCTAAACTTTTTGATGTGTGTGTGTGTGTGGGGGGGGGGGGGGGGTGTCAAATAGCGTCTTCGGATGTGACTAAAAAATGGGGTGTTTGGTTAAAAGAGCCGTTTGGGGATCAAGACTAGAGTAGGCCGTATTGCAGCTGTCCGGGGAAAATTTCACTCATTACATGTACATTTAGACACTGCATGGCGTAAGCCCGTCTTCATTCTTACCCCTTTTTCCAACCCCTGTCCGTGTATGATTTTTATTATAGTTATGACTTGTCTGGTACCGTGTGCCACACTCCTGCATATATGCTTACTCGCTATTTTCTTGATTTTGCCTTTCGTTTGATGTGTTTGGTTGCACCTTAGAATTTATTTAGGACGGACAAGAAGATAATTTATACATAGTCAGCTAGAGCTCATCTGGGGATTCAAAGTAAAAAAAAAAAACAAACAAAAAACGATGCATGTTTTATCACAGATTATTCAAGTGTAAAAATTTTTGTAGCAATATTACAAAATAATATAAATATCAAATAAATATAAAGCATTTTCCTAAAATATTTTATGTACATCTTTGTGGTATACAGTAATAAAGGACACACACTATGCTATGGGAGAATAGTTCAATGAAATATAAGGTTTTTCTAAATTTAAATATAACGTATATACCGATTTTCATGATATGTTAAATAAGTTTAAATAACGGTTATCCAAATGACAAATAGATATGACAACACAACAATTGATAACTGTGAATGGTCGGTACTCTATTCAAAGTTGAACGAAAATGTTCAGTAAAATAAAAAAAAAATATTTTTTTTCAAAAGTTTTTTTTTTTCAAAATTGTGGATTTCCAAAACCAACTTCTTGTTGAACTTCGTAAATTTCATTTATTAAATCTTTGTCCTGTAGGTTCAGTTTTAAAGCATATTTGTAAGTCTGTTCTGCTTCCAGTTGTCGGCCGCATTTTAAACAGACCAAAGAAAGATAACCCCACACTTCTGCATCGCTGTTGTTCAAAATATTCGCCTCTGACAGAGCATCCTCGGCTTCTAATAATTCGTTTAATCTGTAACAGGCGATTCCAACACCCAGCCATGAAACACAAGAGGGTGACTTTCTACATGCCATTAAAAAGACATTTTTCGCATCTTGATATTTATGTTCAGAAAGGTAGATAGATGCTAGGCGTAGATAAATAGAATGCATTTCAAGAGCATCACTAATAAATGATATTGTTCGTTCAAAGCACTCTCTAGCGGTTTCTGTGTCTCCTGTTAAATATTTCACATGGCCCATCAATGCCCAACCATCCGGATTCTGTTGTTCCATTTCTAAAGCTATTTTAAGACATTTTTCTGCTTCACTAAAACAACGTTTCTGTAAGTTTAATTGGGCTAAAGCTATTTGATAATCTATTGATGGTCCTCCGTGGGTGTTTCCAGGTAACAATAATTCGTGTGCTAGAGCCCTTTCGGCAAACGGAACTGCTTTAGCTTCTAAAAGCCACTCTATTGTCTGCATGTAAATACTGCAAGTCGGCAAAGGAGTTGGTTCTCTTGGTGGAATATCCTCAATGGTATCATCCAGGGGCTGGGGTGTTCCCATCATACTGGCCGCCTTCTGTTGACTCGCTGGGCGTGAAATTGAAAGGGCCCCCGTCGTATGTTCTTGGCCCTTCGCTTTGTTAGCCGCAGAAGAAATTTTGTCAGATTTCTTGGTCGACGAGCCACGTCGGTCAATCGATCTATGCGATGATTTAGCGGACGTAAGAGCTGTCCTGTCATGTGTGGAAGCGGATTTGATGTCGATGTGCGGAACTGATAATCCACCGTCACCTAACACCTCAGAATCTCTGCTTGGTTCGTTGTCTAAACCTGGTGGCGTTAAGTCTGTTTTTTCTTTCGTATCCGTTTTGGCCACTTTGGCTGCCGCGACAGCCGCGGAATGATTCAGTTTGTTCGCTTCCATGTACGCCATTTCAGCCCCAATGTCGTTCCCAATCGAATCATAAAATAATCCTAACATCGTCCACGCTCGGATACTTTTTGGATCAATATTTGTAGCAGCTTCAAAAAATGTTTCTGCCTCTTCTTTCCGTTCCAAAAGACTACAAACGACACCGTACATCATCAACCCGTACAAATGCTTCTGGTTAATGGATATACATTCTTTAAAGCATTCCTCGGCTTTAGTAACATCATTGATATGAAGATTAAAGGTACCATAGTCATACCAGTTATCCGCGTTATTTTTTTCTCGGGCAATTCTCTCTTGGTAATATTTGGACGCCAACTCGTAATTTTCATTCACTTCTGCTTCCTTTGCAAAATGTTTTAGTTGGTTGGAATCTGTGAGAGGCTCTGGCACTGGGGACTGATCTCCTACATCCAGAGTATTACCTAGTGCCAAATGCATCTGATCAACTAGGTAAACGTACAGCTCGCTAAGAAACGTCTGCAGTTCTTGCCTATCGTCGAAATTGGTTGTTTTCAAGTACTTCTCACGAACAATCTTCACCACAGAATGTTTCAACTGTTCTTTAAAGGCAAAATATTTCCCTGAAGAATTCAATTCATAAATTAGCTTTTGCCGTTTAGTTTCCATGTCTTCGCTACTATTTAGCTCTCCGCTAGTTTCTTCATTTCCAAAAGTCCCTCTAAATTCATCTAAAATGAGGTTTGCAACACTAGCTACTTGCCCATGGTAATCTTCTACGGATCTCTGTGCACCATCGGTTCTTTTGGGAAATTGAGGACGCTGAGGAATATATTCAGCAACTTTTCTAGCTAGTTCTTCTGGTTGACGCTTTGGAATGAGGGGTCGATCTAGGGAAATTTCTAGCATTACAAAAGATTTGGCTTCAACATACATCTGACCTTCAGCATTTACTGGTGGTTGCCCATCTAATTCTGATCCTGTGTCCGATTTTACTGTCTGTGACGTTCCTTTTTTGACATCTTTTTTCTCTGGTTCTTTTGCACCTTTTTTCGGTGATGGAGAGGTGGAATTATGTTGCAGGATGTTCATAGCTATTTTAGAGGCTTCATCAGATATTCCCCCTTTTCGTTTAGTTTTCTCATGTAGAATGTGATCAGAATATGGCCAAACTTTGTACGCCCCTCTTATCTTTTTGACCCCAGGATAAAGTAATGGTGCCAAATTCACAAATGCAATACCGTGGAAATTGATGCCACCTTCATCTTGATTTTTACCCTTTCCACCAGATGCTTGAGCTAACCTCATGACTTCCACTGGCCATAATCGATTTTTGGCAATTTCATCTTGGAGATGTTTGGTCGCAGAATTATCTAAAAAGCATCTCCTTTCTGTTGTCCAGCTAACCCTGTTTTTTTCAGTTTCTGCAATAAGTCTTAATTCTCTGTCCTCTTTGCCTTTGAGGTCGCCATCTTCATCTTCTATTGGTTCACTCACCACAAAACTATCAGGAATATAAACAGCATTTCCTTGAGCATTG
This sequence comes from Patella ulyssiponensis, assembly GCA_963678685.1. NCBI lineage: Eukaryota > Metazoa > Mollusca > Gastropoda > Patellidae > Patella > Patella ulyssiponensis. Next base: position 56,900,971 of record OY783229.1, read on the forward strand.
CCAGGTTTACTCCACTTCTTCTGTTTATTTGGCAATTCTTTGTCGGAACCAGGCTTTAACTGACCATTTGCAAAAACAATTGGAGCCTCTTTGTCTTCTGTTACTGGAATTGGTAATGCAGCAGCATAATGGTATTGGGTTCCTGAGAGTGACCACGTTTCTGGCGGGCAAAGTAAATTTTCCATGGTGATTTTCATCAGGTTTCCATTCTTAAGATGTTTATCAACCAGTAATGGCTCCTGTACAGATATATTTACATCTATTTCTGGTTGGGGGCATTCGGCTGGTAAAGACTCTAATGGGGAACCGGGAACAGCATTTACAAGAAGGGTGTAGCTGACTTTGGTCTCGCCCCGAACTAAGGGGAGTAAATCCACAGTACATTGTCCTAATAAATGAGTCTTTTCTTCCTTTTGTCGTTTTTCTTTTGGTAGTACTTCTATCACTGTTAAAACTACAGGCTTATAAGCTATTTCATCCAAAGCGTGAGGATCATCATAGGCGCAATTGAGAATTGCATTAAAATTTACTTCTGCTGGTTCATCTGCTGAGCTGTCTATTTTAGGTGATTCCCCTAAAACCTTTTCGCCGAACTCAGCTTTTATAACAACACTGACAGCATCTCCTTTTTGACCTCGTAAATTTCTAGCACTCACAATCGATATTGTTACTGGCTCGGGTGGCCGTACTATCGCAGGTTCCACTTCTGTCATGCTTACAAATATCTGGGGTTGCACTTGACTGATTATATTATCAAACACTGATAAATGTAACGGTTTTCTGTGATTGTTTTGAAAAGAGTTTTCGTTTACAAGATCTGTTAATGAATGAAATCACTCACTCAGGTCAGCACGAAACTTGATTCACATCGACTAACGAACCGGTTAGAAAGTTGTTAAAATTGCTCACAGTCCTTATCCAATTCTAATCACGTAAATTAAATCTTCCCTGAGGGGTAATTCTACGTGTATAGAGGCTTTAAATCAATGTCTGTCGAGCAGTTATCCTTTATTTTTGTTAGATTGACAAAATAACGTGAACAATTCTAACCCTTGACAGCCATTAATATCTCGATTATCCGGTCGTTAAATAATCCAATACTATTTCTATTTAACAATAAGCCCTATTGATCAAGATAATTTAGTTGTAAACATCCGGTTTGTATCTTCGCAACAGTAGTCTCAATCAGTCGGGCGCATTCAATTATGATACCATGGAGACATCTATGTATAGTACAGTTCTATGTTGGAGACATTAACACCAAGGCCTGCGTAACAAGAGATATGTTTTATAATATTAAAAATAAAAATGCCCTTGAAAATATTTGATTTCTGTTCTCATTTTTAAATGACAGAAAATAGAGAGAGGGGGGGGGGGGTTAACACGTTTTCTTAACACAAAGTAGGCCTACAGGTCATTACGGGACTTATAACATAGGCCTAGCCAATTTCATTTAATTAATATGCAAGCTGCGCATTGGGGCTTTAGCAGTGGGGGGTAACCCGAAGACCTGGTAAAAACCCACGAGGTTGGACAGGTCACCCTACTCGATCTTGTCATGTATAACCAGGGAATCGAAACCACGCGAGTTCACTCAATGACAGATCTTGTGATACAACGCACACGCGCTAACCACTCGGCCACTCACCCCACCCCCCGCGATTTACAGAAAAATATATTTTAATAAATGGAAGAGAGGCCTAGACTAATAGCGTAAAAAAAGATGGTAATATTAAAAGGCGTACGGGCACGGCTCTAATTATCTTTTAAATCTTAAAATAAACGAAATTGGATCAAAAAGCACATATTAATGTATATATAGGGCCTAGGCCAAATTTATATGAATGCATAGGCCTATAAAGTGATTTAAATTCATAAAAAATATAGTAGGCCTAGGCCTATGTATATTATATATTGTAATTTCTAATCAATGTTCGATGAAATACGCGAAAAGTCCCAATTAAACGGCCACCTTTTACCTTATACAAAGTGTATTCTACAAGTTTTTAATTATTATTTTGTCGTTTGTGAATCAGCTTTTAATAATAACTTCCGCCTATCGTCTTGTAGGATATAATGGCGTCCGAAACCTTATCATACACGACACGTGTACTGATTTTAAAATGTCAATTGTGTCTTAAATAATGGAAATTAGGATCCCATATATCTAAAGCGAGATAACAGTAGGGACTATCAATATTTATTAAAATAGACCAATATTGAATTTCATTCCGGTTTTTTTTTTATTTTCGAATATTATAAACATAGGCCTAATTGAGTTAGAGACTTGGCTCCTTTAACACCGAAAATAATTGTTGTCTATAGATATAAGTGGAAAAAGAAGCAAATGAAATTATTGGCGCGTAAAATTGATTGATCCAAATAATTAGAATATAATAATAATTAGCAGATTCAAAGAATTTGGATATTCTAATAATCCAAAGATTTATCTGTTTGCTTGAAAGGTCATATTTTGATAAATTAAAGATATACGTTCGCATTACACATTCGCTGTACTCAATCACGTGCCAATCAGTATTGTCACCTGTTTCCCTAAAGTGATAATTGTGTCCGTCGCCGCCAAACAACTACCACGCATAATCAGGAGAATAAGTACCACCTTTATGTCTAGACCATGCAAGGTCTTCACAACCGAATAATCCTTTCCAAAGTATAAGTTCGCATATTGTCAAATGTAGATTTCTCCTTTAAATACCCCCAAATAGAAAATTTTCATCAGAACTAAATCAAGTTTAATTTCTTACGGATCTGTTTTACCAGAAATCTATTATTATGTCTTTAAGTATTATTTACATGCCTAGTGAGGATCTTATGTGCATGGATGAGTATGGTTTTATATTTCCACATAGAAAAATCTACACTGACTGTATTGTACCGGAATTAATTCAACTAGAATATGAAAGAGATGACTTAGAACGTGATTTTCCGGATCGTCTACTAAGATCCGATGAATTTTATTCTCCGCTCAACCGACTTAGACGATACATTGGAAAATATCATATATTTGGAAGTATAAAACCGAAGACATTTCAAAGAGAACTCTTGATTTCTGCCACGAGAAGAAGTGAGCGCAGCAGAGATGAAAGAACGGCAAAAAACTTTCTATCGGTACGAAAATTCATTATTTTTTTTTACTAAAAACCCCTTTTCCACTCAGTATTAAGTATGCATCGCATTATGGCAAATGCCTTATCGGATTCCCGCGTTTGAAAACCCCATTCTGCATCAATAAATTATTCAGTATATTTTAGAATGTAGATACAACAGCCATTTGTGACAAAATTATATTTACTATTAGATTCAATTGTTTGGTGACGAATAAAGTGGAAATAAAGTCAACAACATGTTTTACTTTCAATTTTCTGATATTTATTTTTTAAGGACTTATTGCATAGGCGCGCAAATAACGTTAACAATCGCACAAATGTTGATAATAACCCTGCCGAAATGGTTCCTGAATTTTGTTGAGATGGGTCAATAATGGTAATAATAATGATATATATTGGGCTATATTGGAATAATCATATTTCGAAATTATAAAATTAGTCATGCTATGTTATTTCTATTTTATAGAGTTGTATACGAAGTGTTTTAGCAGATCTTTCACATGTAGAGATAAACGATGAGATTGAAGATTCCATGAAGTACGGAGAATTGTTGTTGGAATCGACACGACAGGTAAACCAAATTAAATTCTTGGATTCAGTTCCAGAAAAGGTCAAATATGCGGGTTGCGGTTTGTCTAGCTAACCGACAGACTCGACCCCATGCTCTTGTTACGCGAGGACCGATCTATGCTTTTGCTTTATTGTTTTCCATTTTATTAGAGTGATTTTCAGCAACGCAAAACGTCGATTATTTTCCATTCCTGTTCATTATTAGGTCTACCGACTACTACTTTGTACATGGATATTATGTAGGCCGACCATTTCATGGGTGTGTTCAGGAATTTGAGCACGGGAGGGCCCGGAGTGACCCCCACTTTATTTTTAAAAACATCGATGTTATTTTCCGATAATGTTATTATTCACTCTTATTTAAATATATGTTTAATTAGGAATTCATTTATGTTATTCACTTTATTCAACTGCAATACGTCAATATTTGTATATGTATATTGTTACAGGTATTCCTATTGAATCCAACGTTAAACGAAGAATTAGATACAGATTTGGTTAGAAATGCAATTTTCAAACGAGCTAGCGTTGTTATTAGAGCTTATAAAAGGTGAGTTTATTAAAAAAAAATTATTTTTCATTTAGCTTTGGTGTGTCATGTTAGTTAGTTTTTAAACAATAGCCCCGTCGACGCTTGCTTTCATGTATAGACTTTTTTCTCCCCGCTAAACAAACTTGTTTAATTTCAGGGAAAATGCACCATCTACATCAGTTGTTAGTGATACAATAAGCAGTATTGATACACATCAACAATCATCTACAATGTAAGTAATTTTATTATATTATAGGATGCTTAAATTATGGATTTATATGGCCTAGAAACACTAGTTAATGAATACGCATCTGGATATACATAGTCGGCTTGTATATACATAGTTGGTGTGAATACACATATTGACTGTGGGCGATACACATAGTTTGTGTGAATATACATGGTAGGCGTGGATGAACGAGGAAGGTGTGAACATACATATTGGTCGTGAATACACGCAGTGGGTGATATACATAGTGGGTGTGAATGCATAGTGGGTGGGTTGATTAATACACACTGTAATGAACATAATTACCTATCTTTTGGGCGGCGGGTTGAGAGTGATGCGTGGATTTTAACACAAATTGTGTAAATAAATAGCTTATTTGGTATCAAGCCATCCCTAATCCCAACGCACACAAGTAGAGAGTATACCCATTCAGCCCAGAAAATGCGACATGTTAAACATTTTGTTATTCTTACAGGGAGTCCAAGATAGAATCAGACGATGAACATTGCCAGGAAGTTCCTGAAGTTATTATACTAGAGGACTGAAATGACGCATCTCAACATACAGTGCTATTGATACGTAAAAAAAATGTGATAAATGTGCTATTATACAATGACTATTTATTAAAATGTGTGTTAAAATATTGTGGACTACAAATGAAGCTCCAAAATATGCTATGAAAGAGTTACCAAACAGTCGAATAATTGTATTTTGAGCAGTGCTACGTTGTGGATTAACATCGAACTTTTTTGTACTTTATATTTTTAGCGAGTGATGTCATTTAAATTCATATCTGAATAAACATTATTATGTCTATCCAATGAAAAGTTTAAATTGTTATGAATAAATATATTTCCAATCATACAATTTTATATATATGTACAAGAAATGAGTGAATTATTTTCCTCTGTACATGCTTGAGTCAAAGATCGTGATTGGTGGCCCTTTAAAACATCATATCCATTCACTACAGCAGAGTGGGGGAAGGGAATTGGTAGCTCAATGGGTAGGGCTTTGACTAACTATAACCAGGAGGTCTCAGGAGAAATCTCATCTGGATTTTCGGGTCTGGCAAGGAACAGTATCGGGCCTGACAATGGTCCCGAGTACACATTGGCGTGCACATAGAAGATTAGTTTAACAGTCGAAATTCGAATACGAGTAGACTATGATGCAAGCACACTTCATGGTGTATACCCCCTCTATAGCCAATGATCTCATTTTAACGCAAATTAAAGGATTGGCTTCGATTCCCCGAGTTTAAGAACCTAATTAGATTGATGTAAACTCACCCTTGCCACTGGCCATACACTATCACGCTAAGTCTCTGAATATTGCAAAACCGAAGAGATAATAATTGAATATCAAATTTCATTGATGGGAAATATGTATAATGATGACACCAAATCCCGGGGTTGTGTTCCAGTGGGTTAGACAATGACTTACTAACTGGGTGATCCGGTGTTGGCCAAAACAGTCCTTAGGATTTCTGGGTGTGTTTTTTCACTTGTCTGTGGGAAGGAACAGCGACTACTTGTCCTCGTGGGACAAAAAACCAAAGGTTTATTGCGCAGAAGGTCTGTTGCGCGTTAAATAACCATTGATAGTTGGAATTTGAAATAAAATTAGCCATAAGGCCTTGTCTGGTATCTGCAGAATAATAGGATGTTCAATACATTTCATTTCCAGTCCCTGGATGTTAACTGTTGATAAAATACAGTCCAGATATTATTCCCGTAACTAATAATAACCATTAATTTATTTGTGCAATGAATGTTTATTATACAAGTTGTAAAATATAACAGTTATATATTTAGGAATGTATAAAGTGATAATAAATATATGAATCTCACAATTTCAAGAAATATAATAAAACAAGCACATTTATATTTTTGGTATAACTACTAGCCAGCAACAAACATTTTATTGAAAATAATAAACTTAAATTTACATTTTAATATTCAAATTGATTTTCAGAAAGACTTAATTCACTGGCACATACATTTATATATTCTCCTGACATAAGAGGCTATAGTGTACATTAAAATAACATTATTAAAACATTCATATGTTATTTGGAAGTGGGAGTAACACAAGATAAAAAATAATACAAACAATTCAAACCCCTTAGTTATATTAACAGCAAAATGAGTAGTGTGACTGACACAGGATACTTATTTTGAATACGCATATTTGCCATAACTTTTCCATGTATATATTTGAATATTATTGTGGCAAAGAAAGACATTATAATTATTACCTTGAGCTACTCCCATCAGCTTATAATACTTCTTTAAGTTTTATTATACTGCCATTTAGATTAAGTAAAAAAATAAATCACACAAATCTTAAATTTAATAAACACAAACATGGTATAAAAATAAAAGGATTTCTATTCAAGATTATCATATAAAACATATAAAAATATATTCCACTTTATCTCTATATTAAAACTTACAAATGAATATTGATGAATTATTATGAAGACACATATGGAAGGGTGATGGTATTAGTAATAAAGAAGTGAATAATGAAGTGAATAAGTTTTCATAAATCTAATTTATAAACACCAACAAAACAATATGTTATTGCAATTTTAAAATAATTTGACATCCAGTAGAATCATTAGATCATATACTTTCTCTGTCAAAATTTCTACTTGTTCGTAATGTCATGGTCTTTTCTGTACGTAAACCGTAGAAACCATCATATACTCTACTGTCTGATTCTGTTGATGTATCGCTACGTCTTTTCTTTGTAACACTTGTTCTTCTGTAAAATAATAAAATACCATAATATATAATCTGAATGTATTTATCATGGTACTATTCATCAATAGGCTTTAGAAAGTATAGCTATAGTAAATAATTACATGTATGTCATAATCGTAATTATATCTCATCATATTCTTAACACGTCGTGTGTTAATGCCACCTTTCATCGAAGAGTTTCGTCCCCTTTAATAGTTATTGAGTTTCTTGGAGTTATCTCCCATTATGCACAGGAATCTGACCTATCCGAATATATGCATACACCATGATGTATGCATAGGTAGCCAACCAACAGGTTGCCAGCTGCATCAGTTGAATAGGTCGCTAGTCGAATAGGTGCCAATTTGTGTTCCGTAATATTGCAAACAAGTGGCTATGATATCGTTTTGTGGGAGTATTTATGCAAATAAAAACGACTGGATTAAAGAAAAAACATATTTGAGTGAATCGACAGAGGTTTGATTGCCTGGCATTACGAATTGTTGAAAAAAAAAACGAGCCGAAGCGAGAGCAGGTAAAATCGAGTCTTCAAGTTCAAAAGGCATTGCATTCCTGTTCTTTTTTTTTATACATGTATATTGTCTGGTACGACATTATATATACGGATAGAAGGTCAGATTCCTGTGCATTATGTAATCTTTGACTTCAAGACTAGAGAGTAAATAAAATGAAATGGAGTTTAACGCCCTACTGTTCTGGGGCCTGTATCACAAAATTTTAACTAAGACAAAATCCAAATTTTAGTAATTTGATTGGATAATATTAGATTGATTTTTGTGCTTTTGAGAAACCAGGCCCTGTTCTGGCAGGGGTAATGAAGATACAGAGAGCAAGTGAAAGAAGATAAATGTGTGCCACACGCATCAAATATGACATTACAAATCTGTGTGTACCGTCCAGTGTATACCATCACCATGACAGGATGACCCTAGGAGATTTGTCAATGACAAGTTCTCACCAATTAAGACTATATGAGTGAATAAAATTGAACATACTTGTAAATAACAACTGCTACTATAACTATCAATAATAACATGCATCCTGCTATAACACCAACAGCTATAATAACTGTTCTAGAATTAAACTCCATATTCTCATTATTTGATACAAAGGGTTTTTCTGTTGTTGTTGCTTTAGGTGGTGCTATTGATGGACAACCAGATGCTGAAAAAAAAAAAAAAATTGAAATACATTTCAAAGTAATGATTGTTAATTTTTGTTAGTTTTGTTTATTCCAGCCTATGTTGTCTCTGCTTTGACTACAATGATTATTAGTCTGGATGTTCACATATGTAGTTCACACATTGATTAAATTGATAGAAATGTTGTCTCAATCCACCAGTTAACAATATTTCTAATACAAGGTGAATTTTAAGATATTGGATAGTTCTGTAGAAGACACATAGATATGCAAAGGTTGACATCCAAACAGAGTAATTGGAAGCAACACTGCAACAACAAGGATCCCCCCCCCCCTACCATTCACAGACTTATCTCCTTCATGTGGTGATGTTACATGGTATATGTTGCTGCACATGTCACTGATCTTTGGTCAGGTTGTTTTACCTCTCAACAAGTTATATAGACACCAATATATACAGTCTACCCCACTATATACACTAAAGGCAGGATTTTTATCTCCTGATTTATCATTTATTATTAGAACATTGCAGGTTTAGTGTCTGTTATCTGGAGTCTCTTGTTAAATATGTAATAAAATATTACCTCCAGTACTGGACCAGGTAGTTGTTGATAAATCTACATTACATGTAGAACATGGTTCACCAGTTTTACTATCACCATTATTATAGCATACATTATCTATCTTACATGTCGACGGCTAAAATAAACAAAAATACATATGTGTGGACCTAATGATATATAAATATATATCAGAAACTGAAAGCTTGCTTGATTAATTTGTCTAATTAGTTCTTTATTGCATTAACAGCAAAGACAAGTGAAATGGAAAGACATCATCATTGTACTTTAAAAGGCCATTAATCAAGGAAATAGAGGCAGAAAAATTTCTTATTCACTATTTTTTTTCAACCCTACGCTAATTACTATTCTATCTCATCTCCCTCTTCTGGCAAGTTTCTTAGAAAACAATTGTCTACGAGATCACCCGAAGTGGAAGTAGATGTTATGCCTGTCAAAAAAAAGACAATAATTTACTATAATAAAAGGTAAATCAAACTTACCTTAGCAGTACAGGTAGCTGTAGAATCTGTTGAACTAACCATACATGAGGTACATCTAGAATCATATACACTGTATATAGCTTCTCTAACAGATTTATCTCGACCATTATTACTAACACGTACAGCATAACTTCTCTTATTACTGTCAGGCATAGGACATTGTACTTCATATAAACTTCTATGAACAGCTGTAGTGGTATGTACAGTACCTCTATTTATTATTCCTGTACTATCAATCTACAAGAAAAACACAGATAACAGCTGATAACATTTATCTCAATAAATCTTATTACACTACTCTGAGCATTTGGTGAATCAGTAAGCAATATTCATAAATTCGAATACCCCCCCCTCCAAAGATTTAAGTGGTTTTAAATGAGTAATAAAAAATGTCCTCTAACATAAACAATAATTTTTTGTCTCCTACATAATCCAGTTTTAAACTTCTTTATATCAAAAATATTGAAAAATAATAAAAATGTAACAATAGCTTCTTAAATGAATATCAATTACCAAGGTAAATTAGTAAGAAAATTTTACCTCTATTTCTTCCATGTGACATATCAAATTGTTTCCTTTAACAAAGTTATCACCGGTTATTAATGTTTGATTACATGCTGATGTTATAGTACATAGTGTATTACTAGTAGGTAACACTGTTGGTGCTATATTAACACCTACAGAACAATCAGGTCCTTCTGATCCTGGAGTACAGCTACATACACCTATAACATATAACAAAATAATAAACACTGATGTGTGGTACTAATTATAAATTAAATTCTATCATTACAAGTCAACATTTAATCGACCATTTTATGTGCAAATTTTGCTAATTCAGCTAAAAGTAACTGTAGGATGTCTGTTTCAAAAAGTTCCAAAATGCCAGTTAAGACCATACACAATAAAATGTTTGTCTATTGAATACATCATGATTCAAACAATATTGGAAATGATAAAAGCAATTAAGTTATGAGTATCTAAAGTATGCATTAGTTTTACATTGACATCTTTATGTGTATCAGATTAATGATGTGCTTTATATCAAAATAGTGTATAAAAAAATAACAATATTTTGAGACTAATTGTTTTGTCCTATTAACACAATGCTTAATTTGTTTCCCAAACTTTAAACTTTCCCTACTGTAATAAAATCAGACATAATTAATGTTATGAAAGTATACTATAAACCTGGTACTTACCATTATTACAGGTACCAGCACCACTGCAATCATTGAGACAGAAGGTACTAACCAAGGCAGCAGGTAAAGATGGAGGTTTTGTTGGATCTGTAGGATTGTTATCTACCCATGTGGTAGGATCTTGTAGTGTATTTATCTCACATTTTTCTTGTATATCTGCTAATGTTCTATTAACCCATGATATATCATCAGTCAACTACAAAACACAAAGTCATCATTAAGATGTAGTTAATAAATACACTCCTCTTATTATACTTTAGTTCACTAAAAGACTGGTTTCAAAAAATGAAATGAAATTAAATGGGATTTAATGTCCCCCTGTTCTACTCCGAACTGGACTAATGAAGACGGGCATATGCCATACTGTGTGCTATGAGAGAAATTTTGACGGACAGCGGCACTACGGCCTACTCTTATATTGAATTAAAACTGCCAAAGCTTCTTTTACATGCATGCTAATGTGTACATGGGACCTTGGTTTTTCATACCATCCGTAGAACTAGACAGCTGTCCTGGTATGGCCTTCCGTCCTGCATCACTGATAAGGGGGAACCATGCCTGAAAATCTGGATGAACTTTCTCGGCCAATGCAGGGATCGAACACCAAACTCCATGCAAGCGAGCCAGCGTCTTACCCACTTAGCCAGTAAATTACATAAGGTCTCATTAAAATCAATATTTAGTTAGTGGGCCCAGGATTGCAAGAGAAGTGATACTATAAAGACTATATACCTTGATATCTCTAACACAGTTACTTATTTCTACAGCATATGCATCAGCTGAGAAGTTAGAACAGATTTCGTAAGATTGAGCTGATCTAATTTTATTGGTACATAATTCATTAGCTTTAGCTTCAGTTACACCAGAAGCAGTTGGCCAGGTAGCCGTCTGTTGAAATAAAAACAATATTTTATTAGCATGATAATAAATGACACGGTATTATATAAAAGCTGAAATAAGATTAAACAAAATATCATTTAAGTACAGTTGTGATTTGAAAGGTTTATTGACTATGGACAAGAATTAATCTATAGATAAAGATCTTATCACTAAAATAGCCTTTGGTTTCCTTATTTCAAACAAACACAGCATAATAAATGTGGAAAAGACACACAATATATACAGACATTAAAAACAATCTATAACAAATATATACATCAAGTGAATCGGTCTGAAGGTCAGAAGTAAAGAAGATAAAAAAAAACCATTTGATCAAATTATTCCACCCCATCACTCCCTGAAGAATATCCAAGCTTAAATTTTTAACGGAAACATTATGGGTTAAGCCTTCAATCCAATATTGAGGATAGCCTTTTTTCTAGATTCCAGCTTTAAAGTAAAAACAATCACAACTTACAGCAGCAGCGTTAAAGTTAGGATTATATGTAAAACTATTTGTAGCACGTTTACGTCTGGTTGGTGTTTGTTGAGCAGCTATAGATTCTGTTACCAGTCTCTGGGTTATATCTTCACCTGAAAACAACAAAATAACATATCATTTTAGTCTTTATTTTGTATTAGGTTTCAGTGTATAAGTCACTTTATGTAGAAGATTGAAAAAAAATGTTTAAACAAAATATTACCATTTGTAGTGACACCACATTCATCTACATCATAGAAATAACCACAAGCTGATTCTTCTTCATTGTAACAATTACAATATATAGGTGTAGCCATATTGACAGTTCCTGGATAACCATTATAATTACTCTGACCATCAACAACTCTATAATACAACAACATAAATATTTAAAATCTGCAGGATTTCAATTTACACATTGTCAAGCTAAATCAAATATTGTCGAAGTCATTTTTTTAAAATAAATATATTATATAGTAGACATGATTAAATATGCATTATGTAAGAGCTAAATCTTTTTTGTTTGGCCTCAAATTTTATTCGAGTCCTTAATTATATTTTCGTACACAGTGTTTTTCAAACTGTGTTAAATATGACCTGGGCAATATTTGCTGTAGTTTGACAATACACAATTCTTGTTGAAGAGGAAAATAAATCATATGTTACACCCCTATGCTATTCACAAAAATATTTAAGCACTGGCCTACTTAGAGCAATTATTTTACATGAGCATTGCTGAATTGTTTGGAATCATTTATCTAAAAAATCTCATCTAATAATAAAACAATCACTGATAGATCTGACCAGTCAATACCTCAATTCACTAACGTCTCCTTGAAAACATTCAGATATATACAGGATTTATTTTATTTTTATTGTTGTTTGAGAAGGTCAACAGAAGCACCAGGTCTTACCTCCATGTCAAAATAAAAGCATCGTCAACATCAGTTTTATCAACCATGTTATATAGTACACCATCTTGTCCTGTTAAATCATCAGCATCATTACCATTATAGTTACCACATAAACCTAAAAATATACAATATATATATCACATTATAGTTACCACATTAACCTAAAAATATACAAGACAATGGAAATATGGCAGGCTATTGCCCATCAAGAGTTGACCACAGGCCAGGGACTGTATAGCGCAGTGGACCCCTACGATTGCCCCCATATCCATTCGCTTGACTTAATGTTTACTTCTTGTAATATCTATGTAGTTTATCTTGTCTGCAGGTTTGTCTTGTCGGTACTGCTTTGCATATAGTGTGGTCCTCCTGCATTTACTATTAGAAAGCTGTATATATAGGTGGACTATACAGATATACTAATTAATCATTATGTACTTACCTTTGACCTTGCCGAAATCTTTACCCGATGGTACAATCCATATATTCATTGTTTGTTTATCATCATTCCTTATAATAACTTTAGTACCAGATGGTAGGATTATCTGTTGACAACAATAGTTACTATGGTTATATTCAAATAAACAAAGGATTGGCAATTCTTTCCAATTTTTACAGCGTACCCCTAAGATAAGTTTATTTAAGTATTCAAAATTAAAAAAAACAGCCTGAGTTATAGACAGGCCTGTAGCCAGCTTGCTGGCTTCGGAGGGGCAGTGAAGTTTTTAGGAGGGGCACACTCGTTACAGTCTACAGTAGGTATTTTAGAGTTATGGTTGGCAAATTTTCTTTCGGTGGGGCAAACCATTTTTTCAGGGGAGCATTGCCCCCCCCCCTTGCCACCCCCTGGCTACGGGCCTGGATAGACATGTTTATAAAGGCACAAGTTGATCACTAGTCAAGACACTTGCATCAAACTATACCAGAAAACTGGAGTTAGACATTCCTTTGGTTGTTAGTTACTTGTGACTAGAATCAACCAGTTTTATTAAATGACAAATATCAGTGAATGGCAGCAACAATGTACTGCCTATATATATAAAAGTCCAAAGAGGAATGATGAAAAATAATTCTTGCTTCTCTATAGTGAAATCAATTATCAAACAACAAGTAAATAATACAACAAATAATACCTTAAATTTCTCTCCACCTTGTTCTTGATATATTTTAGTACTAGGTGTCATGTCACCTTTAACAAATAGTTGTGGTATAAAGGGAAACGACTCAGCATCATCTTGTAGTTCACATTTACTAATTTTAAATACATCATCACCAGATCTTATAGTATAACCACATCCACTACTACCTTTACCTGTCTCTACATAAAAACCTCTAACCTATAATTAACAATATCAATAGTTTCATATATCTAAACTAATAATTCATATTCTACTTCTGTTTACTGTCGACAAATATACAAGATATATCTACATCTAAAGGTACTTGATTGAGAGAGATTTAATGTCCACTCTACTCAAATTAGATCACTTTGAAACTAATAGTATTAGTCATACATGTCTTAATGTTCATGTCAACAATTCACATTGAGAGGAAATAGATGATCCTAGAGAAAACTACTGAAGTTATGCAGGCTACTTTAATTTTGGTCATGTACCATGACTAATCGGCACCAAATCCCCCACACTTAAACAAAGACAATGATGTCATAATATCCCCCAAGCCCAATCCTCATCCTCCTGGCATAACTTCTGTCATGCTTTAATCAAGGTATTAGAGACTTTTAATACATGTATTATCAATATTATTTGATATAAAGAATATGTTATGAATTATTTTGGATCCTACCTCTACATCCATGGTCGTATGTTGATATAAAATAAATTCACCAGTTCTCATATTATCATAAGTTCTGAAGATATAAACATACAAATTAAATGAATGATTACTACTATAGTGATATATGTAGGAATTCCAGATGGGAGGGGAGAGACAAACAAAATGTTTAAATATCTTCCACTAATGTTAAGGGTTGGGGTGGCCGGTGACATTTTTTTGGTTAAGATCATTATCGGTTATGTCTGACAAAAGAAATAATACACTTTGGACAGGCCAGATATTCCACTGGTTTACAGATGATCAAAACTTTAGAAATATTAATTACAGACCATTGAGTTAATATTTCATGAAAAGAGGTGAATGGTGTGAAGATTTGTCATCAACATTACTCCAATTAAATGTTAAACAAAACACTTCATGTACGACATTTTACAATTTTAAAGAAATGTTGGTTTATTAACATTGTATAGTGCACTGTTTTGAAAAAATATAAGTAAATAAGTCTCTTATACAAATTTCAAAACTTAAAGAAGTACATACAATATTGAATATCAAAATCAAAAGGGTCAACTTACTTTCCATCAAATGTTTTAATATGTGGATCACCAACCGAATTACAGTATGTTGATCTTAAATCAACACTCTTAACAGATACCTAAGTAATAAAATCATATATCTCTTGTTATATAGTAACTACAATAAACAAATTCTTTATTTAATAATTTATGTACGTCTTTTCATATAGACTTTTCAAGATCTTAAATCTTAATAATGATCCCAATTCACTATTGTTTAGAAAATGGACAAAATATTAAAGAATGCATAATAAAATTATATTTTTCCACCCACCTTAAAACTATCAATCAATTCTGAAGATTCAGTTCCTCCATGAGTAACATGTTCCATTATTTCTACTTCGTTTTCTAGATCAGAAGCCTTATACTGACGATCAGAAATGGCCGTCAGTGACAGAGTATGAACCAATGAGCTTTCTTTGATCGGAGTGCGACAGGAAGCAGAAGCCAGATCACCAGGGTAACCAACTACAACAGTGTTAATCAGTTGTCCGCTAAGACATTTATTTGGTCTAGTTCCTCTAATTAATTTGGCTTCGAATGAAATTGTACAAGTTTGACGATATTTGAGTAGACAATAATAATCTACAGGTTTACTGAATGTTATAGTAACATCTTGAGCTTCACCACCTTCTATCAGGACCATGTCTTGAGTTTTAACAACCTGAAATTTTATAAATGATGTAGGTATTAATACACTTTTAGTTAGCAAGGTGAACCCGCTGAAAACACATCTATTCTTAAAATTTAGTAAAACATATAATACATGTATTGAAATATTGATTGCACACTATCTAATCTGGACACAATTGATTGAGAAAATCAAGTCAATAGAAAACAAAGCAATAGAAAACTATCCGCAACACTTGACAATGTGTCCATAATGAACAATGCTAGATGATAGACAAGATATAAACATGCACTGTTTTTTCATTGGTGTTATCTTAAAAGATTTTTTCCCTGGCTTTATTAAATATAATCAGATTTTGGTTTCTATAACCAGAAATTGCAGTTTGGTAAATCAGTCTTGTGTTTAGTACAAGTGAATGTAACGTACTCAGTAGAGTATTCTACCATTACAAATCATTCTCAATCTTAGTGCATTTATCTAATCAGGCGACTGAGTCAGGGGTAGGTATTTATATCATGATTGATTCACAGAAAGATATACACTTTATT
Source organism: Patella ulyssiponensis (assembly GCA_963678685.1). Taxonomy (NCBI): domain Eukaryota; kingdom Metazoa; phylum Mollusca; class Gastropoda; family Patellidae; genus Patella; species Patella ulyssiponensis. The sequence goes on from OY783229.1 coordinate 56,917,432, forward strand.
ACAACATAATACTCATAACAATATACCTGTTTAGAGAACGTTACAGGAATACTAGCTAACGGTGGACTTGTTTCTACTATACAACGTCTAGGATTACTAGCTGTCACTTGACACGATATCTGTAAGATAAAATAAGATAACATTAAATTCACTGAAAAAAACAACTAATATAGTTATACACAAAAACACATATTTATGGAAAAACAGCTACTTCTTTATTTGGGTGACGTTTCGAAAAGTATTCTCTCAACATTATCAAGCCTCTAAAAGATCAAAATATCGTTCTTGTATAGTTGTAATAAACTCTTATAAGACAAATTGTAGTACTAAAAAGTGGCTTGCTCATTACAAATGAACTAGTATTCATGATGTGATGGAAGGTAACTTGACAAACATTATGTATAGGAAAGTAAAATAAAATGAACTTACTCCATCAGATAAAACAGCTGTTGTATTAGTTATATCTTTATAATCTAAGACGTGTGATTCTTGTGTTGTTATATCTTCTTGTTTAACTGTAGTATCACCAACCATCCAACTTATACTATAAACTACACCCTCTTCACTAGCTTTCTGTGGTTTACATATATACGATAGTTTATCACCATTTAAATCATAATTTAGAGCTGGAGCACCAGGCATTTTAGGATAACTATCTGCTGCAGCTGTAAACAATAACATTATGGAATCAAAAATGTAAATGATTGGAAGGTAACAGTTTGAGAATATGATGCCTATAAGAATAACATAATGCAGCTAAAGTGTAGCTGCTGAATATCTTTGATTTTGTCATAATGGAGTATTGAATTGGATTGAAGTGTGTTCCTTCGATTGTGATAGGGCAAACCCTAAATCATGTGGTTTGTTTACTAAATTCAGTTTAATTTTAGTTAATTCTTTAATCCAATTGACAGTTTTATTTTTGACTAAAATAAAATGTAATTAATCTTGTATAAGTAAGGACATGATCTGAATCTTAAATCAACTTGTCGATGGATCACCAGATCTGCCTTATATTTTGCATAAAATATTATCTAAACACTCCAGATGTAACTGTACAGTAAAATCAAGACCCTAAATGCCTGTACAAACTTTCACTCTTCTACCTAATATTTGTTTTTTGTTTCTTGTAAAAAGTCTTACCCAAAAAATTGAATTAAATTACAGTACCCTTAAAGACAATCCTATATTTTTCCATAAATCCTATTCTATTATATTATATTTAACGACATAGTACATCACATCAAAACTACCAAAGGTTGAATCAAGATAATTTCCACATTTCAATATATCTCCACTTATACAAATCAAAATGTTTATCACAATTTAAACATCAAACTTACATATGCAAGCAGTGGTTGCAGCAGTTGTCTCTACAGTTGTTTGAGTTATGTCAGCAGTGGTCTCTTCGCTTGTATTAGTTGTCTCAGGAGTTGTTACTGGTGTTGTGACTGTGGCATCTTCAGTGGTTTCAGGTGTTGTGGCTGTGTCTTTTTCAGTTGTTTCAGGTGTTGTGGCCGTGTCTTTTTCAGTTGTTTCAGGTGTTGTCGCTGTGTCTTTTTCAGTTGTTTCAGGTGTTGTGGCCGTGTCTTTTTCAGTTGTTTCAGGTGTTGTCGCTGTGTCTTTTTCAGTTGTTTCAGGTGTTGTGGCCGTGTCTTTTTCAGTTGTTTCAGGTGTTGTTACCGTGACATTTTCAGTAGCTTCAGGTGTTGTGACTGTGACATTTTCAGTTGTTTCCGGTGTAGTGGCAATTTCAGTTGTTTTCGGTGTACTGACTGTGACATTTTCAGTTGTTTCAGGTGTACTGACTGTGTCATTTTCTGTTGTTGCGACCGTAGTTGCTTCAGTTTGGTTTGTAGGTGTTGCTTCTGTGATATTTTCAGTTGTTTCTGTTGGCGCTACAGTTGTTACTTCTGTAAAATATGATAGATATATTAAATCAAGTATAAATTGTAACTAGTGAAGTATATCCATATGTATAGAAGCATCACAGGAAAACAGCTCAACTGCTTTAAAAAAAACCCATATAACAAACAAACCATCCATGAATACAGTGTGTACAGAGAACGTTACTACGGATGGTCACATGATAGCATTTGAAAAAAGTGTGTTCTGATCACCTTTGGCCACCCAACCCCAATAATGATGACAGCATAGTAGTACCATTGACCGTAGACAGCCGATTACATGTTGGAATAATTATGCCATTTCAAAAGACTATCAAAGGTTTGATTGGTTATTTGATCTTGAGCTAATCACAACCTGTGCATTATAATGCACCTTATAACCGAAAAAACATTCGTATAATTTTGAACAGGTTTAGAATAGTCTTACTTTCTATGAAAAAACTTACAAAATATTTTGTAATATAATTGCTAAAGCCTTACCTTCTGCCTCAATATTTAGAGCTCTTGCAACAGGTCTGGTAGAATTAATAACCTTTAATTCACTGATAGAGACGTTAGCAAAATCATCAACTTCTGCAGCTTTTCCAATGATAAAATCTGGGGTTTTGGTTTCAGTGACATTACGGGGGATGAATTTAGTTGTTTCTGCTGCCATCTCGCCATCAAGATAAAGTGTCAAGCCAGATTGGATGCTCCATGATATATCTATGGAAATGTAGATGTTGAGTTTTATATCTGTTGTAAAAACGGTCCATTCTTTAGTTTGGGTACTGATTGTAACTTGGTAACGGTTTCTACGGTAACACATGGCTATACCATAATTGTTGACCAAATCACCTCCATTTGTAAATATGTACATATCTTCTTTTACTCCTGTCACTTTTAAGTTGAAGGAAACGGTCATTCCAAGTAAACAATTTTCTGGGTTCATCAGACAAGGTGGTATATTATCTGTAAATTTGACGTACTGATCTATACCATTCAATTGTATCGCCATATCTGTATTTTTACCAGGTACTAAGACCGGATTACCATATATGGTCAAGTTGGTAGTGGTAGTAATCAGGATATCGTTTAGAATGTTGATGAAGTAAAAGTTAAATAACGCTATTTCAGTTCCTGAAAAAGAGATATAGATGTATTAACTGGTTCATCAGATTTATCTAATAAAACATCAAAGATTTAAATAAGTATATATATAGGTACAAAGCTTGTAGTTCTTACAGAGTTACAATAGTTTACACTTGACTTAAACAAATTAAATCAAGAATAATGCATTCTTTTCATTATAGATTGATTGGCCTCTAGTTGTACAAATGCTGCTCAGGTTTTTTTCTTGACATTTGAGAAGGTAACTTGACAAAATATAGCATTAAACTTTCTTACTTGTAATTGGTACCCATGTTGTTTTTCCACCACTACATTTTTCGAGTGTATTTACAGGGTTAATGAAACCGTCACCATAACAGCTACCTTCTATATCACATACATCAGGCTGTAAAATAAAACAAACTTAATTTCACAAAATACCTATTGTCATATTATAGTGGTATATTGAATATCACTGTGGTCTGAAGCCTATGTTAAATTAGATATAAGTTGTCTCCCTTCTGTTGTAGTTCTGCCTTTTTGATTACAGTAATAAAGATATAGAAATGAAATGAAATGGAGTTGAACGTGCTACTCTTTTACTCTGAACTGGGCTAATGAAGACAGGCATACGCCATACAATGTGCTAAGAGGAAAATTTTGCCCAGACAGTGGCCTACTCTTATATCGAATTCCAACTGTGAAGGGATCTTTTACATGCACACCAATGCATACACGGGACTCCACATTTGTTTCCGAACCCAACGACTAGACAGATGTTCTTGTCATGCCCTTCATCTTACAACACTGACAACGAGGAATATAAAGACATAGTTTGGAATTCTGACATGGAGAAGGGTGGTCTTTCGCTTTCTCCCACCAGTTTAGTATAACACTCTAGGATCCAAAGATCTGAATATAACAAGGTGGAGTTTTCCAGATTCCATCAAAACAAATAAATCTTAATAATATCACCAACATAAAGCATGATTACAAACACAAAATATTGTCACCAACATAAAATAAATATGTTAAAGAGTTTTATAATATATTTTAGCTTATAAAGTTGTTTTAGAAATATAAAAGAAGGCCATATCAACAATACCTTCAAAGTACATCCATCTTCAGTACAAATGTAACAAATAGAATCAAATGTTATTGTACGAATTGATTTAGCACTGACTAGTTGACCATCGTTACTGACCGCTACTTCATATATATCTGGTTTATCTACATTACATATGATCTGTTCATCACTGATAAATACAGCTGAAACATCTACATTCGTACTAGTCTCTGAAAATGATGTTCCTGATTTCTGAAAAAAATATATGCAATGACTGTTAAACCAAATGCTACTAGTTACAAAATCACTTTCTGATTATATAGAAGTCAATTCTTTGAATTGCATTGTAACGTCCAGCCTTTTCCCTGGAAAAGTCATTTGGATTGTCAATAGATTCTCTGTAACATTAAAACATTTCTTGACGAGGTCACTTCTTTCTAACATCCTGACTCAATCTAAAAAGGAAAATTTCTTGTAACATCTTTACCCTTTGCTGTAACAATAAGGCCCACTTTACACAAGCAGCAAAATACTGAGACTTCTATATGTAATTATTGGTGTACTGAAAATCGCTGAAGAGTTGGGCGAATCATGCAAAAATGCCGTCATAAGTGAGGATTTCTCTTTTCAGCATGGAGGCCAACATTATTTCGTTTATTCTCTGAAACAAACCGACCTTCCTGCATTTTATCAACTGGTCTAATCAGTGACTCATTCAGAGAATACCTAACAGAGAAAACAGAACATACTACCTCCCACACCAGATTACATAAATCATGTTCAATCCACTTTAAATTCTTACTTAAATGAATTACTACATGACATAAATCATGCGCCATATACTTTAAATTCTTACCTCTAATAATTTAAGTTTACAGACAAGTGTATTTAGGTCTAAGAATGATTCTCCAAACACGGATATTTGACTACAGTTAAACAGACGACTATCACATAATGGTCTAGCTGTACTATAAACTGTAGGTGGCTGTGTTAGACTCACTGAACAATCTGGAACACTGTAGTCAGCATCACATATGCATTCACCTACAAAGTGGAATAAAATGAAATATGATTTAACAGATACTTCACTCCGTTTAAGACAAACATACAGTGTGCGATGAAAGGAAAGGAATTATTTTATCGAGTCCGTCACTTTTCTATGTTGACAAATTTGAAGCATGATATTAAGATTCACAATGTAAATAGCTGTATCGCATTAATTTACCCCTTGAAAAAAATTTACCCTGCAAGTTATTAGAAGACTATAAAACTTACCATTTTCACATTTACCGTGTCCATTACAGTCCCCGGGACATAATTTATCTATAATATCTGGTGGTGGTATAATTACTTCTTGTCCATTTACAGTTTGATTTACCCATAGTTCAACATTATATTCTATAGCAGTTCTACATTCTTGTATAAAATTATCAGCAGCGGATTCAGCCCACTCAATCAGATCTGTAATCTGTAGTAAAAATTTATGCTAATTAACAAATATTCTCCATCAAGACAAAACATGAATTTAATGATGAATTCAAAATTACATTAGACTCCTGTCTTCTTACTACATCTTAAAGAGAAAATTCCAGGTGTGGCAGTCGACCCTACACTTTGTCATGTAAAGTGTGGGATCACAACCACGCCACTTGCCCAATGACACACAATTCACCAGCCACCCATAGAGAGAGAATTTTACATAAAACAGGACTAAAATCCAAGAAAACACAAGGCTAGACCAGCAATTCTGCTCTGTGTACTATACAAACATGAGAGGGAAACCATGACATAGATGTTATAAGTTCAATATGAATCGAATAGCTGGGGAGTTGGGATGACCTAGTGCTCTAGAGTGTCACGCTTTGACCTCCAGCTGGCCGGTCACCTCTGGCTTGCGGTTGTGGTTTCGATCCCTGGTGTGTTGTGGCTGGGAGGTAGGGGTGCCTTCTCAACCTTGTGGGTTTACTACAGGTACTCCGGTTTCCTTCTATAGCAAAGACCCCTGTGCATGCGTCAAGATCATTAAAATGAAAATAAGGCAACTTGTCCATGATATCACCTTCAGTGGAAGCGGACGTTCAATACTAAGTACAACAAGTAACTGCCCAAATACATACCTTAATATCCTCAATACAGATTTCTATACTGTCTGTTATATCAAGGCCTTTAACTTGTTTACATGCTAAACCAGATGTTGTATTCTCTATCATATTTCTACATGTTTTAGCTACTTCAATCTCGGTTTTATTAGTAGGTGTCGGGAAATTAAATGTCTGAAAGGGGATTTTACAACAATATCAAAATGAACGTTAAAAATAATTTGTATGTTTACAATATCTACCTATAAAATAATTAATCAATCCAGTATCTGAGTTGTGAAAGACTATCATATAAAACCAAAGCTGGTGATGAGCAGTAATATATTATTATCCAACACTACATCAATACTTTGCCTAAGTCTATCTCAAATATTTCAACAAAACTTTTTTTTCTAAATCTATCTCAAACATTTCATCAATACTTTGAATAAATTCATCTCAAATACTTCAATGATATGCCTCAATCTATCTCAAATACTTTGTCTAATCTATCTCAAATATTTCATCAAGACTTTGTTCAAATCTCAAAAAACACTTCATCTATAGTTTATTTAAATCTATCTCAAATACATACCTGTGATATATACTTTTCATCAAATTCAAATATCTTTAACGTTTGCTTAGTCTGACATTTTTCTGGAGGATTCTGTGTTTCTGTATCTAATATTAACTGTTCTGTAATATCTTTACCTGAAAACAAATTACGAACAACATCACTACTACTATTTCATAAAACAATAATATCAAGTATATGACAGTTTAAGGAGAGATCCCAGATATACTTTAGTGAATAAAACTAGTAAATTCTGAGTTGAAGGTTCTTAGTTTAGTCTCAACTTATTTATCATTGTACTATAAAATATTATCTCTTAAGAATATGTCAGATGATAGATAGAAACGTCTATTCTAGTCCCAGTCAATGTACTTGAAGGTCTTTAATGTATTTTCACAGAAATATCAAGGTCATGACTAGCAATAAAATTAAAACTAGAAAAACCTGTCTACAACTCAGACGTGAGGGTAGTAATCAAATAGTTACAATAAGAATTACATTACCCTTAGAAACTAAATGTTACAAATACAATTTTTTTTATTACCTCTTTTAGAATTCTTTGCAACAGAAGCACAAGATGTGTCTTCTGGTAAAATATCACAGATTTCTGTTTTATCTTGACAACTGCAGAACGTCATTTCAGGTGTGATCTTGGGTGTTTCTGTTGTACAATATCCAGTGTACATAGATTCTTCCTTTGATACTCTGTAATAATATACATTTTTTACACAAATAAAACATTTTATCCATCTTCAATCAAATATTAGATTGATAACATGCCATTAATGATTAAAATTATATTTGATTATCAGTCTATTTGGACTCAGTTCCAACCTAAATGATGAGGCTCAACCAAATATCTATTATGATGTTAGAAATAAATAAATAGCTGTCTGTTCTCTTCTGTTTAGTCATTGGCCAAGAAAGCTATCCAGAATTTCCAGCTTGGTTTCCCCTTGTCAGTAATGCAGGATGGAGGGCCTGACAACAACAGCTGTCCAGTCATTCGGATAGGACGAAAAACCGTGATCCCAGGTACACATTGGCGTGAACGTTAAAGATCCCTTGGCTGTCGGAATTTGATATAAGAGTAGGCTGCAGTGCTGCAGCCCGGGCAAAATTTCCCTCATAGCACACAGTATGGCGTATGCCCCACTTCATTAATTAACGTTAGGTGCAGAACAATAGGACGTTAAACCCCATTTCATTTCATTTCTTCTGTCTAGCAAGTGAAAGGAGCAAATAACTCTTGAAACAAGTCTTCCACTACTTGTGAGGTAGTCAATGGCCAGTATTACATAATTTTAAATTTCCTACCTCCAGCTTCTAGAGAACTCTGTTGGTTGTTTTGTTCTCTCTGTAAATAGTGCTCCAGTCTGTCTGATCACTAAATCATTGGTTTTATCTTTATCAAAGGTACCACATAATCCTTCCGTCTGTTCATAATCCATAGCAGACGCACGGAACCAGGCATCAAGATATCTTCCTCCTACAGCTTTTGACTTTTTGATGGTAACATATCCTCCTGTTGGTAGCATAACCTGTACAAATATATCATTGAAAAAATCTCAAAAATGCTTTGACTAATTCTAAAACATAATGCTAAACACATATTACTCTACAATGAAAGAAATTGGTCAGTGGCCCAATGACTTCTTCTAATGAGTAATAACCATGTTTTCTGGTGGCCAAAAATTGCTGTGTTTTTTTTTTGGTCACTCAATTATTTATTTAACCGGGTGTCATTACATTCAGCATTCAAATATCACGAACAGACAAGTTACAAACACCTGTATTACTAAATTTACTACAAATAAATCCAGGGATTGTACAATTTCAAATTTTGGTGGGAAGGATATAATTATTATTACTTTGTCCATCATTTCTTGTGAAAAATTTCATTGTCTACAAATCAGATGTTTAAATATGTTTGGTTTCCTGGCATAAATATATTTCCAATAGATGTTTATTTACTAATGTACCTTTATCTTTTTCCCATTTCGATATCTGAGAATCCTGGTTCCTGGAGTAAGTTCACCATTCATGTACAGGTTGATGGTGATTGGGGTCTTTCTGTTAGGTTTTCCACGACTGGGACCACAGCGATCTACAACTATGACATCATCGCCCGATTTAATGGCTACAGCACAGGTGCATGAGGCTTTATTCAAACAGCTTCTATATAGACCGTGAATCTGATACGGTAGGGTCTTGTGACGATACATCAAAAATTCTCCTTCCAGGAAGTTATTATATTTTCTGAACAAAATAAAAACATTTTTTGAAACATATACTAAAGGAACTCAATAGTAGCATGTCATTATTGTATGGCCATAATCTTTCTTATTCAGTTCAAACCTTACCTAGCGAAAAAATGGATAAAACCGTTTTTGAGATATTGCCACGAGAAGATATGACAAGCCATGTTACAAACAAAAGGAGTGGAGTTAAATTTACAGAAATGAAAATATATTAACAAGAATTCCAATAAGTTCTAAAATCTCACCGTCCATCAAATGTTTTCATATGTGGATCACCAGTACTTCTACACATTGCTATTTGATCTCTGTCTATAATTTTAACCTGTAATAGGAACAAAATATTCTTGTTTTCAATGGGTATTAATTTATACATTATACTTATCTTTAATAACTTTACGGTAATAATTCAAGCTGTCGCACTGTGGGACAGCTATGGTGGATTACTAGAGCAGACAGCATTCGATGTCTGTGGCAATTTGTTGGCCTTTCTGCTATAGTATATCAAGTATGTCATGAACTATTGTTTGTCAGATATATTTTTTCATTGATAACAATAACAATGTTGTTACTGCTGTTTGTTCGGCCAAAACCAAACATTTCATTATTTCCCCTTTATTTAAATCAAATACTTTAATAAGACTTGCAGTTCAACGAAAATAAAATGAATGGGGTTTAATGACATAACTATACTTTGGTTATTTAGAGACTAACACGACACATTATGTTTTCTAATTCTGCTACAACTGAATTTGAGGTGTGCCTGTCCAATCCTAGTGATCATTTGTAGCTGAAACTTTCACATTTTACATATTTTTATGAATTGATTCACTATGCAATCTGGGACTGCTCCTTGAACAGGTTAGCATAAGCTGAGCTGAATGATCATGGATTAAGGAACTTACCGTGACTGTAGACATTGCTTGCATAGAAATACTTTGACCATCTTTCATTACATGAGCAATTACATCTAAAATTCGTGTCTGGTCTTTATCTTTCAGTGAATCAATGGCAGCTTTGACTGGAATACGTACACCAGAAATCCAATTTGAGGATGTGATAAGAGCACCACAGAATTTGTTCTCATTTTCCTGAGTCCAGCCAATCAAAGCTTGAGGTACTTGACGTCTGTCGGCACATTTGATTTCACGTCGAACCAATTGGAAGAATGAAGTGATCTTAAAGGTGCAGTCACTAGGTGCAGGACAGAATAGTCTTGGAGGGAACAAGCCTTTTACAGATAAATATTCTTCCATACCACCCTCATATACTGTTATTTCTTGATTCATTACCTACAAAAATATACATAATAATTAGTAAAGATTGATGTTTGTCATTTAGGCATCTAACTTATTAAAGAGAGAAACAGAGAGAGAAGGGGTTTAAAGTCCTCTTGATTCCGGATGTGGGACAATATTTCTGACAATTTGTTAGAGACCTTATGATATATAGCGCAAGCCTACCCACTTTTAATCATGTGCAGAACATGAGGTATGAATTCAATGTAACGATATCTTGTCTCAGTTGATTACATGAGACCAATACAAATATAATCTTTACCTGTAGTGTCGCTGTGATGGGTTCACTCTTTCTTTCTGGACCAGTAGTTTGATCACAATCACTAATATAACATGCTGACACACTACATTCAATCTGTAATCAAATACAAGACAGATTTAAATCTCAATCCAGAAAGGTTAAAATATAATCCACCCTCTAGGCCATCTGATGGCTTGAATATTTAGAGGATTAGAACCCTCTTGCCATTTAAAATTAACATTATCTTGTTAAAACTTTAAACATTCATAACTTTGCTCTGAATAAAGTAATTTGACTGAAATTCTAATTATATACGTCTCTCAATATCTATTTCCAACCATTACAGTCATAACGGCCAGTTCTGACTGAAATTCTAACAATATCTATTTCCAGATGGAAAAAGGGATAATAATGGACAATGTATTGTAGTCATATAAAATATCACTTAATTATTGCATGGACAGATAGTGACCACTGGAATATGTATACAGTGAGTTCCATATTATACAAATACATTGACAGTGTGTTGAGTGACATTAAATAACCTACTATTTTACTTCATAATATAAATTCAACACAAATACAATGTTTATGTGCAATAGCTTAAAGCCCCAATAACACTCTTGTTGTAATTGAATAATGTGTCCCAATCTTTATTCTGGTCAACAAATTGTATTATTTTACAATATTCAAATAAATTGATGGTACAAATTTCATCGTAACACATTTAATTTAAAAAATTGGAAAAATTCAACTACATGATTTGAAAAGGTTAACGTAAACCTTTTCCAATGTGACTTGGATTTTAAAATATTTTCGAACCCTCTGGACAAGTAAAATATGATGTAATGGATAATTTACACAACAGGTAGGACACATAAACATCTGGTACTTAGAATAAGACTATTATTTATTTTCTAGAGCTGCCAAGCCAGCAAGAGTGTTATTGTCCCTTTAAATGATATAAGCTTTTTAAAATATATGTTGAAGTTATGACTGTGTCTACAATTTAACATATTTTTACATATTTTCCTTGGCCATTCAATTTTTTTTATTTGTCCCAATGAATTTTCGTCTAGAAAAGAACAATTATAAAAGTTCATTACTTACAGCATCACCATATTTCAACTGCGGTAGACTGGTTTCCTGAAGTATGCTTGATGTTTCGTTTACGAGAGATTCACTTATAACATTAGCTTTGCCATGATACCATTTAACTCTATATTGTACACCTTCAATATCTAATGCCTCAAAACTACAGCTTAATGATATGGCTGCCATGGGGTTGGCCTTGTCGACAATAATAGAGACTTTAGGTGCTTTTTCAAATATTGGCAAAACTGAAAAAAATATGTGTAAATTATGCAATATATGAAATAAAGAATAATATTTTTTAATAAAATTTATAATAATTCTGAGATTATCTCCATGATCATGGATAATAATTTATGAGCAACACTTATAAGGTGATTTGATCTGTAAGATAGATGTGCTACCAAAGAATTATTCCTTTCATATGGACATTTGAGAGCGAACTAACTAGCTGTAAGATCAATTGGATATTTGATGACCCACCTGTTAACACGTTGAGTTTCTCTGTGGTTTCCTGTGTTGCATAGGCAACATTTAATCCTTCAACTGACATTTTAGCCTTCTCAAATTCTCCAACTTCCACTGGGCTGCCGATATTAAACTTAGTTGAAGCTGTTATATCTTTCCTGGTTCGTGTTATATAACGTTCTGTTTTACACACCATCTTGTCTTCTAGGTAAAACTTGAGACCGAGTTGTTGACTCCATGACAGTTTCACATTCATAAATACATTGATAGTGAATTTACTTGTAGAGCATGTCCATTCTTTCTCTTTGGTGTTCACACGCAAATTAACCCGGCCATTTTGTAACCACATAACTAAACCATATTTATCAGGAATTTCTGCACCATTAGTGAGGATTACTGCTTTCTCTTTGAATTCAAGGAATTTAACTCTAAATGATATGGTCAGACCAAGTTTACATTTAAGAAGATCACCCATACATTCTGTTGATTTGTCACCTACGTTGATGTATTGGTTAGTACCATCTAATAGAACAGCTAAACCACCCAATGGTCCCACATCAGCTTTTGGTGAGCCAATCAATGTAAGATTGAATGATTTTGTAACTAATACATCGTTGACAATCTTCTCAAATTCTAGTCTCCTAACTTCCACATCAGTTGCTAAATAAAATAAATTGATTTATTTATTTATCGACAAAAACTACTATTAAAAAATATGAACTAATCTATTATCAACATTACCAGAGTCTTGTCTCTGCCTTTCTTTCAAGCAAGGGGAAAAACTATCAGTAATTAACTATTGCCAAATCTATACTCTATGCAAGTGTTTTCATTGGTCTTGTCAGTTCTCTAATCAAATTAGTCAATACAATCCCTGGATGATTTTACTTCATACAATTATTGGTACCACATCAGCAACATCATCCACAATAAATTATCATCAGAAATTATCTATACTACTGAGTTGGATGGGCATTTGTCACTATCAAATGGCTATAATAATATCCATGTCTTTCTATTCAAAGTTTGGAAGAAACTTGATATACACAGCATAATGTGACATATTCTTTAAAAATTAAAATAAATTAACAGTAATAGCTGCAATATCATGAAGGCCTAATGATTTTCTACAAAATAAACATGACATGCAACCTTTGTTTTGTAAAAGCTGTGAAGTTGTGACACCTAAAATTCATCATGATAATTGGATGTGACAGAAAAGAATTCCCCTCTGAATATGCCAATATAAAATTGATCGGCAAATAAATTTTTCAGTCAGGGATTTCAAATGGCAGGTGAACATTGATGGTCAAATTAAAGATATATTTACCCTTTAAAACTGTCCATTTTGTGCTGCTCGTGTCAATCTGACAGATTTCTTGTTCATTATCTTTGTTAGAGAATCCATCTTCATAGCACACATTGTTAATCTTACATATAGATGTCTTGAAAAAAAAAAATACAGATATCTAATACAAATTCAATTTTAATCAAAATAGTTCTATAGCAGACATGCTGAACATAGATCACCAACTAATCATTTGTTTTGACACAAAAAAAATCCTTTTCAGGTTTGGGCGAAAAAGAGTCTTATTTGAAAATATCACAGAAAGGTAATATGATGAACCAAACAATAATTAGTTTTAAAAAATTTATTTCCTATCTGACATATTTGTAGTTTTCAAAAAAGTTTTCAAGAGCTTATATGCCAAACACAGTATATGCCATTCCTGTCAAAAATAAGATAATTATGCAAACGTAGGTCAATATAAAAATTTATCAATGCTAGTTCTGTCCACTAGTGTGGTAAAATTTATAGAAGCAGTGGTATATATTATATTATATAAGACAACTTTCGCACAAAATGACTAAAACAGATATATCATCAAATACACATACCTCATTTAGGAAACAAGCTCTGTTAAAGAGAACTATTTTCATTTCTACACTATTTATAAGATTATACAAAATAGAACAATTTTTGTACATCAATAATCAAAGTTAAACTTACCTTATCTTGACAGCCATTGGTAGTACATGTCTGACAAATGGAGTTATATCTAATAAAGTTGAGTGGTGTACTATAAGTTATACCATCGTTACTGACACTAATAGAATAACTAAATTCATCATCTGGTAATATACATTCTATCTCTTCTTCTAGTTTAAATATAGCTAAACCTGTTACAGCTTTATCACTGGTTACTTCAAACTTATCCATCTATAATATATAATAGATTCAAGTAAAAAATAGGCAACTCTAAATTTCAATATAGTTCAATCTCATCAAGGTAAATCTGAATTTTGGTAGGGCTTTGCCATGTGATTAGCTGAATAATCCCAGCAAGTCCTAAAAAACGCTATCAATAAACTGAGCTGTAGCACACTTATAAACTTCAGTGAGAGGACCAATAATGTCAGATAACATTGATGCAGGCCTTAATAAGGCTCTTCTTATAATTCATCAAACAGTTCCATCAATTCTTCAAAACCGTAAATCTACATTCATGCCTCATGGCGGTAAATACTGCGGCTGTTTGGACTTAAATCTTATGTGTAAAAATCTTTTAGATATTTTCTTTCAATTTTTATGTCATGATTTCTATCAATCTTTATATTGATAAATTATGCAGAAAACGCAATTTAAATGTTACTTACATTTAATCTTTGATATTTACACATGAGTTGATTTGATGGTGAGAATCCTAGACCATATATAGTTACAGTAGAACAGTTAATTTGATGTAGATTACACAACATATCACCAGCAAAACTAATTAACATAGGTGGTATAGTGGGTAATACAGAACAATCATCACCAGTATAATCTCCATTACATACACATGAACCTACAAATAACCATAACATACACATGTAACAATAACATACACATGAACCTACAAATAACCATAACATACACATGTAACAATAACATACACATGAACCTACAAATAACCATAACATACACATGTAACAATAACATACACATGAACCTACAAATAACCATAACATACACATGTAACAATAACATACACATAAACCTACAAATTATCACATAACAATTAACAGAACACATTTTTATGCGACAAGTAAAAGGGCTACATATCTCTAAGTTCTCAGGTTTCAACATCCCACTGGAAGACCCTGTCACATTTTTTATTTTACTTGTAACAAAAACAAACTACATATGAGTGAATTAATTGATTTATTGTAATATTACTGAATTATAGAAGTAGAAATAGTCACCTTCGACACATGTACCATTACCACTACATTCATTAGGACAGATTAGATCTACAACTGGTGGTAATTTAGGTGTACCATCTTCACCCTCTACCCATAGATCTACATCAACTTCTATCTTTAATAAACATTGTTGTTTTACATTCTCCAATAATACATCTACCCAAGTATAATCTCCAGTTAACTGAAAAATAAACATACAACAAAAATAAATTCAAACTTTAAGAGCCTTATTATGGATTAGGTCTCTGGCAATGAAGAAAATATCAATATTGAAAAGAACAACACACACCATCATAAAACTAGACAATTGAAACCAAGAGCAGTCTTATAAAACAAGTAATAACATATTTAACAGAAATATTCCTATAAATCTAGAAGATGTGAACAATGACATGTTATTATATAATCTTGCTTCATGTTGCACTGTATATTGGGGTACATACAATTAAATAATACAGGCTTCAATAAAAGGAGTAAGTCAGTCTTGTTCTTTTGCAGAAGTTTCCAGATAATTTCTCATTCAAGAATACAGAGAGAAGTTAGCCAGTAAAGGTGAACAAATGGTTCCCATAGGAATATAAATGACTTGGTGGTGAACAATTTTAACTTACCATGATATCTTCTACACATAGCATTACAGATGCTTCTACGTTATCTTTGCCTAATATGGTGTTTATATCTTTAGCAGAAGGTATAAGTGATAGTTTATTCTTGCAATGATTTCCAGCTTGATCAAACGTTATACCATGGTCAACAATCTGTGTAATATAGTAATGGGAAAAACAATAGTCATTTCAATTTAATCATAAAATCATACATGCTTGATGAGTGCCCACTAGATGGTTATACCTTAAAGGTGTGTCTGCACGTTTGTCAGAAATTCATCAACTGTTAAAATATAATTGACTGAATGGTGATAATTGTTGTCTGTTTAGCACCTTAATGCCATTGAAACCTGGAAAATATTGTCCTAGATTTTGTTCTTCATATTAACCCCAGAAGCACCATCTGCACCCCATCTGGTTAGTTTTTGAAGAAATAAGCACTTCTTATCTGAAACAGCAAATCCACCAAAAGCAGAATTAATGACATGTGACATATAATTGTAGAATATATTTACCTGATGGATATAGGTAATATTAAAGTCAAACAGTACTGCTGGTTCAGTTGAGACACACTTTAATGGTGTTATGGCTTTTGTCATAAGTTCAGCAGTCATGTCCTTTTCTAAAATAAAATAAGGAAATTAATTGAATTACAAACATCAAACGTTAAAATTGTGGATGTCCAAATTATTAAAGTTGTTAAAAGAATTGTGTATTTAAAATTAACGAACCTCTTCTAGATCCTTTGGATTTTTTGTTGCAGTCAAAGACATCTAGTCCAGGTGAACAGACGGCTTCCTTACCATACATACAATCACAGAATATAGGAGCTTTAAGATCTACAACTGACTTGCCACAATATCCATCATATAATGTTTCTTTTGTTGATACTCTTTAATAATATAAACACAAGTCAAATCATTGCCAACAAATTTCACATTAATAACGGATATTACATAATTAAACAAATTTGATGTGCTTATAAGTTATATGTATAGAAAAAAAAGATGTTTTTAAATGGATATTTATATTTAAACTGGCATCCTTTCCAAGTGAGGTTTTCATTTTTTTATGATCCTTTGGGCAAGCTGTATATACCCTCCAAGTTTGGGCATACTTTTATATAAAAAAAAATCTAAACCACAGAGTGTGTTACAAAGTTGAAGTGGCATGGGCAGTAACTTGGCTATAAATTGTTGTTTTCTTTAAACTTTGATAGAGTTTGTCTTTAGGACTAGCTAAAAGAATCCCACTATAAAAACATACCTCCAGGATTGTGTAAATACATCTGGATATTTGCCCTTTTCTTGCGATACTACACCATCTGACATCACTAAATCATTGCTAGAATCGCCATCAAAGTTTCCACATAAACCTTCACAAAAATACATTAACAATCATTAATCTGTTTTATTTGTACAATAATATGATCACTGTCTGATGATCTGAATATTTTTACAACCTATACATATTCTAAATATCAAAATGATGAACTATAACCAAGTGATTGTGTAAGGCATTTCATTGAATCATTTTTGCTCAGATGTTTGCTAAAAGGAAGATGGAGTCTGGTATGCTTTGAGTTTTTGGTTAATGTCTGATATTATAATTTACCTTCTATATTTCCAGTATCACTACCAGTCGATGTAATCCAAATATTAATTAAACTTTTACGTCTAGATGTTCTTACAATCACTTTAACACCATTAGGTAAATATATCTACAATTATAAACAATAATTATATCTTAAAGTGAATAAAACTCAATAAACCTTTGTAGTCCCAACAAACTATTATACATTTTAAAAGAAATACTAGAATCCAGTAGAGTTCAAGATGAGTTTTTTGACTAGCAAGTGATGGAATCTGCAGGTTATTCACTGGACAAAGTTTAGAAATAATACTTGATCATGATCACTATAAACAGTTCAATATTTGTAGCAGAAAGTATCTGATATGGTGAACTAACTATGTCCTTATGGTTGAATTACACCCTTCAACTCGATTTGGCACATTTGTACTTTGTACTAATGGGTCTATTTCATATTTGACTTTTTAAGTCCTAAGAAGTAATTGCTCTTGGTAACATTTGTCCATGTTGGTAAAAGTATTGACTAGAATTCTTAGAATATGGATGTTCAAAGACTATGACCCCATACCACATATTCCGAGTAGAATGATCCGAACATCGGCATCAGATTGGCAGTTCTTCCATTATAGAAGTATTTTATACTGAAAACATAACTGCAGCAGCAAATTGTATTAAAACATGTTCAAGTGTGTGGTTTTTTTTGTTCTGTGGCATTTTATCCCATGCCTTACACTTTATATATATAACATAATTATATATATAAATACTTACCTTATATTTATTAGATTTATATTTAGTTATAATAAAGCCCTCTGTCAATTCCTCATTTTGATAAAGTTTTATATTTAATGGATAACGTTGAGTTGTTCTTTTAGCACCACATTTATCAAAGAGAATGACATCATCGTCTACTTTAACTGCGACAGCACAATTACATGAGGCTGTTTTACCTTTTTTATTATTACATGCCCGATAGAAAGAATGAACCTGTGAAAACAAAAACCCAGTTTGTAATATATTAAAATATATAAAAGATATTTCAAATGTAAAAATACTGCCATTACAAAAACAGTGTTTTTTGGTGATATGTGAATTGAGTACAGCTTATAAGTTCATGTCTGTTAACAACCCTTAAGTTTCAGATTATAATATTTCTGTTTGCGAAAACTTAGCATCTAAGTGATGGGTCATTAATTTTAAAGTGAAAATAGGAAGGATTACTTACAGAATATGGCAATGTCTTATGTTTGTACAGTACAAATTCACCCTCAAAGAAATTATTGTATTTTCTGTAAAAGAAAAAAAAAACCAAATAATAAATCAATCGTACATTTTCATGTCAAGTTGGTTTCTTTCAGAAAAACACAAATTTCAAAAATTAAAATTGCAAATCATATGGAAATGTAATGAAATGGGGGTTGAATGCTTTATTTTTCTATATCACCTGTTTCTTACCAGGTCCAACATCCTACGCAACGGGAAACCACATTGAAAAATTACCAGGAATTTTGTGGTCCAACACTGGAATCCAACCCAGAACATCCTGTTTAGTGAGGTGGCATCTAACACGCTTACCTAATCCTTATAAGACATATAGAAATAGATGGCTTCAAATAGAGTTTATATATTGCACCACATGTATGTTAATTAATCATTGAAACGTAGCATGATAATAAAATTCAGAAGGAATACATCCATATCAGTGTTCTGATACTTACTTTCCATCAAAAGTTGTTATATGAGGATCATTAATGGATCTACAAGTTGATTCTTTATCACTGTCTTTAATCTTCATCTAAAAAATTAAATATTCAATGAAAATCAATAAGTCAGATATAAGTTACCCCCCTTAAATAATGCATTTATTAGCCTTGAAAGAATAACACAGTAGCAGATGGTTGGACACAATTTAAACTATTGTGGACAAATGAAGAATATGTACAAAAACAAAATGACATCAGAGTATTTGTAAACTAATTTCACTTACTTGCACTTGCCCAATTTCTATTGTTGTTCGTTTAACACCACTAATCATAACAGATGCTGAAATATCCACCACTCGATTCTGATCTTTATCTTTTAATGCATCTACAACACCTCGAACCTTAATCACATGTTCTTCCTGCCATTTCTCCTTACTGAGTGTAACACCACAGAATGGAACAGTACCTTCCTCTCCAGTCCATGCTATTACAGCTTGTGGGATGTATCTCTTATCAGGACACTTCCTTTCCTTAGCCGCACGGATACTGGCTTCTATTCTTACTTCACATTTCTCAAGTTCATCAGATGGACAGAAGAAAGATGGAGGTATGTTACTCTTGAAAGAGATCATTTCATTGGAGGAGCCTTCATAAATTGTCAATTTCTCTGTAAGGATCTGAAATATATATAAATTGGTACAAATAAAGTCAGCCATTTGTAATTGTTTGTTGATGTAATTATTATTTCAATGTAGTGCTGAAATGGGCTTCAATATCTTACTTTTCAGTACCAGCCTGGCGAATAACGATGAGCAGAGACCATGGAGTGTGCTATCAGGGAAATTTTGCTCGGACAGCGATTGAATTGTCCATGGGACCTCCGTTCTATAACATTACTAGATGATTTTTCTTGGCAAGCACTTGGTCCTGCATGACTGATAAGGGGAAAGCATATAATTAATCGTCTGGAACTTACTTGGCCAACAGCTGGATCGAACCCCATGGCAATGAAATGAATTGTGGTTTATCGTCCTACTGTTCTGTTTTGAAATGGGCTAATGAAGACGGGTATATGCCATAGTGTGGAAATTTCGCCCAGACAGTGGCACTAAAGCCTACTATGACATCGAATTCCAACTGTCAAGTGATATTTTACAAGCACACCAATATGTATATGGGAGCATCCATGGAAATCTGGATCTTACTTACCTGAATACCTAGTGGTACTTCAACGCTTGTTACAGCTGGACCAGTACTAGGTTTACAATCATCTTTAAAACAAGCAGTTACTGAACAATGTAACTAAAATAAAATATACATTCAAAACTATAATATTTATTAATGACATCTGACACCAAATAATTATCTTAACCTATATCGGTGGGTCACAAGCAGGTAGCAGTTCAACTGTATTACCACAATCCCTACTTTTCAAATATCAATATCTATAAAGCTATTTTGAAATAAGGAGAGTCACATAAACAGTAAACATCATATGACCGCAAATTCTCTCAAGAACTAAATTATCTTAACAATCAAAACTTTCCGGTTCATACTAAAATCTGCAGTTAAGGAATTTGGTATTAAATCAGGATGAGGATGCAGCTTCTCACTGGTTTTTAAATGTTCAGATTAGGTTAAACTAATTAGAAATTAGATATTCAGGATCTTGACATAGAGTCTTAAAGGGGTAGTTTTATTTTAGAAAAAAAAGCAGCCTCACAAAAAAGAAATATCATTAAATTTGAAACCAGTTTGGCCTTACGTATTTATTGCTCTATCAGTCAAGATATAACTTTAAACTAGTGTATAGTACTGAGTCCTGCATATAAAATACTAACCATATCACCTGATTTAATGTTATTTATCAGAGCTTTAGTTAGTATAGGAACTCTACCATCTTTCAGAGTATCTTTTAACAGAACCTTTTCTCCCATTAAATACTCTACTGTATATTCCACATCATAACCTTTTATTAATTCAAACTGACACATAATATTAATATCTCCTTCTATCATTTCTACTTTCACTTTTGGTACACTTGGTAGTTTGGGGTAACCTAGAAAAAGACAACAAAAAACGTAAGTCTAATCATATGTATGTTAACTATACAGTAATAAAGTTTACATAATCCAAGAACTGTAATGTCTTTTCAGTTACATATGGAATGTTCGATTGTTAGTTTGAAATGTTCTGAATTGACAGAATGGCAATTGAGTTGTGAGTAGAATTAAACACAATGAATAGGTTTCAGTTGTAATGGTTGGTTGGATTATTTTTATGCGGTCGGTGCATGTTAGCCCAAACCCCTCTTTTAACTCGATTGTCATTTTTGGGGGGATTGTGAGAAATTCCAGTCCAAAATGTTCAATTTAATATCCGTATATATACTATTAAGAGAGGTGATTGATTTAGCATAACCTGTAAATTTATCTGGATATCATTCATCAAAATCTTTTACTCATATTTTCTACGTACGTGTGCAACTTACCAACAACAACATCCAATTTTTCTATGACTTCTTGAGCAGCAAATACCGTCTGCCACAATTCTAATTCGAATTCTGAGAAGATACCTAGAACTTGTGGACGACCTATGTATAGCTTACAACTACGAGGATTGGGTACATCTCTATCTTCATATCGCTTTGTTTTCTTGTCTTTCTTTCCATTGATTGACAAACTTAATCCAGTCTGTTGACTCCATGACAAAACAAAATCATTATATTTTTTGGTTTTAATTTTGGAACTGATGAGTTGCCATTTACGTTTCTGGGTGCTGACCGTGATATACAAACTTTTCTTCCTGTAGTAGATTGCAAAACCAGTCGAATCATCTTCATCTCCACAGTTTGTCAGTAAGTAAGAGTTATCTTTTATGGTTTTGAGCTTCAGAGAGAATGACAAGGAAATTCCGAGACCACACTTCTCTGGACTATGGAAGCATTTATGAGCAAGGGATGTCAAATCTAAGAATTGATTTTCTTCTCCAATAACTAAAGCTAGTTTTTCTCTTTCATTTTTCTGTAGTTTGATGTCACCACCAATGGTAATATTTCCTCCAGTTGTAATCAAAAGGTTATTCACAATCTCTTTAAAGGTAAAACGCTGTTCTTCAATCTGGTCAACTGTAATAGATGAAAAAAAATAATTGATATATCTCCAAAAATGTCATTTATAGACTGTTAACACAAATTAATTTAGTTGTACAATCACAAATCTCATACAATCTGGCACCGGATCAATTTAAACTCAACCATCTTCGGAACATGGAATTATATAGATCTAAATCATGAGTACACACCTCTTAAAACAGTCCAGTCTTTTTTAGATATTAATACTGAGCACACTTGAGATGCGTCTTCAGGGTTGAAGAAACCATCAGCATAACAATTCCCATTAATTCGGCATACATCATCCTTTAAATAGAAATAGTTACCACATAATAAAATCTGCTATTGTTAAAAATTAAGTTAATTATTTCTGTAAAGTAGTTTGAAGCTGATTGGGGCTTGACTAGAAATACGAAATAGACTAATTAAGTTTATTCATGGTCCAATTAACATACTGACAGAACTAATCATTACCTAAGCTAGAAATAAGCAAACATTATATAAGACAGAAGCATTGTTATGATCTTTCTCGTCTTGAATTTGTTGTAGGTTACAAACTTGAGAATGCTTCATTCCATGACATAAATAGAATGAGTTAGGACAATTTGTTTCTTAATGTTTGCGATTGATGGTGTAGTAACTTATATATTATCAAATATACACAATGTTTAGACGTATATTATCTATATCAAGTACTTACCCGATCTGAGCATGTATCACCGACACATGTAACACATAATGAGTTGTACACCTGATATTTGAAAGCTGTACTAAAAGTGAGATTATTGTTGCTGATACTGATATCAAAGATTCCTGTTTCTGGTACAGTACATTGAACAACTTCAGGCCCCATATATATAGCTGGTGTTTTCATCGTTCTCTGAAACAAAAGAAAGTAAATTTTACATTATCTCAGCGCTATTTTGAATGCATAACTGGATTTTTTCTAATATCTATAAACTGACTTTTGTCGGCTAATGTGTAATAGTGGTACACGTGATGGACATTTTAACGCCTTCAAATGGCTTCACCTGATTACCCCCGGAATCCATTTTCTGAGGAGTAATAGGTTGAGTCAGCCAGTTTAAATGCTACTGCTCATGCTATTCTAATGTGAACACTTGGTGGTAAAATTTGGCAAAACAGAAACCAATTTAATTTCCATTGGAATAGAAATTTACAAGGAATATCCTTTCTTTAATATTATGATAAAGAGTCTAATTAACAGATTTTTTTGTTGTTTTATTTTGATCATTTCAATATGAATCTTATTAAAAGGCTTTTATCAATATAACAATCTTTCATGGAAAACTTACCCCTCCATATGTAATTTGACATACAAGAGTTGATACTTCTACAAAGTCGAGTCCATATATAGTCATTGTTTTACAGTCGTATCTGTTAATATCACAAAGATTGCCACCTGATATTGACAGTAATACTGGTGGTACTGTTGCTTTTACATCACAGGATGTTCCGATCCATTCATCACTACATATACATACACCTGTAACATAAACACATAATTACATACTCTTGTAACATAAACACATAATTACATAATCTTGTAACATAAACACATAATTATACTGTGTGGTGTATACGTACTCCTGTAACATAAACACATAATACGTCTGTAACATAAACACACAATTACATTAAATACATACTCCTGTAACATAAACATGTAATACCATAAACACATAATTACATTATGTACATACTCCTTTAACATAACACATCTACATATACTTATTACTATTGAAAGTTTAAAATTGAATCTAACCTTGTTGACATTTTCCATGATTATTACAATCATCCGGACAGATAATATCTATTACAGCTAACGGAGGTCCGAACTTTCCTGCTACATTCACCCATAGATTAACATCTACTTCTAAAGTAGCTAAACATGTTATCATTACATCATCAAATAAACTAGGTAATGTTCCTGTATCATCTAATATCTGAAATAATGCAATAGAATCAGCTTTAACAACTAATCAACCTTTAATTGAGTAGAAATGAGATTAACTCTATACTCCACCTTATACTCAGGGTAAGTCAATTTTGTGTCTATTCTATTGTGTCATGGTATTTTTTGTGCATACACTAAGATATCATGGAAAAATAATGAGGATATGAAATTAGCTTTAGATCTTTATTCTTTCACAGATTCAATCTAATTAAGGAAAAGATTAAATGAAAAATGTGATATATGCCATGGATGCCAAAAATGAAGTAATTTTGCAATTAGATATGACCAGTAGAATGGACTGTCCAAATTTATAACCTGTCAAAGTATGATAGAGGCTGTATATTTATATAAGTTTTACTTAAATTAACTAAAACGGACGTACTACTTATTACATGTACACTCTTGATAAATTGACTGTACAAAAACTACTAGTACAATATACATCACAGTAGTAAGTTACCATGAGCTCAATGTGACAGACCAGTTGTCAGGGTGCCAAGTCCACCTTCTTAAAATCAAGGAACAGTCAGTTTTTGATAACAAGACAAATACTAAAGTATAAATTACTTACCTGAATATCTTCAACACATGATTCTAAAGCCAGTTCAAGATTAATGAAAGCACGGCATTTTGAAAAGATAGGACTAGCTTCGATAAATACTCTACATTTATTCATAGCTTCTGTCTTTGTTATTCCACTTTTCGTCGGCCATGATACAACCTGCAGTAAAGAAAGTTTCAAAAGATGATAATGCGTAATGTTTAAAAACAATCAACCCTTTTTTTTCAAAATGTTCTAATGGAAGAACTTTACAGAAAGAAGAATTTTAGTCAAAATGTACATTGGTGAACAATATGGCTGGTATTTTGAAACTATGTAAGCCAAAACTCACTGGAGAGGTATAGTTGAGATCAAAAACTAGTTTTTCTACTTTGGTGGGTAGACAATGTTGTACTTCTCTTGCTTGTTCGATGATAGAATCTGTAATATCTCTCACTATAAAAAAAAATTGAGACTATATTGTACGCAAAATTAGGATATTAATGAAAATAAGAATCCGTAACATTCACTATATTGTTAATCTATCAAAGCATGTGTTTCTTTCAAGGTATTTCAAGGGAACCTTTGTCAGTCAACAAGTATTAAGGTAGCTGCCGTAATGTAATACACTTATATTGTAGGATATGGACAAGTTCTACTGTACAGTTACCCTAGCTAGGCGTAGGTAAGCAGTAATTAATAATTAACATATAACTGTTTAATTTATTGGTAGGGGGATGGGGACGCAGGGGTAATAGAATATTTGTTTTTCCTGGACATTAAAAATATTATACATTCAAATAGAAATGAGGATCAAACAAATGACCAAATTACATCTTAGGGAG
This sequence comes from Patella ulyssiponensis, assembly GCA_963678685.1. Taxonomy (NCBI): domain Eukaryota; kingdom Metazoa; phylum Mollusca; class Gastropoda; family Patellidae; genus Patella; species Patella ulyssiponensis. Next base: position 56,943,123 of record OY783229.1, read on the forward strand.
TACCTACCTTTTCTGCTTGTTTTGTATTTCTTATAATTACAGTTAACAACATCAAGACCTACAGCACACACTGGTTCACTATCTTCTACACATTGACAATATTGAGCAGTATCTGTTAGTTCTATCTCTTCTTCAGGACATATACCATTATACATACTCTTACTCTCTTCAACTCTGTTATTTATTCAAATAATATCAAATAAATTAATTAGAAAAACAACAAATTTTTATGACCGGTTTTGGTTAAATAAAATGTGTGGCAGACCCCTTATGAGTATCCAATATGTTTGTCTTCAAAAAAAAGACGATACATCTATAAGGTGAAAACTTATCAGAAATGTGTCAAAATTTGCGAATTTCAGTTGCTATGAGTTATTTTTTTATTTTGTGTGTTTCAGTAATTTCAACCAATTAAAAGATGTTTGAATATATAATTTAAAATCATGCATAGCTGTGTTCAAATGTTTTGGCACATGGTTCCATCAGCTAGATCCAGCCACATATTTCTTATTTTGCAAGTAAATATATACATTTATATTATTAAAAAAAAAATAAGCTACCAGGCAATGAAACATACATCAACAGTTAAATAAGTAGGACTCTTCATCTCACGAGCATATACACAATGTATAAATTTAAAGTCAAATGAATGACAGCTTTAGCATTCACAAACTAGGTTACTTTGGGATTTTAGCTGAGGGAAGAAATTGGAGGACCCGGAGAAAACAAACAAGGTTGGACAGGCCACGCTACTCATTGTCACATACAACCGGGGAATCGAAACCATGCCAGTTGACTCAATGACGAAACCATGCCAGTTGACTCAATGAGAGACCTTATGATACAGCGTGTACATGCTAACCATTCGGCCATCCAACCCCTTTCCCAAGCAATGAACAAGGTTGACAACAATTTACAACCACATATCAATGTGGACCTATATTAAAAAAAACCCCAAAATGGTTTTACCTCCAACTGTATAGGAAACTTTTTGGTTCCTTGGCACGTCCAGGGAATAGAGAACCATCTAACAACATGAGATCATTAGTTTTATCATCATCATATGTTCCACAGAAACCTGGAAATATAGTTCATAATTATCAATAGAATATGAAAGTCACCCAATTCCGCTAAAAACAAGTTAAATATTTTTGGACATGTCTAAATATTACTAGACACAAATTTACAAAGTTTTGCACATGAAATCATCTCAGATTAGTTACGTCTGAGAAACAAATCTGAGACAGATACACAGATATTATACCCTCTTGATTAAACCTCAGCCATAAATAAGATAAGTTATACAAGAACTGTTAATACATTCTGTATATACTTACCTTCTGCGTTCATATAATCCAATGAAGAAGCCTTAAACCAAATACTAAGATAAGAAGAATATTTTCCTCTCTTATGAGAAACAGTTACAATACCACCAGTTGGTAACATAACCTGTAAAATATAACAGATCATCATCTTTATAACATCTGCTCCATGATCTTTGTCAAGTTAAAAAGAAAGCTGCACAAGAATTAGCAGCTCTATAAACTAAGCATCATAGTTTGGCTCATAGGGTAAAACATTAGCAGTATATTTGAATGTAAAGAAGAACTATCCTATTACACAAGTGAAGAAGTCCTGATATTGGACTATAAATATGACCAGAAATTTATCAATTTACAAAAACATTGAATTTGGCACAAATTTGGATTAACGCTGTCTACGTTTCTAATAATTTAACTGATCTAGTAGAATTCAAATACAAAATAAACAAAACAAAAGGTTGTTAGATTTGAAATCTCCTCAAATAAAAAGGGGTATCTAGAGCTCCAGATGCAGTATCATCCCCTGTAGACATGGACCTCAAGCCCTAAAAGAAGCAAACAACCAACCAAATAAAGAGTTCTAGACAGAGAAAGCATTTAAACTTCTTCTTTGGACACTGCACAGAGAAATGATTATATGCCTCACCTCATATTTCTTTGGACATTGCTTAAAGAGAAATGATTATATTATGTCTCACCTTATATTTCTTGAGACATTAGTTAGAGAGAAATGATTATATGTCTCACCTTATATTTCTTGCCACCTCGGTATCTAAATATCTTGGTGCCTGGTGTAAGTTCTCCATTTAAGTAAAGTTTGGTTTGAATAGGTACAAACGATCCCCTCTTATTGGCACATCTATTCATGAAGATGACATCATCACCAGATTTAATAGATATAGCACAGTTACAGGAGGCTTTACCACAACTTCTCAAATAAGTGCGGATCTACAAACAAATTTAATTATTAGTGCTGATCGTTTATTATCATAGCAACAGTATTCGACAATCGAGGCCCAGTCTCAACAGGGGCAAAGTCTTTATTATCCATGCTATCATTAATTTTTAAACCTTGCATGTGTTCAAATCCATTTAACTCTGTGCCATCTGATAGTCTTGAAAGCGCTCTGCCATGGGCTCTGCAATAGACAGATGTAACTCTTGCAAAATGCATTTTTAATTCTTTTATTGTGCCATGTCGGGGCTTTGAGTTAGTATCCTTTGATTAATCCTTACCTCATATGGTAGTGTCTTATGTCGATACATAATAAATTCGCCTTCTAAATAGTTGTTATGTTTACTGTAATAATAAAAATACAAGTAATAAAAATTTGACAATTACAAAACAAACTAAGTGGGTTAATTGCTGCTTAAGCAATTGTCTTCCTGATAAATTGAGGATTTTTTTTCAATTAACTATTATTTCCCCGCTTGTACTCTCAGTTTCACTTAAAATGTTTGCAGCAAGTAATAAAAATCAATATTAAAATGCTATGGAAATTTGGGAATTTGAAAACCAACATTACCACAGAGATTTTGTACCAATGCTAATATGTATAATTTGTACTTACTTTCCATCAAAACTGGTTACATGTGGATCACCATAAGATTTACATAATGACAGATTATCACGATCTTTAACTTTCAACTAAACAAATATAATAAAATATAAACTGCACATTCTAGGAATAAAAGTAGGAATAGACAATAGATATATATACCGGTATATAACCATATCTGACATAAACAGAAGTTTGAAATGAACTATACAAACAAGTATGGCTGTCCATCCAGATACCAGTAATACCAAGATAAACAGGATTTTGATAAAAAATTACTACAAATAGTGTTAATCATTAGCTTTTGATAATTTATTACTTACTTCAACAGAACCAATTTTAGCAGACTGGAAGAGTAGCTCTGCAGCAAATATCTGTACTGATACATAAATTTCACGTTTCTGATCACGATCTTTGAGTTGATCGATGGTGCCTTTTATTGGTATACGTAGCTTATTAAGCCAGTTAGCAGAAGTGATGGAATAAGAACATGGTTGCTGTTCCTCTTTAGATTCCTGTACACCAAAAACTGCTTGTACAATTTCTTCTCCTGTTTGACATTTCTGTTCCTTTGTGTGTTCTATTTCTGTTCTAATGTACAGTTTACACCTATCACGATCTTGTGATAAACAGAAGAGTCTTGGTGGTATGGAGGATGAGACTTCAATATAATTAAATAAACCACCCTCATATACTGTCAGTTCCTCAGTGTGAAGCTGAAACCATGAAATAAATAAGTTATCCACCATACAGCTTCTAATTTTTATAAATCAAATGTCAGCTTGTCGTGATAGTCCTGTGATCAAAGATATTTTGTTATAAAAATGTAAATTCTTATTTAGTCCAAGAATAACCAGACAAAATTAGTGCAAAATTATCACATATTTGATTTCAAATTTTGTTTATTCTCCAAGTAAATGTAGTAAACCGAGTAATAGACTTGTGTTTTACCTTCATGTTAGCTACCATGGTTAAACTGTCTCTATATGGTCCACAGTTATCATCTTTACAAACAGCTACAGCACAGTACAGCTGCACAAAAACAGTATCACAATTAAAGGTAGCATTACCAGGCAATTAATATACACCCACCATCAGCATTTGGAGAGGTGTTTTAAGTTCAGGGGCAATAATCATAATAAGGATTACAAGGTTTCGGGGACAAATTTTAGTGCAACCCTAATTTTTGATACATTTTTCCCCTTAGGATAAGCTAAACAACCCCAGGCAGTTTAAAAGAAAAATCTCAAAAAATTGGAGCTGCAGAAATTTTGAAAGAATTGCAGCCTTTAATTCATTTACAACTGATGTGCAAATTTTATTAGGATTTGTGTTTGGGACAAATTGAAGTTTGAACAATCCTAGCTAGTTTAAAAAAGAAATTCGGACCTGTAGAATGTGAACAAGAATTGTTTACGGATGTAGGGATAGGGGTGGCAACAACATACTCTAACATAAAATGTGACCATGTTGGATATAAATGAAGACAGGTTATTTAAAATTTGTGTTTATCCAGAAATACAATGCAAAAATTTGAAATAAATTACTTGAAAATGATAACATATAATTAAGTACCTTATCATTGATTTCTAATGATTTAATGCTGTCTTCTGTAAGAGTGATATTGCCTTCTTCACCAATAAAACTTGTTTGGACTTGCTGTAATATATCTTTATTATGGAACCAAGTTACTGCATATTTTAAGTTACTGGGATTCTTCAAAGTTTTAAATTTACAATCAAAACTAACAGTCTGGGTTGCCTTATCAACTATCATTTCCAATTCTGGTCTTGACTCTAATTTTGGAGGTTCTGAAAAATCACAAAATTCATGCATACATTTAAATGATGTAGGAAAACAACCATTCTAAGATTCAGAATTCATTTCCTTGTAATTCATAATTCCCTAAACAATATCTACCCATTCAACAAATAAATTCAGGAATTGCAAATGTATGAGTTCATGGTTACTTTTGTAAGATTGAATTCCAGACGGTGAGATTGTGTTGTGTTATATAACAATTATATATTTGATAAAATATGGATGTTTTTCAGGCCATATATAGTTCAAATAGCAATTTGATTAAAATAAGATTTCAGATCGCATACGTATACTTTTTGAATAATCAAAATGATTGTATTGGTTATATATATGCCTATTGTTGTTGATTATTGGAAAGTGGGAGTGGTACGTACTGGGGTATAACCATTTGGATTCAATGGGGGATGAAAATAGAATATGATCTCAGAATATGATGGTGACTGACAGTTTGTCTAATGTCAGATTACAATTTAGCAAAAATAAATAAAAATAAAGTAAAAATTAAACGAAATGAAATTATTCTTCAAATAGTGGACTTACCAACACTTAGATCAAAATTCTTGACAATTTCTCTTTCAGCAAAGACGACATTCCAATCAGCAATAGCAAAACAACCTCCTCCAATACGTAACCTTTTTAACAGATCAGGTACTTTTTTCAGCCGTCTGTATTTTCTATCAGTGTCCATTAATTTATCATCAAAATATATCTTTAGACCTAACTGTGGACTCCAGCTGAACTCTACTTTAACAAAACCTGTTATTTTATTCTTGTTGTATTTAGGCTTAACATCCCATAATCTATTGCCAAGCAACACTTGTAAATATAATCTGTTACCTTTCCACCACATAGTTATTCCATCACTAGACATAATCAACATTTTATTAACGAACTTTTGTATTTCTAAGTTAAAAGACATCGTTAAACCTAATGGACAACGATTTAAATCAACGAGACAATTCTGTTGATTAGCAAATTCGAGGTAGTGTTTGTCACTGGTGAATAATACAGCATTTCCACCTGCAGGTCCAGGTATAAAGTTTGGATTACCAAATATGGTTAGGTTATAAGATGACGTAACAAGAATATCTTTGATTATTCTCAGGAAGATAAAACGTTCAATTGTAATTTCTTGTACTGAAAAAAAGGGGGAAACAAATTTTTGGTGTGTTTTTATCAAAAATTATGGAATCATTATATCAGCTATTCTAAAGCTACTATAAATCATTTACCATTTTGGATGACCCTGTTATTTCCTCAAATAAGGTATTTCAAAAAGTAATTAATTTCAATAGCTCAAATGTTCACAGCTATGATCTCCTATTGAACAAAACAATTTGATTTTTATAAATAACACAAAATACCTTAAACAGTGAACAACACAATCTAATGTTTATAAATAACACCAAATACCTTTAAATATTTGCCATTCCGTTAATGATACTTCAGGTCTACATATCAAACCTCTATTGTTAGGATTGATATAACCATTGGCATAACATTTAGAATCAATCACACAGATATTTTCCTGCAAAAAAAAACAAAAATATTAGTCAAATTAAATTATTTATTAAGGCCTTATTAGCTTTCTACACCTTACAAACTGCACCCAAATTATGATTCTCTTGGTTTTAGAGAAAGATAACATAATTTATGATTCTTATGTTTTTACTTTCCAAATTACACTGAGTTTATGTAGATGTAAAATTTTTATTGAAAGGTATTTATTATTAACGGCTTGATGCATCATTTAGCACTACAGGTATCCCTGGCAAAATATGGTTCAATTCCCTTCATTATTTACAATTTACAAAGCTATGATAAATTGAAATTTCATTGATCTATGCTGCTCAAGCCAAACAAACCGTTGTCACCTTTTATTGGTTGCGAATGAAACCTGATGGACCCAGTTTAAATCTGATGTAATTCGAGCCGGTAGATTATTTGTTGTTGGTATTTTGATTTGGCTTTCTTAATTAAATGTTAAATTAAATAAATTTGAATACATATTTAGCAAGGATTAAGCTGTGAGAAATTTGATATCTAAGCAAAAAATGCTAATAACACATCAATACTTTAAATGATATACTATATTCTATGTTGAGATCTAGCAACAAGCATTAGTCATTCTTGAATTGGGTAAAAAGAAGTAATTTATAGCTGTAGGAATATATATTTCACCTGGAATGAATGAATGAATGAAATAGTTACTTACCTCCACAAAACAACGATCATTGTCACAAGTCATACAAACAGGATCATAGGACACAAAGATAAGTGAATCGCTTTTAGTAACACCATCAATACTAATACTGACTGTAAATGATGCTTCTCTACCGGGTCGACATATAACAGATTCAGAACTGACGAAAATAGCTAAAGATGTAAACGTTTCATCTGTCTTAGTAAATATTCCTTCTAGTAAATTAGGCTGTAAAATATGTGAGACAATATCAGTTAAAAATTTCTGAAATGCATTGTGTAAGTTGTATTCAGTCCAAGTTCAAGTGGGGGTGGGCATCTACGCAGAAGAATTTGCACCATACTTATTAATAATATGCTTAACAAGATAAAACTAAAAACATTTAAGTCACAGAAAAGCTATCAAAATATTAGAAATGGACCCAGGGGGAGGACCATAAGCTTTGCTTGAAAGTCTGGAATTTAACAACCAGAATTAAGGTTAAGACCATACACAATTAAAAGTGCCTTTATTGATTTTACACTGCCATAGATAAATAAAATAATAATAATTATGCATTCTTTTCGTAAAAAAAACAACTCATTCTACATGGGGATCTTTTCATTATTCAATATGAATAATTACATAACAACAATCTTTACATTAAATGGTACATATCTTTACATTAAAATCTTTCATATCTCTCATTTTTCAGGAATATGCGTATGATTCATTTCACATTATAACTAGTTGTTGGTGATGTAAAATTTGGTCACAGTGTAAAGAAAAGGAAGTTTAGAAATCAGTTAAAAAGAGGTATCAGTGCTTTACTCTGTGGGTTGTCAAAAGGAATAATTACCCTCCCCACCTCTCCAATATATACTTTCTTTACCTCAACTAATGTGTAGTGACAGGTCAGACTTTCATCATCTACAAATCCACTTCCAACAATTTTAATTTCTGTGCAGTCATCTTCTATCAAGTTACAGGTTCTGCCCCCCTCTATATATTCTAGAACAGGTGGTTTGTTAACTTCTACAGAACAATCATCTCCAATATAATCCTTATCACACTCACAAATTCCTGATATTAAATATAGATTATAAAGTTTTAAAAATATATACCAAGTTCTAATAAATCTATCAATTTGTCATATATATTTAAACTGTTAAAATATATAACGACTGAGTTTTGATTAATTATACATTGATTAGTGAGTTCATAATCTATTTACAGAGCACTGATGTGCTTAATTCATTGATTACTGATTAATCTATTCTAGAATCGTTGCAGCCAGGGGACGGGCCACTGGAGCCCATACCAATAATTTGTAAATAAGTGTTTCTTAGAATGGACCAGGTACAAACTCTCAAGACCCCATTTAGATTTCACAACGATGACAGAAATGAGATTAATTCCGATGGGCTTGTATTGAAATGACGATTTGAACAGGCATACTTGCTAGTACGTTGACAGGTGAAGTCAGACATTTAATTTAAAGTGCATATAAAATGGCCCTAAAATTTTTTCTAAATGTCTAGTCCATGGTTATTTTATCCACTTTACGGCAAATTCACATCAATCCGACTAAAATTAATTCAGCTATCTTCACTCAAAGTCGTATCCCTTAAAAACGACTTTGCCAATATCGAAAACACTCTTAAACCCCTCAGACGCCAGTGACGTCACCACAATATCTTGAATCGTTTGGACTGCACAAGATGGTAGATTGTATTAAAATCGCTGCGGTGAGAAAACAGAACGACCGTACATTATGAAACAAATTTTAAATTGGATCTTGAATTAAAATGAATTATAAAACAAGTTATTCCGTAGTCAATTGTTTTATTTAATTAGGGAGATTAAGGAATCAGTCAGGCGTTAATGAATACACACGCCGGGTGTATATAGGTAATTAAGGAATAAACATTCTGAATATGTATTCGGTCACTGTTACGTCACTGGCGTCTGAGGGGATTAAGACTGTTTTCGATAATTGGCAAAGTCGTTTTTACGGGAGTTCTAGTTTTACGACTTTGAGTGAAGATAGCTGAATTAATTTTAGTCGGATTGATGTGAATTTGCCGCAAAGTGGATAAAATAACCATGGACTGCTTACATATTTATCTAAATGATAAATTACATAACCGGTTGGCATATACAAACCTTGGACACATTTTCCTTTACCAGAACAATCCGCCGGACATATAATGGAGAAGATATTAGGTATCTGTAGTGTACCAGTTCCAGTAAACCATTTAGATATATCTACTGATAATACCTCTAAACATTGTTCTTTTATATTATCTAACATAACATTACCCCAATCACGATCATCAGACAACTGAAAATTAAAAATTACCAATCTTAATCATAAAATATTACAGGTCTAGAGGTTGATTGGATACATGGTATTTTCACTCTTTCCAGGACAACTTACACCACTTTTCTTATATGTGAGTGATTTGCTCTGACAATGGCAACTGAGTATTCATCTTTACATCTAGTTAAATTTTTATGTTGTGCACTGCTCTTGTTCGTCAGATGTATTATCTATTCGTCAGAAATTTCAATAAAAATACCTGAATATCCTCTATACAAGACTCTAGAGCATGATCAAAATCAACACCATCTAAAGCAGCACAATCTTTAACAGCTAAAGATGACTCTACAAACTTCTCACATATTTCTTTAACATCTTTTTCTTCTAAACCACTAGGTGTTGGCCATACAGGTTCCTTAAATATGTGTAAATAGTTTACATAAAATAATGTCAATAATGGAAAAACAAAAATTAGAAGTTACAGTGCTTCATGAGTTATAAAAATCCTTCACAGTGCTATCAGGGTGTTACTTTTACTGAAGTTGTATGCTTATTAGCCCTTTAACCAATAGGCAAGGTTTATGCAGCCCCATGTAAACGAGTGGATAGCCCTACAAAAAGTCTAAATTTCATTTCCATTCCTCCTTGGGCCCAACTGATTGATTCCAGTGAGAACTTTTTTCTGTATCTGTCCACAAATTTTAATATTCAAATTATGACTACATCTGAACATTTTGAAATAGGGTTCCATAAGTTCAGTAATGTATAATGCATAATGTTCATAAGTCTAAACCCTAAAAGAGAGATAACTCTGAAATTCGAGACCGAAATGTTTTATAGGGTTCTTCCTTACAACCAAATGAAATGGGCTTTAACAGACACCATGCAGTTTGCTATAAGGGAAAATCGGCTTATACAGCAGCGCTACTTCCTACTGCCAAGGGTTCTTTTATGTCCCTGCCAATGTGTACACGGCATTGTTCCTTGTCTGGCCTGCCGACTTGACAAGGGGGAACCATGATGGAAAATCCTGATGAACTTTCTCAACCAACGCAGCGATAGCACATAGGAAATCTGGGTGAGTGGGCCAACATTTTACTCACTGAGCCACTGTGACCCCCCCTCCCTCTTACCACCAAATGAACAATCCCTGCAAAATTGAAAAAAATCAATTGGCTAGAATGATTGGCGGAGGTCTGTGACAATATACTCCCACACTGAATGTTGGCAGATAAAAATTACCAATGGAGTTTTCAAAATGACCAAAGCATCAGTATTTGGTAAAAAATGTTCTACCTTGGCAACATAGGCTATTTCATATTCAAAAATTTCTTGTTCATCAGGTGTAACACATTTATTTGGTTCAACAGCTAAGTTCCAGTATTCATCAGTTACATCCACATCTACAAGAAATAAAAAGATGGATGATATGAGATATAATTACTATAAGACATTTTCTTTCATGGATGATATGAGATACAATTACCATAAGACATTTCCTTTCATGGATGATATGAGATATAATTACTATAAGACATTTCCTTTCATGGATGATATGAGATATAATTACTATATGACATTTAGATGATAACTTTAGACAAGGTGTTAAGGTGGTATAAAACTTACATCTAGATTTGCGCGATTTTTTATTGGGTGGACGACAATCTAACCTATAACTGTCTAGTTCACATAAATTATTTGATTGACAACTACAGTAAGACATAGGTTCTGGTTCATCTTCATCATTATCATCTGGACAATAACCATTGTATAATGTCTCTTCTTTAGATACCCTATAAATAAATAGTAAACATATACATTCTCCATTGACTTTCAATCATTTCAATCACAATTGATTCTGAATCATTTCAAGTTGATCTAGGTAAGTGCCATTCTTTTGTTTTGAATGTAAGAACTGATCTACAATAAATATAAGTGAATACAGATTTCCTATTCAACTTAATTAATTATAACTTCTTTAAGTGGCATTTAGTAATTGAACAGTAACACAATAACACTATTTATGGATTAACAATTACTGGTTTATTAACATGCAACGTTTCGACGATGATACTCTCGTCTTTATCAAGCAAGTTGCTTGATAAAGACGAGAGTATCATCATCGAAACGTTGTGTTAATTAATTATAAATGATATGAGTTAATAAGCAAGCCTTGAGAATATCCTACCTCCAAGATTCTGAGAATTTGTTGATGTACTTTTTACGTTCTGTAAATAGTTTTCCATTTGACATAAGCAGATCATTGTCATCATCTCCATCATACACACCACATAACCCTGTTATATAAAAAACAAACACACCACATAAACCTGTTATATAAAAAACCAAATACATACACTACATAAACTGTTATATAAAACAAAACAGTATATCATATACACCACATATACCTATCATATAAAACACAAATATATATCATATACACCACATTAACCTGTACATGAAGCAAGTGAATCTGGTTCTACCCTATCATTTACAGAACAACATATTTTATTAACTTAAGATGAAAGAAATATTACCTTGTGTGTGTTCAAAATCAGCGGCAGATGCTTTAATCCATACATTAATAAAATTGGATTTAGTTTTATAAGATTTAGCACCAGACTTGATACTAACAGTTGTTCCAGTAGGTAATACAATCTGAAAAAAATCAACAATCAAATAAAATTAAATACTATTTTAACATGAGTTCATAATGTATTAACACACACTTTAATTACTATTGTACAGTATTTTTTATACTTACATAGGTGAGAAAGAATCATTTATGATGGAGTGCTGTTGAAATGATAAACCCCATTCAATTTCGTATAAAGCCTTTAGAGTCAACATGGTCTACATCATCTCCAGAATTATGATCTATGGTGCATTTTCAAGAATTGTGAACAGATAGAAAGAAGGATCGATAGATGAGGGGGATGACATTAAAGTCAATAAATCTCACCTGATATTTGGAGCCTTTGTATCTTAATATCTTTAATCCCCTAGTCATTTCTCCATTTTTATATACTGTTATTTTCATAGGTGTCTTTTTTCCAGTATTTTTGGCACCACATCTGTCAACCAAAATGACATCATCACCAACACGAACTGCCACAGCACAATTGCAGGAAGCAAAACCATTACAAGATCTATAGAATGTTCGAACCTGTTAAATATAAAAGCATTAGATCTGAAATTAACAACTTAATATACAACACCTTTTGATAATCTAAGTCAGCTACTACCAAGAGCGAAGAAAAAGGAATTATGATAGGCATTCATATTACTACTTTCATTCTCCCAAGCATTCTCAACACTAAAATAAAACAAAGCAACAAAATGCAATTAAAATATTCTTGCTGTAACTATATTCTTTTAAATAAAATACAAGGGGAAATAAATATAATATTCAACAATGTTCAGGGAACTCTATTGCAGAACCTAATACTAGAAATGGGGTGTTAATACAATGTCATCATTCTAATATCAGAGATACATATGTTATTCCCTTGTGGTTTTTTTTATCTTTAACGTTAATTGTTTACCTCATATGGCATGGTGGTGTGTCTGTACATAACAAATTCTCCTTCCAAAAAGTTGTTGTATTTCCTAAAAACAAACATGGATCATTTACTCCCTACAAATTAAATGGATGTTGATCTTTTAGGTTCAAATGACTAATACTTACTATACATATTGACCAGAGTTTTAAATTCTCAGTACATAAAAATTTATCTCACCTAATGCTTACATATTTCCTAGGAATCCTAAAGCAATGTTTAATTATTAGATTTCCATTTAGAAAGATGTTAAAATTGTTTAGAATAACAGGGATGGCAACAAGAAAAATATTTTTCAGCTGAAATGAAATTTTTGGTGACCTGAAAGGGGGGTCTGGGGGGCGGACAGCCCCCCTGAAGGCGAAAAATTTTCACTAATTTACAACCAATTTGGAGTATGTAAGTGATTAGAAAAACAAAATACACAGGACTTTAAATGAGCTAAATTGTGTACTAATATCAACTTACTATTTTGAAAATGGTGCTTGATCACTGTTTTCTTTGTATAAAATAACTTTTGAAAAAATGTCTGACTCTTCATTCTGGTCAATAAATCGTAGTACTAAGGCCTATTTCACAAAATGTTAAGTTATAGAAAATCCAAAATTCTATCAAACTAGAATATCTACTGAAGTTTGGATTTATGATTTTATTTTAAGTTAGAAACAGGTCTCTGCTTTGAGTGCTTTCTATCTACATGTTATAAATATTCACATCCTCTTTCTATCTACATGTTATAAATATTCACATCCTCTTTCTATCTACATGTTATAAATATTCTAAACGGAAACGGAAGTTAAATGTTATAAACGGAAGTTGCCGATAACTCGAGGAAAATACGAACCGAGTTTGACCCGATGCGAGTCGAGAAGAATTTTTATGACACGAGCCACGAATAAAAATAGAGTATCTTACCCCCCCTAAAATTATCTCAACGGATTTAGACGATTCACAGAAATGATCAAAATTGAAATGAAATCGGCGGAAATCCGCGAATCCGCGGAAAATTGCCATCCCTGGAATAAACTAAAAACATTTGTTTTTTATTGCTGTCTTATTTAAACACATTCATAGCTAACAGCTAATACTAAAATTTTTAAAGTAAAAATGAATTAAAGACATTTCAACCCACCTGCCATCAAATGTTTTCAGATGAGGATCATTAATTGACCCACAGATAGATTTTTTATCTTTATCTATAACATCAAGATCAACAGTAATTGGCTGTGTGGTTGTGTCTGTACTACCATCACATACTGTCTTAGCTGATATAAGTAACTTTCCTTTAGAATCACCATCTATAACACCATCAATAGTAGCACGGATTGGTATCTGGTAATAAAATACAATAATAATCTCATTCCATTCTACATTGTAATATCATTCCTTTCTATATTGTAATCTCATTCCATTCTGAATTGTAAATCTCATAAATATCTCAATTGTAATCTCATTCATTTCTCAACTGTAATCTCATTCATTTCTCAATTATAATCTCATAAATTTATCAGTTGTAATCTCTTAAATTTCATCATTATGAACTCATAATTCATTTTTCAGTTGTAATCTCTTTCATTTATCAATTGTAATCCCTTGTATTTCTCAATAATAACCTTTTTATTTCTCCATTATAATCTCATAACTTTCTCAATTATAATCTCATAAATTTCTCAATTATAATCTCATAAATTCTCAACTACAATCTCATTCATTTCTTAATTTTACTAATGTTATTTGTATTTTAATAAAATATTAAATTTAATGTACTTAGGGCTACCTTCAAGTTTTGATTCCAGTTGTTTGATGTTATTCTAAATTCACATTGTGAATCACCAGAAGTACCAATTACAGCTTGAAACAATGGATTTCCTTGAGGACATTGTTTCTGTTTACCAGTAAAATCTGTCAGTTGTGTTTGTATAGTGGTGACACCAGATGTTCCATGACCAGTAGGACACAGTAGATGTGGAGGTACAGTCGATTGTAAATAGATGAAAGATGTCATGGCTCCTTCATATAGTTTTATCTTGGTTTGATTTAAATACTGAAATAAATGGATAAAACATTCTACAATAATTCATCAGAATGATTCAAATTTAAGAAAAAGTTTGAAAATTGTCTATGGCAAAATTTACCAAGATATTTTTTAAAGCAGCAATATCTCTTTAACCAGAGAATGAATGTAGTTCATTTTATAATATATCATATTCAAACCGAGCCATGCCTCCTAATTATTGATTATCTGATCACTCTCATACTCATTCAGAGCAAAGCACCTTGTCCAAGGAGGCCATACATTGGGTTCATACTTGTAATGAATCTTCTAACATATATAAAGATAAGCATGTCTGTCTAAATGGCCATCTGCCTCAAATTTCACATAAATCAAGAACATGAACGTTTACTTACACGAATACCAGCAGTAAAGAGTAGACTTGATTGACCTGCTCCTTGTGTATTATCACAATCATATGAGAAACATGGTGTAACTAAACAATAGGTCTGTAAAAATATCAAATAGTTAAAAAGTCGAAAAGATGAATATAACAAGCAGAAGTATTATAATTTTTATTTACCAGAATGCTTCAAAATAAGTGGTATCCGAGGCATTTATTCATAACTAAATGTGGCAATATCAAAAATTGAAGGTCCCATGATCGATCAATGGCTGAGAAAGTTTATTGATTTTCTGCCATAGTTTCCATTTGTCAGTGGTGCAGAACAGAGAGCCTGGCAAGGGACAACGTATTGTCATTCAGATCTGATGGAAGAACGAGATCCGCTGCACACCAATGTGTGCATGCATAAGAACCCCTACAGTTTGGATTTCAAAATAAGGAACGTTAAACCTTAGTTCAATTCATTTCATATTCACCTGTACACCATATGTCCATTGGGTATATTCAGTTTCTAGTAAAATACCCTCAGATTCAGTTGTCAGCTTCTCCATTTTAATTTCTTTATTACTGATAAACCATTTAATTTTATAAGCCACATCTCCTCTCTCCAGTCTCTTAAACTGACATCTAAATTCTGTTACATTTTTATCAGAGTTAAATGTCACATTTATGGTTGGCTTTACAAATATAGCAGGAAGTTCTGAAATAAAAATAAAACATCTCATAAAATTGTGAAAAAAGATATTTGATCCAGGTCACAATAAAATATTGATTGTTATGATCTGATGTGCTATTTTGATAAGTGAACAGTCTAAGATACAGTTAAATCTTTATCAGTTAATGTTAGGTTCCGACTATCACGATTCATGCTGCAATTGAAATCATACTTTTAATCGTGGAGTTATCATGGTGATGCTATCAGGTCTTATCATATATTTAGGTCAGTCGTAGCAATTGTGTTGATCGTATCAAAAGCGTATCCGAACGTATTTGCATGTACCAGATCGTGGATTCAGGTGGGACAATACTACCGTAAAGCATCCCACGACAGTGGGAACCTAGCATTATAAATTTCAGGGTTTCTTTTATTTTACTAAAATTGTTATATGTTAAACACAAAATCTCAACACTATGACCATCACTGTACATTAAATTATTAAAGTAGACATATAAGCACATCAAATTTAATCAAATCCACTCTTTTATTTTCATCAAGATCAAAAGGTTTCGTCACTTTAATTGATCTTTTGATGTAGATATATATATTTCTACTTTACAACTTTAGATCCAATGTTCAAATTAAACTAATCTCGTGTCAAAGATAAGAAAATGGAACTTGCACAAACACCTTTCACAATAAAAATCCAGATGAGACTATTTGATCATCTTATTTTGACCTAAATATTGAATTGCTTATACCAGGATCTATGTGTCTAGAATCAGTTATTATGTGAATAGCAACTGTTTCAATATTTCTATTATCAGTAAGTCAATAGGGCAGAGATTTCTTGTACTTACCTGTTATAACATTGAGTGTTTGTAGAACGGTAGTATCAGCATTATACACTTCTAAACCTCCAAAAACAAAAACACCATTACATTCATCTCTACCAGATCTATAACCACCAATTCTCAATGAACTCTGTTTCTCTCCACGGGTTAATCGTTGGAGATATTTCATGGATTTTCTAATCTTACCACCTGTTTTCAATTCTAATCCCAATCCACGTTCCCAACTGACTTCGTATTCATCAAAAACATTCAATTTCTTGTAGGGCAGCACAACGGTCCATTCTTTATCCTCTGTACTGACGGTAAATAGAAGGCGATTTCGTTGGTAATAGACAGCTATACCTGTAGAATCAGCAGCATCTCCACCAGTAGATATAAGATACATGTTCTCACAGAAAGACTCAAATTTGTTGTAGAATTTAAGTGTGAATCCATTGGAGCAGTTGTTTGGAGCAGAGAGAATAGGATGCAGATTAGAAGTTTGTATTGATTCTTTTCCAGCGTTACAACGAACTGCCCTTCCACCTCCAAATCCTTCTACAAGACTTGGTTTTCCAGTCAAAGCCCAATCCAATGATGGACTCTTCAGCATAGAATCAACAATATTTTCAAATGGATATCTGCTTGGTCTTATGCTTGAAGCTAAAAAGGGTAAAACAAAACAAAAATTTGGAAATAAATATACATACAGTTTGCAGGAAATATAATGAAGGTTTATACTTTTTATAAACAGTTATTTATTCACATGTAAAACATCTTGTTTAACATTTCAAATTAAATCAATACTCCTAATTGTCGAGTATATTCATAAATATTAGTATAACCTTTAATTTGTGTCCACATTGTGTTATTGGTAGCTGGATCACAGAATAGAGTTGGATCATCTTTAAATATCTGTCCACATTCATAACACTGACCAGATATTAAACAGATATCATCCTGTAATAAATATATATGTATAGATTGAAATGAAATAGGGTTTAATATCCTACTTTTCTACGCTGACTGGGCTGATGAAGACGGATCGATTAATATACAATTGATCGATCAATGGTTGTGACACTACATGATAAATATTCAAGTATTTACTCAATATCGTAGACACGTTTATTTGTTTAGACAAATTATACAGCCTATAATGAGATTTAATTATGTTAATTAAAATTGATACTAAGGATACTGATTCATAATTTTTTTGTATATTCTGTATATAGTGTGTGTTTAATCATTGATACAAGATTTAATTATTTTTAGTTCAAATAGCTGCTAATTCATTGATATTACCCTATGTTACATTAATAACTTTGGTATCCAATGGAAGGATGGGGTGAGCCTATGCAAATGGTCAAATTCAAATAAGTATCTTAATATACCCATAATTCATTAAAATTCAACAGTTAATTGAACCTTACTCAGAGCAGAATTAAATAACTTACCCGCGGTTGACAAGCTGATGGCGTGCAGACTTCACAGGAAGGATTATAAACTATATGTGTTAGCGGTATTTCACTGACTAATATACCATTATTACTAATAGTTATATTGACATTTACATAGTCTGGTAAAACACATCTAACTTTTTCATAACTGACAAATATAGCTGGTATTTTTGTTTCATTCTCAGGCTGGTCATATTTACCACCAATCTAAAACAAACATTTTATACCAATTTTATAACTTGATTTTGACAATCTATAGCAGACATAAAGCATCAAGGATAATCCGAAGTCTATCTTCTTCCAGAAACAAAATAATGTCAGATTTCCCAATTTTGGCACCAAAATTTCCCAATGTGCCTCAATTAATAATTTTATAATAAATTCAACATTTTCTTTTTATTGAAATGTTTGGATATCAATTGGCAATTATTATTTTTTAACGAACAAACAATAAATGTAGTGAAAAGTGTTTGCGAATCAAATGTCTTTGACAAGAAAAGATAGTTCAGAGCTAATCCAAATACAGGAAGTCTGATTTTGATCATGGTTATTAAGTAACTTTTTTCCACTGTTGCTATTCTACTGTACCAAGTGCTCCTTCGAAATATTAAGTAATGAATTTTTTCACAAACAGGTATGAATATTAAATTATCCAATATAGAGGTAGGTACTAGCATTAATTTGGTTACATTTTGTCATGTTATGTTACACATTTGTGACAAGGAGTTTTCCTTCAAAATTGGTTACATTTTGTCACCTTATGTTACACATTTGTAACAAGGAGTTTTCCTTCAAAAAGCGAATATCTTGGATAATCTCTGCAGAGCTGTATACTGATATGTATACAAGAACAGTATTGTGGTGCACATTACAAAATCATATATCACAGTATTTTTCTGCATCCGCATTACAAAATCATATATCACAGTATTTTTCTGCATCCGTACTAAAGTCTACTTATACCATGATAAGTCAAAATAATTAAAAATGTAATATAAGTTGTTTTTACCTGTATTGTGTTAAAGTGACAAGTGAGATCATCATTATCTATAAATCCACTACCAATTATATTGACTATATTACACTTGTTTATTAGTACATTACATGTTGTACCAGTTAATATAGAGTCTAATATGGGTGGTTTACTTAAATCTATTGAACAATCTTCACCACCATATCCACTATTACAAATACATTCACCTAAAACACAATAATATAATTCATATACAAAACAATCAGAAAAATGTACACCAAAAAAAAGTGTGAAACGACTGATCTTGTGGCTAAACTTGCAGACATGAACAGAATTTTAATTTAATAAGGATTTGAAGTTATTAGCTCCAGTGGTGTATATTTATGATTATTTTTCCCGCAAATTACAATAAGATGTTCTGTGTTTGTATGGTATTAATATTGGTACTGACACGTCTACATGAATTAATAAATTTTCTGCAGTTTTAATGTATTACGTCTACCTGAGGTGATAGTTTCTGCAACCTCATTTCAAATCTTTTAACTTACATAAAGCCCTTTTGATTCCCTTAAAGAGATGTTTAATAAGAAAAACAAATAAAATAATAATAAACATACCAGCAACACAGTTTCCTTGTTTACTGCATTCATTAATACATAATGCCTCTGTTATCACTATATTAGGTTGTAATACATCTCCTGCTGTAACCCACAAGTCAACATTAAATGTGATCTCAAAAAAGCATTCCATCTTGACATTTTCTAGAGCTGTATTTGTCCAGTCAATATCATCTGTTTCCTGTCAAAAATAGAAACTCAAAAAATATATCACAGGAATCAAAAGAATGACAAATCCTAGAAAATGGTAATATATGCATTTTAAAAATACTTTGGATCACAGGAATCAAAAGAATGACAAATCCTAGAAAATGGTAATATATGCATTTTAAAAATACTTTGGATCTTGTGAATTCTATTTTTCTTTTATTTAAAATGTTTTGATTTCAGTCAAAAATAATTAAGAATTTACTTAGGCCTCTATATGTATGGCCAATTGACAATAGGTAATGAAAAATAAATTCTGAAAAATGGAGATAACAGACATGGCTTGTAATAACAACAGCTCATTTATAGCTTGATCTATCTCTCCACGAAAACAAAGTTTTGAGGGGATTTGAAGCATATTTTTATAAATTAATTACCGGTAGTTTGAATATGTTTCCAAATATATCATTTAATTACATTTAATTACACAGTGATAAATAAAACAGAGTACAATATACAACTAAACTAAGAAGATGGTGTAAAAATATTATCTATAAACATTGACACGGAAATGGGATTTAACGTCTCCTCCACAAAAACTAGGTTATTTTGGGACTAACTTAGTAACATGGTTCAACTTTATTTCAATAACTAACAAATAAATAATATTTTTTATACCTTGATATTTTCCATGCAGGATTCTACAGTTGTATTGAAATCTATATCTATTCCTATTAATTCCAGACATTTAGCGCCAATAGATGTTGATTTGATAGAATTAGTACAGAGAATTCTAGCTTGTTCTTCTGTTATATTACTTGGTGTTGGCCAATCTGCATCCTGTTCAATAAATATACAAATTAGTCAAATATTGTTTCTCAAATTGTAAGATTGACTATTAAAAAATCGACTATTGATTATTGTTAATAAATGACATGGTGAGATGACGATGATTTCGCACTAGACAAATCGTAACTTACCGGAACTATCTCAGATATGTTTTAGTAAATGAAGATGGCATATTCCATGTGGACTTTTCTCAGACATCTTTATCATAATCTCGTACAACTATATAAATCTCAGAGCTATGTTTTAGCCGAAAAAAAAATTTCAGTTTTCTTATGCTGTCTAGTGACAAATCCCAAAATTCCGGACAATTTTTGAGCGCCGACATCCTTTAGTCAACTTAAACTCACTATAACTCACCATCTACCTTTCATCAATTTGATGAGCATTAATTAAAATTGATAAATTAATGACTGTAATAAAAACACAGTTAATACACTGAAGTCAATTTGAATAATTTTCTAAAATAAAAGTTAGCTTACGACAGGTACATAATTGGTATCATATTGAAATTTTTCTGTTGTTATCTGTGATATACATTTACTTGGCGCCACTGCTAATTCTATTAAAAGTGATGTTAAATCAAATCCTGAAAAATAAGCAAAAGTGTAGTTGATTAAAATATTAAGCAAGGCAAACCATTATGGGTTAGTTCCCTGTATCTAAAATTTGTTTGTCTAGATAGTTTATCTAAATATTATAATTTGTACAAACAGCCAAAAGTTTGTATATTTAGGAAACTTCACTAATGTAAGATATATACATCATATGACCAAGATAAAAGGGGAGAGAGAGAGAGAAATGGGGTTTAACATCCACTCGACACAAACTAGGTCATTTTGGGACTAACATATGGTTTCAATTTTATTTCAACAATTCGCTTGCGCGTAGGGGTCTTTAGCAACGGGAGAAAACTGGAGTGCCCGGAGGAAACCCACAAGGTTGAGAAGGCGCCCCTATCTCCATGCCACATACGCTCACACCAGGGATCAAAACCACAGCCGCAAGCCAGAGGTGACCGGCCAGCTAGAGGTCGAAGCGCGGCACTCTAGACCACTAGGCCATCCCCCCCCTACCATATAATAATAATTAATAATTGATAAAATGATAAATGGCTAAAATGGGTCCAACCCCCCTCAACATAAAAGGGAAATAGTGGTAATTGCCAAAACTGATTATCATTAATTTTACATAAATGAAATCTTTTATGTTTTAAACCAACAACTTGTGAAAAATATTTGTACCTCCTCTGAAGCTTCTCTTTTTCAAACTCTTTGTACCAACACAGTTGATTACATCCAGGCCATTGCTACATACATTATCCATGTTTTGTGTACATTGACAGAATTGTGGTAGTTCAAATTCATCTCCTTCTATGTCCTCAGGACAGAAACCATCATAAAAGGTACTAGTTGCTCTACAAATATTGAAATAAATATGCAAGGTCATGAAAAAACATTCAAATCATAAACAGTGATCAAAAATAGAGGCATTGGAGATATAAATAATAGAGGTTCCGCAACCAGTACGAACTACGAAGTGTTTATTTGCTGACGTCATCACTTCATGTGATGTCAATGACATAAGCCAATTCGTCAATTTTCTACGAAGAAATTGGGAAAAGTTTGTGGTTAAAAAACAAAGTATGACTTTGGGATTTTCTAGCCGATTTGTGGATGAAATTTGTATTTTTGTGGTTTTATAGAAAGGTTGAACATTTACAATTTTTGTATTTTTGTGGTTTTATAGAAAGGTTGAACATTTACAATTTAGTAGAAGGTTGATCAGGGTTCTGATTTTGGGCAAATTTTCGGGCTGTGAAATTTTTTTTTTCGACAGTAGGCGATAAGAAACACATTGCAATGAGCTTCTTGGAGACTAAAATTTGATTTGATTTGATAGTTTTTACTTAACAAAACTGTGGAACTAAAGACCGTACTTCAGTGGAAATCTGTCAAAAACAAAGTACAAAGCTGTGTTCCTGGTCCGTAGTTCGTACTGGTTTGCAGAACCTCTTTATTTTATGAGCAAACACTAACATATTAGCTTTCAAAATGAGGTAAAGTAATTAAGCAACCTATATACATGTAAATAATAATTTTGAAAGAAATACCTCCAGCTATTAGAGAATTTATCTGATGGTTTTCCTGTTTCAGACAATACTGTCATATCAGGCATCATCAAATCATTAGATTTATCACCATCAAAACTTCCACATAATCCTATTTAACAAAAAAAACATGGCATTTGATAAAAAATGTGCAAAAAATCAAATCAATCATAATGAAGAAACAACTAAAAATTTATTTTGAAGAGGGAATAACAACAAAAGTTGTACACAAGTTTATTGATTATTAATTATAAATCATATGATTTCAGTTATTTCGTTTAATAATTATACAATATAGGACTACCACAATAATTCTATGATATCGGTTATTTCATCCAATAATTAAAGAATTTAGGACTACCACAATAATTCTATGATTTTGGTTATTTCATCCAATAATCAAACAATTTAGGACTACCACAATAATTATATGATTTCGGTTATTCCACTTGGTAATTTTACAATTAATGACTACCACACTAATCATATGATTTCAGTTATTTCATTTAGTAATTTTATGATTAATGATTATCAAATAACTATATGATTTCAGTAATTTAATTTTATAATTGTACAATTAGTGAATATCACAATAATCATACTTTACAAAACGAATGGAGAAAAATGAACAAATTACCCATAGATTGTTGATAATCATAAGAAGAAGGCTTCACCCAGATACTAATAAATTTCTTTTTATCCTCTTTGACAGAAATAGTAGTTCCTGTTGGCAAATAAATCTGAAAAACACCAACATATATATACTTCAAACATTAAATATTACCTGTTCCTATATTAATTAGCAGAAAGCAATATCAATGATCACTACTTCTCTTCCTAATTTTTCTGGAACCAAACCAGTAAGTTGGGGACATAAGATCCTCAAAATAATTGTCTATTGCTATATTATACCCTGGATAAATATAAATATTTTAAGAATTATAGGCCCAAATTAAGCTTTCTGACTCTATGATAATTACCATAAATCTTCGTCCACCAGCGTATTGAATCACTTTAGTTCCCGGTGTTAGTTCTCCATTTAGATGCATCTGAACCTTCAATGGTTTTCTGAATTCATATTTACAACGATCTATAACTATGATATCGTCTCCAGATCTGACAGCCACACCACAATTACAAGAGACCTTTTTAGCACATGATTTGTAGAAAGCATGTACCTTAAAATAGATAATACACACAAGATTTACATCAAAACATTATCTAATATGTTTGCTAAATATTCTCCAATACTGTGTTTACTAGTAATAGTTTTAGTCTTTCATATTTTTGGGGTGTTGCAGGAAGGTTATGCCTCAGTCATATTTTGAATCAGTGACGGTAACCTGAGTTCTTGTAATACCACACAATCTTTAAAAATCATGGATATAAAAGGTGGCAGTAAAGTGAGTATTATTGTTATCATTATAGCTGACTTGGGAAGTTACTAGTTCCAATTACTAAGGGTTGTATCTTTAGAGCAGAATATATCAATATGTATGAATGAAATAATTATGTGACAGAGAAGATAAAACAGATTGATTCATTACTTTCAAAGATGATTGACAAGAGTAAGAATATTTTTATAGACTGAATGACTGAGACTAAGCATAGTAACCCAGAGGGCCCAAATAAGATTATTTATATATTTATATAGAGAGAGAGAGAGAGAGAGAGAGAGAGAGAGAAATGGGGTTTAACATCCACTCGACACAAACTAGATCATTTCGGGACTCACACATGGTTTAATTTTATTTCAATAATTCGCTCGCTCGTAGGGGTCTTTAGCAGTGGGAGGAAACCGGAAGGCCTAGAGAAAACCAACGAGGTAGGACAGGCGACCCTACTCCTTGTCACGTACAACTGGGGATTCGAAAGCACGCCACTTGACCCTATGACAGGCTAACCATTCGGCCATCCAACCCTCTTATATATTTATAAGGTATGTGGTTGAACCTCTTTAATATAAATCTATTGCTAATAAATTACCTTTCAAATTCACACCAATTTATCCAATTCATAACCCTGACAGAAGGGCAAACTACAATATTAATATTTGTGATAAAACTCACCTCGTATGGAAGTGTTTTGTGTTTGTACAAAACATATTCTCCGACCAATAAAACGTTGTATTTCCTATAAAAAATGTAAGAAAAAAATATCTTAATACACTACATCTCATTCATGTTTGTTATATTTTGTTGGGTAATTGCACTGAATTGTATAGTAAAAGATGTTGTATTAAAGATACATTATGGAAGATTGGATAAAGAGCTGGCAGTTCTCACTATAATAGTTAAAAACTAGATAATGTCAAGGGAATTTGCTGAAAATTCCAGTCAAATTGATCCACCCTGAAACTAGTATTTGGCGATTAAATATTGGGCTTAGCCATTGATTATCCACTTTTTGATTTAATCAGCAGCAGTACACCAGTTTCTAATCCAGTAAATATAACAGACTTTCGATGACATCGAGAGTTGATTATGGTCTGGATAGGTTAATTAATGTCTAATTAATAAGTTACATAACATTTCGGGCCTAAAGAAAGACCTGCAATTGGCAGATTTAGCTCTTATGTTTAATAAAATTTAACAGAAGAGTTTCACAGTTTTAATCTATATGATATCTTATCCAGAATAACTTGTTATCAATTCCAAAATTTTATGACAAATGTTGTTGGAACCGAACATAATCCGAGTTCTGTTTACTAATAAAACGAAAACACAATGAAAAAAACTACCCAAGTAAAAGTATGCCAGAGTGATAAGTGGCACTGAAATGCACAAAGAATGTTCCCTGTGACTGTAAGTGTCGTGTTCAACTTACCTGCCATCAAATGTAGTTAGATGAGGATTATTAATGGATTTACACAAGGCTTTCTTATCAACATCTTCAATAGTTAGCTAAAACATCCAGTTTATATAATCATTATCACATATAGACATAGAGACAGAAATGTAATAATAACATATAAGCTCATTAATAGATTTGTCCTACCCTTTCCTATAATGATATCATAACATTGGTGTTAGAATAGCTATGAAATGACCATTCTGTATTAGGGTAACTCTGAACAATCATATATATATTTCATCGTAACTCTCAACAAATATAAATTTTGTTTTAGCGCTACTTTGAAGCAGGGATCTTATTTGGCTGTTTTTTGTCGGCTTTAGCCGATTGATCTTTAATCTAGCCGATTGATAAAACAATGAATCGGCCACTATGGTATCATATATCGATCTACGTCGGCCGATTTACAAAGAGTTAATTATCATGAATCGGCCACTATGGTATCATTAATCAATCAACTTTCGGCCGATTACAAAGAGTTAATTATTACTCGTCGATTAAGAAACCCATCACAGAGTCCGTCAATACAATCTGATTACCTTCAGCTTCAATCCTTATCGGCTTGTTTCCTAAATAAACAATTTAGTTGAGTTAATCATGCCAAGTAAAAGAATGTATATAATCCAATGTCGGTTCAATCATTTATATCTAACACAATGTTGAAGTACTTGAACACCTCGCAGAATGACAATAGAAAACATAAACGAGATATAGCCGAAGATAGTGATGGCGGCGCTGACCTTGAACTTCAAGCATGCACGTCGTCATTGGAAATTCCAAAAGCTGCAGATCCCCCCACGTCCAATATAGGTCAACCAAAGTCGAAGTCAGGAAGATATTTTAAATCCGAATGGTTAACTACTTTCAAATGGCTTTCGTTTGACAAAAATTCACAGAAAATGTTTTGTCTAGTAAATTATTAATTCCGAATTACTGGTGAGCTGTCATAACAATTCCATGAAAGAACAATTTCCAAATGTAATAAAACTGATGGAAATAGGGAGCACGCTACCAGTTAGTAGTGTCGAGTGAGAGAGGGGTTTTTCTAAGCAGAACGTTATCAAAACTAAGCTTAGGTGCCGTCTAAACGTAGAAACTTTAGATAACCTGATGCGGATAAGTTTAGAAGGCCCCCCTCTATCTTCCTTCGATTCACATAATTGTTTACTAAAGTGGAAAGGCATTAGATCCCGGCGACTGTATGCAGGTGACACTAAAAATAAATTAATCTGAATCGAGACAATTGGTCACGTGATCGGCATCTTTCCGACTATACACGGAAATAAATTTGTGCTACGTTGTTAACTTGTTATACTATTGATATGTGCTTATATATTTTGTTGTTTTTATATATTTACCAGTGATTAAGAATAAAAATAGTTTTAAAAAACATATTTGTATTTACTCGTATATTTTTTTATTATTAAATTATAACTTCCGTTTGGTTGGACGAAACAATGAAAGCAAAAGTAGGACTAGGAATGCATTTTGCAAAGTACTGAAATTTGACTGTAAAAGTGTGAATATATCGACTTATGAATACAAGTATGCTATTAAAACAAAGGGTTTGTTTATTAAGGGTTTATATTCAGTTAAGGTAATATTATTCTTAATACGATATGCAATTATGGTCGTGAATAGAATATGCATAAAGACGACTATATGTTAGGGCGACCCGTGGCCGGTTCATTTCAAAATGAAGTAAGAACCCTGCTTTGAAGTAATACTGTAAAGTGTTACATAAGTGTAACTCTGATCTATTTGTATAATTACTTACCTCTATTGTACTTATTGGTATATTAGTGAGGACTGTTTCTTCTTTCAAACTTGCAGCATGTATATCAAGATTACGTATCTGTTTCTTATCACGTAACCCATCTGTAGTAGCTTTAACAGGTATCATTAATTTACTACCATAATTCTCCCAAGTAACTTTAATACCACATGGTGTACGGATCATATCATCAGCATAACCAATCACAGCTTGTGTTACAGTCTCATCTTGACATTTCAGTTCTTTGTAACTCTGGATTTGAGTGGTGATTAGAATGTAGCATTGTTTCCAGTCAGATAATTTTCCACAGAAGAAACCAGGTGAAATAGGACACTTGATATGTATCATTTCTGGTAATCCACCCTCCACCACATTTAAACTCGATTCTTGTATCTAAAATACAAAAAAAAGGATTTTTATTAAGAAACAATTTTAGTCTCACATTTTGGATTATGATGGAATTATGATGGCATTTCCTCATTCAAGATATATTTAATATTATCTGAAAATATGGTCAGAAAAATAAAATCAGAATCCCAAAGAATTTATCTGGCTTGTTATTAATGAAATAAGAAAGGTATTATCAACCCATCCAATTACATCAAATATAGCATGTAAATACAGTATATGTAGCAACTAAGAGAGGTGATAATATCATGAATACATGTTCATCATTTGGAATTTTCAGAAAATATCAAGATTTTCAATGGCTTAAAGCTACAATTTCATATTTTTAAAATATATTAAAATAAAGCCTTAAAATAGATGGTATCTATAAGTGTGGGAAATAATGCCTATGATTGTATAATAGTGAGTTGACAATCTAATGAGCAAATAACATAGAAATAATTATATTTTGACTTTCTTAAAAAAATTCCAAATTCTCCCTTTAATCCATGCTAAATTGCACATACAGTAGAATCCGTATGAGCAGCCACTCCTATTCAGCGACATCTCCTTGTAAGCGGTCACAATAAATTCCCCCCGTAAAAATTCTATTGTTTCATCTCTTTATTCAACGGTCACTCCTCTAACGCGGCCAGCGGTCACTATTTTGCTAATAAATTTAACAAAACATCGCCCATTCAACGGCCATTGTTGAATGATACCATCTTGTCATTCTTCGTAACACCCCCGCTAATCCCGTGAGTAGTAATCAATTAACTGGACTCCCACTGATCAGGTAAAAAGAAATGTGAAAATAACAATTAACCCGGGATTATCTGTTAATTAA
Source organism: Patella ulyssiponensis (assembly GCA_963678685.1). NCBI lineage: Eukaryota > Metazoa > Mollusca > Gastropoda > Patellidae > Patella > Patella ulyssiponensis. The sequence goes on from OY783229.1 coordinate 56,971,797, forward strand.
TCTTTTGTTTTATTAAACGACTAACCTGATCATTGTTTTCACACGTAACAGAACATTATTTGATACTTATTGAATAAACTGAAAGTACCGACTAAAAGCCGCTATGTTGTTAAATAGACGTTTTTAGCGCCACCTATAATATTACAGAGTTACACCCCCTGTAAATCGGTAGCAAAATCGGCGATGTTTTTTGGTTCATGTGCTTATTTGATAAAATAAAATTAATTCGTCGATTTTCTTCACAAAAATGGATAAATATTATCGAATGCATCACAATGATAGACAGTAGTATTGAAGGTTGGTACAAAATGACAAGTTTACAAAAGTTATGTCCGAGATTCAGCGACGGACAAATCTACCGATGTAAGTGAAGTATTGGTGTTTGCTTTCAATGCATTCAAGCGTAATATTAATTGATGTCAGCACAAAAAAACCTGAGATTTTACAAAAATGGATAAATATTATCGAATGCATCACAATTATAAATAGTAGTATTGAAGGTTGGGACAAAATGACAAGTTTACGGAAGTTATGTCCGAGATTCAGCGACGGCCAAATTTACCGATGCAAGTGCACCCAAGCGCAATACTAATTGATATCAGCACAAAAAAACACGAAATTTTATTAAGAGGCCACTCCCAGTAAGCGGCCAATTGTAAAAATTCCCATGGGTGGCTGCTTAATGCAGATTCTACTGTACATTGATTTTTCAGAAGAAAACACAATCACATATAATTGTTAGATAATGTTGGATTAAATTTGATTAAGATGAACCCATCAAAGGCTTTTTTACAATATCCTGTTCATATTGTCTTTTGAATGTATATACTGAACCAAATTTAACCATATTAGTCTGATACTCCTATTAATTTGCACATAATATTAATGAACATCTATGAAATTCTATTTGAGTGAATCAAATTGTTAAAAGTATAAGACTTACCTCAACTGTAGCTTTTATAATTGAACTGTTTCTAGGTGGAGATTTGGTTGTATCACAGTTTAATGTAAAACAAGCTATAACAGCGCAGTGGACCTGTAAACATTATAAATACTGTACACTGTTTTTCATTTTTTATTAAACCCTCTCAGTTCCAGAAATGTTTGATGTCAACTCTGATAATGCTACATGTCTTGGCCAATAATCGAAATAGTTCCAAACATGTGGCATCAAACATGTGATTCCAATATCTAGATTTACAGCATTAAAAAAATGTAACAAACTGTGAAATATATTTTACTTTTTAATCTTTATGTCATCCATGCAAAATAAGGATTATGATAAAGAAACAACTTAACAAAATCAAACTATGCTCACATGGAAGAGAGTTTTACCCATTTGTTTATAAATCTTAGTCACTGAAATTAATTATTATGTAGAATACTTACCGATTCACCTAGACTGAAGTTAGAAAAGGTTTCAACAGTTGCTATGCTGACGTTTGTCTCAGTAAAAGGACCTTCATCTATGATAGTTTCTTGTGATGTATACCATACCACTGTATATTGTATATCAAGTGTTTCTTTACGTTCAAACTCACAATTTAGTGTCTGGTAAGGACTTTCTTCATGATTGACAACACTCAACACCGGTGTTTTCACATTTGGATAGGCTGCAAAAAGTCAAACCAATCATTGTCATGGAATTCAAACAAAAGTAAAATCACATTCATTTATGTAGTACAACACAGAAATTCATTATTCAATGGTTTTCAAGGAGGTATTGAATATTTGCAATCTAAGAGATTGATTTCATTAAAATAGATTTGATTTTAATCATAAAAATATCACCAGGCAATTTTTTTATAAAACTACTTACAAGTTTTTTGTGAGAACTGTGATTTACTAACAGATGGTATACAGAACATTTCAGCTTCATCAGGCTTAACATCATTTACACCATAACACACTCCATTAATATAACATGTATCGGTCTAAAATATAAACATTTATATAACATGTATCAGTCTAAAATATAAACATGCTCCATCAATATTCTAAAATATACACATCAATATTATGCAAAAGTCTAAAATACAATCAATTCCATCAATATAACATGTATCAATCTGAAAAATAAACATACTCCATTCATATAACATAGATTAATCTGAAAAATAAACCTAGTCCATTTATATAGCATGTATCAATCTGAAAAATAAGCATACTCCATCTACATAACTGTATTAATCTGAAAAATAAACCTACTCCGATTATAAAACATGTATCAATCTGAAAAATAAACCTTCTCCATTTATATAACATGTATTAATCTGAAATATAAACCCACTCCATTTATATAACATGTATTAATCTGAAATACAACATATTCCATTTATATAACATCTATTAATCTGAAATATAACATATTCCATTTATATAACATCTATTAACCTGAAATATAACATATTCCATTTATAAAATATGTATCAGTCTAAAATATAAACAAACTCTCTCCATTAATATAAAAAAAATTATAACTTACCTTAATCTGGCATCCATCATTTGAACATGTAACACAGCCAGTGTTGATAATAAATATATTAACATATTCTCCAAATGTAACACCATTATTACTGATACTGACAGAATAACTGGATTCAGTTGGTAGAGTACATGATACAGTGTTTATATTAATAAATGTTGCTGTAACTCGAACTATTGTTGTTGATATTTCCATTCCATTGCTCAAAAACTAAAACAGAAGAAAGTATAACGGTTGTAGTAAATAATCCCCCGTTACTCCGATGCAATGGGTAACCATTTTCTTAAATTCAAAAACTTAACAATTCAAAGTCATGGGCTTTTGAGACCAATTAGGTTTTTATTCTCCAAAAAAATAAGAAATAAAATCTTAAAACATTCCCAAAGAACTTAAATTCAAATTATGATTTACATAACATTGTAAATGCTCCTACCTGTATTTGTTTAGTAGCACAGATTAATTTATCCGACTCGAAGAAGTTTTCACCATAGATATAAACTGTATTGCCACAGTTTCTAGCTTTTTTATCACAGTTAAATGGTGTGAGGGTAGAATAAATGGTTGGTGGTTGATTTACATCTACAGAACAATCATCTCCTGCATAACCTCTATTACACAAACAAACACCTAAAATATATTACAACAGTATTTCTTTATTACACAAATACCTAAAACATAATATTAAACATACATTTTAAAAGAGCTAAATCTGCCTATGGCAGGTCTTTCTTTAGGCCTGAAATGTTATCTAAATTATTAATTAAACATTATTTAACTTATCCAGACCATATTCAACTCACAATGTCCTCGCATGCGCTTGTTATTTACTGGATTAGTATCTGATTTGCTGCTCAACTTTCATTCATGATTTAATCATGAAATGGATAATCAAGACTATAATACTGACTTTAGTGATGATGATCGAGTAATCAGAGATCAAAATGAAGGTGGACTACATACTTTACAATAATACATCATCAACCACTGACCACATTAGATTTCATAGTATAATTCATTTATAACAAATTACCATTTTTACAAGTTCCTTGATCATTACAATTTTCAGGACACAAGAGATTATCTATCTCTGGAAATATTGTCACTTGTCCTTGCATCACTACCCAGAATGTGATATCAAATTCAATCACTATGATACATTGTTGATTTAATGTAGCTAGAGCTGTTTCAGCAAAAGATGTATCATCTAAGACCTGTTACAAAACAGACAAGTAAAACTAACAATCATCTCAAGGTCTTAAACACTAAAACTAGAGAGCAATCGCTCATGGCAAAACTAAAATTATCGAGAGCAACAGTTATTTTCTATTTCTATGTGGCAGCGCTATGGAGTAAAACTTTGCTAAGTTTCCCTTTATCTAATTTCAGCTACAAAGAATCTTTTAGGCCAATGTGCACATGGGTTGATTTCTCTTTGTCCCGACAACTATACAACACAATCCTTGTAGGACTCTGAGGTGCTACTCTTGACAAGTGAACACCAGACTTCTTATTTTAACTCCTGAGGATCTTTTTGGCCCATTCACAGATACAACCACTCAACTAGATCATTTTTTTTACTTGAATTGGCACAGGACAGGTGTAATATAAAAGACTATCAATATAACATTAAACAAATAGCTTCAATACTATTATTACAAGAGCTTAAATCTGTGCCAAAATAAGAATAACTTATGACAAGACAATGTTTACCTGAATATCTTCAACACATCCTGATACAGTTGTTGTACTATCGATGCTAGGTATTTTACTTGTACATAAAGAACCAGTTTTACTCTCTAATATAAACTTTCTACAATATTCAGTTGCTGATTGTAATGTCCATCCTCCTGGTGTCGGCCATGTTGGTATCTGTAAACATAAAGTTACAATTATATGCACTATCGGTATTCATTAGCAAAGGGACTACAGTACAAAAATAACAGATAGTAGAATTACTCCCCTCTCAATACATATATATCTGCCTCGGGCCACAATAAAATAGTGTAAGACAAAACATATCATTTATCATTAAAGATCAATTCCACTTTATCACAAAAGATAGGTTGCCAGGCAACGAAACATACGCCCACAGCAGCTAAATCGTCCGGGCAGTCAACAAGGGTTGTCGCATATTTTTACTTTTTTTGGTAATGAAACATTTGTAATACACTAAAATCTGATTAAGAGTAACAACTCATTATCTAATTACCAGAAAATCATTAGAATTTGTTTGCTTTTTATAAAGTTTTGCCCCACGCTAACAATTAGAATAGGAAACATTTAATATGATGGATTTAGCTGTTCAGTTATCAAAATTCATTGAAAATCAAAATACTTGTATGTTTCAACACCTTAAACTCGGTGTATCAATCTGAAGTCAATCGCATATTAAATTTGGCCTCTAGAGCATCCACAAGATTTTTTGAAGTGATCAATGACTACAACTCTGGCACTAATTATCAGAAATCGCTGAAAATCAATAGGCTTCTTCGTCTCATGACCTTAAAAACTGTGTATAAATTTGAAGTCAATCGGACATTAACTTTGGCCTCTTGAGCATCCACAAGTTTTTTGAAGTGATCAAGGGCCATAACTCTGGCACTAATTATCAGAAATCGCTGAAAATCAATAGGCTTCTTCGTCTCATGACCTTAAAAACTGTGTATAAATTTGAAGTCAATCGGACATTAACTTTGGCCTCTTGAGCATCCACAAGTTTTTTGAAGTGATCAAGGGCCATAACTCTGGCACTAATTATTGGAAATCGTTGAAAATCAAAAGGCTTCTTCGTCTTATGACCTTAAACACTGTATATAAATTTAAAGTCAATCGGATATTAACTTTAGCCTCTAGAGCATCCACAAGCAATTGTGGACGGATGGAGGACGGACGGGGGCGACGACAATATACGACCACATTTCAATGTGGGCGTATAAAAATCATAAATTAAAGTTGAACCATGAGAAAGCTGCTTTCGGTGTCCCTGTTTACATGTTTAATAGATTAAAACGGACAGAGATTGATCAAATTGAATTAAAGTGAACACTTTGAATTACCTGTGGAGTAGCTGTCAGACTATATTCAAAGATTTCATTTGGTTCTTCATCACAATCATCACCAGGTTTCATGGCTGATTCCATCAGACGACTAGTTATATCAATTCCTGATTAATAATAAAATTATGTAACTATATCTATACTGTATCCATATCACATATTATTATCTTCTGCTTACTCTTCTATGAATTCAAAATGCCAAATCTACCCCAGGATCTCCATACCACAATACTGACAAAGGGAAATCTGGTTGGAAAATCCTGAGCTTTCTAGATCATAACAAAGATAGAACCTGGTACCTCTTAGTTACTGCGGCAGGGCTTTATTCACCAAACCACTTATTACATATGAATGTCAACCAATATTTATTGTATGTGATTGTTGATATGACTATCAATATCATTAGTATCACAGTTTTTATCCCCCCACCCTCCCAAAATACCATCTGTTCCTGCTTGTTTGTAATATGTATTGGTGTTAAAAGACTTCTTCAAAACAATTTTGTTAATGAGACGAAGAAAAGTAAATTGGCCTATTGACTTACCCCTTCGTCTTTTACTAAGTTGCTCAAAACAAGCAGACACATAACCATCAGCACCACAACTTATGGCATTTTCAGCTCCACATGAACAGAAAGTCTTTGTCTTAGTAACAGCTTCTACAGTTCTAGCACATGCTCCTCTGTACAGTGAATTCTTTAGACTGACTCTGTGAAAGTTAAATATGTAACATTATGTAGTGGGGAAGTGACAAATATATACTACAAGGTTGATTAATCAAATACTTATTGATGGTTTTAAAATGAAATTTCCAGTTCCACAGCAAGCTGATTCCCTTAGTTGGTGACTAATCTCCAATTTGTGCCATAAAAAACTCTATCCACCTTTATTGGATCTTCACCATCTAAAATACTAAATCACTAAAACCATCACACTTGAGTGACTAAATATCTGAGCTTTACAGTAAAAATCTGTGCTTTAAAGTGCAAAAGCTTTGGAGATTAGGAACATAACCAGTAAACACAGTTAGTTTAGTCATATTCAGCAGTCGGAAATTTGGAATTCAAAGTTTACAAAAATCTTGAAGAAGAAAATCTAACAATAGACAGATATCAATGACAGCTATTAGAATCAATATCTAAAATCTTTCCAGATGCCTTCTCTCAAATGCAACATTAAGATGCCCCATTGAGGAATCTGGCAATATGTCACCTCAAATTTTTCAAGAAGTCGATTTGAATTGCAAATTGAGGAAAACATACAAATTGTCTGTTTATTGGGTGTTCTATAATTATCATTTTCTTACCTCCAGGTCTGTGAGAATTTATCAGGAAATTTTCCTTTAAGTTCTAGATATTCTCCGTCAGGTGTAAGAAAATCGTTTGATTTATCATCATCAAATGTTCCACATAATCCTGTAGAAATATAAATCAAATAAAGAACATATGACTTAAATGTTTTCGTCAAAATCAAAAAACAAAATTAACATTGTGAGAGCAATCAATTCATCAAAATCAAAAGAACAAAATTAAAATTGTGAGAGCAATCAATTCCACAATTTTGGCTAAAGGCTATATTTGTCTTATTTGAGTTTTTGTAGGATAAGAATTTATTATGATTATTACCAACCTTCAGTGTGTTTATAATCTATAGTAGATGCTTGTATAAAGATGTTAATATTGGTTCTATGAACTCGTACTGTAACAGTTGTACCACCAGGTAACATTATCTAGATATAAATCATTACAGTTAAACACATTCATCATTGTTCTAATCCCTTCACTGGCAGAAATGTGACAGATGTCAATTTCATGTTAATTCAGACAATTTGGAACTTTCGAGACTCACAAATGGGCACCTATAAACATTGTTACATGTAGGTCTATAGATTTGATAGTAAGCAACTTTAGTCTATAATGGTAGTTTGTTTTCAAAAACATGTAGCATGTCTAGCTTTATTTAGTTTAGTTCATATCATTTGCTATAATTCAAATGACAGTTTACCAAACAATTAACGACCCTTCATGCAAAGTTTAGAAATATAATAATTAGAAAAATCTAAGACTAGCTTGATACTTACAGAATACTTCTTTCCGTGGTTATATTGCATGATCTTAAATCCAGGTGTAAGATCTCCATTTTTATACATATTAACTGTTACTGGATATTTTCTACTATAATCATCTTTAGGTCCACATTTATCTATAACTACTACATCATCATCAACTCTTACAGCTACAGCACAATTACATGATGCTGCTTTCTTTCTCCTATCATTACGACATTCTCTATAGAACGCATGAACCTGGAATTAATCAATTAAAATGTAATATCAAGAATATAACAAACACTTTTACAGGAAATACAATCTTTTGAAATCATATTGAAATCTGATGTCTTCCCTCCATTCTTTTCATTTGTCAGTCCATCACCATCTAAGTAAATTAATCTTAGATATCCAATCAAATGTCTAGATATTCAAAACCTATCACTGGTTGATTATTATGAGTTAACCAATGACAATCTAAGCATTATGAACGTGCATATAAAATAATAGAGCGTCATGAACAAAAGTAGAACAAAACGGTGCAAAAATGATTTTATGATTATAATTAGACAAGATATTTTCCACCTATGCAAATCTCAACACATGTAAAAAAAATTGACAAAAAATACACATGACAATTTTTTTCAAAGAAATTCTCTGTATGTATGTGGGCTTTATCCAGAATTTCCCTTTAACAAGGTTGATTCCACTTGAAAGGAATATTTACAGCCATGAGGCTGGATATGGTGCTTGACTTTCCAACTTACCGCATAATCAAATGTTGTATGTCTGTAGAGAACAAATTCTCCAAGAAAGAAATTATTATAGTATCTGAAATATAGAATTTATTTATTAGGTGACTAAATGAGTTAACACAATGTTAGTGGATTTATCCACAAAGTTAAATCTCATGCATTCCGTCTCTTTGAAGTGAATTATTTAATTGAATCTTTTGGTTGTTAAAATGATCGATTTTCAGACTTACAAAACTAATGAATATTAATAAACTTGTTTATATTTACCTTCCATCAAATGTTGTAATATGTGGATCATTGATAGATTTACATAATGACCCTTTATCTCCATCTTCTATTTCCAACTATAAAATATATATACACATTATTTAATACTACATACATGTTGAATCACTTCAGTCATCTACAGGGGGATCACGGTGGCAAAGTGGGCAAGATGCTGGATCGATAGTCTGGAGGTCGGATGTTCGATCCCTGCATTGGTCGAGAAATTTTATCCAGACCTTCTTCAGGGGTTTCCCCTTGTCATTGATGCAGGACGGAGCATCTGACAAGGACAGCTGTCTAGTCATTTGAATGGTACGAAATAACAAGGTCCTGTGAACACATTGGCATGCACATAAAAGATCCCTTGGCAGTTGGAATTCGATATAAGAGTAGGCCATCGCGCTGCTGCCCGGGCAAAATTTCCCCCATAGCACACTCTATGGTGTATGCCCATCTTCATTAGCCCAGTTTAGGAGCTGAACAGTAGGATGTTAAACTCCATATATTTCATTTCATTCCAAGGGATCTTTATCTCAAAATGTCAATTTCTAAACTTCAATAGAGCTTCAAAAATTATATTTTTGAGAAAAAGGAATTAAGGTTGTGTACACCATTGATAAATAAATACACACCAGTGTTTTGATTATAACGACATCATAATGACACAATGATAACATTATCAAAGCACATATTATCAACATAAACATTATTACCTCTATTTTGCCAATTTCGTAAGATGTCATCTTTCCGATAGTAGTACGATGTGGTATGTTGGTATTGATCATTACTTTACGTTTCTGATTCCTATCTTTCTTAAGATCAACTGTAGCACGAACAGATACTGTAAACTCATTCATCCAATTCTCTTTAGTTAGAGTCAATCCACAAGTTGGCTTATTGACGTCTGCATCTACTAATTCTATAACAGCTTGAGGAATGGTGAAGTCTGAACCAGGACATTTGATGTCTTGTTCTGTTTGTGGAATATGGTAGTTTAATGGAATAGAACAGTCTGTGTCATTACACAATACAAATGGTGGGAAGTTGGACTTGATTCGGAATACTTTACCATCATCACCTTCTTTAAGTTTCAAACTAGATTTGGTAATGACCTATAAAAACAAAATTCAAAGGAAATTCAATAAATTTCATATAACATGACAATTTATTTCATGAAAACAAGTTGAGTTTGTTATGTAGGTTTCCTAGGATATTTATGACTACCAATTGGTACCTTTCTTCGTTTATAAAATAAGAAGGCTTTTTTAGTGTCCCTACATGACATACATTTACAAATAAGAGTTTCTGCTTTTTACTCTTTTAAATTTCATTATAATTTTGGAGGGTGTGTGTGTTAGTGTACATTTTTAATTGGGTATGTGGGGGTGCATGTTTTTAGGGGTTTGCAAGAGTGTTTTTTTGTTTTCCTTTTTTGTAATGTGATAAATAGCAAAGATTTAATAGTATATGTTACCTCGACTTGAATGGTGATTTCTGGACTTTTAACAAAGGGGCTTCTAGTATTGTTACAATCTGATGTACTACATACAACTAAACCACAAAATACCTACAATATATAAACAATATCTATATTACAAAATCTTGTTATACATATCACCTGATAAAATAAAATTAGTTCGACAACCCCAAATATCAAATACTTTGATAAAAGGAAATTTTGTACTTGGATAAAAAAGACAGTCTAGACAAAGTCTGTATTTCTATCTGACATTGTCCATGACAGTGATTTATTTCTAGGCTTGATATCATGAATCTAGGAGTGCTTGCAACAATTATCATCCCAAATTTTATGACAATTCAGTTCTCTTTAGGAAACCAGTCCTTTATGTTTTTGTAAAACTACACTTACTCTAGAACCATAGTTAAGATAGGAATCTAATGTAGTATGTGATACAGTATTCATGGTGATATTTCTCTCTATTTCAACTTCTGTGACTAGTACATCATCAACAAACCACTGTGTATATATCGTTAGAGTTGTATCATTATCTACGTAGTTTGACCAATCACAATCAAAGTTAAATATAGATTCGTTCTTATCATAACTAGTAGATAATGTTGGCACCACTCCAATATCAGCAAACACTGAAATAAAGATAAGACAAAAACGTTAAATCACGATCAATTGGTCAGAAGCAGTGTAAAATATCCATAAGACTACCTTATTTCATATTTTTGATAGATAATAACAATTGAAATATAATCAATGTAAAAGCAAACTGGAATCTGAGCACATTACATAAAACAAATGCAAAGCCTAACATTTCAGTGTAATAGTTTCATATACCGTATATATCCTGTTACATTAGGAGCATGTGCACATAAGGAGCAGACTGCATTTCTCTTCCAGGAAAATAGACATCTAATAGTTTAGGTAAAAAGCCTAATTTTATCTGAATATTAAAAACTTACTTAGTCGACTTGTCCACGATGTAATGTTACGACTTGGATCACATAGTAAAGTTTTATCATCTTTTTTGGTATCACCAATTTTATAACAACTATCAGCAATATAACAAAATCTTGGCTGGAAAACAGAACATATTCATATAGTTTATACAAATCTATTTTCTAGAAAAAATCTTGTCAAATCCCACTCTACACCACTTCTATGATATCTACCCTCGGTAGACATGCTTTACAGTGAACATGTTGACATTTAACTTTTTAAATGTTTTAAAACTATTCTTTTACATTGTATATATTTTAATCGTAGTGAGCACTATCAGCACTATACAAAACGATTATCTTTATCATTAACGGTAGGATTATAATTCTGTTACTGGATGATCAAGATTAAAATATATGACATTTAACGTCAATTCGATATTAACCCGGTCATTCCAAACTAATATATGGTATATCTTGGTTTTTTTTAAATTTGCTTGTACACAGTGATCATTAGTAGTAGATGAATTTACTTACCATTAATTGACAACCATCATCGGAACATTCAAAACATCTAGTATCATAGACTTTAAGAGATTGTGTAAGACTATATAGTATACCATCATTAGATATACTAATAGTATATGATCCTCTACTAGGTAATTTACATACAATATATTCATAGGTATAAAATACAGCTTGTGATATAGACACTATTCCTGTTGATACATAATCATACTTCCCAGCATACTGAAATATAACAACATAATTCAAACTCATTTTAATATTACAAATAAAAGGAAATAGATAGAGAGAGAAATGGGGTTTAACTTCCACTTGACACAAACCAGGTCATTTCGGGACTAACATATGGTTTATTTCTATTTCAATAATTCACTTGTGCATAGCGGTCTTTAGCAATCTGAGGAAACCAGAAAAAACCACGAGGTAATACAGGCGAAACCTACTTCTTGTCACGTACAACCAGGGAATAGAAACCAGGGCAGGACTCAATGACAGACCTTGTGATACAGTGCGCACATGCTAACAGTTCGGCCATCCACCCCACCCCCCTCAATAGGAAATAAATGATCCCACATAATTCATGTTCTGTGCATATCAGTTGCTTGTTTGTAGGGGCATGAATCCATTAAGTCAATTATAAAATCTAACATGTTTAATTACCTAATTATTACTTTCTAATGATCTCTTGCATACAGATATTCAATAATTAGAACAAATCAAAGTTTTCTTACTCTTAGTGGAATCAAATTTCATAAACTAAGCAATGGCAAATATAATGTATTTATTATTGTATAATAAATATAGCAGAAGTATTATGAGAGAGAGAGAGAGAAATGGGGTTTAACGTCCACTCGAAGAAGTATTATGCAAGGATATATATGTATCATCTTTAATTAATCATATCATAAATACATCATACCTCTTGTTTCTCAACTTTACAAGTTAAGTTGTCTGATTTAACAAACGGTCCACCAATAATACCAAAACTCATACAATCATTGGCCTTTAAATCACAGCCTAATCCTGGTCGGAACTCCTCTAATACTGGTGCTACAGTTACATTAACAGAACAATCATCTCCAACAAAACCATTGTTACACTTACAGGCACCTGAAATAATCATATGAACAATTTATAAAACTAATAAATGGATTAAATCACTTTTATGTACTGTATATAAAATAGTACATGAGTTGTGTACTCTGTGGTTTGGGGCATCATTTGTACTAAACGAAGAAAAACATATCCAACAAGACAATGCAGAAGTAATTAGTAATGGTCCATTAGAATAGACAAAACAGATGTAAACGATTGTCGTCAATTTATCCTGTTGACATATTTCACCAAACACAATTGATGAGAAATTACAATAGATTTAATGGAAGACAAATCACTTTACATACATTTTATGTTACATTATTATGTGCATTCAGACCCATTTTCATGGATTTTAAGTATCCAACGTCAAAGAATGGTGCCAAATGCCCTTTAAGAATAGTTACTCAAATTTGCTTATACTGATATAATTGGGACTTGACTTGTGTTCAGTTCACTGCTTTCCATAATGGAGAGTTTGACGTTGTATATTCGCAGAATCCACTGGGCCATGGCAAAAACTAAAACATTCCATGAGAAAGATTACTGGTTCAAAATGTCTTACGGTACAAAACCTAAAGCTTGTAGATCTGAACGAGAATAATAATAATGTAAACCTACCACGGCGACAAAAACCATTTCCACTACAGAGATTAGGACAGATTTCTTCTACAACTTCTGATACGCTACCTCTTATAAACAGAGTAACGTCTCTACTGTATACTGATAAACAATTCTCTACAAAATTATCTAATGCTGTCTCAGCCCATGATTGATCATCCAACATCTGAAAATATTAAGACAAAATCATGAAATATGACAGAGTTTATAACTTCATGGAATAAAGACTGGACAATTTTTATAACTTTGTCATTTTCTGAAAATATATTGCATTTTCAGTAGAAAGTTCAATAGCATGTTGCTGGTGCTGCTTTTCGGTTATCTATTTATATCTTTTACTGGTTTATTACTTATTGTTAGTTTTACTTGGTACTGTATTGTATATTGTGCAGGCAAAGCAAATATCCAGGTTGAAATAATTAGTTATTTTGTAATCAAAAATGCATCTACTGAACCGAAGTGAGACACCCATACCAAATCATGCCACAGGTAGTGTTAAACATCTGCTTGTCGATTGCAAAAAATTTCTATTTAAAATCTAAAGAGTACTCTAAGTCTAGAATTCATAAAGATCTCTATTGTTTTGGTTTGAATGTGAGGAGACTTCTAAACTTTAAATACATAGTTCCAATCTGAAGAATCAAGTTTTAAATATTTTAAGCTTAAAAACAACAAATTTAGTCTGTGTCACTACGGGCCTGGGACTATACACTTGCGGCTAGCCCCTGGATCCATTCACTCCTTTTGAATTGTTTGTTTATTTGTGGGTTCTGAGTATGATGTCTTGTCCGTGCATTTGTTTTTGTGCCAATTATGTGTGGTGCAGTCCCCTTGCACTTACTTTTTAAAGTTGGGTTCCCAGATAAGTATTTATTGGGTGGTTATTGCCTATAAAAGTATGACAATTTTGGTATATATGGAAAGAACAGATACCCAATCTTACTAGAAAAATACTGGATTCCCTGAAAAACACTCATGGAGCATAAACAGGACAAAAACGTAAGGGGTTCCCTTAATAGTCAACCCGACGAATAAGGGTACCTGCACGCTTGGCGTTGAAGGCTGCACGCGAACTTGAGTGATCTGTGTACATGTTGAAAAACTTTATGAAGAGTTAGACATACAACAATTTCTGGGGTAAAAATCACGGAAAAAGACGCGGGCTGTGGATAATCCGAGAATTTAATTAGGATTCGATATTTGTAGTAAATAGTCAGCGCTTACAGACAACATCGTCTTGTGTATGCAATGCATTCTCCCCTGTTGTCTGCCACCGTTGCCATTGGTTACGGCGAGGGGTAATCGCCTGACACAAACATGTTCTCTTTCGATAGATTTTTATAGCAGGCTATTCTCGTCAATTACAATGTTTTGAGAACGATTTGAAGCAAAATTATGATCAAATAATTAGTTTGAATATGTTTTTAATTCTAATATATCATCAAATCACCCAGTTTGTATCCGGGAACCCAACTTTAAGTTCAAATTCTTCAGAATAGTAATAATGTATTCAATACAGTGAATAATATAACAGACTAATGATCTATATTTACCTGAATATCAGATACACAAGATGCGATTGTTCTCTCTAGTTCTAGTGATAATATACCTATTTCTGAACATGATACGCTCACTTCTTTACTAAATATATAAGAATAACAGATGTCTTGAGCTTCAACTTCTGTTATACCAGATGGAGTTGGCCAAACCGATGGCTACAAATAAAACCACACAAAAATGGATTAAATAGATTATAGCGTTGTTATTGCGTACATGTATGTGGGCTACCAACATCATAATATACCTTCAAATTCTTTTGTGTAAAACAGTTTTATTATAATGTAAGTGTATTCAGTCGTTCCAAAGAATATTATCATAGTAATCAAAGCTTGTATATTACCTCTTTGCATTTGAAAAATTTCTAATCTCTGATTGAATTAAATAGCCAAATCATATCATAACGAACATTATATATAATGGAACACCACAAACATAGAAATTCTTTTGTTCTTTTATAAATCTAAATAGAAAAATTCAGGTGGTTGAGCATCAAAGGACTTACAGGTGATACATAGTCAACATCATATTTAAACTCTATCTTAGTGACATCATCAGTACAACCGATTGGTTCCTTAGCTTCTTCTAGATATAGATCAGTCACATCAGTACCTGATAATAATAAAAATAAAATTTGCTCAATATCAAATTATTCACTTATCACTTTGAGACTAAAACGAGTTTTGGGAGGTAAAATATTGGAATATATATAAGATTATTGTAAGACACATGTGAGCACTTTGTCGTGGAAGTTGTGCACTATAATTCCATTTCTAAAAGTATGACTTTACTTTAACAGACGGTCGTGCATTGAGACTGAAGAAATACAACTTAACATTTAATGCAAAATAAGTACCCTTTAATTAAAGAAATAGAGTTTGAAATGTTTATAGAGTTGATTACTATTGATAATAATATTTTACCATCTGTGTAACGTTTCTTGTCATCTTCACCAGAACATGTTGCTATATGATTAACAGGTGAACATTGTGGTCCAGTTGGTAGACATCTACAATACATCACGGGTTTACTGTCTTCTTCTACTGTATCTACACAAATACCAGAATAATGACTGTCTTTCACATCAACTCTACAAAATAAATACATTTATATCTTAATAGTTGTCATTCATTCAGGTTCAATAATATCTTCACCATTCAATATAACATTTCAATCTAATTAAAATATAGATCTATATTTCGTTTCGTTTTTTATACTTTCGATGGCCTACACTCATGTAGATCTAACAAGTTATAGTGGGAGCTCACGTTCTATGACGTCAGGTATCAAGCACGGGACATTTGACCCGATAACGTCAGTCATTCGATTAACCAATTAGCGACCGCCATGCTTTTTAAAATCTACTTTTGTTTTGTTTTGATTTCTATCCGCTGGTGTTAGTATAGACGTCATTGGCTGGTAATATCTACCCACAGTTCCACGCATGAAAAGGTCAAACGGTCGATTCGACAGACCATTTGATTGGCTGACCCCTCATTTCAGGCAGAACACCAGTTAAATAACAAGTCCTCCAGATCCAAGAGTAGTGAAGACAAGTAAAAACGAAATTTTGAACTATAAAAAACGAAACGAAATTGGATCTGTGTTTTAATCAGATTGTATAACATTTAGGATGGTTTGTGTTATTGTACAGTTTATTCCATGTAAGGAGATTGTTTGCATCGTCTATTACTATTAGTTATAGTTTTTGTTCATTCATAGCACCAAAATAATATCAAAGACTCAAAGCGGTGAAGCTACAAGTGATACAACTATTTTTTTTTTCAATTTAGTCCAAATATACATAAATAGTCTGAATAAGCAAGCCATAGCAATGTTTTTTGATGATTTTAATGAAGTCTAATATGAAATGGTTTAATGAAATGAATAAATTAGATATAAATACCTCCATTTTAAAGAGAAACCATACGGTTCTTTTTCTTTGCCTGTATATATGGTACCATCAGGTAATGTCAGATCATTATCTCCATCTCCATCAAATGTACCACATAATCCTATACAATATAGTACGGTAATCATATATACAAACATCTCACAATCATTTCAAAGTTATTTATATACCTTGTTTTGATGTATGCCTACATTACATTCAAATTGGATTTTAATAATTAACAAATCTCAATACTATAATATTACAGTATAATTGTGAAAACTGAAAATGATTGGTCTAAATCATTTTAAGTTTCATCAGTTACTTAAATCTAAATTAAAGACATTCCTGTTTTCTAAATACCTGTCTTCATTAGCCCAGCCGGTCTTGTTTGGAGTATTAGCACTATACAGTATAAGATCATCATCATTACTCAGCTATTACTTACAATGGGTTTAATTATATTTGATGAATCTTGAACTATTACTTACCATGGGTTTGATTGTAATCATTAGATGAAGCTTGAATCCAGATATTGATATAACCTATCTTTTTTCTTGTCTCAGGTTTAATATTGATAGCTGTACCACCAGGTAGTTGAATCTGTTAACATACATTTTAATATCAATATTAGTTACAGTAAATTTATAATCTATGCATGACAATCTGACCTTATTGAACACTGTATTTTCGTAGATACAGACAATTGATATGCAGTAAACCAAAAATGAAACGTTATAATTAGTAAAAAAATATATATCCCACTTTGTCATTTGAAATGAAATGAAATGGGGTTTAACATCCTACTATCCTGCTCAGTTTGTCTTTGGAAACTAAAATTTAATCATATAAAGCTTGTCCCGTCATTAATCAAAATAACTCTTCTGATTAACCTTATTCTATATGTTATCTAGATATAGTTTTATAAGATTTAGTCCCGAAGGGTCCCCTATCTATCTTTATATTTATATCTAGGTCAAAGAGGTTTAATTTCTTATTCAATTTAATATCTTTAGTATCTTGTCCAAACTATGACATTCAATGTTTAATATGTTTTTTTTGTAGTCTATAGTAATTCGTATAATAATAAAAGCTAGAATTTTTACCTTAATCTTCTTTCCTTCTGAGTATCTGAATATCTTTGTTCCTTGTGTAAGTTCACCGTTCTTGTATATAGTTATAGTTGTTGGTGAACGTGAGGATCCCAAACGAGAACTACATCTATCAACTAATATGACATCATTACCAGACTTGACAGTTACAGCACAATTACATGCTGCATTTTTACCACAACGTCTATAGAATGCATGCACCTGTAGATTAAATTGGACTCCCATTATTCTAAAACATTATTCATTATGTTAATACTTTATTAATCATCAAGGACCTGTAACCCTATTTCCAGCAATCAAAATTTGTTTAACTATCTAGCTACTGCCTTTTAATTGGTTAAATGTTTGGGTTTGAAGTACGATACTGAGACACAATAATTTGAGAGGGCATGAGTACAGAGCTGCTGGAAGCATCATTATTCATTGCAACAAAAGTGGATAAGGATCCCACAAGCGAAGTTAAACGACATGTGGCTACTAGAGATGGACACACACAAGTTATTGGCTTTTGAGTTGTACCCCTTGTGCGTATGTTTGATTCACTGTAAAGGAAAGTTGTTATGGCCTCCTATGTTTGTTGTTGATTTTGTCTTATCTTTAAACGTTCATCCTACAATCATGGTAAACAAATCACATTTCAGTTGTTTTATGTCTCCTCGGCACATTGAGTCTCAGTATATTTGTAGACTCAAGCAATGAGTGGGTCTCACGATCCCATTAATTTATTTATTTATTATTTACAAACAATGTTTTTATATCGTTGTAAACAGAATGAATGTTATCATGGCCCTCAGGCAATTTTCAACTGTTAGTAAATAATGGTAAAGATGAAATCTTATACAACATACCTCATAAGGTAGAACATCATGTTTATATAATACAAACTCTCCTTCTCTAAATATATCATATGTTCTAAAATATAATAAAATATAATATCAATAAATGATTCTAAAATATAACCAAATATATCAATAAATGATTCTAAAAACTATTGACAAAATATAGCAAAATATAATAAGATATAATATCAATGATTTTAAAAGGTATTAATATTCATTCAAGTCAATAAATACAAAAAGTGTAAATACAGAATATTTTAATTCTAAATGTAATATTATAAGAATAAAATATATATATAATCGTGTGAGTAAAGTTTATATTTACCTTCCATCAAATGTTGTTATATGAGGATCATTGATAGAACCACATAAAGCTGTTGTATCTCTATCTTCTATTGTTACCTTCAATATATCAATAAACATTAAATAGTAATATAGTTCTTGTACCATTCGAGCACTTGTATTTGCAACAGCTATTTTACACCTCAATACAGGAATATTATGATGTGATATAATGATTAAAACTGTAGTCATGTACAACTGTAACTTACCATAGACGTTGATATGGTTCCATTAAATTGTACGTCTTCGCCAGACATGACAGCTGCGGTAATTTCTACTTTACGCTCAACTTCACCATCAACCAGACCATCGACAACAGCTTTAATAGGTATTTGTATGATGTCTTCTGATCCTGTTACTGATATCTGACATGTTGGTGTTTCGTCAGCAGAAACAAAGACCATCTGATAATAGTTACTAGTCGATGAACAGGCATATTCGTCTTCATCTTCTGGTAAATTGACATTCAGGTTAAGACCACACTTCTCTGTACCATGACACAGATATTTAGAAGGAACCGTTAATTGTGCTTGTATAATGCCCGGTTCTTTTCCTTCTACTACAGTCAGCTTTTCAGTAAGAACCTAGAATTAAAATTAAAAATGTACTGCAAGATTAAAGACAATCAATTTAATAAATCATATTGTTATTGTTGCTTTTTTTTAAAAAAAATACTATTAACATGGAAGCAATAAGCTTCTATTTTGATGTGCCAAAGGAATCTTGTTCTAAAATATCAGGTATTTTTTCCAGTTTCAACATAAATCCCAAAAATTAATATGTAATTTGTTCACAGAATTGTTTAAACATATAAAAAGATGAAATGATAAAATGTATTATATAAATGAATATTACCTTCACTTCAGCAACAAATGGTTTACTTTTCTTTGGTTGACTCATGGAGGCATTACAGTTACTGACATAACATGCTTTTAGTCCACACTCGATCTATAATAATAGATGGAAAACTTTCTATTGATTGGATCAAACAAATTTGGTAAATTTTCTGTTGATCAGTTTGTTTGGTTTTCCAGACATTCATTGTGGATAACAGATTTAGTCATACCACACGTTTATCGCAAAACTATAAACTAAATACATGTAAATGTGTTCAGATTCTGATTGATATTCTCTCAACTTGAAACTAAAACAAGTTTCCATGGATAATCCTTTGATTTTTATTTGGACTGATCAGATTAGAAACTGTTTTTAAATTAGTTTCAAATTTGACTGAAATAAGTTCACTCAATTTTTAAATGTCTATGTTATTATACAGTATTCAAAGATATATCACCTTGTTCTTAATACATATACAGTATTGAAGATACATCACCTTGGTTTTTATTACATATACAGTATCAAAGATATATCACCTTTGGTTTTTATTACATAAACAGTATTTAATATATATCACCTTTGATCCATATGTGATGTTCTGTACATCACCAATGTCTAATTCCACTTGTGTTTCATCACCAACTAGATCTATTGTTTTAATAACATTGTCATGAAACCATTCTATGTAATATTTGACATCAGTTAAGTTGGGTAGTTGGAATTCACAGATAAACTTAAACTCATCATCACTAGACACTATACTTATATTAGGTGTTGTCTGTAGATATGGGAAGTCTGAAAAAATCAAAAACAAAATTATCATTTTCAAAATTTGGTAAAAAAAAAAGTAAATCCTGCTTCATGACCACCTCGGTATTACGGGCCACTCAAACCAGAATCTTGGGATTCCAACTTACTATAAAGACATATTTTTTTATCTCTCCAGTTACTGGCCTTAGAAAGCATTATCTTTAATGTATGACTTATGGTGGGAGAGAAAAAAATGGGGTTTAACATCCACTTGACACAAACTGGGTCACTTTGGAAGATACATATTCTTCAATTTTATGTTAATAATTCACTTGCATGTAGGGGGTCTACAGCAGTGGGAGGAAATCGGGGGAGACAGCAAAAACCCTAGAGGTTGGACAGTTGACCCTACTCCTCGTCAACCAGGGAATCAAAACCACGCCAGTTGATATGACAGACCTTATGATACAGCGCACACATGCTAACCATTTGCCCCCCCCCATCCCCCCCCCCCCCCCCGTTATAGAACCAACACAGCAAAATATAGTAACCTGTATCACTTAACATACCTTGTATCGTGCTCCAGTCACGGTAATTTTGTTGTGGGTCACAAATCAAACTGTTATTTTCTGGTTTTCTGACACCAAACTCATAGCAGACGTTGTTTATAAAACAGGTATTATCCTAAAAATATACACGTAAATAAACAATACCATATATCTTAATTCATTTACATGCTTACATTCCACAGGGTCAAGCTTTCTGACTGATAAACCCGAACATAATGAAATTTTGGAAATCTAATTAGAAATATATATCAATGTGATTAAAATGAGATTTTCTGACTATATTTCAAAGTTATTAACAGAACAAAGAAGAAGATGGATTTTTGAAGTTATTTTTGAAAATTTAAATTTAAGATACCTCAAGAATACAATAACCAGATCGGTCACACTTATGACAATTTGGTGAATAAACTGTAAATATACTGGGTTCAGTTGTATACAATGTTTGATCATTACTTATATAGATAATATAACTATCTACATTAGCTGATATAGGACAAACTATCTGATTGAAATTAATAAAGATAGCAGCCATTTCAACCATAGTATCTTCTACAACAGTATAGTTCTTTTCTTCAATCTGAAATAAATCAAACCACAGTCTGGTTATTCAACTCACCATAAAATTAATGACATTTTATATAAAAAAACGTATTTGTTCTAAAGTATTCAGTTATAAGTGTGGATAATTCTTGAGATGTGTGAAACATTCTACCTTAATTAGTAGTCATCAACCTCAGTCAAGACATGCACTAAAATGAATATTCTACCTCAACTAGAAGCAGAGTTGCTATGTGCCACACAGACAGATAAATATTCTTTTGGTTTCTTACAATGTATTTTCAATCCGCTTGTCTGTTAGGCTTGCCAAGACTGAAGAAAGTTTTGAATCTCAGTTTAAAACTCATCATTTCAACCAGGCTTATTCTTGTCGGCAGTGAATGAGTTTGTTCAAATTTGAAAAGTGCAATGAAGTACTTTTTTGTGAGAATTATTATTAATATTCTCATATTATCAATACTTACCAGGATTTGCTGAAATTTACAGGTAAGATTTGGTGATTGCACAAACTTTTTTCCATAGCTAATAACTTCATTACATTTGTCGACAGTGACATCACACAGTCCAAGATTATATAAATTATATATCACTGGTGATTCGTCTGCTCTTACTGAACAATCAGCACCAATTAAACCATCTTTACATTCACAAACACCTGAACAAAACATACTTTGAATATATTTCAAGTTTCCAAAACTAATCAATCTAGCAAGTTTCTAAAATTCATCAAACCAGCGAAAGTGGGGTCACTCCAATGTGAGCTACAAATACTCGCGGTCAAGTGTGATCATGTATGTCAGTCCCAATAACTAAAATTAATCAATTAAGTAACATAAGTTGCAATTGTGGCAATTGGTGGAAATATCTACTTCAAAATTTTCAGGGTTCTGCTCGGCTCACATTATAGCTTGGTGGGTGTGCAATGTTCGACCAATGCAAATACAAAAGCTTGATAACAAAAGGTTTAATCTGAATGAAATTATATCTGTAAAGTATTTATTGAAACCTACCTTTGTTACAAGCACCGTTGTTAGAACAGTTATTAAAACAGATAATATCTAACATAGTTGGATCAGGTACTTGTACATCATTAACAGTTACCCTGGTATTTATATTACTATATAATTCTATAACACATTGTTCTAATACACTAGTTATATATGTAATAGCCCAATCCATATTATTATTCATCTGTTAAATATACAAAGACAATATAAACAATTTAAACATAAGATAATAAACATAATATCCAAGAATACACATACATTTGAAGTTTTTATTGTAATAATTCATTCTTTAATTTTGTTAGGTGACTTTCAATGCATTGTCAAACAAGAGTATTTTAAATGATCTAAGTGCTTTCTTGTAGAAGGAAATATATTAAATGTCCAATTCTGTGAAATACATGAGGTGTAGGGCTGGGTATCGATAGTGATTTTTACTATCGATAATCGGCAATGAAATGTCTGTCGATAATCGATAGTATCGAAAACAAACTTATTTTCACAAGACTGGATACAGTGTAAGTTCAAAGTTCAAAACCATACGAAGTTGCGAAAGATCGTTTGCTCCTGTCTAAGGAGATTTATTTGGAAAACATTAATAAAACTTGTTATATCATGTATATATACGTAAATTGATGTTGTTTATTATTAAAATAATGCAGCCGTGGTTCCGAAAGAAGAAATATCGTAAATAATTATGTTAAGGGACCAAAATGAACTTGTTGTTCCGATTCAAAACATTGCGTACGTGCGCGCGAAAATATCGATATGGCGGACAATTCTGTGTCGTTTCGTGTGCCAATAGAGAACCATTATTCGTATAATATATAAGTAAATTGTTGTTGTTTATTATTAAAATCGTGCAGCCGTGATTCCGAATGAAGAAATTGTATAAATAATTATGTGAAGGGGTCCAACTGTACAGACGAATTCTGAAGCTTGCAAAGGGAAATAACTCTTACTTTATTTACACATCCGGGTATCTCCGATTTAGCGATATTCAACAATAATTTCTTCAAAACTAAAGTAATGTTTCAATGAGAGTGAATTTATGAAAACGGCTGATCAATAAGCAGTCACAATTTTGTTATGTGTTACATTGATACTTGATAGTAATTAAAGTGATTAACTGAAAGAAAACATTGACATTTCAGACGTAAGAAAAATAGACGAAAACCGATAATCGAGAGTAAACCACCGCTATCGATAGTGCTTTTCTGAGCCGTCCAATCGATACTATCGATTTATATCGATATTTTACCCAGCCCTAATGAGGTGTAATACATGTTTTACCAAAACAACTATCTTGGTGATTTCTTGTGGGAGAGATTATATATTAAATGTCCAATATCTGAAATTTCTGCCTATGAATGTACTTTCTAGATTCTGACAACATAAATTTACTTCTAAATAGTACAGGAAGTCTGCATCACACAAAATATGAAAACCAGGAAGACAAATATAGATACAACAGAGAAAACAACCTTACCCTGATATCAGAAACACAAGATTTAAGCATTAAATCCATTTGTAGATCAGGTACCGTAGAACACATATTGGCTGGTTTAGATTCAGTCAATAACTTGGTACAATATTCTGTAGCATTATCTTTAGTTAAACCGGACAATGTTGGCCAATCTCGTTCCTTTAAAGACAGATAAACATATATTTTAACCAGGGATGGGATTTCAAAATTTTTCGCGTCGGACATTTTACCGAAAATAAAGGGGCATAACTCTTATCGTTATTTAAGCAGACGAATTCATACCACAATTAAAAGTCACATATTCAAATCACGTACATAACAAATAAGGTGAACCTCGCTATTTTTCATATTTAATTCCCGTACGGTATTCAATTCATACCACAATTAAAAATCACATGTCAACAAAATATTCAAATCCCGTACGTCATAAAATTGGTGAACCTCGCTATTTTTCACACCTAATTCCCGTACGGCATTCAAAATCATGTCAGTAAATGTCGTACAAAATTAAGCATTTTCGTAATACATTGAATGAAACCTTGCCGATCCTGCTTCGGCATAAAATTCACAACCGTAATATTCCTTTAGATTTACGTGACAGCAAATGAATGCCGAACTCCCGAAATAAGAATAGTTTGTGATGTCAGAACATCGTTTTTTCTTTATAAAATGTCAACAAAATATTCAAATCCGTGCGTAATATAAATAAGAACACGGCAGCAAATGAAAGAAAAGCGTTCGAAATAGTAATACTTGTGGTGATGAGAAAAGGCATAGCTGACTTCAGCGTATTGCCGCTATGGCGTACGTGACTTACAGCACACAGCTTCATAGTAAGCACTGCCTAACATGTTAAGCAATATTCGTGCGGCGCTCGAGATCACGAGAAAGTGCCACTGTGGATGAGAATTTATATATGGATTCTTAAAAGACGTAAAGGATATCGTAGACAAAATGAATTACATGTAGGGTGTTATAAAATAATATACTCTTACGATATGTGACATCTATGAATAGTTTATAAATGCTGTCGGCTCACATCAATGCGATTAAAATGCCCGACAATTGAAGACCACGAGGTAAACGGGTGGATTAAAATTATAATCACTCTTATTGGATTGATGAATAGTCCGACAAAGGGAAAGCAATGACTTCTGTTTAAGATTAGATTGATGAATTGTCCGGCAAAGGATTGAGTCAATCAATCAAGACGGATTAAGTAGTTAATCAAGGTAGGTTTATTGACGGTATAACACGATAAATACGTTGATCACTTAATTACCTAATCAATCCTGCCTATTGTCAACGATAATCGGGTTGAGTGGTAGTTATACTTTCAGTACACTATATTAATTTTGGAATTTTGAATATTATTCACTATGTCTTGATGTCCGATTGGGCATATTCCCGGTCGGACAATATTGTGCGTTTGGAAAAAATATTCGGACAAGTCCGGAATATACGGGCGAAATCCCAACTCTGATTTTAACCACTAATACACACACTTCTCATGAAAAATAGTTGTACATTGGCCTTTCAAATTGTTAATGAGCTTTCTTTCTAGTTGACATCCTCTTAAAATATTTGCTTTCTTTGTAATTTATTATATTTCAAAACATAATCTGATGTCCTTAAAAATATGAAATAATATTTTTTCTTTGTTTGCTTTGTATGTTGTGAGTCCATTTTAGAGAGAAAAAATACAAAAAAAGATAAATTTTAAATAACATCATATATATATTTTTTTTCAAATTTAAATATTTAAAATGTACCTGTAACTGGAAATCTTCATTATAATCAAACTGTAGTGCTGTTTTATCACATACTGCTGTCTTAGATCTCTTTACTAATAGATCTGTTATATCATCTCCTACAAACAAAATAAAATACTTACATAATAAAACTTGTAAATAGTAATACAATAGTCGAATACTGACTTGGTATGGCTTAGGTCCTTGTGAATGGGACTCAAAAGAAAAAGCATTTTAAGAAACAACTCTTTATTATTTGTATGAATTGTTGATTTCAGGTTGTGTTTCTTATTTATTTTTACATTTTTCCTTATTGTCATTATCATGTCTTCTTAGGTCTGCTCAGTACTGTATTATATATTATAAAGTATACCTATTCATAATTTTACATGCAAAAATGCCAACAAGTATCTATCTTATTGTTAACAAAAATATAGGTATCAAGCGAAACTGAGTACAGAGTCAAACCGTGACACTGGTAAATGAAACATAAATCAATTCAATGTAAAACATGAATTATATATTTGTAGATAATTAAATTGAAAAAATAATTTATCTAAAAAAATCAAGCATTCGCGCTACCTGAAGTGAAAGTGGCTTTCATGTTGTCATGGTTACAAGGATATATTTGTAACATGGAATCACAGGTATCGATATTGTTCTGTAAACAATCGCAGTAAACTGATTCCATAATATCCATTCCTACATCAATCTTCTCACAAACACCATTATATATACTCTCATTCTTCATTGTTCTAAATATATCCATATCAACACATATATAGATATAGATATTAACATAGATATTAATATTCTTTGAAACATTAACAATAGCAAAAATAACAACCTGGACTAACGGAGTTACATAGTAAATGTTTGATCTATGCTTTCCGAAATAGGACCTGGGGTTGAGAATTTCCTAAGATAAATGCATTCTTTAAAACTGACTTTTGGCACTAATTACATCTTTCTAAAGACAATGGCATACTATTCAAGTATATTTACAGTACATATACTGTATTGCACGGAATATAACAATGCTTGCACTGGTCATATAGTGTTAGACTGGAAAAGAGTCAACACATCTATATAGTATGGTACTTTTTATTATCAATACTGTATGATTTTATTGATCACAGAACTTACAAACTTTTACTATTTACATGATTGGTGTTGAAATAACCAGGAATAAAACCAATATACACATATTATTTAAATCAATATAAAATCTATATTTTTACCTCCATGATAATGTAAAAGCTTTTGGTGTAGTTTCTATCGGTTTATTGTTTGGTATTAAATCATTGGTACTATCACCATCATAACTACCACATAAACCTGTAATATAGTCATATAATACAGCATACATATAAATATCAT
Source organism: Patella ulyssiponensis (assembly GCA_963678685.1). NCBI lineage: Eukaryota > Metazoa > Mollusca > Gastropoda > Patellidae > Patella > Patella ulyssiponensis. The sequence goes on from OY783229.1 coordinate 56,999,132, forward strand.
TGCTATTTAATGCAAATCATATCAAATTATTGAAACTATCTTAAGGAGGGAATATCTTCTAAGCTATTTCATTTCAAAGTTTCTTTATAGAAGACTGAAAGGGCTTTCATACAATGTAAAAATTGTTGATGTTGGTAAGCAAATTTTTTAGTTTTTAGAAAAACAATTAAGTGACATAAAACAATGGTACTGTTACACTGTAAAGGTATGGTTTTCATTTGTACTCTAATATTCCTGAAAATAAACACTCTAATGCCTCTTAAGACATGTAACTTTTATAGGCATTCCTGTACATGACTTCATGTGAATTACAAAATACCATACCTTGTGTTCTGGTCAAATCGTAGGCAGACGGTCGAATCCATACATTAAGATATTGGGATGTAACACCTTGACCTACTCGTACAGTAACAACAGTTCCAGTTGGCAATACAATCTGTTAAAAAATACATCATTTTTTATTAACTTTCAAGATCACCAGAGAAATCTATGAAGAAAGGTGATGTCCCCTTGCAAATTAATTCTATTTACTATATGAGCAGGTTGGTTTTACTTTCATGCTTTAGAAGAGTGGAAGGTGGATATAGCAAGTTTATTTTGTCCTCTTCAGATTTTGAAAGACCTTTCATGGCCTAAAGGGATAAAGAGAAGAAATAACTTTTGATCTGTGACCCCTTTAGGTTTTTCCAACCTCAAAATTTACAGCAGATAAAGGATTAATATTCTTATTAAACAATATTGAGGTGAAAAAACCTCACAATCTAACCTTGTATTTGAGTCCATCACCCAGTCTCATGACTTTCGTACCAGGTGTCAATTTGCCATTCAGTATCATCTGAGTTTGTAGTGGATAATTTTTAGGTGTCTTCTGGTTAGCTCCACATCTGTCAATTATGAAGACATCATCACCCGATTGAACAGACACAGCACAGTTGCAGATGCCATTTTTCAAACAGGAACGATAATATGTATGAACCTGTATCAGAAACATGCAAAAATAAGCTACATAAGAAAGTACCAACAAGAAATACAGTATTTTTGATAGAAATCTTGTTTTTCATTCTCCAATTGAAACTCTTCATGCAAGATATTTTAAGATTTTAAAATAATAGCATCTCTCTTAAAATAAAAATGATTTCAACAATTCAATAAGCGTAAAAATGTAATTAAAAACTATAAGATATATCTACCTGTAATGGCATTGTTGTATGTTTATACAGAACAAATTCTCCTTCTGAGAAAATATCAAAGTATCTGGAAAAAGATTAAAGAAAATATTTTCAGCGGTGGGGCTAGCACAGATTACGGTAGATTACTGTATTCTACGGGTAATTGCTCATTGCTTGAATTTGTTTTCCCAACTGCAATATTTCCCTTTTCTCTGGCCTAATAGTTAATGCACAGATTACGGTTTTCTACCGTTAATTGCTCATTGCTTGCATTTGTTTTCCTTACTGCAATATGTCTACTTTCTCGGGCCTAATAGTTAATGCTGACACTTTTAAAATAATACCATTGTTGAGAAAAAAAAAGTAAAAGAAAAATAGCCCTCCAAAACTAACCTGCCGTCAAATGTTGTAAGATGTGGCCCATTGATAGATGAACAAATAGCAGGTCTATCTTTATCAATGATGTTCAACTATAATAAATAAATAAATATATGTATAAACAACACTCATCTGCAATTAATAAACAAATAAAATAAATAACTAAAGTGTTCGAAGGGTTTATTTTTATAACTTAACATGTCAAATGAAAGGTTTGTTTTGAAAAATCAAATTTATAAAACAAAAAACATTCACTCAAGGCACCAAACAATACAAAAACTATACCTGGAATGTCTGCAGACTTGTATTGAAAAGTTCTGTTTCTGCTAGAAGTAGTTGGAAGTTGAAACTCAATTCTCGTTTTCTATTTCCATCGTATATGGAATCAACTTTGGCTTTTAGTGGAATCTTGTGTTTTTGCATCCAGTTTTCTGCCGTTATTCTTAATCCACAGAAAGATTTAAATCCTAGAACAGCTTGACTGATGATACCACCACCATTAGGACAAACAGTATCATTGTCGTCTGCTCCTAATTGGGCCATGATAACAAAACTACAATCGTTAACATTAGTAGTTGAGTTACAGAGAAAAGATGGTGGCATGTTAGATGTTATCTCAAATTCTTTCCCTTCATCACCTTCTGTTATTTCAATGTCCATGTCATTCTCAAACTGGAAAAAATAAAATTAACAGTAGCCAAATAAGTCATTTATAATTAATCATAAACAGTATGCATGGTCTCTGACTGAATACAAGTTCTTCTTTAATAGTTACAAGAAAAATGGTATGGTAAAAGGCATTTACTGTTTTTCAACAGTTTTCAGCTCATTTATTTTCATTGTTAGTTCAAAAATCTACCTACCAAGGAACCTTTATGTACTCAAAGGTGCTTCAAAGGCTACAGATTCTTCTTATCTTAGCAATTCCTTACCACACAATTACTGTGACCAAGGTATTGAACAGTTAAATCAAATAATATTGTTAATAAAACAATTACCTCAATTTTAAGTTCTTTGATGTTACTTCTCCTAAAGGCACCATTGATACAGGCTTCATTCATTACTTCACAAGCACTAACTCCACATGATAACTATAAATTATACAAAATTCCTTACATATTTACATTTAAAACATGATCATACCATGATAAATATATATCATACAAAAATCCCTAATTTCAATATTTATGTTTATGGATTTGTAAATACAAGTTTATTTCTGTACAGGTCATTAGAAACTAATTGTCAGTGCAAAATTTAGGCACAAGCCTTTTGCTTTTACTATTTCATGTGGTTTCTGCTCTGTATTTTAGTTTTTTTAAATGACCTGAGTAGCAAATTTTTATGTACAGTTGATTGAGGATAAAAGTTTTGTTCACATACCTTCATACCATATTGTAAACCAGTTAAAAGAGATGAATTCATATATAGTTTTCCTGTTTCTACACCAGACATTAATGTTATTACATCTTCTTGAACAATATGGTTATCTATCAACCACTCGACTGTATAGTTTACCATATTATCTGATACAATCGCAGCAAATTCACAAGACAATGTATACTTAGTTGGGGATAGCGATCTCAACTTGGTTTGGGTAGGTTCTGGTTCAACATTAACTTCAGGGTTCTTGGAGAGTATTGGAAGGTCAGCACCTAAATGTACATTAAAAATAATCTAGTTAATTTTATTATTGAAAAATTCAACTTTTAAATACAGTCTTATTTTTTCATGTTTGATGCTAATAAGCAATTTATTTTGTTTTCATTTGTCTGTTATGTTGTTAGTCAGTTCTATGACGTAGCGTGCACATGCTAACCCTTCAGCCACTCAACCCTGCTCACATCCTTAAAACAACTTGTCCTATCTCCAATAAAGAAAAGGTGATAAATGTTTCTTTCTCCCTCAAAACAAAAACTGATTCATAATTGTGTAGCAAGTCCCTTACCTTTAGCACAAGCCCATTCTTCAAATATATTTCCTGGCCACTTAACAAATTTATCTCCAGCTTCCATCATAGTAACATTAAACAATGAACATGTTTTAGACGAACCATACAACTGGTATGATCTACACAAGAATCCTGTTTCTCTAAGACACAAATTACGACAAGCTGTTAATGAAGAAATCTGTTTGGTTGTTTTCATGGCTAGACCTAGTATAGCATACCCTGGTCGTCTGTTCCATGTTATACCTCTCGTACTGCATGGATCTATAAATCAGATATATTTACATATCAGTTGATAAATAATATGATACAGATCAATTAAATGATTGTTAGTAGGGGTGTCACAATAAGAATTTTCTCCGCCAACTCTGGGATTGAACACGGGACCTCAAGGTTACGGAACCAACATCTTATTCACTGATCCACCATGGCTCCATATATATTTTAAAAGGAAATTCACTCTACCGAAATTTCAGATTAAATATTCACCGAACCAATCATTTAATAAATAACATCTTATGAAAGCAACATGACGACTATCTTTATCATAAATTACAGTTCCATAAATGTATGTTAAAATGGTAATTTTGTATTGTAAGTATTGAACACTTACTGTTTTCACAGATCCATTCTTCATAAGATAGTTTGTTTTCATCGTCTGTCATATAACGTCCTGGTTTGGTATGTTTGGTTTCAGAATTTAATGTACAGTTATTATTAGTATTATCATGATTAAAAGACAAGCAGGCATCATTACTCTGATCTAAACAAGCCATTCGACAATCAGATACTTCTGCTGTTTGAATACTTTGTACAGAATCCTGGAGATAATGGTTCATTTGGCTTAACCACATCAGGTCAAGGGTTTCACATGAATCTGTGGAAAATATAAAAAATGTACATTTAGTGTAGAAATACACAAGTAAACAGTCTTTAGGTTTTCAAATGACTGGTGTGAAACACACGCCCCTAAAGTATATTTGGTATCATAGTAAATGTAATGAAGAATTTATTCAACCTACCATTAGCAATTTGCCAAATACTAGAATTAATAACAGGATCACAGAACTCTCTAGAATTGGCAGGATTAAATTCACCAGCTTCATAGCAACGTTTTTCGATGAGGCATGCTGTATTCTGGAAATATATAGAAGAAAAAGTAGACATTAACTTGAACCAGACAACTTTATAAAACAAACAAAATAATATAGTTCACTACCAAAATTTGAAAATAAAAACCAAAACAAAATAACAAATACTAAAGAAAAAAAATGTTGATGTTCTTTCTTCAATTTCATACATTTTGAAAAAGACAAAAGTGAAAAACATTCTCATTTCAAGGCTGTGCTGGTCTTTAGAAAGGAAATTGATTGAAGTATACCGAGAAAAGCATGAAATTAGGTAGACTACACTATCCCTTGTCAGGTACAAACCTGGGATTGAATCCATTTCTTGCATAGATAACAGACTTATCATATACACCAAACATTTTAATAGAGAGGAAATTGGGTACAAGCCTGGTCATTTTGGGACTAACATATGGTTCAATCTTATTTCAATAATACACATGTGCATAGCGGTCTTTATCTGTTGGAGGAAACTAGAGGAACAGCAGAATACCCACAAGGCTGGACAGGCCATTCTTCTACCCGACATACCAATTTTAATAAAACCATATAAATTACCTTTAGTTGACATGAGCCCTCTGTGATATTACAGTTATAACATAGAGAATCATAGACCAGTAATAAAGCTGGAGCACTGAGTATAGTTTTATTATTACTAATACGTATACTGTAACTACTTTTCTCTGGTAATGGACAGATAAGTTGATTGACAGATATATATTCAGCTTGTCGTAACTCTTCTCCACCAACTATACTATAGCCTGTTTCATTCGTCTGTAGTTTAAAATAAGATAATACAGATTTGATTATGCATCATTTTTGTAAAATATTCAAACTCATTTTTGGACCAAAGCAAGACTTTTTAATATGTATGCTATAAAAGTCTATTTCTGACTTAAGTCTGGAATAATTTTTGCGTCTTTAATATTGAAGAAATTATCTTTAAATTATATTAACAATAGATAAAACAAAAAGAATTTTAAGAAAAACACAAATTTGTAATATAATCACATAAATAAACCAACCACTAAATGAATAGAATCAATTTATACTGAATTTTAATACTAACCTCAACTTTGTAGAAATGACAGAAAAGCACATCTGATTCCACAGTATTGTTATTAAAAACATAAACTTCATCACAAGGATTATTCTGTAAATCACATATTCCCCCATTACCCAGGAAAAACAGACTTGGTGCCTCATCTTCATTCAAAAAACAATCTGGTCCTGTGTATCCTTTCTGACACTCACATTTACCTAGAAACAGATTTACAGTATTACAAATTGAAATTATCTCCCTTGACACATTAAAGGGAGATCACTTTTACTTCAGCAGTCACATATACATGTAAGTAAAATGCAAAGACGGAAACTCAAATGAAATTTTATATTGATAATTACCTTATGTTTAAAATGTTTAGTCTAGGCCGTCAAATTACATAACTGTCATAAAATGATATTTACCTTTGACACATTCACCAGCGCCACCACATTCAGCAATACATAAATTATCTAATATATTTTCTGGTGGTGCTATTGTATTATTACCATTATCTACCCACAGACTTATATTCCAGTTTAACTGTATCTCACACTGTACTTTTACATTCTCTTTAGCTACTTTTTGCCACACAATATCACTGGTTATCTATTATAAAAGTATTCAAACATCTTGTACATTGGACAATCCGTATTTATCAACATTACAGTTGGTCATAATCTTTAACAGGGAAATCTTTCTATAATTGACTGTTCTTTATTAAAATATCAGAATATCAAGATAAAAGCAAAGCAATGTGTTATTATCAATAGGAATTGTGATATGGTATTTCCATGGGTCAATACACTTTAATATTGATACAGTTTTAAATGATATAACTAGTCTTCTTCTGGCTAAATATGACTAAACAGACATAACAATTTGATTAAAGAATTATTCATCAGCTGCATTGCTTTTGATGGACTTAATCGTGTGGTTATCAAAAGATAACTATCTATACTGACATCATAAAAGAAACTGCATTAAGACTATTAAACAAATAAAGTTGTACGTACAAAATCATACACAGTAAGTATCTAGGTGACATATTTAACCAGCAATTCTGCTCCAGTATGCGATTACACATGAATTAAAATATTAGTCAGTCTTCTTGTAGCTTCTTTTGGATGTCAGTATAAAAGATAGGTCTAGTCAAGATAATCATTGGCTAAATGTATAAATAAAAGAACTACAATTTACCTTTAAATCTTCGACACAAGATTCGTGTGCAAATTTACTATCAACATCTGGTACAGATATACAGGGTTTTAAAGAGTCGGTAAAACTCAATGTATATGTACACATCCCCCGTACATCTTTCTCAGATAAACCACTGGCAGTTGGAAATGATATAAGCTAGAAATAAAATACCATAAAAACTAATATGAATATAAAGTTTACACAGATTGATTTTATAACACAAATAATAAAATTCTAAATACCTATAACTTGATAACAATAAGTGCATGCTTGTCAAAACATCATGCTTTTAGAATAAAATCAGTCATTGTTTTCCATAAAAAAATTTCTTCTGTTAACATGTTTTCCAAACACTAAATGCCACTTAAGATAATGTTAAAGGAGCTAAATCGCTAACATTTGGGCCCTAGAAATTGACACAAGTGGGTCGCAACGCATATAATACTGTAATATGAATGTATATAAACTGATTTACATTCAATGGTTTCCGTTTTTACTATAATTTAAAATCAGTTATGTTCGGCTAAATATGCTAGCACTCTCAATCGAATGCAAATTTCTAGCATCTGGTTATTCCAGTCTACATATGCCGTTTGATTTGGTGCAATATTTCTAGCCTCGTTCCTCGAGTCTCTTGCTAGAACTGGGACTGAAATGCATTATGGTACACGATAGTATTAGATATCAGAAGCCCATCTTTTTCCGGTAAGATCACAGCATCAATATTGATTTAAATTGACAAATAATTCGTGTTTTCAATGTTGAAGATTTTGGATGATACTGAGTTAGAGACTTAGCTACTTTAAATACTGATTCTATTTGGAGAGATAAAATGTTAAATACTGGTTCTATTTGGAACATAAGAAGAAAATCCCTGCATTGGCCGAGAAAGTCCATCACGATTTTTCAGCATGGTTCCCTCTTGTCCGTGGTGTAGGACAGAGAGACTGGCAAGGGACAATGTATAGCCGTTTGGATGGAATGAAAAACGGAGGTCATGTGTACAAATTGGGGTGCACACAACACAACCCTTGACAGTTGGAATTCAACATAAGAGTAGGCCATAGCGCCACTGTCTGGGCAAAATTTCCCTGACAGCATACTGCATCATGTATGTCTATCTTTGATAGCCCAGTAGGACGTTAAACCCCATTTCATTTCATATTAAGTGGATGCCTATGTGTACATAATTGGTTTTTCCTTCCTCTCCGAATGATGAGGCAGCATTATTGTACCTTTCAGTGATAAGGGAGAATCAGGCATAAAAAAATTAGAGATTCTTCTCAACCTAAGCTGGGATTTCGAAAGTCAAGTAGCCCTACTTGCTTGACTACTACAGCCATTAATACTATATAATACTAAGCAGAAAAGAAAAGTTTTCATCTTGCATTAAAATAATCCTAATAAGAAAAGAAAAATGTGTACCTCTGGTTCAGCGTTCCCATCATATTCAAAATCAGGATATGGTTGACCCAGGTTATCTTCTATACACTTGGTTGGAAACAGAGAATCTCTTAACAACCGGGATTTAATATCTACACCTAAATCAAATTCAAAATGATTAAAACTACATTGTAAGTTATTATAGATAATAATTTTGTTTAGGGTTATTCACTGCATCTCAGGAATTTACAAATTAGCAGCTTTCAAAACTTGAAAGAACATCAAAATGTTGTCATTTTTTTCTTCTGAAAAACGATATTCGTCAAGTTATGTATCTTACACAAATATTTTCAAATAAAAAGAGTGATAAAATATCTTGTATATTTGTTTTCTATTAGTAAGAGTCAATCTTCAGTTAAATTTAAAACAACAAAGTTTTTAGCGATACAAAAATTAGCGTTGGAAAACAAAATAACAAAATATTGTGAAGCCAATTTCTTACCCATTTTTTCAAAGGGACATATTTTTAGATCATTGCCTGGTTGACATGAATCATTGGTAGCTTTCTGACAGTAACAATATGTGTCTTTAACTGTTGGTGTTGGTGGTGAGTCTGCTGTAGGACAAACTCCAGTATATAAACTATCTTTTAAATCAACTCTGAAATCAAGTATTTTCTCTTTAGAACTTTTAAATCAAGGATAGAGCAAAACATATTCTAAAAAAATTTACAGGAAAGAATAAATGACAACAGAAATCAACATGGGACCAGAAATATCAGATAAAATGTCCATTTTGAAATAACACATAGGGTTGATGGACTTGATATTGTTTATAAGGTAATAACAAATACAAAATTCTTTTTGTACAAAAATCTGGAAATCAAAGCTATCAAAACAACACTAACAGAAAAAATTAAATTAAAGCATTTACAATAACAAGAATTAGTCTAAACATAACTAAGTGTGGGTGTAATAACTATTGCACAATAAATTAATCATTGATTCCATGCAAGAAAACTATGTTTACTGAAATCACATTTACATATTATTTGCATTAACCCCAACAATCTTACCTCCAACTTTTTGAGAAAGCATTTGGTTGATTATTTGATGCATTAAAGAGAGTACCATCGGACATCATAAAATCATTACTAGCATTATCATCAAATGTACCACATAGACCTGTATAATAGAAACATATTTAAAATTTTGTAATTAAATATTTCACTGTAGCTACATGTTTGTAAATCAAATAATCATTATAATGATCTGTGATGCACACAAAAATTATAACTTAGTGGATCACCACCATTTAAGTGTTAAACTGCCAGGCCTGCAATACAAATTGACTTTTATCTTTTGTGACTTACGTTTCTTACAATTGAAAAGTTTACATTTTTTATATCAAGTTAGTCCCATCACTACTTGAAAACTGAAATCAGCTAAGTTTACCTTCTGTTTGTTTGAAGTCTGCTGCAGAAGCTTTCAACCAAACATTAATATAGTTGTAACCACGGATAACACTTCTCCCTACATACACTGTGGTACCAGATGGTAATACAAGCTATAAACAATATCAAAATATATTTATTCGTTCACAACCATCTTCAAAGATAAAGTCATACATGTCTTTAATATTTAGTTCATCAATGAGATCAATGGTATCTTACTTTCCAAAAAATAAGCAAAGGGGACAGATTTATAGAAATTGAATATAAAAGGAGCGTAATATTCTAGTGTCTAGTAATATACTATAAACAGATGCCATGACTTGGAAAAAGCGATGACCAAATGACTTTAACTTTCATTGAAGAGCACAAAGTTTTCATCTGATTTATTGATTTTAACTTCCTAGATATAAATAAAATAAAACCAAGTACAAACAATCCAAATGGATGGAATTCGAAGTTTTAAATATACGGTATAGGCAAAATAGTGTAATTATAAAATTTCAAGAGATCGCAATGGCATTTTAGAGCACTTCCTTCCAGACACTGATAGGCAAGAGACACTATCGACATTGGCTTGAACAAGCAACCAATGTAGTTTATTCAGTACAACGTAAATTAAATGTTCTGTTTAATATAGAATTCTTACCCTATATTCTCTGCCACCAAACTCACTGTATATTTCAAATCCTGGTGTAAGGAGTCCATTACGATATAGTGTAACTGTGATAGGATAAAAACCTATTGTATTTTCCATCTTCGGTCCACATTTATCTATAACTACTACATCATCATCAACTCTTACAGCTACAGCACAATTACAAGATACACGACCATCACAACTACGATAAAATACATTTACCTACAAATATAAATAATTATATATGAAAAATATCTTATCAATTGAGAAATGGGCTGTGCATTTTCCATGTATATAGATAATTCTTATATGCATGTATGGTATAGGTACTGGAAATATTTGTTTTTCAATTAGTATTTTACAGTAGTTCTGTAAATATATATATTTGTGTCCAATCTCGTTACCAAGAGGCAGTGCAGAAGAATTGCACTACACACTAAAAAATGATCAGACAAACCTGGGCACAACACAAACAACACAGACAATATAAGAAATAGACAACATTTATAAGTTACACATTTCTATTTTTGTGATGTAGTCTGAAAGGAACACATTATATACTATTTCACTAAGTGGGTTTTTTGTGAGATAAAAATATATTATTTTGGCTACTACGATTCCAATTTAAAAACGCTGTAGAATATTCTTGTTTTTCAATTGATTTAAACATGGTAACGAATCAATAAAAAAAACACAACACAATTTATATGGAAACAATCACTGATGTCAACACATAAGTATTCTCTTATCTTTATCAAGTACAAATGATATATTAGTAAACTAAAAGGTAATATTTATAGTCCGTATAAATTGTGTTGTGTTTTTTAATGTGCTCAATCCATAAATACCATTCAAGGATTATATTCATCATCAGGTAAGAAATAATTGAATGAAAATACTTACCGAGTAAGGTAATGTTTTGTGTCGGTATAATACAAATTCACCCTGATGATAGTTATTATAATATCTGAAATAAATAATATATACAGTTAAGTAACTGATGATTATTATTTCTTTCAAACATGATTAATCATTATTTTGTAAAAATTAGTTATCTCATAATTGCACACTACTGATTTGATCTGTTTTAGTCATAAACTGGATCCAGGCAGCATGAATCAAAACGTCTTTGGAATTTTCCCAAATGAATACTCATGTGATCTACGGACTCAAACCAGTAAAAAGAAACTATATTCCTTGGCAATGAATTGTATAAGCAACAGAGGCTCATCAATTGTCAATAATATAAAAAAATATGGATGAGATGTGAACAGTAGAGCCTACCCTCCACAGATGGTACAGTCATTGCAATAGTATGATATTGATAAAGTATGAACTTAAAAGTAAAATAAAATGAAACAAAGTATTGAAAATGTATATAAGGATTATACGTAGACAGTATATTATGGTTCTAAAAGTGAAAAAAATATTTTTCAGTTTCAGAAAACTTTCATCTTATAGTTGGGAATAAATTATGAAGAAAAACCCCCCATAATTATGACATGATGCTATTTAATCAAACCAGTTTTTCGGCATATCTGTTTTTAAAATAATATCACCCCAAATGCGCTGGGCTAGAGGGCCTTTTAATTATGCCACTGTCTGCCAAAAAGATCTATAATACTGTATGTGATGTACTTACGTGCTATCGAATGTTGATATATGAGGATCATTAACTGACATACATAGAGCACTTCTATCATTATCCATAATAGATAACTGTAATATAATATCATATATCAATAATAATATAATTACTACAGGATGAAAAAAAAAGTTGACAAAAACTGAATTCTTATATATCTACAGACATTAAAACAGTAGTCATAACAAAGGCCTTAAAAACAGAAGCATATCTTCTTATTTTTTCCTATGTATAATAGAAAAAAAATCATAAATAACCATTATTTTTCACGCAGATCGCTGGTTTTATTCACTAAAATCTATCCGAGACTATTCCTTCAAGATAAGTGATCTATCCACATACTGTGCATTATTGCAATTTTGAAAATATGACATATTACCACTACAGGCAATAAATATTATATGTAAATGGTTTACCTTGCTGCTGAGGATGGTATCAGTTACTTGTGTTGCATCATTTACTCTATATTCTGCCAATACTGTCAGACTACCGGTTTTATCTCCGTCATATTTATTATCTGTTGTGGCTTTTACATTCAGTTCATATTTTCTCTTCCAATTCTCATTGGTTATAATTAAATGACAGACGGACAATTCTTTTTCTCCATCTTCAGTTATTCTTATAGATGTCTGAGGCAAGTCATTACCGTTTGGACAGGTGAGTTTGTCATCATCAATAGCTTCAACCATGATGGCTATTTCACACACAGCTTGTTCTGTGACAGATTTGTTGCGACATAATACGTATGGTGGGGCTGTGGCATGGATCTGAATCATTTCCCCTGGTTCACCTTCAATTAAGGTCAGATCACCATTTTTAGAAACCTGTATTGTAAAAACAAAAAGATTATTTCTTCAAGGCAGCAAAGTGGTAAAACTTCAAAATATTAGAAATAAAGTAAATAAGATGGGGGGTCACAGTGGCTCAGTGGGTAAGGTGCTTGCTCGCTAGCCTAGAGTTCGGGTGTCCGATCCCTGCGTGCATGTAAAAGATCCCTTGACAGTTACAATTCAATATAAGAGTAGGCCGTAGTGTAGTTGCCTTGGCAAAATCTCCCTCATAGCATACTGTATAATATGCCCGTCTTTATTAGCCCAGTTCGGAGCAGAACAGCAGGACGTTAAACCCCATTTCATTTCGTTAATAAGAGTTTTGTAAAACAGAAGTATAAAATAATTTACTTACTGCTAATTCAACTGTATATGTTGGTGAAACAGTCAGTTTACCCCTGGAATCTTCACATGCTTCATCATAGCAAACACTTACTGCACATGTTATCTACAAATATACATACAATACTTACATAGGGTCAAAGACATACAAACGTTTTAGCTATAATTCTAAGCTATTTCATATGATAAAAGAGTGATTTCCTATCATGTGGTGATTAGTCTAGTTTTTGTGACTACTTCTACTTCTAGGATAGGTTTAACATAAAAGTATAATAAATGGTGATATGTCAAAAGTGGCTCAATCTCTAGACTTACATTCTTCCACACTGTCAAATTATAACAAAACAAAGTAACCAGTATATATCAAAGTTATTTTCTCATTCCTATTATTGAGATTGTGCCCAAAAGAAGGCTAAAAAACTATCAAAAGGACCTACTTGTGTTCCAGCCATTACTTGTTGAGCGTAAGAATGAGGTAGAAAGGACTCTGTTACATTATCATCTGGTAAATCTTCATAAAGCCATACACCATCAACCTTCCATAAAATGTCAAATCGCAACTTCTTTTCTTCATCAGTTATCTCATCAAATTTACACTCAAATGTATCATTACCGTCTGCTCCAACAAACGTGGGTATTACTGTAGCCATTGGTACTTCTGGTCCATTACGATCACTAGGAGAACCTATAAAAACAATCAATTAAATGCATTTACGATTTTATATGTATGGACAAAATATAAACGTTTGTATCCAATACCTGTAATTATGATTAGTAACAATTCGTATGTCTAATCTAAACTATAACAGAAAATCCAAATTTATGAACCATTTTCTTTAACAGAAAGTAAGGCATAGCTCACTAACCAGGACCCCTACAATTCCATCCTGGTGTTGGCCGAAAATTATTTATATGTGATTTTCCCGTGTGTCTTTCCCTGGACAGCATCTAGTTGTCTGAATGGGGCAAAAAACCAAAGTTATGTGTACACGTTGGTATGCACATAAAAAGAACCTTCAAAGTTTGAATTCAAAAAGGCCATAGTGCTGCAGTAGCTGCTGTCTGGACAAAATTTTCTTCATAGCACAATGGTGTCCGTCTGTCTTAAAAATCCAAGTCAGTTTAAAACAGTTGGACTTTAAACCCTATTAGAATTCTTGTTATTTTGTTTATAATCACATACAAAATAACCCTACTTGTACAATAATAAAATCTCATTATGTGTACATAACATTTATAAACAATCAAATTTGAAGATCTCCTGTGAAACAGCATAGTGAAAACAAAAATTATTGTCTACATGCCTCTTTATGACATACACATATAAGCTTATCAATCAATTTGCTAATTAAAAATAATCTTTATCAATTCATTTTGACACTCAATCCATGGAAATAGAAATAACCTTACCTTGTGCACATTCTATTCTATGGTACATCCATCCTGGGGCTGATACCAGACCAGTTTCCTCAGTAACCATATCTGTTGACCATAAACACAGACCTCTCTCTGTATTATGTAATATATAATTACAAGTTATCTCCCCTAGACATCGTGTTCTACAAGCATCAGATGACCATATATCTGATAGAGTTGTATACTTTGAATTATTAACAGCCATATTGGATTCCATTTTCCATTCAATCTTAGAACCTTGGCAATGATCTGCAATAGAAAAACAGAAAAAATTTAACATCCCTGAACTCTTTATTTTTAAGTAGTTTTCCACCAAATTCTAAATGTACAGCACTCCAAGAAAAATGGATAAAGTTTGTTTTCTATGATAGACAGAAATACTAACAAGACAATATTCGAAGGACATAAAGATCAAAGCAGGGGAAACATAAAGCACCTTAAAATTTATCTGTTTCAAAATAGATTACTAATACTATTATCAGTTTGATGTCTAAACTCGTGGCCCTTTATAGTGATTCTCATTGGTTGGCTCTAATAGTTAGTTCATGGGGACTGCACAATACAAGACAAACCCACGGACAGGACAAAAAATACAGACAGCACAAACAACATATGTAATGTAGATATGAGATCAAGTGAATGGAACCTTGCGCTAGTCATAAGCGTCCATTGCACTGTGCAGTCCCTACAGTATGGTCGCAGTCTGAGATTCTAATGTTATCATCCAAAGACTGTAAGTAAAAGGAGGGATTCTATATCATTGATACAATTTCATAATAATTAATTTGTTAAGTAGAAGACAAAGGTAATACAGAATTTAAAAGGACATTACCTGCATCACAATACCACTCAGAATTTGTGAAACTGTCACCAAATGTGGAGTAATATTTCTGTACGTCTGTCCGTCGATATTTGGAAAGATGACAATTTTTGGTGCCTGAATCGTAATCTGATGATTGACAAGCAAATTTGGTTTCATTAACACATAAATTTTTACAAGTGTCGAGATCAGCTACATCTAACAGTGTTTTATGATTGTGGAAACCAATAGCCATTGCAGCAGTATCATTCCATACTCCGGTACTTCTTGCACAAAGAGCTGAAAACAAAAGAAATACAATCAAATCAAATCTGCAGTCAGTAAAACAGCCTTCAATATTAGTGAGGTGCTGAAAAATGAATTTCCCCCTACTAATTTTCAAAAAAAAACTATTTCCGAAATGCATTTTTATTTTATTATATATAAACCACACTATATCTTAAAGTACATAAATAAAACAATGTATTAGTACTTACAGCTTTTTAAAGTCCATTGTTGAAGATCTTTAGTTGGATCACAGATCAAAGAGAAATTATCTGGTTTGTAGGTGTATTCAAAATAACATTTATTTTCTATCACACATGCATTACTCTATAATAAAGAGAAATAGTAAAACATATATTGTGATATAGACCTCTTTTGTTCAATATTCATTACCATATGATACAATACTGTACGCAATCCACCCATAGCGAACTGCACTACAAACAAAAAACAAACAGAAACCCAGCAGACAAACCCACATCCCACACATAACACACAGACATCACAAGTAATAAATAATAAAATTGAATCAAGTGAATGGAAACACTGGACCGCACATAAGTGGAGCCTAATAAGGCATGAAACCCTTTTAAAATGGAACATTTCTTGAACATTGCACTATTCTAGTATACATATGTCATGATGATGGGCTATATGTTTACAAGAAATCTTAATATTTGTAGTCCGAACATGGGAAGAAATCCATTGAGTTAAAAAAAAGTTTTTAACAGAACATGAGCTAGAATATACAAGAAATTAGAAAGCAAAAAAAATGTGACCAGTCTTGAAATAATCAACTGTAACACCACCAAAATAAACATTTACTTCACTTGTCTTGGGACTTCAAGAGTATAAACTTACCCTTTGCTTGCAGGTTCCATTTTGTGAATCACAGATAAAACAGTCTCTATCCCGTGTTAAGAATATAGCTGATTGACTCCAATCTTTACCAGTATTAGTAACTTGTATCAGGTAATCACCAGAAGCAGGTAAAGAACAAGATATTAATCCTATATTAACAAATACCACTTCTTCCGATTCCTTCCATTCTCTATCACTGGTATAGCCTGTAGAACTCACCTATTTCATATGAAGGAAGTATATTAAGAAATTAAAGCAAAACAATAGATCTGACCCTTGAGAACATACAGTTTGGGGGGGTTTGTTCATCTTTTTACTCAATTGGGGACTACTCGATCAGCTGGGGACTAGTACATGTCACTGTAAAAATATTTCACTATCCAAATTTTTCTTAATAGTTTCAATTTTTGTTAAAATTTTCATCTATCTTTTTTTTATGTCAACAAATTTATCTTCTTTTATTGATAATCTGATCTTTTTATTAGTAATTGTATGGTACTTTATTAATTTCTCTATTTTTCACTTATTAATATTTCATCTTTTTGTAATTAATGATTTTAACTTTTTTTATTAATAATTTTACCATTTCTATTTACTGACTTTTAGAGAGGGGTGGGACTTTGTATCCATTATAGTAGAGAATGAATTTGCACAATGAATTTATACTAACCTCAATTTCTTTATATTGACATTTTAGACTGTTACTCTTGACAAAATGATAACCTTCTACAGCTACCGAATCACAGGAATATATTCTGCTATTACATACACCATCATATTGTAATCTAGTAATAGTTGGTACTATAGTGCTATTTATAGAACAATCTTCTCCTATATAGCCAGGATTACAAATACAAAAACCTACAAATAAAAATAAAATTTCTGGTCATTTTATCTAAAAGCAGGAAAATGGGGCGGCCGCAAAGTCTGCTTAGCCGAAAGTTTGCAGCAATCTAATTTTAAGATCTGATATGTTTCATATATGAAGATCTAAGTAATTCTTTACCACTTTTCTGTAGAATATTAGAAGTCAATGTTCAAAGTTTTAAAGGAATTGTTCTTCAACAAAAAATGGTCACAAATGTGTTTAAATGTTTTGGAATATTAAAGCATCTTACCGTTGATACAATCACCATTGTCATTACAGGTACCAGGGCATAATTTACTGACAATATCTAACGGAGGTGTACTGGCAGGCCAACGAGTAATATTATAATATAACTGTGAGAAACACCGTACATACATGGCATCAAATAACACAGTATTCCATCTATCTGTACCACCACTATACTATAAAACCAAAAATATTAATATTTAAGCAGTTGTTTCAATTCCTACATTTCATTTCTCTGACTATATCAAACTTTTTATAACTGAATCCATGCCACAAGGCGCTCCAATTATTAATGGAAAATTTAAATTATCAAAATCGAAATATCAATGGAAGATCATTTTGCATCATCAGATTAAAAAGAGACTCTTTAAAATATTTTAGCAAAGATTACATGTAAATTAAAACACCATCAGTATTTTTGAGAAGATTTACAAAACTTAAGTGTGTCTATATATATATAGAAAGCTAGGTCCATTGAGAACTGCATTGTATATTATATACAGTATGATTTTATTATACTTGCCACAAGTTCGTCACATGTGGTCATTGGACAAAAATCATCAGAGCATCGGCTCATCATGTGCACAAGGTATGCATACCATAATTATCAAGGCTGATGTGAGTGGGCCATGCCAAACTGTGACATGTACAATTATTTCACTCAAATATTAAAACATTAAAGTTTTGTAATTCAACAAACCTTGATATTATCTATACAGTATATTAAATCATCTGCTTCATAGTTAGTTGTAACATTACCACAGACATCTGCTAGTTTAGATTTGTCTATATAGTCTTTACAAACTGATTCAGCTCTAGTTTCATTCCAATCAGCAGGAAATGTGTCATCCTATTGTAGAAAATTAACACATACATAGGTACAATATCATCTACATCTCTACTCATAAATTAGGTAGAGATTAAACTAAATAATTTTATTAGATCATTGGGCCCCTTCTTCTCTTCCAACTGTTAGTGGTATTTCAAATATACTCTATATATACTTTGTTCTAGTATGCTCTATTCATTCAAACAACTCTTTCAAGAATGGTGACATAGTTATCACCTCATCATGATCAGATTAACCATTTTAAAGGCAGGCATTATTAGCCAAAGACCACATCTACCTTGAGAGAAATTTGCAATAATATTTTGAAACCTTGTTTAATCATTTTTTTCTTTTTTTTTTGTTAATGCAAAATACTATATTAAGGGATTTAATAGGTTGTAAGTACAATAGTAGTTGTCTCAACTCTATGTATCTTATTTAATTGATAAATTTCCACATCACAGGAACTGTGGCTGAAATTTAAAGACAATGGTAGACTTGTCACGGTCTCTTTAAAAAGATTAATGGAAAATATATTTACAATGGTTTTATCTTCATCTTGTTTAAATTCATCAATAACAGGAACACCCTCTAGACAATTTGTGGGATGGAATGATGAATATTTAATAAGCTTAGATTTTACATCATTTTCTGTAAAAAAAAAAAAAAAAATTGAACCACATTTAATTATCAAATGCAAACTGAGTAACCACTTGAAAAGGTTGGGGCTTTGTGCTGACTCCAAAACATAATTCTTTGCTCACCAAGACTTCAGTTCAAACAATACAAAACATTCCAGACGCGCAAGTGATTGTGAGCTCTGACCCTACTTAGCCAATTGTACCAATAGATTACCTTCACAGTAGTTGATTGACAGTTTTGATGAAATGTTACCTTGGCAGTAGGAGAGAAGTGAGAGAGAGAGAGAGAGAAATGGGGTTTAACGTCCACTCGACACAAACTAGGTCATTTTGGGACTAACATATGGTTTCATTTTTTTTTCAATAATTCGCTTGCGCGTAGGGGTCTTTAGCAGTGGGAGGAAACCGGAGTGCCCGGAGGAAACCCACGAGGTTGAGAAGGCGCCCCTATCTCCATGCCACATACGCTCACACCTGGGCTCGAAACCACAGCCGCAAGCCAGAGGTGACCGGCCAGCTAGAGGTCGAAGCGCGGCACTCTAGACCACTAGGCCATCCCAACCCCCCAGGAGAGAAGTGATTGGCTGATTAGATCTAATGTTACTTGGGAAGTAGGAACTAATTGGTTAACAGTATAGATTGAATGTAACCGGGAAGAAGGAACTGATTGATTGACAGATCAGATCTATTTACCTGGAAAGTAGGAACTCAGTGATGGACATGTGATAACTTGTGATGTCTGACATCTTGTACTGTCAGCTGATCGACATTCACACCTCTCTGATGGCATCATTTGTATGGCTGACATATGATCAGAACATATACCATAGAACATAGTATCAGATCTCGAAACTCTGAAAGATACAATCATCATTTCAATTCCCAGTAGGGCTCATTGAATCTAGATGTCTCTGAGAGAAACACCTTAATAATATTACTAAGATATGCAAACTGTTGAGTGGAAAAACAAAACTCGAAGAGAGGCTTCCGTGAAATTTGATATTCATAACTTTAAAGTTTTCTAAAGACAAATCAATTTTTAAGAAATTGTGAAAAGGTTGCCCATTAGCACTAGAACATATCAGTATTCTATTCAAAGACTTTGTGGATGTTAAATAAGTCTTACCTCCAACTTGTAGAAAAATCATCAGGTCTTTTAACATTATTATTTTCTGTTGTCCCATCAGGTTTGAGCAAATCATTGCCTTTTTCATTATCATAGAAACCACACAATCCTGTAAACATTACAAATCAAAGTAACGGAACGTGTCGATTATAAATAATATGTGCTCAAATGATTCAGGCACTACTGAGAAAATTTTCTAAATGAGAAAGTCAAATCTTTTATAGAACGGTTAGAATAAAATCTGAGGGGTAGTGGACACTTACGACTAGCCACCGGATCCATTCACTCTTTTTGAATTGTTTTGTTTGTTGTCTCTGAGTACGATGTTTTGTCCATATATTTGTTTTTGTGTAAAATTGTGTGTGGTGCAGTCCCCCTGCACTTACTAACATACTAATAGTGTAAGGATCAGTTTCATAATGTCCATGGCCTTTAGTATTCACATAAAGAAGAATGTTAACTGTAAATTATAATTTAATGAGATTTTTACCTCTTGTGTTGTTAAAGTCTTGGGGTGCAGCATAAATCCACGTATTAATAAAGTTATTGTTATTCTGTTTTACGAATAAATTAGTACCAGTTGGTAAAAAAACCTAGAAAATATTTATACAAATATAAGTAATACATAAAGCATATCATATGTTTTAAACTCACTCATTTAGATGGTCATATATATATATATACTATTATAGCTACTTGGTGATGACCAAGTCAATAGCGACCAATCAGGTAATTAATTTATGATATCAAAAACATGTGGAATGATCACATATAAGTATGGTAATAATAGTGTTTTAAAATAAAAGGTGTCTTTTTCTTTGACCAGCAACTGGTTCTATACACATGGTACCAGTAATCTCCCTGTCCTTCTTGGGGTGATGCTCTTCAAACGCATGGTTCCGCGAATTCAAGTACAAATCAATGGAGCAGGGTATGCCTGTACTTTGGACAACTGCTAACTGATTAATGGGCTTTGATTTTTTTATATAATACACTTATTCTCGTTTACACAGAAATACAGAATGTGTCCAATTTTAAGATCATGGAAACTTGCATCCATTTATAAATTAGTCTTATTTACCTCATACTCTCTGCCACCATTAAAACTGTAGATCATTGTGTTTGAATGAAGGTCACCATTTAAATATAGAGAAACTTCCAGATGATCTTTATTTTGACAACCATTAATAACTATAACATCATCCATAGATTGTACAGCTACAGCACAAGTACATGATACAGATGAACTCTCATCGCATAGTCGATTAAATATGTTAACCTAAAAATGATTCAATTTCAAATGAAAACATTCTTGATAAAATCTCCATAACATTCTTAAAAGCTCAACTCATCCAAAAAATTCACAGATATCTCAAAAGTCAAAACTGTTTGAAATGTTATCACTTCATTTATCGTATGGGACAATAATACAAAAAAAACATCATGTAAAAAATAGTAGAATTATCAATACTTTATTTGTTAAGACAAAGATGGTGGCTTGAAGTAAAAAAAACCCAAAACAGATGAAAATTTGAAATGGTCATAATTTAAGCAAGAATTAACTGACTTTAATAATGTTTGGACCAAAAGGTTTTCTTTTTAATCTTTATTGTAGCATTGTTGATGATTGATAAAAGAAAATATACAATGACCCGGTGTGTGAAATGAGGGTTAAAGATATATGTATATGTTTGTATAATGTTTTATTTATTATCAAATCAATATTAAAGGATGGTAATTATAAAAACTTACAGAGTAGGGTAATGTCGCATGTTTATATAAAACAAATTCACCATTATGTTGGTTATCATAAAACCTGAAACACAATGGTTGAGAAAAACTAATCAATTAAAACTAGTTATCTTCCTTTTTGGTTTTTACACATAATTCAATATATGTTCAGTTTGATCCATAGACAAACATCAGCAAAGAATAATTTGGAGAAAAGATTAATTTACCATATATCAAAATAGCAGACGTATAAAAAAGGATAAGAAAGATTCACAAATATGTTTAATTAAACATGTTCTTACGATTGATCAAAAGTTGATACATGACCAGTGTTGAGTGATTTACATAATGCTGATGGAGTTTTGTCACAAGTTTCAACCTATAAATAAAATAAAACCTTCAATTACTCAATAGAATAAATGAAACAATCAATTACTCATCAGAATAACGTAAACAATTAATTACTCATCAGAATAATGTAAACAATCAATTACTCACCAGAATAAAAGGAAACTAGAATTAAATAAAGAATCAAATCCCGACTTAAAATAAATTGAAGGTTGTTTCTATTGTGGAGATAAAATGGCAGCTAAATAAGGCTCAAGCCAGAGCCTAGAAATCTATCTGTTGTTTAATTGCATACCAAAAAATTAAACAAATCAACTTAATTATGTCATAAATTATCTATAAATGCCAAATAAACAATTGAATTTTAAGACCTTTTCCCTTATCCATAATGTCTCAAGAAATGTCACTTTGTTCTAGATTCAGTGATAAAACTTGTGGTTAAAATTAATAACATGCAACTTACTTTGACAGTTTGGACAGATTTTAGCATACAGTCCATACATCCTTCAGGAACAATTGATAATGTAATAGTACTTGTTCTTGTCCCATCAAGTAGAGAATCTTCATTTCCTCTGATAGGAATTTGAATGGTTTTATCCCAATTAGAATTATCAAACACTGTATTACACTGGGCTTGTTTGTCAGAGGAAGTTAGGACAGTTATCTGAGGTAATACCCGATCATTGGTACATCGCACCGGTTCATCATCTGCTATAATCGTGTGAAGATTAATGGAGCAATCAGGTTTTTGGTTGTTTATGAGACATATCAAAGCTGGTGGTGCATTGCCAGTAATTTCAACATTACCAACTTCTCCTTCACAGATTTCAACATTTCCTGGATTTAACATCTGTAATGGAACCAAAGGGACATAATACAGTAAAAAATTAATGGAAAACCAATAAACATTAACTTAATCTGCAACTCTACTTTATTTTATAAGGCTAAATAAGAATGTCTAGAAACCTAAAAAGGTAGAAAAACAGAGACACCCTTCTTTCCCCTTCGCTTTCAGTGGTAGGGAACTGTCAAACATGTTAGTCTCAAAATGTACTTAATGTTAAAAAAACATAATAAGAGAAATACTGTACCTTTATTCCTGGTAAAAATATATCACTTAATGTTAAAACAACATGATAAGAGAATACTGTACCTTTATTCCTGGTAAAAATATATCACTTTCAACTTTAACACTATAAACCTCACCATCACAGTCTAGGGAATGACAGGCCTTGATTGAACATCGATGCTACAAGCATATTGATACATATAACTAAGAGTGTGAAACAACAAAGAAATATTCAGTGGTCTGACCCCTACGACACAGTTAGTGGTAGCTGGAATATTAATTCAAGTCATAATGAGCAACTGATTTGTATATATCATTTTCGACTCAAATTTAGCAAAATGGAATTTTTTAATTCCAAATCAAATAAAATGATAATCTTTATTTACTTACTGTTTTTTGATTTTTAAAGTTGTCCACAGTAACATCTAGTTTTTCTTGTTTAACTGATCTAGGTAAGAGTGTTGATTTAATGGCAATATCTTCTCGATACCATGTTACCTGATACTGTATACCTAGTGATGGTTGATCTGTTATTTTACATTCTAATTGTATACTGTCAACAGAATTGTATTCTAAATCTAACACTGGTTTACCAATACCAACCGGGGCTAATTTCTCTGAAATGTTCATAAAATAACTTCATGTAAAATCAATATTGTGGAATAAATATGTTATTATTAAAACGCATGAAAATTGTAATTGTGGTAGACAATCCAGATGCCATATGTATTTGTATACTAAACACAGAACTAAAAATTATACTGAATAATACACAAATGGAAAAAACAAGGGCATTTCATTGTTCGTTTGAGATTTATGACTTGTTTTATATTTCTTGTTGAATGCAGATTAATGTTTTTCGTCTAGAATAGTAGATGAATATGCTTTTCGATATCACATGCAATTTGATAGTTTATTCTGTTTCTTAGGCAAAAAATAATGCATTGTAAATACCTGTAGGGACACATCCTAGAGCCTCCATGCGAAAGCATGGTTTAATATTAAACTCTTCAACAACAACTCGAATTCTTCTGACTGTGACAATGTCAAAGGTCACATTGAACTCAGTTTCAGCGTTTAGAGTTGCATTGATCACCTGCAGCATAACAAAACCAAATAATTGTAATAAACCGTAATAATCATAAATAATAATGCAATAACTATAATCTGGGGAAATGAGATAAAGAAAATTACGTGATGATCAACTTTGGCCATATTTAAAAAGTATGGTCATCTAAAATTAGAAAACAAGATTTGATCATGGGACCGGTTTAAGTGACTACTCAGGTTTTTATTTGGCACATAATAACAGATACTGTAGGTGATATTGAAAATAAGACTTAACTTTCATTTCTTTTTTAAATTTTACATGCAATGTACTCTACAGTAAGGACAAACAATATATATAACAATTTTGACCTGACCTTTCATATCTAGCCAATGA
Organism: Patella ulyssiponensis; assembly: GCA_963678685.1. Lineage (NCBI taxonomy): Eukaryota > Metazoa > Mollusca > Gastropoda > Patellidae > Patella > Patella ulyssiponensis. The sequence goes on from OY783229.1 coordinate 57,023,949, forward strand.
AACTAAAAGATGCTACAGAAAGGCCAAAGAATGCATTGATCAAAGAATTTTGGACATAGAATTGATATAGAAGTGAAGTAGTCATAGCTTTATGTAGCCTAATCTATGCCACCAAAAATTAAAATCAGAACAAATTTTAATCAGGAATAGACTTTTAAACACAGAAGGTTGTACATCATAAATTCCATCTAACCTCTGTGATATTGGTAAGAACTCCTGGTTGTGAGGAAATCAGTTCAACATGGACACTGAATTTAGTCAAGTTTCCTTCTATGGTGCCAACTGCTTGTGGAGACTGTAACTTGATTCCAGAAACTGAAGTTGGCTGATAAAAATTTACCTCCACCCATTCTCCAATCTTATTGTCAGCAGGGCACCACGCTGCGAATTCTTCTCCTTATAAATAAAATAAAAGTATAAATTATTCACTTCTTAAATCATATCATAACATACCGTAACACAAAGGTGTTGTCAGGACCTGGACATCGCGGGTGTAATCTTTGTCAGGGCAGCACATAATCCCTCTATTCCACATCTACTATATATATATATATAGAGAGAGAGAAATGGGGTTTAACGTCCACTCGACACAAACTAGGTCATTTTGGGACTAACATATGGTTTCATTTTATTTCAATAATTCGCTTGCGCGTAGGGGTCTTTAGCAGTGGGAGGAAACCGGAGTGCCCGGAGGAAACCCACGAGGTTGAGAAGGCGCCCCTATCTCCATGCCACATACGCTCACACCAGGGCTCGAAACCACAGCCGCAAGCCAGAGGTGACCGACCAGCTAGAGGTCGAAGCGCGGCACTCTAGACCACTAGGCCATCCCAACCCCCCTATATATATAGTCAGCCATGCCATTGCAATAGGCATCAAAAAGATAAAGTATTTTGGACAAATTGGAATTCAAGGACAGTATATGTTAATAACCTAAACGTATCCCCTCCCTAGCAATATATATCTGTGGACTAATGAACTTTAACCCTAACCAGACCCTAAGCTATAGATATCAGTGGAATAATGAACCCACAGACTAGTGTAGTATGCCAAGTAGGGAGCATTTCCCTCAAAACCAGGATCGGTATGGCACTTGATGATACTGATGGGAACAGTAATGAGTAACAGTGGACAGTGGTGAGGCAAAGGCCCAATGGCCAATAATTCACATAATAACAACATTAAAAACCAGTATAGAAGGACTAAAATCGACAATGCTAAACTCAAAAATAGGCTATAGCTTATAACTATAGCCAGTTGACGGTAATTTTGTCTAAAATTCACGTTTATGCATTGCGCGTGTTTGTAAATAAAAACCTTTCAAATCTTCCCACCAAGAGATCTGACCAAGAAAGATAACCCCATTCTCAAACCAGGATGAGGACTACTAATTCATATGCACCGATCGCCACATATTTTCTTATTGACTATAATATATTCGAGTGTCGTCTAAATATTTCCCTGTTAAATTAAAGGCCCCGGGTGAGTATAAGAAGAATGCCGAATCTCGTATAATTTCTATTTAAATTATGAAAACAACAATGTGTGCAACATCTTATCTACCAAAAAGGCACGCCTAACATATAATGTTGGTTTCACCTTTAAATGTATTTTCCGCATTTACGTACATTTCAATCTTTCCATCAATCGACACTTTGATATACCAGTAATCAGCTTAAATTTTTATAAAATCAGCGAATTACTACGTCATGTTTAGTTTTGAATATGATACTGTGAAAGTAGTTGATCTGTGTTGTAAGGGTGGTGTCTGTGAACAAGGGTCATTTTTCTTCCGATTTTGTTACTGTTTTGTTACATATTGGCGTATCTTGGTTTATGTTTTCGAATCGTGGCCAATAACAACCATATAATAGAGATACATTACACAGTGTTCGTAACCAAGAATGTCCTTTCGTAAAATAAAACAAAATAATATGTGCGATAAAACACCAAAACTCGTTTACGTTAAAGGAAGAGAAATATGTTTGATTTAAAAACTGGGGTTTCACCTTTTCCAGCCAAGCCTCGTTGTTGCGCCTTATCCCCCACATACACACATTTGTTTTATTTTCATTTTCTTATGATATTCTATCATTTTAAATGGAAGATATATATTATTATTGATCAATGACAATTACTCAAGGTTTGTTAACGGTGAATTAAGGTAGACGCACTGTTTTCTTCGCGTAATTCCTTTTAGACAGCAATAGAACCAGAATTAGAAATAAATCGCCTAAACAAAGTAGTTATAGACCGCGGCGTATTCATGTAAGAGCGTTAGTTGGTACCACTATCATGTGATAAACTAATCTGTTTCATAGAGAATTACAAAAGTCTTCTAATACCTCTGTAAAAGATGACTGTCTTCACATCACGCGGCGTCAATAATTGGCTCAATGGCGCACGCATTGTTTGCATAAGACGTATCTGGTTGGGAGAGAATGGTGCCTTTTACTCATGTTAATACCCATTTACACTAAATAGGAAATAATTTTTACCTTCAAATACTTCAAAACGTCTTAATTCATTTTTTTAATACACAAAAAAAAAAATGTTTTAGCATTTAATTTGTCGGAAGAAAAAAGTTAATATTTGGGACTCGTTAAGTCGCATCGATGTCATCCTTATCAGTGACTCTAGTAGTTGCCAAGCTGATATTCACTGCTGATCTGTATGGTGATATAAACTAATAACGCTCGTTATCCGCTGTTATTTTTGCCACCCCCACTCAACCACAAAACGTAAAACTACAAATGGGGCGTTTACAGACAATTTTCCATTCTAAATATCTGATAAAAAATAAACAAAATTGAAATGGATTTAAGTGAATACTACTCTATTATTTATACAAGTAAATATGATTACATCTAGTTCATGCTTCAATAAATGGCACTGCCCTAGCAAGTAAATTCTTGAGGATTAAAGCCGGCTTTATGTGGGTATAATTATGGAACGAGTGTTGAGAGATAATATCTTGTAAAAGTCATAAATAATGATACATCCGAGATAAACTTATAAAAACATTACACAATATACATTTATAAAACAGGTCTACCGTACACATAGATATAGACAGATCTAATCTCGTTTACTATTTTAGGGTAACGCTGGCTCTTTATTCAATGCCACCATAGTGTCATGTGTTCAAATATAAATTCAAAACACGTATCATCTGAGATAAGGACTGTATAGAACTAGCCTACCTAGTAGTAGCAATGACTGAAGGCGGTACAACAATATACCAGTACATCCAGGGGCGCCGGAACGGCGCGAGGGTCAGGGAGGGGTCGGGTGGGGTGGGTCTCCCCCACCCCGGCTTCCAGAAAAATTTGAAATTTGTATATTCCGAGATCGCTTTTTAATAACTATAAACAGAAACTACTATCACTAAATGATTTGCCTTTATCATCTCATCTCTTAACCACTTATAGACATCTGGCCAAAGCATGCACTGGTAGCTGATAATGAGAGTGTGAGAGCCGGTTCGCGACCGACCAGAGAGCCATTACATATCTATCATTTACAAATGAATGGTCTAGTAAACAGGTCGAAAACTTTCATCATTAGTGCAGGGGAATACATGTATACCCCAGAAAAGGCAGGGTACCATTTGTATACCCTGGTACCCGGGTTCCGGCGCCCCTCAGTACATCTGCGGTTTTGAAAGAACGGCGCCAACACGAGGAACTCCAAAAGTAACTCGATTTGTATGTCACCTTTAAGGACCACATAAAGTACCTTTTTACAAATAGAAGCAAAATTTTCATTTAACTGCCGTTTTCTTTGGAGAGGGGGTGGTCTAGTTGTCTAGAGTGCCGCGCTACGACCTCTAGCTGGCCGGTCACCTCTGGCTTGCGGCTGTGGTTTCGATCCCTGGTGTGAGCGTATATATGTGACATGGAGATAAGGGCGCCTTCTCAACCTCGTGGGTTTCCAAGTCCGTTTCAGTGACTTCCCGTCGCAATTATTACTAACTTTCTTTCTTAGTGCACAAATTTGTACGACGGCTTTTATATATATGTACCTATAGGTATGTCTCAATTTACTATATTTAGACTTTGTATTTATACAGTCCTGTAATTATTTTTCTCATTTCTTTACTGAATGACGTATTATTATAGCCTTTGGCTCAATTTTTGGGAACCTTAAAATACATGTCGAAGAAAATGAGTCTAAAACACATAATAAATAATATGGATATCAATTTCAAAATTCTTATTCTAATTTCTAATCAATTAAGATCGATGAAATATGAGTAAGCAATGTATCTATTACATTGTTTGATGATTATCCATCTGTCTGTCTGGAGACAGAATAAGTCGTATTACCCTACACGTTGTCGAGTGACAAGAAGAGTGCAAGAAGCTACTGGACACAAAAGTAACAAAATGCACAAAAAACACCGCAAAACCATGTACTTAGGCTAGTTTTAGCTGTAGTTGTAGATAAGACAAGTATCTATAAGAATTCACGATCCCATAATCATATGTGCCGAATGGTATGGCCATCAGGAAATTTCAGCGCACCCAGTCCTATAGGCTCTGTGTTATAAGTATAAGGAATCATTGTAGCTTGGCCTATTAGGCCTAGTATTATAATAATATAGGCCTGATAAACCGGTTAAAAAGACTTTTATGTTAAAAAGATTTTCTAGGTTGTGCCGAAACTCGTGTTGGAAATTGGACAGAATTAAGATTATGATAAGTAAAATTAAGAATAAGATTAAGAAATAGAATAGGTAGACCCATAAAAGGTCACACATTCGCAAGAACTTAGCATGTTGAATTAAATAGTTTCACTCTTTGACTAAAACGATTTGAATAAATCAATTTTGTTTTCAGATGGCCTGCTCATGCTGCAAATCATTTTGGCGTTTGCACTCATCAAATGATATTGACACTGGCAGACAGGAACACAAGGCTAAAGACAATATATACAAAACAACTGTAACACTATAGACTTAGTGTTCTGTTTAATATAGAATTCTTTACCTACATGATGTATGACGAAAACTAGGGTAATGAAGTAGCTTGCATTATTCTACTACTATCTTAGACTAACTCACAGACAGTTATGTCAGTATCCATTTCTGGAAAGTAGGGAACTATCGTCCAGTCCTCACGTGCACAGATTAGTACAATTAACTAGAATAGTGTTGATGCAAAACGGTGCCTTTACGAAACACTTACCCATATATGGTAATTGTCCCGCCCTAATAGCTGGCACTGTATGCATTCTATATAGGAGACAGTTTGTTTGATTTACGCCCAGACAACATTTGAGAGATCCACCGGGAGCTGGCCCGGCTTCCACGCTGGAAGCAGACAATTCGAAAGCTCCAAGGGGAAGTACATACCGGGAGCTGCCCGGCTTCCAGGCTGGATGCAGACAACATTTGAGAGATCCACTGGGAAGTACAAACCGGGAGCTGCCCCGGCTTACAGGCCGGACGCAGACATCATTCGAGAAATTCAAGGGGAAGATAGTACCGTGATAGTAGGGTGTAGACTTATCCTAGCGTGAGGCCGTGAACATTATGCAGAACTACAAAAACAGGAATGTTATATATACCTAAAGAACAATAGTAGTATCTATGCTGTAGAATATATTATTGTAACATATAAAGAATATCTCAAGAGTACAGAAAAGAGTTGAATTCTTATTGATCACAACGTCAAGTCCTACCTAGACAAACGACAGTGTGACACAGAAGATTTGGCCGTACGGACACACAGTACGTGTCTCTAGAGTGTCACAGTCGTCGATTTGGTACCGCGACACAGGATAGTGTCACAGTCCCACAACGTGAAGTCCGAAGAAAAGCCCTAGACGCCATTGTCCCATCTGTGACACCGTAGTGTCACAGGCTGCTATTTGGGAGTCCGTGACCAGGATAGTCACGACATTCGTCACAACCTGTAGTGTCACACAACGACGGTTTTGGGAGTAGGGTTCTAAAATTCGTAAGTAAATAGCGATCGATGTGGGCGCAGGGTTGGTCGGTAAACAGCCTATAAAACCAATAAAGTTTGAAACTCATTTTGATAAAGAGAGCTTTTCTTCTATTACACTGCATTATATAGAGCAATTTATGATTACATCAGATAGTTGACAAAAATGTGAAAAACGGCACAATAAGACAACTTTAGATTACCGTAGGCCTACTTTTTATCTTTGGATATTGGGGCGTTGGGCAAACAAACAGACAACAAAAAGTATATATTAATTAAAATTGTATTGCCAATAGCTATGAATTGGGTTATAACAAACAAAACTCCACGCTGACATATATTATAATGTAGTATTACAACGGTTTTCTCTTCTATTCACTAAGCTTATGTGACGATTTGTCATAAAATTATATTTTTAAACAATGATTCGGTAATATTGCTTTAATTTCTTGGGAGTGATTTTATAGTAAAATACATTAATCTTAAGTGGATTTTTAAAAAAGATATAATTTTAGTTATTTCTGGGAAAAATGGCTTTTACAAGTTGTCCATTTCCTTGAATTGAAGAAAGCCTTTAATTTTAAATATTTTCGGTAAGTGTCCTTTAGTTGCAAAATCTTATTTGGTAATGAAGCAAGGGCCTAGACAGATTTACCATCTTCATTAGCCCAGTTGGAGCAGGACAGTAGGACGTTAAACCTCATAAATTTCATGTCTTTTCAGATTGATATTCAATGATAACGTCCATATATAGTTTTCGACCTTTTTTTTTTACAAAATCATGTTATCGCCTAAGAGACTGATAGACGTAATGTTTCGTTGCCCCATAACCTATGTTTTCTTTTTAGATGACAACCAATCACCTCATTAATTCGGTCTTTGGGCCTAAAGATGGGGTAATGGAGGAGCTAAATCGTCAGAGCAATTCACACAGTGTGATATAGCTTGGAACATCAACATTTTTATACGCACACATTTCGGTGTTGGCGTATTATGTCGGTTCGCTGTCCATTGGTCCGTCTTGTGAACGCGATAGAGGTTACATTTTTAGCTGATTTTCTTAAATTTGTTGTGAAGCAGTGAATGATACGAGTGGGTGCGCTTGGCTGCGATATGGTCACGATTGGTAAATTTCATGTGACCGGTCTGTCACGATGTGGTCCCCCGGTCAGATACGTTCCGATAAGATTGTCCCTATTGATGGAGTCCACGATTTGGTACGGTCGGAGACGTTTTGATACGATTAGGACACGATTATGGTCGCGATTTGAGCTACGATTGGACCCCGACGGATATATACACTATACAACCCGATATATACACTATACAACCCGACTGACCATGTACGTCATTTTTTCCAGAAATTCTACAGAGATCACAAGTATCTTATTTGGTACGGTCGGAGACGTTTTGATACGATTAGGACACGATTATGGTCGCGATTTGAGCTACGATTGGACCCCGACGGATATATACACTATACAACCCGACTGACCATGTACGTCATTTTTTCCAGAAATTCTACAGAGATCACAAGTATCTTAACAGAGCATGGCGTTTTTCTAGTCCATGACTAATCCCGATCACCAGGATTTGGAAACACGATTAGATGCGATCTACCGCACTGTGTTACGATCTGAAACGATGATCACGATGATCGTGATGATTGAAGAAAAAAATTGAACTGTCCTTCATTTTTTCAACGAACGACATGATTGCTGCGACTGACCTCAGGATATGATAAAGCCTGATAGGATTACCACGATTAAAACCACAACTTAAATCGTATTATAGCGCCAATCGTGATTGTGGGAACCTTTAAAGATACCTGCGATTTGGTCTGTAAATCTACTCAAACTAATGTATCTATCAATAATCTGGTTTCCTTTAAGTATTCGCGCGTAATGAGACCGCAAAAAAATGGGCGTATCTTGCATGGTAAACGCTTATTTTAAATATTTTTGATGCAATTTAAGTCAAGTAGAAATATATATACTCATATTTAATAAAGCTCTTCACTATCTCTTAAATTTATCAATTATCGCTAGGCGGTAATGCCATCTTTCTTATTTACACAATAAGGGCTCGTGACTATGTGTATAACTAGGATGTGCTTTGCTTATGTATATACCATTACGATTAAATATGTCGCTGACCCCTTTTATTTCCAGCTCCGTGTGTGTGAAGCTTTTACTGGGTGTTTTAGAAAGTATTTATTCCGCCATTTCAGCATTATCCTAAAGCAAGGGATAGAGTACCCTATATTTCAGTGTTTCCGATTGGAAGTCGTGTGCTTCTGATGAAGTCAATTTTAACTTTCGGTGCAGCGGCGATTTGCACGATTCATCACTATACTTATACCGTCAACAAAAATGGGTCACTGGCGAGGCTGAAAGGGGTTGGTGGAAAATTGTGCCCGATCGGTACGGTCATAACAAGCCATACATGAATGTTTTTCTAGAGATGGAGAAGTCAGAGACCATTACTATAGTTAAGTGGATATGGTCGTCTGAAATCTATGACTAGGCAAAAATATGTCTATTTTTATTCTGAAGGTTTCTGGTTATTTTTTTAATTTTATGTTATATCTAAGAAGCATGGCGCGTCTGTTATTTCTCCGTTCTGTACAGAAAACTAGATCCCTATTGCAGACTCAAAACACAGGTTCGATAGTTGCTAATTTACAGCTATACTTGCATTGGGTCGGAGAACTTCTATACGGATGATAAAACATGCAAATAAGAAAACTTACCAGTACAGCAATTATATCTTATCTTCGAAAGAGATTGGTCAAGGCTGACAGACGACGCCCTGATTTGCTCAGTCTTAATATCGCCATTTTGTAATCCGAGAGGTGTATTGCAAACTGAAAAAAAATGTAAAGAAGAAATTAATTAATTCAGGTGATATGACACTGCATAATTTCTTGTTCATCTTACGCATGCATAACTATCAAAACACGTTTTATTTTTTTGTTCTATTAAATTACTAGACCTATCCTCTTTGGGATATTTGGGGCGCTAATATTTCCATCTTTCTAATACATGTATCAACATATTATTCCACATACAATACCTTGGATACCTTGACCGAATTAGTCGACTCAATGTAGCTTGCGAATAGCAAGAGTTTACTAACAGTATGAATCAAACAATTGCGCATGGTCGTTATTTGTTTATTTGAAATTTTTGAATTATTTTCGACAATAAAGATGGTGTGTCTCCATAATTCCAGCATTAAAATTTCGTTATGTCATGTTAGAGCTTTTAAACAACGTTCTGATAACAAAATAATAATGATCTTATCAAATGTTTACGTTCCTATTTTTGCGCGTAGATTTTTTTTTTTTGATTTTTTAACCGTATGCATCAACCAAACCGGTGAAGAAAACTAGGCCAATAAACACAATTTCATTTATTTTAAAATGGTATATACTCAAAATTTACTATACTCTTATTTAATGTACAAAAAGTAAATTATAACGAGAGGGTACCAGGTAGCCATTAACTTCAAGTATACTCAGTACATGTAGGATCGAAGCTAAAATAAACATTTAAAATGTTACAAACTTTAATGTGGCTGTTCGTGATTCGATCAGTACTAGAAGGTCACTATAACTTCATATACATGTATATCACAAATGAATAAATAGGGAGAGAGAGAGAGGAGAGAGAGAGCGAGATGGGGTTTAACGTCCACCCCCCCCCCCCCCCCCCCCCACACAAATGAATAGACTAACAGTTCAAAAAAACATATCATAGTCGGATAGTAAAAAAACCTAACCGGTCAGGCGAGCAGGCGTGAATCTAAACATCGATTTGTAATAAATTACCTTTATTAACGCCGCTTTCCCATAATATACCAAATGGCATGGGATAAATCTTCTTTCAAAGAAGCATGCTAGGGTTTGTAAAAATAACCTATGTAGCCCTCTGCTCTCCTCCTTGACCGTATAGTTATTTCGTGACTCAAGTCTTGGCTAACGTATATATTGACAGGGAGCGCTGGCTCCAACATGTTGGCCGAGAATGTTCCTCGGGATTTCCCGGTCTCAGTTTCCCTAGTCAGTGTAGCAGGACAGAGCGTCTGGCATGAAACATAGTCTAGTTGTTAGGATGTGACGAAAGAAACAAAGTTAGGAGTACACGTCAACATGCACTTAAATAATTCTTGAATAACGAAGACAAATTTCTAGTCGTTCGGGTTGGACAAAAACCGAGGTCCCGTGTTCACATTGGCGTGTAGGCCTGCGTAAAAGATCCCTTGGCAGTTGGAATTCAATATAAATGGGTCGAATACGCACACTGTATGGTGCATGTCCGTCCTTATCAGCCCATCCGGAGCAAAACAGTAGTATTAAAGACGTCAAACGTCGTTTCATGTCATTTCGGAGAAGGCACTGGCACACTAACCAGGTGGACCCGGGTTCCATTCTAATATTGGTGTAATCCTTGGTGTGCACGTAAAAGAACCTCTTTGATTTAGGTACAAATAAAGTATTAAAATTGGTAGATTTGATTATTTAGATTATTTATAAGACAAGCTCTATACAATATTTTTTTGTTACGAAAGATTAAGACAAGCTTGAACAGCTTACTAATTTACTAATTTCATTTTCGTTTTTTGCTCACTATTATATCTGAAGGGAAATTTTACTTTTTACCCGAATTTAAAAGTTATATCGATTTATATTGAATAAAGGGTATTTGTAATGTGTTTACAAACCCGTAGGCGGGGTCGCTATTCAGTGTGGAAGGCAGACTAGGTTCCTTTCATATACTTATTTCAATGGGAAGTAAAAATGTCGAGGACATTTTATTGAATAGTAAGTGTCAACATAATTATGATATCTGACACGACGTTCTTCAATGTAAAGACTCACGCCCATGTACGGGTATTGTCGAGTTCTTTATCAGTTTTAAAGCTGTATGTAATGTATTAGGGACAGACTTTGGAAAGAATTAGATAAAGACATCTCATGTTGCAAAATTACCAATGAATTTGCGTTTTAAAAAAGCGTTTGGGATAACCTTTATATAGAATTCTTTATATAACAAATCGCCTGTATCCTTATTAATGAATTCGGTATATTTTTCGTAATATTGAACAACTTTGTCATTCGGTTCAATATGACCTTGACATAATATTGCTTATATAAATAAATTTAAAGATGCATTGTGTAAGCGCTAACACTGCCTGGTGCAGATCTTTTTTTTCGCTCAGAATAAAGTAATTCGACTGAAATGTTCAATAGATTCCCTTTTATATATACTTTTAACTGTTATAGCGAGGAATGCCAGTTCTTTCTCGAAATCTTACACAATGTGACGGTCATCAGAGGAAAGCCGAATGCACCACCAATTCAAGCACGATGCACCACTTTGCCATGTGTGATTGTCTACGATCTCACCTCAGGTGGAAGTGGCCGTAAAACACACATGCCGTACGTGGACAATAATTATCGTGCATCGGTTGGCTGACATCGAGAAGTCTACTATGAAATACTTGTTTTATCTTCTAAATGACCCAGTGCGTGTTAAAGCTGAAGTAAACCTGTTTTATATTTCTTAGTTTTAAACATTTGCCCCAAAATGATTAAATTCGGTCAACCTTAATAACTATTTTGTTTCTGTTTTTTAACCTGTATCATTTCTTTTTAAAAAAACTAAATACCGGTTTAATATTACAGGGCGAACATTCTATCCATAATAATTCACGGGTGTGGTTTGTCGATATAAGAAGAAAGTTAATAGTAAAAAAGTACATAATGTATATAAGTATTACATACATATATAAGTAAATAAATAATAGTATAATAGTATATAGATATAAATAAAGTCACGGTAGGTAGGGTTACCATTCAGACGGTAATATGAGATATATTATACCAAATCCCGTGGGTGTTTTAGACTCTGGTTCTTTAAAACGAATTAAAATTTACATTAACAAAAACTTGACGTACTCTTAAAAATCCAACAACCCATATACATGTATTGTAACGTCCCCCTTTTTTGTCACAAAAAAATGTTCTTTATAGATTTCGAAAAAGAAACAATATGTACATCTGAGGTGGACATAAGCATTAATTGGTGCGAAATTACGTTAAGATTTTCTCAAATATTTTTTCTAATTATATAGGAAAGTCCGGGGTATTTAGCTATTTCCTTATAATATTTTTCACGGCTGACGACAACATGGGAGTCAGACAGAGGCGCTCTTTCGGGATTGTGAAAATGTTCATTTCGTTTTGCCCACGTGATACAAAGCAGTAACATAATATTATAATATTTGTTCGTATTTTAGCAGCCTATATAAAGTTTGTTCTCACTTTCCCAGCAGATTAACCCTATTAATTAAGCGGATTAGGGATTAGTTATAGATTAGTGAGTTACGCTCTGTTTTAATTATTGCATGAACAGTTCAATTTAACCTTTGCCCAGAAACATGGGTTTGCAGAAACTGTATGGTAAGAACAATTATGTGACTAGTTTTGTGAAACGAGCGACCGCGTTAGCCCTTATAAAACCTGGCGAGATATTGAAGACTTTTGGTTTTACTCCTTAGATATGGATATTCATGGGGTTCGCGGGAATCACGGTGGCTAAGTGGATAAGGCACTGGTTCGCTAGCCTGGAGGTCGGGTGTTCGATCCCTGCATTGGCCGAGAAAGTTCATCTCGATTTTCCGGCGTGATTTCCCCTTGTCAGTGATACAGAAGGAGGGCCTGACAAAGACAGCTGCCTAGTCGTTCGGATGGGACGAAAAACCGAGGCCCCGTGTACACATTGGAGTGCACGTAAAAGATCCCTTGGCAGTTGGAATTCGATATAAGAGTAGGCCGTAGCGCCGCTGCCCGGGCAAAATTACCCTCATAGCACACTGTATGGCGTATGCCCGTCTTCCATTAGCCCAGGTTAGGTGCATAAGAGTAGGACGTTAAACCCCATTTCATAATTTCATCATGGGGTTCGTGAATTTGCAGACTATATTAGAGAACAGTGGGTCGAAGGTGTAGAATTTGCACTGAAGGTGCAAGAACAACCAACAGTGTTGAAGGTTGGCATTTAAAGTTAAACAAGTATCGTCAAACCATCCGAATATTTTTAGATTCATAGAACTAGGTCTACTAAGGTCAGAACAGGGTTACAAAGTAATTTTACAATATGGAAATGGAGGCGTTTCACGCTCAAAGAAAAGAAAATACATAGAATTAAACAGAAGAATATACGTGATGAAAATCAAAGATTATTAACTGGTTTGACGACTTTATATGAATACGGAAATTCGATATCACATATTGTCGGATTTTAAATATATATGTACAATACTAAATTTGTTAATAAAATAACTTGTATGTAAAGTAGTTAATATTGATATGAAACATGAACATGCTTTTATGTAAAGTGGTTAATATTGATATAACACCATTGTTATCCTAATTAGTACTTGTCCAATGATTTTACCTGGAAAACAATAGCTGCTGGGAAAGTGAGAACACCCGAACCAATTCTTGCAAACGCAGTTTATTGCCTCTTCCATACGTTCTGGGTATTATTATTCTAAGCGCATCCTGGGCGCAGAACACTGAGTGAATGGGACGAAAAACGAGGCCCCGTGTACACATTGCCGTGCACGTAAAAGAACCATTGGCAGTTGGAATTCGATTGTAAGAGTAGACCGTATAGTGCCTATATTTCATTTCACTCGAACCAGATACAACCTAAATATATGCTTTTGACATAACAGTTAGGCCTGTATAAATATGCAGTAATAGTTCGATTGGTACAAAATATTTACAGGTAGACCTGTTTTCGAGGCTTTCAATATAGATTGACAGATAATAACATGCTGTTAACAACAATAACAGAATGTACGTGTAAGAAATATGGTTCAAGAAAAACAGTCTATAGACTTGAAATAAAACTAGTACTTTTCATGTTCATTTCATATGGAGTACACAATGACACGTGGGCTAGTCAATAACGATAATCAATCATCCGCCCGACATAGTCTGAAAGGCGCAGTTCGTATTTGTAAAACATTGAATAAAATTATAAGGATTAAATAAACGATTCAACCGTCTATCTTAGATCGAACAAGTTAAAATCTGATAAAACGAACAAAGAACCACGAAGCGTTAAAATTCTGCCACTCAAAAATCTTTACCTGAATTAGGGTTAGCGCAATTGGGAATTTGACGGGGAGAGAGAGAGAGAGAGAGATAGGGAGAGAGATGGGGTTTAACGTCCACTCGACACAAACTAGGTCATTTTGGGATTTCAATAATTCGCTTGCGCGTAGGGGTCTTTAGCAGTGGGAGGAAACCGGAGTGCCCGGAGGAAACCCACGAGGTTGAGAAGGCACCCCTATCTCCATGCCACATACGCTCACACCAGGGATCGAAACCACAGCCGCAAGCCAGAGGTGACCGGCCAGCTAAAGGAATTTGACGGGTTTGCAAGTAAAATATTAGGAATACGTATACAATATCGTACTCTAGTATATAGTATATCTAATATTAATAAGCAAAAAGAGACAAAACCAAATCAACTTCAAAAGAGATTTAAACTTCTTTGATATGAGTTAAAAGAAAATGTATATTTGACATTATTTTTTCAGTGTTTAGATATAATCGATTTTGTATTCTACCATCGACGCAGTAAAACCTATAACTAATAATAGTTTACCCAATTACGTACCAAAATATCACCAGATCAACCCAATTCAGGCGATTCATTTAATAAATAGGGATGGTTGAGTATTCGTTTTTACGAATGATTTAAACATTTTAAGTGAATATATAGTTCAATCAATCACTAGATCATTTACATAAATCGTATGATCAATTGCTAACCACTTAAGTAATCTTACTGATAGTACGGCGAATTATGATACACCCTAAAATATTGTATCCTATCAAATATAATCAACCCAAAACCTCAATATTATCATTTGACCGCATCACAACTATACATACAAATAAGTGTGTGGGCTAGTGATAAACTCCACTATAGTTACTGCATTTAATCGTTGCACTTAGCATCTAAAATAGGTTGTTTTCGTTATTAGTGCAGGTCTATAAATATATTTTTATTATTCATAAGAAATTGCACATTTTCAATTTCCAAGAAAAGCGGGCATAATAGATCAACAAATTAATCTGAATGGAATATACACGTATCTACGAAAGACGGGTAGGGACATTCCAACTTCAGTGTTCCGACTTCGAACTTGTAAGTTCCAACTTCCAACTTCCATGTTCCATGTTTCATTCTCCATTTTATCAGTAGCCACGTGTGTGTAAGGTTGTGGTAATAGCTTAAATAAAGCAAGTTTTTATCAATATTTATAGTTTATAAATACAGTTCGTACAGATATCTAATACTAATTGAATTATTTTTTAAGTCGGAGGGGTGGCCGAATGGTTAGCGTGTGCGCGCTGTACCATTAGGTCTGTTATCGATTCAACTGGCTTGGTTTCGATTCCCCGGTCGTACGTGACAGTTAGTAGGCTCGCCTATCCAGTCCCCGGGTTATCTACGGGTCTTTCGGTTTCATCTCACAGCGAAAGACCCCTACGTGCAAGCGAATTATTGAAATGTAATTGAACCATATGCCCCGAAATGAAATGAAATGGGGTTTAACGTCCTACTTTACTGCACCTACCCTGGGCTAATGAAAGACGATCATACGCCATACAGTATGCTGTGCGGGAAATTTTGCCCGGGCAGTGGCGCTACGGCCTACTCTTATATCAAATTCCAACTAACTGCCAATGGATCTTTTATGTACACGCCAATATGTACACGGGACGTCGGTTTTATGTCCCATCCGAATGACTAGACAGCTGTCCTTGTCAGGCCCTCCGTTCTGCATCACTGCCAAGGTGAAACAACGCCGGATCGAACACCCGACCTCCAGGCTAGCGAGCCAGCGTTTATGTTACATATATATTTGTTGCTTTGTATGAATGTAATTTTTTGTAATTGTATGCTGCTCTTCGTGGGCGTTTTTATGCAATGAATTTACTTTACTTTTTACCCACTTAGCCCACTCAGCCACGTGTTCACCCACCCCGAAATGACCTGATTTGTGCCGAGTGTGCTGTGAATCATTATTCTTTATTACAACTTGCAAGTAAATGTAATAAAACACATTGAAAATAACAGCAATCAAATGAAATGGAGTTTAACGTCATACTGTTCGTATGCACCAGTACCAGTGCCTACATATGTAAAAGTTAAAGTACTAGCTTGTCTTAAATTCGTTTTATTAATTATGGCATCTCAGTAAGAAGGGGGGAGGGGATTATGCGAGTCCTTGATCCTGATGGAATATATCGTCGTTAGGCCCATCGATTAATCAGGCGTCAGTGTTCTACACCAGGACCATACTTCATCTGGCCTTAAATTTGGATTGGTTAAAACCTTATTATTTTGCAATACAGGAGCAATTGGCGGATTTACGTGACTCTGGAGATAGCATTCCTCAAGACGGTTTGCGATATTGTTTTATGTCAGTTCTCCAACTGGAACTAGTATTCTGGACGCTCAGGAAGGAGGGGGGGTCAAATGGGCACAAATCCAGACCCAACTTATAGAGTAAAATTTTGCGTAGAAGATGATGCCGAGTGGTAACCAGTCCGTCGTTGGGAGCGTTTTCGAGATATTGGCAGTCAATGGTCAAATGATTTCATTTGCACTGAAACTGAATGCGCAGTCAGTCTTGTATCATGAAAATAAGCTAAAAAAGATCGAAAGTAATCACCCTTTCAATAAAAATGTAAACCTGCTAAATTGTTCTTTGTGATCCTGGAGGTTAAAAGGTCAAATTTTCCGCTTAGCACTAGGAAGATTTAAAGCAATAAATGTCAGCGTAAAATATAAAAACTGTAGCGAAACCTGATCATTAAAATTTATCTTTAGGTGGTCTTAGCACTGTACATTTACTTTTGAACGTCGAAAAAGACTATTCGAAATTGTACATAATATACGTAATAGTTATTTAAATGTAAACCCCCACATTGTCATTTACCTCAATAACAAACTTGGATTAGGGAAGAACATTAAAAGCCTCTCTAGTAATCTACCGTTTACGCATGTTTAATCCATATTCAATCTTAAGCAGGGTTTCTAGAGAATCGCCAAAAATGTGCTTCAATCATGTCTTTATTTTTCGATATCCAAGCTTCCAGCCCCCACCCCTACAGAAATTTGGCTACAGTACAGGTAAGGTAAGGTACCAAGCACTGACAAATTGCAATCATGCTTAAAGAACGACATGTAATAGGCGAGGAACCCAGCTAATGTTTAACAAGTTTTCTTGGGAAATGTAATGCCCTTTCTTATTTCTTATTGGTGAATAAATAAATGTAAACCATTTTATTTTTAACGTTTTAACGTTGTTTATTAACCAAGGGCGTTTTAAGGTTTATCATGGCGGAGGCTATACTAATTTGAGGGCCCTCATTCGTGATTTCCTTGCATCTGTATCCATTCCAAGAGCTGTTTGGCTGATATTTCGTCTAAGTAAACGTTCGGAACGGACATATTTGGGTCTGAGAAAAGTCACTTTTAGCTGTAAAAAAGGGCACTGTCGAAAATTAAGACCCATCGCCCCCCCCCCCTTAAATCCATACATATAGGTGTTTTAAATGACAATTAGGGATCTTACTACATGTTCTGACGGTAGTGGTTTTTTAAAACATGTAAAACCTGTAAATTATCTGATATTGCATATTACTAATTGAACAGTTATTAAAAGGATTACAATCCCTGTATCTAAAGCTATCCAATGAAACAGATTATTCTTGTATTATGTATATTTCCAAAATAAGCATAACACAATTAATATATAAAAATAAAAAAGCTAAAAATTATCAGGAGATCGCAATGCAGGATATGCCCACATGGACAGAGAACGAGCTAACAAAAAAAAAAATAATGTGATTTTTTTGTACAACCAGGGCCCATACTCCAGGAGGTTACGGTCCGGTGTGCGTGAATATCGAACGCAACCAACGTCCACGTGATAAAGCAGGCGTATAAAAAGGAGAGAGAGAGAGAGAGAGAGAGAGAGAGAAATGGGGTTTAACGTCCACTCGACACAACTAGGTCATTTCGGGACTAACACATGGTTTTTAATTTTATTTCAATAATTCGCTTGCGCGTAGGGGTCTTTAGCAGTGGGAGGAAACCGGAGTGCCCGGAGGAAACCCACGAGGTTGAGAAGGCGCCCCTATCTCCATGCCACATACGCTCACACCAGGGCTCGAAACCACAGCCGCAAGCCAGAGGTGACCGGCCAGCTAGAGGTCGAAGCGCGGCACTCTAGACCACTAGGCCATCCCAACCCCCTTATAAAAAGGAAAATTACATCTGTCAAGATCTAGACACTGCTGTAAACAGTGAAGTGAAAACCACTTTTGGTTTAGTTCTTGATTATGTGTCTTACATGTAGATGGAAATTATTAAGAATTTAAAAAAATTGATAGTGCGCACGCTGTATCATACGGCCTACCGTTGAGTCAACTGGTGTGGTTTCGAATCCCCTTTTGTACGTGGCAAGGGGAATTCAGGGTCGCCTTCCAACATCGTGTGTTTTCTCCGGGTACTCCAGTCCTCCCAATGCTAAAGATCCCTACGCGCAAGCGAATTGTTGAAATAAAATTAAACCATATGTTAGTCCTAAAATGACCTAGTTTGTGTCGAGTGGACGTTAAATAAACCCCATTCTCTCTGTCTCTCTCTCTCTCTCTCTCTCCGTCAAATAGTTGTTTAAGCTCATTCATTTTAATTTTTTAATCACGTGATGTTCTCGCCATCTGACCGTATTGCTATCACGTGATACTATGAACTTGGAAGTAGGAACTTGGAACTTGGAACACGGAACACTGAAGTTGGAAGTTGGAATGTCGGTCTTTCGTAGATACTTGTACTAAGTGTATTTATAAACTATAAATATTGATAAAAACTTGCTTTATTTAAGCTATTATCAATATCTTACACACACGTGGCTACTGATAAAATGGAGAATGAAACATGGAACATGGAAGTTGGAAGTCGGAAGTAGGAACATGGAAGTTGGAACTTAGAAGTTTGCAGTCGGAACTTTGAAGTTGGAATGTCCCTCCCCGTCTTCCGTACGTATCTTTAAAGATGCATTGTATAATAGTTTAAAATTAAATAATGAAATATGAATATATTGAAAATTTCAGTCAAATTACTAATATTCTGAGCGAAGTATTGACTGATTTGATAAAAACAGCGTATACATGTACTCTGTTTTCCATTTCAGTGTTAACCGATTAAATAGCGCGTGTGCTCTAATTCAATTAATGTGCTCTAATCCAATTAGCCACACACTGGTCCAAAGAGTTGATTATGGGCTTGTCGTGTAAATAAATTTCTAAATAATAGCATTTGAAGCTAAAAAAAAAATTGCCATAGTCAGATTTAGCGCTTGCGCATAATGCATCTTATGGGTATCACCACGATGCCAGTTTACACCAAAACAAATTTATTTATTCGGACAGTAGAAGCAGTGGGTGGTGATAAGAAATAAGATTATCCCGAAAGTTAAACAATGAATTGTGAGGTTTAAATAACATGTAAATAGATACGATAATCCATGTTCCTAGTTTTTAACATTTACAACAATGTGTACAGTAAATTGGGTGTGGTATCGCAGGAGTGAAATTTTATCAAGCATAGAAACTAAAGTACCTTGACATAAAATTGACACAGGGAACAATGGTACATAATTTAATCTGTGTATTTAAATTCAATGGAATAAACACCGTGACAAATAAATATGCAAACTATGGCTGAAACAACACAATAACTAAAACTACACAATATTATATTATGAAACCACAGATATATTCATCGACAGTCCAGCTATAAATACATAACCATCAATTGGAAAACGTGCTCAAAGTACCGGGAAATTACGAGGATTGGGCGGGCGCAGATGAAATGAAAATTGGTTTAACGTCTTACTGTTCTGCTCCGACTGGGATCATAAAGACGGGCATACGCCATGCAGTGTGCTATGAGGGAAATTTTGCCCAGGCAGCAGCCAAGGGACTTTTTACGTGCACTCCAATGTGTACACGGGAACTTGGTTTTTCGCACTTCTCGTACAATGCAGGAATTGAACACGCAACCTCCAGCTTAGCGAGCTAGCGTCTTAATCACTTTAGCCACCAAGGCTCGCTGATGTTATTTGGAAACGAGACCAAGATATTTGTATATGAGCTACAATATCAATGACTGACTCAGTGGTTGAATCTTGAGACTAATTAACATGTTTAATTAATAATCTTTATGGCTTTTATTATCTATAATGAGTAAAAACAAATACGTATGAAAGCAATGTTTCTAGGGCGACGTTTCCAAGAGTATTCTCTCAGCGTTATCAAGCTAACGGGTTCCAATCAAGTGTGGAAAAACATGTACATGTCATAAAACCAAACTCATATTTCTCTTTCACGAAGTAACGTCTTTATGCTACAATAATACATTGGTATGCAAAAATAGCAACTTTCGCGGAAATTATTCAATAAGCGAATCACTTATCTGACAAAGGGGCTGTTCAAAACGGTATCGAACTAGTTTGACCTATTAATTGTCAATACAATCCACGCATGGATAATATAATATATTGACAAATACATGTAAAGAGTACCGGTTTTATTCAATAAGAGAGACCAATTATCCAAAATTATATTGATATTTAACGGTCAGCGCGGGGTCATCTTTACAACGTATCTTAAAGTCAAAACATAAATATTTTGTCAGAACGTATTTAGTGCTGATAGTAGACAACTCATTGAGAACAATTTACATGTATAAGATTAAGGGCGTTTATCGTTTTAAGATATTAAGATAGTTATCTTTAATAGAAATGTACATATAATCTCCTCTTAGCTGATCTTTACTTAAGTCAATTTTGAGTCTAAGACCCACCCTGTTATACACCCACGTGTATAATTTGACCTTCTCCCACCCGTTCACGGAGCAATTGCCTCTGTCACCGAAACGTCACCCCCACCCCCCAACGAACATTTATGTTGGTGAGAATCGTCTTAAACCACTGAAATGTGAACATATCATTTAACAATTCAAGAATTCCCAGACTCATGTTTGTAGATACACCCAGAGAACACTCCTAAAGTTCCGGGTTCGGAAGGGTTTTTATCAAAGTTAAGAATGCAAACCAAATGTCACGAACAAACAGTATGCGACCCCATTATTAACATAGAAAACACGACATAAAGTTTAGCATCTATTATAAAAGTTATATGCCATTTACATTCCTCTGTTAAAAATGCTCAAACATGAACCCCATTATTATAGATGTTTACTTTTATCATTGAATTTATCATTGAATTGAACACGACATACGGGTAGAATCACAAAATATCATGAGAGAGAGAGTGTGTGTGTGTGTGTGTGTGTGTGTGTGTGTGTGAGAGAGAGAGAGAGAGAGAGCCGGAGAGAGAGGGGGAGAGAGAGAGATGCGCGTCTTCCGAAATGACATAGAAACCCCATCATTATTTATAGTGTGTAATATGGTGTATATAAGGTTTTCAAGTTTCATTTAGTTCCACAGGTAATAAAATTACATACGAAATGTTCTCGGGTTCAGAGAAACTTTATATTAAGTTTAGAGAAACTAAACACACACACCTAAAAAGAATGCATGTACCAAGCTTTATACGGGATTTTATCATTTTCTCACGACCGAGTTAAATCTGAATCCTATAGTATATACCCCCGTTCTCTATTGTATATTAAACATCAACCAACCAGAAACACAAAGCATTTACACAAAAAAGACACCCCAGAAAGCGTCAAATTCTCTATTTATTGGGGAAAAGGGGACAATCTTTCAGATGTAGCTATCCTTAGATTTGTTGCGCAGAGATGAACTAAAATTTATGCTCCATTCTAGATTTACACAGATTTCAATGCCAAAAATTCCAAGGTAATATAAGTAATAAAATATATTGTCAGAATTGTTCCTTCGGGCATATTGAACTGCGTCCAAAAGTTACCTTACCAGGACTTTAGCCACTTTCAACATCTATGAATACGTACAGCGTTCTGGTTAATGATCTCATTGAGAGCAATGTTATGCTTAATTTCACCACATCCTCCCTTTGTGATCACTGGACATTTATTTAGAATGTCTTACGAATTTTTCAAAGGTTGGGGGGGGGGCAGTTTTATGTCTAAATAAGACTAATTGACTTTGGCGAGTAATAGAGCATCAAGCACCGAAATCGCAGATGAAAATTATGACATAGGTTCCTTTTATTTGGATGCATATGAAGATCTAAACCGAATTCCGAATCTCTAGACAACTTTATTTTTCTTAAACTATAACAAAATGGGTGTAACGTGTGCCTAAATTACGTGACAACCAACATTCTATAAATTACTATCTACTTTGCGAAGAGATGTCTGTCCTGGCATGGATTGCCGACATATTGAACAAATATTTTGTCGGCTATTACTTTGTTATAAACGTTTTCAATTTGTTATGGTCAGCTCAATTGTAAGGTAAGGGCACGTGGTGGTTGGTAAGCTAAGGATAAGCATTAGGGCTATGTCCAGGGTTAGGTCCGGGATTAGCGCTATAGATCAAATACATCTAACTATTAATTAGATATCCAAATTGACTTTGCGTCTGTTCTCTAACATAATTAATAGCGAAGCCTAAGTTTTGTATTCTGAAAATCCTGGAAAGTGACAATTGATTCAGCCGTTTATTTTCTTCAATACGATTATATTTACTAGAAATACGTTAGATATCGACTTACTTATTTTCGAAAACATGCAAATAGTGTTACGGAGTGGTAATGAGAGTTGCGTATTATATTTTATTCTCGACCCTTTTCGTTCGATACGAATGACTAAACAACTTCACCCAATCAGCCTTGATTGGTAAATTTAGGTAATTTCAGGCGTTTTTGATGGTATACTATAGAACATCATGTAGACACAAGGCTAGATACTGAAAGTCGGGGAGTTTATCATTAAGATCTGATACTGCGGATAAATCACCGTATGAAGGGATATTTTATTCGCGAGTCTAGTCCTTAACGCCCGACCACTCCCATAACCTCAAGCGACATGGGAGTTTCTAGCTGTTGAAAAGACACTTAATTGGAAATTTGTATACTGTAAATTTGTTTGGGTTGATTTTATAGATTTTCATATACTTGCTAACATCATTGTGCATCTATACCAATTATCATGTATACAGTTACCTTCAGGCTATTCATCACATATTAAAACATTTCGTTAAACAATTTATATTGCAGAGACTGCCTTAGAGATATGAGAGGCTATTTAACGAGAAATAAAAAAAATTGGGTGATATTTTGGGAGAGAGATGTGGTTTAACGTCTACTCGACACAAACTAGGTCATTTCGGGACTAACATACGGTTTAATTTTATTTCAATAATTCACCTGCGCGTAGGGGTCTTTAGCAGTGGGAGGAAACCGGAGGACCCAGTGACAGGCTTAATGATACAACACGCATGTGCTAACCATTCGGACACCCCACCCCACCCCGTGATATTTTGGTAATTATTTATTAATGAATATGTTCATTAGAATGAATAAAAAAAGTGGATTAATTTTAATCGGGTGTATTTTATATCCGATACAGAAGGACTACGGATAATTCAGTTCAGTTCGGAATGCATGTGTTAATCATCATACGTGTCATTATTAGACATCAGAATTTTACGCCCAATGAAGAGTTTACAATCGACCAGCATAAAATGTAAGTTTTACTAGTATAAATGATTTCTTTATAGTTAAAAGTAGAAAGAGGGTATAACACGGTTGAATAACTCTGATGAGCAACAATAGTCTACTATTGTATTAAATATGTGACAGATGAAAATAAGAAATGCTCAATATTGTAATAAAAGGCGTCAACACAAACAGATTTATACGTGAATAAATCTTATGGCCAAATAATACCATAACTTAATTTGTATAAAGTATTCTCATTTTTTCGATGGTTATAAAGTAGACAAGAAGTTGTTTGAAATACCAAAAAGATAATGAACTGTGACAATACACCTGTGGTTCAATAACTGTTTAATGGCTCCAAAATAATAACATTTTATACTATATTAACATAAAGTAAGAAAGGAAATAATAAAACATGAATAAAAATAATAAAACATAAATAAAATGATAAATTATGAAATTATTAATTGCATACCTTCGTCTGTTTTTATTGAGGATATCAGTTGCTGTAAAAGCAGCCAAACAAATACTCTGTATTTCATATCACCAATTTCATATCACACAAGTTACTCGGGAGACATCAGCACTTACCAACAATGTGCGCCGATTGACAGATACTCCTTGCTAAATCCCTATCTTATATAAGTGTATTTTGACGATAGTTCGTATCCGTTACACCCTATTATTCACCGGTACGATAGATCTGTATGTAGTTTTGAGCCACAGGTGAGTATAAAATCGCGTGAAAAAAAGTAAGACCCCTATGCGTGACGTTGACAATGAGCACAGGCCCTACACACTCGAGCGTTCAATTTTAGCATTGTACCTAAATTCCCCTCGTTCATATTTCTGTATTGTTTACATGCAATACAAAAGAACATTTTTATATATATGCAATTATATCACAACAGCATGGCGCACATACAGTTAATTTATACCAGCATTAATAATAATCAAACCATGTAGGGGATTCATATCGATTTAGTGGAGCTGTATCGATAAAATTGATTATATATCAAACTTATCACAATATAATGATATGATGGATCGACAGCTTTGATTGGTGTTCTAAGCTTTCGCTTAAATAAACCAGACCGGTAAAATGACCCCTGATTGTACAACACTGACCAGTTAGTTGTATGGAAGATATTAATATACTATCCTATCACGCTTAATATTTTTTAGACTGGAATTCCGAACAAAATACATGTAAAACTTTTCACAGTGTCTATGATCGATATATGTCACATAATCAATAACACATCATTATCAACCTAATTAAATACTTTAATTTTACCTATTTAAACATTTTGAACTGTGATATGTTTCGTGCAAGAGTGCACGGTTCGTGCTGACTTGCCATTTAAAACACATTTCGTTCATTCATTAAGATATGAAATTGCTCGTAAAGGGGTTCTAAGAGTGCGAATGTGTGTGCATTAACTTTAATGATGACAAAACTTTGACAAAACCATAAAAAAATGTCCAGACAACTCCCTCATAAATCGTGTACTATCAACGTAATCAACGATAATGATCTTTATAGTTCACAGACATATAATTTGTCAATAAATTTACGGGAAACGTGAGCTAATAGTGCATAGTTTACAGTTCAACACAAACAACCACAAACCGACAAAGAAAACCCCACCAAAACAAAACAACCCCCAAAAAGAAACCAAAACAAAACAGATATTCCAAAATATTAAAGTTAAATTTATATAATTTATTTTACAACATAAAATGAACGGAAGTGGGCCAAAAAGCACATATTTAGCGAAATATGAGCAGGGGCGTTGGAACCGTGCGAGGGCCAGGGTACCAAAAGATAGGGTGTCGCCCCCCCTCCCCACCTCCAGCCTCTAGAAAATTTTGAAATATGTCAATTCCGAGAACGCTGTTTAGAGCGCCTCTAGCATTCCCACATTCCAACATAAAACCCTTTAAAATACCGCCCAGAGAGCAATTACTCATCTATCATTTAAAAATGAATAGACTAGTAAAAAGGTTGAAAACTTTCATCATTAGGGCATGGGTACACATTTATACCCCATAAAAGGGCAGGGTACCCGGGATCCGGCGCCCCTGAATATAAGTGTATATAAACTAATTTACATTCATATTTTAAAACTTTTATTTTAATTTCTAATCAGTGTTTTTTCGTCGAAATAAGTGAGGAGTCCGATAAGACGTCTAGAGTACACATCGGCGTATTCTTGTCTTAAAATTGTTCATTGTGTCTGAAATATCTTATATCAGGATTCCATATTTTCTCAGCAATATAACACCAAACACCATCACTATTGAAAAGTACGTGTTTATAATGTCGAGGACTCTGGATAATAATGAGTTACATGAAGGGCTTTACGCCCTGCGATGATAACACGAATTTGAAACACATAACTATACAATTACTACCAAATTTACAATGAATCAAGCTTCAAGATTAAAGATGGATTATGTAAGAGATGTACCTGCCTATTGCAGATCTTTCTGCTAGTTTCATATCTCATAGAAATTCATATCGACATTTCTTCAAATGGCAAGTCTATAATCAACTCTCGTGTCATCGGATTCGATAATGTATGCCACATCTTAGTTAAAGTTATATTCCCGGGTATAAACTGGGGGATTTGACGATATATTAGAACTAAAAACATATTCAAACTCATTATTTTATCATAATTTTGCTTCAAATCGTTCTCAAAACATTGTAATTGACGAGTATAGCCTGCTATAAAAATCTATCGAAAGAGACCATGTTAGCGTCAGGCGATTACCCCTCGCCGTAACCAATGGCAACGGTGGCGGAGGACAGGGGAGAATGCATCGCATACACAAGACGATGTTGTCTGTAAGTGCTGACTATTTACTACAAATATCGAATCCTAATTAAATTCTCGGATTATCCACTGCCCGCGTCTTTTTCCGTGATTTTTATCCCAGAAATTGTTGTACGTCTAACTCTTCATAAAGTTTTTCAACATGTACACAAATCGCTCAAGTTCGCGTGCAGCCTTCAACGCCAAGCGTGCAGGTATCCTTATTCGTCGGTTTGACTATTAAGGGAACCCCTTACATTTTTGTCCTGTATACGCTCCATGAGTGTTTTTCAGGGAATCCAGTATTTTTCTAGTAAGATTGGATATCTCTACTTTCCATATATACCAAAATTGTCATACTTTTATAGGCAATAACCACCCGATAAATACTTATCTGGGAACCCAACTTTAAACGTTTAAATGGAAAACCATTTTTGTAGCAAAGGTACTTGGCAATCGAGAGTATTTACGCGATTTCTTGTCAAAACTTCCAACATTCATTTTCGCCCAGAATATTGTAACTTGACGTAAATTTCAAGGCATTCATTTTCCATTATCTATTTTCAAGCAGTATTGCGAGAACAACCAGCTCTATAATGCATCTTTAAAACAAGATTGTCGGCTGCTTGAACCTGCTGTTAGACAAAATCTATATTACGTATGAGCCTTGTGGCACCACGTGTCCCGAAAAAAAAATAAATATACCCTGCGTCGTGTTCATCACCCGGCATAATTTTAGAGGGAAAACCTCAGAGACAACGGTGCTAAAAATGCCCCAACAAAAATTAAAATGCCGAACTTCTATACATCGGTGTATTTGGACAGAGTGGATGGAAACATTGGATCATGTATGGTATATGATACCCGACAAAATATCATTACTGTGAAAAAAGATATTACACAATTTGGCAGATATGGTTATTCGTACAACGTAATCTAAAGAACTTTGAAATTTTACTACAATGCCCCATACCTACTAATGAACGCAACAGCTTCTATATATTGAATTATATTAAAATATTCTTTGAAAAGTACACCATAAAACATATAAAGTATTAACTATACATGTGAGCTCCTCAAATAAATTATAGCAGTTGTTTTAGAAAGCAGTCATTCCCTGCCTTACGCACACATGCGTCACTACTTTCTGTTATCCATAGCAGTAGTTTGGACACCAGAGCGGTGAGAAATAAAATTGATTTATGAATATTTATCAACGAAATGGAAATGAATTGGGTTTAACGTCTCGGATTTTTTATTTCAATTGTTTCTATATAGTAAACTGCGAGGGGAAATGGTCCCAGGAAACCTATTATCTTTTACGTGTACTCCCAATTCACACTACAGACTTTAGATACGCGTTGTTGTCGGTGCCTTTCCTGAAACAGGCGAGACGGTTCTTCTTCACTCACGTCGGGATTCGGACACGGGACCTTCTGGTTTAAGTGTCCTTACCAAGTACATATTTTACTAAAGAAAACTGGAAAAACAGATTACGGTTTACATAAAGAATGTTATCTTTAACAGATTCTTGAAAGAATAAAAACAACTTTCTTTCCCAGCGGCTGTTCTTCGTTGGTATTACGTCAGTGTCACCAAAGGAACAAGGGTAGTAATAAATTCAATTGAAAGCCACAATAACCCAAGTGCGATAACTTATTACAGAAGTCTGATTTATTTAAATAAACCATTATTATCATTATCGGAAAAGTTAATTTCCCTAAGCCTCTAATAAAGAACAGAATCAATAGTATTATAATGAAAATTTGGTAAAAACACGGTTTCATTTATTCAATTTATACTTATATGTCAATATTATTAAGGTCACACCCATGTTTACTTAGAAATGTAAAAAAAAAACCGTCGTAAGTTATGGACCACGTGAAATATATAATGAAATAATCATCGTATTTTGAGCCCTTTTCTATTGACAGGTTATTTAATCTTCGCCACTTCATGAGACTATTCAGTTGAGCAAATGAAAAGGGGTTTGACGAATAAACTAAACCCTTTTAATTTTGAGGCAACATTATGTATACAGGTAAACTAAAAAAAAAATAGCTTTTGACAAAATAAATTGAAATATACATGTAGTTACAAGCTCAAAAATTTCTTTGCAGATATATTAATATTACAACTCTCATTCGCTTGTTGATCTATAGAAATTTCAATACTATATTAATAAATTCGGTTAAGCTGTAGGGTGGGCGTTTTAAAAACGTAAAGCCTAAGTCACCTTTTTAACCTCTAAGAGCCTTTCTAAAAGAGAACACTATACCAATAATAATATCATATCAATCCATTCTGGACATTTAGACAGAAAAATACCGAACTTTTTCAGTGAATAAAACTGTTTTCATAGCATTTTGAAAAGGCTTTGAATACGAAATGTAGAAACTCCCAAATCACCTGAATGTACTTGTAGTCATATCAGATGTTAAAGGGCAATATTGGTGTCAGTCATTATCACATATGTGATAGGACTGGTTAAACACATTCCAAATATAATTTTAACACAGAGATCATTTCTACGATAGAGGACTAATAAAGGATTCATGAATCGGAAGTGACGAACGCCAAAGGAAAACACGAGTAATCCTTCTATGTAACTGACTGAAGTGACGAGTGATAACAGATACATGGGCAAATTTCTGCACACTCATAATTCATTCGAAGACAAAAAGTTGTTATATGGGACCGCAAGAGGGTATCTGACGATTCAATAAAGTAATTAAGTGTCATAAGATAAGAGAACACGAGAAAAATAGAAATAATCCGTACAATCCGTTGTTTTTATTCCTTCTATAAGGGAGAACGGGGCACATTGAACCATTTTGTTCACAGGCATGTTTGTCCTCATTTCATATCAAATGTTTTTATTTGAAGATCTCTTTACTTTATTATATTGTTTGAAGACATATCATATAGTTGCTATCGTGTATCAGATTCAATTAAATTAATCTTTAATTTATATTTTTTAAAACAAACACACATTTTAATCCACTTTATCGTAATGGTTCTTTGTGCCCCTCTTTACAAAATAGTCGGGGCAGGTTTAACCAAATAATGGGTCACATTGAACAGTGGTAAATATTCCATGTTAACATAGATCTGAACTTACATCTCAATCCTAGTCACTTATTTCGTAGTGATCTAATGAATCTGCAAACAATCAGTGTATAGTTAAAAACAAATATCCACAGATTTGACATCCATGCAACGACCGAAACAAGCAGTCTGGATTTCCTATGATCCTACAAATTGCCGTAAAATGCACATAAGTTGACAGTTTGTTGGGATCAAATTCAACTTTTGTAGTGAATTAAACAAAAATTTGTCCAATATTCTGTCTAAATTCGGACAGCCTGATTTGGTGACGAGTGACTCTAGTCCGGTAGACCCATGGATACATGTGTCTAAGAAATTGTCTCACTTATGTATAGCCTTGGGGTTGTCTAGTAGTATTTATTTATATATTCATGGCGGTTCAATGTACCCCGGTCTCCCCTACCTCTCACAGTCAGACATCCTCTTACAGTGTCACACAACAACTTTTGATCTTCGAAGGAATTATTAGTGAGCAGAAATTCGCCCATGTATCTGTTATCACTAGTCACTTCAGTCAGTTATAGAGAGGAACAACTCGTGTTTTCCTTTGGCGTTCGTCACTTCCGATTCATGAAACCTTTATTACTCCTCTATCGTAGCAATGATCTCTGTGTTAAAATTATATTTGGAATGTGTTTAATCAGTTCTATCACATATATGATAATGACTGACACCAATATTGTCCTTTAAATTCGTTAAATAAGGGCCAATGACCTGGAGGATAGACCGACATTGATAAATAAAATACTGTACCCAGTAAGCTTATATTTATCTAAGTAAAAAGTAAACGGATATGTCTACATAACATATATAATAAAATAGACCATTAAGTTCAGGCTTAGTCATGGGCGTACGGGCCGATTTTCCATGGGGGTTGTATCATTTTTGATGGAAAAATACGGCGATAGCGCCTGAAAAATGAGCCTACATAGCTCTACCCGATAGTGTCCAATCGGCAAGTAGAGCTTAGCGAAGCGAATTTCTGAAACTGCAGTTTTGGTTTGAGAACTAACACCGTGAATCAAAATCAGAATTGTATGAAAATCTGAATTCCAGTTCGGAATTATATCAGCCCACTAAAATCCTCCGATCTAGAGCTCTTCATTCTGTGGAATGGAATAATTTTCCTGTTTTTGTTATTTTTTCATGATTTGGCCACTGCAGCAAAATTTGATGATCGCCCGAAAAATAATTGGGTTACACTGGCCCCGTGGTCACGCCACTGTGATTTTGCGAAAAAGGAAAAGAGCAATTTTCATGTAGTGCCATAATTTGTTAGATATTAATAAAATAAAACCATGTACGAACAATCCAAACCATTAGACGGTATTGTAACAGCTGTCCGGAAGAGGAAGCTTTTCCTGCCTGACGCCACGTCCGCCAAACCATTAGACGAAATCTCGTTAAAATAGCGTAATTGCAATTGGCCAATGGACTAACCGTATGCATAATTCACATGGTGAACAGTGTTAACAGTAATGTAGTATACCTTATCAGGAAGATAGTATAAGCGTCAATTAAATATATCTAGTATGACACGTTATATTTACTAATCAAGTCAATATGACGGCCATTTTTAATTTCGTACAAATTGCGGGTTAGGCCTACAGGCGTCTAGGGAGCCCCCCCCCCCCTTTCCCAAGAAAAAATGGGAAAATTTGAAGAACTCAAACGCATTTTCTTGCTATTCCAGTCCCTCAATACAGTAGGTAGTCTGATATAGCCTAATTTAGGTGGCTGAGTCGAATTCCAATCAATCGTTTATATTCCACGGAGACGGGGCTGTCGGGAGCTTCCGGAAGAGGAAGCTTTTCCTGCCTGACGCCACGTCCGCCAAACCATTAGACGAAATCTCGTTAAAATAGCGTAATTGCAATTGGCCAATGGACTAACCGTATGCATAATTCACATGGTGAACAGTGTTAACAGTAATGTAGTATACCTTATCAGGAAGATAGTATAAGCGTCAATTAAATATATCTAGTATGAT
Organism: Patella ulyssiponensis; assembly: GCA_963678685.1. Taxonomy (NCBI): domain Eukaryota; kingdom Metazoa; phylum Mollusca; class Gastropoda; family Patellidae; genus Patella; species Patella ulyssiponensis. Next base: position 57,055,596 of record OY783229.1, read on the forward strand.
ACGTTATATTTACTAATCAAGTCAATATGACGGCCATTTTTAATTTCGTACAAATTGCGGGTTAGGCCTACAGGCGTCTAGGGAGCCCCCCCTTTCCCAAGAAAAAATGGGAAAATTTGAAGAACTCAAACGCATTTTCTTGCTATTCCAGTCCATCAATACAGTTATTGGTAGTCTGATATAGCCTAATTTAGGTGGCTGAGTCGAATTCCAATCAATCGTTTATATTCCACGGAGACGAGGCTGTCGGGAGCAAATTTTGACAGCCGCAAACGTGTTTTCCTGCTGTCAGTGAACACAGCAACTTTTAAGTGTGGTCCAATATAGTCTAATTAGGTCGATACTCCTCGTTTGATTATAGCTAATCCCATTTAACACTGCTGTAATGAGAGCAAATTTCTGTTAAGAGAGAGAGAGAGAGAAATGGGGTTTAACGTCCACTCGACACAAACTAGGTCATTTCGGGACTAACATATGGTTTAATCATATTTCAATAATTCGCTTGCGCGTAGGAGTCTTTAGCAGTGAGAGGAAACCGGAGTGCCATGAGGAAAACCACGAGGTTGAGAAGGCGCCCTTATCTCCATGCCACATACGCTCACACCAGGGATCGAAACCACATCCGCAAGCCAGAGGTGACCGGGAGCTAGAGGTCGAAGCGCGGCACTCTAGACCACTAGCCCCCCCCCCCAATTTCTGTTAAAAAATAATGACTGGTCCATACTCCGATTAACAACCAATAACTAACTGCGTAGCAATGTCATTACGCTTTAAACAGAGCTCCAAATTGGACCAAATATCTTTATATAACGTTACGTCATGGCTCACGATTTTCACATATCCAATTAACCAGTGCATAGCCGAATGTTGCAGAAAATGTAATTGCGTGACAAACGAGGTTATCTAAACGGTGTCAGATATTAGTGGTTGCCATAGGCGCTATATTTCCATCTGTCAGATGACGCAACCATAACGCCACCCAAAGCCGTATATAGATCATATATTTGTGCATGCCTCGTCCAAATATATATCATGAAGCTAATAGTGACGTAGACCAATACATGCTTGCGTAAAGGTTTGCGTTTCTACCCACATTGACGCAAGGTATGCGCCAGGGCATGCAATGGAGCGCTTATTTGCGCACGTCTGTTGTCACAAAGGCTACGCAAACCCAGCTCAAGTACGGTAGCACACGAGTCACACCTTACAAAAATAAGGCAGACCCAGAATACCGAGATGAATATCTACCATGATACGTTTGGAGTAAATGCAGGGTCCGTGAAAGGATATTAGATCGTAATGGACTATTCAAAATAAAAGCTGATTGTCACTGGATAAGAAATAACAGTCAGTGCATTAGTTTTGATGGATGTTGCGCTGAATGTTATATTCTGATTTTCCATTGGAAAGGTTTTGATCGATGCATAGGCCCGTATGCTTTAATATTTTAATACCTCAATGTGAAGTTGGTTATTAGATAGAGAAATGGGGTTTAACGTCCACTCGACACAAACTAGGTCATTTCGGGACTAACACGTGGTTCAATTATATTTCAATTCTTCGCTTGCGCGTAGGGGTCTTTAGCAGTAGGAGGAAAAAAGAGGACCCGGAGAAAACCCACGAGGTTGGACAGGCGACCCTAGTCCTTGCCACGTACAACCGGGGATTCGAAACCACGCCAGTTGACTCAATGGCAGGCCGCATGAAATAGCGCGCGCACGCTGACCATTCGGCCACCCAACCCCAACTTCGTCCCTGTAACATTTGAAGCCACAGTAAAAACGTGTAAAAGGCATGTGTAATCTATTTCGTCCAGTAGCACAAATGAACTCTTGTATTTTCGTCACATCGGAACTTCCAGCTATACAACGAATGCGCTATAACTAATATATTTATTTCATAATTATATTTGGAATAATGTTAACCTTTTCTCCTATATAACTATTGAAATCGGTGAACCGTTACATTGTCCTTTAAGACGTGTGGGTGTGTTCTTGTGTAGCATTCGCAGTCTCGTGTTACGCCCACTATTACAATAGGCCATGTTACAAACAATTATTATCATATTCCCTAAGACAAAAAGTTGTCTTGCTCCGTCATATAAAAAATAACTTGGCGGCCCTGGAACTATACATAATCACGGGGCCTTTACATGGACCATGGCTAAGAGCCCGATGGATTATGTTGACCTTGACTCGTTTTAGAAGTACATACATTAAAAAGTGTACTGGAAAATTATTCGTTTTGTGGTAGATCGTTATTCGACAATAGTAATATGTGACATTCAAAACACCAATTCATTCCTTTACAAGGCTATATAATCACTTTTTTTTTACAAAGATGAATAGACCAGCGTGGTCTGTATATTAAATGAAGATAACAACTTTAGAAATGTTTTAAAAGTTTTGTTGACGTCAAAGCATTGATTGTTATTCAACCGGTTGTACGATATAACACAACAGAACGGGAGGTGGGCTGCTTGAATTTCATTCAAAGAAATATTCCCGTGGCCTCACCCGTCCATTACGTTGTTTATATGTTATTCAAATAATTTTATTCATCATTAGAAATTAAATTTTGAAGAGAAAATAAAACTGGTGGCTGCCAGGAAATATACGCCCATGTTTTGCAAGACATGAATAGAGAACAAGCTAAACAAAAAGCGATTTTTCGTACAATCAAGGGCCATAATTCAGGAAGTTACGATCCGACATGCGCGAATATCAACAGGAACCAAGATCGTTGGGTTATCAACATGTATTTCAAGTTTCACCAAAACCGAGGCTTCTAGTGGGTTCACAACCTTGATATACCAAATATTTACACTAATTGCGTACGAGGGCATGGCCATACTGTCCGGCAGTTTTGGTCCGATTTTCACGAAATTCGAACTCAACCATCTTTTTGATTTGTTTTTGTTTGTGGTCTCTGAGTATGATGTCTTGTCTATATTTGTTTTTGTGTAGAATTGTGTGTGGTGCAGCCCTCCTGCACTTACTATTAGGGTGTAACGGTGATAAACCGAATAAAAATTGTTACCTCTAGAGGGACCACAAAATAAAAACGCGATTTTTCGTACAATCAGGGGCCCTAATCTATGAAGCAATGGTCCGATATAATGCCAATATCGAAAGGAACCGGGATCTTTTGGAGATAGTTTTTAGTTTCGTCAAAATCGAATAAAAATTGTAATCTGTAGAGGGTCCACAAACAAACTGTGGACGGACGGAAGTCCGGACGGAGAGAGGGGGATGACAATATACGTCCACATGAAAAAAATTGACGTTATCATTCTGGAACGGTGTTAATGAAAGTGTGTAACGGCATATGTATAAGGTGCCCTTTTAACGAGCGCTTATCCAGCAGTGGTTTTCCACACTGATTAAGATTTCCTACATAAATTAAAATGGGAAGGATTGAAAGATGTACTAACTTGGCAGGGATCTAAGTATATAAAAGTATTAAAACATTTCTCCTCAAAAGTTTCTGATTGTTGCTATTTTGTTTTGAACGCTGAAGTTACAGACAAGCGATTTTTTTGTTTAACACAATGAAATGGGGTTTACTTTAACGTGCTACTTTTCTGCGCCGCCTGGCCTAATAAAGACAGGCATACGCCATGCAGTGTGTTGTATATTAGGGAAATTTTGCAACTGTCAAGGATTCATTTCGTCAATGTGTATACATGGGATCTCAGTTTTCGGTACTACCCATCCTGCACCCGTGTAACACAATGAAACAAATACATCAGTATGTCGCTTTTTAGACAACATCTTTCTCCAGTCAATTAAGATATTTAAAACAGTGACTATTAATAGCCATTCCATAATTATATACTAAGCCAAATACAAAATAAATGGCACCTTTATTTTAAAGCAACTGGAAATTGTGAAGTTATTTTTACAACAAACCAGACTATCTCCTTTATAGCATTTAGCCAGCGCCGCAAGTTACAGGGGCCTGTCCAGGATTTTCTGAAAGGGGGGCGTGCAGTACCAAGTTGGGAGTGCGAAGCCCGGCCCGTGATTTTTGAATGGACAAACATGCCCACAAGGACTAATTTCATACTAGTACTGTAAATTACCATTTCCAACCTAACATGTTTTTGTTCTCCTTTCCCGCGAGAATATATGGAGCTAAAAATTGTTCGCCACCGCAAAAAAATAGAGGGGGCGTGCGCCGTGTGCGCCCCCCTCTGTATCCGCGCCTGAGTTAGAAAATTAATAAGCTCCATCTTGTTTACAAAATAGGGAGCTACGGTAGCTTAGTGGGTAAAACTCTGGCTAGGTAGCCTGGGGGTCGATCCCTGCATTCGCCAGAAAGTTCATCCGGGTTTTCCGGCGTGGTTTCCTCTTGACAGTGGTGCATGATGGAGGGCCTGACAGGGACAGATGTCTAGTCGTTCGGGTAGGATGAAAAACGAGGCCCCGTGTATACACTATTGTTCTCGTAAAAACTCCTTGACAGTTGGATTCGATAAAAGAGTAGGTCATAGTGCCGTTCCCCGGGCAAAATTTCCCTCCTAGCACACGTATGCCGGTCTACATTAACCCAACTGGAGAAGAACAGTAGGACGTTAAACCTCATTTCATTACATTTGTTTACAAAATACCCACTGAGCAAGGCTACCAGAGTCGGTAGTTTAATTCCCCAGAAAACCGCCCAGGCGTACAATCAAAACGGAAGATGCTAATTGTACACCGGCTGGGGCATCCACTATGGCCCTAACCCTTTTAAGGGGGGTAAAACGTAAATTGGATTTGAGTCCTATCTTCGAAAAGGTTTAGGGTCAAGGTTAGTATTTCCCAAAATACTCATTAGAACTTTTTTTCTTCTCGAATAGAAGACCCAAAAAGGAGCAAAAAGGTTTAAAATCCCATTTTAATGGCATTGTAAAATCAAATTCGTAGTTAGTCTAATCATGATCGTCTTTAAAATGCAATTACAAATGATGTTGATGGTTCTGTACTTTTTAAGATGGTTTGTCAAGGAAATGAGGGTCACGAGTGCGGTGAGATTTGTGGGTTATGGACGTGGAATTGTCACGTCAAGGGAGGTTACTCGATTTACGCTAGTGCTGAAACAGGTTGCAGACCACCATTAATCGCCCGAATGCTTTTCACTACAGACCCAGAACAAATAGTCATGTCTTTGCACTAAAATTTATATGATGTTGACCACCAAAATTTTGAGATACACAAACTTGAAGAAGAATACTAAAAACATGTTGCCGTACATATCACGTAACCAACTTGTTAATCCCGTTATCCCTAAGCCTCAAAATCTTGAATATTTACCAAAACCTGCCAGAAAATTTTTATTCAAACCCTCTTCGTCCATTCCAGACCAGACAATCAAAACAATAACGGGCATGCACAGGGGGAGAAAAGCGATAGAGTGAGGATTTTTCGAAATAGACGAACTACATTTCACCTGGATGCTGAAATGTAATGGTGAAATTTAATGGTGGTCTGCCATAGATCTTACCACTCAAATCTGCACAATATGTATCTCTCATGCGTCCAATATCTGAGCAGTTCTGAAATATATTCCATCAGGTAAATCATTGTAAACATATATATTTGGGCGATTATTGTGAATTGAAGTTTTCAATCGGGAGTTGGGTCTGTTAAAAGAAATTCATCGATGCTGAATTTAAAATAAAGTAATATTCTATTGAAAATTATCACAAGTTAATACTTTCCTCTATACTTGCAATTGGGATATACACATAGACTAAAAGTTTTATGACTTTAGAACTTGTTATTTACTAGTACAATAAAATAATGTACCTTATTTATAAATTTCATTCTCAGACCAGCCATCATCATATACGAGTCGAACCTGCTAGTTCCAAATAACAGGACAGTAAAGTTTACATTTGGATCTATATGGGAGATGGTATGATCACCAGGGGTTACAGGCAAACTGATCCCTTTAAATACATCCGTTCCTTCCACTTCTTGCCAATTCTTGTCAGATACAGCCTCTCCATCCAATTTTAAACCGGAAGTATCATTAGTCTTTATCACTACCGACACTGAGTTATAAAAGTTACTGCCGTCATCAGTTTTGGGTGTTGCGAATGAGAAATTAACGAAATAGTGTTCAATGGAAGGAACTATAACCATTGCTGGATCTCCATGATTCGCCGTGCTTGTTTTTGAGCGAACGAACATGGCCACCAGGACAGGTTTGGTAGTAGTTATTAAAGCGAATGTTCGTCGTGGAATGGTGAGTAAAGTGTAGTGACCTCTGTGTATTGGGCCTATGGTTTCGTTGTCAGGCATGGTTATAAAAGTGTCGTCTTCACTAGCAACAATTTTTATATAATAATTTGCCCAGCCGTTATAAGGGGGTATAGTTATGAATGTCTTGCCCCATGATTCAACTGGTAGCATTTGCTCTACAAGATGGTCAGAGCTCGATCCTTTAATGGACACCCGTTTGCTGCCACTGACAATGGACACTGGCTGGTTGCTAATGATGCGAAGTCCTGTTAGATCAAACCCTGACGATTCGTTTAGGTACGTGAAGGTTTGGAAACGATTGAGTTGAACCGTGAATGTATCATTAAAAGCAACACCATCGACTACGAGACTGACGTTTGCTGGTGGCATGATGGTGATATTAGTATTGTCAACAACTCCTATGATTTTGAAAGTAGCTTTACTCTTCCAGGTTAAGAGATAATAGTCGCTACCTAAAGCATCCACGGGAAGGACTAAAAAGGAATCACTGGAAAATCGCTCACTATTGATGGCATGAACAACAATTTCACCACTGGCAGTAATATAAATTCCTTTATTCTCCACAGAGTTAGAACTATGTTGTAGTTCTAATGGAATTGTTTTACGAATGTTTTCTCCAGCTAATATACTAAATGTGGAATCTAAACCCAATTCTTTCATCAAAGGGGCACTTATAGAAACATTAACATCTGTGCCTGCGATATTTGTTATATAAATCTCCATATCCGTAGTTAGTTTTCTATTTACGTAACCAGAATTTTCTAGAAACCCGAAGATAAATTCCGTGCCACTGCTATCTCGTCCTGAAATAATTAATGATGTTATTCTATTTTCTGGAAGAAACAACAAAAAACAAAACCCTGATCTAATAATAGCCGAAAGGAATTATTTATTAGAAAATAAGAAAAACGATAAAGATTATTTTCGTTGATTGAATCTGTTAGTTTTGTGAACTAAGTAATGTTGCCCAAGGGCTACTGAATTGCATTAAGGACGTAAGTGTTTTACCCTATGCTATACATTATGCGGAGAGAGAGAGAGAGAGAGAGAGAGAGAGAGAGAGAGAGCGAGAGAGAGAGAGAGAGAGAGAGCGCGAGAGAGAAATGGGGTTTAACGTCCACTCGACACAAACCAGGTTATTTCGGGCCTAACATGGTTTAATTTTATTTCAATAATTCGCTTGCGCGTAGGGGTCTTTAGCAGTGGGAGGAAACCGGAGTAACCCACGAGGTTGAGAAGGCGCCCCTATCTCCATGCCACATACTCTCACACCAGGGATCGAAACCACATCCGCAAGCCAGAGGTGACCGGCCAGTTAGAGGTCGAAGCGCGGCACTCTAGACCACTATAGGCTATCCCAACCCCCAAATTACATTCAAATAGAGTTTCAGTATGGTCGCTAGGTTTGAAACTCATTGAAGAATTTCTATTCTTTTATTGTATGAGTGGCGTGATAATCACGATGTCAATTATACTATTCAAAAAAAGTAGGGGATATTTGATTTTTAAGTGTTATTAAAGTCACCTAATGAAACTGACGAAGAAACAAATGACAAAATGAAATGAAGTTCACATTCATCGATTTATTCCAAATGATCGTTAGACTAAGTAAGGCACAGACTGACCATTATAAGGGTAAAATGATACCCGGGGTCAAACAGCAAAGTTACCACAGCATCACAACAAAGTCAGTAACGGGTAAATCCTCCTCTGTTTGCCAAACAAGCATTGATCCGACGTGGCATACTCCTAATGAGACGTCTAAGGTCATTTTGGTCCAGATTGTCCCATTCCTGTTGCAACGCAGCAGCAAGTTCTTGGACATTGGCAGGACGTTGTTGACGTTGACGTAACCTCTGTCCAAGCATGTCCCAGACATGCTCGATGGGGGAGAGGTCGGGACTCAGTGCTGGCCAAGGTAATGTGGTGATGTTCTGTTGTTGGAGGTAACCTGTAACGATCCTGGCCCTGTGACATCTTGCGTTGTCATCCTGGAAGATGAAACGGCGGCCATGACGTCGTGCGAACGGCACAACATGGACTGCCAAGATGTTGTCCCGGTAGTACTGGCCTGTAACACGCCCTGCAACAACATGTAAAGCCGTTCTTTCAGCAACAGTGATGCCTCCCCACACCATAACAGAACCACCCCCAAATCGATCATGTCTGATGACGTTAACGTCTTGGAAGCGCTCGTTTCGACGACGCCACACCCTCCTACGTGTGTCCAAAAAATCAACAGTGAACCTTGACTTATCTGAAAACATCACATTGCTCCAGCGTCGATTATCCCAGTGTTGACGATCCCTACACCAACGACGTTTTGCCTGAATGTGATGATCTCTCAAACAAGGGATCACGCGAGGACGTCGGGCGCGAAATGACCCCTATGCAGTCGATTCCGAATCGTCTGGCCACGAGCGCTGATCTGATTTGCTGTGATGACACGATTTCTCAAGGCCAAGGTACGGATAAATCGATCCTGGGCTTGAGTTGTCGCCCTTGGTCGACCTGAGCGTGGTCTGTCCTGTACAGATTGTGTATCACGGTATCTGGACCATAGCCTGCTTATGACAGACTGAGAAACATTCATCGTCCGCGCCACAACCGCCTGTGTTGTGCCGATCTGTAGCATGCCAAGGGCACGTAACCTTTCATTTTGGGTAAGCCGAAGCATATCAAAATTTGTTTTCTGGTCACTAAAACAATTAAACTGATATTTCCACCCTGGAATTCAATGCCACAATGACTGTAACATTCAAAGTCAGAGTCGTGCAAATCTTGGGTTGGACCCCCATGATGATCCCAAGCATCACCTACATTCCATGCGGTAGCTATTGGTGCGTTTGGGCGTCACATGTAACTGGAAATGTTTCTTCTGTTAGGTTCTATAGTGACTTTTTTCGTAGTCGTTTGCATATTTTAGTATTATGCCAGCTATATCAAATGTCTCCTACTTTTTTTGAATAGTATATATGGACATGGCTATCCGATGGAATTAGTGGTTTATAGCCAACTAATACGGAAACTAAAAGTTCGTGTCTGGGAAAACGGCTCCATTACGAGATCTCCAGGTTAGCCGAGAAAGATCTCTAGGAAATACAAAGGAAAGTGTCTGGTCTGGTTGGTCAATGGGGCAACAAACCAAGGTCCCATGTATACCACTGATGACCAACACGTTAAACACCTACTGAAAATTTCAAAATAAAACTAGGCCAGAGCCTCGCGACCAGTGCAGATTCAATTTAAAAACGGGGAACCTATTATAAACTAAGACTCTAATCTCCAGTACGGTGTTTACCATCAAACCTACAAACTTTTGCATTATCTATTTTTGAAATATTTTGTTCTTCATTTATAAAGACAATGTAGATGGTTCAGAGAAGACAGGAAACGTAACGGCATCTGGAGATGGTAGTAGAGTCTAACCCATCCGTGTGAAAATTTCCGTGAAGCTTATTAAAAGGAAAAAAGATTCCCCAGCTGCCCAGACAAATTCCACCTCCAGCATATTGTACACGTAACTATAGTTAAATAACCGTATGGAAATCCTACCTTCAATCTTTATACATTGACAGAGTAACATCAATATTCCATATAGAAAGAAACTGTCATATATTGATGACATTTTGAATAGGTCTCACATTAGTCGTTCCTCCATCGACTCTACTCAAAAATGAAAATATTTAATATTTGGTCAATGTTTATGCAGGTTCAATCTTGATCCTGCACACGATCAGTAATACCACTGGACATCAAGTGGAGAACCCTCGGATTAACGGTTTTAATCCGTTTATCTTCCTAATCCCCACACAGTAAAACAATGGATATATCACATGGCTAATCTGTGCAGATCATCATTGCTGTTACTCATTGCCAAATCAGTGCAGTGGTTTATAGTATTCATTTTGTAAAATCCCCAACAACAGTTATAATTCAGTAAAATTAAACATCCGCTTTCAAAAGGATTTGCCATTTATATAATACACTTTTTGAGAGACAGATTGTTAAGAAATAATAAATAGTTTGAATTGTGATTTAATTTTATAATCTGTCTAAACTATTCAGAAGTAAATTTATTTGATATTTATTCTTAAAAAATTCTAACATAAACTTGAGGCAGAAAAACACCCTGGATATGATTTTTTTTTTCTTGAAATCTGTGGCTACATCTCATTTTTAGGAGCTCATACTGCTAAGAAACGTCTGCGTCTCTTTATTATGGTAAACTCGAGACAGAAAAAGCACCCAGGATATGCTTTTTTTTCTTGAAATTTGGTGTTACATCTTATTTTAGGAGCTCATGCTGTTAAGAAACGTTTGTGTAACTTTATTATTACAAAATCGAATGTAAAACTACTCAACACAAAATTGGATTTATCTCCCTTGAATTTCAGTAGCCAAAAAAGTAGTTTACATTGTTTTTATTTTCATTTAGACATATACAAGCAAGGATATTTTTCATGGCGGTTTGGGTTTTTTTTTGCCAATTTTAATTAAAATCGATTTGAAGAAGAATGACTTAGTTGTTTCGTTTGCCCAACGGATAAAATTCTATGCCTGTATTCACGGAGGCGATAATGTGCGATTTGATTGAAGATGGAGAAAAACAGCTCGTCAAGTTGGTAAGATGACCATTTCAATTGAAACAAATAATAACATTAGATTTAATTGACACCATAGACAATCCAAAATGTCAATCTGGGAGGCAAAGCCGTTCAGTAAAAAAAAATAGTAAGACAAATTTGCGAACTTGCCGAGAAGAACGACTGTCATAGTGTCAAGATGAACACAACACTGTCAGCGAAGTCTGGAATTCTGATGGAAACTATTATACATGTATTGTAGTTCACTCCTCGTCGGTTAAAAATTCAAAATTTGGTTGTTGTGAAGGAGTATTAAAAGAGGCATTATGTGACAACTAAGAAATGAAATGAAATGGGTTTAACGTCCTCCCGAACACCGGACCTCCAGGCTAGCGAGCCAGCGCCTTACAGAACTAAATAGACCTATTACAGGGTGTTAATTTTGATTCAATTGATAAAAAAATTATCAGTTTCATATTTATTTGCATGCCAAGCCCATAATACACTCTTTCGACCATCGGATGACTTAGCTATTGAATGGATAATGTCCGGCAACTCTGCGTTAAACGGTCAAGACGATAATTTCCGAAAATGCATAACGTCACTCGCGTAGTCTGCCGACAAATGAATGAAAAAAGTAATGAATGAAAAAGGGTTTAACCACGAAGCTTTAAACCCTCTTAAGTTTAACGCCCCGCTTTTCTGTTCCAACTGGGCAAATAAATACGGACTGTTGATAAAAGGCCGCGACAATAGCGTTGTAGATAGCTTTCAATAATTAAAGTAATACAAATTGAATATAAATTGAATTGCTTCCTGTCTGAAACCAGATAAAAGTAACCATTCACAATTTCGCTCACAATGAAGTAATTTCCCGGGGAGGGGAGAATTATCAATATTTATTTATTTCTAATTGTTTTAAACTATTATAGAAATAACGACCAGCTCTTTTTATAATGCATCTTTAAATACCCAATTATAAATCAACCAGACAGACTTGGAACTTGTGTGAACAAATCTGGTGATAATGGAATTTTATTTTTCAAATTTTGAATGTTCACCGCTGCGTAAATGGTCTTTTATATATACAGGGATGTTTGAATCAAATGTATTAAAATGTAATTTCATTGTTAATTGAAGCTCAGTTGGCTCGCGAACCTGAAGGTGCCATGTTCGATCCTGAGAAAGTTCAAGGGACAACGTATAGTCGTTCGGATGGTGCGAAAAACCGAGGTCCCGTGTTCACATTGGCAAGCAAGTAAAAGATCTCTTGTCAGTTCGAATCGGATATAAGAATGGGCCGTAGCGCCGCTTTCCGGGCAAAATTTCCTCCATAGCACACTGTATGACGTATGTCCAGCAAAAGCTGGATTAATGTATCCACCGGCAAACAGAACATCAGTTGACTGAAGCTCGAACCGTAGATATACAGAGAATCTCCTACGAGTGTTTTTTGATATCAAAAAATATCAACACAAGTTGATAAAGTGAAAAAAACGAGGCGCTGCCGAGTTTTTTTTACTTTATCAACGAGTGTTGATATTTTTTTATATAAAAAAACACGAGTTGGAGATTTTATTTATCACCCAATCCTTTCTTACATGCACAAATAAATAAATATAATTCTTTGGTATAGATTTCACTTTTACTGAATCTGAATACACTACAGCGTAGTGATACATCATTTTTTAACAGTAGTTTATCATATTGCAAAGTCCTATATATTGAACCAGTATTTCCTTCAAGGTCTCCTAAGGAGATATCGCATTAGATTATGTAATTTATCACACAAGCGATATCTACTGTCGAATGTGTTATTGGGCGATAAATTCCAATAAAGATATTCTTTCGATCTGCAGTGAGCGATGTATTCACATAAAACTATATATCACCGCGCCCGAAGCACCGGCCGTAAAGTTTCACAAACCTTATTGAACACCCATTGGAAGCTGAAATTTCTTCATGCCCCTGTCATGGTCCACGATCCACAATAACAGGGGAGTTGATTTGGTTCTGTATATTGCATAGTAAAAGGAAAAAAGGCAACATCAAAGCAGGGTTTTACTAAATTGGCGGGAAGAAACCGGAGGACCGGAGAAGAAAACAGGTGACCCTTCTCCTTGTCACGTACAACAATGGAGTCGAAACCATGCCAGTAGACTCAATGACAGACCTTATGATCCAGCGCGGACGTGCTAACCATTCGGCCATACCCCCCCCCCCTACACACACATCTTCACTACATATCGGAAATGCAATAAACTGAAATGGAGTTTACCGTTCTACTTATCTGTACCAATTGGACTAATATGCAGAACATAATATACGTCACGTCATATAGTGCGTTGTGAGGGCAATTTAGGAGAATTTAGTCATCACAACAATAGGCCTATATTGCTGTGAAAAGGTTTTATTTGGGTTTATTAGTTTAGGAGGTGTGTCACAATACCATGATAATTGGTATTTTACTATTTGACCTTTTCATGTTATATTTAGCGTAAAGGGGTCAAGTTCAACGTTTGAAACTTGGGGAGGTGCCTTATAATTATAATAACATTAATTTTAACGAGGAGGATGGTGTTTCTTGAACAACGTGAAACAGACTTCTCTTATTGAGTTCACACTAAAAAAAAATCCAAAAGATTACTAAAAATGCTAATTACAGGTCTTTATTTTGGCTTTAAATGCAATATATTAGCTATTAATTTGACATTTATTCACACGATACGCCTATAAAATCAACTCGCTAGAACATCAGATGACTGAGACTGAAATGGATTAAACACAAGCGAGTCATAGAAATATAACGATAAAATGGATTTAGTCAAAAGACAAGCCTATAACCGACTCGCTAAACCATTGGATGGCTGAGATAGAAATAGATTAAAACACCCGTGAGATTTAAAAATCTAACGATAAAATGGATAATCGAGACTTAGCCTTGATTGTCAAGTACCGTTTCTACGATAATAAACAATATACGCCTCATCTTCAAACAGTCATAAATTCACCCAGTAATTTGAATGAAATTTTCAATATATTCATTTTAGATAATCTATTTTTGAACTATTTTAGCAAGAACGACCAGCTCATTATCTGAATCTTACATGATACATCTATGATTTAATTCTTCTGAATTTGTACGCCGGAAAATCGATATGAGCGACACGTTACAATCTACCTCATTCTATTTTGAACTTGGATACATTTTTGGACAGGACAGTATAATTATTTGAATGCTCACCAAAGGTTAAAACACACAAGGTAAAACGAATTATTCATGTGGGAACCGTTAATTATGAGCTGAATATTCTACCCACTCCCATAAACCTATAATCGAGGGGATCGCGGTGGGTAAGTGGGTAAGACGCTTGCTCGCTATCCTGGAGGTCGGATGTTCGATCCCTGCATTGGCCGAGATAGTTCATCCAGATTTTCCAGCGTGGTTTCTCCTTGTCAGTGATGGAGGACGGAGGGCCTGACAAGTAGAGCTATCTAGTCGTTCGGATGGGACGAAAAACCGAGGTCCCGTGTACACTTTAGCGTGCACGTAAAAGATCCCTTAGCAGTTGGAATTCGATGTAAGAGTAGGGCGTGGCGCCGCTGTCCGGGTAAAATTTCCCTCATAACACACTGTATGACGTATGCCCGTCTTCATTAGCTCAGTTTAGGAGCAGAACCGAAGGACGTTAAACCCCATTTCATTTGATAAATATCGAAATATTATGGACTACTTGATTGCGGTAGTACATTACTCCGAATCCAGTCTGTTATTCGGTAACTGTTCGTCTTTTATGGGCAAACATTAAAGATTGTTGGTTATTTTAGGTAGGTATAGCTAGCTAAACTTGAGTGCCAATCTGTGTGTTTTGCTGGAGGCTGACACTGACTGCAATGGTTGATAGCTTCAGATCATTACACAGTCAGCTCGGGCGTGTACATTGCTACAAGTTAGTTCTCCTCACTCCCAAGTATAAATTATAATTTATGGTCTAAAGTTTAGATTATAACACTATTGACAAGGATCCTGTGGAAATCATCAGTCTGGACGCGAATATTCGATATTTCATCGGTCATTATTAACCTTAAAAAAGTACTGCTTTTGATATCCATAGGCTTCCATCGGCATCCCATGACAACATTACGCGGGTATAAAAACGATTTGATTGAAAACAGTTAATTAAAGTGTCCTTATCTGATGTCATTTATCATATGAGGAGTTTACTAACGGTTGTTGTACTTTTATAAAATATTCTTCCTTTACAGATTCCCAGCCCCGTGTATTTAACCAAATTGTTGTGAAATTAGTCATGTATGGTGCGTGTGTGTGTGTGATGGTGGTGGCGATGGTGATGGTGATGTGTGTGTGTACTGGGAGGGGCTGGTAATGGGGTAAGGTCTTGGGAAAAGATTGGTCTAATAATTGTGTTTTAGAGAATATTGTATGCCACCGATCCAAGTATGGTTTCTATCCGATGCTTGTCATTAACAAGTGGTGGTGGTGCCTTCGGCTTGGATTTCCATAGATAAACCCAATTTCATGCTTGGAGAGAAATTGGTTTTATTTTCCGACTCAACGCTAAAGAGGTCAAACATTAGCTGAATAATTGATCACAATATGAATTATATACCTAAGATACTTATATTACTGATAGCAGAGAGAGAGAGAGAGAGAGAGAGAGAGAGAGAGAGAGAGAGAGATTAACGTCCACTCGACGTTTCAATGTTTAGCTTGCGCGTAGGGTTTTATAGTAGTGGGCGATGGGTTTAACGTCCATTCGAAGAAACTAGGAAATTTCGGGACGAACACACGGTTCAATTTTATTTCAATAATTCGCTTGCGCGTAGGGGTCTTTATGGGAGGAAACTGCAGGACCCGGAGAAAACCCACAAGGTTGTAATTGATAGTAGAATAAATACCGTTTTAGTGTCGAAGGACCATCTCTTTAAACTATTTAATGTTTTACCTAAATAATTAAGACCTTTTTTCACGCTAGTTTGATTGTTTTTCTGACATTTTGTTTACAAAACGTACGGTAAATTCTCCAGCGTGAGAAAACGTAATATCACGTTTCCAAACTGCGAACAAATATTATAAGGGCTATGTATCGCACTTTGTGCTGAGCTTATTTTCGTGGGATATTCCTCGCCTTGGCTCTATGATTAATTACGTTTAGTACACACATTTCTAACCGATCGAAGCGACTCACTGACCTGCTGGATTTCGTTGACCCAAACTTATATTTGGAACCCGTTCAGTATCTAAGAAACGCACTCTTTAATATGACGTAAACATGTTTTCACTTCTCGTGAGATGGGCGGTGTTAATGGCTAGTTGAATGCGCGAGCATTGTTACCGCTACGCACGGTAAATCAAAGTCCTGAATTTTATAGTGAGCGTACTAGACTGCTATAGGATATGCTGTATCATATGTAGAGTGTCTGTTCGAACGGAGTGTTTATATTTGTATCAAACCATGCAAACAATATCGTAATATGACATCGACAGTATTGAGCCATATATGACCTCATCGAGATTTTACAAGCTAATATTTTTATGGATGTTCACTCAGTTCCATAACTTTTGATTTTGAAGTGTAGTGTTACGTCAGTTGCTAAGTTGGGGTGTAGATCTTGGCGCTAGGTTTTGTTGATACGGTGTATAAATTGTCAACAGTAAATGAGGAAGTACGTGCAGGAGATTGTTTGATTGAAAGCCAGTCACAGGTAAGGTTATAGTCTATATCAATATTTTAGGCTAATGTTGTTGAGGATCAATAGTTCGACGGTTGAACGTTATAGACATATATTTATAGAAAGTGTTATTTATGTACACTTCGTTATTGATGTATTGCAAGCTGTCACTTGTATATATAAATGTTCACATATATTTGAATATCCACTATGAAAAGCAAAACTATACCGGATACTGAAAATATGTCTACTGCTCGGTGGTTATCTCATTGTTATCTCATCACACATCGTCATAAAGAATTGTACATCTGGGTGCAGATGCAGAGAGGCTGTCACAAGACAACGTATCTAGTCATGTGGATGGGAGGATAAACCATGGCCTGCCGTTAAAATGGGCGTGCACATAAAGAACCCTTTTACTTTTAGACCGTATCGCCTATGTCCGGGTAAAATTTTTCCCAAAGCACACTGTACAGCATATGCCAGAAACAGTGTTAAGTTGTACGGATCTAATTGGTCGCACCTTTTATCATTAAGTCGTCTCGAGTCCTTATCCGAGTTAGAAGTCTAATGTTTACGATAACGAACCCCCATCAGATATAGAAATCTCAATTTAAAACCCATTTTACTTCTATTTTATCACACAAGTTGGCTCTGGGTAGTGATTCCTGTACATAGAAGTTTATCAGAGACTATATTCCCGAAAGTATGTTCTGACCCGGATACTATGTCAAGTTTATATAATTATGACTACTATTATATGGGGCGTATAGGTCACTAATGAAATCCTACTTAGTAAGTGCATGTACGTGTTTTATGAAAAGGCACCACGGCACACTCAGAAAAACTGAGGAACATTTGATTTGCCTTGTCGTTCGAATGGTGCCATTAACCCGAGATTCACAGACTCACCTGTGTACATATTGGTATGCGCGTAAATGAACCAATGACAGTCGAAATTCGAAAAGAAGAGGTGGAAACTACGTTGTTCGAGTGGAAATGTTTCCAGTGAATTGTAACAAGTAATGATCAGTCTCAAAATAACTACAATGTTAAAGAGATATTAAACTGTCTGTCAACGTCATGTAGTCATGTGATATGGGTGTACGTAATAAAACTATAATTTCATTTTCAATATTATACGCCCTAGTCTCTCTAAGTACCTTTGTCTGTCTAAATATGGGGGTTTGATGTCTGAATGGTTAGCAGGTGCGCGCTGCATCAGTAGGTCTGTCATTCAGTCAACTGGCGTGGTTTCGATTCCCCGGTTGTAGCTTCGCGTGTCCAACCTCGTGCCCCCCCCCCCCCCCCACACACACTGCTTAAGACCCCTACGCCCAAGCGAATTATAGAAATATCCCATATTTCTCTCCCACTCTCTGTCAAAATAAATATACTGCATAATATAAACACGGAAGTCAGGTGAATGAATCATTACTGACAGGAACACAATGCAATCGTGTTGACCCTGATTTGTATTTTTACCGTTATAATGCCTGATCGTATATATCCAGACGAAGTAGGCGTATTGCTTAAAGAACAAAACTGAATAAACTTGTTTACAAGAAATAGTTATTTATGAACCTTAATTTGACTAATATTCATTGTGTTAATCATAGAACTATGTCTACTATGTATGTGTTTTATTCGCGTGAGTACAATGAAGGAACGCTAAATGAATGTCAATGAACAACTGTTTTGTTTTTTAAGAGCTTGCACAAATCCACTGTTTTTACGAAGGCTATTTATATAGGCCCATTAATGTAATTAAGTATTGGGATATGTTACAATGGCATGTTATTTATTACGACATATTTATGCAGTTGGTGCCGTAGAACTTATATAAATCTATAACAAAAGTGTTGAGAGAAATGCACGACATCAAGTGTAGTTTGTTGTCGCCATATTTCTTCCGGAAATGTTGCGACATCATGTGATTTGTAAAGGTTAACAAGGTTTTTTTCGACCTAGATGATATGTTGTTTGTACAGACGTATATAATTTACTTTCCCCAACCCAAATCATTATTACACTCCAATGATTTTCTTAGAAGATCCCAAATAATGATAAGATTGTCTGATATAAGGTAAATGAAATGATTATTTTTGATAAGTGATGTCATCCCATATATATATATATATCAATATTATACTAACTCAAGATGTATATCTAATATATAATGAGGTATATAATTAATATTATAGCTAATTACAATTATATACTCATTTAGACTGTTGTCGCTGGCAATGAATCTGTCAAGGTCTCTGTCATTGAGTCAACTGGCGTGTTTTGGATTCCCCGGTTGCACTTGACAAGTGCGGTCGCCTGTCCGTCCTCGCTGATTTTCTCCGGAGCCCCCGGTCCCCCCACTACTATAAAACCCTACGCCCGTGACGTAGTTTGTGTTGAGTGGACGTTAAACTCTCTCTCTCTCCCAGTCTCTCTCTCCAATCTTTATGCCGAAACATCAACTATTAATTGCAATGTTAAACGGAACTTGTAAGTGTGTAAGTGATGGAAATTACTGCAAAAAACGCGGGAATGATTGAAACGGGCTTTAAAATCGTACTACATCAACCGGGTTAATGAAATGAAATCAGGACTTAGCGTTCTACTCTCCTGCGCCGACTGGGATAATAAAGACAGACCGAGCTGTTGAAGATCAGCATACGCCATATCTTTTATGCATTGTGTTATGGGTACATGTTTGTTCAGTTGAATTCCAATTGCCAAGGGTTCTTTTATGGAAATGAAATGAAATGGGGTTTAACGTCCTACTCTTATGCACCTAACCTGGGCTAATGGAAGACGGGCATACGCCATACAGTGTGCTATGAGGGAAATTTTGCCCGGGCAGCGGCACTACGGCCTACTCTTATATCGAATTCCAACTGCCAAGGGATCTTTTACGTGCACTCCAATGTGTACACGGGATCTCGGTTTTTCGTCCCATCCGAACGACTAGGCAGCTGTCCTTGTCAGGCCCTCCTTCTGTATCACTGACGAGGGGAAATCACGGCGGAAAATCGAGATGAACTTTCTGGGCCAATGCAGGGATCGAACACCCGACCTCCAGGCTAGCGAACCAGCGCCTTATCCACGTTCTTTTATGGACACACCAAGGTGTAAACGGGGCCTTGGTTTTCGTCCCATCAAAACGAAAGTCGCTTTACCTTGAACCACTGGCAGGCAGATATCACTCCGAGGAACTTTCTCGGTCTATTCCGGAATGCGAACCACGGGAAAGATTTCTGTTTTAAATCTAAAATTATAATATAAGAAGTTATAAAATGTTTGGCTTGTAGTGTTATGTATATATAGACCTTACTTTCTCTTATAGCCCATAAATTCAACTTGTATAATCCACCAATCGATGTTTAAAGAGAGAGAGAGAGAAATGGAGTTTAACGTCCACTCGACACAAACTACATGTAGGTCATTTCGGGACTAACATATGTTTTTTAAAATTTTATGTCAATAATTCACTTACGCGTAGGGGTCTTAGCAGTGGGTGGTAATCGGAGGACCCGGAGAAAACCCACGGGGTTGGACAGGCGACCCTACTCCTTGTCACGTACAACTGGGGATTCGAAACCACCTCTGTTGATCAATGACAGGCTTTATGATACAGCGCGCGCACGTGCTAACCATCCGACCATCCCCACCAATCGATGTTTAATCTCGAGTATATGGAACACTATTTTAATTGTTACGGTTTAGCGTAGAATTAGCCATAACGTCAATGAATGAACAACAAATCTCATTTGTTATGTACTTATTAGTCTCGATTATGAAAGTCGCCAGATGTTTACGTAACATACCATCGAGCCCGTTGAAATATTTAGAATATGCTTTTATTTCCAGACATACCAGGAATTCTTAGACTAAATAATAAATATCGGTATTGTTAGTATTGAACGGTCGGGGTTATAAGGTGCTTTATATGATACGTCACTATAACGATATGGGCATACACATGACTATATTATTGAAATAATTATGACATAATTATAAATATTTTGTTGGTATCGATGGTGGTTACACATTTGAATATTTAATGCATTGAAATCATTTAAGGTGTAGAGAAATCGGTTTAACGCCCATCCCAAAGGTCATAATCCGGCCGAACACTTTGTATATATTTCTATAAATCGATTTCGGGATGTCATCTTCTTTTGGAAATAGCAACGAATAGACACCCCTGTTCCAGGATGGTAATCATAACGAACTAAATTAGCCTTTATGTCCCCATGATGGAGGTCTTAAATTTATCGAAGGATAAAAACGGGTTGCCGTTTACCTCCTTATAGGCCGATTTATTTCGTTAGGATTATCACCCCCTTCTAGGCAGTAATAATATTGGATTTGGTGAAAAGAGTACTCTCGATGATATTTCATATTCAACTGACGCCAAATACTTCTGTACACATCCCTGGCATAGTCTCCAATATTAAAGGAGCATCTATATAAGATTTAAATGAAGAGTTGTAATAGTTCACAAATAGATAATTATTGAAAATGAATATTATATTAAAAGCTATGTTGGGCGAGGCGAAGTTATAACTGTTTGTATGCAACGGCACTTGACAACCATTTATAAGTTTCGATTATCCAGTTTATCGTTAATTTTTTAAATCTTGCATGTGTTCAGATCCATTTAAATCTCGGCCATCGATGATCTAGAGAGTTGATTGAAGCTTGAAAACGACCTGCAATATACTGTTTTAGCTGTAACTAAATGTATCTTTAAGTCGCTGAACTATTGGCATCTGTGAATTACAGTCATTGAAAGAAATATGTATTGACCACTTCTTAGCTGTTGAATCAATTTTAACCTAATCCATAAAGATTGTGTCTTTTGGGAAAATCGGAACACAATTCAGAATGACGAAATTAATGGTCACAATTTTGGTTGTCAGAAAAAGCCGTTCTGGACAACATCACGAAAAATACTATTTGGACAATTTGTATTATTTTATTATGTAATCTTAAAGTAGCTATTGCGTAATACAAGACGGAAATTGATAAAACCAGCATATCCTATCTCTATAGTCGATTAATGGTTAATAATCTGAAGATTGAAGACAAATAGTTTTTATCTTTCTGCAATATGACAGAATAGAATTTGTATTTTGTTTTGTATCCATATGTCATGTATTTACACAGTTTGAAATGTTTGACTTTCTCCCTTCCGGCGTGCAGGGTAGATGGCCAGAAACGGATAGCTGCGGGACATAGGACGTGAAACCCCATCTCATATTATTTCGTTCCACAGCTTGTATATTGCGAGTTCTGGTCAAACCATCACCACACATTATTTGATCAAAAATATTTTTTAAGAGGTATTATCACTCCCACCAAGTAAATCAAAATCA
The DNA here is from genome assembly GCA_963678685.1 of Patella ulyssiponensis. NCBI lineage: Eukaryota > Metazoa > Mollusca > Gastropoda > Patellidae > Patella > Patella ulyssiponensis. The sequence continues at coordinate 57,077,502 of OY783229.1, forward strand.
CTTAGTTACCGTAAATCCAAGCAATTACTTAAAGTAAGGTATTTGGCTCCAGTGTTCGTTCAACTGCTTTGACCAAATAGCTAAGATATTGAAAGCACTAATGTCTACTGTGTGATTTTGAATATAACTTGTTATTGGGATTATAAATGTTATATGCGATAAAACTTGTTTCGATATAATAAATGTTATATGATATGCATAGTTACTGATGATATAAGGACACTTTGATTTTTTATATCTTTCTGCTGATTTGATGGCGTCATGTTTGGTTTTTAATGTGTGTCAATATGCCAAGGATTGAATATTTTTGGTCTTGAAAAGGTAATACTTTCTGAGGCCGCGATCTGTATGATATAGAGTCCTTTTCAGTTTTTTTTTAATGCATTAAACCTTTCATATTAGCCGTATAATAAATCGCTGTAAAATAAGAGCCTTAGAAATCGACGAAGGGTAGGCGAAAATGCAAAATTCTCTTCCACCATTACCATAGAAAAAGATATACCAATTATTTAAGACTCTATTTGACCGAATTCATTGTCGTTGCTCATATTAGCTTCCTGTTATATTACTAATTATATAAATGGCAATAAATCATGTTATATTATCATGAGTTTGTGGTAGTTTGTCAGATATTGTTATCTGTAAACGTTTAATATTTGGAATATCTGTACTAGTTCCTGGACTTATATTATTGTCTTTGATATATTATGTTTTTCTAGGTATGACAATTGTATGATTATTATATAAAATGCTCTAGTATATTTTCTTGTTAGTTCCATGCTATATTTCTGTTTTATCCTGTATTTTTATTGATTATGTCAAAATGACTGATATAGCGCTGATATAAACTATTATGTTTTGGGGTCTTTATGCACTCAATTAAGTATTTCTGCACTGTTACAAAATGGCCTTTTATATGACAGATTTAAAGTTTTCTGGAATCTAAAGGAAAGAAACCAAATTAGCCGGGGGGTTCCAGGTGCTATGTCTACGTGGTATTTAGATGAGAGATTGTTAGGAAGTTATATGAGTGTTTATTCAGGTGCTATATAAGGTGATTTATAACTTTTGTAGTAGCCACCTTGCATATTAAAAACCTACTTCACTTGACAATGTTTCTTTCCTACATAATATTAATATTATCATTACAATCGACATTGTTTTCTTTATCAATACATGGACTCTGATTTATGAGTATCCACATTTGTCAAGTATATTGTCTCCGGTACTGAAATACAAACAAAGAATGCTTCTTCACAAGACAAATTGTTTCTTCTAAAGACGGTGCCCTTCGTGTCTTTGAATAAAAACTAAGTAAACACTCAATGTTGACCTTTGTTAAGGTTGGGCGGTAGGTAGACTATTCCCGATTCTACAGAAATTCTAGTGTTATACTTATCAAATTGTAATTGGGGCTTAATTTGATCTTAGTCATCTTTTCAAATCCATCGATTTTTTTTTATCACTGTCTTATGTTATTGTATAGGTGAGGTGTTACAACGAAAGTCCTTCAGTCCGGAAGTGACATTTGTTTACAGTTGTTGACCACCAGGTAGACGTCCGTGTTTGGTATAAGATAGGGTAACATCTTGTCTATCGGTAAATGTTGGCCTATAGACCAGTAAATATATTGATCTCAACTAATATTACTGATCTAATCAGGACTTACACAACTGTCTGGTTTTATCATTTAATTTGATTGATCCAATCATATATTGCTTTAGATTTCTATTCGATAGTGGTTTGTACGCCTGTGTCACCAGGGTTGCATCACTTTCTGATATTACCATCGGATGCTACATATATTACCATGACATACAATACAAGTTAATATAACCATCTGATATTACCATGACACACAATACAAGTTGGTATTATCATCTGATGTTACAGATATTACCATGACATACAATACAAGTTGATATTATCATCTGATGTTAGAGATATTACCATGGCATACAATACAAGTTGATATTACCATCTGATGTTACATGTATTATCATGATTTGCAATACAACTCGGTATAACCATCTAATGTTACAAATCTTACCATGACCTACAATACAGCTTGATACAACTATCTGATATTATCATGACTAACACTCAAACTGGGTATAACCATCTTATAAGACCGATTTGGTATTTTACCACATCCTGGTGTCATCGTCGCATGCAACTGATCAGATTTTATTGTTTATATGATCATTGGTAGTATCTGTTAAAATGATCTAATTGCCCTCATATCAACCCATTTCGTGCATAATATAGGATATTCTTATTCTTTCTACAACCCCCTATACTGTGTATACTTTTTTTGAGATTTTGTCCTAATATATGTCGTGCCTTTAATATTAGCCTTTTAAAATGGTACATGACAATATATTTGATATTAAATTTCTGATTTGTCACATTCCATGTGTAGGTACGCCATAGAAACTGTATGTTACATTATTCCTGTTGTATTTGGAATTTCAGTGGTGGCGAGGGATGGGGCGTATCCCATTAAAATCTTTTGGATGCAGTACTCCCTTGACACAATGTAGTTTAAATACAATACAGCAGAGCCCCTGGGAGGAATACATGTGCTGGGGCGAGATCTTTTTGACCCCCCCCCCCCTCCTGTCCAACACCGGTCATATCTAGATGATTTCTTTTATTCTGAGGAATCAGAAACTTTTTTTTAAAGTCTTTGGGGTATTTACATGGCCCCATAGACTCCTATTTGCTCTGGGGCGGCGCGCCGGCTGCAACCCCCTCCGATGAGGTCTACAATGCAACATATAACTGCCCAGCAACATTCAAAATTATACTAATCCAGCACAGACAATCACAATAAATGTTAAAGTGAGTAACCAAAAGGTCAAGTCAACCGAATGTGAAATTTAATACAAAAAGTCCGAAAAATCAAGTAGATGGAATTGTAGTCTAATTTAAAAGAGGTGTTATTGCCTAGGGGGTATTGATCGGTCAATAAGAAAATGAATTTTGATTTTATGAGATTTCTAGACACACTTACATCATAATGCCTATATTAAGTTGTATACAATTCTTGAGACAAATCTGTCAATCCATCCCTGACATATATACAGTTATTTTTCTCGTTAAGAGTGATAATGCCCCTTGAATTAGATGGAATGAATTGAATGGATTTGTCACCTCTTGTATTTATTGAATGTTATGAGTTTTATTAGTTGCCATTATGTTAATAACAATTGAACCGAACAGGTCGTATACTGTGAGATCATATTGATTATAGTCACGGATATAGGCCTATTTAATATCAGCTCATAGTGATTCTTGTCACGGACATTGGGCTATTTACGTTATTCATAAATACTGTATGAAGATTGTAATTAAATGCATGTTTAATAAGTAGTGCGATAATTTATATATGAATGGTATCAAGTCAATATGTCAAGGTCTTGCCAAATGATTTAGATATAGATATAGACGGATGGTACAGGGTTTTAGAGAATTAAAGTTGCAAATCCAGTGAATGGTGGGCGTGTTGGTAATCTTTTTTAAATGTCAGGAGCGTATTAGTTTTATATCGGTATGCTAAATGGTGAATTGCTGTGGAGTTTCCATGGTAAAGAAAATGAGGAAAGTTATTATGATCTGATCATGGTTTATAACAATTTTACAGTCTGTAAGACATCGATGGTTACTGGTCTACTTTCAACACTTTATGGTTATCATCTCTTTAGATGGTTTGCATCACTTTATGATGTAGTCATATGTGGTGTCACCGATCGTGATTTTTATCACAATGTGATCTGATTATATAAGTGCGACATTTTGAGTATTTGTTAAACTCATCTGATGTCTTTGTTCTGGTTATTGTTAGTATCTGGTAAATTTATCTGATCACATTTAGTATAATTTAAACAGTATTTATTAGGATTTATTATACAATCATAACGGGAAATAATATGTAGTTAGTATCTGATCGGTTCATGCGTAGACTATCAGTAGTTGTACAAGTTTTATAAGAAAGATAGTCTGTTACAGGTTATTACTACATTTTGTGAAAACTATTAAATATCTTCAGACTTTGTAGGAAATGCAAGAAACATGTACTCAACGCAATACATACGTAACTAGACAAGACTTCCTGATAAATTTTCATATCCTATTGTTTATATTATGTCATGTGTAATTCATACAGCGTGTTTACATTCTCTTTGTTTAGAATGTTTCACGTAAGTTAGTCATAAAATACAGTTTAATATAAGCCGACAAGCGGTTGTGTGTCCCTGCCTTGTACGCCTGGAGTGGTTGTCACTGTGAGGGACAACATGTATCATCTGAACAGGTTGGGTGGGATGTCCTTATTATGAACGTATACGCCTCCTGATGTGATTGGGGTAGATGATATGCCATCCACTTTTGTGAAGACATTCAAATGATACACAACTCCACCTAGTTTGAATATTCTACCTCAGTTGGTAGTGTGGGGGGTAGGGTGGGATCAACAATAAAGATAAACATTTTAATTTTAGATTACATATTTTAACAATCTAGTTGTTGGAATCTAGTACTACATGTAGTATATTATGCCATTTACGAACCAGCACGTGCTTACTCTTGATCAATCTGAACGACAGACTCACCCTACCTGAAGAGAAGTGACTCTGAGACAGTGAATAGCCATGATATCCATATGACGTTATCTAAACGTCACAGGTCATGAGGTCACATCAACGAACAAAATGTAAATGTACATTGTAAACAAGCCTTCCTGTAGCCTTTAGGACTGTATAATCCGTACAACCATAACGTCTTATCGCTTCTTCCAATGATTTTTCACAGAAATAACATCTACAACTCTAGATTTGACGTCGGTATATTGGCACTATTTTGTGCTTCGGTCGTGTCTATTTCAGATATACACAATCAATTCTGTTAGTGTTTTTTAGCATGGGGATTGACTAATAGTTAATTTATTACAGTTCTAAACAAAAATTTAATTTTCAACTTCAAATTCAAACGTTTGAAGATAGCTATTCCACGAGGGAAATAGAAAAGCGAGTGAAGTAATTGTGTTATTATTTCCGGCTTGAATGATTTTCAAGTGTGGGAAATAATGTCTATGATCGTATAATAGTGAGTTGACAACCTTTTGAACAAAAGACATAGAAATAATTATGTTTTGACTTTCTTAGAACAAAAGACATAGAAATAATTATGTTTTGACTTTCTTAGAAAATATGAAATTCTCGCTTTAATTAACTTACCAAGACCATACCGTAATGAACTCTCGGTGCTTTCGGATGGATCAGATTTTAAGTAGATTTAATTACGTTTTGCGACTGATGATTTAACCTATCGCGACTGACTATCGTAACAACTTTAGCAACGACAATCGAGGCTGCACTCTAATTGTATTCCCAATTTTTTTTAAAAACTATTATATCTGCGAGAAGTCAGGCATTTATCTAATCTTACATAATGCTCCTTTAGCGTTACATTTCCCATTAACTTTATTGATATGTTATTGGTGCATGATAGTCGTTTTTGATATCATAGTTTTTTTCTGTGTGGTCATCTCCAAAATACTACAACTCATTGACATAGGATTGTTTATTTCCACATTGCCAAGTTTCTCTAGTGTTTGTCGCAAGAACAAAGCTGCGAAAGTAACTCTAACTCTTTGCCTCCCTCCAAAACAAAACTGTTAAAATCCAAAGATTTGTTAATCTAGTGTAACATAATGTCACTTTAAACCCGTTTGTTTTGTTACAGTAACGCAGTATTTGTTGTGTAATGTATACAACTAGTCAAAATGTAAATAAACTAAACGAAAGTAGGGGAGAAAAAACTATTTACTAGACATTTTACACTTACAACAAGTGAACAAATATACAGAAGAAAATGTGGGGCTAAAAAATCGTTAATCTAAACAACCACGATGACGTATTACACACTAAAAATAAACATGGCTACCAAAGTTATGTTTTATGTAACGACAATCGTGATTGTTATACACTGATTTGCAATTTGCTAATTTCCGTGTTTTTTTTCTTAAAATACCCAGCACCAGCATGCCGGTATTCAGAATACGTTGCCTGTCCAAATAACCTACTGTCTAATATTAAATTTTAATGAGACTGTCACTTCGTTTTTCAGCCCCATGTTCACAAATAGTATCGGAGCTAATTATAGCCAAGATATTTTGATAAGATAACTGACGAATGAAGCAGATGTCATTTTGTCAAACAATGATTCCACGGCACTGCGTAAAACCCAGCGTATACAACATGTATGAAATTGCAACACTTTTTTTTAATAAAAAAAGTAAATCTATGTAACAATTTGTGAAAATAATCAATAGTCGACATATAATGAAAGAGGTCCCTTCAAGCCCGGTTGTTTTGATGTATTAGAACGCCGAGATTGCTTGTGACTCGATCGAACCAGACATTTAATTATCATTTAGGCCAGTTTTCCCCTACATCGGATTCTTGTACCGAAAAAGAAGACACTCCTTTGGCATCACAGAAACGATATACTGTTAATAATCAGCTAGTTTGGTAGTTGATTTACGGTAATTGAAATCATGGATGCCATACAAAGATTCACAGAAACCTTGTAGACCATTTTTTGTTCTTCACAATGAGCACTTTGTTAATGGATATTGAGAAGAGAATACGACCACTGATATAGACTTCAGATCGTTGCTGCTGGATGCTAAAACTGAAGAATTAATGGTATTGATTTTCCTTTGTATTGGACTTGGCTTTTACATCACACTATACATTGTACCGCGAACCGCTATCACAGTTTCATTTGTTATCTGGTTTGGTTCGATACCTTATTCTTTTTAATTAGGAAATAAATAAATGAAATTAGGATTGACAAGTCAAATGGTAAACGTACATAATATAGTATGTAGCAGTCAACAGACCTAAGTAGACCCCATAAGAAATGAAATGAAATGGGCGTACGTCATACAGTGTGCTATGAGGGGATTCCCCCCCCCCCCGAATTCCGACTGTTAGGTGTACGCGTTTTTTTTGTCTCACCCGATCAGTTAGACATCGAATTTGCCAGGCCCTCCGTTCTACACCATTGACAAGGGGGAACCGGGGACGATAATCTCTAGTAATTTTCTCGGTCAACACTGTGAGCGAACCCGAAACCTGGCTAGCGAGTCTGTGTCTTACTCACTGAGCTACTGCGGCTTCCATTCTAATGATAGACATTTGGATTATTGTAAATATCGCAAGCCGATAAAAGTGGAAACCAATTGAAATGGGTACGTGTCTGATGGTTTTTTCCGTTCATATCTGTTGTACAAGGGACCAATCTAAAACGGGTACCGATTCAAACTGGAACGCCAGCCTTGGTCAGTTTGCTGACTGTATTTTACTGTTTTAAGGTGTTGTTTGATTATCATTGATCTGGTCAATACTCGCAATTGTCCTGCTAATTTTCACGAAAGATTGACCGTCTCTATTCTGTTGGTCTTCTATTAACCGAATATTCATCTCCATTAGCCCAGTCGGAGCGGAACCGTGGGACTTCAACACCCAGTTAATTTGATTTCATTTCTTTCAGTACTGTAAAATGGTGAGAGAGAGAGAGAGAGAGAGAGAGAGAGAGAGAGAGAGAGAGAGAGAGAGAGAGAGAGAGAGAAATGGGTTTAACGTCCACTCGACAACAAACTAGGTCATTTTGGGACTAACATATGGTTTCAATTTTATTTCAATAATTCGCTTGAGCGTAGGGGTCTTTAGCAGTGGGAGGAAACGGGAGTGCCCGGAGGAAACCCACGAGGTTGAGAAGGCGCCCCTATCTCCATGCCACATACGCTCACACCAGGGATCGAAACCACAGCCGCAAGCCAGAGGTGACCGGCTAGCTAGAGGTCGAAGCGCGGCACTCTAGACCACAAGGCCATCCCAACCCCCCACTGTAAAATGTGTGGAGAGGGTGAAACATGTCGGTTGGTTGAGGTTTAAATATTGTGGTCGGACCTTGTTAGGATAAATAGTGATATTATTATTTATATTTTTGGATTTGATGGTTTTGTACTATTCGTGTTAAGTCCCGTAACTTGTCAGGACTAACACGCGGTATATTATATTTAAATAGTGATAAACATTAGTGTAATTACTTGGTTCGGCAAACGACCCTTGGAGTCTAAACCACAACAACAACAACAAAAGACAACATCAAAAACAAAAAAGCAAGAAAAACAACCCACAACACGACGAAACAACGCCATTAACTGAGCCATTAACTTTTACGTCTATAACAAAAGTCTCGTATTTATATACAGTAGTAACCTATCTTCTTTGATAATTCACCCGATACTAGTTTTTACCAGAACACTTAACATACATGAAGAAATGAAGTAATGGATTTTTGAATAAGCATGTGAACCATTAATTTATACAACAATTAATTATGTCCAACACCTGTGTCTAGTATGTGCTTTTTCATCAACAGGTGTTTTGTCTACGCTAAGATCATTCGCCATTTTGTTAATATTCATTTTTATTTGATAGTTTTTTTTATTTAAATTTATGATTTAACATATATATTGAAATCAATATGATATAGTATACATTAATTATACTTTCTAAATAATCTGGTCCTCATTGTGCTACTAATTTACCCCAGTCGCAGCAGAACAGTTGGACGTTAAACCCCATTTCATTGATGTCTGACGGGTTAGATTGTCTGTGCCAAAAGTTTGTAACGTCTTTGGTGTTTCTTGAGCGCTATAAACGGTATACCGACACCCGCAGCAATAACTCCTTGGTTCTTGATATTTAAAGTATCAAGTATCGATGGTTCCAGTATTTAATTTCTTGTAGCGGCATTTCACCTACCGGTGTAACTCTTTTATTTGTATGTAGAACTAAATGTTCATTAGCTTTAATCGACTGACATTCGGCGTCAGTCGAACAGCATTCCCTGACTTTTCTTTGGCTATGATTTAACGCCATTCGATTACTACTAGTACCACGCGTATTAGTCGATTTAGTGGTTTTGTTTAATCGAAAATCTGAAACAATGACTACCATCTTGCTTCACGGTGGACATGCATTGGCCTAGATGGACATGTGCTATGGAATGGGGTCGCTGAATTATTGACATAAAAATACACCATAAATTTAGCATGACTGTCGCTTTAACAATACACGTGTTCCATCTTTTATCATCAATGAAATCAATGGAACGAGAAAGCAATTAATAGTTAACATGGTTATAATTTAAACTTGACGATAACTATAGCCTGTGGGTAGGAAAGCTGTTGAGATCTATATTAAATAGGTGTGTTCAGTGTTAACCTGGAATATCTTCATGTTCATCATGACCTAACCTCATTAAAACATCTACATGTTGCTCGTTGAATATTAACGAGTGTTCAATGTGTTAAAACGTCTCTTAACAATGATTTCTTACCCAGTACACAGATATGAGTTGATTTGTAATACTGAAGGGAATATAGACTATTGCTAAGAAATACGTGTACAACATACATGTGAGCCTTTATTACTTTAAGTACACTCACAAGTTCAGTTTACAATGAATCAGTGATATACAATGGGGTTTAACGTCCAATTTTTCTGTCCCAACCGGGTTAATGAAGATAGTCATACGCTTTCCAGTGTGCTACGGTGTGAATTTTGCCCGATCCACATTTGAATTCCATGCAACAGTCAAGGATTATTTTATTATGTGTACGCTAAAATGTAAACGCGACCTCGTTTGAAATCCCGGGTAACTTTCTCGGATAACACTCGATCCCTGGTGGTTAATGATCCAGCGCCTTACAGATGAGACGTCATCCAGGAAGAACAATATGTAATTTGGTATACATTTGCGCCGTTTAGAGTTGAGATTGCAGAAGACAACCAAGCGACTGAATCCCGATATCCCCTTAAAGTGTTTTGATCCGGATAGAATTAGATAACTTTGTTTATCAATGAAAACCAACAATAGACTCTTCTGTAATTCAGAGATCACAGACGATTACACTATTCATTATTCAATGTATGTCTGAATTTGTCCTATGATTCGGTCAACCGTAAACTGAAGATGAATTGTGAAATGGAACTTAAAATAATTCTGGCTAATCCCAAGGGATGTGACCCATTTACAGGTTAATGATCACATAATTCACCTAGTTAAAGAGACACTCTAACTTTCATCGAGATTTAATCTTTTGATATTAAAACCTGTGATAGGCGTTACAGGTCGTGTTCTTATAGTAGCCTACAACCGGCGTGGATCTCCCTTGTCAGTGGTGCAGGACGGTGGTAAGACAAGGGGCAACGTATAGTTGTTCGGATGGGACAAAAAACCCAAAATAGGTGTACAGATTGGCGTGCACGTAAAAGAACCCTTGGCAGTAGAGTAGATCATTAAACCCCATTTGATTTCATTTCATTTATATAATACAAAACAATACCCCACCTCAAAACATTACTGTCGTTGTTTAATTAATTTACTTGTGAAATTACGTGATAAAATTCGTTACTTGCCCGTGGGCCTACGTTTGATGACTTTCTTACTTTAATAGAAAATATATTATGTTGAATAATGTACAGCGCAAACGACATTGAATCTGGTTTGCGTATTCGGTACATCGGAAAGCTTATGTTTTCTTTCTTCTTTCATTCTCATCTTTTTGTCTGAATTAGATAGACTATAAAGTAAGGTTATGTGTTTAAAAATAGAAAATAATTAAACTCTGGTTTATATCCACTTTTCTTGAATTTAGAGAACTGGTTTGCAAATAGCACTTGCTCCAGGGAGTCTAAATTTGATCATTATTCTGTTTCTCTTCCATACTGTCGATGCTCAGCTCGAGAGAGAGAGAGAGAGAGAGAGAGAGAGGTTCACTATTTTTGAATGGGGGTAAAAATTGTCTCAACTTATATTTCTTTCCTTGGTTGTAATTCGAGGGTGACCAGTGTCTTGCACCTTAACACTCAAGACTATGTCGGAGATGTGGGGTATCAGACTTTCGGGCGTTGGAGAACTAACACGCTGGATGTAGACATCTGTGTTATCTATGTATGTGTTGACTTGAATAGAGCCGGGTTACCTGCCACACACACCCTCACACACACGCACACACACCCACACGCGCGCAGAGAGAGAGAGAGAGAGAGAGAGGGAGAGAGGGAGGAAGGGAGAGAGAGAGGTAATCCCCTAATCTAATCATTTTTTGACTAACATGGTAAAGTTACATTTCAGTAATTCGCTTGCACTTATATATAGGGTTCTTTCTTTCTAAAGAAGTGGTCCTGGAAAAACCCCAACCAAGTTGGGCAAGCGACCCTATACTTGTTCACGTACATGCTTAGAATCAAAACACTTCAATTAGAATACACATGTAGACAGTAGATATTTTACGCGGATAAAGTTTTCGGTTAAAAGTAAGAACTCCTACTTTTTTTTACCCTGGAAACACAGCGCCTTTAACGTGTTATGATTTTCCTTATTCATCATACGTTATATAATTTTGTATGATTTTTTTTGTTCTTGTATCTTGATGAGTTGTCATCCTAGTAATCAGTGTATTGATTTTTGTATCTTCCGAGCAAAGAAAAGATTGTCCGATAAAAAGAAACAAAAAAACTCACCCAGTTAAATGATATTACATGTACGGAGGCTATACCACCATACATAATACTTGTCGATACTAGGAAATTCTTGACAAAGTATGCTGCAATACATGGCCCGTGGCTTTATAGAAGAATGCTATTTTTTTCTACTTCTCAGATTAATAGCATGTAAAAGACGAGGAACTTGAGTTCAAGGACAGCGTAACATTTTCTTCCATACTAACCAGCCATTTTGATGTCTTTTGAGCAAAATGAAAACGAGTATGCAATGCAATGTTTCCAGGATTTCTGAAGTGCTGAGGCGATTTCCGAGGTGCGATGTGCAGGGGGGTGGGGTGGGTGTGGGTGTAACGCTATATAATCCCTTGCAAATTACAATAATAGTATTGTGAAAGTTGAATCTCTATTATTAGCGTTAAAAGGTTTAGTTTCACTCAGAACGATATGACGAATGTAAAAACAAATCAATCTACATGTAAGTTGATTCCTATCTCAGACTGAATACCAGCCATGCAGATTTCTTAATACATATTAGAGTGGATTAAGCCATGTGGAATTTGATGGTTTCCGAAAAATGCAAATGAGTCATACATGTATTTACATTGTCAGACCCCCCCCCCCTCTCCGCCAATTAATGGTGACGGGTTGATTAAACATGAAAGACAAGCGTACACCATACAAACATACATTATACAAGAGCCAAATCTTGTATAATCTTAAGGCCTGAAATGCCATATTAACGAATAATTAGACATTTTTTAACATGAAAAGACCATAATCATCTCTCGATGCCATTTTATGTGTCAGAATTTTCAATGGATTTGTACCCGATCTGTTGTTCAACGCCAGTTGATGATTAACCGCAAAACTAGATAATCGAGACTTTGGCAATTATCGTGACAGTGGTAACCATGATAATCGAGGCTACAATGTTTTTAAATAAGGTTTTCGACTGACATTTAAAATATGAAATATGTATGATCTATATAAATAGAATATTTGATGTCATATAGATAGGTCCAACTGTTTTCATATACATCAATATGTTTCATCTTAAAACAATAGAGATTTCTCGAGACACAAATTATCAATTTGCCGGAATCTCGAGAGCCAGTAATCGGAAACCTGTGCACTCATTGATCGTGATTCATAAATTTAAAGGACCATACGTGAAGGTATTTCGTTGGAAGGCAATCATTGGTACAATTCGTATTGTTTCTATGCTCCTGGACCAGAGCTTATTTTAGTAGTGAATATGAAAATTATTATTATAATAATTTTTGAATTCATTTTGAATGATGGTGTTAAATTAAGATACATCTTACCAATAAGCATCCCACCAGGGTGGACATCAGAATCTATGTCTTTTATTGTGGATGGTCATAAACTATGGCCAAGTGAGTAGAACACTGGCTCACTTGTCTGGGGGTTGCGGATCGATCCCGCTGTGAGCCGAGATTTTCTGATATGTTTTCCCCTTGTAAGTACTGTAGACCTAAGTGCCTGAGCAGAATGGCTGTCTAATCGTGCGGATAGGACGGGTCTGGTTAAACCCCATTCCATTTAATTATTTTGTTATTCTGGCAGAGTGGGGCTTTAAAACACACATAGGCTGTAAAATCAATTGATATCCCACCCACCTGAAGGATACGATCTGACCCAGGTTTGTTACAACCACCTTGGATTGATTTTGCATGGTTTTTATTCGGAATTCACACAAGGTCCCGTCACATTCCACCAAATGCGACGTGGTCTAATTTATTTTAAAGTTGACTCAAATAACCATATGCGGGGCAGTAGAATGTCGATTTTCTGCCCAATGAAACAACCCTTTAAAGTAAATAAGAACTTACGACTCGAGCCACTTAAATGAATCCATTGTAATTCGATGTTTTTTGTAAACATTGGCTGTTGACTTCTCGGTAAGCTGGATTGATTTCTCCACGCATTTCTGCTCAAATTTCATAACCAAGTGTGCATACATGTATGTGAATAGATTATGTCATTTACCAGTTGGCACACTCCGTATCATATCCCTTGTCACTATATTTGACTTGTGTTATATTTGACTTGCGTTATAGGTTATAGTTACTTTAACCTTGTTATATTTTTCATATTATTCGATGATATTCCAGACGAAATTGATTACGTGGTAGCTGTATTAAATCTAAGCAACCACTATAAATATACTGGAATTGTCATTTTGAACAACGCATGAAAATTATATAGGATTATTTCGCGAAATAGCGATATGAATTTCGGCGGCTCGATCCGAGAGGAATTATAAATATCAAAAATTGCCAGTGGCATGTTACTGGAAAAATTCTTACAATTTTAGGGCAAACACGCAATGACAAACCGGTCTGCATTGGACCTTACACTATTGCTAAGACAACCACAAGGCTCGATACTTAGAGAAACATGTATAACAAATTTATATTCCATTAAAAACTGATGTCAAGGACTATAATAATGGTGTGGCGAACTCTATTTCAACTCTTTTTTAAATTTATTATTCCATAGCAACAAGAAGTATTTGTATACATGTAAAATCATGACTAATAATTATTATGTTTTAATGTATTAACTATTAAAGGCAGAATCATATTTTGTAAATTTTGGTTTATTACATGTCTCTATAGCAGTGTTTTCATGCCTGCAAAATGACATTGCCACAAGATTATAACTGAGACTCTGGAACCGGTCCCATCACTGACGAGTAGCGGATAAATATCGACTTGCTAAGTGGTTGAAGGTGTCAACCTGTTTGTCTATGATATCACCCTTGGTAAAAGTGGACGTTAAACCCCAGAAAAGAACGAACGTGTCAACCTGTGTAAAGAGGCTGGTACGATAGCTTTAGATAGCCTGTGTGTGTACTTGGTCGTTGTTCTTTCGAAAGATTCCCGCATCTCTTAACAACTGTTTCATGCGGCATAGCTTTGGTACCGACGGAAGTACTAATTGTAACAGTATCTGTATACTACTGCAGACCATAGCCTTTACACGATATATCTGTTTTGTTTGTCTGTTTAGGGAGGTGTTACCTTTAGTAGACAGATTAGCTTCGTCTACCCAACATGATTAGGATATCCATTATGCTTATGTAAGCGGAAAAGGGTTGCGCATTTAGTCAATAGTAAGGACTTGGGTACACTACAGTGGTATAACTTTTAGCTATATTTTCTGACGATTAGGCGCATAAAGTACTCCAAATGGAGTGGGTATTGTTCCATGACCATACTACCAAAAAAAAACGTTTCAACATATGAAATGAATTTAAATAAAGTGGAGTTTAATTTCCTACTCTTCTGCACCTAACATGGGTTAATAGAAGACGGGCATACGCCCTACAGTGTCCTATGAGGGAAATTTTGCCCGGGCAGCGGCGCTACGGCCTACTCTTATATCGAATTCCAACCTTTCAACATATGACAACGTGTACTTGTACTTTTATATTCCCTGAAATTGTGATCTATAAATTTACTGACATCTGCTTGATGTGATAAACCACAAAGACTGGCATAATAGTGGGTTAGGTGGTTAATTACAGAAATCGCAGTAAAAGGATTTTGTTTTCATAACAATTCACTAATTAATGATTAATGAGTTGCTAATTGATATCTGGAAGAAGAACTACATTGTATTGCATAAAATAATATCATCAAACAAAGCTAAATCCTATTGATTTATATAACTTGCTTCATTAATCAGAAATTATTGTGTATACGGTTACAATAAGATCGTTTCCCATTAATCTTTGTGGTAATAAATAAAACTGTTTGACGTTATCGGCAACAGCTCTAAATTTGATTTAAGCGTGAACAATCGCCTGATTTAATTACCACAACTAGTTACTAATCCCAACATTCAGATTTTATGAACAACAATTCCCTCTTCTTCCGTGTTACAAAACAATCAGTGTCCAAATCCATTATGGCGCCAGAGGTAAATCACAGACGCGCTCAGTTCTTTAACATGGCTAATATGTCTGGACACCATAATGGATTTCAATTCAAGTACCAGTATAGACTTCCAATCTTGAGTATTACCGGTACATTATTCTATTTCAGTAAGTTCAAGTATCATTTATAAATTGGAATAGATCATTTAGGGGTTGGCATGACACAATTGCCTCCAATTTTCAGAAACACCATCAGCTTTTCAGACACGTCTGATATTCCAATAAAAAAAGTCTGACTAATAATATTAGCTGGGTAAAGATACGAAATAAGCGAAAGAGAGAAATGCGCTTCAACGGCCACTTAAGGTATATATTTAAATTGTTTTTAGGGCCTACAGAAAACCGGGGTTGGTGGGAAAAAGTGGGAAATACATACATCAACTTGAGCTCTGAAGGGATTTCTAGTTAGATGGTAAAGTTTGTGGGGATTCCGATTTTATATGAACAGTGTTCTCATAATAGAACGTAGACTGACATTTCCAATCTTCATTCCAGCAAGTTTCAAGATACATAGAAAAAAATAATAGTGAAATTCTTTGTTCTTTCCTATCTTGAAGTATAACAGAAAGATAAGTCAAGTTTCATTAACTCTGAATTCCGTAAACATTAAAAATGGTTTGTTCATTATCATACGTTCTCTGAATTCCGTAAACATTAAAACTGGTTTGCTGATTATAATACATTCTCAGAAACAATTTAGTACGTACGATAGTACTACCCAGGAACCGATCGTGACGTCACCACCGCCATCTTGTAGTTGTGACGTCATAAGCGAAGTCCTTCAACCGATGTGAAATAAAATTGTCCAAGAAACAAGCATGCCAAATTTCATGTCTAGCGTACTTTAATTGACGGAGCCATGGGCTTCTTTCGAAGAGCGTCGCCCAAAGAAGACTCACTAACCAGGAGGTTCCATATTCGATCTCTACGTGGGCCGAGAAATTTAGTCGGGATTTTCCACGTGGTGCCTGTCAAGAGAAAACGTATAATCGTTCGGATGAAACGAAAAACGGAGGTCCCGTTTACACATTCGCGTAAAAATCCCTTATTAGTTTGAAGTAGATATAAGAGTTGTCCGTAGCGCCGCTGTCCTGGCAAAATTTCCCCCATAACGCTTGCATGTAGCAGAATATTTCATTTCATTTCCCCCAAAAGATGGCGTTCATATTTTCAAGTTATAAAAAAGTTGGATTTTGTCCGCATTCATATTTCTACTAAGAAGACTCTTCAATTATGGTTGACAGAGCTAACAAGGACTTGTAGTACAGATGTATGTTACCATGCTTGTACAGGGAGAGATCTTTTCTTTCCTTTCTAAATGTGAAGAAATAGATGGTATTGCTGGCAAATTGCTTAAAACGGAAAGAATTGAATAAACTGTAAAACACTATATATGTGTACACACATCTGCACACACGCCGTAAGATCCACCTCCCCCAATGATTTCCATTAATTGTATCAGAACACTGTCGCCTTTTTCTTCCTTCCTCAAAATCCAGTAACGTCCGGTTACCGCGTAATCCCAAATGGCTCAATTCGACAAATCGTATTTCTTGAAATTAACGAGAAAACATCTCAAGACACTCTTTTGAATTAATGATGTGGTTAAACCACGAAAGGACATGTTACGATTGTAAAAATAGAAATAGTTTATTTTACAGACACTTCAGTCACATCACAAGAACTAGATCGTGTCGCGAATCGATCCATCATACTTCAGGATGTAATTGGGCCTGCTATGGTCAGTATCAAATTTAGAAACTTAAGAACAACATTTAGTTAGTGTAATAAAAATATTCTCATATACCTCGTAAAAGTAATTAGAATAGTAACAGCGAATGTCTCGTTTATTAAATGATTAAAGTGTTCATGGTAGTAATAAATGATTTGCAACCTCACCATGCCAAAATATGGTTGAAAAATAGAGTTTTTAGACAAAGCACAATCAAAATTACGTTTATTAAAAAAATCATTTTTGCTTCAAAAGATTTTCCTAATCGATCAATTCTAACTTAAGTTATGATCATTTAAAGATTACATTCGTTGCTGTTGGTTTTACACCACTTTGTATTTGTATTAGATAAATAAAGTAATAATAATCATTATATACATTGAATGAATTATATGTTTATAACCCAATATTATTTGCGCATATCGGATCGGATATTCCTAAATTACGGCCCTTGATTGTACGAAAAATCTCGTTTCTAGCTTTTATCCTATTAAAAAAAAACAAAAAAAAAAAACGTTTGCATATGTAGTTGGGTTAAATTTCGTGAAAATTGGACAAAACTGCCGGATCGTAACTTCCTTGATTATGGTCCCTGATTGAATAAAAAATTGCTTTTTTAAAGCCTTTCTTTGTAGGCGAATGGCAACCGCTTTTTTGCCAGGCAGTTGACTCAATAACGTGTCATGTATTATAATGAGTTGGAAGTAACGATGTCGAAGAGATACCATGCTTTAGACCATTCTGCCATATCGATAACCCGATTGTACAGATTAGTTTCGTAAAACTCACTGTTTAGTTTCGTAAATATAAATGGTTTGAGCGATGTCTTATTCGCCTGATCAGAAAGTTAACAAGTTAATGAACGATAATGACTTTTCTGTCGTAAGTCGAGACGTCTTACAAACTATTGTATAATTTACACGTTTAGCTTTTACCTCGTCTGTTCTGTAAGCCATACAATTACTGACATTGGTGGATCTTTGAATATTCTGAAGACTTCCATTATATCTCCGACAACAACCACTTTTATTTTCGTATTTTTATTAGAGTTGGAGTCTGATCAATGTATTTTTAATTAGAATATAAATACAAGAAATTCCGTCATATTACACATGCATAGCCATAAGGCTTTATCAAGCCTCAAATCAGAGAGTTTCATATCCTATCAACTTTAGAGATTGACAATTATTGTATATGACTCATTGGACGCTCTATCTGTAGATCGTTTATCATAAAGATAAGAATACCACAAAACGAGATATAATTGTTCCTTCCTTTGTCATGAATTCCTCAGAAACTACACTAGAGGAAACATGGAACGGATGACTATATATACACGTTGTAATGAATTCCGTATTATGTCAACGCTTCTTTTTACGGGCACACTAAAGGGACCTTGGTTTTTTTGTTTTATCCGAAAGACTAGACAATGTGTCTTGAAGGTCCGCCAACATGTATCTCGCGCGGCTTCGTTTTAATAATCACAGAAACGAATCCGTTGTCGCGAATCATTTGAATCTGACATATTTTATTTTATTGAAATAAAGATGGACTAATAACTTTTGGTTAATAAATAATTTACAGTGTGGGGCTTTAAATGAATCTCATCTAAATCATGTCATATACCAATGATAGATTAGCTTAGCTTAGACATAGCTTGGGCATTCATTTATGAATACAGAAAAATGCATGTTTTCTTCAAAGGAACTGTTTGACTCGAATGACACGGGTTCGAATCCACGCGTGTGCCGAAAACATTTTTCGGAATTTTTAAAGTCGATTCCCAACTAATCGTTCCAAGGGACCAGAAAACCCTAGATAGATCCATATTGACAAGAACACAGTATAAACCCTTAACAGTTGGAAATCGAAGAAGAATATAGACTGAACCGCCACTAGCTGTGCAGAGAACCATATATTTGACCAAAATAACCAATGTATTGTATTGACGAGACATCCAAGTCTCATTCCATTCCATTACATTCGTATGAATTATAGACATAAAACCAATCAGTATAGCATATATCTCAGTATTTATCGTCCAGACGTATAGTTTATTTGATGCTTTAAACTCGCATCAGTTCGAAAAACACTGTATCATAATTATTTAGTGAGTTAAAAGAGCTGGAGGCCATGCAATTAATTAGTTGTATTACCCCTAATCCATGTCTATTTAAAACAAAATACGTATCATTTTCCACATCATAAGTCTGGAATCCTTAACATCGTGATATTAATGTTCATTATAAATAAAAAATCGTGGATTATATTTCAGTGTTAGGCAGGAAAAGTCGACCAGTTCTCCTAGAACGTTTTCGTGCGTCAGTGAAGCCTTGATCTACATATTTCTATTATTCAAACAAAAAAATTAAAACGTCTATTTCACTGATTTTTTAAAGGATCCTTAAAATATTACTTAAAGATGTATTCCCTTGACAATATAATCGGTAATTATACTGTACCCAACACCCTGACGAAATATATCCAATGCACCCAAATAACTCAATATTGCTGCTTTCTTCAATATATCTGATTAAGTCAGGATATCTGTTACGTTCCGTTCCGTTTCATTTACTTTGTTGTACCCCGTCAACATCCTTGTTCGTATGGGTTTGGGGTAGCGTGTGTGCGCTGCACCACAGGCCCGTATCTAGCGGGGGTGCATGGGGTACATTGCACCCCCAGAAAAATAAGGCGTCCCGAGAAATGGCGAACTCTCAAAAAATTTTTTGCAACTTGTCAATTATAAAATAATAAACGTGATGATGATCACACAGTGATGCACTTAAGGCACCGATCAGTCGGTCGGTATTAAGGGTGCCCACACACTAATGGGTACCTGATCCAAACACTCCTATATCGCCTATGTGCAGGCAATGGGGCACCTCCACAGGGGCGGATCCAAAGGGCGGGGCCACTAGGAGCAACTGCCTCCCCTGAAAAAAATCTACTATATAAAATCGACTCGTAGTTATCACCAGTGTTTCCAGCAGCGTTATTTTTCAAAATTTTCTGAGGGCGAATCCCAAACGTGGGTGCCACCTCCATAGGCAAAATGCCACTCCTATCACCTCTGTCTGGGTGACATTATAGGATTAGTTTTGGTCAACCTATCCACATTTGATAGGGCTTTATGGGTCTTTACATTATAAGAGATTCACGTTCTGGTCGCCCTATCCATATCTAGAGGACAAGATGATTCTTATTTTGGTGTATTTAACATCAAAATGAGAAACAACGCCACCGAAATTGACACACTGGATCCCTTGCTAGCGACTTTGATTGTGGCTCCAAGTGCGTTGAAAACCGCGTTTACCGTTTAATTTTCAAAATTTTCGCGGGGAAAACTCAGGCAATATATTGGCGCCCCATCCACCAATCTGTCGCACCCCCACTTTTAAAATCATACATACGGTCCTGCTGCACCATAAGGTCTGTCATTGAGTCAATTGGCGTGGTTTCGATTCCCAGGTTGTGCGTGACAACGAGTAGGGTGGCCTGTCCACTGCGCAAGCGAAATTAAACAATATGTTAGTCCCGAAATGACCTAATTTGTGTCTAGTGGACGTTAAACCTGTTTTCTCTCTCTCTCTCTCTCTCTCTCTCTCTCTCTCTCTCTCGCTCTCGCTCGCTCTCTCTCTGTTTTTGTATACAAGGCTGAATATTGTGGATATGAATACTTGTCTGATATAACACTGTCGTTATATTGCAACATAGTATAAGAAAGAGAAGATAAATAAAACGAAATCTTAATTAATGTTTTCCTCTTGCTACTTTCCAAAAGCCGAACAACCGTGTGTGATCCTTGTCGTATTTTGAAATGGCTGACGGATACCGGTCGTCGCAAATTACACTTGGGACTTATGAATTTAGTTTTCTTGTTCATACGAAAATCCGTATATCCCTATAAAATGCATTTGAGACCAGTTTCTCTTGAATGATCAGGTTTTCAAAATACCTGTATAGGGCTTAAGAAATAACTAGGTCTTAAGATATTTTAACCACATTGTCAATATTATGGCTGGGGAGGGCTTTGTGTTTATTGAACTAGAGTACAATTTTGTTATACACGTTAGTTAGAACGGGGAATATTGCGGTCATGCTCAATGATGTATTTTGCTGCGTCGTTCAAGTTTATGTCAATAAAACATGGCACCGTGAAGGGGCTATCCTCACACTAGATTTAGAGATTGCCTCACAAACCGTACAATAGACAGACATTAAGAAGTCATTCACGACTCAAACAGGTTTGCTTAAGGTCAATATTAGTCATATACGGGCTAAATCAAGTTAAACTTAATGAAAATCTTGTAAATTGGATTCGTCAGAGTCGATCAAGTAAATTGAATCTTAAAATACATCTATATCATCGGTTTGTTTAAAACATGTGCATTATTTTCTCTAAAAAATATACTTGGAAATTAGTGTCAGTCGAAATGTTGTACGGCAAGTAGCCACGTGACTAAATAAAATCGTATTGTCAGTCAATGCTTGATTTAATTTGTTAAGTCATGTTGTAACCACCATCTTAAAGCCGTCTGATCCCGATTTCAATCCAAGAATTGGTTAAAGAGGCTACTGCTGGACAGATTTTCGCTTGTCGGTGAAACAAATTTTCGATTCGACTTGAGTTGATCAAACAGTTACAGTTCATATTAGGTTTTGTACCAAAACTGAGGCAGCTCTGTCTTTCCATCGTTAAGGAATTGACCATTTTTTTGGGAATAAACTTAGTTTGACGTCCTACTGTTCTGTATACCAAATTTGGGCTGTCTGTCTACAGTTATCGCCACTGGAGAACAAACATTAACCTAGTTAACCGACATTTTAAGTCCTAAATCGACGATTTTAGTCGAAAACACTAAGCATACTTTGAGAATTTTGTTAAGTATTTATTCAATCTAATTAAAATATAGATCTATATTTCGTTTCGTTTTTTATACTTTCGATGGCCTACACTCATGTAGATCTAACTAGTTATAGTGGACGCTCACGTTCTATGACGTCAGGTATCAAGCACGGGACATTTGACCCGATAACGTCAGTCATTCGATTAACCAATTAGCGATCGCCATGCTTTTCAAAATCCACTTGTGTTTTGTTATGATTTCTATCCGCTGGTGTTAGTATAGACGTCGTTGGCTGGTAATATCTACCCACAGTTCCACGCATGAAAAGGTCAAACGGTCGATTCGACAGACCATTTGATTGGCTGACCCCTCATTTCATTCAGAACACCAGTTAAATAACAAGTCCTCCAGATCCAAGAGTAGTGAAGACAAGTAAAAACGAAATTTTGAACTATAAAAAACGAAACGAAATTGGATCTGTGTTTTAATCAGATTGGTATTTATTCTGCTTCCATTTAATAAAATTGAACATGTTTATTTAGTGGTTGTGTGTATGACGGGTGTGAAACGGTGTAGAACCGCATCACAAAACAGTATAGCCTACTATACTTTGGATATGGCTCCCATTTAGAGCAGGGATCTTTTCTCAAAGTATAAAGTAAATGGATTTCTGCGTGCAGAATGACTGCTCTATTCTGACTGGGCTAATGAAGACGGGCATACCGAGTGTTATGAGGACAATGTTGCCCGAACAATGGCGCAACGGCATATGCGAATTCCAACTGCCAAGGGATCTTTTACGTACATGCCAATGTCTTTACGGATTTGGGGTTTTTCGTCCCACCCGAACGACTATTTAATTTAATGAGTTTTACGACTTGGAATATTATTCAAAATTACATGTGCATTTAATTGAATTATTTTTTTTCTGATGAAAGTAATAAAGTCCTTTAAGCATAGCCTACACAAAAACAAGCATCATGTGTGACGACCACAAATGTAATACCATACACAACTGATCTCAGGAAATTGAGTACTTTTCTTAGAACGCGTCTAATACTCTCATATTATCCATTAAGTCTTTTAAAATCTACACACTGTCTCGAAGATGATTGCCCAATGACTCCACATGACATATCAATTGCTCGATTTGCGAAAAGATTTTAAAATATCTTTACGATATAATATTTATATTCATAATATTTCACTTACAATTTGAAAATCGCTTTGTGGGATCCCTTTATTTAAGAATTACAGTCTTCCCCATTGCCAATAAATGATCGGTTTATAAAAGTATCATGTCTCAAGCCTTTGACAGTTTGTCGAGAACGTTCTCATAATCCTTTGGGTGTCCATGATGAGTAGATAAACCTAATTTCATTTCATTTCGTTTGCTATAACCAGAATCGTGTAAACAGTCGCTCAAAATATCAAATAGATTGTATACGCATGAGGTCGGCTCGCGTCTACTGTTAACAGAGGCTAAGTAAGGGTTAATGCAAAACGTATTATCATGTACAAGAAAAGTAACGGAAGTTGGTATATGATGTTTAAAAAACGTCTATTACTCTAAACTGTTGTGTTTGGAGGTAAGCATGAATTAATCGAGTTATCGATTTTTTATAAACACGACATTAAACATTAGTCTCCCACTGCCATCTTAATTTACTCACATGTCAACCTTCGTATAATCTCAGATTTGTAATTACAACTAGAAACTTGTGGACTGGTCAATTTATTTAAAGAGTCTGGACTTAACCAAAAATATACATTCAAGGTAGGATTCATTTATTTTGTTGATAAAGATGCACTGCCACACAGTTTGGAATTATATCACGTTCACAATGGCCCTAGATATAAATAAAAACTCCTCGGGCACCACTGAACAGGGAACGATTCGTAAATTGAAAGTTAAAACGCTTGGGGACCAGACCGAGTTTGAATGCATTGCCCGGTAAAGCTGTATTGACAAGTCACACATCAAATCGAAAAAAAGTATTATTATAGAAAATTGTTAGGTTGTCTTATATTTGTGTCGTTTCTGAGAGAGAGAGAGGGAGAGAGAGACAGAGAGAGACAGAGCGAGAGAGAGAGACACACACACAGAGATGGGGTTTAACGTCCACTCGACACAAACTAGGTCATTTCGGGGCTAACACATGGTTCAATTGTGTTTTAATAATTCGTAAGGGTCTTTGGAAGTGGAAGGAAACCGAAGGGCCTAGAGCAAACCAACGTGGTTACACAGGCGACCATATTCCTTGTCACGTACAACCGGGGAATCAAAACCACACCCCCAGTGTGTCTTTTTCTAATATACAGTAGAATACTGACAGATACTGGTGACGTATATATCATTATTAGCAACATAACCTGTCCAGTACACAATATTCATCAATTAAACCGATAGTAGATTTCTCCGTCCACTTACGGTCAACCTTTCATCGTATTCCGGTTCGCAGCTGTTTGGCTTACACGTTTAGATCAAATTGAATGTGAATTGAACCATTTATCCAATTTAAACGAGTTATGGAATCAAATAGAGAAATCTAATGTGTCTGCTTCTTAATCAATTAAAGAGAAGGAAAATCTAACGTGTATAGTGTAATATTCCGGGAGTTTTAGCTCAGATCTTAAAATAACGCGTTGTTTAATAAAACGACAGTCGGGGAAAACCAAATAATTTGTTGACAGAAAACAACCGAGTAGAAAAATCGAACGATCCATGAGTAGTCTGGCAATGTTTTTTTTTCTTCACCTACACGTGTGGATTTTAGAATAACACTATAACCTCTAGTTAAATATACTTTAAGTTTATTTCAAGCTGTTTGTAGACTTAAGGATACTGATAGGAACATGTCGATCTTTAAACGAACTTCCCAGTCAAGGCTAGACGAAGTGTAATGACCGATTATATATAATCTTGTTCGACCAAAGTGTGGATTCCCTCTAGTGTCTGTGTAAGGCTGGGTCGCCTGGTTTTTGATATAGATTATATCAAAAACGCCGATAAAGTCATGATACCCAGGGGGTGGTATTTTCTTCTTATATACTTAACACTATATTTATAGTAAATACTCGATATATCAACATTAATATGGAAATATATGTATATTATGCAATTAATAAATAGGGTTGGAACTAACGCGCTCTTTCAAGTTGGAACGTTTAGAGTGGACCCCATATACCAAGGGAAATCAAGAAATTTATTTTGATAGATTAAAACCTCTAAAACTGCAAAGACTAGATGCAGGGGGCAGGCTAATTGACCATTTCTAGACATTTTTGGTGATCTAACGGGTGGGGGCAAATTGTACAAAAATTACACCCCGTCATTTGACTCGACTTGAATAAACCTGAAGGAATTCAGTAGTTATATTATGGCTATATTGGTTTTTAACACCGACTAATGTATATCTTTATATGACCAAACGATATACTGGGATCATATCAGAGAGAGAGAGAGAGAGAGAGAGAGAGAGAGAGAGAGAGAGAGAGAGAGAGAGAGAGAGAGAGAGAGAGAGAGAGAGAGAGAGAGAGAGAGAGAGATGGGGTTTAACGTCCACTCGACACAAACTAGGTCATTTTGGGACTAACATATGGTTTTTAATTTTATTTCAATAATTCGCTTGCGCGTAGGGGTCTTTAGCAGTGGGAGGAAACCGGAGTACCCAGAGGAAACTCACGAGATTGAGAAGGCGCCCTTATCTCCATGCCACATACGCTCACACCAGGGATCGAAACCACAGCCGCAAGCCAGAGGCGACCGGCCAGCTAGAGCTCGAAGCGCGCTATCCCAACCCCCCATCATATCAAAGACTATATAGTAAAATATACGCAAAGAAGTTAACCCCATAAGTCCCTCAAGATGCTATCTAAATTAAACCAAAGTCTATTATTGTGTGTACCCGAGGCAAGAAGAAATGCTGAGAAGATTCAACCCTTTCCTATGTTACTCCCGGGAGTATTACCCCTTGTGTGAATACTAAACATCGACTACCGTGGATGATGAGGTCAGGGCTAAGACGCATTATATATATACCATCGTCAAATCGACGTCATCATAAATGGTGAAAGAAATAAGACACGCCATTTCCTGTTTTAAATCAAAAGAAATCCATGCCACCTTTCAGAGTGCTGTGAAGTTTGCATCGAAATGTCAGTCAATGGCAGACTTTTGAAGGTTAAAAAGACAGTGTCAACAGATTAAACTGCAAAAGTGAAACTAAAATTAGTACACTAAGCGAATGCCGCTTGATATCATGAAACAGATTTATAATCGCATAGATATTGTTCTATCAGTAATCGATCAGATCAACACAATAAAATACACTTTATTATGACTTCAATTACCTCGGTTTAGCTCCTTTCGAACCTCAATGCACCATAATAGTCAATTTTCTGTATTTAAATTTAACATAAATAATGAGAGTTGAAATGTGTTTCTAATCGATTAAAACAAAAAAGAAAACTATTTTAGATGTTAATTGACATCGATGTACATGAATAGAAACGGGTTATTCTTTAAACCTTAACTGAAAATGGCTGACGTTATATAATCAATAGAAGTAATGCAATTAGATGTTCATAACTTATTAGAATTAGTCAATTTTTGGACCAATATCTTTACTATTATTACTACTCTGTAATGTGTATAGTCTTGAAGCCTATGGTCTTTATTCTGGATCGGTGGACCTTATGTTATAAACACGTTTTATTTTACCCCAAATCAAAGAGTACACGCTTATATAGAGAATTCATCTGTAATCGAATGTAATAATATATGAAATTGTTTCATTTTTTAAAAAGAACAATGGCAAAAAAGAAATCCTAAACATGCCATTTCCAAAAGTTGTAACATCTTTGTTCAATAACTTAAATACAGGATGCTTTATTAAGATAGTAAAACTATCAAAATTCTTCGCCGGCTTGAAAAACAACGTATTCTAGTTCTATTTCTAAAGAGAATTAACTAATTGATCACAAAAACTAGATACTGGCTTCTCAAAACATGCAATTGCTGCTAAATTATTATCTTTCAAGCATAATTTCATCTCTGCATTTCCCTTATTGTTTGATCGAAGTGTAAAAATCCGAATTCCTCAACATCATGCATTCCGACAAAGAAACCGTATACTAGTGAATTCAGTTATTAACAGTTGAGATTATTTTTAAAGATGCATTATGAAAGAATCAAATCCACCTACTGTTGGGTCATTCGTGGGCTTTAAATGTTATATAAATCAGATATTTAATCACATTACAACAAGACCATCCGATGGTTTAGAAATATACGCCGTATCTTTACGTTAAACGATAATATTGCATTATGAAATAACCAAATCTGCCTATTGTCGGTCTTTTGTGAGGGTGTAAATGTTATATAAAATATTATTCACATGAAATCCAGACCATCAGATCAGCTAGCTTCGATATTGGAAATACCCGCCATATCTTACGTTAAACGATAATATGGTGGCACTCACGGTGACAACTTATTAAAGGACTGAAATCGCGACTTCTTTGATTATCATAGCAGTGATACTTAATAATCAAGAGTATGAATTATCAATCGATCTTCGTCGGACACAACATTTAGGAAATTTGTGGTTATCATCAACACTTCAAACATTCACATCTGTTTTAAAAACAAGAAAGTAAGGTCTCTTTAATCGCCGTTCTGTTTCAACTCTGCATGTTCCACGGCTATTTTTTTATGTGTAATTCATATATTTGTGTTTAAGTTCGTAATATAGAGAAATATAATACAAAATTGTGTCCTTATACTATAAAAGCAAGAGAAGGCGAGTTGTTTATCTATATCTTACATAATGTCTCTTTAAACTTCACACTGTACATCTCTCTGCATATGTTTTGCTATGCTTAATGCAATTTAACTGTTTTACAAACATTTAAATTCACTTCACAGCCAATGTCTTGTTTGATACGTATATATGTGTTTAAGTTCACAAATAGAGTAATGTTATACATAGTAAACGCGTGTTCTTATTACCTGAGGTGTGAAGCTGATCGCTTTTCAGCACAGAAAGTCATGTTTGCTCGAGTATTCTGGAACCAGAGAAGGGAACTAGAGCATTAGCTTAATCAGACTTTCAAATTCATCATTTTATTAGATGAAAAAATACAGTATCAAGCCACCATTTAGCTCGTCCATCGAAAATTTCCTGAGGGAATTTTCCATTTAAAATATATAACTTGGTACAGCCACAATAGCATGCATATAAATGTTTTTCCCTGTGGAGCACGGGCCAGGTAGTATGCTTTGGAATATAAAACCATTCACATACTCACGTATCGATATTTCTCCGACATCACCACCAGCTAGCAGCAGGCGCAGATCTCAGCCCACACAAGCTCTTTAACCGAAGAATTTATAACTTGTATTTAGATTACACTCTCATTTTTAAGGATGACGTCTTAATCCCCCAGATACACACGAAAACAAAGGATTAAGATTAAAAAAATCGCCTTGACTGTTGTCTTTTAACTGGTTAGAATCGATTGGCTTGACTGTTTGATTACATTTACACTATGTGTGTGAGGGTGTGTGTGTTTGAGAGAAAGAGAGAGAGAGAGAGGGTGTAAGGGTGTTCTGGACTAACAAGTCTTTATTCCTGTAATTCGCTTGTGGTCAGACGTCCTTTGCTGTGAGAAGTAACTTGAGAGCGATGAGATCAGCCATGGGGTAAGGCATGACCGTACTCGTACCCACGAAAAGCTTGAGATTGCAATCACGATACATGACCCATTAAGTGACCATGTGATCTAAAGCGCATACGTTGTGCCCCAGACAATGAAGTTCAACCCGTGTTCAAAAATTCCCGAAGGTTCTTCTACCACCGCCATGTTTTAGTGAACACTCAATCAATTAAATCTACCATAATATAAATTGTTGGTATCAAATTGTCTATGGCGTGAAATCAAACCTCGTTATATTATTGATATTATGTAATAAAACATTTTGGTTTTAAGTTATCAGTTATTATGATTGATGGATTAAATTCTCGTTGATATGTGTACGTAATAACCTGTTTATTTTACTTTATATTAGTCTGGAGGCTACATTATACTTTATTTGATTATATATCATTTACTTATTGAGAGAGAGAGAGGGGGAGAATGAGAAGGTGGAGGGGGTAATGTCCACGCAACTTTCACTGATCTTGTCACTACTCGGCTAACATTGAATTCAGATGTCTGCGTTACTCCGTGTACTCTACGGCTTGGTATAGAACCATTGGGTAGCATGGATAACAGGCCTTCTGTTCACTGGGCCACTCAATACATATACCAAAAACAAGAAATACATGTACAACCAAACAACGCAATTGTATACCCATAATCTAATGTACCTAAATATAATTGTGTGAACGTTTACCAAGTGTTATCAGGTATTCTACAAAATTGCTTGGTACCCAACATACGTCATTTTCTGAGGAAGAACCTTTATTAACCTTTTCCTGTGTTTCGGATTTTGTAAAAGTCATCCACAGTTTGTTTTTATGATTTTTAATTTCAGGATTCTTTGTGTAGTTTATAATTTGTATTAATAAGGATAATTCGATATACTTATATTCACAATACTGTTAATCCTCAACACGATATGACCATTACTTTGTCTCACAATAGTTCATTAATTCATGGCATTGTTTACAAGGTGTGGACACAGAAACCTTTTCTATTTCTTAATCAGTTCATTTAAAATGAACACTGATATAAACTATTGCACGGACATCTTTGGTATCGTACCGTTAGTGACAATTTGATCTGTTCTCTTTTTTATTCGTGCCTTTGATGTTTGCTTTTAAGTACAGCCGCTAGTCTCTACTTAGACGAGTGTGATTGATGGATGAATATGAACCGAGCTTCAAAGAAACAGTTATGCTATGATTACATGCAGACATAATTTATATACATATCAGAATGATTTTATTCTTATAAAAGCAAGTCCCCAAGCATAACGTCTCTTTAACTTGACACGTGATATAATTTTACCGAGTCCCAATCAATTATTTCATATAATATTATGTTCGTTGAATTCGGATGAATGTGTTTTCTGATACTTAACAGTGGGGACATTAAACACCTTTTATAGTAATTAACCCACGCGCATTCAGATTGTTGGAGCTATATTAAAGTAGCTAGGCCTCTAACTCAATATTATCCAAAGTCTTACACTTTGAAAACACGAATTATTTGTCAACATTGATGTTATTATTTGACCTTGAAAAGGTAGGCTTCTGATATCCAATATTCAAGGCAAAATAGACATTTTACCATTGGTACACGAATCGTGTACCATAGTGCGTTTCAGTGTCATTTGTAATAAGTGACCAGAAAACAAGGAGGCTAGACATATTTCACAACTCATGTCAAACGGCGACGCCATAACTTATCTGGAGAGCATGCGCAATGGACTGGAATAACCAGACGCTAGAAATTTCTATTTGGTCGAGACTCATGTCGTATTTCGCTTGACATAACGGATTTGAAGTTAGAGTTAAAACAGAAACAAATAAATGTAAATCAATCATATACAATCAGAGTACATTATTATATGTGTTGCGACCCATTTGGGTCAATTTCTAGGTCCCAAATATTAGCTCCCTTAAACATGACAAAACTCTGAAGAACTTTGCTTTTACTAGATTGACATCTTAAGGAGCCAAGGCAGTTTGCTAATTTTGATATTATATTATTAATGTTGCTATTCCTTGTATAATTGTTTTGAAAGATAAGGTGCTCAACAGTACCTTAGTGATTCAAATTTAAGCTCGATTACTGCCTTGAATTAAATCTCCAGTACCCTGCTTACCCTAGGAGATGATATCCTATAACGATGAATCAACTTTTAAAAGATCCACATTAAATTGAAAATTGTGTTCATGGCATCGCCATTATTATTTGGAAAGAAGTAGAACCACTAACAGTCACTATCTATATTTTGCTATAGAATTATAGACGCAGATGAATCATCTCCTTTAACCAAACTGCAGAATAATAAATGAACTTGGGTCACTCTCCAATAACCGATGTTAAACTATCGTTTACCAAGGTTAGTATCACGATGTACATCCCACGCGTACCAACCACCACCACTGTTAATCCCGACACAAATTACATAAAGATTTTTTATTTATCGGATCACAAATAACAAGTCAATGTCCAATTTTAAATAATACATAAATTGTGTTATTAACCAATTCCATCACTTGATAGGCCCTGTATGAGCTAAGGTTAATGGGATATCTTTTTTCCTTTCCTTTCGTCAAATTGGTTTAAAGGAGCTGTGCATCTTTGATTTTGTTCAAAATGAAATAGCTGCTATACAAACCTCCTATGTCTGTATGTTGTATAATCCTCAATATTTCAGAAAAAGGGGTGAATAAATACAGAGTTTAAAACCATATACAATCCAACGTACTTTTAATAAAAACAAACATTTTGGCCCACAAATTATATGGCCGCTTAAAGTTTATGTTGGTTTCTATCGACACCGGTATCTGTTCGTGTCTTAGAGAAAGACAATATCAATAATATTTCTGACAGCCCTCATTGTCGGATGTGTCTAATTACTTAATATCAACAGTTTGGACATTAAAATGCTACAAATTTTTGACTTTGGAGATATATTTGCACGATCTAGTTTGCAGTGCCTTTAACACTTAAACTTAACCAATTCGCCAATCCATTTTTTTTCTCAAAAATCAAAAGGATCACATTCCTTTTAAGCTCACAGCCAAGAAAGGCAAAGACAATTTGCATTTTGCTCTCTTTGATACCGTTTACGACAGCCGTAAAATGGTCGTTAGCGTTGCTTTACGTGATTGACAATGGCGTGAATGGTAATAATGAATAGATGGGAGATCAGGGGCGGATCCAGGATTTTCAGAAAGGGGGGGGGGGCGTGCTGCACCAAGTTGGGAGTGCGAAGCCCGACCCATGATTTTTGAGTGGACAAAAATGCCCACAAGGACTAATTTCATACTGGTACTGTAAATTACGATTTCCAACCTAAACTGTTTTTGTTCTCCTTTCCCGCGAGAATATATGGAGCTAAAAATTGTTCGCCACCACAAAAAAATGGAGGGGGCGTGCGCCGGGTGCGCCCCCCTCTGTATCCGCGCCTGGAGATTATTTTGTGTTATTTATAATAAAATATGTCTGTACACGCTCACCACTGTACATAATAAACTCACTTAGTGTTTTCTGTGAAACATATATTTAAAATACCATTAAACGTGTGACGCATACGTCAAATATTATAATATACAGGACATTAAAAAATTGAATTATTCAGTTGATTTGTTGAATACGTGTAACATACATATGTTACCGATCATATTCCAATGCAGGTGTTTTGTTTTCATTTTAGGTGCCAATTGGATTAGTTGGTGAATCCTTTCCAAGGTAAGAGAAATGAGTTCTGTTATTTTCTTTCGGGCGAAATACGAGATTATCAGTTTTTACTTCATGCGTATATAAACGATGGAATTCAATAAGCCAACAGATAAACTTAGATATATTACAAATCAGCATGTTTGACTTACATACACATGTATGTGATTATGTTGAAACATTTTGTTTTTCAAACATTAATGTTTAAACATGTTGATGTATTATTACCAAACAACTCTTTCAAGGTCTTTGTGTTATTTATTTGGCTTAGGAAAATGAAAATGCACCAATCATGATAATGAAGACATGAGCATTGAGGGGAAAACTTGTCTGGGCAGCGACGCTACGACCTGCTTTGATTTCGAACCCCAAGTATCAATGATTCTTTCACGTGCATGCGGGACTAGACACTGTTCCTTGCAGTTCAGTATTTAGAAAGACATTGTGAACTGAAAATGCGTCCAGATTGGACACCAATTGCAGATGAGAAAGTTTATATCCAACCCCTACCAGTACCTATTATATTCGCTGAAATCATCCGATAGCCACCATTTGATCCCGATTGAATCCAAGCCCCAGAGGTTACCAAATAGTACATTTTCGAGTGGATTTAGCGGTAAAAAAAAGATATTATACAAAACATGAAAATGACGTTCAGCGACTTCCACATTAGCGTATTGTCCAGAATATGTTAATGATGTTCAGTGACTTTCATATTAGCGTATTGTCCAAAATATGTTAATGATGTACAGTGACTTTCATATTAGCGTATTGTCCAAAACATGACAATGATGTTCAGCGACTGTCATTTTAGCGTATTGTTCAAAACATGAAAATGATGCTCAGCGACTGTCATATTAACATTTTGCAATTTTTATGACGATCATTACAGTGTCGACATAGTTACATCGACTAGTTCTGATATGTCACGAACAAAATCCATTTTTGTCAAGCTGTTTGTTTCATAAAACCTTGTATTATGGCTAAATGGAGTTCTTGGTTATTGAAGAACACCCGTTTATCTTTGAGCATTAAAGATACGAAACTATTACAAAAATCAAACGCTTAAAAAAGTCCTTTTTTATTTACAATTTTCGATTACTCATCTGTGAGCAGACTTGGGTTTTGTTTTAATGAATCGTCTAATAAAAGCTTTTGGAAATATGGGAAAAAACTTGACTTGTATTCCTCCAGCGATCGTCTTAATTATTGTGTTGATAAGAAACTCCATTCGCAACACTGTCAATTTTAACTTCAATATACTGAAAGTGCTTTACTTAAATAGCACCTTCGTTCATTTTGTATGGAAGTCACGGCACCATGTCTTAAGATACCGCCCGTTAAGTGCATTGTAGCCTTGTAATACGAAATTTCATTTTACATAAATGATACATTACTTCTGCTCGTGTCTGGTGATTGATTGAATGCCCTTTCTTTGTTGAAGGAGATCTATGTACTTTTTAAAAAGTCATCAGAACTCAATAGTTGTGTTGAATTGGGCAATCGGTACACGTGGCTATAACATTTATTAAGCTTTTAACGGATACCGTGCACAAAACAGGATGGATTTATCTTATAAGACTGGCCGTGTTTATGAATCTTAGACCGATAGTAAGGTATTATATGGGTAATATCGGATGGGCTTTCACTGTAAGGCTGTACATTTTGTTCGGCTCGCTTTATTCACAGAGCCGCACGGACATGTTCAAATTCTGAATTGAAGAAAATATGCACTTGAGCCATATATACCTATTTCTATTATACCTGCTATCTTCTTGAAACAATAGAAGTATAACAGATGTAGA
This sequence comes from Patella ulyssiponensis, assembly GCA_963678685.1. NCBI lineage: Eukaryota > Metazoa > Mollusca > Gastropoda > Patellidae > Patella > Patella ulyssiponensis. Next base: position 57,111,860 of record OY783229.1, read on the forward strand.
TATATTTACCTGGAACCGAGTTCAAACCGTACAACTAATATCTGATGTACCGCACCAAGTGTATATATATTTCTTGTAAAACTTTTAGAAGGTGTATTTGCATAGGGTAGGGCCTGTATTTTAGTAGGGAAAGCGTGTTATTTTAGCAAGAAATATGAATTGTTAAAAGAATCTTTGTGATAACATTACAATAACTGTACGTAATATAAATCTTATATCCAATCTTGTGATCAAATTAATGTGTGTCAGTTCACAATACATTACTCTGGATATTTAAAGACTCCTTTGTAAGTTTTAGTAACATTTGCCCGGCCTGTTTACGTTAAAGTAATAAAGTATGTACAATGAAAAAAATAAAAAAAAATAAAAAAATAACATAATATGAATTACTTTTATATTTTCATATTTAAATTTGGGGAATGATTTCAGAAGCTTAAAGGACAATATTGGCGCCAGTCATTATCACATATGGGATAGAACTGATTAAACACTTTCCAAATATAATATTAACACAGAGATCATCGCTACCATACAGGAGTAATAAAGGATACATGAATCGGAAGTGACGAACGCCAAAGAAAAACATGAGTTATCTCTCTATGTGAATGACTGAAGTGACTAGTGATGACAGATAAACGACCGAATTTCTGCTCACTAATAATTCCTTAGAAGACAAAAAGTTGTTATATGGGACCGCAAGAGGATATCTGACGATTCAACAAAGTAATTAAATGTCATAAGATAAGAGAACACGGGAAAAATAGAAATACTCCGTACATCCGCTTGTTTTTATCCATTCTATAGGGGAGACCGGGGCACATTGAACCATTTGGATAAACTGATATTCTAAATCTTTTGTTTTTATTTTCAAAGATATTTTTTAAAAAATCAAAATGGATCAAGCCCTTGTTTATATGGATTGTAGATTACACATACAAGAATTTCTTAGGCTAAACAAATTATTAAATGATATATAGTCTATAATTCACTGGGGAACATTGAACCATGGTTCAAAGTAACCCGCTGACAGTGGTTCAATCTGGTCGTTTCATGATCAAAATTTAGAAAAAAAAAAATCAATATGCCCTCTTATATGGATCAAACCCCGGTTTATCTGGATTGTATAGATTAGACATGTATGAAGTTATGAACTTATTTGAAGTACAAGAATATCCTAGGCTAAGAAGTTAACATGTATGGAAAATTTTTCTCTTAAGCGCTTTTTTGAAAAATTCACTGCCTAAGAAAATAATTGACAGCATGTGGCTTATTGATGGAGAAATGGGTCTAAGAAGTTATCTCATTTCTGTATAGTGTTGGGTTGTATAGTATTATTTATAAAGGATATATCCATGGTGGTTCAATGTGCCCCGGTCTCCCCTACCTTATAAAAACATGGTAATGCACGGACTTTTTCTGTTTTTCTTTCGTGTTCTCTTATCTAGTGGCAGTCAGTTCTTTTTATGAATTGTAAGATATTCTCTCACAGTGTCACACAGCAACTTTAGGTCTTCGAGGGAATTATTAGTGAGCAGATATTCGCCCATGTATCTGTTATCACTAGTCACTTCAGTTAGTTAGTTATATAGAGGAATAACTCGTGTTTTCCTTTGGCGTTCGTCACTTCCGATTCATGAATCCTTTATTACTCCTCTATGGTAGCGATGATCTCTGTGTTAATATTATATTTGGAAAGTGTTTAATCAGTTCTATCACATATGTGATAATGACTGGCACCAATATTGTCCTTTAACTCAAGTCTGTTGTTCGTGTAATACAGATCTTGTGAGCGGTGAACTTATTTCTAACTTATTAATTGGACATTAACTAACATATCCAGACCATAATCAACCCTGGATCGCATCGCTAGTCTGCGAACTTTGGTGGATTGTGATCCGATTTACTGCAAAACTTTCCCTTTCGATTTGATTATTAAATCGATAATCGAAACTATGCTTTTTACCGTATCGATTTTAGTTGATCGAGGCTAAGCGGAAATTTCACTCGGATCATAGTGGATCAATTTGACTGAAAATTTCAGCAAAGTGCCTTTACATTAGGTTTTAACTAATATAGTGACAAGTGCCAACTCGTTAACTAATGTATCTTTAATGATATTCATTACTGCAATCGTAATGTCATTAATTTCTTTAAATAATGTTCACTATTGATAAAATTAAGTACTAATAAAACAATCTAATATGAATAGAAGCAATTACTTACGTAATATTTGTGTAAGTTTTTTATTAAATCAAAAGTGTTATTGAACGCTGCATATTTCACGAAAGGAACCAATTTCACGATATGAATAGTTATGAAGACACATTTACAAGCTTAGCGTGTCAGATCTCTTATACTAAATTTTAAAAATAAATGCGACTTCTTTTTATAGGCGAGTAATTTCCTGTCTGTGACAGTAGATAATTCGGTCTTTATTGAGAATAGGAAAATTATTCATTCATGCCATTCTTTAAACATCTCAGAAGGTTCCATTGCTAACAAAATAGCAGCGGATGATCGATTTACGCTGGCATTAAGGTCGAATATATCGGCCAGGGTAATAAGAAATCCATAGATGTTTCTAATGACCACACGACACTATATAAGAGAGAGAGAGAGAGAGAGAGAGAGAGAGAGAGAGAGAGAGATGGGGTTTAACGTCCACTCGAATTCAGACTTTCAATCGGCGGTCACCGTCAGTGTCGCCTGTCACCATTTTATCGTTTAACGTATTTCTAAGTCATCTGGTGGTCTAGTTGTAGATTTGATTCTTTCATGCATCTTGAAAGAATAATCTGAACTTAACTGTTAATAACTGAATTCTTTATGGGAGTGAATGATGATAGGGGAATTCGGACCTTTATTTTTACATCAAACAATTAAGGAAATGCAGGAATGCAATTATGCTTGAAAGATAACTATTTCACAGCACTTGCATGTTTTAAGGAGCCAGTATCTAGTTTTTGTGACCAATCATTTAATTCTCCTTAGAAACAGGACTAGAATACGAATCTTTTCAAGCAAGCGATGAATTTTGATGGTTTTACCATCTGAATAAAGCAGACTGAATTCCAGTCATTGAACTAAAGTATCATATTTTGTAGGTGGCGTGTTAAGGAATCCATTTCAGTATCGGGTGTCATTAAATGGTGTTTAACGTCCACTTGACACGAACTGGGTTATTTCGGCCTGCACAAACGTATGGTTCAATTTTATTTCATTAATTCGCCCACGCGTAATTGTCTTTCGGCAGTGGAATCGAAACCATACCACTTGACATAGTGGCAACTTTATGATCTAAAGCGCACCCTATTGTTCATTTGGCCACCCAAGACCCCGTCAGCCACCTTGTTAGTAACCGGGCCAAATCAAAAATTAAAGAAATAGCTTTCCGATCGTTATTCAGTTGTTATATATAGATCTGTTGTGGAAATAATAAGTGGCGACATATTAATATTGCTAATATTGTGACTCTGGCAATGCTTTTAGAGACATGATAGAAGCATATAAAACATATCTTTTGGCAAACTGAATCCAGAATGGTATTAAAATAAAAAGAAAACTTCTGTTTATGTATATTTATTTATTCGGTGATAAATAATGAACTTGAACCATTTACATTTATATATAGTCACTTCAATTCAACAATTAATGGGGGTCGGGTAGACGCATTATCGAATTTTGCGGGTTCAAATTGATGGTTGTAGGCTAAAGCAGACAAAAATACCAATTCTGTAAGCTAAAGTAAAATCCCGAAACCTCAAGGGTTTTCTATACGCTGTCTATAACCCACAGCTAAGAAGTCCTGTTTTACACGAATCATAAGTTATAATATTAGTACGTAATAAAATTTTACGAATTGGTTAAAGGGGCATAAGAGCTGACAGTTCTCGCAATAATAGTTAAAAATTGATAATAAAAACAAGATATGCTAAAAATTCAGTCAAACTGTTAGACCCCTATCGTCAGTACTAAAGTTGGTAAAGGCACGATAATAAACAAAATATCGATTATCAATTTATACGTTAAATTATCCATTAAAGAATTTATTCAAATCCAGAGTTGATTATAGTCTGAATAAGTTACTTAATCTCTAATTGATAATAATTTAGATAACATTTCAGGCCTAGATTAAGATCTACATCAGGCAGATTTAGCTTTTGCATAATGCATGTTTAATAAATGGATTTAGGAACGGAAAATGGGATTTTTTTAAAAAAATAAATGCAAGACTTTTGAAAAGTAGGATTCAAGGTGCTGTTTTAAGTTACCAAATATTAGACATTTTTTTGATATACTACCGATCGAGACACTCATAGGAGATGAAACGATCTCCAAAGAAGAATGAGCTAATCAAAAGAGCTTGTACCTCCTTTAGTGAGTAAGGTGGCGACCCGATAGCCTGGAAGTCCCGGGTTTAATTCCGTTGTTCGCCGCAAATGTTCCTGGGGATCTTGCTTCGTGGTCCCTCCTTGATAGGGATGCAGGTCAGAAGACCTGGCAAGGACAGTACCTATTCGTTTGGGTGGGACGGCAAACATAGGTAGCCGGTACACGTTGGCGTGCACGTAAAAGTACCACTGTCAGTTTGAATTCAAGTGTCGGACGTTTGCCCCGCTTTATGATCTCGGTAGGTGCAGAAAGTAGGACGTCAAACCTCATATCATTCGTTCATTCTTATAGTCTACCTCCTTGGTTATTGAATATTGTCAATATACTTTTATTCATAGTTCGTTAGTGGGTTGACGTCCATTTTCACCGATGATGCGATATCGCAGACAGTTTGAGTAGAGCGAGTCCACGACCAAGAAATACTATAGAATATTCAGCGTTAGATCTATTACTAAAGGTCATCTCCAGATTTGGTCAAATGGTAACGAGATCTAAACAGGGCTAGGGCTAACCCTTGACCTAGCCCTTACCCAAACACTAATCCCAACCCTAACCCTAGCCCTAGACGTAGCCCTGACCCTTACCCAAACACTAATCCACAATGTCAACAATCGCGTGCACTAACATCTCAGCAGCCTTGCCGAAATCCAGGTTCACATATTGTATTGTTTACAACCATTATTCTTATATAAACTGACGTTTGATTATAATTCATGCATCAAAATACGCCCACAATTTCCTCCACTCCATTATCTATAATCTATTTGCATTGATACTCAGATGCTCAAGACCGTGACATCAGGAAATAGTGTTAAAAGTCTTAAGTCACAAGCGTGGGTTTATGTTAATAAACACCAACAACAGGCGAGTACTAACAACGTGCGCCGTATAACCAAAGGGTCATATTAGTCAAAACCACCCAATTCTTGGCTCCGCTGTAAAAATGTGGGTACCGAGCCAAAAATAGTCAGGGCGTTCTGACTTGATTATCCTTATGAGTGAGTTCGAATTTTACCATGATTTTGTACGGATTTTATATCGGAATTTATGTTTCTTGGCTCATCTAAAAGGTATCTAATAGTTGAGGGATTGGAATGTCAAGATTGTCGACAATATTTCATCTAAAAAATTCGCTGACTTCATCGTAACAGAAATCTCTGCATCTATAGCTATTAAATCGATGGATTCACAGCTTTCCACCGTATACATTGACATGGTTAATCATATAGTTACTTCTTGGGTTTCCCGATACGTCAAACCAGTATTGATGACACTGATGACGCCATCGTGCAGTTTTAGATAGGACATTGCCCTCTATACAGCATTTAGTTAAAATCTAGTCTTCATGAAAATATTATAATATGAACTTCTACATCGTATTTCCTCATCATGTGTGTGTGTATCTGCGTGATTCGACTTGTTTATTTCACTATGCACTAGAATTAGCACAAAGAGAAAGCTATGACCAATAAAATACACATATTATACAGCCCTTGGTTTTGCCCAGTAATCAGTCGATATCTACGTAATTAAAACAAATCCCAAATTAATTTCACCAACGTATAGACTGTGTAGTAGTGTGTCGAGCATGCTATAATGAAGACGGACATACGCCAAGCAATGTGCTTTCAATCGCCTACACTTGTTTGAGTGGACGCCATTATTCAGATCAAAATTATATCCGGGTCTTAACCGAGGAAGTTTCTCTCCATGGATTTTCCAGCCCAGCATCACCTTTTTAGTTCTGCATGATAAAAGCGCCCCATCGTCAAAGTGGACTTTAAAGATCCCTTCACGCGTACAAACCGTGTGATTTGATATAAAAATATTTGAACAAAAACATATTCAAGCTAATTGACATTTCAAAAGTTTTTTTTAGAAATCTCTCAAAACATTTTAATTGGAAGAAAACTACACCATGTCGTGGGGATCTATGTTTACCACGTGACTTGATTGACTGAAAATCCTTTTCATATTGTATTTTTGTTGTTAGTAACTATCTATATACAATAGATATCGAAGCCTAAATAAATTCCCGGATTGTCTTGTGAGCGCCCCATGGGTGTTATTTTGGAATCCTGTATTTTCTTTTAAGATTTCCATATTTTTATTTGAAATAATTATTCGATAAATAATTTTGAGTGAATGTATCTTTAAGCATTACATATATAGTCGTATAAATCAATCGGCCCGAAATTACACTGAATAATCCCATTCCATTTTCTACGTAAGACTAACAACGTTATCAAACATGTCTGCGATCAGTCAAACAAAACTTATTAGATGAAATCCCGATTGTCCAAAGCTAATCCTGTTAACATAAATTTCTAAGAACGTATATGTGACAAATGAGCCGTCTCCGATATATGTCACTAAAACATATAAATAGAAAGTTCCAAGAAACCTATATTCTAGACCTGTACATCTATTTCAAATGAAATTGGGTTTAACGTCCTACTTTTCTGCTCCGACTGGTCTATTGAAAACGGACATGCGCCATACAGTATTCCATGCGGAATATTTTGTCTGGCAGCGGCACAACGTCCTACTCTTATTTCGAATATCAAGTGTCAGGGGTTCTTTTACGTTCCTTTCAATATATTCGCGGGATCTTGGTTTTTTGTCTCATCCGAACGACTGTAAGGGAAAGCCACGTCGGAAAATCCCAATGAACTTTCTCGGCCAACAAGGGTCCTCTAGGTTAGTGAGCCATCGCCTTACTCACTGAAGCACCGTGGATCCTTCAACTATGTGAATCTCGACAAAAATAAATCAGCTATTTGCATCTCGCATCAAGTTTATTATGTCCCTTTAAGGTGTATCGTAATTGCAGGATTTAAATAATTATGGACCAGGGGCCTGTTTCACGAAATTTTAACTAAGATACAATCCAAATTTTAGTAATTTGATTGGATACTATTAGATTGATTTTAGTGCTTAGCCAATCAAAACTAAAGTATCTACTAAAATTTGGATTTTATCTTTAGTTAAAATTTCGTGAAATAGGCACCAGTATTTTATTTTGATTTTGTATGGTCTTAAGCTTTGTCTGTAAAACGTATGATGACATTTTGGTGTTATAAAAGTACTGTCAGTGATATTGGATTTATCTAAGCCACAGGAGGAATAATATTGACAATTATACATGTTGGTACATAAAACATGGAATTATACTGGCGAGAATACTTTGGTGAATGGATAAATCTCGAGAGGAAAGGTCAACCGGTGCATGTTCTTGGCCAATTTCAAGGAATTAAAGTCTATTGAGTGATATTTATAATATCCGTTCTGTCGTTTTAATAATGGTAATTGCTTCGTCTTGTCAAATCTCTTAAATAACTTATTGGAGCCATGCACTGTAAATCGATGACTCTTAAGATCCTTGCTTATTTATGCGATCTCATGTTCGATTCACCCAATCTATTTACTACTCCTATCATTGACCAATTTCCCGATCTGTGCCATGTTTAATTCCCAACAGTCTGTATATGTGAACTCTTGCCAAGTAAACTGAGGTTAGAGAATATTTATACATGTAGTCAGCTTTCTCCAGTCTTCCGTCGAACATTCTATTTGACTGTTAGTGAAAAGCACTTAATACGGTCCATTAACTAATACACGTTTATGTACTAACAAAAATTATTTTTTAACGCCGTACCTTGCCCAAAACTAGAGCCCACCCCCATATCCCTTCATATTACAGGACAGGACGGGGCTTATCTAAAAGGTTACATATAGATTTCTTATGTTATTATAACCGCTAAGATTCTTCAAAACGACTAATTTATTGTTTAATTCCATCCGCCAATAATTCTTATTAAAAAAAAACGACTATATGTCATCCGTGGATGGGTAGATTTTCTCAGTGAAACAAGATCGATAATCTTACATTCTAGTTACCCATCTGAATATTGAAAAATAAAAAAAGTAATTCACCGTAGACCATAGTGCAGAGCCAGAGCGTCGAGTCGTTCTTTCCATATAATTACATTGACAAAATATCGAAATACAACAAATCGCAATTCCAGACTAATCTAACAACGGCTAGATGTTGCAAGACACACAGTCGTTGCTTCGGGAACATGAGTCTGCCTTAGACAAGTGTATTATCTGTTTATAGCAACGTATTACCTACCCAGAGCTGGATTTACAGGTTGGAGTCTTGGGCCGCAAAATCTAGGGGGCCCTCGGCCAAGTTTATACCATTTTATATACTAACACTGAGGCTGCTCAGATGTGTTTAAAACACCATCCTTCTCTAGTCGTGAGGGTGGGTGTTTGGATTGGTCCCATAAGTGGAATATCACAGGGCTTCTTGTCATCTATATTAGGCCACGCCATCTTGTCGTTTAACTCTTTAATAGTGAACAGGGGTTTTATACAAGTTTCTTTACAGGACCAGTGGAAGGACCTTAAATATAGCATACAATATAACACGTAGAATTCATTAGTGTAAAATGACGCGAGATTGAAACTTGGTCTTTTCTTTTATCGATCAGCTATATGGATAAAGATATCCACTAGTCTTTAATAATACTTGCAGGCTAAAAAAAATCTAAAGAAACTGAATTACTTTCTCCTTATTTTGCTGTCACTTTGAATGTGGCCAATCACGATCCTAATTAGAAATCTTATTGCTAATAATTCCACTTTTTCTTTTGCGTTTATAGTTATACCTAGACACAGTGTCTGTCATAATATACAATAGTTATCAGAGAGCAATGATCAAGAACCTAATTATTATAGTTACATGACAATGTATACAGCCTATTTGAAAGTCCGGACATGCTTTCATGTGCTGATTTCGACCCGGAACAGTAATTAATTTATAATAGATAAGAGGGAATAACATTCATATCCATAGACAGAATGGTCTTCACGACTTCCTGTAGCTAATTGTGATTATATATGGCTGATAAATGAACAAGAAATTTATATTTGGAAACTGATATGTTAAAGGCCACCACAATTCAAAAATTATCCCCACCTTTCATCCGTATCATTTCTTAGCTATACCATTATGCACGAGCATGCCCATTACATGAGGACTGTAAGTTAGGGGCTAGTTCTAAGGAGTAAATTATTAAGACATGAATATTAACGCCAAAGCTGAATAAACTGAAAGATGCATTAAACAAGGAAGGGAATCTACAATCTAGCTTTACCCTAACTTATACTAGTGCCAAAGTGATTAAAAAACAAATCTCATTTCGTTTCGTTTTTTATAGTTCAAAATTTTGTTTTACATGTCTTTACTACACTAGGACCTGGAAGAGTTGTTATCACTGAAGTGACGTGTTCTGGGTGGTGTGAGGGATTAGCCAATGAAATTGTCTGTTACGTCGAGTTTTAGGCGTGTTTTGCACGGAACTTTGGTTGATCCATTAGAAACACCAATGCTGGTTGATTAATCAAATATCTTAAGTGATAGGGCCAAAAACCGGTCTATGATCTCTGACGTGACCTATCGCTACAACCGGTCAGATCTTTATGTAGTGTAGGCCATCGAAAGTATATATATATAAAAAACGAAACGAAATATAGATTGGTATATTTATCAGATTGTATTAGTGGTGGGTGTCACACACACAGGCTTACTCGTAGAATAATTGAATTCATACAGCCATGATAATGTTTTGGTACGTTTTTGTTTTTAAAAATATCTCTCAGAATAATTTACTCCATATGTGGCTTGCTGAAACCTCATGCTAATACTATAACTATAATAAATCTGTTTCATGAAAGAATATAACTAAACAAGAATGTATTATTAGCATAAATTGTCAATCGTGATGCATGATAAAATGGTATGAATATCATTTGTCTAATAGAATGAACTGTATCAACAAGTATTTTCATGTATCACCAATCAATGTTTTATTCCTTCTCACCAGCCCTATCTGAATCACACTCTCAATAACTGTCACCTTTTCATCATGGAATAACCTCCTACAATGTGTTATTTCTACTTGCTCACGTTCTAGTCTTTATTTATAATTTCGACGTTTTCAAATAGAACGGCACCCACTCGAGTGATATTATCGGTGCTATTGGCCTTTCTGATTAATTTGGTAAATGTTCTGTTCATCCCACACTTTATCCCTAAATCTGATAGTGTTTACCAACCAATCAATATGGGGTTGTATAGCCACGATAATTTGTAATAAAATGATGAAAATTGTCAATTATTCGTCTAATTTTGCACGCACGGTAAATTTACTGTATGGTTTGTTCAATTGATTTATTGGAAATTCTGGTAGTCAGTTGAATTAATAGTATTGTCTGACAATCTGTGATCGTGTTGCTATCATGTAGTCAAATTTATATAATAACTAACCCTATACATGGCTTTAAAATGGGAGTAAACACACAAAATGGCGCTGAAGCGGAATATCAGATTTTTGATGTAGTCGAGAAATAGGTGTACGTTATTAACCGCTTCTATTTCTTGGTCGTTTGTTTTACCGTAGAACTATGGTTTTACAACGTTAGGGACATTGATCTCCTGAAAAGGGTCCACACATAGATATAATATTTGCATTTTATTATGCTCAGCCTTTGTTTTTTTAAAAAAAAAAGTAAGGGGACTATGAGTATGGGATTGTCTGTCTGCACTGGTACACACACCCTCCGTCAAATTTTAAGCTAGCATGTTAAAAATTTAGAATGAGTTGCCGATGAGCATTATTCAGTACAAAATAAGCAATTTGTCAACAATATGTATTCTTTTTGTATTAAGGAGGAAACCTGTTATAGACAATATCCTGTATTTTAAGTATACTGTTAATGTTATTGCTTGTTTTTGTTTAATGTTTAGTATTGCGATATCAATCTATCAAACTTGACAGATTTAGTGCAAGTATATTACACTTTTTTACTACATCATTTCTATGACTTTTATTGATCTATATAATATAACTGTAAGCTTATTTATCTCTAATTTTATTAATAAAAAGAGAAATTTGTGTGGTTTCTATAACTAATTAAAATCCAAACTGGGATTATTTTCTTAATATTTATCACATTGTCCTGCATTAAAATCGTGATATCCTGATCTAGCATTTTAAAGATCACGTGCATTTTGTATTTCATTTCAATTCATTCAAGTGAAAACCTAAAGATACATAACGGGAGATTAGGAGTTGGCAGTTCTCAGTAAAATATTTAAAGATAATATAAAGGTAATTTCCTGAAAATTTCAGTCAAATTGATACACTATGAATGGAGAACTAAGCAGTTGAAACTTCCACCTAAGCTCAATCATCATTACTAAAGTCAGTAAGATAAACAGCATAGTCTCGATTATCCATTTTTTTGATTTAATTATCAATGAGAGTTAAACAGCATATAGGATTCTGATCCAGGCAACATGGAAGGCTAGCGTAGACAGCGAGAGTTTATTATGGTCTGGATAAGTTAATTAATGTCTAATTAATAATTAAGACAACATTTCAAGCCTAAAGAAAGACTTGTAATAGGCAGATTTAGCTCTTGCATAATGCATGTTTAACCATTATAGAATCTATCATACGGTACTAACTCTGACATGTGTTTGACTCATTTTCAAGTTATTGGATTATTGATAGTGACTTCTGACTACATTAACATTTGATTGGTATAAGTCAAATGTCGTGAGAAATTATAATACACAATCTTTCGTTGGTGAATAAGGCCTCTGAATAGTCTTGGTAATCCAGCACTTTCTACAGACTGGTACGATTATCGGCAGTATAAAAACGATCGCATCTTTTTTCTTGGCTGATTCGCGAGAGGTTATGGATCCATTGCTGTAATTTGTTAAAGCGAGATTAGTTAATTTGGATAAAAGGTAAAAAAATAGATAATGAAAAGAAAAATATGCTGAAGAATTCAGTCAAATTACTTGCAGAACGGAGGGGCTGACAAGGACAGCTGTCTAATCGTTCGGATGGGATGAAAAACCGAGGAGCCGTGTACACATTGGCGTGCACGTAAAAAATCCCTTGGCAGTTGGAATTCGATATAAGAGTAGGCCGTAGAGCAGCCGCTTCCCGGGCAAAATTTCCCTCATAGCACACTGTATGGCGTATGCCTGTCTTCCATTAGCCCAGGTTAGGTGCAGAAGAGTAGGACGTTACACCCCATTTCATTTCATTTCGTATTTATATCTACATAATACAGCAACCATAAGCTGGCATCGAGAGTTGGTTATGGTCTTGTCATGTTAATTTATGGCTAATTAATAATTTATATAACATTTCAGGCCTCAAGAAAGACCTGCAATAGGCAGATTTAGCTCTTGCACAATGCCTAATGCCTATTTAATACACACGAACACCGCATCATGGAAATTGTGCCATGTATACTGCCTGGGACTAATATGCATAGGTTTACAGGCACATTGGGGAGATTTACTAGATTATTATTGGGGTTAGTTGGATTAGTGGGGCTACACATCAGACACCTGTAACGATATATAAATCGGAATAAAATACAAAACCAAACGAATGGAATTAAGATGTTAGATTGTTAGTTGTACGGTAGTTTAATCTGAACGTGTTTATTATAATATGTATGGTATCAATAACCTGTAAATAACTTTATTCACTGATAAATCTAATTCAATCAAGTTATGGTGGATCATGTCTGTTATATTAATTCCTTTAATATATCCCCGTGGAATGACGTGAGTATTTATTGAAGTCTGTTATCAAATGTGTTGTATTTATCAAGGGATTATAAGAACAACGGTTATCTATTATTCCTATTTAACACGGTAGGCTATATCGTTTTACAAATTTAAAGTCCATAGCTTAAAGAATACAAGTGATCACATCTTAAAAAAATCGCCGGCCTGTGTTCAAATGAACTTCTTTTAACGGTGCCAAGCTGAATAATATGAGTGATCTGATAAACGCACCAACTACACAGCGGCTGGATTATAGACAGTCATGGATATGCAGACACCAGTAAAGCCTTCGGTTAGCAAACTTGCTGACAATAACACAAACCAAGAATAAATGAAATGAAATGGGGTTTAACGTTCTACTGTTCTGGCCCGACTAGCTTAATGACGATATAAATGAAATTTTGCCCGAACAGCGGCACTACGGCCTACTCTTATTTCGAATTACAACTGCCAATTGATAGTTTACATGCACGCCAATGTGTACACGGGACCTCGTTGTTAATGTCCAATCATTACGACAAGACAGCTGTCCTTGTCAGACTTTCCAGCCTGCACCACTGACAAGGGGAAACCACGCTAGAAAATCCCGATGATCTTGCTCGGTCAACACCGGGAGCGAACCGGCGACCTCCAGGCTAGCACTTAGCCACCGTATCTCACAAAGAAGCCATCTAAATATATTTTGGTAGATTAAAGAGCAGTAGACAATTAAATTTTCGTTTACCTCAGTATTGAAGCTGAAATTTGGCGCACTTTTTATATGCAGTTTGAGAATTGATTGAATTACTCACTGAACAGAAGTAATGTCGTGAAGTCGCATTTCACAATCTGTTTGACGTAATCATTATATACCTAAAGGTTGGAGAGTTTATCTAGAAATACAGAACAATGCTAGTTTACAACATATTTTAATGAAGTTCTGTCCAAACGTCTCCTATGCTTCCGTAAGCCGTGAATCCGTGAGGATTTACACGATTCTGTGTCTTTCAAATAATTGAATCAGTCGACATTGAATCCTGTAGAGGAGACTATTAAGGTCAGTGGATTACACAATATAGGAACGAATAAATATCGACAACAACTGATAGCATCCATTTCAATTCTACGTCTTGCGTAATAATGAACAAAAAAGATCTTCAAAAATACATTATATGAGTGGCTAAATCTGTCCATTACAAGCCTTTTTCTGGCTTCAACTTTTATATAGATAATTATTTAGTCATTAACTCAAACCCACAATCAATTCTCTAGACCATCGGACAGCTAATATATTGATTAGATTAGACAATGTGGGCGCCACTCACGGAGATTTCTGACTGTAGGGTTGAAATGGAGACTGCGCTTAATATCATCTTGGTAATAATATTTTGGCCAATTCCTGTCAAAGCTTCGAACAATCATATCTTGGCTCATTATAATGTAATTTCAAATGTTCGATATATTTATATTCCATTTATATCTGTTTTAACCTATTATAGCAAGAACGAGAAAGATAGAGAGAGAAAAAGAGAGATGGGGGGGGGGTAAAGTCCATTCGCCACAAACTAGGTCATCTCGGGACTAACACACGGCCAGCCCCCACCCCCTTATAGCGAGGACGACCAACTCCTTATCTATATCTTGCATAATACACCTTTATTTAATTTATATTGAATAAAAGACACATGCTATGCCTATTCATAATTAATGATATAGTTGATTGCATTTCTTACACTTATTGTGTAATAATAAGAACAAAAACTATTAATTAATCAATAAGACACGTGCTCTGTGTTACTTACATTCAAGAATACAGGTAGGGTTGTAAAAATATATGTTTAATAAATTGTTCTATGGAAAGGATGAAATTAAAAGGGACATAATTAAATTATGTATCGCTCACACTTCAGCTGGAGATTGAGAAAGAACTGAGTTGTAAAAATCACAAAAGTTACTTTCGACTTGTCTAATTAAAAGTATATCTTTATTTCGTTTATGGTTCTGTTTCAAGACTGGATTAGAACTCACAGAAAAGTTGATGGACGTCAACCCGTTATGCACTCGACGTCAGTGAGTTTAAAATAGATTAAACAGACAATGCCTGTTCATTGGCTGTTTACAGTAAGCAAGTAAGAACACGACATGATAATAAAACTTGTCGGATGTTAAGTAACGCAATCAGAATATTTTTAGAATACTGAATATAATAAAGAAAAAAACAACACAAAACAAAAACAACAAAAAAGAAACAAAAATTGAATTGAAAAACTTCAAATATAAATCAGATTGTTCTTAGGCCCAAACCCAGAATCCGATGAGATACTTTCTAGTTAAGAATTTAAACTGTCCCACTGGTAGTCAAACAGGAAGCTCAATTCCTTTAATGTAGCACCTTTGAGTTGATTCTTTGATTAGAAGCAATTTATCTACAAAATCGTATTTAATATATAAATAGTTATTTCAAATAAACATTATTATACAAAAAAAGGTAATTTCGATAACAATTTAATTCCTGGTTTCACCCTTGTCATCGTTTTTCATCGTTATTTTGTCCTTTAGGCTTACATTTGTAATTCTTTATCTGCCATGACATGATAAATTAAAGCAATTATATTTGAATAAGTTATTTACAAACCGTTCTTAGTTACAACTGCAACTCCAATGATTTATAGTTATGTCTTTTAATCATTAGAAACATGTCCTCCTACGTGCAGATATTATGAAAGAATGTACATGAATGAATCCCCTGTTCTTATTCAAAGATACAGGATATACTCGTTTGTATCCCAACTGCTCTTGGCAAGACAACGACCTGTATATTAAACAATCATAAGAAATGGGATCGGGTTTAGTTTATGTTTTTAAAGTTAACGAGCGTACTATTCTCGTCTATGTCGTCCAATAGTAAGAACGACTTGGTTTACATTGGTGGGTATTCAAAGTAAACGATAATTATTAAACTATTTTCAAGAAGGCGAAATCTAATGTTGTACTAAGATCTTTGGCAGGCAAGATGCGAGTTTAAAAGATGACTTGTGCTCGCTTTTGGTGGCTTAGTTCTTTAACAAATATATTGCAGACAATACGTGATCAACAAATGTAATATTGCAGATAATACTAGACGCCATCGTTCAAGACAAATTTGAAACAAATCTAGACGGCAAGACCCGGCACATTGCAGAAGTCAAAATCCCCCAAATATAAAGAAAACGAAGTTTTCATAAGAAATGCCTATGGACAGTCCCCATTTGAATACACTTTTATTAAGTACAATTATGACAAGAATGCAATGTAAACCTTATATTTGGTGCTACGTAGACCTATTATCAGTTTTAATACCACGACCAGTTTCAAAATAACATACCCAAGAAATACCATTCCTATTATTACATAGAATATATCAACAACAATATCTTATGTAGACAAGATAATAATAATCACCTTATTATAACAGTCTGTGTGTATTAAACATATTGATTACAAATTATATAACCGCCTGTGTAATGTCAAAAACACATTGCCCATCTTCAGTGGCGGATATATCAATCACAAGTACATAAATATCTTATTAATTTAAACATTTTATAGGGTGTTTTGTCTGATCTTTCGGCTACTTCCGGCGTTTTACGGTGCCATCTCCCCTCGTCAGTGACGCAGATTGAGATGGTGGGGTGGGGGCTGGCAAGGATAATGTCTTGTCGTTCGGATGGGATCTGTTTCTCCGTTAAAGTTAACGACCCGTTTCTCCGTTTACGTTAACGATCCGTTAACTCCATGTTAAAGGATCGTTAAAAGTTAACAGAGCTTTGAGCACCCGTACCCTGGACGGTACAGCGTAATAGACGCTGTTATTCATGTTATGTGAACTTCCTGCCCCCTCCATGCGCCCTACACTTTACTTTACTTTATAATAATATGATATTAAAGGTAGATGAGACTATAGCAAATAAATGGTGGAGATCTGTCTTGAAGGCGTTGTACGGTCATTAGGTTATTGATTTAAACGTTGACAGATATTTTCATTGCTAATGAAAGTCCCAATTAAAGAATAATATTCGTGATGTTTCATAAGCGATCATTACGAAACTAAATGATTCTAAATCGACGGAATCTTTTGTAAAATACGAATAATCCATCTTAATACTGATGAGAGCGTGCGTGCCAGTTTCTGCAGTACAGTGTAATGTCGCCCATAATACCCTCATTAGATCTCGATAAGAAAAGAAAATCCTTGGTCTATATTTCCATGTTTTAATTATTTGCATATAGTTCTTCCATTAGTTTATCATAACTGTAGCATGATCAAGATATCAAAAGCTGAATCAAAATGACATTTATTGCCATTTAGATTGTGTTAATATGTTTACATAATCTGACTAATATTCACGACACTGACTATGTTGATATTTATATTTCAGAACAAAACATCCAGGCAAAATCAAACATGCAACATATACATGTATTGAAATTATGATGAATTTAAGTCATAAATTATTTATAACCTCGTCAATAATACTTCCCAATTTATTTACATCATGATAATTGATATATGACGAATACCACACAGACAACACCCGTATCAAATCTTGCTCCACATTTCCAAGAAGTGTAGGAGACTCTTAAAATCCTTACATTGATTTCATAGGAATCCGTGAAGCAGTTCAGAAGACTAACATGTCTAAAATTGTGCATTCAATGCGCCAATAACAAATCTGATTTATTCAAACGCAACCAAAATATGAAATTACCAACAGCTGGTTAGCATCCGACACCTATAGGACTGCGTTTGCGAAGATGGAGGGCGGTAGATGTAGGGTTGATTACACTTGGTTGACGAAGAACAGAAACCAGACTATAGGTCGTTGGCCAAGCTAAACTAAAGAATAGCCTTTAACACAAGAGCTCATAATTAATGACAAATTGTGAGTAAGCTTTCGTATGATGTATACATGTTAATACTGTAGTTCAAGCCCCCATAACATGCTTTCATTCCGTTTTAATGAAAGTCATATACTTTTTCTATGGAAAAACAATGGCGCCGGTGTTTGAGTATTTTGAGATTTTATGACATTATTATATACTTACATCTACATGTCTTACTGATATTAACCAGTAACATCAGACAACAGTTGTTAGAATTGCCATAAAAATAAATAAATCTTAAGATAACCGTTTTATATATAAAACAGTATGTGTATCTGTGTACTATCTTGGCTCAGACATTACTAATGATTAACGTAAGTACATCCAAATTCTGAAATATTGACATTAACATGCGCGTATATATGTAATAAACTTTCTCAATTATGATTTAATGGGGGAAATGACAAGACTGACAACGCCCTTTCTGAAATCGGATAGATCCAACTGTATAGTAGACACGGTATTCATGACTAAAAGGCAAAACAGACTTTTTAAAATAGGTTTTACAGGTCAAATATTCCAGATAAACGTTGACAAATAAGTAACCTTACCTAACAGGCAGGATGGTCGTTGAGTTTATATTGCCCTGTTGATGACATTTATATCTTATTGTGAATAAATTAGAAAATATGTTATTAGGCATCCGCTTTTAATTGATACATTCGAAGGAACCAAAAAAACCCATCTAATTCATTGGTCATTTGGAACCAACACAACGAAAACTTACAAGCTCTCGAAGCATAATGTATTAAAATTCGCAATGGCTTCTTGCAAGTTTAATAAGAATCAGATAACATGTTGTACAATTGTTTCTTAGGGAAAATAAAATATGAAAGCTGTATATGTAATACAAGACATACATAAATATAATTGCCACGATTGCAAGATGTCAGCAGAAGTCTGGGAGCATTATTATTCATTTATGACTTTTTTTATCCCATGATTTCATCGCGGCGACTGAATGAGAAAACCTGGATTGAATTTTCTGACCGTTTTGACAAATACGTAACCAAGAAGCACACTCGAACCAGTTTATTGTGAATAACAAATGATAAAGAGAGCAAAAAAGGGTATTTTACAAAGAAAACAGAAGTGACTGAATCACATTACTAGTTTTATGGCAATGAAACTGACAAAACATAACTAGACACAGTGTTTTAGCTATTTATTGTAAAATTTCAGCAGTCGTTCAGAAATGTTGTTTATGTCAACGAGTACAACTAGGTTAGCCATGTGAATTATCCAAATAAGAAAAAACACAATACTCACATGTATGAGGCCAATATGACAATACATAAATGGAAAGGAAAGAAACAAGGTTTAACATCATGGTTAACACAATACTGTGGTGATTTTGGGACTAACACAGGCTTTAAGGGTTATTTTGTTTATATCTTCGCGTGTGCAATGCCATGAAGGGAAGTTCGGGTCGCGGCGTTCATCGAATTCCAGCTATTGATTTTTTTTTATTTCCTTAAGTTCTTATCATCCCCTAACAACGACTAGGGAACATATTGTGTACTTGCCATCCATGCAGTCTCTATCCCACCCTTAACATGTGAGACCCGGGTTTGAGGAAATCCAGAGGTACCTCACGGACAACTGGGATATTCTTATCGAGAGACCAGTAGACCTACCACTCGACCCCCGCGTCCCTGATACGTAAATTATTGTGTGATAGGCTAAGCTAGAAAGAATAGGCATGATTTACGTATCAGGGCCGTGCTATAAATATAACGTGAGGCAATAGTTTAAACTAAATTTTTAGAGGTTGAACCCATTTTGTGGGAGATTACATTGACCAACAACAGGGTCACAAGTGAAAGTTTTAAAAAGGGGCGTCACATGTGTATTTTAGGTATAAAACTGGTCTCTGTACATATAAGTGCTTCTTGTTAGCAGTCATCATGGTTACGCATCCAATTGAACAATAGCATTTCTTGAATGAGTTAGTTAAAACGGATACGTAACTAGCGCTCTAAAACTAAGTGATAATCAGCTGATTGTAGCTCGTCTCTTGTGTCCAGAATAGTAACCCCGTTAAGCAAATCAAACGATAAAATCCGAATGGCCCAATATTTTAATTTGAAACTTTCAGGAGAGGAAAATATGATGTTTTTTTTTTCACATTTTGGCGATTGATATGCGTAAAATATATTGTTAGCTATTTGAAATTCTTAAACAAGTTGTAGTAGGTCACCATTATAGTGATTTCAGAACCTAAAACCGAATTGTTTCTATTTTTTGCTCAACAAAAAATATTTCGATGCGATCATTCATCTGATTCGGACATACATAGTATCTTATTGCAATTTCATAGAAAACGTTCCCTATTTATTTGTTATATATCTAAGCTAAACTAGAATGCTGAATTAAGATGATCCGAGGTCTTATTTCGAGTTATGATACAACATAATATAGACTGTTTAATTTTTGTTCGAAATATTAAGCGGGAGTCAGTTTATTTACTAATTTCAGTTTCGTTTTGGGTTAAAATCAGTCACATCGCGACACGATCTTGATTTCTAGGCGTAAACTTTCAACAAAGATAGATTGTTATCCCACTAAATAATACAATGGCTCTATAATAATATGTAGACCTAAAATCAACCCGCCAAACCTTAATAAATCGACAATTTTTATTGCATATTCTTTTATGATCTTTTAAAATTTATTAACATAACTTAAACAGGAAATGTACGCTATTTTATTGTAGCTGAGTATACATAAATGACGTATGTTAGTTGGTTAAAATTTAAGCGATAATATGTTATTCAGTGGCTATCGAAATTCAAGATAATGAATAATTGATTAGCCTTTTGTGAAAATTTATTAGACTTGAAAGGACCAGGCAACGGTAAATGTATAATATATGTAACGACATTGCTGTGATTGGTCAAGCAAAGCCAATTAAGGTTCTGGTTAATAGGCGAAATCAATTATTTTCATTATATATTGATAGTAACAACTTTAATGGTAGTGTATCTTTATTCTTTTTATTTGCTTTCAGTTCATAATGGCAACCGGGAAGAGTTCAACCACGCAAAAGGCTACACTAACCGTCAACCAGCAAGAATCGTCAGAGAAATCGGCGACAACGAATGGACCGCAACAACAGCCCGTTCGTCGGAAGTCAGGAATGTTATTGGAGCTACGAGATTACGAAGAAGACGAAATGTACGGTCCGGAAGCTGGTAACTCTTCAAGAAGACCCTCTACATCTTCATTATCAAGATATCGCTCGTGCCCACAATTAGCTTCAGCTTTATCAAAGCCGGATTCCCCAGGAAGCGATCTCCTAACAATTGATGAACCCTCCACGGACGATATTTCGCCTAATATCAGTCGCACGTTTCAAAGTCCAGATTCGGATCGGTCGTGTACACCGACTCCTCCGTCGTCTCCGGGTAGCCGCCGCAGTGATACTAGTAGATCAATACCAGGTAATACAACCCCTAGCTGGGACCCCTCATCTCCAAGCTCAACTCCCAAGTTACACAGAAGGGCTCGAAAGGAACATAAATACGACAGGATAGCGTCTACAGAGAGTGCTCCAAGGGAGGTAAATCTAAGATTACCTTTACGCGAAGACACGTCTTCCAGGTTCGACAGGCGACGTGAACGTGATTCCAAAACGTTTTCTGATTTATATGATAGCCCACCCGAAGTCAGTATTGACTATCGCGTTAGTGAAACGTCGGATGACGATTCTATAAAATATCATGGACAGAACCATTTACCGGATGACGGACGGGACAAGTGTGAACGTTGGTTACAGACCTTGAAATTAAGCAATGCCGATAGAATAAAATCTAGAAGTCAAATGCAACTTCCGCCTATGTGATGAAATGTGAATTTAGTTTTGTTGGAATTTAACAGGCATATTATGTTTGTTCTCGGGATACGGAAACGATTTGAAAATTCCACGAACGTGTAATTGCCTTTTTGTTGGATTATGTGGTACCGAGAAATGGTACAGCATGTGTTCTTGTCTCATGCAGTATATATCGTGTGTTCCAGAACGAGTAAACATACCCTGTCTCGTGCAGTATATATCATTAATAATTGTATAATAAGGAATTTAAAATGTTGCCGCTTGTCAGTGATTATAAAAATGGTGATGATGTGTTCCCAGTTAACAAAATGTGTTCTCTGTTTAAAATAATTTATTGTGTTCGTCTTTAGGTGAATCGAATGTGTTCACTGGCGGGTTAAGCATCCGCCTCGCCTTAAAATGTCCTCCATCGCTCTCCAAGCTGTTTACCAATGAAATTCCAATGACAACGGTTTCATTATCCCATACATCCAAAAGGCGTGTGGCAAGGACTTTTATCTGCGATATACTCTCTGTAGAAGTGGAAATCATGCCCCACGAAAGAAGGGCAACAACGCGGTAATATGTGACACCACTACACGTGAAGCCCCACGAAAGAAGGGCAACATCATGGTAATGTGTGACACCACTCCGTGTGATTCTACTCGGAGACCCTGTTCTTATTCCACAGAAAGTTGAAATTTCATAAGATTAATGTTCTGAAATATTTAGGACGCGATATAAAGATAGTTTAATTTGTTAAAGCGTTGGGTTGGGAATGGGGGTACGAGCAGGAACTAATAATGTTCAGATTGTAGGCCTATTCTAGACATTCTTACTACTTAGTTCAAGGCTGGCCAACACTTTTAGGTACCATGTGCCATATGTACACGGCGGTGTGAAAGTCGATCTGTAAATCGCCAACAACACCCGAAAGATAGGAAACTCCCCACAAAATGAGTTTTAATTTTCGGACTGTCACAGGCAAAAATAGCTACCGAGAACTTGGCTCTTTTTTGACACTCCCCATATCTTGGAATATTTAAATCGCTTATATTGTATGTGCTGTGATGTCTTTTTGTTTCTTGTTGAGTATAATATTTAAAATGAATATGTGAATACGAGAATTGTAAATAATAATAACCTGCTTGTATATTGGAATAAATATAATAATGAATATTATGGTCTTGTGTAAAAATAAAACCCCACAAAAATCACAAAAAACGTTGATTTTACACTGTATTATGAAAATAAAAAATATCTATATTTTGTGAAGCAGTATGAGTTAATGTCTTTAAATATCTGTCGATATGCCATAGTTTTAAGTATCCTACAAAGTTAAAGCATGATTTTGATGAATTTAGGAACAATGAATACATTGGATTCATGGGCCCGGGCCGAATGAGGTGGGGTGGAGTGGTGTATTGAAATGGGGCCTGTCATTCATACAGCTGACATTATGAAGTGTAAGTCTATAATTGTGTATTTAAACATTCCAGGGAGCTGCGGTTGTTCAGAGAGGAAAACGTTGGCTCTTTATCCTGGAGGTCCCGTTTTCAACCCCTTTGTTGGCCAAGAAAGTTCTTCGGGATTTTCCGACATGGTCTCCCCTGTGTAGCAGGGGAGTCTGGCAAAGGACAATGTATATTTATTCGAATGTGATGAAAGCCGAGATGTACACAGTGGCGTAAACGTAAAAGAATTCTTGTCAGTTGGGATTTGTTCATCCCCGCTTATTTCCCCGTAAGAGTTATTCCCCTTTATGACTGGTATGTGGCGTATAAGAAATCTTTAAAGTATTCACGGTTAGAAGTCCCCGTTATTTTCTGATAATTACTTTCACGTCCTTCTCCGCACCTCCTCAAACACTTCTAAACATTGTAATTTTCATATTTTAGTTCTGTTAGTGGAATACGAGACAGTGACAGAGACAGAAAGGGACAGAGGGGGGGGGGGGGTAACGTCCATTCGACACAAACTAAATCACATCGTTCAATTTTATTTCAATAATTCACCTGCGCGTACAGGTCTTTAGCAGTTGGAGGAAAGCGGAAGACCCTACGTACAACCGAGGAATCGAAACCACGCCAGTTGACTCAATAACCCACCTTGGGATACAGCGTGCACATGCTAACCATTCGGCCACCCAACCCTATAGTGGTGGCATACCAACGAACCAAAAGGCAAACAGAAATAGGGCCCTAAAAATCAGTTGCTTGTTGCTATTCACATATTAGGTGGCCCAGACTAAGCAAGTCCATTATTTAAAGTAGAATACTAATTCAATGCATTTTACACATACCATTAACTTTCCACATGTGGTACAATATGGATGTTTGACAGTATGTGAGAAAAGAATGTCAAATCTAGATTTTCAACACTTACAAGTCACATCACATCACAGTCCAGAAAAAACTTAATTTGACATGCCTTTTGAAAACTCGTACTGTGTGGACCTGTAATTTGGAATCAAATGAAATGGGTTTTACTTCCTACTATTTTGCCTCGACTGGGCTAATGAAGATTGGCATGCGCTAAAACTACTCGAATATCTGCCTCTAGTCCAATTCAGTGCCTGTAATAACTAACATTTTTTAACAAAAAAAGGGATTTACGAATTTCAAAAACATCCTTAAGACATCCTATATATACATGTATATTTATATTCTGATACTCCTTTCATACCACAAAAGTGTAAATTGGCTATAAACAGTTAATCAGGCATTTTTGTTCAACTATGTCTTAGGGACGTGTACACTAGTGTCTGCTCAGTTTACTTGGTTCTGGCAGGAAATCAGCGGAACTTAAAATAAAAGAAGAACGTCAGTAGAATAAAATGTGGGCCAATACGTTAACATTGGTTGACTAGATTTATCTCTCTTACAACGTAGGCCATCAGAAAAAACCAAGCTCTCGCCAGCTTTTTAAGACTAATAACAAATAGGCAAACAATCGTTTGAGACTAATAGAACACAATACTGCAAACAAAGCCCCATCACAAGTGATTTCACCTTTCGGATTATATTCCGAACATGTTTCCCAAAGGTTAAAGAAGCACTGTTCCATCACCAAGAAAATTAATGTTGGTAATATATTGATAATATTACATTCAAAATGAAGTATACTTATAAGAACCGTGCCAGTGGAAAAGCAAGGATTTTGCTTTAAAAAGATAAGAAAGGGCGGGTTTGTCAATGCCAGTTTCTAAAACATATTTTAAATCTGATAAGATAAATTGATAACAAATTTTAAATCTTCTCCCAATATATTAAACATTTATTGGTGGACTTTTTGAATGCGCAATTGGTTCCATAATAGAAAATTTGATTACCAATATTCTAATATTGTGGAACTGGGAACTACACGCTTAAATTCTAATGTCTAAAATATCCACAACAAATAAAATGATCCGGCTTTAAAATTCATCGAAAATTTATTCAACAAGAATGCATCGAAATAAGACCGCAAATCTACAGTATTGGTTCTCTTAAGCTGGTCATAATATTAATCGAAGCTAGTCAAGCGCATTATTTTGATAATTACCCTCAAGAAATAAACAAGGATCACAAAGAAATACACAATGGATTGAAGTCTTATTCAGCTTTGTATCAGATATTATAAAAATCAACATGGTTGAATATGAAATCGGTTAATATGAGATTGACAGTCAAGCTGCCGCAACATCACCATGACGAAAGAAGTCATTATGTTTTCACATTTATAAATCTTCTCTTTATCCGTTATTATTTGAAGTGGTACTCTCATATCGGTGACGCCACCAATCGGTAAATGTGTGTGCGAAATTAGAGACCAATTTCCTAATATTTAGTTGAGATTTAGGCACTTCACTATTTGATCCATGGTAAAAGGCGAAGTCCTGGAACATTTTACGATTTGGAACCCGTTTAACTGTAAGATTAAGTTCTTTTCTTGAACAGTAGAGAAGGAACCTTTTGCGGTCTAGGCAACGATGAAATGAAATCAAATGAAATAGAGTTTAACGTCAAATTCTTCTTCACCAACCAGGCTAATGAAGATGGGTATCACTGTTTTTGGTCCCAACCGAGAAAATGTTGTAGTTTGCTATAAAATTTGCATAAATCCAATTTCCCTTTGACAACTCATTATGCATCCCATGGAAGGTATTCTAACGGAGGATAAACCGGCCCCAAAAAGTTTGGCCTCTCTCTCTCTCTCTCCTTCTCTTTGTCAGTAGATATTCTAAATTGGATTTTTGAATATTCTTTATCAATAGATATGAGAAATTGGATTTATATTCAATTTAGAATTTGATTAAGTCCGTGCGGCTCTGTGAGTAATGTAGTACAGGTTTCATGAGTCCATAGTTTTACTGACGTGATACAGCATAGCGTCTTAATGTTTTTTGATCTGGCGCAGTAACAGTCCCGAAGTGTAATAACGCTTATGTTATGTCATCTTTTTCTTTGTGCTATAGTATAAAGCCTTTCAAGTATGTCTGAATTCCGAAAAAGTACTAAACCTATTGTAAATATTATCACCAAAAATAGTCTGATTTGTAAAGAAGAAAATAGCACCGGCCAAACCAGAAGGGACTATAAGTTTTATTCCAATCCACCCGTTTGTTCATGATAGATTGAAATACAGTGCACTAGTAAATCAGGTTGGGGATCATAGAATTCCATTAAATCCTTTTTTAACTTAATATGACATGTTGTTGAAATAAATACAGTGAAAATGTCGTTTTCCAGAATTGTTTCAGGTGGGATTCAAATATATCTTTTTTATTTTACTAATTGACTTTAAATCTATTCAATATTTGATTGATGGTTGAATGAAGTTGGAACACTGCGAACAGTGATTAAGTTAGCCTTCCTTTGGATTCCATTCATATATTAAAAAATCATAACCATTGTAGCATCATGGGGCCTTTCTGTCAGACGTGGAGAGCGTAGCATTGTCAAACCGGTCCCCACATCCTGCGTATGACCAATGCGTCGTTTCTTACTACATACCTTAGTAGCCTTGTGATCGTCTAGAATTTGTCTCTGGTCGTATTTCATCCCCTTCACGTTGTGTATTTACTTCTTACTGTTTTCTTAAGAGGTTTGTCTTACCAGGTATAACAATGCAACATTTCGTTTTTACATTCTATATATGATAGCCCAGTGATTCTCAACCAGTGTGCCACGGCACACCGGTGTGCTGCGAGATCTTCCTAAGTGTGTCGCGAAATCTTAAACGGCACACTAAGAACATTTCTCACTAAAGAAGCCAGCTATTAAATTTAACTGTTCATAGCTGCTCTTTTCTCTATTTATGTGTTGTATTTTTTCATGTGTTACAAGGTGTGCATCTGGCAAAAACAGGTTGAGAACCACTGTGATAGCCGGACATATAAATACAAGCATAGTACAGATTACAAAACTAATTCTCAAACCCTAGCTCGACATGCTCGCTGGGCAAGACTGCTGATAGAAACTGTTGCATCTTTTCCCTTCCAGAATCTGTCTGCGGTCTCCGGGATCGAATGAAGTATGTCTTAGAAATTTACCATGATTTCTTTTACAGGACTCAATAATATCACGCACAGAATAAGCTACCATGGCCCTGAACCTGTGCAATTACTGATTATTATTGGTTACTTTAGCCAAATGATGCAATTAGTAAATTTCCAAGCACGTGTAATCTCGTGGTATTTTATTGACATAGAGAACGAGCTATGCTTTGGCTCTATAACTTATGTGTCAACCTGTCACTTATAATTTTTGTGATATTTAGTACATACTACATGTGAATCTAACAACTTGCCAAAGATATTAACTAATGAAATATAATGCTACCATTAATTATCCGAGCAAAAAATCTACCAATATTAAAACACCATATTTTGTTTACTAAAACCAATGCAAAGTTTGTTTTAGTAATTATATTAGGTTTAAAATTGTTTGACAATTGGTACACTGCTAAATGCATCAATCGTGAACTCTACAAGAATTATGTTTTCCTGAATATCGTCAAATTTGAGCTTTTTTTTATCTCGTTTTCTGGAGTTCCGTAAAAAAAAACCTTTCTCCTGAATTATTGGGCTTTATATTGCCCCTGGCGTCCCTACGATCAATCATTTTCCAGACCGATTTGTAGTTAAAAGGAAAAACTCACAGGCTTCTTATCTGAACTATCGAAATTGTAAAAATCTTCAATCACAAATTGTGGCTCTGAAGATAGTTACAGAATGACACAATTTAGTTGTCTCATCAAGAAAATGAACATCTAAATTACACAATAAACGTTTCTTCAGTGTCAACAAGAAATAATTTTAGAATGGCTAATTTCTCAATATCATATTGTCAGAACACTAAATATAGACATTCAATTTTTTCTGGAGTGGCCTAATAAAATGTAGTATTTTGCAAAAACACTAAATATAGACGTACAATTTTTCTTGAGTGGCCTAATAAAACCAATCCCTTGTCAGAAAGTCAGGTATTTTGTTCCGGTTCAGCAAAATCAACAAGGATCATGTCAACCTTAGTAGATATCCAAGAACTTATAATATCAGGTACAGAAAGCACGTATTTTACATTATTTTGTGAGCAGTATCTACATTATTCAAGTGTTCGTTTTAAGCAGGAATCTTAAATTTATGTACAAACAACTTCGAAAATAAGTTACCATCGATGAGCAATGGTGGATGAAACGTTTTAACAACACTTCCTATAGGATGTCGCAAAGCATGCAGTTAATAACGATTTAGATACCATTATATTTAAGCCACTTTGACTTTCGGTAAGATCCAAATTCAAACTGTGTCATTTTTAAAATAATCCATCTTGTTTATATTGTTTAAAGACACTGGGGTAATGTTGAATGCACCATTTGCTGTTATATGCATTGGAGGACAACTGAAGGTGATTGAAAATGGGCCATGGAAAATTCTCCATTCAAATGTATTCAAATTGTGCATTCAGCCGTTTATTCTTTACAATTTCGTATTTGAGTTAAAATACACAAAAAGCCTATTATATATTAGTATGTGAAATAGCTGTACAGCAGTTGCTATTTCTAAGCATTGCTTTATTTACATGTACTAATTTCAAGTTTATTTCAATGTATCTTTAAAGAGCTTCCACCAGATAGGAGAGATGCCTATAATTCTGGTGTTCCACCACCCAGGGTTACTGAGTTACCCCCTGCGTATACTCCCACCCCTCAGGGTGGCACATCAATGATAAACTGTAAAGTATGCCAGGCCATGATCAACTCTGAAGGAAGACACAATCAATATGTTGTAAAATGTGGCGCCTGTAATGAAGCAACGGTACGTATACACTTTCCAAGCTGACACCAGATTATCACAAAATGCATGATCATATAATCGCAACAAACATGAAATTTACATGTATTTACTCAAGTTAGTGAGCATATATATGATCACTAACTTGAGTAAATAATATATTTAGATCGAAATTTCTGTCAAACTGACCAAAGTTGTTATTATAATATGACTATAGTTCACTACGGTACTTAAAATCATTGGAATTTGTACCTTATTGTGTCATCTCTATATTTATTTCTGTATTATTGGTTTTACAATTTGTCTGTTAATTATGGTAACTTTATTAGAGTGAAAAAAGTTTTATTTAAATATAAGAATAATGTATGTCGCTCACTAAAAGAATGATGTTCGTTAATCAAATCATGTTGTTTTTGCAGCCTATTAAAGCTGCACCACCAGGAAAGAGATTTGTCAGATGTCAGTGTAATTGTTTACTAACCTGTACAGCTCGAGCTGTAAGCATTGCTTGCCCAAGACCAAATTGGTAAAATATTTCATTTAAAAACATTATATTGAAATCGCACACAGGAAACAGAAGCTGTGGAATCCCAATCAAGAAATGCTGTCACTATAAATGGACAGAAAGGGTGGTTTTACATTATAGAGCAGTCAATTTAGGATTTTACACCTAAAACGTTGTGAATGTATTTTTGCGTTTAGTTAGCTGTACGTTGGTAGAAATAGGTAAAATCCAAATCGGTGTACAAGAAAATCCGAAACAGTAGGTTTAAGTGAGACATATGCATTAAAAAAAATATAGGAATCTGATATCAAAAAAGGCCATTTAAAGTAGTATGACGTCACATAGCCATGTAACGATATGATATGACGACCAGTAAGCCTACATACTAAAACATTTAAACTTTTGACTTCAAAATTTTCACTGCCTGTCATTTTTGATAACAAACCTTGTCATTATGGAGAACACAAAAAATTTTTTTTTTATTGGACTTAAAAGTGAAATATTAGTAAGGCTTATGGTAATTATTTGTTAACGCGTGAAAATAACGATTTGGGAAAATACTCTTGTCTTTTGCACGGAGATCTCCATTTTACACGCACCAGCAGTATCAGTAGTTATTTCGCTGACACGTGATTTTTTAAAATGTAGTCAGAATCCGTCTGCTTAAATAACGGCAAAGATTTTTTATGTCCGATGAATCATTGCCATGTAACACCAGTCATCCACAATCATTGCCATGTAATGCAGCTCTACCGCTTCAGTTGCAACCTTTATCATGTCGACATCAGCATCTGCGATGTTTGGGCAACCCAATTCATTACATAATTCCGCAGCCACATGTATTGAACTGCATATGTTTAACAACCGATGCAATCTATAACTTTCAAACTGATATTGACGCTTATTTTAGCAACAGTTACTCAGTTAATAAAAAAATCAACCCATGTCTCTTATATAGCGATTGTGTAGATGCCAGTGCACATGTTGAGCGAATTGGTGCATGATTCCTTACATATCTGCTTGTCTTGATTCACTCATTTTCTACGACAGCAGGTTATGTAGGGTATACTCCCGAAACCTGTAATAGGTTGTGAGGTAGAATTACCAAATGTGCTATTATATTATAAAACAGTAAAGAGTTGTGCTAATTCATGTATGTGTACACTCAAATGTAACTGAAACCACCAAAAACCTTTATCTTGCAATTAGGTATACGAGTTGTCACCTTTTTGTCTAGTAATAGGCTTTGCTTGCTCCTAATTCCCGGATTAAAAATCACCCGAATGAAAATATTGATGGGTAGGGGGTCTGTGGTTACATTTGTAAATATGAGACTTGTATATTTGATGTACAACCATTGACGACCCTATTGTAAATGGGTACTTGTTGGGTGGTGTATATATTTATAATGTTAAATAGGACATTTTTCAGGAACAAACATTTTATGCCTAATTTATCAGAATATCCTTGGGTTGGGGGCGGCGAAGTGATCTATGCTGATTAGACAGAGTATACACAGCTGTTGATCGTGAAAAGGAATCCCAGTCTCTTGCTCTACTCCAGGTTCTCCTCATTTTAACGTGAGAGTTTTTTGTTAAGCATTCATAGACATTTAAAATGATATATTGTATTTCAGTGGCCGTGTTATTAATCTGTGTGGTGAAGCAAGAGTAACAGTAAGATCACCAACTTCTGTAAGAGCAACGTGTGTGCATTGTGCTCAAAATTTCATTGTGAGTATATATAATTTACAGAAAGATTGTTTGAGTGGTTGTTCGTTTTTCGAAACCAAACAACTAAAATAAAATAAATTATTTGTGAGAAATTTAAAGTTACATTCCCGTGTACAAACTGGGTGATTTGATGATATATTAGAAGTAAAAACATATTCAAACTAATTAATTTATCATAATTTTGCTTCAAATCGTTCTCAAAACATTGTAATTGCCAAGTATACCATGCTATAAAAATCTATCAAAAGCGGCCGTGTTGAACCCCTTATATTTTTGTCCTGTATACGCTCCATGAGTGTTTTTCGGGGAATCCAGTGTTTTTCTAGTAAGATTGGACATCTCTTCTTTCCATATATACCAAAATTGTCATACTTTTATAGGCAATAACCACCCGCTAAATACTTATCTGGGAACCCAACTTTAATGGTATTCTTGATTTTGAATTTGGTGACAATTCTGTCCAGAATGGCAGGAGAAAACTCCATTTGCAATATTAGGTCATCAGTGTTATTCACCTTGTACAAGATATTTGCTCTCTTGACAGATTTAAAAAAATCCCACATCTAGCCATGTCCGTCACCCTTTACAATAGTCTGTGTGCCTTCGACAAAAACAAACGCTCGTCAGTGACTACTGGGAATGGTTAACATGACCACGTAAGAACCATCACAGAACATTCTTGATTTCTGTAATAACAAATTACGTTTGATTACTTCATAATAACCAATTGTACAAAACTCCAATGGAACTATATATGTATTGTGTATTTGGTGTTGTATTTAATAATGGAATTGATAATGCTTATAAGGTTATTGTTGATGTTACAAAAGACTCTTTCCTCTAAACGCCGGATAACTCAAAACTGGTATAACACTATTTCACAAATTCCATCAGATCAGAAAATGCATGATGAAATTTAAATTTTACTAAATATGTACGGTCTTGTTTGGGTAATGCTTTGTGACAATCTAACAAATGGTTTGGATGACTTTAATTCTAAACTTCCTTATTTTTCCTGATATTTTAATCTGCATATATATTAATTTGGAAATGTGGATATTGTGACGTGATTACCATTTAAACACTAGAAGGACCACAATATTTCAAGTAAGTTGCCGAAGGCGTTGTCCATATAAATTTATTAATATCATGTGGTACATAAGGTATATTTTTTATATTATAGTTTGATGTTGCTAAGAAATCACTAGCAAGATGTCCACATTGTCGAAAGTTGTAAGTATAGCTCTACCAAGAGCGTAGAATGAAAGCAACACCATCTCTCCTTTGAAGACAGTTTTTTCCATTTTGGGAAGATATTTATATGTTATTTCCAAACCCCCCTCGGGATGGGTTTAATATAATCATAACATGACATTGATATAACTTATATCACCTATTGCAAAGCATCGTAACTGCGTCCACGCATATTATTCAATAGCGAAGCAGATCTGAAATATTTAATTTTCAAACGATACTAAAATATATTCAAAAACTCATATTTTACACATACGATGATTTGACTTTTAAAAAGTAACCAAATACCTACAATGTCGTCCGACTTAAAGCTAAGCTCCGATTATAAAACCCGTCTTCCATTAGCCCAGGTTGTTAGGTGCAGAAGAGTAGGACGTTAAACCCCATTTCATTTCATATCCCATTATAAAACTACAAAAATAATTAAATAGAAAAAAGTTAACGCCAAAAACAACCGCCATACTTGTTTTCAATTTCTCGAACTAACATGGACGGACAAATACAAATACTTGTTTTCATTTTCTTGAACTAACATGGCGATCGCTTTGGACGGACAAACACACAAGCAGGCTAAGCCCACTTCTAGTATTCGCCGGGTCAGCCGAACTGTCCACATCCGGTTTAGTTATATAGTAAACTACCAATTATCTCCGGACTGACTAAAGTTTTTTCCACTATCATCTCACAGAAAAATATCTCTGATCAGGTATATGTTATTTTACTAATTGGACGAAATAAGTCAACCATGGTGTACTTTTTCTCTTTTCATTTAGAATTTAGCGATCCAAAAACACAAACAAAATTCACACGAAATGAACCGCCATTGTCATACGATTGTGAAAGTCACGTGAACGAAAATCCTAACCGATAGAATCCTCCGATAAAGAATTAGTAATGTCCCGTTATTGTAATGTCCAGAAAAATATAAGTTATGCCCCTTCATCGCCACTATATCAACAACTGGAAGAGAAAACACACTTATTTGATGACGAGGACTACAGTTTTATTGCTGCTTTGGATATATTTTGGAACGATAATACAAGACTTTATGACGCAAAAAAGTATTTGATGTTTCTACTCTGTTGTGCAAAATATTTCACGAAATAAGAAAAAAAATGATTGGTGCTGGCAGATTTGTTATTGTTTTGGGTAACGCAGTTTCTTTGTTATTTTTAGAGCAAAAGTACACCGTGGTTGACTTATTTCGTCTAATTAGTAAAATAACATATACCTGATCAGAGATATTTTTCTGTGAGATGATAGTGGCTAAGCCCAGTACGGAGATAATTGGTAGTTCACTATATAACTAAACCGGATGTGGACAGTTCGGTTGACACGGCGAATACTGGAAGTGGGCTTAGCCTGCTTGTGTGTTTGTCCGTCCAAAGCGATCGCCATGTTAGTTCAAGAAAATGAAAACAAGTATGGCGGTTGTTTCGGGCGTTAACTGTTTTGTCATTTAATTAATTCGGTAGTTTTATAATCGGAGTTCAGCTTTAACACTCTTTAAAAGGGCAGTATGTAATTGTTCATTCGAGCGTGAGACTTGCTAATTTATTTTTAAATTAAATCATTAAATGACCGAACCGTTCTAATCTATTTAAAATCTGATGTCTAAATAATAATTTATATAACATTTAAGGCACAACAAAGACCTGCAATGGACAGATTTAGCTCTTATATAATGCCTGTATAAATCTTTGTAGGAAAAGGTTTCTAGTCGTTAGATGTTGATTGTTGCAGTCCCGTTGGGATAGTTAGTGCATATATAATGATATTTATAATATCGGTTTTAAGAACAATTCTAAAGCCTCAAAGATTTATGCATTCGGGTGTTATTTAAATTATTGCTTTGTATAGATCTTTGATAATAGACAAACCAATCGCCATGTTAAACTATAAAACCAATTCTAAATTAAATAGTATACTTTCCTCTGAATTACCGTCTTGCCTATAGATGTAAGTATTGCAGGCACAGTGCTTCCACTGTGAGGAGCCCTATAGGCAAAACACATTTTTTTTTTTTTTTTTTTTTTTTACTTTTCTGACAAATGACCCATCCCGTTGGGATTATCTTTGCACCTGCCATGTAGGCTGCCTGGAAGGAGGGATTATGATAATTCTTAACCAAGGCTTTAACCCTCTGCATTCTACGCCAGAGACAGGTGGACGACCTCATACTCGTGCCCTTCACATATACTGTCCTCCAGTGTTTCAAACAAACTAACAGTTGGGACACTTCCCTCTTACGGCAAGGGCCGGTAACTCAGTGAATAGTATACTTTCCTCTGAATTACCGTCTTGCCTATAGATGTAAGTATTGCAGGCACAGTGCTTCCGCTCCGTAATCCGTTTACGAATATCAAAACTAAGACAATGACAACAATTCTAACTTTATTAACATTCAATACCAACTCAACCCACTTCGCCCCATAACACACTTCACCCCATAATACACTTCACTTCTCCCCATAACACACTTCATCCCACCACATATTTTCCTAACCCATTTCTGGTAATCCCGGTCAAATTATTCCGTACATACAGGCTTTGAACTTTTATGCATTCTGTTCCCACTTTGAAGTATATTCGTTCATTCCCGATAAATTAACCCCAATGATTCTAGCTAACTTTAATGCCGCAGATAAGTGATACGTGGCCGTTATAGATGACTACCCAAACCCCTTTGATTTCACACCGGTAATCCCTTATTGGCTTCCACATAAGTAAGCACAATGATTTGCTTCCACACAGGCAAGCTCACTTACTTTGCTTCCAACACAGGCAAGCCTCTTAATTTGCTTCCACAAAGGCAAGCCTCTTACTTTGCTTCCAACAAAGGTAAGCACCTTAATTTGCTTCCACACAGGTAAGCTCCCTTTAATTGGCTTCCATCTAAACTATGCGCCCACACAGGTAAGCCCAACTTTAATTTGCTTCCATCTAAACTATGCTCCCACGCAGGTAAGCCCACTTTAATTTTCTTCCATCTAAACTATGCTCCCACACAGGCAAGCCCCCTTAATTTTCTTATACACCGATAAACTCCTTAACTTTGCTTGCGCACAGGTAAGCCCCTTATATACTCAAAAATGTTGACTTTGGCGTATGTTCCAGGTTAGATTGTGGGATAACAAAGCTGAACAGTCTCACTTCAAATTATTAAAGAAAAAAGCAATCACGGTATTACTTGCCGACACAGCAGAAATAATTTACAACGGCCTTAGTGTATGTCCCATTTTAGATTGCGGAACAACAAGGCTGGACAGGTTCCAAAATCATTAAAGAAAACATTCGCATTACTATTTGCTTCCACACAGGTAAACCCCTTAACTTTGCTTCCACTTAATTTGGCTTCCACACACCCTCTTATACTACATGTAGTATACTCAGAAATAGGTCAACCTTAGTGCACGTTCCATGTTAGATTGCGAAACAACAAGGCTTGACAGGTTTCAAAATTATTAAAGAAACCATTCGCATTACTATTTGCTTCCACACAGGTAAGCCCCTTAACTTTGCTTCTACACACCCTCTTATATACTAACAAATAGGTCAGCCTTAGCGTATGTTCCATGTTAGATTGCGGAACAACAAGGCTGAACATTCACGTAACACTTGCCGACACATCAGAAATAAATTAAATCAACCTTAGTGTATGTCCCATATTAGATTGCGGAACAACAAGGCTGAGCCTTTTAAAGAAAACCATTCGCTTCGCTACTTGCCGACACAGTTGAAATAAATTAAGACAACCTTATTTTGTGTTCCATGTTAGATCGCGGAACAACAAGGTTGAACATAGCTCACATAAGTTATTAAAGAAAACACTCACTTTACTACTTTGTCGACACAGTGGATGGTCCATGTAATAATTATATTGCAAAACAACAAAGCCGAACAGCCCCCCCCCCCAAATAATAAATAAAGACAAACAGGCATTTATTACCGAGTTAAAGTTGGCAAAATATCCTTACCAGTTAACCACTGTTAAATACAAGTCAAGTGTTGACACTCGCGCTTGACCCATTTCAGCGTCTTCGTTCAAATACTGACATACTCATGATGTGACGTATAATATGCTATTACTATACCTTCTAGATTCACATTCAGATCTTATTGTCTAACATTAAATAGCCGCAACAACTAATGTTAGATTACCCTCCATTCTAGCTTCTATATCAAAGATTTTCTCTGACCTGTTCATCACCAAAATTTATGTCAGTCGCAAACCATTACGTTCAAAGTTTCGATATTTACATCAGGGACGATATAGGTCAACCATTTCCTCAAAACGTCTACATAAATTTATTCGCAAAGGGTTTACTTTCCCGTTTAAAGCAGATCGTGAACTTGACAAGACGACTCAAGTGTTTCAGACAAACTAACAGTTGGGACACTTCCCTCTTACGGCAAGGGCCGGTAACTCAGTGAATAGTAATTTTACAGCAATATGCGATAAGCACTTGCAGGTGTTTTTAGATAAGAAAGGCATTCCATTTCAATGTATGACCACGAAGCCGTATGGATCGCAAAGTTTAGACCAACATCAATATCTATATTTTCAAACACTATATTCTATCTACATTTATTAGATCCTTCTTGTTTAAATTCTATAAGGATAAAGCTACTTTTCTACTATTTAATAACGAAGTTTCGTAACACATACTGGTCACGTTTTCAAGTTAATGACTTGATAGATATGTATCATTAACTTGAAAAAAGTGACCTGTATGTGTTATGAAACGTCGTCATTAAGTTGTGTTATCCATATATACCTTTTGTTGTGTTTTGTTACGAAATGAAAAACAGTCAAGTGCAATATGGGGTTTGTGATGCTTGATTTACATCTTTGGTTGAATGATTAGTAATAGCATGTATATATTTTTAGATCTGCTGTGGGGAAGAACAATACGAGAATTAGTGCTCATGTTTACTTAATATTTGCTCTTGTTCTTATTGGTGCTGGCATTGGAGTAACTGTAAGTATAATTTCTTCTAAATTACAAGTCACATTTTTATAAGATCGTACTGAAATTTAAATGAACAAATCCCAAATAATTTGCGATTGCTCTTCCATAAGTATCTGTTATAATTTACTACCAAAGAAATGTTGATGTCTTAAAGCTGGTTGTTGTAAAACAGACGATAACGTTTTTAAACCCATCAATTGCTCTTGCCTAGGTAAGTTTGTTCATATAGTTCACTTATGAATAGAAGACATTTTGTTAATGAAAGAAAAAGAACTAAGTCACCGTTGAACCTTTCAATGAAATGTCAATTCAAAAATAGTTTAATTACGTTTGATATGCTGAAAATGTGGTCATAATTTACTTAAATATGTATCTTTGGATTCATAATAAATAACAAATAATTACTTTGTTTATGGCCGTCTATAACTAAAAACCAACGCCATCTATATATTAAGTTTAGCTAAAATCTTTTGAAATGCCTCTTCTAAATCCGATTAATTCGATGCATGTAAATTTACATGAAAATTACTGGCAGCTACAGTTGCCAGTAAATTTACTGTAAATAAACATTCAGCTGTAATATTACAGAGTTTCTGTGATTTGACTTTGTGTGTTACCTTACATGAGAACAGTAAATGGAAAATAAAAATAACTATGAGGGGTTTTTTTAACTTTCCAATGTAAATTTACACAGTAAATGAACGGTCACAGTAAGTTTGTTTTTTAACTTCCCAATGTAAATTTACCGAACAGAAGTTAATGAAAAATACAGACAAATGTTCAAAAAAACCGACAATGACTGTACCTTCCGCCCCTCCCCTTTTTAAGGTAAACAACAATTTCCCCGTAAGAGAAATAAAATCTCAACTGAATAAGAGGTATTTTAAACTAATCCTGTTTGGTATATTAATCCTGTAAGCCAACCCAGGTTGAAACTGCCACTCGTCAGTGATCGTGGCGGTTACAGGCTGTCAGATGTAAGCTTGCGGTACTATCTATTGAAACTGCTTTAGAGACAGACCAACTAACACTGGCCAGTCGGTTTAATTATCCGTCTTCCGGTCAGCTTGATTACGAGATAATACCACCTATGGCCGGAGATTTTGTTGTTTTTTACAGATTTAACGTTTAATACATGTTATATGATATTATGATATTATGGAGAATGGCTGGAGTTTCAAAACGTTTTTTTATACGTTTATGAACATAATTACAATCTGATTAATGTACGATGAATAATAATACACGTTAAAGATCGTATAAATAAAGGAAATTAGATATACATAACATGCAATATACCAAATTTCACAAAATGTGATTGTCCATATTATGGTTAAAATAAATACCATTAGAAGATAGTTATTAGGAATGTTTCGTTGCTATGGAGTACTAAAATAAGATAATAAGAGACAGTAAACTTACAGTAAATTTACAAAATAATGTGAATAAACATAAATCTGTAAAATTACTTTCTGGCTTTGTTATTTTCAGTTCAATATTGAAATACTACATATTTAAGCATGTATTTTTACCGGGCATTAATGTGCTTTTGATTTCATCAAAGTTTATTGTAAAAACGAATGAAACTTGGTAAATATACATCATTTTGGTAAATATTCCGAACATTTTATGATAAAAACAAATACTTTATTTGCTGTAATTTTACTTACATTTCTAACCTGAACGTTTACAAAATGATGTGAGTAAACGTAAATTCTGAGACAATAAATTTACTACCAATAAATTAAGCATACATTATGCAAGAGCTAAAACTCCTGTTGCAGGTCTTTCTTTAGATCTGATATGTTATATAAACTATGAATTAGACATTTTTTAATATGAAAAGACCATATTCAACTCTCAATCTCGTTCAAAAAGACGCATTTTTTGTACTTGACCGTTTTCACAATAACGAACCCATCGCGAATGATTCCAAACTAAGAGATTATCTACTGTTTATATATTTGTCTGTTAAATGTTACATCTTAATGTAGATTAAGCAGTGAAACATTTTTATCCTCAAAATGCAAATAACTACCAGCGACTTAAACAGGTGCTTGAGTCAAGTTTCATATTAATAATGACATTGTTTTATGACTCGTTATACACTGTCATTAATGTGTACTTCTAATCACTTTAAACTGTTATTAATGACTACGTCTAATCACTTTAAGCTAGTTATTAATGACTACTTCTAATCACTTGAAGCTGTTATTAATGACTACTTCTAATCACTTTAAACACTGTTATTAACGACCACTTCTTTTCACTATAAACAGTTATTAATGACTACTTCTAAACATTTCCTGTGGATTTATGAACTAGTTTAAATTAATAAGGACTGACATCATTTAATGACATAGAATTCGATTTGTAAAAGTCATTGCGTTCATAAGTGAACGACATCAGTTTTACAGTGATTTTGCTATATTTTGGTATTTAGGTGGGTACGTTTGAAGCGGCAAGTAAAGCTGGAGGAATATATATTGTGTGGGTTGGTAAGTTGTCATCACACATTTTGTTTTAACACGCAGTAATTGTTTGTTTGAAATAAAAAAAGTTCAACACGACTAACACACAGATATACCTTGATAAGCACAACCTAAGTACAATGAAGAGAGAGAGAGAGAGAGAGAGAGAGAGAGAGAGAGAGAGAGAGAGATGGGTTTAGCGTCCACTCGACACAAACCAGGTCATTTTGGGACTAACATATGGTTTTTAATTTTATTTCAATAATTCGCTTGCGCGTAGGGGTCTTTAGCACTAGCAGTGGGAGGAAATCGGAGTGCCGTGAGGAAACCCACGAGGTTGAGAAGGCGCCCCTATCTCCATGCCACATACGCTCACACCAGGGATCGAAACCACAGATCGAAACCACAGTCGCAAGCCAGAGGTGACCGGCCAGCTAGAGGTCGAAGCGCGGCACTCTAGACCACTAGGCCATCCCAACCCCCACAATGATAACAGTGAATACAAACATTTTTACATGTCCACATTTAATGTTCCGGTAGTATAATGTTGACATTGTATAGACTTTCACTTAGCTACATGGATTCATTGAAGAGTTTCAAGGATGTTCTGTGTCTTTTATTGTCTTGAAATGATTGATCTGCTGTTTCAGGAGCGTTTCTAACAGGTGTATCACTGCTGATTAAAGCCATTTATTTGTATACGGTCTCCAGAACTAGTACCATAATCAGCGAAACCTAGATGAGAAGAGGACAGTTATCGCCGATTTATTGTTAAACTGTACAATTTAAATAAATTATATATTTCGTGTTTCGTTTATATTTTTTCTCGAAACTATTTTCCAAATGAATATTATTAGTGTAATAAATGTAATAATAACCATCTGTTTATATGGTCAATAAGAAAATGTGCATTGATTTATATACGCCCCATGTTAATTGTAATCGCCCTGTCCGACGATGATCCTTGTAATGCTTGCCAGTTCAATATAGACCAGAATGTCGACCGATTTTTGTAAAACTGCCAAGGTACGTGTATTATGGTCAGACAGGGAATCCCCGTCCTTTTTCGTAAAAATCGGATTACTATTTGTAAGAGTTATGCCCTTTTTGCGGTCAAAATCTGAGTTTGATGTAAATCATATGGCTCGTGAGAGGTTGAACCAATCATTTTTCAACGTTCCGCGCCGTTCCAAGAGTATGCCCCATTTGTCGAAAACCTTGTGAACTTGATAGAGCCTGCGGCTTTTAACCTCTTTTTTTTTTGGTGTGATGCATTGATGTCATGTGTGAACGAACCCTTACACTCTTTTCATGAGTAATTATGCCCATTTTCCGTAAAGCCCTTTGGGTGTATTCCGCAATCTTTATGAACTAGCTAAACCTCTTTGATTTCGGTTAAAATCAGGCATTTAATTAGATTTTGATGTCGTGGGATTAAGTGGAAAGGGGTTGTTTACTAATTGTAGCCCCCACTCCTTTTGCTGCCATTGAAGCCAGTAAAAAACACAACCGGTTATATATCATTAATAGATTTATCTGTTTTAGAAGCAAATTTTTCATCAAACAATTTTTTATCAAAGAAGATTGTCATAGCAACAAAACAAATCAACACACAAAATCCAATGAAATCGACACTTTTATTATGGACCCAAATGAAAGAGGTCGTCGAACCATTTAAAGTTTAATTAATAGTTCTCTTGCTAATTATTTAATATGTACGCTGCTTACATTTTACCATTTATTTATATTACTGATACCTTTACGCTGCTTACGAACCCAATATTGTATTACTTCAGTTTCGGTAAAATAAATGTTTTTCTTATCCATACTTGGAGTATTATTCTG
This sequence comes from Patella ulyssiponensis, assembly GCA_963678685.1. NCBI lineage: Eukaryota > Metazoa > Mollusca > Gastropoda > Patellidae > Patella > Patella ulyssiponensis. Next base: position 57,153,693 of record OY783229.1, read on the forward strand.
TATATACTTATGTGTTAAAGTGGTTGTATATTGTCGTCGCCGCTGTCCGTTGGATTCTACCTTCACACTTTAGCTGTGGTATCGAAGTGAGATAACCCCTGATCAAGCTTTATAGTTAGAATCGTATAAAGAGGGTCGTTACTTCCTAAATAATTTCGCGCATACTCAACAGAATATGATTTAAACAGATTTTCATAAAAGTCATAGAAGTAACGTCTGAAACATGTGGCATCTATATGTCTCTTTTTTTTCAAAACTAATTGTAATCATCGAGAGGTCAAAGTTTAGTGTTATAATATTGTGGGTTGTACCATTAGTGTAATGTTTGTTATGTCTAGTAACATATGTGTTGTGTCTTGTAACAGGTTCCCTTGGGAATGCTAAATCTCCTAATTCTTACGCGGTATACTTTGCTTGGTTAACTGGGGAATCACGTGGTTAAGTGGGTAAGACGCTGACTTGCTAGCCGGAAGTCGGGTGTTCGATCGCTGTATTGGCCGAGAAAGTTCACCCAGATTGTCCGGCGTGGTTTCCCTTGTCAGTTATGCAGGACGGAAGGTCTGACAAGGGCAGCTGTCCATAGTCGTTCGGATGACACGGTCCCTTGGCAGTTGGAATTCGGAATAAGAGTAGGTCGTAGTCCCGCTGTCCAGGCAAAATTTCCCTCATAGCACACTGTATGGCGTATGCCTGTCTTCCATTAGCCCAGTTTATGAGCAGAGCAGTAGGACGTTAAACTCATTTTCATTTCATTTCATTGGTTGGTTAACCATTTTTATGATATACCAGGCATGTACATGTTGTGTAGAATATAGTTGAACTTTATGTTGAGAGTGAAATGGTCCCAGTATCAACTCTCATTTCATATAATGGATCTGTCTGTAAAGCTTCCTATCCAATATGCGGGATATATTTTTCTTCATTATAATCTGTCCGGGGATATATTAAAGCAAATTTTTATGTTTTCCTGTAAAGCCGTAGGCTATACAACATTTTAACTTTGCCGAGTCAACAAGTGCTCGGCTAGTTCGCCCTGATGCCGACCTAATACGACATTGAACTCCTATACATTTCCTGTAAACCTCTAGGCTATAGAACTTTTTTTTACCTTTACCGAGTTCGCCTTGATCCCGACTTTTAGGTCATTTACAAATTCATGATAACAGCTTAAGGGTATCCAGTGTAGGCTTTTGGCATAAGATTTTCTAAAATGTAAGGAATTATTATAAGTCAAATTTGGGTATCCAAATACCTTAATAATATGGTAAATGGGCGACCATTTGCTTCGCCCTGACACCAAACTATGGTCAATAAATTCAACAACACAATGTGCGCGTGTTATTATTTCACCCTGTCCGTGGGTCCGTCCGTCAACAACTGGCTCGTGAACGCGATCGAGTCAGTTTATTTTGCAAATTTAGTGGGAAGCATTGGGGGGCATAGGATGAACCCTATCGATTTCCAGTCGACCGCGACTTTCTGTTCTGGAGTTACCACCCGGCTACTTGTCGGATGCCTTGTGGGTGCCTGATTATCAGTCTGGAGCGTTCCGAATTGACGGAATTGAAATCGTGTGACAGTTCTGTCACAGTCCTATCAGCCCCAACAATTGGGGTGGTGTGAGTAGAATCATGGCATAATAAAAGACAATGAATATGTCTCAGCTGTCATTGTTGGTTGAGATATTTTCTCATGCAGTCGGTGCTTGCGTTCTAGACCCCAATCCTTATTTTCACCCTAACGTCACCACTATTGGGTTTGGCAGAATTCAATTCCGGAACGGTCAATCAAGCAACTGATCAGTCAATGCGATAGAGGCCACAGTTTTAACCGGTTCTTTTCAACGTGTTGTTGTGTGCAGCATTGGGACAAAGGATGAACCCGATCGATATCCCCCATTTTGCCCCTTGTAATTCAAGAGTTATCCAATTTGGTCAGCATCCACGTAGAGACATTGCTGCTATGTGGGCGTATTTCCACGTTTTGAGTGGCTATCTTTTATATTTATTGAACATTAATAACAATATGATATGCACAATTAACATAACAATATGATATGCACAATTAATAAAACAACAGTAACAATTAATATACCCATATATTATAATTATATAGTATATATTTAATATATATTATGATGCTCTAAATTTCATACATCCGTATCTTTCAAATCTGGTAAAAATCACATGTTTTTCATTAAGTCTTTTTTTCGGTTTGGTTCATGTTCCGTTTTTGGTATTTAACCGCTCTCAGTTTTAAAACAACTAACAAGTTTATTATGTACATAGTTGTGTACTGTAAACAACCAATGAAAGCGCTCCAATCACACCACTAAACAATAGAAAAAAACTCACAGGCTGTTCTGAATATAATATGTTCAATTTTATGAAGTGTAGGAATTCAGAACCACACAGACGAAACGATATCCCTATAGTTTGGGTATTTTTCGAACATTAAGAAAATTCTGGAAAGTATAACCACTATACAAAAAGCATATTTAATTTATCCACCAATACTAATAACAACGGCATTACACCGATTAATGAATATAAAGGGTAGTTCCTCAAATATCAGTGACTTAAGGTGACAGGGAACACTTCACACATTGTTCATGTATACAACGTAAAATATTTTTGTAAAAACTGTAAGGTCATCTATAATATAATACGGTTAAAGCGGCCATGTTTAACATTTTTTGAAGTTGATTCTCCTCAACAGTAATTTTCTAAGCTCCTTCGGAATTGGTACGTGAATATTTTATCGGGTGCAAGCGGTTGAACTCACACAGGCTCAATATTTCTCAGATATATACAAATCTCATTCACAAATTAATATATGGCACTTGCATCGAGCAATCATACTGATGATCGCAACATAACCTAAGTAGAAAATGCTCATATTCTCTAAACATCACAATCACAGTTATCGTGTCGCAAATTATCCGTAAATAAAATTGATTCTTTCTGCTTAGCCTAAGTAGTAGATGTCCAGTCAAGGCATGCACCTACACTATTCTAACTCAAGAGTTATTATGTTCAAAAAACTGTGACGAACAAGAAGATGGGCGGGCAGACAGACGAACACAATTCAAGCGCCATTGGCTTTCTAAAAAAAAAATGCTGTGGACAATAACAGCAGTTTAATACATACGGCACACCGGTTTAAAAGCATAAACAATATCGGGAAAGCGTATCATCAACGTAAGTATTATAAAATTGACCTGTTTGTATTTTGATCACTATGGATTATGTTTGTGCACTCAAAGCACAGGAACCATTACTTTCATAAAGTTTAAGGCTACGTTTTGATGAAGGCAGTTAAATATATTACGGTAAATTTTAATTACATAAAACGCATGAAATGCTAATAAATGTAATTAAACTTTACACAATGGCAGAAGTTGAGCCCAATTTTATGTCCACGTTATTGGTCATGTGGATATTCGACACTTCCGTTAAACTAAATGACTTTCTCCAATCGGTATTACCGAGACGTCGACGACCGACACGGCTCAGCAGATTAAGTAATCCATGTTTTAGCGATGGTGTATGAAACACTGATTTGGAATAATTTAGTGAAGAGAAAGAGCTATCAATGTCACCACTTCCTACGCCTTCACTACATGTAAGATTAGAACTACTCTCATGACTCACATTTAAATGTTCATGCGCATCGCTATTATCTACATTTTCACTTCCGTTCTGTCCTGGTTTTGACCTTTTCTTTCGTTTTGTTGAATCACTGACGTCATTATATGATCTCGAGATTTTGATAGGTATTCGTGAATACGGTGTTGTGTACAATTTCGATTTTGAGCAATTTCCATTAAGATTTTTTTCGCGTGGACACTTCGTGCGTGGGCAAGAAATGTTTCTTAGTTCAAAGCTTGATTTAGCTTTTCCTTTCCCCGTCCATTTACCATTGTCGACAAACTCGGAGGACGGGTGTGCCGAACTTTGAGCATGTGATGGCAACCCCGATAAACTAGTGGTTGTTTTCGGCAGCTCAATGTATCGTTCTTGTTGATCGATATTAGAATCTGGCGGCCATGAATGATCGTCACACTTAAAAGATAATTTACCAGGATTGTTCTGTAGCAAGGTGTCATTACTATAAAAAAGAAAAACTATGGTAATTTCAAAATTACAAAAATGAAATAAAAGCTGATGGTTTTGATCAATAATTACTGGCTGGTTTTCTTTTTGCTAGCTACCTTAAATTTATGAAACACTGTTGTATGGCGGTAGTTCAAATTATTATAAGCAATGAACTGCGTGGTGAATTTGATTCAGTCATTCAAACCTCCTAGTGAGCGGAGGGTGGGGGAATTCATGTAATCATCAAAATTTGCATGTATTGGATATATTGATATGTACATATCAGTCGTATGTGAAATGTATCCAAACATAGCATTTCTGACTTCACAGTCTTTAATTGTCATAGCACAGATAACACTGGATGAAAAAGTACATATTATGGAGAGTAATTATACAGCTATTAGTAACTGGAGAAACTAATTTAATACAGGTCACTGACCCTATCCGGTTTTCATAATTAAAGATCAATACCACTTGTCCAGGGGTATGATAATTAAAGGGCACTTCTGGGCTCGAGGACTTTAATATATTATAAAAATTTACCCAGTCTTCATATACAGTATGACAAGACCTCTTTGATTTGGGTCAAAAATAAAAGCTTCAGTTCCAATGGGTTTAGTATGTTGGAACGCCATCTGTTTTTTTTTAAATGTACATCTATCGATAAAGCCCATGTTCGACTTTCAACAGTAAGCCAAAATGAAATAGTAAACTTCCATATTGAAACAAAACATAGAGCTGTCCCATCACTAATCAGATCTATACAATATATGCTGTGGTTTCCCGTGCTTCGAACCACCAACAGATAAAACTAACTTTTCAACCAATATTATTTAATGGTATTTTATGTTTGAGTGCTTCAGTTCTTGAGTGTTAAATTATGACGTATGCTAAAGTGTCACAGTTTCGATCCCATGTTTCTCCCCTGACAAAGAGCAACACCGTTTGCCGAACCTGGTCGGGTTTCTTTTGGTTGCCAGGAAATGAAACATATGTCAGCAAAGACAGGACACTAGATATGACCTTGCACAGTTTTCTGTAAGAAAATAGACTCACAGACAGTAGGAATTTACCTTGATGAATTATCAGGCTGATAATAATCGTCACTAATCATAACACTTAAATCTATATATGGCTGGGTAGCTTCTAATAATCTCTCTAGTTTCAGGCGTAACTGTCTAAATGTCGGCCTATTAGAAGGCGTAGGATGCCAACACGCCAACATCATTTGATATCTGAAATATTTATTATTGTAACCTTCTTACTGCCATTTATTATAACTCTGTGAAGAGGAGTTAACATCCACAAAATAAAGGTATATATATTTGTTCTCAACGTCTAATTCGACATCATTATTCCACGATGAGATTTTTATACTTTTGTAAACTACGAAATCCATTTAATATCATTTCAGTTTCACCGTGATTTTTTTGTTACCTATTCAGGTAAAGCACTGTTTTATTGATAGTATTAAACTACCAACGATAACCACTTTTGGCGACCAATCAAGAAAACTGTAATTGTATGTTAAAGGAAAAACTAAGACGTAAGTGAATCTAAGCTAATAATAGATCACATAGACTTTAAACTACATATATCGAAAATAATAATAGTGATAATTGTTTGGATCTAAGCTAATAATACATCACATAGAATATAAACTACATATCTTATAAACATAACTTACGTGGGCAAAAGCACAGACACATATATCTTACTTACAGTTCTTGTCCGCAATTATCTGGTTTCTCCATGCGGTAACCATCTTTTAACAATTTGAACAGATTTTCATTCGGAATACCAGGATACGGACAACCACCCAGAGTAACAATTTCCCATAAGACAATTCCAAACGACCACCTGTCAAGAGAAACCGGAAATAAAAAAGTACGACATGACACCAGACAGCGAATCTTTGCATATTTAAAATCAATTATTAACAAGTAAATTAGATATTATTTTAGATCTATAGTAATAATTTGTTCATTGGAAAGGGTTACTTTCTCATTTCTGCTGCAGAAAACGGTTTTCGTATATAATATAATGTGATTTTAAACTGTTTAATCAATTTATGCGAAAGTTGGGCAATAGCCATCTAAGCCAAATTCGTTCCGTTTCTTTATCGTCTTCATAAACAAAACGAAAGGGGATATGTCGGCATTTCATAAAGTCCTGAAGATGTAACAGAATGTAATTCATTGTATGTACAAAACACAAATTTTATTATTCCATTATATATTGAAACTAATAAATTTCTCCCCAAACCTGAAATATAATACTCTCCTAGAAGACCAATTTATTTGAATAAGTGGGAGAAGATTGAATTGGAATAATTGTAATCTTGCCTCTATATTCCCAGAAGTTCGGCAATTGAACTATTTATTATAGAGATAATTCAATAGATCGATAACTTACACGTCGCTTTTGACAGTGAAGACTTGATCAAAGATAGTCTCTAAGGGCATCCATTTATAAGGCAACTTCCGACTAGACGTCGGTTGATACATATTAGTTTCGTAAACATCTCGAGTCAAACCGAAGTCTGTGATTTTAAGTAGCTGTTTAGTGGACAGAAGAATATTTCGGGTGGCCAGGTCTCGATGTACAAATTTCTTCTCCGTTAAATATTCCTAAAACATAGATATTTATGTATTGTAAATTGTAAATATCTTTTTAATGCCACCTTATATAACCGGCCACCACCCTACAGCCCCCTCGAACACCAGACATATCTTTAATGCCATATTGTCGTCTATTGCAATACGTAATACGATTGTATGTATGTAATCATTTACAGTCACTCATTTAGTAAATGAATAGAGCGATTAACTATAACGCATACTTATGGAACAAAATCACTAATTAATCATTTAGTTTAAGCAATAACAGTAACAAATGTGTAGAGCAAAAACATATAGGAAAAAAAGTAACAACGAATAAGTTTTCAATCAGTTTAATTCTTACCATTCCCATTACAATTTGTCTGGCATATGATAACAAGGTGGTGGGATTGAAATCAGCATCTTTACTCGGTTCTAGATTATAAAAAGAGAATATATTTTGTACTTTCCGAATATAAGTTTGACCAAGGAATGAATATTTTATCCTAGAATATACGACAAATGTAGACTTTCCGACTGCACACAGTGAAAAGTAATCCACTTATATAACAATGTTGGTTTCAGTCAATATCATCTTATGTGATAGACCTGGTTAACACATTTCAAATATAATTTTAACACAGAGATCGTTTGCTACGATTAATTCTTAACACAGATTTGAAGTGACCCAAAATTAAAACACGCGTAATCCTTTCTTTTGAAGTAGAGAGTCAGTGATAACAGACTGGCGATTTTCAGTTCACTGATAATTCCATAAAGTCCATAAAACTGTTCTATGAAACCGTGAGAGGAAATCAGCTATTCGAAAAGAACTATACGTGAAAGGAATTGACTTTCTTTGGATAAGAGAAAGCGAAAAAAATAGAAAAGTCCGTGCATTTCCCTGTTTTGTTTTTTATTTTTCTATTTTCATATTTGATGTGATTTTATAGTTTAAGCCGGCGACCCTATAAATGTAGACATACATGAACTATTATTTTATTTTTCTTATGGTCATGGGTAAGTACTAAGATGCTAAACACATTTTTCGGTTTAGAATAATAAACTTTACAAATAATAGTTTACCTGTATCACATTTAGAAGGATATGGTAAATGTACTGCTAATAATTTATCATCTATATCAACATCGTGTCTATATTCTACAACAAACAATTATATGCGTATATCTTTATAGACTATCATTAAATGTATATTAATTTATTCAATCCTTGTTGACATACAAATAAGATCAATGTAAAAAAAAAAAAATAAACAAATTTCCCTTATTTTTATTACTTTACTTTGTTATGAGTCGTTAAAAGTGATCTATTCAGAAGTTCGTTGAGAAATCTGATAGCATTAATGGGGCGTAGAGGTAGATAAGAGTTTAGTTGAGGGCAGGGCAAGTGAAAGGGGACACTTTGAAGACAGTACATGTACATTATGCCAGAGCTAATCTGTCTATGCAGATTACTTATCCAGGCTATAATTAACTCTCGATGTCAAAGCTAGCCTGCAATATTTACTGGATTAGGACCCGATTTGCTGCTCAATATTCATGCATGATTTAATCATGAAATGGATAATCGTGACTATATTTATTATCGTACCAACTTTAGTAATGGTCATCGAGGCTAGGCTGAAAATTCAATCGTTAAAATCTAAGTTCAGAGTGGATAAATTTGACTGAAATTTTCAGCAAATGCCCTTTACACGATCTAGTTTTTAACTAATAAAGCGAGAACTGCCCTCCCATATTGTATCTTAAAAGCGTATCATAGAATGTAAAAATAAAAGAGGTGTCTATGGATAATCTTACCGTTAGATTCCTGTCCAGCATGGCTTATACCACTATCAGAATTTCTTTTATAACCAATAGAAGGCTGGAAAATGTAAGAAAAATAATCTGAAAATAGCAAGACCGCTTTAATGGGGTGGAGTTTATTGTATTTATGCGGAGATCGCCTAATCGAAATTACCCTTTGGTTACGACCTAAACCAAAGAGGTGCAGCCCATAGGTTTGTTGTTTTTTTTGTCAGAACAAATAAAATTTTTTGGGCTTTTCGTTACATAAATATTGGCACCATTATAATTATGGATTGCCAAACAGTGCTTGATGCAGTGTTCTTTATTCTTAGTTCTTAAACATACATTATGGGAGAGCAAAAACTGACTTTTGTCGGTCTTCCTTTGAGCCTCAGATGTCATAGAAATTATAAATTAGATCTTTATTTAAACAACAAGCCCAAAATGAACACTGTAGACCCACGGATGGCTTGGATTGGGCTCGGATTAAAACAGGATTTCGTCGACTGATTTAATCACTATGGCTTCGTGGGTGGGGTTTCTCCGTGACGTTGACGTCATCATACTTCCGGAAATTATTCATAAAAGACAGTGATGACCGAGGCTATACACAAGCTTCACTAGATACCGTTTAAACATTACTTGATGATCGAGACTATGTAGGTGGAGTTAACGCCTGTCAATCAACAATCGGCCATACTGGAAAAGGGTGTCGATGAATTTTAACTACCATTTCTAGTAAAAAATTATAGTGGTAACAACTTTGTTCAGGATAAAGTTATTTGACTGAAATTTTCAATATATTCTTGTTTCAACATCTATTTTTGAACTTTTATAGCAAGAATGGCTAACTCCTTGTCAAAATCTCCCATAATGTATCTTTAATTCATCATAGTCTCTAATTCTTATTTCTTCATTTGTTGTCGTGTTTAGACATCTGTACACTAAATTTAACATTTGTATCTTAAAATTGATATTTGTTTTATAAATCAGACATTTGTCATATCAGAATTATTTGAATCAAAAAACTACATTTCATCAGAAACAAACGATGATAAACAAATCTCGAACAACAAATGCCCAAATACAATTCTTGCAAAACATCCGCCGAGAAACATATCTCCAAGTTCATCGACCCTGAGCGTTAGTAGAGAGTTGAAATCAACCTGGCATACAATAATGTAACAATATTGTCGCTGCGACATTGTTTTCATATTCATAGACAAGGAATAGAGAAATATGATGGCTGAAACAATATTGTTATCTTTACAAATTTTGATTCTAAGTCCATTACTAAACATTATAGCTACTGTATGAGTTTAGTGATAATATGATACATGAATAGAACTGAGCACGTGCTGTTTTGTTGAAATAAATGACTGTTTACGTTATGCAGTTTGGGGTGTAGCTCAGTAACATTAGTGAAGGGATCTTGCACCTTCTCACAGTATATTCTGGATATTCTGGGGGATCTAAAAATAATATACAGTTCCAAATAAATTACATACGCTGATGAAGGTTAAGTGTTTATTATACGACTGGCACAGTAAGAATACTGGCCGTATGTCTTCCGTCGTATATAAAGCAAACCTTATCATCAGTTCAGAAGTTTTTTGTGTGTGTGTATTTCTCACACGGATTCGACAGCCCGTATCGAACAGCCCGTATAAAATTATCGTCTTTTTAGACGCTGAAATGTTGTATCATAACGTTTTATGCATCTATGTGTTTCCTAGAACACGGAGGTGTATATTTAGTGAATTTAACCATAATAAAGACTGGAATTTAATCATTATTTTTTATAGGTTTTTCTCGGAATTTTCATACTTTTCCCGTCTGTCTGCCTGTACGCTGGCTGATCCACGTGCTAGATTTAGGCAGATATGGGACCTTGCAAATCTGTAAATGATGTGGTTCTATGGTAAAGGGGTGTAAATGATAAATTAGTGAAACTGAAAATTGCTGTCGAATCGAAGTCAAAGATTTTTTTCAATACGATGCGACATTTTTTTTTATTATAGCGACTTCACTCACTCCGAGAAATTGTAGGCTAGGCACTTGACTAGTACTGATGGTGATCTTGGTAGACTACTGCCATCATGTAATAGAACTAAGCTCAGCTCAGTGACGCATACGTTCGCCACGCGAGAATCTGCCAAAACTCTAAAACTATTCTGACGCAACGTATCATGTATACGATACGAATACGTGATACGGATAGGATAAATACCACTTGCCAAAAGTGTCTACTGAGCGCCATAGAAAACGCATCACTTAGTTTTTCGTATAACAAAATGATCCTGTAAACATATCTTATTTATTTTGCTTCCTATGGTGAACAGTATTGAAATGGGAACACACCAATAACAACACATTTGTACACTTATGGATGTTTAATCTGTAATCAACGGTACAAAGTCAGAGGGGTCAAAACCAAAAGTACGACACTTGTTGTTCCTGTTAGTGTAATTAAGATGAAGTATGTTCAATCACCACGTGAAGCTGTCATTAATGTGGGATGTCAGCGTGGCATTTAAAAATACGTCATAACCAGTTAAAGAATTACATGTACAAATGCGACCAGAGACAATACTACACGGCCAAGGGATGTTCCAAAATATGTAGATAAGAAAAGGTACATGGGTTATACGCCGGATCTGACGACCGGTTTATCGTCATCCGCTCTCCACGTTTGACAGACGACCAATGGTGCTACAATAAGTCACTATATACTACTGGAGAATCTTTTGGACGCTCACGAAATAAATTGTTATCTTTTTTATCGCCCAATATCTTATTTGACAGTAGATATCGCTTGTATGATAAATTACATAATCTACTGCGATATCTCCTTAGGAGACATCGCTTTACGTGAATTTGATTGGTCAATCAAAAGGGAACTACTTTCTTTTATTTTAAAGAAACCACTTATTTTAAATAAAAAGTGACTTTTTTTTTGTTAAAAAGAAACTGCGTTTATTTAATTGACCTTGAAGGAAATACTGGGTCAATATATAGGACTTTGCAATAGCTAAACTGGTGTCAAAAAACTGATGTATCACTAGCTGTGATGTAATTAAGATTCAGTAAAAGTGAAATCTATACCAAAGAATCATATTTATTTATTTGTGCATGTAAGAAAAGATTGGGTGGTAAATAAAATCTCCAACTCGTGTTTTTTGATATCAAAAAATATCAACACTCTTTGATGAAGTAAAAAAAACTCGGCAGAGCCTCGGTATTTTTTACATTATCAACTTGTGTTGATATTTTTTGATATCAAAAAATACTCGTAGGAGATTCTCTATATAGCATAAATTTGTATTCTAGAATAGTGAAAATACAGCAAACGAAGAAATAAGAATTAAGAACACTGAATAAAGAGCTGTTTGGTTTTCCATATATCATAGTCCAAAAATAGATGATGAAAATGTAATACATTGAAAATTTATAACATATTTGTGTATAAACGGCTTCATTTATCGGGTTCCAGACGTCGGGTGCAACTAAATTGTTTATTAATAATTTGTTCTATTTTTCAACCAAATTAGACTTTTAAATAAAATAGAAATGTCAGGCCTTTTATCGACAGTATTTCTAGAAATTTAACGCAGATATGATGGGCTTTATCTAATCTACACAGTATGTAAGACATCTGCTGGTCTAAGATTATGGGCTTGTCATATGAACGCATGTTTTAAAAATATGTATATAAAATTTTAAATCAGAAAACGGTCTCGATAATACCTGCTTACAGAAGGGGATAATAACATGTCTGAAATGACCTTGTTCGAAAACAGTTACTGATGTCGGAAATGTTATTTTTCCCCGCGGTTTTAACTGCGTGAGTTAAAACTATTGGAAAATGTCCAAAGGGACGTTTTTCATGTTAAATCAGAATACATGCTACTATCATATTATTTCCAAATGTTAAACTATTCTAATCTGTCTTGACATAAAGCGCTTAGTGTAGGCGTCGGTATAGACATGAAAGTATTAATTCTTTCTATTTAGCTCCTGAAAATTAATATATAGTTACATGAGGGATTTATTTGTATCAAATTTGTTTTTAAATTCCACTGATCAAAGTTAATATCCCGGGGGTCATTACAAAAATCAGACAATCTAATTAAAACTATGTGTTATTTTCTTTCATGTTATTCGAATGGTGCCATCATTAAGCAACAATGCGTCAATAATCATTTTCCATACAGAGACTTTAAAATGTTCTTTAAATAGTGATAGACCCCATTAAACTTTACAAAGTAAGGAACTTTAGAAAACAGAAGATTGCAGAACGTTGAAATGTGGGCGTATAAAAGAAATCCATATTATCATCCAGTATGCAATCAATGGAAAGTAACTCGAATTAGAGATGGCCTTATAAAATTGACCCTAGGGTTCGTCTTCGCCAATCCCACAATTTAAAAAAAAATGTACGTTAAAACTACACTCAATTTTCAGTAAAGGGTAAAGGGCACGGGGTCTTTGAGTATCGATAGGGCTCTGTCTACCATTTAATCTATTCTCAGCTCCTCTAGTGTTTACCAAATATTTGTTCGTTTGTCAAGGTATTCGATATCTGGTACGAATCAAGAGGAACAGTAATGTTAAATAGTACGGTAGCGATCCAAGATAAATTATCCTTATTAGAATGTAGTATTAATACTGAAAAATTACGTCTTATAATCAATCAGTCTGTTGTGTAGAGTGGTGCAAAATCTGCCCTCTTTTTACGCTCCCAATAATTTCAGAAAATAAAAAGAAGGGCTTCGTTGAGGTTCGCAAGTCCATTCGTTCGACACTTTCTTCTCTGGTCGGATACACCAGTGATTAGGCGACGGGTGGTATCTGGTCAGCTCTGTATATCTCGACAATCGGTGCCTGGCTGAATACTGTCAGGCAGCATTTCCGGCAATCTATTTTTCCAAATTTTCTGGAGCAGATTTCCCATACTCTCCGTAAGCACTTCCTACTTTGGCGATCGTGAGTGGGCTTTGTCGAGGTTCGCAAGTCCGTTCGTTTGACACTTTTATCACAACGGTCAGTGCCTGAAATACTGCCATGCTGCTCGCGCCTTAATCTTGGAGTTTATCCTAGCTTTGCCCCTCCAACCACCAGTGGCTGGCGCATCCACTGCCAATTGTTCAGCTCCAAATGGACTATGGAAGACGGGCATATCCCTATTAAGTGTGCTGTAGCTAGCCAGGGGGGAATCTTTGCCCGGACAACGGTGCTACGGTCTACCATTATTTCAATTCCCAACTGTCAACGGTCATTTAAGTGTACGTCAATGTGTACACTGGACCTCGGTTTTCCGTCCCATCCGAAGGACTAAAATCTAATATAACAATGGGGCAATTTAGAACATCGTATGATATAAGTGTATATACATTGATAAAAGTTCAGATAGCTAAGTTTCAGGTAACATACTAAGACAGTTAAAATTGACAACGAAGTTAATTGTAAAATGTAAAAATTCACTCTACCAGAAACTTGTAACAATGTACAATTTCAAAAACAGGCGAGACTGAAATAATTATAAAGTTTTCCTGACGACGATATATACTATTCAAAAAAAGTAGGGGATATTTGATTTTGGGGGCATACTAAAATATGCAAATGACTACGAAAAAAGTCACTATAGAACCTAACAGAAGAAACATTTCCAGTTACATGTGACGCCCAAACGCACCAATAGCTACCGGGGTGGAAACATCAGTTTAATTGTTTTAGTGACCAGAAAACAAATTTTGATATGCGTCGGCTTACCCAAAATGAAAGGTTGCGTGCCCTTGGCATGCTACAGATCGGCACAACACAGGCGGATGTGGCGCGGACGATGAATGTTTCTCAGTCTGTCATAAGCAGGCTATGGTCCAGATACCGTGATACACAATCTGTACAGGACAGACCACGCTCAGGTCAACCAAGGGCGACAACTCAAGCCCAGGATCGATTTATCCGTACCTTGGCCTTGAGAAATCGTGTCATCACAGCAAATCAGATCAGCGCTCGTCTTCAAACTGACACTGGTGTGAGAGTGAGTGGCCAGACGATTCGGAATCGACTGCATAGGGGTCACCTTCGCGCCCGACGTCCTCGCGTGATCCCTTGTTTGAGAGATCATCACATTCAGGCAAGACGTCGTTGGTGTAGGGATCGTCAACACTGGGATAATCGACGCTGGAGCAATGTGATGTTTTCAGATGAGTCAAGGTTCACTGTTGATTTTTTGGACAGACGTAGGAGGGTGTGGCGTCGTCGAAACGAGCGCTTCCAAGACGTTAACGTCATCAGACATGATCGATTTGGGGGTGGTTCTGTTATGGTGTGGGGTGGCATCACTGTTGCTGGAAGAACGGCTTTACATGTTGTTGCAGGGCGTGTTATAGGCCAGTACTACCGGGACAACATCCAGGATGACAACGCAAGATGTCACAGGGCCAGGATCGTTACAGGTTACCTCCAACAACAGAACATCACCACATTACCTTGGCCAGCACTGAGTCCCGACCTCTCCCCCATCGAGCATGCCTGGGACATGCTTGGACAGAGGTTACGTCAACGTCAACAACGTCCTGCCAATGTCGAAGAACTTGCTGCTGCGTTGCAACAGGAATGGGACAATCTGGACCAAAATGACCTTAGACGTCTCATTAGGAGTATGCCACGTCGGATCAATGCTTGTTTGGCAAACAGAGGAGGATTTACCCGTTACTGACTTTATTGTGATGCTGTGGTAACTTTGCTGTTTGACCCCGGGTATCATTTTACCCTTATAATGGTCAGTCTGTGCCTTACTTAGTCTAACGATCATTTGGAATAAATCGATGAATGTGAACTTCATTTCGTTTTGTCATTTGTTTCTTCGTCAGTTTCATTAGGTGACTTTAATAACACTTAAAAATCAAATATCCCCTACTTTTTTTGAATAGTATATTACAAGAATGAAACATGCTAGCTTCATCACATTCCTGTTAGGATACAAGCTTCCTTTGTTGACCTTCTAATATTTACATTTCAGACAGTACTAGAAGCGCCGTTATTTAACAGAAACTTATAGAAAGGTACAAAATAGGAGGATGTAATATGAAGTATGAAAACCATGTATTACCGTCTGCTCACGGCACAATAAAAAAAGGGAAGTGCACTCTTTGATTAGTTTGGAATAAGGTAGCTATTTAAGTTTTAAAAATACACCTACATGTATGGCTTGGCGGTTTATACCTGTTGTCGAGAACGCCCCGGTCTTTTTTAATTGAAATCCTTTCAAAGCATACATAACAGATCCCTTCATGCAATATCCTCAACATAGATACAGTTGCGTGGCACGATATTTACCCTTTGTAGAACATTCAAAACCAATTATCATACTTTTCTATTCCAGACTAAAGAGCAAATAAAGATTTTCCGGCCATACACAGTACAAGAAATAATGGTCAAAATGTGTTAAGTTCAAATTTGCTTTTTAACCAATTTTACGTAGCCGCCCATTTTTCATATGATCGTCAAAACTATACTTTTTAGTCCTTATTTTTGTTACATTTACATATTTAAATTATGATCAATATTTAGGGATTGCAAAATGTTCGGTTTGCCTATTAGGCCGGACAATATTTTTTATTGCTGTTTTTATAATTCTGTAAAAGTGGATTCGTGTATTAATTTTACTACGGCGCTTACGGCTGCCCCCCCCCCCTCCCCCCGGATCCATTCACTTGATTTGATATTTGTTTATTTTTTGCAATGTCTTTTTTTCTGTATTGTACGCAGGTTTATTTTGTAGATTTTTGTTTTGCATGTAGTGCGGTTCTCCTGCACTTACTAGACTAGTAATGGAAATCCTTAATATTATGTTTAATCGATGTACTGGTATCAATCGGAAATGCGGACATCCAGTCCGGCCAACTTGATATAAACATTTCCACTGGTAGCCCTTGTTTCATTCTGACATCACCTTCAATTTGTTAATGTAGTCTGAAGTGTATCTGATAATTTACTAAAACCGCTTAAAGATCGTATTGAAACTTTATTGACACTAAGAAATGACAGAATATGTAACATTGGTGTATATTGGATTTTTCATTTGTACAGATAATGCTACCATCATGCAAATGTGTCCTTGTTTGGGATTCAGTCGCGCTAAACCCGCCGTCTGACGATTCCACGTCTGATGAATAGGCCTGGGATTTCAAGACTATCTTATACGAAACATTAAAGGCAACTAGACATAAATATAATATGTGGAGATAACGAGTTAGATTTACGTACCGTTTGTCGAAAACTGCGAAGATAATTTCTCAAGTCCCCTAAAGGGCAATAATCCATGACTAGGCAGATTTCTGGACCAGTGGTACAGCAGGCGATGATACTAATGAGGTTCTGGTGATGACCCAACTGCTTCATTGCTTCAATCTCAAGTAGTAAATTACGACGTTCCTCGGGTAGGGCATGCGCTGAAAATAAATGGCATGTCATGTCATAAACAGTTAATCAACAAATAACCCCAACAACCAGAAATCGAACAGCAACGCCACACAATAATGCTGTTTTAACCATAGGGTAGGCCTACAGAGCAAACTGGACCCGTTTTCTATCAATAAAAGTTAGAGTAAAATTTCAGAATATTACAGCCTTGTGCATATTTGAAACGGTCTACAGTATATGTACTATTTCAATACAACTATAACAACAAGCCCTTCAAGTATTAGTAGAAATCATAAAATGAAGATTATACTGCATAGAATACCAAGCCCTCACACGCAAAGTCGTCCGGTGGTTAAATGATGATTAGTTAGTTCATTTGCTGTCACTCGAGCGAAGATTTGATATCTAGAGTGCCCACAAGATGTTAAGGGCTGTCAATGGAACTAACAATGTAAGTAATAATCAAAATCTTTGACAACTATTATAAGGGCCACGTCAATCAAAGACTTTATTACAGCTAATCATTATAAAAGACAATAACTAAAGGCGCAGTTAACGGTGAGTGCCCGTGGTATTTTTTAAAGTGTTAAATGGAAATAATTCGTAAAGTAATTTTCTGAAATCGTCGAAAATCTTGTAAATATTAGTATAAGTATAGACTGATATTTTTAGCACATAGAATGTTCACAATTCTCCATTACCCCAAATTATACAATTATATGTTTTTTATCATTAACAACATTATAAAAACAACCTGTTCTATTTGAAGCTTATAGAAGTATTTCATAATTAACTTGTTTGATAGGCATTTAGTATAATTTAACACAATTTACAATTGTAAGGATACACAATTACTGAGTTTAATACTAAGCAACATTTCGACGAGGATATTATCGTCTTTAATTGCTTCATAAGGAGGGAAGTATCCTCGTCGAAAGGTCGCTTAGTATTAAACTCAGTAATTGCGTATCCATAAAATTATACCTTGTGTTTTTTCATTATAGTTTTATATACGTACGTCCGAACACAATGTTTGTGAACACTCTATAAGTCACAATTTGTTTTATCCGATTTCAATGGAGTTTGAAATATAGGTTTACCACCCTGAAATCTCGTCTCCTGTCGATATTGGCATTATCGGACTGTAACTTCGGGGATTATGACCTCTGATTATACCAAAAATCTCCTTTTTAGCTTGTAGAGGTCACAATTTTGAACCGATTCAGATGAAACTTGAAATGCATGGTTATAACCCAAAGATCTTGGTACTTGTCGACATTTGTGCATATGGGATCATAACTTCTTGAATTATGGCCCCTGATTGTACGAATTATCGTTTTTTGGTTTGCTTGTTCTCTATCCATCCCTTACAAAATATGGATCCCTCACCTCTAATCTTTTCTTGTACCGTGTTTCAGGAAATGTTTTAAGCAATATATTTAAGAGTGGCAAAGGTCAAAATAAAACCAAAAAACCTGAATTCCGAATCTCTTCATTTTAACACAACGGCCGACAATTATATTCAATTTATTGAATATAAATCTCAGGGCAAATATCTTTTTATTCTTAGTTAATGACATAATTTATGAAGGACTGGGGTATAGCGTGACATGCACATATTAAATGTTCAAGGGTAAAAACAAGGATATCTTAAGTAACATGCAACAGTAAATTTATAGGAAGAAATCTCTAATTTTAATTACAGGGACACTATGGGAGATTAGATAAAGAGTTGACAGTTCCCCCTATAATAGTTAAAATATAGATAATGGAAAGAGAATATTCTGAAAATTTCAGTCAAATTGCTCAACTCTGAACCGATATAATTAGCGATTGAAGTTCAGGCCTAAAGTCGGCAAAAAACAAATCCTCGATTATCTACGCGTTAAATCATGCATCACAAAATGTATTCAAATCCAGTAGCAGGCTAGCAATGACATCGAGAGTTGATTACGTTCTGGAGAAGTTAATTAATGTCTAATTAATAATTTAGATAACATATCAGACTCTGAGCATAATAATATACATTTCTAACGGTGCATGAAACAACTAAACAAATATTACCGTTTTATAAGACGACTTGGTTCTTGATTATAGGGGTTAATGTAGAACCTTAGACAAAAATGTATGAAAGATATTTTAATCACCTTCTGAAAAGATGTTCTTTCAATAAGTTAAAATATGTACGAATGGTCTGAGCTATGACGTTTTTACACGAACTTACGTAGTGTATTTCAGTATTATAATCATAAACAAAAGATGTTATTCAAATTATCTAATCACTTTATTCCGGAAAGTAGATCTTCCTTATGGAATATCTCAATATAGGATGAAATCCTATAGTGTTCTACAGTTTCTGTAGAGTAAATCCTATAATTTTTCATTCAGAATTATGCTAAAATTTCTATAAGAAAATGCTATAGTATTCTAATCCTACAGATATTTTAATAGTATTTTATGTCTTTAATCAAGTTTTGTGAATAAACTGCACATGTAAAGTATTCCCACTTTTTTCAGTTCCCGGTTAATACCAACTTTCTGGAAGTTGCAATAAATGTACATGACCAAACAGTCTTTTCTTGGATTAACTTTAATCAATCCATAAGCTAACAGATAATGAAATTGGCTTTCCTTCAACAGAAATCTAACGGGCCGTTAACATGCATTACATGATAATAGCAAGATAACGATCCGTTCGAGTTTAACAGGTCGTTAAAATAACTGTATTTTGAGCAACCGGCCCATGAACTGCATTTTAAAAAGTTGAGTTTGAGTATTTATAGCAACTTCTAATACAGTAGCTTAAAGGTGCATTATGCAAGAGTTAAATCTGCCGATTGGAAATCTTTCTTTTTGCCTCATCAATTACACATTTATTTACATGACCCTTTGTCCACAAGCAACTGACGAGGCGATCAGATGGCTGTAAGTATGAAAGGGTTGAAACACTATGACCATGGTTCACCGAGATAACCATATTCTCCAAACATGCAGAATAGCTGCTTATTTGAATCATACATAACGCATCTTTCGCAAGCAAATCGTCACCTGACAACTTATCGTATTATGAACTATTGAATTTAACACTTATTCTGAAATTCCTTCCGTCCCATTTATCAAAAGTTTTTCTTCATCTGGAAATTACTCTAAAAGGGAAATATGATTACGTCATTAATTTGTATCCAATTCTCAATTTACTGTTTCTGTGCAATATGCTATAAACATTATCTCCTTAAATTGTTTTTTCTGTGGATGTAGAATTTGTGATATTCATTTTTAGTGAAATTGTGAAATGAATATTGTACAGCGCAGTTGACGATTACGGCTGGCCCCCAGATTTACTCACTTGATTTGATGTTTGTTTATTTTTTGCAATGTCTCTTTTTTTGTCTTGTACACAGGTTTATCTTGTAGATTTTTATTTTGCGTGTAGTGCAGTCCTCCTGCATTTACTATTAAAGAAGCAATACTTTTATTAATTTATAATAAACAACCATCTCCAACATTTGCATAATCCTTTACACTCTTATTTGGTAGACTACCAAAACAAGCTGTGTTTACTGTGGTAATGTGAAGGCCTGTTGCGGCCATTGTATCATCACGAATGATTACCGCTTTAAGATGGGAAGTAAATACCAATTAAAATATGCAGTTCATGGTATGAAAACTTAGTTCGATTTCACACGCAAAAGAAAAAAAGCTGAATATAATGTGATTTCCATAAGTAGATGAAATGAACTTAGTTCTACATGTTCTATGATGGGGATTTTACTCAGACAGCGGCACAACGGACTAGTCTGTCTTCCAATTCCAACTATCAGGTGTTTTTTTTTACGCACAAGCCAACGTGTACACGGGTTTCATTTTTTTTGTCTCATTTGAAAGACTAGACACTGTTACTTGTCATGTCATCCGGCCTGTACCACTGACAAATGGAAACAACTGCCAGAAATCAACCCTAGTTATGCTTTTATTTCAACAGTAACTCTGTCGCCTTAATCAAATCTGAATTAACAATAGTCCTGTGAAGCAGCTTTGACGGATATCACCAGTAGTCTTCAGCCTTAACCGTTGTTACTCCTTTACTACTTAAATCTCTCAACGATAATATTTCAGTTATATTTATTACTAATAACACGTATGTATTCCTGAGGTACTCCCCCCTGGTCCTAATCTTAAATACACAGATCTTGCGTAATTATGTTTGTTTTATATTGCATTGCAGAGGAAACTTTTGTAAGGTTTAATAATTTTTATCCGACCCGTTTACTTTAAAGTAATAACATATGTTTAAACTAAAACTATAAACTAGAATCAAATTGAAATTTTATCCGGTGTTTTTATTATATATTTAATGAACTACTAGATAAAATAATTATTATATTCACTACGATGGACATTTTAAAAAATCATTCACACAGACTGACTTTATAGATATAATCTGAAGTCATCAATCAAATTTGAATAACCGTGTCTTTAAACCGATAAAATACGCGTGTGCTTTGATATTTATCAGCACCATTTGCTTATTTTGAATACAAGTATAACGCGTGTGCACTAGCTGATTAAGATCTGTAAATATTCTCTTGGGAATTATAACCACGGATTAAATCAATTATTATGCAATGTAGACAACTAAATCATACATTGTTGATCGAAATTCAATTTGCATTCCAAATTCAACTTCTTATATTGTCATTAAACTGGAGGCCAGGAAACTATTTATGCACGTTTAATAATACGACGGGCTTTAAATACAACACAATAAGGCACGGGTAATTGGATAACCCATTGACGTAATATTGTCGTAGTTGTTAACTTAGAATCAAAGAGCCGTAACAGTAATTTAATGGTATTAAAATCCGCGGAGGTTATTAACTTTAAATTGTTTCTACGTAAATTGCAGTTTTAAGGGACAATATTGGTGCCCGCCATTATTACATATGTGATAGAACTGGTTAAACACTTTCCAAATATTATTTTAAACACGGAGATCATTGTTACGAGAGATGCGTTACGAAGATTTTGAGAACGGGAAGTGACGAATGCAAAGGGAAAACACGAGTTATCCTTCTATATAACTGGACACAGATCACCAAATATTCATGGGCCGTCACCCACGAAACAAGGGCGAAAGTTATTTTTAGTCCTTCTCTCTCTCTCCCTTTTTCCCCCTTTTGCATGGCGATTTTTGTTGAATTTTTGGTGTAGAATCGAAGAAAAGGGTTTGAAAATACATTTTCTGCCAGGTTTTGGTGAATATTCATGATTTTGAGGCGGAAGGATACAAGAGTTGTGAGGTTGGTTACGTTGAAAGGGAGGGCCGAAAATTGCAAGGTTAGCTGTCTCTACTTCCAGCTTGTCTATCTCAAGTTTTTCATGAAGAACCTCATACATGCTTTTGGGCAAGAGTTTGCCACATGTTGCTCCATCTGTGGCAGAAAGCGTTTTACCCAACGAATATTTGGGAAAAAGTTACAACCGGTCTAAGAGACGAGAATTAACATTAAAGTCAATGGGGCAATAATTAGTGATCTGTGGCCAACTGACGAGCGATAACAGATACACCGGCGAATTTCTGCTCACTAATAATTCCGCCGAAGACAAAAAGTTATCATATGAGACATTCAAAACAGAAATTGACTGTCACTAGATAAGAGAACACGAGGAAATAGAAAAAGTCTGTGCATTACCATGTTTTTATTAAGTATAAAACGAATAAAAACAAGGGAATGTACGTGTTTAACCAGTTCATCAGTTCTATCACATATGTGATAATGACTGACACCAATAGTGTCCCTTTAATTTGCACGACAATTAAATAAGAATGGGGGGGGGGGGTAAGTTAACTAAGCGAAGGAAGAACATATCTTTAAGTTAAGAGAATTCATCTACAAACAATCTACAAACCTTACTGTCATATATCACACTTGCTAGGTGGTTGAATGGACTGGCGGTACCTTGTAGGTCGAAAAACAACTACAAATTTAGCCCCCAGGAAGGTTGATAACACACCCTTACCTCTTAAAATCTTAACTGCAACTACCTTTCCAGTGGACGATTTGGTAAGTTCTTCTGGAGACATGGTCGCCTTAAAGACTCTGCCGAAAGCACCTTCCCCAATAGCCTCAGACAAGGTCAATCTTTTTACGTCTAATTCATATTCATCCCCCAACAGACTTTTATCATCAGTGAACAATTCAGGACATCTGGAAGTCTCATATATCGGATTAATCTCCTGAAAACGGGTTTAACTCATTTACTTGTGACGTAAGTAAGGCATATCTTTTATTCCCTGTCTGTAAGTCAGAATAATAAGTACCAAACAACAGAAGCACAGACGAGTACAAACCAATATCGAAGTGATCGGTAAAGCCCTTAACAAAGCCATAAAATATAGGACGGGTCTCTTACATATTTCAATCAACAAAATTAAATGGTGTTAGATATTCCAGAAATCGACTTGTAGCTGAGGGTGGGGTGAGCTATTCGTCAGAGTTTAATGGGACAGCAATCGGGCGATTAAATTTAAAATAAAAGTACATGTATATAGACGGAAATGAAATTGGTTTGTACCGACGGAACGAGAGTATGTTATGTGTTCAATACGAGATAATCAGCAGGTTTTAAGTGGAGCAAAAACAGCAAATTATCAGTACGCAGTGCAAAGCATAAAATCACTATTCATTTAGTTTTTCGGCACGTATCACCTTATTTCATTTCCTGGACACGTTCCAATAGAGACCTGAAGGCTTGAAATAGGTTCTAATTTGTATATCCCAGGAATAATAATTGGGAAATTCTAAATTCTTCCGCTAGGTTTGGAAAAATTAGCATTCCTTTGTTTTAAATCTTGATTATCACTTCAGCTTCAACCGCTAGATTTAACAATTTGTTTTATCATTTGAACCATTGTATCTTTAAACGGATCTTCGATAGATACAAACTAAGTTTCGTATATTATATGCACGCTGTTTTGCAAGATGACATTCGGGATTTCAAATGACTGATTACACTGGAGTCTGAATTTGAAATGAAATGAGGTTTAACGTCCTACAGTTACTGTTATACTCCGACGGAAAATACGCCATACAATTTCTTGCACCACTGACAAGAGGAAACCACGGCGGAAAACCCGATGAACTTCCCGGCCAATGGCGCCCCCGCCCCATCGACCCAAACGTCAGCGCCTTACCCACTTAGCCACCGTGGCTTCTTGAACACTGGAGACACTAAATTGAATAATTTGATTCGATTGATTGATGTCACGTTTATGCTTCTCTTACCTCTCCTCTAGAAGGCCAAGGTTGTCGAGGTTTATGTTTCATTGTTGTCTGTCTTCTACAGATTAGCACTAACACAACAGCTATTATACTTAATATAGCTGGTATTAAAAACAGGTAATATAGACTAGTGCTGTCATTCGTTTCGGGAAGTGCTGAAAGATAAATCTAGAATTCTAAGAAAGCATTGGACTATTCATTAAAACGGAATACACCGTACTTATCTAACATAAAACGGACATTATAACCTGATTTCATTCGTAAATTTAAGTTGAAATTATACCCAGGCTGAAAAACGCCTTTCGTTTCGATTACAGTAATATTAGAGACGGTGGTATCTGATATACAGTATTTCTATAGTTTATATATGGTATGGAAGTTCAATTCCCGGAATTCATTTCTCAATAAATATAAAATGTTTAGGTATCAGGCAAAATTCTATACTTACCACTATTTGACTGTTCTTTTTTCGGTATTAAAATTAAATCGGAATAGTTTTCGTTATATTGTTCTTTATTATAGGCGTAACCTAAATCATAAGAACCCGTTTAATGTATATTTGTAATCACAAGTATAAACTTTGTTAGGGTTTTAAATAATGAAACATTTTCATCAATATTCCTATTCATAAAGTGGGACGTGCTTACATATTTCGTAGTCTCTTGTCATGCTCGGTATATTCAAAACATGCCAGATTAAAAAAAAAACAACGACACGATATCCACCACCCTCCATACTATGGCCGCAAACAGGAGACCTGATTTTAACATATTATAGAAGTGATTGGGAAAGTCTCTCAACAAAAAATTTGAAGATATTATCATCTTTCTAATCTCCAGGTTGTGTATTCTAAGTAAGGACGCAGACATTCAGAATAAAAAAAAACCCTGCTATATATGCTCGATACTGATCCCTGGATTAAGAGCCATCCTGTTGTGAGGGTCGCGATTAGTTCACTGGTTTATTGATCTTTATTTCAAGTCCATTTCAATTCCGTTGTTTCTATGAAAATAAGGTAATTAGGTAAACAGAATTAAACTTCAATTCATTGCTGGGTAAATCTATTAGCCTGGAATTGCTCGAATTGCGTCTCCGACAGTCTAATCCCCAGGGGTTTCCGGGGCCTAGGCGATCCCCGGGACCCCGTCTAATGTACTAGGATGGTAAACCCGCAATGAAGGAATGCTGTCACCGACCCTGCAATTGTGTGCTTCTCAAATATCCATCAACTAACCCAGCCACTGTTTAATCAGCCGATCAGAAAAATCTACTTTGAAACAGTGATCTGCTCAATTTTCTTTAAGGCATGAACCAAAATAAAAGACATATTTCAATAGCCTCATACTTGTTTTTAGTAAACACCGTCAAGCAATACCATAGATTATTATAGTACTGATTGTGCTGAATGTGATAGACTTACCTAAAACAGCATGCACTGTGTATTTCCTACTAATACCACCCTTTGACCTGATCTGAGTAGTAATTGCATATACACTATTCCAATGTAATCCACGTATTGTCACATTCTTCACATCCTGTAAAATATTGGACATACAGCATGATAGCGACGGACGTTGCATTCTGCTTAAATACATACATCCTCGTTGCGTAATATTGAACTATTCGGTCAAATTTTTTTTTTCGATTTGACAAATACGCCAAAGAATACAACATGTGAATTGTAGTTAAATTTAAGATTTTCACTCTGGACTGTTTCGACTGTTAAAACAAGGAAACGTATTAATCAATCCATGATAATTTTGTTAGACGGAGATTTCT
Organism: Patella ulyssiponensis; assembly: GCA_963678685.1. Classification (NCBI taxonomy): domain Eukaryota; kingdom Metazoa; phylum Mollusca; class Gastropoda; family Patellidae; genus Patella; species Patella ulyssiponensis. The sequence continues at coordinate 57,179,690 of OY783229.1, forward strand.
ACTGTTCAATCGTTCGAAAAAAAAATCTGAAACAAATACTCAGTATTTTGCGATTCGATGACCAGCATGTAATAGAAATGAAATGGGGTTTACCGCCCTACTGTTCTGCTCTGGGCTAATGAAGACGGGCGTACGTACGCCATACAGTGTGCCCGGAAGCGTCTCCATGGCGTACTCCTATATCGAATTCCAACTGCCAAGGGATCTTTTACGTGCACGCCAATGTGTACACGGAACCTCGGTTTTCGTCCCATCCAAACGACTTGACAACTGTCCTTGTCAGGCCCCGCGTCCTGCATCACTGGCAAGGGGAAACCTACGCCGGAAAACCTTGATGAACTTTCTTGGCAAATGCAGGGATCGAACACCCGACCTCCAGGATACAGAGCCAGCGTCTTACCCACTTAGCCACGTGATCCCCAAGCATGCACTAGAAAATTGTCAATTGTCAAATTTGAAGAACATTTGTGCTATCGTAGAACAATGATTATAATATAGAATATCCGTGTAAACTTGTCCATATGATTAAAATACAGGGCCATATTTCGTTTCGTTTTTTATACTTTTGATGGCCTCTACTACATGAAGATCTGACCAGTTGTATTCTGAAGTCACATGGACAACTGTTGACCTTACAACGACAACGTCAGATATTTGGTAAACCAACCAGCGTTGATACCCACAGTTCCGTGCATCGCACGTCAAGAATTCGCTGCAACAGACCATCTCATTGGCCAATCCATTTCATCAACCAGAACGTGGGTCATATAACAACTCTTCCAGATCCTTTTGAAGTAAAGACAAGTACAACTAAATTTTGAACTATAAAAAACGAAATGAAACGAAATGAACTAGGACCTGTGTTTAAATCCGATTGGTCACCTTGTATTTTATGAGCAAAATCGTTATAATTTAATGAAGCAAGTTTTGAGCACTCCAATAAAGCAAGTTTTAAGCACTCTGATAGAGCAGGTTTTGAGCACGCTAATAAAGCACGCTTTATTGCTCTAGCGCCATTACAAAAGAACATATTGTTATATTTACTTGCGATTCTTATATCTCACCTTTGGTAGAATCACATCATCATGGTGTGGGGCAATGTATTTACTAAGATGGATCGGTGGTTCTTTTCTCCATATTAGCACAATATGATCTATAGGATTAGTAGAACTAACATAAATAGGTAGAGCCCATCTTAAAGTTACGTCGGATAAAACTTGATCGCCAACCTTATATGTAGGTCCTATTGTACCACTTAGATCGAGGAGTCTATCTGGAGCTGAAACAAACGATACAACAATAATTTTAATATAAACAAAAGCTCTACGTGAGCCCAAAGCATTTCTTCTGTCCAGACGAGAAGTAACCATCAGTAGAACTAAGACTACTGATTGTACTCGCTGTTCCCATGAATGTAATGACTTTATTTAAATGGTTTCTATCTTTCTCACTTTCCATCATTTTGCATCGAAGAAGAGTGTTTAAATTCGCACTTTCTGCATAATTTTGAAGCTATCAGGAAGTAAACAGTCACGATTTGGCGTGATCGTCCATCAAAATCACGTCACTGTCTATAGGTTCCGTTGACAAGGTCAAGCAAAAAATCGACCCCCAATTTCAATATTTGTATCAGATGATTGTGACGTGACATGTTGTTATACAGATTAAGATCATCAGAATGTATAAAAAATGTTTATGACCCAGTAATGCCATGGATCTTATACTGAAGTCAGTGGAAGAGAGAATTAATGTCGGATGTGACATTCCCTGATAACTTGTAAACAAAGCCATGTGGGCATGTCATAATAGCTATTCTTCGTATTCTGTAATTATGTGGCTAAGGATGAATCACTAAAATGTTATTCGATTGGTGGCTAATATAACACGTCCTTATGGCTTTGATTTGCTCCCATTAGTACAATATCATCCACAGCAACTGGACTCTCCTTTAAGCTGTTCGTTATATTCTAGCGCCCTTTATTATGCACATGCGGTTAATAATGCCACCATTCCTTTGACGAAACCCCACTTCTTCCTGCTACTCAAAATAGAAATGAAGGAAACACACAAAAACGCCGTCCTTACAGCTATCTACACCTTTTCCCCGATCACTGTGTGCGGCCAGATTATTTTTTAATGCGCTTTTCGGATTATACTATTTCAGATATTAACATGTCTGTCCATTAAAATGTGTCAAGGTTTTCGTGTCTAAAAATATTTTTGGCACAACATGAGTTTTTAAAACTACACTTACAATACGTAGGTTGACAAACTTCATCAGATTAGTTCGATTTTGTGGTATAATACCGTTTGGAACTTTCTGTTATCATAAAATAAGAGTGAGAATTTTCTTAAATAGACAACGACACCATACCCCAATATAAAGACCTCATCATAGCTTAATATAAAGACGTAAATAGAATAAATCCCAGACACTGATTAGCAGACAGTCATGATCATTTTGAACAAATTAAATTTGACATCAAAATGGTAGTGGGTATGCTTGATAAATGTTCAAAATAAATCAATTTAAATGAATATGTTTCGTCTGAACTCGCCTACACAAAATCTAAAGTACAACATTAATTTGATGTGACGAATGCGATATGCATGTATCTCCCCACTACTAAATTAAAGCGAAATGTTAAATTAAAATTGAACCATATATTAGTCCCGAAATGACGTAGTTTTTGTCGAGCGTACACTAAACCCCATTTCTAATATGCCTGTAAGAGACTGCTGGTGTAAAAAAAAGTTGAGACTGCAACTTCTGGAAATCGGAGGTTTGTCATTGATATTCCACAACTTGACCACTATAAAACAGAAATGAAATTGCAAGTCGCCAAAATGGGACTGTGTGTGGCGTGTGTTTGTGTGTGTGAGTTGGGCGGTGGGGGTTGGGGGTGGGAGAGGGACATGTTTAAGCCATAAATGGGCGTCATACATAATGCTAGACCATTTAATACTAATGAATATCTTGTTGACATAAACACCTTACGTCGCCAGCCTTACTTCATCAGATGTGATATGTGTGGTGTAGAATATATCAATGTAATCGTCTAGATCGTGCGGAGAAATTGATGCAACTGCTTAATAATGGCTATTAAGCCATAATTTCCTGGAGAGAAAATGATTATAGTCGTGAAGACAATTATGATGTTACACCACGGAAGCTATCACTTATGTATAGTTATTCTTGGTATATTGCTCATTTACTTGTAGTCCACATATAAATAAATATGATGGTAAATCTGCCAACGATTATATCCATTCGGTCCTTAGCTGAAGACAGAACTTTTAATATATTTATTAGCGGCCTAGATCCCTATAACAGCTTACAGCAGGTGTTCTTGCAAGTACACATACGCCTATATTATAATATATCACATAATTTTACGTACGAGCTAATTTAATCAAAATTGCAGTAACTGGTCGTTACGCCACCGTTAATGAAGAAATCCTTCCTTTTTGCCTCCAAAATTATTCCATAACTTTATTTTTCTAACAACCCGTGAAGACAGAATTTACTTTTATTGGATTTCGATTCAAAATGAAATGAAATGAAATGGGGTTTAACGTCCTACTTTTCTGCTCCTAAACTGGGCTAATGAAGACGGGGGATTTCGATTCAGGACAAGTCCTTATCTAATCTACACACATTCAGTAATATCAATGCATAGTCATACCCTAGTCCAGAAAGGCGGAGGTAAACGTACACGATGGTGAATAGTCAAGATGCACCGGTTAATTTGTCAGGAAATTCGTCCAATCGCCAATACGTCGTTTGTTACTTTTAAAGCTAAACATTATAACCTCGTTAGATACTCGAAAGTGATTAAGTTAGTTCAAATTACACCGTGGTTAGCAAAGATTTGTCTTTAAATCTTCATAATCCAGCCTGTAACAATCACAATTACCATGAAAATAAATGGGCTTACAGAATCGGAAAATGTACAGATAGATTGAGTATATCTCTGCCCCGGAAGATGTCAAAAAAGGAACACAGTTGATATAGTTAATCCAACCCTCTTCTCCTTTAGCCGCTGATTGGATGACCATCTATAGAAAGTTGAAGAATTACCGCAGGACTGTAGAAATGTATGTATGGTCTAGAAATCCAGCAGGGACACTCATCATTACTGATGGTCTCGTATCTTGTACACTTAAGAGCCCTTGAAAGAGTTAGGGTGGTGGATCACTTTATCACTAAACAGACTTCGAGTATGGAATAGTTCATGGGGAGAGAATCATTTCGGGACCAACATGTTGTTCAATTTCAATTCAATAATTCGCTTGCGCGTAGGGGTCTGTCGTACTGGGGGAATACCGGGGGAGAAAATCCAGGAGGTTGGAAAGGCGATCATACTTATTGTCTCGTTCGAGCGGGGAATCGCCACCACGCCAGTTAACTCAACGACCGACCTTGTAATTTCACGCAGGCGTTAATAAACCACTACACCACCCAACCAACACAGACTCATTCATTTTTATTGTCCATTGACGTATTTAGATAGACCATAGAACTAGAATACGTTAGTATTCTAGTTCTATGGATAGACATATACGCTTTACACGGTTACTCATATCAAACATTTTGATGGAACATTCTAGTCTTGTGGGATTGATTGGTAGTCAAAATTGAGTTGAACGTGCTTCAGGAATTTGTCATAATTTCCCCTTCGCAATGGTTATACTAGAGTGGCGTAACTGAAAATTTACAGTGGGGAAATTAAAATCGTTCTGCTTGTTGTATTATTGTAAAGTCGTACACTAAATGGTTTTAATTCGGTCAAACCAGAGCTGTAAATCCCAGAACGGGGTCGTTAATAGCCAGGTCATCAAATGGAGTTTAATGTCGAGTCAAGCAAGCTAATGCAGATGGGCTTACATATTTTGATTTCCAATCAGATGATCTTTTCCCGCTGCCAATGGTATACTAAAATCTAAAAAAACGCGAGTTTTGGTTTCAACCGAACTATTAGAGGCCTTTCCGGGGAGCCATGGTGGTTAAGAGAGTAAGACGCTGACTCGCTAGCCTGAAGGTCACGGGTTCGTTCCTGGTATTGGCCGATAAAATTTATTTGGATTTTTCGACGTTGTTTAGCTTGTCACTAGTGCAGCGGGGTCAACAAGGACAGCTGTCTAGTTGTTGGGGTATGGCGAAAAAACAAGTTACCGTGGACGCATTGGCGTGCACCAAAAAGATCCATTGGCAGTTGAAATTCGAAATAGGAATAAACAATACTGCTGCTGCCGGGTGCTATATGGGATATGCCTGTCTTCATTAGCCCAGGTGGAGCAGGCATGATTAGGACCTCATTTCATTTCAGGCGCCTTTCCTTGCCAAAATTCGCGCCTGTCATGAACCACTGATATTGTTTATTTCGGGACCAGTATGGATAATATACATTCACCATTGTTGTATCTTTGAAGTGTTCGGCGCCTCCTTAGTTATTTTGCTTGATATTTTTTTCCGGCGTGAAGGGTTTACGTGAACTGAACAACTGCTTTGGGAAGAGATTTATAAATTAATAGAGTGTGACTTCAGACGCTTTACGGTATTTGTATGCGAGTCGATTTCATGTCGTCTGTTAATCCTTATCTCGATATACTAGTTGCCAGAGATGATATTTAATGTCTTGAACCAAGGCTTCTTTAATTACCAACATGCCATATGGGAGACATCCTCAAGCTTAATTAGAATATAAATAGGCTTCTTATAAAAATGAAATTAATGGGATTTAACATGTCTGCACCAAGCCGCCTTAAGAGAGATGTAAATATGTACGTGTTCAGACTTCATATAATCACTCATGGGTCAATTTACAATTTTAAATTATACAGCAATGATTTGAGCCGGAAATAAAATTTTAAAATTTGCTGTTATTTAATATGCCGAATTTTTTGCGTGGATGTAGTCTGTCCTCGTTCAAAATTTTACGTCCGTGGATAAAACCAACTCTTTCTTCTTAAAAGAAGTATAGCGGATTCAGCAGTAACTAACCCGACTGTCTGGTGTAAAATTATGATTAATGCTGATAAGGGATCTTTGAAGCAAGTTAATAACACCAGATAAGATTGTTCAGACAGTCTATACATTATGTAGTTATGACTAGTTGAAATTAGATCTGAAATCATAGATCTGATATTTTAGATCGACTTATGTACTAAAATGAACTGCCACAGATCTAAGAGATTACACCGCCTAATCTGTTAAAGTGCCCTTGCTGCATTAGCTTAGCTGATTTTAGGCCATCCTATTTTGTGAAAATGAACTTACCACAGATCTGATAGTTGTGATTGGTTGAATTGAGACAATCTAATGTACTGAAAGTGGTAGTGGCTGCTTTACTACTGCGCACAAAATCTTTATCATACGTATAGACTTCAACAGTATAGTTAGTATTAAACGCCAAATCTTCTAACTCCATTTCATACTTTGACCATTCCTAAATATGAATTTAAAAGGTGAAAGGTTACCGATGACCAAATATTATCAAGATGACAGGTATGGGTATCACAATCCGCTACAGTCGGGACCAGTAAAGTCTCGAAAAAGCATACCAGCTGTTGCTATGAAGGGAAACTCTACCCGGACAACGGCACTTCGTTCCGTCTTAACGACTAGAGACTGTTATGAGTCAGACTCTTCGGCCTGAACCACAAACATGGGGAAACCATATGGAATAGAAAGAGAATAGAGAAATATATACGAGGGTTATCTACCTTGATTTCTTGTGTTTTGTATTTGCCACTTTTAGGTCTCATCCAGTACATCTTGAAATAACAACCTCCATCTAAATACAAAATTATTTTCAAAACAAATACAAAAAAAACAAAACAAAACATATGGCACAAGACATAAAACATTCGGCAAACCATTGTAAAATTCTAGGCTTTACACTCAGTGGCTCATAACCAGGGTGTTACGGCAAGGTGTGCCGCAAGGCCTTCCTAAGTTTGAAAATGCGAAAAACAACGTGATCTGGTGTCTATTTAGTTTGAGTCATTCCATGTTTTTATGACCATGTCATATAGCCAGGTGTGCCGCTTTTGTTCATGTGTTCCAAGGTGTGCCCTTGTCAAAAAAGGTTGAGAACCACTGCTTTACACGAACATTTATGTATAAAGTTTTTTATTCTACCGCTTTTCATTTATGTATATTAGCAGTGTAAGATATAGCGAATAATTGTATTACTGCTCACAAATCTGTGAAGTACTATTACTGATTATTACTGAGTTACAGTTAAAGGAATCAGTAGAAAACCGTCTTCTCACACGGATCATTCCACTCTCTGATCTAAAGGCTTCGTGCTCTCATTACAAATCAGGCCAAACACTTATTAGTAATTGTATGTATTTACCCGGTTATCGACACTTATCAAAACATTAAAGTAGAACAAGAATGAACAAATTTGATAAAAATCGAAATAGAGATGACCAGCTTCTCAATGAGTCGAATGAACTTACTTTCTCCCGGATCCCATTTGACAACTGCATGAACCGATTTTCCTTTAACATATTGTTTCACAAGCATCAGTCCTACAGGTTTATCAACATGTTTTAATGCTGAAAAAAAAGTATAAGTAACATTATATTTTATACGCCAATATAAGATTTGGAAACGGCAGGAGATCAGGAAAAACGCGGTTGTGTTATTAATGGATAACAGCTACTTCGCAATAGTGCCGGGTAAAATTAAATAAATATTTATGTAAATTGCCTACCACTCACAGGAATTAAAATGTAAATGGTCGATGCATGTAAACATATATTTTCTTTATAGTTATTTGAAACAAAATCTGTGTTCAAACATGAAAAATAGGATTTACAAGAAAAATTAATTAACACAAACAGCAAGTCACAACATACATGGATTAGCACGGGACGATATGTTCGTGGGGCCCCTTCGCAAATTTACCTACGCCCAATCATCTGTGTCAAAAACAGAGGCAAGGAATTATATAAAGTATGTTTCTTTTCAGGTACCATAAATAAAACATTAAAAAATCACAACTTTTACTTCATTGATGATAACCGTCCTTTCCGCGTCATTCGACCATCTATTGGACAAATTAAAAGTATTTTTGTGCATAAATAACCAGAAAAAAATCAAATTATTGACATAAATTGTCTATAGCAAGGGCCACAATAAATCAACTTAGTCAACGGTGAGGCAATCCTAAACAAAAAAGATGGCACATATTAATTAGTTGCACATTTATCTTTTTGAAAAGAATAGAACACTCATACTGATTATCTATACATAGTCGTAGCAGAAGATGTTCACGGTCGATGTCAGTCAAGGTTTTGAAAAAGCTGGTAGTGAAAGTATACAGTCAGTTTCACCACTCTCAGTCAGTTAGAATTAAAGTTATCGACCAAACAAATGGCTAATTGCTGCGCTTAAGCTGAGCATAAAATTCACATAATCGAACTTACACAAGATAATCACTTATCTCGCTTACCGTGTCCCAACCCACCAACTAATCAAATTGCTTATCTCTGCTTAGCCTAACCAGGAAATACTTATCTTCAAACTCTATCGAGGCGTTGACATAATAAACACCTACACCAATTTTGAACATCCTAGCTCAATAAGCAGGAGAATTATTGTGTCCCAAAAGATGTGACGAACGCATTTTTATATTCCCCTAGTTTCTTCAAAAGAAGGAGAACAAGGTATTTATTACAGAGAGTCAACAAAGTATGTCGTTCAAATCTGAGCAGTAACACTCATTCATTCTTCGTCTGTCAAATATGAAAAGCACAATGGTCATTAAATAGAAAAAAAATCAACTAACGCCGACCTCATTAGTAAATCAACCTCTTATTAAGAACATTTAAAAAAAAAGAAAAAAAAAGAAAAGCACATATTCTTTACTGCATGTTGCTTCAACACATAGAAGATAAATGCCAAGTTACGTTTTTTGTTACCATAATACACGCAGTTATGAATTTATCTGGACCTAAAAAAAAAACAACCTAGCATGTTAATGGCTTATGTGTAGAATAAATTGGGTAGTTTATTTTTTTTATTATAGATTATTATCGATAATAAATCGTCTTCTTTTTATTAACATGACCATTAAAAATGTCTAATGTAAGAGCTAAATTTGCCAATTGCTTGTCCTTGTCCTTTTCTGGCTTTAAATGTTCTATAAATTATTACTTAGGAACATTTATTCACATACTCAAAGACTATCTGCGGGCTAGGATATTGAGTGGATTAGACAATGGCTGTCATATCTTCATTAAACGTTAATATGGACGTAACATACAGTGATAGCCCTTTGAAGGGCCCATGTAGTACAACTGGCTTTTTCTTGGACTTCACCGTTGTGTTTGTCTTTCCGTGATGAAAAAAATACAGACTACAGTTCAGGCTTTTTTCAAAGTTTTACTCTGCTAACAACCTGCATATTCTTGAAGCAATGGCCCGAGAAACCCCCCTCTGGCCATTGCTGGATTAGCTTCTGATTCTTGAACTTTTGCCGGAGTATGTCTATTCTTCCCGTGCAATCAAAGCTATCACTTAAGTACAGCAACATGACAGTCCTTCGTTTAATCTGGGTCTTCCCTAAAACTTTGGACAGTGATTTAAGGTATTAAAAACGGTGAAAGCATGTTCGTTTCCAAACAGTATTCTTTACATTTCATTCGACTTGTTAGCCTCTTTTGTCACGCAATTAGTTTTACTGCAGTATTCTGCTATTCACGGGTTAACTGGGCATAATAAAATCTTGAGCTATGACGTAACGTTATCTAAACATATTTGGTCCAATATTGACACTCGTTTTAAATGTAAAGCTTTTGCAGAGCAGCTAGTCATTGGTTGGTTGTCGGATTACTGACCAATCAAAATTTAAAACAATACTTAATACAACAGTGATTAGTGGGATTACCTCTAATCAAACGAAACACTGCGCGGAGTATGACAAACTGAGGCAATTGGCAAATACAAATCTCCCTCGTTCTCAAGACGAGTATCTGGTTTGTTTTAACTGTTGAGATGGTATTCTCGAGTTCTTCCACCCCGCTCTCTCTTTTATAGGTACCTACAGTATTCTTTTGTCTGCGATATTAACGTATAAGACTAACTTCCAAACATGGAATGCACATGCGCCATGCCCTGGATATTGACATGGATTGTTACGTAATTAGGTCAACAAATATGATATGTGTTATATTGTTTTATAACAAAACAAGTAAATTATCAACATGTTCATTAATCTATAGCTCAGTTAACGTATCAAAACAATCAGCATGACTTGCTACAATATCTTGATTGTTAATTTTTAAATCAATAATTGGTTAAATGTCACAATAGGGTTATTGTTACCACCGTTATATTGTCACACTGAAAATCAAAACTTGGTTTATTATGTTGGCAATAGTACATGGAAATACTTCAAACATTTATAACTAAGAATAAAGTAACTTGAATAGCATTGTCAATATATTCATTTTTCATTGAGGAAATCTTACATAATGCATAGTCCAATGTCACTTATATAAAATCATAATAATACTAGCACGTGTTTTTTATTAGATGAAAATCTATCTAATGGCAATCCAATTTTCCAATATTAAACCATTTTATTTGGTGCAGGCTTCTACAAAAATTATAGGTTATTATTGGAATGAGTTACATCACGAAATGTAACCAGAATTTGTTGTCCCCCGCCGTAATCCCAAAATAAATAGATGACACATATTAATAAATGGCACATTTTTACTTATGTTTAAAAAGAATTGAGCAATCAAATTGATTAATCAACGTATTGTAAGTACCTGGTTGTGAAATTCTACACTAAGTTTCATCAATCTCCATAAGTTAAAATCAAAGTTGTCTTGTCCCCAAAGCACCGACCAATGAAATTGCTTAAGCCTGCTTAGCTTTAGTGGAAAATGTTAGTCATTGAAGTCAGTCAAGACATCCAACTAATGAACAAGTTTAAAATTCTACTTTAATTAAAAGTAGGGTAGTTATGCTCCAAAGTCTTGACCAATGAAATTGTTCATCGTTACTTAGTCTAACCAGATTGAAAATTATGTAGCTATGTAAAAAAAAACCTAGAAAAGCAATAAATAATAAAGTCAGTTTCAGGAACAATGGTTTATACCCTTAGAATCTATGTAAATCCCACTATCCCTGGTGTGTTCTTGCTGGACTACTAATATATCAGCTAGATAGATAGCATGATTTGAGTCAAGATCTTGACAGAATGCTTATGTGGTAGTACCGCACTTCATATCATAATTTGATGTTATTGGGATATACACATAAGAAAACTGACATTGGCCGGGTGCTATAGATTACACAGTCATTTCGTGCTAGGTTCTTACATCATGTCATAATCATAACGAACCCCAGTACTGTACAAAGATATTTTTTCAAGGATCGGATATGGTTAATGTTACATTAGCATGTTTTGAGATAAGACGATAGAAATTGCATCAATCTCGATACCGTACGAATAGAAATGAAAGAGTAGGTCTTTCAAATTTGCCAACAATGTCTATAATTTGGGTTGATTTTTAAATTCACTAATATGGATGATATTTTCGCCGATGTATACATGATTATTATGAAGTATATATCTGACGTGGCTAAGTGAGTAAGACGCTGGTTCACCAGCCTGGGGGTCGGGTGTTCGATTCCTGCATTGGCCGAGAGAGAGAGAGAGAGAGAGAGAGAGAGAGATGGGGTTTAACGTCCACTCGACACAAACTAGGTCATTTAAAGACTAACATATGGTTTCATTTTATTTCAATAATTCGCTTGCGTGTAGGGGTCTTTAGCAGTGGGAGGAAACCGGAGTACCCGGAGAAAACCCATGAGGTTAGACAGGCGACCCTACTCTTTGCCACGTACAACCGGGGATTTGAAACTACGCCAGTTGACTCAATGGCAATCCACCCCCACCCCCACCCCCCGCATTGGCCGAGAAAGTTCATCTAGATTTTCCGGCTTGATTTCCACCTGGTCAGTGATGAAGGACGGAGGGCCCGACAAGGACATGTCTAGTGGTTCGGATTGTACGAAAAACCGAGGGCCCTTTTACGAATCGGCGTGCACGTAAAAGATCACTTGGCAGTTGTAATTCGATATAAGAGTAGGCCGTAACGTCGCTGCCCGGGCAAAATATTGAATAAGAAAGAGAGACTTTCATTGGGAATACATACATCCATCATTTCCGCACTGTCACAAAACTGTTGGCCATTAAATCTAGGACGGTTCTACTTATTGAATCTGGGTCATTACCTATAAATGGCCGACAGTTCAGATTTGTGATAAATATAGATGGTATTGTAATATTGGTAATATATATTATTGAAATATAATGTGGGTTAAATAGGTATCCTGGTTATAACTATGAATTAACAAACTGGTTCAGTGGCGTTGGGTGACTGTCTCTACATTTTCTGGCATAGTTTTTATTAGCTCGTGATTAACTTGAATAACAATGGCGTCTGAGGAACTAGATTTAATATTTTCTAAAGGTGCATATCAAACATTTGAATTTAAAAATCAAAGTTACTTTTTCTATGTGTTTCTGGTGGATTATATATGTAACGCATGCTTTTTATATGTTGAAATTATTCGGATTCGATAGTTTCGCTCAATTTGAGAAACATGATGTGGACCCTCAAAATCACCTCGGTTCAGAACACATCCATCTTGAATCGGTTGAATAGTTTCTATTATGCTTGCCCGGTCTAAGCGTTTCCCCGATTTAATTATCATTTCATGACAAATGAGGCAGTATCTCAATAAGATACTATTATTCGGCGATCAATGACGAAAATGATTCGAATACACTTTGACTATCTAGCAAAAATCGAATTTAGCCGGAATTAATGAAACGATTGGTTTCAAATTACTGACGTCTACAACAGTTCTCCGGGTGATAATGCCCCAAAGTATCTATCAATCAGCTACACCTACCTTTTGGTATTTTTGTCCATCCCGATGCTTTAGGTTCATCAATTATTCCAAGTCGCTCGACAGCTGTGATTTGAAAGTTATACTCGTATGCTGGTGACAGGCCCGTTATTGGAACAAAACTAAAGTTTGTCTGAAATGGCAACAAATCAACTTAATTACTTTAACACCCTTGTCGTTTAATTAATGGTGGAAGGAACTGTTTTTGTCTTAAGAATATATGTTTTACGGTGATTCTCTTTACTGCAGTGTTGATTTATTAATAGGAAGGTTGGAGATTGGTTTGGCGACCACCTGTTTTCACTAATGATCGGTTTAATTTTGTTAACGTCGGTGTATAAATGAAGGGAGTGGAAAGTCAGATTGTTTAGTACTCCATGGCAGCCCTGTCCACCCATTTCAGCCTTCAAATGGCATAAATGTAAATGAAATGAAATGAAATGGGGTTTAACGTCCTACTCTTTTGCACCTAACCTGGGCTAATGGAAGACGGGCATACGCAATACAGTGTGCTATGAGGGAAATTTTGCCCGGGCGCTACGGTTTACTCTTATATCGAATTCCAACTGCCAAGGGATCTTTTACGTGCAATCCAATTTGTACACGGGACCTCGGTTTTTCGTCCCATCCGAACGACTAGGCAGCTGTCCTTGTCAGGCCCTCCTTCTGCATCACTGACAAGGGGAAATCACGCCGGAAAATCGAGATGAACTTTCTCGGCCAATGCAGGGATCGAACACCCGACCTCCAGGCTAGCGAACCAGCGCCTTATCCACTTAGCCACCGTGACCCCCCATAAATGTAAAACAATTCCAGAAAATGTTATTATCCTAAAATGACACCCGTTCTTCTCTTGCCCCAATTGATTCATTTCAACCAGATATGTTGTAGATGTTTCCTATTCAAATCTGTGAAAATGGTGTGTGAACAGCGAAAAAGACAAACTTTTCAAACTTGTCAATATCATCTGTTTATTCAAATTTGTTCAAATAAGAGAAAATAAGATTTGATTTTCCACAACGGCTTTGAGTCACACAAGTTGTTGCGATCTATTTCCTCTTACTACTACCGTTAAAACACCCAAGTTATTTTCTCAAGCCATTTTCTTTAAATCACTTAATGCCCTTAATGGTTCGTATATTTTCTTGGTGCATCAATAATGTAAGAGACGTAGCATAGCTGACAATCTCATTTGTTACACTAGAGAAATGTACTCATTTACATTGAAAATGACAAATCGTAATTATATAAAAGGAGTGGTTAATTGTTGTTTAGGTATATAATGATTAACAAGTACCTTTTTCCTTACTTCAATTTAAAGTTAAATGTCATATCACGGGACGATTCTTACTACCAGTTTTTTTTCATTGATCCGTGGTTTCTACCTGTTCGACGATTTCTTAGCAACAGTCCAACTTTCAACAAGCAATTAGCGTGATGTAAATAAAAACCTAACATCTGACAATAACCAATTGTTTAGAATTTTAACCATAATTGAATAGTCCTGTTGGTTTTGTAAATCTACTGTTAAAGATGCCCTCCCACGTACAAACTGAGTGATCGGATAATGTATTTAGAAACTTAACCATAATTGGTTAGGCCTGTTGGTTTTGTGAATCAACTATTAAAGATGCTCTTTCACCTATAATCTGTGTGATCTGATAATGTATTTACACTATAAACATATTCAAACTAATTCATCTATCAACGGTTTGCTTCAAACCCCCCTCAAACCTTTTTAACCGGAAGAATATACCACCCTCACGTTTTTGTCTGCAACACGCCCCATAGCTGTTTTTCAGTATGTATCGGGTGACTACTTTACTACTTTCCATATATACCAAATTTGTCATACTTTTATTGGAAATAACTACCGATAATTTTTTTCGTGGAAATGTATCTTTAAAACCAGTTAGCTTAATTACATGCCAAAGTCAGTATGTTGCATACAATAAAATAACCGGTTATTACTTGGTAAATTAGGTTAGAAATGCCTGGATTTCCTCATTGTAGTATAAATAGTTATGTGTCAGCGTTAATATGGAATGACACGATTTAACAAAACACACTTGTCTTGTCATCAGTTTAGCTAATTGGAATTCAAAGAAAAAAAGATTTGCCTTTTTTTATATTTTTCGTATCAACAAAAATTGCATTAACATTAGTTTCGTTTTTCCTGCGGTTTGACTAAAATGGAAGGAAGTGGCTGTCAAAAAGGTAGAAAACATGAGTTATCCTTACAGACTAAAATACACAGCGATATAACAAATACACGGTCTGTTACGGTGGGTTTTTTTGGCATGAGGTGCACGGAACTTTGGGTAAACCATTATAATCTGGTCGCCAAACCCAATATTTCGTGTGAACCTGGAAATTGCATTAGTCCAGTTTGGAACAGAACAAGAGGACATTAAAACCCATTTCATTTCATTTCCTTTTTGACGACACTTTCCGATTCTTCAAATCGTTGTTACGGATCAACCGCGTCAAAGAACTGTGTGTTAAAATAATATTTGAAACACATTTCTAAAAGCCGTTCTATTTTGTCCCTTTAAACCTTTCTGAGTAAAAGTTGAAACTTACAAACGCTACTGTTTTCCATTCGCTCTCCTTGCCTTCAAATCTACTCTTTAAACTTATTATAAAAGCCAGAGGTATAGACGTTGGTGATCCATCAGATTCCACCGTATTCCACCGTAGATATACCATGCTACTATTATCATCATCTTTAACGGAACCTGTATATTCACTAGAACGACGATATTTCAACAGTTTGTCGTACATTGCTTTGTCAGTTAGTAATGGCGTGTACTTGCAGACAACAGTTGGTGGGGTTAAAAATAACGATTTATTTATCTTGCTCTTCTCTGAAATGGAAAATATAGATAAATACAATAATATGTTTTGCACACTGGGCACCAGGCAGAGACGCACTGGCATATTTCCCCGGGGGGTGGGATAACAAAAAATCGGCCCACACAGCATCAATTATTATCACCAGTTAGGTTGAAAAGTAGTTAGTAAGTATAGCAATATGTAATTTTTCAAGTGGCTAAGTCTCTAACTCAATATCATCCAAAATCTTCGACAATGAAAACACAAATTATTTGTCAATTTAATTCATCATTGATGTTGTGATCTTACCGGGAAAAGATATCCAATATTTAAGACAAAATAAAAAAGATTATCAAGGTACACGAATCGTGTACCATACTCCGTTTCAGGCCCACTTTTAACAAGGGACTTGGAGAACGAGGCTGGACGGTGGTGCATGGAAAGCATACGCAATAATGTAGACGGGAATAACCAGACGCTAGAGATTGGCATGTTATTGAGACTTCAGGTGTATTTCGCCGAACATAAGTGATTTGAAATTAGAGTAAAGACGGAATTGAATGAATGTAAATCAGTTTATATACATTCATAAATTTATTATTTTATGCGTTGCGACCCATTTGTGTAAATTTCTAGGCCCCAAATATTAGCGATTTAGCTCCTTTAAATGATTCGGTTGAATATTGATTTTTAGGCCTTATTTTGGTTTAATTGAATCTGTAAGATTCAACAGCTCGGCCCGTTGTCCCGAAAAGATACCGATCCTCCTCGGGTGCGCCCCTTCAAACGACCAGTGGAAACATCTAAACATAATATTTCTGCAGGTTTAATGTAAGTGCAAAGCGAAAGCATATAAACTATTAAGAGTTGACGATAGTTTAAAGCTAGTCAAGTGACCATATGGGCATCGCGGGGATTGTTCTTCCCACGGTCGGCGAATACATTTGTGTTTTCACAAATTGTATAGAAACATTATTCTAGATTATTCGAACTTTGGTTATTTTACGATACCGACTTCAGTTTATTCCTTCTTACTCTCTCTAAAAATATGCCGTCAAATAAAACTAGACGTATGTGAAGTCATACTTAATCACATGGCACAATCCAGTAAATGAAACATGGAACAGCTTGGCTAATACAAATCGAATTGTTTCTAAATATATATAAGTCTGCATATATAAACTATTCCTGAAATTTGTCGAGAGTATTACCGACAATCTATTTACAGACCCCCTGTTAGTGCTGATGAGTGGATTCTATATCGAGTTAGCTTAGATCAGATTAGAATATGGATAAAAATATACACAGACGCGTTATTATATCAGGATTATCCTAAAGCCGGTATATAATGTGTCTGAAAAATAGACCTCACAGAAAAGAAGTTACCAATGTATACTGCTTTCAGTCGATACAAAAAAGTCCTAAATTACGACGAAAGCTCAGAACAATCAATTTCGAGAGAGAGAAAGATATGAATTATTGTTTTAATGCAGGTTGACTTTGCCTCGGGTCCCGACTCGTTCCGTTACCCGGTCGTAACCATAACAGTAAGCATGACAATACGCAGCTTAAAACATTGAGAAATACTGTGATGTGCTTGCCTTTAGCTACAATTGTATGCCTTTGGTTCTCCCTTACAAACTTCATTTCTTTATTAATCCACGTAACATCTTAAAAAATAAGTTAATGTTATACTCTTAGTTATAATTAAACATACATGGCCTAATGTAATGAAACAACTTTCGTTTATCTGCAATATTGTGAGTAAATTTAATTAAGTGAAACGGACATGGATAATTATTATTATTATTATTATTATTATTATGGCACTTTTTTTAGCCCATCTTTCACATAAGTGCCCAGATGTGCTTTACAATAAAATAATTAAATAAATAAATGGATAATTCAAAATAAAAAATTGAAATAAATAAATAAATTAAAATAAATAAATAAATAAATTAAAATAAATAAATAAATAAATTAAAATAAATAAATAAATAAATTAAAATAAATAAATAAATTAAAATAAATAAATCAAATTAAAATAAATCGAATTAAAATAAATCAAATTAAAATAAATTGAATTGAAATAAATCAAAGTAAAATAAATCGAATTACAATAAATCAAATTACAATAAATCAAATTAAAATAAGTCAAATTAAAATAAATCAAATTAAAATAAATAAATAAATCAAATTAAAAATTGTACAACACTTAAAAGACGTCTAAATGGTAAAAAATGAAATCATTGAAAATTTAAGAGGTGTTACAAAAGGCAATTTTAAAAAGATGCGTTTTGAGTTTTGATTTAAAAACAGTTAGAGAAGTACAACATCGTAATTGATGGGGCAGCTTGTTCCATAGTTTAGGTGCTTTAAATGAAAAGGCCTTTTCTCCGTAGGAAACTTGTTTAACATTACGTTCGATTAGTATGAACTTGTCTGCACTGGAACGGAGCTGTCTTATAGGTTTATAAAATTGGAGGAGATCAGATAAATATTTTGGTGCGATGTTGTTAATGCATTTAAAAGTTAAAAGTATAATTTTATAGTCAATTCGATAGGGCACAGGTAACCAGTGGAGTTTTACTAATATTTCAGTAATATGACAGTAGCGAGGTGCATGCGTAATGAGTCTGGCAGCAGAATTTTGTAACGACTGAAGTTGGTTGAGAAGTTTCTGTGGAACACCAGTAAGCAGAGAGTTAAAAGTGTCAAGTCTAGCAGTGACAAGGGCTTGAACCAAGGTCTTGATTGTATCATCAGGCAGATAGTTTCTAATTTTACTTATGTTACGGAGATGATAATGTCCTATTTTACATAATGTGTTTAATTTGAGATTCCATTGTCATGTGACTGTCAAATATAGCACCGATGTTTCGAGCGTAAGCGGAGGAGAAGATTGTGGCATCACCAACACGAATGTCGTTTGGTACATTAAAACTGGTCTGTGTTTTAGAGCCAATTATCATGTATTCTGTCTTTTCGTCGTTCAACTTGAGAAAATTTAACTTCATCAATTGTTTTATTTCGTCGACACAGAGCTCAACATTCGAATTACATTATTCTAAGTCATGTTATCACTGTTTAAAGTTTTGACATAGATATTTTTTTTATCATACTT
The DNA here is from genome assembly GCA_963678685.1 of Patella ulyssiponensis. Lineage (NCBI taxonomy): Eukaryota > Metazoa > Mollusca > Gastropoda > Patellidae > Patella > Patella ulyssiponensis. The sequence continues at coordinate 57,198,598 of OY783229.1, forward strand.
GATAATCGAAACTCAAGACTCGTTTCTCCACTTTAAAATTAGAGCATTGAATGGCGACCGTATTTTAATTGATTTACATCTGTCCCATCAGATGATCTAGGTAGTTGATTATAGGCTTGCCATGTGAATGAGTGTTTAAATAAGAATTTACATAACATTTGAAGCCAAAATAAAATAAGAAATCTGTAGTAGATAGATGTAGCCCTTACATAATACATTAGTGTGCACTGAAATGACACGAATATGACCAGACATTTGATTGGGAAAGACGAGAGAGGCCACGTTATATCTTGTATTCCATATCATTGTGTCATGTCATATCATTTTGAGGTACTCGGAATAATCACCGTCTAAGAAGCACTCAACGTTCGGCTACACTTCAAGAGAAGTAAAATGTACAGTGCCACCACAAGTTTCATCAAAATTATATAAAAATTGTGACCTCTAGAAGTTAGTAGAAAGTCCATAACCTTTGAATTACATACATCTATACAATATGCATACAAAGAGCGGCCATTTTGTCGGGCAGTTTCGTTTTAGTTTGCAAGGACACCAGTCTAGTCGTTCGGATGGGACGAAAAACCGAGGTCCCGGGTACACATTAGCGTGCACGTAAAAGATCCCTTGGAAGTTGGAATTCGATATGAGAGTAGGCCGTAGTGCCGCTGTCCGGGCAAAATTTCCCTCATGGCACACTGTATGGCGTATGCCCGTCTTCCGTTAGCCCAGGTTATGTGCAGAAGGGTAGGACGTTAAACCCCATTTCATTTCATTTCGTTTTAGTTTTCCCGAAATTCCAATTCAACCTTAATTATGGTGGAATGGTAATATATCTAAACGGTTTTCAAAATCGGGAAAAAATTGTGACACCTGTGAAGAATCCACAAGCTAAAATTGACATTTTTGGACCAATCAGGGACCATGATCCAGGAAGTTACGATCCGAAATGCGCGATATATCGAAATTAGCCAAGATCTTTGGGTTATAAACATGCATTTTAAGTTTCATCAAAATCATATTAAAATCGTGATCCACAAGCGAAAAAAAACCACACGATTTTTCGTACAATCAGGGGCCATAATTCATGAAGTTACGGTCCGATACATACCTATATCGACAGGAACGGATATCGTAGGTAGATAAACCTATATTTCTAGTTTCGTTGAAATCGGATAAAAATTGTGACCTGTAGAGTGTTTACAAACAAGTTGTGGACGGATAGGCAGGGGCGATGGCATAGTACGTCCACGTGAAAATGTGGGCGTATAAAAATACCTGCAAGACAATGGGAAGTAATCGGTAATGGATAATTCACAAACGACAATAAAAAAAACCCATGTAGAATGGACTAAGTACGCGTAAATACATCTGTCGTTCAATTTGTACTGTTCACGTCGTTCGCCGAACAAAATTGAATGTAATATTATTTTCTTTTTATTTTAGACTCAATTAACAGAAAACATATTTTTTGAAGCAAACAAGTAAATTATTAAACATTAGCCAAAGGGTACTTATTTTAGCATAATATTATTTATTGAGGCTTCAATAGATATACATGTACGTATATTAATTTGGACAAGGGAGTTGCGTTGCATCTAAAACACTTGGCTACACAGCCATGTACCATTTTCATTTGACACATTATTCTTTTGTTTTCTCCCATGATCTCATTGCACGTCATGCAGTGTAAATTTATACACGAACTGTAACGATTAATATAATCAGTGTGTCTTAAAAATAATATGGATAGCTTTGTAGATATAACGTCAGCAAAGGGCTGAAATCACGAAATAGGGATAAACATCCAAAGCGCAATCCATTTTTCCAAAGCGCAATCCATTTTTACGCCCACATTTTCATGTGGACGTATATTGTAGTCGCCCCTGTCCGTCCGGACGTCCATCCACAATTTGTGTGTGGACTCTCTACAGGTCACAATTCTTATCCGATTTTGACGAAACTTGAAATATAGGTTTTCCCCATAAGATCTTGGCTGTTTTCGATATTGGCATGTATCGGATCGAAACTTCATGGATTATGGCCCCTGACTGTACGAGAAATCATGTTTTTAGCTTGTGGATCCTATAGAGGTCAAAATTTTGAACCGATTTTGATGAAACTTGACATGTATGTTTATAACCCAAAGATCTTGCTTCCTTTCGATATTCGCGCCCATCGGATCGCAACTTTCCGAATTATGGCCCCTGATTGTCCGAAAAAGTCGCCCTTTTTAGCTTGTACTCCCTCTGGAGGTCAAAATTATTATCCGATTTAAAAAACCGTTTGATGATATCACCGTTACATGGTAATGAAGGTTGAGTTCGAATTTCGTGAATAGTGTGAAAATATGTTATATCAAGGTTGTGAACCCTATAGAGGTCACAATTATGATCCGATTTTGATGAAACTTGAAATGTTATTTATAAACCAAAGATCTTGCTTCCTTTCGATATTCAGGCACATCGGGTCGTAACTTCCAGAATCATGGCCCTTGATCGTACGAAAAATCGCCTTTATTAGCTTATGGTTCCTCTGGAGGTCACAATTATGACCTGATTTACAAAAACGTTTGATTATATCACCGTTACAAGGTAATCTAGGTTGAATTCGAATTTCGTGGAAATCGGACCAAAATTGACAAACAAAATCGCCACCATTTGTACGCGAATAGTGTAAAAGTATGGTATATCAAGGTTGTGGATCCTATAGAGGTCACAATTGTAATTCGATTTTGATGAAACTTGAAATGCATGTTTATAACCTAAAGATCTTGGCTTCTTTCAATATTTGCGCATATCGGATTGTAACTTCCTGCATTATGGCCTCTAATTGTACGAAAAATCGCCTTTATTTTCTTGTGGTCCGTCTGTAGGTCACAATTATTACCCAATTTAAAAAAAAAAGTTTGATAATATCACCGTTACACTGTAATGGATGTTCGGTTTGAATTTCATGAACATCGGACCAAAATTGCTGAACAAAATGGCCGCCACTTTTACGCGAATGGTGTAAAAATATGGTATATCAAGGTTGTGGACCCTAAAAGAGGTAACAATTTTAATCCGATTTTGGTGAAATTTGAAATGATGGTTTATAACCCAAGAATCGCGGTTCTTTTCGATATTCGGGCACATTGGACCATAACTTCCTGAATTATGGCCCCTTATTGTACTAAATTATCATGTTTTTTTCCTTGTGGACCCTATGGAGGTCACAATTTTATTCCGAATTAAAAAACCGTTTGACTATATCCCCGTTACACATTAATGATGGTTGAGTTTGAATTTCTTGAAAATCGATAATTGAACAACTAAATCCATAACATTAAATGTTTCGTATACTAAACGTTAGCTAAATTCTAATGATTTTCTTGTTGATTGCCCGGACGATTTGGCTACCGTGGGCGTAGGTTTCGTTGCCTGGCAACCTATTTTTTTCTTTGTGATGTCTGGGGTACTGTGGGTGGTATTCACGAGAAAGCGGTCTTTGTTAATGTTAAAGCTTATTTACTTCTTAATTTAGACAATATAGTCATGTATTAAAAAGTTGATAATTCATGTCCTTAAGTGTCAAATGCACACAAGTTTCAATTACTTAATAGGGGTGTAAAACCACTATCATCACCATAGGAATCGCTATTGCACTTGAAAAATATCCACATACAGATTTGAAATATTTTACTAATTGCCCATCGTTGGTTCCCTCCTTGGAAATTGCATGACTGGAAAACTGAGTTTACATAATGTCAATAAGGAACTTTCCCTATTGCCAGGGCTGTGGCTTAATTGTATATCTTGTTTCTATAACCAAAGACTACCATAACAACAGCATTTCATCTTTAACTATGTAGGATGAGGTATAAATTCCACGTGTTTAAGGCTTCATTTTAAAGACAAAAATTTTAAACAATGCAACTATACCTTTAATAAAGTACCATTATGAAACCCCCACAAATATTTATTGGTCGACATTGGTCATCGGTAGATCTTGACTATTAGATACTCTTGTTCCCCGCCGCCATCCCAAATGTAAAAACACATTCATCATTTTAAAAGTATCGAACAATCAAGCTGGGTATCTATACATCGTTTAAACAGAAAATGTTCACGATCGTACTCAGTCAAGGTTTTGAAGTACCTGGTAGTGAAACTATACACTAAGTTATCTTGTCCCAAAGCATCGACCAATGAAATTGCTAAACTCAACTTAGCTTTAGTAGCTAATGTTAAACAAGGCATTCTCCCAGTAAACATCTACACCAAGTTTAAACATTCTACCACCATTAAAAGCAGAATTGTTAGAATAAGCTGTTATCTAGATCCGAAGCCTTGGCCAATCAAATTGTTTATCGGTATACTTACCTTGAGTAGAAAATGATCACTATCGAACTTATTACAGGTATTGATGTAATGAAACTATAAACCAAGTTTCACCACATTTACTGAATTAGAACCAAAGTTATCGTGTCCGGGTCCAAAGCATCAACCAACAATCAAATTGCTTATCTCTGTTTACCCTAAGCCGAAAATGCTCATCTTCGAACTCCACCAAGACATTCACCCAAAAAACACACACTCCAAGTTTGAACATCCTAGTTCAACAAGAAAGAGAGTTATTGTGGCCCAAAGAGTGTAACAGACAGAAAGGTGGATTGTCTGGGCCCTGTTTCTCGAAATCTTAACTACATTTAAAGAGTCAATCCAAATGTTAGTAATTAGCTAAGCAATATTCAGTCAAATGACTAAAATTTGGATTTTTTGATCTTTTAAAATTTCGTGGAACAGGCCTTAGATCTGTAACCTGCATAGTACTTGACCCAGAAATATTTGATAACTGATATTTTTTGTCCTCATATCACGTAGAAAGGGTTAATTGTGGTTAGTATTTATGGAAACTCGTGAGAAATATACGTGTTGTCAGAGGTCACTTAAACGGGTTATTACTTGAACCGTACTTGGTCAGTAATATTCACTAATATTTATGTTAATTGGTAAGTATTCCTTACTTGTGTAAAAAAAAAATAAAGTGACTAATTAAATAAACGTGAGTTAATTCGAACAGATCAATAGTCAGGCGCCTGCGGGAGAAATTGGAAAAAACGTGACTGGTAACGAAAACGTGACTATTCAGACCACCGTCCAATATCAAGGCCAAACTGCCATATTTCTTAACCCACGTCAGTCGAGGGGGAGAGTATTGTTATACGTACATCATCAGTAATAGTATCACTTTGATAGTAACTTTTCCGTCAAATACACTCCACATCATAGCTACTAGAGATACATTATTCTCAATTTTTAAAAATAAGTCTGTTTATTTAAAAGTCAAATTATGCAAACTCCAAATAAATTTTAGAAAATACAAACCTTGATTATGAAATAGTTGGAAAGTGTAAAGTAAATTTTAGTATGAGGTATTGCTGTGTGTTCATCGCTAGATCTGATTCTTAAAGGGGAAGACTAACGATTTTCAACAAGGTTTCCATAAATCTTAAATATATATTCAGAAATAATCCCCTCTGTAACACAAGCAAAAAGTTTTTTGTAAATGAGAAATTAAATTTTATTAAAACCGGAAGTGACATAGTTGGTTCAACACGCTCACTGGGCTTTATAGTAAGCATACAGATTTGGCATAGGTTTACTGCTGTATTGTTTTCACGCCTCGTCCTTGGGCCAAAAATCTTATCGAATGGGTTGTTTGTTACGATATCAGAAACACGAATTTATGTTTTTTTAAAGGTTTAGTACATAAAGCCGTGGCGTAAATTCACTCATACTGAACAGTGCGCTGTGGTCCAATTCACGGCACATGGCTAATTGTGTACATCACGTGTTTTGATTGACAGCTTGCAAGTGACATGTGTTTCGTCTGCTTCGAAGTTTTTGAGCTTGCTGACAGTGCTTTTCAACATAAACAGATCAAAATGATGGGCATGTGAGACATAATATAGTGCATTTGGCACATAATGTCCAGGTGAACGGCTTTTCCTTTTTTCTCCCATTTCCTCTTGAGAATGTGTGGGCCGAATGTTTATACGGCATTACTGTTACTGTAGATCCATAGAAGAGATATTTTATTTTTATATTCCAATACGTTGGTGCCTGACGTTGACATCCTTTGGAATTTATATATTTATTTGAATGTGCATGTGCTACAGGTCCGTTGAAATAAATACAAACACTGTCAGCAGACTCAGCACGCACAAAACATCGAAGCAGACGAAATACATGTCACTTGCAAGCTGTCAATCAAAACACGTGATGTAAACAATTAGCCATGTGTCGTGAATTGGACCACAGCGTACTGTTCAGTATGAGTGAATTTACGCCACGGCTTTGTGTATTACACGTTAAAAAAAACATAAAATGGGTGTTTATGATATCCTAACAAACAACCCATTCGATAAGATTTTTGACCCAAGGACGAGGCGTGAACACAATACAGCAGTAAACTTATGCCAAATCTGTATGCTTACTATAGAGCCCAGTGAGCGTGTTGAACCAACTATGTCACTTCCTGTTTTAATAAAAAATTAATTTCTCGTTTACAAAAACCTTTTTGCTTGTGTTACAGAGGGGATTATTTCTGAAAATATATTTAAGATTTGTGGATACCTTGTTGAAAATCGTTGGTCTTCCCCTTTAAAGATTTCGACAATGTTGCTGTGATGTTAATAAGGTTTGGGCACGTAATTGTAGATTAGAGTTACGATAAGCCTTAGGATTGGGATTAGCGCAGGCCCTGTTTACATCTCGCGACCTTTGACCAATCTTGAAGTTGGCGCTATTAATTAGATATAACCGTGTGCTGATCTAGCTCTTGGGTAGTTCAGCTCTGAACGTTGGTCTCATTACACTCACCCTGAACGTTCAGGGACTGTCCCATTCAATCAATGTCGAAAATAATTGGAGCCCCAGTCAATTTTACTGGGCAACTTTTCACTGCTAAACGATGTGGTGTCAATCCGTGTGGACGCCTGTACAATGTAAACGAACATCTTAGTGAGAAAATTATAAGACCTTGCTTACTTCGCTAGAGACAGTATGAGCGACACAACACGCTGTTAAAAATACGTCCCCTCCTATCAAGTTACATTGTCGCCGCCATGACACTCTTACTGTAGGTCAACGTCCACATTCAGGAATGTCGGTCATACAAGACGAAACGAAATGTACAGGCTTTACATTGTACAAGCTTTCACACGGATTGACAACCCGTCGTTTAGCAGTGAAAAGTTGTCCAGTAAAATTGACTGTTCTCCAATTATTTTCGACATTGATTGAATGGGACAGTCCCTGAACGTTCAGGGTGAGTGTAATGAGACCGACGTTCAGAGCTGAACTAGCTCTTGGGGTGCTCATAATTGCAGAAAAAAATAATAAGCCTCCAAGGACCGACCTATATCTGGTTGGTTAATATGTGTGGTGAAGTTCTCGTGCACTTACTCTCTGAATCTACCATGGGGCGATGATCGTCCAATTGGCAGTGATTATCAAAGTTATGATTCCTCTTAATAAAATTTGCTTTCCCGCCTTCAGACTATGTGATATGATGATATGTGTTGACTAAAACGTAATTAAAACCAATTAATCTACCATCAAACATTTGCTTCAAATCCATCTTAAAACTTTGAAATCGCGGGGTGATACCATAAGTTATAAAACATTTGTTTTAAGAAGCCATATTTTCTCTTATCTGTCCATTACTGTTGCACGTTTACACCTCTCAGTGTTCCAAAAACCGCGTTATACCTCTCAGTGTTCCAAACAATGTGCTCAAGAAATAACAACCGCTCCCTCCGCCAAGCTAGCATAATAATATAATTAACCGTCGGCTTGCCATTTGGTGATACCCAACGATTGCCCCATGACTGTTCGTCGGGTAATCTAGTATTTTTCTAGTAAGATTGGGTGTCTATTCTTCCATATATATATACCAAATTTGCCTACTTGTATTGGAAATAACCACCCGATAAATACTTTTGTGAAAATGTTTCTTGAAGTGAAGTTGCGTCGTCTTTTTTCTGACACTATTTATTCAATAAATATTTACAAGTGCACTTTATAATTGTGGGATCTGAAAACAAGCCGGAGCTTATATAAATTCATCTACCCAGGAATATAATAAAGTACATTGTATAAGATTGTAATTATAAATAATGCACTGGTAAAAAATGACAAGGTAAACGTGTTTACTCTAATTTAATTGGAGAGAGAGAAATGGGGTTTAACGTCCACTCGACACAAACTAGGTCATTTCAGGACTAACATATGATTCAACTTTATTTCAACAACTCGCCTGCGCGCAGGGGTCCTTAGCAGTGGGAGGAAACCGGAGTGCCCGGAGGAAACCCACGAGGTTGAGAAGGCGCCCCTATCTCCATACCACATACGCTCACACCAGGGATCGAAACCACAGCCGCAAGCCAGAGGTAACCGGCCAGCTAGAGGTCGAAGCGCGGCACTTTAGACCACTAGGCCATCCCAACCCCCCCCCCCCTCCTCTTGACAGAACAGTAGAGAGTTAAACCAATTTCATTTCCCCTCTCTTTAAGATGAGTATGTTGTCATTTGCGATGTACAACCAGTAAATTAATACCTAATGATGTAACCCAACTAATCGGGTTATTCTCAAGAAATTGCTAAGCTTTGCAATAACAAAAATCAATAGTTTACATAAAACTAGTTAGTTGGCAGATATTGTAAAATTGCTGTGTTTCCGATGTTCCATTAAGAAAACTGACCCAGATCTCGTATTGTAAATATGATAACATTATTCTGTGTCACTTTATATCTTATAGTAATTGCTCTTTAAACAAATTGTTTCCTAAAATGGTGGTTTATTTTGCAAGAATCATGAATAAAAGACAAAAAATCATATCCAAACAGAGACAAAACAGAGAATTTATATTAATGATATTAAAATGTTGACATATTTTATTATAACATTGTATAAGGTAAAAATTGTGCTCTTGCTTTCTTTATCCGAATCATTTCTAAAATTGTTAGAAATAATTGTTTCGTGGGCGTGACCACATGACAAAACTACATAACCATCCAAAATATAGCCACACAAGGTAGTGAAGGCGTTCAATAACGAAATGAAAATGGTGTTTAACGTCCTTCTGTTCTGCTCGTAGCAGATTAACACAGTGTGTTATAAGGAAAATTTTGCCCGGATAACGGAGCTACGGCCTACCCTTGTATCGAATTCCAACTGCGAAGGAGTCTTTTACGTGCACACCAATGTGTACACGGGACCCCATCTGAATCAGTATACGTTATCTCTTGCAAGGCCCTCCATTGTGCACCTCGGTAAACACAGGGGTCAAGAACGTGAAACCTCCGGTTTAAAGAGCCAACATCTTACTTCGTTCCATATCTAGCCGTGTGTTGTTCGTATGGGGCAAATTTGTAGTGTAGGCCCACGAGAAAATGTCTCTTGCGGCATTTGAAACCATTGCTTATGTTTGCTCATTATACATTCCATTATGTTAGCGTTTTCAGAGAGTCAATCCAGATTTACTTCATAGTAACATTTCAAAGCTTTATGTATTATATCTTTTGTTTGACGTACATATGTGCATACAAGAATATTCAATTTTTGATAGGTTTTATTTATAAGCATTTTTTTAATTAGATGCAAATGTAGTCGTATATTGTCATTGCATTCATCCGTCGACGGGCTAAAGTTAATATCCGATCGACTTAAAGTTTATACACAGCATTTAACAGCAGACGAAGAATCCTATTACTTTTCAACAATTTCCAATAATTACTGCCAATAATTACTCAATACAATCTTGTGGGCGTTCTCGACACTACAGTTAATATCCGATTGACTTTAAATTTATAAACAGCGTTTAAGGTCAGGAACATATTATGGCAATAGATGTTAAATGTTTTGTATGCTAAATGTTAGAATATGACTGAACTAGAAGTCAAATGGGTTGCTACTCCTGCTCAGATTTAGTTTGTGGGCGTATGTGTCATTCTATTATTTATACCAAACTTTTCATAAATTAAATAAATTAAAATCTAAATAAATGTTAAAATGACAATACTTGATTTCTATTTGTTACGAATCGTATATCGTACATGCTTTGCAGATTATAGCGTTACAGAATATATGGATATCTCCAGTGTCAGATTAAGTCCAATATGGGCCCTTTATATTGAAATTGAATTATATGAAAACGTTTATTAAACATTCATTATGCAAGAGCTAAATCTGCCTTCTACAGACCTGAAATGTTATCTAAATTATTAGTTGGCCAATAATTAACTTATCCAGACCATAATGAACTATCGGTGTCAACGCTAGCCTTCGATATTGACTGGATTAGCATCTTATTTGCTGATAATAAAATCAAAAATTGGATAATCGAGACTCTGCTTTTTATCGTACAGACATGAGTAATACTGATCGCGACTAGCCGGAAATTTCAATAGCATAATTATCGGTTCAGAGTGGATCAATTTGAATGAAATTTTCAGCAAATTCCTTTTGCATTATCTATTATAGCGAGGACTGCCAACTCGTTTTCTAATGTATCTTTAAATTATTTATTTATTTGAATACACACTGTAGATTAAACAGGAAAAAGTTTACCCTCAGTTCACCGTGTCAAATATAAAATTGTTTTAGATTAAATGTGTTCGTGCCTTTGCTGCACTACAAGAATCGATGGAATTTTCTGCAACGCACTGGTTAATTAGGCATTATACAATCGTGAGTCGTGACGTAACATTATGTAAACGTATTTGGTCAAAATTTGTAACTCTGTTTAAAGCGTAATGATATTGTTACCCATTTTCACAATTGGTTGTTAATCACCCTATTGGCCAGTCATAATTGGGAACAGAAATTGGCTTCCTTTACAACAGTGTTAAATGGAATTAGCTCTAACCAAACGAAATACTGCGTGGAGTATGAGTAAACGCACACAATACACCTACAACAGGGATCAAAACCACGACCCTGTGATGGGCGATACTCTTGATCACTAGGCCATCCCTACATCTGTGCACTACATTTATCCCACCATGTTAATACCAACACAACATGTTTAAATGTAAAAACATTACAGTAAACATTTTAATTATTTGTGGTAGGGGATATTAAATGTGCCTTATTCTGATCATTTGGTTGGACGACTGATTGTATGGTCGTTTCGTGCAGGCAAACAGGTCTTCGTTTCTATTGGTTTAACGCCTGAAAGACGGAAACTCAAATCAGTAACATGCCATATCTCAACCAATAAATCTAATTGTGTCATCCAGAATAGACATATTTACATAATGTTTTTAAAGAGTGAATTGATTCAAATTTCTGGACCACAAATCGACAAATTACATCCATTTGGAAGAGTAGAAGACTTATATAATACTTTGGTCATGTTTATTACTTTAATTTTTTAGAACCTAGTAAGAGCCCTAAAGTTAACAAAAAACAATTTTAAACAGTTTAAAATTAACAAGCCAACAGTGAGGATGATATCCCAAAATAAATAGATGACACATATTAAACAGGCATTATACAAAAGTTAAATCAGCCTATATTGGGACTTATATAAATTAGACATTTATTAACATGACAAGACCATAATCAACCCTCGATGTCATTTGATGATTAACTATATAAATGGATACCCGAGACTTTGCTAAAGATACATTAAAGATGGCAATTCTCACTACTATAATAGTTAAAAACTAAATCGTGTAAAGGAAATTTGCTGAAAATTTCAGTCAAATTGATCCACCATGAGCCGAGAACGAAGCGGGTGAAATTTTCGCATAGTCTTGGTCATCATTACTAAAATCATTAATATAAACATCATAGTCTCGATTATCCACTTTTTTGATTTAATTATCAATGGCCAACATGGAAGGCTAGCCTTGACATCGAGATTTTATTACGGTCTGGATAAGTTAATTAATGTCTTATTGATAATTTAGATAAAATTTCAGGTCTAAAGAAAGGCTTGTATTAAGCAGATTTTGCTTTTGCATAATGCACGGTTAATTGTGATAGCCTCAATTAACAGCAGTGTTGTTATGTTTCAAATCTTAACCAATCAGATAATTGTCATCATCGAACCCTAATCATGGTATCGATACAATAAATCTACACTAGGAGTGTCATCGCTCTCACCCAATTAGAATCAAAGTTATCGTTTTCCAAAGTCTCAACCAATCAAATTGATTAGCCAGGGTGGGAAAATGCGCATGGCCGAATACTGCCAAGACATTCACCTAATAAACACTTACACTAAGTTTGAACATTCTACCTCAATTAGGAGAGTTAATGTGTTCCAATGACTCGACCAATCAGACTGAAATAAATACTTAGGTTAAGCAGAAAATGGTTGTCATCGAATTCAGTCAAAGTATTAATGTAATAAAACTATACACCAAGAAGTTTCACCACTCTCATTCTATTAAAATCAAAGTTATCGAGATCCGAAGTCTTTGTATTCCAAAGTCTCGACCATTCCGATTTGAGCCTCTACTTTGCCAAACCAGAAAGTTTCCAGCATCGAACTTTGTTAAGGTAATATTGTAATGAAATTATAAACGAAGTTTCACCATTAACACTCCAAAGAGGTCTCGTTTAATTAAATTTTAATAGTACCCTACCTTCGTCGAAAGGGACAATAACAATTATTATGACATGAACTGTATGTTAACTTGAATAAAACTGCTTTCGGCGAGATAACAATTATTGGTGAACAAATGTAGGCAATACGATGTATGTTCCACCGGGGCTCGGTGTTATTTTATGCATTCATTTCATTACGTATTTGTCGTGGGGTGGGATTGTACATGGTGCCCTGGATTGCAATCTTCACATAAAGAGTATGCTCTATATTGAATAAATCAAACCAGGTTGCGCTTGTTCAAGTCTACCATTTGAATATGAGCTCGGAATTATTAAAATGTACATCGTACTCTTATACAGGATCCTGATTATTATCCAACAGTTATATAACAAGCGCACGTGTTAGATAACTTAGACAGGGTCAATAGACGAGGACCATATACTTAATTATAAACAACTTGATTACAATTGAGACATCCGTGTATTGTCTAATGTCATAAACGGATCAAATATAATTGTTCCAATACCAAGAGGAACGTGGGTAGAAAACCGAATTAGACGACCTCTATTTAATTTGTCTAAATACTATTTCTGCCGATAGCCTGACTCTGGTATCCGGTAAACATAATTTATATAAGAATTGAAGCAATTATATATTCTTTGAAGATAATCCACTTTTCCGATTCATATCTACAATTAACGTAATTACGCATAATATTATCAAAATATAGTAATTCACGCGGATTCGAAATAGTCCCTGAGCAAGTGTATAAATAGTGCCACGGGTATGGCATCCATTCGCCGTTCGTCAAATAAGTTAACAAACAATAGACAAGTAAAGCAAATGTTTATCAGCGATTTTAACTCCGCAGTTATTAAGGAGTAAAAAGTGTTCTAGATTGTAAACTTATATTGCCTCGTGTACGAGACTCACAGCACCTTCTGCTAATTCATCATAAATATTGCCCCATACAAGACGTGAATTAGATTATCAATATGTATGTTGAATTAGGTTTATAAAAATGTTATCCATTAGGTTTTTAAAGGTTGTCAATTAGGTTTAAATATGTTATCAATGAGGTTTAGGGTTATAAAAAGGTTATCAATACATGTATATGAAACCAAGCTGATTGGGACCATGGCTGATTGGGACTATAAGTCATGGCTGATTGGGACCACATTCAAGGCTTATTCGGACCACCAATAGGCTGATTCGGACCACCACCAGGCTGATTCGGACCACACAATAAAATAAACAAAATACTTGAAACTGAGATTTTGATATTGAATGTAGTTTAAAGCGATTTTATCTAGGCTATAACAAGACTATAATATGTGCTTTTCTGTACGTCAATTTATGTTTTATATTGCATTTTGTTATGTCACGGTGACTGTATTAACACAGATTTATCTCATTAATCTAATGTTAATTATTATACGTTTTATGCAATTTAAACATGCCATTTTTATTTTATAAATCCATAGCTTGTTTCGGAATCCATTACATGTTTATATATATTGTGTGTAATTATATGTTGTAGAAATACTGTTTAAACCACTTTATGTTTATTTCAATAAGTCATACAAATTATGTGAAAACTCATACCAGCAATACAGTTAGTAGCATAACAGAAATTGGTTATTTCGAATATGATGTATATAAAGGCAGTCAAAATGTTTACATTCTTAGCTTGTTCAGAAAATAAACATAATAGATTTATAGACTCAATTCTAAGAGGGGGGTTAGGATGGCCTAGTGGTCTAGAGTGCCGCGCTTCGACCTCTAGCTGGCCGGTCACCTCTGGCTTGCGGCTGTGGTTTCGATCCCTGGAGTGAGCGTATGTGGCATGGAGATAGGGGCGCCTTCTCAACCTCGTGGTTTTCCTTCGGGCACCCCGGTTTATTCCCACTGCTGAAGACCCCTACGCGCAAGTGAATTATTGAAATAAAATTAAACCATATTATGTTAGTCCTGAAATGACCTAGTTTGTGGCGAGTGGACGTTAAATCCCAACCATTTTCATATCCATACGAATATACCAGCAAAATATCAATTTATCCAAATTTTGTTAATTCACCCATTAATTAGGAGTTCATATGTGGATCTCTATCAACTTTATTATAATAAATTGGAATGAGCACTTTATTTTAATAAATTGCACCTAAATTTGCACCTAAAGCTACGTCTTCCCGCCTCATTGCGGTTATCTTTTAAAGTTATAATATATTATACCCGAGAAAAGGACCATTTAGTATAAGACTTGATTCTTCAAAAATCAAAATTTCGTTATATAAAAGAGACAAGAAATTTAGTACTGTACTTTAATCATCAGATTGATAATGGATTGAGAGTAATCTGAGTTTGGGTTAAGGTTAAGGCCAAGCCGCGAGATTTTTATTAACCTTGCTGGATGGTTGCGCGAGGATTCTAAAGTAAATGATGTACTAATTGTACGCCCCCCCCCCCTACTAGGTATATTTGACAATATTACAAGTAATGATATAAATATGTAAACCAAAAAACGCCTTTAAGAAAACCATTCAATTATACTTACCATTACTTATAATGTTCTCATTTAATAAGTTAGTACAGCTATCATGGCATGTTATACTTGACTGAAAACAAAAAATCAATAACACCTCATTTTAAAATAAATAGGCGCCATATCAAAAGGACATACATGACAAGTTTTGTGGGTTATTCGTTACCGGTAAACAACACAATAGCTATCAACTGAATAATTAATTGCTCGACAGACAATAAATTTTAAACGGGAATTTTGTCTCTGGATCAGTCTGCTGTCGAGACTATTGACCCCTCCCTCTTCCACTATTGTTACGGGTTGGGTTTTAAAAGACACTATTCGCAAAAGTGTGTTGCCAGCACCAATGCATTTGATATACATTGTTATTCTTTCGGTAAAAGAATGAGAAAATCCTTTCTTATGGTATCCAGTCTCAATCGCTTACAAAATTCGCCATGCATCAATTTCCAGAAGACCCGAGAATAAATTTAGTGGCATATAATTATATACGCGAACAATGATAAATAATAAGAAATGATAAGTAATGAACAAGAACGGGTAGTTTCCTCATCTCAAAAATCTGTCAAAAGCTTACAAAATTAGAGTTCGGAAAACCTCACAAAATTCTGCCAAATAAGTGACTCGATAATTAAAGATAATAGTGTGTAAGATTTATAGCTAGCCCGTGTAATAGAACATAATACTTACACACGTTTGGTTACAAGCATCTATACCAGAAGATGCACTATGGCATGGTTTAGAACACTGTAAGAAAAAAGTTGAAGTCAGTTAACATAGGACTGGACAACAAAAGCTATTTATCCCAATATGTAAATTTTATTGGCTATACCATTTAGACCAGTGGTTCTCTCTCAACCTTTATTTTGTCAGCGGCACACCTTGCTTAATATACATGAAAAATATTTGAATTTTGCAAAATAAAAACATGGCAAGCCATAGACGTCATACGACCGTAGACATAGACTAGTCATAGACACATAGAATGACCCCTAAATAAAGAAAATTCACAGCTATGGACACCAGCAAATACTCAATTGAGATCAAGTAGTTTTTCGCATTTTTTAGTCTGCCGTTCAAAATTTCGCAGCACACTGTGTGCCGCTCCATACTGGTTAAGAATCAATGATTTAGACCATGACAAATACAACAATAATCCTATACATCATTTGGCCAACTATACTATTCAAAACAAGTAGGGGATATTTGATTTTTAAGTGTTAATAAAGTCACCTAATGAAACTGACGAAGAAACAAATGACAAAATGAAATGAAGTTCACATTCATCGATTTATTCCAAATGATCGTTAGACTAAGTAAGGCACAGACTGACCATTATAAGGGTAAAATGATACCCGGGGTCAAACAGCAAAGTTACCACAGCATCACAACAAAGTCAGTAACGGGTAAATGCTTCTCTGTTTGCCAAACAAGCATTGATCCGACGTGACATACTCCTAATGAGACGTCTAAGGTCATTTTGGTCCAGATTGTCCCATTCCTGTTGCAACGCAGCAGCAAGTTCTTGGACATTGGCAGGACGTTGTTGACGTTGACATAACCTCTGTCCAAGCATGTCCCAGACATGCTCGATGGGGGAGAGGTCGGGACTCAGTGCTGGCCAAGGTAATGTGGTTATGTTCTGTTGTTGGAGGTAACCTGTAACGATCCTGGCCCTGTGACATCTTGCGTTGTCATCCTGGAAGATGAAACGGCGGCCAAGACGTCGTGCGAGCGGCACAACATGGACTGCCAAGATGTTGTCCCGGTAGTACTGGCGTGTAACACGCCCTGCAACAACATGTAAAGCCGTTCTTCCAGCAACAGTGATGCCTCCCCACACCATAACAGAACCACCCCCAAATCGATCATGTCTGATGACGTTAACGTCTTGGAAGCGCTCGTTTCGACGACGCCACACCCTCCTACGTCTGTCCAAAAAATCAACAGTGAACCTTGACTCATCTGAAAACATCACATTGCTCCAGCGTCGATTATCCCAGTGTTGACGATCCCTACACCAACGACGTCTTGCCTGAATGTGATTATCTCTCAAACAAGGGATCACGCGAGGACGTCGGGCGCGAAGGTAACCTCTATGCAGTCGATTCCGAATCGTCTGGCCACTCACTCTCACACCAGTGTCTGTTTGAAAACGAGCTCTGATCTGATTTGCTGTGATGAAACGATTTCTCAAGGCCAAGGTACGGATAAATCGATCCTAGGCTTGAGTTGTCGACCTGAGCGTGGTCTGTCCTGTACAGATTGTGTATCACGGTATTTGGACCATAGTCTGCTTATGACAGACTGAGAAACATTCATCGTCCGCGCCACAACCGCCTGTGTTGTGCCGATCTGTAGCATGCCAAGGGCACGTAACCTTTCATTTTGGGTAAGCCGACGCATATCAAAATTTGTTTTCTGGTCACTAAAACAATTAAACTGATGTTTCCACCCTGGAATTCAATGCCACAATGACTGTAACATTCAAAGTCAGAGTCGTGCAAATCTTGGGTTGGACCCCCATGATGATCCCAAGCATCACCTGCATTCCATGCGGTAGCTATTGGTGCGTTTGGGCGTCACATGTAACTGGAAATGTTTCTTCTGTTAGGTTCTATAGTGACTTTTTTCGTAGTCATTTGCATATTTTAGTATTATGCCCCCAAAATCAAATATCCCCTACTTTTTTTGAATAGTATATTATCATTTATTTAATAACATTCTCTAAACATTTATTGAAATACAGTGTAAAACAGATTGGTCATACATAGGAATTTATAATCGATGCATCTACGCTCAACCTAGATTTTGTGTTTAGCTAAGGCTGGTCAATAATTTCGTTAAATCAATTAGTCATGATAAGTAAATTTTATTCACATCACTGACAAGGTGGAACCTCGCCGGAAAGTTCAACCAGATTTTCCGGCGTGGTTCCCCCTTGTCAGTAATGCAGGACGGAGGGCCTGACAAGGACAACTGTTTAGTCATTCGGATGGTACGACAAACCTAGGCAAAATTTCCTAATAACACACTGTATGGCGTATGCCCGTCTTCATTAGCCCAGTTCGGAGCAGAACAGTAGGACGTTAAACCCAATTTAATTTCATTTTATTAACAACATTAAAAGTACTGCAATATTAATTGTTAGATCCTAGATTATCGTCATTTCTCCAATAGTATTATCTGAAAGCTTATTATATTTTATTAAAAATGATTTTAATAAGTATTCTATATTTATCGACATTCATCAAATACCTTACCCAGGTGTGTTAGAGGGGCATCACTGAACTATATTTAAAATACAAATGTGACGTCACCTCTGATTTTGGCGTACCATTATTTCAAATAATCGTACGGGCAACTTGCCAATCGTGTAGTATTAATACTAGTGAAATATTGGACTCGTGTGACGTATTTCACTGTAAAATCATGCGCGGAGTGTCTGTATTAAGTGCGGTTTAATGGTCCAGAGCGAGACATTAAGTAATATATTGATACTGCTCAAGACCATTAAACAACTTAAAATACAGACTCTATCAGTGCTTTTCAATGAAATACGTCACGCGAGTCCAATATTTCATTTAGTACAGATAATGTACGATTGGCAAGTTGGAAATAATAGCACGCCAACACCAAAGGATGACGTCACATCTGTATTTTAAAAGTTGTTTAATGTCCTCGGGCTTAAAACATTGTGTAACATATTGTAAAAACACTCTGGCCTACTTAATGTCTCGCTCTCGACCACTAAACAATATATAATAGCAAATTTAACTTGTTTTCTGCTCCCCTGAATTGGCAAAGCTCGACGTTGATGTTTCAGCTTGAACATGATAAATTTAGCTATTTCGCTACTGACAGTACTGGATTATATAGGATTATTCTTGATCAGAGTAGAACAATTAACTCGCCAAAAATTGTCTTTTCGGGGGTAAAGCCATCCTAACGAAAACACAGTATGCAGACGTATAGGCTTCCATACTAGCACATTTGATTGAAGCACCATATTATTATTTCAATACTAATCTGTTGTAACGATTTGAATGCCTTTGATTTAGGTTGAGCTCGTCCTAAAAAGTAGTCTATCGTCTGGGCAAGTTTGCATTAATCCAAGACGCATATGCAATTATATTGAATAAAATATTGTTTAAACCAATCCAAGACGCACCAGATTTAGTTTTGTATACAAATTACTTTATATTGGGCGAATATGAGTAATTTATTATCGTAGCAACGATATCCACTTTACCGTTAAATTTTAAAGCTCTGCCACCCATTGGTCTAGAGTGTTGATTATGGTCTTGTTATATTAAGAAATCTTAACGAATCAATGGGGTGATAATGAATCAATTACACCTTTACTCGCCAAATCAAATTTAATTTGATTTTTTAAAAATATAATTAACGATAGGCTACCAAATAAAAGGTATACACCACATCAGCTTAGACATCCGCGGGTCCGTATAAAAATAATTATCTAAAATGTCAGTATTCGCGTCACTAATTCGAATACGGCATATTATTATAGGATGACATATCGGGTGATAACTTTTGTCTTTATAGCGATCACAGGATTCTATAAGAAGAAATTAGCCAGAAGATTGAAATTGGATAGACTCCTACAAATTTCAAAATGATCAAGTGATAGAGTTGTTGACGAAATTGTTGACGATGGAAGGATCCACGGCAAAATACTTCAATATAATATTTGAATGTGAACCTATAAAAAGGAGGTGGAACACTTCCAACCTTTCCAACATATTCCAGTACATGTAATACATGTAATTCTTTTCTTTTTCCATTTTAAGAGCAAAATGTTTTATGGACGATATTACAAATTCCATGATTTGTCATCTATGTTGAAATCTTGACAAAGGGTGTCAGTTAGATGAATAAGTCCAAAAAATATTATACTACTCCTTGACAATAAACGATTGATCATTATCTGGATATAATTCGAATATTCGTGAAAAAGATCAACACAAAGAAAGATTCATTACCAACTTGAGCTGAGTGGCCAATCTGCAAATAGCTAGTAGCCCTCTTGCAACACTTAGTTCTTGTTCAAGGAGATCAAAAATGTTTTCTTGGATTTAAGTTCTGTATCCGTAACATGCTCAAATGCATTTCCTCTTTTTTGTATTCTTTGTAATTCCCCAAGTTTCAAAAGATTTCATAAGAGTTAAAGTATTCAAAGTACATGAACATGCATTTTTATTTCAATGACAATTTTAACATGTAGGCGTGTAGTGAAATAAACGCATATCGTTTTTCTCTTTTCGTAAAAAAAACATGGGAGTTAAAATAATAACTGAAACGAATTCATCATAATGAATTTTTGTTTTGATTAATAAAGGGAGACTGATGTTGATGACCGATTGTGTAAGAAATAAAATGCAAGCGTTAAGTCAAAAAGGGAGATAATTACAGCTATAATAATATTGCAACTGTGGCCGGACAGCAGCAGTATGGTCCATTCATTTTTGGAATTCAATCTGCCACGGGTTCTTTTACCTGTACACCAACGTATCGAACCCGGAGCTCCTGGTTATACGCCAGCGCCTTACCCACCAAGTCATATTTTATTATTTTTACGAGGCTTAACAAATAACACGTTTTTTTTACCTGTAAACATTCTAGTTCATTTTTTCCACACATGTATGGTCGATAAACATCAAATTTGTCCCGGGAAGTCGCATATCTCTGTATTCCAAACTGAAAAGATACATTAATTCATAACAATGAAGTTATACATCTAAATCGTGGATGATGTCAGCATTTTATATATTTTTTGGATTCTACAAAAGGCCGCACTTTTTTAATTTGTCGTGGATAAATAATCGGTTACAAATAATCACTATATTTAAAAAATGCCTTCGTTTTCTTTGTAAAGGTTTATATTAGTTTGGTTATTGTTTAAAAAAAGACATTAACCGAACAACTTAATTTGATTGTAATTAAATCTATCAGCGTACCTATTAATATGCATTGACAACTACTAAGCATATTTTTATTTAAAGAAAAACATCACTTCAATTGTAATTCGAAGCATATCCTAATCGGTGTAAGTATTATTTTTTTTTCTAAGAAATCTATCACTTAAATTGTAATCTGAAGAATATTGGCGTTTCGCATGTACAATATAATCTGAACCGGTGGTTACAGAGTTGTTATCTCAATTATATAATTTGTGATAAAATGATACACAAACTGGTTTTGTTTAAAACTCGGATATGGTTAATAACGAAAAAGCCATGCATCAATCGTATCCCACGCTTTAAGTATTTCTTGATCAGTCAGTTTTAAGTTATAGGTTAATATTTATGTTAGATAAACAGTATTTTTCAGCCAATTTTTAAAGCACTGTGTTTTGTTGACAGTGATAAAACCATGGCAATGTAATTAGTATTTATTATTACTTAAATCAACAGATGTCACCGTAAAACATGTCACCTATTTTAATCTTATAATAAGGATTCTCAGTAGAAATAAAGATAGGCTGCCAGTCAACGAAACAGACCCGCAGCAGCTAAATCGTCCGGGCAGTCAACAAGAGTTGTCGCATATTTTTACTTTTTTTCAGAAATGGAACACTTATAATACACTAACATCTGATTAAGAGAAACAACTGATTAAGTAATAATCAGAAAATCTTTAGAATTTGTTTGGTTTTTATAAAGTTCTGTCCCATGCTCAAGTTTAGTATACGAAACTTTTAATATCGTGGATTTAGCTGATCAGTTATCAAAATTCATTGAAAATAACTACGCTTGTTCGTCTCAGGTCCTTAAACACTGGCCTCTAAAGCACCCACGAGATTTTTTGAAGTGATCAAGGGCCATAACTCTGGCAGTAATTATCGGAAATCGCCGAAAATTAATAGGTCTCTTTGTCGCATGACCTTAAATACTGATTATAAATTTAAAGTCAATCGGATATTAAAGTTCCAATTTCATATTTTCTAAGAAAGTCAAAACATAATTATTTCTATGTCTTTTGCTCAAAAGCTTGTCAATTCACTATTATACGATCATGGGCAAAATTTCAGAGGCGTTAAAATGGCTGACACAGGCTGATTGAGGAAATAGTAACTCAATTACCTCCCTTGTTTTCCCATTCCTCTCCACGGACGGCCATCTTCAAATGTTTGAATTTGAAGTTGAAAATGATATTTTTGCCAATTTCTCAACTGGCAATAGTGAATTATAGGATTAATCTTTAACAAGGTAGGACTGTTTATAGGTACAATCTATTTTAGGGCTTTATTTTAATACATTTTAAAAATATAACTTAAAAATATGCTATTGGAACTTTAACTTTTGCCTCTAGAAATTGTGGACGACGGACTGACGGACGTATAAAAATGTATATGACACCTTAATGTAAAATAAGAGACGAGCATGGCGATGGATTGGTCACACTTGGAATAAACTACCAAACAGTATCACGAGAGAGGCATTGGACTGGAGCCCCAAGGACACAGAAGACAAGTGCGTTCAGTACATAACAAACAAACAAGACTCAAAGAAAGTATTGGCAAAACCTGGAATGAAGCAATAAATGAACGGCTATGTTGGATGGGACTAAATTTAGCGTGGATAGTTATTTCCCAGTTCTTGCGAGAATCTAGAAGTACTGTTACATTGCTGGTGTAGTGACTGATCCAAATTCGGCACTGGTGTATCTACCCAGCGGGTATTACGCCTAAGAATGTTCCAGCTATGCACAATTGGATTCAGACCAGGGATTCGGACTTTCTAAAAAAAGTGTCGCAAATCAACAACAACACATGCACGGTGTCGACAAGTCGTTCTTGTGAGAAGAGGACGATTGTCAAAATGGAGTAATGCAACTCTGCCCAGGATCTGTCTTTGGTATTGTCGGTCATTGAGATTAGGCCTACTTTGGTTACCAGTGGAAGTTTACAGTCATATGGAAGGCAACAGCATATGGTGATAGAGCTATCACCGAATGGAACCTACTCTAAGATGTTTTCTATGCTTATACCAAGTTCGTACGTCGCCATAACTTTGATCGACCATTTGTTATGAACAAGAGATTGCGACTCAAGATTTCGCCACGATGCAATGATCTAATGATTAATATATGATTGACTGGTATATATGAAGGACTTATTACGTCACATATATTTATTTACGTAATAAATTTCTCTTGAACGGATAAACCTTCGGGTATGAGCATAAAAAAATACTTTTCTCTGTATGAGTTCATCGTCCCATACTTAGTGGTATTATAGCATTATGTGTGATTTTTTCTGGACCACTTATCTTTTGTCAATTTTATTTTCATGAGTGGGTGATTTATCCATTAGAGCGTCAATTATGTTTCGTAACTACTTTTTTTCGTACGAAAGCACTTAAAACTCCGTAACCATTGTGAATTCTGGAGAGCCGGAAAACATGGTGTGAATGAGCCTTCCTTATTTTTTATAACGCAAGCATCCCATTTTATGAAGCAGAAAATCAAGGACAATAAATGGAAATGTTTCTTCGGTTCCAGTAGGTATCTAAGCCGACAGGAAGGGGTGTGAATCTCATCAATATCATGTAATATCCAGAGGCCCTCCGTCCTGCATCGCTGACAAGGGAAAACCACGCTGGAAAATCTGGGTGAACTGTCTCGGCCAATGCGGGGATCAAACACCCGACCTCCAGGCCATAGAGCCGGTGTCTTACTCAGGTGATCCCCCACCAATCTAAAAAATGTATATAAATTTAATACAGATCGGGCGATGACTTTGATAGTTATATTAGAAGGGTCACAAGGATTTCAACAAACAAAAAATGGCCCGAACTCAATAAGAAATAAGCGGAAATCGTTGAAATTCAATAGGCGTTCTCGTCTTACTAATGTAAACAGCATATATAAATTTAAAAAAGGTCCGATAATAAATGTAGTCTGTGGACAGATGAGTGGACAGAGAGGGGAGATGGCAATTTACGATCAGATTTACATGTGGGGATATATATATATATATAGAAACTGATTATCCCATATTGAGATATACAAACAAAACTTAGTTCAAACTGTATGACAAATGAGGCTAGTTTAACTTCTTGTATGTATGCAATATCATACACAAACCATCACCGTATATGGTATGGGTTAGAGATGGGATTTAACATCAACTCGACACAAACTAGTTCATAAAAGAGTAATAGTGAAATTCTTCATTACCTTTAAAGGTCAATATTGGTTTCAGTCATCATTACATATGTGATAGAGCTGGTTAACCACATTCCAAATATAACTTCTATTTCTTCTAATTATATTTGGAAACTGTTTCACCAGTTCTATCACATATGTGATTATAGCTTACACCAATATTGACCTTTGATATCAGCATATTATCACTGTACGTGAAAGCGGGCGAAAAACCATTGCATTTTGACACTATCCTGTGTCGCGGCACCAAAATACGACTGTGACACTACGGCCCGTGATACTCGGGTGACACTATCGTCAAGGACTCTCTTTGACTTCACGTCTTGATAACTATTTCCAATAATTCTGGAACACTCTTTACGATAACTATTTTTTTATATCTTTATAACATCCATAATACAGGAAGCTAGACACATATCTATGACATTAAATATAAGTTAAATATAATTTCTCTTTCCCTACCATTTCGTAGGACAAGTTTACTGCCGCTACCCCTCAACATCATATGGCTCTACTACGACTTAACGGGGTGGTCTAAACCGTCTAATCCAAGTGGTGTCTAATGATGTCCGAACGATGTTTGTTTCCCAGTCTCTCAGCCTAGAAGGCTGTTGGTAGAATCTTCCCCTGGGAAGCCTCTCCATGATGTCTAGAGAAACTTAAACTACGAATGTTCTTTAAGATGAGGTTACGTGAATGAGACTGTATTGAACCCCGGGAAATTGACCAAGTACTTCCTTTATCGGATTGGTCTGCTGCACAGACGCTACCTTGGATTTTAACACTGTGTACTTATATGGGCACCGAGGAGGGTGACTAACCATGTTTCAAACGCACGGGATTACCATATTTGGATTATCAGACTATGGCGTCATTGCCTGATTTTAAACTTCCAGACATATTCTTGTTAGCCTAGTTCCTGTTGTCTCTAACAATTTGAATACATTACCCAGAGCATATTTTACAAAACTAAGGGAACCTCTACAGAATTAAAGGCTAAAGGCTATCCTGGATAATTTATCTTCCTGTGTTGACGATATACATAATTATATAACAAAATAATTAATTAATTATGTAAGTCATATATCTAAGGTCATTTCAAAAATAATCTTTTAACATCCAGTCTACGATTTTGATGCTGGCAAGCCTTCAACGGAAGGACAAATGCCTGGCGTGTTATATCTGCTGCCATATAAGCCTGTTTTCCACAGGCTGCTTTAACGATACATTGTACAATGGGCATTTATTATATACACGTGTATCACTATGAGGTAGACGACAGTTGAAATGCTGCGATTGATTATACATTTTTTAATTGGCCAAACATCAGGCAGAAAGGTAATTTGTATTGCACTTTATCTTTTATGATTTGATTAATGAGATGATACCCCACCTCTCTTAGATAATTTTGTTGATTACAATGGACGATAGCTTAACTAAACCGGGTAGTTTTGTTGTCGGTCGCCTATCAGCGAAATTATGGACAGAAACGTAACTTTGTGTCATCTTTATTGCACGTTATGGTTTGATTAATGAGAAACTCCACCTTTAAAGCCCCAATAACACTCTTGTTGTAATTGAATAATATGTCCCAATCTTTATTCTGGTCAACAAATTGTATTATTTTACAATATTCAAATAAATTGATGATACAAATTTCATCGTAACACACTTAATTTAAAAAAATTAGAAAAATTCAACTACATGATTTGAAAAGGTTAACGTAAACCTTTTCAAATGTGACTTGACAAATTTCATCGTAACACACTTAATTTTAAAAAAATTGGAAAAATTCAACTACATAATTTGAAAAGGTTAACGTAAACCTTTTCAAATGTGACTTGGATTTTAAAATATTTTCGAATCCTGTGGACAAATAAAATATGATGTAATGGATAATTTACACAACAGGTAGAACACATAAACATCTGGTACTTAGAATAAGACTATTATTTATTTTCTAGAGCTGCCAAGCCAGCAAGAGTGTTATTGTCCCTTTAACAATGTTGAATTATATAATAGGCGAAAACAACATGGCTAAACATCTCTATGGATAAAAGTGATGTTTATAAACAGACGTTAAATGGAATGTGTCAGACAGAAATGTTAAAATTATTAATGAAAGACACGAGAATCAAGATTTAAAAATAATAGACGTTTTATTATGAACCTGTCTGAAGTTGTAAAGAACTACATATATAACCTGTAGTATGTTTATAAATGTGGACGTATATTGCCGTCGCCCCTGTCTGTGTGTATATATGTATGTCTGTGTACGTGTGTGTGTCGTCTACTGGCCGCAATTTTCAAATGATCGTCTTGATCGTCTTGAACCTTTATTACATACTTATTCTTTATACCCTAAGGATGATCTCTGTTATGTCTCACTTTCATTTTTTGTATTTGTTTGTTTGTTGTCTACAGGCCACATTTCTTAACGTACCCATTTATTCCTTACACCCGATGGATCATCAATATTGATTTTGGTGCATGCCCCACCCTCAGGGACAGAGCCACGCCAATTTTCTCTTTGTGTATCGCCTACAGGCCCAAATTCCTAACAATCGCCTTGAAAATTATTCATATTTATTCAGATGACTTCTATTATTATTTGTGCACACCCTACCCCATGGGATGAAGCCACGCCCAATATGTGTCGCTTACAGGCCGCAATTCATACCAGATCATTTTTGAAACGTTACATACTTATTCCTTACACCACATGAATGATCCCTATTGTTATTGGCGAATGCCTGATCCGAGGGGCAGAGTAACACCTTTTTTGTGTCTGTGTGCTGCCCACAGGACACAATTCTTAAAGGATTGTCTTGTGGCCAATGTAGTAAATATTTATATTTTCGATCT
The DNA here is from genome assembly GCA_963678685.1 of Patella ulyssiponensis. Taxonomy (NCBI): domain Eukaryota; kingdom Metazoa; phylum Mollusca; class Gastropoda; family Patellidae; genus Patella; species Patella ulyssiponensis. The sequence continues at coordinate 57,225,798 of OY783229.1, forward strand.
CCCAATTTTGCAATTCTGAATGGATGATCATGGAACTTAGCATATAAATTCCATATATCGTAAAGACAGCAACTATTGATTTTGGTGCAGATTCGACTCCCTGAGGCGGTGTCACGCCAACGTCTGTACATTTTGACAAAACAAACCCAACACATAGCCTTCTTTGCCTCCTGTCATATTACGGTCGTTGCAATCAAAGCAGGAATGTGGACGTATATTGCAGCGGTAGCGTTGCTCTTGTTTATATAAGTATTATTTAACCATTGTTGACGTGGATATAACACACATACGCTAAATTATATCCAAAAATAAAACAAATGAGATGTTTCTACTAGATTAAAACTGCTTTTAAATACTCAGAACACCCACGAGTAAAATTTCTAGAAACACACCGACACTCAAACACTTGTTTTAAAGACTCAAGCCCAATCACCCTCCACCATACAGATACCCATACGCCCTTTTAAATGAATATGAAATCTCCTTTCGATTCCCCGGAAATTTTGTAATGTAACATAGAGTGGTTTTCAGCACACTGTCCTGAATATTGAAATTCTCGGGCGAATTCGCTTAAATACAGAAACCAGATAAGACACGCCCATTGTTGATATATAGTTTTCAAATGTTACAGTCAGGGCAAGAGATTTAAGTATATGTATTATGCGCCATATCGACTCTACAGAAGATATAATTATATATCACGACAAACTATAAGACATTGGACCAGATTTGGGAATTTGAAACCAATTCCACTCCAATAAATTCTATAACACCAATGTCTTAAATTATTGGAAATAATGTCTGTCACATAACACATGTGGAATTTCCCGTCAAATAACCGCCACATGAATTGACCGAATACTCAGTACACGTTATATGTTTTCTTCCCACCCAGTTTTACCAAGTGAATATTTCTGATATAAATTCTTCCCACCCAGTTTTACCAAGTGAATATTTCTGATATAACTATCACCTTCAATGTTGGGGGGTTGGGATGGCCTAGTGGTCTAGCTGGCCGGTCATCTCTGGCTTGCGGCTGTGGTTTCGATCCCTGGTGTGAGCGTATGTGGCATGGAGATAGGGGCGCCTTCTCAACCTCGTGGGTTTCCTCCCACTGCTAAAGACACCAACGCGCAAGCGAATTATTGAAATAAAATGGAAACCATATGTTAGTCCCACAACGACCTAGTTTGTGTCGAGTGGACGTTAAACCCCATTTCTCTCTCTCTCTTTTACCTTCAATGTTAATGTACAACTCCTTTTTTAGGAACTCTTTAAAAGGTGTGAAAGAAAAGAGCCCCGTACATCTTTAGTGGTAAGAAATTACTCTAACACATACATTCCTAAGCAAGTATTTCCATATATTTTAATTTTGGAAGTCCGTCTTCGTGACTGTTTGTTTCGGAGTTATCGGCGTTGTTCCCATTTGTCAGTGCTGCAGGACGGAGGGGACGAAAAACCGAGGTCCCGTGCACGTAAAAGGTCCCTAGACAGAATTCGATATAAGAGTTGCCCGTAGTGCCGCTGTCCGGGCAAAGTGTCCTTAATAGCAAACTATTATGACGTATGCCCTTCTTCATTAGCCTAGTTCGGAGCAGAACAGTAGGACGTTAAATCCCATTTCATTTCATTTTTGGTATTTGTTAACATATTATGTGTACATATCCATTATTAATTGTATGATAGCTTAGCGCTACATATTCCCGGATCATAGTTTAAGTTAACAATTGTCAATCAGCCAGAGTGTGCATGACCTTACCAATACGGCTCTACAGATCTGGTCTGGCTTCTTGACGTTACGTTAATTACATGGACATGTCTATAATGTTGTTCAAGCAGATGATTTTTTAGAGAAAATGATATGTAATGGTGTGAAGCTAATTATTCTACTGATGTGTCTTGACCGTGTTCGTCTGGTCACAGCTGGTGGTGGCTACAACTATAGAAACTCATATAATTCATTTCCCAACTTCCTTCACCCTGTACGTTGTCAACTAATAAAAAACTGTTTCTTATTTGAATTAAAGTAACCATGCGTGATGCCCCCTTTCGGAAAATATAAAACGGCTTAACTCAAGCTAATATGTACTCAGATTGATTATCTAACACTGCATTTAAAATAACAATCAAAATATCAAGACTAAATAAACCCTGGATAAGATCCAATGAGAATTAAAATCAATTTGGTTTACGGCAAAAAAATCATCTTGGATTCTAGTTCCATAGTGAGAGCAGCATAGATCGGTCGAGATGTCAATTCGTCATATTTTAGTAAACAGCCTACTGAACGGAATTGAAGTAGTTGAAACTTTCACAATATAATAATATGCAAAGAACTATAGAGCGCCACATCACGCATATCGAAAAGGGACTCTTAAGCGCTATAATATGCATATCAATTTTAATTTCAATGGACTAGAGCGCTAAAGTCACACATGCCAACTTTCGCAATATTGTAATTTGCAGAGTACCCTGTAGTACGGTCCAGACTCCTGACGATTTGACCAATTTCAGGAATAAGAAACATTTCTGTGTATTTTTTTTTCAATTTAATATATAGAAGGGTTCATGTTTGGCGAGAAAATTTAAAATTGATAGCTTTTGCTGACGACTGTCCAACCGTCAATCGTTCACATTCTATGTTAGCACAATCAAGACAATAATAATCCTTAATAATAGCTTTTTGAAATTAATATTTGTTGTCACACTTATTTTCAATGATACTGTCAAAATTATGCCCCATTGATATGAAGCCCTCGGCTAGTTAAACCCGTAACTGGTTGCGTATACACTTTGTAATCTTTAGATTCATTGGATGACACACTTCAAAAAGACGTCTCAGACTCCATATTTGCGATTACGATGACATAAGACCTGTCATGGTTCCTCGATGGGCATTTCTCCATCGATTTCCTCGATGGGCATTTCTCCATCGATAACGTCAAAATAAATATTATGCTTGACAGTGTAGTCGATGAGTGATGGACAAGCGATATTGCATGGAATCAAGACATAAATACAATGAGTGTATCAATATAAATCCTAAATTTTTAAAACCAGCGGCATCTACTAGATAAGACATCAATGCCCACCATATAATTAACCAGGGAGCTATAAACAAAATCCAAGCTCCACTTAATACCTTATATGATACTTTTACGAAATAACGGTAAATATTACCACCATTGTCAGTCTGGCTTGTTATTTATATATCTACAATCCATACGAGGGATCAATTTAATAGAAGGAAATCAGATTGCACCACATCCCACGTCAACTAACAGAGTGTAGATGTAACACAACTCAGAATAATTGACAATGTTTGTCCGAGCAACGGGGTAGCTATTACGGGTCTTTTACACGCAGTTTGACGGAACCACAAGTTGTGCTTCGCTCTTATGCCCAAATACTTTTTCGTTCAGAGTGAGCAAGGATCGAAATATACGTCCAATGAATTTACCGGGTTTGAACTTAACACATTAAAGTTGTGAACCACGTCGTCACTATGGCGCTGCGAGCTCATGGATTTTCAAATCTAACTTTTTATTTCTATATCTGAGATTTGAAAGATCATGCTTAATATGCCAACATAATCTATGTGCAGGGTGTGTTCCGGAATTGAAGCCCTGGGGTGCGGGAAGAGGACAACGTTATGTTTGGCATGAGGCCTGGGGGATTACCTGAAAATTTGATAAAATCAAAAGCTCGCAGACAATATTTCTGCCCATTAAGGTGCCTACATATATGTATCTGATTTGAATGGAGTGATGCTAGAACCGCGACAACGCTCCGCATGTTTGTTGTATCTGACCTAATCAGTTCGAGGAATGTAGGCGAAAATACATATGCCCCAATAAATATTTACATGTATTAATATGTCAACTAAATGGGGTGAAAGCTTTAGACTTTGCACTTTTCCCTTGATGATGATAAACGGCAGTTAGGGTATATTTAAGACAACTCACCTGATATAAAATGTCGGGATTTTTTTTTCACGAAAGAAACAATATCTGATTTATAATTGCTATTGTCCTAGTTTAATATGGAAAAATTGCTATAGTCTAAAATGATCAAAGGAAAATATTCTATTCTCTTGATAAATAAACCCCATCCATCACACAATAGAATTTGATCGTATTACAGTCTTCTGATATAATTGTACTTCAAACAAAGTAGAACCTAAGAATCCTATCATTGCTATATACACACAAATTTGCAAGCTCGCTATTACAGTCAATGCAGCATATACCTTAATTTATCAATTAGAATAAAACAGGATAATTACATGTATATATATGAAGATGACATAAATGCAGAGATGTATTTTTGTTGAAGAAAGCACATTTATTATGGTGTTTGGCAGACCAAACAATCAGATCGAAATAGGATAACACACAGGTGGCGTTAGAATAATTTATATTGAAGGGTTATCGCAAGTCCAATCTGTCTACCCTAAATATATTTATTGCGTTTCAAACGATCCATTAATTACATTACAGTTAATTACTAAAGTATGAGCTCATGGAATTCTTATATACAATCATAGAGGGAATAATGTTACACTCTTGACAGGACCCCCAGTACGAATTTAGTTAATATCTGAGTATAATAAAATAAAGCTATTGTATTTTAAATGGTCAACCCGTTAAATAACATTAAGTCACACTATAGGTATGTATGGACAGCGATCATGTCCGAAATTTGACCCGAGACTGATAATCGATGTGAATTTGAGGCTTTATTTAAATCAATTCACGGCAATAAAATACGACCCAAATAGGGCTATAACATTAGTGCGACTGGACAGTTTCTGACGGGTAAAATGTACGATATAGTCCTAGCTTTAGCAAAATCCATTAACTATCGACCAATCAGATTGTACTATATCATTTACATATGCGTTGCTGGCCATTTGATAATAACGGGTTTCCTGTTTTATTAAAATTCATTCTCTATAGGAAATATTTCGCGAATCGGCCACAGAAATATGCGCTGATGGAGTTTATCTAAACTATTCCAAGTTTTTTTCAAAATCAACCAGAAATGGTCCCGTATTTGATAACACGTTCTGTTTACAGTTCCAAATTAGAGATATTTTTATTTCTGTATGGAAAAGTTGAGTTAATTTGGCAAGCAGATGGTTCTTCGATGGTGGCCGTGATGGAGCGCTCTTTTAGTCCAGTTATATCGATGACAAGTGTCTTCTATCTCTTCTAGAATTCCCTAAGTGAGTCTCGATAAGTAATTAAATGTTCTGATGACGTATGAATGTCTCTATAAAGACCTTTTTAGCCGCCGTCTGGCTCTCAGCTCACTTCTGATTTTCCGTACACCTTCATATCATTTAAACCAACCCTATACAGAATGGAAAAGCTTCTCTGTAGTTATTTACGGTTCGTCGTATATTTAAACGCTAGTGAACTTGATAACCTTTTCTGGCTAGGGATTGAAACCCGGATATGATAGTATTCATTCAGCAGAGAAACAAAACACCGAACTGTTTTTGTATATACTTCAGTAATAATTGACAGAGTTGTTCGTCAGATACGAAGCAAATAACGTCTACTCTGATTTTGATGCAAACAAATTTGAACCCAAAAAACAAAAGATAATTTTCATCAAAATATCGCGTACGCACCGGTCCTCGTGACATGTCTTACAAATTAAGTTAACCGGCGGTTGCCAGGCAGATATGCACACATTTTGCACGGGATGGATAAACAAAAAGCTATAATCAGAGCCATTATCCAGAATATTATGGTCTGAAATACGCAAATATCGAAAGGGACTGGGATTTATAATATACAAAGATATATCTAAGTCCACAACCGTCGTGTTAAATAAAGAGTGCATGGTCATTTTGTCGGGCAGTTTCGTTTCGATTTTCTCGAAATTCAGAATCACTTTTCATTATGGCGGAATGGTGAAATATTACAAGGGTGTTTAAAATTGGATCAAATTGTGATCTTTAGAGAATCCACAATCTGAAAAACACTACCAAGGGCCATAATCCAGGAAGTTACACTCTGATATATGGAACGGAACCAAACTCTTTAAGTTTCATTAAAATCAGATAAAAATTGTGACTTCGCCCACAACCTTGGTAATACAAACTGTTACACTATCTGTGTACAAGGGGGGGGGGGGCATTTTGTGCGGGATCGCATTTACGGTCCGATTTTTACGAAATTTAAACTCAAATGACATTATGGTGTAAGGTGATACATGTATATGCAAAGCATTGTCAGATTTAAATTCAAGAGCCAATCCCGATAACTCTTGGGGGAATAAAACTGCTTAATTTTGTGTTAAAATTCATTAAAACCCATCACCTAAGGCCGACCAACTAGCCCGATATTTGTGATACGCTTGTAAATAACTTAAACCTGACAGTCTTCATCTAAAAATGTAGACCGTTGTATTATACAGTATCTGGATAAAACCAGACTTTTTTCTATAAAAATAATATGTAGGCGAAATTTACCTTTTGTTATCAAGTACAGTGCATGGGTCATTCGCTGTACAAACCTCCCAAGAAACGGGAATCGATTATCAGGTCACCCAATGAAAAAATCGACCCGAAATCCTATAAGGGTTACGTGTCCGGATAAGTAGTGTTGACGTTCACGTCCAAACAACTCAATATTTTGAGCTGAAATTTTGAGACAAGGTAAATACACCATGCCTCTATATTTTGGTCCATAAATTTCATAAATACTCGGACTTTAATTTTTGAGACTCTGTTCTTATCGGGATAGTCCCTTTAAGTACTTACTCAAAATTGTTTACTCTATTTCATAAACTTGTGTTGTTTTAATGTATCCAATACATCAATAAGAAACTATGTGCAAAGTTTTGTGTTTCTGGATCAAAAATATTTCTCGTAAACAGTCATTGAAAGTTAAGTATACTCTTTAGAATGCTTTGTGGACGCAGGGCCTGGTCGCAGTGGGTCCACAACCTTGCTGTTCCATATGTTTACATTAATTTGTGTACGAGGGACGACCATTTTGTAGAGATGTTTTGGTTGTATTTTCACGAACTGTGAACTGAACCTATACATCAAGGTGGAACGCTGATATATTGTGATTTTTCGTACAATCAAGGGTCGTAATTCAGGAAGTTACGGTCCGATATACGTGAATATCGAAAGGAGCCAAGATCGGTGGGTAATAAAAATACATATCATGTTTCATCAGATGAACATTGTGACTTCTACAGTGCCCACAAGCTAAAAACGTGATTTATCGTACACTCAGGGGTTATAACCAATGAAGTTATGACCCGATACATGCCAATCGAAAGGGATCGACATCATTGGAATATAGGCCAATGTGTTAAGTTTCGTCAACATAGGATAAAAAAAATTGTGACCTGTAGAGTGTCCACAAACAAAATGTGGACAGACAGGGGCGATCGTCCATTACGTCCACATGAAAATGTGGGCGTACAAAAATAGAATCTAAATAACAATCTGTCCTTGTAAGCAAATTATACAAATTCTATACCATATAGCCAACCAATTAAGTAAAAGGATATATAATGGATGTAAGGCAGCGGGGTGAACAATTAGAAAGACATAATGTCCATAAAATCTATAAAATCTCGAATGTCACGACACAGGAAACAATTGGCGTCGTATTGGAATCGAAACGAAAAGCTGAAAATACATTGTAAAGATATCTGAGCTTAAAATATTGATCAGCCAGCCAAGAAATTCAATGTCACAGTAATTGTAACTTACAGTAATGAAGTAAATGAATTAGTTTCAGGCAAACCAATATTTAAGATAAAAACTAATTTTCAGTCGACAAATATAAAATTATATATAAAATGTAAAAGTTTGAAGTTTTGTGGCAACATCAAAGCAAATAGTTTAAATTTAAACATTGAAAGGGTTTTTTATGTTCGAAATATTATATCAAACCTAATACAGTAGTTTAACCTTTAAAAAAGTTTAACGGTACTACTTAGTTTGTATTTGGTGCATTGTTTAATGATGGAATAGACACTTGACTTTTTTGGACGGGAAAGAGCCTGATAATTTTCCAACACGGTTTCGCCTTGCCAGTCGCGCAAGAAAGATGACATACCAAGAAATAAATGCGTCTGTTCGCTGGAAAGGTAAAAAGACAAGGCCCACCTGCGTACTCCCTGGTAGTCATCACGATTGCTACTTTTTTATACTAATAAATGTCGAAATCGATAACACTGGCGATGATTATCAGTAATTAAACGTGATGGTGGTTATTGAATTTCCATTATCGGATCGAAATCATTGAGGTTATGCCCATCTTTAAATGTTGGTTTGTTTTATTATTCATATTTTGAGTATCGTTCTATCATTATCCCAGTCAGCGCGTAAGAGTTGGACGCTAAAGCTAATCCAAATTTATGTTCTATTTAAAGTGTTAGATGCTTTTCGTTTTGTATTTAACTACCAATCTTGAATATATCATGCAGGAAAAACCTATATTACCTCTTGCGATTTTCACATATTAATTCATTACAAAAGTAAAGATATGTTGCCAGACAACGAAACATACGCACACAGCAGCTAAGTTGTCCGGGCAGTCAACAAGGGTTGTAGCATATTTTTACTTTTTTCGGTAATGAAACATTTGTAATACACTAAAATCTGATTAAGAGTAACAACTCATTATGTAATTATCAGAAAATCATTAGAATTTGTTAGCTTTTTATAAAATTTTGCCCCACGCTAACAATTAGTATACGAAAATTTAATATCATGATTTAGCTGTTCAATTATCAAAATTCATTGAAAATCAAAATACTATTAACACCTTAAACTCTGTGTATCAATCTGAAGTCAATCGGATTAGTTTGGCCTCTATAGCGTCACAAGATTTTTTGCAGTTATCAAGGGAGAAAATTATTTGAAATCGCTGAAAATCAAAAGGCCTCTTCGTGTCATGACCTTAAACACTGTGTATAAATTTGAAGTCAATCGGATATTAATTTTGGCCCCTAGAGCGTCCACAAGAATTTTTGAAGTGATCAAGGGCCATAACTCTGGCACTAATTATCGGAAATCGCTGAAAATCAATAGGATTCTTCGCCTTAAACACTGTCAAATGGAAAATGAATGAGAGCAGCAAGCTGGGGGCCATAAAATGCCTGGATCATTTTCACATTAACATCCGGATTTATTAGTATAGAAATTTATTAGTGTAGGTATTGATTTATGGTAAATTTTATATTTTGAAATTTTTTCCGTTCATTTTATGATAATTATATGAGAAATAGTGCAATTTAATATTTTTTTTTTATGGTATTTTGAAATTTTATAACAATTTCATGAGAAATGACATTTTATGAAAATATAAATGTTTTTTTTATTATTATTATTGTACGGTCCCTGTAATTCACTGTACAGTTATGCAAGAAATCATAAATTGCGACCATCAACATCTGCAAATGATATCGCCTTAAACGTTGGCCCAAAAGCGATAGCCTCAAATTGTCCAGATTCTTAAATATAGTTCAGTCAATAATAAGATTCACTTTGAGAATTCATTTCATATAATATGGCCAACTTTTAGTATATTGCTTTGGGTGGCGTAGAAATCAATTTGATCATCCATCTGTTTCAACATTTTCATAATGAAAGTGTTGTACATGTGGGAACTACATACTTCATTAATACCACCCACAAACCTTATCGGAAGTGTGGTATTTATAATGAAAGAATAAGATAATGGAAAAAAGCGAATAAAATAACCAGTTAGATACAGATTGTCAACCAGTATTTCTGTCACTGATGTTAGAGCAAATATTTTCTGGTGGTTTGGATATTTAGGATAACGGATGTGATTCACAAACACTGCATCAAACAAAGTGTTTAATGACAAACGACGGATTAAAAGAAAAAAGACCATGTTACATGTATAACACGGCGTGTGTTGTATTTTAATATTTCATGAAGATATTCTTGTAAGTTGACAAGATGTGCATTTTTTATGTCATGAAAAGAAATGATTTAATTGAGCGAGATTCCAGTACGAGTACGTCAGGGGGAAAAACGCATTGTGACAACCCTAAACGTTAACTAGAGTGAGGTCTAATAACTGACTATTCCCGCTAATTTCACCAAAACTTAGGAAATATGGGGGGGGGGGGGGGTCAACAATCACAGTCAAGACGAATGTCTGCGAATAAATTATAATGAAATCAAACAAATTCAAAATTGATACTGTCCCTCTGTAACCCAATATCTTAAGTGGGTTAATAAAGAAATTCAAATGCTTATTTGTACCATTCCGCAATACATATTATTACTGTGAATCTAATTTAGCCATGCGTGTTGCTGTCAACCCAGATCTTATGATGATTGTGTTTGTCAAAATATTAAGCTGACTGCCATAGAATTTATGACACATAGTAATAAATCAAGACAAGATTTGTCCGGGCCCGAAGGCTAACCCACAAACACGGTAATTAACGTCAATCTGTTTCTTTACACTTAGCCTTGTTACGTTTATTTTGAACGCGAAGCACAATACGGTCCTTGAAGATATATTTTAAAACCCGAGGGGATTGTTAACGAGAGAGAAATAGAGTTTAACGTCCACTCGACATAAACTAGGTCATTTTGGGACTAACATATGGTTTAATTTTATTTCAATAATTCGCTTGCGCGTAGGGGTCTTTAGCAGTGGGAGGAAACCGGAGTGCCACATACGCTCACACCAGGGATCCCAACCCACCTTAACGAGAGGGGGATCTGTATCGATTTTCAGCATTTTACGACTGTTCACTCAGTTGTTCCCTCCTTTTCTGAGATCATTGTAACTGTATTTAGGGTTACCATTTTTTAAGTGCATTTGTTTAAAATCAACAGTGGGGGATGAGGCGGGGATTTGTTTTCAAATTTGGTGTGAAGAGAATTGGTACCTTAGGAATTTCAGCATTCTACGAATTTCTGCTCAAATGTAATAATTAAGGTATAACTGCTAAAATTAACAATATTTCGAGTATATTCTAAAACTAAATTCGATATTCACCACTCGATCTCGAATATGAATATATCAATATCTTAAATGTAGTTTCCAATCACTTCGTTTGCAACTATTGTTGTACATTTGTAATTACAAACAACTCTATTACAGAAGACATACATGTACAGAAAACATAAAAATTCAGCCATATACATGTAAGGTATCCTCTCGACATATTATGGCGATCGATGTCATAGGAAGTAAAATAATTCTTTGCGTGTTGGAATGTCGTAATCTGGAGGGAAGTTGTAGCGATCGAGTTTTACTTTAAAGAACTGAATTTGAAATGGAGACCTTCGGGGATCTGGAGGGAAGTTGTAGCGACTGAGTTTTACTTTAAAGAACTGAATTTCAAATGCAGAACTAGTTCTTTTCTATCCAAATCTAAAACTACCACCAATTTTGAGAATGGTGAATTGGAAAGCTATTCTACGCTAATTGGCATGATAGGGTTCCTGAGATTCTGTTCTTTGACACTCGAGTAAGCAGGGGAATATTCGTCCGTTACACTTTCGATAACACAATTACTCGGGTTCCAGTTGTGGTTCAATCTTTAAACTTAGTGCACATGCCTTCTAATATGGTAATAGAATGTGCATAATTATAAAATAAACTGAGATTGAAATACATCTGGTTAAAAAAACGTCGAAGTAGAGCAGAATTGAATTAAATATTGCCTTTATCTATTTGTGATTTTACATGTGCTTCCTATTGGTAATCGATTGCTAGAAGGGGATAAAACTGAATTTTCTAAAATAATTCCCAGGCGCAAAGTGTTTAATTGAGTAGTTCAATCTATCCGTCTTCAATAAACCAATTATCTGAATCTGACAACCAAATAAAAGACCAACTAATTGATTATATCAACTGTATTAGTCCCAGACTAATCGGAAAATAAATAAGTAATATTACTTAAATATATTTGTAAATCGAAATATCGGTTTATGATCATGTTGTTTTAGTTTTTGCGGGGTTGATAGCATCATGCATTGAAAGGGAAATTGCGTGGTCGAGTCGGCCCAATGATTTAAAAGACCAGTGGGTGAAGTGGTCGATTGGTCTAGCACGTCTCGCCGAATTATTACGGACCTTTGAGGATATTTGAATCCTCGGCGATCAGTCGATGACCTTTCGGTAACACATTCCAGATTTAAGGTTTTTTGAATCTGTAATGGGCATTTTTCACATCGAGGATGTACCACCGATGGAAATTGAAGTGTCCTGGGAGACGTCGGATAAGGTACCCCGTGTAACACTACAGATAACAGAAGATCAGCATAATTGATAAAACCTTTTTTGAGAACATGAAATAAGACGAAAATCGGAAGGAGCCCTATTCCAAGCCTGACTTACTGTCAGTAAACTCATGCTTATAAAGCATACAATAAGGGAACATGGGGCAAGAGTGATCATCATCTATGGTTTTGTTTATTTATAAGATAATAGTAAGTGACAAAGTGATCTTTATCAAATTGAACCGTACATGTGCATAGAACTCTGCTTGTTTTGATCATTCATGATATTGCCGTTTTCAACTCTGTATCAACTTCTGCTGAGGCACGGTCTTATTAAAACATCTAATGTATCCAATATGTTCCTCACGGGCTACACACGAATGACCTCTGCTGGTTTTATTAATATATTATATTTAACGTTCCAAGTCTATATTGTAACCTTCTGTTAAGTCATTAAGCATCTTATTTATTCAAAATGTTCTTTACAAGCTACACATGATATGTGTATAAAACGCGGAAGAACTTCGCGACTTCAAAGGAAATATGCAGTGCAGTTACAGATACTATAATCTTATAAATAAACAATACCATATGATGATCACTCTTGTCCCCTAATTGTCGTATGGTTTATAAGCATGTGTTTTCTGACAGTAAGCAGACGATGAGTCACAGTGAAGCTTCGGAAGTTTCGAAAGTCATGTGGATCCATTGGGAGACAATTTGTTCATCAGTGGGACCTAGGCCTTAGATCTATGCCATATTGGACTTTTGGTTCTTCGACTATACATGGCACGTTCTCGTATTCCACGAATTTTCTCCTGGTCCCATGGCACGTTCTCGTATTCCACGAATATTCTCCTGGTCCATCTCAAACGATACAAAATTCTTCACCCCAGCTTCACTCAATTGGACACACGGTGCTCTATGAATACAAGATCATTTTGACTAAATATTAATTGTCGGTGTCAATTTCTCAAACTCAGACATAAAGTGGCATTTTGACATTTATTTTTTTAGGTGAAATATGTATAAGCACGTTTAATTTAAACGTTATATAACAATGGTCAACATGTCTACTGATAATGACGTATATTATAATGTTATTATTTACTATATTGATCAGTAACCGTTATAAGAATATTGACCTATTTAACAATTATTTATTATATTGACCAATAACTAAATATAACCAGGTTCTGTTTTACATCATTATTAATAATCTTAACCTTGGTCATACTGTATTTCGTACACTTGGTTCTACAATAGAATTGAAAGAAAAATATGTCAAGGTGTTCGGCAATTGTGATAGGAAACAATCCGTTAAAGCGTATTTGATGAGGATTTAGATAAAGGTGTTACTATATCGTTATTTGAATATTCCATTAATTATGCTTCATTAATGTCAACTTTAAAATTCATTTTATTAAAACATTAATGTAGATGTGGTGGATAACAAATTACATGTAAAGAAATGAAAAGACTGAAATATATCTCATTATTTCAGACCATGTTTGTAAACTCGAGTAAAGTAGGCACAAGAATCCTTCCACTGCGAGATCATCGGTCTATATTGATATGGCCTACACTTTCGGCGCACGGCATGATGATCCATCCGCGATTTGCCTGACTGCGTGTTGATTGTCGGCTGAAAGTTATCTTCGCGATGTGGTTAATTCTTAAGACAGAGGTGTCAAAATGTTTATAACATAGCTATTTCAACTTATCTTCGCGATTAACCGATAAATTTTTGCGTCGAATCTATTGTCTGGTATAATTCTGTTCAAGTTAAATCGAACTGTCGAGGAAAGGTATTCTTTAGCCGGGTATAGGCCTTTCCAGTACTTGTATGATGCACATATAATAGCAAAATCTCTCCACTCTAGTCGAAATGTGGGTAATTGCCAAAACGTCGTTAAGGGCTTGGGATGTCATTGGCATATTGGCAAGCAAATAATGTATTTGAATGTATGTAGGGTACAAGTATGTTAGAATTAGATATGCAAAATTTGAGAGAGATCGCGTAAGTGAGCATGGTGATGTATTGGTATGTAAACATTTTTTTGCTGTTTTCATAGAGTTATCGAACGCTGGTGAAAACATCTTATGATCATATTCGTAAATAGGTTCATTTAATAGTGGCAATGAAACAGGCTATTTAAGTTGATTATGAGGTTTGTTGACATTACATAATTTCCCAGGGAAATGTATATCAGTAATCGATATCAAGAATAGTAGCTTTAAAGAAAAGCTATAATTTGTTAGATTCAATGCAGCGAGTAAACCGAAAGGTTCATTGTCCCTTTTAATTTCCTCTAAGATCCACCATATTCATGATACTTAACCATGAAACAGGCTCTGTAAGTTGATTATGAGGTTTGTTAGGAACAGTAAAGAAAAAATATTTTGTTAAATTCAATGCAGCATGATATACATGGTACTTTGATAACATTAAACTCGGCGGGTGTCAAGAAACAGACTTCAATTATTTTAACAATTACATAGAGATATAATGCATTGTCGGGTTGATTTAACATTAGTTTCCCCATTAAAAACATTTAGACATCATGGTGGGCCGTTTTCTTCTTGTGGATAGATGATCTCGGAGCTCAGTTGCTGAGGCCTATGATAGATGAAAACGCCTTCTGGGGATGTTTTGCAAGACTAAGAAGGTTTACAATGGATTAATTTAGTATGGCATACAGAAAATCCAATGTAGACCCCGCGGCAAGATCATTGTATGGCAATGTATCATTTCATGGGGAATAATTCCTGATAATAACTATTCGTTCGCCAGGATCTCCGTCAAGACCAGATTAGATGATGAAATCCAATGTCTACGATTCGACCATACGACACACCTGTGCTTGCCTACTCCATGATCAAACACGATAGCAGATGGCTTCCATCTTGTTTACTGACGGTACTACTTATTTTAAGACAGACTCGGCTTTCCAATTTATAATATCTACGTCATTGGGGATTTCCAATTTATACTCAACTGGTTGCTATGACCCGCTATGGCGTTGTCTAGAAACGCGCGTGCTCGCGTTAGTTTAAAATTTTTGCTATACGTTTAACATGGACTATTTGATGTAATTTGCCTGATTTGATTTGGCCCCATTTCCATAAATTTAGGTTGTTTTTTAGAAATTTTTAGCAAATGTTAATCTTAGGTGTTTTTTAATTCTAGCCGAAGTAAATTTTTTTACAATTTATAGCGAGTTAAGTTATCGTCTCTAAGAGGCGGGCGTAGTATTTTAAATGGCGGCCATTTGCCATCATGTGTATTCTTGAAGTAGGTACACATGATGTAATCGTATGCGATTCGACTAAACAAAAAGCTGTACATTGTAAGCACCTAAACCATTTCATTGGAGATCACTTCCAGTCGGTAAGACATTTTATAGCTTACAGCATGGGTTACCAAATATGGGATAAATTCCGCCTCCACCTAGGGGAAAGTTTCATAATTCCGCATTTGTACATAGTTTTGTTTCCAACTGTTATTTTAAAAAATTAAAGTAACCTGAAATAACGAGGAAATTTACTGACATAATATTGCAAGGGTTGTAAAACAACACTTTATGGGAAAAGTGTAACGGTCGTGTGCTTTATCATCATATGGTGTGATGGGATTGGCATTCTCAGCGCGAAAGAATGATATCAAAATTAATGCTTTGCGTCAATGAAATTGTATCACAATGCGATCGTATTGATTCATTATAAAAATTGACATCAAACGGGGTGTTGAATTTCTCTCTTTTAAAAGCACAATGTGTATGCGATCTTCAGTAGAAGGCTTGGTCTCACTTTAACATGTGAAAAAGTATGCCTTCATGCATCGCGCATTGCAAACTGTCGATTTTCCATAAAAGGAACCTGGTAACCCTCCTGCGAACATCCCTGTATCCGCCTCAGGATTTTTGCTTTAAAAGGCAGTCTGCAACAGTCTTTGACATTGCAAACTATCTATTGGGTAATTTAAATCAACACTGATGTTGTTATCTTAAGGTGAAAGGTTAGGCTTCTAATATCAAATATTTAAGAAAAAATAAAATTATAAATTTGGAACCCGAATCTTATTTGGTATTAAAAATTAAAGAACAATTCACAAGGTAGTTTTTTTCAATACCTGAGGCCCATGATTAAAATTTATATCTTTATTTTTGGCTTTAGTAATAATTCGGCTGCGACCAGTGGGTATTGAGTGTTAGTATGAGATGTTGTTCTCAATAATATTTTGTGTGATACATTACACCCGTTGCTTTGCAAAATAGCAGAAACTATTAAAATCAGAATCCTGGTGTGTTTTAGATGGATTAGATTTTCTTACATGAAAATTTGTCTGTTGATATTTTAAGGGATTTATTGGCTTACTTAATACGGTGATCTGGCAAATTCTATCGAAATTCTTACTCCGAAGATAATTCACGTGTTTTCAGTGACAACTAGTTGTAAGTCAAGTCGTTTTGATTCGTTAGTGGTGTAAGTAAAGAATATTTGAGAAATAGTCATCTATGTTGTACCAGCGCCATTATCCTTAAGAAAACAAATGCAAACCATCACACCAAATGATTGAATGTGACAAATTTTCCTTTCCTTGTTTTTTTTTTTGTTCAGGAATCTACGTGCTATAAGGGATATCACGATCAGGTATCGACATGGATCGCCTGGTTAGATTCATCTTCTTTTCACGAGGTAACCATGGTAATGATGTTTTATTTACCGAAAATCGATTTTTTTTCTTGATTAACTAATTACTAATCGATGGCGTAAGAAAATTGGGTTAGGAGATCGAAGAGGCCAACTACATAATTTTGGTCATTTTCGGTAAACTATTTCGTATTTATATTACCCCCTTCCCCAACTATTTCAACTGCAAACATTGGTCTATGAACAAAACTAACTTAAATGTTCAGATTGTATTATTTATGATTAACAAAATAACAAACTGTATAATCATACTAGCCGTGTTAAGCGAAGTTGCCGTTGTAGAATTTATTCATATTTCCCAAAACATACTTTTATCTGTTACGATTGTTCGCACTGCATCAATTTTTAGAGAGAAAGAGAGAGTTTGGAAATCCACATGGTCATTTCGGGACAATTGTGTAGTTCAATGGGACGTAGAGCTAACCTATGATGTTGTGAATGCGAACTTACTCAGGGCCATGAACAAGTGTCGGTTTAAATCCAAGCCACTTGACATATTGAAAGACACAATTTAATGCGCCCAAACCTCTACTTTCATGGGGAAAGTCGAACATGAAGTGGAATTTTCACGCCCTACACTGGGATCGAATCCGGGATCACCTGTTAGGGCCAGCACACTACTCACTGATTCACCCTGGCTGCCGTGTAGATTTGACATCGACTTAGTCAATGTACCAAATTTTAGTGGTTTGTACCTAGAAATGCCTCGTCAAATCTGTGCCCGAATGCGGCCAGGTATTGAATTCATACCTTCTAAATCTCAGCTTTTCAATATCTAATCGGAAATTAAATAACTAACTATTACTTAAATATGCTCATTTTGTTATATTTTTCCGGCTTGATAGCCTCATGCACTGCAAGAGATTTCGTGGTCGAGTCGGCCAAATGATTTTAAAGACCAGTGGGTGAAGTGGTCGATTAGTCTTGCAAGTCTCGCCGAAGGATCAGGGACCTTCGTGTATATTTGAATCATCGGCCAATGTTCGGCTACGTTTTAAAAATGCTTTCTTCCCATAGTGCTGATTGGATAGATTTTGCACAAAGTACATTTCTTTACGAATCGGTGATCGATTCCATTAAGCGTAGTGGTTTTAAAGACCAGCGGGTAGAGTGGTCGATTTGTCTAGCACGTCTCGCCGAACCTTAATAGGCGAATGTTATGCTACGATTCAAAATTGAATTCTTGCCATGGCGCTGATTGGATAGTCTTTGCACAAAGTACATTTCTTTGCGTATCGGTGATCATTACAATGGTCAACATGTCTATTTTTAGCTTTATTGACATTAACGTACACTTGGTTCTATGTAAGTGGAAATAGAATTTTAAAAAAAACATTTTGTCAAAGTATTCGGCAATTGTGATAGGAAACAATCAGTAACAGCGTATTTCATGAGGATTTTGATAAAGGTGGTTACTACGTCGTAATTTGAATATTCCATTAATTATGCTTCATTAAAATACAAATGTGACGTCACCCTTTGATATTGGCGTACCATTATTTCAATCGTACATTATTCATACCAGTGAAATATTGGACTAGTGTGACGTATTTCACGTGCGGAATGTCTGTAGTTTAATGGTCTCGGGCTTAAGACATTCCGTAATATAAAGACAGTTACAAAATATTACTTAATGTCTCGCTCTCGACCATTAAACCACACTTAATGTAAACTTTATAATTCATTTTATTAAAATATTATTGTACATATGAGGAATAACAAATTACATGCTGTATAAAAATGAAAAGATTCCAATCCATCGGATAATTTCAGACCATGTTTTTAAACCCGAAGTGGGCACAAGAATCCCTCCACTTTGGGATGATCGGTCTATGTGGATATGGCTAAGAGCGGGCGCACGTCATGATGATTTGCCTGGCTTCGTGTTTATTTTCTCCTGAAACTTAGCTATTTCAGCTTATCTTCACGTATAACCGTTACATTTTAGCGCCGAATCTATTGTCTGGTATAATTCCGGTCAAGTTAAATCGGACTATCGAGGAAAAGTATTCTCTATACGGGTATAGGCCTTTACTATACAGTGCTTG
Organism: Patella ulyssiponensis; assembly: GCA_963678685.1. Lineage (NCBI taxonomy): Eukaryota > Metazoa > Mollusca > Gastropoda > Patellidae > Patella > Patella ulyssiponensis. The sequence continues at coordinate 57,244,812 of OY783229.1, forward strand.
TATAGCAATAGCAAAATCTCTACTCTGTTGTTGAAATGTGGGCAATTGCTGAGATGACCTCTGACCTCCATGCCTAGGACTTCAGACATGTGTAAAAGCTCCGGGTGGACATACCCGATATTGAGTTCGGACATACCCGATATTGAGTTCAGCTGACCTCGGCTTGTTTCATGGTTCGTTGACTTTTCGGTGCTGTGCATTTGTAGTGAATTCTTTCGTGAAATTATCCACAGATGCTTGTTATCTCAATTTTGTCAATTGTTATGTACATTTGTTCAAAGTTGTTGCAGTAAATAAACTTTGAATTTGGCATTGCGTTTGTATTGACTTCGAGTGTATTTGGTATGATACACCCGTTCCTTTACAAAATAGCAGAACAGATTAAAATCAGAATGCTTGTGTGTTTTGGATGGATTAGATTTTCTTACATGTAGGTTTGAAATGGATAAAATTATCTTGAGATTATAAGAGGTTTCTTAATACAGTCATCTGGCAAATTCCATCGATATTCGGGGGATCACGTGGCTAAGTCGCTGGCTCGCTAGTCTGGAGGTCGGGTGTTCGATCCCTGCATTGGCCGAGAAAGTTCATCCAAATTTTCCGGCGTGGTTTCCGCTTGTCAGTTATGCAGGGCCTGACGAGGATAACTGTCTAGTCGTTCGAATGGGACGAAAATCCGAGTCCTGTGTACAAATTGGCGTGCACGTTAAATATCCCTTGGCAGTTGGAATCCGATATAAGAATAGGCCGTAGCGCCGCTGCCCAGGCAAAATTTCCCTCATAGCAAACTGTACGGCACATGCCCGTCTTCATAAGCCCAGTTTAGGAGCAAAACAGAAGAACGTTAAACACCATTTCATTCCGCTATCGATATTCCTTATCCCGATGTTAATTCAGGTGTTTCAGTGATAACTAGTTGTAAGTCAAGTCATTTAATGCTCAGTGTTGCGAGTAAAGACTACTTGAGAAAAAGTTATCTATGGTGAACCAACGCCATTATCCTCAAGAAAACAAATGCAAACCTTGTGTTTTTGTTTAGGAATCTACTTGCTATAAGGGGTCTACTTGCTATAAGGGGTATCAAGATTAGGTATAGACATGGAGCGCCTGGTTAGATTCATCTTCTCTATACGAGGTAACATTGGCAATGAAGTTTTATGTACCGAAAATCGATTTTTTGCTTGATTAACTAATTAATAATCGAAGACGAATGACAAATTGTGTTAGGAGTTCAGGAAGGCCAACAACATGATTTTGGTCTTTTTCGATAAACTATTTCGTATTTATATTACCCCCTTCCCCAACTATTTCAACTGCAAACTTTGGTATATGAATAAAACTTATATGTTCAGATTGTATCATTTATGATTAACAAAATAACAAACTGTATAAACATACTAGCCGTGTTAAACGAAGTTGTCGTCGTAGAATTTATTCATATTTCCCAAAACCATACTTTTATCATTTCAGGACAATTGTGTCGTTTAATTTTATTGCAGGTAAGGTTCTTTTAGATGTGGGGGGGGGGGGGTATCGGGGGAACCAAACATAGAGGAATGGTATTTACCTTATCTCACAATTCCAGTACAAAATATTGAGTTGTTTGGACGTAAACGTCAAAAATGCTTATCCGGACATGTAACCCTTTTCAGATATCGGCTCAATGTTTTTCTGGGGTGACCTGTTAATCGAGTCTCGTTTGTTTGGAAGTCTATACAGTAAATGAGCAATGTGCTGTACTTGATATATGAAGTGTATATTGCACCTACACAGACTACGGTCGCCATTTCCAGATGAAGACTGACGGGTTTAAGTTGTCTGAAAACGTATCACAAATATTAGTGTTAGTTGTCCGGTCCTTAGATAGGATTCAAATACAAAATTAAGCAGTTTTATTCTCCAAAATATTATCGGGATTGACCCTTTAATAATCGAAGTGTCAGACAATATTTCTTTTTATTTTTATTCGACCAACAAGTCTGTTCTTGTTAATAAATCTCATTTGCCCGCCCTTGTGTGTCATTAAAAACATAATAGGTTCCTAATCGATTTTAATAGTACTATAAACGCAATGTTTCCTGCTTGTTAACCTATTTCTTTTTGATGAATTTATCACGACAGCTGTGAGACTGTACTTCATGTATAAGTCGTAACAGTTTTATAGTTGTTTTATACCCTGCAAGAATTGGCATGAAAACATAACAAAACGAAGATACATCTATTATAACTCCATTGAAAATCTTAATTGGATACTGGCCACTAGGAAACAAATCAGTCACTAAATAGGTAACTATCAATTGAAACCGCCATTCTCTTATTGCTGTACACTAGCTAGGTTCGTGACAATATATTTATTAAAGAAGATAAAAATATATTCAATGACCCACAAAGACTAATCAACACAAACTTGGTCATTTCGAGACTGACATAACAATCGGCTTGAGCGCAGATGATCATACTTCTTATCACATACAAGCCTTGGGTAAAACTACCATGCCACTTAACTCAGTGATAGTCCTTCCGCAAGTACCCCACCCTTCCTTCCCACCTATAGGCATAAGAGAATGCTGAGTGGTTTGCTCCAAATGCTATAATCCATATTCGTTGAATAACATGATGTACATGCTAAGCGTGTACGATATGTTGTTTATATGAAGCCACTGTTGACCAGCGAGTTGGATCGCTACCCTGGAAGTTATGGGTCCGATCCCTGCGTTGGCCGAGAAATTGGACGAATAAACATCGGAAGAACACTTGGCAGTTGTTATTCGATATAAGAGTAGGCCTTAGCGCCGCTGCCCAGGCACAATTTCCCTTAAAGCACACTGCATGGCGTATGCCCATTTTCATTAGCCCAGTAGGAGCCGAAAGTCACAACTCGTGGTTCGATTGAAATCGTGGTGACCCTATCAGGCCTTATCATATATTGAGGTCAGTCGAAACAATCTTGTTGACCGTATCGAAACTTAGCACGTTGCAGATCGTAGACTCAATGAGGACAATCCTATGATCGGGGACCGGTCAAGAGCTCTCTCATATGGCGAACTCAGTCGGATATACGTGTACATGTATTCAAAAATATTAAAACCAGATGTTAATGGACTCTCAATTAAGGTAACCATCTCATCGTTGGTGATCCGTACAAATAAAATTCTTGTAAGAATAAAAGCACTCGTCGTTTCCATTAACGAAGTCAATGCGCATCGAGTCGCGTTATCGTCTGTGTAATTAATAATGTTAAGTTCCTACCATCACGATTCGTGCGACAAATGAAATCATGGTTTTAAACGTGAAGTAATCGTTGAACATTAAGAAATCGTATAGATTGGGGTCAAAGCCCAGCTTAGGCATGGGACTGAGGGCCCAAGGCCCCGTGGTTCAATATTCGAATTCCAGATGAAAGATTCACGGTAATCCATCTAGTGGCGGAGACGAGCTATCCCTCAACCTTCTCTGTGAAGTTCCACTCGGTGATCGGTCTATACATCTAGCGGCGCGATGGGTGGGGCTGCAATCCCTCAACGTTCTCTGTTATTGGTCGAAACCTGCGGCGTAGGCCATTTTTTAGCAATTATTCTTGAATTACAGACCATTTAATTGTGTTACGCATCCGTGCTATTCAAAACAATATGAAATAAACTTTTTGTCGCGTTAGGAGCCCCGCTCCGGTAAAACACACCTTTGATTGAGGTTGGTCGTAGCCATAGTGGTGATCGTATCGAAACGTATTTGCGCGTAGCCGATCGTGCACTCAACAGGGACAGTCATATCTTTACACATCGCACGTCAGTGGGAATCTGGCATGAACGAGATAGTTAACTGATTTAGTGAGATGTCAGTGGTGCATGAACCCATTTTACCCTGAGTAATAAGACACACTAGTTTTCGATAAAAACATACCTCAGATGTGGTTTGATTATTCTGTTTTCTTTGGACATCACGGTGTAGACATTATCTAACAAGACTTGGGTGATAAAACTACACAAGTATCAATGTGAAAGAGAAATGATAGACCATGAAAATGTATCTTATGTGACATAAATCAGTTTCTCGTTTATCTTTATGAGAAATTAACAAAATGGGTGGCACTATAGTCTCCGAATGATTAACGCACGGTTATTAATTTTCCGGTTACTACCCATTTGACCTCTAAACGAGGAAAGAACATCAATTAAAAACCGAACAATATCAGCTCGAACAGAGTTGTTTTTCTCTACTTCGCACAAGCAGAATGGGCGGCGACTTGTGAAAAAAGAGGACACTAAGGAACATCTACGAAGCAGGCGTTATTTTGCTCCCAAATGCGTGACGGACGGCTGTTTACCCCAAGGAAACGATCCCTGCCAATTGAACATTAAACCAATGAACATCTACCTGCAGGGGTATTGTGTCGCAAAGACTCGATCAATTAAATAGCTTATCTCTGCTTGGCCAAAGCAGAAAATGCCCATCACCAATTAAACCCAGTCAAGAGTCAAGAAATTCACTAAAAAAAACTCCACAAGAAGATACTCATTGTATCTTAAAGATATAACGCACAGACAAACCAATACTAATAGTCACCTGCTTTCTGTGGACTTTAAAAGTATTAATGGTTCCATTAAAATCTTACATGATGGTTCTTTGTCTCAAACAAATGGACACGAATTTTTCCAAGTAAATCACATATATGCCTTATGATTTAAAGGCAGTAACGTGAAGTGTGCATTACATATCATTGATAATTACGCAGTGACATATTTTATGTAAGAGTTGTTAAAAACGAAAATAAATGAAATGTCACGATGTCATGGGGGCATTATCTAACAATTTAATAATCGATGTACATAGATGTATTGTGCATTAATTGCCTCAGGCGATCTACAGTTCCTCTGTTATTCAGTGTTCATGATATCTTTTAATCTAAGGTATATTCCAGGAATGACATGTCAATTTATAAGGTCAAGTTAATTAGCTACAATGTATCCACATTTAAATGAATTCAAAAAAAAAATATGTAATAATGGCAAATATTGATTTGACATGGAGGCAAAAAATTACGATTTCAGTGTTCCATTCTTCACTATTTGTAACATATTTACTTGTGATGTATTAAAAATTTTGCAATTGAACCTAATACTTGCGCAAAGCATCGAATAGTGCATCAATTGTAGCCGCGGACTAGTCAGAACGCAGGTACAATATTGCTGAGCTGTAGAACCTGTGTATCTTTCCCGTCTTGTCAGTGTAAGCTATAGTTCTCGCCCGTCTGCCAGTGTAGGCTATACCGACAATGGTTCTTCTCTCTCTGTCAGAGTAATTAAAACTTTTCCACCGTTTGGCAGTGTGAGCCATAGTTCTTCCTTATTGGTACTGTGTCCTTTTACATTTCATTTATCTATAATTTTGTGAAATCATAAATTTTGGATCTCCTACCAAGAATATATGTCTCTATAAAATATCTTTCCTCTTGGGTCACTTTTTGCAATACTTGGACGCTTTTGGCAAAATAATGCGCTTGTCGGTGATTGGTAGGACCCTGGAATGAAGCCAAATAGTGAATGATTGATGAAACCGTCTATTAATGGTAAATACGCCTTATCACTGACTTAAGTATGTTAAGTACGGGGTGTGATAAACAACGACGACGTCTTCATCTCTGTTGGTTTGTTGCCTCGAGACAATTGTAGTCAACACTGGTCATTATGTTCATTAAAATGTTGAAGTAGTACTAGCATTTATAAAATAATTGATTGTGCCAAGGGAAGTCTTTAATTAACCACTAGTTTGTTCGTTCGTATACCCTACACGTCTAGCTAAATATGTGTGACGTTAGATCTATCACTTACGACAACCTGCTAACAAGAAAGAGTAAAATAGTTGAATTTTGTAGTACATTTCACAAAACACAAACTACGTCATTTCGGGACTAACTTTTCCCCCTTTTTTAATAATTCAATCTGCGTCTTAAGCAATGGGAAGGAACCGGTGGACCCGGAGAATACCAAGGGGTTTGGACAGGTGACCTACCATGTCACGTTGGTATATAAACCAAAACCGTATAGAGACGTCTTTGATATAAACCACGTCGCTTGAAACAGTGAAAGACAGTAGGATCTATAGCGCATGCGTTAGACTTTTGGATAGGATCGCATTGCCACTTGCTTTAATGATATTCTGTTCTGTGTTTCTGACCGATTTGTTTCAATTTTGGCATACAATCTAAATATTCCTGTCGAAGTTCGATTTTATATCCGAATGTGTAGGTTGACTTTACATTTGTTGCTACTCATAAGTAATGATCTTGCTTGTTTACTCCGAATAGTACTTTTATTCTTCCGAACATATGTACAAAGCCCTTTAATTAAAGGACTCTTTAGCTTGTATTGTTGGAGCCCTAGCTCGGCGCTCTGGCCCGACAGGGGGCCTTGTTGTCGAAGTTCTGGTGTAGCATGGGACCTGGTTACAACTTAACTGTCGAGTTTCGTTTAGATCCCCGTTTTTAAGTTTTTGGACTGGGCGGATGCCAAACCACCAAAATTAGTTTGCTCTGGTCCTGATTCGGGACCTTGTTCAAACTGACTCCCTTAGTTTGGCTACGCCAAGTGGATGATACTTTTGTTGTCTTGAATGATAATGATGAACCTATGGTCCTATTGGACCACCTAAACAACCAGCACCCAAGAATCAAATTTACCATAACCACAGGGAAAGAAGAAACCAGTCCAATGAAAACGACAGTTTACCGTAAACCAACCCACACAGACCAGTACATTAACTACAACTCAAGCCATCCCAACTATATTCCCTCATTTCCACCTCAACACATGTGAACCGGAATACTTTGATGATAGCACATTTTCTGTTACCTAAATAACTATAGTCAACAGATTGGGGCCTCCCCAAATGTGGTTTCGAATCCTAAGTTGTACGTGACAAGGAGTAGGGTCGTCTGTCCAATCTCGTTGGTTTTCTCCGGGTCCTCTGATTTCCTCCCACTGCTACAACCTCTACGCGCAAGCGAATTATTGAAATAAAATTAAAAACCATGTTAGTCCCGAAATGACCTAGTTTGTGTCGAGTGGACGTTAAACCCCATTTCTCTCTCTCTAAATAATGACAGAAGCAACCAACCGAGGCAAGAAAATTCGATTATCAGAATCTCCCTGCAATTCTATAGAAATCTCACCTGAGACGTCAGTTTTTAATTTGGAGTGAGCATTTAGGCCATGAGAGGACAAATCCTATAAATGTAAATTTCAGCAATTCAGACTTAACCCTCTTTTTCGGAAAACATGTAAAATCGATAAAGTCTACAATTTATTAACAGATTTGTTTTTAATTCTATATGAAACATTGGGACAATGAGTGGATGGGCCCTATTGATATTCCCTGATCTCTTTTGCAAAATGTTAGGTGTATCGTAGATGGCAATCACTTGTTAATTGTATCAATTGTATTTTAATATTTTGAAAACAGTAATAAATAATCAATATCAAAGTGTTGTTTTGTTTCATGTTGGCTACTTTTCATCATAACTGGGATATTTCAGAGTGCTATGAAGGAAATTTAGTCCAGGTATGACTTTTCTGATGGACAATTTAAACATGCTTTGTCCTTAGATCCACGGATCAGGCAAACGGTGCAGACAATCAGGGTGGGGTGGGACTTTGTTGAACGGCACTGGAATGAAATACCTGACCCCACCCCCCCAATATATAAACATTCAGTGGAAGTGAGACAAACACCCAATAAGCTCTGGGTTGAAATGAGAGAGACACCCGATAAAAACTGGGTTGAAGTGAGCAAAACACTCAATACGCACAGAGTAGAAGTGATAATTGGACTGGGTTAAAGTGAGGAAAACACTCGATAAGCATTTGGTCGAAGTGAGAAAAACACTCGATAAGCACCGAGTTGAAGTGAACAATTCGTGGAAGCCTAATTTGCATATTTGGTATGGTGTCATCATCACTTCAACATCATTTCTGCCTTCTTTATTTCATTGAAAATTTGAAGTGTTGTTATGGAAGTGTTGTAGAAATGAACACTTCAGATATCACATTTTTCACTTCGAGTATGGCGGTATATTAGTGCCAAAATTCTAACATGCTATCGCCTAATTTCTTACTTCTGTTCATGTAATTTCTAACCTCCATTCATGTAACTTCTAGCTTCCATTCTTGTAATTTCTAAATTAGGACAATGTATAATTCAACTTCTATATTTGTTCAGTGTAAATATCAATTCTGTTTCATCTTATTTCTATTATTGAGGCGAAAAATGTCTACTTCATTGTGGTATTACATGTTAAGCATGAACGGCAAACAAATTTAGAATTATGATACTTCTACCTGGCAACCATCATTATGATGTCGTTTGATGTCGCCACCATGTGCTCACCACCATTCTATTGATACAAACGACTCGCTCTTCGTCAGATTGAGTGGCTTGCCTGAGTGTTAAAAATGAAAACAACATCGGGAGAGAGATGGGGACATGGGGTTAACATCCACTCGACACCAACCAGGTCATTTCGGTATTAACACCGTTCAATTGTATTTCAATAATTCGATTGCACGTAGGAGTGTTTAGCAGTGGGAGGAAACCGGAGGACCCGGAGAAAACCCACGAGGTTAGAAAGACGGCCCTACTCAATGTCACGTAAAAACGTGAAATCGAAACCACGCCAGTTTATTCAATGACAGACCTTATGTTACAGCGTGCACGTGCTAACCATTCGGCCATCCTACCCTCTAAACAACATTGAACGTGATATAAATGTATGGTTTGCAAATACTATTTCGAATACCGTGGGTAAGACGCAGGCTCGCTAGGCTGTGGGTCGGGAGTTTGATCCTTGAATTGGTCGAAAAAAGTTCATCCAGATTTTCTGGCGTGGTTCCCCCTTCTTATAGTGTCTTGCCGTTCCGATGGGATGAAAACCCGAGGTTCCATGTACATGTTGGCGTGCACGTAAAAGATCCCGTGACCGTAGATCCGCTCTCAGGGCAATACTTCCCTCAAGCACACTGTATGGCGTATGTCCGTCTCCATTAGCCCGGTTCGGAGCAGAACAGTAGGGCGTTAAACCCTCTTTCATTTCATTTTCTATTTCAAATATAAGCTAAACGGGATTTGGAGAATTTTATTTGATTTTTTTTTACGGTTGAGCCAATAATTAATATTTATATGCAGTTGGTCTATATTAACACAGGGTATAAATGTTATGGATAGGCCTACGCAGATACTGAGTTTAATACTAAGTGACCTCTCTCTCTCTCAGCACGCCTTCCAACCCTCAACCAAACGAAGAATGGCGAGAGATCCCCGGCCTTTGTCAGCCTAAAGAAGACAAGATATGTAAGAGATCCTAGAAAGAAAAGCTTCGGTCAGGGTATCGGGGAAACAGTCAAGGAACTACGACTGGAGGAACTCGTGATAAACGAACACGACCCACCATCGATCGCTCCTTGGACACTCCCAATACCACCGGTCAATCTAGATCTGCTACAGAAAACCGACAAGAAAAACAACCCCACTGCAGCACGGGCTCTCTCTCTGGAACACCTGGAAGACAACTGGCCGTCGGATGACTGGGAACATGTTTATACGGACGGCTCACGCAATCCTGAAAGGGGCACAAGCTCGTTTGGAATATACCTGCCAAACGGGGAACAGGGAATAAGCAGGAAACTGCCCAATAACTGTTCGGTGTACACTGCAGAGATCGTGGCCATCCGTGATGCTATATTATGGATCTCTTATCAAAAGACTAGTAAGTTCGTCATCCCAAGCGACTTTCAATCCAAAATGACAACTCGGACTCAAGACCAGAAGTCATTTTGGAAATCAGGCAGCTGTACCAGAGGGTCCTAGAGAAGGGAAGCAAATTAGAGCTCGTGTGGATTCCATCACATGTGAACATTAGAGGAAACGAGGAAGCAGATCGACTCGCAAATGAAGGTCTCGGGGACACAGCACCACTCCGCACCATAGAATACAGCACCACGGAAATCTACAGTATGGTAAAAAGACACTCCGCACCATAGAATACAGCACCACGGAAATCTACAGTATGGTAAAAAGACAGGTCAATTCACTCTGGGAATTAAAGCTCGTTGAACTTGACACATACAGATTCCGGCTGGATGACAAGATCTACACGAAGACAGCTATCAATCACCCTAGAAGAGATATATGCAAACTTATATCGAAACTAAGGGTGAAAGATCGGCTGCGAGACTACAAACACCAAGTCATCGTCTGTGAGTGCGGCGAAGAATGTACCACCAACCATGTCCTGGTAGATTGCGAGGTATTCAAGGAAGAGAGAACGGTACTAGTGGAGATGATGGAGACCAACAACATACTACTCAACACTAAGAACCTACTCTTTCCAAGACCCGATCTGAAGCTGCAAATCTTCGAACTAATTCACGATTTAATGAACACCGTTGGATTAAGTAGAATAGTGAAGTAAGAGGGGGCTACGATAAGACGAGCTCGGCATCTAAACACTAAACTACATAGGGGATATATACACCAAAGTAGCGGGCTAGTGGAGTAAGGGAGGGTCACGGTAAGACGGGCTCGGCATCTAAACACTAATCCACTACAAAGACACCAACCCTACAAAGTGGGATAAGGGGAGGCCACGATAAGACGGGCCTGGCACCTAAACACTAAACCCCAAAAGATGACTTCTACCAATCCAGAGACGAGACGCATATATGTCCGCATAAATGCTGTCCCTACAGATCAACTACCAAACAATATGTGTTTTATTAAATAAAGGGAAGAACTTCTCACTAAACCTACTCCATGGCTCGAGGCCGCAAACGGAAAGATTGCAAAATCATATTCTAAAAACAGGAAGAAGCCTCGGCTCTCCTATGTCTTGTCTGCGATATCACTTCTGTGGAAGCGGACGTTAAAACATCAGGTAGTAGTAGTAGTATGTTGATGCTAAACATGTAAAGCATCTATTAAGAAGACATTTTTCACAAGTTGGAACAGAATTGGAATTTACACTGAACAAATAAAGAAGTTGGGTTATAGGGCCTACATTGTCTTAAATTAGAAATTACATGAATGGAAGTTAGAAGTTACATGAATGGAGGTTAGAAATTACATGAATAGAAGTAAGAAATTAGACGATAGCATGTTAGAATTTTGACACTAATATACCGCCATATTCGAGCACGTCTCAGATTAGTGTCATCCACGCTTCTTATGGGTGGCGTCATCACTTCATTTGCCGATTGCTACAGAATCCAACATTGACACTTATGTCTCTATCCCCACATCCCTCAAGCAGATTTCAACATTGACATTTCTTTCTTTATCCCCACATACTTCAAACCGATTTTAAAAGCCAATGGAGAACTGCAATCAACCTTTCCCGTGGAATAAAGCGGGCCATCTACTGAATTAACTTGCGAAAAGACACATATCAGGGAAACCAAAAGGGGGTAGATAAAAAAAATTTCAGAACACAAATCAAGAGCCCTAACCAACATATCCGCCATAGCTGAACACTTGAAAGACCATCCAAGACACACAATAGACTGGGACAAGGTAGAAATTCTGACTGCAAATCAACATAATAAGCAAATTGGGAAATTAAAAGACGCATTTAACATTAGAAGATTTTCTCAGGAATTGAATAAAGATTTCGGACTTTTTATTCCTACGGCACAAAGTGATGTTATCCAAAATGAACAATCTTCTATCCAAAATTAACAATCTTCCTACAGACTGTAGTTACTAGCTATTAATTACCCCCCCCCCCCCCCTCTCAGTGCAATTATGCCTTGTTATCATATAATATTGAGGTGTTCTCATCCAGCTCAAAATATGGATTAAGGGGTTTAGGGCTGGGGGATTATGGTCTGTAGCTGAAATGTGTTCACCTAATTAGATATGGATTAACCGTTTAATAAGTGTCATGTGAACTGTGTTTAATGAGTGATTTTTTACAAAGTAATGAATCAATTTGGTTCAATTAAAACCTATTTAAGGGAGTGACATCTTCAGTTGATATGTCAAAATGGCAAATGTAAATGTTCAGGTGCGGTTCTTACCAACATCTAATGGTGGTCGTATTTTAATGCATGCTGCTTTCGAATACACCAAAAAGAACGGCTAGAAAGATACCATGGCGTGTTAAAATAAACATGTTTTACTATAATAAATGTTGAATAAAACATCATCAAGTGATTTTGTTTTACTATTAGGTTTAACCTAATGAAATAAACAGTGCCCAATGTGAAACAGACTACAGCTAATCCTTCTTTAGAAATTCCAATTAACACCTTAGTCACGCTAACATGATTATTTAAGTTTTGAGCTGGGTGAGAATGAACCTTAACATTGTTGGTGTGGTTTCATGTTCCTTTACAATCTGAGTCAATAGTCTTGCGTTTATAAGTTCTTATTTGTTAATATACTATTCTATGTATGGATTCCCCCTAATCATCTGTCCTCTATTCAATGTGGTTTCACTGTATAAACATAATTAAAGTTTCTTATTTATCTATATCTTTGTAATCGCCCGGTGCTTTTTACTGCTGTGTTGTTAAATATGTTTGTTAAAATATTTGGAGCTCTTAATCATTGTTATCAAGTATGGCTTCTGATTTTACTCTATATTTAGACCCTCAAGTTTCTCTGAGATATTGTCTACGATATCACCTTGGTGGAAGTGGACGTTAAACCCCAGAAACGAACGAACGAATCTCTGCGATATGTCTACGATATTACCTTAGGTGGAAGTGGACGTTAAACCCCAGAAACAACGAATCTCTGCAATGTCTACGATATCAACCAATGTGGAAGTGGACGTTAAACCCCAGAAACGAACGAATCTCTGCGATATCACCTTCGGTGGAAGCGGATATCAAACGCCAAGAACAACAACTACTAAATGTCTTAGGTAGGTTGGGATGGCCTAGTGGTCTAGAGTGCCGCGCTTCGACCTCTAGCTGGCCGGTCACCTCTGGCTTGCGGCTGTGGTTTCGATCCCTGGTGTGAACGTATGTAGCATGGAGATAGGGGCGCCTTTTCAACCTCGTGGGTTTAATCCGGTTTCTTCCAACAGGAAAGGCGCGTGCGCTATGACTTGTCTGCGATATCACCTTCGGTGGAAGCGGACGTTAAACCCTAAGAATAACAATAACTAAATGTCTTGTCTGCGATATCACTTGTGTGGAAGCGGGCTTTAAAACACCCGGTAGTAGTAGTACTAAATGTCTGGGGAGCTTGTGATAAATGAAAACGACCCACCAGTGATCGCCCGTTGGACACTCCAAATACCATCGGTCAATTTAGATCTGTTACAGAAAACCGACATTGCAGCACGTGCTCTCTGTCTAGAATACCTGGAAGACAACAGGCCGTCTGATGACTGGGAACATGTCTATGCGGATGACTCACGCATTCCTGAAACGGGCACCAGGTTGTTTGGAATATACCTGTCAAACGGGGAACAGGGAATAAGCAGGAGACTACCCAATGTTCGGTGTACATTGCAGAGATTGTGGCCATCCGTGAAGCTATATCATGGATCTCTATCAAAAGACTAGTAAGTTTGTCATCCCAGGCGACTCTCTGAGCAGTTCGATTTCAATGCAAAATGACAACTCAGATTCAAGTCATTTTGGAAATCCGGCAGCTGTGTCAGAGGGTCCGAGAGAAGGGAAGCAAATTAGAGCTCGTGTGGATTCCATCACATGTGAACATTAGAAGAAACGAGGAGGCAGATCGACCCGCAAATGAAGGTCTCGGGGACACAGCACCACTCCGCACCATAGAATACAGCAACACGGAAATTTACAGTATGGTTAAGAGACATGTTAATTCATTCTCGTTGAACTTGACACATACAGATTCCGACTGGATGACAAGATCTACACGAAGACAGCTATCAATCACCCTATAAGAGATATATGCAAACTTTTATCGAAACTAAGGGCGAAAGAGCGGCTGCGAGACTACAAACACCAAGTCTTCGTCTGTTAGTGCGGAGAAGAATGTACCACCAACTATGTCCTGGTAGACTGCGAGGTATACAAGGCAGAGAAAATGGAACTAGTGGGGATGATGGAGACCAACAACATACCGCTCAACACTAAGAACCTACTCTTTCCGAGACCCGATCCACGATTTAATGAACATTGTTGGATTAAGTAGAATAGTGAAGTAAGAGGGAGCTACGATAAGACGAGCTCGGCATCTAAACACTAAACTACATAGGTGAGATACACCAAATTAGCAGGATATTGGAGTAAGAGATCGAGGGTCATGGTCAGACGGGCTCGGCATCTAAACACTAATCCGCTACAAAGACACCAAACCTGCAGAGTGGGATAGTGGAGAAAGGGGGGGGGGCACGATAAGACGGGCCTGGCACGTAAACACTAAACCCACAAAGATGACTTCTATCAATCGAGAGACGAGATGCATATATGTCCGATTGACTAAATGATTTAACAAACAATTCGGCTGGGGAAGTTTAAGTTAACCTGAGCCCTTAATTAATATAGATAATTGCAGGGTTGGCCTCAAAATACTATCAAATAAAATTGATCAGATTTTTTTTTACCGTTGAACAATTTTCTTTCATATAGTGTTACAAGTGGGGTTCTAGCTGTGAATTGGACAATGATTTATTTCTAATTTGCGTGATTATTTTTATTCATTAAATATTTACAGAATATAAAAATACAACATCCAATTATGGGATCTGAAAACAAGTTCGGGCTTATATAAATTCATCTCCTCTAAGAAATTATTTCCAAAAATACAGTACATTGTTTAAAATTATGATTATAAATTATATAAAGAATTAAATTACAGGATGAATGTAAATAGATTGATTAAAATTAATTGATATAACGTTTATGTTTCAAATGAATTAAAGGGAGTATGGGTCTATTGTTTGGAACATTAAAATAGAGGAACATAGGTCTAAAACACACATTAATGTAATATAAATATGTAATGTGATACATATTAAACTTTTGTTACAATTTATTGTAATTCATAATTAAATATGTTCGGTGAAATGCGTGAACAGTCCGAAATTAACGATAGTGGTTTACGCCTGCTTAGTCCACACAACACGTTTTCTTTGTTATTGTTATTTTGTCTTTTGGAAATCTGTCATTGCCAATTAGTTCCCAATTGTCTTGTAGGATATGTTTTCATTGTCCATTAACAATAGAGCTCGAAACCATAGAATACACGACTCATATACTGATTATAAAATGTCAATTGTGTCTTAAATGTTGGATTTTAGGATCCCATAGTTTCACGGCAAGTTAACAGCATTAATATCGATTGAAATGGACCAATATTGAATTCTAATTTAATTTGCAAAATTTCGAATGCTGTGGGAACTAGCGAGTTATCAGTTTAGCCCCTTTAATATATTCAGGAGGTTACATGGTTTGTGACACGGTTTTCTGTTCATAGTGATGTTTAAACGTAAGAGACAAGGCAAAGGTGTGTCAATTATAAACGGGCAGAAACACATCCAGGTGGATAAATCGACATTGCAAAGTTGGTAGACGTCGTCCGGTAATGGTTGATATTATAATTATAGATCGTCAGGGCATATAGATATATCAACAAAGATGTTCTACCGGCAAAAGTTCACGTCGAAGCCAATATGCTAATGGTGCAAAAATCAGTGTTTAAAATTCTTCAAGAGTTGAAACGGATTTGACAGGATAAAGAGAATTTGTATATTGGATTCTTTATTATTGATTAAATCGTTTATGTTTGCGACAAAAAGTAACGGGTCTAGTACTTATACACGTGTTACTCCTGAATGAATCGTTGACGAATTTGAAGATGAAATGAAATGGGGTTTAACGTCATACTCTTCTATACCTAACCCGGGCTACTGGAAGACGGGCATACGCCATACAGTGTGCGATGACGGAAATTTTGCCAAAATGGCGCTACGGCCTACTCTTATATCGAATATCAACTGCCAAGGGATCTTTTACGTGCATGCCCATGTGTACAAGGGACCTCGGTTTTTCGTCCCATCCGAACGACTAAGCAGCTGTCCTTGTCAGGCCCTCCGTTCTGCATCACTGACAAGGGGAAACCACGCCGGTAAATCGAGATGAACTTTCTCGGCCAATGCAGGGATCGAACACCCGACCTCAAGGCTAGCGAGCTTTTGCCTTAACCACGTGATTCCCCGATTTGAAGATACTCAGTCGATCACACTAAATAGCTTTCTGTAAGCCACGGATGAAAATACCATAACGCTTATTTAAAATAATCCATATACCAAACGATTACCATTTGGGTAATTTTGTATTATCCCTGACAATCTGACACATTAAACTTTGATATTTTAAGATCTGGGGCCGGTTGCTCAAAACTAAGTTATTTTAACGATCCGTTAAACTCTAACGGATCGTTATCTGGCCAACCTGTCGTTTGTTAACGGTCCGTTAAATTTCTGTTGCTGGAAAGTCAATTTAATTATCCGTTAGTTAATGGATTCATTAAATTTAATCCTAGTGAAGACTGTTTGTTCATTGGCTGAATTTTAAATTTACATATATATAAATGTACATGTATAACAACTACATAGACGTTAGTATTAGCAAGAAACTGAAGACAGTGGGACAACTAACTGTGCAGTCTGTTCACAAAACTTGATTGAAGACAAAAAGATAATTTACTACATAAAAAATATAGAATACTTTATTTTTTCCTTTAGAAATTTTAGTATAAATCTGTGTGAAAAATTATGAGATTTTTACTACAGAATATTTGGGGCCATTATTTTCTACAGCCCCCAAAATTCTGCAGAATGCTATAGAATTTTATCGTATAGAAAATGGAATATCCCCCCATCGCCCAACCCTCTAGAACTAGAATGTTCTATAAAAAAATTACACTGGTAATCTACATGTATGACTTATGCTACAGCCCACTAATGCCACCGTTAAACAGATAACGGAACCCAACACCTCCGTTAACTATAACGGCAAGTTAACGACATGTTAAAGTTAACAGGGCTTCCAGCAACAACCTTTCTCTCCCGTTAAAGTTAACGATTCGTTAACTCCATGTTAACCGATCGTTAAAAGTTAACGGAGCTTAGAGCAACCGGCCCCTGAACTGTAACTCAAGGATCACAGCATATTTAAGGAAGTAATCTTTCGAATAAATATGTTTCAAACCAAATATACTAGTAATAACATTGGTTAGGTACCCTTGATATCGATAAAAACCATTTGAAATGTACAAAAAAGTAATGTCAGTTTGTTTATTACGGTTTTTACTTCAATACAGTGAATAAGAAAATAAGTTAGCACACCCTCATGTACAAGCATTCGATTTATAACGAATGGATTATCGTTGATTTAAGATCGACATTCATTAACATTTATGATTGTTCTATGCAGGTTCCGGTATACTTAGCATGATTATCCTGGGTCTATCAAATGAAGAAACAACATTTAAGCAATCAAGCCAATAAAGACGTACTTTTATGAATCACGGTTTAAAATAATACTTTAGTCAGAAGTGATTAGTCTGTTAACCAATGCGTGGGTTCGACAGGAAATTGTCTTTGAATCCGTAATAAGCCGATTGTTACACGTGTACTAAGTAGTTGGCCGTTATGAAGAAGAGCCCTATTACAACCTATGTTATGAGTTTTAAAGTTCAAATGCAGCACATACTGGGCTAGCGAAGACGGGCATATCAGGCGCTTTCACAGGTGTTTACATGTACATGTGTTTTTGTTGTGTTTTTTTATAGCTTGTGCCACATTTTATATGTGTATAGGGTACATGTCAAATGCATCTATGTGAACGTATTATGCCGTCGCCCCTGTCTGTGTGTGTTAGTCGCCTACAGGGGGCAATTCTTCCAACTTTGTATACTTATTCCTTATACCCTAAGGCTGACCACTATTATTTTTGGTGCATGTCGGACCCCCTGGGACAGAGCCACGCCCAATGCTTTTGTGTCTTGTGTTCGCCTACAGGATGCAATTCTTAACAGATCCTTTTAAAACTTTACATACCTATTCCTTATACCCTAAGGATGACCCCTATTGTTTTTGGTGATTTCCTAACCCCCAGGGGCAGAGCCATGCCCATTTTTACTTTGTGTCTGTGTGTGTTGTCTACAGGCCACGATTCTTAATGGATCGCCTTTAAACTTGGGATATGTATTCCTTATTGCCTAAGGACAACTGCATGTCCCGACTCCCACAGGCAAGACACGCCCATTTTTTGTGTTTGTCGTTTACAGGCCGCAATTCTGAATGAATCAGCTTGGTACTTGACATATGTATTCCGTATAGCCCGAGGGCGTCCACTATTGATTTTGGTGAATGTCCCGACCCCCAGGGGTAGAGCCACGCCCACTTTTTGCCTTTAGCGTTAGGAAGGCACAATTCTGAATGGAATATCTTGGTATACTTATTCCTTTTACTTTAAGGACGGCAACTATTGATGTTGAGGCACAACCCTCAACGCTAAACAAACCAAACGCCTAGCCTTCTTGACAAAGTACCATATCAATCAAAGCAGGAATGTGGACGTATATTGTAGCGTTAGCGTTATGTTTTTTTACCATGTCACCGGTACTGCAGCACTTACACCGGAAATCACTTTCCTGGCCCACACCCGGTGCTAACCCGAGACCTTGTTTGTGAGCCAGTATCTTGTACACAGCCAATTTAAACAACTGCAACTACCAACATGGTAATTTTAGGATACCACGCAAGTCGTGTAAATACGCTCACACATGTCTCGACAGCAGCTTATCCGACATAATTATTGTGTGACACAGAAATAGCACACCGATTTATCAAAATAAAGTTATGATGCAATGCATGTCAATGGGATTATCGAACTCGAAGATCAAAGTATAATACAATTCGATTTATCTAGTAGCATTTCTCTTGCGAAGACCGGTTTGCAGCCTATGAATAATATTAGTTATTTCAAAAAATACATTGCCATTTGATTTGTCCTTGGACGGTGATTGATGGAAAACATATCAGTTTCTAGGGTTTTTTTTTCATTCCATCAACAATAATAGACTAAAGCCTTGCCCACAACCCGCAGTATGTGCTACTACTGGAAATATACGGGGGTGTGGGGGTTTTAGTGAGCCTTACTCGTCACTTAAATGTGTTTGGCACCATATAAAATGACAGGCTGGTCCTACAAATACAACCTTTCACCCGATTTCTTGCGACAGGCCTGTAAGTCACCAATCCCCCCGACCGGTGTCAAAACACGTACGGTGGGTTATGAGCTAGACTGTATATTGTGCGTTTGCTGCGTGTCCAACAGATAAAAAAAACAGATTCTACGTCATTGTTTACGTTTCAGCCGATTTCGATAGCCTCGTTGCTAAAACATTTGATAAATGTGACGCGTTGTGATTGCCATTATACACCTTTACATTAACATATTTAGCGCTCTGGTTAATCCCGCTTCTTGCGTTGTAATGATAACGGGTCAAACAGTGGGACAGGAATCATCAATCTGTGCAGCAGTGTTTTGGTAGAATTAGATAAACGAAACGCTGCAAGACATCTGAGTCTCTATAAGATTGGCACATTCAACTGCAAATATTCCTAAACGTCACAAGTATCTGAGAATTTGATCAAGTATTTTTTACACAACATTGAAGGGTTTATTGAATCACAAGGAATCGCATATGGAACAACTGTAGACATGGTTCCACTACTGCTGTCTTCCGCCTTGCTCCAGTAACAGTTGTGGACCGTCCTAAGGCCTTCCTTTGAGCAAGTTGACCTATAACTCCCTTAATTTCAAATAACAAACTGTACTGTGCATAGCTTAACATATCATAAACCAATTCCCATTGAAATAAAGGTGAAAACCTGCAGTATAACTATATGATTTGATTAAACCCAACTCCTATAATTTCTGTTAGTTTTAAGATGGCCGCCGAACCAGAATCACGGGGTGTCATGTCACTCGAAATACTGTTCGGTAAGATAAAATTATGATTTCAGCGTTCCACTCTCCACTATTTGTAACATAATTACTTATTTCCATGCAAACTGTGGCGATATGTGTTTGAAATCTTAATTGAACCTAATTTTACTTGCTCAAAGCCTCGAATAGTGTATCAATTACAGCCGTAGATAGGAATTGCAACTGAGAGCGATTGCTCCTTATCCGACAAGCATTGCAGAGAGATAGCCAGTAGAAATCATTGGCGTGGATAAGTATAACGTTTGGTGCACCGTTACTAAATATAATTATAACTTTTGGAATAATGTCACTAAATATAAGAATATCTGTTCTTTATTTCATACGCAATGCCCAATACATGATGTTATGGACAGGTTGATTGAATATTATTTACATATGAAGGAGTAATTTTGAAATAAAGGTAAAATCGTAAAACAAAGTCACTTAATGGCACTGTGTTAAATTTCGCCGTTGTAGGCAGAGAGGGCAGGGCGGGTATATATTTTTTGTGTGCAGAAATACTATAAAAATGACACAATTTCCATTACGCGATTAACCGAAAAAGAATATGAAAATGGGCGCTAAATTTTTATCAAACATTAACCATTAACTGCCATCTTTATCCGACATTCAATTCTCCACGACAGACTGCCGATTCTTGATAAATGTAAGAGCATATATTGCTATTTCATAAGCACCCAAGGTTTAGAAAATATGTTCTATCCGGGCTATTTAATTCATAATCCATTTACCGACTAGTGGAACTAAATATCCAGTACTATAAAAGTCGATAATCCATTTTGTAAATATATCGTTAATGCATTTTATATTTTCACAGAATAGAATAATCCATATTTCATAGGTTGAAAGGTTGCCACTGTGTACTGGGATATCCTTGAAAATGTGGCACATTAAATTCAATATTTTGAAATCTGAACTGCTACCTAAAGAACACGCTCTGTTTGAGTAAATAATCCATCGGTTAAGTATGGTTCAGGACAGAACTGAAATAACAGTAATAAAGATTAAGTAATAAAACTAGTTACCTTTGATATCGTTAAGCCCCTGTTAAGATAGTGAAAGTCTTTACTGAAGTGAACCAAAATGACCGACTTGGACACAACAGCTGTTCGTGTGAATAGTTGTTAAATTTAATTAGTAACGCATCGTTTGTAATTAATGTATTTTTAGACGTGTCTTAGAAAAATACAAAGAAAAGATTATTAGTCTTCATTTCAATATATTTAACGAGAACAATGAATTAACACAAGCTAATGCACAAGTATTCGATTCTTAACGTTTCAATTATCACGATTAGGTTCACGACGTAGTGGTAAAATGACCATAGTTTACCATTCACGAACCTTTCCGATCGCTGAATGCTAGCCCCGGTAAACGTATCGTTATGGCCCTGGGTCTGACAAAAGAAGAGACATAGTTTCAGTCATGGAGACATTAAAGACTTACTTTTATGAATCAAGTGTTATTACTTTTGTTAGAAGAGATTATTCTGGATGTAAACAAATGACTGGATTCATTGAAATGAAATGAAATGAAATGGGGTTTAAAGTCCTACTCTTCTGCACCTGACCCGGGCTAATGGAAGACGGGCATACGCCATACAGTGTGCTACGAGGGAAATTTTGCCCGGGCAGCGGCGCTACGGCCTACTCTTATATCGAATTCCAACTGCCAAGGGATCTTTTACGTGCACTCCAATGTGTGCACGGGACCTCGGTTTTTCGTCCCATCCGAACGACTAGGCAGCTGTCCTTGTCAGGCCCTCCTGTATCACTGACAAGGGGAAATGGATTCATTGAACGAGTTCATGAAGAAGACATATTAAAATCAACCTACATATTCTTCGCGTAAAAAATACAGACCTTTTGAGGAATGTCACCCACTTGTTACAGACTTGCATGGTTTAGGCGTCAACGTAATAGTATATATATAATATAAGCCATAGGATGTACGGTCGCATAAAAATGTGATCCTATAATTCGCCATACCCGCCCGTCCGCCATGAGGGTTTATTTTTTAAAAAAAAAACTTGAATGGCTTATCCGGTTAATTAATCGGAGGGCACTACTTTCGAAGTCGTCGATTTTACAAAAGGCTATTGCCCCTTCGGGAAGCAGGACAATTGTCGGCTGACAACTGCGTGCGAGTAATATTTCCAGCCATAATATTATTGCACTGACACAATATTTTAGCTTTGCATTAACTATCAAGATTTGCCGTCCTTCTTTTTTATTGATACGTTTGGTACAGTCAGAGCAGAACTATAGGACGTTAAACCACATTTCATATTTTTTTCCGTTTAGTACATGTCGACTTAAAATGTCATTCTGGTTCATTAGTCCCTGGAGGTACAACTAAAATCTGTATTTCCTGGCCTGTTTATTTAATCAAGTATGGCTTATTTATTTTCTATAAACTATAGCTGCTTTTATACAGATATTCTCTTGGAAGATAAACTTCAAAGTAAACTTCCAATTGTAGTTTTTTCCTATAATTATCTTGTTTACAATGACATTATCAACTGATAATGATAAATGTATGATTGGGCGTATTTATCAATTAATTAACTTTACTAAGATCCGTCTTTATCGTATAAACATTGTAAATACTCTATAGGTTTAGCGTAATGGACATGGTTTTCACAGGCTGGCTAAGAATGTTTGGCCAGTCAAATTTCGGGGCTGCAGTCTGATTTTATATGTTTTTATGTCATTGACATCTTGTAAGAATTCTTACCACATATCCAAGTATTTTGGAATGGTT
The DNA here is from genome assembly GCA_963678685.1 of Patella ulyssiponensis. Taxonomy (NCBI): domain Eukaryota; kingdom Metazoa; phylum Mollusca; class Gastropoda; family Patellidae; genus Patella; species Patella ulyssiponensis. The sequence goes on from OY783229.1 coordinate 57,267,575, forward strand.
TTGTACGGTTTGAATTAATTGGGTGGCTAATTATAAGGAGAAACCTGTAGAATAAAGTTCATATCCCTGCGCCGAGTTATGGATTGGTTCTGACGTCAATACTGAAAACAAAACTACGGGTCACAGTTTTCGTTGATCATTCTGTGATTATTTAACTAGTCATCAGGAGAAAAACAAATTAGTCTCTCGGCGTTGTTATTTCTGTCATCCGTACCAACATGTTAAAGTCCACTTTACGTGTACGTGTGGGCCTTGGGTGTCTCTAAGGCCAAACATAAGATGTCCTTTCAATATAAGGGTAAACCTTTATTGTATATTTCCCGAAACGTTTCTACTGTATTCATTTAAAGATAAAAGTATAGTAACGCCGTATAGGCGAAATAGTCCACTTACAATGCACCCTTTTGTTGTGTAACGCACAAGGTAGGTATTTATAACGGAAATGACATTGGTTTCAATGCAATCGACAATAATCCCTATTAGAAAAAGTACAAAAGTACAGTTGGACATAACCCTTAAATTACTTGAATTGTAATATAGTTAGGATGTAATCCATTTCAACGGAATTTTTGAAGGTCACATTTTTATACCACATTAAATGCATAGCTCTGATTAGACCGGACTGCGGTCTATCGACAATACTGTAATCTGACAATACTATAATAATTTACTTGTCGGTTTGACGGTGACTGATTGATAAAGCATCAGCTTATTGGTGGCGTGTTTGTTATGATTTCATCAGCAATGACAGTTTAGCGTATCACCTAATCATATAATTCGGTTTGCAAGTACCCTATACTGTCAATCTCTGTTTTCACGCTAAAACTGAACTAATGCGATGAAAATCTTATGTAGTCATCGCTTTAACAATTTTTGTACCGCATTGAAAAACATTTAATTTTATATTATGTCGCCCATGTCTATAGCTTGTTAAAGCTGTCGTAGGACTACTCTATGTGTACTTCCTTCTATAGGTGATCACGTGACGAAGTGGGTAAGATGCTGGCTCGCTAGCCTGGAGGTCGAGTGTTCGATCCCTGCATAGGCCTAGAAAGTTCATCCAGACTTTCGGACGTGTTTCTTCTTGTCAGTGATGCAGGACGGAGGGCCTGACAAAGACAGCTGTCTAGTCGTTCGGATGGGACGAAAAACCGTGCACACATTGGCGTGCACGTAAAAGATCCCTTGGCAGTTGGAATTCGTTATAAGAGTAGGCCGTAGTGCCGCTTCCCGGGCAAAATTTCCCTCATAGCACGCTGTATGGCGTATTCCCGTCTTCGTTAGCCCAGTTTAGGAGCAGAACAGTAGGACGTTAAACCCCATTTCATTTCATTTCCTTTTATACAGGAAAAACTCGTAGGCATGGAACACGGTTTTTTTGTATTCTTTAATCTATTTAAAGTCTAAAGTTAATTGGAAAACCATTATCAAAATCTATAGTCGATGGATCTGTGTATAGGGAAGATGTCTACACGTGTTCCCCTTTGATATGTTAATACTTTAATGAAGATTGTTCTGTTATTTTTTTTTTTGTGTTTAATAAGTATATAATAACGATAAATAGAAATGTTAATGACCAATTATTATTTCAAAGATAAATTAATCGACTGGAATCAAACAGTGGTGTATCTATGATGTCAGGGTCGGATTAGCCTAGGGGGTGGGGAGAATCACATTATACCTGATGAATGAGAAATACCACATGAGCTTATCGTGAATTGGGTTACGGAGATTTAAAACAATCTTAACGGCGACTTAAACATATCCATATTATTGATCACTTATTGAAGTTTACAGCGAAGAACAGGCTACGAAACATACACCCACAGGAGCTAAATCGTCCGGATTGGCGACAAGGGTTGCCGCATATGTATTCTTTTGTTGATAATGTGTGTGTGTGTGGGGGGGGGGGTGCATTTATTTACAAGACAATTGCATTCAGATCAGATAATATTTTGGTTTGATGGATCACAAGTGCTCTACAAAATGTCCTTTTACTAATTCAAATAATTCATATAAACTTCATATAGATCGAATTATGTCATTGCCATTCGAACGTTCATAAAGTTCAATAGAGTGAAAATGGCCATAACGCTAAAAGAAATTATAATGCTGAAATCCCATTAGTTCAAGGCGAAAAAAAGGGCCACAACTCTAGACGAAATTAGTTTCACTAATCTAAATGATACATATAAATTTCATACAGATCGAATGGTAACTTTAACTTTGTTGTAAGAGCGCCCACAAGCTTCGACAAAGTGAAACAAGGCTTCTTCCTTTCACTAATTAAAATGATGCATGCAAATTCCATACAGGGCCATAACTCCCTCGTTTAAGCAACATAATATCAATTTCATAATAATCAGATGATAAATGTCGTCTGTAGAGTGTTTCACAAGACGTACTAGCGTACGGACGGGGGCGACGGGAATATACGACCACATTTCCATGAGGGCGTATAAAAATGTATCTAACAGAACATCGTAAGCTTGTGCTTCCACAAGTAAGTAAGATTTTGCATAATATGTGTTTTGTTCCTTTATACTATATACAACACAAGGCGCAGAATTTCCCTCTGTTCTTATGGAACTACACCCGATGGATCGGTACAAGTGATGTGGCCTATAGTTCTCCTTTCATTATACGCCCCATTCTAAAACTGGTATCTTATGAGACAGTTCTCCTTTCATATTATGTTTCAGTTTGAAGGTCTTTAGGTAATGGCGGTCAACTGGAGCTTTCACTTAATTTAAAAGCCAGTTTAGAAAGTTTCAGACAGTACGTGATCAGTTACACCACCAATGTGTTTATTGGTGGTTATCTCGTCTTTCTAGCGGAAGAAACTACATTATCAACCTTTTATGTGCATTCAGCCCGAAAGTCTTAACATTTGTAATAAAGTCATAACACCTGGGATTGCTATGGCTCACACAATTAATTACATGTGAAAACCCCATTTTGGTTGTTTTTCATTTTTGTAATATAGTTTGACGATCATCTTCCACTAGCTAGTCCTGCATGTAAAAAAATATCGGACAATATATAAAATAGGGTTGTGAATGTGACTGTTCCTCATTAGAAACATAAGACAACCACCATTAAAAGTTTCACCCATATTTTGAGGGGTCATATATAACCCCTTATAGTTGCGTATCTTTATTCTTATAACAATATCGGGCCTTTAAATGTCCAACAATGTTAACTAATTTTGCAAGGGGGTATAAACATGTCCAACAATGTTAACTAATTTTGCAAGGGGGTATAAACAATCAAAATATTTTGACGTATATATCCCGATCTATGGAACTTTTACTAAGTTGCACATGATAGACGATAGGACAGCTTCATAATTGTGTAACTTGTTGCAATCCCTTTGTAAGATTTATTTTATTCATTTTCTTTTTACTATTTACTTTTCTCATATCGTATCGACTTCATTCACTGTTTCAAGCTTAGCTACCCCATACCCTCACAGCACAACCCAAAAGGGTAGAACACTTCCCGGGGTCGATCTTTATTGATTCTTACTCTCGAAACACTATATGAGTGGTGAAATAAGAAATATCAAATTCCGACGTTAAACGCCATTTCATTTCATTTAAATCTTAAATTCGAATAAGAGGAGATTGCCTGATAATCAGACTAATTAGAATGGTGAAATTCTGCCAACATTTTACGAAACGGGTCTAATAATGCATGACATCTCTTTGGTTGACTGCCGATTAGCGTTTGGAGAAATCTCGCGACGTTATTTGGGCGAATCCTCTCTTTGTCACCACGACATTCGCATCAACCTTATGATCTATGAAACTTGGCCATAATTCTGGGGAATGTTCACTTATCCGCGGGTGAACTAGTGCACGGGTTCACTGGTCCGCGGGTTCATTAGTCCATCGATATCTATTACTAGGATTGGAGTTGGGTTAGGGTTAGATTTATTGATACCCATATTTTATAGTATTTCTTATAGCGGCAGACTAGTGCAGCGGCGGATTAGTGAACCCGCGGACTAGCGAACCCCTCTCACCCTTCTACTGTTTCCATGTCATAACTTATGCGCTCTTTAAAATGTTTACGTCATTTTTATCACAAACTATACATTATTCATAGTTCTTGCTTAAGTTAAAATTGTCAAGTTAAAATTATAGTATCCGGCCATGCCTGACCTACAATATTTTACTCTAGGTACATGTTTATAGTCATGCAATCGGTGAATTACAAGGCTACAAAACGGACACACTAGTATTACCTTGGCTACAGTACCTCGATTTAAATCCAGATAAATATTCAAAATAGCAGAGCGATTCGGTAATTGCTATTCTGTTTCGACAGCTGAAAGATGAGAGTAGAAGCTGGGCTTTAGTGCATTTTATAGAAAGATTAACAAATTCCCTGTACTCCCACCTCCTTTATCAAAAAATGAAATGGGGTTTAACGTCCTATTCTGTTCTGCGCTTACGCCACACAATGTGTTATGAAATGAAATGAAATGGGGTTTAACGTCCTACTCTTTTGCACCTAGCCTGGGCTAATGGAAGACGGGCATACGCCATACAGTGTGCTATGAGAGAAATTTTGCCCGGGCAGCGGCGCTACGGCCTACTCTTACATCGAATTCCAACTGCCAAGGGATCTTTTACGTGCACTCCAATTTGTACACGGGACCTCGGTTTTTCGTCCCATCCGAACAACAGCTGTCCTTGCCAGGCCCTCCTTCTGCATCACTGACAAGGGGAAATCACGCCGGAAAATCAAGATGAACTTTCTCGGCCAATGCAGGGATCGAACACCCGACCTCCAGGTTAGCGAACCAGCGCCTTATCCACTTAGCCACCGTAATTCCCTGTGTTATGAAGGACATTGTCACGGGACAATGGCAATACAGGTTACACTTTTATAGAATTCCAACTGTCAAGGGTCTTTTACGTGTACGTCAATTTGACTACGGGTTTTTCTCCCCATCCAAAAGAATATACTTTCTGGTTCAATCTAGGGATTGCACACGGGACGTCCAGGTTAGCGAGCCAACGTCTTACTCGTTGAACCACTATGGCCCCTCCTTTATTTAAATTCTATGTTTCCTGTTAAAGTGTGAATTTGAAATTTTGTCTGCTTGGAGATCGGGATTATACATTATACTGTGTAACATCATGGTCTGGATTTCAGATCTGACTAAGAAGAAACAAAAGATACCGGATTTGTTTCTATGACACGAAGTCTAACCTGATACAAAATTAGAAACGCGTTATCTTTGATTAATGACCAATTATTACGAATCCCAATTAATGGTTTATTCAGCGAATAACACTAAATAACACACCCCGGTAATGCCAATCATTTTATGATTTTATCTTAATTATAAATTTCAATTTCGCATGATCAAAATGTATTAGGTGTTTACTTAATGATACAACAATGTAGAGACTTCCTGTCGAGATGAAAGCCATATTTTTTGTGCTGACAAAATAATTAGATTAACAACATTCGAATCCAAACTCTAGATACAGTGATCTACTGGGTCAGGACACTTGACAATAAATAAAAATGAACCAATGAAATGGAGTTTAACGTCCTACTTTTCTACTTCCACGTGACTATAAATTAAAGTTTTATTGTCTGTTTGGAAAGTATGGCTGGTATTTTCAGCAGTGTCGAGAGTAGAGTTCTGTCTCACAATTAAAATACATTATGTAAGATTTAGATAAAAAGCTGACCATTCATGCAATGATAGCTCAAAAATAGATAATGTAAAATTAAAATAATCCAAAATTCATTCAAATTACTTCATTCTGAGCCAAGTTATCACTGTTTGCAGTTTTGACAAGACGAGTGTTAAAGCTGCCGTAGTGCTACTCCATGTGTACTTCCTTCTATAGAAGATAACGTTGCGAAGTGGGTAAGACGCTGGCTCGCTAGCCTGGAGGTCGGGTGTTCGATCCCTGCATAGGCCGAGAATGTTCATCCAGATTTTCCGACATGTCTTCCCCTCGTCATTGATGGAGGGCCTGACAAGGACAGCTGTCTAGTCGTTCGGATGGGACGAAAAACCGAGGTCCCGTGTATACATTGGCAGTAGTGCCGCTTCCGGGTAAAACGCCATAGCACACTGTATGGCGTATGCCCGTCTTCACTATCCCAGTTTAGGACGTTAAACCCCATTTCATTTCATTTCTACAATATCGTTTCAAGGAATATGCCCACTTTTGTCTATGCTAAAGTTTCAAAGAGGAGAGTCTTGCGCCATTTTAAGATACCCCATTGAAAGTCCTTTCACGGGTTTTATCCTATTTTGTTTGAAAATTTCTTTAAACATTTATCATGAACCATCTCGTGGTATTATAGCCCATGAATAACACACCGATACAATTAATTTGCATCTAAAGTAAAACGAGTAATGCTACACTAACACATTTTATTCATTCATGGATTATGTCAAAATTGTTAGTATTCCTGAATAAATTTGCAAATATAGTAAAAAGTATATCGGTCAAAAAATTGAACATCATCTAACATCCACATAACTTCCTATTGAATTCGCGCAATCAATATTAATTTCTTGTGCTCCACACGATAAATCCGATCTACACTCGAATATCGAGGTGGTATCTTGTGAGCAATAATCTGACATGTTTATATAGTTAAAAAAATAAATAAAATGAAATGGGGTTTGACGTTCCTACTGTTCTGCTTCGAACTGGGCTAATGAAGATTGGAAATTTTGCCCAAAAGGTGGAGAGAGAGAAATGGGTTTAACGTCCACTCGACACAAAATAGGTCATGTCGGGACTAACATATGGTTTAATTTTATTTCAATGATTCGCTTACGCGTAGGGTTCTTTAGTAGTGGGAGGAAACCGGAGGACCGGGAGAAAATCCAAGAGAATGGACAGGCGATCCCACCGGGGATTCGAAACCATGCCAGTTGACTCAATGACAGGCTTTATGATACATCACGTGCGTGGTAACATCTCGGTTACAGCCTATTATTACATCGAATTCAAACTTTCAAGATTTTTTTTTTCTTTCAAATTGATAAAATCTAAAAATTATTTTTTTATTCCATACTTCAGACCAACGTCCTTGTAATTATGTGGTTTAAATATACGTCACTGCCATCTTAATAAGATCATGTTTAACAAATGTTTCTTAATAAGCGATTTGTTTCGAGAGCGAATAATCGCTAGGGCAATCCATATTTTAATCTCAGTATGGTGTATACCGTTACATTACGTTACATACATGGCTGCGTTTTTATCTTTTCATACTTCCTGTGCATTTTATACACGCCATAACTAATAAAATAACGAAATAATGGAAATTACTTATTCCGTAAAAATCTATATTTTATAAAAAAAAGAAGATATAATGTTCTGATAACATAGCTTTAGCGCTATTGGTTCATTTATATCTGAAAGACGGACATATTATGCAACGTGGAATGAAAAACGCAACACAATACATATTGAATACTATCTGTGTAATATTGCAAACCAGTGATTATTCCAGATGCATCGCTAAATTCCACTTTTGGATAGTTGGTGTAGAAATGCGGGACTTTCATTTCCTCTTACAGATACAATATGGGAGATTAGATAAAGCGTGGCAGTTCTCACTTGCATAGTTACAAACTAGATAATGCAAAGGGAATTTGCTGAAAATTTCAGTCAAATTGATCCACGCTGAACTAGGATTTTAGCGATTGAATTTTGGGCCAATTCTCAATGATCATCACTAAAGTCGGTACGATAAAAAAAAATATAGTCTCGATTATCCATTTTTTGATTTAATTATCAATAAGCATTAAGCAGCAGATATGATTCTAACGCAGTAAATATTACAGGCTAGCGATGACATCGAGAGTTGATTATGTCTAATCAATAATTTAGATAACATTATTTCAGGCCTAAAGAAAGGCCTGCAATTGGCAGATTGAGCTCTTGCATCAGTTATGTTTAAGGATTATTATGTGTATATTGTTCTCCCGAGTACTTTCAGTGACCAGTAACACCAGCACCACCAATTAATCATCATTGGATTTTAATCCCCCGCCCTCTCCCAACTCGAACCAAGTTAAAATTTTAACAGAATCGTTAAATTGGTTTAGGAAAATATGAAGATATAGGAAATATAGCCCTAGAAAAAAATATAGAACAATTCTGTAATCTTAATGAAATCGTTATATCCGTACCCTAAGATGATTGGCGTGTGTCTTGGTATGAATATATTACCATTTAGAAATGCATAAGAAAGTGACACAAAATCGAATCTTGACATTGTGCCTTACGATCAGTTTATACTCATTCGTGACCGATGAAATTCACATCACATATCATTTATTGCTTCAATGATATTGTAAATATCCACCATTCTGTTATTTTATATATTTTTTTTACGCATAAACACGTTTTCAAAGTGAATATATTATTGTTAGGAATATAAACTCTGTATCCAGCTGTGCAGAATTGATGACATATTTCAATTGGCATAATTGCTTATCGTAGTTATAGATCAAAAATATCTATCGGTGTTTTAAGTTTACTGAAATAATAAACAAATTAGTTCAATATTGATGCAACAATACAAGTGTCCAAATTAGTTATACTGGGTATTATTTATTTAAACAATATTTATTATATTTACGTACACGCCATTGTCAACACAACTGTGCCTTGCTTTAATATTTATCCAAACGACCTCCCTTCTTGGTTCCACAGTGAGAACTTAAGGTCAGGAGTGGTGGAGGAAGCATTAATGGGTCAACGGACTAGATAGCTCAAAATGTTTTTAAAATCGAAAATAGGTCTTTTCTAATCGATTTTAACCAATTTTGAGGTAATGGCTTGGCGATGTTTTCAAAGTTCGTGAAATACATATAGAAACCCGAGAAATACATGTAATCTTGATAAAAGAAAACAAGTACTTTTCTTTTGAGGTATTGTCTTTGTTTCCAAGAACATGGAAGTAAAATTAAATATGTTTTCCCGAGGAACAAAACCTCAAATCGATGTGGCATTATTTCTACCCAAAACTCTAAAGGACAATTGGTTTCACTAAGTATTACAGAAATTGTTAAACACGTCCCAAATATAATTTTAACACAGAGGTCTTTGCTACGGCAGATGAGTAACGGTGATTTGAAGAAACGGGGAGAGACATCAAAAAATGGAAAACACGAGTTATCCTTATATATAACTGATTAAAGTAACGGGCGATAACAGACACATGGTCGATTTTCAGCTAACTGATAATTCCTTTGAAGAAGAAAAGGTGTTATAATAGATTGTGAGATGATATCTGACAATTCATACCAAGGAATGATTGTCACGAGATAAGAGATGGCGAGAAAAATAGAAAAAGTCTGTGTATTGCCTTGTTTTTATCCATTCTCTACTCAATAATGCCTGACACCAACATTGTACTTTAAAATAAGTTCGAATTTAATATCTCGTCTATGTTTCAATTTCCTATTAGTTGATTTTGAGAGACACAATAAACTGAGAAATGCCTTTGATGTCGTTATTATCGGTATAATCACGAAGTGAGTTGCAGCTGTGTCACATGCGTAACCATCTGTCTACCAAACTTATTGAATTCAAACGCAGAAAATTATTCACTCAGAACAATTTTCGACAATATAAATACATAAATTTCAGCAAAAACTATAGTGTTGATATGTGCTGACCTAGTTATCACAGAAACTTGACCAATTTTGGTCAGGTCAGTCCCGATAATAAACTTTTGTTTAATGTCCATCCTCCGATACCTTTAAAGTCTCTGATGGTCATATATCCAGGTCTAGATTCAGTTGGATAAGATTTAGGTCCACCTAAATATCTTATCGAATTCTATAAGTGGCACTGGCTTGTTTCATTATATCCCGTTTATAGAGCCAGCAGAGGATTCCGAATAATGAGAAATTCAAAGGTAATTGATACGTTATTTTAGTGCCGTAACTGTTGGTGTTTACAACCAACAAGAGACAGTCACAGTATTTAATAGTGGGATATTGTAGGCGATTATTGACCCATCAGGAGACTTACTAAGCCAATTGCCCTTTTCAAATTATCATATTATACTGTCTTTCTGTATACTTGTTCGCAGTGAAGTTGTATCTATGTGCAATGGTGAAACTATCTTGCTTATGATTCAATGTATCTTATAATCATTCTCTCCCACAACGTTATCTAATAAATCATTCCTCCCACATCATTATCTAATACATCAACCTAACCCCCACCATCATCTAATAACCATTTGTCCCCCATCCGTATCTAATAAACCACCCCCACCCACCGTTATCTAATAACCATTCTTCCCAAATGTTATCTAATAAATCACTCTTCCCCACCATTATCTGATAATCATTTTTCCCACTATTATCTAACAATCATTCTTATCACCCGTTATCCTCTAATAATCATTTCCCCGCTGAATTCTTCACCACCGTTATCTAATAAATCATTCTTCCCCATCGTTATCTAATAAATCATTCCCCAACCCCACTGCAAAATATAATAAATAATTCTTCCCCCACTGCATCGTTATCTATATAAACCATTCTTCCCTAGTTATCTAATTTTGTCTGCGATATCACCTCGGTGGAAGCGGACGTTAAATAAAGCTATTTCACACAATTATCTAATCATTCGTCTCCACCGTTTATACACCTCTATCTGATAATCAGCCGTCCGCTTTCTACCCCCCTCCCCCATCAGCACATTCCCTACAGCTATCTACCCCTCACCCCCACCACCATTCGTCTCGACCGCTTTCTAATACTTCCTCCGGGCACTCCGGTTTCCTCCCACTGCTAAAGACCCCTACGCGCAAGCGAATTATTGAAATAAAATGAAACCATGTGTTAGTCTCAAAATGACCTAGTTTGTGTCGAGTGGACGTTAAGCCCCATTTCTCTCTCTCTCTCTCTCTCTCGCTTTCTAATACAGCAATTTTCCCTCACCCAATTTCTAATAAATCATCAACTGAAATACGTGTTCGTAAGAAATTATTACCATTTCTTTTAGCTGTATTAAGCTCTGAAATCGAAATACAAACAAGCTATGTCAAAATTAATTCCGTCATTTTGTGACAGAGATATATCATGTCGAAATATTAATCATAGAATTTCAAATGAAATGCCTTACCTTTTCATTACACCGTGCCTGACATCTAGCTTTTCGCACAAAATTCTCATATTCCGAAGCATTGGAACACATAACAAGCAAAACGAACAAAATCCAGGTATATGTCACTAGTTCCATAGTTAGTTTAGAAAACAGAAACGCACTACAGCTTCTTAACCATTTCTACAGTCGGATGACACAACTGATTCTTTTGTATGTGGATGAAATCCGATATTAATAAACCACTATTATGGCTGTCCGTTATATTATGTGAACGGCAATAAAACTATGCGCGGCTTTACAATCCATTTTGTAATGTATAAAGTTATTTTTCGCCCAATAAAACTGTCAAAGTAGGACAGTACTTACACAAGGAATGTAGTACATAACTGCCAGTTTCACTCCACTTTCATTAATAATCGTCACATGGATCGTGTTTCTACAGGCAAGTATTTTTCAAAATTTTGCTTATTACTAATTTTCAAACTACGCACATAATAGAAAAAATCGCTTTTTACGGCATAAATCGATAAGAAATTACAACATGTTACAATAAATCAAAACTTTGTGCACTGACACATTTCGTGGGTGTTTCTTTCTCACATCATAGTCGTTTACTGCTGTCCCCTTCTGCTTAGAAAAGATACTTATTTGTACACACGCATTTCATCAATGAATGTGTACATCACAGATGGACTGATATATGTACCCTAGATACAGTGAACTTGTTTTTGTTTAGTATGAAAGAGTGGCCATTTACTACTACTAACTGTACATTATATACTGTGGGTTTTTTTTTTATCTATAAGTGATCAGACCTATGGTATTGTGAATCGATAAACCATCAGTACGAAATGAAACACGTTGAGTAGAGGCTCGTCACACGAAACTTTTTTTAGTTTGATATATTATTTTCATGATGTTGAATATTGTTTCGTTTTAATAAGTCACGATTTCGTTTAAACGAGAATTCTTTTTCGGGTTTCACATGTGACGATTGATATATACAAACAAGCGTTTATCACATTTGTTGTAGGCGAATACACGATTACAAGTTTACTTGTTCAATTTAAAATACGCTTTTGGAAGAGTAATTATATATGCCAGAAACTAAATAATTTATCGACAATACGCTCGCTGGCCAATTATAATTAAATATATATATGTGTGTAATCCGTATTCAACATTGAAAGAATAATTCGAGATGAATATGATCAAAATCGTCACATTAAACTGTATTTAATAAATATATAGATGCTGACCCAGTTCCTTATACCACTGTCTTTAGTTATATAACAATTATTTATTAAAGTCTAACCGACGATCCTAATCATTCAAGTCCGGATTCCAAAGAACACTACTAAGGAAGAGACGCTTAACGTACCATCATATTGTCATTCACAGTTCCTTTGGTACCAATCAATAGCCGTGGCATACATCTTACTCCGTGACATATAAAATATAACACGAATCATTGGACCAGTAAAAACGACTCCTCGTGCAAACGTACTATTTTCCCTTTGATTCATTTCTGAGACTCACCTGTCCAACCTCGTTGGTTTTCTATTATTTCAATTATGCTTAAAACCCCTACACACAAGCGCATAATTGAAAAAAAAATATTGAACCATATGTTATTCCCGAAATAACCTAGTTTGTGTCGAGTGGTCGTTAAACCCTATCTCTCTCCCCACTCTCTCTCTTTATGTCTCTTATGAGACTAATCGCAAATAAGATGGGAGAATAACTCAGTGCCGTACTTTATATTGTTGGTTAAAACGGATACTTTAACAGTATCCAGTAGTACATCACAATATCCACATTTCCGTCTATCCTTATTTCATCACCGCTTATGCAAACACTTATTTCATATCGTTTTTAAAGACAGAATCAATTGATCAATTCAGAGATACATAATATAAAGTTGACTATAGATTATTTTCAAGATAATGTTTCTAGCCCTCAGCTATTCTTGTTCAAATATGTTAAAAATAAACACAATTTGATATTTATCAAGATTCTCCATGGTGTCAGATGTCATTCTCGATATAAAAACAAACGTAAGTTTATTGACGCGATAGGTTTACTACCCTATTCATTTACTACAAACATATTTTATACCTTAGTATCGGAACATACTTGAAGGAATATTCTAATATTAGATATCGAATAACAGAGTAAATGGAAAAGGAAGTACTTCTTGGGTTACAGTGTGGTGATTTTATGGGGGGAGGAAACCCCGTATAGAACGGATCATTGGTAATTTCATCAACGCTGTTCACAAATTTAAACATCTTTAGCTATACTTTCAATTGAAAACATGCCATTTTAAAGCCATTTCCTTTCGTCGTAGATGAAAATTGGACAAACACTTTGCAAATTGTTGTTAAATGGTGAATTGTTATGAATTTGTTCTGTTGGTTGCTTAATAATACATTATGTAAGATTTAGATAAAGAACTAGCCATTCTTCCTATAATAGTTCGAAAGTAAATAATTTAAAATGAATAATTTGAAAATCTCATTCAAATTACTATATTGCAAGCGAAGATATTAGCCTTTGACTGCCCCACAACAAATGAATATCACCAAATATCTCGACAATTACACCACAATACTAATATATTTACCAAGCCTTAAATCTGTTTCACACATTTATAGTCACTAAATAAACGACCATGTTGTACTTAATAAGCTATGACCATTTAACCATACATAAATAATACTGAAAAATGGTTTGGAGTGGCGTCCATAACATCGAGACACTTTTGAGTAAAAGATAGGTTACGTGCCCGTGTTTTGAAATTAGTCTCCCTTAACAAGTCTACCGGTCATTCTTCGTCTAATTGACGGGACGGGATAATCAAGACTACTTTTTTTACGAAACATGGAACAAGAAATTGAATTTAGAAACACACACATCAGACAACTCAACTATATTTTTAAGAACCATGTAAAAGTAAAATGAAGCTACTGCTAGTATTATATTCTAGCTTTACTGATGTGAGTCAGAGATATTATTTGTACCAAACCAAAATATGCAGCTTCTAATTTTACAGTTAATTATAAGGCAATTTAAAAAATAAAACGAGCGTAATTTCTAAAGATGCCGTAAAACCAAAAAGTTAAATATTATTGCTATTCAGAATCGTCAACAATAGATTTTTTACGACTGTAGTAGTTTTTGGTGTTTTGAACATTTCCGCATGCTGTTGCTATTTATAGCCTCAACGAGTGTGCGAGACTGCCAGAAATCAGTAGTTAGTCATTCAACTAAAACGTGCACGATCAACGTGTCAAGAACAACTTTTCAGTAGGCACGTGGGGCACCCTAGGCTTTGAAATTTTGACAGATGTGTGCAATAATTTCAACCACGGTACTGGTTGATCAAATCTAGTGCTTGGTCTACCATATTTGATTAAATCAAAGGATCGCTGAACCATTCGAATCTGTTTAATATCGGAGAAATCTGATGCCATCGTGAGATGATTAAGGCCTGGATCAGTTAATTTATGTCTAATTAATACTTTAGAAAATATTTCAGGCCCAAAGAAAGACCTGCATGATGTATGTTTAATGAGTATCACTGGTTTGGTTATAACTGATGTTGTGAAGGTTTTAGTCGTGGCCTTGAAGGAGAGATTATTTTCTGGAGAAGTCAACTCTTTCGCACCTGTACAATATCAAACAGGGGTAGGACTTGCTTGCCTTCGATCGTAATTCGAACCTTCGTATCCCGTACCTATCGGTTTTTAGTATGATTAACAACGTTTTGACTTCCTTGCTTCTCTTCACCACCTTTGAGCCATCCTCGGTTACCCGGTGTACTCATTCCGTTCTACTCCACTATACCCTGGGTTAATCCATAGATTCCAAGCTATCTGATTGTAGTTAGAGTGTACGAACCAATCAAAAACAGTTTACAAACCAGTCCTAAGTAGACTCTTTAGCGTCATTTTTTACGTCATAGAACTACATTGTTTACAAACAATATGGCGGGTTGTTTAATCGATTATGAGGAAGTTTGTAAAAGATTTAATATAAAAGAATTGACATGCACAAAAAAAAATGGCAGGGAAAGTTCTGTCATGAAATTCTTAAATGACACTGATTTTTCTACTATGCGGTAGGTATTTTCCCCAATGACATACATGTATTTGTAAAGTGTGCAAGAACGGACTGAGGTCACCATGTGTGGGGAATTCTTTGTTGAGAGTTACTTCCCTTCGCCTATTACCTTTCCAAGTAACGCTTTATTGGATTGGACGATAAAAATATCACAATCTGCCAGGGCAGATAATTTGAAATCATGGAAACCCTGTGGATCAACCCAGGGTATAGTGGAGTAGAACGGAATGAGTACACTGGGTAACCGAGGATGCCCTTGATCCGTCTATGAATATGTCTCGCCATTCCCGCACTTGTTGAAATTTTGGTTTCCTTTAGTGCATTGTCCGGAAGAATGGTTCGATGATCTTGGAATGGTAATTACCCATTGAACATAATATTACACAACCCGTTTCTATGGATAACAATTACTATATTATTCAAACAACTTGTGAATCTTGTTGAAACGTCGTGCGTACATGTATACAGTGATTGTTATCCTTAGAACTATGTTGTGCTGTGGTTGGATGAGTTTATCTTGTTTTCCTAAAACAAAATTTGATATTGTTTTTGAATGGAGCAAGTTATTGAATCATTAGTAAAATAATTGTACAATGAAATTACGTGTATGTGTACTGAACAGAAACTACTATAATTGGTATAGCCTGTTCAACTGTTGCTTTTATTATGAACCAAAAAGGAAACAATGCACACATTCATTATTAAATCTGTTTTCTATCGCTACAATCACTCTTTTTTGCGCGAGCTATCGTGTGCTATCATCTCCAGATGTTTCTGGACTAAATCTGGACTAAATTTACATCGTAATTACCTTATGAGTTGTTTGATGCATAAAAATACAATAAAAATGAATACAAATTGTCTCTAATTTTTAAATAGTGACTGGCATTGCGGGCCCTTTTCTGAGTTTAAATTTAATATAAAATATTTTATTTAGACATTTATTCACATCACAGGCCAATATCAAGTCTCTAGAACACCAGACAACATGGGGTGGTTATGAGTGGCAAAGTGAAGACTACCTGTTGACATACTGAAATAAGAAACCTCGAGACAAATCATTCATAACTCAGCAGAGAATAAGTAATTTGACTGATATTTTCAATTTATTCATTTCTCCTTTTTGAACTATTATAGCAAGGAGGAACAGATTTAATCTAAATATAGTTATAGGATGTACGCCGCATTGGAAGACGGACATTTTTGTTACAAAAAGCATAGATAAATCCCAAAAGTTTTTCGGAATTTTTAAACGTTTCCAGCGTCAACCCAACTGACTATTTCAAGAGAGGCAGATAGAGAGAAGTAGGGTTTAACGTTCACTCGACACAAACTAGGTCATTTCGGGACCAACATATGGTTCAATTTTATTTCAATAGTTCGCTTGCGCAGTGGGAAGAACACGGAGGACCGGGAGAAACCCCACGAGGTTGGACAATTGATTATTTAGACAATCCGTTATTGGAAGGGAAACACGGATATATCATGAATGAACTGTGATATAGAAATTTGGAAAGAGCAAGACGCCTGGCCCGGAACCCAGAGAGGGGCCCGGAGGTATGCCCAGAAAAGTGTTTTAAAACGTTTTTGGATAATTTAATAAAGAAATGCACTGTCACTTGATTGTAAAGTGCAGCAAAACCTGGTGGATACCTACTGTCGTTGGTAGGATTCGAATACGATTTTGCAAGTCAACTATGTTTGAAAAAAAACTATAAGCCACCTGCCGGGCCTTCCCGCAATGGGGCCTCGGCCACTCCTCGTTCCGTTAGATGCTCTCGTCAGGGTAAAGGGGCCCCAGAAGGTAATTGGGGCCTAGTCCGGGCTTGTGGAACGCTACAATGATGGTGCGTACGCCAGTGTCGCGCTCTGTCACCATCCATGCAGTTATAGATCGGTAGGCACAAAAAAGCGAAATTGTTTCCAATCTCATTTTCGGGGTAACTTTAGATTGTGTATCTTTCGAACATTTTCGTTTCGAACCCTGATAACACGCCGCCCCCTCACAGAGTCACTTGTCCCAAGGATCGAAGATCGGGTACTTTCTCTGTAATACGAATGTTGATTACAAATAGAGCCGCAGTGACGCAGTGAGTAAGGCGTTGGCTCGCCCAGGTGAACGCCAGAACAGAATTATATATTGAGAGTCAATTGTTTTTATACTTTGTGAACATGTATCTAAAACTTGGCAATGACCTAGACAATTATTACAAAATTATTAATATTACATCAGTAGTCATGCGCAGGCTTTATTCAGATACAGTACTAGTTCGGGAGATTGTCTCCATCCTTGATAGGCCTATTTCTTTGAAAATATTTTTCGGATCTCTAGACAGTTGTTCCATGGGATCGACAGAACAGGCTCACTGAAATATATTTAGGATAATTTTCCTTTTCAGGTCAGTTTGAACAGGTTCGAGGTGTAATAATAAACCAGAATTGTTCACTGAAATATTGTTATATTGTTCACTTTTTGTAAATGTAACTTATTCATCCAAAACGATATTTTTATGTATATACGTACATGTAGTCAGGTGTTCGACTCGTCTGTACCGATATGGTGTTAATCCTATAAACAATAGAGTTAATTGTTTAATTAATAGGAATAACCACTTTCAGGTGTAGAGTTGTTTATGAGTTGGTAACAAGTTTCTATATAGTTTTAACTTGAAAACGTGGGATATATAAATCAACAAAAACTTGTCTACTAACCATAAACTTATTAGAGCCTTACCAGTTGTTACTACTCTTAGTTCCAGTCCCGTATAGTATAGAGGCAGATTATTAGACAGACATCGTCCCTATATTAATATGTCTGGAATTTCCCCTTTAAAGAATTCAGTAAACTTTGCTTGATGGTAAAAACAAGGGTGGAAGGCATGCTGGTAGTAATTTTACTTATTGTCCTCAGGGTACAAATTTGGATGACATTAGTGTCTCACAAGTTACATGACTTAAAGGTGCATTCCCGCGTGAATATTTTGACTAAAAACATTATGGAACTAATTTACATGTACATGGTTAGGTTTAAATCCCCTCAAGACATTTTATTCGGAAGAAAACTTTGATGGAGGTAGAATCGTTCTTAGATTTTACTTGTCGTTAGTCGTCGCCATGGACTCGAACATATCGAAGTCGTCGTAAATTCTGAATTTTCCACTGCAAACTTCTTTAGCCGACGTTTAATCGCGGACCACCCACTGTTTTAGTGTTTCAAAGTTCTCACAAAAGTTAACCATAAAATCCAGAGAGCCCATTGCTTCACATGAGGATGTTGAATTTTACGGATACACTAACATTTTGTCTTGAGCATGCCCCATGTGTGTTTTTCAGGGAATCCAGTATTTTTGTTAATAAATCTGGATGTCTCTTCTATATATATACACCACAGTTGGCATTCGCTTATTGGATATAATTATCGGTACATGATAAATACTTTTTTGGGAATGTATCTTTACCATATATTTATTGTGTGCTTTTGTGCTTTTGAAACATAATCAGTAGATCGTGTGAATGTAATTATTAAAGCCCCCTTCCTTTAAGTTGAATACCCAAATATCAACATCCTTATAAAATACACGATAAGAAATAAAGACATCCTAAAATGTTCCTGTTTCATTTATTTGCAGATTATAGATGGGGGGGTGGTATGCCTCTCATATATTTACAACTAACGATAACGGGTCAAGGTTCGTCACTACTTATTCCTCATGCCGTATGATCCACAAAATAATGTGGCATCATTGGGGGGGGGGGGGTATTATTTGTCCATATTTAAAAGTTCAAAAAATTGTAAATATTGTACTATTAAAAATATATTTTATTTAAAAAAAACTTATCAGTGAACATATCAGGGTATAATAGAAAATATGCTACAAAGAAAAAAAATAAACATGTACAACAATATAATTATGATAAAAAAAAAATAACTTCAGTACTATTTTCTCAGATCTGGTTAATTATAATTCTTAAAATTATGAGATTTAACTTGATTGGGACGACTCTTGATTGCGAAGCTGTTTATATATATATAATGCAAATAGGCGTATACTTTCGAAAATATGTATATACGTACATGTAATATGAACAATTAGATCTATATATATATAGGAAAGAACACGTAAATCAGATGTACACCGGTAACTCTACATAGATAAGCTGTTAGATGTTTAACGTGTAGGAGACTATATTTCTTTCAAGACTCAAATTCCAAAAATTCTGAACTCTCTGTACAACTCTGATTCTTGAATCTCAAAATCATCCGTCTGAAAACAAAGTTAAAATTAACATGTGGCAATGTCAATAAATTAGCCTATTTATTCATCAAATTAATGGTACCTGTGCATGTATAAAGAATATTAAGTCAACTAAACAATATTTATCAATAAGTGTGCTTGTGACAAAAATTGAATGTGACGGCAACGGAACATTTTAAGACATTTGACACCATTTTCATTCATTTAGGCTCAATATATTTAGCCTTTCCGTCATTCGGCACAATTGGTTACAGTATTGAGAATATTCATGGATGATTTGTTTAATGTTTTAGATATATTATCATTGTTTATATTTAATAATAATAATAATATCATCTATAGTTGAACTTGTAATATCATTTTCCCCAAAATGACAGCTTCAAGAATATTGAAACATAGAAAGGGAGATAACTAAATTTAACCTTTTCTCTCCTGCACTATGGAAACTACATGTAATTTATTTTTGTGAATACACATACTATGTATTTGAATAATACTTTCGGTAAGAAAGTTGCCCTGTACTTCGATTCGCCATGGTTCTGGAGTACTAATACCCTGCGATGAATTATGTCTAAACCAAATGGGCTCTTAAAGCACAATATTGGCGTCAGTCATTATCACATATGTGATAGATCTGGTTAAACACTTTCCGGATATAATTTTAATACCGAGATGACTGCTACTTGCATTACCATGATTTTATTAAGTATAGAATGAATAAAAACAAAGGAATGTACGGACTATTTCTATTTTTCTTGTTTTACGTTATCTAGCTAGTGACATTCAATTACTTTTTTGAAATATCAGACATATTCTAACAGCCGCATATAACAGCTTTTGGTTTTCGAAGGAATTATTAGTGAGCAGAAATTCGCCCGTGTATCTGTTATCACTCGTCACTTCAGTGTTTTCCTGATGCGTTCGTTACTTTCCTTTCTTGAGAGCTTCATGGCGCATCAATCATAACAATGATCTATGTTTTGAAATTAGATTTGGAACGTGTTTAACCATTTCTATCATATATGTGACACCAATATTGTCCTTGCTATCCGATGCGACTATGTTCAACTGGAAATGCCGATCGTGTTTGCAACATGAATCTCAGATGGCGTACATCGACTGCATTCGTATGCAACTGACCCGGCTACCACCATGTCATAAAGGTAGGGATATTTTCTCCAGAGAGACCCAATGAAACCTATGAAATACACTGAATACCTAAACAATCCATCAAAACAGGTTGAGTTCAGTTGCAACCGATGTACAACCGGATTTTTCGCAGTTGCGGCGGATCAAAGGCCGCTTATGTACCCTTTTTCACGCAACTCTCAGTTGCACTAAATCCACCAAACTAATCAACACTGAATATTCACTAGTCCGCTACAATCATTTTTTTTTTCTTTCTGCATATTAACTTTTAAAACATTTTTTTTGAAGTATTAGAAAAATAAATATGGGTATTTGGTTAAAACTAGTTCCTATTTAGTGTAAAAATGGTCACATAAAATAGTACGTGAAGGAGTATAATGAATAAAAGAAATGAAATGAGGTTTAATGTCCCGCTTTTCTGTTCCGATTAGGCTAATCTCTAAACAGAACATATTGTACTTACAGACTCGTCATCACAGTAGCTTGGTGGATCGAAAACCCTTTCGTCTTCAATTCCAGCCGTTACGTTAACATAACCAACGATGTCCAAGAAAGAGACTAAAACAAACATTATATCCATTTGAATATTATGTATGCTTAAAAATATAACACTAGTTGTTGATAAGCACGATCTTTTAATAAATAAAACAAAAAAAAGAGAGGAAATTGTCTTGCATGTATATTGAATTAAAGCACACTTTTCTAATTTTGGGTATACTGTGTTTTGATTTTCATACTTTTGCTTAAAGACCTGGGTATATATTTCAACTACAGTGAGTTGAATTGAAGATTTGGGGTGTGCACAAAGATAAAGTCACTTATTCTAAAGTAGAAATTTAAAAATTATAAAAAAAAAACGTTGGGGGTTCCAGTACATCAATATGTTTTAACGGTGCTTTCTATTTTTCTCGAAGCTTTCAAATTAAGTTTTTTCAGAAATATATTTAGGTTTTAAATAACCCAAATGTAGATCCTGGTCTTTTTAATCAGGCAAACACTGGCATATGTATTTCAGACCGGGTTTACCACGAAGAGCGTTTACAGGGTTCTACTAAGTGATCAAAGGCAATAATGCTGAAAGTTAGTATACACAAAAAATCGGTTAAAATACTGACCTCCTCTAACACTTCCTGTTAGTGTTTCACTAACTGGTATGCAGCCATCTGTAGTAACAGTAACGAAGGCATCCAACAGAACTCGCTTTTTCCTGATGTCAGTTCTTACAGCATAGCCCGATACGTCCACCGTGTTGTCGCCTGCACCTATGTATGATTCTGACACCAATTTAGCACCATCTTTAAATACATGAATCAAATATTTAATTAGAAAATACATTCAAATATTAAGCAACAAATGATAATAAAACTTTTTACTGTGTCACGAGATATGAAGGAATCTGTAGCACATAGTAGACGGGGGGGGGGGGGGCAAAAGGTGAAAGAATTATGTTTTAAATTTCGGCATAGCTTAGATGGATTTTGAGATGCAACCGCCCCCTGATTTGTGTTATTGAGTTGCAAGTGTGATGTTTGACCATACATACTACTCTACAGCTCACAAATAATACTAAAAGCGCGTGATTTTCATTTTACATTATCTTATTGTCCGACAGCCTCTACATGTCTATTTGCAGTGACTCATTTCGTGTCCGCAAAAGCCCACTACTTGCTGTACTAAAATGTCCCAATGCGACACCCGGGCCTCTCGATGAGACGGCGTGACCATAAAGAAAACTAGGTAACCATTTAAGATTTTTTCTAAGGCACTGCCTGTCAATCCGGTAATAAGCTTACCGATTTAAATGTGGAGAATATCACTTTCATAAAAGGTTCAAATGGATGATTATCAAACAAACTAAAAACAATGGTATTACTACATGATCAATTGAAGTCTTAACTAGCAAAGCTACTTTCAGACAATTGCATTTCATTATCGATGATAGCTGTGGCAAACAGATCGCTTTTGTCTATTTCATCATTAATTTATTGTTGTGATATGTCTTTGATTTGCATTTACTGAAGAATATTTAATCATACAAATTAAAATATCATTGAGATTTAACATAATACGTGGCTCACCTGGAATACAAGCCTTACGGAACTCTCGTTCTAAAGGTAGTTTTCTGCATTTTCTTTTTGAAAGATTGATCATGTACAAAGCGCCCTGAAAAGAATAATTATCTAAAATGTGAAATATGTGTACTAACGCAATTCAAAGAATGTACTAATCTAAAGTAAATACTCCAATACTGTATCTTTAAAATCATTATATTTTTTTTAACTCTGGGTAGTTTTCAATGACTCGCACAAGAAACCGTTTTTGCTTTGTCTGTATGCTGCTTATAGCTGCAACCCGTTTCCCCTTTCCGTCATAAGACACCCTGGAACCACTCTGTAAAAGTAATAAACAATTGATATTATCTTTTCGAACATGCAAGGTGGTATAAATGAATCGTCGGATCAATGAAAAGGTAAAGTGTTGCATATTTATTCTTTTGTATGTAATGGGAGCAATAGCATGCACCCGACATCACGAGTCTATTCCTGCTGCTAACAAAACCTTTACCTGTAATCAGATGATAGCTTTAGGTGTCTAAGCTGTCGCCAACAACATTTTAAAAGTCGACTAAGGCATAGGATTTTTCATCTCATGAAATTGAACACCATATATAAATTTTAAGTCGTCTCATGAAAATGAATACTATGTATAAATTTCAAGTCAACCTAAGGCGACCTCTATATTTTTTTCAAAGGTTGACCAAGGATCATAATTCCCGATGGTAATGACTTTAACTGTTATAAAGACAACAAGACCTTCGGGGTCAGAAAGAACAAAGGTGAGCTTTTGGCAAGTTAACATATTTTTAATGAAAGAGTGAAAGTTTGATCCTCTTCCGTGTGTGTTCATGATACAAGCATAAACCACAGGCCAATAAATATCTCTGAATAATTGAGTATTTATTTGCGAACCAACGGTTGTCTAGTTGCTTAGCATCGTATATTAATTACTTTAGAAAAGTTGGGTCGTTTCATACCCCAACCAATTCGGTCTACGTCGGTCGCATTCTCTAATGTTTTTGTCCGGAAAACGGTATTATACTGCCCGAAAAACAGTTGGCTCATCAAATCGGTGAGTGTTTGTGTGTAAGATGGGGGGGGGGGGGGCTGCTTAAATTAGATTATAGACTTGCAGGACAACTTTGTTTTTTTGTGGGTCCATCTGACCATCATTCTAACACCCAGAATAACAATGGGACTAGCTAACCGACAAGATATGTATCTCCCCAACTGTTGTATGTGTTGGAATATGTTCGGACTGTTAGGTGTATCTTGGTATTTTCTTATTATAAACTAGCTGTAGCAGAAGAGTCGGACGTTAAACACCATTTCATTTAATTTATTATAAATAGCGCTAAAGATCAGTTTGAAATGATTAATATACTATCACATTCATGGCATATCTTATATCGACTAATACTATCCAGATTAAAATTTGTTATCATTTAACTAAATGGGTCAAGCATGTTCATGAATGTAGACACACATGGTAAAATTATTATCTGCATAAAATCAAGTAAAGATAGTCAGCGAAACATACAACATCCTCAGGAGTTTGTTCGTCCGGAGAGTCGAAATCTTGAGACGATGAATAAATGAAATTGTTGAAATTCAATTTGATTCGTCGTCTCATTATAAATGTAAAACCCTAAATAATTTCTTACAGATCCGATAACATTTGTTCACTGGATTTCATGAAGTCAAACAAGCGCCATAACTCTAGAAGTAATTAACGGAATTTGTTGAAGGACAGCTGTCAAGTCGTTCAGATGGGACGGAAAACCGAGGTCCCGTGTACACATTGGCGTGCACGTAAAAGATCCTCGCTTCACTGATTCAAATAATACCTATCAATCAACAAAGTGAACCAAGGGCCATAACTGTAGAAGTAACTAATCGATTTTTTTCAAGTAATATTTATACAAATCATATCTTTTATCGCTAGAGCGTTCACATTGTTCTACACAGTGAAATAATACAAGGGCCATATATCACAAAGTATTAAACGGAATTTGTTGAAATTCATGCATTGGCATGCATGTAAAAGACCCCTTGACTGTTATCTAGGCGCTAGGGCCGCTGTCCGGGCCACTTCCCTCATAGCAATGTCCGTCTTCATTTCGAGCAGAACAGTAGGACAATAAACTCCATTTCACTTAACTACATTTCCTTCACGGATTTAAACAATGCATATGAATTTGATACAAATCGGGTAATTTTGTTTGTCAGAATATTCACGGGGTTCTACAAAGGGAAACATTGCCATAACTCCAGGAGTGATTAACTAAAATTGTTCAAATTCATAGCCTTCATCGCCTCACCAATGTTAACAAGATATATCAACTTTGAAAAGATCGGATGCTAAATGTAGTGTAGTCGACTCTTACGGGGGTGGGGGTGGGTAAGGCCCCGTCAGACCGGGGTGGTGTTCTTGTACGGCGCTGCTGCACAATGCAAGAAAATGCCCTTAAACTCAAAGAACATGCTCAAAACAGTCGCCGTGACTCGGCGATCATTGGCGACCATGGAAACCACAGCACGATATCTGGCGTTTCCACCCGCTTATGACGATCTTAACGTGCTCTGAGATCATTTTCAGTCGCCGTAGCAGCACAGTAAGGTCACCAACCTGGTCTGACGGGGGTATAAGTCATTGTGACGACAATAAGCGATCACATGTTCATTCAGGCGTATAAAAGTAGGCTCCGGCAAACACACCCATTATATTCATAATATGACAACAATAGGCATACCACATTTGGGATATGATTAGAATAATAATTGTTCACCAAAAACTAATCAAACAAGTCAAATTTGCCCCCCCCCCCCCCCTATTAAAGAAATAAATATATATACTACTTGTTGTGTGTATAATACAAATCTTTACATAAAGGTACCTTCACAGGTCCCAGATATAATGTCTCCGTAATAAAAATTGGTTAACATCAGCCAAATTTATTTCGAGGGGTTCCTAGATATGATTTCCCCATAAAAACTTACGGAAATGAGTGATGGTCTAAGCCACCGATAGTAACCACCAAGTAATCCTTCGTTGCCCTCCCATTGTTCAGGCGTGCAGCAACAATTAACCGAAGGTGCGTTGCTCAATACATACAAGGCACAGGCTGATAGTAATGCTAATCGTAACATTTTCTAGGTTGTTATCCGACTACGACGCTCTAAAAAATGAAGCCCGTCCTTGTTACCGCTGTCTACAGTATATGTTGCACAATACTTTTACCGGTTGACTAGCTAGGGTTAAGGTCACACGGGTTGCTATATTTGTAAATACCGTCAATATCATGTGAGAAAGAGGCGCGATTAACCAGTCGATTGATCATGTGACATTTATAGGGTCAATATTGAGGACTGTTTTATAATAATAATAGTTGTATTCTTAACTACATGTACAAGCACGAGTCTGGAATATTCTTTAAGTGACATTTAGTAACTTGGCATGTGTATAGTTTTTGAGTATGGAAATTACAACAAACATTTCACATTGCGATACGTAGCAATAGGCCTATCTAAATAAATATCTAACATAATAACATTGTTTCCAGACGTGTGGTACATATTAATGTTTATGCAATCGTCAATATTTAAAGTACCATATATATCATATCACTTAACAAAGCTATGTTCATATCCCCCTTTTCATATAAGGCATGCAATATAAAACTTTAAACATTCTCTTGTACTCTTCATTATTATATGAAGTTGAAATGAATCAGATAAATGAGGCTTGATAAATGGTGAGGGATATTGTTGTCTCAAATTATCATAAAATGGACATCTTCACGGCGGCTAAGACGCTGCTCGCTAGCATGGAAATCGGATGTTCTATCCCTGCATTAGCCAAGAAAGTTCATCCAGATTTTCCCGAGTGGTTCCTCCTTGTCAGTGATGCAGGACAGATCTGTTGACAGTTGAAATTCGATATAAAAGCAGGCCGTAGTGCCACCGTCAGGGTAAAATTTCCATCGTACTACACTGTATGGCGTATTCCCGTCTTCATCAGCCCGGTTAGGATATCAATTGGACGTTAAACCTGAAGTGGACGTAACCCCAGTAACGAACGAACGAAATAGTATTATTAGGGAAAGCTTGTACAATCTTAAAGTATGCCTTCAATGATTTATCAATTAAATACTCAATGCCGTTGCTAAGCGGAATAGATGACTGAACTGTAATACCTAGATATTTGTATTCACTATAAAATTTCTGCCAAATTTATTAAAAAACATAATTTGTGTGTTGTTAATATTAATCTTTAATCTCCATTGTTTACAATATGAGCCAACAATAATATCAAGGGATTATTAGAGTCCACTTGATGTTATAGAGAATATAATAATATCATTCGATATATTATCTTTTAAAGATTATATTATGCCCGTGTACTGTTACATACCACTTTCTTCGGTGTCTTGTCTTGCTAATCAAATGCTTTTTTGCTAATAGCGCTCAAAGTATTGCACAAAGTGTCCGAAAAGGAAACCCTTACAAGAGGGTATAATGATTTTGACAGAAAATAACATGGTTTTCAAAACCACGGTTTTAATACAACCAGGTATTTGTCAATCTAATTGGTATTTGTAAACATGGAATTTTGATACATACAGTGGTCTATGCCTTGATTTTATCATTATATTTCTTATATAACTGCACCGACAGTAAATAACTTATCTCCAGTCCATGAAGTAGTTTTCAGTCAGTGTTATGCCGATAAGAATGCCCCAGCACTGGTGGTATTATTGGTTTTAGCCATTTTTTTATACGTCCACATTCATAATGTGAACGTATTATGCCGTCGCCCCTGTCAGTGTGTGTATGTATGTTTGTGTGTCTGTGGGTCGCCTACAGGGCGCAATTCTTCATGGATTTTCTTCAAACTTTGTATACTTATTCCTTATACCCAAGGAAGATCCCTATTGCTTTTGGTGCATGCCCGACCCCCAGGGGCAGAGCTACGCCCAATTCTAGTATTTGTTCGTTTGTCGTCTACAGGCCACATTCCTTAACTTATAACCTTGAAACTTTGCGTACATATTCTTTGTATCCAAAGGAACATCCCTATTGTTTGGGGTGCATGCCCAACCCCCAGGGGCAGAGCCACGCCCATTTTCTTTTCGTGTGTCTTTGTGTCCCCTACAGAGCGCAATTCTTACTGAATTTTCTTCAAACTTTGTATATTTACTCTTTACACCCTAAGGATGATCCCTATCGTTTGGGGTGCATGCCCAACTCCCAGGAGCAGAGCCACACCCATTTTCTTTTTGTTTACCCGTGTGTTGCCTACAGGGGGCAATTCTTACTGGATTTTCTTAAAACTTTGTATACTTACACTTTACACCCTAAGGATGATCCGTATTGTTTTTGGGTGCATGCCCTACCCCAGGGGCAGAGCCACGCCCATTCCTTGTATTTATTTGTTTGTCGTCTACAAGCCACATTTCTTAACGTATCATCTTGAAACTTTGAATACTAATTCTTGGTACCATAAGGAACATCCCTATCATTTGAGGTGCATGCCCAACCCCCAGGGGCAGAGCCACGATCATTTTCTTTTTGTATGTTGCCTACAGTCTCCATTCTCTGTAGTACTATACTAAACCTACTTTCCCTCGGTCCCGGAAAACAATTCTGAAATGGACATGGTTGTGTTGATGGCTTTGATTAAAATTAATTCTGTTGAAATTAAATTGGAATGTTGAAACTGTAATTGATAACCAGGATCTTTCCTTGTCATGTTAGCAAGTCGGGGTCTTAACGATCTACTACAACACTACAGGGAGCATGGTATTTCGTCGAAAGAAAAGAAATCTAGTATTCGGAAATCAAATACTCACTTGTGTAGCTTTGAAGATACCCAATGAGTAGCAGGGTTCCTTACAAATTACGCCACTGAACACGCATTCATTCTTCCTGGTCGAGATGATATTCAACTGTTACCATCATCACACACAAACAGTTTTGTGTACAATGTCTACAGAAAATCCCTCAAAAGTACCAATGTTATTGTATGAGATGTGGTATAAAGGATACGGAGATTTATACCGACCCCGCTTATAATGTTATCATATCTTAACCGAGCCATCATGAAAGGAGGTGATAGTTCAGGGAAAAAAGCAACACACCAATCTTGAATTGTTGTTAACCTAACTTCTACCCTGTAAATTGATTTCAGGGTTCAGTTGTTGACTATGTGTTAATGTATTGAAATGGGATTTTTTATGATACTGATCATAAATTTCCGTTATTTTCAGGACAACGAAATAATGGGGTCTAACAGACTTTTCGACGTTTGGAAGCAACTTTGTCCGTTCAATTGAGTATGCAAGCCCATGACTGATCTATAGTGCATTACATTATAATAACTGAAAAACATGCAGAATAAGATTCATGGACATCTGAAAGCATTTATGGTTCTTAAAATACATTGTAATGCACTATATAATACTGTATTCCGCAGTATGACTCTAAAATAAAATAAAACCAAGTACGAACAATCCAAACCATTAGACAAAATTCGAAGTTCTAAAAAGCGGTATAGGCAAAATAATGTAATCAGATTCATGGATATCTGAAAGCATTTATGGTTCTTATAATTACACATGTTGGTTTGTAGTCGCAAAAAATGCATAATTTTGAATGCGTCGTCTTTCAAATTAGTTCCATTAGCTTGGAAATGGCACATCCGCGTTTGTCGCCCACCACAATTCCTGAAACTACATATCACACGTGTATCTAACAATGGGATTTGCAAGAATACTTTCCGGGCCAATTTCTGTCGCCATTTTGGATTTTGGATCAACCGTTTGTGAAATGGATCGGTAACTGTCCAAAGTAAGTCGGGTGACCACAATGTACGTCAAGGTCAATATCTGACCATTTTGGCCGTCATTTTGGATTTTCGGCTCCCGCGGGGTTAGCCCGTAGTTTTCAGAGGTAGCAGACTACAAATATATTCCCTAGGGTCTCTTCTATCAGAAACCAATATCAACCCTTGTTCGCCGAGAAATTGTCACGGATAAAGCTATGTAGCCATGGCCTAAGACATACATTATTTAACTTTCAATTTATGAGATATATATTATTTTAAGTAATACTAAGTAATACTATTTGTAATAATTTTACTAGTTCTCAAAAAGTTCTTTAAGTTCATGTGTTACTACATGTATAACAACACTCTCTACAAATATTGATTCCGAAAAGTTAATTACCCATTGGTGATCCAATTTCAATTGACCGTCCAGGATTTTCCGGTGAAAGACAACTATTTCTACAAACACGTCAGAAAATCTGTTGATGACAAAATAAGGATATTGTGCGGTGCTCATCACCCAGAAACAGTAATTGCTAAACAACTCAGAAAGTAAAAAAAAATCGTTTTAGGTATTGCTTCTCTACAAACACGCCCGAAAATTTGTCGATGATAAATACATATATATACACTGAAAGAAAATCGGTTTCAGACGAGTAATTTGCCCCTTAAAGGAGTATTACGTGGGATTGGATAAATGGTTTACTATTTTCGGTTCAATAGTTGAATAATAGATAACGTATAGACATTATGCGGAAAGCTTTAGTCAATTGCTCCTCTATGAACCGAAATAACACCGATGGAATTTTAGGCTTAGACTCGATCATCGGTAATTAGATCTGTATGATAAAGCAACAAACAAATTCTCAAATTGAGGTGCCTATTGAGAATCCAAGCCAAACCAGTTCTCCGTAATAAGCAGTATGAGTATTGTATTGAAGTTTTTCCTGTATATTTTTTTAAACAAATTAGGCTCAGTACGGCACGAAAGAAGGCCTAGTAAAGCCACTGATTTTGTGAATGATGTCAACAATGACACAATTTCAATAGTCGTATTTCGTGGCTTCTGAATAAATACTCATTAATCACCCGAGGGGTTTATTTCAGTTCAGCGCGAAAGCTCTACGATGCAGTATGACAGAGAAATGGTTAAAGGTTACGAATCACTGCAAATATTAGTACGAATATCGGAATGTCAGCATCTAGTTTCACAGGGACTAAGAAACAGCATTGAGTTGTTCGATAGTATGTGATAAACATAACGCTAACGCTACAATATACGTCCACATTCCTGCTTTGATTGATATGGTACTTTGTCAAGAAGGCTAGGCGTTTGGTTTCTTTAGCGTTGAGGGTCATGCCTCAACATCAATAGTTGCCGTCCTTAGAGTATAAGGAATAAGTATACCAAGATAATCCATTCAGAATTGTGCCTTCCTAACGCTAAAGGCAAAAAGTGGGCGTGTGCTCTGCCCCTGGGGGTCGGGACATTCATCAAAATCAATAGTGGACGCCCTCAGGCTATAAGGAATACATAAGCCAAGTACCAAGCTGCTTCATTCAGAATTGCGGCATGTAAACGACAAACACAAAAATTGGGCGTGTCTTGTCTGTGGGAGTCGGGACATGCAGTTGACGTCCTTAGGCTATAAGGAATACATATCCCAAGTTTAAAGACGATCCATTAAGAATCGCGGCCTGTAGACAACACACACAGACACGAAGTAAAAATGGGCATGGCTCTGCCCCTGGGGGTTAGGAAATCACCAAAAACAATACGGGTCATCTTTAGGGTACAAGGAATAGGTATGTAAAGTTTTAAAAGGATCTGTTAAGAATTGCATCCTGTAGGCGAACACAAGACACAAAAGCAATGGGTGTGGCTCTGTCCCAGGGGGTCCGGCATGCACCAAAAATAATAGTGGTCAGCCTTAGGGTATAAGGAATAAGTATAAAAAAAGTTTTCAAGACGATCGATTAAGAATTGTGGCATTCAAAGTTTCAAGATGATACGTTAAGAAATGTGGCTTGTAGACCACAAACAAATAAATACAAGAAATGGGCGTGGCTCTGCCATTAGGGGTCGGGCATGCACTAAAAAACAATACGGATCATCCTTAGGGTGTAAAGAGTAAGTATACAAAGTTTTAAGAAAATCCAGTTAGAATTGCGGCCTGTAGGCGACACACAAAAAGAAAATGGGCGTGGCTCTGCCCCTGGGGGTTGGGCATGCACCCCAAACGATAGGGACCATCCTTAGAGTATAAAGAGTAAGTATACAAAGTTTAAAGAAAATCCAGTAAGAATTGCGCCCTGTAGGCGACACAAAGACAAACGAAAAGAAAATGGGTGTGGCTCTGCCCCTGGGGGTTGGGCATGCACCCCAAGCGATAGGGATGTTCCTTAGGGTACAAAGAATGTGTATGCAAAGTTTCAAGATTATAAGTTAAGAAATGTGGCCTGTAGACGACAAACAAACAAATACAAGAAATGGGCGTGGCTCTGCCCCTGGGGGTCGGGCATGCACCAAAAACAATAGGGATCTTCCTTGGGGTATAAGGAATAAGTATACCAAGTTTGAAGAAAATCCAGTAAGAATTGCGCCCTGTAGGCAACACAAAGACACACAAAAAGAAAATGGGCGTGGCTCTGCCCCTGGGGGTTGGGCATGCACCCCAAATGATAGGGATGCTCCTTAGGGTACAAAGAATGTGTATGCAAAGTTTCAAGATTATAAATTAAGAAATGTGGCCTGTAGACGACAAACAAACAAATACTAGAAATGGGCGTGGCTCGGCCCCTGGGGGTCGGGCATGCCCCAAAAACAATAGGAATCTTCCTTGGGGTATAAGGAATAAGTATACCAAGTTTGAAGAAAATCCATGAAGAATTGCGCCCTGTAGGCGAACCACAGACACACACACACACACACCCACACACACACACAGACAGGGGCGACGGCATAATACGTTCACATTGTGAATGTGGACGTATAAAAAGTCTAGGTCCCATGTAGATTTCTCATACGCACTAGAAACTTAAGGCAGCTGGAATGCTGTTATCTGGACTGTCATGGTGACCTACAAGAAATGTAATGGGTAGTTCTTTTAAAATTGAAACAAAAATCTTTTAGAGTGTTGATGTTTCAGAACTTCATTTCACAACCACAAATATGAATGAATTAGGGCCAAGTGTTGTTTTTTTTTCGTCAATAAAAAAGATGGTTCATTCGCAATTGTCATTCTGGTGAAAAACTTTAGATTTGTTTGTTTGTTGTGTAATTTTAAAATCAGTTTAAAGTAACAACTAATTTAACATGAAAAATGCTTTGATGAAACAAATATAGGGTGAAAATCGGCCAAATTAAGCACAACACAACCAAAGCGACAATTTCAGAAAAACCTGAAAACTAAAAAAAATATGATATTTGCAATAGCAATGTGCGTTGCGTAGATGTATATTTGGTCATTTTAAAAGTCAGATTTCCCATTATTTGGAATTCGGAAGCATCAGCGGAAACGTCGGATGACCATTTAGGAGGAATTACATTTTTTATGTACCAAATGTGAGCTGTTCCAGTGGTGTTAAAGATAAGTATTTAATCTCCGTTTAAACAAATGGGATATGTGTCTGGTTTTGTAGCGGAGGGTTGCAAATAGATAAGGTCATAAATTGTAATTTGTATTTTTCCCCGCTTTTCGAAGAAAGCATGGGACTATTAAAATGGGCTCGCCAGCCTGTCTATCCGTCATACACAATAACTCTTTCAAATTGAGCTTGAATGTTCAAACTAGGTATAGGTATTATTTAAGTCAATGCCTTGATGGAGTTCGAAGATGAACATATTCCGCCAAGGGGAAGCAATTTGATTGGTGTATAGTTTCATTACATCAATACCTTGACTATGTTTGATAATGAGCATTTTCTCCTAAGGGTAAGCTGAGCGATAAGCAATTTGATTGGCCGAGACTTTGGAACACAATAACTCCCTCCAACGGGTGGTTATAGAAGATGGACATTTTCTGCTTAGGGTAAGCAGAGATAAGCAATTTGATTGCAGGTTGGTGATTTGGGGCACGATAATTTTGGTTATATTGAAGTGAGAGCCATGAAACTCCAAAAATATATTTATTATATCATTACCTTGACTATGTTTGATGGTAAGAATTTTCTGCTTAGGCTAGCGACAAGCAATTTGATTGCTAAAGACTTTGGAACATAACAACTCTGCTTTTAATTGGGGTAGAATGTTTAAAGCGAAAATTTCATAGGTTTTCAACTCACTATTATACGATCATAGGCATATTTCCCACTCTTAGAAATCTTTCACACAGGAAATAACACAATTACCTCCCTAGTTTTTCTATTACACCCCCCTCCCTGCAATAGCTATCTCCAAACGTTTGAAATTGAAGTTGAAAATGATATTTTTGCCGATTTCTCAACTGGCAATAGCGAATTATAGGATTAATTTAAGGCTTTATTTTAACATATTCTAAAAAATATAACAGTTCCTGATTGTACGAAAAATCATGTTTTTAGCTTGTGGACCCTTTTCAACCGATTTTGATGAAACTTGACATGTATGTTAATAAACCAAAGATCTTGGTTCCTTTCGATATTTCGTAACTTCCTGAATTATGGCCCCTGGTTGTCCGAAAAATCGCCCTTTTTAGCTTGTGGTCTCTCTGGAGGTCAAAATTATTATCAGATTTTAAAAAAAAAACGTTTGATTATATCGCCGTTACATGGTAATGAAGGTTCAGTTCGTATTTCGTGAAAATCAGACCAAAATTGACGGACAAAATGGCCGCCGTTTGTACGCGAATAGTGTGAAAATGTTATACCAAGGTTGTGGACCCTATAGAGGTCACAATTTTGATTCGATTTTGATGAAACTTGAAATTCATGTTTATAACCTAACGATCTTGGTTCCATTACATATTTGCGCATGTCGGATTGTAACTTCCTGAATTATGGCCTCTGATTGTACGAAATATCGCCTTTATTATCTTGAGGTCCGTCTGGAGGTCACAATTATTACCTGATTTAAAACAAAAACTTTTGATTAGACACCGTTACACTGTAATGAATGTTCGGTTCTAATTTCATGAACATCAGACCAAAATTGCTTAACAACATGGCCGCCACTTTTACGCGAATGGTGTAAAAATATGGTATGTCAAGATTGTGGACCCTGTAGAGGTCACAATTTAAATCCGATTTTGATGAAACTTGAAATTCATGTTCATAACTCAAAGATCTTGGTTCTTGTCGATATTTGTACATATCTGATCGTAACTTCCTGAATTATGGTCCCTGATTGTACGAAAAGTCGCCTCTTTTTTAGCTTGTGGTCCCTTTGGAGGTCACAATTATTAACGGATTTAAAATAACATTTGATTGTATCACTGTTTCACCGTAATGAAAGTTGAAATCGAATTTCGTGAAAATCGTACCAACATTGACAGAAAAAAATGGCCGCCACTTGTACGCGAAAAGTGTAAACATATGGTATATCAAGGTTGTGGACCCTGGAGGTCAAGGGTTTAAACCGATTTTGATGAAACTTGAAATGCATGGTTAAAATCCAAAGATCATGGTTCCTTTCGATATTTGCGCATATCAGATTGTAACTTCCTGAATTATAGCCCCTTATTGTACGCAAAAACGACGGGGTTTTTAGCTTGTAGTCCCTCTAGAGGTCTCAATTATTATCCGATTTTTTAAAAAAAAAAAACCCGTTTCATTATATCACCGATACACTGTAATGAAGGTTGACGTCAAATTTCGTATAAATCGGACCAACACTGCCGGACAAAATAGCTGCCGCTAATACGCGAATAATGTATAAAAAAAATGATATATCAAGGTTGTGGAACTTGTAGAGGTTACAATTTTAATCAGATTTTGATGAAATTTGAAATGGAAGTTTATAACCCAAAGATCGCAGTTCCTTTCGATATTCGGGCATATTGGACCATAACTTCCTGAATCATGGGTTTTTTTTTAC
The DNA here is from genome assembly GCA_963678685.1 of Patella ulyssiponensis. NCBI lineage: Eukaryota > Metazoa > Mollusca > Gastropoda > Patellidae > Patella > Patella ulyssiponensis. The sequence continues at coordinate 57,303,127 of OY783229.1, forward strand.
CTTTTGGACCCCATGGAGGTCACAATTTTATTCCGAATTAAAAAAACTGTTTGACTATATCCCCGTAACACATTAATGTTGGTTGAGTTTGAATTTCTTGAAAATCGATGATTGAACAGCTAAATCCACAATATTAAATGTTTCGTATACTAAACGTTAGCATGGGGCAGAACTGTATAAAAACCAAACAAATTCTAATGATTTTCTGATAATTACTTGATATGCGACAACTTGTTTTGACTGCCCGGACGATTTAGCTGCCGTGGGCGTATGTTTCGTTGCCTGGCAACCTATTTTTTCAAGTTCAATGAAAAGCATTGGGACAACAACAGGACAGTCCGTGTTGTCTGCCCATCTCCTGTAAAATGCGGGTGTATTCTACATGACAACCGCTTGTTTTAACATTCCGATGGCCTTTATCTTCATAACTAGGGGTCGGTTGCTCAAAATTAAGTTACTTTAACAATCCGTTAAACTCTAACGGATAGCTATCTTGCTAACGGCCCGTTAAATTTCTGTTGCTCGAGAGTCAATTTCATTATCCGTTACTTAACCGATTCATTAAAGTTAATCCAAGAGAAAACTGTAGCTTTGAGCAATCGGTCCAAGGACAATAGCTGCATACGTTGTTAAAACTTACAGATTGTAAATTGGCCGCGCTAACATTATGGTTTTGCATGTATTAGTTAGGTCAAGGACCAAGTGTTGATTCAGGTTTCAAGGATGGAAGTCTTTTTTCTAATTTCCCGTGATAAATACTGACGGTTGAATGCCCTTTTAATGAAGCTTGGAACATTTATTTCCTGCGACATTTTAGGTGAAAGTGATCATTGTCCACCAAAATACAAAAAGACATAAATTTATTTATGAAGTTTAATGTGTGCACCTTTGTGGTAGAATCTACTGATGCAATTTGTCTAAAATCTGAAAAAACCACCGATCCTTGTAATAGATTTAAATAATGAAGGGTCCACCTGGAAAAAAGAGAAACAAACACAGTTGTAGATTCAGCTTGTTCATAGATACCAATACTATTCCACAATGCAATGCCGGTTGTATTGCTGGTGGAATATACGGTATTTTTGGTTAAAAGTTAAAACTGGGAAGTGAGGGTTTGAGAGAAAGACAATAAGTCATTACAACAAATGCGGGCGGTTTAGGGATGGGGCAGCAAAGAAACACAGAATTAGTAACTTATTAATTATTTATCTAGGACAAGAATTTACGTCATTGGAGACAATCAAAATTAAAACTTACACAATATGTTTTGAAACTAAATAAAGAGAAGTACAAATGAAGCTTCGATATGAGAAAATAATGGCTTCGAACAACTTGCGAATTATGTATTAAAGTCTTGCAATACCTGTTTACATATAGAAGGAACTTGAAATATAGATGGATCACGAATACCCATTGTGAGATCAACAAATCCAGTGAATGTCATCTGTGCGGCTAAAATGTACAAAATCAGAAATATTTCACAAGAAAACATTATATCGGGAGAAAGACTTGATTTCTTTCCAGCTATATAAGGGTCAATACTTAAGATTTTTATTAGCTCGCGTATGGATAAATTTACGCCAAGAAGCAAATTCGAAAAGAAACCGCATATACAAAGAATATTAATTTAAACTAGCATAATTATTAAAAACTAAGTGAGATATGCTGCTACGTCCGGGGCCCACATTGAACGGAATCATAGTCTAAAACATTCCCAGGATTAGTCTGGTTACTTTTAAAGCACATGTGCGGTTGGGTCGCAGCGAACATGCACACCGCGGTTTTTGAAGTAATTTGCTTAGATATACAGACTAGGATATGTGTGGATTTTTAACATGAGCAAAGATTACTTCGCCGATATTCTTTTCATTAAAGAAAAGAAACATTAATGCACACGAAATGAACAAGGTAAATCTGGCCATACGTTAACAACCACATATATGCACATTGATAAGCATTTAAACGAGAATACATACTTCCCATACTACTGTCTTTCACCCTAAGAACATCCATTACAGGAATACAATCATCAGGTGTTCCTACCACAGTTACGTTAGTTCCTTGGGTATAATAAGTATATGAGACTGCATCAAACCGATTAGTTCCAATACCAAAATATATCTTTCCTGCTAATTTTGCGTCGGCTAGAAACAAACAAATGTACATGCACGTATCTTATGAATGGTTAATCCATACAAGTTACCATTTGCTAAGTATTAGGATAATTTAAAGGTAGATAATACTAAACCCAATACTGAAATCAGTATTGGTATCTATACAAACTACGACGGACTACTTCACGAGGTATAAATAGATATGTGACTGACCGGAGAGAAATAAGGCAGTGAAAGGAAAAATTCCTAGTGGATGTTGTTATGTAGTATAGTTTCACACGAGCATTCATATTTCTTATAAATGAATTTACCTCGGTAAATATAATACAAATTCCACTCAAACAACTAATTCTATTCATTTAACACTACAAATGCAAACATTAAATCTAATCTCGTTCTTCAACGGTCGGCTTCATTTTTATCTAAACTGAAGGGAAGTGGCCCTAAATCTGATATATGTGCGATTTCCTTCAATCCGTCTCTTGTCGAACTGGACCGTTTATGAGAGACAGAGAGAGAGACAGAGAAATGGGGTTTAACTCCACTCGACACAAACTCGGTCGTTTTGGGACTAACATGGTTTCAATTTTATTTCAATAATTCGCTTGCGCGTAGGGCCGTTTATAAGAATAGGGCTATAATATGCTTCAAAAGTAAACTAGCCTAAATGAAATAACATGGGATTTAAGTAACTACTGTTCTGCTAGTTTCAGAGTGTAGTACCATCAATTAGCTGAACTATGTGTTATAAATTTTCTTACCTGGCAAGCAAATCTTTGGGAATTGTTGACTAATCGGAAAAGATGAACAGTTTTGCTTTTGAAGATCAATAACGTATTGCATTCCCTGTGTTGAAAATCGAAAATGAAGAGACTAGTATATCACATAAATGAAATTGAGTTTAACGTCCTCTGTTCTGCTCCGAACTGAGCTAATGAAGACGGGCATACGCCATACAGTGTGCTATGAGGGAAATTTTGTCCGGACAGCGGCACTACGGCCTACTCTTATATCGAATTCCAACTGTCAAAGGATCTTTAACGTGCACGTCAATGTGGACACGGGAACTCGGTTTTTCGTCCCATCCGCACGACTAGACAGCTGTCCATGCCAGGCCCTCCATCATGTATCACTAACAAGGGGGAACCACACAGGAGAATCTGGATGAACTTTCTCGGCCAATGCAGGGATCGTTCACCCGTACTCCAGGCTAGCGAACCAGCGCCTTAATTACCCACTTAGCCACAGCATATCACAGGCCGACGGGCATTAAGAAAAGACGTGTCATGTATCCAATATAATTGAGGACTTTTTTTATCAGATTATGTTTGAAATGTATACCAATCAAATTACGATAAAGAGGAGGAGCCATTAAGACTACGAGTGCCTGCTATAATCTTACGCATTGTGTTTACATGTACGTATATTCAAAAATCTACCACATTTCTGAAGCAATGGGTTTGAAATTCCTCTTTAATTTAATGAAGTCTAATCAACAGAAACATTGCGTCTATCACATTTTAAAATAACATGAATGACTATTGGTGTTGCTAATAAGATAAATTGCATGAATATGACAAATATAATATTGAATTAATAATGCGCCAAGACAGCTGATATAAGCACGATTACCTTCGCAAAATTTTGTATGATTTTTAAATATTGTGCCACACCTTCTGTCTCAGTTTCTGTTTCGTAATATACTCGTTGGTTGGTTTCGTCGTATGACATAAAATAGTTGGCCTGAAATATACATATACAATCATTATAAATCAACTGATGTATCGTGTAATAGATGTCAATCCTGTAATAAGAATAATATCGTTATATACTATTCAAAAAAAGTAGGGGATATTTGATCTTGGGGGGATAATACTAAAATATGCAGGTGACTATGAAAAAAGTCACTATAGAACCTAACAGAAGAAACATTTCCAGTTACATGTGACGCCCAAACGCACCAATAGCTACCGCTTGGAATGCAGGTGATGCTTGGGATCATCATTGGGGTCCAACACAAGATTTGCACGACTCTGACTTTGAATGTTACAGTCATTGTGGCATTGAATTCCAGGGTGGAAACATCAGTTTAATTGTTTTAGTGACCCGAAAACAAATTTTGATATGCGTCGGCTTACCCAAAATGAAAGGTTACGTGCCCTTGGCATGCTACAGATCGGCACAACACAGGCGGTTGTGGCGCGGACGATGAATGTTTCTCAGTCTGTCATAAGCAGGCTATGGTCCAGATACCGTGATACACAATCTGTACAGGACAGACCACGCTCAGGTCGACAACTCAAGCCCAGGATCGATTTATCCGTACCTTGGCCTTGAGAAATCGTGTCATCACAGCAAATCAGATCAGCGCTCGTCTTCAAACAGACACTGGTGTGAGAGTGAGTGGCCAGACGATTCGGAATCGACCGCATAGGGGTCACCTTCGCGCCCGACGTCCTCGCGTGATCCCTTGTTTGAGAGATCATCACATTCAGGCAAGACGTCGTTGGTGTAGGGATCGTCAATACTGGGATAATCGACGCTGGAGCAATGTGATGTTTTCAGATGAGTCAAGGTTCACTGTTGATTTTTTGGACAGACGTAAGAGGGTGTGGCGTCGTCGAAACGAGCGCTTCCAAGACGTTAAAGTCATCAGACATGATCGATTTGGGGGTGGTTCTGTTATGGTGTGGGGAGGCATCACTGCTGCTGGAAGAACGGCTTTACATGTTGTTACAGGGCGTGTTACAGGCCAGTACTACCGGGACAACATCTTGGCAGTCCATGCTGTGCCGTTCGCACGACGTCATGGCCGCCGTTTCATCTTCCAGGATGACAACGCAAGATGTCACAGGGCCAGGATCGTTACAGATTACCTCCAACAACAGAACATCACCTTGGCCAGCACTGAGTCCCGACCTCTCCCCCATCGAGCATGTCTGGGACATGCTTGGACAGAGGTTACGTCAACGTCAACAACGTCCTGCCAATGTCCAAGAACTTGCTGCTGCGTTGCAACAGGAATGGGACAATCTGGACCAAAATGACCTTAGACGTATGCCACGTCGGATCAATGCTTGTTTGGCAAACAGAGGAGGATTTACCCGTTACTGACTTTGTTGTGATGCTGTGGTAACTTTGCTGTTTGACCCCGGGTATCATTTTACCCTTATAATGGTCAGTCTGTGCCTTACTTAGTCTGACGATCATTTGGAATAAATCGATGAATGTGAACTTCATTTCATTTTGTCATTTGTTTCTTCGTCAGTTTCATTAGGTGACTTTAATAACACTTAAAAATCAAATATCCCCTACTTTTTTTGAATAGTATATTTGGACATTTGGTCGAATTGACTACACCATTATTTGGTCCAATCTGCATATATTGTTAAGCGCGGATTATGTACAATGCACTTACAGATACAGAATGTAAGGTTCAGATAAAGAGCTGACCGTTCCTGCTATAATAGTAGTGCAAAAAGTATATTTTCAAAATTTCTTCCAATTATTTCATTCTGAGCAAAGACATGAGCCTTAGAAGTGTTAACAAGTTGAGGGCACTGATTGTAACCACTGGACTGGTTGTTCGACGTATATCCTCGCTTCAAATTAGATCATTTAATTTCGGAACCGTCCTAATTTACTTAAAAACGGACCTATCCAATGGCATCCAGGGGTGATTTTGGTCTTGTCATGTTAATAAATTTCTAATTGATAGTTTATTTCTTATTTAATGACTACACAGGAGGATTTAGCTCCTGCATAAGACCTGTTGAAAGGAGGTTTGTCATCGTTTATGGCATTCATGTTTGATGCGACTCCCATTTTTGTGTCTCAATATTTCATTGTTGTTGAAATTTTGTCTTAATCATTGGTTTTAATATTAAAAATCATACAAAACTTATTTCTGTGGAAACACAAAAAATGTAAATCCCAAATAGATTGATGTTTGTACAAAGTTTCAGAAATATATCTCCACCGGTTATAAGATATGCTCCGGAAACAAATTTATACACCAAAAACTAAGTCAAATTTGTTTCCATGGAAACAAAACAATTATAAATCCCAGAAATTCCTAAATAGCAAAAGGCACAACTACTGTAATAGGTTGATGTGTGTACAAAGTTTCAGAAAGATATCACGAATGGTTTGAGATATGCTCCGGAAACGAATTCGGGGACGGACGGGCCCCGTTTCAATACCCCTCCTAACGTCGTTCGGCGCGGGATAATAAAACCAAGTACGAAGAATCCAAACCATTAGACACAATCCTAAAAAAAACGTTATTGGCAGGGGCGTGGCCGTGAAATATATATTGGGCCCCCCCCCCCCCATAAATTTTGTTTAAAGTCTCAGTCTTCTGTAAACATTGTTTGGCATAATTTACGGGGTTAAACTAAAATATCACACCAATACAACGTTTATTATGTTTACAGACAGCGGCACCGGTCTTCCCCGAGAGGCGAAGAAGCGTGGCTTACCCCCACACAAGAAAATTTTGGAATATTGAACGGCTGCAAACACTTTTTCCTGCTATTTCAGCCCATGAACAAAACAATTTCAAAGTGGTCTAATATAGCCTAATTAAGGTGACTTGCTGACTCGAATTCCAATCAATCGTTTACACCCACAGCAACTTCAATTTGGTCCAGTATAGCCTACCTGGCTGCACAGAATTCCAAACAACCAATCAATCGTCGCGGGCTATGGGAGCCTAACCCTCCCGGAGAAAATTTAACCACCGTAAATGCGTTTTCTGCTATTCTAGCCTGTGTGAGCAAGTCCAAAAATATCCAATGGTTCTGTAACCGAAATCCCACTCTGAATTCCATCCAATCACACTGTTGCAGTTGCATTCACAAAGTAGAGTGGCCCCAGACAAAATGTTTTAATCAATAGTCAACTCAGTACAACTTCGTGGTATTCAATTAAAAGAAAGGTGAAATTAGCGTTTTATTAGGACTCGATGACAGTTAAGCTTGGCGCAGGCGGTCAACTTTTCGTCGCTTGTTGCTGCAATAGGCAACTCCGAGCAATTGGCAACTCGAGGTCTCCCGTGTGCGCTGACTGGCAACGAGAAGCAATTTTCCCCGGATGTATTCGGAATGCCGATATCACGTGATCATTCAAAATGGCACCGTACATACAACAGTTGTTAGCTGTTCCGACGCCGCAATCTTGAAGTATCACATGACAGTAGAGCGCTCGCTGATTGGACAGTTGACCAGTTGCTTGTTGTCGCCTACCGCCGCACACGAGCAATTTTGAAGCAACAGATGAACAATTTCTCGGTGACGAGCGATTTTCTGTTGCCCAATATCAAACATGTTTGATATTTGGCAACGAGAAGCAACTCGGAGCAACAGCAGGCAACTATTGTTGGCCTTTGGCGCAGACGAGCAATTTTTTCTTTCAACGACCAGCGATTTCACTGTTGCCTGAAAGTTGCTCGAAAAATTTGCCCGTCTGCGCCTGGCTTTAGGGAAGCAAAACTAGAAATGCCCGAAGCAGGTTTACGGGCTGCGGCCAGTTTTCTTCGCAGGGCGAAGAAGCGGAGCTGACCTTGTATGGACCCCCCAAGAAAATTTTGGAATATTTGATGGCCGCAAACGCGTTTTACTGCTATTCCAGTCCTAAAATTAGTGTTTTATGAGATTTCGGGGGTGGGGGTCCAAGTATATTCAGACCCCCCCAGGAAAACAATTGGGGGGGGGGGGGGGGGTCGGACACCCCCCCACCCATGTGTGACGCCCATGGTTGTAGGCAAAATAATCAGCAAATGGACTGTTCACCGTGTACAAAATACACGGGTGTTACAATTAGTCATGCTTTTACACCAGTAATGACATCTCATGCAGCTCATTATACACCTGCTAATTAATGATCACTGTATAATTCCTGAACACTTTCTATACATACTAAACATTAGTTTATAACAATGACCACTATTGTCATTACAAAATAGTCCAGGTTCATAAGTCAATCGGACAGATTACTGTTATATGTTTAATCGGAATTTAAATGCTATAGTACTTACATTGGTTACAGACGTAGAACCTTTATTAACCGTTCCAATTATGGAGCCCTGCCTTCCTTCCCATTGGGTTGGCACACAGCAGCCAGGTCTTGTTGGATCAGCAGCAGCAAAAACAACAAACGTTGTAAACACGATGAACATCATTTTGAACACGTCTTAGTTTATCAGTTGAACCTGAAATATATGTGTACCTTTCCAGTGATACAATTTTATCATAGCAAGTCTCGCATTTTATAATGGTTATGAATGAAATTGCACGTGACAAATTGTTTATTAACTTTAGATAAGAAATCTGGACAGCGTACTTTGATTCAGGGTCATTTTAGTCTCGAGATCCCCTAGGTGTACATCTTTTGGACTTCGAATTTTGTCTAACGGTTTGGATTGTTCGTATTTTATTGCTAAGGGGGTTGTTAAAAGAGAATGCTATAGTTAAGAGTTTAATTTTATCATTTAGTTACTTCATTGTGCAACGCATTTCAAAATTATTTTTTCGGATTTGCATAATTACGGAAACACCCGGCAATTAATGAACTGAAGCTAAATCACGTTACATGATGTAAGAGGCGACACCATATCGGTTGATGTATATTTCAATATGGCATCGGCAGAAAGTGACACCGTGTCAGACATTGATTTCGCACCGAATATTCCTCCTAATCAATATGAGCCAATTAGAAATGCGACCAACAACTGTGACGATGATGGTTCGGAGCGTAGTCTACCTTGTCTTATCAGTCCTTCGGTTCTGGTAACTTTTCGCTTCATTTAATGGTGTTCACGCTTCATTGTCCAAAATATATTAAAGAAAAACTATTAATTCCAATAAGTTTACCCCAGTCATAGGGTAATATGGTATTTTATGCCCTAGACTACTTTCTTTATGCAAAAATTGAAAAACAAGGGCCACATCATTTAGTCATACCGTAAAGTGGGGGTGAAGTTTGCCGTTTTCTGAATATTTTGCTCCACTTGTAATCCTGTATTTACAGCAGGATTGAAGTACTCAGCTTCGTAGGTTATTAGAAGTTAGCTTCGTATTCTATAAGTAATTTTAAGATATTCGGTTGTCATGTTTTGGATCAATAATGAATTAAAAATGGGCAACTTCACTTGAAGGGGTGGAGTTGGCCACTTTTAATATTTCAAGTACATTGAGAACTAAATTCCAGTTCAACCCTGTTACAAGTTTCATATTTACAATTTCTAATATTTCTCTAAGAAAAGAACAAGAAATGCCACTCGAAAGTCAAAACTCAACCAAAGACATTATATTTGGGGAATCCAAGTTTAAAACGATGATTGGAATCTGTTGAACATTTTTGTTATTTAAATATTTCCTAATTAATAACAATAAAAGAAATAACTAAAACAATAAAATTAAATAATTTAAATTGTTACAGTAATAACAGAACATATTTAAAAATCCATACAAATATTTATACAATTTACATGACTAGGCTATTCAACATTTAAACCATCAAACTTAATATTGATTTCTTTCAGAGATACTTGGAGCAGGTAAAACTCTTCTAATAGAATCACTTTTGACACAGTCAAAATCAACAATGTTTGGATACACAAACGCATTTGTGATTTTTGTTTATCTTCGAAGTAAAGTAATTCCCCAAAATTTACCATCAGAAGAGTTTGAGATTTCTTCAGTATCAGATTCTGGACATACAGACTCGAGAATTCGACCAATATAATGAATACTGCGATCTCTTACAGTGTACATGACCAATACCCACTTTCCAGACTCAATTGCCCCATCCACACTTTGTGGCTGCTGTGTTTATAGATTTTATATCTGATTCGGAATCGGGTATATCTTGGGACTCGGATTTAGATGAATTTGACAAATTTGTCTCAACAGGTTTTGGAGATGAAGGGTTGGATGTCTTCAGCAGATATACTTTTACCAGGGTCAACATCCATTTGTGAAATGACTGTGTCCAGACTTTTCTGTGTGTTGTTCCGTTTGGAGGATTTCGACGGTGGACCTCAGCCTTTCTGTTTTATAAATAGACATCGCATGATGCACCTTTCATATAGCAATGCAGGGTTAATGTCCATCTTCATTAGCCAAGCTGTGGAACTGTGTTAAACAGTACATTTATAATCAACTATAATTCTTTATCAACAACTGGTTCGTTCTAAACTATTCACATTTTAGAAATAGTTATCACTGTCAAAACCCGATAACATTTACATTTTTAAGTAGCTATAACTGATGTTGAATGAAAAGATAACAATTTCTACATACAAATTTACAATAACAACCACACCTTGTGTTATCATATTCGTGTTGATTAATATATAAATAGCTATGACTGAACTTGCAATGATGCTGATATAGCTATCAGTTATGATGACATTGCATTATCTCCGTGTAACCTTAAATATAGGTCTCACTTTCTTAATGCTGGAGGTTCATTTTTATACGCCCACATTGAAATGTCGTATATTGTCGTTGGTCCCTCGTCGACAATTTTTTGTGGACGCTCCAGAGGAAAAAGTTAGTATCCAATTGACTTTGAATTTATACAAAGTGTGTAAGGTCATGAGACGAAGAGGCATATTGGTTATTAACCATTTCTGTTAATTACTGCCAGAACAATGGCCCTTGGTCACTTTGAAGAATCATGTGGACGCTCTAGCGGCTAAAGTTAATATAAAATTAAGCACAGTGTTTAAGGTCATGAGACAAACGATCCAAACACATTCTGATTAATCTTAATGGGTTGTTACTCGTAATCAGATTTTCATGTATTGTAAATGTTTTTATTACTGACAAAAGAAAAAATATGTGACAACCCATCGTCTTTTCAATGACCTACTATCAGGGGCCATAATCCAGTAAGTTACTATAAATTTGCACGAATATCATAAGGAATCGAAATCTCTTGCGTACAAGGAGCGACCATTTTGTTGGGCAGTTTCGGTTTGATTTTCCATTTTCACGAAATTCGACCTTAAACGTCAGTAGAATGTGACTAACTTTTTTTGTCCCCCGCCTTTCGAAGAAAGTTGGGGGACTATTAAAATGGGTTCGTCCGTCTGTCTGTCTGTCCGTCTGTCTGTCCGTCACACTTTTTGGGACACAATAACTCTCTTCCTAATTGAGCTAGAATGTTCAAACTTGGTGTATGTGTTTATTAGGTCTATGCCTTGATGGAGTTCGAAGATGAGCATTTTCCGCTTAGGGTAAGCAGAGATAAGCAATTTGATTGGTTGATGCTTTGGGACACGATAACTTTAGTTCTAATTAAGTGAGATTGATGAAACTTGGTGTATAGTTTCATTATAGTAATACCTTGACTAGGTTCGATAATGAGCATTTTCTGCTCAGGGTAAGCAGAGCGATACGCAATTTGATTGGTCGAGACTTTGGAACACAATAACTCTCCTTCTAATTGAGTTAAAATGTTCAAACTTGGTGTATATGCTTATTAGGTCAATGCCTTGATGGAGTTCGAAGATGAGCATTTTCCGCTTAGGGTAAGCAGAGATAAGCAATTTGATTGGTTGATGCTTTGGGACACGATAACTTTAGTTCTAATTAAGTGAGAGTGATGAAACTTGGTGTATAGTTTCATTACAGTAATACCTTGACTAAGTTCGATAATGAGCATTTTCTGCTCAGGGTAAGCAGAGCGATAAGCAATTTGATTGGTCGAGACTTTGGAACACAATAACTCTCCTTCTAATTGAGTTAAAATGTTCAAACTTGGTGTATATGCTTATTAGGTCAATGCCTTGATGGAGTTCGAAGATGAGCATTTTCCGCTTAGGATAGGCAGAGATAAGCAATTTGATTGGTTGATGCTTTGAGACACGATAACTTTAGTTCTAATTAAGTGAGAGTGATGAAACTTGGTGTATAGTTTCATTACAGCAATACCTTGACTAAGATCGATAATGAGCATTTTCTGCTCAGGGTAAACAGAGCGATAAGCAATTTGATTTGCCGAGACTTTGGAACACAATAACTCTCCTTCGAATTGAGTTAAAATGTTCAAAATTGGTGTGTATGCTTATTGGGTCAATGCCTTGATGGAGTTCGAAGATGAGCATTTTTTTTCTTACAGTAGGCAGAGATAAGCAATTTTTGGATGACACTTCGTGTTTAGTTTGATTGGTCGATACGTTTGAAAAAAATAAATGTGCGATTAATTAATATGTGTCATCTATTTATTTTGGGATTTCGGCGGGGGACATCAGCCTCACTGTTGGCTTGTTTGTCATAAATCGAAGAAACATTTTGACGCCTCGAGTCAAAAACTGGTTTTTATGTACAATCAGGGCTATGATCCAGAAAGTTTCGATCCGATATACGTGAATATAGAAAGGAGCGCCAGGCTATTTGGGATATGAACATATTTAAATTTCATCAAAATCGGACAATAATTGCGGCCTCTAACTTAATCATCATTAGGGTGTAATGGTGATATATTTAGAGGCTCCAATCGCGATTTTTGTCGTGCGATCAGGGCCAATAATCCAGTAATTTACGGTCAAATGTGTTCGAATATCGAAGAAAGAGAGACTTTTTTAACATAAACATGTTTCATGTTTAATACAAATCGGATCAAAATTGTGACCTCTAGAGTGTCCACAACCTTGACATAACATACTTGAACACTATTTACGTACATAAAGCGGGCATTTTGTCCGACAGTTCCGGTCCGTTATTGTGTAACGGTGATATTCGTACAATCAGGGGCCATACTCAAGGATGTTGCGGTCCGATCTGCGCGAATATCGAAAGGAAGCGGAATCTTTGGGCTATAAACATACATGTATATCTAAATCGGAAAAACATTGTGCCCTCGAGGGTGTTCACCAGCTAAAAGCTTGATTTTTTGTACAATCAGATGCAAATATCCACAAAGTTTCGATCCGATACATGCCAATATCAAAGGAACAGAGATCTTTTGGAGATAAACCTATATTTCAATTTTCGTCAAAATCGGAGAGTGGCCACAAATAATGGTTGACGTCGGTCCGGGCTGAAAGGGGCGACGACAATATACGCCTACATGGAAATGTGGTCATATGAAGATTGTGATCGGTATAGGGTGGGCCACAAACAAAAATGTGATGGACAGGGGCGGGGAAATATACGTCCACGTGATACCGTGGGCGTATATATAGGACATCAAAACGATTGTCTGCGATATCACCTCGGTGGAAGCGGACGTTAAATAAAGCTATTTCACACACAGATTGCTTCATTAACAAGACAACCAGTCCAGTTCTTCGTGCAACCAGATCGCGGATTACCTATGTGTGTAAAAGCCAAACCAAATGTCCTAGCGTTTACTTTCACCCAATTTCGAGAGCTATCTCTACATTCATGTTTCTAAATAAGAATGAGCATGGCGTGAAACCTGTTCTTCAGCACCCAAAACGTGTGTTTATCTTTTGCAATAATTTGATTGTTCTGTTTGAATTGGACTGTGCCTCGGTTTGAGATGACTGAATTTTTGAAGTTGAGGGTAGATCTTCTAGCTCCAAATATGGGAAAAACATTCAAGTACAGTTCTACTTATTTCGCTTACTTTCTTAACCGATGTTCTTAATGACAAGAGTTTCATGGAAACTGTTCATACCTCTTACCGAAATTTGATTTCCTTATCTACTTGATTATTTTGACAAGTTTGTAGTTGCAAAGTTAACTGAGTTATTTTTTTTCTTAAATTTACACATTTTCCAATTCCCTTAAATTACGTCTTTCCGGAAGTACCCTATTTTCATTCTTATTACTAACCTAAAAGGTTATTGTATAAACATTTATATCTCGACTTTTAGTTTTCAAATGTACTCTCTCTTTCTTGTTCATAACATCGTCTTCTTCATCGTCCTTCAAAACTTCATCAATGACCTTAGACAAGTAATGCCTAGCAGGTGCCATTTTGGCAAATGATCACGTGACCGTTATTGGACAGTTTCATTGGATATCGGACATAGAACATTATAACTAAAAATCTGGCTATTATTAATGAAATAGGACAATTACATTTTGTGATTTACTCGTATAATTATTTAAAATCTGTCCTGGTAATTTGTTTTCTGTTAAACATTGAAGTTCTTTTAAGTACTGGTTATAATAACTACATTTCTTCAATAAGTGGATTTTCCGGCTTGGTTTCTCATTGGCAGTGATGCAGAACAGAGGGCCTGACAGGGACAGCTGTCTAGTCCTTCGAATGGTACGAAAATCAGAGGTCCTGAACATTGGCGTGCAGGTTAAAGATCCCTTGGCAGTTGGAATTCGATATAAGAATAGACCGTAGCGCCGCTGCCCGGGCAAAATTTCCCTTATAGCACACTGTATGGCGTATGCCCGACTTCCATTAGCCCAGGTTAGGTGCAGAAGAGTAGGGCGTTAAACCCCATTTCATTTCATTTCTAAAAGTGGAGATAGAACAATTTAATTCTGGGGTGACGGGTTTGGATTCGATTTTGACGAAACTTGAAATACACGTTTATAACCCAAAGGTCGTGGTTCGTTTCGATATTCGCGAAAATCAGATCGTATGGAATTATGGCCCTTGATATTACGAAAAATCGTATTTTATCTTGTGGTCCAGTTACAGGCTACAATTTTTATCCGATTGAAATATGCTTTTGAATATATCACCTTTATACCCTAATGACGACAACGAATGAGTTCGAATTTGGTAAAAAAAAAGGGACCAAATAGTGTAAATATATGGTATATCGAGGTTGCGGACCCTCTAGAAGTCACAATTTGATCTGATTTGGAAGAAAATATATTTTTATAACCTAAAGATCTTGGTTCTTGTCAATATTAGCGCATATCGGATCGTATAACGTCCCGAATTATGTCCCTTCATTGTACAAAAAATCGCTGTTTGGTTAGCTTGTTTTTCTTTTTATCCATCTCTTGCAAAATGTGGGCTTATCTTACCTGGCAGTCACTGATTATCCGATTTCTATTAAACTTGAAACGTATGTGTATAACCCAAGGATACTGATTTCTTGCATTATCGGACCGTAACTTCCTTGATTTTGGCTCCGATTGTACAAAAAGTTGTGTTTTTAGTATGAGGTTCCTCTCTAGAGATCGCACCTTTTATACGATTAAAAAAAAAAACAAAACCATTTACTTATATTTATATCACCGTTACACCATAATGATAGTTGAGTTGAATTTCATGAAATTCGCAACGAAACTACTGGACAAAATGGCCGCTCCAGGTACGCACATAGTGTAACGTAAGAAATATCAAGATGCTGGACCCTCTTGAGGTCACAATATTTATCCGATTTAGGGTATGTTTATAACCCAAAGATCTCGATTCCAATCGGTACTAGCATATATATTGGACAATAACTTCTTGGATTATAGCCTCGATTATACGAAAAATCGCTTCTTTTTTTAAACCTTGTTTTTGTCCATCTCCTGCAAAATGTGGGCGTATCTTACATGGTAACCGCCTGTTCCTTTAAACATTTGCGTTTATCATTTCAATGTCTTAATTAACTTTTTAACCTGCAATTCACATGCCCACACTTTATCCCTTGCGTTCTGTGCACGTTTATCTCTTTCATAAATTATATTTTTGACTTTGGTTCTTCTTTTATAATTATTTATAATATTTTTTTTGTTTTTTTAGGTGGGGTGGGTATCCCCATGACTATTTTTGGTTTGGTTATTCTTATATTAGTTTTTAATATTTGTTTTGTTGGTGGGGGGGGGGGTACCTCATAACTACCACGACCCCCTCCTGTCTGTTCTGGGTCAGAGACAAAATGTTGATTTTGTAGTTGGCTGTCGTTAGTAGTAGTCAGATTAACGAGTTTTAAGATTGCTTTCATTATTATCGTCGCTACTATCACTTAGAAAGTCACTATCACTGCCTTACACACTGGACCCTTTGTTCCCACTCGGGTGTTCAAGTTACTGATCAACCTGTTTTGTGTTGTTTTAGCACGTACACAGGTGATCATTTGAGGAAAAGTGGGTGTTCATATAAATGAACACCCCAACATACTAACCCGGTGATTGTCAAAACAGACAACCGCGCATCTTCGTGCGTGCACTGTGTATTAGCAATAACAAGAAACACCGCGTTAATTTTAAAAAGATAAATACATGTACATGTAGTTAAAACGACAAATAAATATTTTTTCACAGTAGATTGTGAAATAATAGCATTAGCTAGAAAAGTAACCAACAGTATAAGAAACAAATGCGCGAAACCTAGCGAATTGGGCTAAATTTCTGTTTGAACATTTTTTTTAGATAATTGTCAGCTTGTAAAATACCAATCCTACATCATCACACATGATATTTTTTTTTCGCACATGGATAGTTTGTGGCTGACAATTCGCGAATGTAAAACGTATTCCAGCCAATGCAGCATACCCCATTCGCACGAAATAAATATTCCAGTGAATAAGGGGTGTTGCATATTTTTTCTTTTGTCGATAAGGAGAGAGACAAATGGGATTTAACGTTCACTCGACGTAGGGGTCTTTAGCAGCCGGAGGAAACCGGAGGCCCTACACCTTGTCACGTACCACCGAGGAATCGAAACCACACCAGTTGACTGAATGGCAGACCTTATGACACAACGCGCAAGCGCTAACCATTCGGACATTTATCCATATACCAATCCAACTTTCTTAAAATTGTTTTTCAAAAACCTGACATTTGAATAATCTGATTTGTATGCATCGTAAATATACCGGTATACACATATTCAGTTATTTACCCACTCCCCGATTTGCTGAGTAAACAACAATATATGACGTGCAAAATAAAGCATATTGATACCTGTTATAGACGAATTGGTAAAACAATTGTGTGTGATAAAAGGTCTGTGAAAATAATGCGTCTCTCTCGTATTCGTCCATTTTCATTCACTCGTTCAACTTCTCACACAAAGAATCCATTGTGTAAGTCAGTTATCAACCTTGACCTCGGGGTCAAGTTAGATAAACACCCGCGCCCGTGCATTGAACACTTCGAACGCTGCGCGTTCTCAGTGTACAACTTTGCACGAGCTCGGGTGTTCATCTAACTTGAACCCCTCTGTCTCAGTTGATAACCCTTACGTAATCAACACTATTCCAGTTCTCGTTATCAATTTCAAGTATTCTAGCCATTGTTTAGTCTACTGTTACAAGTCTGTGTGCCATTCATATTCGTAAACAATAGTTATTTTCAGGAATATTTGTGTCAACGTCTGCCAGCGAGAGGGGAAACGCCTCACTGCAGACGACACATTGTAACGCGTGTTCTAATTGGTGTAGACTTTAAGGCATTCTAAGTGTGTCATACCAGTTATTACCATGGGGAAAGCCCTTGCTCCACACAACAAAATGTCATCAATAATTTTCTTGTTATCTCCCTTTTGAAAATAAAGACAGATTTTTAATTTTGCCTTATTTGAAAATATCTATCAATAGAAGTCGTCTATTAACTTTTTGAATTACCCTTGACATGTTACATTGAACCGGAATTGTCATATATCTCTTTTAATCCAGATGGAATTAGACGATAAAAATGAAACTATATTAGATATTTCAAGATAGAAATGGAAATATTTTACAAGATAGAAATGGAAATATAGAAACCGATGATTCAACCCTAACAAAATTAGATGTCACTTAGGCAAGAGAAAGAAAAGAAAAAATATCAAAAGAAAGATAAAAGTAAATGGAAAGGGAATAAAGATAAGATAAGGAGAGTTAAAGGACTCCAATACCAGACAAAGGAGAGCTCAGTTATGAGACAAAGATCGGATTGAAATGCAATTTTGCATTCTGTCAGGTCATGGAAGTGGGTTCAAGAAGAAATTTTTCGTGGACGTAAATCGTGTCAGGTATGTAAGCCGATTTTTTGCTCCACGTTAGGGGTATCAGATAAAAGACTTTCAAGTTAGGCTTGCCCCATCAACAACATATTCCTGAAGCAATGGCCCGAGAAATCCCTCTCTGGTCATTGATGGATTGGCTTTTGATACTTGAACTTTTGAGGGCGTTTGTCTATTCTTCCTGTTCAATCAAATCTATCACCTGAGTACAGCAACATGACAGTCCTACGTTTAATCTGGGTCTTCCCTAAAACTTAAGACAGTGATTTAAGGTATTAAAAACGGCGAAGGTATGTTCGTTTCCAAACAGTATTGTTTACATTTTATGCGATTTGATAGCCTCGTTTGTCACGCAATTAGTTTTACTGCAATATCCTGGTTAATTGGGTATAATAAAATCGTGAGTCATGACGTAACGTTATGTTAACATATTTGGTTCAATTTGGCGTTCTGTCTTAAGGGTAATGCTTTTGTAACGCTGTTAGCTATTGGTTGTTAATCTGACTATTGACCAATGATAATGTAGAACAATAATTTTCTCTTTTTACAGCAGTGAGTAGTGGAATTAGGTCTAATCAAACGAAACACTGCGTGGGGTATGAATTGACAGCCGTGAAGAACATGTTGACCCCACTGGCCCTAACACATCTTTGGAAGTAATCCCGAAGAAAGCATAGACGTGGTAGACAAACCACCAAGAGCAGCAAAAAATAAAACTAAAGAATTTGATCTAGAATTTTTAAATCAGTTTCTGTCCTCACTTTACAATAGAATCTAACTTATATGGCAGGGTTGCCTATGCGAACAGGAGGTTTCTGAAGCCTGGTTCTTCAGTTCTAAATAGCTACCGGGAGTATGTATAATCTGCTATAGCAAAAGATAACCATGCCCTAAGTTACCAAATTTTTCATTGTATTTTTTCTTACAAATCTAGATATTCTGTATTTGTTCCCAGAAAAGACCATTGTGGCGCATGTATTGGTTTCAAGCACCAAAATATAGAAGCATCCGTAAATAATAACCACGTCCTCGCAAAAGATGGTGTTAGGAATAAGAAGGGAGATGACGTACATAGCAGTTCTAAAGAAGAAATTCTGGTATCTGTGTGGTCCATGGATTTACAAGCCATTCTCTTATACCCTAAACTGACGCAAGCTGTATGTATTGCAAAACAATACTGAAAACGCACAACCTTACTCTACACAACATGAATACACGTGATGGTTACAACTATGTACGGGAGGCATCCAATTGTGACCTATCCAGTGATGCATCTGCCTGGTTCCAACACGCACATTTAAAGCATCATTATTTTGGAAAAATGCATTTGGTCGGATGGCTGTGGGTACCAAAATGGATATCTAGTGCACATTGTCATCTCGCACATAAATGAGAATCGCCACAATTCAGAAATTCGTGGTTGCTGGGCACAATACAATTAAGGAAAATAGTCCACCCTATTTAATCCCAAGGGATTATGCTCGCATTATGCAGGTCGCAAGACAAGCCTAGGCCATACATTGATAGACATGTTAACCATACTTATTATATTATATGTAACGTTCCAACTCTATATAACCCTATGTTAAGGCATGGTCTCATTAAACATCTTTATTCAATATGTACTTTATAAGCTACACATGATTTTTGTTTAACACTCGGCAGAACTTCGTGACTTCAAAGGAAATATGCAGTGCAGTTACAGATACTATAATTTTATAAGTAAACAATACCTTATATGATGATCACTCCCGGCCTTCTTCCCTAATTATGGGGGCTTTATAAGCAGAAATGTACTTACAGTTAGCAGACAACCAGAGACCACCATATGGACTCGCCCGCGTGTGGATTTGATATGTTTAGATCTGTTCCCGATGTAGTCTAGTCCTCGACGTAGCAATAGTTCCAGTATAGTGTAGTTTGTTTCTGTAATGTTGCTGTAGGCCTATTTATGTATCTGTTTGATAATCTGTTCCTGATGTAAATAAATCCCATATATACTAAATTGATTCTGTTATCATTAACAATAGTGTTGCACATACTCCCCGCCCCCACTCTTTTTTCCGGGGTTTGAAACTTTGTAGACGCATCAACATGTTGTAGTGGTTGTACGCAGGACGTGCCTTGTTTTTTAAAATTACAATCCGATATTTATCTTGTACATAGATCCGTCAAAATTTAAAACTAACTACTGTCTGAACCGTAGTAAATTATAAATGGATTTTTTCGATTATGAACAAACTGCTCTACTTTAGTTATTATAAACTTACCTGTGTGTTTGAAATCAACTCCCGTTAAATAAAATCCATTGCACAACGAAATATCCCAAAGAATAAAAAAAGTTCTCTCTTGAAAAATTGAAATCCCACAAATCCAATATGCAAGCTTGTTACGTCACTCTTCGGGAGATATCATTTCGTATTAGGGCTGACAGCATAGGAAAAGAAATGGTTTTCGGCACTTTCACAACAATTCAAGTTTGGTTTATGAATAAGCTGTACGTCTCGGCTCGGCATTGAGTTTGAGCGCTCACGCACATAACAGCCCGCATTCCTTTATTTTTTCACCATCTTAATCATTTGATTAGCAACACGGATGCGGCACAAAAACACCTACATTAGTTTTACGGGCCTTAAATATTACCTGCTTAAAATGTTACTGAAGCAATACACTCAGGGGATGCTCGATTCACAGTCCAGAACGTCCCGAATCGACAGAATTACAATCGAGTGACGCGGAATTCAGTCCTGTCACAGTTCTGCCAGTCCCGACAACTGAGGTGGAATGAGTAGAATCGTGACGTATTCCTAGGTAAAAAATATGTTTCAGCTGTCATGATTGGTTGAGATATTTTTTATACAGTCGACGCATGCGTTGTACTCCGAAATTCTCCTTTTCACTCGATTGACACCAGTTTTGGAATTTAATTCCGGAACTGTGAATCGAGCATCGCCTATAGAGACTTCGGAGGTGAGCTTCATGGTCCTTGTTAAATTATTCATAACATAAATATTTGTAGTTTATATATAACTTCATTTTAATGAGTAACCGTCCAATCGGTGATATTTTCATTGTGAATAAAGTTTGATTGACTGGCGATGAATGGTTTCGATATAAATCTCCTATGTAATTGCCTTCAATTTATATTTTTCATCGCCCAAACTCGAACGATCGTAATAATCGCGCTTTGTTTTGATTACAACACGTGATTTACAAACATCTATCAAAACTAAACCACCCTCGCAACAGCTGAAGTGGTTTCATCCAATACGTGACGGAAGCATTGTTGTCTTCCACTCTGTCGAAATTACAAGTAAATACTCAAATTTTTCCAGAGAGAACTCGTTTATTCGTTGGGATATTTCGTTGTGCAATGGGAGTTGGGTTTCATAGTCATACACACAGGTAGGTTTGTAATAACCAATGTTAAGTAGTTTGTTCATAACCGAAGAAATATGTTTATAACTTACCACGGTTCAGACAATTGTAAACTATGTCAATAGTTTGAATAACTACTAAAAACCACGTGTGTATGACTATTAACAACCGCGTGTATCTTTATGACTAGAGACATAATACTGTAAGGTCAACTCGTACCACAATACACGTATTTATTTATTTAAGATATTTAGCGTACATGTGATATTGAATGTGTAAAGCATAATCAAAACATTTCGCAATAGTAATCACCCGATTTTCCTATCATTGTCATAAGGATTACTATATATAGATATGACCAGACTTCAAGTGATATCATTACTGCTGATATTGCATTACACTTACAGCTTCTAATATCAATCAAAGTACATATGAAAACTCTAATTTTGATTAAGGTACCTTGCATAAAACAAACATGTTTCTCCAATTTCTAATAAATAGATATGTTTTATTTTACAACATGTCCTCAAGTTCCAATAGGAACTAACAATATTTGCGAGTATATACATGAACTACAATGACAATTTTCGATGGCTGTTAAATATATATAGAAACTTGTTTAATAAATTTATGTTTCAAAATTTGGTTATTGTGTGTTGTAAGTATTGTGTGCCTGAAAATTTAAACATGAAGTCTGCATGTTGTTTAATTGTTACACATTCTTGTAAAATTTTTTTGTTGGTTTCTTTTGTTATACAATGAAAACAAATTATTTAAATTAAATTCAATAAAAAAAAAGATTCAAACTAAACGCGTTATTGTCAAAGTTACATGTTTACCAATAGTAACTCAATAAATGCTGTTGTTATATCTCAAGGCTCTTCCGTCCATTCAATAGCACCTTTAAAAAGATGATCCAAGACCTTTGGAAGCTAACATGGACTCTATGAGAAGGAGAATTAGTAAACAGATCGAGTGAAAAGATCATGTGTAATCATAACATTTGTGGCTAAAGGAGATTTGCGAAGGAGGGCCATGGGTAAAATTACAATGTGAAATCAATCACGTGATTCGGTCAAGGCGCTATAAAAGATATTTCACGTGGTCCATGTTCAGCACATTGGATTTCAAGCGTCTTGTAGTAATTTTCTGCAATCGCCTTAACGTTAAGATAATTATGCTGTTCTTGGTAGTCGCCGTCCTGTTTGGATTCACAACAGCTGAGCCAACACAGCCAGGGTGTTGTGTTCCACCTCAATGGGAAGGTGTCGAAGGAAGCATTATCGGGATGGTACGAGGTGGTGCCTCATCAGTAACTGATGTAAGTATTTATGGGGGCGAAATGGGTTTTAACGTCCACTCGACACAAACTAGGTCATTTCGGAACTAACATATGGCTTTAATTTTATTTCAATAATTTGCTTGCGCGTAGGGGTCTTTAGCAGTGGGAGGAAACCGGAGTACCCGGAGGAAACCCACGAAGTTGGACAGGCGACTCTACTCCTTGCCAATACATTTTGAATAAGTATTTTTATACATTGATATATTTTCATACGCCCACATTTTCATGTGGACGTATATTGTCGTCAATCGGGATGTCCACAATTTGTTGACATTCTACAGGTAACAATTTGTATGCTATTTTGACGAAATATTAAATATAGGATTATCTCCCAAATATCTCGGTTCCTTTCGTAACCTCATGGATTATGGCACCTAGTGGTACGATAATTCACGTTTTAGCTTGTGGGCTCTAGACGCACTTGTTAACCGATTTTGATATAACCCTGCGATTTCGGTTCATCGGTCTGTAACTGCCTGAGTTATGACACCTGATTAAGCAGATTTTTCCAAATTAAAAACAAAACCATCATTATGACGGTTAAGTTCGAAGTTCGTGGACCCTCTAGTGCTCACAATGTCTGATTTTGATTGAACTTAAAATATATGGCTATATCCCAAAGATCTCAGCTCCTTGAGATATTCTCACATATCAGACAATAATTTCCTGGATTATGGCCGCTGGTTGTACTGTACGAAAAACCGGATTTTTGAACTTAAAATATATGGTTATATCCCAAAGATCTCAGCTCCTTGAGATTTCCTGGATTATGGCCGCTGGTTGTACTGTACGAAAAACCGGATTTTTTTTTAACTTGTTCTCTATCCATCTTTTGCAAAATGTAAGCCTAGTTTGCCTGACAACCACTGATTATATTTTTATATATTAAAAGATAAGAGGAGGCACGGGTAAAGGTATATCCAGGGTTCACATAAGACTAATTATGTAAACTGTTTCCAATGATACGATATAAATTATGACTGTACCCTGTAACTGTGATGACTTTGTAAATAGGCGGGGTATTTCAAGAGACAACGTATAGTCGCACCGATGGGACCAAACACAGGTGTCCCGTGTATATACTGACATGCACGTAAAAGAATTCTATAAAAGACTAGGCCTTGAGCAACTGTGAGGGAAAAATTTCACTCGTAGTGTACATTGTATATGGCGTAAGCACGTCTTCATTCGCCCAGACGGCACAGTAGACCGTTGAACACCATTTCTTGTGGAATTTTGAATATTTACGGATTGCTATTGGCGTTCACAAAAAGCGGGGGTGGGGGGAATTGGGTTTAACGTCCACTCGACACAAACTATGTCATTTTGGGATTTACTAAACATACCCAAACCCTAAACCCTCGATCAAATCACTAGCCTGCAATTTTTCGTGGATTATGATCCGATTTACTGCAAAGCTTTCCGTCTCTATTTAATTATTAAATGGATAATCGAGACTATGCTTTTTAGTTATAATGACCGAGGCTAGGCGGAAATTTCACTTGCTTAATTTTCGGTTCATAGTTGATCAATTTGACTGTTTGGTTTTTTGTTTTGTTTTTTTTTAGCAAATTGCCTTTACATTATCCAGTTTTATTTATTATAACGAGAGCTGCCAACACGTTATCTAATCTCCCATAATGTATCTTTAAGAAACGAAGTCCAATGTATCACCCAATGGCATGCAAATAAACGAATCTTGTAAATTTTGTCTTTTTTAAATTTCAGGCTCAAACATTAATATCATATGATGAAACAAACCAGATGATATCGGCCAACACATACACTGAAACTGCTGGACAAAAAATTAATATTAAGATCCTACAGGACTTTAACAAGGTAATGGTGTCTATAAATAAGTCTTATATCGTCACGAAAGTTGAATTCTGTGCTAATTCTATGCTAATTATGACTATCGTTTTGGCCACATCCATCAATTGTGCATCATACACAGTGTCAGCTAACAAGCGTGACGTGCATATGTTAGCTCGTGTATTGCTAACATGTTACCCCCTAACGACAGCGCGGGCCCATGCACCGTGTGGCATAGTAAAGCTCGGTTCATACTACATCCGTATCTGTAAATCCGTGCGTGGATACCTACTGGTATACCTTAGTCATTTTTAGAGAAAGGGTTGAAATAGAATCCGGCGCGTATTGCGCACAAAAACAACTGCGTCCGTTAAGCCAGATGGATTTTTGTAAAGTGCGTCCGGCATTTCGGCTAGTGAGCCGAGCTTTAGCCAATCAGCGAGTACTTTCCCCTTATTACATCATCTCCCAAAATAGAAACTCGATCTATTCCAAGAAAAGTCTGGCCTTGTGAAGAACACAACACGGACAACACAGAGGAAATAATCATCCTTGTGGAGAGAAATCCCATACTATATGACAAAACATTTGATCTTTGGTCCACAAATACAAAAGAAAGACTTCCTCTGTGCCACTGTCAGACTCCATGATTGCAGATGACAATATGTTATCTCTGACAGACAATTCAGCCTTGAAAGCCGGAGGTTTTCTATTTGAACGGCAAAACGTGGATACATTTATGGATACGGATGTAGTATGAACAGAGCTTAATACATAATGCGAGCTATGTTAAAAATTTACAGATTATCAAAATTATTACCTTATAAGTATCTTTTGGAAAGAATTATAATTATATCCTGGGAGTTGAAATAGAAAATCATATATTTCAGATAGCAATTGCTACTGCCCAATGCAATATACTGTACTTTTCTCTTTTTAAAGGGTATGCAATATATGATAAATGTCGACCAGAAAACATATACAGGAACACCCATGTCGGGACCATTCACAAAAGTTTTTCTACGAGCTTAATACATAATGCGAGCTATGTTAAAAATTTACAGATTATCAAAATTATTACCTTATAAGTATCTTTTGGAAAGAATTATAATTATATCCTGGGAGTTGAAATAGAAAATCATATATTTCAGATAGCAATTGCTTATGCCCAATGCAATATACTGTACTTTTCTCTTTTTAAAGGGTATGCAATATATGATAAATGTCGACCAGAAAACATGTACAGGAACACCCATGTCGGGACCATTCGCAAAAGTCTGTCTACCAGGTGGGCATAACAACATATTTGTACACTTATGGATGTTTAATCTGTAATCAACGGTACAAAAGTTCGACACAAATGGTTAATTCCATGCTACGTCCCTGCAAAGCGTGCGTTAGAGCCAGTGGAGGACACACTGACATCTGTGTCGTACTTTTGGTTTTGATCCCCCTGACTGTTTCCGTTGATTACAGATTAAATATCTATAAGTGTACAAATGTGTTGTTATTGATGTGTTCCCATTTGAATATTGTTCACAATAAATAAGATATGTTGACAGGATCATTTTGTTATACGAAAAACTAAGTGATGCGTTTTCTATGGCGCTCAGTATATAAACCTTTTGACGGTTTGCCAGCATCCGGAATAGTCTTTTAATGCGGTAAAATTACATTTTCTGATATGTTATTCTACACTTGCATGATAACTCAATACTTGATCTTAATCCCACGTAAACTTATTTATTTAGGTTATGTTTTAGTCAATCCCGTTGTTAATTGTTAATAATTTAAAACATCATAAAAAAATGAACTTAATTGTTGTATGTTTACGGCTGTTTTATTTAAAGCAATGCCGCTAAATTGTTGTGTTTTTTTTTTCTTTCAGCTGATGCTGAACTTCTAGGAAAGATTTATTTTGGTATTGGAGACAATATATTTGACGCCCTTTCTTTCAGGACAGTAGTTAATAACACGAGAGTCACTGTAGTTGCTACCCGTGAGGATTGTATTCCTGTATTGGAAACCCTTACAGGGAATATCAGTGGAGGTAATCTAAGTTGGTTATTAAATGTTCGGTGTCTAATTTGAAATAGCTACATTATGTTGAATACGTATAATTTTTGGTCTTAACTTAGTATTTAATACATTTATAGCAATTACTCACTATTCTTTAGACCCATATCGATAATATCTCTTGTTTAAACTCTTTCCCCAAATGGAATTGTTCTAAACCCCCTTACTCATGGTCATTTTCCATAATGGTATGTATCTACCTTTACGCACATTATAATAATATGTATGTAGTATTTCTCTGATCTCGGCTTCTTGACATTCTCCTAATGTTTCACATGGGCTCCAATAGGACAATAGCATTATCCCCCAGGGGTTCACATCTTATTGAGGTCTTAAAGGAGCTAAATCGCTAATATTTGGGACAAAGTAATTGAAGAAAATGGGTTGCAACGCATATAAAAATGTATTAAGAATGTATTTAAACTGATAGTCACCAACCTTAATGATTATACCAATCTATTGAACATTCCTTACGAATCAGTTTGAAGTAGGGCATTTTATTTTCTTCGAGTCCATTCCATGTTAAATGTCAATCTGAAATTATCCTATGGTTATATATTCAAAACAATATGTTTATCGTTAGGCCACTTTTCATTGTTTGATTGTTGGAATCTGGCGAGTCCAAATGATATGACTTGTGGTTTTTGTGGAGTTCGCCCTTTGTATTTTGACTATTGGTTTGTTACGATTTTTTTTTTTACTTTTTTCTTCTAGCGCCAACAATGGATACCATTGGCTTTGTCAACCTGACAAAAGGAATCAAGGATCCATCTGTCTTCAATGTACCATCTTTCTGTACACAGGTAAGTCTATTACAGGATTAAATTTGCCCAAATTGACCATTTAACGTTTAATTAAGAACAAATTAATACAGACTTGAACAGAAATACCCGCATTTGGATCAATCGCATTAAAAAAGGGTCCATCAAAAGAGTTTTTAAACACAGATTCTACAAGTGTCCTTTTTTCTTAAAAAAAATATGACTAGAATAGCCATGATTCGTGAAATACCGTTCCATTTTAATCACATTTGATGTGGTTAATCAGAGCCTATTTTTCGGTGAGCGAAAACCATGCTCTCAGAAAGTTAGAATTTGGGCAAGAAGGCGCGCCAGGCATCACTGAAAGGGGGCCAATCAATGTACCAAATCAATATGCTATACCCAGGGTGGATCTAGGGGCACAATAACTCTGTGTAATTGAGATAGAATGTTCCGGTATAGATTCATTATAATACCTTTGACTAAGCTCTATGATGGGAATTTTCTGACGAGGCAAAGTAGCTATAAGAAATTCAACAAATCAAGAATTTGGAACATAATTGAGGTAGAATGGTTAAACTTGATGTAGATGTTCAAACGCCTTGACAGAGTTCATTTCCCGCTAAAACTAACCCGAGCTCAGCAATTTCATTGGTTAATGCTAACTAAAGACGTCGTAAGGCCGAAAGATTTTGGTAAATGTAATTGAAATATAGATTGTCCCATCCAAATCGATTTTTTGGAATATAATCCTGAGCGCTGAATTTAAAAATGTACATATCTAAATGTATATTTACTTTATCTAATTGCAGCACAAGCCAACTGGATTTGACAAAATTCATCAGAAAAGAGGCGTTCTAGTATTTTAATACAACTGAAGAATGCAAACCTTTGTTAGCTATATGAATGAACTTCCCAATAAATACTTACTGATCTGTTTTGAATGTTTATCATTAGTGTATGTGTCGCTTTACTGAAAGAATACATTTTGGCAGCACCAGTTTTGATTTTCACTTTCAACAACTTATCAAATATGATACAAAGTAAGACCCGCATTTGTTGACACGTGGCCTTGTCATTGTGGCTTTGGTGTATGGATACATAGCAAATTTAACCGTACATAGGCATATGTTTGAGCATTTTATGTTTTAATCATAGTGTATTCTGCTCCAAATTTGCGGGGGATCGTGGGGGCTAAGTGGGTAAGACGCTGAATCGCTAGTCTTAAGGTCGGGTGTTCGATCCCTGCACTGACCGAGAAAGTTTATCCATATTTTCCGGCGTGGTTCTCCCTTGTCAGTCAGTGATGTAGGGCGGGGGGGGGGGGGCTGATAAAGACTGCTGTCTAGTCGTTGGGATGGGACGAAAAACCGAAGTCCCGTGTACACATTGGCTTGACAGTTGGAATTCGATATAAGATTAGATCGTAGTGCCGCTGTCCCAGCATATTTCCTCCATAAGATACTGTATGGTGTAAGCCCGTCTTAATTAGCTCAGTTAGGAGCAAAACAGTAGTTTGTTAAACCCCATTTCATTTCATTTCATTTCCACATTTGCAAGCCTGAAAATAGTGTACAAATTTGGGGCTTTAAAAAGCCTTACATTTATGTCGCGAATCCTAATAGTGCACTGTTACTGGTAAATCAGATCCTATATCTGTTGGAATATTTAATTATTTGAAATAATGCAAGTGGTGGGGGCTAGTGTGACCCTATGATCATATGAATCAAAATATGCCTAAATACCCAAAGACGTTAAATATACTCATGCTGTGTGGTTTTAGATCTATCTAAGTTAGGCACTTGAAGGAAGATTGACATATATTGCAGTTTGTAAATCATGTTTTAAAAAAAAATTCGAAGAAAAAAAGCGCGTGCGCGCTGTATCATAGGACCTGACATTGAGTCAACTGTCGTTGTTTCGTTTTCCCTGTTGTTCCTGACAATGAGTGGGGTTGCGTGTTCAATCTCGTGGGCAACAGTAGTGTGGGCAGTCAGGGCATCCAGCAGCCTCATGTCGAAACATGCCATTAAATTAGAATGTGGGTATTACTAGTTAGACTGGACTAAGACTAGTAATTATCTCCCCTTATTTCACGAATGTAGTGCCAGTTATAAATAGACAATTCTCCCTTAATATTTTTCTCACATCTTCCTGCATTTTTCGGATGAATTTTTGGTCTAGAATTGGAGAAAAGGGACCAAATTTGCAATTTTATAGCAGTTTGTGGTAATACAGAGGATTTCACAGCGGAGGGATAGGGGGTGTAAAGTGTCTTTCTGCAGAGCGATCATTGTGAGATTTTCACCCCAGTCAACATCAATTCCCTGTTGCAAAAAACGAAACGACCAACCCTTAACAATTGTGATGAGGAGATTGTCAAATGTGGTCCCCATTGTGTCTATATAAAGATTGGGACCAACGGAAAGTTGAGCCAAAAGTTACAGCCTATGATGTAACAGCCATTTAACATTGAAGTAAATGCGCAAATAATTGCTAGCCGGACTCCTGTGTCAAAGTGAAGTTACATCCCTTGGCATTTGTATTTCTTCGCGGATGACATCTACGTACCTTACCTTATCGCTTTACAAAAATACTGTCAGCAAAGGATATGCGGTGGTAGTCGGCACAGATGCAGCATTTCATTGCCACCAGTTTGATTTCGGTTCTGGTGTACAGATATTTATTTTTGGTGGCAGTGTCCACACATTATTCTCGGATTAACACAAACTTTCTTGAGATTTCAATTTTCAGCGATGTAGAGGAGTTTTTTTTGCACTGTCACTGTACACTTTGGTATCAAATGCAAATGTAACGTGCCTATATTAGAAATAACCCTTATAGCTTTATTGCTAATAGAGCCCCCATTAGATACCTTTGATCTTATTAATAGCCACATAAATCTTTAATTTCGTTAAAATCCAAAACTAGTGTTCCAATTGTTACAGTTACAGTAAAAAACCACTGAATTTTGCAGTCGACCATGTTATTCCTTTTAGAGACTAATTGCATGTGTACAAGATTCGCACTTCTTTAGCATGATCATAAGAAGCTGCCAGATTTGTATTCCAAGTGTCCCAACATACTAGAACTGATGTAATAAATATAAGCTACTGGGTAAAATGCTTGAAATAAATCACCCTCATAAAAAATGTGAATTTGCTAAATTCACCTTTGTTCTTTGTGACCCCGGGGGTCAAAAGGTGAAATTTTCCGTTATAGCACGAAGAAGAATTAAAGCAATAAATGTTAGCGTAAAATATAAAAACCTAAAGCGAAACCTGTTCTAAGTAATAAAAGGAACATTTAAAATGTATCTTTAGGTGGTCTTAGCATCGAACTTTTACTTTGGAACGCCGAAAAAGATCTTGCATAACAGAATCAAAACATCAAAATACGTAAACACTGCCAAATCACAATATCTCCGAATTAGTTTTACAACGAATGCTATACATAACGAGACTAGTCTGAAACCAGTGGTCTGAAGTGCGCAAACGTGGGAAGGGACTGAGATCTTTTGGACAAAATGTCACGATAAGGGAAAACCATGTGTTAAACAATTAATGTAATATGTTTCGGTCTAATTTTGTCATTAAACATTCATTGTACCGTCTATAAGAGAAGACGATTTATCATTCTGCATGAGGCTCCTTTTCTTCTTTTTTCTCGTCAGATTTGATATAATGTTTTGTATAGCGGTATGTTATAGCAGCACACATCACACACCCATAACAATTTGTCGTTGAGCGAAGGCGGTCCCTGGAATACGAAAACATGCATTTAAATTGGTAAATACTGCACTATGTGATATCTCAATACTGCTGCAATAGCGATATTGTTCATATATTCACCCGTTGGTCATCCGGTTAGTGTGTCTATTACCCCCATTTCACTGGGCCACGGAAGACTTGCGGAAGGAAATTCGCAAGTGTACCGCAAAGTCCGCAAGTCTTTCCTCTCACACCGTCTGGCTCTGCCAGCAAGCGCAGTGAATCCGTAGTCCTTCATCGTCGTCCACAGACTTTTACGAGCCCAAATTGTTCCGCAAACGTTCCTTTAAATATCGTTTGCGGAAAAATTTTCCGTGCTCTTCCACGATTAAACCGGGATCGATCCGAGAGTCTTCCGCTGTTATTCCGTATACAAACGAAGTTGTCGCAAGTGGTCCGTATGTATACCACCGGCATTCCGTCACTTTCCGCGGGTGTTAAATGGTTACAGATGACCTTCGTTCATGTAAGGAAGAATACAGAAGACCTTCGCCTGTGAAAGGAAAGCGCGGTATATCACGGAATGTTTACGGAAAAGATGCGAATGAGACGCACAACAAGAACGAGGGATAGCCGGTCTGACGACAGATTAGTTATGGATTAGGCGCGGTTAATATACGGGTCATTTGCGTACTGCATGTGGTACGCGAGGACTACTTGCAGAAGCGGCGAATCAATCGCGGTTTGATTGCGGACATCCCGCCGAAAAATATTTCAGGGTATAAACCACTAGTTACACCACGGATTAAAATAGCTATAATCTGTCAATGACAGCGTGTCAAGATACCTATTGGGGACAGAAGAGAACATGCCGGGAATTGATATATTATATGAATGTAGTAGGGTAATTATAAATAGATGTTACCAACTATGTTCACCTGAATAAATGAAATGAAATGGGGTTTAACGTCCTACTCTTTTGCACCTAACCTGGGCTAATGGAAGACGGGACACCTGAATAAGGATATACATATTCACTTATCTAGTTAAAGCTATTTAATAGAAACAATAAATACGTACGTGAACCATTCGAGAGCCATGATTAAACCTATATTAGCAGGAGGCACACCCATTGAAGACATTATTATTATCAATGTAACAATACTAGCACTTGGAATTGCTGGTATAGCTAATGAACCAACAAATGCTAAAACCCTGTAAAACATTGTAATGGTTTTTATAAATACAACACAATATACAGTCAGTCTTAAACGATGTTGCTTTGTTCATAAATGCAAAATTTTTCTCGTGTTCTTATTTTTGCAATGTACGTGTTTCCATAGTTATGCATAGACAAACGCACGCGAATTGAAAAGTAAACTTCACTTCTGACGACACTGATTGGTTTGGACACTAATGTATTTTAGGAACAATTTCATAATAATTACAGTCTTTTGAACAATTGTACTTTGCTTTATAATTGCAAATTCTTGTAGAAACTCCCCCACTTCCCCTTTTTATGACATTTCCAGTCGGTGTTGAACCTCATTTAAATATGTTAGATACAAATCTTACCCAATCATAATGACATTTCCGGTATGAATATTCCCTGTGATTTCACAAATATGTATTGACGTCACACAAATAAAGAGGGCGCTACCATCACGATTCAGTGCAGCAGCTAATGGAAGAACAAATCGGGAAACTTTTGGGTCAACTTTGTTTTTGTTTTCAACACACTTTATCATATCCGGAATAGCAATGGCCCTTAAAGTATACAATTATTTAAACAATGATTTAATTAAATAACCCCCCAAAAAATAGACAAAAAAATCTTTAAAACTGTCTGGGATTGACAACGCGTGGTAACATGGTATAACACTGCGGTGTCTGAGCTTAATCAACAAATTTACATGATGTGATTACCATTTATGAAATTTAGAGGTATAACCAAACTGTGTTAACCAACGAATCCTTATATAAAGTAGTAGAGAGCGTGGGTGTATATTTATAATTAATGGTCGAGGTCTAACCTTTAGCAGTCAAAGATAGTGGGGAAAATAGAAACTCACCCAAAGATTTTAATAAAAATGAAATGGGGTTTAACGTCATACTCTTTTGCACCTAACCTGGGCTAATGGAAGACGGGCATACGCCATACAGTGTGCTATGAGGGAAATTTTGCCCGGGCTACGGCCTACTCTTATATCGAATTCCAACTGCCAAGGGATCTTTTACGTGCACTCCAATGTGTACACGGGACCTCGGTTTTTTGTCCCATCCGAACAACTATAAAGATTTTAATAACAAAAGAGCAACAAAAAATTGTTAACTCATGGCGTAAATTACATACGGGTACAAGTCAAGCACATTTGATCACACGGGTCAAATACACCATACAGTAGAAACATCATCACACGCAACTCCCACAGCTGCAATTATGTTAAATGAATGGCCAGGTATACACTATCCGACACATTAGGCTGTAGCAGATATGCTACAGCGATCAACAATATTCTGATGGCGACCATAAAACTTTTAAAATGCAGGCTTTAATCTGGGTGTTAAATTTAGATGCTTGCCATGGAGCTAGTCACTTTAATAAGTACATGCTCTGGCATATATAGCTGCTGATTGGGATTTTGTTGTTGCATGGCTTATATTATGTGAGGAATTAACTATGGAAAATCGAAGACGCCACACAATATATATAGTCGACGTACGAAAAGCTACCCCGTACAGGGGTATCATAAATCTCCCAACTCGTCAGGAAAGGATTTCTTTAACTACTTAGGATTTTCGATATCTTAGAATGAATGAGCAATTATGTATTGGAAGAAATGAAAACTTTGTTGAATGGATTCAAACTTACGTGCTTAATGTCACAAATGTAGTCATTATTGCTTTAACTGCCGTCAGTTGGAATTTATATGGATTCTTTCTTACGGTAATGAAGTACATTAAGGGCATGAACATGAAATCGTAGACAAATACAGCAACGGTCAGTGTAAGCAGGAACATTCCTAAACTGGTAAAACTGGTAACAATACTACTTGCCTTGGCTATAGCATGAGCTATTAAACTAGCTACACCAATAGGGGTATACCTAGAAGCAAGCAAAATATAGTGTCACATACTTTGTTACATTTATTAAACATATGATGTAGTCAATTTTCCTTAAAACTCGAGATATAAAAACATGCTGATGCCGTTCTATGCATATACATGGCATCCTATTTGAATTACACCGAATCAATACCTCACAACTCTGTCTTACCAGATTATCCACCCTAAAACTAAGCTGATCACCGTTTCTGTTGCTTTAAAGAATTTGATAAAAGGCTCTGTAGCTTGTTTATTTCTACCGGCCGCCATACCAAACAGCGCGCACAAGATAATTAGACCTAAAACAAAAACATAATCATCATTCAACTATAGCGGTTAGTAAAGTCGAACGGAAACCCCTAAAAGAACACGATCTCTTTAATTTTGGTCAAAATACAATATTGTCAGTATTATGCGTTGATTAGTTTTATTACATGAAAATCTTTGATTTTAACAATTTTACGCAGAATTAATTGGCCAGTAGCAAACAGTGGACAAAATAGATATTCAAAATGCAGATATTCTTTATATAGTAGCGTGAGTTTCTTACACCGAGAAGGTCTTTGACGTGCAACCCCAGTTTGAATATCAAACTTACCAAGAATGTTTGTGCCTTGTATAGTACCAACACTTTTAGTAAAAACGTCGGTGGTTGTATTAACCAGTATACCAGATACATTCTCAACACTTGGTAATTGTTTAATTTTATACTTCGTCTGAGATTTCTGGAACGTAGATCCAACAATATTGTCCGGAAACAGATTTCTGAAATGGTGGCAAGACATATTGAACAGAATTGTCTCTATCTTTAAATTCTACAGAGGATGGAATGTGGCATCTCAAACTCAATTTTAAACAAATCGCCCTCATTGTTGTGTTATTTGGTAATATAAATTTTAATTACCTGATTAAATCAGCGAACATGTCTTCTGTTTGTAAGTTTTGTGTATCTAGTTGAGTTGTGTCGTCAACAACCGATTGCCCAGAACCTACAAGATGAAGCAGAATCTATATCTGAAAATAGCGACTGAAGAAAGATTCTATAACAAGATCCTAAATTAACAACATTTTTTAGTCCAAAGATCCAAATAAAAAAATAACAAAACACATCATATTGGCGCCATTTTCTATATAATGCAATACTGAAATATAGATGTATTACTGTAACTTCGTGGGCCAGTTGCATTCATATGGCGTGTGTGTTGGGGGTCTGAACTGGGGATTAGGTTTGAGGGTAATTAGGTGGTCTACAATTAAACTGGATCAGTAGCGTCAGAATGTCTGGTAACTCAACTATAGTCAGTGCCTTTGGTATCCACCATTCGTTCCATTCCCTTCGGGTCCATTAACGTACATTGTAGTTGAGGTACCACGTGAGTGATCTGGGTAAATCCCGAATATTTGAGAAAATAGTATATAAACACGTCTTTAACTTCTTCAAGGATAATTCAATACTAACGGGCGATTCAGCTATCTTCCAATTAATAGATCTAAATCACTTCTTTTGTCAAGCCATTGATCATAACAAATATACCAGGATCGTCTTTTGTGACATCAGCAAGGCGTTTGACAGTCTGGCATGCTGGACTCTGCCATAAGCTGGAAGCTGCTTGGGTCAGAGGAGGACTGTTGTCATGGAATATACTCGGACCCCAGGGGTATTCCCACTGGTGTCCCATAGGGCAGCGTATTATTTTCATTGTATGTAAACGACATTGTGAATAATAAACAATCAAACATCCGACTTTTTGCTGATGATACCTCCCTGTACATAAAAACAGATGACCTAGGGCATGCGCACTTACATTAAACAAAGATCTCGAAGCAATCAATACCTGGGCGGGAAGCATGGTCAGTAACTTTTAACCCCCTCAAGACAGAAACAATAACCTTCTCCACTAAACGCAATGTTGTGAATCCACCACTTGTAATGAACTCAATAGAAATAAAGGAAGTAACTGAACATAAACATCTTGGACTTATCTTTCAAAGCAATTGTAAATGGAACAGTCACATTAATAGTATAATTAACAAAGTTTCAAAATTAGTAAACAGTCTTCGCTCCCTGGAATATCGTTTAAACAAAAAATCGCCACATACCCTATATTCTTCCTCCATTCCGCCACATTTTGATTATTCCGATGCTATCTGGGGAAGGTACACTCACTACTTATCTAATAACCTTGAATCCCTTCAGCTTGATGCACTACGCACTATTTGCGGGGCAGTTAAGTGTACTAGCCATGCTTCCCTCAATGCAGACACTGGATTTATTCCACTCAAAGAAAGACGAGATCGTCATAAATTAAAATTGCTTTACAAAATCATCAATATCCTAACCCCTCCTTTTCTTAAGAATCTCATAAACTTTGAACCTACATCGATGCTGTACTGAAATTTTTGCTAAATCTTTTATACCATCCAGCATAAGAGAGTGAAATAAACTCAGTACCCCTGCGAGGAATTCTAAAACTCTGAAAATTTTCTCCGACCATCCATCCAAATCTGATATCAAAGTTCCTTCATTTTATTATAACGGTCACCGGAAACCTCAAATGATTCATTGTAAATTACGACGTCGCTGCTCTGACCTGCAAGGCCCTAAGTTCCTAAGACATAGTGCCGACAGTCCCGCTTGCCTCTGCGGTCATATATTTGAAGATCCCGACCATTACCTTCTGCGATGTTCCTTATATTCAAATGCACGAACAGAAACCATAGACAAATTACACCATGATTTTAAAAATATCAACTGTCTTTTATTTGGCTCCATAATTTACAGTCACAGTCTTGATGTTAACACTTTAATCAGGTCCATAAGTTTAAAGATATGTCAAACAGATTTTAATCTGGACTAAATAACATTTTATCGTCTATTTTATGTATAATTTTGGCTAGCCTCTCTCATGTTGCTTATTATTATTTTTTTTAAACTTGCTTGTACATTTTCACCCATTTTTTTTATATTCATATAATATGTATGTGTTTGCCATTGTACACCCATCTTGCATTAATACTATATGTATACAACTTATTTAGGTAGAGTGGTTTACATAGGCTACCCAATCCCATTCCGACAACCCGAATAAAAAAAATAGGTTGCCAGGCAACGAAACATACGCCCACACGGCAGCCAAATCGTCCGGGCAGTCAACAAGAGTTGTTGCATTTTAAGTAATCATCAGAAAATCATGATTCAAACTCACCCATAACTACTGTGTAACTGTGATATAACCAAACGTTTTTTTAAATCAGATAATAATTGTGACCTCTAGAGGGACCACAAGCTAAAAAGGGTGATTTTTCGTACAATCAGGGGCCATGATTCAGGAAGTTACGATCCGTTATGGGCAAATATGCAATGGAACCAAGATCATTAGGTTATAAACATGTATTTCAAGTTTCATCAAAATCAGTTCAAAATTGTGACCTCTTATAGGGTCCACAACCTTGATATAACATATTTTTACACAATTCGCGTACAGACGGCGGCCATTTATCCGTCAACTCTGGTCCGATTTTCACGAAATTCAAATTCTCTCTTCATTACCATGAAACCGTGATATAATCAAACGGTTTTTTAAATCGGATAATAATTTTGACCTCCAGAGGGACCACAAGCTAACAAAAGCGATTTTCGGACAATCAGGGGACATAATTCATGAAGTTATGATTCGATGGGCGCAAATATCGAAAGGAACCAAGATCTTTGGGTTATAAACATACATGTCAAGTTACATCAAAATCGGTTCAAAATTGTGACCTCTATAAGGTCCACAACCTTAATATAACATATTTTCACACCATTCGCGTACAAAGGGCGGCCATTTTGTCCGTCAATTTTGGTCCGATTTTCACGAAATTCGAACTCAACCTTTATAACCATGGAACGGTGATATAATCAAACGGTTTTTGAAATCGGATAACAATTTTGACCTCCAGAGGGACCACAAGCTAAAAAGGGCGATTTTTCGGACAA
The DNA here is from genome assembly GCA_963678685.1 of Patella ulyssiponensis. Lineage (NCBI taxonomy): Eukaryota > Metazoa > Mollusca > Gastropoda > Patellidae > Patella > Patella ulyssiponensis. Next base: position 57,341,292 of record OY783229.1, read on the forward strand.
TCAGGGGACATAATTCAGGAAGTTACGATCCGATGGGCGCAAATATCGAAAGGAACCAAGATCTTTGGGTTATAAACATATATGTCAAGTTTCATCAAAATCGGTTCAAAATTGTGATCTCTATAAGGTCCACAACCTTGATATAACATATTTTCACACTATTCGCGTGCAAACCGCGGCCATTTTGTCCGTCAATTTTGGTCCGATTTTCACGAAATTCGAACTCAACCTTCATAACCCTGGGACGGTGATATCATCAAACGGTTTTTTAAATCGGATAACAATTGTGACCTCCAGAGGGACCACAAGCTAAAAAGGGCGATTTTTCAGGCAATCAGGGGCCATAATTCAGAAAGTTACGACTCGATTGGCGCAAATATCGACAGGAACCAAGATCTTTCTGTTATAAGCATGCATTTCAAGTTTCATCCGAATCGGTTCAAAATTGTGACCTGTACACGAGCTAAAAAACGTGATTTTTCGTACAATCAGGGGCCATAACCCATGAAGTTACGGTCCGATACATGCCAATATCGAAAGGAACCAAGATCTTAGGGTGATAAACCTATATTTTAAGTTTCATTGAAATCAGATAAAAATTGTGACCTGTAGACTGTTCACAAACAATTGTGGACGGACGGACGGACGAACAGGGGCGACGACAATATACGTCCACATGAAAATCTGGGCGTATAAAAATATATGTATTGTCACATATTACTAATATGAGAAATACAAGACACGTGAATACCTGGTTTCATAATCACAGCAAAAATTAAACCAAATAAAGAACCAAATCCATTAGTAAGAATGATGTAACCCAACGCTATAGCACCTATTCTACCATTAGCTTTAGGATCCACAGATGCAGCACCTGCGGATAAAGAATACTTTGTTTTATCCCTGCAAACATATGTAAGAACATTTGGTAATAAATTTTGAATATATAATGATGTAAAGTTTTCAAACCAGTAGAAACCAAAGACATGGATTTGAACCGCGGTGCTGTCACTGATTAGTCAAACTCATGTCTAATGTCTACTAATTCTAGTTATATATTAAAACAAGCCAACAGTGAGGCTGATGTCCCCCGCCGAAATCCCAAAATAAATAGATGACACATATTAATTAATCGCACATTTATTTTTTTTCAAACGTATCGAGCAATCAAACTGTACACGATGTGTCATCCAAAAGTGTTTTATAAAGAATGCTAAAACCGACGAGAAAAATGAAAATGTACCCTAGTTAGGGGGACCCTAAAGGCAGACAAAAGGGCCCCTCTGGCCAAGGGAAAGGGCCATTGTGTCCGAGTCAATCGTTTCTTCTATACACTGTTACTGTCGAATCCATTACTGAATGAGAATGCAGTCATTGTATTGGCATAAAAATCATCAATCAAGATGAAACTAAGTTATCTTGTCCCAAAGTATCAACCAATCAAATTGCTTATCTCTGCCTACCCTAAGAAGAAAATGCTCATCTTCAAACTTCATCAAGACATTAACCTAATAAGCATACACACCAATTTTGAACATTTTAACTCAATTCGAAGGAGAGTTATTGTGTTCCATAGTCTCGGCAAATCAAATTGCTTATCGCTCTGCTTACCCTGAGCAGAAAATGCTCATTATCGATCTTAGTCAAGGTATTACTGTAATGAAACTATACACCAATCTTCATCACTCTCACTTAATTAGAACTAAAGTTATCGTGTCCCAAAGCATCAACCAATCAAATTGCTTATCTCTGCTTACCCTAAGCACAAAATGCTCATCTTCGAACTCCATCAAGGCATTGACCTAATAAGCATATACACCAAGTTTGAACATTTTAACTCAATTAGGAGAGTTATTGCGTTCCAAAGTCTCGACCAATCAAATTGCGTATCGCTCTGCTTAACCTGAGCAGAAAATGCTCATAATCGAAATTAGTCAAGGTATTACTGTAATGAAACTATACACCAAGTTTCACCACTCTCACTTAATTAGAACTAAAGTTATCGTGTCCCAAAGCATCAACCAATCAAATTGCTTATCTCTGCTTACCCTAAGCGGAAAATGCTTATCTTCGAACTCCATCAAGGCATTGACCTAATAAGCATATACACCAAGTTTGAACATTTTAACTCAATTAGAAGGAGAGTTATTGTGTTCCAAAGTCTCGACCAATCAAATTGCGTTTCGCTCTGCTTACCCTGCGCAGAAAATGCTCATTATCGAACTTAGTCAAGGTATTACTGTAATGAAACTATACACCAAGTTTCATCAATCTCACTTAATTAGACCTAAAGTTATCGTGTCCCAAAGCATCAACCAATCAAATTGCTTATCTCTGCTTACCCTAAGCGGAAATGCTCATCTTCGAACTCCATCAAGGCATTGACCTAATAAACACATACACCAAGTTTGAACATTCTAGCTCAATTAGGAAGAGAGTTATTGTGTCCCAAAAAGTGTGACGGACAGACAGACAGACAGACGGACGGACGAACCCATTTTAATAGTCCCCCAACTTTCTTCGAAAGGCAGGGGACAAAAACGAGTTAAACTTGATATCAAGTAAACTTTTACGCATCGATGCATAGGGCGCAAACATCGATACTCGCATCGATGCATCGGGATTTTTTGTGACATTTTTTTTCTCAAAAATTAATGAATAAATTCCACTAACATTTATCATTTTTATAGAACTGTCGATTTATTTGAATAAATATATTTTCATAATATTCTTCTGTTATTTAATATGAAATAAATATCGTCCGATTCACTTTAATTGGCACTCGTCAACCATTGTGACTCTTATGAGGGGTACATGTAAGCCGTAAGGTGATTTAAATTTGCATTACATGGGTCGTATTCGTATCAAAGCCTGTCTAGGGAATTGTGAAATACATTCGTGACAGAAAATACGATTAAATGGTTAAAATACTAGCGTTACAAAACGAGCGAGAAATATTATCCTCCTGGCCGTAAGCTACAGATTTGGTATTGAAACCAAATAGTTAGGCTTCGCCCACCTGACGTGTCTTATCGCTATTAATGTTTCCAAGCCCTGTCAATTAAATATCAATGAACAAAGAAGAAATGATGAGTAAAAGGCATGCCTTGATGGTGGCCAAGCACGAGAATCTCTTGAAAAAGGATGGAGAATTATTTTCACCCAAGGACCCTAAGGTATTACTTCATATCACTTACTGAATTACCGAGAAGGTACAGGGTTGGATGTGTTTTTTGTCTTTTCCAATTTCGATAGCAAGTGGTCTATAGAGAAAATAAAGAAACTGAATTAAATAATATGTACGTTTTAAAACTTTATTCAACAAATTATAATTCTTTCCGATCGACGGGTTTAATTGATGCCGGGCGTCCTGTACATAAATCCAAAGAACAGCCATGCTACAAAAAAAAATCGGATGTTGGTAAACATTGACTTTTGTCCGATGGCTTTCGGCGAAAGCAGCTGACTATTAAAATGTTTTCGTCCGTCTGTCCACCCGTCCGTCACACTCTTTAGGACACAATAACACTCTCTTTCTAATTGAGCTAGAATGTTCAAACTTGGTGTAGGCGATTATTAGATCAATGCTTTGGTGGAGTTCGAAAATGAGCATCTCTGCTTTGGGTAAACAGAGATAGGCAATTTGATTGGTTGATGCTTTGGGACACGATAACTTTCGTTCTAATTATGTGATGGTGATGAAACTTGGTGTATAGTTTCATTACATCAATAACTAAGTTCGATAATGATCATTTCTGCTCATGGTAAGCAGAGCCATAAGCAGTTTGATTGGCCGAGACTTTGGAACACAATAACTCTCCTAACACAAATGAAATGGGGATTAACGTCCTTCTCTTCTGCACCTAACCTGGGCTAATGGAAGACGAGCATACGCCATACAGTGTGCTATAAGGAAATTTTGGCCCGGGCAGCGGCCTACTAACAAATGAAATGGGGTTTAACGTCCTACTCTTCTGCACCTAACCTGGGCTAATGGAAGACGAGCATACGGTGTGCTATGAGGGAAATTTTTGCCCGGGCTACGGCCTACTCTTATCGAATTCCAACTGCCAAGGGATCTTTTACGTGTACACGGGGCGCTACGGCCTACTAACAAATGAAATGGGGTTTAACGTCCTACTCTTCTGCACCTAACCTGGGCTAATGGAAGACGAGCATACGGTGTGCTATGAGGGAAATTTTTGCCTTGATGGAGGTTTAAAGATAAGCAATTTCTGCTTAGGGTAAGCAGAGATAAGCAATTTCATTGGTTGATGCTTTAGGACACGATAACTTTAGTTCTTATTCTGTGAGGGTGATGAAACTTTGTGTATAGTTTCATTACATCAATACCTTGACTAAGTTTGATGAGGAACATTTTCTGCTCAGGGTAAGCAGAGCGATTAGCAATTTGATTGGCCGAGACTTTGGAACAACATAACTCTCCTTCTAACAGAGCTATAATGTTCAAACTTGGTATAGGCGTTCGTTAGGTGAATGCCTTGATGGAGTTCGATGATGAACATTTTCTGCTTACAGTAAGCAGAGATAAGCAATCTGATTGGTCGATACTATGGGACACGGTAACTTTGGTTCTAATGAAGTGAGGGCGATGAAACTCGGTATATAGATTCATTATATCATTACCTTGACTAAGTTCGATAGTGAGAAATTTCTGCTAAGTCTAAGGAGCGATAAGCAATTGATTGGACAAGACTTTGGAACATAACAACTCTGCTTTTAATTAAGGTAGAATGTTTAAACTTTATGTAGATGTTCATTAGGTGGATGTCTTGACTGAGTTCAATGATTAACATTTCGAGCTGCAGCTAAGCAGAGCTAATCAATTTTATTGGTCGATGCTCTGGGACAAGATAATCTTGATTCTATCTGATAGAGAGTGATGAAATTTAGTGTATAGTTTGATTGCTCGTTACTTTTGAAAAAAAATAAATTTGTAATTAACTAACATTTAATTTGTCATATAATTATTTTGGGATTTCGGCGAGGGACATCAGCCTCACTGTTGACTTGTTTTCCTTTCTTTCTATTTTTTCCCTTTAATCTATTCATGTAGTTAAAGATTTCTTTTTTCTCTTTAATCTATTCGTGCAGTTAAAGTTTTTTTCTGTCTTTATTTTCTTTAATCTATTCGTGTAGTTAAAAGTTTTTTTTCTTTACAATCTTTTCGTGCAGTTAAAAGATTTCTGTATTTTCTTTAATCTTTCCGTGCAGTTAAATGATTTCTTTAATCTATTCGTGTAGAGTTAAAGATTTCTTTCGTTAATCTATTCGTGTAGTTAAAAGGTTTTTTTTTTCTTTATCTATTCGTGTAGTTTAAGGGGTTTTTTTTATTCTTTACCTTTTTCTCTTCGTGAAGTTAAATTATATTTTGTATTTTCTTCAATCTATTCGTGTAAAGATTTCTTTAAATTAGATTATTATTTAATTTAAATGCCTTTGCATTGAATTATTCTAAGTTATTATATCTGGTTTATTTGTAGAAAGATTAGCATGTCTGCGTTTTTGCTGTCTACGCAGCTTCTTTTATTGGTGATTATGTTACCTGCCAGAGAAAACATTCTTTCCGATGGTACGCTCGTGGCAGGTATGCATATATAACGCTTCACCAATACTGATCCACCCTCTTCTTCCACCATAAGAGGGGGTCATCAGTTAGATTAATAGTATCCGCGGATCTAAGGCGCCCGAGGTCTTAATTGACTTTATATTCCTTTTCAGATGTCGGACGAACTACATCGCCGAGCCAACTTGAATCGGTGTCAACACCAACGGAAGAATCTGCCGGTTCGTCGGGACTTAAATTGTATGTGGAATCTGAAGATTCTGATTAAGAAAATCCACGAATTTCGTCAGTGATGGCGTTTTGCACAGATGCCTTATCACTGTCTTAAACTTAGGTCCTTCAATAATAGATACTTTATCTGTGTAACAAATGAGTTATCATTGTCAGCATGGCCAAGTTCTGATTTCAGTTTGCAGACCACGGGCAATAAAAATGAACCCGTTGGGGTTTTTTCAAACGACATGTGCACCGTCGCCATTTTAAATGGCTGTGAAATATTGACAATAGCACGTACATGTGCCATCGTTGAATCGGAAATCGATGTAATAAGGCAACGGACATGTTCGTGGTTACTGCTGAAGAGCGTGGCACATACAGCCGACTCGTGTTCAATGAACCATTCCAGCATATCTAAAGTAGAATTCCAGCGCGTATCGACGTCAATTATAAGTTTAAGCCAGGAAATATTCCAAAGGGCTATCTTTTTCACCTAATGTGCGACTACTTTCAACACTTCTTTTAAAATGCGCTTCCACATGCCTTATCTTACCCAAGAAGGCAGACACACATAACTTTAACGTGTGTCCCAAACAATATTTTGTTTACGGCCTTGACAATGTTGCTGCCAATGTCTGATACAACAATGGGATTTTTTATGTTCCAGTCTTTAACAACACGTGTAAGTTCTTCAGCGATGACCTAACCAGTGTGTCGGTCGTTCGTAACTGTAGTTTCGAGATTTTGGCACACCAGTTCCCTGTCATCGCAATACACTGACTTTTGACAGTCATGTAGCCTTCATTTCACGTTGAGGTCCACATGTCTGTGGTCAGTGCATGTATTTGGTTGACATCAGAGGCTTTATTGATAGAAATAATATGTTCTTTTTTTCTTGATACATGGGTACAATTTTTTCATCAAGTAGCCTCTAAGGGGCACGGGGTATTCGAGACATAAGGCATTAGAATATTCCCGGAAGGACGCTGACGCAACAGAATTCATGGGCCTAAAATCATTTATTATATGCTCCGCAAGGTTGTTAGTTATATATTTAAATTTGGAGCTGTCATCGATCGCGGTGAATTGATGATCCAATTCTGCAGAGTAGAAGAAACCGCAAATTGGCTATTTGTTTGTAGATTGTTGCCTTATTCTCAGTTTTGTGCCGTATGGTGTAATGTTTACGGTCAAGGTGACTGGAGAGGTTGGTTGTGTTGCCACTTCATTTTTAATTCGCATATGTCGCATATTGTTATCAATGTAATCTCCCTTTTCATTGCATTCAAAACTAAAATATTTCCACACGTCCCTTACTGAACGTCCCCAAAACTTCTTTATGACCATAATGATGAATCTAATGATATAATATATTAAAAATCAACCGCGTGTGTTTGTAGACAAACGGGGTGTTGGGCGGCCGAATGGTTAGCGTGCTTTATCATAATATGGCCTGCCATTGAGTCAACTGGCGTGGTTTCAAATCCCCGGTTGTACGTGGCAAGGAGTAGGGTCGCCTGTCCAACCTCGCGGATTTTCTCCGGGTATTCCGGTTTTGTCCCACCCCTACGCGCAAGCGAATTATTGAAATAAAATTAAACCATAAGTTAATCCCGAAATGACCTTGTTTGTGTAGAGTGGGCGTTAAACCCCATTTCTCTCTCTCGTTGACAAACAGATGCAGCGAACCGTGTAATTGACCTTGGGTTTAAAGGGCGTGATAGCCAGGGGAAGTAACTAACAAAGGCAGTCTGTGTAGCTACTGGAAAATGGAGACTAACATAACGGAAGCGTAAACAGGTCAAGCTGGGCTAGCCTAAAAGAAAATACATCGTGCGGGATTCATTCATTTTTTTGTTATATGTGTATTGTTTTATTTTGAATTAGAAACACACAAAAAACGTACTGAAAATATGTTATTTATTCTAGTGGATGAACTCGTGAATTCATCCGATAAATAAAGGTATCGATAATACTAAAAAGGGCCGAGAAGCGCATCGGCGTTAGCCGAATCCATGGCGATGCATCGATACTTGATATCAGCTTCAGTTAGCATACGTTAACTTACCTACAATGACACTGCTCATGATTAGAGGTAATATTGTAGCTGTTAATATCCTCATGTAAAGTTCACCTGGTAATCCTAAAAATAAATTAATGAAGTAGATTTGAGAAGAAATGTCTTGAAATTAGTTCTTTTGCTCCTTTTGTACTTTAAACCGGTTTAGGGGGTTGGATGGCCGAATGGTTAGCACGTGCGCGCTGTATCATAAGGTCATCTAGTGGAGTTTCGATTCCTCTGTATTACGTGACTAAACCTCGTGCTGAGTTTTTCCGGGTCCTTAGGTACGCAAATTGTGTAAAAGTATGTACATGTAATACTAAAAGTTGTGGGCCCTCTAAAGGTAACAATTTTTATCCGATTTTGGTGGAACTTAAAAGATCTCAGTCCCTTTTGATATTTGCGTAATTATTCACAAGGAACGTACTTCTGATATATATTTCGCATTTCAAAATTACCAAGTCTTTAGAGGGGATGTAATGGTGTTGTTCATATTGTATTTAGTGCCGTTTAAAATGAGGAAATTCAGAATATTTGATAGTTGACAATCACGTCCGACATGACTGAAGGTCCACGGGAGAAACCACATTTTGAAATACGGACTGAGACAAGTAATTGTAGTAAATAGACACGAATTATGGAAATCACGGCAAAGCAGTATATGGGGGAAAGTTGCAACTCATTTCCAGGCGCCATTTTAAGTACCAGTGACGTCATGGATTCACACGGCTTTACGTTTAAATAAAACGTATTGGGTTTTTTTTATAACTATTATTTTCCGGTGTTAAAAAATTGTTAAATAAAAGAGTTATACTCTTCATAATATTTCCAGGTTGGTGCAGAAAAGTAAGATGTAAAACCCCTTTTCATTTGTACTTACCTATCCACAAGAGCGCAGAGTCAGATAATTTGAGGCCATTTAACACAAACCCAGCTGTAAATCCCACACACACTCCAATTACTGTCAATAAAGTCAACAATTTGTTCTTGCTGTTAACAAACGATTTTAGCTTTAGAATGATTCCATCAGGTTTCTTGTCTTCGACAATTTCAAGCCTGGTGTCTTTCGCTGTTGTACTTTCATCGCTTGCCATTTTGTTAGAATGAGTCTGTATTTTTTTTATTTTAAGCCAAACCACGAGCCGCAGTTTGGTATACATATACACACATAGTATTTCAAGACATAGTGTTTCAGAAATAGATCAAAGATACACACTGTTTTTAGGCCCGCAGCCAGAATTTCTAGCGTGATTAGTACCCCATTTTCGCATCTAACATCTCGTAACTAAACTAACTTTACATTTTTGGATAGCTTATAATTAAGTAACTCGAAATTCACATAGCACCAAGCAAAATGTTTGTACACACTCTAATTAGGGTCGGATACAGATCGCCATATTTGTCAATTAAATGCTGTGGTTATACTAAAATTAAATATCTAATGCCTTCATGATATTGTGTTCGTCTGCTTATTCCTCTCATATCGATAATATTTATTGCACAAGTTCTCCGGATAAGAATATGACGAGTCCATTGCTACAAATGGCGGTGAAACGCATTATGGTACACAAAGTTAAAGTGCCCAAAAGAATCATTCAATCACATTCCTTATCTCTGTTTACCCTATGCAGAAAATGTTCATCTTCGAATTCCATCAAGACATTGGCCTTATGAATGCCTACACCAAGTTTATACATTCTACGTCAATGAAGGGAGAGTTACTGTGTTCAAAAGTCATGTACAATCAAATTGCTGGTCGTTAGGCCCTACCCTGAGCAGAAAATGCGCATTATCGAACTTAGTCAAGGTACTGATATTATGAAACTATACACCATTTTTCATCACTCTCATTTAATTAGAACTGAAGTTACCGTGTCCCAAAGCATCAACAAATCTAATGGCTTATCTCTACTTACCCTATAAGCAGAAAATGCTCATCTTCGAACTCTTATCAAGTCATCGCTCTTATACCAACGCCGAATTTGAACATTCAAGCTCAATTAGAAAGAGTTTTTGTGTCCCAAAGAGTGTGACGGACAGACGAACCCATTTTAATACCCCCCCCCCCAATTTATACGAAAGATGGGGGACAAAAATTAATATGGAGCTTACCAGGTTTTATATCGGTAGATGAGACTTTTTTTTAGGTGTGATACCTTGAAATACTAAGTCTTGGGTTAAAGTAATCGACCAGCTTGGTTAAAAATATAAGAATTTTAGACTTACGAATATTTACTGAAAGATACCAATCTCTTTGAAGAAGTCGTCAAATTTATTATTTCTAATAGATAAGATAACCACGTCATCAGCATAAAGCAAGCAATGGGTAATGCTGGATCCACGAGTGACTGGATCGGGGCAATTGGATAAATAATCTGACAAATCATTAATAATATTTGTAAAAAGGTATATATGGCAATTTAATGTCTTGTCGAACTCCGAGGTCCATGGAGAAAGAATGTGTGAGCTTGCAATTGTCCATGCTGAAGTCAATAAAACGCGCAAACAATTTACCCTCCTTCGATGAATAATTATCTATCAGAGTTTTAAAAATAGGTTGCCAGGCAACGAAACATACGCCCACACAGCAGCCAAATCGTCCGGGCAGTCAACAAGAGTTGTCGCATATTAAGGAATTATCAGAAAATCATAAGAATTTGTTTGGTTTTTATAATCAAACGGTTTTTTTTTGTAAATCAGATAATAATTGTGACCCCCAGAGGGACCAAAAGCTAACAAAAGCGATTTTTCGGACAATCCGGGGACATAATTCAGGAAGTTATGATCCAATGGGCGAAAATATCGAAAGGAACCAAGATCTTTGGGTTATAAACATACATGTCAAGTTTCATCAAAATCGGTTCAAAATTGTGACCTCTATAAGGTCCACAACCTTAATATAACATATTTTCACACTATTCGCGTACAAACGGCGGCCATTTTGTCCGTCACACAGTTAAAAATAACTAGAAAAAATTACTCAAAATAAGTTTTCAGAAACTTATTTTAAGAAAAATAATATATCCCGTGGGTAAGAAAAAATCTGGTCGTCAAATTCTTAAAACAAGATTATTTTACCTAGAAAAATTATCTAGTTTTAAGAAATATTTTCCTAAGAAATAAAAACTTAATTTATGTTTTAAAAATCTTATATTAAAAATAATTTTCTTGGTCATAGAAAAGAAAACTGTTGCCATATATTTCTTAAAATAAGATTTATTACTCACTAAACCAAGAAATATATTCTTAAGTTTAATATTCTTCTTCCAAATTTCATATTGCTCATTTTAAGTAACATTATTTTAAAAATTGAATAGAAAAATAGCAACAACAACTATATACGGTGCAACTATAATACTGCAGATGAAAAAGGAATAGTAAAAATTACAGAGCAGGCATGGACTGACCGACGAACATGGGTGACAACTTTTAAGCCTTAATATACTTATCACACGTGGTGTATAAAAAGGAATAACAATTAAAAGTCTGAATTATATTCTCAAAATACTTTTATTTTATTCTTAAAGATACATTATGTAAGATTTAGAGAGCAAGCCATATTCTTGCATTATTAATTTGAAAATTTCATTCAAATTACTCTATTGCGAGCCACGATAATTAGCCTTTGAAGGTTTGACAAGACGTGTGCAATAAGGTACTGGTTGTTCGAAGAAAACTATTCTCCTCCATTTTTAACTTAAATCATAATACAGCTGAACTGTTTTAATCTATTTAATATCTGGGGAATCTGATGCCAAAATATGAGAGTTGATTATGGCCTGGATAAGTCAATTAATGTTTAATTAATAATTTTAAAAAAATTATCTGTCATTCAATAAAGCCATCAAGAAAGATTTGAAATAGGCAGATTTAGCTCTTTCATAATGTAATGTTCATGAAATAAATTCTCTGTATTTCTTGATGGCTTTATTGAAAGACAGATAATCTTTCGTGTGAACACTGTCACCTAAAATGTCCATTTGTACCAGCAGGAGAATAGTTTCCTGTCCAGGGACATACTGCATCCTAAAGGTGTAATATAAGGCCATTAGAATGAGCATGGCCCTGGAATAAGAGTGACTTCTTAGCTTAGCAAATATTCTGCTATACATCACGACATATATATTATCTGCAGTCAAAAAGATAGTTGGTGTTGATTGCTTTTGTATGGTTTTATCAGCGCACGATTCCTGAAAAAAAAAATAATATATTAATACTCATTGATATTACTTGCTTACCGTTACGTAAATGAAAATACCGGAAAATATATATTCTAATTCACTGAATATCTAAGCCATCCCTTTTTCGGCAGTCTATTACGTTTTGCCATGCATTACCAAAAATGTAAACTTGACTGGTCAAATGGGGGATCAAGTGGGTAATACGCTGGGTCGCTAGCCTGGAAGTCAGGTGTTCGATCCCTGCATTGGCCGAAAAAGTTCAGTATTCATATTCAATAAATAACAATTAAATGTATTGATATTTTGAAATTTTGCGATGTTAAAATTAAAACATCACACAGTCATTATTATTATACTATTCAAAAAAAAGTAGGGGATATTTGATTTTGGGGGCATAATACTAAAATATGCAAATGACTACGAAAAAAGTCACTATAGAACCTAACAGAAGAAACATTTCCAGTTACATGTGACGCCCAAACGCACCAATAGCTACCGCATGGAATGCAGGTGATGCTTGGGATCATCATGGGGGTCCAACCCAAGATTTGCACGACTCTGACTTTGAATGTTACAGTCATTGTGGCATTAAAATTCCAGGGTGGAAACATCAGTTTAATTGTTTTAGTGACCAGAAAACAAATTTTGATATGCGTCGGCTTACCCAAAATGAAAGGTTACGTGCCCTTGGCATGCTACAGATCGGCACAACACAGGCGGTTGTGGCGCGGACGATGAATGTTTCTCAGTCTGTCATGAGCAGGCTATGGTCCAGATACCGTGATACACAATCTGTACAGGACAGACCACGCTCAGGTCGACCAAGGTCGACAACTCAAGCCCAGGATCGATTTGTCCGTACCTTGGCCTTGAGAAATCGTGTCATCACAGCAAATCAGATCAGCGATCGTCTTCAAACAGACACTGGTGTGAGAGTGAGTGGCCAGACGATTCGGAATCGATTGCATAGGGGTCACCTTCGCGCCCGACGTCCTCGCGTAATCCCTTGTTTGAGAGATCATCACATTCAGGCAAGACGTCGTTTATGTAGGGATCGTCAACACTGGGATAATCGACGCTGGAGCAATGTGATGTTTTCAGATGAGTCAAGGTTCACTGTTGATTTTTTGGACAGACGTAGGAGGGTGTGGCGTCGTCGAAACGAGCGCTTCCAAGAAGTTAACGTCATCAGACATGATCGATTTGGGGGTGGTTCTGTTGCTGGAAGAACGGCTTTACATGTTGTTGCAGGGGGTGTTACAGGCCAGTACTACCGGGACAACATCTTGGCAGTCCATGTTGTGCCGTTCGCACGACGTCATGGCCGCCGTTTCATCTTCCAGGATGACAACGCAAGATGTCACAGGGCCAGGATCGTTACAGGTTACCTCCAACAAGAGAACATCACCACATTACCTTGGCCAGCACTGAGTCCCGACCTCTCCCCCATCGAGCATGTCTGGGACATGCTTGGACAGAGGTTACGTCAACGTCAACAACGTCCTGCCAATGTCCAAGAACTTGCTGCTGCGTTGCAACAGGAATGGGACAATCTGGACCAAAATGACCTTAGACGTCTCATTAGGAGTATGCCATCGGATCAATGCTTGTTTGGCAAACAGAGGAGGATTTACCCGTTACTGACTTTGCTGTGATGCTGTGGTAACTTTGCTGTTTGACCCCGGGTATCATTTTACCCTTATAATGGTCAGTCTGTGCCTTACGATCATTTGGAATAAATCGATGAATGTGAACTTCATTTCATTTTGTCATTTGTTTCTTCGTCAGTTTCATTAGGTGACTTTAATAACACTTAAAAATCAAATATCCCCTACTTTTTTGAATAGTATATGTAATTTTTCAATTTCGCTATCCGAAACTATTCCCCAAATCTCGACACGGTTTAAATATTTCATGCTAAAAAGAATTGTATTACAGATATTTGATAAGCTAAAAAGTGTCTTACGCCCTTCGCTCACTATGATTTTTAACGTAATATTAAATTTACCATTATAAAAGTATAGAAAGCAGCTAAAAACATTAACATTTTTCAAAAACATTATTTTCATAGCACCAAATTACGTTTTCACTTTTTTTTACCTGCATATCTGAAATCGTAATTTTAGGGGTTTTTTAATGCTTATGGTTAAGTCCGGTACAGGTGTAATTTTCATGTGAAACTGATAATTCTTGTAAACCTTCAGAGGTTTCCGTAAGTAAAGCCATGTCATTTGTGTAGTGCGTACATAAAAAAAATAAATTGATCATTTGTAAATTAATTGATGAGCAGTTATCTGTTAAAATTTGATGTTCGTAATCATCCTCACAATATAAGGAAACAATCAATTTGAACATAAAAACATTGTCGGAAGTAAATTGTCGTATTTGACACAGCACCTAACATTGTCATACAGTGACTTGATTATGTTAACAATATGCCCCTTATCGGCATGTTTTGATAAGTTGTACCATAAGATGTGTGTATTTACAAAGTCAAAAGCTTCCTATTATAATCCACAAAGCAGCAATAAAGTATTTTTTATTAAAATAGCATTATGCAAGAGCAAAATCTGCTTATTGCAGGTCTTTCTTTAGGCCTGAGATGTTATCTAAATAATCAATTAGACATTAATTAACATATCCAGACCATAATAAACTCTTAAAGTCAAGGCTAGCCTTCGATGTTGGCGGATTGAATTCCTATATGCCGTTTACTGGCCGTTGATAATTAAATCAATCAAGTGGATAATCGAGACTATGCTGTTTATATTAATGATTTGAGTAATGATGACCGAGGCTCTGTGAATATTTCAAACGCTTTTTTCTCGGCTAATAGTGGACTAATTTGACTGAAATTTTCAGCAAATTACCTTTACACTATCTAGTTTTTAACTATTATAGTGAGAACTGCCATCTCTTTATCTTATCACCCATAATGTAACTTTAAGATAATATGTTCAAACTAGATAATATGTGGAAAATGTAACAGCATTAGTTGACATATATTTACTAAAACCGAATTGTGCGTGTGTTATGAGATCTTATTGCATGTTATATTTGGTCGTTGAAAATTATCCAACTAATCAGATTTCTCTTGAGGATTATTGTATGATTTGATGGATGTTGAATCGTTCAAGAACAAGGATTATTTTATGCAAAATTCAGTCGCTATTACAATTACCTTTTATCAAGATGCATTTGAAATAGTAAACCCTTTTAGGATCTGCTTGAAAACAGTTTTTGATATTTACTTTCTACTTTGTTTTCATAAATATAGACACATACCCACAGTATAGAAGTATGGTTGATGGGTTGCAATCGGCTGTCTAGAGCCCCCGGTATAATTTGCAGAAACTTTCTGTTGAGGCTCATTAAAAAAATGAAAATTATTGCAATCTGATATTGCTTGTACTATTGGAGACAGTTTGAAGTTAAATGCAATCTTGCTATCTTTCTGAAAGAACTGATCATCAAACACAGATTGTTCCATGTGAGAATAGTAAATCATAAAATTCGTTCTCGTCATATCAAGGGGAGTCGTATTGGTAATAGATCAGCTCTATTAAAAGATTACTATGTCTTTAAAGTCATGCTGTTCAGAATTGGTCGGGAACCCGAATTGGTCATGTTGTAGATTTCTCCCCATCCTTATTTGAGAATCATATTTGAATTTGTTATTTTTAAATTTGACAAAATTGACAGAACTTATTTGTTCTTATCAAATTTCAATTTATCAAGTTGTTGTGCTCCAAAATTAATTGAAGAATACATTTTTATATCAACCTGTTTCCTGATATTAGCTTTTGGAAACCTTCTTTGATTGGCATTTAGTAATTGAACATAAAAGACGAGAGTATCCTCGTCGAAACGTCGCTTAGTATCAAATTCAGTAATTGTGTATCCATAAAATTGCACCTTGAGCTTTTGGAAAGTTGGCACTGTAAACTAAAGAAACGTTGCCCGGGCCATACAAATATATACAAGTTCCTAGACTTGATTAAGACTGAACAGGAAGATGTAGAAGTAACCATCAGACAAATAGAATCTGGGGGCGGACTCGCTCCCAAAAGAAAAAAGTACCGCCGCCTTGATGAGAGAATCGTAGACGAGAAGAATTTATTAATATTTATACTATAAAAATGTATTTATTTATTTGGTTAATATCTGTATTTATTTATCTATATATTTATTTAGTTTACATATGCATATATAAATATTTTTTTTATATATCTGAACTTATATATCAAACTGTTTCTAAATATTTATTCTATAAAAATGTACTATTTATACTTATTATATATTAAACTGCACATAAATATTTATACTATAAAAATGTAATTTTATTTATTTGTTTACTATGTTCAAGTGTCACAAACTTGTTACAGACTATACTTTAAATCCCCTTAAATCCCCATTGTTGGTTAATTAGTCATGGCCGGGTGGACCTAGACTCTAAACAATAGATGTGGGGAAAGTGAGGTGTACCATTACTTCATTGCTTGTCACTTAGAATCTGTTGTGAATATGTGACAACCTTTTTGAAGAGTTTGAAGTTTGAATGGTTTTGCAGCACGGGGTGCATGTTTCGTTGTCTGGCGACTTACCTTTTTTTTAAAAAAAAAATTAAGTTCTCCCATGATACAGATCTATGAATGCTCTTTCATTAAGATCCTTAAAAGAAAATGATATTGCCATATTTTATTTTACCTTAGCAAAATACATTATTTGATTTATGTGTTCGTGTTATGGTTAAATTAAAATTAATGTGTTTATTTATTTTATTTGGGGGTGGGGGTGTTGTTGTGTAAGTAAAAAAAACAAATCCAAAGTTATCCATATTTAGTATTATTAACCGAAGATGTAATTTAACATCGTGATGTATGTTTAAAAGAAATGAGAATAAGCATTATGACGTATTTTTACAAGAAATGTAATTTAACATATTATTATGTTCATTTACAGTAAAAGTTTGAATAGCTAATTTTACCAATGATTTAGGAGTAGCTTTTGCTGCCGGTAATATTAGGGCAGTGGTTCTCAACCTTTTATTGCGCACGGCACACCTTAGAATACATGAAAAAAATAGCGGCACACCTAGCCAAATATATATTAAAAATATTTGAATATTGCAAAGTAAAAACATTGCAAATCGTAGACGGCACACAACTGCACACACAGACAAGTCATAAGACATCGGTCAAATAGCTGACTTCCTTAGCTTACATACTGGCTATAACATTAATCTTCCCGGTAGAACATAGATAGTATTGTATAATTACATAGTTGTTCGCCGATCGTTGTCTCGCCGGAAAGCAGTTTTATTAAAGTTCACATAATTTATGTCATTATGATGATTGTGCCTATAACACTGAGTACTTTGAGAAAATTTTGAAAAATTGATTCAATATCCTTGCCTTTGAGGTCAATGCTGGGCGAAATTCTTGTGGACGACAGGACCAGAAATGTGAGTCAATGGGACAGAATCTCGAGATCTTTTTTGCATGAGTTGACATCTATACAATCTGACGCCCCACGACCCACACACCAGTGGTACTACAAACTGGATAGTTGACTATAATCGTGAATACGCCCCTGTCCTTAGTGTGCCGTTCAAAATTTCGCGGCACACTTTTAGGACGATCTCACGGCACACCTGTTGAGAATCACTGTATTGGGGTAATATAACCTGAATAATTTTAACAGTGTATAGTCGTCTATAAACAATAAACAAATGTAAATAACATTTCATCATCAATGGGTGGCAATAAATCTACTTTGGATCAAAAACAAATACATTATCATCACTGGTTGAGTGTGTCATAGGTAATCGAGACCGATGACACATTATAGCTGTTGTTAGTCACTATTTTAGAAACGCGTGTCAGTGAGAGCTAAAACATCGTTTGCTGTGTTTAATCAATGACAGCGCACGTTATAAATTAATTTCATCAATGAATATTGTTTATCACATGCGCATAATCTATCGAGTTTATATTTTAACAAGAGATATCTATCCGCTGTACATAACTTTATATCAACTTTAGTGGCCACCATTTTTCATGATATACATACTCTTATCTCAGGACAGCTGCCTAGTCGTTCGGATGGGACGAAAAACCGAGGTCCCGTGTACATATTGGAGTGCATGTAAAAGATCCCTTGGCAGTTGGAATTCGATATAAGAGTAGTCCGTAGCGCCGCTGCCCGGGAAAAATTTCCCTCATAGCACACTGTATGGCGTATGCCCGTCTTCCATTAGCCCAGGTTAGGTGCAAAAGAGTAGGACGTTAAACCCCATTTCATTTCATCCTGTCACGTTCACACCGTTGATTATCATTGCTATACCTTTTTATTTGTGATAAAAATATATTTTAAGAACTTAAGTTCGATCTTTGATTAAAACCTTTTCTAAATATCTTTAAAGCCCCAATAACACTCTTGTTGTAAAAGAGACACAGGTCATTATCTCCCAAATCTTTGGGTGGATTTACTAGACAATCAGTGAACACTAATTACTCTAATCAGACAATAATTTCCTATGATCATCATAAATGGTTTCTTAATCATAGTAAGGTTTCAGATCATTGTTTATTTTGTTAATTATTTTGTTAAAAATTGAACAGAGACACAGGTCATTATCTCCCAAATCTTTGGGTGGATTTACTAGACAATCAGTGAACACTAATTACTCTAATCAGACAATAATTTCCTATGATCATCATAAATGGTTTCTTAATCATAGTAAGGTTTCATATCATTGTTTATTTTGTTAACTATATATTGTACCACATTTTTGTTATTAGTCATTATTTGCTTGAGAACGATACCTGTATGAGTATCGAAACGTAGCTTATTAATAAATTCAGAAGTAGTATATCCATATAAGTGTTTTATTTTTAAATCGTATTATTTTAGAATATTGCAATTAAATGATGATATAAATTTCATCTTAACACAACTATTTTAAAAAATTGGAAAAATTCAACCAATTGATTTGAAAAGTCTAACGTAAACCTTTTCAAATGTGACTTGGATTTTAAAATATTTTTGAACCCTCTGGACAAGTAAAATAGGTTGTAATGTATAATTTACACAACAGGTAGGACACTTAAACATCTAGTACTTAGAATAAGGGTATTATTTATTTTCTGGGGCTACCAAGCCAGCAAGAATGTTATTGTCCCTTTAAAAGTAACAATTCTCATCATATGCACATTCTTATCGCTTCCCATTACGTTCAAAGTGTTACGTTTTGCCACAAATATTAATTTGTGAAAAAATATATTTTAAGAAAATATATCAATATATTTAATTTATCAATATTTGCTGTGTATTATGAAAAAGAAATTCAATTAATTTATACCATTTGACAGACACTCGATGCACATAAATGGCTTAAATGAACACAAATTCATAAAGCTCAAAGATATGAGCAAATGTGTCAGATCATGCATCTGCACATAAGGTGCGTCTCGTATCACGTTGCGAACAGTTTGATTATAAATTTAGATTGAAACAATATCGGACGATATGACGTATTAGTACGAGATGATACATCAAAACGATTGTGTAAGTATGTCTTTAAATTCAAACCCATGTGATTTTGAAAACCAAAACTTGATCGATTTTCTGCTAAGAAATAATCACTTTGTCATAATTATACGACATAGTCGATGTTTAGCATATTTTAACAGTAAACAGGTGAATTATATATAGACTTTTAAGACTTATCATGTAGTAGGATTTGGAATTATTTCACCGGGCGACGCATATTTAGGTGTAAATATTTCAAGGATGTGTTTCTCCGGAATTAATGTTGTACGATTCCGAGGGTATATTATTAATTAATTTATTTTAATCGCCAGCGTATGTGCGTCTTTGTTATGTCGATGATAATGGCCATAATCATACAACCAACGTTGGTTAGCATAGAAAATCAATGGGGGCAATATTAATGGTTTGTGTTTCAGCATTCCAGTTTGAAAATTTTGTATACGAAAGCAATAAGTTAAATTAATGATTATTGTTTCTTCATTCTATTATCAACATTTCATTAACAAAGTCAACATTTTAAAGAGCATATTGACTTTATGCTTAATTTTCGGGGTTTTATCGTTAAAATTTTAAAAAGATTTCTTAATTTCACACAACATCAAAGCAATCAAAATACAGGTTTCTTGAAGACATTAAACATGGGTGTTTTTTTTGTTTTTTTTTTTTTTGAATTTATCGTCTATTAAAATATTTCTACGCTCCAAAAAGTATTAAAATTAAGATCATGAAAGAAAATGTCTAGAAAAATACAATGAATCACCAGCATTATTAAACTAGAGGGTTTTAGCGGTATGTGTACAATTTTGATACAGACTATAAATTAAAAAATAAAAGTAGACTTTCCAACACCCAAAAGTGTACCCTTCACTTGTGTTTACATTAATTCATTGCACAGAACAAACCAAAATAACACTTGACATATTTGACAATAACAAAACTAATAATTTATATAATTAAAACATAATAACTTCGAGATATTTGATCATGATAGCACTATTAATTTCTTTAATTAAAATACTAATACTATCCACTTCTATAATTAACTTCGAGATATTTGATAATAACAATACTATTAACTTCTTTTATTTAAAAAGATAACAAAAATAGATTAAAGGCAATTGCGTGACTATGATAAACAAGCAAATTCTTTGCATTGCTTGTCGATTTTTGTCATGTATTTTCATAGTTTTTTTTAGGAAAGGGGCTAGAGGTAAAATTAAATAAAACCAAGTACGAAGAATCCAAACCATTAGAGAAAATTCGAAATCCTAAAAAAAAACGTTATAGGCAAAATAGTGTAATCAGCAAATGGACTGTATCACATCGATTGGTCTTCCTGCAGCAGATTGTTTTCTCCCCACAAACTTGCATCGATGTAGGTCAATCTGAAGACAGGGATATAATTATGTTTACTTTATATTGCAACTATTGTTTTCTTAGTAGCGAATATTTTTTTTATTATTACCATGTATATGCGTCCTACTTTTAATAGTCCTCCGAGTGTGATCCGGTGGGTCTTTTTGTCGCTGTGTATACTTTTATTGCATGGGGACGGACAACTTTAGGCTTGGTTGCCGAACTCCTCTGGACCTTGCGTCCACTCCACACAAACTAGGTCATTTCGGGACTAACATATGGTTAAACTTTATTTCAATAATTCGCTTGCGCGTAGGGGTCTTTAGCAGTGGGGGGAAACCGGAGTACCCGGAGAAACACACGAGGTTGGTCAGGCGACCCTACTCGATCTTGCCACGTACAACCGGGGATTTGAAACCACGCTAACCATCCGGCCATCCAAACCCCCTAATTTGTGTCAGATGTGGTGAGAAATGATTCATTTTTGCGAAAAATATAGAATCACGATGGAAAATAGAGGGTAGCGGTATTTTACCGTATTTTCATATTGTAGCTATAAATGGACGGGCAAGAACTGTTAGCGGACATCGTCCGACCAGAGACACTTCCTAAAGGAACTACCGTTCATGATCCTTGCGCATTTTATTGTTTGCAATTTGTAGCCTTCCCCTAGCAAATCCAGGTATTTTCTTAATTTTTCTGATAACTGTGTGGCATACTGACTTATAATGTGTTTTGGGGGTCTGACTCCGCTCAGGACCAAATACCACCTCATATAATAGTAAGACACCTATGGTTACAGGATCTGCAACCCGATAAGCCATCGTAAACAGGTAAACATATTTGTCCCCAGTCTCTATTATTATTTAAAACAAACGCGGAAAGCGTGCACGCTATCGCACGCATTGCTCCAGACATACCATCACATTGGAGCTGGTAATTAATTAGTGGCCCTCGTTATTTCGACTCCGAAGATCTTACAAGCTCAAAATTTGCGCCCTGAAATTAATGCTAATGCATAGTCATGGGTGTACCGAATATGGTGACCACTCTCTCTACATACTTATCTGCAACAAATGGTAACGAACTGAAATGAAATGGGCTTTAGCGTCCTACTGTTAAAACGAAAACAGGAACGAGCCCAAAGGACGTTGGATATTATAAACATTAGAAACAATAACCGTGTGGATTTTTTTTTGTTTATCAAATTCGTTACACTAAGTATATTTCCACCAGAAGGCCTACATCAACCCGCTGATGAAAGATATGCCACTAATTTTTGTCTCTATGGAAAACTACATGTATATGTAAAAAATAGAATAATAGTAATTTTAGGTTCGAGCAATCAGTCATTGTGTTACATCTGTGTGCCTTCCATAAGAGGGTGTATTTTATCCTTTTCGTCCTCGTCAGATTTGATGTAATCTTTTGTATAGCGGAAAGTTATAGCAGTACACATCATACATCCATAACAATTAATCGTTGATCGTAGACGATCACTGAAAAATAAATATTTTGTATTTAGTACCGTAATTCAGAAATGTTGATTTAAAGTGACATCTATGTGACGACAGGAATTGACAACACTGGGATTATAATTTAATAACGATTTCTCCCTAGTGAGAACATGTCGGCATTGTCGGGCAAGCTACACATTTTCCCATTACAGGCGTGGTGTCGATGTTGGTTGTGTTCTACGCACACCGTTCAATATTATGACAATTTACAAGTGGCAACATAGTGCTTAATAACCTATCACCGCCATGAAAGTGTGTGTTTGTAAGTATATTCAGCAACTTTGGTTTTTTCTGTCTGTCGTACACCCGGGGCTGATCAGACTTTGTTCCGAATCACCACATTACCATAACTTCGATATTTGTTAACAAGCCAATCCAAGCATTTAGTGATAGCATGAAATTGTGTGACCACAAAATTATGTTAACCGAACGTTTGTGTTTCTTGAATATAATTCCACTGGGCAATAGATTTAAGCAGCAGACTGGCAAATATATTCATAATTTACCCTCGTCCAGTTTGAACAGCTGCTACAAAAGTATTTTCTGACCTACAGGATGGATTGATATATGAATGTAGTGGGGTTATTATAAATAAAGGACTTAAATCTTCATGTATTTGGTAACAGATATTTAAAAGAAAAAATAAATACGTACGTGAACCATTCGAGAGCCATGATTAAACCTATATTAGCAGGAGGCACACCCAATGAAGACATTATTATTATCAGTGTAACAATACTAGCACTTGGAATTGCCGGGATAGCTAACGAACCAACAAACGCTAAAATCCTGTAAAAAATTGGAACAATGTTGGTATGCAAACTACTGTTTTAAAACCTCTCCTTCGTTGCGTAATATTTCTACAAGTTTCACAAGGGATGGACCGAGAAGCTGCGGGTATGATAGACTCACCAGAACATTAACGTCTTTGGAGGTCTTTATTTGATTTGAATATGAATCGTTTTGATAATATTCTCACATGTTAAAGTGTACATAAGCTAGAAACTTCCGGGCAAACTCTAGTAGTAATTACAGGGGAGGGGACACTACTCATAAGCAAAACAGATAAGGCAACCTGTGGACAAGATACAGACTATACAGCCATCACAAGCAATAAAAAACAAAAATATCAAATCAAGTGAATGTATTCGGGGTGTGGCGGGGGCGGTAGCTATCTATATGGCATTTCTTAGTGGCGATAGTCTTCCAGTTGAGGTCATCAGAATATCAAACAAATATCAATTATAAGGGCGATAATTATAAGCCCTGGGTAGAAATTCGTAAAACGCTACAAATTGTGGAGAACAAACAGGAAAAAAGCCCAACAACTAAAACTCTACTCTACCCCCACTACACCATTTATAGTAATGCTCACGCCCTTGGTGCCTTTCACTGAACCACATTCAGGAGAATCCGTTGCTGGATTTAAAATTATGCCATAATCTTATAAAATTCATAATACAGTTTAAAAACTTACCCAACCATAATCACATTGCCGGAATGAATATTTCCCGTGATTTCGCAAATATATATTGAAGTCACACAAATAAAGAGGGCGCTACCATCACGATTCAATGCAGCAGCTAATGGAAGAACAAATCGGGAAACTTTCGGGTCAACTTTGTTTTTGTTTTCAACACACTTTATCATTTCCGGAATAGCGATGGCCCTGAAAATATATAATTATATATACCAGTGGAGAGCAAGGGCGAAAAGTTACCGAAGCAAAGGTAATCCCAGTTTTAGTGGTAAAAATACCAATTAAGTGAATGATCAAAACGTAGTTCTTCGATATTGGCTTAGTTTTCTACGGTGACCTGTTAGTGTCATATATTAATTTATACCTATTTCTTGAAATTTACCCCAAATGAGAAATCCCATTGAAAACTGTGATACATCAAAAAAAAAAACACCGCGGATAAAATATTTCCCCTGCGGAGAAAATATTTACACCACGGAGAAAATATGTACACAGCGGAGAAAATGTTTACATCGCGGAGAAAATATTTACACAGCGGTGTAAACATTTTGTCTGCGGCGGAAACCTTTTCTCAGCATTGGAAATATTGGAAACCTTTCTAGGCATTTGCGGGTGACAATCGCCCATAAGACCCAGAGACAGTCTTTCGGCTTCTGGTCGGCAGAATGCAACATCCCGTCAAAGTGGTTCTGCCAGCAATTCATGGTCATTATGTTCCGCCCTCCTTATATAGTTCTAGTTCTGGGCGTTGTAGATTTCATGAAAGTTGTATATAACACCCGGTTTGCCGTGTGGTACGTGGTTATTTCTACATTTTCTTATATGATGAGTATTCCACAGGTCGCACAGATTTGTATTTTACTACGAAGAAGTACCATGTAACAAAGGCGTCCACACTGTAGAAATACTTCATCAGATGGTTTAAAAATAACATTATTAACAAACTGCTTGAAGTGGTTTATCAAGAATTGAATCCCTTGTAGCTTTATTTTGCTCCACTAGGCTTCTATTCTCTGATTTGCGGTTGCTTCCCATAAAGAAATGTCAACTAGAGATTACCGCGGCTGTCTGTATTTAAACTTCTAAGATGCGTCTGAATCACCTCCATATTCCCGTTTTTTGCCCCTCTATCTGCCCGTATGATGCATGGAAGACTTACTATGTAAACACGGAAAGAAGGAAATAACTACACACTTAGTATGGGTCGTTATTCGTTGCACCAACTAGCCATATTATTTTGCGTGAAAAACCGCCGATACAATCATGCAAAGACAATCCATATGGCTTAACTTTGCCCCGTCCCTCTACTGCTGTATGTGCAAATAAAGTTTGGGTAAAGGGCAAAGTACTCACGCCGAACGAGCCTCCGCTGTCGTCTCGATACAACACCGTCCGTATCTAAGTTTCTCAATGCTATACGAACGGTTTCCTTTTCGGTGACAAGTTTGTATACACACACCAGCTTGCTATGCATTGAGCGATAACCGAAAGTTCGTCCTTCCCCGAAGTTCGTGCTCTATACACACACTCCTTCACTGTGCCCTTGTCATCTTTCGTGATTCGACGGCGCAATCCCATGTCAAAATATGCTTCGATAAGAGTATCCCTGGTGCGGCCACGGGTGTTTTCTGTCAAAATCATCCATTATGTGTAGGCTTGTTGGTACAACGACATCTTGATCAGTTCCCCTATAGAGTGTGTCTAGAAAGGGAGAAATAAGTATATTCGATGTCAGCGTGAATGTTTGCATTGGGTTTAAAATCGCAGGCAAATTATAGCCAATAGTATGTCAGTTTTAGTAACAACGTTATGCGACGATCGGAAACCTACACTTAAGGCAGCTTATATTTTAATTACACACATTAGGGACGATTTTAACAGAGGAATGAATCGCTTTTGTAATATATACAACTGGCGGTAGTTTTTTCTTTGATGTCCATAGCAGTTATATTTCATATCAACCGTTGATGACGTCATCAGAGGTTGATATATTCGGTTCATATCAACCGCTGATGACGTCCTGACAGGTTGATATTTCATATCAACCGTTGATGACGTCATTACAGGTCGATATATTCGGCTCATATCAACCGCTGATGACGTAGATGATCGAAATAATACAAAGAACACAGAAATAAAATTTTATTCTTTTGACAATAAAAAAAAATTGTTATGGTACAGTTTGTAGCATTCGGGACCGAAATAGACGGCGTACTTATCGGCATATTTAAAATCGGTTATTCATACTCCATGTCTAAGATATCTTTCAGAATTTTCTTTCTGCCCACATCATTTCTCCACACACTCCAAGACTTGAAAGTATTTATCCCCCAGGAGTTCCTTTGTAAAGTATTTTTGGCTACGGCTATAGTCCACTCAAAACAGTCGATCAAATCTTTCTCTGAACATACCTAAAAGTAACCTTCAGTCACGGTTCATTGGAAAAGATTGCCTTTTATCCAAACTTTCTTCAGGCTTTGTATAGATCCTCATCATAGTTATATTCACATCTATTCCATCGTCAATATGATGACTAAAAAGGATTGATTATTCGTCTGACTTCGTTTTACAATCCATTTTGTTTTAGCTTTCAGTTCAATTACATATACTACAAAATGGCGACGTATAAACAAACACGTGCACGTGATTTCTTCGGTATTTTTCGCCATTTGGCGGAAACTATCGAACCATTATCCAATCACTGTTGCCTTTTTTAGAAGAGTCCATTAAATTTAAGGGTGAACGTAGTATAATGTGTCAGATATAAACCAACTCTCCCTCGGATTGATATGATAGAGAAACCTTTGGGCTTCGCCCGCGTGTTCTCTTATCATATCAACCTCGGGTAGGTTAATATCCTATATAGCCAATGTAAGTTAAGCCCCCGTCAGACCGGGACAGCGTCCTTACGGCGTTGGCGCGACCGTACGGCGACCTGAAAATGCGAGCAAATGTCCCTACAAATTACAAACTTGAAAAAAGTCGGTTAGATCGCAGAACCTTGGCGTTTTTTTGATCATGCTCAAAACAAACGACGCCGTTACGCGGCGATCATTTGCGACCATGGAGACCACAGCACGATATCCGGCGTTTCCACGCCGCTTTGACCACGCTTATGATGATCTTGACGCGATCAGATACCATTTTTTTTCGCCGTAGCAGAACAGTAGGGACGCCAACCCGGTCTGTCGGGGGTATTAGGCCTGCAGTCTCACAGGTGCGACATTAGCTACATAAGGCAATAAAAGTATGATCAATACTCACATAAACGGATTTACGCAAAAAAATAAAATTTCGAATGAAACGGAATCGAGGCAACACATGTGATTTACCAACGCGAAGAAAATATTTACACCCGATTTTCAGTGCGATTTCTCAAATAAGGTAAATTTCAAGTAAAGGATATAAATCAATGTATGGCACTAACAGGCTCCCATAGTTTTCGGTACGTTTATTTACAAATTGGATGGATAATAGCAGCAGTCAAAGACTTTACTATCCAATTCGAATTCAGTTGTAACCCAGTGTGTTTCAGAAGCTATTATTTTTAAAAAATGAATTTGAATAAGCTGCATATTTATGGAACCCTATCACAACTATTCCTGGTTTAGTTTCATGAAATATGGGCTGGCATAAAATGTTAACGCATACAAGCTGTATGCATCAAATATTTTAAGTCTACGGGCAACTTCCTTCGCTCGGTATCACGTTGGTCTGAAGCTTTAAATAGTGATTTTATGATAAAAGTATTTCTTCAAACACACACGGATGATAAAATCATCAAATCAG
This sequence comes from Patella ulyssiponensis, assembly GCA_963678685.1. Taxonomy (NCBI): domain Eukaryota; kingdom Metazoa; phylum Mollusca; class Gastropoda; family Patellidae; genus Patella; species Patella ulyssiponensis. The sequence continues at coordinate 57,369,034 of OY783229.1, forward strand.
CAGTGTCACTGACCCAGTGACTTACTAAGGGAACTGCTCATTTGCTATGTATAATTTCAACCCTACATTGAAAAGAGAAGGAGAAATGGGGTTTAATGTCCACTCAACACAAATTAGGTCATTTCAGGACTAACATATGGTTTTAATTTTATTTCAATAATTCGCCTGTGCGTAGGGGGTTTTAGCAGTGGGAGGAAACCGGAGTGCCCGGTGGAAACCCACGAGGTTGAGAAGGCGCCCCTATCTCCATGCCACAAACGCTCACACCAGGGATCGAAACCACAGCCGCAAGCCGGAGGTGACCGGCCAGCTAGAGGTCGAAGCGCGGCACTCTAGACCACTAGGTATTCCCTAACCCTAACCCTAAATTGAAATAGAAAGAAAAATAAATTTTAATGCATGATTTAAACTTACGTGCTTAGTGCCACAAATGCAGTCATTATTGCTTTAACTGCCGTCAGATGGAATCTATAGGGATTCTTTCTTACGGTAATGAAGTACATTAAGGGCATGAACATGAATTCGTAGACAAATACAGCAACGGTCAGTGTAAGCAGGAACATTCCTAAACTGGTGAAACTGGTAACAATACTACTTGCCTTGGCTATAGCATGGGCTATTAAACTAGCTACACCAAGAGGCGTATACCTGAATGCAAGTATAATATATTTATATTTATTGAAAAAAAAACAACAATCACATTCCTGGAGCGCGGGGGGGGGGGCTTCTTTAAATTTGAGAATTAAAAAATGCTGTCGTCCTTCGATACAGGACGCTCTATATGGTGTTGTTGTCAAACAATATAAACTATGTTGTCTTGTGAATTAACAATTCTTATTCACCATAATTAATACAGCACAGAAGTATTATTTAACACACTTAATTACACAGAATAAATACATGGACGTCGAAAACGTTTTGCTGCAATATATCTTACCATATTATCCATCCCAAAACTAAACTGATCACCGTTTCAGTTGCTTTAAAGAATTTGATAAAAGGTTCGGTAGCTTGTTTATTTCTACCTGCCGCCATACCAAACAGCGCACATAAGATAATTAAACCTAAAACAAAAAGTCGGTGATAATCGTCATTTAATCATGAAAAGGTATGAGAGAGAGGCGAAGAGTCAAATCTGTCCTTGTTTTCGTGAACACACATTAGGAAGGGCAATGAACAACCGAAGGCCATTTAATAGACAGAACAACCTATTTACATATGACCGCCAAAGTACGCCTCTATTAGGAGATTCCTCCCTGGGAATAATTTTAAACTTATATTTTCATTATAAAACAAGTTGCTTTTTGCAGTAAGCACATTTTGATTCAGTATACCCGGTGGCGTAGTTTCGTTCAAATCCATAACTGGCCCAATTCAACAGGGTTTTCACAAATTCAAATTATCCACCCTTGAAGATTTCATTGGCCACATCAAAATGCAGTCTACATCCCAGTCTTAGTGCCGCTATTTACATCCACATAAGCAGCAGATTTTGAATCAGTGCAAGTATCGCCAGGCTGTGAGATCAAAGTAGTAGAGTTGCCAGGCATTAAAGAATGTATTTGTCCGGGTCTGAATTAAAAACTGCTCGACTTTTTTAAAAAAGGAAATTGGTTTTTAAATGAAATTTTATTTGATTACATTAGTTAGTCTTTTTTCTATGGAAGCCTAATAGTGTGTCATACGTTGATTTCTACATTTTTTCTTGAAATTTACCTCATGTTAGAAATCACAAGGAAAACTATGTTAAATCAAATAAAAATGGGACGAAAAACCTTTCCTCCGCGGAGAATAGGTTTCCACCGAGGAAAAAAAGGTTTCCACAACGGAGAAGAGGTTTACAAAGTTGAGAAATGGTTTACGAAGTAGAGAAAATGTTTACAACGCGGACAACAAGTTTGGATCGCGGAGAAAAGGTTTTTCATGGCTTTTTGACTGATAATAGTTTTCACTGCGATTTCTCATATGAGGTAAATTTCAAGAAAAATGTATAATTCAACGTATGGTACTAAAAGCGCACAGTATTTTTCGGTTTATTACATTTTAAATACTTGCATGCAATAAATATTGGAGATTTGTATACCGGTTGGTGATGACGTGCCAGTTTAACATCATTTCAAACATTCGTTCAACTAATGAACCAGTCATGACTTACACTTACCAAGAATGTTTGTGCCTTGTATAGTACCCACACTTTTAGTAAAAACGTCGGTGGTTGTATTAACAAGTATACCAGATACATTTTCAACACTTGGTAATTGTTTAATTTTATACTTAGTCTGAGATTTCTGAAACGTAGATCCAACAATATTGTCTGGAAATAAATTCCTGAAAAATTGACAGAAAAAAAATCATTTAACAAATTTGTCACTTTCCTTTAAATTCGACTGACGAACGGGGGATAAAGCTTATTAAAAAATTCACAAAGTCATATAAAATTCAGAACAATGTAGAAATGGAACAATAACAACATTCAGTCACAGTCAGGATGTCGTTTAAATATAGCGCAGGGTCCAGTGCGGGGCCAAGCCCGGGAAAACTTAAAAAATAGATTCAATTTAGTTCATTCTGAGGTCTGGCCTATTTATTCCAAGTTCAATATAAAAGAAGTATTGAACGCATTCCTGCCAGTCCATTTTAAAGACAATCACATGTACCAACTGAGTAATACTCACCGGAGTCATTCTTGATCTATAAGGGGCCCTATCGAGTATAACAGTCAGGAGTTACAAAGAGGTCCGTAATTGTGGAACGAATGAGGGTCCAGATAATAACGTTCATATTTTAAAATCTAAATAAGAATAGCTTGGTCATCCAACGGAACTTTTAATCTTATATACAACTCAAAATGTGGTGGGAGCGGAGGCAGATATGGGGAGCTCGGGACTTTGTCTCACGTTGCCCCCCACCCCACCCCCTCCGTAGTTCCCGTACTGTGAGCAGTGTAAACCTATATCATGATGACTGGAAATATCATCATGATACATCCAGAGAGTTCAGTGTAGGAATAACAGAATGTTAATTCTATTTTCAGTATTTTCTTCATTTCTTTTTGTCTTTTTTTTGTGAAAATTCTACAAGATAATGCTACCAATAAACATAAACTGTGTGAAATAAATCAAACACAACGTCTTTCATATACTTACCAGTTTTTTTTTTTTTTTAATTACCTGATTAAATCAGCAAATATGTCTTCAGTTTGTAAGTTTTGTGTATCTGGCTGAACTGAATCATCAACAACCGCTTGCCCAGAACCTATAATGTAGACCAGTATGTATATTAATCTTTATTATGTATGTTGAAATCCAAGAATACGATCCGGTTGGGGGGGGGGGGGGGTCGCGTATGACTGGTTGATATGCATAGATATGCCAGAACACGGTGTTGACAGTAGGTTAATTAGGGTTTAAAAAGCAGTATTCGGTTCTATGGAACAAGTTCAACTAAAGATTGACTATTTATCCATTTTTTTATAATAGTAATGACATGAAATGGGTTTAACGTCCTACTGTCCTGCTGCTAAACTGGGCTAATGAAGACGGGCATACGCCATACAGTGTGCTATGGGGTAAATCTGCCCGGGCAGCGGCGCTACGGTCTACTCTCATATCGAATTCAAACTGCCAGGGGATCATTTACGTGCACGCCAATGTGTATACGGAACCTCGTCCTGCATCACTGACAAGGGGAAACCACGCCGGAAAATCTGGATTAACTCTCTCGGCTAATTAATGCAGGGACCGAACACCCGACCTCCATTTTTTTTATATTTTATTTTATAATAAGGTATCATTATGGTGGGGATCACCGTGGAGCTGACTTTACTAACAAGAAGGCCGAAGGGACCTATGCACTTTTTGGCTTATACCTTTGAATTCGATTAAGAATAGATACACTACATAGCGTATCTCCTTCTCCATCAGCCCGTTTGGTAGAGAACACGTTTCATTATTATGAGGATATAAAGAACACAAAATTACCTGGTTTTATAATCACAGCAAAAATCAAACCAAATAAAGAACCAAATCCATTAGTAATAATGATGTAACCCAACGCTATAGCACTTATTCTACCATTGGCTTTAGGATCCACGGATGCGGCACCTGGAGATAAAGAATACTTTATGTTTAATATTTGAAAGTTTGTGTAAGAAAATAATAATTAGGTGAATAAAATGAGCGGTAAATTTTGAATGATGATGAGTAGTTTCCAAAATAAAAACAAAGGCGTGGCATTCCAGAAAGCCAACAGGGCAAGTCAATTTGCGTACTTCTTTTTCAACTATACAAAAAAGGCGAACCGAAGATAGTAGTTTTAACGAATAAAACATAAAATGGAAGTAGAGCAAATTGAAAGTATAGACAAATTCATGACTTCATAATTCGACAAATATGTTTTTTGTTAAGACTGCTTTTCAATATGTGCTATCAAAATGGCCATAGTTGCCATGTGGAAAGATGGACTTTTTTAACGGTTAGCATAAGTTAACTTACCTACAATGACACTGCTTATAATTAGCGGTAATATTGTAGCTGTTAATATCCTCATGTATAGTTCACCTGGTAATCCTAAAAAAATAAATTAATATAGCGGTTTTTAGACGAATAGCCTAAAAGATTCTTCTGCTCAGTTCTTTGTAAGTGTGATTTTGAATCTCTATACCCCCACACCTTTAAATTTTAGTAAATTGACCATCCACAGTGTCCTGCGTCAACACGCTATTGACTTTTATGAATGGCAATGCTTGTTAAAAGGAATATATCTTTTGGAAAAAGTTAATGTAGATTCTGATAAGGATAGCCTACGGTTCTTTATGCTACTTAGGTGGTGATATTGACGTATCGTCCTCGTGGAAGCCACATTTTTAAATATTTTGTAAACAACCTAGAGTTCAAAACTGTACGTGTATATTTCACATTTCACTGTACGTGTATATTTCATTAAAAGTTAACACCCCATCCACCCTCGGGTAGGACTATGCTACCCGCCCAAGGTGTTACTCTGCTTTAGGCTATCGTATAAGATATCACTCAAACATTTAATTATTACCATGTGTGGATGGTAAAGTTCATAATCTTGATGTGTTGAGCTCGCAGCGACTTATGAAAGAATCATGTAACCGCTTTGAGTTTTTTTTTTCGCGAAGATCAAGGTTAAGGCAACATAATTATATATTAACCCTTGCATGACACCACTTCTATGTGTACTCTGTAAATCGGCTTATCTACACATGTTCGTACTATTGTTATCAACCAGCCCATGATTATATCCCCTTGAATTATTCAAAATAAAAATAGAATCCCTAGCTCTTAAAGTTGCATTATGTAATATGTGGATAAAGAGCTGGCCGTTCTTTCTGTTATAGTTCAAATATTGAGAACATTATGATATTTGTTCCCCGCCTTTCGAAGAACGCGGGTTTTTTTTTTTATTAAAATGGGGTTGTCTGTCCGTATGTCATACATTTTGGGACACAATAACTGTCCTTCTAATTGAACTAGAATGTTCCAAACTTGGTAGAGTTAATTATTAGGTCATGGCCTTAATGGAGTTCAAGCATTTTCTGCTCACCCTAATATACACACAATAACTTAAGTTCTAGTTAAGTGGGAGTGGTAAAATTTGGTGTATAGTTTTATTACACCAATCTATTGATTAAGTTCGTTTTCTGCTAAAGGGTACGCAGAGTGGTCGAGACTCTCCTTCAAATTGAGGTAGAATGTTCTAACTTGGTGGAGGCGTTGATTGGATGAATACCTTGATGGTGTTCAATTCAAAGATGAGCATTTTGTGCTGGGACTAAGCAGACACAAACAATTTGATTGGTTCATGTTTTGGGACACGATAACTTTAGTTCTAATTGAGTGAAAGTGTTGAAACTTGGTGTATAGTTTCATCACACCAATACCAATATGAGCGCATTTTTGGCTCAGTTAAGCAAAGGGATAAACAATTTAATTGGCCGATACTTTGGAGTTGGGAAATTTGATTATATTTGAGTGATACTGGTGAAACTTCGTATATACTTTTATTACACTAATACCTTAAAGACACGTTATGGGAGATTAGATAAAGAACTGGCAGTTCTAGAATAGTTTAAAACTAGATAATGTAAAAGAGATTCGCTTAAAATTGGCTTGTTTATTTTAGGAAGTATGTGTCATCGATAAGATATTAAAACAAACAAAATTGAATTAATACATGCCAAACCTTGAAACCATCTTATGATAATTAATCTTCACAGGCCAAATACTTGGATTTGTTATGTACATACCTATCCATAAGAGTGCAGAGTCGGATAGTTGAAGGCCGTTTAAGGCAAAGCCAGCTATAAATCCTATGGATACTCCAATTATGGTCAGTAAAGTTAACAGTTTGTTTTTGCTCCTTGAAAACGATTTTATTCTTGCAATAATTCCCCCAAGCTTCCTGTTTTCGACAATTTCAGGCAAGACATCGTTCGTTGTTGTCGCTTCATTTAGATCGCAAGCCATTTTGTTACAAATATGTACCGGACGTCTATGTTATATATATTATATATATGTATATTATATATATATTAATGCCGTGACACGGAGCTAGATCAGCCTAATATATTAAACACATGTGCATTTAAAGTAACGATGCGTCATGTGCAAAGAGAGGGGGAGAGAGAGAGAGAGAAATGACATTATGTATTACGTACCCAGATTGATTATTTTACATTTAATTAAGAAATCAAAATAGCAGCGCGAGATAACCTCCCGGGTTGGGTTCAGTCGGGCTTAAAATAGAGAGAGAACGATAAAGAGAAATGGGTTCAACGTCTATTCGACACAAACCAGGTCATTCCTGGACAAACACATATTTCAATTTTTATTTCAATAATTCGTTTGTGCTTAGTGGTGTTTAGCAGTGGGAGGAAACAGGAGGACCCGGGAAAACACTACGTGACTGGACAGGTCTTGTAAAAGCGGGGAATCGAAACCACGCCAGTTGACTCAATGACAGACCTTACAATGCAACGCACACGCGCTAACAATTCAGTCACCAACCCCCACTACAAAGAGACATGTCGAGCATAACATTATAAAATAATATGTATTCATTAAAATTAATGACAGACCTCAATGATAGACCTGGCTCGCTAGTCTGGAGGTCGGGTGTTCAATTCCTGCATTGGCCGAGAAAGTTCATCTCGATTTTTCGGCGTGGTTTCCCCTTGTCAGTGCCGCAGAACGGAGGGCCTGACATGGACAGCTGTCTACTCGTTCGGATGGAACGAAAAACCGAGGCCCCGTGTACACATTAGAGTGCACGTAAAAGATCCCTTGGCAGTTGGAATTCGATATAAGAGTAGACCGTAGCGCCGCTGCCCGGGGCAAAATTACCCTCATAGCACACTGTATGGCGTATGACCGTCTTCCATTAGCCCAGGTTAGTTGCAGAAGAGTAGGACGTTAAACCCTATTTCATTTCATTTCATTTCAATGATAGACCGCGTTAACCGTTCGGCAACCTAACCCTATAGACTTAAAATAGGTCCATAACTGTTTGTATACAAGAAAATAGTTCCAAGCTTATTACAGTAGTGATCAGCATACAAGCATACATCGATGGTATTTCAATTCAACATATCTTCGTAAATACTGAACGGAAATGAACCATTTTGGACTGTTATTCCTATCAGAGATTCAACGTTCACAATATACGCTAATGGAAAGAAAGGTGACTAACGAATTATTTGGTGTAACAGAGACTATCTGTAAACATAAACGTTACTCGTATTTTTCTTTAAGCGAGATAATGTAAGAATACATTTACATTAATGACCCAAAAAGACATAGCAAGGCTTTCGCTTTAATAACGTGGAGGCGCCAGTGGTGTAAATTTGATATAGGGCCATTTACCTAATTGAACTTTCTAGCTATTTTACTGAGAGAGAGAGAGAGAGAGGGGGGAGTGATAGAGATAGGGAAACAGAGAGATAGAGTGTGTGTTTGTGTGTGTGTAGGGTCATTTACCTAAATGAACCCTCCAGCTATTTTAGAGAGAGCCTCTATAGTTATACATAATAGCATCATTCTGAGATACACAGTGGTGTAACCATATGTCTGCAGCAAATCAAAAACGGGATTGTTGTCTTCGGGTCCCCGGGATTACGTGCTCACCACCTGTGGCCGATTGGTCAAAGCTTTAAAGGAGAGAAAGATTGTTGCTGGAAGCCCTATTAACTTTAACGTATCGTTAGCTTGATGCTGGAAGCCCTATTAACTTTAACGTGTCGTTATATTTAACGGAGGTGTTGGGCTCCGTTATCTGTTTAACGATGACATTAGTGGGCTATACTCAAAAAAGTCATAGATTACCATTTTAATTTTTTTATAAAACATTCTAGACGGTTGGGCGATGGGGACTATTCCATTTTCTATAGGATGAAATCATATAGTATTCTACAGAAATGTGGGGGTTTGTAGCAAATAATGGCCCAAATATTATGTAGTGCTAAAATTTCAAAAGGAAAAAATAAAGTATTCTGTGGTGTTTTTCTGTAGTAAATTCTATAGTTATCTTTTTGCCTTTAATCAAGTTTTGTGAACACATGTAACACTACGGATAACAGAAGATCAGCATAATTGATAAGACCTTTATTGAGAACATAAAATAGACATAAAAAGGGGGGAGCTCTATTCCAAGTCTGACTTATTGTCAGTAAACTCCTGCTTTTAAAGTATACGACAATTAGGGAAGATGGACAGAAGTGATAATCATTGTTTATTTTCAAATTATGGTGTCTGTAATTGCACTGCATATTTCTTTGGAAATCATTGTCAGGTCAAGGTATGATGCACTGACCACTAATACATTCTCTTTGAAGTTCTGTTGAGTCTTTTACACGGATCATGTGTAGCTTGTAAAGAACATATTGAATAAATTAGATGTTTAATTAGATCGTCAACTTCAGGTATAGATCACTTTGTCACACAGACTGCACAGTAAGTTGTACCACTGTCTTCAGTTTCTTATTAATACTAACTTCTATGAAGTTGTAATACATATACATTGAATTTAAACATTTTAAATTCAGCCAATGAATTAGCTAACGGATAATGAAATTGACTTTCAAGCAACAGAGATTTAATTGACCGTTAACAAACGACACGTTAGCAAAATAACGATCTGTTAAGAGTTTAACGGACCGTTAAAATAATTTAATTTTGAGCAACCGGCCCGCAAAGGTTGACATGCTTGTCAGTTTCGCCATTTTCATCAACGATACTGTCAGGCAGATGGACTTGTGCGCCTCTACTACAACCCGTCCGTGGATATATCACATTTGGCATACACATCGTGTGATTTTGCAATGTTATCTGCATTACCAGACTTTTCCAATATTTGACAAAAGTTGCTACATCATCTGCAAAAACCAAATTTTGTAGCTTATATATTAATATTGCCGAGAATCTCTCGTTGCTGTTTTACGTGCGCGACAAGGAGTACACAGAAGTGTGCTCCGGTTTAATCGTCCTATCCTAGAATCTAGGGTTTAGGATTAAGCTGGACGTTTTAGTAGGAATGACATAATGTTGTTAGTATAAATTCTCAAATTAACCAAGACTCGGTCTCTCTTCTCCATTTTGTTTACGCTCACATTTCTATGTGAAAGCATATTGTTGTCGCCCCTATCCGTTCGTCCGTTCACAATCAAAAAATATATTTAAATCACAAAGATCTTAGTTCCTTTTAATATTCGCGCATATCAGACCCTAACTTTAGTTGGGTACGAGACCTAAAATCCGTGACCAATTTGCGGGGAAGTTGTTTTGAAGGTGGTTTCTATATGAAAAAAACCTGCTGAAGCGATTAAGCTTGGGTGCCTCTCTCTAAAATGCTGGCGGAAGCCGCTAGAGGGCCAAATTCAAAATGGTGGTCAGATGTGTCGGGAAAATATAAAATTATGTAATATAGGCTTCTGATGTGTCTATTCGTATGTTTTAAGGGTCTCTGAATCGAAATATTGTAATCAAAAATCCATCCAGCCACTAGTGTTGCCAATATGGCCGAAAAATCCAAGATGGCCACCATTTTTGGCCTGGTAAATAGTTTCGTGGTCGATGTCTTCAATTTTGATGAATTTGTGTCGATAGATGGCAACCAGCAATAATACTCACCGATATTTATCATCTGATATACTCTATAGTCAACTGATTTTGATTTTAATTTAATCGACGCTTAATAATGGACCCATGTAATATTTAATCACGCATGATAATCAACATCACCAACTTATCCAGTCAACTTCTCAGAATCACAGTCATCCGATTCAAAAGATAGGTCCAGTTTTCATTGTTCAGATTCAGAAGTTGTAGTTTCATCGGAATCTTCATCACTTGCACTATCACTGCAGTGAACAAGTAAGTCACTTAAACGTCCTGGTAATGCTGGGTTCACATATCTAATTGAACCGCAATGTCCATTATGGAGCAGTTTCCAACCATTACCAACGGAAGAGTGTGTGATCTCAGACTTTCAGTAATTAAGCATTAAATAAGCCTGAAAATAAAATAAACACAAGACACAACTATCGTTATGCGAACAGTTGTTTTATTGATAGCTCGATGATGAACTTAACTACTGAAAATCGGAAGGATGAGGAGGATGCCGTTATTGCATTTATTTTCCTTGCTGGTGCTCATCTCAGAAGACAACATTGTCACGGTCGTATTTCATTAGTATCGCTATCGGTTGCCCAAACTCTGCTGCGTGGCTCGCCTAAACTATTTACCTGTAATATATTAAGGCTCGCCCAAACTCTCTACCCGCAATGCATACAGGTAGCATATAAGCCTGCCCATCGGGCTTGTTTGGTAGATGAATTATGACTGTGGCAAAGAGGACTCGATACTGCCACCAGGTACTTGGGAGAGTGAAAGTATAGTTTTAACTTTGTTGTCTTGGGTTCCTCTGTGCAGGATTCGTATGTTTTACTAATCGTTGTATATTTTAGTATGAGCAAATAAGCTAGTATGAGTAAATTTATGTTCAAATGTTAACTAATTTTACAGGTCCCCTTTGGGTACCTACTGATCATTCCTGGAATGGTATCGTCTAAGAATAGTTGTCGATAAATGGTATCGTCGTTGAATAGTAGCCGAAACATGGTATCGTCGTTGAATATTAGCCGATTCGTGGTATCGTCGTTGAATAGTAGCCGATATATGGTATTGTCATTGAATAGTAGCCGTTACATGGTATCGTCGTTGAATAGTAGACGATACATGGTATCGTCGTTGAATAGTAGCCGATAAATGGTATCGTCGTTGCATAGTAGCCGATAAATGGTATGGTCTTGCCGATGGGTGGACAGTTTCTTCTTGGAATGGAATTGTCTAAGAATAGTCGCCGATAAATGGTATCGTCTAAGAATAGTCGCCGATAAATGGTATCGTCGACAGTTTGTTCTTGGAATGGTATCGTCGATGACTGGTCGCCGATAAATGGTATCGTCGTTGAATAGTAGCCGATAAAAGGTATCGTCGTAGTATGGTCTTGCCGATTATTGGACAGTTTCTTCATGGAATGGAATCGTCTAAGAATAGTCGCCGATAAGTGGTATCGTCTAAGAATAGTCGCCGATAAATGGTATCGTCGACAGTTTGTTCCTCGAATGGTATTGTCGATGACTGCTGGTCGCCGATAAATGGTATCGTCGTTGAATAGTAGCCGGTACATGGTATCGTCGTTGAATAGTAGCCGATACATGGTATCGTCGTTGAATAGTAGCCGATACATGGTATCGTCGTTGAATAGTAGCCGATACATGGTATCGTCGTTGAATAGTAGCCGATAAATGGTATCGTCGTTGAATAGTAGCCGACAAATGGTATCGTCGTAGTATGGTCTTGCCGATGGGTGGACAGTTTCTTCTTGGAATAGTCGCCGATAAATGGTATCGTCAACAGTTTGTTCCTGGAATGGCATCGTCGATAACTGGTCACCGATAAATGGTATCGTCGAAGTATGGTCTTGCCGATGGGTGAACATTTTGTAACGTCATAATTCATTTAGTGCGCGCACTCGTGAAAGAATTATGTTGTATATTTATGTTGTACTATATAAACTGAATTCTTTTTTTTATCTTAGTTTTCTTTATTCCCCAAAACGGTCACGCCTCGCCCATCCTGTGACAAACATGTCTTCAGACAACGCCCACGGTGCTGGGTCCGGCCAATTTTAGAACTCGCAATGAACTGGGTGAATTTCACACAAGTTTCCAGGCTTTGAAACAGGCCGGGAGATGCATCTCCATACAATATCGTACTGGTAATTGCGTTTTACCTCTTGTGCAGCTGCAAAAGAATTGACATGTTCATTGTCTGTGTTCCCGGTCACAAGACCACATGTTCCGTGCACGAGGCCACATGTTCCCCCCTGGGTACAACCTATGGGAACAGGCACATTAAAAAAAAACAAACGTTCACTGTCCTTGTGGCGCGTCACAAGGTTACAAGGGAACACGCCACAAAGGAACATACCACAAGTGAACAGCCTATGGATACAGGGCCTTACATGGGTCCATTATTAAGCGTTGATTAAATTGAAATCGAAATCAGTTGACTATATAGACTATATCAGATGATAAATATCGGTGAGTATTATTGTTGGTTGCCATCTATCAACACAAATTCATCAAAATTGAAGACATCGACCCCGAAACTATTTTCCAGGGCAACAATGGTGGCCATCTTGGATTTTTCGGCCATATTGGCAAAACTAGTGGCTGGATTGATTTTTGATTACAATATTTCGATTCAGAGACCCTTAAAACATACGAATAGACACATTAGAAGCGTATATTAAATAATTTTACATTTTCCCGCCACATCTGACCACCATTTTGAATTTGGCCCTCTAGCGGCTTCCGCCAGCATTTTAGAGAGAGGCACCCAAGCTTAATCGCTTCAGCAGGTTTTTTTCATACAGAAACCACCTTCAAAACAACTTCCCCGCAAATTGGTCACGGATTTTAGGTCTCGTACCCAACTACTTCGTAAATAATAGCCCCCGATCAGTTCATTTTGATATTAACGCACGTTGGACCGTAACGTCCTGGATTAAGGCCCCTTATTGTACGATAATCGCCTTTTTCTCTGTCTACCTCTTGCGAAATGTGGTGGTATCTCGCTTGTATGACAACCGCTTGCTGAAGTGAATCATTAAATGGCGATAAAATTTCAATCCGTTTACATCTCTGTCATCCTAGGCTTTAGAGAGTTAATAACAGATTTGTCGTATCAATAAAATGGCTAAAAAATAATTTACATAAAATTTGAAGTGAAAATAAAACCCCGCATTATGCAGATTTAGCTCTTACATAATACATCATTACAACATACATCCACCCGAAACTGATTTTAACAGAATTCAAATTCAATTCACAAACTAAAATGGATTCGTCATGTACTTACCTATCCATAAGAGCGCAGAGTCGGATAGTTGAAGGCCATTTAACACAAACCCAGCTATAAATCCTACAGACACTCCAATTATTGTCAATAAAGTTAACAATTTGTTCTTGCTCTTAACAAATGATTTTAATCTTGAAATGACTCCATCGGGCTTCTTATCTTCCACAATTTCCACTTGGATATCTTTCCCTGTTGTCACTTTACCGGCTTCGCTTGCCATTTTGTTAGAAATAGGTACTGGGTGTCTAGGTTATGTATGTATATTAATGCCCCCAACACAGTGTTTGGTTAGCACACACTAAACACACATATTATCAAAGTTATACACTATCTGAAGATATTGGTAAATATATACATAATGTAAATATAAACTGTATACAACATTTGAAGACATACCATACATACACACGAAAAGTTTACTATTATTTCTTGAGCGGATCAAGTGTGTGCGTTGTTCTCGAAAGAACCAAACAATGGCGGACATTTTCAAACAGTGGTTAATTTGACTCTTTGAATAAACTGAGACCATGGTGATATAATTGCACATTTGGCACAGTGATATAATATTATTATTGCTTAGTGAACAATATTGGGTGTGAACCCGGTCGAAATCTTTCCCATAATTGCAGATCCCTGTTTAACGGCCTGGATTCCAGCATTTAAACAAGACTGGGGCATTTACGAATATAATATAGCAAAGCACCTTAACAGAAATGCAAAGCAAACGTATTTGATGGCCAAATTGCCTTTCCCATATCCCAGTGTTGTTTCAGATCTGAAAGTTTCTGTTGTTCGACTATAGTACATTCCCCCAAACTATGATTGAATAACTATTCTAATCAATTCTATCACATGTGCGATATTTGATGGACGGCAACATGGTCCTTTAATGTTTGTTTTATGCTAAAGATTTTTATTTGATGTCTGCATGATCCTCTCCAGAATAACTCGACTGAATATTTCGAAACAGAATATGTTAAACGGCGTAGTTTATATCACATTCACAAGGTGACTCCTGAATTGACAGTCGCAGAATGCTGACTATCGATGACCTCAATGCTTCACACCAAATTCTGAAACATTTCGGAAATAAATATAGTCTCTATCACGTTCACAAGGTTTCCGGTAAAGGGGTGGGATGTTTGATATCGATATGATTCTTTCTCTAGTGACCCCAATGCCTCACACTAAATTTTGAAAAAAAAATATAGTCTCTACAAAGGGGTGGGGGTGGGGGTAACTGCGGAACGCATGTATGTCAGATGTTATGGTTCACACAAATTCGACCTCTACTCGAGAAGTAGAATGTTCAAGTTCGGACAGTGTCTTGGCTGAGTTCAATAAGGGGTACTTTCTGCTTTGGTCAAGCAACTGACAATATGTCTGTCCGTCACATATGGAAAACAACTCTTTCTAATTGCGGTAGTGTGTTCAAATCTAATGAATAAGTAAGTGGTTAAATTTTTTAGAGATGTCATGAAAGGGAAGGTGTGTAAGTAGTAAATAATACCCTATTACGAATCGATCTGCAATTGATAAACGTTTTCATATAGCCAACGAAGAAACGATTTTAAACGTTGCAAATAACACTGTACCAAGAAATACTTTAAGGCGTAATACGTGGGCGTTTAATAAATCTCAAGCATGATCAATATGGCGGAACAATCACCATAATGATGAAGAAAGGAAAATGACAAAAAATCTTGAACACATGGACAATATTCATTTAAACATTTGGTTAAAACACTTGTGGTTGAAGTTATAAAAAAGGACGGTGAGAAATATCCACCTAATTCAATATTCAGTTTAATAATGGTATTGATGTCTTATTTACGTCTTAAATGTAGGAAAAACTTGGATTTTTTTTTTAAAACAGCGATTTCGCCAGGTTTTAGATGGCCAAATGAAACAACTAAAAACAATTCATTTGCCGTGTTTGCTTATGACGTCATCGGGGGTAATATGGGATATCGTCCTTAACATCACCAGTGAGATAGCATCTACTTGTAATCTACCGAAACATGACGACTGTGACTTCACAATTGCAGCGTTTCTAATTGGGTGCGAGTGAAGAATACCTTCCTTTGCTGCTATGATGAGCATACATTGCTCTAGCTAAGCACATATAAGCAATTTGTCAATACTTTGTAAAAGGATAATTAAGTCTATTAAAAATTTCTTAATACAACATAATATTTAGTAATGATCAATTGGGGAACTGGGAAATGCTTGTCATAATATGTATGGTTCATCCAGGGTTCCTCCGATACATGGTTAAACCTACGATCTTAATCAAAAGGCAAGCATTAACACAGCCGGTCCAAATAGCTGCGAAGTATCAACGTCACCATATTTATTCCGCGAAGCCGAAAGACTTATTCCGCGAAGTAAAATAGATCCGCGAAGCCTACATTCTTCACCATGATTGGCTTATACATAATGACGTTCATCTCATGCGACTATATAAGTCCCGACCACTATTAGCATTCAATGTACGGTCAAAAACTAAAACTGAAGACAGTAAAAATAATACAGTATTTAGAAGGTAATTATAGTTACTATGCAAAAATATACCTTTCTAAAACAACTTTCGTGAACATAACAAAATTAAATAAGTACATGTATTTTTTCTTTCTTTCTTTTTTTGTTGAAGTGATGAATCAATGATATTCCTTTTTTATTGCAGATAAATAATAATCAAACTTAGTCAAGATGTTACCTCCTGGTGGATTAATGGAGATAGTCTTCTCATTTGATACAACTGGTTCTATGTCAAGTTGTTTAAATCAGGTCAGAGGTCAAATACAAGATATGGTTCAACGTCTTCAATCAGATATACCATCTATAAGAATGGCAGTATTTGCTCATGGTGATTATTGTGATAAATCTACATATGTAACTAAATATATAGATTTTACCACGGATGTTAACAAATTATGTGATTTTGTTAAAACAACGGGATCAACAGGAGGGGGTGATACTGATGAATGTTATGAACTTGTTTTAAGACAAGTAAGAGAAGATTTGTCATGGACTCCTGGTTCAAGAAGATCACTGGTACTTATTGGTGATGCTCCACCACATGAACCTAGCTATCAACAAAATACTCTTAATATAGACTGGAGAGACGAGGCTGATATCTTAGCAACTATGGTAAGTTTAAATCATAATTTCTTTTTCTATATTGTTTGAACATATTCAAGCTAAGATATTCAATAAGTACATTTATGTTGATATTTGTTACTTTTTAAAAATTAAAGTGATTAAGATTGCATTTTTATTATTATACATTGGATTATTATTTGAGATTTTGTCTTTCTTTTTTCAGGGAGTTAAGATTTACGCAACACAATGCCAAAATAGCTCTACAGCTGAAAAATTCTACAAAACAATAGCGCAAAAAACTGGTGGTCATCACCTGAAATTACAGGAATTTTCTAACATTTTTGATTTTCTGATGGCTGTAGCTTACAGAGAGCATGGCGATGAACTTTTCCAAGTAAGTTGAAATAAAAGTATTAAGTGTATAAATTATGTCCAAAAAGTAACAACATGCATTAGTATATGTTTTTAGAGTGGATTTAAAAAGTTAATAAAACAGTACTTCCCCCTTTCTGTTCAGTTTGTATCTTACCATTGTAATACCTATTTTAAATTTGTTTGTTATTTCAACTGTAGGTTTATGAAAAAGAAGTAAGAAGTCGATGTGGGACAGGTTTAAATAAAGATTTAAATGGACTATTTACAACGTTAAGAGATGGGTGTAGCGATTCCACAACTGATGATGATACAGCAGTGACATCTACTTCCCTTCCAACTAAAAAGAGGAAAATTTCACTAGGAAAAACTACTTCCGCTAAGAAGATTAAATTCAGCGGTATAACAAAAACAACATCAACGCCATATGCTAAAACTACGTTAAGTAAAGCCAGTCGAGCAATTAAAAAAGCAAAGGTGAGGTCAAATTAAGAAAAAAAACATTTTGTATATTATGACATTTAGAAATACATGTAGTTGGTAAATTTTATTTAATATTCTTTTGACATTATCTTATCTTTACATGGAACCATCCAATAATGTCATGAATCTGTCGTTTAATATACATATGTTCCATGTTTTCTTTACTTCAGAGAACAGTTAAGAAAGTCAAAGCAGCTTATCCACGTATCAGAAGAGAAATGATTGCCGAAAATCATTTTTATTTGAACGACAAGAAATGGTCACCATGGCAACAAGTAATAGCACATGATGCTGGTTTAAATAAAAATGGCGATTGGCAACAACAAGGTTCTTATTATAGAAAGAAAGCAATATTTCAATTTGATGCAGAGACACCTTCTATGTATGAAGTCTCCGTCCAAGCTAAGAGAAGAAGCAAACGTTACGTAGTCTATAACAAAATGGCGCACAGAGTTTCCGGTAAATGGGAAAGGCGTCTGTTTGCACAATCTGACATTAAGAAGCAAGTTAATAAAATAGCTGATCGAGGTTATAATTTATATGTGAGAAGACTTCCACTAACTTCTGCAGCTTTAAAAAGAGACACTATAACGGCTTTACGTAGATACGACTATTCGTGGAGAAAAATCAGAAATGTACGAAACAACCATCGTCAAGTAAACATCTCTTCAATAAACATATCTGATGATGTGTTATAAACTATTGTTTGAAAACTTTTGTTTGTGCATCACCATTTGTTTTGGGGTCAATTAGTCGTTTGTACGGATTAAATAGACACCTTAATTCTTGTGTATTTTTACGTACTAAATAGACTTAAAGTTGCAATGTTCCAATGCAGTTCTGTAAACAATATTTGACAATGTGAAAAGTGAAGTTTTGAATATTAGAACAAAACGTGTGAATCGTATGTGTGATATTGTGTTATAAATCTGTAAATAAAATCGTCAGTAGTTTCGTAAACTGCCAGTAGATTGTAATCATTTTGTGCTATGTTCATTTGCTGACATTATATCAATCTAACAACGGACCTATAGTATATAACATGCATCATGCTATTCATTCATATTGTATATTATTCATACACTCACCTTGGTCTGTTATTTTCAATTATTGTACATTATTCATCAAATCAAGTTGTTTTGTTATATTTTGAATAAAGCGTTATCTATAATACCACCTCTCTCCCATTCTTTCTCTGTGTTATTTTGCTCACTCTTTGACTGTGAATATATCCGTAATTGGAATTTTGATTTTGAAAAGAGATTACGGAAATGGCATCATTCCCAGGTACCGACTTCACTCCGATTAGACACTTCATTTCAATTCATAATATATAAGTCATAAAACGCAGTAAGCAGCCTGTCCAATGTACCTCTATTTATGGATCATTCCGAACAATACGATACAAATTAACATGATTGATTTGTACACAGCTATAAAAAACCCAGAGACATTGGGTTTTAATGTCTACACGACACAAACTATCTTATTTCTGTACGAACACAAAGTTCAATTTTATTTTAATAATTCGCTGGCGATTAGCCGACTTTAGCAGGGGGAGGAAAATGGGGGTCCCGAAGAAAACCCACGAGGTTGGAAAGGCGACCGTCCCCTAATGATGCAACGCACGCGCGATAAACATTCGCCCCCCCCCCCTCCACACACACACAAACAAACTAGATGTATATATAAAGAGACATGTAGAGCATTGCACCTTCGTGATACGATACAGAAACGGTCATGGTCAAGTTAGGGAGATATACAAAACGGGGAAATCAACCTGAATTTGGATTTATTATTCAACTGATGCTAATGTTTCCCCAAATCACAAGGAAGCGGATTTAGGGTTAATGTGTGCTTCGGTGTATGATTTCTCTTTTGGGAACTTGATTCATGACACTACTCCTGGTCACTCTCTCGGGGTCACAGTTTTCTCAACTATCACTTTATTTACTTAGTTAGATTTAAGTTAACCCGTGCTGGGCATGAATAATATACTATTCAAAAAAAAGTAGGGGATATTTGATTTTTAAGTGTTATTAAAGTCACCTAATGAAACTGACGAAGAAACAAATGACAAAATGAAATGAAGTTCACATTCATCGATTTATTCCAAATGATCGTTAGACTAAGTAAGGCACAGACTGACCATTATAAGGGTAAAATGATACCCAGGGTCAAACAGCAAAGTTACCACAGCATCACAACAAAGTCAGTAACGGGTAAATCCTCCTCTGTTTGCCAAACAAGCATTGATCATACGTGGCATACTCCTAATGAGACGTCTAAGGTCATTTTGGTCCAGATTGTCCAATTCCTGTTGCAACGCAGCAGCAAGTTCTTGGACATTGGCAGGACGTTGTTGACGTTGACGTAACCTCTGTCCAAGCATGTCCCAGACATGCTCGATGGGGGAGAGGTCGGGACTCAGTGCTGGCCAAGGTAATGTGGTGATGTTCTGTTGTTTGAGGTAACCTGTAACGATCCTGGCCCTGTGACACCTTGTGTTGTCATCCTGGAAGATGAAACGGCGGCCATGACGTCGTGCGAACGGCACAACATGGACTGCCAAGATGTTGTCCCGGTAGTACTGGCCTGTAACACGCCCTGCAACAATATGTAAAGCTGTTCTTCCAGCAACAGTGATGCCTCCCCACACCATAACAGAACCACCCCCAAATCGATCATGTCTGATGACGTTAACGTCTTGGAAGCGCTCGTTTCGACGACGCCACACCCTCCTACGTCTGTCCAAAAAATCAACAGTGAACCTTGACTCATCTGAAAACATCACATTGCTCCAGCGTCGATTATCCCAGTGTTGACGATCCCTACACCAACGACGTCTTGCCTGAATGTGATGATCTCTCAAACAAGGGATCACGCGAGGACGTCGGGCGCGAAGGTGACCCCTATGCTGTCGATTCCGAATCGTCTGGCCACTCACTCTCACACCAGTGTCTGTTTGAAGACGAGCGCTGATCTGATTTGCTGTGATGACACGATTTCTCAAGGCCAAGGTACGGATAAATCGATCCTGGGCTTGAGTTGTCGCCCTTGGTCGACCTGAGCGTGGTCTGTCCTGTACAGATTGTGTATCACGGTATCTGGACCATAGCCTGCTTATGACAGACTGAGAAACATTCATCGTCCGCGCCACAACCGCCTGTGTTGTGCCGATCTGTAGCATGCCAAGGGCACGTAACCTTTCATTTTGGGTAAGCCGACGCATATCAAAATTTGTTTTCTGGTCACTAAAACAATTAAACTGATGTTTCCACCCTGGAATTCAATGCCACAATGACTGTAACATTCAAAGTCAGAGTCGTGCAAATCTTGGGTTGGACCCCCATGATGATCCCAAGCATCACCTGCATTCCATGCGGTAGCTATTGGTGCGTTTGGGCGTCACATGTAACTGGAAATGTTTCTTCTGTTAGGTTCTATAGTGACTTTTTTCGTAGTCATTTGCATATTTTAGTATTATGCCCCCAAAATCAAATATCCCCTACTTTTTTTGAATAGTATACTTGAGCTCAAGTGTAACATTTGATCAAACTATAAAATGCATATTTATGCTTGAACTTAAGTAAATTAACCATTCACGGATTTAGGATAAGTCTAATCCCCACATTCATCTAGAATATTTCTAGTTAATCTTTTTAATTAGCTATTAGTATGAGAGTTTGTTATATAGGGAGGCTGTTAGGTCTCTAAAAAGCCCCCTCCGACTCATTAATTACTATACTGAAAAGACAGCCTAAATCAGTGTTTGGGCTACAACTCATAATTCTGTGCAAAACTATTGTATTTCTGTTCAAAATTTTAAGAACATGAGAAATACGTGAAAGTACACATGCCGATTGACTGCAGAGACTATAATTATATTCGGTGTTACCTATCAATACGTCTTACTCAAATCACAAGACAATAAGACCCCCCCCCCCCGAGAGCTTCATCCTCGGTATAACAGAATGAAACATGTCAGACAAAGATCAAATAGTAATAATCATAACAAAAGTCAAACACAATAGATGTTATACATGTGTGAAATCAGGAAACATACTACAGATTTTGATAATACAATTAAGAATAAGAAATATATACATTATTTACATAAATCTGTCAGTAAATGGAAATGAATATGGGACAACAAGGGTGCTGTTGGATTTTCGCAAGTTGTGGCACTCTATACTTTCAGTCTGTGCGCTTACCCTGGCAACGGAATGTGACCAACGGCATCATTTGACCACATCAGGGATGAGGGTGGGAGAGGTGTAAACCAAAGTCATGAGTAATTGAACGAAATGAAGTATTAACAGTACACAGTTACACTGAAACATATCCATAGTACAGTTCGTGTGTCCATGGGGGTTGGGATGGCCTAGTGGTCTAGAGTGCCGCGTTTCGACCTCTAGCTGGCCGGTCACCTCTGGCTTGCGGCTGTGGTTTCGAACCCGGGGGTGAGCGTATGTGGCATGGAAATAGGGGCGCCTTCTCAACCTCGTGGGTTTCCTCCTGGCACTCCGGTTTCTTCCCACTGCTAAAGACCCCTACGCGCAAGCGAATTATTGAAATAAAATTGAAACCATATGTTAGTCCCAAAATGACCTAGTTTGTGTCGAGTGGACGTTAAACCCCACTTCTCTCTCTCCCTCTCTCTCTCTCGTATCTCCATTACAGGACCATGGCTATGATTTCTCCCCGTTTTTACATACTTGCTTTAGTTCAAATTAGATAACGGTATTTTTGTAAAATTGAAGGGGTTCTCGGCCAATGACTTGCTCTTAACCAGAAATATCTAAATGAATGTGAAGATTAGACTTATCCTAAATCCGTGAATGGTTAATACTTCAAGCATTAATGTGCATTTTATACTTTATTAAATGATTATTATAATTTTAAATCATTTGAATTAAGTTTTCAAATATACTCCATCTGTATATACCTTCATAAAGTTTAGCATTGAAAGGCATTGGTGGTGTGGTCCATAACATTTTCGTGAAAGTTTTCCGAACGATTTGAATTCAACAAAATTACACATCCTTTTATATTTTACGAAATGGTTGCTATCGACAAATATATAGGACCAACATCATACAGTGGGCCATATTGCATTTGATATTGACATTATTAACAAAAGAAAGTCTGGAAATATACAGCATCAGGAATTGAATAAAAATATTAGTAGTTGGTTCCAAAGAGATTCCCTTGGTATTAAATCTGCACCCCGAAGTGTTTATTTGTTTATTTCAGCGCAAGGACGGTAAGCGCAACAATTGTGCCAAAGAACGAGGATTTGTCATTTCTCTAGTTAGCAGAGCAGGGCGGGGAACGAAAAGGACATCTGTCAATTAGTTCGGTGAAAAGCAAAACCGAGGCCCCGTATACACGCTGGCTTTGCACGTAAAAGAACCATCTGTTCGGGAAAATTACCCAATAGTACACCTCATGGCATTGAAAACTATGCTAACCAAATTTAATGTAAAGCGCCATTATTAACTACATAAAATTTGAAATATTTACTGAGGTTGACCAAACTTCTGGGATTTTATAAACATTGGTGGTCTGGTTCCATTTGAATAAGATTTACTCGATTTATTTTTAGTCACCCCGCGAAGCGTTTATCTAATAATTTATATTCCGCGAAGTAAGTATATTCCGCGAAGCCAGTCAGTGAACATTTTGATTGGCTGGTAATGCATGACGTTTCATAAAATTGCCTATATAAGCCCGATAGGCTGTTAAGAGTATATTATAACGCATCCATTCAGTAAATTAAAAGGTTCACCACCTATATACTATCAATAGAAACTATTGAGCTCTTTATAAGAGGTTAGTATCTAACGATCTAGCCAAATACAACATTTCAATCATATTAAATTCGTTACATTTCTTGTGCAGTATGCGACAGAAAATTTATTAGACCCAGCTTATAAAAAACTGTTCCTGTTCTTATCTTAAATACACTAATAATTTTTAAATATTTACATTTCATTACAGTAAATATTACGGTTAAAAAGTCAAGATGTTGCCTCCTGGTGGATTAATGGAGATAGTTTTCTCATTTGATACAACTGGTTCTATGTCAAGTTGTTTAAATCAGGTCAGAGGTCAAATACAAGACATGGTTCAACGTCTTCAATCAGATATACCATCTATAAGAATGGCAGTATTTGCTCATGGTGATTACTGTGATAAATCTACATATGTAACTAAATATATAGATTTTACCACGGATGTTAACAAATTATGTGATTTTGTTAAAACAACGGGATCAACAGGAGGGGGTGATACTGATGAATGTTATGAACTTGTTTTAAGACAAGTAAGAGAAGATTTGTCATGGACTCCTGGTTCAAGAAGATCACTGGTACTTATTGGTGATGCTCCACCACATGAACCTAGCTATCCACAAAATACTCTTAATATAGACTGGAGAGACGAGGCTGATATCTTAGCAACTATGGTAAGTTTAAATCATAATTTCTTTTTCTATATTGTTTGCACATTTTCAAGCTAAGATATTCAATAAGTACACATTTATGTTGATATTTGTTACTTTTTAAAAATATCAAGCTAAGATATTCAATAAGTACACATTTATGTTGATATTTGTTACTTTATTAAAATATTTATTATTCGATATTGGATTATTATTTGAGATTTTGTCTTTCATTTTTCAGGGAGTTAAGATTTACGCAACACAATGTCAAAATAGCTCTACAGCGGAAAAATTCTATAAAACTATAGCGCAAAAAACTGGTGGTCACCATCTGAAATTACAGGAATTTTCTAATATTTTTGATTTTCTGATGGCTGTAGCTTACAGAGAGCATGGTGACGAGCTTTTCCAAGTAAGTTGAAATGAAAGTATTAAGTGTACAAATTATGTCCAAAAAGTAACAACATGCATTAGTATATGGTTCTACAGTGTATTTAAAAAGTTGATAAAACAGCATTTCCCCCTTTCTGTTCACTTTGTATCTTACGATTGTAATATCTATTCTAAATTAGTTTGTTATTTCAATTGTAGGTTTATGAAAAAGAAGTAAGAAGTCGATGTGGGGCGGGTTTAAATAAAGATTTAAATGGACTATTTACAACGTTAAGAGATGGGTGTAGTGATTCCATGACTGACGATACAGCAGTGACATCTACTTCCCTTCCAGCTAAAAAGAGGAAAATTTCACCAGGAAAAACTACTTCCGCTAAGAAGATTAAATTCAGCTGTATAACAAAAACCACACCAACGCCATATGCTAAAACTACGTTAAATAAAGCCAGTCGATCAATTAGAAAGGCAAAGAGAACAGCTAAGAAAGTCAAAGCAGCTTATCCACGTATCAGAAGAGAAATGATTGCCGAAAATCATTTTTATTTGAGCGACAAGAAATGGTCACCATGGCAACAAGTAATATCACATGATGTTGGTTTAAATAAAAATGGTAATTGGCAACAACAAGGTTCTTATTATAGAAAGAAAGCAATATTTCAATTTGATGCAGATACACCTTCTATGTATGAAGTCTCCGTTCAAGTTAAAAGAAGAAGCAAACGTTACGTAGTCTATAACAAAATGGCGCATAGAGTTTCCGGTAAATGGGAAAGACGTCTGTTTGCACAATCTGACATTAAGAAACAAGTTAATAAAATAGCTGATCGAGGTTATAATTTATATGTGAGAAGACTCCCATTAACTTCTGCTGCTTTAAAAAGTGACACTATAACGGCTTTACGTAGATACGATTATTCATGGAGAAAAATCAGAAATGTACGAAACAACCATCGTCAAGTAAATATCTCTTCAACAATCATATCAGATGATGTGTTATAAACTATTATGTGAAGACCTTTGTGTGTGCATTAACAGTTGTTTTGGACAAAGTAGTCGTTTGTGCGGACTAAAACAAACCTTAATTCTTGTGCTTCAAGATTTGTTCTCTTATTAGCCATTATGTGGAATAAATTAGACTTAAAGTGAACAATATTTGACACTATGAAAGGTGAAGTTTGGAATATTGGAACAAAACGTGTGAATCGTATGTGATATTGTGTTAGAAATATGTAGATAATTAGGTCAGTAGTTTCGTAAAATGCCATTTTTGTGTTTTGTACATATTCTGAGATCATATCAACATAAAAACGGACCTATTGTATATGACTACATCATACCATTGATTCATATTGTAAAATATTCATAGTTGCTTTCTTATACATGTATTTTCAATTCTTGTACACTATTCATAACATCAACTTGTTATATTTTAAATAAAATTTCCCGTTTATTTTTCTTGTATTGTAGAAGTCAAAATGGGAAAAGTAATCTGGTTTATTAAGGTCTTCCCAGCACAAAGGAATTAACATGTATCGGGATATTAAATAAAGGGAAGCAACCATACTTTCGTTATATGGATGCAGACCACCATTAATTTCCCGCATGACTTCAATGTTCATTCTGGTCTCTTTGCCCGGCTCTAAATCATGAATATTTACCAACACTTGCCAGAAAATTTCAATTCAAACGCTATTCTTCCATTATTGACTGGAACGTCTACAAAAATAGGCATGCAAAAGGAGGGGAAAGAGATAGAGTGAGAATTGCTCTAAATAAATTTGTGCCTACTGAGATGGTGAAATGTAAAGGTGGTCTGTCCATATGGGTTCAAACCACCGTAAACCCCGTTTCTCATCGTTTTCTATCTCTTTCGGCACACCCCTCTTTTGATTAATGGTCTACAGAAGGGATTTTATTCAGATTTTCGGTCATTTGGCAGGCGAACTGTCGCGCATTCAAGACGAAATTATATCCTGTTTTGAACAGGCAACAAGTAAGTGTGGTTTAGTACCAGAGTGATATCAGAGTGTGAATGTGACCTAGTCACATGTCAGCCGCTGTAATTTAAAAAACGTTGAAGTCGTTCTGTTTTTGATAATTTGGAATGACGACAAGTCGACTATTGCAATAATAGGGCAGCGAATGCGTCGTCAGTGACACGATAACGAATGGAGTCAATACTTCTGAGTAGAAAATAACACTTTGTCGCAGATCATTAATATAATTTTCAAGATTTAATTGAGAGTCGTAATTCGGGGCCTATTATAAGTGTTCCGTTTTCACATTTTTTTTTAATTTGACCTTGTTTAAGTTCATTCATAATTTTACATTTTTTTTTTTATTTTTGCAAGATGTCATTTTATGTTGCATTTCTTATGTTATGCTCGGAATACATGAGTCAAATTAAGTTGAGCAGATGTCCGAGTTACTTCATGTACATCGTAAATTTCAGGGGGTCGAGCGCAAACCCGTGGGGAACGACACACTGTAATTCAGTCTTACATGAAGTTTCTATGTGAAAAGTATGTATCGGACCACTTCAAACATGTACCTTTTATACAAAAACCGGTCTCCTGTGGAGCCAGTGGTCGATTGTATCAAATGCGGCTGACAAAACCTGAAGAGCGAGGAGGGATATTCACCCACAATCGACATTCGACATATAAGATTAGATTGTTGATAACACAAGTAAGGGCAGTTCGTGTACAATGTTTATATCTGTATACGCAGACTGAAATTCATATCACTGATTTAGATGTTCAGCGATGGTATTCTTCACTGATTTGTCCTTTAGAGAAAGGACGATCAACTTGGACAATTGCCGCTAGTTATTTTACACATGTTTCTCAAGCGTTAGCTTTTTGATCCAAAGTCGACTTTACAATAGAAAAACAAATGACACTGCAAGGTGCATAGTGTGTAGAATTAGGTATATTTTAATGCAAATAGGACCGTGCAAACACTATGCCAGCGCGGAATAACTCATATACATATTTGTCGCTGTGTAGAAATATTTATGAGGGGAATTGGATTTGTTCATTAGCTAGAAAATTTGAGATATGTTGTATAAATATGTAAGACTTCCCCAAACTAATCAATGACAAAAGTGTGGACGTATTACATAAACAAGTAAATAGATTAATTTTCAAAAAAAATTTTTTATCAATTTTCTAATAATATAGGGTTATAAGAACATTCAAATAAAACAGAAACAGCTGCCAAGTTGTTCATATAGAATACACAATCGAAATTATTAGCTATACGCCCCATTTTTAAGTAACCGATATTTTAAAGATTCAGAAGCAATCGGTAGAATCACAAGTCTAATTACATGTATTTAAACTTATTGATACCTTAATATGTTACTGTTAGAAAGTAGTAATTGTATTCCATAATATGTTTTTGTGTTTATTACATATGTCAATTGCTAAATGCCACTCAAAGAAGATGTTAGGAAGTTCTTACATGATTTAAAATGCTAACTTTGGGTTCCATTTTTTTCTACGGAAGCGTATAGGGGTCATGCAAAATTTTGTAGAAGGTCTCGAGATCCTGCGATCCTGTGATACTTTGTCGTAATCCCGTGATTACCTGGTAATGTTTCTCGAGACCTCAATTTAATGTTCTCGAAATCTCGTGATAATTTTCCTGAGATATTGACATCCTGTATAAAATTTCTCGAGAATTCGAGTTAATCTTCTCGAGATATTGACATCCTGTGTAAATTTTCTCGAGATACCAAGTTAATATGAACATTTATGGTAGTGTTTCCGCGTTGTGGAGCAACCATTGGCCCAATACTCCGCACCAAATTGATAAAAAAAAAATAACCTAACATTTCTTACAAACGAAAACTGCTAACTAATGAAATAATAAACAGACAATTGATAGGATACCCATGTTTTACACTAAATTTGAAATATGATTAAAATCCATAGGGTTCATCGTCTTATGGCCCCAATACTTCAAACCAAATATAAAATTCAAAACTCTGCCATATTAGCTTTAATGTGTGAAGCATTGAATTACAGACATGCTTGTTAAATTATTTCAATTTAATGTGTGGGCGACGTATAATTGAAAATGCCATTTGTTTGCATGGTTTTCAGACCATATTTTGTTGTAGAATAAATGATAGACACAAAAGCCTCGGAGCAGATTTTAAATAAAAAATCTAGAAAAACAATGGGTTCTAACAGTAACACGTTCACGGGGTTTACTGGGAAATAGGAATAACGCCATAACAAACGTCAAGGAGCGCTGCGAATCAACAAGGTTCATTGTTCTCTCGCAAATAAATAGGATTCCTCTGTTAATGACACTAATGGTTCAAAAGAAATTTGAACGATAGCCACGCAGTGTGGAGATACGTCCACGCAGCATATATGCTACAACCGCGGATTATTCGAAAGGAAAATCTGGATGTTTAGGATATAGCATTCATCAAGAAATCTAATCTCTAATGTGTTCACGTGCTTGTTATATTTCTGGGATAGAAAACCTTATATTGCTTAAAATTAACAGGGGTCATCGTTGTCACGGAACACAGAATATCGAAAATCCGTTAAAAACAAGGTTTTCAAAGAATGAAGAGTAGAACTCCGGAACAGAATAACGCTAATCGTTCATGATGCCAAAGCTTCACACAAAATTGTAAAAGTAAACCCTCTATTACGGGGACGGGTGTATGTGTGCGTGTGTGTGTGTGTGGGGGGGGGGGGGGGTATATTATTATTAAGGTAACAGAATGCTGGATATCGATAGGATTCGTCCTCTCATCGTCACATATTTGGAAATACTCTCGAGCAAAAGTTAGCGAAGTGCTGAAAATCGAACGGCTTTAGTGCTTCACACCACAATTGAAAAACAAAATCAGTTAATTAAAAACTGTAGTTTTTCGGAAAAGAGGGATAACTCCAGAACTACAAGGTGTGTTAGAAGCGACTGGGACCTTCCTCTCGGGGCACCAATGTTTTACACTAAATTTGAAACAAATCCGTTAACAACTGTAGTGTGAGTGTGGGTGTGTGTGTGGGGGGGGGGGGTGGTAAACTCGGAAACGACAGGTTATGGGCGCTGAGAACTAACTAAGTGCACCCATAAAAATACTCGAGATCTCGAGAAAATTTACACAGGATGTCAAGATCTCGAGAACATTAACTAGAATTCTCGAGATCGTTAACACAGGATGGGAGATTCTCGAGAAAATTATTAGGGGATTTCGAGAACATTAAATTGAGATCTCGAGAAAGTATCGCAGGATCGCAGGATCTCGAGATCGTCTATAAAATTTTGTATGACCCCTATACTCCTCCGAATTTTTCTTCCACTTTCTCATTTTAATTTATTAGCCACATCTTTTTCTGCCCCCCCAAAAATAAAAAAAAATATCTAGTAGGTTTTTCCAATCATTTACTTCCAATATAAATGCATACAATATACATACGTACACTGATCAGCAGTGAATATTTGCTAGGCCGCTACAGTCACTGATAAGGATGACATAGATGCGACCTTATGAGTCTCAAATATTAACTTTTTTCTTCCGACAAATTAAATTCTAAAAAATGAATAATGAGGTTTGAAGTATTAGTAGGTAAAAACCATTTCCTACTTAGTGTAAATGGTTATTAAAATGAGTAAAAGAGATCATCTGTCCGAAGCATTTACGTCTTATGTAAACAATGCACGCGCCATTGAGCCAATGATTGACGCCGCGTGATGTGATTGCACGTGTTGAAGATAGTCATCTTTTAGGCCCTGTATCCATAGGCTGTTCCTTTGTGGCGTGTTCCCTTGTGGCATGTTCCCTTATGACGTTGTGACGCACCACAAGGACAACGAACCTTTGTTTTTTAATGTGCCTGTTCCCATAGGTTGTACCCAGGGAACATGTGGCCTTGCGCACGGAACATGTGGTCTTGTGACCGGGAACACAGACAATGAACGTGTCCATTCTTTAGCAGCTGCACAAGAGGGAACATGCAATTACGAGTACGATCTTGTATGGTCTACCGGTCTTTTTCAAGGTCTGGAAACTTGTGTGAAATTCCCCCAGTCCACTGCGAGTTCCAAAAAATGTCCGTACCCAGCACCGTGGGCGTTGTCTGAAGACTTGTTGTCTTCTGAGATGAGAACCAGCGAGTTGAGTTCATAGTCGAGCTATCAATAAAACAACTGTTCGCATAATGGTATATAGTTGTGTCTTGTGTTTATTTGCTTTCTCATCAACGTTCGTATGTTGACTTTTCTTTTACCTATCTTTCCATCGTACATTGCACGCGCCACAAGGGAACATCCTATGGATACGGGCGGATACAGGGTCAGGTCACAAGGTCACAACGCCACAAAGGAACAAGCCACAAGGGAACAGGGGTCATTCAGGACTTCTTTGGTGATAATGAACATCTCCAAAGCTGGTTTAGGTGGTACAAAGTTCAGCTAATCTAGCCTAGCTGTTGACTGCAAATTAAATAACTCTTGTCAGGGATACTCCAACACTGACATGTCTTGTAATTACATAACTCTGACAGCGGTACCCAACCACTAGAAATGTCTGTCAGAGTGTTTTTGTGATACATGAAGATGTACGGTACACTGTTGTGCTAAAACTACACCCACCGCCAGAGACTCGACAGACTTACATTTTGATGATACCAGACATACATGCATTGATAACATATAGAAGAAAATTGGTACTGGGCTCTCGGTCTATCTGCTAAGCAGAACCGAATTTGGAGGGTATGTCATTTTGGGTGCGGAACACCACACCCACCACTAGAAACCCGGCAGACTTACATTTTGATGATACCAGATATACATGCATTGATATCATAAAGGTGAAAATTGGTACACTTTTCAGCTAGGTTAACCCCCTTGACTCCCGCTCTAAGATACCATCTCTGATCATTTGATCCTTAAAAATAAATGAGGCTTCACCAGACTTACAGGTTTCCATATATTGAATACATTTTCAGAAATAATACCCTCTGTAATACAAGCAAAAAGTGACATAGTTGGAAGTGACATATTTGGTTCAACACGCTCACTGGGCTCTATGTAAGCATACAGATTTGGAATAAGTTCACTGCTGTATTGTGTTTACGCCTCGTCCTTGGGCCAAAAATGTTATCGAATGCGCTGTTTGTTGGGATATCATAAACACGAATTTATGTTTTTTAACGTTTAGTACACAAAGCCGTCGCATATATTCCCTCATACTGAACAATACGCTGTGGCCCAAATCCACGCCAAATGGTTAATTGTTTACATCACATGGTTTGATTGTACATTATATGATGTTAAACAACATTAAGGAAGGGAAGAGGATGAGAAATGCCTGAGATTTAAGGTAACATTTTATTCCAAACATAACAAAGAGCTGTTTAATTTATGAATAATATACAATATGAATACATAATGGTCAAATATATGCAAAATACATATCACTATACTCCAAACAACTATTTTAAATTATGAATAATGTACAATATAAATACATAATGGTCAAATATATACAAAATACACAATAAATACGATACACTGGCAGTTTATTAAATGATAATGTGTTCATGAAGATGGTATTTACATAATATGATCATGATATAATTAGTGGCAGCAACAAGTTTTGTTCACATATTCTCATCTCCAGTTTTACTTGGTCAACTATTGCACAAACTGTACTGGATAGCAACTTTAGTTAATACAATTGCTAATTGTCACAAAACGAACATGCATGTAAAATGATTTTAGTTTTGTCCGTACATCGGCTAATTAATCTCAAAATAATAGTTTATAACATATCATCAGATATGGT
The DNA here is from genome assembly GCA_963678685.1 of Patella ulyssiponensis. Classification (NCBI taxonomy): domain Eukaryota; kingdom Metazoa; phylum Mollusca; class Gastropoda; family Patellidae; genus Patella; species Patella ulyssiponensis. The sequence continues at coordinate 57,401,096 of OY783229.1, forward strand.
TATTGAAGAGATATTTACTTGACGATGGTTGTTTCGTACATTTCTGATTTTTCTCCATGAATAATCGTATCTACGTAAAGCCGTTATAGTGTCTCTTTTTAAAGCAGCAGAAGTTAATGGAAGTCTTCTCACATATAAATTATAACCTCGATCAGCTATTTTATTAACTTGCTTCTTAATGTCAGATTGTGCAAACAGGCGTCTTTCCCATTTACCGGAAACTCTGTGCGCCATTTTGTTATAGACTACGTAACGTTTGCTTCTTCTCTTAGCTTGAACAGAGACTTCATACATAGAAGGAGTCTCTGCGTCAAATTGAAATATTGTTTTCTTTCTATAATAAGAACCTTGTTGTTGCCAATCGCCATTTTTATTTAAACCAGCATCATGTGATATTACTTGTTGCCATGGTGACCATTTTTTGTCGTTCAAATAAAAATGATTTTCTGCAATCATCTCTCTTCTGATACGTGGATAAGCTGCTTTGACTTTCTTAACTGTTCTCTGAAATAATAACAAAATTAGAAAATAAGTTAATCATGTAGACATACTGAATGGGTTTAAAAATAAGTCCCATGTAGGCTAAATAGATAACTTTAAAAGTTTATTCTAATGCAGCGCATATTCAGATATTACCAAATATTTACAAATTATTCACGCCACGTGAATAAAAAGGACTATAAAGTATGCAAATGTTTGGAAATAACTCACCTTTGCAGTCTTAATAGCTCTATTGATTTTAGATGAAGTAGGTTTTTTATATGGCGCTGTTGCTGTCTTGGACGCATCGCTGAATTTAACCTTTTTAGCTGAAGTAACTTTCCCTGGTGATGCTTTCCTCTTTTTAGCTGGAAGGGAAGTAGAAGTCACTGCTTTTTCATCATCAGTCGGGGAATCAATGCCACCATCTCTTAACGTTGTAAACAGGCCGTTTAAGTCTTTATTTAAACCTGCCCCACATCGACTCCTCACTTCATTTTCATAAACCTACAATTGAAATAACAAACAAATTTAGAATATATATTACAATCGTAAGATACAAAGTGGACAGAAAGGGGAAAATACTGTTTTATTTTTTTACTGTTTTTTTTAAATACACTGTAGAAACATATACAAATGCATGTTGTTACTTTTTGGACATAATTTGTACACTTAATACTTTCATTTCAACTTACTTGGAAAAGTTCATCACCATGTTCTCTATAAGCTACAGCCATCAGAAAATCAAAGATATTAGAAAATTCCTGTAATTTCAGATGGTGACCACCAGTTTTCTGCGCTATAGTTTTATAGAATTTTTCAGCTGAAGAGCTATTTTGGCATTGTGTTGCGTAAATCTTGACTCCCTGAAAAATGAAAGACAAAATCTCAAATAATAATCCAATATAGAATAATAAATATGCAATCTTAAGAACTTTAATTTGAAAAAAATGACAAATATCAACACAACATAAATGTACTTATTAAATAATTTTGCTTGAACATGTCCAAACAATATAGAAAAAGAAATTGTGATTTAAACTTACCATAGTTGCTAAGATATCAGCCTCGTCTCTCCAGTCTATATTAAGAGTATTTTGTGGATAGCTAGGTTCATGTGGTGGAGCATCACCAATAAGTACGAGTGATCTTCTTGAACCAGGAGTCCATGACAAATCTTCTCTTACTTGTCTTAAAACAAGTTCATAACATTCATCAGTATCACCCCCTCCTGTTGATCCCGTTGTTTTAACAAAATCACATAATTTGTTAACATCCGTGGTAAAATCTATATATTTAGTTACATATGTAGATTTATCACAATAATCACCATGAGCAAATACTGCCATTCTTATAGATGGTATATCTGATTGAAGACGTTGAACCATGTCTTGTATTTGACCTCTGACCTGATTTAAACAACTTGACATAGAACCAGTTGTATCAAATGAGAAGACTATCTCCATTAATCCACCAGGAGGTAACATCTTGACTTTTTAACCGTAATATTTTCTGCAATAAAATGTAAAGTTTGAATAAGTCGAATTTTATAAATTGCATTAACCTGTATAAGAGATTGAACGAATTAATTCTGATTGGAAACTTGTTTTTGTTTCGGTCTCTTGTTACTTTTTTTGAATACTAACCTCTAAAGGTGTACACTAGTGTCTATTAATTGTATAGATGTTATTCGTTTTAAGTTATTGTAGTAATTGTAGTAATGTTTGATGTTTTGTGATCGCTGTCTCGGGCTTATATAGCCAACCTTATGACACGTCACGCATTTCCAGCCAATCAAAACGGGCAATCTACTGCTTCGCGGAACGACTCTACTTCGCGGAATATAAATGAGTGACTAATGCTTCGCGGAACTGCTTTATCTTGGCGTGCATTAGATTTTATACCCTCGTTTCTGCTGTCTTTGATTGTAATACCGAAGGCATTAAAATGGTTCACAATATATAATGACACAAAGGGTGGGATGGGGGGTGTCTAAGATCTGTCAATGCATCGTGTCGCATGGTTTCAACTTTAGGGAGTAGAATTGCTTGTCCAACCTCGTGGGTTGTGTTCTTGTTCCCCGGTTTCTTCCCACCCGCATGCAGGTTCCTAAAAAATAAAACTGAACTATATGTTAATCTCGAAATAACCTAGTTTATGGCGAGTCGATGTTAATCCCCATTCCTCTCTATTTCTCCCCCTCTGTCGATCTCTTCATCCCTCTCCCTCTCCCCCAATCTCTCTCCTCTCTCTCTCTCTCTGATCACACCAGAAATCACCAGAATATTCGGTATATAATCAGAAACCATGTCTCTTTATTAGTCTGATAGGTGTGGAAAATTAGGATGTTAAACAGCATGACATATAAGCCAGTGTCAATTGCCAATGTTGAAATAATTTGCACACACTCCAATTTTCTAATTTCAGATATTTGATTGTTCTTACAATAAATATGAAAGATCCAGTAAAATAAGATAAGACTCAATTCTTATTTAATTCAACATTTGGTTCATAATTTCTTTTTTTAATACATAAAAAAGGGACAAAAAATGTCCAGAAAAAATCAGATATTCAAAAGTAAAGATCTCTGACTGCTCAAACGCTGGAAGACGTTTTCTTCAGAATAGGGAATGCGAAACGAACACTTGTATTTTAAGTGTTAATAATTGTTTACTTGGTTTTAAAATACAGTGAACTTGCATTTTCGCTAAAATATCAACACACGCTAAATATGTATCAGGTTGATTATTTGTTATTCAATTATAAGAAAAATACAGTCGCCAGATTACACCCCGGCTTGGATTCAGTCGGGTTTACACTAGGCCCGTCAGGTTTCTCAACTAACAATAAAAGATGATGACGTCTTCGTACGTTAAACAGCGTAGATCGAAGAAAATACAATTGATCATAACTTTGTAAATACTGAATTAAATTATTTTTGCATTGATATTCCTATTAGAGATTAAACTTTCACAATATTGCAGTTTGCAAATGAACCATATAGTCCTAAATGACGCATCTTAAATTGAAAATTCAGAACGTGGTCCGCCTTGCCATAGTGAGTAAGGCACTAGCTCGCTTACCGGGGTCGATCCCGCTTTGGGCCGAGATAGCTGTCAGTGACTCAAAATGGAGGGTCCGATAAGGTCCCGTATATATTTTGGCGTTGCGTAAAACTGTCCTTGACAGTTGGAATTCAACTGCTGTTTGGACAAAATTTCCCTCATAGCATATTGTATGGCACAGGTCCGCCTTCATTAGCTCGGTTGGTGCAAACAGTTAGTGCATTATATCACATTTCGTTCATTCATTTGCAAATTTTAAAAAAAATCTGATCTAGTTCAGTAAAATTGGGAGTTCTTTCAGTGAATGCTGGAGGCCACATTGACTCAGCGAGTAGGCACTGGCTCACTAACCAGGACGACGTCGCTAGTTCGATACACGTGTTGTTCAGTATCTAGAGTGGTTTAATCTTGTCAGTTGTAGTTGGGCGAGGTGGGGGGGGGGGGGGCTTGACAAAGACCATCTTGTCTTTATGAGCCCAGTCGGTGTAGAAAAGTATAGGGCCAGTTTCAAAAGGATTCAAACAAACCATATTCGTACTTAGATTTGATAAATATTCGTTATCCCGGTTGGTGCTAAACAGTATCATGTTGAACCCATTTTCTGTGCATTCAATTCAGCGAATGCCCAAATTCAACTATCAATTTCAAACAGTCTATAACTATTGTTTAATTTATTGACGAATGTAATGTTAATTTTACCAACAATTTCACTCAGCGAAACAGGCAATCCACCCTCATACTGCTGACTCCGCTTCTGCATCGCAGTTCTGTGAAAGTGAGCTAGTTATGTAAACTCCTGAAATGGGAAGTGATATCAGGTATTCTAGGAAGCAAAAAGTTAACATGGCACCTTCGTTTAATCCATTGGTTTTTCTTAAGAAAAATACAACCATGGAACGCTTTCCCCAATTATAATGTAATAATTTATACATATTTTTGGGATGGGAGGGCGAGGGGTTTAATGAAATGAAATGGACATTAAGGTCCTACTGTTGCTCCTAAACTGGGCCAATGAAGACGAGCATACGCCATACAGTGTGCTATGAGAGAAATTTAGCCGGGGCAGCGACACAGCGGCCTACTCTTACATCGAATTCCAACTGCCAAGGATCTTTTTCGTCCCATCCGAACGACTTGACAGCTTTCCTACGTCCTGCGTCACTGACAAGTGGAAACCACGCCGGAAAGTCTAGATGAAATTTCTCGGTAAAGTGCAGAGATCGAACATCAGACCTTGAGGCTAGCGAACCAGTGCCTTACCACCTAGCCCACAAATAAAACAATGTTATTAATATGTTTTATCTACAAAATCTCTGTTATTATTTTTTTCTTTATTACTATTATGTTGTTATTAAGAAAAGGCTGCGCTTTCATAGAATATACAGTTAATAATCAGACAAATACGATTGTAGTCTATCCAGCATATTTCTAATAATTAAATATGTACAAATATTTAATTTCTCTAAATATTTTCTATACATTATAGGTTTGGCACGTCTTTCGTATTGAGATTTTTTCGCACTAGCAATTCCTTTTGCAATTCGACCTAACTTGCCTGCACCTGTTGATGGCCTTTTCGCTGGAGCACTTTGTGATGGAGATTTCATTGACGCAGTGTTTTTCTTTTTCTTAACGTCCCGTGATGGGCTTTTCGGGGGAGTTTTAGGTTGTGACTTAACTGGGATCGAAAGTTCTTCTTTAGGGAGTTCGATTTTGAAATCCATATCAAGCGTTATATTATGTACCTTTTTAAGTCTGCAAGCTGTATCGCAAATATCATCAAGAAGATCTAATAGCAACTTCTTACAAATATCCGTCTTTTGGGTAGAAACTGGTTGTTGTACGCTATATGATAATGCTTCTACATGAGACATTAAATTATTTGTTACTTCATATCTTGGAATGACTTCTTTACCCTTTTGAACAGGATCTGGAAGAGTGAAAGTTGCGTCTCTTATAATATTTAGCGGTAGAGTCCATTTATTAACCGGTGTTTCTGGACAGGCCAGTTTCGCGATTTCCATTATTTTACTCACAGGTTCGCTGTGATAAACTAAACCTGGGTTAGTGAGAGCAAACAATTCATTAGCTGGTGCTAAGGTAAGAAGTTTATAGTGTTTAGGATAGTCTTTATATTTTGGATTAGTTGTTCTACTTTCAAAGCAAACGCGATCCAGCAATTCACTAACAATATCATTCACCATCCTTGTAGTAATGTTACATTCTAACTCTTTCACAAGTTCATCACCGTCTTCACCGAGAACCCTCTTGTCTTTTGCCATACCCCAAACTGTGATGATAATACCAGCATTTTGAGATAATGCTGGTGTAGTCGTTAGCCGCCATTTCTCTGAAAATAACCCAGGGTTTTTACTTCTGAAGATCACACAAATATTTTTTATCTCGTTAGGGAGGATGATGCCGTATGCATCGTCGATGTAAAGTTTATCGGCTGAATGTTCGGCCAAGTTGAATTTGTCTTCTCCGTGTTGTCTACTTAACTGGTAATGAATCACGCAGCTGCCACAATTTTTAATCGGCAAATTTGACATTACAATTTCCCCTGGGTGACCACTAATTCCAAGCTCCACCGGCACGAGTTTGTCATCCTCTGACCACCTGATGATCTTGCCAGTTATATCTAAAGCAGGACCTGTAGGAATCTCGCTTTTCGCCATTGGTATTGGACTGATTTGTAGTTTTTGTTCAGGGGTTTTAGTGGGCTTGTTATCTTCAAATATATCATTGGAAGCCAGAGATTTTACAGTACTACCAAAAACACTTAAATTGTTGACATCTGGAACATTTCCTGAAGGATTTTGACAATTTCCTGACTGGTAGATCTCTCGTGCGCGACTTAAGTCAGGGGTGACAATGAGTTCCCTAATTGGTGGATGGCCCTTCTCGGTGTTTGTCAAAGAGATATGAAACCCCCTTAAGTCGTCTCCTAGTTGCACTTCCTGCTTCCAGAATCCAACTGGTTTCGTAATTCGTTTTTCGCAAGCCCACATGTCTACAGACTGAGCATAATTGATTTTTCCCCCAAGAACAACATTCTTCTGACTAGCTCCCATTGAAAGATCCTGGGGTTTTCGTTTTGTTATACGTGAAATAAAGTTTCCCAACTTTTGTCTTTCTTTTTTAGTCTCATCGAAGCACGATAGAGCTCGCTCTTGATTGAACTGCTTGGCAATGCAGTATTTACGGTGCTTTGTTTCAGTGTGATTATTCACATTCTTAAGTGTTTTGGGCTTTGGTGTGACTGGCGTGGATACGAGATGACCTTGTCTCTGGGCTTCATCCAAATATTCATCAACGCTACCCAATATGCTATAAGGTACTATGCCTCCACTGTCATTTAGCTGCATGCCCTCGTGACCTTTAGGTATCCACAAGTTGAGGTCATCTTCCGATGCTACTGGGTGAGCAACCGCGTATTTCTTTACTATCGATCCTGGTTTGTTCACAAACTTTTTCACACAGAATGATTCAATCTTTGGCGGAAGTTTGGGTACAACATCGCGGGCTTGAATATTTCTCACATTTTGTTTGATACGCAGCTTTGCTAGAGTTGAATCCCAAAATGCACTTGGTAATAGCAGCTTCTTTGAAAAAGGTACGAAATCTAGAAGAGGATGGCAAGATTCTTCTGTGAGCTTTTCGTCATGCCCACCCTTCTTGACTTTTCTCTTTTTAATGTCATCCTGAACCAAAAAATAAATGCGAAAATATTTCATCATTATTCAAAGATTCATTTTGTAGTATTTAGATCAAGAGATGACAGTTCCCTGCTATAATTGTTAAATATAACAGATAATGAAAGGGGTAAATTACGACATTCTGAGCGGAGTTATTGCCGTATAAAGAGGAACACTGTAAAATGTCACTGCTACCGCTGTTACGATACGGTAATCCATAAAGTCTCACGTATCCATTTTTTACCTAACTTATTAACTTGCAATCCGTTGAAAGTTAAAACCATCCGGATTTCTACAGAGTTGATTATGGACTTAACATACATGTGCATAAATGTCTAATTTATTAGGCCTATTTTTCTAACATTTGAGGCCAAACGAAAGATGTGCATCATACAGATTTAGCTTTTACACATAATTCATCTTTCAGTTATACGGAAGAGTATTCTTTATTTCTAACTCGTATGTTATTGACCTATTAACACGATGTTATTAACCAGGACAAGAAAATTGAGAGAAAAATGTCCATAGACTCGGAATCTACGGTCTATTCGTCAAGTGAATCAAGACCGTATCATGAGAATTTACTTACAGCCATTCCTCCGAGAAGTGATTTTTTTCGTCCACTGTCTGTAGGGCTGCCTTTTCGCTCGGCTTTTGGTTTCTTGGCCATGTTAAATGAAAAGTTACACTTCTTTATGCACTAAAAATACAGAAATAAAAAACCCTGTAGCTATGAACTTCGTTACTGTAGTGACAACAATTAGACGAACAGTACATGACGTCATACTCGAAATCGAGAACAATACCATAACGTCATACTGTTATTAAAGTTCGGCCTATCTCCTTTTTTCAAAGGAAAGGAAACATTTATAAAATTATCGCTTAATATCTGTTGATTTTTTTCAAATAATGGGAGATAACTCCTCAAATACTAAATATCTACTGAACAGTTATGTGTTGGGCCTGCAACACGACACACTATACAATATAAATATTTTTTACCCTAACAGCCTTTATTATTTATAATACACCTTGCAGTATGTGGAGAAATTTACCTGGAGAAATTTACCCGGCCTGTTGAAGATTTTACGTCCGCGTCTACTCGGAGTGATACCACGGACAAACCTAGATTTTTGGTAAATTCAACTCATGCGCAGAGGCTTTTGTTGTGGGGGAAACCGTTGAGAAGATTCTCCACCCGGCATTCGCTCACACGGGGAATAGGAGGACGCATGACCGCAATGCAGAGGTTTGTTGGGGGGGGGGGGATTTGCCCATGTAGTAATTCCGGGGTGCTGAAAGCATGATGTTAAACCCGGTCGATTCATTTTCAGAACCATATTACGAAATTCGACCTCGTTTCATGAATATCGGTTTGGCTTAGTGTGTGTGTATGGACCTGCGACAATAGCCAGTGATTCGACCGACACCATGCGTTGCGAAAACGGTATTCCTTTTTTATTTTCAAATCTCAAAAGCAATAAATCTTTTACATTTGAAAGCATGTCGGCTTGCATTTGTTTTTAGTGTTAAATGTGATTTATAAACATATTCATTTCAAGGAAAATAAATTCGCCTGAAGGCATACAAATTTCCCCTTATCGTATTCTGGCCAACGGGAAGCCAGAGTAGGCTGATTTTAGTTAAGACTGTATCTAGAAATTAGGAAAAAATTGAGATTACAAGGCTATCTCCATGGTGAATCATGTAAACGCTACCAACCATAGCAATTCCCTATAAAGCGGATCTATAATTACTTCTCTTATTCTCAGAAAGTAAGTAATAGATTATCATTCAATCATCTTAAAAATGAATAAAAAATAATATCGATTGACTGAGACACCCCTAATTAAAAGTTTCACATAGTGTCTTAAATGATATCCTGACTCCCAAAAAAAGTTTCTTCTCACTGCGAATTATTGAAATAAAATTGAACCATTATTTTGTTTCGTGTGGACAACGTTAATCCATTTTTTCTTCCTCTTCTTCTTCCTTTTTTCCCCAAAAGTGTCATAGGTCTTTCAAAATTGCTGCAGAAAAATCATGATATTTTAGAAAGGTGAGGTGTCAACTCTAACGCGGTATGCAAGAACATCAAGATCGATAATAACTACTTTCGAAATGATCAGAGTTATAGTTCTTTCATCTTATAATGAAAAGGGACGCACATGTCACTTTCGAATGACTGATAACATTGTTTAAGCATATTGCATTTCTTTTTCAAATGTTACGATATTAAATTCAAAAGTAATACAGGACTTTAAAATATTATCATGCTATTTTTATTCTTATTGAATTAAATTCACAATCTCTGCGAGTTCGAACTCTGTCACAATCATAATGTTTCTTCTAAGAAAATCACTATGAATTAACAGGCATTATTATCACTTGTGGTAAAAACTATAATGGAAATTTCTTAATGGAAATACACCATATATGTTTATTGTATATCCAATCAATACCACACGTTCACCGTGACATGCTCCATTTCTTCTTGTTTAGATCTATATATTACAGTCATATTATATATTAAATATTACAGTTTAGTAAAGTCATGTTTGAGAGTCACGGTAGCTAAGTGGGTAAGACGCCGGCTCGCTAGCCTGGAGGTCGGGTGTTCGATCCTTGCATTGGACGAAAACGTTCATTCAGATTTTTCGACGTGGTTCCCCTTTGTCAATGATGCAGGACGGGGGGACTGACAAGGACAGCTGTCTATTCGTTCAAATGTGACATAAAACCGAGGTCTCGTGTACACATTGGCGTGCACGTAAAAGATCCTTTGACAGTAGGAATTCGTTGTGAGAGCAGACCGTAGTGCCGCTGTCCGGCAAAATACCCCTTTTCATTTCAGTAAAGTCATGTCAGTGATGTTATTTTCCTCATAACCGGTAACAGTTTTTCCAAACTGTAAAAAAATTTATATAATATTTTTCAAGGCTTCATAGTTTGTTTACGGAAAATCTATTATTTATTTACTTTTTGTTTATATATCTTTGGACTTGAATTGTTGAACGAAAATCGTCTGTGATGAGAAAAATATTTTGAATAAATATACAAAAAAAAAACACCCAGGAATTATTCGCTTCTTGAAACAAACTGTAAATGTAAACAAACTGTATTTTCCTTACATATAGTATCTGCTAGTATTTAGTTGGATGGCCGAATGGATAGAACGTGCGCGCTGTATCAAAAGGTCTGTCATTGAGTCAACTGGCGTGGTTTCGATTCGCCCCGGTTGTGTACGTGACACGAACTAGGGTCGCCTGTCCAGCATCGTGGGTTTTCTCTGGGTCCTCCGACCCCCCCCCCCCCCCCTGCTAAAGCCCACTGCGCACAAGGGAATTATTGAAATAAAACTGAATCATATGTTAGTCCAGTAATGGCCTAGTTTGTGTCGAGTGGACGTTAAATCCCATTTCTGCCTCCCTCTCTCTCTCTCTCTCTCTCTCTCTCTCTCTCTCTCTCTCTCGCTAGTATTTAAGACATTGAAGCACACTTTTAAAAAAAGACGAACTATGATAGATTGATATGACATTGCTGAAAAGCTAATTTATTATATTACAATTCATTATTCTACTTTAATATAATTTGTGTACAATGTTCGTAACTGTCGCTGATAAAAATTACACGTTTTCTTTAAAATAAGATTGAACGTCAATCCCGTTATCACTCAGTAGAAACTGGAAACTTTTATAAGAAGTATAAAAAACAGTTTTCAGTCCATGTCCAATGGAAAATTTTTCTCAGTATGATTCTCAACAAAGTGGAATTTTACTACCAGGAGACTCCAAACGAATGTTAGTACATTTTCCTGGAAGTGGTTAGCTTCAGTGGCTATGTTATGGCTATGTCTTCTATTTCCACTGTAACAACATATCCGGAAGAGCAGCCAAGCATAACCGGTATGAAAATATGTCACACTTGATAAATTTGGTGGATTAACCTATAAAATCCACGTGTTCATGGTAGGTTTGTTATGAAATACCGAGCTGGGTTTCTCCAAAATGTCATGGTTGCGAAACCAACGAAGTTATTGATTGTTTAGCAGTTTAAGCCTATAGCGCATACAAGGCGTTTTCTTAAACAAAATTGAACTTTCGAATTAAATAGCATATGAAGTTAGATTTTATCAATTTGACTAATTGATGGACCGACATGTGATGGATTAATTGGTGTCAGGGGCTAAGTGAGAGGGGCGCATCCACCAGCTTGGCGTCAAGGTTTTGAGTTTTTACACACCCTCAAGCTTTTGCACCCCCTCGCAAATGCCAACAATTCACGCGGTTTCAGTGCGTTTTTCAACATGATATTCATAATAAAAATGCTCAGGCAGTGTCAAACATATACCGTGGGTCAGACATGCTACAAATCGACATCGACTCTAGCATCTCCACACAGCCCATATGACCCGGTTTCACAGAGAGTGATTTCGCTCCAGTCAATCCCACCCACATATAAATATTGTCGGCTGTTTTTTTTTATTGGGGGGGGGGGGGGGCAGGATCTTGTTCCCCATACAAAATAATGGGCCACCACGCCCCTGATTGGTATACTTTTTAGTTGAAAGTGTTCTTTAAACTCTACGTTAAAGTTTTGTTTTGACTTGATGTCTCTTTAACTAATGACATTGAGATGTAAGGAAATATGCTGTAAACGTGACCTGTACTTCATAGTAAAATTGAGTCAGGCAAAAACAACAGCATATACCCCACGAGCGTGTGTGTGAAACACCATTGTATACCTGTCTCGCGTGTTTAGATATATGTCATTTATATTTATATCTATAACGACTATAGGTTAACCATTACACTCGCAGTTCAACATGGGACATGGTTTCATTCGGTGTCTTTGTAAGTAAAGTATTGATGTAGACCTATATTTCGGCTTCTGAAACCAGGGGTCTAAAACATCACCCAGTCGGTTATACTTACACTTTCCGAAACACCTAATACCATTTTTCGTTTGAGGAGTCACAAAGATAACAAATTTATGATACGCCTGCAGAATACCGTTTACACTACAACTTAAATGCTAACTAAATAACAAATACTCTTATTTGGTAAACATAAGATCAGAAATTGATTACATCCGGATAACGAAAGAAAAAACGCAAGTGGAATTAATCAATTCACGCTAGTTATTACATGCAATATGAAAAACTGGAACCTAAATACAGATACTTAACCGAAGTCGGGTGACTATAGAGAGAGAGAGAGAGAGAAATGGGGTTTAACGTCCACTCGACACAAACTAGGTCATTTCGGGACTAACATATGATTTAATTTTATTTCAATAATTCGCTTGCGCGTAGGGGTCTTTAGCAGTGGGAGGAAACCGGAGTGCCCGGAGGAAACCCACGAGGTTGAGAAGGCGCCCCATCTCCATGTCACATACGCTCACACCAGGGATCGAAACCACAGCCGTAAGCCAGAGGTGACCGGCCAGCTAGAGGTCGAAGCGCGGCACTCTAGACCACTAGGCCATCCCAACCCCCCGGGTGACTATAGAGAGTACAGCAGTTAGTAAGTAACCAAGCCAAACCGGGTACCGTTTTAAACCATGACATTATAAAGTCTTTTCTATACATGTTTGTATGTCCCACCCCTTTTCTACGAAATGTTTACTCACTATTGTAAACTCTGACGTATTACACTACGATCTCGTCACATGATTTTTAGTCATCCATTTACTCTTCATTCATTGAACAATTCACTGGAAATTTTTTCTCGAGTTCACAATGTATGCTTTGTTTACAGTACCGAATAACTTGACCAGGAAAAGAATGTATCATATTAATTAATGATTATTGACGAACAAAAACCATTGCGGGGGAGAGGTTATACATAGACTAAATCTGTCCCCGAATCTTATTCAAATACCTTGAATAACATAATATTGTTTATAAAAATAATAATTAAATATCTTTATACCAAACTGCAGTGTCATGTAATATCATCCATGTAATATATAATACCCTTTAACGCTCGCTTTAAGAGACTTTGACAAAACCAAGGTTGGCATTATCTCAGATAAAACCGTTGAGTTATCTCTGTCATATAAATCCACAAACATCAAAGACAAAATGGTATAGCTTCATTATAGTTTTGTTTAATCATTCAGGTGACTTTCTATCGAAAAATATACAGTCCTTATTACATGTAGTTGACCGGGTCAGATTTACGTTGGTATTGACATGCATTTTATTATTATAAATATTGAGGTTCAGTGGTCAAACCACGCAAAGTCTAATTACATGACTGGAACTTGACGGAGTTTGGGTTCAGAATAAATGAATGTAATAAGGTTTAACGTCCTCTTGTCTGCCCCGTGGGAACAGACAATGTTAGTTAGCTGATTTAACCAGATTCTCTAGATTATAAATTTAGCGAAAACAATATACTGATTTGGTCATGAACGTTTGGGATTTATTAAAGATATCTATACATTTAGAGTACCACGGAAAGGTGAGGGCACTGTAAACGAACAAAACAAATAACATTTACGCCGTCAGGATCAACATATAATCATATTACAGCAGGCGCGGATCCAGGGGTGGGAGGTGGGGGGGCAGGGGGCCGTGATGATTACCCTTTGATCCAATGTATGCCCCCCCTCCCTCGACAAAATCCTGGATCCGGGCCTGTACAGATATTACACTAAATGATATAAATATAAGCCCATCGTCCACGTGGTTTAATGATCCGCTATAATTTAAATAGTAAACAATAAACACGTAAATACCGGCTAAATCATAAGTGACATGACACAAGGTCAGAAATATAATTATTATGATTGGTCTACACTCACTGCAGTTTCTACGCAGTATGCACGCTAATCCTGGACGATTGTTTTTCAAATTTTAAAGGAGGGGTGCATACGGCTTGGTCAAGGATCTCTCTTCTTGTGTATTATTCGACTTGAATATGTTTACTGATCAAATTGACGTCATGGCTTGGACTTTGCCCAATAGTTCATTATTTCTTTTAAATTGTGTTTTAATTTTTAACGTAAAATATTTGTGCATCACGGTACTTTGAGATTTCTTTTTGTTTCGATTGGTTACACATTACTTTACGGTTTAGTATTTTACTTATTTACTTATTCCGATCTTTAACTGCAGACCCAAGCGCTTTGCATCTTGTTTTTCGTGTTGCTAGTCTTGGAAAAGGCCTAAGACCTCGAGAATTAGAGCAGGACCGACATGACATACTTGTTCCTTGGACAACTAGGCATCGTTTGACGTACAATTCGAAGATGGCGACGATGATGCCGCTCTAAGTTCTTGGTCCATATTACCCCGTACTTATCCATTTGATTACGACTCGACCAGGTATCAACTCCTAAACAGAAACATGCACAATGACCGTTTTTCTTTTACAATTTTAACTATTTTGTGTTTTTTAAAAGACACGGTGGTTATTATCAATACATGCTTTTGTTTTTAGTAGTAATGTACTCTGATTTACTCTTTACAGCTTTCAAATGAGTTTCCATTCGTGTAGCTTTCTTTTCTTTTTATAAATAATATCTTATTCACAGAAAAGGATTGGGGAACTGGCTAGACTTATTTTACCACTCTCGTGTAGCTTTCAATGGATGTGTTCACTTTGTGAAGCTTTTAATGAACCCATTTGTAATTTAAACAATATTTTTTAATGGGTCTATGATTGGATATGTTGCTCATAAAGTATCTTTCAAGGGTAGAGCGGGGCGATTCATTTAAAAATGACCTATAATACTAAACCCAAGTAAAAATTTAGACACAAACAAATAGTGCATACCAATGAACTAGATTTAATGTCGTCAAGACCATGCACTTCAATAAAATTGTCGCTTTACTTCCTTTGAAGTGTAGGTTTCAATTGTAGATTTTTAATAGTATAATACGTAAATAAATAGGCGGAAAGAAAATAATCCTTTATTTTCAACAACGTTATTCTGACGTGTGTAAAGATTGCATTATTTATTTATATTTAGACACCATCAATGGAACCTCTTACAATAGCCGTATGTCGTTCGTTTTGTTACATTGCGCTTGGCGATTTAGTCTAGATTTGTATGGCATTGACGTTCGATTGTTGGAAGTCGTCATGGGCCTTAGGCAAATTGACTTTATGAATGGACGAAGCAGGTTATTATTTATGATCTCATTGCTAGTCCTGGTGATGTCTGTTTTTAGAACTGACAAGATCTTAAAATAACTCTACTACAAAGGAATATGTGTAATTGGACCAAAAACATCTTAAAATAATCAGTTTTTTGTGCTCTACGTAAACGTTTGGCGGACTGACGTTACGCGCGTATTTCTGTGAGGTCATGGTCTTAAATCACGACTATGATAGACGCATTGCTATTACTTCTTGCTTCACTTGTTTACGTTAGCATCTTCCAGAAATAGTAAATATAATAAGAGGTGTTTTTTTGTTACAATTATATGTGCGGACGAGTTACATCAATTCGACTGACTTATGACAGCATTTCAGAGCGCCCAGGGATATAGTGCACACTGGTGAAGTCTCAACCTGTTACATTACTCTGCACCCGTTCTCTTTAAATAATGTCACAGTATAATCTCATACAAATTGTTCTGTTTAGTATGTGATATGCTTATGCTAGAATAAATTTTCTGGTAAGAACATTCCCATTCTTGCTATTTCAGCCATCAAACAACAAGTTCAGCCCAAAATCTGGTTCTTGAACACAGGCTCGTTCATACCTCAACAAATAAAAGTTTTTCTGGACTTAGACGTCCAAGTAGAAAAAAAAAACCCTCACAGTTGGAATTCGATGATGTAAACGCCACTGTCCGGACAAAATTTCCCTTCCCCTATATTGCATAGGTGTAGCGTATACCCGTATTCGGTTGGTTCGTGAGACGTTAAACCCCATTCATTTCATTTTTTAATTTGCATAATTATAATCGATTAAAAGCATCATCAGTGGCACCAAGACACTAATTAACAAAAACCCAACATTGACATATTTTCGTTTCTTCTTTCTTGTACTTAATACTAGGGTTTCTGGCATTTCAAGGACTCTAGATTCAAACGATTTCTCCAGCGCATGGCAGCGCCACTGATATCAGGGCCCTGTGCATTAGTTGGTCTCCTTTTTGCTACCTCCACCCCCAAACCCGAAATTAAAATCGTAATTATAAAGGTTTGATAATTTCTGTTTAATAGTGTTAACCGATGTGCAATATAGGTGGATCAGTTGTGTGAAATTATATGACATTCAATGAATCGAACTTAGCGCCTCTTCATATATGTATTTAAATTCTTTATAGGCACGGGATCATGGTGGCTAAGTGGGTAACACGCTGGCTCGCTAGCCTTGAGGTCGGGTGTTCGATCCCTGCATTGGCCGAGAAAGTTCGTCCAGATTATCCGGCGTGGTTCCCCCTTGTCAGTGATGCAGGCCTGATAAGGAAAGATGTCTAGTCGTTCGGATGAGCCGAAAAACCGAGATCCCGTGTACGTGCACGTAAAAAAATCCTTTCACACATGGAATTGATATAATAGTAGGCCATAGTGCCGCTGTCGGCAAAATTTCTCTCATAGCACACTGTATGTCGTATGCCCGTCTGCATTAGCCCAGTTCGGAGCAGCACAGTAGGACGTTAAATCCCATTTCATTTCATTTCTTTATGGGCACGGTTAGGCTAGAATATAGTTAATAGAGTTTACGGCCATATGCAATCAAAAGTACTTTTAATTCTAAAAACATATCACATCAATTCTAACTTAAGTTGTTGGCATTTAAAATTAACATTAGTTTCTATAGTTTCTGCCATGTGAACGATGACTGGCTAATTAGTACATGTAGATGTTTAGCTTCTGCTTCCAGGGCAATGTTATCGAAGACCAATGGGGACGATGAATCAACATACATTTGTATACATTCATTGTAACTTTGAAAAGGTGATAAATGGAATACGATGTCCTGTATGGTATTCATATAGATTAGTCGTAAGTCACTACCCTCAATCTCTGCGACTTGCAGAGAGGCCACTAAGCTTTCCACTATCCGGGCGTTGCTTGGGATCAGTTAATGAATTGCCAGGAACATTATCCTATAAATATATAAAACCATCATTATTACCAAACTAAAAATACACAGGTCATACTTGCATTTTATTTCTTCAAAATTCTCTTAAAATAAAAAAAAAATCAGTCCAGTTCGTGAATGGTTGTTTTTATATCCTTGGCAAACCGGTTATTGAGTCTTGTCCCATCCCCCGTGAATAATGTATGGCTTGGTATTTAACTTTATAGTTAAATTTACACTAGACCTACATTATATGTCTATGGTGCAATAATTCACAGGTCAAGGTTTAAAAATATAATTGTATAGATTGGGTTAACAGTGGTTTGACCTAACTTCCTTTCTTTATATGCTCGTTGAGTAAACACACAAGGAAGAAAGGTATTTATGAAACTAAGGAAGTTGAAGAGAGATATCTCCTCCTTCTTAAAGATAAATTGATACACTATAGTAAAGCCTATATCCTCTGTAACATTATCGCTAAAGGAGGTTCAATCAAGTATAGAATTGTGGGACGCGGGGGTGTGCCACTCCAAACAGCCTTGGCCTAAAAAAATGAAAGATGTCGAAATACTACCAAATTGCTGACATAGTTTCGTTTTTGCAGTCTATACTACGATAATTCCGTATTCATAAATCTTGAAGGACGCTGTATTGCAGGGGGCAATAAAACGGGATTGGTCTTTACGCATCTTTTAAATTTTGAAAAGACGATCTCGTTTAATACCAAGCTTTTTTTATATTGAAAAGGAATAAAGAGCAAACAACGTAAATATTTAACATGTTGCGTTTCATTATCTGGATCAGCTTTCGGTTCTTTATTTTTTAGAAAAAAATATGTCATATTCAGATTTCTTTTAGCTTGCAAGTTACGTTACTCTGATTAAGCCATATCAATGTCAAATATGTGTTTCTATATACAATTATGTAAATTATAGACAATAATTTAGAGATGTATATTCAAATCAAACCAGACAATATTAGTAGCACTCACTATATACCTCATTGAGTTTAAAATAAAATTGTCAATTTAATTGGATTTTATGTTTTATGGAATGACAATCTGTCTTTTTTTCAAAGATCTTGGCATTTAAAAACTATTTTGTGTTCCACGGTCGACACCAGTCAAAAACTATTAACCAATTAGACCTCTGCTTACTCTATTGTGAAATAAATGAATCGCTAATCGAAATGACACGTCAAATCAACTCGATTCTACTCTTTGTTTTTACCTTGACTGCTTTAGTTTCACACTTTCGTCAAACGTCTAAACGCTATTTTTTTTAAATAAAATTTCGTCTGGAGCAAAGAAACAAAGAAAAATAATAACCAGTCCATAAAAACAAGAAAGAAAATATAGACGCCTGAACATCAAATGCAATAAAATATGAGAAAGATGCAACTATAAAACCTCGTATATAGGTCTACTGATAGATAATTTGAAAATTGCGTAAAGGCCAGACGTGGGACAAGTTTCCATGGAACCACTATGACGGCACAGCATTCAACTGCATGTTTATTTAAAGTTACAACAAACAAGTTGTCTATCTTAACCGATGACTTACGGTGCATAAATTTCGAAATATTTCTGATTTTTATTTCGTAAAAACCAACAGAATGCGTAAAAAACGACTCATTTTTTCCTTCAAATTTGCTGATTCAATATGTAATAATTCTGTTGATCATTAATGTCTATAATCAAGAACTAACCGTTTGCAGACAATATTATACTACCACATGTAGGAGTATACTGTTGTCATCCTTGTCCATAAGGTTTACCCCCGTTGAATCACAATTCTTATAAACATGAAAAGGTCATAAATATTATAAGTTTTGGTGTTTTTATTTCAAACTTGTTATGAAATTGTTCGGCAAGTCAATCAGACGAAACATTGAATACAAAACAACGAATAGACCGTTTCTCTGACCCTGTGAATGCTAACAGTGTAGGGCTTTTAAAAAAAAGATGTTAACATGTTAGATGGCTCGACTATTTATTCGAAGGAATATCCAATCAAAATTTGAATTCGCGGTTTGGTTCAAAGAAGATGATGTAGCATACTATATATTAAGATTCAACTTAAGGCGATTGAAACTGTTGACTAAACGGAAAGTCATGATCCTCTACGTTGTTCAAGAGTTTTAAAGATTTAAATGTAGATCGGAATTTAATACATACGACAAATTAAAAATATGATGATGTATGCACTAAATATCAATGTTATCTGGCGATGATGATTAAATAAAATAAGATAATCTATGACGTATTTATTATGATAATAATTCTATAATCTATGACGAGATACTAGCTATCTTTCAGTAGCATGCGCATCTATTACTACATGTATTTAGGGAATAATTGGACATAGTTCCAACACTTTTTGAGATTTTGATTTAAATATAAAGACATCGTACCCCCCTCCCCCTCATCCTAGGTATCAATTACTAAAATTAAAGTCGATTGGTACATTGTGAATGTTAATATTTAGTATGACTTTAGTACTTCTAGTCAAAAATCCGTAATCTGAACAGGTCAGTTCCGCTAATTCTCTAAATGTACAATATGAAGATCTTCCATGGTCCCATGTTCGGAAGGTACAGTATGAAGATCTTCCATGGCATCATGCTCGGAAAGTACCGTATTCTAAATGTACTGTATGAATATCCTCCATGGTTCTATATTTTGAATGTACGGTATGAAGAACATCCAAGGTCTAGTGTTCTGAATGTACAGTATGAATATCCTCCATGGTCTGAATGTACAGTCTGAAGATATTAAATGGTTCCATGTTCTAAATGTCCAGTATGAATATCCTCCGTATTCTTTGAATGGCATTTAGTGAATATCCTCCGTATTTCCATGTTCTAAATGTCCAGTATGAATATTCTCCATGGTTCCATGTTCTGAATACACAATCTGAAGGTCTCCCACGCTTTAATGTTCTGAATGTACTGTATGAATATGTCTCCATTGTTACATATTCTGAATGTACAGTACGAAGACCTTCCATGGCGCCATGTTTTGAATGAAGCTCGTCTATGGTTCCATGTAAGGTCTGAAGAGCTTACATGGTTCCATGTAAGAAATGAATATCTTATACAGTATGAAAATCTCCACGGATCTGTGTTATGGTGCTCTTTATGAAGATCGCTCATAGTACCGTATTCTGAATGTACAGTCTAAAGGTCGTCCATAGTTCCATGTTCTGAATATACAGTATCAATACGGACTGCTAGTCTGACAAACAGTTTTCCAAATAATCATCACAACATCTTTGACGTAATTAGTTGACCATTTTTGTTTTTTACGTTTGTTACCAGCTTCATTATAATTTACGAGGTGCATTTATATAAGAGCAGTACTAACATAACACCCTATCATTTTCATTATATTTTCTGGCAATCTATTTTTAAACTAGCGAGTGACATGTGACTCCACGTAAACTCTTCAGTTGGCGTTACGTTTATGGATGAATGGATCTTCAATTATAACAATTTAAAGTACAACAGCTCAACGTCATATTTCGACCTTAACCCCCATTGACAAAAGCTGCACAGAATTGTATACGTACACGTGTATTGAACGAACTGAATAGTCTGAAAATCCAATTTATGTATACTTGACACTTAATGAAAAGATTTGCTTTGAAGACGTCATTGACGTATTTATTAGGTATATAATTATACTATTATGAATGGGGTTAACAATAGAATGTATGTTAGGTACTCTTATTTCATAGGGCTCGCCTGTCAATCCTCGTGGGTTTTCTCAGAGTCCTCCAGCTTCCTCCCACTGCTAAACCCTCTTACGCACAAACGAATTATTGAAATAAAAGTGAAGCATATGTTAGTCCCGAAATGATCTGGTTTATGTCGAGTGGGTGTAAAATCCCATTTCTCTCTCTTTTATTTCATAGTATTATATGCAGTGAACTATTTTATGTATTGTCCTTTAATATATGTGACCTTGACGATACACGCGAAACTTGACGGTTTATGCGTGGAATTGAATGCCGTACGTACATGGTAATTTTCAGTAATTAAATCTTACTGTCAAGTCAAAAGTTGTTTAGACAAAGAGCTCTCCCTTTTCCGGGTGTGTAAGTCATAAATGAAGTTTCTGATAGACACCAGAGAACACCCGAACCCACATTCTTAAGATTTTATAGATATTAATCCTTAACATGCAATATAATGTAAACAGTGTGTTTACTACTTATTACTCAAAATGTAGTTCACCAACCAGGAACTTAACTCTCTTAAACATCAAGACTCCATCGCTAAAATTAACCATACCGCCATCTGGTTTATAGAAGTGAATAAATTAATGAATGGATGAATGAAGGAATTTAATGGCACCTCAGATTGTGTCAAACATACGTTCGTTTCTGGGGTTTTACGTCCACTTCCAACGGGGTGAAGACAAAAACAGTTTACTATATTATATATAGACCCGGTTGGACAAATTTTAGATGTAATGACTGACAACGGTAAAAATTTAATTTAACGTTAGTCAATTAACATAAACTGTGACAAATTCAGGATACGACAAATTCATCTCCAAGTTTTACCGATTGTATAAGAGACTATTTTTTTAAGAGAGAGAGAGAGAAATGGGGTTTAACGTCCACTCAACACAACCAGGTCATTTCGGGACTAACATATGGTTTCAATTTTATTTCAATAATTCGCTTGCGCGTAGGGGTCTTTAGCCGTGGGAGGAAACCGGAGTGCCCGGAGGAAACCCACGAGGTTGAGAAGGCGCCCCTATCTCCATGCCACATACGCTCACACCAGGGCTCGAAACCACAGCCGCAAGCCAGAGGTGACCGGCCAGCTAGAGGTCGAAGCGCGGCACTCAAGACCACTAGGCCATCCCCCCCCCTATTTTTTTAAGGAATCATACCGATTACATTTTAATCCAGTGGAATTTTCTGAAGCTCTGTGATGCTTATACCAAATTAGCTACAGACTTTTAAGTGGCTTACAATATGACTTAAATTGGTTTGTGTACAATATGGTGTATGATTCTTATTTCTTGCACACCTGATACCAGTTTTCATTTTTAGGGTTAAAATAAAGATTATCATTCTGATTATATGTTTTGTACATACGCTTGATTGGTGATGTGGAAAGATCCAAACAATTTTATTTTCATATTTAGTTCTGTGGACTTAAATCAGTGGACAAATTGCACTAAATTACTACAAAGGAGCTATGTTTTATTTTCTAAAAAAAATCTATACTGATTTTATGAGCACACAACGTTTTAAATCTCAAAAATCAAAGCCTGGACACCAAATTGAACGAAATCGACATACCATGTTTAACTTATGTATTTTATTATAAAAGTACCCTAATTTATAATGAAATATGTGTTCCATTATTGAGAAAATCCATATATTTCCTAGTTCCTACAATTACACGACAATAATTCACTTGGTTTATATTTAAAGATGCCCTACTAACTTAAAGAATAAGATTGAGAAATTAAGACAAAGTAGATAACCATAATATTTAACTTACGTTTGAACGCCTCCGTTATGTGTCACTTTCCCCCTGAAAATTGTCATTTTTACCCATTTCAACTATTAGGTTAATATACGGTGTCATCTATTTTTCACATAAATACGAGTTTTCATAGTAAAACATCTCTTTGTCTGAAACAGAAATAGACTCTAAAAATCATTACTTATGGTTTTCGAATATTTCAAATCAAATGAAGTTAATTCTCAACCACGCAAAATGGATTCCGGATATTCGCTATACGTTAAAGTTTTTAACGAAATTATTTTTATGAAAAATTCTCTTACATTTATCAGTGTTACCACTTATTTAAAAATAGAATGTGTGTTAATTTGAAGCTGTACTGAAATAAAATTTGAAACAAATTACATCAGTAAGAAATAACACTAATTAGACTGCATTTTTTTTATCTAGTATAGAACTCTGTCTAAATTTCTATTCATCATGTACGAATCAAGTATAGCTACGCCATGGGCCGTGTGAACCTATGACAGTTTTCACTTCCGGTCCCCCATATAGTGATATCCAATATGTTTCTGCTCAAGTTGGGTAGGCCCTTTACACAGAGCAAGTCCCAAAAGGGTAAAACACGAAAATCTTTTGTTCACATTTCTTTCTCTCACGTTAATATGCTAGTGGCAAAATGTCTTACCATCAAAATTATGACGTGAATATCATAGTAATTATTACTATTATAACTAAACCTCGTAGTCACACAAAATGATATTACTATTAATAAGAAATATATAAAAGTTACTCAATACATATTGAAGCAATCTACATAACGTATATTGTGATGTGAATACATCACCCCCTTTAAAGATACATTATGGGAGATTAGGTAAAGAACTGGCAGTTCTCACTACAGGGAACTTTCTGAAAATTTCAGTCAAAATGAACCACTCGGAACCGAGATTTTAGCGATTGAAATTTCGGCCTAGCCTCGATTATCATTACTTAAGTCGGTGCGATAAAAATCATAATCTCGATTATGCATTTCGTGATTAAATAATCTTGTAAATATCGCAGACTAACGTTGACATCGAGAGTTGATTATGGTCTGGATAAGTTAATTAATGTCAAATTAATAATTTAGATAAAGTTTCAGACCTAAAGAAAGACCTTAACTCTTGCATAATGTATGGTTACGTATAATGTATGTCACACTTATAATGTATGTCACACCCGAACACATTGTCCCTTACCAGGCCCTCCGTCTTGCGCCTCTGACAAGGGGAAACCCCGTCAGGAAATCCAGATGAACTCTCTCGGCCAACGTCTTACTCACTGACCCACCGGAGACCCGGACGAATTGGGGGTATATCAGAAATCCAAACTTGGGCTTCATTAAGCCATAAATAAATAGTGAGTATTTCTACTTTATGCAGAACACCTGACATCACTTCACATTATAACAGTTCACACTTGTATTGTACCTTAGTACATATACATTTAAACGCTATATTCCCAGTAACCTCTGGTGCTTATCTGATTTTTTAAATACTTACAATTAAGGATTACAATATCGTCATTAGTCATTGATGGTAAATGTGTTTTCCACCAGAACTCTGTAAGATATATTCTATGAATCACCAAGTCTTCATTCATGGAAAACTACTGGTATAATAACTTGTGAATAAGTTGCTTCATCTTATGCTGTGGTTGCGTAATTGATCAGTCAATGAATTCGTATATTGTATGCTGATGAAAATAGAAGCATTTAAATAGGTTAGCCTTTATGCCTTTCGTATGTGCTCAGCATGAGAAAGTGTTTGCTTTAGAACTTACAAAACGGGAAATCCAGAGAAATTTGACACTCGCAGCCCATAGACTAATCGGGCACAGAAACCACGTTGATTATAAATCATAGAAACATACTTCGATCACCGTTTAGTCGGTCAATTTGCGGCGGCCAGGCGGGTGGGTGTGGGTGAGAGGGCAGCTGTTCTACATTTTTGGTCGGGCGAAGAAAACACTCAGTCTATTATACATTCGGGTTTAACTTTAAAGCTGGGTTCGCATGCACTTTATAAAACTTGGATTGTGTCGGGGAAACATTCGAAAATAATTTTAAAGCTACATTCACACTTTGAGATGTTTAGTATTAAAAACAGAAAACAATCAATGGTTTTATTCTATATAGAGGTCAAGTTTACTAAACGGCATTGTGGTGGATAACGATACAAGGATGCTTGTCGAAACGTCGCATAATGGCAATTAAAGATTACATGTAGTATAATATAGTTCTATCCATAAACATTGAGTTCTAAATGGTATTATTATTATTATAGGCATCGGGTTTTTGCTGGTATAAATCTTCCATCTTGACTGATTATTTAAGTGTTTGTTTTTTTCCACCGACCATTTTTTTCTGCTCATTTTTATCCTGTATTTCATTATATATCGTTATACGTAAATCATTATCGTGTAATCTACATAGATGCATATTATCTTTGACGTAATTGATTAATATAATTCAAATATTTGATTACAAACAATGATTATATACATTGTGTTAAGGATTATCACGAAAAGTTTATCAGCTTATTTAAAGACACGCGTTTATAAATGAAAATATTATGAACAATTAAACCAAAATAATATCTATACACACACCTTACTCATTACGGGGGGGGGGCATCAATGTCTGATAATATCAGGATTCCAACATGTACGTGGAAGTCATATCTTGTCAGGGATGGTTTCGGTTATATTGTTATAATCTGTCTACACATTTGACTCCTATCTGTATTGCTGTATTAGCTTGATAATTTTGAGAGATTACTTTCCGAAACGTCGCCTTAAAAACAATAGTTATTTTCCATATGTGTTTTTGTTTTTACTCCAACCAGATACTAAATGTCAATTAAAAATTAAGATCATGTGTATCAAACCCATTAGAAACGGGAGTTAATTTCCATCCTGGCCTTCTGATAACAACATAACACCACCAGTGGGTTGTGACTGTAGTAGGTTGATCTGGTGTCGACGAATTACTGAAAAGAATGTCTTTAGACCAAGGTGAAATAAATAAACGGAATAAAATGTTTTAATTTTAATTGTACTAACAGTTTGTAGAGTTGAAAATGTTAACAGGATGTCTCAACCGGGACGAGTAGGTCATAAACTTACAGATATTTTTTTCAGAACTTTTTTTTGCCAAAAACAGTTAAAGAAAAGATAGTTATCATTGTTTACGAATACTTTCGAGTCGCACTTTATCGGTCAGTTTATAACTTGGAACGAGTTATAGCCCCGTGAACAATTAGATAATCTGAATGGCCTTTTATTTGGGGTGGTGAGTAGGTTTGCACAGTAACAGAATTTACCATTCGTAATGACATTTCGAATGGTCTTAGTCTTTGATATTCTTATTTGTGTACTGCTGTGCAGTTGGTCACACACTGGCTTCTCTTTACATTCAGGATAATTCTTAATTAAAAAATAACATCAAGAAACAAACTATTTGTAAAACGAAATTTAATTATTTACGGACGAAACCAAAATATTAAGTAAAGAGAATAAATAGCGGACATCACTACGGAATTTGGAATTGCTATTTTTCTCTGTAAATTTCATAATCAAAATGTTTAAAAACACATATCCTTTTCTTGACACTTCATTTTCATACCAATGACTACAGGCCTTGCCCACAGCCTTATGATAATTACTAAGGACATGAACTTATACTTAAAAGCACTTACGTGATATATACATGTATTACCATTTTATATTTGTTGTTTACCTTTTCATATATGACCTATGTTTTATAACCTAATGGTAAGGTTATA
Organism: Patella ulyssiponensis; assembly: GCA_963678685.1. NCBI lineage: Eukaryota > Metazoa > Mollusca > Gastropoda > Patellidae > Patella > Patella ulyssiponensis. The sequence goes on from OY783229.1 coordinate 57,427,703, forward strand.
AAAAAGATAAAAATGTTTATATAAATGACATGTTCCAATTGAGTGAACAATATTGAAAAAAAAATAAACTAATAGTTTCTTTTAAGTTATCAATATCCTCTTACCTGCGATTAATCATAATAACAAATGAATGATATCATATTTCAAGGTAAACTATGTATCACCCCTTTCTCGGAACCGGATGTCACATTTGAATCAATCCCCAATTTCACCCGGGGAAACCACCTTTGGTAAATTACGTTAATATTAAAGCTAGAAAATGTTTGGATAAAGGTACTTGCAATACCTTACAGAACGTTTAAGTACTGGCCTACATAGACTAAGATATTTGTCATGCACGTCCGATAAATACCTGCAAAACCACTCAAAACATGTACGACTCGAAAATTGAGTTTAGATATATAGTCGAGTAAAGATGAGTCATATGGAGTTGATACCCTATAGAAGAAATTGCAAAATAAATTTACTCGTCGGAATCTGGTAGAAGCACCACCAAAGGTCTCCCAAAAGCAAATCTTCCAAAATTAAAGAATAGGTTCTCTAGAAATGAGCATCAAACCAATATAGCCACCATGGAAATGATTGGGTGTAGGGATGTAAATGTATTATGGGTAAATAGGAAAGTAATACCAAAGAGTCCGAAAAACATATAGTCATTGTGACCGCCATTGAAACCTGAAGACTCCCATCTGGGGAATGTTTGAGTTTAGAGGGTGTAAATGTTTCATGTATAGATCGGAAAGTTGTACTAAAGAATTGGAAAACATTTCAAAATTACGTCCATGAGTTTCACATTGTTTTGTCTCTGAATTTGCGTTCAATCTGATTTGAAAATTCCTCATTCATTCGTATAATTAAATTAGTCAATTCTTAAATTATATTTTTACAAACCGTTGGACACCTCCGTGTCACTTTAAACACTTTAAAGGTGACCATGCAGACAATTATTGTGATTTTACGAATATGACTTTAGAACTCTTTTATAATGCCCCCCCCCCCCACCCTGGATCAGCACCTGACCTCTGTTTATCTCGACGGCCAGTGTCTGAAATGCTGCCAGGCTGCATTTCCGGCAGTCTATTTCACACGATATAGTGGCGAAAATGTTCATTCACTTTTAGTCACTCACTCCGCCCGTTTGACACTTTCCTCTCTGGTCGGATAAACTAGTGATTTGGCGACAGGCGGTATCTGTTAAGCTCTATTTATCTCGATGATCAATGCCTGAATACTGCCATAATGCATTTCGGGCAGTCTATTTTTCAAATTATTGGGGACTTTGTTGTGATTCACAAGTCCGTTCATTTGACACTTTCCTCTCTGGGGTCGGAAAGAGTAGTGATCTGGTGACAGGCGGCATCCGATCATCTCTATTTATCTCTACGATCGGTGTCTGAATACTGTCAGGCAGCATTTCCAACGGTCTATTTTGGCGCTCGTGAGCGGGATTTGTCGAGGTTCGCAAGTCCGTTCGTTTGACACTTTGCCTCAACGATCATTGTCTGAAATACTGCCGCAACTGGTTTTAATCTGTCTGTGTATTTTGAGAATATCGTAGCTTATCATTTATATCAATATATCTCATCATTTTACTCCAACAACTAGCTACACGCAACGCCCATATTATTTTACGGTTTCAAGTCAATAATATATTGACTAAGCCAAGTGCATAATGTATTCATCTTGTCATTTTCTATTTTAAATGCAATGACTAGCCAGTGACCCAATTTTTGTTGTTTACATTATTTTGCGTAACGTGAGAATCAAACATTATGCCGTTAAGATCAAGATAAAAATCCATGATTGGCTATAATTAAAAATGCTTCTGAATATCTTTAGTTCTGAATAATTAGTTCACTAATAAATATATCCTGTCAATATTGGAGTACGGTAGTCAATTGTTTTTCTTTCACCAGTATATCATAATATTGACGATCTGTATTTTAATTTAACTTTGGTTGAAATACGCCGGTTGCGAACGTTGTGTCTTTTCTTCAAACTTTACCTGAAAAATACAACACTATCTATTTACGAACAAAGCTGTAACCGCATAGTATATCCTAATTTATAAATTGGTAGGGGGAGGGAGTGAGCTTTCTTTTGAAAGTGGACCGGCTGAAAGGCTATCTATACTGGTTAAGGATTAATTTCGAAAGCAAATTTGTTGAAATATAAAAAAAATGAAGTGAATATATATAACTTCTGGTAGAAAGTTCTAAAGAAATTAATCGTTCGTGGTAGTATTCGTCAAAATCAACTTATTGCATCAGTCGGTGACTACTGTTTAATTCTATTGCAGGGAGAAAACAAAATTATTTGCAATTTAAATCACAATTATTATGCAAGATTTAGATAAAGAACTTAATAATTTTGCTATAATAGCTCAAAATAAAAAGATGATGTTAAAAAAAATATTGAAAATATCATTCGTTATTACTTTTTGTAGTTTTGACAAGATTAATTTTTAAATTAAATTTTCAAATGGCAAGCTGTTCTAATCTAGTTAAAATCTCGAGTATTCGATGCCATCGAGAGTTGATTATTGTCTTGTTCATAATAGAACATTTCAGACCCAAAGAATAATAATAGGTAAACTTGTTATGCGGCTATGGTGGGTTTCATCGATGTCTCATAACCTTTAAATCATATGAGGTAGTGTGCGACACCTTAAACATATTCCCGAAGCAATGTCCCGAGAAATTCCCTCTGACCATTGCTGGGTTGGCTTCTGATATTTGAGCTTTTGATGGAGTGTGTCTATTCTTCCCGTTCAATCAAATCTATCCCAAGTTTGACAACGTGACACCCCTTCGTTTAATCTGGGGTCTTCTCTAAAACTTTAGACAATGATTTAAGGTATTAAAAGCGGTGAAAGTATTGTTCATCTCCTAACAGTATTGTTTACATTGTATCCGTGTTGATAGCCTCGTTTGTCACGTCATTAGCTTTTTTACAATATCCTGCTATGCACTGGTTAATTGGACATAATAACGTTATGACGTAGCGTAATGTAAACATGTTATCTGGTGCAATTTGGAGCTCTGTTTAAAGCGTAATGATATTTAATGCAGTTAGCTATTGGTTGTTAATCGGAGTATTGACCAGTCACAATTTAGAACATAAATTTGCTACCATTAAAGCAGTGTTAAGTGGGATAAACGAAACACTACAGGAGTATGTACCTTAAAAAAGTTGGGTCATTCTTGCGATTATAAAGCCGGTAATTTATCTATAAATTATAGATCATAGATTAATCGCCAACAAGAGTCATAAAATCGGCGATGATAAATCGTCATAACGTTCACTGACTAGTTGCGTCCATCTTGTATAGGACTTGTCGCAAACAAGTGTAAGTTGACATTTTAATAGCAATTAGATAAATACAGATAGAGTAGGAAATGCATTAGCAAACAAACACAGCAGACAGAATATGATAGACGTCACGTGTAATTTTAACACCGGCCATATCTCTACTGCGTTTACTTGCATACTAGTGTGTATGCGTGTACTTATATCCTTTATCTAGGTTTAAACTAATTGAACTTGGTATTTATCATTATCAATCTGTTTCAAACATGTAGTCAGTCCCTTATCTGAAGGTCGCTTTATTTTGTCAAGTCATCAAATTGGTGGGCGTGTAGTTATCTGTTTCGAAAAAATATGATTCCTATTACAGTTCCATCAAAGATTAATAAAAACTGTAACATTGCACCCTAAATGGCTTTATGTAAAGAGCTTTCCTAAAAACAATTCCATTAATGAAGAGGGCGCTACTTGAAGGCCTACTAGCGGCGGCTACAAAATCAACCTTACCTGTGTAAACACGTTTTATTGGTCTCTTTTATCGAATTAAGTCTCTTGGCGAAAGAGTAATGTCTTCAGTATTTCAGGGAGATAAGAATACTATTTTTTTAAAACAAATCCCATGAATTATTCTTAGTTTCACAGTCAATACCAGGACTATTTAACGCCAGTTGTGTGTAGGGAGAAGTGGGGGGGGGGGCGACCGTTTAATTCAGATGAACCTATCAATAACGTCAACATGAATAACTTAATTTCCACTGAATTCTTTCGTATCCTTCTAAGATGGTAATATTTAATTTTTAGGATAGTGAAATAAGTAAAATTTGATTATTGGTGACAAGCAAGAAATGAATGATCGAATGAAAGAATGAATGAATAGAGGTTTTGGACAAACGCCTATTTTCACATACCCGTAAATTGAAGAAACACACTAGACTACGTAATTTGGCATTCAACAGTATTTAAACATGTCACGCTCATCGAGTATTCTGAATTCACTTTACGTGATTGTCGTGCTGCTAAACAGTACGCTGATATTTATTGTAATGGTTACATGTAAAACAAAAATACCTTCATACACATCACCATTTCCTTAAAACACGTCCTGATTAGTACAAAAACTCAAATCGACTTACAGCTATTCGCAGAACCAACCACGTTCTGATTAATTGTTTTAATTGAAGCGTAGGGGTTACCTTGATTAACTATTTAACACTCACACATTTCAAACCCCGCTTTGTTAAGCAGTATTTATAAGTTCAACAATTAGACAATGCCCATCCATTATGATGATGCCAATCAATATTAAAAGAATGATGTAGATAACAGTTGATCATGATGGGCGTGGTATTTTAATAACAATTCTATTTCCCACCGTTTTCTTAACTGCAGGTGTATTGACAAAGAGTGACTGCATTTGGTGACCTGGTAATGGCCTACATAAAATCCCTTTTAGTGGAAATATAGGTGACCTAATAAAAGTGACCAGTGTATCAATAGAGTACAGTAGATCATAGAGTAAAGTAATGTTTACTTATCATAGTCTACAAAATCCATATCAAATACATATTAAACATATTGAAGCCACGGATATATGATATGGATTGTAGACTATCAAATAAATTTAAAGTGACAGTTTATAGCTTCTTTCTACAAATCATCTCCTGAACCAAATGGATTAAAATTAGATTTTTATTAGATCGCAATTTTATTTCATTACTGTTTTTATTTCTTCCAAACCAATCAGAACCATATCAGAACCATTCTTATAATTCACTACAATATCAAGTTATCTGCCCTTGATGATTGTGCTATTCTTATCGACCAATCACATAAATCATCAATTGAAAAGGAAGTTGACAATGGGGGTGCGGGGAGTGGTCAAGTAAGCAAAAGAACACAGCTCGCCACGAATATAGGGCGAATGTTATTTTTGGTCTTTTTTCTCCCTTTCCCTTTTATCCCCTTTTGCTTGGCGACTGTCTTTGACTTTTTAGTGTAGATTGGAAGAAAAGGGTTTGAAAATACATTTTCTGCTAGGTTTTGGTGAATATTTATGATTTTGCAGTGGAAGGATATAGGAGTTGTGAGGTTGGTTACGTTGAAACGTAGGGCAGAAAAATTGCGTGTTTATTTGTCTTTACTTCCAGCTTGTGTATCTCAAATTTTTCATGGTGAACCTCAAACACGCTTTTGGACAAGGGTTTGCCACATGTTGCAGTATCTGTGGCAGGAAGCGTTCTACCCATCGAAAATTTTGGGAAAAGTTAGAGCCGGCCTGGAATTTACGTTAAAGTCAATGGGGAAATCAATAGTGATCTGTGGTCAAAACGCAAATTTATGCTTCTCTTCGTGGAAACCCAGGGTATAGAGGAGTAGAAGATATCTGATCGGCATTTATCGTTGGGGTATTGCACGGTGTCAAGATTGACAATTTTCTGTTACAATTGATATTTGCATACATTCTTTTTGGTCCGCGAAACCGTCTCTTTAAATATTGACCTAATCTTTGTGGGAGTATTGTGATAACAAAAACCTTTGGACTACTTAACACTAGTTTAAAACATGTACCGGACAACCATTGCAAGCTTAACTTAATAGGTCACGGAAGAGGGTTGATGCTAAATTTCAATCTAATATTGTTAATAAGAAGATCTAACTTAACAGAATTGATTCGAGTTATATCGTATTATTTGAAAAAGCATTTCAAACAAGTGTTCGCTTTCTATGATAACAATTCAAATACAGGTTGCCATGCAGGGGCGGATTGGGCCGTTGGCGAAGGGTTGGTCGGACGATCGCTCGAAGGGCCGGTCGGACAAAAAAAGAAAAAAATAATTTTGTCCAATTCGTCTAAAAAAAACTTTTTTGCTGAGCATTATATGTGAGAGGGGGGTATGGACCGACCATGGAGCCAGCACCAGATTAACTTGTGGGGGGCCCGACACATACCAACTGTGCGGGGGCCCCATTGCTGTTGTTCAAATTGATCGTAATGACCGCGTATCGTACTAGTTTGTACTCCGCCCCCTTGAGTGCCTGTGGTGTTTTCCGCCAGTCCGGGGCCCCCAATATCCCTTACTGCCGAGGGCCCCAATCCTCGCCCCTCAGCCCAGGAACTGGTTGGCTCCGTCCTGGAAAAAATATTAGTATGACAGAATTGTGGGGGGGGGGCCTAATTGTGGGGGGAGGGGCGGGACATTTGTCCCACTTTACCCCCATTAGATCCGGCACTGCATGGAGCCATGGCGATTCCGAATTTCAGCCGAAAATTTCATCGGATTCACCCGACACTGTCTCCCGCAAATTCACTAATTATTAAGTCACCTGCACACTGCTTGTGAGGATACGCCAGAATCCAAAATTCAGAAAGCAGCTTTTATGATTTTCATTTTCGTCACTCTGTACTAATGTGTCTCATGGCCTTCCATCACAGGAGGAATAAACTAGCGCTCCCGGCAACAAAAATGGGACATTTTTCAATGAAAATATTCCTGCTGATTCAATATTCCTAACTGGTTCATCAAATGGTCAAAATTTTCTCAACAACTCTCATTTTTCAACCAGTTAAATTCTTTTCACTCTTGACGATACAATGATAATACGTTAATTAATAATATGACGATATGATAATTTCACAGGTTGACGGTTGTAAATTACTTGCAGGTCGAGGTTTTATGCCTAAGTTAATCGATTTATGAAATATATTATTTGACAGAGATTATAATCATATATGCCACCAAATCGCATATTTGGGGTTCATTTTTCACAAATTCCAGGGGGAGGGCCCCCGGACCCCCCACCCGTCCGGGCTCATCGTTCAGTAAAAGGGGCAGCTCCGACACGGGAGCCCGGCCGGTTCCCGGCCCCAATCCGCCCCTGTTGCCATGTAGGCTGTGTGTAAGTCTTTCTTACGTTATTGACTCGCTAACCTGTAGGTTCCGTGTTCGATCCTTCTTTTAGCCGAGAAAGTCCGTCGTGGTTTACAGACACGATTTCCCCTTGCCAATAGTTGTGTAGCGGGCTATAATTTGCTACATTTCAGTTTGTCCGTTTGGTTGTTTGATCTTGTTATTTTAGTAATGGGATTTTGAGTTTTATTTTACATAGTTAAAAAAAGTATAAAAAGATGTTATGGGTTGTGGTGTATATAAGTTGCTATTGTAGTTATACTTTTGAAGTTTTGGTCTTAGTTTTGTAGGAACTAGGATTTGATTTTTATGTTTGGTGGAATTTGTTCTTTGTGTCCTTAGTTTAAAATATTGAGGAGTTACTTTTGTTCTGGAAGGGTTTGTTGAACATTTCACTTCGAGGTTGTTTATCAGGTGATATGATTTCTTGTATTCTGATTGGTTATTTGGGTGGCGCATTTTATTAAAAGATATGAATCAGTATCTTTTCCCACTCTTCATTTTCTGGTTGGATGACTGGTTCATTGTTCCTGATTTATACAGCTCATTTCCACAAACTGGGCATGTTGTTTTGCACCTGATTATGTCGTTCATGTGATGTCACACTGGTGATTCATCAATAAGCAATAACCGCGTTCGCGGGATGTTATTTGTAATTTTATAGCTATGTGATGTGTGATATTTATATAAACTTTTAAAACCATATTGAGTTATTCTTTCTCCTCACCCTATCCCGAACACCTGAAGCAGCGAGTCTAAATTTACTTAAGCGCCGCATATAGCTGCGACAAATGGAGCCCCCAGGGAGGATAGGAGTTTTGAGGAGAATGTCTTGCTAGCGATTTTCAACTTTTTTAAAAATTAGGTTTCAATAATTGACACTTTTGATACTAGTTGTGTCTACAAATTAAAGTGGTATATCCGTAACATTTTGTTCGCGACAGAAGACATATTTTGTGATTATTGCGTAAATAAACTTCAAGGACTTTGCAGGACTATATGTGCGCGTCGTTCAACAGAAGAGGAAGAGGATTTTCATTTTAATTGACATTAATTTTCAATTGAATTTTTAATTTGTATTTTTAAAAATGTGTGTTTATACGTTATAATTTTTATATGGTCTGAATGGTTTGTGATTGAGCGTAAGTATACATGTGCATAACATGGATCATATAACATATTACCCCACACATTACATATTCACATAACATGGTAGGTTATCATTATCAATTCGGACTGTCTTTTCTCTAATTGTCTTTTAAGTTTTTTAGTATTTCAGGCTGCATTTCATTTTGGTTGGTAGTATTTGGTCAAGTTGTCATTATGTCCGCTAATGATCAAGAGGTTGATGTTAATAATGTTGAGGGTGGTGATATAAACCAACAGGAGGTTGGTGACAATGGTCCTCAAGTTGATGTTGCACCTGTAGGTGGTGAAGGTGACGTAAATCTTTTAGGTGAAACTTTAAGAAACATAGGTATTTTTCCAGCTGGTGTGAATTCACCGGAAGGTATTTCCGATTGGATGATTAACACTTTAAAGACACAAGGTAAGTGGCCTAGTATTAAGTCTGAGCCCATAGAATTAGTAAATAAATCAGTCAGTCAAATTCCAAAACTGTCAATGTTTTTTGGAGAACCTGGTAAAGGTGAGGTAAGTTATGATTTATGGCGATATGAAGTAGATTGTCTACTGAATGAAGCTAACTACCAAGATCATGTGTTACTTCTTGCTATGAGACGGTCTTTAAAGGGAGAAGCAGGTAAAGTTGTTATGCGCCTTGGTTCATCGGCTACAATTCCAGAGATATTAGACAAGCTGTTGAGTGTATATGGTACCTGTGAAGAATCGGAATCACTAATTGGTAGCTTTTACAGTGCTAAACAGCAAACTGGTGAGTTAGTTGCTAATTGGGCATGTAGGTTGGAAGAATTATATTCTCGAGCTACTCGTGGTATGACACCTAACTTAGACGATAGTAATGCTGCTCTTAGAAGTGTCTTTTGGCAAGGTTTATTACCTCATTTGAAAGATCTTGCTGCTCATAAATATGATCAACCAATAGATTTCGATCAACTACGAATTGCTGTCCGACGTATTGAATACGACCTAAGTCAACGTAGACTTGTAGAACCAAAACCGGCTCCATCTAAAATGGCTAGCGCATCTAATGTTTCTAACTCTGAATTTCAGGAAATTAAAGGCATAATCAACAATCTTAGCAGTGAAATTCGTACTTTAAAAGAACAAGTCTCACAAAAACCAAGATTAGGTTCTCCTGGAATTGATCAGAACGCGCAGAATTATTCGCGTGCACCTCATCCTAACCAATACTCAGGTAGGCAATTTCATTATTACAGGAATTCTCATGATTCGTCCAGATTTCAAGGACCTGTTTGTTGGCGATGTGGTAGTCCAGGTCATGTACAGATAGGTTGTAGAATAGCTTTAAACCGTAACCATTCGTTAAACGTACGGGACTCCAGGCAACGGGAAGCACCCTGGGGTGTGCGGCACAACGACTTCCAGAACCAAAGACAATAAATTCAAGTAAATTGGTTGGAGTTGCTAATGAGACAAACATTACAATTGAAGGTTTACCATGTAAAGCATTGTTGGATACGGGGTCAACAATTTCAACCATAAACGAAGACTTTTACAAATCAAAATTATCTAATTTAACATTGCACCAACTTCAAACAATTTTAGACATTGAGTGTGCTGATGGTAACAAGTTACCGTATTCTGGATATACTGAGGCTGATTTAGAAACTGTTGGTGTTGAGGGAAGTAATAAATTAACATGTATGTTTTTAGTTATTCCGGTGAGTAAATATAATTCCTCTGTTCCAGTATTATTGGGAACAAATGTTCTCTCCGACATAATGAGTCAGTGCAAGAACTATCATGGTCAATCATTCTTACAAGATGCTAAATTACATAGTCCGTGGTATTTATCATTCAGGAGCATGATTCTTTCAGAGAAAGAATTGATTAAGCGGGATTATAGTCTAGGAATAATTAAAAGTGCAGAAACTCACAACATAGTAGTTCCTCCCAATACTCAAGTTACAATAAATGGTCATGTTGATAGAAAAGTGTGTTATCCACAAGTAATGGCGATGGTTCATCCATGTAAAACATCTACTTTAGCTGATCTTGATGCATCTCCAACTTTAACTATATATAATTATCATGAAACTAAACATATTCCTATTCATTTGTCAAACGTGTCTACACAAACTTTTGTGATATCGCCTAATGCAATAATTTGTGAATTACAACCTGTTACTATTGAGTCTACAGTTGATACTGAAGAGCCTGATGAAAATACAATTTTTGGTAAAGTTGAAATAGATTCCAGTGACCTTACAGAAATTGAACTAACTCAAGGTAAAGACTTGTTATCTAATTTTAAAGATGTTTTTGCTAAAAATGATTTAGATCTTGGACGTACTTCAAGAGTTGCACATCGTATTGATCTTATGGATAATGTACCCTTTAAGCAAAGACATCGTCGCATTCCACCTTCTATGTTTAATGAAGTAAAGGATCATCTTAATCAGTTACTAGCTTGTGGCGTTATCAGACCTTCCCACATTCCATGGGCGTCTAACGTTGTTCTGTGTCGTCGAAAAAATGGTAAATTGAGAATGTGTACTGATTTTAGACAATTAAATTTGAGAACAATTAAAGATTCATATGCGTTACCGAGGATCGAGGAAGTCTTGGATCACTTAGCCGGAAATAAATTTTACAGTAAACTTGATATGAAATCGGGTTATTACCAAGTCGAAGTCTTAGAGGATCATAAGGAACGAACTGCATTCACTGTCGGCCCTCTAGGTTTTTATGAGTATAATCGCCTCCCTTTTGGACTTTGTAATTCTCCCGCGACATTCCAACGTTTAATGGAAGAGGTTTTAGGAGATCTTCATTTATCAATTTGTGTTGTATATATCGATGATTTGATCATTTTTGCAGATACGTATGAAGAACATTTAGAGCGACTTTCCATGGTTTTGGATAGACTACGTCAATGTAATCTCCTCACCCTATCCCGAACACCTGAAGCAGCGAGTCTAAATTTACTTAGGCGCCGCATATAGCTGCGACAGTTGCAGAACGGAGGACAACGTATAGTTGTTCGTGTGGGATGAAAACCCGAAGCCACGTTTACATATTAGTGTGCACGTAAAAGACACCTTTATGTAGAATTGTTAAGTATTATAGATTTACGTGCCATCAGTATCTGGTTAAGCCTGTAGAAACGTTTCATGTTTGATGGTATCGGCGGTACAAATTGAAATTGTTTTGTGGCAAAGACTTATTGTCAAGAATTGTTTTTTCTTGGGTCATCAGTAAACATTTTCTTTATATTTTATCAATGCCAATCTGATCAAAATACTATGATCTCCATTGCATGCATGGAGAGCTGGTCAGTCGTAAAAGGAGGTCGTGTCAGGGGTCAGATGAGAGACTTTTGATCCTATGACGTCAGTTATTCTATTAACCAATCCCCGTTGGTGTTCTAATAGTATGTCTATAATGTCTATCAACTGATATGCTCGAACCGCACGGCAAAAACTAGACGCAGCAGATCATTATTTTGATTGGCTATTTCCCCACATTAACAACTCTTTCAGACCATGGAGTAGTGAAGACAACGAAAACGAAATTTTGAACTATAGAAAAGGAAACTAACATGAATCTAAATTGTGATCTGTTGCATTTGAATTATATCATTGGTAGAAAGTGTAGAAATAATTCGTTGTATATGGTATCAGGAATGAATACTTTAATTTAGTTTTGAATGTTAGAAATGGTATCAACTATAAACATGACTAGTTTATAAAGTACTAAGTACTTTCAAAAAGTCGTGAACTTGGATTGGTTGCTTACATGGCTTTTAATAAAGAGATACCTTATTAATTTTTTTTTAGAAATAAGTATGACCGTTGTACCCTTATCGTAAAAGATATTATTACTAATATGTATTGGCATATCATTTAAATCTGTAGCGACAGTGACGTGATAGATTAGTTTAAAATCTAGATAAACATAAACACGTCAATGAAAATGGTATAGTATATCATGGTCGTCAACACAATTTGTGTTTCGACATAATATTGTCATCTATAAATACATACACAGATTACATTTAAATTTCCATTTTAAATTTAAATACGCCCAATAATAACCAATTTTAGATCTCAAGGTCAAAGTCTGATATACCTGTTTATTTATGATGAAGATTTCACTATTTTGTAGGATTTCTGACAACCGCCCATCGTATCTGCAATAAATGTCCGTCGAAATCTTTTGATGAAATAATGTTGAGTGTAGCACTACTCGATGTGTGACTAAGAATTGCACAATTAGTGTCTGCTCACACCTTACTCATTAGATTTCGCAAAGATAGGTTCTGGTATCCTCCCCCAGAAAAACACCTTCGGTGAAGGAGAAACGTAAATTACTAAACGATTTATTTATTGAAAATACAACCCATTAAACTCGAATCGGCTGCTATTGCCATATTTTACCACATTCATCTAACATGGGATATTTCTCCCGATTAGGATCACTACGCTTATCTTTTAATCAAAGGTGGTGTATGGAATGAATACAAGAGGGAAATTGTATTGTCGGTAATGTTTTCCTTATCAACATAGTTTTTATACATTTAATAATTGGTCCCACATATTAAAAACGGGGCTTTCAAAGAATATAAATACTAAGCAAATAGATCACAACCGTATCGGTAATGTGATCAATAACAACCGAATCACGTGCAAATATTTCCGTCAAATTTTATCTTTTATTTGATTTTTGATTACTTAATTGTGTTTTTTTTTGTGTGTGTGTGTGTGTTTGTCGTAAATTGATTGACCGAGCTAACACAGTATAATTCTTAGACGCCCTTGCTAAAAAAATTACAATCGAGGGTCTCATAATGTTGCCATTAAAACATTTAATTAATTAAATACGGTGGACAAGCTGAGAAGTTCTATGCCTAAATACCACCAACAAGTACAATCACTGAATGAATCGTAGGCATAAGAACTGTAGTGTTATTATTGTCTTCGTACTAGACCATCTTATGAACCTACCCATTCAAATCATCAGAAATGGACCAAACTGACTATAGTCAGTCATCAAGTACCTCCAACTGAAAGGACTTACCCCAACGCAGATACATTCCGACATGGTATACGATTTAGAGGATGACCCCTCTTCCCTTTTCCACAGTAAATAAGTGGGCTGCGGCATTTAAGCGTGGCAGAGAGAGCCTTGGCCCGCGTCCTTGAAGGCCATCGACAGCAACCATTCAATAAAACATTACCCGGCAGCATGACATAGTGATGGCTCATCGACGATTGACCATTCGACATAATTGCCAGTGTTGTGGGCATTTCTCATGTGAGTTTTGAGCTCATTATTGTCACCGTGTTGGGAATGTTTCTGCAAGATGGGTGCCAAATCCCATGACAATCTGCACCGTTTTGAAGCAGATCCTGATAATTTCTGGAACAGATTTGTAACACATGGATGACACAAGTTTAGAAAAAGAAAAATAAGGGAACTAGCTGGTCTTCATTTCCCTACTAATGAAGACGTCATGTCAGATGTGAATGATATTTTCAGAGTGGCTGATGATAATTTCTTCCTGGTCGTCATCCAGACCTTGCAACATTGTTGGCAAAAGTGTGCACAGCACTCCACAGCACAAAGGGGGCTATGTAGAAAAACTGGAAACCATCGACTTTTGTACAAATAGGCTAAAAACTTGCATATACATTTGTAGTGATATTGGATTAGACTTGAATGAATGTCACCATGGTAATTATGTTAATTATAGGTTTGAATTACACGAGGATGTAAATCGTCGCCGTGGAAATCAGCCACAAAACTAGCAATCTTATATGGCTAGACCACTTTGATTTTAAATATCCATTAGTTTTGCCAGGTGACTTCATTCAAAGTTTGGAGCCAAAACTTTGAATGAAGTACCAATGTGGATGCGATCGAAAGACGTTCGTGTCGACATAGAAAGACAAAAAAAAAATTAAACTAAAATTAGCAAACAATTCTACTTCCGTGCCTAATCCTTAAAAACAAAAAAACCCAATATTTGTATAGAACTTGTCCGGTTAACAATCGAAATGACAAATCAGCATGGTCGTGGATATCAGTCTCAAAGATAACCGACTTCCCACTGTGATTCTGGAAAATTGTAACAGACTATATACTGTTTATAGCATCAGAATCTTTCTTTTGGGTGAAATCTGTGACAGTATACACAACATACAATTCTCTCAAAAACTAAGATATCTTGATGCGCAATTTCATCTAAGAAAACATGCAGGTATTAACAAAGGTTCATCGTCCATTTTTTAAGTGGTGCAAATGCGTCGACCAAATCCTGGGGACTAGTGTTGATGTTTGTTCTCCTTAATTTAGATTCCTTGTACTACGTAAATAAAGAGTTTCGTAAATGGTGCAATGTTTGTGACGCAATTGGTCAGTTATAATATATTAAAATGCGCAAAAATCTCGAGTGTTCATAAACAATACTATTTACAGAATTTTGTTGATGAGGAAATACAGATGTATCGATGACAATATCCGATCTGGCTTTTCCTCTGACTGAACTGTTGGGTCCTAAGGAGTTAAATTACTGATAGCTCTTGAATGTCCTCATGATTTCGCAGTTTTTGCCCTAACAGCTGTATCTTGTAATTAAGATGGTAGTCTGTAGTGTTTGTTGATAAATATATCATGACTAAAGCAAAGTTTTTTGCTCTTATAACTACACTGACATTAATATTATTCATAAACAACCATGGTGCGTTGAAATTTAGATACTCGAAATGCTTGAGTATAAATAGGGGTTTAATGCCCACTCATAACAAACTAAATTATGGAACTAAATTATGGTACAATTATATTGCAACAATTATATTGCAATGATTCGTTTACGTCTAAAATTAGCAGTGGGAGAAAACTGGAATTTAGGCATGTGACCATACTCTTAGTCACATACACATGGGAGATCGAAACCACGCCAACTGACTCAATGTCATTTGTTATGGTCCAAGGTACACGCGCTATATACCATTCGATCGGCACCCCATCCCCTCCCTTTCCATGACAGAGTCCAGCTATCCTGTTTGTTTTTGTCAAGCAGGACTTTATTAAATGTAAGGAAATGTCTATAATTATTAATATTTATTTAGATATAGAAGGAATTTAATATGGGATGTTTTTGTCGGATCCAATTCCATATATTAATTGACGTAAAACGTGGCATCATAAATACAGAGAGGATGAAAAGTATTTTCCGCGACGATTGGCAGCAATTAACAGCGGCATAGAACACCACAACAGTTTAATATAGAAAATGATTTCTATTAAGAGATACCAACGGCTATTAAAGGCATCGCGTGCTATTTACGTATATCCTCGGGTCTATATTTAGATCGCATCAAATGAACATGTAACTGGGTGTCCAAGTAACAATGACGTAGTAAGTTTTATCAAAGCGGCTTAGATAGATGACGTAGTAGACTCGAACAAGATACCTAAAGATGTAAAAATCAATAACGAAGACGGCATTCATCATATATCGTCTTTAGATCGAGGAAATGTATGCGGGTGTCTATTTTAAGCTATAGTACAGTAATTGTATATAGGTTACGTACTTGGTTTTATGTACATACTGTGTATTCAATGGGTAAGGGTCAGGGGATTAGTTTACCAACGCGTTGCCTATTATTCGATTGGTGCATGGAGATATCGCTCTAACCCCTTTGACGTCATATAGTCATATGAGCTTCAATGATAAATATGTAAGCATGTCAATGTCATTCTTGGGAAATATCTACTCTACAACACGTTCACGGTGGACGAAAACTACTACAGGGCTTCCCTTTCATACAGAAAAGAACCACGGTTCTAAAGCATTGATAGTTCCTTCAGAGTTCGTCTCCCTATAATTTGATGGAATATATGTTTCTCCACAAATCGTGCGAATGCTTAGAAACCGTACAAAACAAATCAGACAATAATGTACACAAATGAAGTGGAATCAATAAAACCATGACTACTCGATAAAACCAAAATATTACCAGGAATCAAAATAAATAGCTTGTCAAAGATATTGTCTTGGCGACACTAATAACCCGCATACCCATTGCTTTACTGTGTGTGTTTTTTATGACTCTGGGACTTGTAATTCTAATATTATCTACTAATATACTACAATGGTTGTTGTTGAAAATACATATCACATTCTTATTATTCGGTTCATTTCTCACCTATTTTATCAGAGAATTATCTAGGGTCTTTTTAATTGTTTTCAGATGTAGGAGGTGAGGCGTGTTTTAAATTTTAATAAGTACAGGGTTTAGATTGATGAAAAGGCTTTTGTTAAAACGATTTAAGGATGACATTTAATTTGCCTAAACGTGTGAATGTATTTTACCAGTAAACTTCAATAAATAGTTAGCATGTTGCAATAAACATAGACGGCTACTAATGTTCCATCCACACAACAATTTAAATAGAGATTAGAATGTTATCACTGTACGGGTGGGTGGGTTAGTTGGGGGCTTGGTAGCGTGTGTGCTTTAGATCTTGGGGTCTCCCATTGAGTCAAGTGATGGTTGTCCAATCTCGTGGGTTTCCTCCGCGACCCCCGATTTCCTCTTTGGGCTAAAGACTATCATTCTCCCAAATTGAACAACCAAAGAATGTTACAAGTAAACACTAACCAGATTATAGCGTATATTTATTTATACACAAAAACATGAATCATGTGTACGTTTGTCCGACTTTACAAACATTTTTACACATAGAAAAGGCTTCTATACTGACCTGAATATGGTAAACCCCGCAAACCACAGAAATTATAATTAGGTCTTAAAACACTAAAATTTGTTACCCACCGAAAACATACATCAATTGGAATATAAAGTAAACCAGGTTGGCGTAGAGAAAACAAAAGAACGGAATATTTAGGCATTTAGAACATAAATATATCATGCAAATATTTATAAGAAACAACCTTCGAACTGTGAAAATTCGTTTGGACATCAGGAGTCTATTTTTGGTTTCGTTTATTCTAAAACCTGTTTACATAAAAATATGTGTATCGTTTGTGTCGGATAGCATAATTTACAAATATTATTTATTAAATGGAAGTATTAATAAAGCGAAAAAAGATGTGTTTTGCTCTCCTACGTTTCAATCTCTTTATTGTAGGATATTCTATATAAGGGTGGATATAACCCACGCTCCTATTTTACACAATTATCACCATCAGCATTTTCCTGGTTTAATTTACTTGTTTACAACACGAACAGCAGGAGAAGAGAATTACATACGGCTATTAGTGTGAATGGATGTTTTCGGGAAACACTGTGTGGCCTGCGTGGTAGGAAGTACGGGATAGACGTAGAGTCCACCCTATCGGCTATAGGCCTGCATTACGCGCTTGAGAATTTATCGATCTGTTCAAGAGATTCCCTCTTAGCTGTTGGCTTGTGGAAAAATTTACTATCTCTCTATGTCATTCATTGCTTAGTCACTTGTATTCAATGACGGCTAGATAGCGTCTCCTAGTGAAGCCGGTCTATTTTCAACATGTGTGTATCTATTTATGATCGATATGGACTAAAAATAGACCCCATTGACGTCAAAGGGTTTCCCTCATAGTGTTCAACATCGCGTCTTCAGCTAATAATAGTATATGACACCATCACATGATTCTGCGCAGATACGGATAGTGAGTACTGACGTCAGATGGTTGGGTATTGGGGTTGCCCTATGTTAGTGTCGTACGTGGTAAAAATAGTAGAAAATAATACGTCATAAGTCAGCTGACCCTGCTGGTGAATATATAGCCGGGATAGCGCGGAATTCTCTTCATTCATCTCTTAAGCCTTCCATCGAGATCTATAGTAAGCTATAGTAAAACTGTATCACTGAACAATATTTTTGTTTTGGATACTACCTAAGGTGACATCTTAACCGCCAAGATAGATACCTTTGGACCTATTTCACCAGGGCTTTCGTGTGTTCGCGATCGTTCCCCGGTTTCACCATGCTTTAAAATTAATGGTGAGGAATATTGGGATAACGTTTCAATTTACAAATATCCTACTGTTGCTGATTCATGTGAAAAACTGTATACTGATACTATGGAACAACCTTTATATTCACCTGTTAGTCCACAAGTTGTTAACTACGACATGAACGGTTACTATAGTGGACAGACTTTTATTACTCCCGTGTCTCCGTATGAATCCAGACCGGAATATGAGAGGGAGTCGGTGTTTTCGGAACTGAGAGCCGTGGATTCTATCATTGACTCAACTGTTAGTGTTCTACGCCAGTTCGACACTCTAACTTCTAACAGTACGACTCATAGACAATCCACAAGCTCAATCTCATCAATTAGTGACACTTATTCCATGACCTCAACGGACAGCGTCACAAGTGCTTGTGCTTATGTACCTCCCCCTCAAGTCATGGATATGAGTATGACAGCAAGGGGAACTCCTTCGCCAAGTAGCCCCCTCGCTCCCACCACACCGTCTTCTGTAACTTCGTTTGACGATCTGGCACCATCTCCACGTAAACGCTTCAATCCTTATAGTAGTAAGTCCAAGAAAAAGTACATAGCGCGAGGCACGAAGGAATACAGTGAGAAAAGAGAGAGGAACAATGTGGCCGTGAGAAAAAGTCGAGCCAAAGCAAAAAATCGACAAAAGGATAACGAGCGGAGAATGTGCGAGTTACAAATGGAAAACGAAAGACTGACAGAGAAGTTGGAAGGAATAAGCAAGGAATTGGTTGTGCTAAAAGGATTATTTAAAAATATGGGAGCTACAGTACCGGCTGGATTCTCAAAACTGTTTCAATCGTGACCTCAACAGCTCATAATATAATGTTAGTGATACGCCGTGTAGTTTACTTAATACACTGGTATTAACGGAGTAACCATTATACGGCTCTCAATTGACTCTCTTCTTCGTGTCCTTACAGCATACTGTTATTCGTATTGTTTCCACAGTGTTGTGGTGAAAAGCATGGTGATTGTTTTTGTTCCTTCAGATTGACTGAGTTAACGTTGTAGCATCTCTAAATTATCCACCCATGTGTTTCATTGAAGGGCTAGCACGAATATAATATTCAGGACTAGTGCTATAATTTAATATAACACCATTCCAAAGATTTTTTCTATATGAAATGTTTTGTATTGTAAAAGACTCCTTTTTCATATACTGTGACCTGTTGTGAACATCGTTTTCCTATCGTTGATAATTTTTTATCCGTTGTTCTTATTGATCATAATGTTTAAATATTTTTTCACAAAAAAGTAAATGATACTGTTTCAATAATGACAGAATATGCTACCGTAATGTGAACATCTGAAGATTTTTTTTTAGTCTTTCATATTTTCTGATTCTTATTTTTTTATAAATGCCTCTTTGTGAAAGAGTGGTCAGTACGACTACTATCAGTCACAGTGTTAATCCCGGTAAAACAAAGTATAGTGCTTCGATATCTTATTTTCAAAGATGCTGTTATATGTATTTCACTTGTTACGTTTTACAAAATATTAATTTTACAATATTATAGGATCATTTTTATTATCAGATTTCGACAACAATGCTTGTTATTGATCACAGATTAATAATTGTTGTTTTTATAACTATAATTACCCAAGTAGACAATAGTCTGAGAGAAAAAAATCGCATTGAAACATCAAAAATCAAATTTTCACCCATACATCCCTCGTTTTATTAAACATTTATCATTTTTACACATTTTCAATCAAACTTTTCACTCCCAGAAATGATTTATTTCAATGCGATTCATTAGTTTCAGTATTTTTGTTAGAAGATATTAGTATTATTATAATAATAGAAATTCCACGGGCTCTCCTCTATAAGTGTTGTAGAAGTTACGTGGAAAAATAGTATTTATTTTTACTAACTTGTATCGACCTCCTCCATGCATGGTTATAATATTATGTACATTTTTATTATTAATACTCCATGTACTGTTGTAACATAATTATTATTATTATTATTATTGAATAAAAGAAAAATGAATACAATTACTCAGATTGTTTGACTTGTTTAAATCCTCCGTTGTGTTAAGTATATAAAGTAAATATTCTGTATATGACAAGAGTTACAAAATAAATTTTGAAATTGGAGATATTATAAGTGAATATTTAAACCAAAGAGCAGACGATTTAGTTTGAAAGTTTGTCCACACCTGACATATTGACGTGGCAAAATGGCGCCCACCAAAGGTATCGATAGTGCACAAAATGGCGGATAAGATTTTTCAATAGCCCAAACTGTACTGAATTTTCATCAGTCCTTTGATTACATGTGACTACAGGTCTCCATCGTGTGTAATGTACAATCTCTCGCCTATCCCATATGTCACACCTTCCTTAGCTTGCAATTTTTGACTTTTCATATCTAGTCTCACTCTCTTGCCACGCCCCTAAGTTCTGTCAAGAAAAACGACTTTCTGTGAGTCTATGTTCTGTGCTGATAGTCTGCGAGATAACTCTTACAGCTCTGCTGTACGCAATATCTGGAGCAACAATTGTAAATACTGCCGTTCTGCATTCATACAGCTTCCACATCAGTCGTATCGCGATCGATCGATGCCACACCCCTGGATACAACAAAATGACAAATGTCGAGGTTTTCCCTGTTGTTCCCCATAAATCTTCAACGCTACCAATAACACAACCATTGTGCAATAATTAGTGATTTTAATATGTTTTAAAGTAGAACGATCTCCCCCAGTCCACCAGGCAAGTCCCCTCCCATCTGAAATTGAAGTAGGTTATTCTAAAAGCTACGCTTTGAATTTCTCAATTTTATTTCTTCATACCCCTGTGGTGAGAATTTTATCACCAAAACATCCTATACCCTTTTCAGAGTCCCGTTATATGCAATTCGGTTATGAAAACGAAGGTGTCATGGCGATCTCTCAGCAATCGCCATTTCGCGAATGGGCTTGGTCTAGTTTGTCTAATATTATCATTAGCTCTTCGTTAACCCTCAAGTCATTAGCTTTGAATTAACCCATCGAACATAAATTTCCTCTCTGAAACAAGGCGAGTGATATGTATGAAAACGTATGTATCGATTTTTGGGTCGTAGGTTAGAGATTTATCTGTAACGAAAACCAACATTCCACAGATGCGCCATTTGTATTTTTCAACTTACATAAAATCATGAATTACTTATGCTCGCCATATCCATTAGCAACACCGAAAAGCATTAAAGGACAATGATGCAATTGATACAACATAAAAGCAATACCCAAATAACTGAGAAAAAATTCATTGAAAATGACATCAAAACTTTATTTCATAATTTAGGTCATCAGAAGCACACCAAACGTGGCACAATCACACGACTGACAAATTTATGTTGTGATTTTCTCAATAATAAAATACTAACATTAATTTTAAATACAATTAAATATAACATTCATTTTGAATGAAATTAGATATTTGAAGTACAACGAAGACATTTTTCAAAAAAAACAAAACATTTCCAAGTCATTTGTCTAGATTTATCTAAAAATGTGAGGGTTTTAACTAAAATATTCTTCAAATCAAGGTATAGATACACCCTTTTAGTGTTATAACCAAATCTAACCCACTGAAGAATATAGAGCTGTATAAGGCAAATAATGTACACTTAGATCATCAAGCAATATTAATTTTCAGAACTGGATTCACATTGAAATTGTTGTTATTAATTCAGACATATTTTTTCTGGGTAGTTTTCCTACACAAAAGGTATACGTGTCGCATGGATACTTTATAATTTTCATAACAATAATTATCGACAAATGTGATCAAATAATATTAATTATCTTTCCCTGCATAATATCTAAGATCACAATCCTTAGACTGCATTAGTAAAACAACAACAAAATCTGTCACAATAATGTTATGTCCATGAAAGGAACATGTTCCTGTATATAAAATTATTTTATATTATTGCTGAGTATACCAATCCTCTGGTAGCTATATTTCTGATAAATTAGCTATAAGGACTTAAGCAATATACTAACAAAAAGAGGACCGGACCCTACACTGAATATCTACATGCCTCATCTGAACGTACAACAGTAAATGTGCTCGGTTAATAAAGACTTTCTGATATAAAATTTCTTCACAGATTATAGATTTCTAAACGCCTGATTTAAAAAATTGCAAACCAAATATTAATACACTAACACATACTTATGGAAGAATAAATAACGGTTTGTTTAGGCGACATTTCGAAAAGCATTCTCTCAACTAAGAAAGAATACATTGAACATGATATGAAACCTTTATTTCATAATTTAGGTCACCAAAAGCAAGTTGAGAGAATACTCATCGAAACGTCATTACTCGATCCAGTTCCTAAATGCGTCTAAAAGATTAAGATATAGATTTTTTGAAATTACCCAGACCATGTACATAAGCAAATACAGGTAACTTGTTTTGAAATCTATATAGGAGGGTTCATAAAGGAACATTTGTCAGAAATTCATGAAAATCTAGTTTTGAAATCTCGGTATAGAGGGTTCATAAAGTCATGTTTGTTAGAAATTCATGAAAATCTAGTATACATTTGTCTCAAATATATCCAGAATGATTATATATAATTTTTATAATTATTTATCTACACAAATATTATTAATTCAACATTCAACAGTGGGAGATATAGACAAATATTATTAATTCAACATTCAACAGTGGGGGATGTTTCAACTGTAGTTTATATTACCATGTTTACTCGGGGTTATTTTAACCGATTCCGAAAAAGAACATACATAAATCTTCTCAAAAAAAACCACAAAACCTTTACATGAAGAGGGTAGTGTAATGCAAATACAAGAACTAACTGTTTCACATTAATTTACAAATGTAAAGAGATTAGAAACAATATTGTCACTGCTCACATGCTCCCATTTCCCAGTAACAATATTTCCAACTCACTGATGTGTGTTATTTTTTATGATTTGCAGTGTGGTTGAATTATTTGGTGGTTGAATTTCAAGTGTATATATTGCTCATGAGAATAAGAATGGTCCCTAATACATGTTAGAGATATTCTGCTGTCCCATTATTACCAGACGTCATTTATTTTGAGGATGTGATTGTAAATAGAAATGCCGTCCACAAAAACGCTTTTGATTTTTGTAACATTGTAGTTTATACAATAATACCATGATAGAGTGTTAAAATTGTTTCATAACGTAGAAACATCTTTCTTCTTTGAGTTTTTAACAAATTGTGTTAAAGTTCCGATGCAGCATTGCCAACTATAATATTGTGAAAAATGAGACTATAATAGGAATATCTGCCCAAAAATGGTCTATTTTCGTTTAGCATTTACAAAGCTACGTGGACTTGACATTTCATCGATCTATGCTACGAGCTGCCATTTTGTTGTCCGCGAAAATTTACTAATAGCCCTTTTCTAAATCCAGTTGAAAGCATACCGACGCATTATCTAGCGTTGGTATTTTGAGTTAGTTTTCGGAATTAAATGCGAAATAATCAATCAGGGTAAATATTAGCGTGGATTTAGTCGTGATAAATTTGACAATTTAGCGAAAAATGCCAATGGAGCATCGGGACTTAAACCGAAACTTTCATTAAAAGATTGAAGCATTTTGAAAAAATAAACTATAATAATAAACGAATATTATATAGGTCATATTTGATAAAAAAAAACCGAAGAAATATCTGAATAATTCTGTTGAAGACGGAAGTCGCTTATTCTTGGTAATATTTACCCAATAGGATGTAAAATATGAATAACTTCAAAGGAATGATAAATACAATATTCGTCATTAACCCCCTTTTAAAATCACTATTAGTTTATGTTGATATTGCATCTGTATTAGTTTCAATTTAGATGTGCAAGTGGCTGAACATTGGAAGAGAGTGAGAGGGAGAGAGACAAAAAAGGGTGTTTAAAAGTAATTTCTGGACTAACACCAACAATTAGCATGCACGTAGGGCTATTTAGCAGTGAGAGGGAACCGGGGGACCTGGGGAGTACCCACAAGGTTGGACAGGCGAGCTCACTCTTTGTCGGATACAACCGGGGAATCGAAACCACGCCAGTTGACTCAATTTATGTCAGGCCTTATGATACAGCCCGCACGTACTAACTATAGACCCCCTCCCCAACCGAACACTGCGAGAAGATACATCTTTATGATTATGGTCAAAATAAAGTATTTAGAATTGATTTGTCCGTGTTATTTAATGGTCGTGGATATTGCACGAGCGCTAAAGCACGAGAGTGATATCTATAATCACGCAATTTCTTGCACGGGACCATTAAACAACTTAAAACACAGACACCGTCCAGCATGTGCATTATAATGAAATACGTTATGTGGGTCCAATATTGAAACTAGTAAACTTAAAGTACGTTTCAAAATAATGGTACGCCAACATGAAAAAATGACGTCACATCTGTATTTTAAGACGTGTGATTTTTATCAGTGAGGGGGAAATAAAATGAAATGGGGCTTAATGAGGATGGGTTTACACCAAGTAGTGGGCTATAATAAAAAGTTTGCCAGGAAAGCGATGTTCGGGTCTATGTCTTCTTGCAATTCTTTTACGTGCGCACCGTCGTGCTCAAGTGGCCCCTCTTTATTTCGAAGGACAAAGCAGAAGTCTGTTTGATTACTAAGTTTAGTGTTATATATGGCTTACTGTGTTGACAGCGGAACACAAAATCTTCTAGGTTTCATTTATAAATGTAATTTAAATAATTTTCAAAGCAAAAAAGACATCGGACATTTGTCGCACCCATGTCAATTGTGTGGCCCTAGGCTTGTCTTGCTTAGCTTATTATGCCCAAATCCGGTAATGGACACGAACATGTTTAAAGGAGTTCGCCAATTTCTAGTTGAGTAAATTGAGTTAGCTTTGGTGTTCGCTTTTAGTTTTTAAAAACGTATGCCGCTTTATAAAGATATAAAGTATATCGTATGTTTCGGGTTTCTAAATATAACTAATACTTTATCAACTTTTATTGTATATCAGACTTTTATTAAAAAATTATGGTCGTTTTTCATCAAATTGGGTTTCCAGCCAATCAAACAAACGTCTATAAACGAGCCTTAATAATATATTTTTTTTTGCAAGAGCTAAATCAGGCCTATTGCATGTTTATTAATTAACTTATCCAGGCCATTATCAACTCTCGGTGTCATCGCTAGCCTACTTATTAGATACATTTTGTGAAAGATAATTAAACGTAAAACTGGATAATCGAATTGAAAAGTTAATATCCCGGTTCAGAGTGGAGTAATTTACCTGAAATTTTCAGCATATTCTATTTTGTTATCTATTTTGTAACTATTAACAAATTTACGATTCTTATCCATATATAACTGTAATGGTGAGTAAAGCCCATCCAGATTTGTTCAAAACATAATCATTTGTTTGAATGCTGAGGAATAGAATTATATGCAATCAATGAAAGGGGTTTGACGTCATACTGTTCTGTACTAACCTGACCAAAGCAGACGTGCATAACCCATATACATGTAGTGTGCTATACCGAAACGTGTACACGAGTTTTTTTGTTTTGTTTTTTTTTGTCCCATCAGAACAACTAGGCGCTGTCCTTGCCAAAGGTAGTATAACAACAATGGGTACTTTCATATTAATTGCGCATCTGTTCTTTTCAATATCAAAAGGGTATTGTGTATGAAACCGGGGAAATGATATCAAAAAATATATAATATAAACAATATATATGATGGAAACACTATGGGGCAGTTTGCTAACGTTATATAGGGCATGGATATAAACATTATATAAAATTGGCAGCATGGCGTAAATACTATTTATGGGTATTTTATAAACGCTATAACATGTAAACAGGACATGATATAAACACTAAATATACTGAGCGCCTTAGAAAACGCATCACTTAGTTTTTCGTATAACAAAATGATCCTGTAAACATATCTTATTTATTTTGATTCTTATTGTGAACAATATTCAAATGGGAACACATCAATAACAACACATTTGTACACTTATGGATGTTTAATCTGTAATCAACGGTACAAAGTCAGAGGGGTCAAAACCAAAAGTACGACACAGATGGTTAATTCCATGCTACGTTGCTGTACAGCGTGCGTAAGAGCCAGTAGAGGGCACACGCGCTACTGACATCTGTGTCGTACGTTTGGTTTTGACCTCTCTGAGTTTCTACGAAAAACTAAGTGATGCGTTTTCTATGGCGCTCAGTATATTATGGGGGTATTTCGTAAACACTATATTGTAAAGTGTATGGATGCCAACAATATATCATACAGGCTTCATGTTTTAAACATTTTATGAGATAAATACTATTTACACGGTAGTTTAGCACTATAGTATAGAGCATGATGTAAACAACATATATGGGGTATTTTGTAAACAATATAGTATATACAGGGCATGGCGTAAACAATGAACAACATTGCCGACATGGTATATTAGATTGGGCATTTATAAACAGGACATAATGCAAGGGTAGTGTAATAGATTTCGTAGTAAACACGAAGGCCATAAATTGTGATAAGAATGGCATTTTATATAATCAAGGCACATATTAAGAACAATATGTAATTCAAGTTACGTTTACTTAATATATGATGGGCATGTATTAAACAACTTACTTAATATACGAAAGGCATGTAATATACAACTTATAATACGAGGGGTATGTAATAAACAACTTATAATACAAGGGGCATGCAATAAACGAGGAACATGTGATAAATAACATATACTACGTGGGGCATGCAGAAAATAACATAATACTAGGAGCGTATAATATGATCATATCATGGGCATGTAATACAACTTATAATACGAGAGGTATGTAATATCCAACTTATGATACGAGGTGTGATAAACAGCTTATAATTACAGGGATATATAATAAATAACATATAATACGGGGGACATGTAATAAATGGCATATAATACGAGGGACGTGTCATATATAACAAATAATACGAAGAGTGTGTAATGAATAACTTATGATACGGGGGCATGTAATAAACATGTTAAAGTACGAGGAACTTGTAATACTACTTATAATATGATGGGCATTTAGTGTAATACGAACGGCATTTAATAAACAATATATAAATCAAGACACATAATTGTTATGATCTATATGTATTTCAAGTTACTTAATATACGATGTAATAAACAACTTATAATACGACTGGCAGGTAATAAACAACTTATGTATAGATAACATATAAAACGAGTTGCATGTAAAGTGACATAAAATACGAGAGACCGGTGATAGAGAACATATAAAACGACTTGCATGTAAAGTAACATATAATACGAGGGTTGAGTAATTTATAGCATACGATACGGGGGGCATGTAATAAATAATATATATATCAGGAACCTGTAATAAATAACATGTATCTTTAAGGTTTTGCAACTGCGGGGGCAAGAGAGGGAGGGGGTCTTAGGGTAGGGTCTCTCCCCCTGAGCTTGCGTGGGGTATGTAATTTTTACCCTCTTAATGACTATTCTCAGCTATTTTGAGAGGGAGGATCTCACTACACAAGAGAGAACCAAATTCAACAAACATTGCCATAAGGCAAGAACCGGGGGGAGGGGGGGGGGTGACGTGGTCATGTGGAGGGGGGTGGGACCAGGGGCAGAGGCAGAGACGGTGGTTGAATTTACACCGACCCTGACCTACCAATCATGTCCTTGCACTTTGAAGATTTTAGCTTCACTAGGGCGGTGGGGGGGGGGAGATGATACTAAATAAGTAGTATTATCAATATTTATAATATAAGAGGGCATTAAGAAATGAAGCGCACAATATAAATAAAACGCAATCCGAGATATTGGAATGATCAATAATGAATGAGTGCGGGGTCTAGTAAAATAAAATATATGCCCAGGGGCATGTAATATACAAAATATAATGCTAGTTTTATGTATTAAACAATACATAAATCGAAGCGCATAATAAACTATGTAAGGGCACGTAATACACAATATGTAACCAGGGGCATTGAATAATGAGGTGGAGTATCATGGAATGTCGACGCTCAGTGGATTTATTGGTAAAAATGACACGGGCGTTAAATTTTTCGAAACAACAATACCTTATACGATAGCTTACCAAATGCGAAACTGTAATATTACTAAAGCTCTTATATGGAATATGATTTGTCTTTTTATGGGCGTATCATGGGATGTGGGAGAAAATAAAATACTTATAAGCGCTTATCATGGACTGTGTCTAAATACAGAGTCGAAGTCCATCTATCTGTCGATTTATTGAAACCGAAGAATTAGAATCAATCGTCCATTGAGTTTTTGAAACGTACACTCAAGTTGGTGTTAAAAGTTGTCATATTGCCAGGTCGTTAAAGTAACGCGAGAAAGTTCAAGCTTGGTGATTTATCTCTATACCATTTCACCGAAATTAAAATCACTATTCTTCAAGCCAAAAAGGTCATGGACTATTAGTTCTTATTAATATTTTTTAGTATTAATTTCTCGCCTCTCATCCGTAAGACTACCATTTGCGTAACGATGGGTGTTACCATCTAGATTTTGTCGATATTATTCCGTTAGTTGATTTTGTTTCTGAATGGAAAATAACCAAGCTAGGTTTAACTATTTATATGGAATATTGTTAATTAATATGATTCGTATATCATTTGTCTTTTATTTACATTCGTATACATAATAAGTAAAAGGGGTCAAGGTGGCTTGGTGAGTGAGCGTCTAATTTACAAACCAAGAGATCCGGTGTCAAGAGATCCGGTGCTGGCGGAGAAAATTCCCTTTCAGTGGTGCAAGACGGGCATTGGGGGGGGGGGGGCTCTGCAAGTAACAGCGCATTGTCGTTCGGATGGGGCGCAAAACAAAGTCCCGTGTACAAGTTTGCGTGCACGTAAAAGAATCCATCCTTTTTTTTAAATTCCGATTTATTATAAAATGAAGTCAAGTCAGAAATATTTTACAAATTTCAAAAAAGAAGAAATTTTCATAATAACAAGATTTATAATATAAACTCAAATACCAGAACAGAAACTCATTTAGACAAATGCCCCTGAAAGTATATGAAGTTTACACGATCGAATGCATCAGGTAAGGTAATCTCTTTTACATAATTTACATCAAAAGGATAACCATCTCTTTATACTAATGGAATAGGTTTTATAACAAAAAAAATATAAGCTGATCGGGGATATATTAAAACTTCTTTTGTGAGATAACATGACATATTATTTGTCATTGAACAAAATTCTATTTTGTCCTAACTAAAGGTCGCTGAAAATCTTCTTTATGGTTTATATAATAATTATGTCTTAATCGTTTGACACTATTTAATAGAGAGGGAGAAATGTGGTTATTGTATTTCAATAATCCGTTTGCGCGTATGGGTCTTTAGCAGTGGGAGGAAACCGGAGGACCCTGAGAAAACCCACGAGGTTGTACAGGCGACCCTACTCCTTGTCACGTACAACCGGGGATTCGAAACCACGCCAGTTGACTCAATGATAGGCTTTATGATACAACACGCACGTGCTAACCATTCGGCCATCCACCCCACCCCCACTATTTAATAAGAGAACAAATTGTTGTAAAATTATTTCAATTTTATAAACAATATACAGCAAACATATTTGTTTTGGTTTTTTTTCATTCCACAAAAATCAAACCAGTTCATAATATTTTGATTTTAAATATTTGCAAATGAAAGCTTAACACATATTTTATATTATGAAAATAATAAGTATCGATATTCAAATTTTAAAAAAGTAACCGCAAATTTAATTTCAGTGGATGATATTTGGATTTTAAATGATTGGAAATAAACGCTATACATGTGTTCCACAATAACAATTTTGGGCTGAAAGATGCATTATATTAAATTTAGATAACGAGCTGGCAGTTCTCGTTGTCTGCCATGCAAGGTAAGCCCACATTTCACAAGAGATGGACAGAGAGCAAGCGAAAAAAAAGCCTTTTTTCGATTTTTCACACAATCATAGGCCATATTCCGGGGTATTACCATACTCCTCGCAGTGTTCCGTTTGATTAGAGATAAACAAGTAGTATTACCAATATTTATAATATAAGAGGGCATTAAGATATGAAGGGCACAACATAAATAAAACGCAATCTGGCAGATGCATTATATTAAATTTAGATAACGAGCTGGCAGTTCTCGTTGTCTGCCATGCAAGGTAAGCCCACATTTCACAAGAGATGGACAGAGAGCAAGCGAAAAAAAAAGCCTTTTTTCGATTTTTCACACAATCATAGGCCATATCCCGGGGTATTACCATACTCCTCGCAGTGTTCCGTTTGATTAGAGATAATCCCACTTCTTACTGCTGTAATGAGTGGATATTGTTGTTTTAAATTTTGATTGGTCAGTAGTCCGACTACCAACCAATGACTAGCTGTTTTACGAACGCGTTACATTTAAAACGAGTGCCAATATTGGACCAAATATGTTTACATAACGTTACGTCATGGCTCACGATTTTATTATGCCCAATTAGACCGTGCATAGCAGCATATTGCAGTAAAACTAATTGCGTGACAAACGAGGCTATCAAGCGGAATGAAATGTAAACAATGCTGTTTGGAAACGAACATACTTTCACCGTTTTTAATACCTTAAATCACTGTCCAAAGTTTTATGGAAGACCCAGATTAAACGTAGGACTGTCATGTTAATTGAACGGGAAGAATAGAAACACTCCCTCAAAAGTTCAAGAATCAAAAGTCAATCCAGCAATGGGCAGAGAGGGATTTCTCTGGCCATTGCTTCAGGAGTATGGGGTATTACGGTCCAACAACGACAATATCAATAGAAACCAAGATCTTTGGAATGTAAACATATGGCGAAACGGTGATGTATGTAAACGTTTCTTTTTTTTAAATCGGATAAAACTGTTGACCTCTATATGGACTACAAGCTATCTTTCATACAATCCAGGAAGTTACAGTCCTATCTGCGCGAACATCGAAAGGAACCGACATCTTTGGTTTATAAACATACATTGCACGTTTCATCACAATCGGATAAAAATTATAACCTTTAAACGGTTCACAATCTTGGTATTACACACTTTTACACGATGAGTGGCAATTTTGTCGTGAATTTGTCTGATTTTAACGAAATTCAAACTCGATTCCACAAGCTATAAACGCAGGGGCCATATTCCATGAAGATTCTTCCGATATGCGCGAATATCCAAAGGAACCGAGACAGAGAGAGAGAGAGAAGTGGCGGGTGTACACAGCCCGCGCGTGCTAACCAGATCTCAACCGATATTGGGGTGATTGAACGGTTTTTAAAATCGAATAAACATTATGACCTCTAGAGGTTCCACAAGCTAAAAACGCGATTTTATTAGTACAATAAAGAGTCATAATCTGGGAAACTACTGCCCGATATGCGCAAACATCGACAGGAACCGAGACCTTTGGGTTATAAACATATATTTTAAGTTTTACCAAAATTTGATAAAAATTATGACCTCTAGCGTGATATCATACAATCAGGGACAATAACCCATGAAGTAACGATCTCGACAGGAACCGAAAGCTTTGGGAGATAAAACTATATTGCAAGTTTCGTCAAAATCGGATAAAAATTGTGGCCTGTAGCTTGTCCACAAAGAAATTTTGGACGGACAGGGGCGACGACAATATACGTCCACATGAAAATGTGGCCGTATGCAATTGATAATGAAAAGGTATGTTGCATATTTCAGTCAAATTACTTTATTCTGAGCGGGGTCGTCATCTATTGCAGGACAGTGTTGCCACGATTATCATTGCTATCGTTGTTGCGATAATAAAAAAAAGTCCCTATTATCCATTTTTACTGCCAATCGTATATAAATCTAGTGAAAGTCTACAACATCTTGGCAAATTTATTAATATTAAATTAATAATTCATATAACATTTAAAGCTTCATGAAAGGGTCATTCTACGTGCACGGGGTATTTGTCCAAAGGTGTATATTGTATATGACGGGGAGTATTTGTCGGGACAGTATGACTGCGGGGGGGGGGGGGTGGCCGCATTATTATTTTTTTTTTTGCATTTTTTTTTTATTTCAATCTACTCTAATTATTTTGTCATTTATTTTAATTATTTGATTTTTCTTTTCTTTTTTTATTTATTTATTTATCTTTATATTTTAGATAGGTGTTTGCCATTATTTGCTTAGTTGTTGTATTTTATTTTTCGGTAAGTAGATGTTTTCGTTATTTTTCGTAACATTACTTTTGTTTTTGGAGGGTTTTTTTACAGTATCTACTATAATGATTTTATTTTTTTTTTTTTTTATCATTTTTTATTTTATTTTTCTTTTTTTAATTCATTGCTGGTTATTCTATTTTGTCCTTTTTATAGGTAGGGTTTTTTCATTATTTAATGTGTTTTTCGATATCTTATATTTTCGGTTTATATTGTTTCTGTGACACTCTGTGTTTTTCGGTATATTCATTATCTTTTATTTATAAGTAAATTTTTGTTTTGTTATTTAATGTGACTTTCGATATTGTAGTTTTTTTCCAGGTTACTTTTTCGGTTTATAGTGTCTCTGTGTGTTTTCGGTAGTTCTTCGGTAGTTCGTTTCTGTGTTTTTTAGCTATTATAATAATAATCGTGTGTAGCTTTTCATTAAATATTTTATTCTCTGAATTTAAGAGGGGGCGAAAGTGTTTTTTTCTGGGTTTTTCGATATACTCATTCTCTTTTATTTGTAAGTAGATTTTTGTTTTGTTATGTAATGTAATTTTCGATATTGTAGTTTTTTTCGAGGTTACTTTGTCGTTTTTCGGTTTATAGTGTCTCTGTGTGTTTTCGGTAGTTGTTCGGTAGTGCGTTTCTATGTATTTAGCTATTACAATAATAACCCTTTTGTAGCTTTTTCATTAAATAATTTATTCTGTGACTTTAGGAGGGGGCGCATGGTTATAAGGTCTGTCATTGAGTCAACTGGCGTGGTCTCGATTCCCCGGTTGTAGGGTCGCCTGTCTAACCTCTAAAAGTGGACGTTACACCCCATTCCCATTTTCTATCCCCCCCCTCCCCCTCTCTCTAATACAGAAGCTAGGATTGATCAACAGCAGTTTCAGCCGCTAAGTGACAATGTGTACACGGGTGAATCAAATCAACACTTTCCTTGTCACATCCCCTGAAAATTGAGAGTGATTTGAAAAATCCCGAAGCTCTTTTACACCCCACCGACTTCTAACAAGACCCCTTTCATTCATCTATTATTCAGCGCATTTGTGACAGACAAATTCGCTGATTAAGCTACAAAATGGGAACCTGTATTGAACAGTGGTGACATACCAAAAGTACAACTGAGTGGGAGTATAAACGTTTAGAGGATCTTAATAATTGGAATAATTTAACTGACCTTTAAAATCCCTGGCATTTTATTAGAAAGTTTTGAATAGTCAGCCTAGATACATCAATCAGTACACTTACCCTACGCATTTTGTAAACTATTTCAGATCGTACGTTAATAGTACATGGTTATTACTTGGAAATTGGTAATCTTTCGGTTATTTTCTCTTTTCAAGCACCTTGTCCAAAAAATCATCCATGTGACTGATACGAAAAGGCGAAGGAAATTGGCACCAATTTGAAACCCCCAAAACACACCAAGGCTCAAATAATATTATTTTTTAGAGTCCTTAGAGGACGGTCTATCTATACGTTTTCACCATTTGTAATTTAGACTGTAACACATCAGGAACACTATAACACAAAACAAACATGATAATTGTGTCCCATTTAAAGATAACTTTTGAAAAGATCGGTCTTGAGGTTTGATTTATATAAAATGTTTCACCAGACTTTAGTTTCAGGGGCAAGGAATTCCAAAGCGTTGCAGATATATGAAAAAGAACTGGAACCAAATGAATAGTCCAGGGGAAGAACGATCTAAGTCACTTTTTCACGAACTCCAGTTAATGGGGCCATCTGGTGGCAAATTGTATACGATTTCTGTGGAACAATCAATTTTAGGTAAAAACGATCAGAGTACCATCGAACCAGGGCCCTTCTGAAATGGTTTCCCGAACAAATACAAGTACATCGTACCCTTTATTTAACCTTAATTTGCCCGAAAAGTTGATGTTAGATGTACTGGTAATTATGGTTCGTAATTAAACCCACTCGTTGTTCTGCTTGCATAAAACATTCTCGTCCAAAAGTCTGTTTTGCGTTTTACGCGAAAAGACAAAAATGTGACTTCGATCGTTCTTCCCATTGACTTTTCAAATGTTTTCAATTTGTATCTGGTCAGCAGAACGCAGGGACCGAGATGAAACATATTTTTATGGGTGAACAATATCCTGTATATAGGACGAAGCCATTCTTGACACATTTTTAAATGTTAAAGGGAGCACTTTAAATTCGATTTATGTCTGAATTCTAAGCCAATAGAGTAGAAAGTTGACTAGCATCTGATAAGGAAAAGCTGTCGATGAGCTGAGTGTCACCAGCATAGCACTGGTGGATATTCAGATGTCGATTCAACAGCCCCACGAGGAATTTAGTGTAGTGTTAAAACAGTATTGGTCGGATACTTCAAATAGGGATGGGACAAAATAACAAAAAAATTCTGCAGGGGTGTTTCTTAGGCGAAATTGATTGGAAAAAACGATTTGGGCAAAATTTTTGTTCTATCTCAATTTTTTCGGTCGGTTAATTAGCATTTTTCAAAATGGCGACCGAAAAGGTCTTTTTCGCGAGTTATGTATTCGAATGGGCCATATATGTGTTCCAGTATGTCTTTTAATAGGTTTCCGAGTGTGTCGAGTTCAAAAACGTATACTCTAGCGTGTTTCGAGCAATGGCGGCCATCTTGGATCCAAGATGACTGCCGTTGCTCGAAACACCACATTGTCGCCATAATTTTGGTGGACACATTGGATCCAAGATGGCCGCCATTGCTCGAAACACTTTGGAGTATAATTTGCTGAGAAACACCCCTGCGGAATTTTAAGATGATAGAAAAGTACATTTGGTCCCATCCCTACTTCAAAGTGGTTTTTAAGTACTTTAATGGTCACACGTAATAGTGCCCACCTCCGGTTCTTTTTAATTTAGAAATAATATAATTGATGAATTTTGATTATCTAAATCGTAACGAACCGGAATAACGTTAGAAGGAGATTTGTGTTGGTGGTTTTAAAAATGTAGACATTAAAAGGTAATTACGATAGGTGGTACAAAGATGACAGTCATTATAAATAGTAGAAGGTAAGACAGATGACAGTGGCGATAGATATTAGAAGCCAATTACGGTAGGCGGAACAAGACAGGTAACAATGACCATAGATAGAGGGGCGGAACAAGTGACGATAGACGGTAGAAGGTAATTACGGTAGGTGGTACAAGATAGGTGGCAGTGACGATAGATAGTAGAAGGTAATTACACTAGGTGGTACAAGATAGGTGACAGTGACGATAGATAGTAGAAGGTAATTACGGTAGGTAGTACAAGATAGGTGACAGTGACGATAGATAGTAGAAGGTAATTACGGTAGGTGATACAAGATAGGTGACAGTGACGATAGACAGTAGACGATAATTACGGTAGGTGGTACAAGATAGGTGACAGTGTTGATAGAAAGTAGACGGTAATTACGGTAGGTGGTACAAGATAGGAGACAGTGACGATAGATAGTAGAAGGTAATTACGGTAGGTGGTACAAGATAGGTGACAGTGACGATAGATAGTAGACGGTAATTACGGTAGGTTGTACAAGATAGGTGACAGTGACGATAGATAATAAGATAGGTGACAGTGACGATAGATAGTAGAAGGTAATTACGGTAGGTGGTACAAGATAAGTGACAGTGGTACAAGATATATGGCAGATATTAGAAGGTGTTATGACAAAATATGGTAAT
Source organism: Patella ulyssiponensis (assembly GCA_963678685.1). Taxonomy (NCBI): domain Eukaryota; kingdom Metazoa; phylum Mollusca; class Gastropoda; family Patellidae; genus Patella; species Patella ulyssiponensis. The sequence continues at coordinate 57,463,938 of OY783229.1, forward strand.
TACGGTAGCCCCACTGTTGGCTTGTAGAAGATGGTACAGTAAAGGGATCACAGTAGAAGTTAATTACGATAGGTGATACAAGATAGATGACACTGGCGATAGACAGTAAAGGGTAATTACAATAGGAGGTAGACGCTAGATGACAGTGACGATAGACGGTAAAAGGTGATTACGATAGGAGGTAAACGCTAGATGATAGTGAAAATAGATAGTAAAGTATAGGCGGCACAAGATACGTGACGGTAAAGATAGATAGTAAAAGGTAACAGTGAAAATAGACATTAGACGGTAATTGCGGTAGATGTGGTGATAACCAAAGGAACCAGAGAAAAACCCACGAGGTTGTACAGGCGATCCCACTTCTTGTCACGTACAAGCTTGGCATCGACACCACACCAGTTGCCTCACAGATAGACTTTATGAACTGAAGCAGACTTGTTAGACAATTCGGTGGCACAACATCCCTGACAGAACATGTCTCAACAATCACAGATTTCGGGAGCTATCTTGGTATTGAAGAAAAGGCGTATGGGGTTGTCCAGCCAGTTTTTAGTTATACATTGGGGGTTGGCAAGGAGCAACGAGCGATATCTTATCGTTCCGGTGAGGCGAAACAAAGTGAGGCCCCGTGTACATGTTGACGTGGATGTAAAATAATCCTTAACCGCTTTTATAGCCCAGTTGGGGCAGAAAATTAGATATGCAAATCAATTTCAGGGAAATTGCCTTTGGTCGCTTTCAAAAAAAAGCCTTGTGGGTGCAGGTTATAATGTTAGTATTTGGTAGATCTGAAATTCATACACAGTGTTTTATTTCATCATTTTCTTGGTTACTTTCAACATGTTTGTGGAAACTCTGATGAATAAAATAATCATCTGATTGACATAGAAACACCCTTTTAAATTGTGTAACGATTCTCGAAAAGCGTTACATGGGTATGGCCCTTTGTTTCTTGTAACATGTAGGCTAGAAAATCACATTGCCAGACTTTCGGGCGACTTAGCTGCAATGCTATGTTTGTGTGATTGGCAAACCAATCTTGAAAGCTTTAACAATGTTTCGGGTTTTTGATGAACATCGCAAAAAGTTGTTGCATTTATATAACATGTTGGGATGGTAAAATGTTGTTTGCGTAAATTTACTAACACCGATTCCGAAGTCGTGTCAGAAATATGAAATTTTTAATCCGGATAACACTATGGATTAAGGTCTCGTCAAATCTGAGCCAAACACGTGGTTATTTCTATTTCTATGGTTACTTTCAGATAATATAAACAGGCGTGTCTGTCAAATTCAAGATAATACAGATACAATTTACTATTAAATCCTCAATTTTCAAAACGCAATATGGGATTAAATACACCACCCACACAGTGAGGATTAGTACTTGATAATGCTTTAATCGATGTATAGTAATTTCGTAAGAACGGTACCTACGTTGCGCAAACGTAGGTATGACTAACTCGATGGTTGACAGCTTTTTCTATTGCTCCGTTCACAGTAGCTTTATATACAACAGTATTGATGTTGCCATGCATAACGCACATTCCTGGCGACAATAACAAAGGAATCTAGTTCAATATGGGGACTTTATAACGGTTTTGGAGACAGTTTTGAAATACTCTAGGTATCTTTTGCAATGTATATGGTAAAAACAATATGACCAAAATAAATATGCTCTTTCGAAAGGAAATTTTCTGAACCTAGTGAAATGTTGCTTAACAACAAACAAACCCAAATAAACATCTTGTTAGAAATATTAAATGAACAGACCTAGCTTCTACGAAAATATACTAACGGGAAAATGACGCTTATTTTGAAATATACGTATTCTTAATTGGGCTACTTTCTTGCTCTTTTAAAAATCTACCTTAATTATTATTTCTTCAATTTAAAACCTATACTCAATATAATATAATAAATATCTTTGCGTTGCCCTGGAATATCCGTGTTCCAATCGCACAATTTCATAATTTATAAGTCTTTCGTATTTTTGAACGCCGGACAGGGCCCATATTCCTGCATATTTTCTATATGTTTAGCTCAATAGACAGCGTCCGGATTTAGACCATTGAATAGTAAATCGACGGCACACTTCAATCAAATATGATGTGCATTTTGTTTCGCATGTCAAGTGATATACGGGCATTGTGACGAGTAACTGAAATCCCTGACCTTTCGCCCAAAGTGCGTGAATTAATTTTGAGGCACAACCTATGAGAGCAGGCAGCCATACTTGTACCCTTGCTGTGGGAAGAGTGCGATTGGGGAGGGGTAACATAGAGGTACAGTTGTATTTCAATAAATCGCTTGTGAGAGGAAATCAGGGATCGGGAGAAAATCATATCGAACATCTCCGGCGTATAGTGGGGAAAGTGATAAGGAAATAATATAATCTTATAAATTCCATAGTGAGTAAGCATAAGGAACACAATTAAATAACAATTACAATATGAACATACTAATTGGTAAACATGCATACGAATTATCATATTAAAGGGGCTAAATGTCTTTGGTTTAGATAAAACAAAAATAAGGTGTTCGATCTAATGTACTATTTCGAAACGTGGTGGTATAGCATCTATACAACATGAAATTTTAAAGTCGACATATCAAGAGGGAGTAGATTTTCTTTAATAATTGTTGTTTGACACAAAGTACAATTTTATAGATACGCAATTACTGAGTTTGATATATAGACGAGAGTATCCTCGTCGAAACGTCGCTTAGTATCAAACTCAGTAATTGTGTATCCATAAAATTGTACCTTGTGTTATATGTTCAATTACTAAATGCCAATCAAAGAAAATTGTTGTTTGGTTACAGGATTAACCAGTTCATTCATTAATGAAACATATATTGTCTCCATATTAAATTTTGTGGCACTTTAATTAAAAATCAAGATATCATCACACTCTTCAAAGTGTATCAACAAATTATATTAAATTATTCAACACTTTAATTTGATTCAATTTAAAGGGCACCATTAATTAAGGATTCCATCATGTGTAAGTATTCCAAAATCTCTAAACTATTATCAATAAGTAATTTTTAAACAAAGATACTTACAAAAATCACCGTGCGTGCATATCCATGAACTTATAAATTAATAAAGTTAAGTTATGAACGTCTCGGGCCGGTGGTTATTTCCACGTGTTTTATTCGTTGCGCAATGTACGTGTCGAAATACTTTAACAAAATACAGTGTTGGTAATTCTAAATATATTGGGAAATAGTTTTTGAGGACTTCCGACTTATCTTATCGGGAGGTTATGTATATGTACCTCCTAGCCCTTGCCCTACCCAGCTTATATGTAGGACATGCATCATTCAAGGAAAAGTTTTATTTATAGCGTGGAGGATTTTTATTTATTTATTTTTTTGGATAAAAAAACTGACCCTTGTGTGCCATTTTTATAGTCCATTTATGTATTCATTGATTGTTCCGTCATAAATAAGTAATGACGGGTATTTAATATACTAATGTATTTACTTCTTATTGTGATATAAGCGCATGCGTTATGCAGACCGTCTAGTGAATAGTGTGGCTTATATATCAATATCCATGAAATCCTATATTATTTAGGGATTAAGTGACCATACAGGGCAGGTTATACATTTAATACATATTAACCTTTATATCTGGTTGTGTTTGTACTTGAATTTATAGATCCCATCATGCTTGTTGAAAGTGCATTTTTAATTTTTTAGGCATGAATTGTTATGTATTCGACTTGTAATTAGATGCATTTATTGAATTTGTGTCAAATGCATTAATGTAAATAAAAATAACATCAATGGCGAGGTAATTTGTTTTATGCTGTACGTTAGCTGGAAACATAGTCGGATAAGGTTGGTTACTTGATAGTAACAGAAGACAAAGACCACTCCGATATACACGTGTCTATTATAGATGACCGACTTTCGGACTGGTATTTGTGCTGACTGGTCGCCAGGTAGATTATATTATCTGGGTCTCCAACAGCTACAGGCTTTATCAATAAACCGAGAAGGTAGGGGTGGTTGGTTTCTTGGGCGACTGCGGCGGCTATACCCACATGAAAACTTTGAGTATACGTTCCACCTTTAACTATGTCTATATGCGAGGTTCCTAAGCCTATTAATTGTCCGAAGACACCTGCATTAATATCACCATGCCCAGTATCTATTATATGATATGGTGTATGCGATACGAAGAAAATAATCGTTAATAAAAGGTAGACTGAAGTACGAGTTCATCGATTTTTTGCTAATCGACTTGCGTTATATTTGACAATGTGTATCAGATATCATATAATCCAAACGGCGGTGTGTAGGGATTAATATCTGCATAATGCTTTTTTTTAATTTTCATTAATGCTAACGCACAGTGCATGCATATGGGAGTGGGCTAGCAGTGTGAAAAAAGAGCTGAGGGCATTTATTTTTCACAAAAGTCTCACTCCCCCCAACCCTCATTGATTCCACTGGTCAACCCCCATTTACTCAGATTCTATTGACACAACTAATATTCAAAGTATAAACAATACTTGTTTATGAAACAGTTATTGAAAACAATAAAAGCTTATATAAACAATTGATGCATACTACTTGTGATATAAATATATCAGGCTAACACATAAGAAAACACATAGAAATGTACTTTTATAAATTTTATATTAATAGCATGTCTAATATCTAAGTAAAATGTGTAACTAAAATCCAACCACCAATATTTGACACAATTCAGTGGTTGTAAAATTGTTATAGAAAATCTTCTATAAAAGTATAAACTACTTTCAAATACACTACAACAACATGATGATGATGGTGATAATGATGATGATAATGATATATCTAATAATTTGTGGTGATTGTGGTTAATTGTCCAGTGGTTGCCACTAGGGTCACTTGGCACAGTTCTGGGTAAAAGCACTCCGGTATTCCAATAATTATATGAATATCGATTTCCTAGATGACAAGTAAATAACGATGATAAATGAATATCGAATTCTGGTGGTGTCGAATTTTCACATAGCAATGTCAGATTTCGTCCAGTTAAATTTGACACACAACTGTTTTGGTTTTTAAGATCATTGCCTTCATAGTTCGTATGCACATACTCATTATATAATGCCATTAAAGAATGAAGATGAACCGATGAATAACAATCATTATGCAGGATTGTCACTTTCAGTATACAAGTTCTATCACAAAAACTACACACGGGGAGTTGATCACGATTGGAACAATTTGGTGAAACTTTCTGGTAACGCTGCCCCAACATTTACAAAGAGCCCTTTAAGGACGTTGAGTTCTTTGGTTAAAAGATCTATTTTTTTCTGGAGTCTATCGTTCTCTGTTGATAACTCCTGTACTCGACTTTCAGTAGTTTTTTGTCGCTCTTTGGCCTTTGCGCGACTTTTTCTTACCGCAACGTTATTTCTTGATCTCTTTTCTGAATATTCTTCGCTTCCCTTCACTACCACTTTCTTACTCTTTCCCCGACTGTATGGTTTGGGGCGACTGCTGCTGCTCTGGATTGTTGACGATGATGAGACAGTAGGAGAGGCGGGGTCGCCGAAGCTGGTTGATGTGCTTTCTTCGATACCGAAATCAGTTTCAATGTCTTCGGTCTTCACTGTCAGGGTATCCCACACAGACCCTTCGTCTGCGCTGGTTGTTGTAAAATCTTCGAACTTAGGCAGATCGGTCATACCCAGAGACGTTGTCACAAAGCTTGATGTATCACTATGTAGCCCAACTGCCGGCCCGACTTCACTTATTCTAACAGTCGTTTGATCTGAGGATAATAGTTTAATATTTTTTGACTCTGTATAAAGATATCCAGATAAATCGAATGCAAGTTCGTTAGATGGATCAAGATCGTGCAAAAGTGTATCTTCAATAAATGAACTATCAACTGTATTATCTTTAGATTCTATAAAAAATTTTCCTTTGATAGGCTTCTCACCTTCACCGAACTCTGGCATGTCATACATTAGAGTTTCTAAAATATCCTCAACATTAGGACATGGTGAACCTGTGTCAGTTAATAAATCGTCTTCTAAAGACTGGATCAGGGAGTTTCTCGTAAAGGTATCTATCTTGGCGGTGTCCAGGAACCAATGGTCAAGTCAGTATCTCGTGTCTTCGTAGTATGTTGGTAACCCGTTTTCTCACCCACTCTTCTATCTTCTCAATTCTGATTCGTCGCTATTGCTTTGAATGATGAAATGTACTACTGGTCGGCGTATTTATCAATAGGTTTTAGCCGCATCACCGAGACGGAAATTTCCTACGCCAAATAATCTATATGTTTGTAACACATGACAGTTTATAAGTTTATTGTAATCAATACAAGTATGCCATGTCTGGATGCAAGGTTGTCTTACTTTTTAGAATTTCTGATTAATAATAAACATTTAACAAATGGAATGTGGGACTATTTTTCTGTGCGGATGCTGACATAGGAATGTCCAAGCAAATTGTCGCTATTTTTAGCATATGACGACAAGTCTTATTTTTGACGTATTCACCTAAAAATAGCTATGACGCCAAACCTTGAAAAGTTCACCACATCGCAGTATTATATTAACATACAAAATTATTCGTCTTAGGAAAAATTTCATATGAAGACATATTTTAACATAAAGTTATGTTCATTAATTTTAGACACTTCACTCTGCTCTAAGCTACTGTTGACGGTGTTTAAAATTAAATTTTATTTGATAAAATTTCCGCGGCGGGGTAATCACCTGTTCTAAAAATAAATTCAGCTCGGAGTGAAGGGAAGCGTCAATGTTGATTGGCTGATAAATCGCAGTCTTGCGTCAGCTTTTGTACATAGTGGGTTCGTGAATGCCTGTATGGAATATATATCGAAGAGGAAAGAGATTTAAATTTGGGTATTCTACCAGTTTAGAGACCTCCATCCCCTGGTAAAGTATATTGTTATTAGTGATAGGTATCCGAAATCGTAAATATACTCAAAAAATTACAGAGCGACATCTGGAGATAGACGTTAGGTAGTGATATTTCGAGCCATGGGCATAAAAAAAGTGTCAAGAAGTTGACCAAGCATGAACAATTTCCGCGGCGTTAGTATCTATTTTTAGTAACATAATAAAGTGAAAGTACCTGTGCAGCAATAATATATTTTATTTTCTTTGCTGGTTTCAATTAAATCTGTTTATAATAATTTCGATTTAATCTTAAATCATTACGCTACGCCTTATTGATGACTCCTATTTTTCTATAAATAAACAAAAGAGATGGACCAATACTGATAAGAGATACTGCAAGACTGAGATTATTAATTAATTACTAGATCACTAGGTAAAGTTAGGTAAACTCAGAATCTAGGTCTCATTACACTTGCCCTGTACCTTCATGAACCGCCCTATTGAATCCTAGACTACTAGTTAGGCTACTTTAGTAATAGTAACAGATTCTTATCCCCTTTGGTGTCTAGGCTCTGCCTCATTCTATAGACAACTTATATGAAAATAAGACTTTCCCCCATCTGGGTTTTAAGACTATTTTTGAATCCTTACCGTCTATTTTTCACCATGATTCTTTTTTGTTTGCCAAAAGAAATCATTTCTTGCCACGTCAGACAAATTTATAACAATTCAACACTATTTTCATGTAGAATTTAGCGATCCAATACTAATACTAGGGACCATAAGATGGCAGAGATTTAAATGGATTAGAACAGCCACAACATTTAATTATAAAATGGATAATTGAAACTTATTCCCGTTTCCAACACAACTAACTTTGCAAAGAATGAAGTACTTTGAATGAATTTTTTTCCAACATATTCATTTTTATACGTCCACATTCATAATGTGAACGTATTATGCCGTCGCCCCTGTCTGTGTGTGTGTGTGTGTGTGTGTGTGTATGTATGTATGTATGTATGTGTGTGTGTGTGTGGGTGGGTGTGTGTGTGGGTGTGTCTGTGGTTTGCCTACAGGGCGCAATTCTTCATGGATTTTCTTCAAACTTGGTATACTTATTCCTTATACCCCAAGGAAGATCCCTATTGTTTTTGGTGCATGCCCGACCCCCAGGGGCAGAGCCACGCCCATTTCTAGTATTTGTTTGTTTGTCGTCTACAGGCCACATTTCTTAACTTATAATCTTGAAACTTTGCATACACATTCTTTGTACCCTAAGGAACATCCCTATCGTTTGGGGTGCATGCCCAACCCCCAGGGGCAGAGCCACGCCCATTTTCTTTTCGTGTGTCCTTGTGTCGCCTACAGGGCGCAATTCTCACTGGATTTTCTTCAAACTTTGTATAATTACTCTTTATACTCTAAGGATGATCCCTATCGTTTGGGGTGCATGCCCAACCCCCATGGGCAGAGCCAGGCCCATTTTCTTTTTGTGTGTCTGTGTGTCGCCTACAGGCCGCAATTCTATTACTGGATTTTCTTAAAACTTTGTATACTTACTCTTTACACCCTAAGGATGATCCGTATTGTTTTTTGGTGCATGCCCGACCGCCAATGGCAGAGCCACGCCCATTCCTTGTATTTATTTGTTTGTCGTCTACAAGCCACATTTCTTAACGTATTATCTTGAAACTTTGAATGCTTATTCTTTGTACGGTACCCTAAGGAACATTCCTATCATTTTGGGTGCATGCCCAACCCTCAGGGGCAGAGTCATGCCCATTTTCTTTTTGTGTGTCGCCTACAGGCCACAATTCTTAATCGGTCATCTTGAAACTTAAAATACTTATTCCTTATACCCTGAGGATGATCCCTTTTGTTTTGGGTGCATGCCCGACCCCCGTGGGACAGCAACACCCATTTCTTGTATTTGTTTGTCTGTCGTCTACATGCTGCATTTCTTAATGTATCATCTTGAAACTTTGAATACTTATTCTTGGTACCTTAAGGAAGATCCTATTGTTTTTGGTGCCTGCCCGACCCCCAGGGACAGTGCCACACTCATTTTCTTTTTGTCTGTCTGTGTGTCACCTACAGGCCACAATTCTTAATCGATCGTCTTGAAAACTTTTTTTATACTTATTCCTTATACCCTAAGGCTGACCACTATTATTTTTGGTGCATGCCGGACCCCCTGGGACAGAGCCACGCCCAATGCTTTTGTGTCTTGTGTTCGCCTACAGGATGCAATTCTTAACAGATCCTTTTAAAACTTTACATACCTATTCCTTATACCCTAAAGATGACCCCTATTGTTTTTGGTGATTTCCTAACCCCCGGGGCAGAGCCATGCCCATTTTTACTTTGTGTCTGTGTATGTTGTCTACAGGCCACGATTCTTAATGGATCGTCTTTAAACTTGGGATATGTATTCCTTATAGCCTAAGGACGTCAACTGCATGTCCAGACTCCCACAGGCAAGACACGCCCAATTTTTGTGTTTGTCGTTTACAGGCCGCAATTCTGAATGAATCAGCTTGGTACTTGGCTTATGTATTCCTTATAGCCTGAGGGCGTCCACTATTGATTTTGATGAATGTCCCGACCCCCAGGGCCAGGGCCACACCCACTTTTTGCCTTTAGCTTTAGGAAGGCACAATTCTGAATGGATTATCTTGGTATACTTATTCCTTATACTCTAAGGACGGCAACTATTGATGTTGAGGCACGACCCTCAACGCTAAACAAACCAAACGCCTAGCCTTCTTGACAAAGTACCATATCAATCAAAGCAGGAATGTGGACGTATATTGTAGCGTTAGCGTTATGTTTCATTATCTAGCTGTCACAGCAAGAATGAGCAGCTCTTTGTCCAAATCTTAAATAATGCTTGGTTAAGTAAAACATATATATGAATCTGCTGAAATTCTCATTTGCTAGAATAATCATGTAGATACATTAGTTAAGAGTTTTTACAGAGTTGGCCATTCTTGCTATAATAATTTAAAAATAGATGATAAAAAAGAAAATATTGAAATTTCAGTCACATTACATGTACTTATTTCGAACGATTTTGGATGTTTGGACTAGAAATAGGCATCAACTGTCTCTGCACCATCTCTGAGAATTGCCAATCCTTTGATTGATTGACGATAACTCCACCCACATATTCTTGATTATGAAGTAACCTTCTTAATGCCTAATGGCTACGGTACCCTTGATTGGAAGGCCTTTCATCGTCAGTCTCCAGAAGTGACGTCAGAAGTGACGTCAGTACACTTTAGCTTGTTAAGCCATTTATATATTGATATAATTATTAAATGCAGAGCTGTTTAAAAATCCAAGCTGTATCTAAACCATCCAAGGGTCTACAACGTTGATTTTGAGCTTGTCATGAAAATAAAGGTCTAATTAATAATTTCTATAGCATCTGAAACCTAATGAAGGACGTGGAATGATAAGATTTAACTCTTAAAGATACATTATGAGAGATTTTCATAAGGAGTTAGCTATATTCTTGCTATAACAGTTCCAAAATAAATGATGAAAGAAGAATATATTGAAAATTTCAGTCAAATTACTTTTATTCTGAACATAGTTATCACCACTGTTATTTTTGACTAGAAATGGTATATAACTCTGGACATCTTCACCGATGGCCGATCGTTTGATTGACAGACGTTAACTCCTCCTATGTAATCTCGATTATCAAGTAATGTTTTCAATGACTGTGGTACCGTTAGCCTTTTGGTTTGAGACGGGGTTGCAATTCAACATGTATTACATTTATTTTCTACTGCAAATTAGAATTAAGACTTTTTATACGCCCACATTGAAATGTGGTCGTATATTGTCGTCACGTCCGACCGTCCGGCGTCCACAATTGCTTGTGGACGCTCTAGAGCCTAAAGTTAATATCCGATTGACTTTAAATTTATACACATTGTTTAAGGTCATGAGATGAAGAAGCCTATTGTTTTTCAGCGATTTCCGATAGTTAGTGCCAGAGTTATGGCTCTTGATCACTTCAAAAAATCTTGTGGACTCTCTCTAGAGGCCAAAGTTAATATCCGATTGACTTTTTGAGTGGACTTTTTGAGTGGACGTTAAACCCCATTTCTCTCTCTCTCACTCTCTCCCGATTGACTTTAAATTTTTACACAGTGTTTAAGGTCATGAGACGAACAAGCCTATTGATTTTCAGCGATTTCCGATAATTAGTGCCAGAGTTGTGGCCCTTGATCACTTCAAAAAATCTTGTGGACGCTCTAGAGGCCAAAGTTATTATCCAATTGACTTTAAATTTATACACAGTGTTTAAGGTCATGTGACGAAGAAGCCTATTGTTTTTCAGCAATTTCCGATTAGGGCCAGAGTTATGGCCCTTGATCACTTCAAAAAATCCTGTGGACGCTCTAGAGGCCAAAGTTAATATCCGATTGACTTTAAATTTATACACAGTGTTTAAGGTCATGAGACGAAGAAGCCTATTGTTTTTCAGCGATTTCCAATTATTACTGCCAGAGTTATGGCCCTTGATCACTTCAAAAAATCCTGTGGAAGCTCTAGAGGCCAAAGTTAATATCCGATTGACTTAAGATTTACACATAGTGTTTAAGGTCATGAGACGAAGAAGCCTATTGATTTTCAGCGATTTCAAAGAATTACTGCCACAGTTATCTCCCTTGATAACTTCAAAAAATCTTGTGGATGCTCCAGAGGCCAAAGTTGATATCCGATTGACTTCAAATTTATACATAGTGTTTACAGCCATGAGACGAAGACGTCTATTGATTTTCAGTGAATTTTGATAACTCAACTGCTAAATCCATGATATTAAATGTTTCATGTACATGTATATACTAATTGTTAGCGTGGGGTAAAACTTTATAAAAAAACAACCAAATTCTAATGATTTTCTGATAATTACATTATGAGTTGTTACTCTTAATCAGTGTTTAGTGTATTACAAATGTTTCATTTAGATTCATTACCAAAAAAAGTAAAAATATGCGACAACCCTTGTTGACTGCCCGGACGATTTAGCTGCTGTGGGCGTATGTTTCATGGCCTGGCAACCTTTCTTAATATATAGATAAGAGAAAGTCGGCAACAGAATTTTAAATTTTGAAAGGAATGGACCAAATCAATGAGACAGTATTGTAAATAATTATACTATACTTCTTCGGTTGCCTGCGTGTATTCTTGTACTTTAGGTAGGTAGGCCTATGTAACTCCCGAAGCAGGCAAACAGAAAACAGTGATCCGATGGGGCTGCAATTCAGCTGTGTGATGTTAGTGTAAATGCAAGTGACAAAAGAACGTATAATACCGACAGCGTGTTGACCTAATTACCTTGCTCAACAGCGGCCTCGCTTCGTACACTCTATCATTTAATCTCCTCACACGACACTATTTAGAATTAAATCAATCAATGAAATCCCTTTTGAATCCAAGCTCAATCCAAGTCACCCATTGGTCTACAGAGTTGATTTTATGCTTGTTGTTTAAATAAAGATCTAATTTATAATTTCTATGACATCTGAAGCCTAAATAAAGACTTGCACTAATCAGACTGAACTCTTGCATAATGTATGTATGTTTAACTAATGTATCTTTAAGATTCTGATGGCTTATTTTGCAGAAGTGCACTTGCCTCCTTCCCAGTTGTTTTAAAACCATAGCTTCGGCAGCAGTAAATTTTAAAGTATGGCACCTCGCAAAATGAATGACAGTAATACAGATGGCTCTGATGGGGAAGGCAAGAGTGGGAGAAAGCGACAGTCAGTGACCAGAGATAGTGACGAATATAGAAAACGGAGGTGCAGAAATAACACAGCTGTACAGAAAAGCCGAACCAAAAGTCGCCAGAAAGCTAAAGAAACTATGGCTAAAGTTAATCGACTAAGACAAGAAAATGAAATGCTTGAACAAAAAGTGCAAATTTTAACAAAGGAACTGAGTGTTTTGAAGGACCTATTTTTGGCTCATGCAGGAATTGTTGCAGATGAAAATTGTCAAAAGGCTTGTGATGATGCAGTTCAAAGCGATCACAAATATTCAATTAATGTGAAAAATGAGTCCAAAAACTTGTAAAAGCAAGACTGTATCGATGCATAACATAAATGTAAGATGTATAGAATAGTGTCATTGAAGCTCACAAAGTATTGTTCACAATGCTTACGTTGTTACAAATACACGTAAATATTTTATACATAAGGTGCCATATAAAACAAATTGTTGCCAGCTTTCGAATGCTGACCAATCGTTTTACACTCTATTGAATGGTGTTATGTATGCCAAGCCTATGCCTGTAATGCATGCATACATGTTTACTATTGTGAGTTGTCTTGATGTATATTTGTATAAACACAGGATTTTACACTTTGACCTACATGTACATGTAGTCCTTTGGAATATCAAGTTCCAAGTTGTAAAAATGATGAAATGGGTAAACCCAAATTTATACATGAAATATGGAACTGGAACAAAATTAAAAGTTTCTGACGATCATAATCCACTTAGGTACAAAAATTGTTTTTCATGAGCTCGATTTGATCTTTGTCTCTCGATTTGATCTTTGTCGGACATTTACACTGTCTATCATCAATGATGGAATATTAGGACAGTCCGCAAATGAACCAATATTTGGAAGAGTACTAAATAAATTGGTCAACTGAATAAATTATTTTTCACTTAGTGGTAGGCTAAAATGTCAGTAGAAGTGCTGTTACTACGTGTACCTTTTATATACATGTATGTTGGCCCACGCAATACTTTTGATAAGCTACTTGCTACCGCTAGATATAAATTCGAAGATTACCATGGCCAGATATAAATGTGGAGTTTACTAAACAGCTTTTATACAAAAGTGAATTCCATGTAACGGTACTTGTACTATCAATTGTAGTTATTCCACAGCTTAGAAACATGTAAATATTCGATATGGAAAAATGTGCAGTATTTTTGTCTTTTTAAAAAGTCAATATGTAAAGGGAGATAACCCATATCAATGGATTTTGAAATATATCTTATTATTTTTGTAAAACAATCACAATGTTTGTGTATATAGATATATATATATATAGTGTAACTATTATTCCACTGAAGTTTATTATTTGTTATAACACAAAACACAGTTCTATGGATAACAATCACATTATTATACACACACGACGTTTCGACAAGAATTCACTGGTCGTGTATAATATAGTGATTGTTATCCATAGAACTGTGTTTTGTGTTATATTATGTTCAATCGCTAAATGCCATTCAAAGATTATTATTTGTTTCTTATTACTGATCAAGAAAATCATATTTATTTATTTGTTCAAAAGTTATTGAGATTATTGGTGACCATGGTTATTGTGCTGACTTTGAGTAAAACTACATGCATCATTTAAATAAATTACCATATACCACAAAATAACTAATGAGCTCACAATGTATTATACAGAAGTCTAACTTTGTCGGCCAGGAAAAGTAAGCCTGCACAGCACTTCTGATTGTGTAATTTGTTGCAGGTATTTAATGAAGTGTTGGAAGTTGACCATATTTTTTTAAAAAAATATTCTGGTTCTCAGATACATGTACACCTGTGTCAGTTAACAAGAATCGCATTACCTGTTTTTATTTCATTCATTACCTCATTTGAATATTTTCCACTGGTTACAGGAAGAAACTCTTATAAAAAGTTTTAATGAAACTGGATGTGGACCATAGGCTCAGTTATCAACTTCACAACCATAAATGAAACTGGATAATCATACATAAACAACATGAAATAAATGTAGTGCCTTGAAATATGATGATATGTTCACAAAATGAAAACATCCCTCCACATTAGATTTGTTGAAAGGATTGTCTAAGAACCAGAATATTTTGTTTGTATGACTTTTTATTTTATGATCAGTTGTGGAATACCGCGTTTTATCAGTGAAATAAAAGTGTTATTCCACTGGCGGACAAAGTAGTCCATGTTGTTTTACCTAAAATGATTGTAAAATCATAAAATAAATAGAACATCTGTCGTTTTGTCGTGAATAACATATTTTATTTCATCTCTAAGCAAGAAACAGTTTTCTTGCTTAGAGATGAAATAAAATATGTTATTCACGACAAAACGACAAATATCCTCTATTTATTTCATGAGAGTGGTGCAAATATTTAATATTTTTGACATTTGACGTCAATTGTTTGGTTGGAATCTGTAATAATGGGTACCTGGCAGTTATGTTGAATACAGTTCTGATCTTTTCTTTTTTTTTTGGCAAGTCCGAATCCTAGATATTTAAGCATCAATTAAAAATTAAATACAAACTGCCAGGAAAAATTGATTGCTCTCAAAACACAGCAAAATTATTTGGACAATCTATAAATTTTAACATAGGTACAATTATATATTAAAATAGCAGGATGATGATTTAATTGTGGTCTATTAAGCAATTAAAGTTTTTATTAAATTTTTCCTGCTAATTTAGAAAATATCCTTTATGATGAAAATAAGTTGAGAGAGTCAATCTATGATTATGTGAAGCTGAACTGAAAAGCTGTAACATTACGTTTAGAATGTCGATCTATGATTATATGAAACTGAAATATTTTGATATTATTTTATGCAAATTGTTAAAGAGGTAAAACATTCTTTATATTACAGTTATAGATTGGTGTAGTATATAAGAATGTGATGAATTTCTTCATAAATATTTGAAAATAAATCTTTTTTAAAACTGGTCTTCATTACATAAATCCTTTTGTGTAATTAATACCAAACACAACAAGGGAATTAAGCAGTTGGGATGCCATTAGTAAAAAAATATCTTGTAGAAAAAATCTTATTTTTACAGTTGAAAACTTTTTAGTTCCAAATATGAATCAAAACCTCTTTCATGTGATTCAAGTGGCTATTTATCATCAAAGAAAAGAAATATAAATTTCTTGTTGGGTACAGGACAGAATGGTTAGAATGTATCATTAGGTCTGTCATTAGAGTCAACTGGTGTGGTTTCTAACCGCTGTTGCCTGTAGGTTTTCTCCAGGTCCTCCCACTGCCAAACACCTCTACGTGCATGCGAATTATTGAAATAAAATGGAATCATGTGTTAGTCCTAAAGTGCCTGAGTTTGTGTCAAGTGGACAGTAAACCCCATTTCTCTCGCTCGCCGACTACAATTTTTGACCAAATTTTACAAACTTGCTACATATATATACATCACATAATGAAGGATAAGGATGACCCTTATCTATTAAACCAGTTTCACAAACATCTGATGGATTCCCTGCTGACTACAATTTTCTGAAAGTTGTATCTAATGAAATAGGCTTTAACTTTACATCCTGCTTGTCTGCACCAACTGGCTGATACACATGCAGTGTGTTATGAGGGAAATTGGTACTGGGCTTTTTTTGTGCATACCAATGTTTATAGAGACTAGTTTTTCGTCCAATCTACGTCCTATTACTGTACCACCAACAAGGATAAACCGCACTGGATATCCTGAGGGACTTTCTCAGCAAACTCGAAACCTTCTAGTTTGTTACGAGTATCAGTTCCAAAAATATTCAATTCCTAAATTGAACTTGTAGATAGACAATATTATGATCAATTTTTAAAAAAAAGAACTATTTCAAATTTTATTTTAAACACACATTGATTGTATTTGTTCCTCAAATGACATATTTCTAATATCACACACACAGCTGCTAGCACTATTAACATTTGGAAACTATAAATCTTTCCACTGATGTCTTTTTAATGCAACATGTTTGTTTTGAAGTCTTTGCCATGAAGGCTTTTTTGAAAGATCATGGAGTTTTGCTAATGGATACTCAGGACCTGAAGATGGTGGTTGGAAAGGAGAAATATTTTTCAATTTTTCTTTTAAAACTTCTTCCTGTATATCTTTCACATCTCTATATCTATCTAAATATCTGAAGAAAGAAATAGAGCAGGATGCAATTATAATACGAGTAGAAGCTAAAGGGAGGTAATTCAGTGTTATAAATACTGCTTTCTTATTCAATAGTCTACTGTACCAAATAAAACGTTGAAATATATATATGTATTAAGGAAAAGAAGTCCCAAATATTGTGTCAATAGTGAACATATTCCTAGATCATCTTATTAAAATATCGGTGGTTTGACCGTGATCATTTTTAAAAAAAAAGATGGGTTGCAACACAATGAAACATGGTCACAGCAGGTAAATCGTCTGAGCTGTCAACAAGGGTTTTTGCATATTCATTGTTGGTAGGTAATGGGGTGGGGGTAACAAGCTAATTTCATACAGATCAGTTTGTAATTTTCGTCGTTTGACAATTAAAAAGGCTCTACAAGTGAAAACAAGAATTTGGCAGAAATTGTCAAAAGTTGACTCACTATTTCGTTGTACTAATTAAATAATGCTTATAAATTTCATACAGATCTAATGACAACATTTGTTGTTCGAATGTTCACAAGGTTCAACAAAGTAAAACGCTTGCCATAACTTTCAAAGTAATTGACAGAAATTGCTGAAATTCTTCGTTGCACTAATTTCAATGATGCATATAAATTTCATACAGATTGGATAATAACTTCTGTCGTTTGAACATTCCAGTCCAACAAACAGAAACAGGGGTCATGACTCTAGAAGTAATTAATAGAAATTGCTGAAATTCAATAAGCTTCTTCATTTCACTAATTCATACAGATCGGAAGACAACTTTTGTCGTTTGAGGGTTCACAAGCTTCAACAAAGTGAAACAAGGGCCATGAGTAATTAACGGTAATTGCTGAAATTCATCAGACTTCTTCCTTTCACTTTTGTCGTAGGCTTTTTCATTTTACTAATTTAAATGAAGCCTATAAATTTCTCACAGATCGGACGAAGATTACTCTTATGTTAGAAAGTTCACAAGGTTCCACAAAATGAAACACGGGCCATAACTTGCTGAATTGAATACTTGCTTTTTTAAATCATTAATTTAAATGATGCCTATAAATTTTATAGCCGGTATTATATGGGCATATAAAAAGGAATAAAGAATATACTTACAAATTAAATGGTTGTTTATGTGGATATTTTGTTTGATTTGGATGGTAATTTGGTGGATGAATAAATTCAAAAACTGGTTCCTTCATATCTGTAAATACCAATTAAATTCATGAAATAATCACATAATCACACAATAGCTTGTTAAAAATAATAGGTTTGAAGAAACTATAAATTTTTCAACTGATAGGTTTCCGTGTGCAAACTGGTTGATTTGATATATTAAATATTTGGACTAAAAACATATTGAAACTAATTAATCTATCATAATTTTGATTTAAATATTTCTCAAAACATTGTATTTGGCAGGGAATAAACTGGCTATAAAAAATCAAAAGAGAGAGAGAGAGAAATGGGGTTTAACGTCCACTCGACACAACTAGGTCATTTCGGGACTAACATATGGTTTAATTTTAATTCAATAATTCGCTTGCGCGTAGGGGTCTTTAGCAGTGGGAGGAAACCGGAGTGCCCGGAGGAAACCCACGTGGTTGAGAAGGCGCCCCTATCTCAATGCCACATACGCTCACACCAGGGATCGAAACCACAGCCGCAAGCCAGAGGTGACCGGCCAGCTAGAGGTCGAAGCCATCCCAACCCCCCAAAAATCAAAAGAGGCTATGTTTGTGCCACCTGACTTGGCTAACGCAGTACCTAGCAACGGGTGCAAAGCCGAAGGAAAATTCATTGCATGAGACGATGTCATCTTTAATTGCTGATTATTTATCTAAAATATCGAAACTCCATAAATTCTCATGCGAGCTTTGATGTCCCTCGAGCAGACATCCCTAATTGTCAAGTTGCCGGTTAGGGTAACACATACAGTTTTGTCCTGTATTATAATTATAATATATCTAATTATAGTTTGAATTATACTTCAAATCATCATTTTACTTAGGTATAAACATAGAACTATAATAAAACAATAACGAATTATATGTTGAAAACAATACCCAATATCTCTCTGAAAACTTTTTGTACACTTGGATCCCATTCAGCTTGAAAGAATGAGAGAGCTGCTGGTGTTAGTTTATCCTGACACCCACCATAAAAATCAACTGTACTAAATGTTCTCTCTGATAAAGAAAAACTGAAAAATGAAACAGTACATGTTACAGTATATGAAATGGAATGGGTTTAACAATCCTACTATTCTGTTCAAATTGGACAAATGAAGACAGGCATACGCATTGAGTGTAATACGAGTGAAATTTTATATCAAATCCTAACTGTCAACGGGTCTTTTAAGTGCACTCCAATAAGTACACTGGATATCATTTTTTCGTAACATCCGGATGACTCTATGTTGTCCCTTGCCAGGTCCTCCATTCTTCACCAGTGACAAAGAGGAACAACCTTGGAAAATTCCCAATGAACTTTTTCGGCTAATGCAGGGATCGAACACAGGACCTCCAGGTTAGGGAGCCAACGTTTTACTCAGTTATAGTATACCAAGATATATGAGATGGGGTGGGGCAGGGATGTGCTTTTTTGTCTGGCAAGTTATAAGCTACATTCAGTTTTCACAGCGTACCCTCTTTTATTCCTACCACCTCTTAAAATTTCTGTATCTGTACTTGGTATTTTATTGATGACCGAGCTGCCTATAATTTTACATTCTGATTTACAAAGATCTACACCATTTCCTTTACTGACAAACAGACCTTGTATGTATAAATACCCACCAATTAGCTGTTTTCTGCATGCTAGCATAATCTATTTTGCCTGTCTGTTGGTAGAGAACAAACACATATCTTAATAACCCTGTTCCTCTTGGTGGAAATGGTGGCAAGTAATCACATAAAACTTCTCCACTGCTCACATCATTGCCCGATATATTGCCTCTGTATGCAAAAAATTAAAGAAGTATATGTGTAGTATATGTAAAATTTATCTTATGATATAAATCTATCAATAATAATTCTTTTTTTACTACTTGCATACATTTCTGTATATACAGTAAGGGTCTAGGACACCTGTCATCCATAAAGTACACAATTAAACTTGTCTGTGCACACAAACATTCAAATTTTATATAGGAACTTTTTTAATGCTATACATACAAATTTCTTTTCGTTTTCATGTCTTCTATCAATTAGAGCTAATAAAACTTGATCGGATTATATTATTTCTTTAAACTTAAAATAAATAAATGGATAAAGAACAGTATATTCTTTTCTAGAAATCTTAAAATTGACCAAAAACAAGATTCGATAATAGATCATTTGACTTTGATCCTACAAATATTTTAACCCTTAGAACCCGAAATGCCACAAAACCGGCTTGACGTTGTATCGCATATACCCGAAATGTCGGTTTTGCGGCTTGGGGCGTGTCAAGCTCCAATTACGTTGACGTCATAATTAATATGACGTCCTGTAAATCCAGGGAGGGACGTGCAACACCCCATGTACAGTCAGTGTTCAAAGGGTTAATATGTACATACTAAATATCAGACATATTCAGATCAAGGGAGGTAATTCTTCTACTGAACCGATAGATTTTTATTTTGTAGTAAGAATATAAAAAATAGATTTGCTTACATCATCCAGTGTAAACATTCTGCATCATTGTTTTCTAAATGACCATCTGGGCTAGACATGACTAGTGTCCACCATGTATTAGGTTCACAGCTGTACTTAACATGTGGTTGGTTTTGGGCCTGGAATACAAAACATGTAAATTGGAAATGTAAGTACATCTCTGACATATTCGTCATTAGGGTAATTGCCCTGTCGTTGGGTGTCTATTATGTTGACTACAGTCTTAAAATCTTAGTGAAACTGTCATGGTTTCTATTATGTGCATGCCAATGTGTACACGATATCTCAGTCAACAGGCAACAACAAGCAAAAACAAGTGTGTAAAAAAACGTTCTTGGCCAACACCAGAACGGAACCTAGGACCTCCTGGTTAATGAATCAGTGTCTTACTCACTCAACTGAGCCAATGTTGCGTCCACTACAATAAAATAAATCTATATTGTCTTTTAAACCAAAAACTGATTTATATCAATCAGATCGTATAACCTGTTTTCAAACATAATTCACGTCATCTATCACACCATCAATAATTTCACAAGGCAACAGTGAGGCTAATGTCCCCCATTGCAATCCCAAAATAAATAGATCATATTTATCTGTTTGAAAAGTATCGAGACAACTGATTATCTACACCTAGTTTAAGCAGAAAACGTTCACAATCAAACTCATTAAAAGTTTTAAGGTAGTGAAAATCTACACTAAGGAATCAAAGTTATCTTGTCCCAAAGCATCGACCAATGAAATTGCTTAGCTCTGCCTTGCTTTATCGGAAGGTGTTAATCACTGAACTTAGTCAAGACATTCACCTAAGGTTAAACATTCTAACTCATTTATTTTAATAGCAGAGTTGTTATGTTCCAAAGACTTGACCGATCAAATTGCTTATAGCTACTTGGCCTAAGAAAAAAAATTTCATTATCGAACTTAATCAAGGTATTACTCTAATGAATCTATACTCTGAGATTCATTGCTCTCACACCATTACAACCAAAGTTATAGTGTTCCAAAGTTTTAAGTGTTTGGGAGAATAAATTCACTTACATCTCTAGACTATATCTCCCATACCTACTAATGATGTTTTTAAATGGCTATTTCTCGTATACAACTTTTGTAAAGTCATAAGGGGTTCACATGGAGCTATATTAACCATCGAATAACCATATGTTATTTCGAATAGCTGCTGCTATCTTCTACTTCACAGTGAATAAGGACATGGTAGCTATTTAGAAAAGGAATTACCTCGGTTGGAGTTATTCTGTTTCCAAGATACAATGGCATGACAAACTCTTCATCTACATCATATTCAATATCCATGAAGAGTTTAGGATAAAAATAAGAATGGTCAAATAAATCCTTGTAAATTCCATAATGTTGAGCCAAGATATAAGAGTGGTTAGGCATCTGTTCTTCAACCCAACTTTGCCTCACTTCTTCCAAATTTACTTCCACTTAAAAAAAAAAATTCTTAGTAGAAATTTTTTTTATTAAATTGACACTGTCAGGTAAACATAAATAAGCAACAGAAATTGCTGCAAGAATAAGTATTAAAGTGACTATCATTTTGTAAATACATGTCATAATTAAGACCACCATCAACCACAAAGTTGACAATGCAAGGTTTTGTAACCACGTTTTACAAATTCCTTCCATAACACTGCTTTATATCCAGCTTCTAAAGCTGTTATAACCTAGAAATTCTATAGGAGGACTATTCTGAATTGTAAGTGTATATAAATGTTTATTTCCAGTTCTGTTCAGACAAATTTTGAATGGGGCCGAATTGTTGTCATAATAAAAGAAAATATTATGGTTAAAATTGCAAAATTATCAAAGTTAAAATGGTAAAAAATTGCCATTTTCAAGATTATATCATTTATAAATATCACATGACACTTAAAGATACAATATAGAAGATTAGATAAAGAGTTTGCAGCTTTCACTATAATAGTTAAAAACTAGATAATGTAAAGCTAATATGCTGAAAATTTCAGTCAAATTGATCCACTACAAACTGAGATTTAAGTGTTTGAAATTTCTTCTAAGCCTAGATCAATACTTAAGTCAGTACGATAAAAAGCATAGTCTCAATTATCCATTTTTTGAATAATTATCAATAAACATTAAGCTGCATATAGGACTGTAATGCAGTCAATATCGAAGGCTAGCGTTGATACATAGAGTTCATTATGGTCTGAATAAGTTAATTAAAAATTTAGACCTGTAATAGTCAGATTTAGCTCTTGTATAACGCATGTTTAATACATTTTATTGATATTAAATATCATGAAAATATCTATTAGTATCAAAACAAAAATTGCTCAAAAAAAATTAACAATGTAAAAATCAAGTTATGTTTTCCCTCTTTACTTTTTGTATTTGCAAATTCACTGTAAATTTTTTATCTTTGCATTTTCAAATATGGTATCAGACTTCCTCCACTGCATTTTCGACTTTCAAAATTTCTCCAATCTAAACACATACAAATAATATTCATAAGTTGTCCAAATCATTAAACACGGACAATGACAAAAAAACCCTTCCAGAATATAGACTTTAAAATGATATGGAGAATTCCCTTCTATAGACTTACATGTTTGAAGTCTAGAATTTTTTTCATAATTTTGTCTTTCCTTGACCCACTTGGATTCAAGGCGCTTTCCTACATTTTGTAGTGGAAAACCTATATTATTTCTTACAACATCTTTTTCATTTCTTTCCTTTATTTCTGAAAAAAAAAATATCATGTTTTGAGCTCATTTTTCTAACTTTTAAGTCATAACATTTTCTGTGAAAACTTGAATAGATCACAGGAGAGAATTATGATAAATAAATTTCCATCAGCTGATTTTTAATTTGTAGATACATGTACATGTAGAATGGAGCAATGGAAAAGAGCGTTTTGAGAGAGAACCATGTTCAAGAAGTACTGACATGTTTTGGTACCGTATGTCAGATCATGCCTTGTCACCTCAAAATCTTACAATGCATCTTTAAAATGTTAGGCGGAAAGAGAGAGAGAGAGAGAGAAATGGGGTTTAACGTCCACTAGACACAAACTAGATCATTTCGGGACTAACATGGTTTGCATTTTATTTCAATAATTTGCTTGCGCGCAGGGGTCTTTAGCAGTGGGAGGAAACTGGAGTGCCCGGAGGAAACCCACAAGGTTGAGAAGGCACCCCTATCTCTAGACCACTAGCCATCCCAACCCCGTGTTAGGCTGAAAGGAATACACTGGGCAAAAGAGACAATGCGCAGGTCAAGCGAGATTACGCGTCTTTCTCATGTAACTATTTCTATGACACGTCTAATCTAATCAATCAATGACATCACATATATTTGATGAAACTAATTCTCACACTTTTGGGGTTTTAAAACAATATTAATCATACAAAATTGAGATCTAAATAAAAATCACATTGGAAAAACTAAATTATTTAACATTTTTCGTATCACTAGAGAAAATTAATTATGAAGGTTTTAGTTTTATATTTGACAATAATGATCAGCTTTGAGTTCTTGGCTACTGCAAATTGCAATGCCTGTTAGTCCCCTACTCAGAGTAGTAAGTTACTGTTACATTTAACATAATATTACCTGCTAATCTGTCTTTCCAAGACCGAGCAATGTCATGTGGTTTTCCTCTAATACTACTATACAATAATCTGTAACAAGGAATCAAACACTGTGTAGTTCTTCTAGTTGTCAGAAGATCCTTGCACAGGTGTTTAAATGCATAATGTGCCATCGTGGTTTACTTTTTTAGTTTTTAGCTAAATCGCCGCCATTACGAAATGGGAGATAACTCTAATTCTTATCTTCTAAACACAAAACACTCATTATCAATGCGATGCCTTGATATATATCAAATTATTGTTTGTACTTATCCACTACAAATAGCCCATAAATGTTTGCACGCTCAACTGATTACATCTCGCTACTTTATTTACACTTACAGACATATACGATGTCTAAATACGCCTGTCAGTGCTTCCGGTTATATAAATAGACTTGGTTGTCAAGAATAATGATTTAATCCAAACTAAATGTAAGCATCCCTTGTCTGATCTTGCACGACACCTGTCACCGTGTAAATTGTTTGAATATGGTGGATAAATTTCACAGCACAGGTTTTCTTATTTGAGACATGGAACAGAAAAGGGGAATATTGGTTTCGCAATAGTTACTGTAGTAAAGAATTCTTATCGGCCCAGCCCCATGTGGCTTGATCAGTGGTGGCTCAATTAACTGTGCTCAACAACTCAAGGCTCTAGCCCACTGAGGTTTGAGGTTATGTTCTATCCTGGTGTTCATGGTTGAAGTTACCCATGATTTTCGAACTTGGCTTCTCCTAGTCCAGGGACTGTCCCATTGAATCAATGTCGAAAAAAGTCGGAGAACAGTCAATTTTACTGGAGAACTTTTCACTGCTTAACGAAGGAGTGTCAATCCGAGTGAAAGCCTGTACAATGTAAAGCCTGTACATTTCGTTTCGTCTTGTATGACTGACATTCCTGAAGTGGACGTTAACCTACGGTAAGAGTGTCATGGCTGCGAAATTGTAATTACCTTGATAGGAGGGGACGTATTTTTAACAGCGTGTTGTTTCGCTCATACTGACTCTAGTGAAGTAAGCAAGGTCTTATTTTCTCACTAAGATGTTCGTTTATGTTGTACATGCGTCCACACGGATTGACACCCCATCGTTTAGCAGTGAAAAGTTGCCCAGTAAAATTGACTGGGGCGAAAATTTTCTTTCGACATTGATTGAATGGGACAGTTTCTGAACGTTCAGGGCAAGTGTAATGAGGTCGACGTTCAGAGCTGAACTAGGTTTCTCCTTGTCAGAGGTGCAGGACGAAAAATCTTGCGCAAGGAGAACATTGTTCTTGTAGCCTACAAGTTGCGGTGTGTGTTGACGTAAAACTAAAGAAAATAATCCTTAGTACCGGTATCAGTGTGAACTTTGATATGAGTGTCGAAAGAGCCAAAGTTAGTGCCGAGTGGATATCGATTCAAGTTGGTATCAGATCAACTCATCCCTTTTATTCCTATGCAGGAATCACGGTGGCTAAGTGGGTAAGGCACCGGCTCGATCGCTGGAGGTCGGGTGTTCGATCCTTACATTGGCCGAGGAAAGTTCATCTCGAGATTCCAGCATGGTTTCCTCTTGTCAGTGATGCAGAAGGAGGGTCTGACAAAGACAGCTGTCTAGTCGTTTGGATAGAATGAAAAACCAAGATCCCATGTTCACATTGGCGTGCACGTAAAAGATCCCTTGGCAGTTGGAATTCGATATAAGAGTAGGCTGTAGCGCCGCTGCCCAGGCAAAATTTCCCTCATAGCACACTGTATGGCATATGCCTGTCTTCCATTAGCCCAGGTCAGGAGCAGAAGTGTAGGATGTTAAACCCCATTTCATTTCATTATTCCTAGGCCTACAATGTCAAATGTTAT
Source organism: Patella ulyssiponensis (assembly GCA_963678685.1). Lineage (NCBI taxonomy): Eukaryota > Metazoa > Mollusca > Gastropoda > Patellidae > Patella > Patella ulyssiponensis. The sequence goes on from OY783229.1 coordinate 57,489,855, forward strand.
ATGAATAATTGTGTTTTTACTTTCAGGATATGCAATGCAGTTACCAGTCCTATCTGTCCGTAAATTTAACACATGGTGTTTCTGGAATTATGTGCTAAGCAAGAAATATCTCCCAGTTAACGTCAGATCTCATGGATATACGTGTGCCAGAGCTCAGATATCAAGCACCCCAATTTATAACAAAAATAATGTCAGAGTCTTCCAATCTATTGATCATTTAAATTTAAATAACATTAACAGAACATGTGTACAGAACTATATTTCTACTAGTCATAATGAAAAGAAAGATTTCCCTATAACTATTAACAAAGAATTATCTAAAGCTGCCCTATTGGCAAATCTTCAACATTTTTGTGAAAACAATATTATTGAAATAGACCGATTACCCACCTATGCAAACCAGCTTGTACAGGTTGTCTATGAAGATCTTTTTGACCAGTTCCCATGGCTGTTCAAAAACATTATTGTTGCCTTTGATCAATTAGAAATTATGGGAAAACGTGAAGAATCCCTTTCGCCAGTGCTTCAGAATCCAGGCTGCCAAATGCTTTTTGAAGTGATTGAGGCTTCTGTGGATCAAATTCCGTATCAGGACTGTGCAGATGTTGCTCTGGCTTTTATTTGTCTCGGGAAGCCCCTCCATGCAACCTTCTTAAACAAATTCTTAAATCGTATCATTGATTCAAACTACAAGTTTAACTTAGCAAGTCTTGCATCTATTTCCGATCTTTCTAAAATGTTTCCAACAGGTTATCATCCAATACTCTTGAATATGGTATTAAGTCAGTTATCAGAAATCATATCTAAAGACACTGTACAAATAAATGATGAAGATTATCATTTACAAATGACTTATATTTATCGAATATTGTCAAACACTGTTAAATTTTATAAAGGTGAAGCTTTTTTTGAGAAAATAACAGAATACTTCCTGAATTCAATCAAAAGCAAGAAATATTTGTCCTACGCTGACATTACACCATGTATTCGACTTATTGATTTACTAACTCACAAACCTTTTGAGGGATTAGATAAAATAAATGCACAGCCGTATGTAAGAAACATACTACACCTAAAAGATTTTGTAATGGAGAAACTTCCGCAATATTTTGATCAGATTTCTGGACAAGATCTTCGATGTCTGAAAGTTCCTGGATTAACTCCCGACATTTTATTGAGAAGACTGGACGAATTGCTCTATAAAGATGATTTGCCAATCACGGAATTGGTTCATCTTTTGGATTCCTTTTCGGCTTACTTTATAAAAACAAAGACTCTTGATAGAATGATCAGTGTCACTGTGGAAAGAATTGATGAAATGGACATTTATAGTTTATTAAAATTACCGAAATTAGTACGTGTTCCAAAAGTTGTATCCAAATTTGAAAGAAAAATCCTTGAAAATCTGGATAGTGTAGCACACTCCCTGGGACATTTTCACAAAATTCTCTACATTTATGGAACAACAAGTACAGAAAACTCTGATTTTGATAACAAATTTTCTGCCAAGTTAATAGAATTGCTGCATGGACAATTTGGAACAAATCCGTTTACAGTTTGTTTAATTGCCTTTTGTTTGCTTGGGAATACTAAAACAGAACTGCCTGATATTGTCTTTGAGAGACTGTTGCCTGCTTTACCACAGTGCCCACATAAAGCCTTTGCACTATTAAAGACATGTATCTATAACCAGAAAAGACTAGAACCGTTATATCCACCTATAATGGAAATTAAATCAGCTATACTATCCACCCTACTCAAAAATAACACTTTAAATAGTCAACTGATTGTTTCTGCATTCTGTAACCAAGGACTACTCTTCAAATTCAATCAGGATTCCTCATTAAACGTGATACTTACCAAAATGCTAAAGAATTTACCCAATTTTACCAAAGACATGTCACAAGTAGAATTTCACAAATTTTGTTATATGTTTAAAGTACTTCGTTGTTATCAACCTCAAGTTTTCCAAGATATGGAAAATTATTTCTTTGACCACTTAAGTGAATTACATGAAAGTCAAACTGCACGTCTTGTGATATGTTATTCAATAAATGGGTATAAACCAATTCGATATGAAGATTTCTCTGAAGTATGTCAAGAAATGGCTATTCACTCATTGGAAAACATTAAATTGACCCACAGTTTACAGTTTATTTTTCATTTATGCCAAATGCAGATATTTCCAGAAAAAGTTTTAAAGCAACTTTTCACTCTGGAATACATGAATCACATAGACAGTCTAGAAGGTATTATTATATTTTATAAATCTTCTCCACATATACTTTACTGTGAGTAAGAAATCTTTTTTCTATTCATTTTCAGTGATTTCCGATAATTTCTGCCAGAGTGAAGACCTTGATCACTTTAACAAATCTTATGAAAGCTCTAGAGGCTAAAGTTAATATTAACAGATTTTTTTACGCCCAATCGGATTAAAACACGGATTCTATTTCTTTTCATATATTATAGTTCAAAATTTTGTTTTAGAAGTCTTTACTACACTAGAATCTGTAAGAGTTGTTATCATTGACATGTTCTGGATGATGTGGAGGATTAGCAAATGAAACGGTCTGTTATGGCGAGCTTTTGACGTGAGGTGCACAGAACTGTGGGTAATCAATGGTGATTGATTAAGCAAATGTCTGACGTCATAATGTCAAAAGCCGCTTGTATTGCCTCTGAAGTGACCTCCCAAAACGAATGGTACGATCTTTATGTAGTGTAGGCCATCGAAAGTATGAAAAAAACAGAATGAAATATAAATCTGTATTTTAATCAGATTGTTATACGCCCACATTGAAATATGGTTGTATATATATAGTCTTTTATACACAGTGTTTTAAGTTCATGAGATGCAGAACCGTATTGATTTTCAACAATTCCCGATAATGACTGCCAGAGTAATGGCCCTTGATCTCTTCAAAAATAATTTATACAATGATTACCAATGTTTTCTGCTTGTTTCTGCCAGAGTTATTTCCCTTGAGCTCTTTGAAATATCCTTTGATGCTCAAGATGCTACAGTTAATATCCGATTGACTTTAAATTTATGCACCGTGTTTAAGGTCATGAGGCGCAGAATTCTATTGATTTTCAACAATTTACAATAATTACTGGCACAGTTATAGCGCTTGACCTCTTTGAACAATTTTGTAGAAGCTATTGGGGCTAAGGTTAAAATCAGATTGACTTTGAATTTATACACAGTGTTTATGGTCATGAAACAAAGAAGCCTATTGATTTTCAACGATTTCCAATAATTGTTGCCAGAGTAATGGGCTTTGACCTCTTTGAAAAATCCTTTTGGCTAAAGATAAAATCTGATTGACTTTATTCTTATACACAGTGTTTAGAGTCATGAGACAAAGAATTCTATTAATTTTCAGTGATTTCCGATCCGATAATTACTCTCAGAGGTAAGGCCCTTGATCCCTTTGAATAATCTTGTGAACGCTCTAAAGGCTAAAGTTAATATAATTGTTTAAAGTCATGTGACAAGGAATCAAAACAAATTCTGATAATTACTTCATGGGTTATTACTTGTAATCAGATTTTCATGTGTTGTAAATGTTCTCAAAATTACAGACTTGTTGACTGCCCACACGACTTAGCTGCTGTGGGCACATATATCGTTGCCTGGCAACCTATTTTTGTATAAATTTTACAGTGATTGTTCACTCACTCATATTTCTTAAAACTAGCTAATCGGTATGTTTTTACTTTAATTTAAGAGCCAGCACAGATGACTTTGTTGCTTGTGGGCATTAGGTGATTATTTGAATGTACCAGTATTATTTTAGTTCATAACACAACTCAATGTGCATTTTATTTTATTTTGCTTTTCAGAAATTTCATCTCACTCTCATCAAGCAAGGTAAATTTGTAAAGAACCCTTACTATAGGCCTAAAGCTGGGTGTATAAAACAAAGACCAAAGTCTAGAGTCCCAAAACCATCCATTTTTACTGCTGCTTAGCTACCTATCTACATAAACATTATGACATCCCGATTTGGAAAATTACAAGGTCTTTCTTAGTAGATATGAAACAGAAATGGAAAGATGAAAAGCTAAAAACAAAATACCTTAAAATAGTTTAAAGAGGAAAACATTTGAAAACCTATGTTTAATTTTGAAGAAAACTTTGTTAGTGTTTTATACATTCCAGACTTATTACTGCATTATATTGAACTGAAAAGTGTTCAATCTGTATTTTTGGTACCTAGAAATGGACACAAATAAGTTGCAACACATATAACATAACAATGTTATATGAATGTATATAAAATGATTTACATTCCATTATACTGTTATGTTCTGCGAAGAGTGCAAATTGAATGGCAGTCTGTGGTGTCTGGTAACTCCAGTCTTCCATTGTGTGATATTTTTTACCCCTTTCATTAAGTTACTCATCAATAATAATCGCAATTGTATTATTCAATTCAAGTCAAACTTGTCACCTTAATGTGGCCTTTGTTTCGACTGAATATTCCATTCATGTAATAGGGGGTTTGGATAGCTGAGTGGTTAGCATGTGCATGCTCATATTCCTGCTCATATTCCTGAAGCAATGGCCAGAGAAATCCCTCTCTGACCATTGCTGGAATAGCGTCTGTTTCTTGAACTTATGCGGGAGTGTGTCTATTCTTTCCGTTCAATCAAAGCTACCACTTAAGTACAGCAACATGACAGTCCTTCGTTTAATCTGGGTCTTCCCTAAAACTTTGGACAGTGATTTAAGGTATTAAAAACGGTGAAAGTATGTTCGTTTCCAAACAGTATTGTTTACATTTCATTTAACTTGATAGCCTCGTTTGTCACGCAATTAGTTTTACTGCAGTATTCTGCTATGCATGGGTTAATGAGGCATAATAAAATCGTGAGCCATGACGTAACGTTATGTAAACATATTTGGTCCAATATTGGCACTCATTTTAAATGTAAAGCTTTTGTATGGCAGCTAGTGATTGGTTGGTAGTAGGACTACTGACCAATCAAAATTTAAAACAACAATATCCACTCATAATAGCAGTGTGTAGTGGGATTACCTCTAATCAAACGAAACGCTGCGCAGAGTATGGTGCATGCTGTATCATTAAGTCTGTCATTGAGTTAACTGGCAAGGTTTCGAATCCCCGGTTGTATGTTACATGGAGTAGGGTCGTATGTCCAACCTCATGGGTTTTATCTCGGTCCTCCGGTTTACTCCCGCTGCTTAACACCCCTATGCACAAGCGAATTCTGGAAATAAAATTGAACCATATGTTAGTCCCAAAATGACCTAGTTTGTGTCGAGTGGACATTAAACCCCATTTCTCTCTCTCCTTCTCTCTCCATTCATGTAATAACCTGCCTAGTTTAATTCATATTTTATTATTTAATTTTCCAGATCAGTAAGAAGTTTGCTATATCAAATAAATCAATGCGTGTCTATAGAATGTCCAGAGTTAAATATTCCCATGGTTTGTACTGGTACTGATACAAGTATAAATAATGGTAAGCTAATGTTACTACTCAATAATTTCTCTCCTGGATTTCTTCTCTTTCTTATAGATAGTTAAATGAAGTTGGACAATTCTCAGTTGTCTCATAAATTATAAGACTATGACTCTTTAATTCAAATAGTCGATTTCATTGGATTTTATATGTTGAATATAAATGATTTTGTTTTCCACTGTTGATACAGTAAGCCAAGAGTTAAACTATAATTAGTAAACAACCAACTGCTGCTTAATATTATAAAACAAAATCTGAATCCTATAGAATTTGACCCATCAGTAATCATAATAACACATCAGATCAACTCAATTCAGTATATTTGAACTAAAACAAAACAGGTTTAGCTTGTTTAAAGGAGCTAAATCGCTAATATTTGGGAAATTTACCCAAATTGGTCGCAACGGATAAAATAATCTTATATGAATGTATATAAACTGATTTACATTCATTCATTTCCGTCTTTACTCTAATTTCAAATCAGTTGTGTTCGGAGAAATACGCCTGAAGTCTCAGTAGCATGCCAATCTCTAGCGTCAGGTTATTCCAGTCTACATCATTATGTATGCTCTCCATGCGTCACCGTCTAGCCTCGTTATTCAAATCCCTTGTTAAAAATGGGCCTGAAACGGATTATGGTACACGATTCATGTACCAATGATAATTTTTTTTATTTTGTCTTAAATATTGGATATCAGAAGCCCATCTTATCCCGGTAAGATCACAACATCAATGTTGAATTAAATTGAAAAATAACTTGTGTTTTCATAGTCGAAGATTTTGGATGATATTGAGTCAGAGACTTAGCTACTTTAAATATTATATTTATATGTATGGATTTACTGGAGAGGTTGTTTATTGTAATCTAATTAAGAACCATCAAGTATACTGATATAGAACAACATAAAAAAATAAAGATGTTAGAAGTTTATTGGGATAAAAAAATATTTCCATTACCTACAAAACAATAAAAATGTGCCATCGTTTAAGGATTGTTTGAATGGCTTAGAGGGAGATTTAGCTACAAGAACGTAACTAAAAACGTTGAGATATACTGATGTGCTTGTTTTTAGCTGCGATTGGATGCCTTTAGTTCCAAGTGGCAAACTCAATTTCTTTATCAATGCATGTACCATCTTAAAAATAAGTTAATTTTATACACTAAAGCATTTATTACACATTCGCAGCCCAATCTTATGAAACAACATTCATTTATCAGCAAATATTGACAATAAAGTAAATCAAAATTGATTTGGACATTCATAATTACGTCGTATTACTCCTGCGTAACTTTTATCCAATTACTACTTTGATTGGCTATTGCACACGAGGCCCCCCCTTTATGTGTAAATGATGTAAATTTAAAATGTCGGAAAAAGCAATCTACTATCACCTTGGTTTAAAAAGAGGGGATTTGTACCAGTGTCCGGTAGGATTTTATGCTTAATTGTAATTGGATGTGGCGGAAATCTTATACATAACAAAATCAATCCGTGTTTTGATGAAAAATACTGTCAATTTTGCTTACTTTTAGCGAATGTGATTCACGTTCACCTTTGCAACGTTGAACTATATAGGACTATTTCTTATCTCGAAACACGGAGGGTTGAGAGATGAGGTTTCTTATCTAAGGGAGATTAAGTGGGTTTCTTTACAGACACTTGTATGATACATACACTATGTGAAACCATACCTAATTGCTCTACTTATTATTTAGATACTTGTAAAAATAATGTTAGTAATAAATGAGTGTATAATTATTACAGGATATACTCCAACTTTAAGAAGACTAGAACAAGCATTAGACTATGTTTTAAATGGAACTCAGTATTTTAGTTCTTCAGTAAAGAGTCCTTATGGGCACCATATTAGTAAGTACTATTTACACTTAGTCATTGTTTTTTAAACTGTATTATACCAAATTTTACTCCTTTTTTTATACAACCACATTTTTAATGTAGGCGTAGATTGGCATCTTCCGTGTTCGTTGGTTGTCTACGGTATCTGAAGAACACGCCCCGTGGATAGCATTTATCATCTGATCTTTTTCAGAATTGTTTGTGTGTTTACAAAAATGACACAAAGAAACCCTTTGAATTTCAATAATTTGTGATAAGGATAACTAGAATTTTCATCCTAGCTCACTTTGTAGAATCTTGTGAATGCTCTAAAATACTATCTGATTTGCTTTAAATGTTTTTAATGGAGAGTAGCAAAAGCCTATTGTTTTTCTGGTTTTTGTTACAAAGAGATATTGCCCTGAATCACTCTAGTATCATAATTTATTAACCGATCTGCCTGTAAATTACTGTATATAAATTGGTGATGAAAGTAAGAATTTGTTACCCAAATTACTTCTTGAGTTATGACCCTTTGTTACTTCATAGAATCTTGTAAAGTTATGTTGACAAAATGTTTCGTTCTGCTTAGTCAAATGAGGCAGTCTATTTCTACAATTTTCATGACTTACTTCTAGAGTTATGGCCCTTGCTCAAATTGTACTTTATAATATAAAGACTTTAGCTTTCCATGTACTCAAAGATCAGGATGCAACAATCTTTATGGACTACTCAGATGTCTTAGCTGCTGTTGAATGTGTTGTTACCTAGTAACCAATGTTTAAAAAACAAGCAATATTTCTATTAGCATTGATAAATTTCAGCTCATGAATGTGTATTAGATAGCCATGGAACCCCACTGATATATGATTCTGTTAGTATGTCAGCAACCAACTCAAATATCCAAAGGTAAATTATATCCTTGTGTATTAAGTGTGTCCTCATTTCACATACTCTGTCATTACTTTACTGGGAAGTATCAGAAAAATAACCCTTTCATATGCAGTAAATTGTGGTGTTTAGCTCATACAACCAGGTATAATATGTTTCCTTTTTAATCCACCACAACCCAATGGTCTATTCCTTGACTCTTTCAACCAGATACTTTATTGGCAGAAGAACACAAGGTGGTTTGTGTGTACTCGGGTCTGGTCATTCTCTGGTGGTCTCAGAAAAATGTTAGTGACTTACTGCGATCTGGTAAATTCTTAGTAATAAAATGAATTGGAAATGTACTTTTGATCGCACTACTAGCTACCATAATATGTAAAAAGACGAATTCCAGAAATCAGTTGATATTATTTTATTTATCAAAATGTTCCCATTCCTTTACATGTTCTCTCACAGTCAGTTACAAAACCCCATTTTATTATTATAGATTAATAATGCAGCGCCCTTTTCATTGGATTTTCAAAGGCACTTTACAATAAAATGATTATTGATACATAAATATATTATTTAAAATTGAACTATATACAACATAAGAAATAACATTAAAATAAGTAGGCAGTTTTTTTAAAAACCATTTTAGCACTAAATTCTTGAATTGCACAAGTTCTAATCCATTTTAGTCTCAGTCAAGAGATGATCTACAGAGTTAATTATATGTGAATATATGGTTAAAAAATTGAAGTCATAATAAAGACTTGAAAAAAGAAAGTGTTAAAAAAAAAATAAGATATATACATGTATATATATGTATGGAATGATACTGTTTGGAAGATAATTATCATTTTTCATATTATCTAATGTTTTAAAATTGACTGTTTATATATGTTTTTGTCAAACTGATGGCAACATATTACGGCCAAATTATAAATTAGCTAAAAAATATAAAGTTATCTACACAAAAAACAAATTCAATTTGTATGTCAGTAATCCCACTTAATTTCTTCTTTTCAGAGTTGCTATTTTACCATTTCTTGAAAGAGATTACTGTCGACAAAGTCATCATTTGACAGGTAGTTCATTGATGTTAAAAAGACATCTAGAAATACTAGGCTATAAAGTGGTTCAGGTTAGTAATTATTATTTAGAAATAATAAGTTGGATTCTTGACTTCTCTTTAAAAATTATCAATCCAAAACTGCCCAATGTTTCATCTTATAAGTATATACATGTGTAGGCTATCACATAATTCTTCAAAATGGCTATATATAAATTTCCTTATTATTTAGTCATATTTTATCGTTAATTATTAAATATGGTCTGTTTTTCCAGAGCAGAAGTAACAGTTATAATTTCAGAAACTGTTTCACATTTATTGATCAATCAAAAGTTTTTATGTATAATTACTATGTGAAATGGCTCTTTATAACACCCACAAAATCTTTCTTCCGTATATTATCATATACCTGTAGATAATACAAGTTCAGATTATTTTATTTCTTGTATTCCTTCCTTTTATTCATAGTCTTTCGTCTGTTATTTTGTCATGGAAGATTTCTTAAAAACAAAACAAAGTTATTGATAGTCATCAGTATCTAAAAAGTTTATTAAAAGTTATCAATAACTTTGATCTACAAAATTCTTCATGTAAATTGTGAATTATGATAGTCTTCTTCTAGCATGTAAATAAACAATTCAATGCGATTTCAGACTCAGAGTTTCCACAAAAACATTTACCGAACATCCAATACGGGTAATGTCATTGCCGGATGGACATACAGATTCTGATATCTAGCAAAATTTTAAGATATTGGACAATGGACTAACAGACAGGGCAACTACAACATATGACCATATTTCAATTTGAATATATTTCATTCCCCACCTATATTTCTTTTATATACAAAAATTATTGTTTTGGTGAAGGTTCAAACAATCATAGCTATCACAGTGGTAGAGAATTCTAATGTTCCAAACATATTTGTGGATGCAATTTTGTTCTTTTGGCCGTCAGTGAAGAATAATCCTTGGTTTGTGTAGGCCTTTATATCAATTATTTGATGAGTATAATTACTATGTTTCAGATACCATATTATGAATGGAAATCAATGGCATTAACAGAACTAGATAGTCAAGTTAGCTATCTGCATAATAAGATTTTCAACTGAAATAGAGGACATCAAAATACAAAGAATTTTTAATCTTAGAAGACATGAAGCATAATGAAAATCCACAAAATTAGTTTGTTGTTTTACTTTAAAAGTATGGCAATATTCATCCCCATAAAAGGTCAAGTTGTCCTTATGGTTGGGAAATGTAATCATATGTCTGGGAAAAGCCTTTTTTTGCAGTGTTAATTGTATGACACATCCCACCCAAGTGCAACTAAAAATAATTTCTTTTATAAAGAAACTACTTGTTGAGTGTGTGAATTATTAACAAAATTTAAAACCTTTACAATTATTTATTTCTTGTTAAAGTTTTGTGAAATTTATACACATATAGAAATAAAAATATATTTTTAAACCAAGTAATTTTTTTTTTATTTATCAAAGACTCGCAAAAAAACAATGTGAAAGAAAATGTATTTAATTCTGTCTGATGTAAACAATTAGTCTCCTAATAAGTTACTTGATGGATTTCAAAGAAACTTTGTAGATCTGTAACCATACCTGACCCAAAGGAACAGGACAAAGACACAGGTCTTCAACTTGAAGAGGCATACTTAAGACTTCTTCTTTCAAAATACTTCATTGGTAACAATGAAATTTCTTTAAATTTATATAAACAAGTTTCTCAACTCCATATTGAGGGGTCACAGGTTTGATTCCGGTGTTGGCCAAGAAAGTACCTCAGGATTTTCCAGTGGGATTTCCCTTGTTATTTGTGAAGTACAGAGGACCTAGCAATGAGGTCCACTCAAAATTTCCTTTATACCACACTGCATGTCATATGTACGTCGTGGTTAGCCTGGTTGGTGTAGAAAGTAGGACTTTAAACCCAATTTCATTTCATATATAGAGCAGTGCATCTCAAGGCTTTTTGAATTACTATCAAGAAAATAATAATGACAAAAAGTCTTTGTGTTGTAGGGAGTCATTTTCTCACTGATCAAAATCTTCAATTAAAGCCCTTGAATCTCTTGTTGTTATGGGGCATTACTTGACCATATTATTGTCTCTGACCTGTATTTCAATACTAGATAAATATATAGTACATTCTAGTAATTAGAAATACTGCTCAATAAGACCACATACACTAACTTTTCCTAATGACCAATTATTTTTTATCAATCACGCACGATATCAGAGATTCAGAACTTGTCCGGTTGATTCCTCAATTCTTCAAAAATTCTTTTTTCAACCAGTGGCGTCAACAGTTGATCATATGTTAAACCACTACTCACAAATACTTGTTTTCCACTTTTCTTGGCTGAATAAAAAATACAGTAAAATTATTAATAAATATTTTTTAGAGTAGCAATGTAAATAAAGGTTTACAGTCAATGAAACATGCATCCACAGCAGCTAAGTCTAATGAGTAGTCCATAAATTATGTAGGACTATAAAGTAAATAGAAAGCCAAATAATCTTTATAACCTATTGTATAATATGAATGATGTAAAGAATTAATGGAAATTGTTGAACAGGCTTTCACATTTTACAAAGCATATAAATTTTTCTTCTTGTTGATCCATAAATCAATCAATGATTGGCAAGTGCAAATAATTAATTGAGTTGCATTATACACTGGCCCAGGTCGAATGAAGATCTAAAATATATTTTGCCTGGATTTTTGAGATATATAACCCATTCCTAAAGAGCACTGAAGAACAATTACCGGTAAATAGTCAGGTGTGTATTTTAGAAATATTATAGTTTTAAAAAGTTCCTACCCAGTTTTTCTGCTATGCTACATACTAAATTATTAGAACTATCTCCAAGTAAATGCACACTGGTGGGCAAACTCTTCTGAGAAAATAAAAGAGAAAAATTACATTTGAAATAAAAACAGTTTACAATCTCATTGTTATCAATGGTTTTCCAGTTTGCCTTGCACAAATTGTTCACAGTTTTTATACGACCAAATTGTCCACATTCATAATGTGGGCGTATTATTCTGTCACCCCTGCATGTGTGTGTGTGTGTGTGGGGGGGGGGGGGGGGGGGTAGCACATGCATGCTTTATCAATAAGGTCTGTCATTGAGTCGAAACAGGTGTGGTTTCGATTCCCCGGTTGTGCTAGGGTCACGGTCACCTGTCCAATCTCATGGGTTTTCTAATTGAAATAAAATTGAGCCCATAATTAGTCCTGAAATCACCTAGTTTGTGTCGAGTGGACGTTAACCCCGCCATGGACTATGTCTATATTATATAAGGTCCACGGTTAAACCCCATTTCTCTCTCTCTATTATTGTTTGTATTGAGTAGGCCTAACAACCGAATCAACAAAAACCAGGCAATGAAAGAAACCATGACGAGGTGTTAGATTAGTCGGACCTTACAATCATAAAAACATGATGTTTGAATTTATCGTCCTTTGATTCCCTTGATCCTGCACAGCCAACATTACTTTCGGGTCGAATCGCTACGTAACTTTCACTTTCAGATTAAACTTACTTCTGAGCTAGGCATCATGGCCAATGACATGTTACCCAGTTCAGCTTCGTTTCCAATCCATATGTGAAAGCTGTCCTCCATCTTCAAAACTTGATAATTTACTTGAATATCCATTATCTTCTCAGAAAAATTATGGATGGACAATGTCGATGGACATGGAACGATATTTTCAGCCATGCTTACTTGTTTGTAGTTTGTTTACAAATATGAACGACTTCCCGATAACTCTAGACGTAAAAATATTAGATAAGATTATCCAGTCTAAATTGTGATAGCTAGCATGCACTCGGCAAAACTCGACAGATTTCGGGACCTACATCTAGTCTCGGCTGTATGACAGACAGTAAGTGATATGTACCTACGCCCATACATTTGCGATGCGGCCACCGGTTTACTTTAACAGGACAAATTGACGCTATTACAAACAAACAAGACTCCATGGGCGCAACCGAACACAAATTGGGAACCTATTCGGCTAGCGACCTATTCGACCGATCAAGCTGCAACCTTTTCAGAATAAAGACAGCAGTCGCCTTAACTCATCTATTTATCAACCAATAAAATCCAACGTTACGTCTATCAAATGAAAATAGAATATATTATTTTTTATCCATTCCTTTAGCTCAGAATAGAAATGTAATTTCGTCATTATCTTACCGCTGGATCTGTCGAATAAGTCGCTAGCCAAATAGGTCGCCAATTTGTGTTCGGTATGGGCGCAGCCATATTTCACCCGGGACCTTTAAAGTAGTTCCAATATGGCGGAATTCGTCATACAGCCGAGACTAGATGTAGGTTCCGAAATCTGTCGAGTGTTGCCGAGTGAGCTAGCATGAGGGCAAAGGGTTATTCTTTTTATATTACCAACGTAACGTTAATTCTTAATCCCCCCCCCCTACTGGATAGTTTCCTATGTTACCAATGAAATGTTTACCCCCCCCCCCCCCCACGGAAAAATTCGGTGCCCGTTGCCTGCCTATTTGGGAGAAAAAATAAGCTGCCCATATCAGTAGCATCCCAAACGTCAGGCTGCCTGTCAAGTGTCTTGTCTCTGAGAACAGGGGCGCCATGTGATAAGTTTAAAGCCGAGTGGCATTAGTTGGGCACCCATGGCGAGATTGGTGGGGCGCCCAACCAATGTCACTTGGTTTTATGGGCGCTTCTCCAATCGTGCCGTTAAATCTGAGGCGCCCCCAAATGGTGAGGCCCTCATCTTCCCAAACTTAAGCTGCCTGTCTATTAGAAATGGTTCCACTACTGGTGTCTTCCGTCTTACTCCAGTGACTACCTGTCTATTGCTAGCTCCGCCAGCATGACGTAGATGGATCGCTGCGTGCGGCCCTCTGTCCTGCACCACAAGGGGAAACCATATACATGTATACCGGGAAATCTGGATGAACTTTCTCGACCAAAGCCGGGATCGAACACCCGACTCCCAGGCTAGCAAGCCAGCATCTTACCCACGTACACACCGTACGTGGTTTCGGCTCATAATGCATAACGTCGAGAAAGATTGGTTGGACACTCAAAACGGAATGATTGGGGGCGCCCATATTGCAAAGATTGGTGGGCTCGACTATAAAAGCCGGAATTCACCTCAGAAAACCCCGATTTCTCCAACAAGACTATATTTATTTAATGGTAGTAAGCATAATACAATGAAGAATAATTATTTCGACCTCTCAGCACATCTCATCAGACGATGATAACAAATGTACACTGTACGTTTAGGTGTGTTTTATTAAGCAAAAAATGATAAAATAAATTTCCGGAATTTACAAATGCGTGATAAAATTTTACATAGTCTAATCAATAACCATTCGATCTTTCCACAGATCTCATAACACACATGCCAATACAAACATACTCTTATAAGTTTCCACAACACAGGCTATCGCAAATTAATCATGTCCAGGTGAGTAAATCCCTTTCACTACATAGTGCCAAATTGTTCAGTGGAACGTAGAGTTGCATAGGAATGTTCAACTACGCAATTAGGGAGTACGATGGTAAACTAACGACCATCATTAATTATAGAAGCCTTTTCGGAATGAAGTCGTTAAAACCTTTTTGAAGCTCCTCTAAACGTTGGGGCCTGATGAATGTGTGTCGAGTGTAATCCACCTACAGTACATTTGTGGACCCACCTGCGATGCATGTCCCATGAGATTTGTTGTTATACACGCTGCTTCCCATATCGTTTATTATATGCAATGAAATTTGTCTGCGTCCTCCACTATAACACACGGGTTGACTATTGATATAGATACTCTCTCAATGCGACATTATACGTTAGAGTAACAGATATGCAATCATACTATGTTTTAATTCATTTATTGAACAATAAGTTATTTATTAACCGCTACAATTAGATAATTTGAACAAACAATGTTAAAACTGTTGTCTCGATACAGAAAAAAAAAATAATTAGCCCAAGGCTACATGTATATAATATCAAATCAAATTTGAATGTTTATGATCTTGTAATTTAAAAAATGCATTTGCTCTAAAACGCGCATTACTAATGTTTTTTTTTTTTAAGATATTAAAACAACTGTACTGTTATTGCTGTAGTTGTTCAGCTGCCGGGTACACAAATACTGTACTGTTACAAATGATAAATCATTTAAGCATCATCAGCCTCTTGCTCCTCTTCATCAAATTCACCCTCCTCTTCAGCTGTAGCATCTTGGTATTGTTGATATTCAGATACCAGATCATTCATGTTGGATTCAGCTTCTGTAAATTCCATCTCATCCATACCTTCACCAGTATACCAATGGAGAAAAGCCTTTCTTCTGAACATAGCAGTAAATTGTTCGGAAATTCTCTTAAACAGCTCTTGAATGGCTGTACTGTTACCAATGAAGGTTGCAGACATTTTAAGACCTCTTGGTGGAATGTCACAAACGGCAGTCTTTACGTTGTTGGGGATCCATTCAACAAAGTAACTGCTGTTTTTATTCTGAACATTCAACATCTGTTCATCCACTTCCTTCATGGACATGCGACCTCGGAACATAGCAGCAACTGTCAAATATCTTCCATGACGTGGATCGCAGGCTGCCATCATGTTCTTGGCATCAAACATTTGTTGAGTAAGTTCAGGTACTGTAAGAGCTCGGTATTGTTGACTACCTCGAGATGTGAGAGGAGCAAAACCAGGCATAAAGAAATGTAAACGAGGGAAGGGTACCATGTTGACAGCTAGTTTACGTAGATCAGCATTAAGTTGACCAGGGAATCTAAGACAAGTTGTTACACCAGACATGGTAGCCGACACCAAATGATTCAAGTCACCATAAGTTGGTGTAGTAAGTTTTAAGGTACGGAAACAGATATCATATAAAGCTTCATTGTCAATACAGTAAGTTTCATCTGTGTTTTCTACAAGTTGATGTACTGATAGAGTAGCATTGTATGGTTCTACAACTGTATCAGATACCTGAAATTATACATAAACTTAATTATATTGTTATTCATATTTTACATGCATAATTTTCGAATCATCAGTAGGATTAGGACTAATACTTTCCTTACCAATGTAGAAAGAGTTGGAAAAGACGAAAACCCCAAATGCATTTCTCAACCAACGTTCAGATTGGGAATCAGGACATATTTTTATGTTGGGAATCCAGTGTTTTATAGAAACAAATACGATTAAAAACGCTTCCTTCTTCCATATATTTGTTCCGATCTTCGTTAAGCTTACCTTTGGGGATGGTACGACAGAGAATGTGTTCATGATTCTATCTGGATATTCTTCTCGGATTTTGCTGATGAGAAGAGTTCCCATTCCAGAACCAGTACCGCCACCAAGAGAGTGGGTAAGTTGGAAGCCTTGCAGACAATCACAGCTTTCAGATTCCTTTCGGACAACATCTAATACTGAGTCAACCAATTCAGCTCCCTCTGTGTAGTGACCTTTTGCCCAGTTATTACCAGCCCCGCTCTGTCCGAAGACAAAGTTATCTGGACGAAAAATTTGACCAAAAGGTCCTGATCTGACAGAGTCCATGGTACCTGGCTCAAGATCAACCAACACAGCTCGGGGTACATATTTGCCTCCTGAAATGATCAGAAAAAATATATATTATTGATGTCTACAAATGGTAAATGTGCAAACACTGATCTTGAAAGACCATAAATTGAGAGTGTTAAACAATATAATTTTATGA
Organism: Patella ulyssiponensis; assembly: GCA_963678685.1. Taxonomy (NCBI): domain Eukaryota; kingdom Metazoa; phylum Mollusca; class Gastropoda; family Patellidae; genus Patella; species Patella ulyssiponensis. Next base: position 57,506,875 of record OY783229.1, read on the forward strand.
GATTTTCTATTGCTATTTGTCATCAAATTCAAGCACTAATTAAAATGACGGTACAAAACCAACCTGTAGCTTCATTGTAGTAGACATTGATTCTTTCCAATTGGAGATCAGAATCACCATGATAGGTTCCAGTTGGGTCAATACCATGTTCATCAGAAATAACTTCCCAGAACTAGAATTATAAAAAAAATAACGTTGCGGATTAATAAATCATAACAAACTACACATATCTCACATTGCTTTTGGAAACCTAATCGAAAATGTATCTATACGAACATACGTATTTCTAAATTCAGGTCAACAGCAATTAAGAATAAAATTATGAGTAACAAGGAAATATTGACATTTTGGTGTTTTTCATCGGAAATCAAAAAAACCAAACGACTCCCCGTTTGTGTATCATGCAAATATTGTGCAAAATAATTCCTAAAACTGCATTTAAAAGTTAAGAAGAACAACGGTATACTTATGGCAAAAGGCTTTACTAGCCAAAATAATTGAATACGGTAAAATGTCAATTTTCTATTATTTTGGGATAATGAGAAAACAAAATCTCAGTATACACAAACCGGGTATCATAACCAAGCTAGAAATTTGCTTGTTTAGGTGATTTTAAAATGAATAAATAACCATTGATTATCTGTGTTCGAGGAGTTTTCAGTTTTAACAGGAACATGGCTCGATTCATATTTTATTAAAAAAAAATGATATTTCCCTTGACATAAGTGAAAAAAATATTGACTTACCTTAGCCCCGATTTGGTTGCCACATTGACCAGCCTGCATATGAACGATTTCACGCATTTTGAATTATGAATGATACAAGTAAAGAGAAATAAAATGTCTTGTGGTGGTTACTACTTGCGTGGCGGTTTCAATCTGATTAAAACACAGATCCAATTTCGTTTCGTTTTTTATAGTTCAAAATTTCGTTTTTACTTGTCTTCACTACTCTTGGATCTGGGGGACTTGTTATTTAACTGGTGTTCTACCTGAAATGAGGGGTCAGCCAATCAAATGGTCTGTCGAATCGACCCTTTGACCTTTTCATGCGTGGAACTGTGGGTAGATATTACCAGCCAACGACGTCTATACTAACACCAGCGGATAGAAATCATAACAAAACACAAGTGGATTTTGAAAAGCATGGCGATCGCTAATTGGTTAATCGAATGACTGACGTTATCGGGTCAAATGTCCCGTGCTTGATACCTGACGTCATAGAACGTGAGCGTTCACTATAACTAGTTAGATCTACATGAGTGTAGGCCATCGAAAGTATAAAAAACGAAACGAAATATAGATCTATATTTTAATTAGATTGGTGGCGGTTTCTGATGTACAACCAAAATCGTTGCTCAGTTTTATAGCTTAACGCCTCACCAAAACATATATCACCAATGGCAACACTAAACATAGATAAACTATAGACCCCTCATTAAACTTAAACCTGTATAGGCAGTAATTAGAATATTTCGTTATCTGAGCATAATTGGGTTGCCTCAAGGGGGTAACCACTTCAAGAAACGCACTGGGCCATTTCAAAGCTTTAACAAACAATAATCGGGAAAATAATTGTATTAAGCGTGATCAATCAATGTAAGCTGCGAATTTAGACGATCCCTCAGATTAAAATATTAAATTTCGCAGGTCATATTCACGAACTATTGAGATATGGTATATAATAGTTTGGTATTCACCTGGACGTATATTCGTCGCCGTCCACAATTTGTTTGTGGACACACACAGATCATAATTTTTATCTGAGTTATTCGTGTGAGATAGAAAGTCAATTGTAAACAAAACATAAAAATGTTTTTGATTTATTATTACTGCCAGAAAAAATCGAAAATATAACCGTTTCAAGTGTACTCGTTTATCACGACCTCCAGTTAGCTATGCCACTTCAAATCTTTATTACTCCTGTGTGACTGGTTTGAAAATCTCATATTTTTCGTTTAAGTGGTGTTATTGCATAGGCTGTTAAAGCCAACAGATAACGTAGTGCGGTCCTCCAACACTTACTATTAGGTGGTTGACAGGAATCCCCCCCCCCCGCAAAATAAAGGTTTTTATATGCTTTTCGAGTCCATGAGCTAAGCAACTTCAAAGTTTCCAATCGTTTTGCCACCGAAAGTCAACTCTATGCCGACCTGAATCTCAGCCGTCCCATCGGACAGTTTTAATCCGTACTCAATTCAATATTAATTCGTGGTATTCAATTAAGAGAATAGTAAAATTAGTGTTTTATTAGATTTCGGTCACTTTATTTTGCCAACTAAAATGATAATTTTTTCCCACCATCCTCGTTTTCCCGAACAGTCCGATTACTCGAAAGTTAGGGGCAGCTGCCCCCAGCCCATGTCCCTTATGCCTATGCTTGTTAGAACTAACATGACACGATCTTGAAATCTACAGCACACGCTTTACTTTAGAACACTCGGCCACCACAACCACCTTATCCAGAGGCGGAATCAAGGGGGGGGGGGCACAGTGCCCTTTTTTACTGCTGGGAGTGCCTTTTCTCAGCCCCGTTCCGAACGTTTATTTAGACGAAAATATCAGCCAAATAGCTCTTGGAATGGCTTCAGATGCAAGGAAATGACGGATAATAATCTTCGGGCCCCCCCCCCCCCCCAAGGAAATGACGGATAATAATCTTGGGGGAACCACCGCCCCCCCCCACCTTAGCGGCGTGCCCGGTCTCCGCGGTTCGTTTATTTAGACGAAAATATCAGCCAAATAGCTCTTGGAATGGCTTCAGATGCAAGGAAATGACGGATAATAATCTTGGGGACCCCCCACCCCCCCTTAGCGGAGACCGCTGTTATCATATAGGAACCTGTGCAAATATGCCTCAAAATATTTTACGTTATCTTGTAAAAAGAAACTTTACAGTAGCCAGGCAGCGAAAACTTCAAAATATTGTCAGAAAGTAATTTGCGAACGACCAGTGTGAGTGGCCAGTTTTGGCTTTTCAGAAAGTGATTTTCATGAACAGGGGTAGCGACAAATGAGCGACCAAAGGTGGATTCGCATAGTAACTGTAAACTGTACGCCACGGGCAAAACCAACTGGTGGATTAGGGGCGTTTTGTATAGCGCAAATATTACTTCGACAGCGTTCCTAACGCGCTTTAAATGAAATGAAATGAAATGGGGTTTAACGTCCCACTGTTCTGCTCCGACTGTGCTAATGGAGACGGGCATACGCCATAGAAGGTGCTATGGCTAAAATTTTGCCCAGACAGCCGTGCTAAGGCCTACTCTTATGTCAAATTCCATAACTACCAAGGGATCTTTTATGTTCACATCATTGGGTACACGAGATCTCGGTATTTTGTCCCATCCGAACGACTAGACAACTGTTCTTGTCAGGCCCTCCATCAAGGGGAACCAAAGCTGGAAAGTCACGACGAACTTTCGCAGACAGCGTCTTACCCCCTCAGCCACCGTGGTTCCCCAAAAATTAAATGTGCTTTAAAGTTTTACTGTTTGTTTTTGTCAAATAATGTGCGTCTTCAAACGTGTCTTGAATATGTCTACATCAGTGATTCTTTACAAGCGTGCCAGGGCACACAGGTATGCCGCGAGATCTTCCTCTGCCGGGAAATATTGAACGGCACACTAAGAAAATGTCGAAAACACACGTAATCCCAACTGAGTATTCACTAACAAATTCATCAGCGTCCACAGTGGGATGTGTGTGCGCCCCTTTTGTCATGTCTGCTAAATGAAATTTGGTTGATGCTTGATGAATGCCATCATATTAGATCTGAGGCAGACTCGATTACTCGTAATCTCCAAAGGGATTGTCACATATTTTGACTCAAAAGAACCAATTTATTACCAAGATAAAAAAAAAATATGTCGAAAATAGAATCAGCTGCCTCCAACATGTATATTTTGACACCAAATGTAGTAATTTTGTTAAATTCGAATTTTCCCGTCAAAACTAACCTCCACCTGGAATTATTTCTCAATATTGACTCCGCGGTGTAACTTATCACCAAATGTGTATGGAAATGGATTCCGCTATCCCGAAAGGATATATTTTGATACCAAACTCGATCATGTTATGATAAATGGGTTAAAATTGGCATTTTCCAGTCAATACAGGCGGCCATTTTGGATATGGGCACGGATTTCGGACTGGGACTTTTTGGGGGTTATAACTGTCGTCTAGACCGACCATAAACCGTGGTCGGCCTTTCTATTACAGCAACTGCCCAGAATGGTGCGAAATTGAGTTAAAATTCATTAATCGTCAGGAGCAAAGTAGTTGGATAGGGTAGCAAGGGCGACTTAAAGTTCAATAAGGGTAGCAGATGAGCAAATGAAAGGTATTGGGGTTTAACGTCTCAATTTCCTGCAGACAGAAACAATATCTTTAAATGTTGAAATAACCCCATTAACTTGGCAACGCTTGGGCATGATTGACACATGTTTCTTATGCACTTTGTTTTTGCTTAGGCGATAGTGTGGGGTGGGGTGGGGCTATTGTTTTATGTCCAGACACCAATTTTTAATATTCTATTCCTCAAACTCGCCTTAACTCGGGCGCTAAAGGAAGTTGATCTGAGACATTGGTTTTCAAGTGAACCAGAAAGTGGACCAGTTTTGAATTAGCAAATATATTTGTTTAAAAGAGCAATGGGTGACACGAACAATAAAAGATGTTTAATAAGAAGAATTTTTTATTCAGGAATTGTCTTTAGTGTACTGGTAAAAATCGTCACACGATGCAGCAAAAATTACATTAATTTACTTTAGAAAAAGAGAAGCAAGAATATTTTCAGAATCATGTTAAGACCAAAAAGGGTGTGAAATCGATTTAAATGAAAACAAAATAAATTAACAACAGATTTCAATTTTTACAAGATATCGAAACCCATCATGTGAATTAATTGTTCAATGGCTATATTTTAATGGAATAAAAAGCTATCACCCAAATCCGTTACAAGACCTATTCGCCAACACACAGACAATATGTTAGAACGATAGACATGATAAGACAGATTGTGAATGTATTCAGGTAAGGTTTCTTGATCTATTTAAGCTTCATCGACCTCTCCCTCCTCTTCATCATATTCACCCTCCTCTTCAGCTGTAGCATCTTGGTATTGTTGATATTCAGATACCAGATCATTCATGTTGGATTCAGCTTCTGTAAATTCCATCTCATCCATACCTTCACCAGTATACCAATGGAGGAAAGCCTTTCTTCTGAACATAGCAGTAAATTGTTCCGATATTCTCTTAAACAGTTCTTGAATGGCTGTACTGTTACCAATGAAGGTTGAAGACATTTTAAGACCTCTTGGTGGAATGTCACAAACGGCAGTCTTTACGTTGTTGGGGATCCATTCAACAAAGTAACTGCTGTTTTTATTCTGAACATTCAGCATCTGTTCATCCACTTCCTTCATGGACATACGACCTCGGAACATAGCAGCAACTGTCAAATATCTTCCATGACGTGGATCGCAGGCTGCCATCATGTTCTTGGCGTCAAACATCTGTTGCGTAAGTTCAGGTACTGTAAGAGCTCGGTATTGTTGACTACCTCGAGATGTGAGAGGAGCGAAACCAGGCATAAAGAAATGTAAACGAGGGAAAGGTACCATGTTGACAGCTAGTTTACGTAGATCAGCATTAAGTTGACCAGGGAATCTAAGACAAGTTGTTACACCAGACATGGTAGCCGACACCAAATGATTCAAGTCACCATAAGTTGGTGTAGTAAGTTTTAAGGTACGGAAACAGATATCATATAAAGCTTCATTGTCAATACAGTAAGTTTCATCTGTGTTTTCTACAAGTTGATGTACTGATAGAGTAGCATTGTATGGTTCTACAACTGTATCAGATACCTGAAATTATACAACACACAATTAACCACAACAAATAGGGGCTAGCAAATAGCTATAGAAAGAAAACTCAAAGAGATCAAGGAAATGACTGCTCTCTATCGAATATTGTGGAATTAGAACTGAATAAATCAACCACCAACCCCAACCCCCGTCATAGGATCGATCACGAAAAGATATTTACATTCATATACTTTGTAATTCAGCTTTCTAATCAGAACGTAACCTGTAGACGATGGTCATCTAAGCATTGTGTCTTATGAATTTAAATCTGCTAACCTTTGGTGATGGTACAACGGAGAAACTGTTCATGATTCTATCTGGATATTCTTCTCGGATTTTACTGATAAGAAGAGTTCCCATTCCGGAACCAGTTCCACCACCAAGAGAGTGGGTAAGCTGAAATCCTTGAAGACAATCGCAGCTTTCTGACTCCTTCCTGACAACATCTAAGACTGAGTCAACTAATTCAGCCCCTTCTGTGTAGTGGCCTTTAGCCCAGTTATTACCCGCCCCACTCTGTCCGAAGACAAAGTTATCTGGACGAAAGATTTGGCCAAAAGGTCCAGACCTTACAGAGTCCATGGTACCTGGTTCAAGATCAACCAGTACAGCTCGGGGTACATATTTACCTCCTGAAATGATTAGAAATATATGCAAATATTAAAAAAATATATATTATTGGTGTCTGTAAACGGTAAATGTACAAACACAGATCTAGAAATATTAATGAAAACTAACAATTATCGACTTAAATGTATTTTATTGCATGATGAAGGTATTACCAAATTATTAACAATTTTCACTCAGAGGAAAGCAGTGATTTTTACATTTCGTCGTAAGAGTGCTTCGAGTTTTAACTAAGTTTTAAAGAATTTCACACTTATTAACAGTGAACTGGATAGCAGAATCTGTCTGATAAAACTAATATAAAAACAACATTGTCAGTATATTTAAGTGTTTTGGCATATATTATGGGCTCTAGTGGATCCATAGCCCTAGAAATTGAATTTTGATGCGCACCAAAACTCATCAAACCCTGGAAGTAACACTGTGCTAAAATCGAACCCATTGGAGATCTTTGATTGAAACAGAATCAAAATCATGACTATCAGTGATAATCCACAAGCTAAAATTGTTACCTTCAGAGTACGGGGACGACGACATAAATAAATACCTTCGTTTTACTTGTAAGGTCTGACTCAGTGTAAACTATCTGAGAGTAGGCCCTATATGGTAATAAGTTCAGTCAAATTGATCCACTATGAACCGAGAACTTGTATAATGTATGTTTAATGTTAGCATTCGAAATAATTGAAGATAATTGAACAGTTATGGTATCCATTTGATACACCCATTCTGGCCCTGATAATTTTGCTATCCTGTTATATTTTTCATCGCCTGACCCCAATCAAATAGGTTCCTACATAACTGATAATACATAAAATAGACAAACCTGCAGCTTCATTGTAGTAGACATTGATTCTTTCCAATTGGAGATCAGAATCACCATGGTAGGTTCCAGTTGGGTCGATGCCATGTTCATCAGAAATAACTTCCCAGAACTGTTAATTAGAAAATTAAATCAATGAAACGACGGAAAATAGAATCTGACAGAAGATATTCGAGGAATAAACTTAGGCTTTGGTATGGTAAATGGACAACGACTAACGACAAATGCAAGCTACAATGGATTTTCCATCAATAAAGTCACGTGATGAACAAGGCTGATAAAACAGTTTCGTCCGAATAAAATGTTTTGAGAAGGATGTGAAGCAGACTGCTCATAGATAGATTAGTCTGAATATGTTTTATTCATCAAATCACAAAGTTTATACTGGAGAGCATATTTAACATTTCAGATCAATTCATAGCTCTTATTTGCTGGTAGAAATTTGCAACAGATACAGCTCGTGAGCTCGTGCTAATAACATTTTACTTACCTTGGCACCAATTTGGTTACCACACTGTCCAGCCTGCATATGAACAATCTCACGCATGATGAAGGTTGGCAAAAATGAAATGAAAAGTGATGTCTTTGGGATCACACACTCGTAATATATACACGTAACTGACAAACAACAATAAATATTATCTCTAATAGATACCGGACATCAACTAATAATAACAAACACGCTAATCAATAAAAACAAACTCCATGGAAACTGCACTGAAAGCAGCAAAACCTCATCATGTTATTATAGATTAAAATTTTAGATGGGTTTAAATTAATCGGTTTAACAAGACAATGATAGATAATAATTATATTTAACTGAACAATATTAATTTCTACAATAAGCGATAATCTCCCAGATAAATCTATCATTAGTACCAGCAATTCTCAATTTCCAATTTGACCATTTCTGTGATGAAACATTTATTCTGAAATTAAGCCCTAGGCTTAAATTCGATAAGAGGAAAAAGGACAAACATTTTAATGGTCACATTTAGTGTCTAAGATGTCAACTGCAGTTGGAGTCCTATGAGTTTTAAAGATGCGAAACGCTCTCACGGCACTTATAGTGTACACCAATTCGACGTGACTCCATCAATGTCAACACATGTTGTTTGAAAATTTAAAAGGGAGGTCGCTCTAAAATAAATTTTAAATTTAAGCCCATGGGCCTAAAAACGGCAGGGCTTAAATACGGGACGATTCTCGGTATCAATGATGTAAAACCACCAAGTGAGCTAAACGTCTTTGATTTAGGTAAAAAAAAAAAAAGGTACACGATTAACCCCATATTTAAATATTCAGTTGTTCAAGTCCGATGCATCTTTGGAATTTGTGGCTAAACTATCTAATTTCTCAAGGCTTAATACACTATAGTATATACTCAGATGGATTGTTTAACATTAAAGATACATTATGGGAGATTTTGACAAGGAGTTAGCCATTCTTGCTATAAAAGTTCAAAAATAGATGTTGAAACAAGAATATATTGAAAATTTCAGTCAAATAACTTTATCCTGAACAAAGTTGTTACCACTATAATTTTTTACTAGAAATGGGGGTTAAAATCATCGACACCCTTTTCCCACTATGGCCGATTGTTGATTGACAGGCGTTAACTCCACCTACATAGTCTCGATCATCAAGTAATGTTTAAACGGTATCTAGTGAAGCTTGTGTATAGCCTCGGTCATCACTGTCTTTTATGAATAATTTCCGGAAGTATGATGACGTCAACGTCACGGAGAAACCCCACCCACGACGCCATAGTGATTAAATCAGTCGACGAAATCCTGTTTTAATCCGAGCCCAATCCAAGTCATCCGTGGGTCTACAGAGTTCATTTTGGGCTTGTTGTTTAAATAAAGATCTAATTTATAATTTCTATGACATCTGAGGCTCAAAGGAAGACCGACAAAAGTCAGTTTTTGCTCTCCCATAATGTATGTTTAAATTAAGAAAACCAAGTCAAATTACAAACAATATCCCGACTTGGATTCAATCGGATTTAGTATAGTCCCATAAGCAGAAGCATATAAGGAACAAATTTTACACAAAGCAATGATGGTTTTTTATTTTCAATCAATTAAACAATATAAATTTACTATATGTTAAGCAAAAAACAACTTAATGTCCCCCATTCTCTGATGTTTGTACCCGAAAAACGGAAATACATTGCCCGAAAAATGAATAGTTCAAATCCCCCCTCATCCAATGTTCAATTTATTTCAATTTACCCCTATGGCCGCCAGGTTTCTCCGTTCCCATTAAAAGATGACGATGACTTGTTAATAGCTAGCATGGCCCAGTTTCTCGAAAATTTAGTAGATACATGTACTTCAATTTTGATTGTCTAAGCACTAAAATCAATCTAATATTATCTATTCAAATATCTAAAATTTGGAATTTATCCCAGTTAAAATTTCATGAAACAGGCCTCAGCACAGATATCGTTTTATCCTGAACGGAACTGAACCATTTTTGGACTGACATCTATTAAATATTCGTTTAATGTACATCGAGACTTTTAAGTGGCAGTGAATAGGTTTGTGGAAATTAGAAAATTTTAGAATTTAAATTACCATAAATATCATTTGTTAACCAACTTGAGGTGGGGGCTGTTTAACGCGTGCGCTTTAGAGCATAAGGATCTATCGTTGAATCAAGAGCCTCGGTCTCAATTCTACACGTACTTCAGGTCAGGTCTAAATATTAGTGCCATTAGAAATGGTTCCACATCAGATGTCTTCCGTCTTGCTCTAGCCGTAGAAGTGGACCGTCCTTTGAGCAAGTTCTGTCGTCATTTAACAACAAGTAACCATAGGCGTAGGAGCTCAAAGTAATTCAGGGGGGCATAAGAGAAAATTGCCCGAATTCAATATAATATATAATTAATATAGTATATATATCGAAATCAATATGATCAATATATAGTATATGATATTGATTACATATAATCAATATAATATATTATAAATCAATATAATTCTAACAAATTAAACAATATTTTGATATCCAGAGATAATCGTCTCACCAAATTGATCGTACAAATCAGGACTCCAGAACAAAAGTAAAACATTTTAGAAATATGAGAGGCACGTCCATACGGCAGAATGTTCACAATTTCGTTCAGTTTCTCAAGTAGTCCAATAGTCTCTTTAGAAAAAGTGAGAGGCACGGCCATGACGTCCAGCCAAAATGACGTCCGAAAACCCTGGCAACTGGCTGTTTCCTAGCAGTTTTCCATTTGGCTCGTTTCCTCTGCCGTTTTCCGGCCCGATGCCCGTTTTTCGGGCAATACCGTTTTTTCGGGCATACCTATCATAGGGGAGCTTCGGGCATATTTTCGGGCATGCAGTGGACAAGAAAAAGACGAGAAAATACTTTTCGGGCAGTGTGGATCTCATAGAAATAAGTTAGTTATATTTTTTCCCTAAACATTAATAGAAAAAAAAGGTCGTCGAATTTTTCATTGCCCGAAAATAAATTTTTGGGGGGGCAAATGCCCCCCCTGCCCCCCCCCCCCGGCTCCTACGCCTATGCAAGTAACTGGTCTATAGCGCGCTTAATTTCCAATACATTGACCCCAAATGGTACTGTACATAGCTTAACAAATAATAAAGAGAGAGAGAGAGAAATGGGGTTTAACGTCCACTCGACACAAACTAGGTCATTTTGGGACTAACATATGGTTTAATTTTATTTCAATAATTCGCTTGTGCGTAGGGGTCTTTAGCAGTGGGAGGAAACCGGAGTGCCCGGAGGAAACCCACGAGGTTGAGAAGGCGCCCCTATCTCCATGCCACATACGCTCACACCAGGGATCGAAACCACAGCCGCAAGCCAGAGGTGACCGGCCAGCTAGAGAACAAATAATAAACAAATTCCCATTTAGATAAAGGTTAAACCTTATCTTATAAATATCTATATATCTATATATTTAGAATGGTCACTGATCGCGAATCACGTGGTGTCATGCCACTCGAAAATACAGAAAAAACTGCTCGGTAAAATAAGATTTCTGCGTTCCACTCTTCGTAACAAATTTACTTATTTCCATGCAAACTTTGACGATGGTTGTTGAATTTTTTGTGCAGTTGAACCTAATTGTACTTGCTCAAAGCCTCGATAAGAGCAATATTGGGGGGAAGAATTGTGCAAATGATGATACAAGCATTAAATTTGGCACAACTGTTCTCCAAGTGATACTAATCAAAGCTGCCCTATTGGCCAATTGAAAATCCAAGATGGCCGCAAAAAATGGCCACCCGAAGTTGATGCTTTGCTTAGAAATATTTGTAGTTGTCCAATTTGCATGATGTAAGTGTCGATCCCTATGTTTTAAAGCCTGCTGAACTACATCTTCCTGTTCAAAAAGCATTTGTAGGCATATTTTCACAGGAAAAGCACCCTGAGACATATTTTTTATATACACACAATATACATATCCATTTTAATTTCTATAATAAATTTTCATTAAAACATGATTGTCTGTCTTTCTTCACACTCCGAGACATATTTTTCTCACTTCGCATGTTTATGTACTACCTCTAAAACTACACGCCATACACCCCCTACCAGGGGCGTTTTAAGTTTTATCATGGCGTAGGCTATACTATTTTTAGGGCCCTCTTTCGCTGGCGGGGGGGGGGGATAGCGTCTTGATGATTTTTATGCCAATGCAATGACTGCATTCTCATTCAGTAATGGATTCGACAGTAACAGTGAATAGAAAACGATTGACTCGGACTCGGGGGCCCTTTCCCTTGGCCAGAGGGGCCCTTTTATCAGAAGTGGGGCCCTTTTGTCTGCCTTAAGGGCCCCCTAACTACGGTACATTTTCATTTTTCTCATCGGTTTTAGCATTTTTCTCCCGTTTTATTTTTCCAATTTCTTTGATTTTTTTCGTGAGGAGGCTGGCGCCTCCAGCGCCTCCGCTATAAAACGCCTTTGCCCCCTACATTGCAAAGACATGTAAACGTATGAAACTCGTCGTGCAAATGATGATACAGGCATCAAATTTGGCACAATTGTTCACTAAGGAATACTAATCACATCTGCCCGAGTTTGCAAATTGCAGCTATAGGGGCAGCAGCTATAGGGCCAACTGCAGATTTCGTCATGATCACTAGATGAAATTAACTTTAATAAGGTTAGGGCATGTGATTGTTGACGAAATTGTGGGTTTGTTTCAAGGCTAGGGATACATCTCGTGACCTTGACGGAGTCTGCAGGTGCACGGCTTAATATCTAGAACTAACCCTTGTGCACAGGACTGTCTGTCGGACCGCCTCTGTGTTCTTTGCGCCCTACTGTTTCACCCCTCTGCTAAATACTACTATCGCGAAAATTACGAAATAACCGAGTGCAGTGCTAGAATGACATGTCATGTTGTGGTGGACAGATTCTAGTGTCAAACCACCATTTTTCTATCTAAAATTTTGTATTTGGTTTCTGATTCGTGACATATTATTTAAATGTTTATGTTCTTAATACCCATATCGTACCTGGATGAATGTTGGCACAGAATTGAAGCGATGTTTATTATGACAACGGTTAAAGCTATTGTTAGTTTTCTAAGGAAAATCAATGAACTACATGCTTTAGTTTAGTTTATAAAATCTTTATGAAGCTCAACCTTACAATTATCTAAAGCATTCACATGGAACAATATAACTGGCTGTACTAAACTGGCTCAGATTAATTCAACCATAAAACAGTGTTTTAAACATTCTTTGTGGCATTTTATAAAACATTTAAATGGGTTGTTCATTTATCACATAGACTGGCATATACCTCTTATCGTTATTAAAGCAGATGGATTCAGATCACAATAAAAATTCACGTATGAACAAAATATTCTAATTCGTATAACAAAAACAACGATTTAAAGTACTTTCTTTTCTTTTATTTCAGACAAGTTCCGTATGAGAACTTAACAATATCAACAAGAGAGGGATTTAATGCCTATCAATTCGTTATTTGTCTACCGATTTGACTATCAATCAACCTTCGATTCTAAGATAATTTCCACTTATTTAAAACGGCAATTTCATATTTTTTAGTTATATTTTAAAAATATATTAAAATAAAGCCCTAAAATATATTGTATCTATAAAAGTCCTACCTTGTTAAAGAATAATCCTATTAATCCTATAATTCACTATTGCCAGTTGAGAAATTGGCAAAAATATCATTTTCAACTTCAAATTCAAACGTTTGAAGATCGCCATTGCATGGAGGGGAATGGGAAAACAAGGGAGGTAATTCAAGAAATAGTGTTATTATTTTCTGTGTCAGGGATTTCTATGCCTGTGAAATATTGCCCATGATCGTATAATGGTGAGTTGACAACCTTTTGAGCAAAAGACAGAAATAATTATGTTTTGACTTTCTTAGAAAATATGAAATTTCCGCTTTAAAGTAACACTGTATCGGAATCCTCGAGAGCCGGTCCTTGCAGGGACAAGGATCATGAAATGGGAAGAATCAGAATTCTACCGATTGCGAGTATTCCAGTGATTCAAGAGAGGGTGAGTTAAACAAATTCCCGAGGTTGTACAAGACAAATATGTGAGCCCCGCAGATAGTAATTAAAAACATTTGCTTTCAACTCACGATGGTCTGATAGTTGATTGTGTTTGACCTGGTATACCGTGTTTCGGGTTTACAAACTCGAGAGGCGAATGAGCGGAGCTTGCCATGTATGGACCCCCACTCCCCCAAGAAAATTTTGGAATATTTGACGGCTGCAAATACGTTTTCCTGCAACTTCAAAGTGGTCTAATATAGCCCAGTTAGGATGGCTGACTCGAATACCAATGAATCGTTTACAGTCCACGAAGACGGGACCGTTGGGACAAAATTTTGAAAATTTAACTGACGAAAAAGCGTTTTCCTGCAATTCCAGTCTGTCAATACAGCAACTTCAATGTGATCCAATATAGGCCGACCCGAATTTCAAACAACCAATCAATCGTCGCGGGGTATGGGGTCCTCACCCTCACGAAGACGGGACCGTTTGTAAAAAAAAATTAAAATTTAACCACCGCAAATGTGCTTTCAGCCATTCTAGTCCGTGTAAGCAACTCCAAATGTATCCAATGGTTTTTTAACCGAAATCCCATTCTGAATTCCAACCATTCAATCCGACTGTTGCAGCTGCATTCACAAATAATAATCGATGCTCGAAAAATGTCGCACAAAGTAGAGTGGCTCCAGGCAAAATGTTTTAATCTATAGTCAACTCCGTACACATTCGTGGTATTCAATTAAAAGAGAAGTATACATTCGTGTATTATTATATTATTAGTGCTCGGTGACTGTTAGGGACGCAAAATTAGAAATGGCCGAAAAAATTTCAGGTTTACATACAGCGGCGCCGGTTTTCTTCGAGAGGCGATAAGAAGCGGAGCTAACCTTGTTTGGACTCCAAGAAAATTTTGGAATACTTGACAGCCGCAAACCCGTTTTACATGCGTTTTATTAGATTTCGGGCAATTCATTTTGCCAAGAAGATGAAATAAAATTGTTTTTTCACTTTACCCGTCTGCCCGAAAATTGGTGGGGGGGGGGGGGATCAGTTGTACGCCTATGTGCCCTTATAAGAATATTACAAGAAGGACGTCATCTGATTAGAACACCGTTTGGTTGAACATGTATATCTGTTTATATCTGAAGATATTGACAATGAAAACCTTTATGTCAATTATTACACACCGTATTAGGGACAGAGAGAGAGAAATGGGATTCAACGTCCACTCGACACAAACTAGGTCATTTTGGGACTAACATATGGTTTCAATTTTATTTCAATAATTCGCATGCGCGTTGGGGTCTTTAGCAGTGGGAGGAAACCGGAGTGCCCGGAGGAAACCCACGAGGTTGAGAAGGCGCCCGTATCCCCATGCCACATACCCTCACACCAGGGATCGAAACCACAGACGCAAGCCAGAGGTACGACCGGCCAGCCAGAGGTCGAAGCGCTGCACTCTAGACCCCCCCCCCCCGTATTAGGGATCATTACCCCAATAAAAGGAGCCGCCATTGTGAATTTGGTCACTTTTAGGAGGAATACCTAAGCTGATTGATGTCTTACATACACCACCTTCATACCTAGTCCAGCTCTGAACCTATACGGGCCACTTTTTACTGCTAAATGGTCGCGTGTCATTCCCTGTGAACGCCTGACCAATGTTACTGAACATCTTAGTGAGAAAATAAGACCTTGCTTACCTCGCTAGAACCAGTATGAGCGACACAACGCGCTGTTAAAAAATACGCCCCCCTCTTACCGATTTGCCCGAAATTACACAGGGTTCTTTGTTTTACTAATTTAAATGATGCATATAAATTTCATACGGATGGGTTGATAAGTTTTGTTCTGTCGTTAGGGAGTTCACAAGGTGCAACAAAGTGAAACAAGGGCCAAACCTCGGGAAGAAATTAACGAAAGTTATTGAAATTAAATAGTATTCTTCATCTCACTGACGAAAACAACGTGTATCAATTTCAAAACAATCAGATGATAAATGTTGTCTGTGGGCTGTTCACAAGAAATTGTGGACGACGGCAATATACCACATTTGCATGTGGGCGTATAAAAATACACTGTCCATTGCTTTTTCTCTGAATCCGCAATGTACTTTGTCAATAAAGTTTATTTCATTCGATGTGTATCCAGTGACCCGTTTATTATGGGGATAAAATATGACACCTCTCCAAGGCTATGTACCTGTAGTCAGTTGCATCAAGGCTGTCTTTTTTAATAATTGGTATAATAAATGATTAACCCCGTGAGTAGGGACTTAACAATTTTAGAAGATGCTGAATAACAATAGGGCTTGTCCTCTGATGATACCAATGCTTCACACCAAATCATTGACAGGCGTAGTGCCAGATAGGTGACAACAATGTATGACCACTCAGATCATTTCTTAAATATTTGCTTCTAATTTATGCAGAAATGAAATGGGGGAAAAATCCAGTGACTTAGCTGAAGTTTGTGTCAAATGGTGGAGTTCTTGACCATAGACAACAAAAACCTTATGTAAAGCACTTTAGAAAAATAAGACAAAAACGACCAATAGACGTGTCAACATTTGCCCTATACTGCCTCTTGCATCATATGGAGAAAAAAAAAACATGTTTAATATAAAGAAATCTTTATTCAGGAATTGTCTTTAGTGTAATGGCAAAAATCGTCACACAATCCAGCAAAAATCACATGAATTTACTAAAGAAAAACAGCAAAGAATTTCAAAATCATGTTAAGACCACAATTGATGTAAAACCGAGTTAAATGATAACAAAATAAACAACAGATTTCAATTTGTAAAAATTAATGAAACCCACATACTGGTCTATCACTAAAGTGACTTACCAGTAATTACTCAATGACTATACTTTAATGGCACAAAAAGCTGGCACCCAAATCCTTCCGAAGACTAATTTGCCAACACTAAGACATTTTTCAGAAAGATAGACAAGAAAAGAAAGTTTGCGAATGTATCCAGGTATAATTTCACGTTCTATTTAAGCTTCGTCAGCCTCTTGCTCTTCTTCATCAAATTCGCCCTCCTCTTCAGCTGTAGCATCTTGGTATTGTTGATATTCAGATACCAGATCATTCATGTTGGATTCAGCTTCTGTAAATTCCATCTCATCCATACCTTCACCAGTATACCAATGGAGGAAAGCCTTTCTTCTGAACATAGCAGTAAATTGTTCCGATATTCTCTTAAACAGCTCTTGAATGGCTGTACTGTTACCAATAAAGGTTGCAGACATTTTAAGACCTCTTGGTGGAATGTCACAAACGGCAGTCTTTACGTTGTTGGGGATCCATTCAACAAAGTAACTGCTGTTTTTATTCTGAACATTCAACATCTGTTCATCCACTTCCTTCATGGACATGCGACCTCGGAACATAGCAGCAACTGTCAAATATCTTCCATGACGTGGATCGCATGCAGCCATCATGTTCTTGGCATCAAACATTTGTTGAGTAAGTTCAGGTACTGTAAGAGCTCGGTATTGTTGACTACCTCGAGATGTGAGAGGAGCAAAACCAGGCATAAAGAAATGTAAACGAGGGAAGGGTACCATGTTGACAGCTAGTTTACGTAGATCAGCATTTAGTTGACCAGGGAATCTAAGACAAGTTGTTACACCAGACATGGTAGCCGACACCAAATGATTCAAGTCACCATAAGTTGGTGTAGTAAGTTTTAAGGTACGGAAACAGATATCATATAAAGCTTCATTGTCAATACAGTAAGTTTCATCTGTGTTTTCTACAAGTTGATGTACTGATAGAGTAGCATTGTATGGTTCTACAACTGTATCAGATACCTGAAATTATACATCACACAATTAACACAATTAATAGGTTATATGGGGCCAGCATATGGTTATTATGTAGATCAATAAATTTCATTCCCCAACACACATTGAAATGAGGGGAGAAATGAGGTTTAACTGGACACAAACTAGGTCATTTTGGGACTAACATACAAGGAGTTCAGAGGAAGAACAATCTTAGTCACTTTTTCCACAAACCTCAGATAGTGGCGCCATCTAATAGCAAATTTCAGATAAAAAAACGACCAAAGTCAGATCGAACCAAGGCAATTCTGAAATGGCCTCCCAGACAAATACAAGTCCATCGGACCATTTATTTCACCTTAACATGCTTGGTAATTATGATTCGTTTTAATATCAATTTGCAGTTGTTATTAAACCCACTCGTCGTTCTGTTCGCATTCTCGTCTATAAGTCTGTTTTGCATTTCATGCAAAAAGACAAAAATAGGACTTAGATCGTTCTTCCCCTGGACTCTTCATATTGTTCAAATTTAGACGAGTCTATAGCAGTGGGAGGAAACACAGGACCAAGAGAAAACCCCTGAGGTTAGAAAGACGACTCGACAGGTCAGACCGTGACTAATGCATAATCTATGTCAATTCTTCATCTAAAAAGACTCCTTTTAATGGATATGTGGATTCCAAAGCAAATGAAATTCATCTATAGATAAACATAATCTAAGCAGTATGCATGTAAAAAATGACCTAAAATTTTCTTACTTTTGGTGATGGTACGACAGAGAATGTATTCATGATTCTATCTGGATATTCTTCTCGAATTTTACTGATGAGAAGAGTACCCATTCCAGAACCAGTTCCTCCACCAAGAGAATGGGTAAGTTGAAAGCCTTGAAGACAATCACAGCTTTCTGACTCCTTTCTGACAACATCTAAGACTGAATCCACTAATTCAGCTCCTTCTGTATAATGACCTTTGGCCCAGTTATTTCCAGCTCCGCTCTGTCCAAAGACAAAGTTATCTGGACGAAAGATTTGACCAAATGGTCCAGACCTGACAGAATCCATGGTACCTGGCTCAAGATCAACCAACACAGCTCGGGGTACATATTTACCTCCTGAAAAAATCCATGCATAATTCTGTGACAAAGATTGAAACATTTCTTCCTAAAATGGGCTTTTCGTTTTACTCAAACATGTTTTTGATACGATTTATCCCAGTATAAATGAAATGGGGTTAAACGTCCTACTCCTAAACTGGGCTAATGAAGACAGGCAGACCCCATTCATACATTGTGCTACGAGGGAAATTTTGCACGGGCAGGGCGCTACAGGCTACTCTTATACCGTATTGAATGTGTTCACAGGACTTTGGTTTTTCATTCCCATCCGAACGAATCGACAGCTGTCCTTGCCAGGTTACCCCAGTATAATCAGTCGCAGGACTGCAGGAACAATTTCATGGAAGAAAGGTTCCTAAATCATTGACTTTACACAAAATAGACAAACCTGTAGCTTCATTGTAGTAGACATTGATTCTTTCCAATTGGAGATCAGAATCACCATGGTAGGTTCCTGTTGGGTCGATACCATGTTCATCAGAAATAACTTCCCAGAACTGTTAATAAAAAAATAAATATTAATATAAGTATTAATATATACATATTTTTGTTAAAGTGAATTCCAGATCCTACAGCATTAGGCATGGACACAAAAATCCTAAAATATAAACGATTTAAGTTCATTTCATCAATCTTGTGCGATCTGTTTGTTATGAATTCATTGAAATTTGCAACACATACAGTATAGATTTACTTACCTTGGCACCAATTTGGTTACCACACTGTCCAGCTTGAATATGAACTATCTCACGCATGATGACGGTTGAAGAATGGAATGAAATGTGATCACACACTGGTTATATATACCTGAAAACAAAATAGATTATCTATAATAAAACACATACACTAATCGAACATAGGTTGCCACACAATGAAACATACCACAGCAAATAGGTCGTCCAGTCGAATATTTATTCTTTTGAAGGTAATAGGAGCATTTACAAAACATCAAAGATAGGTTGCCAGGCAACAAGACATACGCCCACAGCAGCTAAATCTTCCGGGCAGTCAACAAGGGTTGTCGCATATTTTTACTTTTTTCGGTAATGAAACATTTGTAATACACTAAATTCTGATTAAGAGTGACAACTCATTATGTAATTATCAGAAAATCATTAGAATTTGTTTGCTTTTTTATAAAGTTCTGCCCCATGCTAAAACTTAGTATACGAAACATTTAATATCATGGATTTAGCTGTTCAGTTATCAAAATTCATTGAAAATCAAAATAGTTGTTTGTTTCAACACCTTAAACTCTGTGTATCAATCTGAAGTCAATCGGATGATAAGTTTGACCTCTATAGCGTCACAAGATTTTTTGAAATGATCAAGGGAGATAACTCTGGCAGTAATTATTTGAAATCACTGAAAATCAATTGGCTTCTTCGTCTCATGACCTTAAACACTGTGTAAATTTAAGTCAATCGGATCTTAACTTTGGCCTCTAGAGCATCCACAGGATTTTTTGAAGTGATCAAGGGCCTTAACTCTGGCAGTAAATATTGGAAATCACTGAAAATCAAAAGACATCTTCATCTTATGACTGTAAACACTGTTTATAAATCTAAAGTCAATCGGATATTAACTTTGGCCTCTAGAGCAACCACAACCTTTTCTGAAGTGATCAAGGGCCATAACTCTGGCAGTAATTATTAGAAATCTTTGAAAATCAATAGGCTTTTTCGTCTCATGACCTTAAACACTGTGTATCAATTTAAAGTCAATCGGATATTAACTTTGGCCTCTAGAGCTTCCACAAGATTTTTTGAAGTGATCAAGGGTCATAACTCTGGTAGTAATTATCAGAAATCGATGAAAATCAATAGGCTTCTACTTCTCATGACCTTAAACTCTGTGTATCTATCTGAAGTCAATCGGATGATAAGTTTGGCCTCTATAGCGTCACAAGATTTTTTGAAGTGATCAAGGAAGATAACTCTGGCAGTAATTATTTGAAATCACTGAAAATCAATAGGATTCTTCGTCTCATGACCTTAAACACTGTGTGTAAATTTAAAGTCAACCTGATCTTAACTTTGGCCTCTAGAGCGTCCAAAGTGATCAAGGGCCTTAACTCTGGCTGTAAATATTGGAAATCACTGAAAATCAAAAAACATCTTCGTCTTATGACTGTAAACACTGTGAATAAATTTAAAGTCAATCGGATATTAACTTTGGCCTTAGAGCGTCCACAACATTTTTTGAAGTGATCAAGGACCATAACTCTGGTAGTTATCGGAAATCGCTGAAAACATTAGGCTTCTTCCTCGCATGACCTTAAACACTGTGTATAAATTTAAAGTCAATCGGATATTAACTTTAGCCTCTAAAGCGTCCACAATTGCTTGTGGACGCCGGACAGGGGCGACGACAATATTTGACCACATTTCAATGTGGGCGTATATAAAAACTGATCAAGAGTAAAAATACATTAATTATCAGAAATAATTCAAATTCGAGTGATGCCGAGATTGCCAACATCTATTATACAAATCATGTAAGCCTAATGCAACTTCCTATCAATAAACACTGTATCAATTGGGCACAAAACAATGGCAGTAATTGTATATACTGATGTTTCTAGCATATGCACAAATTTAGCTGATATAATCTTACAAATTCGTCAAAATCAGTAATGAAAATAGTTACACTAAAATCTGATTATGATTCGAGTAACAATCCATTAATCAATTATCAGAGAGAGAGAGAGAAATGGGGTTTAACGTCAACTAGACACAAACTAGGTCATTTCGGGACTAACATATGGTTTAATTTTATTTCAATAATTCGCCTAGGCCATCCCAACCACCCATCAATTATCAGAAATCATTGCAATTTGTTTGGCTTCTAGTTGTTGCCCATGCTCACCTTAAGTATAAAAAAGATAGGTTGCCAGGCAACGAAACATACGCCCACAGCAGCTAAATCGTCCGGGCAGTCAACAAGGGTTGTCGCATATTTTTACTTTTTTTTTGGTAATAAAACATTTGTAATACACTAAAATCTGAGTAACAACTCATTATGTAATTATCTGAAAATCATTAGAATTTGTTTGCTTTTTATAAAGTTTTGCCCCAAGGTAACAATTAGTATAGGAAACATTTAACATCATGGATTTAGCTGTTCAGTTATCAAAATTCATTGAAAATCAAAATACTTGTTCGTTTCAACACCTTAAACTCTGTGTATCAATCTGAAGTCAATCGGATGATTTATAAGTTTGGCATCTACAGCGCCACAAGATTTTTCGAAGTGATCAAGGAAGATAACTCTGGAAGTAATTATTTGAAATCGATGAAAATCAGTAAGCTTTTTCGTCTCAGGACCTTAAACAGTGTGTGTAAATTTAAAGTCAATCGGATATTAACTTTGGCCTCTAGAGCATCCACAGGATTTTTTGATCTGATCAAGGGCCATAACTCTGGCACTAATTATCGGAAATTGATGCAAATCGATAGGCTTCTTCGTCTTATGACCTTAAACAATGTGTATAAATTTAAAGTCAATCGGATATTAACTTTGGCTTTTAGAGCGTCCACAAGATTTTTTGAAGTGATCAAGGGAGATAACTTTGGCACTAATTATCGGAAATCGCTGAAAATCAATAGGCTTCTTCGTCTTATGACCTTAAACACTGTGTATAAATTTAAAGTCACATCGGATATTAACTTTAGCCTCTAGAGCGTCCACAAGATTTTTTGAAGTGATCAAGGGCCATAACTCTGGCACTAATTATCGGAAATTGCTGAAAATCAATAGGCTTCTTCGTCTTATGACCTTAAACACCGTGTATAAATCTAAAGTCAATCGGATATTAACTTTGGCTTTTAGAGCATCCACAAGATTTTTTGAAGTGATCAAGGGCCATAACTCTGGCGCTAATTATCGGAAATCGCTGAAAATCGATAGGCTTCTTCGTCGTATGACCTTAAACACTGTGTATAAATTTAAAGCCAATCGGATATTAACTTTGGCCTCTAGAGCGTCCACAAGATTTTTTGAAGTCGTCAAGGGCCATAACTCTGGTAGTTATTATCGGAAATCGCTGAAAAACAATAGGCTTCTTCGTCTCATGACCTTAAACACTGTGTATAAATTTAAACTCAATCGGATATTAACTTTAGCCTCTAGAGCGTCCACAAGCAATTGTGGACGCCGGACCGCCGGACGGACGGACGGACGGACGGACGGACCGACGGACGGACGGACGGACGGGGGCGACGACAATATACGACCACATTTCAATGTGGGCGTATAAAAATGAATCTCATGAATTTAGCTGTTCCAAATGTTTTGAAGAAGTGATCACAGATTAAAGAATTGACCAATTAATAGATGAGGATATTGTAACACTGTTAATACTGAGAAAATGGGGTATGTAAATGGTTTAAAAAGATAAACAACCATTGCATGTAACAATATTAATTTCTATTATATGCAATATGTCCTAGATGCATCTATCAAAATTGTTAAAAGCATGAACATTTATACATCTAATTACTATATAAGTTCGACATGCGAGTGTCTTCAAAACACAAATTCTCCTGCTTTTTCTTAACAAGTAAAACATTACTGTTCTAAAATGTAATTCCCCCCAAAAATTTTAACCAATATGCATTTCCATATTAAAAGCTTACATTTTAGTTTGGTAATCTGTATCTGCATGGCAAAATATTTAATTTTTTTAGAAACAATTTTGGAATCAGGTTAGCAGATTTGGGGTCAAGACATTTTTAATATTCCCGATACATTATGTATTTGCTTTCTACAATATCCCAAGTAATGGATGAGTACTGGCACATTGTTGAATTAATGTTCATTATGGCAACACCTGGAGGTATTTATTTGTGTGCTAAATAAGAAAATCAATGAGCTGCATACTTGCTAGGTTTGGTTTTTTTTAATGGGTAGGTACAGCAGTTTATAAAATCTCCATGTGGCTCATCTTTATATTTATCTGAAGCATTCACAAGAACTACACAACTGACAGCGTACTAATTTTACTTAACCCTATTTTCAAATCAACCTATTGAAGTCAAATTAACAAAAAAATATTAAATCAAGTATTCAATATTAATAGTCCACTGTCAAACCCTCCTGCTTTTACAATATTTTACATTATAATTGTTAGCTGATTTAAAATAAAGTAAATATGGAAAATAATTTAATAAGTTAACCTTAAAATAGTCCTCACAAAAACTATTGATAGGCTGTAGCACAAAAAATATATTCTTATCTAGATCTGTTAAATATGCCTATTTTCATAAGATGTATGTTGGTATGCAACAGATTTTTATAGACTTTGTTTCTTTCCTATACATTTGATCAAGGAAACAAAATTCCTGCAGATGTGCAAGTAAATTTAGTTGGTAAAAAGCATCCCTTTCCACAGCTGGCATGTCATTATTACATTTATCAGTTATTACCATCTGGAATACTGTACTGCCTTCCTCCTCACAAAAAAAGAATCTGCTTCAGTAGGAAATTTAATACCCTCTACAAGCTAATGTAGCATGACTAACACTGTAGAAATTGTATCTATATCAAATTACACTCTACCAATAATTTATGTACTGAACAACAAATGTGTGCAGGATGAACATTTTTTAAAGGTTTTTCTTTTATTTTGGTGTGGCAGAAAACTGAAATAAAGCTAGTTTTATATCATTGGGGCGATTTTGAATCCCTTGCAAACTATAATATAATGAATGTTGAATCTAATGAAAGGAATATAATTCCAAAGATAGATTTCCAGGAAACGAAACAAATGCCAACAGCAGCTAAATCGTCTGGCGGTCAAAAAAGGTTGTCACATATTTGTGCTTTTGCAGGTAAAAGGAGCAATTATTAGAATCTGATATCAATTTCATACTGATCGGGGTGTTTACAGTGTTCAACAAAGTGAAACAAGGGCCTTAAAGGGACAATCCCGATAAGAACAGAGTCTCAAAAATTAAAGTCCGAGAGTTTATGAAATTTATGGACCAAAATATAGAGGCATGGTGTATTTGTCTTGTCTCAAAATTTAGCTCAAAATATTGAGTCGTTCGGACGTGAACGTCAACACTGCTTATCCGGACACGTAACCCTTTTAAGATTTCGGGTCAATTTTTTTCATTGGGTTACCTGATAATCGATTCACATTTCTTGAGAGGTCTATACAGTGAATGACCCATGTACTGTACTTGATAACAAAAGGTAAATTTAACCTACATATTATTTTTATAGAAAAAAGTCTGGTTTTATCCAGATACTGTATAATACAACGGTCTCCATTTCCAGATGAAGACTGTCAGATTTAAAGTATTTACAAGCATACCACAAATATCGTGTTAGTTGGTCGGCCTTAGGTAATGGGTTTTAAGGGATTTTAACACAAAATTAAGCAGTTTTATTCCTCAGAAAGTTATCGGGATTGGCCCTTTAACTGTCATATAAACAGAAAAATCCTCAATCAATAGGTTTCTTTAATAAATACATGTAATCTTAATAATGCATTGAAATTTTATCAGACTTGTTCTTAGAGCGATCACAGGGGGTTAATAAAAGTGAAACGAGAGTCATAACTCTAGCAGTAATAAGAGTAAATTGCAGAAATTCAATAGGATCCTTCCTTTTACCAATCAATGCATATAAATTTCATACACATCTGAAAATTTTTGTTGTTAAAGTGTTTTAAAGGTTCAACAAAGTGAAATAAGGGCTTAACTTCTTTCAGTATGTACCGAAGCATAATTTAATATTTTTCAACATTCCGCATCCTCTCTTTGCAAATATGGATCATTGAAATCATAATAAGTAATTATTTCATTGGTTGTGTTTGTTTGTGTGTGTTTGAGTTCCTGTGTTCAATCCCTGCATTTGCCAAGAAAGTTCATCCAGATTTTCCAGTGTGGTTCCCCCTCCTCAGCTCAGTGACGCAGGACGAAAAGCTCAACAAGGTCAGCTGTCTAAGTCGTTCCGAATGTTATGAAAAACTAACGTCCCGTGTACACATTGGCATGCACGTAAAAGATCTGACAATTGGAATTCGACATATGAGTAGGCTGTCATGCTGATGCAAGGCACACTGTATGGTGTATGCCCGCGTTCAATAACCGTATTCGCATAATAACTTTTTTTTTATGGAGCTTATGATCAATTATGGCTGTGCTTTGACAAATGTTTGGGGCCTTTTTAGGTTCTATACATATGCAAAGGCCAGTGACAGTATTTCTAAATATTTTGTGGCGCCTCTTTTTCCCCCAACTGAATCCACGCAGAGAGATTATCTACCATTAATATTCTCTTTTCACCATTTAAAAGTTAAGAGCTATTTGGTGTAGATTAATCTGTACATAATTTACAATGTCAAAACATTCTAATGACAATCTGCAGCTTTAACACCCATGAACATTGACAGTATTTCTAAATATTTTGTGGCGCCTCTTTCTCCCCCAACTGAATCCACGCAGAGAGATTATCTACCATTAATATTCTCTTTTCACCATTTAAAAGTTAAGAGCTATTTGGTGTAGATTAATCTGTACATAATTTACAATGTCAAAACATTCTAATGACAATCTGCAGCTTTAACACCCATGAACATTTTGGTTGGATCAGAGACACAGGAGAAAATTCAGGTAGAAAAATTTCCAGTATTATTCGGGAACCCCAGTTAACCCTCGATAATAGCTATTCCATGTCAGTGGTGCAGTATAGAGGGTCTGGTAAGAAACAACAACTTGTTGTTCAGTTGGTACAAAAACCGCACGCATGTCAGACCACTTTTGTGCCGCTGTCCAAATAAAATTTCGCGCATATCAGTAGAAATGGAGAAAATTTTGAGAGCAGAACACAAGTTCATAGGACAACATTTTTCCAGTCTTTTTAGTAAAAAGATTTGGTCAAAAGACATACAATTTTGCAAGTCGAGCTTTAATAAATATAAGCATTAAAAATGTAAGGACATAGTATGCAGATGTACTTTTTAAAAAATGCCAAAGAAATATATTGCACGTTTTATCTTCAGCTTTAAAGTGTCAATAGTTTGTTCTTTTTTAACTTCAATAACAAGAGTAACCAACAATATGGAGGATTTCCACCATAATAGTATTAAGCCATTGGTTTGTGAAATGTTTCTTAATAAAGCTTCAATTCAACAACAAAACTATTAGGCTTCATCGACCTCTCCCTCATCTTCATCAAATTCACCCTCCTCTTCAGCTGTAGCATCTTGGTATTGTTGATATTCAGATACCAGATCATTCATGTTGGATTCAGCTTCTGTAAATTCCATCTCATCCATACCTTCACCAGTATACCAATGGAGGAAAGCCTTTCTTCTGAACATAGCAGTAAATTGTTCCGATATTCTCTTAAACAGCTCTTGAATGGCTGTACTGTTACCAATGAAGGTTGCAGACATTTTAAGACCTCTTGGTGGAATGTCACAAACGGCAGTCTTTACGTTGTTGGGGATCCATTCAACAAAGTAACTGCTGTTTTTATTCTGAACATTCAGCATCTGCTCATCCACTTCCTTCATGGACATACGACCTCGGAACATAGCAGCAACTGTCAAATATCTTCCATGACGTGGATCGCAGGCCGCCATCATATTCTTGGAATCAAACATTTGTTGAGTAAGTTCAGGTACTGTAAGAGCTCGGTATTGTTGACTACCTCGAGATGTGAGAGGGGCAAAACCAGGCATAAAGAAATGTAAACGAGGGAAGGGTACCATGTTGACAGCTAGTTTACGTAGATCAGCATTAAGTTGACCAGGGAATCTAAGACAAGTTGTTACACCAGACATGGTAGCCGACACCAAATGATTCAAGTCACCATAAGTTGGTGTAGTAAGTTTTAAGGTACGGAAACAGATATCATATAAAGCTTCGTTGTCAATACAGTAAGTTTCATCTGTGTTTTCTACAAGTTGATGTACTGATAGAGTAGCATTGTATGGTTCTACAACTGTATCAGATACCTGGAATTATACAAAGATTAAAACAAATTAAATGTGAACTGACTTAACAAACTGGTAATGTAGAATTACTAACTAATGGAAAACTATAGTTGATACAAGTATGACATTCAGAAATGATAGTAAAGTACGCATTTATCATTCAAACAGGCATTAGGTTAATTTCAGAAGATATAAAGTCAAAAGTTACTGTTGCAAAAATCTTATTCTTTCAAAACTCTTTAGAATCTACTTACTTTTGGGGATGGTACAACAGAGAATGTGTTCATGATTCTATCTGGATATTCTTCTCTGATCTTACTGATGAGAAGAGTTCCCATTCCGGAACCTGTTCCACCACCAAGGGAATGGGTAAGCTGGAAGCCTTGAAGACAATCACAATTTTCAGCCTCTTTTCGCACAACATCTAAGACTGAGTCAACTAATTCTGCTCCTTCTGTGTAGTGACCTTTGGCCCAGTTATTTCCAGCTCCACTCTGTCCAAAGACAAAGTTATCTGGACGAAAGATTTGGCCAAAAGGCCCAGACCTTACAGAGTCCATGGTACCTGGTTCAAGATCAACCAACACAGCTCGGGGTACATATTTACCTCCTAAAAAATCAAAAATGAGGTGATTTTAAAGTTAAAATTACTACATGTATCTAACAATAATGACTACTGCATATGGCTACAGATATACATTTATTTGAGAAATGAGATTGTTTGGTATTCAATTTTCTAAGCACCCGTTAAATCCTTTAACTGGGAACAAATATGGTGCCAAATAATATGGAATAAATACAAGGTTGTTATGCATGAAAAAGCATTGGGTATCCTAGTCAATTTAATTTTGAATATAAATAAGACTTCATTTAATTGTTGACAGTAAACAAGTAAACTTACTACACCTATACAAGAGAGAGAGAGAGAGAAACGGGGTTTAATGTCCACTCGACACAAACTAGGTCATTTTGGGACTAACATATGGTTTCAATTTTATTTGAATAATTCGCTTGCGCATAGGGGTCTTTAGCAGTGGGAGGAAACCGGAGTGCCCGGAGGAAACCCACGAGGTTGAGAAGGCGCCCCTATCTCCATGCCACATACGCTCACACCTATACAAAAGAATGTTTGTCACACTGTTGCTATGCGTCACATCCTGCCACTTACTGGTAATATATCATCAATAGGTTTTTATTTATCTACATTTATAAATATCAATACAAACCTGTAGCTTCATTGTAGTAGACATTGATTCTTTCCAATTGGAGATCGGAATCACCATGGTAGGTTCCTGTTGGGTCGATACCATGTTCATCAGAAATAACTTCCCAGAACTGTTCAAACAAAACATTAATAACATGCTTTATATGCACCTAACAAATGTTAATCTAGAAAATCAATTCTATTAAATTAATTCAAGATAAAGTTTTGAGACCTTTGTCAAAACAATTTACTTTGTATGTTATATTCATTTTGTATGTTAAATTCATTTGCACAAGAAACTTTTAATGCTTTTTATATAAAGCAAAAACCCTGAACAGTAAATCAAAATATGATTTTATGAAAACAAATAAGTTTTACCTACCTTTGCTCCAATTTGGTTGCCACATTGGCCAGCTTGCATATGAACAATTTCACGCATGATTCCTGGGTAAGAAAGTCACTAAACAGTGAAACTTAGTTAACTCTGATGAACGTACCAATTGAGGCCTTGGTACGACTTGTTGCTAAGAAACAATATAATAAACACTTGAATTAGTTGATCTGTGATGTAAACAAGATGTCAGTTTGTTAATTAGCAACAGTATGGAATAGACATTAGAAAATCACAGATTAGTCATGCTAGTCAAGTGCTGTGAACACTTTGTCCGAAAAACAAAAAACAAAGAGACATCACCAATCCAAGTTATATTTTATTTCCATTTTATTCCATTAACAAATATATTTTGCCATTTGAAGATAAAAATGTTTGATACATAATTTATTACATATCAAGAGAAAACGAGAGCACCTCTAACATGGAAGCTTATAAATAAATTATGCCCGATATATACATAAAGTGAGCTTATGAATAAAATCATTTCCTAAGAGACAGTTGGAATTCATAACATTAGTTATCTCCATCCCTGTTATTGATTATGATTGGGGCCTCCACTAGAGTCCTGGTTATGGCAGACGTTAACAGATTAAGGTCTACTTCCTGCGAATGAGTCCCCAGTGAGTCATCATTATATATTGTCAGACAATGCCATAGATTCTAAATTAAAGCAGGCACAATGTAGAAACTACATGTACATCAATAGCCAATCAAGCAATATCTATGTTCATTTCACAGGTTCAATTATAGTCTTCTCTGGTGGTCACAGAAGAGCAATAAATACGTCAAGATTTCGGTCTTTCATCTTAAAAATAGCCTCAGGACATGTACAGAAACAAGTGAGACTTGGTATACAATACATTTTTCATCCAAAATCCGTAAAGTAAAAAATAACAGCGTGTCTGGGTAATTAAAAAGTTGTTTCAGAAAATAAATATAAAACCAATTGTATCAAATATAACACAAACATTCATTTGAAATCAAAAAGGTTTAACATATGCAAGATTAATTGCTGCCACATTTACGGATATACATGAATAATTTCATTTGTATAGTATAACTATCTTATGTCACTGCTTTGGTTGGTTTTAAATAAACAAGACTACTGTAATATTGTGTATTAGGTGTATTAATATAATACAGAGATTTTTGAATGCAACTAAAATTTACTTTTTGTATTAAATGTCTATATTCCAAAATTTCTTTTACTATTACAAATACTTAATACATTCTATATTTAGGGTATGGAGGTTAAACCATAGATTCATAGAAATCTATATTATTATTATTTCTCTGATAAAACCAATACTCTGACGTGCAATTATCATTAACTCCTTCATGCATATATTCAATAACTCCCGGAAGAATAACTTTTAAGCAAACTTGTCGGTATAACTGGTATGAGTTATAGGGAATTAAAACAACATTTACAGATATTGTTGTCCTGTACGTGTGCTTTGCCGATATACATGTAATAGTCATCGGGGTTAGCATTATAATTCAAATTTTACCGCTAAAAAGGCGCATCAATTTGAATAATTTGTATTAGGAAATTTAATAAACGCACCGGTAAGCCTTCTTGAATGAGAATAAAAAAGATCCAACATATTCGCCAAATAAAATACTATAAAATGGAGATATAGTAATGTATCTTTTTACGCACTCAACGCAGATAGGCTAATGAACAGAGCGAGAGTATTAGTCATCCGTCTGCCCTGTAATAGGTTGTTGAATGAAAGGCTTGGCTCGTGTGCTGCTTTATTTAGAGAGAATAAAACACGAATATTTCAACTTCATTGTCCGAAAATTACGCTAAAAAATACAGATCTAACTTCAATTTCGTCAAAAAATTGCCACAAATAAAACAATAAGAAACAAATAAGTTAAAATTCATAAAATAAGCTAATTCTCACCAAAGTGGACGATGTCTTCTTACTACCAGCCTCGCTGCAAAGAGAATGTGTCTTGAGCTGATGCGGGAATGAGTTGGAGAGGGATGATGTCATTTGCGAGTGAACGTATTCATACGCTGAAGCTAGTCCATTAAGTTTTGACAATGGGATAGAAACTACAACAATAAATAGGAGTTAAACTGAATAAAAATCAACAACCAATACATTGTAAGTTTAACTGTTTCGAGATACTTGACAAGTGCTTGACCGTTATCAGATAATTAGGCCGTCTGGGTGCAGGTTAGCGGAATAAGAAAACGATGCTACAAGGCTATACATATTATAATGAAGTTATTCTCGAATCCGTTAACAAGTTCGTGACCTGTTTTATTTTGCGGTTGTGGATTTGGAGTTTGCGGCTAGCTTCCCCAACCCGGCGTAATAAATATGCTAGAAATAGTTCATTTATACATATCGGTAAATGTGATTTAAAAATGCGGTTGCGTGTTGTTCTCATAGTCATAGATAATAAACGGCCCACTGTGATTTCTGTTCCACAGCGCTAGCCTATAAGAAAGAAGGGTTTAAAAAATCATTTTACCGACAAAAATAAAAGTTTTGAAAACTAGATTTGGGATTTTTCGAACTGTATAAATAGGACTCTGAAAGATATTATTCAGCCATGTGAATTAGTTTCCATGATTAAAGAACTCTTACGATGAGAAAGTCCCATTTTGGTAGGTAATCGTATGTGGTCGTAACAGCGATGCCAGTGCATTTAATTGTAAAAAACCAAAACATAATTTTAATTATACTCTTTGATTGACAGAAATATGGATGCCTCTTCTGTCGGCCTGCTGCAACCATTCCTGCACGCTCTCAGAAACATCATTGTTAAAATAATCAAGAATTGTTTAGGAAAATTATTAGCCTACGAGAATTAAAAATTGGATCAAATAATAAATGAACCAATGGGTTATTGCTAATAATTAAACGAATGAGGATGATATATAACGACTTGTCTGCGATATCACTTCGGTGGAAGCGGACGTTGAATAAAGCTATTTCACATACATAAATAGATTATATTCGAAACAGTTCGAGAGGAGTTATAATGGGGAATACAACTGCCATGGGTGTCGTTGCATTAAAGCTGGCGACCCCTCCCTCACATACGATAAGAAAAAATAACCAGCCTAGCTATGTTTATTGCATCAATACGTCCGAAGGACAGCAGACATATTGTGTCTATAACACTGAGCAGCCCGAGAAAATTTTGAAAAATTTCAGATATGTAACCGAAGGAAATTTTGTTCTTAGACCAACACACTCACAACAGAATAAGAGTGAAACACAACATTTTTTCAGACATAATAAGTTGACAAGGTTATTTAATACTTAAGTTTTGCGCGAGTAGCTTGACGTATGCAGAGGGCACTTATTTTGATACCGAATGCTCTTATTTTGCGACTGACTGACTATTTTTCTTCCTGGGGGGGGGGGGGGGGTACCACCCACGCCCCAACCCCATTTACGCCCCTAGTTATACTTATATTTAGTTTTCGCCCGATAGTAACGAATGATGCAACACGGCATCCAAGTTAGCTCCTGTTTGGTTATCCGAACGCTTATACTGGGCTATAGTTTTCTTTTTAGAGCGCAAACATGCAAAAATATATACTCTGTATATGCAATTCTAAATGTTTTTTGTGCGAATTCACGCTTTTAGTTCTGGGTGAGTCCATGACACTGACATTATAAGACTTGATAATCAACAACATAGAGGCTATGACTCAGTCATCAGGATAAACAAGTTGTCGTTTGTTCAACACAACGACCATGCCCTATTCAAATGTCACCTTCTTATTTGGTACATGATTATAAAGCTGTGATAACATGCAGTGACCTATGATCGACGTGTTTCCGCGTGGACTGAATATTTGTCTTGACCATATATATATATAATAATACCAAATATTATTATATAGAATATATGTAAAATCTCAACATGAAATTATTCTAAACCACGTATCAATTCTCATTTGACTATTCGATTCTATTTTTTTTTCTTCTTTTACTCCCAAAATTGCATTTTGCCTTATTACTATTTGTATGTTCCGTATTCCAAGCCAATCTATTCAACAACATTTGCTTTCTTTAAAAAACATATATGCTATTATTAATCACCGCGATAAACGACATGACAGTCTTCAGATTAAAAACAGCAAGTATTTTGTACTGTTGTGTCTTTAAAACAGGGGCCTGTCATGGTGATGGTCATTTGGGGGTGAGTACGCGGACATTGTGGCGCAAAAATACGCCTCAATTCCGGGATCCCGGGTGAAAAGAAACTCTTGTCTTGGACATGCACGCCCCTTTTCCGGTAAAAAAAATTGGAAGTTGGAAAGTTGAATTGAAAATGAGAGCCGTGGAAAATGAGAATGATTGTTTCATTAGAAATTGACCAATTAGAAAATACAATAACTTTTCAAGTTCAACTTTTTTTTTCTTTTTTATTTTTGCATATTAAGAAGAGTACACAAAACATGCACATATCGGTACACGTACACCAATATGCATGCATATAAAAAAATATTTGGTACGAAAAAATCACGGTAACTCTGAAAACAATACTATACAGTATATACTAGAATGACTTTCACTCTCCACACCAATAACAACGCCAACGCTACACTATACGTCACATGCCTGCTTTGATTGATATGGTACTTTGTCAAGAAGGCTAGGCGTTTGATTTGTTTAGCGTTGAGGGTCGTGCATCAACATATTGTTGCCGTCCTCTAAGTATAAGGAATAAGTATACCAAGATAATCCATTCAGAATTGTGGCTTTCACTTGGCGTGGCTCTGTCCCTGGGGGTCGGGGCATTCACCAAAATCAATAGTGGACGCCCGCGGGCTATATGGAATACATATGCCAAGTACCAAGCTGATTCATTCAGAATTGCAGCCTGTAAACGACAAACTCAAAATTGGGCGTGGCTATGAGGAATACATATCTGAAGAATCGTGGCCTGTAGGAAACACACACAGACACGAAGTAAAATGGGTATGGATCTGCCCCTGGGGATTGGGAATCACCAAAAAACAATAGGGGTCACCATTAGGGTATAAGTAATAGGTATGCAAAGTTTTAAAAGGATCTGTTAAGTATTGCATCCTGTAGGCGAACACAAGACACACAAACATTGGGCGTGGCTCTGTCCCAAGGGGTCCGGCATGCACCAAAAATAATAGTGGTCAGTCTTAGGGTATAAGGAATAAGTATAAAAAAGTTTTCAAGACGATCGATTAAAAATTGTGGCCTGTAGGTGACACATAGACACACAAAAAGAAAATGGGCGTGGCACTGTCCCTGGGGGTTGGACATGCATCCCAAAAATAGGGATCTTCCTTAAGGTACAACGAATAAGTACGCAAAGTTTCAAGATGATACGCTAAGAAATGCAGCATGTAGACGACAAACAAACAAATACAAGAAACGAAATGGACGTGGCTCTGTCCCAGGGGGTCGGGCATGCACCCAAAACGATAGGATCATCCTTAGGGGTATAAGGAATAAGTATTTTAAGTTTCAAGATGATCGATTAAGAATTGTGGCCTGTAGGGGACACACAGACACACAAAAAGAAAATGGGCGTCGCTCTGCCACTGGGGGTTGGGCATACACCCCAATGATAGGGATGTTCCTTAGGATACAAAGAATAAGTATTCGAAGTTTCAAGATGATCCGTTAAGAAATGTGGCTTGTAGACGACAAACAAATAAATACAAGGAATGGGCTGGCTCTGCCCCATGGGGTCGAGCATGTACCAGAAACAATAGGGATCATCCTTAGGGTATACGGAATAAGTATAGAAAATTTCAAGACGATAAGTAAAAAATTGCGCCATGTAGGCAACATACAAATACCCAAAAAGAAAATGGGTGTGGCTCTGCCCCTGGGGGCTAGGCATGCACCAAAAACAATAGATCCTAGGGGTATAAGGAATAAATATGCAAAGTTTGAATTGGGTTTGTTAAGAAATGTGACCTGTAGAGGACAAACAAATAAATACAAGGAATGGGCGTGGCTCTGTCCCTGGGGGTCGGGCACGCACCAAAAACAATAGGGATCATCCTTTGGGTATAAAGAATAAGTACAGCAAGAATTGCGCCCTGTAGGCGACCCACAGACACACACACCCTCACACACAGACAGAGGCGAAGGCATTGGTGGACGTATATAAAACTGATTGTATTTAATCCACATTAAAATGTGGTATTAATTGGGGTTTGGGGTTTTTTAGTGTGAGGCAATGACAACATTCACCATTTGACAAGAAAATAAAAGTATTAAATTATCGGAAACAAGGGGTCTTGTGCCGCCTCGGATCGCCCCCTCCTCGCCTTCTAATATTTTGTTGGTTACACTTAGTGGCAAAACTATTCTGCACTCGATGTAAGTGTAACCTTTTTTGTTGATGATATTGTGTTGATCATTCTAGTAACAAGGACAGCTGCGTAGTCGTTCGGATGGGACGAAAAACCGAGGTCCCGTGTACTCATTGGCGTGCATGTAAAAGGTCCCTTGGCAGTTGGAATTCGATATAAGAGTAGGCCGTAGCGCCGCTGCCCGGGCAAAATTTCCCTCATAGCACACTGTATGGCGTATGCCCGTCTTCAATTAGCCCAGGTCAGGTGCAGAAGAGTAGGACGTTAAACCCCATTTCATTTCACTTCATTTCATTCTAGTAATCTTAGATCTGAAAACAAATCTCCGAACTATACCTACCCGATCAAAAGACGATTCTACGTGCAAATGACAAATAAGTTATTTTCATATTTTAATGGTTTCAAAAATAGCCTACCCGGATCCATTCACTTGATTTGATATTTGTTTTGGGGTTTTTTTGGCAATATCTTTTTTCTGTC
This sequence comes from Patella ulyssiponensis, assembly GCA_963678685.1. NCBI lineage: Eukaryota > Metazoa > Mollusca > Gastropoda > Patellidae > Patella > Patella ulyssiponensis. Next base: position 57,543,013 of record OY783229.1, read on the forward strand.
TTGTACGCAGGTTTATCTTGTAGATTTTTGTTTTGCGTGTTGTGTTTTGCAAGATATTTCTTATCCCCACTGTTATTACCTCAAATATTATTTTTTTTACTTTGATTATTTTGTCTAGATTACCGTGCGACGTATGGGGGTTTAAAAGTCGATGTCGGCTTTTTAAAAGGCGACGTGCAACGCGGGAAGTGGCCGAAATAGAACACCATAGTCATAGACTCGAGTGTCCAGATGTTATTGAATCAGATTAGGCTCAGTTGTCAAAAATACAGTGTTCTGGGAGCAATGAATGTTGTGACAAAAACCAACAAATTATCACGAACATAAGAAATGGCACTGATAAAGAGAGCTTCATCTTTATCGGCACAATTAGTACGGACAGCTTACATCAGCTGTATCAGAAATTTGTCTGATGTCAGCGAAGTTAGTACTGAACGGTAGGATATAATAAATTAAAAGTGCCTTACTTCAATGAGTTTCAACTTTGACCTATCTTAACTATCTATTATGTTACTGTACCCTGTAGCACGCTCACACTGTACTGCAGGCGTTTCTCGACCCTGACCCTCCACTTCTCGAACGAACTCACATTTATCTAGATATACCTTTCGTTTTTGTTAATGACTTTAGTTACGAATTGTATCGACTTCGCTTTAAGAAGCAGCAGAAGCAGAGCCCATACACATATTACAATTCGTTAGGCCCTACTGCTATAATTAAAGTAACTAGATAGATCAGATACCTTATTATAGCTTCGCTCTCGGAAACGAGAGAGGGGGGGGGGAGAGAAATGGGGTTTAAAGCTGCAATTTCATATTTTTAAGTTATATTTTTAAAATTATATTAAAATAAAGCCTTAAAATAGATGGTATCTATAAACAGTCCTACCTTAATTATTAAAGTTACATTATGGGAGATAAGATAAAGAGATGGCAGTTCTCACTATGTAGTTAAAAACTAGATCTAAGATAGTGTAAAGGTAATTTGCTGAAAATTTCAGTCAAATTGATCCATTATTAGACGAGAAAAAAGCGTTCGAAATATTCACATAGCCTCGGTCATCATTACTCAAATCATTAATATAAACAGCATAGTCTCGATTATCCACTTGATTGATTTAATTATCAACGGCCATTAAGCGGCATATAGGATATTAATCCGCCAACATCGAAGGCTAGCCTTGATATCAAGAGTTTATTATGGTCTGGATATGTTAATTAATGTCTAATTGATTATTTAGATAACATTTCAGGCCCAAAGAAAGACCTAGTTGTAATAAGCAGATTTTGCTCTTGCATAATGCTATTTTAAGGAATATAATCCTATAATTCACTATTGCCAGTTGTAGAGCAGGAGCCCATGGGGTTAACCTAGCTAACAATTGTACCAATTTTTTACCTTTATTGTATCAATGCATGTATATCTGGTATCATAAAAATGTAAGTCTGCCAGGTTTCTGGTGGTGGGTGTGGTATTCCAGGCCCAAAATGCGATACCTCTCAACTAGTCTAGATTAGCTCAAAAGTGTGCTACATGAAATTCACACAGCAGTGTACCGTACATTACATCTTCAGGTATCACTTTAAAACACTCTGACAGACAATTCTAGTGGTGGGGTACCCCTGACAGAGCTATGTAATTACCAGACATTTGTTGTATTAGAGTATCCCTGACGAGAGTTATCTAATTTCCAGTCAACAGCTAGGCTGGATTAGCTGAAATCTGTACCAACTAAAACAACTTTGGCGTTGTTCAGTACCACCACAGGAGTCCTGAATGACCACTGCCAGACAGTTTGTGCGGTGGGTTATGATACCAGACATACATGCATCGATAACATGAAGAAGAAAATTGGTACAATTTTCAGCTAGACTGACCCCCTGGGCTCCCGGTCTATTGAGAAATTGGCAAAAATATCATTTTCAACTTAAATTCAAACGCTTGAAAATTGCTATTGCTTGGGGGGGGGGGGGGAGGAATGGAAAAACAAGGGAGGTAATTGTGTTATTATTTACGATGTGAAAGATTTTTAAGTGCGGAAAACAATACCTATGATTGTATAATAGTGAGTTGACAACCTATTGAGCAAAAGACATAGAAAAAAATATGTTTTGACTTTCTTAGAAAATATGAAATTCCCGCTTTAATGTCCACTCGACACAAACTAGGTCATTTCGGGACTAACATATAGTTCAAATCTATTTCAATAATTCGCTTGTGCGTAGGGGTCTTTAGCAGTGGGAGGAAACCGGATGACCCAGAGAAAACCTACGAGGTTGGACAGGCGACCCTACTCCTTGTCACGTACGGGGGGTTGGGATGGCCTAGTGGTCTAGAGTGCCGTGCTTCGACCTCTAGCTGGCCGGTCACCTCTGGCTTGCGGCTGTGGTTTCGATCCCTGTTGTGAGCGTATGTGGCATGGAGATGAGGGCGCTTCTCAACCTCGTGGGTTTCCTCCGGGCACTCCGGTTTCCTCCCACTGCTAAAGACCTCTACGCGCAAGCGAATTATTGAAATAAAATTGAAACATATGTTAGTCCCAAAATGACCTAGATCGTGTCGAGTGACGTTAAACCCCATTTCTATCTCTCTCCCTTGTCACGTACAACCGGAGATTCGAAACCACACTAGTTAACTCAATGACAGGTTTTATGTGGGCTTTCTCTGGGTCCTCCGGTTTCCTTCCACTGCTAAAGACCTCTAGTTTGTGTCGAGTGGATGTAAAACCCATTTCTCTCTCTCTCTCCAAAACGACTTGATCTGTGAGGTGCCTTATCCCGGAGGGGCATCCATAATGTGATGTGCCTTATAGCAACAATAATATATGATTGTCAGGCCGCACATAATGCATAATGCCGAATAAGATTGGTTGGAAGCCCACGATAACAGGGCGCACCAAAACGGTATGATTGGTAAGAGGTCTCATCGCCGAGGGGCGCCCATATTGCCGAAATTGGTGGACCGCTCATGACGAGATTTTAGGCGTCCATGATGCTGAGTGACATTGGTTAGGAGCACACAAATGAATTTGACGCCCAAAACGGTCTGACAATCTTTAAAATTCAAACAAATCGCACTCTAACCCTGACTCAGAACTAATGTCTTCCAACAATTGGATTACAAAGCATCCATCAAAACAAGTGTAAACAAACTTTTAAACAACGGATCAATTAAAAAATTGACCATGCATACAGTCATAAAAGGAATCAAAACGAGACACAAATATATTTGGGGAAACCCGCTTGAAAGTCAGTTTCCAAATCCACCATTATTTCAACTCATCATAGTCATACATGTATATATCATAATAATTTATATCAATATTTGTTAATGTACCATTTTTTATGCCAAATAGTCATATTTCTAATTTAAAGACTTAGAGTTTTTGTTTCAAAAACGCCTCCAAAAAAAGTAATTTTCGTGACACTCTAGGAGAAATTAAAGTTCTCATCTGATTGGCTTGACATTCATATTCAGTATTTAAGGTCATGAGATTTTATGCCAGAGTTATGTTCTTTAATCACTTTGAATATTCTTGAGGCAAACTGTTTCACACAGAAATTGCGAAAGTCTTCTGGTAACTCTGTATAAGCTGACTGCCTTCTAATGTGTCGCCACATTATATTGAAGAAGTGTCTATCATTGGCCCAATGGCGTGAGCACATAATAAGATGTTGTTGGCAGAATGGTGCCTTTTGCCGATTTTATATACCCATTTACACTAAATAAGAAATATTTTTTATTTAGATATACTTCAAACACTGTATTTATTTTTCTAATACTTCAAAAAAATGTTCTAGATTTAACTTGCAGAAGGAAAAAAATAAATATTTTTTGAGCTCATCAAGACGCACCGATGTCATCCGTGCTCAGGCGCGGATACAGAGGGGGGCGCACCCGGCGCACGCCCCCTCTATTTTTTTTGCGGTGGCGAACAATTTTTAGCTCCATACATTCTCACGGGAAAGGAGAACAAAAACAGTTTAGGTTGGAAATCGTAATTTGCAGTACTAGTATGAAATTAGTCCTTTCTGAAAATCCTGTATCCGCCCCTGCTGCTGATCAGTGCATTCTTGAGGATGCTCTAGATCAGGAGACCGAAGTTGTCATCCGATTGACATTAAATTTATAGGCAGTGTTTAAGGTCTAGAGATAAAGAATCGTATTTTGATTACTTGAACAGCCAAATTCTAATTTTTTTCAAATAATTTCTTAATGGATTGTAACTCAAATTTTTAGTCTAGTAAATGCTTTCATTACCAACAAAAGAAAAAAAAATGTAATAACCCTTGTGGACTGCTTGGATGACTTACCTGCTGTTGGTGTATGTTTTTTTACCTGACACACTATCTTTTATTTTTTGCCAACTAGGGCAATAGTTCATGTTGTGGTCAAACTACTGTAGGGATTAAGATTAAAGCATGTGTAATAAGGTCTTGGATTAAAGTAATTAGTATATTATGCACTGTTAGGTTATGTTATTGAATTATACATACAGTATTTGGACAGTTTATGAAAGGCAGTGGTTTCAAGTTCAATATTGATAGTGGATAGAACTGATAATTCGCATGTAGAGAGGACTTATAACAGTTAACCTTGAGTCAGCTGTTAAGACATGTGCAAAGATTGGACAAAGATAAACAGTGTCAACTCAGCATACAGATAAAATTACACAAATTAAAGATTCATATAGAGCACAAAAGTTGTGGAGTAAACCCATTTTCATTGTAATTAATTTGGCTTCAATAATTTGATTGCTAATTAAGCCATAACATTTTCATAAATAGAAAGGATGTTTCCAAAAAAACGTTTACCGGTAATGCAAATTTTAAGGACGTTTTATAGATCATTACATGACGAACCAGGAGTATATAGTAGGCAAGTTGAAAATAACTTCTTCTTTTTTTTGAAAAAAAAAAAGCTGGAAACATCACGAGAAAAAAAGATTGTTTAATGTGTTCATGTGGAATAATCATGGACATAATTTATATTCGCCAACATTGAAATATGGTCAGTTACAGAGTATTGTTGTTGTACCTGTCTATTGGTCTGGCAAATTCTGGACGCTCTAATGGCTAAAGTTCATATCCAATTGACCTAGAATTTATACACAGTATTTAAGGTCATGGCACGAAGATGCCTATTTAATTTCAACATTTCCAATAATTACTACCAAAGTTATGGTCCTTTACCACATTGAAAAATCTTGTGGATGCTCTCTACAGACCAAAGTTATCATTTCATTGACTTTAAATTTGTACACAGTGTTTAAGGTCTTGATACAAACAGGATAACTTGAACAGCTTAACCTATTATATTAAATATTTTGTATACTAAACGTACGGAGCAGAACTACAAGCCAAACAAATTCCAGTGATTTCTTACTCTTAAACAGATTTTAGTGTATTGTAAATGTTGCATTACCGACAAAAACAAAAATGTTGACTGCCCAGATGACTTGGCGGCTGTGGTTGTATGTTTCGTTGCCTGGCAGCCTGCTTTCAAATGGAACTTTCAAATCAAGTAAAGGCACATGCTATGTCTCAACAGTGACCCTTAAACAATGAAATTTATAGGTAGTAATTATGTTCATGAGACAAAAAAAAAGACCAATTTTATAATCATATTACTGGTACACATGTTTTTTTCTGGAAATAATTTGAAGTCTATATTAGATTTTATTTGGTCCTAATTACTTTGTGGGTTGTTGCTCTTGATCAGTTTATAATGTTTGGTAATTATCCTATACAATGTATATGTTTTGTTGCCGGACAATCTAACTCCAAATAATTATTATATAAAATATACACAGACTCTCACCTTCATAACCTCATAAATATCATTTTTGATCTGTCTATTCTATTCCTCTGTCTCTGTCATACTTACATTGTTATTTCTATTCAACTACAGCTGTTCACATACAGATGGATTTTTATAACCATATTATATAACGGGTCATGATATTTAAGCTTAGCTTTTATTCCCTTTTGCTATAATATAGTAATTTGTCATGCTTTTAATTAATTAACTTCATTTATTAGATCTATAACAAACATCTACTTGTCACGTAATAAACTAATTCTTTTTATACACTTTATTTTTCAGTCTCCAAATTATCTCAATGAACACTCTCTCAAAACATGCAGATGAGTTTCAAAGAAGGTATATTTTTTCAAACCAACCAGTTAACCTCCATAGGACTGAACAACTAGGCAGCGATTGTTGAAATAACTAACAATTGGTATATTGTTTTGGATATGGCTTTGTCATGGGATTAGTAAATGCCATATGATACAAACTAAATTATGATTGGCAAAGCAAGTTGTAATATCTTAACTTAGTGGAAGTTGAATATGCACAAGTTCCGCAATGCCAGTTGTTTAAGTGTTTTAACTATTGCTAGTCGTAATGTTCTACATATATTGAATTGGGCTTTTGAAGGCTTCAACAGTTATTGACAGTGGTTCCAAGACCTTGACATGTCTACTCAAATCACACACACACTGCCAAAATATTAAGTAATTGCCTTTATTTATTTGTAATTGATTGAATGAATTACATCTGAATTTAATAGTAAAAGTTAATATTTTATTTAGGATAGACGGAGGATATTTTTTGATGGGGGTTTTGTGGCACATCAGTTACACCACCCCAACGAAAAAAAGCTCAATTTGACACATTTCATAGAAACAGAATAATAAATGAATATCTTTATACTTTTTTTTAGTAGCCTCTGGGGTCCCCCACTTGGATCGGCCACTGAAAGAGGCTGTCAATATACATGTACAACAATTATAGTACAATCATTTCAAGTTTTGCCGTCCTAACTAGCCATCTGAAAACATTTCTTTTTTTTATTGTTATCCAATGATAAAATGGCTATACCTGTATGTTATACCCCTTTATCCCAATCTGTCTATCTGTTCTCATTTTCTAACAAACCGAAGCCAAAGTGAAAGAATTTTTTTTGCAGGGATGTCTCCATTGCTCTTGTTGAAAAATTAGCCAAACTTGACAAAACAAATGCATGCATAAAAAATATGTTCTTGCAAGCATGACCATGATTGAGTCATCTTAAACATATTTTATTATCTGATAATAGTATTTTTAATGATCATGAATGAACAATCAAAGTGCTTAATAATCCCACAAAAAAATAAATTATTATAGAGTGTCAGTCACTAAGCAGTCTATTACTTGCATTACACATGTATTTTCTCAGCAAAGCTAGCACATTCATGATATTGAAAGCGTAATACCTCATGACAACTACATTAAAGTTTGTAAATTGTCAAAAGGAGTTTCTCTTGAAGTATCTCAAAGTAATAAAATTAGTTTGGGTGAAGATTAATGAAATATCTCAATTAATAGACAAATTATCACATTCGGATCATTTACAATGTGGAAGTGGATGTATATTATCTGCAATGTAACTATTGTAACATAGTTGATGGAAGCAGGATTTCCTATGCAATCACTATAGACTAAGATAGAGTCAATTATGATTTTAGATTGTTTCAACCAAAGCTTTCATTTTCTGATTTGTAGTGGTTTAGAATCACAGAAAGTTCAAGTAAATGATGCAAGAATACATTATGTGAAGTCTGGTGTGGGTAATCATGTGTTATTATTGTTGCCAGGAGCATTAGGTGAGAAATATTCATTATTTATAATTAACTTAATTGGCTGACTGATCATATAACTCAATTATCCTGGAATGTCTGGCGTTTATTCATGCATGTGGCATCAATAAGTGAGTAATTGCCCTTTATTTCAGACAAGCATTAAAACATGCTTCCAACAGATTAGTCTTCAAAAATGACAATGTATATTTCACTGACTCTAAATGGCAAAATCTTATTAGAAATTCACAAAATCAGCTTTTTGCGGGGTTGCTATGGCTGGAGTTGTATTCTTTAACTTGATTGCCGAGGAGATTAAGTGAGTAAGACACTGGCTCGCTAGCCAGGATGTGCAGGTTTCTGCCCCTATGTTGGCCGAGAAACTTTCTAAAGATTTGACGGCAGGGTTTCCTTTTTCCAGTGGTGCAGGACCCAGGGTCTAGTTGCTCAGAAGGGACAAAAACCTGAGGTCCTATGTACACATTGGTGTGCACATTAAAAAAACTTGACATTTGGAATTTGAAATAAAAATGTGGTCAGTCGGTGCAGAAAAGTAGGACGTTAAACTTCATTTCATTCAAATATTTTACAATGACGTTTTTTTTAAAATAAATATTATGATGTATAACAAGTTAAAAACTGAATATCTCACTTAACCAGAGCTAGTCACAAATGTAGATTAAAGTACTGTTGTGTAAAATTGTGCTGTAATTTTATTTCATTCTAGGTTCATCTAAAACTGATTTTGAACCTCAGTTAACTGGTTTCAATAAAGAGAAGTTTTCTTTGATATCATTTGATCCAAGGGGTTATGGTCAAAGTGTTCCACCAGAAAGAGACTGGCCATTAGATTACTTTCGAAGAGATGCTGATGATGCTGTGGGATTAATGAAGGTAATTTATTTTTCATTTCATGATTTTTATGCCAATATAATTCATGTAGATGAGTATTTTCCATACAAGTGTCCATTTAAGAATTGATTATAACAGAAACAGTGCACTGGTAATATTTTTATATGCCCACATTTTCATGGACATGCATTATCGTCGCCCGTGTCCGCCCGTTTGTCTGTGTGCCTACACATTTTGCTTGTAGGCTCTCTACAGATCCCAATTTTTATCCAATTTTGACGAAACTTGAAATATAGGTTTACATTTGGGGTCCTTTTGATATTGGCTTGTATCATGGATTATGGCTACTGATTATTCAAAAAATTGTTTTCAGTTTGTGGATACCCTAGAGGTCACAATTTTTATCTGATTCTGATGAGACTTAAAGTGTATGTTTATATCCCAAAGATTTCGGTTCCTTTTGGATATTGATGCATGTCAGACTATAACATCTTGGATTATGGCCCTTTATTTGTACAAAAATCCTAATTATATTATTTGATGTCAAATGACCAACACATAGAGGCACACTTCACAACAATTTTGAACTACTTCAGTCCTTTGTTATAATTAGTAGTAGTATAGTTTTTGTCAAGATAATGTTAAAGACTTTTGGTCTGATAACCTTTCTTCTATTACCTTTCGGGATTCATTGTTAATTTCTGTTGTATAAAACATATTACAGAGATTATCCTATAAGAAGTTCTCTGTTCTGGGTTGGAGTGATGGTGGTATAACTGGATTAATATTGGCAGCTCAGTATCCAGAGTTGGTTCATCGCCTGGTTGTTTGGGGATCAAATGCATATGTGGCACCTACTGATGTGGATTTATTTAAAGGTAATGTGATTTAATGTTAAATATTAGGATTTTCTTTTTTTAAACTCTATAAAGTTGTGTATTTTCAAATTAAAGAACTGAGCACTGGAAATAAGAAAACTTTATTTAGTTTAATTGTTCTGTCTGCTTATTTAGGGTTGTCAAATATTGATACATGGAGTGCCAGAATGCGGGAACCATTTATCGAGGTATATGGTGAAAAATATTTTAGAACTCAGTGGAAGAATTGGATTGAGGCATATTGCAGATATTATTATGAGAGAGATGGTGCGTAGTGTTTTCCTTTTTATTTAAACTGATATTAATGCTGTGCAACTCGGCTTGTTATCCAAAAGTAAAATCCGCCGAAACTTTGTGCAAGACTGGTCTGAAAAGGACACAAGAATTTAATTTGTACAGTGTGATTCTACTGATTCCTAAGATTATATAAAGTATCAAATTCAGATATTTATTAACAGCTCACTTCACTGGTCATTCAATTCCAAAAGGTTTCAAAATAAGCTCGAAATAAGAGTGTGTAATGCAAGTTTCCAAAAATGCAATTCTTTTTAAATTTGTCGTAAATTTGTTGTATCATCTGGAGTTGAGTATAGCTCATTATTCGTAACATACAGTTTATTCTTTTGTGCCCATAATGCAAAATGAAGTTGTGCGACAAGCGTCAGGTTTCGTGGGACCGGGTCACATTTGTTCATATTTAAAAACTATAATTGAATTTCTACAGCTATGTAATATTTATGTTTTTGTAGGTGACATCTGTAAAGATGATTTAAAGAATATCAAATGTCCAACTTTTATCATACATGGTAAAAAAGATCCTCTTGTTATTGATGAACATCCAAATTACTTGCATGAAAAAATAAGCAATTCAAGGTAAATTTTTTATATGTAATGTATGCAAGTTCTAAACCATTCACCTGATGTTTTACTTCAGAATATCTTCACTTCCACCCAATCAGTCCATCAATCTGAAACACAGATCCTATTTCCTTTTGTTTTTTATAGCTCAACAGCTAATTAATTTATACATTCAAAATGTTTGACAAACTGTCAACAGATTGGAGAGAATAATACAGAATTTAACCAAATGGAATTCGACAGGTCCCTTTATATACTTTTTTTGTTCTTAGTGATTATTAATATATTCCTACAGAAATCATCATTACTTTGTTTTGTGTTGGATTTTTCTTTCAGATTACATGTCATGCCAGAAGGAAAACACAACCTACACCTAAGATATGCCAAGGAATTTAATCAACTGGTTCAAACGTTTTTAGACGAAACGTAACTCTGGTGAAAATGGTGCATTGGGACTTAAATTGTTGATGATGAAAATAAAGATTGTAATATATTATGTTTCAGATTTTCTTTTCTTTTTCAGTTTCTGTGTAAGACATTTAATAATACAACATGATTGTAGATGTAGTGTTATTTAATTATATTTACTACATGTAGTATTATCATAATGAATTATTTACATAATGTTTTAGTTAATGGAAATGCTATTGTATGTTTTAGTGATAGTGCCTTACATGGATGATTGTATATATGTTATGTTAATCCATGATTATTGTCCAAATAAACAGGGTTTAATTATTAAACTAATGTTATGTTGTTACCTGCTATCAACAGACTTTCAATAAAAGCTATACATCAATAATGAAGGCAACATCAAGAGCTATTGCAGGTCTTTCTTTAGGCCTTAGATGTTATATACATTATGAATTAGACATTAAATTATTAACATGATAAGGCTAAAAATAAACTTTCGATAGCTTCGCTCAGAATGAAATAATTTGAATGAAATGTTCAATATATTCATTTTGTATCATCTATTTTTGAACTATAGCAAGAACAGCCAGTTCTTTATTTAAATTTTAAACTAGATATTCATGTGTACATGTACATAGTATCTGTATAATATTTTGTACTAATATGGCAAAAGTACAACATTTTGTACTGATATGACTAGGGGTCTGTAAAACTTTGTTCTAAAGTAACCATATATATCTATATGCATGAAGAGCTTTTCCCCCAGAAATGTTGATATTCTTCCAGTAAACAGTTATCACCCACCTCTAACCTGATTACAAAGGCCCAAATTTAGTAAATCTGACACATAGATTGCTCTTATGGTTGGCCAGATGTTTACATAGATGATAATATTCTGCCTTGTGCCATTTTAAATGTAGTTGACAAAGACAAGATTGAAAAAAGTTTCTGTGGGACATGATGTAACAGCATCAGGAAAAAAAAATATTTGAAAGATTTTCTCATTTGATAAAATTTAAGCAATTGTAGACTTCAGGATATAATCGTTCTGTAGTACTAAAAGAGTTAGTTCCCTTTAGAATATATCAATCTTTTCTCAACCAACAAAAATCATTCAGTTTTTATACACCTACATATTGATCCATCCGTCCACAATTTGTATTTATCAGATCATAACTTCATGGATTATGGCCCCTGATTGTACAAAAAATCGTGTTTTTAGCTTGTGCGACAATGGACGCACCTCATCTGCAAATAGTGTAACCATGCTATATTATCAAGGTTGGGGAGCCTCTATAGAGTTAGAGGTCACAATTTTTATCCGATTTTGATGAAAGTTAAATATATCTTTATATCACAAAGATCTTGGTCCCTTTTGATATTTGCACTTTTGAGACCATAACTTTCTGAATTATGGCTCCTGATTGTACGAAAAATCGTTTTTGTTTTTAGCTTGTTCTTATCCATCTCTTGCAAAATGTGGGTGTATCTTGCCTGACAATTGTCGATATTTAAGTCATAGCAAAAAATAAAAATTCTATTGGTTACATTTTAAGCAATAACAGAAGTTTTAAATCTATAAAATTCACATTAGTATACAAAATTTGTTCCTTCATAAAACTTATTATTTCCCAGTTTATTTCACCTTTACTCCGAGTCTATATAATACCAATCTTTTAGAATAGCTAACTGTTCAATTTGTTTATCATTTAACTCATCACAGTCTTGTAGATATTGTAAAATCGTCAAAAAAGCTGTCTTGGGTAAAGTTATTGATGCTGCCTTTGCTTTCATCATTTCCTCAAAAACTTCATCAACTTCACCATTTTCACCTAAAAATATATTTACAATGTTGTAAGTTGCAAAATACTAGTAATTTTTCCACTGATAACACTATCGACTTGGAAGGCTATCCCTTACTTTTATTTGAATACATATGGATATTAAAAACAAAAACATTTATTCTTATTTCAATTACAGTTATATCACCTTTAAGTGTATTTATATAATAGCATTAGACTATCTGATGATAGGTAGGAATGTAAAATGTGAACTTACATAAACTTTGTATATATGACTGTAAAATTAATGTCCTCAGTTTTGTCTTAAGTGGCAGATTGGCACTTAAAATATTTTTAAACACCACAACTTTATTGAAATCCACATTATTTTTCTTAGATACAATGTCATTGATCATCAATGGGATAAATTTGTGAATATTTTCCTGTGATTCTAATAATTCATTGGCTTTATCGAAATGTTCTGTCAGCAGATAACTTTTCCACAAGGCTGCTCCAGGTTCCAGAACCGCTGGATCCATTTCACGACAATCTTCCACAAACTCTTCTATCACATTTATTTTGTGTGGAAAATGTTTAATAACCATAACAGCCAGTAGAGTGAATAAAGTATCTACACTTTGATATCTCCGTGTTCTATGATATAACAAACGTAATACGGACATACCCTCATCAACACGACCACTGTTATAATATGCCTCTTGTAAACAATGGAAGAATTTAGTTTCAGAACACAATTTTTCATCTATCAAGAATTCGTGCAGACTTAACAAACCCTCAACTTCTCCAAGATTGGCAAGTTGTTGTAATAAATTTAGAATTATATTCTCGTGGGGCACAACGCCATTTTTAACCGAAGTTTTTAGTAATGCTACACCCTTTTCTACCTCCCACATATCCATGTGTTTGATTAGTTTTTTCTCAATCGTTTCACGTTTATTATAACTAGCTTGGCATCTTTGAGAAGTAGTGAAATTATGTATACATGTTATATTTAATCTATGTAAGTTCAGCTGATTGCATACATCGCGGCACGGGTTGATCGGTCTGATACAGGTGTTGTACTGACATCTTGGAAATCGACAAATAATATTATTATTCAAATGGCATTTCTTGAAGTTGCCAAGCGTTACTGGAAGTATACAGTTTTTTAATACGACTAACCTGCTACTTTTAAAAAAAGATGACATAGTTATTGTTTGCCACTAAACACCTTTTTGAGACAAAATAGGTAAAAGTCCATCAAACCGTTGTACGAGGGAATCCCCACGTATTGTTGGGAAATACCACCTGGTCTTTATATATCATATCGAGGCTGAAAGGGGATTCCATTTATTGTTAAGGTTAGATCTATTTGATATCGCCAACATTAAAGTTTAAGTTTGATCAAAAGTCACGAGACTTAAACAGGGCGGGCGCTAATCCCAACCCTAACCCTGGACCTAGCCCTAATGCTTACCCTAAACTACAATCTCGCCTTCAGTCACGTGCCATAACCTTATAATTTACATTGTCAAAAGTCCCACTTATTAGGCTATACCATCAGCTGCAATATTATGGTAGCCGTATCGTGCCTTTATTTATACTCAGACTCAGTTGAAAAAGTAATCTAGGTTACGTGAAATCACGTGCGTGTTCTAATTCTAATTCAATTCATTTAAGTATGCGGTAAGGTTTCACCTTTATTTCAATTCAGCTATATACTTCAACAACATCATTATCAATTTGCCTCACAGAGAATTAGGAAAGTCTTTTGATATCTCTGTAAAAGATGAGGGTCTTCAACAAGTGCAATCACATCACGCGGCCTCAATCATTGGCTCAATGGCGCGTGCATTGATTGCATAAGACGTAACTGGTTCCGGCAAAATGGTGTCTTTTACTCATTTCAATATCCAAAGGAAATATTTTTTTAGGAAAGGTATGAATCAATTTGAACTTGGTACGAAACTTCTCGCATTTGCCGATTGACTTCCCCATAATTGCAATCTGTTTCACAGAAAATAATGAAAGTCTTGTAATATTATCTCAATCTTTGGCTCAATTATATAATGGTGCGTGCATTAGAGGACAATATTTGTGTCAGTCATTATCACATATTTATGTGATAGAACTGCTTAAACACATTCCAAATATAATTCTAACACAGAGATCATTGCTACGATAGATGAGTAATAAAGGTTTCATGAATCGGAAGTGACGAACGCCAAAGGAAAACACGAGTAATCCCACTATATAACTGACTGAAGTGACGAGTGAGGGGGCGAGGACTGGGGCCCTGGGCAGTAAGGGATATTGGGGGCACGGGACTGGTAGGTACCAACAGATTTGTGGGGCCCAGAGATCGGTTAAGCCCTAAAATGAATTAAATTACATAACTTAGAGGTTCTAAAAATCTTGACTGACATTCATTGCTGATCGGAGTTTAATGTTTAGAGTCACCTAAAATAATTTCACTAAAATAAAGTAAATGAAAACATCATGAGAAAAAGAGTCTGCTTAAAATACTCAAATTGTCAACGAATTCTAAACGTCAATGAAATCGCTGCCTAAATTGTCCAAGATGCACTGAAATTAATCCTAATTTTAAAAAAATATTCTTGGAGGAAAACACTCCAGGCACTAAAGGGGGCGGAGTACATATTAGTACGATCTGCGGTCAGTACGAACAATTTGAACAAACAACAAAGGGGACCCCGCACAGTTGGTATGCCCCGGGTGCACAAAGATAATCCGGCACTGGTTTACTGACCTCGCTTTTGAGTCTTATCCGAATTTAGGCGTCTTACAACGGCCCTCCGTTCTACACCGATGACAAAACGAAACCTGCTGCCTAGAATTAAATCGCGAGAAAGATTCTCGCTGAGCCAAAGTTCGCGAATACAAAAATTGATACCATCACACGTAAACATGGAGGTTTCTCTACTGAATATTTCAAGGCCAGAAATACCCGGCCAATGATTTAGCGCAAGCAATCCAGTATATACCAAAGATGGCGCAGAATTAAGCCGTGCAACAATGAAGACGGGCATTACATAGATCTCCTATACCCATGCCATGCGGTGTACTTGCAGGAAATCTTTGCCCGGACAGCGGCGTTTCCGCCTGCTTTTCATCGAATTCCATCTGCCAAGGGTCCTTTGACGTGCACAACAACCTGTACACGAGACCTCGGGTTTTCTCCCCATCTGAACAATTAGACACTGTTCCTTACCAGTCCCGCGTCACCGAGAGGCGATAACCCCGCTGGAATGGAACAGAATGTGCTAAAATTTAAAAAGCACGTATTATGATCAATTAAGACACTCGGTAATCGTATTAGAATTGGTGGTGGTCAGGTTTTATCTTGTACAGGACAGACATCCATAAATAATATTTAGCTTTTTATAACGTGTGATATTTATTATTTCAAAAATAATTCTATCTATAAAACTATTAAAACAAATCAAAAAATTATGGTATAAATTAGTTAGCCGTTATCCGAATACGACGTCTCAGTACAATACAAAACCCTATAGCTGATGCCAGGGATAAATAAAAGAATATGCCAAATACAATTAAAACAATTTGCCATGGCTTTAAAGTAGATTTGTCCTTGCCATCATGGCGATCACATTGGCTATTAAAATCTTTCAGTTTAATATTCACAAGTTCTTTAGGGTTACTGCATGTAACCATGTCTATATCTGTAAATTTATCCTCTTTTTCGATTATTGAATTTTTAATTACAGACACCAACCAACCTAATTCACAATCACATTTCCAAGAATTATTTTTCAAGCGGACAGTTTGCATATCTTTAAAAATACTTTTGAGATCCACGGGAATTTTTTCTAAACTGTTATTTTCAATATTTAGTTCATTCAGTAAAACATTATTTTTTAATTCACTGGAAATCGTATGTATTTGATTATTGCTCGCATCCAGAATAACAGTGGTGTAATGTTCGTAACGTCTTATTACCAATTCGGTCAATTCATTGGAGGAAACATTGATTAATAAAGAAGCGTTTTCACATATTGGTACAGTAACTGGGCTCTGTTTTCTGGCATTTCTGCTACAATCTACAGTTAGCTTTTCACTTTTTATTTGACATGTACAATGCTGTGGACAAGTTGTCAGATCACACGATAGAGAAAATTTTAACATAATAAAAAACAAAGGAAACCCAGTCACTGCTATTTGAAACATGAAAATATTTCCAAGGAATCACCTAATCCAGAAAAACGTCTGGAATTTTTATATCGCTACCGAACTTGATCCGTATGTAGTATCCAGGAATCCATATTCTGAAAAATAACCCAACACAAGATGGTTTTAAGAAACGACCATTATTAGAGTTCAATATATCTGACGGTGTTTGTGCAAATTAAATATTGTTACTTTTACATACCCGACATATCAATACATTACATTACTAAATAAGGTGGGTTTATTTATTTGTAATATATATAGCTATGGCTATATTGTGGGCCATAAATCCTTTATAAATCACAAGTGTAAGTTTTGCGTATCATTCATGCATATCAATAACAAGACCACTGTTAATCAGAACCATAGAGTTATATCAGAACCCACTTTCAATAACTTGTATGCGCTGTATAAACATACATTCTACTCGAGGCATTATCTTTCTGTCATAAACATTCAGTGACATGCAATTGAAATTCCTTAAGTATGACAAAATAAATTAGCCACTCACCTAAAAATATCATTTCCAATTTAACTGCACACGTTATTTTGTCGTCTAAACAATGCCTTTTTTTCTGAACTAGTTATCAATAAATAATTCATTTAACCGCGAACACGTCATAATAATTTAAAATGATATGGCTATATTGGTTGATATCAGACATTGTTGTGAAGCATTGACAGTAAAAGAGGGAATCGATACTTCTTAACACTTTGTTTATCCACGCCATGGTTACGAGATGAAAATAATTTTATTACCACCTCCAGCTATAGCGTCTATCCTACTCTATTCCTTATAGATAGGGGAATACCTGGGGCCATTGTATTGCATATTGGAAAATGAGAGATCCTGGTTGTAGGTTTTGGAAATGGGTGTTTGCAGAGAGAATTTCGAAAAGGGAGAGTTCAGGGAGCGGGGCATCCTCCGCACAGGTCTCGTTATGCGGCATTCAACTGCTAGGGAAGACAACTCTGTCTTGGGGATTGGGAGCAGGGTACCTAGATGGGGGGTGCAAAGCTGACCCTGTGAAAAAAATATCGACCATAAAAACAATAGATATACATTGTCCGTCAATTTTACAGCACCCCTGAGAACACTTCCCGTCCCCTCGTTTCTTTGAGCTTGTTACGGTCCAGTGGGTTTGGAGCCATTCTAATGGGGTTTTTTTTTGTTTGTTGATTGTTATTTATTTCAATAATCACGTCATGCCTGCAACTACTCTTGCATTTCAGCCTTTTATTGGCCAGATAACTACTTCATTGTACTTTCAAATTCTTTCAGCACAACTTTTAAACATTAAAGAAATGAATCTGACGTGTTGGTGACCATTTGACTGGTTGCATTTAAATCTGTCCCCAATGTTTGCTCTAAGGTGTTTCTTGGTATTTGTCATCTTGAAGTTCGGGTTGTACAATATTTTATATAAATAAAGTTTATGTCAATCTGGAATAACATTAGCCGTTCGCTAATGGAGCCACAAGGTTTTTTGGGTTTTTTTTTTAAAAAAAAAATCTGTATATGTATCGGTGGGTATACAAGCACAGGGTCCTGCTGGTCATATTGTGCGCCGGAAAAGAGAGCAGCTCTAGTATAGCTCTGAGGGGTGATAATTTCTTTGAAGCTCTCAACAGTGGTGTAATGCGTTGATGTGTCTGTCTAAAGTTGTTTTGTAAAAGAACGATACACAGGGGCAATGATCGTATTTTCCCCTCGACCACTTTATAGAATATCACAAGACGAAGCATGCGTCGGCGTTCTGTGAGCAGAGAAAGTCCTACGTCCCTAAGCATTTTGCTGACACAATCCTCTTCTCTTACAACTCTCCTCTGGACCCATTTGAGTTTTGCAATGTCCTCCTGTATGAATGGGTCCCAGATTGTTGCTCCTTACTCAAGGATGGATCTAGCCAGACACAGATAGGCAGTTGGTCTACATGCATGCTGATGTTTCAGATTCCTGATGATAAAGCCAAGAGAACACTTTGCTTTCTTCACTGTTTTTGTGATGCGAGATGTCCATTTAAGGTCATCAGAAATAGTAATGCCAAGGTACGGAGCTTCCGATGTTTGTTGGGTGTGTCCTTGTATGTTTTGATTTTCTGATACAGAAGACAGTCGTCTGGTAAGTCGTTTATATGACAGTGGGCCAAGAACTGTCCCCTGAGGTACCCCTGATGGTACCGGTGAGCTCTCTATGTGTTCTCCGTTCACAATCACTCTCATGACGCGATTGCAGTAAAATGAAGAAAACCTTTGAAGTATTATCGTTGGTTGTAGTTGAAAAATATAATGTAATGGCAATATCACTATGAAATTATAGTTTATATCCAAGATGATCAAGGACAGTAACTCCAACAGCAATTGGACACATATTACTAAATTTTTCTACGCCGCCACCTAGCCAAAGTTATTTTTAGTCTTTCTCTCCCTTCCCTTTTCCCCCCTTTTGCATGGCGATTTTTGTTGACTTTTGGTGTAGAATCGAAAAAAGGGTTTGAGAATACATTTTCTGTCAGGTTTTGGTGAATATTCATGATTTTTTGGCAGAAGGATACAGAGTTGTGAGGCTGGTTACGTTGAAGGGAGAACCGAAAATTGCTTGTTTAGTTGGCTATACTTCCAGCTTAAGTGTATCTCAAGTTTTTCATGGTGACGAACCTCATACATGCTTTTGGGGAAGAGTTTGCCACATGTTGCTCCATTTGTGGCAGAAAGCGTTCTACCCAACGAATATTTGGTGAAAAGTCACAGTCGATCTAAGAGACGAGAATTAACATTAAAGTCAATGGGGAAATAATTAGTGATCTGTGGCCAATTATCAGAAAGGAGGACGCTAGATCATAGACCGTATTCTATGGCTAGATCGATCGAAGACGGTCATATGACGTCATATGTGGATTGTGGGTTAGGGTAAGGGCTAGGACCAAACTGATCCCGCAGTGAATATTCGCTTGACCGCTACAATCACTGATAAGCATGACATCGACGAGGCTTAATAAGTACGGCATATTAACTTTTTTACTCCGACAAATTAAATTCTCAAACATTTTTTTGAGGTAAAAGAAAAATAAATAAAGACGTATTAAAGTATTTGAAGTTAAAAAATATTTCCTATTTAGTGTAAATGGGTATTAAAATGAGTAAAATGCATCATTTTGCCCGAAGCAGTTACGTAAGTAGCCTAAACATTGCACGAGCCGTTGAGCCAATGGCTGCAGCGCCGTGTGCATTCAACGCGCGTGTTGTTTACACTCATCTGTTATAGAGTTAATTCGTAAGTAATTCTCTGTGAAACAGATTGGGCTAGGACCTGTAGATTTCGTCTGTCTCTAGATGTAAACAGGGCTAGCCCTAACACTAACCCTGGGTCAAGCCTCACCCTTACCCTAACCCCACAATCCACTATATAAAAAATGCGTAGGACCGTCTTCGATCTAGCGTTCTCCTATCTGAAATCGTTGGCTTATAATATGATAACGTTCAGTTCATCTAATTTTGGTGGCAATTTCGTGAACATAAACGTTATCTATGTATAAATATACTAACTAAGTTATTTACAACCGACATTGCGCTGAATAGTGATTCTAATTCGTTCCATCTTATTTATCTATCTTTTTATGGTCTGAAATTTGGCGTCTACCGTTATAACACGTGCTTCCGGTTTAAATTTAACGAAGTAAACACGTTCTTTGAAAGCGAAAAACAAGTTATTTTCAACGAAACCAGCTGATATCTTGATAAAATGTACTTGAAATATTATCTCAACGAAGAAGGTAACAGGGTATATACTATGAAAGTAAGTGTTGATACCCCTAGTTTTGTAACTAATCGTGGTGAGTCGTATATTCACTGGCAATATCATATCATAATCATATGAAGAAAGAATGGCAATGTGATGATCGATGATCATGCATATCATGCATTAGAAATGGTTCCACTACACAGCGACAGTAGTGGCTCAACGTACAGGGTTCCTTTGCGAAAGTGTGTGGCTTATAGCTCCCTTAATTTACACATAAACTATAAACTGACCCAAAACAGTACTGCACATAGTTTAACATATACTAATTACTATTCAAAAAAAGTAGGGGATATTTGATTTTTAAGTGTTATTAAAGTCACCTAATGAAACTGACGAAGAAACAAATGACAAAATAAAATGAAGTTCACATTCATCGATTTATTCCAAATGATCGTTAGACTATTGTGTGAGCCATGGTAAATAATAAACGGATTTCTACGATTATGAACAAACTACTGTACTTTGGTTATTATAAACTTACCTGTGTGTTTGAAACGAGCTCCCGTTAAATAAAATCCATTATACAACTAAATATACCAACGGAAAAAAGGGGTTCTCTCTTGAAAAGTCAATGCTTTTGCTTATATTTTCGTCTGTGTCCATCACAACATTAAACACGTGACGTTATGGGCTAAACCATCATAATTATGTTAAAGGGGGTAATTTTTGACAACCACGTGTGTTGCGGGCTAATCAAAACAGCACACGGCCTTTTCGAGCGTTTGAGTTTGGGCAAGAAAATAGCAACTGGAGACAATGACATTAATTTTGAACCAATTGATGGTCAGTCTACTAAATTTTATTTACCGATTATACGAATACCCGTAAATACATGTATAATATTGCTTTTCATCTCATAATTTCACCCGTGTATATTATATATATTTTTTTAAAACACATTACAGCCCAGTCAATTATAGTCAACTTTGTGGCTAACCTATATAAATAAACACATTTATTTCATAATTTTAATTGATCATATTTCGTATGAAAAATGACCACCGCTTCTTAATTATTTCCATATTTTATATTCACGTTCCGACTGTTCATACCATTAATGTTCCTGATTAAATTAATTTTTTGTTCATCGAAATCGAAACATTCTTGATAAGAACAGTTCGGAATGTCTAAACATCGTTTATCGTCTTCATAAAAATGTATTTAAAACAAAAAAATCACACGTCAGAAGGGCATCGCAGATTGCGTGTATTATTGGGTTTTGTGTGTTAATTATGCAGACCGTGGGGGAAATTCGTGCAAGTTTCGCTGCACTCAATTTAACCATCTGTGCAGCATACAATAACTCATATGACATGGTACCTTTTAAGGCAATAGAATTCAAAGCATTGATTAGCTGGGGCATGATCGCGATCTACGAAATGCCATCGGAAAATTCCACTCTCCGTGGATTTCAAAATAAGTAACAACTGAGAGTACAATCATATGGATAAACTGCCTTGTGAATTTCACGATTATAAAATGCTGAACACACTAGAAATAATATTCAAAGAGAAATAGAAAGACATGGAACTATCTACCGATAATTAAACCGATGCGCGGTATGATTTGGTTGATAATAATTATTGGTATTTATATATATATAAAAACGTTATATACCTATTCAATGATTCAATGGCCTCGGCTTTTAATTTTGCCGAGGCAAATGTAAAATACATCGGAATTTAGGCCTACCTCGGCTACAGCAGATTGCCGAGGTTAATTGACAGGACCGCTTAAGTTCTTCTTCAGGAAATATTAATAAATATTCAAGGATGCGATTCAAGGCCAGTGAAACAAATGTAATTCAAAAGAAAAAATCCCACCAAACTCCCTTACCAAAAAATTAATACAAGCCAGAAACAAAATATTGGACTATGGGCGTATTTATGTTTGTAAACGCCCAAACTCATTACTGGGTCTCGGAGAAATAGCTTATTCATACATGTCGCGTTCGATTACTTGCCCCGTGCTTACTCGGCCAGGATCCTGGAGTACGTTTCGACAGTCGCAGTGGAAATGGGTAATGGAACGGCGCGGCGCTTTCTTCGGGTATCAAAATGGAAGATAAACGCCACCAAACAATTAATCATGCTCGATGTTCTAATAAATAACGCACAGACAATAATCCGTCAACAAACTTTAGACCTTTTCATTGGTATCTCATTGGAACTATTAAATCCAGAGAAGCGAAATAAAGACCATATTATGCAGAACATACTTTAAATCACATTTTCGTTCAACCAATGTAACGTTTGTTAACTTTGTTAATGAGCTAAATAGCTTACCAGAATTGCAGTTAGGAGGGCAAGGTTATGATCGCACACTATGGATTCACAGTTATTGCACAGTTACGCCCCAGTGAGTTTAGTAGAGGTAAAACAATCTGCTTAGTGGACGAATTGGGCAATTGAAAGGACACTGAGTGGCCTTTTTTAATTCTTGGAATCGTTACACCAAGATGTAGAATCACTAAAACACTACTGTGGAACGTAAATATGTTATTTTAAATCCGAGAAAAATGTCAACAATAATTCTTCCGTCGCCTAAACTTAATCTGCAAATATAACTTCGATCAAATAATTGCATCCATATTGAATAATGGGATACTTCCACAAGTAACCAGCTCCTTGGTTCAAATGACATCATCGGTAACCCGAACGCATTCGTGGTGGCTAGAGTAAGCGCGGCGCCAGTCAGTAATCGAACGCACCAACACAAAATTTGGATTGTCGTAAATAGCCTTGCTTTGACCCCCTTATATACGAAATGATCTATTCCGATAAGTGACGTAATATGCTTCCATTTTTTATTTCTCGATGTCAAAGTTTGTGAGAAGTTCAGTTTTACAAGAGAGAACTCTTTTATTCGTTGGTATAATTAGTTGTATAATGGATTTTATTTAACGGGAGCTTGTTTCAAACACACAGGTAAGTTTATAATAACCAAAATAGAGTAGTTTGTTCATAATCGTAGAAATCCGTTTATTATTTACTATGACTCAGACAATAAGTAAGGCACAGACTGACCATTATAAGAGTAAAATGATACCAGGGGTTGCTAGATGGATCTATTTTGTACCATCTTTTATCTCGAAACAAAGTTGGTTGAGGGATGAGGTTTCTTATCCGTATGCCATATGAACGAGCACATCATCTAAATTGTTTTTGTCTTGTTTTCCAAGGTTTCGTGGTAATTGATTTGGTTTAATTCATAATACAATAAATTAAGATGTCTTTGATTGACAATTAAGTTATCATCTATCACAGTCACAGTAGTCTATTGAAACAGGCTAAACTGTTCTCAGAAATATATGTTATTATTATTATTAACTAATTTCTATCATTGATTCAAGAGGTCCATATTTTGGCCAGGACTCACAAATACAACCGGTAGCTTGAAAAAAGACATCTCGTACTATATTTAACATGTAGGCATCCATGTTTGGTTCAGAACTTTAAAATGTATTAATAGGATACTGGTAAAGATCTCAATCAAACTTACTCTTTCTACTTTCTGGTCAATCATGGTAGAATGAAAAATTAAAACCATTGTGGTTATCGTTATTAGATAATGGCACCTGTAACATGCTATTCCTACACTGATATAAGCAGTTTATTAACTTTTACTTTCAGGAAACAGACCCCAATGGTAAACCAACATTATCTGCACATCCTGCCAAGTTCTCACCAGAGGATAAATTTTCAAGGCATAGGGTGACAATTAAGAAGCGATTTGGAATCCTTTTAACACAGCAAGCAGCTCTGGTGATGTAGAAATGAAAATGTAAAAGACAATATCTGTTTTAATTGATACTGGAATAGTACAGTATGCTGGATATGACATGTGAAAAAAAGCTCACCGTTTGAATCATTTTGACTTCTTTGTGACTGCATTGTCTGTTTGTATTATAAGGAAAAAAAGCATGTTCTATAATTTTTTTGCTTATTTAATGTTCAGATTGTGGTAGATCCACTTACAATGTATGTACTATATGATTCATTTAACATTTTCATATCTTACATGTAGCATGCAAGTAGCTTTGCTCATAATGTATACATGTACATAGCAAATAAAAATTTCAATAATCTATTTGTTGTTATAGATCCAGCATTGTTATGCCAAAGTTTGCCCTTAAAAATGCCCTTAGTCTGGATTTTATTACAATATGTACAAAGAAATCCTACAGTTCTTTGGTAGATCTGGACAAAAGCGAATTGTCAATCCTAAATAATTGCAGCCGTGTGTTGATACCATTTATTATTGTCCGAAAGATCATCACTATGAAGCCTTAAAAATCGTCAGATCCATCGTTTGTGTGATGTAAGAAAGCTTGCAGGGCCGATATGTGGTAGTACTGTGGTACTATCAGTTCAACTACATACCACATAATATGATGATCAATCTATGTGACCTTTAATTTTCTGTAAAGAATTCTGCTATATAAAACTAAAACTTTCTGACCTGGAGATCATTTACAGCGTTTCATTGAAAGTGGTAATGTACATGTAGATGAGTCTGTACAAAACCAATGCACAAGGCTGTAGCCAACAACAAACATTTTATGTAATCTAGAGCATTTTCAAAAGGCTGCATAGATACAATGTAGTGCACTTAGTGCAATTATATGTATGTGACTCTTAATGTTCCTTCTTATGACTTACTGAACAAATTGGAATAAAAAATCTGACTGCAGAGCATTTACAATGGTTCGGTTGATAAAATTGATGTGTAGTTTTGATATGGTTCTTTTATCATGAGCCAAACAAAGCCAGCAAACTTGAACAAGCCAACAGTGAGGCTGATGTCCCAAAATAAATAGATGACACATATTAATTAATCGCACATTTATTTTTTTCAAACGTATCGAGCAATCAAACTGTACACAAAGTGTCATCCAAAAGTGTTTTATAAAGAAAAAAGCTAAAACCGACGAGAAAAATGAAAATGTACCCTAGTTAGGGGGACCCTAAAGGCAGACAAAAGGGCCCCCACGCTTGACAAAAGGGCCCCCGTGTCCGAGTCAATCGTTTCTATACACTGTTACTGTCGAATCCATTACTGAATGAGAATGCAGTCATTGTATTGGCATAAAAATCATCAATCAAGATGAACCCAAGTTATCTTGTCCCAAAGTATCAACCAATCAAATTGCTTATCTCTGCCTACCCTAAGCAGAAAGGCATTGACCTAATAAGCATACACACCAATTTTGAACATTTTAACTCAATTAGAAGGAGAGTTATTGTGTTCCAAAGTCTCGGCAAATCAATTTGCTTATCGCTCTGCTTATCCTGAGCAGAAAATGCTCATTATCGATCTTAGTCAAGGCATTACTGTAATGAAACTATACACCAAGTTTCATCACTCTCACTTAATTAGAACTAAAGTTATCGTGTCCCAAAGCATCAACCAATCAAATTGCTTATCTCTGCTTACCCTAAGCGGAAAATGCTCATCTTCGAACTCCATCAAGGCATTGACCTAATAAGCATATACACCAAGTTTGAACTTATTAACTCAATTAGAAGGAAAGTTATTGTGTTCCAAAGTCACAACCAATCAAATTGCGTATCGCTCTGCTTACCCTGAGCAGAAAATGCTCATTATCGAACTTAGTCAAGCAAGGTATTACTGTAATGAAACTACACACCAAGTTTCATCACTCTCACTTTATTAGAACTAAAGTTATCGTGTCCCAAAGCATCAACCAATCAAATTGCTTATCTCTGCTTGCCCTAAGCGGAAAATGCTCATCTTCGAACTCCATCAAGGCATTGACCTAATAAATACATACACCAAGTTTGAACATTCTAGCTCAGGAAGAGAGTTATTGTGTCCCAAAAAGTGTGACAGACAGACAGACGGACGAACCCATTTTAATAGTCCCCCAACTTTCTTCGAAAGGCGGGGGACAAAAAGTTATCTCATGTTCTCTCCTCTGATCAAATTGTCTCTGTTGGTATGAAGACATTTTGTTGAAATCATTTCATCAAGTCGAATATATGTACATCGGTTGAATGAGGAACAGAACTAATGACGTGACTCATCAACCGAAAAAGCTATAAAGAAAGGTTGCCAGACAACTAAACATACGCCCAAAGCATCAACCAATCAAATTGCTTATCTCTGCTTACCCTAAGCGGAAAATGCTCATCTTCGAACTCCATCAAGGCATTGACCTAATAAGCATATACACCAAGTTTGAACTTATTAACTCAATTAGAAGGAAAGTTATTGTGTTCCAAAGTCACAACCAATCAAATTGCGTATCGCTCTGCTTACCCTGAGCAGAAAATGCTCATTATCGAACTTAGTCAAGCAAGGTATTACTGTAATGAAACTACACACCAAGTTTCATCACTCTCACTTTATTAGAACTAAAGTTATCGTGTCCCAAAGCATCAACCAATCAAATTGCTTATCTCTGCTTACCCTAAGCGGAAAATGCTCATCTTTGAACTCCATCAAGGCATTGACCTAATAAATACATACACCAAGTTTGAACATTCTAGCTCAGGAAGAGAAGTATTGTGTCCCAAAAAGTGTGACAGACAGACAGACGGACGAACCCATTTTAATAGTCCCCCAACTTTCTTCGAAAGGCGGGGGACAAAAAGTTATCTCATGTTCTCTCCTCTGATCAAAATCGATAATTGTCTCTGTTGGTATGAAGACATTTTGTTGAAATCATTTCATCAAGTCGAATATATGTACATCGGTTGAATGAGGAACAGAACTAATGACGTGACTCATCAACCGAAAAAGCTATAAAGAAAGGTTGCCAGACAACTAAACATACGCCCACAGCAGCTAAATCGTCTGGGCAGTCAACAAGAGTCGTCGCATATTTTTTACTTTTTTCCGTAATGAAACATTTATAATACACTAAAATCTGATTAAGAGTAACAACTCATTAAAGATACATTATGTAAGATTTAGATAAAGAACTAGCCATTCTTGCTATAATAGTTCAAAAGTAGATAATGTAAAATGAATAATTTGAAAATTTCATTCAAATTACTCGATTGCAAGCGAAGATATTAGCCTTTGAAGGTTTGACAGACGTGTGCAATAATTTCAACCTCTGTACTGGTTGATCGAAGCTAAGTTTCGTTCCTCCATATTTGTTTAAATCAAAGTATTGCTGAACCATTCTAATCTATTTAATGTCAGAGAAATCTGATGCCATCGAAAGTTGATTAAGGCCTGGACCAGTTAATTAATGTCTAATTAATACTTAAGAAAACATTTCAGGCCTAAAGTAAGACCTGCAATAGGCAGATTTAGCGCTTGCATAATGCATGTTGAAGTAATCATCAGAAAACCATTAGAATTTGTTTGGTTTGTATAAATTTCTGCCCCAAGTTCACGTTTAGTGTAAAAGCTAACGTTTAGTATAACAAACATTTAATATCATGGATTTAGGTGTTCAGTTATCAAAATTCATTGAAAATCAATATACCTCTTCATCTCAAGGCCTTAAACCCTGTGTATCAAGTTGAAGTCAAACAGATGATAAGCTTGGCCTCTAGAGCATCACAAGAACTTTCAAAGTGATCATGGGAGATATCTTTGGCTTCTTCGTCTCATGACCTTAAACACTGTGTATAAATTTTAAGTCAATCAGATATTAACTTTGGCCTGTAGAGCGTCCACAGGATTTTATGAAGTGATCAAGGGCCATAACTCTGGCAGTAAATATCGGAAGTTACTGAATATCAATAGGCTTCTTTGTTTCATGACCTTAAACACTGTGTATAAATTAAGTCAATCGGATATTAACTTTAGCCTCTAGAGTGGGAGGGAATCGACGGACGGAGTGCGACGACAATATACGACCACATTTCAATGTGGGTGTATAAATAAAAACAATATTAAATTCATATTTACACATATTTATCATTGACATTCTAAAACTATAAGTTACCATGATACAAAATATATTAATGTATGATTCATTATATAAATTATATTTACAGCAATCTACCAGTATATACATCTTTTAACTTGCACTGTACATCTACCGATTATAACATTTTCATGTACATGTATTTAATTTAAATTAGCAGTCCCAAATTCAAACAGCTAACTGTTAGAGGTGAATTTATGAATGGAAATTAATAATTAATATTTGGGACCTAGAAATTGACACATATGGGTGTCAACGCATATAATAATGTAAAATGAATGTATATAAATTGATTTACATTCAATCGATTCTGTCTTTACTGTAGTTTCTAATCAGTTATGTTCCACAAAATATGCCGGAAGTCTCAATCAAATGGCAATCTCTAGCGTCTGGTTAATCGAGTCTAGACTGATAGTATTTATTGTGCATGCTCTCAGATAAGAATATGGCTTCACTATTTGACGTGACGACTTACTACTTTTAGATATTGCACTATGATACAAGTTTCATACAGAATTAACTGGTTTTGTTCACTAAAATCTATCTGAAACGGCTCCTTTAATTGAATCAGAATTATAACTTGATTTTAAATATGGTGAGAAGATATCCATTCTAGCTATAATGATGAAGAGCAATATACTTAACTTCTCTTCTATGGAACTAGAGAAAAAAGACAGGCACTGGCAAATTTAACAGGCATGTCCTTAGTTGTCGTTTAGCATTATTATTCCGATTAAGATAAAAATAAGTGTATCAAAAGTTTTTAGTTATTAAAAATGGTAGAACTGAATAAAATAGATTATTTTCCCCCAAAAAGCAGAGTGTTCAGACAACTATTTTCAATATTGCACTAATCATATGCTAGCTGATAAATTTATTATAATATCCTACAATACAAACACATGTATTTCATCAATATATACAACAAAGCTTATTTTATTCTAATCTTGAATAAACTCTCATCAAATATTTATTTCATCAGCATTATTTGTAGGTACAATACTAGAACTGTATCGTCATGTCACTGAACATTGTATTACAACCAGCTCTAAACATTTGGGTGGACATACATTATTAAGATTCAGTTCTGGTACAATGTTTATAAGCAAAGCTTGGGTAGAGTACTGGTAATATAGTATTGTCATGAGGATCTAGATTTAGCACTAGGAACATGAGGATCTGTTTCTTCTTGTATTGCCCAGTTAGTTAAATCACTATTCTCTGTTCCTGAAGCAAAATAATCTAATTTACAAGTTGTACAAATTATTTGGTGGTTTTAATAAGTTTTACGAGTGCTGGTCAAAAATATTGTGCTCTTAAGAAGTTCAGTGTGGTATGGATTTTCATTATAGTTATTTTGAATATAATATTATATAAAAGTAAAAAGAAAGTACCAATGTAATTTTAACATATTTCTTGCCAGACATGGTATATGTTTTCAAAATCACTGACCTGATTCTGGTATTCTTGATTTTAAAGTACTTTGAAAAGATGTCATTGTATCATGAAACTGTTGCCTTTCCTTCCCCTGTATCAAAAAATATTATGATATAAATCAAGTATTTGAGGGGACTGATGGCTTGGGCTAGGCAATCAATATATTAAATTTCTGTCTATGGATAAATGTCTATATATGCCTGTTCTTGAGTACCACCAATGCAAAATATCTACCGAATTTGATTCACTTCATTTAAGTGGTTAAGAGGAAGTTCAAAAATGTCGAAATTTTAAAATTGCCCTAAATAAGGTGTAACAAGCCAACAGTGAGGCTGATGTTCCCCGCCGAAATCCCAAAATAAATAGACGACACATATTAATTAATCGCACATTTATATTTTTCAAAAGAACGGAGCAATCAAACTATACACTAAGTTTCATCACTCTCTATCAAATAGAAACAAGATCATCTTGTCCCAAAGCATTGACCAATGTAATTGATAAGCTCTGCTTCGCTTCAGCTCGAAATGTTGATCATTAAACTCAGTCACGACATTCACCTAATGAACATCGACATCAAGTTTAAACAGTCTACCTCAATTAAAAGCAGAGTTGTTATGACCAATCACATTGCTTATCACTCCTTAGTCTAAGCAGAAAATTCTCACTATCAAACTTAGTCATGAATCTATATTCTGAGTTTCATCACCCTCACTTCATTATAACCAAAGTCATCGTGCCCCAAAGCATCAACCAATCAGATTGCTTATCTCTGCTTATTGTAAGCAGAAAGTGTTCATCATCAAACTCCATTAAGGAATGGACCTAATGAACGCCTACACCAAGTTTGAACATTCTAGTTCAGTTAGAAGGAGAATTATTGTGTTTCAAAGTCTCAGCCAATCAAATTTCTTATGGCTCTGCTCATCTTCAAACTCCATCATGGCATTGACCTAATAAACACATACACCAAGTTTGAACAATCTAGCTCAATTAGAAAGAAAGTTATTAAGTCCAAAAAAGTGTGACGGACAGACAGACGGACAAACCCATTTTAATAGTCCCCTGCGTTCTTCGAACGGCAGGGGGGGGGGGCAAAAAAACATATTTAAGATGACCCTCCAATGACCCTTTGTAACATTCATTTAACCATATCGGAATCAGCACAACCAAATATTTCTAAAAATCGGGTTGAAGGCCCGTGAAAATATTAGATTTTTGTAAAGTGGTGTGGACAACAGTTATTGTGCATCTTCTTTATTATTAAATTTTGAGTAGCATGCAATAAATAATCACAATACAACTTCTTACCTTGCCTGTATTGAGTTCTGAAATGGCTGATAATATTTGACGTCTTGAATGAGATTGAGCGATACCAAGTTCCTCTAAATCATTTTCGGTAAGAGTTAGAAATGCTTCCATATCAACCTTAGAGATAAATCAAGAACATGTTATATAGTTCACTAAAAATAATTATGCAATACCTTCCATCTGTTAGCATATAAATGAAAGGGTCATTTCATTTCTTTTCATCTTTGTAACACCGGGTATCACTTTTCATTGGCAAATATCTGCAAATTACTGTATATATTTTTTTTTTTTATATATTAAATAGTTTATTTTCAGATAATATATACATTTGAATATGTACATATTTAGATACATATTTCAAATATTTTAGTAATCTGACATACATTTCAGATGCTTATATTATTTTACATGTGTATACTTGCTGTTTCATAATACTTAAAAATATACTAGTAGGCTACATATTTCGAATTACTGTATATTGGTGGTAGTAATAATATCTGTATTGGAATATATTTCAAGTTGTTGATGTTTTTCCAATATTCAGACAATCTACCAGTATAATGTAATAATATGACATACCTCCTCTTGTTCAAAAATAGGTTGATATTCCTCAAGTGACAGTTTCTTCAATATTCCTGATAATTCTGCTAAAACAAATACATGAAAACATACTATGTATATTATATGTTACTTTCTGTCCTTCAGGATTTTTTTTAAAAATTTGGTTCTGGGTTGCTACCACCAAATTATGTATTAATATTTTTTTAGCTATCATCTTAATAGGTAAGTAATCTTTTTTACCTTTCAATAATAACCAATCATTTAAATCATTTTTAAATGACTATGAATTATAAATCAACTTACCATCACAAGATTCTTTTTCTCTCAATGATGCAAGTGCTATTGTAGCTTCCTCTCCGACCTACAATAAAACATTAGTTTTACGGAATATTGGCCAACTGTTTTCTCACTTTAAGTTGTGGAGCATACTAATTAAAACAGCTCGTTGAACAGTGCAATTGTTGTAATTTATATGAAATTCAACTGATAGACAGTTGAAGTAGACAAGACATAACTACGGAGAGGATTTGATCCACAACCAATCTAAATAACTAGCTTTGGATAGAGCCACTCTTATTTGAGTGAGCTCCCCAAACAGGTAACTATCATTTTTGGCATTAATTGTTGCTATGATTATCCAATGCTCCCCAGATGTCATAATCCAACTAGTTAGAGAGAGAAATGGGGTTTAATGTCCACTCGACACAAACTAGGTCATTCCGGGACTAACATGGTTAAATTTTTTCCAATAATTCCCTTGTGCATCGGGGTCTTTAGCAGCGGGAGGAAACCAGAGTAAACCCACGGATTAGGACAGACAACCCTACTCCTTGTCACTTACAACCAGGGGATTCGAAAACACGCCAGCTGACTCACCGACAGTCTTTATTATACAGCGCGCACATGTTAACCATTCGGCCATCCAACCCCCCTCCTAGGTTGATTGAAAAAATGAAAATCATGATTTATGTACCATGATAGATAGAGAGCCATTAAGTAAGTTGGTAGATCTATCTCCATGCAATGTAGACCAACAAAATGAAATAACGATTTAATACTAATTATATTTCTATTCTTTAAATGACATCTAGAAGCACGGATTATGTATAAATAGGCTGACTAGATGGATATTTATCATTAACTTGAAAACATGACCGGTATGTGTTACGAAACGTCGTTATTAAATTATAGGGAAGTAGTTATATCCATATATACCTTGTGTTGTGTTTTATTATGAATAATTATATTTCTACTCTAGTTAAAAGTAAAAAAAATAAATTCCCAACCTTTCCAGGTGTTGGGGATGGTGATGGAGTTAATGTAGATGTTGTACTATCTTTAGATGATGAACTTTTCTTTCTAGAAGCTGGTTGAGGTGTAATAGATGAACTACCACTAGTGGAACTATTAGGTGATGTGGTTGTCGACGTATTCCGAAAAGCAGCTGGGACGCTTGTTGACTTTCTTCTGAAATCATGCAATAAGAAATTTTCATTGTGTTATGAATCCATTTCTGAAGTTCAAGTGATGTTGATATGTGAACACAAAAGCTTTTAAATTCAAAAACTTGTATAATGGTTATGTGACATGTGAATAACCTAACTGTAGTTTGCTTTGTTGGATGTTATAACCATAGATTATTAGAGTTGGAGAGAGTTATTACTAATTAAACCACCACTTCAAACAATAGTGACTGTTGTACCAATCATAAGATATTAAATTTAATGTGAAATTCATATTCACGATTTTTTGTGGATTTTAGCAATTACGAATTGAGTATATTGCATGATTTCCAAAGGGGGGTTGGGTGGCCCACAAAATTTTTTAATAGGCCTACAGCTTTTAGGGTAGGGAAATTAAATCAGTTACTGGGCATGTCATATTTATTGACAGCCCTCTTGGAAACCTGTTTTTACCTTGGATGGAATAATCTAGAGGGAGTAGAATGTTGCATATAGCGTAGAGTATTTGGTGTGGATGGCATCTGAGGGCTGGGGCTGTATAAAGGGCTCTGTTGGTAATCTGAAATGAAAATTATCAACACTTTTCATTTTCTATTATTACCATACAATACTGGATGAAAAAGAACCCAATATGTTTGTGTAACAACGAAAAATCAAAGAAATATTTGTTTGAAATTAAAAAAGACTATATTTATGTCAAAACTAATTACTTGACGGTGAATTTTATCACTAGTTAATTTAAAAATCAAAATCTATTACTCAACCAGGAAGTTGTAAGATATCAATTCCT
The DNA here is from genome assembly GCA_963678685.1 of Patella ulyssiponensis. NCBI lineage: Eukaryota > Metazoa > Mollusca > Gastropoda > Patellidae > Patella > Patella ulyssiponensis. The sequence goes on from OY783229.1 coordinate 57,576,900, forward strand.
TTCATGCATTAATAACTATCAACTAAAAAACTACAGATTTCAAATGCAAAGCTACATCAAACAGGATAGAATAATTTCAACAAGACAACATTGCAGTGGTGGAGAGGGAAAAATAATTTTAGTACCTAGTACAAAAATAACAAATATTATGCACCATGAATAGTTTTGGAGTGATGTACAGGTTGTAACATACATGTACTATTAAATGTGTTTTTAAAAGACACTGTTTTTGTAATTAAGTTAGTATCAATTAGTAAATGCGTATCACTGAACTCAGTCAGGGCATTCACCAAATGAACATCTACACCAAGTTTGAGCATTCTTCCTCAATTAGAAGCCAGAAATGTTCATCATCTAACTCAGCCAAGGCATTCATCTCATCAAATACACCGTATTAGAACATTCTGGCTCAATTAGAAGCAGAGTGTTAGTGTGACCCTAAAAGTGGACAGACAGAAAGACTGTTAAACCCATTCTTTAAATTTTAATATGTTGGTGATGTGTAGTGTTGTGATCTGAAAGGGAATTTGAGCCTCCCAATAACATTCATTAATTCTTTAAGACCAATTCTAATTTTCCTGTTTCTCACCCTCTGTTTATGCCTGTTATTCCTGTGCCAAAATATCACTGTCTCTGATACTTGCAACAATATCACTTCTATCTTGTTATCATTATTAGTATTTATAAAATAGTCTAAATAAAATAATATTAGTATTAAAATATTAACCTTTAATGATTATTGGAGGGTTACCGTTGGTTACATCAGTACTAGAACCAGTGGTAAACTTGTTATTTATGGCAGTTATACTACTAGCGCCACCTGATGATGTAGGACTAGAATTAGTAATGGCAGGATTAGTATTACCATGGTTACCTGTACTGCGATCTGGCAAAAACTTGGCAGGATGAAATGATGTCGGTCTTCTTGGTGTCTGAAGGAAACAATAATTTATTTTAAGTTATAAATGCATGTGTAAGACAAGAGCTAAATCTGCCTATTTAACTATTATTTAAGCATTTATTAACACAACAATCCTATAATCCACTCTCTAGACCAATGGATGGCAGAGATTTAAAGGGATTAAATGCGATAATTATTTAATGATTTGATTAAAAAATGGGAAAGTGAGGCTGAGTCTCGAATGTCAAGTAGCCTTACTATGACAAAAAACAATCTGTGCAACATCATCAAACCTTTGCTCAGAATAAAGTAAACTGTAAGAAATTTTCAACATATTCATTTTTCATCATCAAATTTTTACATAAAGCAGAAGACACACCATGCGAATCAATCACAGTTAAAAATGTATGACGAATTTGTATTCGTCAAATAACCGCTGTTTTCCTCAGTCAATTCTCGAACAAGATTGTTAAAAAATACCTATGTGTCTGGGCAACATATCACAGTTTTTGCCCGGCCACTCCCATTCTCCTACCTCTTTCTACGCTTATGCATACTCATAAAATTCATAGAATCCCACAGCTGCAGCTATTTTTTGATTTCTTGGTTGCTGCCAGGTTAAATCATGTGACGTGAAAGGCAATGCAATCAACAAGTGAATTGGCGCCGCTTTATGCATTTTTAAGTTAATACTTATCTGATTTTATTTATAACCTAAAGTAATATCAAAATAAAATATCTTTTGTTCAATTTTTTATCAGAGACCCTCTATGATTTCCATTCCATCTTGGATTTCTTATCTCTGCAACAACCCTAATTTTGCTACATCATTTTTATATGTTCATTTTATCTTACGAGCACCCAATTACTGCTGAGAAAACTGTAACAAAGATTTGGCACCCGGTAACAGTGGGTATTGAGGATGTTAAACCCCATTTCATTTCATTGTTTCCCTCCAACAAATATGTAAATCAGTTGATAAAAGAACATACCAGAGTCTGGTCATTATCTACTGATTTTGGCGTCTGCCACTCATTTCGACGAGCATATTCTGAGGTATCTAAAGCAAAGGAAGGTGGAGGCAAAAATGGTGGAATAACTGGTTTTAATGTTTCACTAGATAAATTGGAATGTGGAGGGTTAATATCCTGTAGATAGAGAAAAATATATCATTATTATCAAATATTTAAAGTAAAAACATGTTAACACATTCAACAGTTATATTCCAAATCCTGTGTAGTAAGAATTCACACATTTGTTACTTTTCTGTCTGGTGCTAGTCTAATTGATAGTAAATATATTATGTATATATTAAGTTTGTGACAGCAATATATTTTTTCATCTATGTTATGGTTAAATTGCCAGAAACTACAACACCAATTCCCAAATTTGTGGCTGCCAGAAGGTATACAAACAATGTCCACCCATTGATGTCAGTTGTAACGCACAGAAGAATAAGTGAAAACTGTGCTGCCAGGGCAATATTTTCCCCATTATATACATACACGGGTTTTCATTGTTTAATTTATGGGGGTTGGGATGGCCTAGTGGTCTAGAGTGCTGCGCTTCGACCTCTAGCTGGCAGGTCAGCTCTAGCTTGTGGCTGTGGTTTCGATCCCTGGTGTGAGCGTATATGGTATGGAGATAGGGGCGCCTTCTCAACCTCGTGGGTTTCCTCCAGTCACTCCAATTTTCCACCCACTGCTAAAGACCCCTACGCGCAAGCGAATTATTGAAATAAAACTGAAACCATATGTTAGTCCCAAAATGACCTAGTTTGTGTCGAGTGGACGTTAAACCCCATTTCTTTCTCTGTCTGTTTCATTTATATTACTTGTACCATAACTATTAATAAACGATATCTTACCAGTGTATACATAACATGGGTTTTCATTGTTTCATTTAACATATTCTCATAACTTGTCATCGGTATTTTAGCATTTTGTTGTCTTCTCTTGATTTCCACACGGGCAGTCTGTGGCGTCATTGGGATCTGTAAAATTAAATATCATTGGATCTATGTTTCACAATTCCCCTTCTCATGATTCCTGTATTGAATCGTCAGACACTGTCGCTTCAGTAGGTACACAAACACTCATAAATTGTTTTGGTCCTTATTTTGAACCACACCAATATTGTGATATAAAACAGTTTATTTCTGCGACATCAGCAGGACTAAAAATTATCACCATCCTGCTGTTTACCTGATAAATGTTAACCTGGTTATGTTTCATGATACGTATCTTATTGTAGCACTTGAATTGCAATAGATATCGCATCGTGGCAATACACAGCACTAATCCGAAGCTGTTTTAAGCTCTTCATTTTGGTTAGATTTATCACAGCATTGCAAACTTTTAGCAAAAATTATCCATACAATACCTCATCTTAGTTTATAAGAGAACCTATTACATGAATAACTTGAAAATAACTTGTTTAATCATTATCTAAAAGTCGCATTAAATAATATGTAACAACCCTTTAAGTATACAAGACCTGACCCATTTTTTCTATCTGCTTTTAGAATAAAACGATATACTAAGGTTTTCAGCTGATTACCTGTGTCTTTGGCTGTTTAGACATAGTCAAGTCTTGAACAGAAACTGAGGTTTCATATGGCATAGGACCTAACCTGGAACTATTGAATGTCCTGCCCAGTTTCAAATTTCTAAATCGATTTGACATTCTATTCCACCAACCCTGAAAATAAGTTATTATCAATATTTTTATTTCACAGAAACAAAATAATATTGAAAATATTAGATAAAAATGTTTAGTAATTGTCTAATATTTATCAACCATGTATATTAAATGCACACCATAATTGAAGGCATATAACAATTTGCTTGATTTAAATTAAGTTCTGTGCAAACAGAATAATCTAGATTACAGGTAATCAAGCTTTCCAAACAACAATAGCTTTGTTTTTGGAAGACAGACATCAAATTTAATATGAAATTCAATTGATACAATTACATTTTAATTATTATCTTCAAGTTGGATAAAGTTTCAAATTGGTCACTTTAACATAGCTTTTTGGAAGCAAGCTTTATATTTGTATCATACCACTATCCACACTTAGACTTAGTTATTAAATGTGATAACTTACTTTTAAACCAGTTTTCGGTGGATCGTCACACCTGTAATAACGCAATTAATTATAATAGGAATCTGAACAATAAAGTAATCTTCTTATACATACAGGTCAGAGGTCATTGGTGTTCAATTTATTTTTCCTAAAAAATGTGAATCCCTGAGTACCACTCTGGCACTCTGTCAATCTCTTACATAAACATTCTTTCATACAGAAATGAAATGAAATGGGGTTTAACGTCCTACTCTTATGCACCTAACCTGGGCTAATGGAAGACGGGCATGCGCCAAACAGTGTGATCCCCCTTCTTTCATACAGGTTTATAAATTTTCTCATTTTTCTGTAAATAATCTAGAACTTGGTTTACTTGACTTACCCAAAATCTGAGGGTAGAAAGGTATTAGTGTTACCAGGAGACCGGTTCCAGTTTTTTTTATTTTTATCAACTCTATTGACTTGCATGGCTTTAGATGCTAACAGACGCACAAGCTCTGTATCTACATCATCTGTAAAATAAACAAATTCCTTTACCAATTATAATCACATTTAACATTTTTATGGAGAAATAAACATTGTGTGTCACCCTTGTAATGGTATACTAATCATTGTCAGCCTCTATACAAGAATCCAGTGATGACATGAAGTAGAAACCTGGAATCTGAAAATGTGACCATTGATTGTTATTTCACACAAAGAACCAAAGAAAAGTTAGCTTTGGACTGTCATCAGGTGATATCCACTTTGATGATGGTATGTTGCAATGGGATAAATATATCCACTTCGAAGACTATATATTGGACTGGGCATGAAACAGATCTAAAGGAGAAATTATCAATTTTTCTTAATGAAATTCTTACCAATAAGAGAAGCCATATCAAAAGCGGTACAACCATTTTTAGCTTGAATATTTACATTTGCATCATTATGTAACAGCAACATTGCCACTTCTTTTTTTCTAAATAAACAACATAATAAACATAGAATACAACACCACGTGTTAGTCTCACCATCATATTATGCCAAACAAGCAAACAATAACAATAACTCAGACTTATATTGCCTCAACAAGATTTCATAAATCTGAATGTAACTATTATGGACAACTATGTGATATACAGTTGTGAAATTTTGAATTTTCATTAGTGTTTCACTCATGGCCCAATGACAAATCCTTGCAAGAAATTGTGGACAAATCTAAAATTTATGATGTTTTGAATAATGACAGATTGTTGGTAGGTTGCGCACATTAGCTTAGTCATCCGAGCAGTCCATAATGGTTGTTAAATTGTATTTGTAGCCACCTTACAAAAGATCAAAATATTTGTGAACAGTATGATATTATTGCATTGGGATCACTACCTTGTAATGCCTTCTATATATCAGCATGTGGATGGACGGTCATATTCGTATCTCAAACATGGTGATTTGTCTGGGAATTTGTCACTGCATGATAACCAGTCATAAATCATAAATCATGAGTCAAACAAAACCTAAAGGATGAAATGCATCAAGCTCAAACTTTATGAATTATTAAACAGTGTATTTGACATACATATAGTTGCCAGGGAAAAAATACAAACAAATTCACATACTTTCCCAAAAATTGCAAATTGAAATTTTACCCATGATAAGTGGCTTGCATTAGAGCTGTCCAACCACTGACAGTATCTTGTTGGTTTATATCACAACCTCTTGATAAAAGTAGTTCTGCCATTTCTAATTGACCCGTCATGGCAGCAAACATTAAAGGAGTAGCACCATCTTGAGGAGAACATGCATCTCTTTGATTGATATCATTGTTGAGTATTTCATGTATTCTTTGTAAATCACCTAAAAATTTCAGAAATAAATCTGCTATTATAAAAACTGTTTATGATCATTCGTAAACATAAATATATCAACTTCTTCGATTATTCCACAAACTTTTCTGTTTAAGAGAGATAGAATCGGGTTTAAGATCCAATGAACACAAAGTAGGACATTTCAGGACAAACAAGCCACTTGTGTGCAATGTCTTAGACAATGTCAGAAAGTGATCAGTACCCTGGCTACATGACTCTGGTTACTTTACTGTCAGGTCAAACTGAGCAATTTTAAGGTTAGAGCAAACCAAAATCAATTTCATCAATATTCATTTTACCCAATCAGATTATAACTATTAATCTTACCCTGTTTAGCAGCTTCTATTATATCTGGTTTTACATCATCAATAGCTGTAAAAAAGACAAACTTATATCTTTAAAACAGTAATTCACCTGTCTATGCAGTATACATGTATCCTAGCATTATATTGGACACAGTCGGTCACCAATGGGAAGCTGAGGTGGCTTGCTAACCGGACGGTTTCAGGTTCGATCCAAGTGTTTGCGGAGAAGTGTTCCCACAAGTTTGCCGCTTGTCATTGGTGCAGAACAGAGGGCCTGGCAATGACTTTGGAATGGGACGAAATACCAAGGTCCTGTGTACACACTTGGCAGATGGAATTGGAAATAGGAGTAAGCTAAAAGTAATTATGACAATAGCTTCTGTTTTCCACATCTTCTTTTTAACATTAAAATGTAGATTTAATTTCTTAATAATAGCCTAATAATAATAACTTTCAATCCATTTCTTATTCAATAAGAGCAGTCTCTATTATAATATAAACGTGACTTAAATTTATATTAGAAAATGATCAAATATAAATATATCATTATTTTCAAAAAAAAAAGGATATCTAAATATTGTCACAACAATAGCTTAAGAAGCAGTACATTTAGTACCATCTATAATAGAATGTAGAGGTGAATTTACATGAGAAAAATGGAAAGATAAGTAAAAATAAAATTGTGATCATAAATAATAAGATAAGTGTGTAACAAATTATTTATATAATATAGCAACAACTCTCAAAACTTGGCTGTACAAATTACATACATTAATTTAGGTAGTCAAAGCCTCCAAATGATTAAAACTTACACACTGTTGGTTTATTTGTAGTTTTCCTGTCCAAATATCCACGAACCTCTCTCTTACCACGCATTTTGGCAATTTCTAAAGCCGTTTTTTCACATACATTTGTTAAATTTGGATCACCACCCTTTTCTATAAGTATCTGAGCCGTTGTCATATGACCATTTAAAGCAGCTAACATTAAAGGCGTCACACCAGTGGACGGATTATGAAAATTGACATCACAACCTTTATCTATCAAAAACCTAACAACAGCATCGTGTCCGTGTAACGCTGCTGCCAATAATGGTGTATATTCACACCCTGTACAATAACTATCATTTAATTCAGCACCGGCATCAATAAGTTTTAATGAGGTTTGGATATGACCACCTCTACCCGCTAATGTTAAAGCTGATGCCCCATACCGTGTCTTGATTGAGACATCAGCTTTATGCTGCAGTAATAATGACACAACACCAACATGGCCATAACGACTGGCTTGCATTAATGCCGTCCATCCCTGGGAATTTACTTTATCCAAGGCAGCCCCTCTCATAATTAACAACCTCACAACCAGTTCATAACCATTAGCAGACGACACGTGCATCGCTGTATTGCCATCTTCGTCGTTACTGTCAATGTCCACTCCTTGATCTAACAATGCCTTTACAGATTCCACATCTCCGTGTTCACATGACCGAAACAGCTGACGCACTCTGTCCATATCGGTGCCCTATTACACTGGTTGTGATAACATTTTGAATTATTTACATCCTTATGTGCCATTTGTAACCGTTACAATGGGTTGCTACTTATGTAAGTCGATGCCATTCACTGATTCCTGGAAATGACAGTCTTGTATTCCTTCAGGAGAGGCCATTTTTTCAAAGATTCCATGACGTATATTACCCAGAATTCAGTATTATAAGAGCGCGGTCAACAGGTGCACGTTCGGCGGTTCTCTTTGAATCATCTGAAGACGATCGTGATCAAATTTAAAAATACGACACAATAACTCATTCCACTTGTTTAATATGACGATTGTCCTGAGCTAAATATAAATCGATATTGGAACCGTAGTTATCGAGCTTCTAAAACCTGCCAAACTATATACAGTATCATCATATTAATTTCGATCAGTATCTTTGTTTTTTAAAGATGAACAATTATATAACATTTTCTTGAACAAATCTTCATTCAGATTTAAATCATTTTAGGTTAGGTATAACCAGGTTCCCTCAATGAATTAACAGGCGATATATAAATAGCGGGAAATATGATACACTCGTCACTGTTAATATGCGGGTTATTATATTATTATATAACGATATGGGGTTAAAACAGAGTGTATAGCGGCCGATATGTCGAAAAGAAACTTTAATGTATTGTGACATATTGCATATCCCATGTCCTAAATAGAGGTGCAATACGTATATTCTGATATTTACCAGCAATGTAATAGTAATAAGAAGAAATCTTCAGAATTTGGGATTATCGTGTATTAACATTAAATATACAGATAGAGGAGCATTTCGCATCCTTCACTAATTTTAGTGACAAATTAAGCAACCATGACGGCGATGGCGTTCGGATGGGTCCAAAACCCTTATAGGTCCCATGTACATGTTGGCGTGCACATAAAAAAAATCCTTTAGGCCTACAGATGGAATTTAAATGTTCATTCATTATTCAGGTTGGTGAAGAAAAGTAGGACTTAAACCCCGTTTAATTTATTCCTTATTTTTTGTTTTTTTGTGTGTTTTTGTGTGTTTTTTTTTGTGGGGGGGGGGGTGTTATTTATTAAGAAAAGGGGCACTTGAATTACCTTTGTGGGGGTATGCCAGGTCCGTAACAAGAGAGATTCACTTCAGTTGGTGGCATGCATACCCATGCTAGTGAGTTTTACAAAACAAAATTTTAGCCATACAAAAGAAGCAAATCAGATTACTTATTTCTTTACAACTTTTTTTAAAAACATACTTACCCTAATTATTCATTTGACCAGTTGTTTACTATAACCCACAGAAAAGATGCTATAATAGTCGGCCTAGTACAATGTACAGGTAAAAAATCTTCACTGTGAAATAGTGAAATATGTAAACCTGGATCATGCATATTATAATCTAGAATTCCACGTCTCATATATTTTATACTTGATTCATATACTGCCTACTTCATGCATTCCTATATGTTTAAATCATATTTCCGTGTAAATATCTATACTATGTATTTTTTCTCGTTATTTATATATTTATAAAATTCATGCCAATGCATGTTTGTATCGCATGCTGTCTTCAATGGATATTGTGGTACAATTTTGTGTTTGCACATGTTTAAATTAAAATTATGAACAATGTTAATGAAATGTAATTTTTAGGAGCCGGGGGTGGGGGGGAGCTTTCCCCCTAACTTTCGGGCAAGCTAACTTTTCGGGCAGACGGGTAAAGTGAGAAAATTTTTTTTATTTCATCTACGTGGCAAAATGAAGTGCCCGAAACCTAATAAAACACCAACAAAACGCAGTAAAACGCGTTTGCGGCCGTCAAATATTCCAACATTTTCTTGGGGGTCCAAACAAGCTTCACTCTAAACCCGGCGTCCACTTTTAGAACACCAAATACGCTATTTTAGAACACTATTTTGAAACATTTTTTGAACACCCTGACGCGTCTTTTTTCTACCAGAACACTATGTGTTTATTTTCAGAACAGTATGTGTTCAATTTTCAACGTTTTTCCCTCTGACGCGTAAAATGTGTTCTGTTTTTAGAACACTATACGTTCAACTTTCCCCCCTGGATCTTTCCCCATATCGGACGCGTAAAACGTGTTCTTTTTAGAATACAATAAGGTGTTCAACTGAATGAAACAGATAATGAACACTAAAAGGTGTTCGGTGATCATATTTTGAACACCATTCGTTCAGAATTTCACACACAGAGGGAACATGGTGTTCTAAGCAGACACCGGATGTTCTGTTGTGATAGAATGTCTGAAATCTTAACAAACAATTTAAAAATCGGTTAAAAGAGTCTTAAATCATTAATTATTTCGTATGATAAAAGCGTGGCACAAAAATTTAAAACAATTTTAACACAGTTTACAACTTTATTGTATTTTCTAAATTTTATAATACAACTTGGACATAGATAATGTGACAAAACATACGTCGATAATATGCCCAATGAAAACAATTCGCATATTAATATTGGAATGTATATCATAGGCAAGTAAAATGTTGTACACATGTACTGTATTCTAGTTCTTACACAGGTCTCTCTTGGCAGGAGTAAGCGGAAAAACCACCGTCTGGGTAAAATTTCTCCCATTGCACACGTGATGCTTTTTGGTCTTCATGAGCCGAGGAAGATAAACTCCATTTCATTTCCCCACCTGCAATAGAAATATTAACATGAATTAAAACACAAGAAACCGGTATAAGATTGCTTATAATGAAAGTGTAAACTAATAATAAATGGATATAATACCTAAGCATATAGACTTACCGTTTGAACGTATAATATCTGCAACTAAATTATTTTCTAGAAGACTGGGCTGTCCATTCGGTGGCCTGTGTTTTTATTTTTTCGCCGTCTTCTGTTGTTACCGTGAACTATTATTAAGAAAAAAAGATGACTATATATAGAGGGTTTTAACGATCACACTGTTCTGCTCCGACTGGGATAATAAAATAAACCATTCTACCGGGTCAAAATATTCTACCGACAAAATGGCTTAATGAATCAATATTTTTAGATATATAGACATTTATATATGCATGTATTGAGAATCATAGATGTGGGCAATCGAATGCGTCTTTTAGGCCTATTTATACCTTCCTTGTCTGTCCCGTCTTCCATATGGCCCGGTTGGTGCAGAAAAGTTGTAAGTGAAACCCCAATGTCAGATGATTATTAATTTTGCATACTAGTGTTCTATACATGTATACGTAACAGAATGTGTTCCGTATATAACAGAATATGTTCTATAAGGAACACCATGTGTTCAAACAAATGGAAGAAGAAAATAATTTGTCAAATTCGACCCAAAATCTCTAAACATGCGCTTTTTGATAAGAGGGAATAATTTATTAACACAAAGTAATATGCTTAACGATAGTTTCAGGGTTGATTTGTAATAAACGGGTCTAGGGACAGGTCTAGAAGCTTATATATAGGCCTAGGTCAAGGCTATTGACACTATTCATATTGTTAATCAAGCAATATTTCCCACATTCCATGTCTACTTCGAATCTAAGTTTCCCTTTTTCTTTTGAAACAACTTGTCTACCGTATTTAAAAAAACAACAATACTTTACCTTAAATAACACTTGTTGAAACAGCCAGAGCCTTTAATTCGAACCAGCGTCCTGCAAATGGCGATTTTGAAAATAACCCGCATCACGTGATGCACTGTGCGCATGTCCGATATCGAATTTGAACACATGGTGCCCAAATTGATATTCCGTTGTGAACACCCCTGAACACCATGCGTTCCTTAATGGTCTTCTGCGTCCGATGTGTTTCAAGTGTGAATGATTTCAAAGAACATTGAACGGAAAATGCACACAATGTGTTCAGTTTTGAACGGATTTTAAGGATTTGTGTACGTTTTAGAACTGCGGTGTTCATATGTGAACATTAACGTGTTCACATTTCAGCGCAAAATGTTCCAATATGAACACATTCAGACGCGTCAGGCGTCCGTTGGATTTACAGTGAGGTCAGCTCCGCTTCTTCGCCTCTCGAAGAAAACCGGCGCCACGGTCTGTAAACCTGAAATTTTTTCGGGCATTTCTAGATTTGCTTCCCTAACAGTCATCGAGCCACTAATAAAACACTAATTTGTACTTTTCTTTTAATTGAATACCACAAATTTATACAGAGTTGACTCTAGATTAAAACATTTTTTCTGGAGCCACTTTACTTTGTGCGACATTTTTCGGGCATCGATTATTATTTGTTAATGCAGCTGCAACAGTCTGGTTGAATGGTTGGAATTCAGAGTGGGATTTCGGTTACAAAACCATTGGATACTTTTAGAGTTGCTAACACGGACTAGAATAGCAGAAAACGCATTTGCGGTGGTTAAATTTTGAATTTTTTTTACCTAACGGTCCCGTCTTCGTGAGCGTGAGGCCCCCATACCCCGCGACGATTGATTGGTTGTTTGAAATTCGGGCCATATTAGACCACTTGAAGTTGCTGTATTCACAGGCTGGAATAGCAGGAAAACGCGTTTGCGGCAGTTAAATTTTCTCTCAACGGTCCCGTCTTCGTGGACTGTAAACGATTGATTGGAATTCGAGTCAGCCACCTTAATTGGGCTATATTAGACCACTTTGAAGTTGCTTTGTTCACGGGCTGAAATAGCAAGAAAACGTATTTGCAGCCGTCAAATATTCCAAAATTTTCTTGGGGAGTGGGGGTCCATACATGGCAAGCTCCGCTCCTTCGCCTTTCGAGTTTGTAAACCCGAAATTTTTTCGAGAATTTCGGGTTCTGCCCCCCCTATCATCGAGCCCATACGCCCATGAAGTTATGTCTATCGAATTTCACAAATTTCCGATAACACGTCGGATTTATTGCCCTTAATTCATTTATTCGGTTATTATGGTGTTGTAATTGGGTTGTTTTTCATTAATTCGTTAAACCATGAGAATTAGAGCAATAAGAAACGATATCGATGGGGGTGTAAGGGGAGACAACTCTCTTTTGCGTCCTGTCAAAAGTTCAAAATGGCTGCCCACACGAGGTTGTTGCCAAAGTTATTTACAAGAAATGGTTTGTATGATATTGATTCTATGTATAACTGTTTTATCTTTACTACATGTCTTCAATGCAACAATCATAGCGATAGCCTGTGGCCGTGGGTCCTATATTTTCGAATCCTTGCTGTTTGTTACGTCGATAAAAACGCCAAGAAACATGTTTCAATTCATGTAGGCCCCTACTATTATTATCTATTATTAGCTAGGCTAGAATGTACTAGGAGGAGGAATATAATAATCTTCAATCGGCGCACTCACACAAATGCAACATAATACATTACATATTAATTTATGGTACAAATTTCTTTTTGAATACAAATTTTAGAGCCCCAAATCTGGCTCCACATATAGACATGCATTCTTTATCTTTCTTATCCACTGACCACTGGGTTGGAGAAAAACGACAAATACAGGACCAGACCATCAATCTAATCGATCGATTATTCAGTTTACTTCAATTCAATGTTTTGTTTACATTACAGGTACCACTTTCAACTGTGTCTTGCGTTCTGTTCATACAAGCCAGTGTTTAACAGCAGGTTACAAAAGAAGATTACAGTGAGTAGATTTCATTATTTTCTTAGCCATTTCTAGGACTGGTATTATTAACCTGCAATATGGTATCCAATCCTTTCAATGTATTACATGTACTAACTACTTACTATTGTATGTGTGTTTTCTCTGTGTATACATGTATGTAATCCTGCTTACATGTAAATGTTGTCCTTAAATTAATGGATGTCTTGATGAAATATATCTTATTTTATCTAAGTCTTATCTAAACTTTACATAAACCATCCATGCATAAACTATCTGGCTGAACATCACAGATTGGTGACCAATTGCATGCAAAATAACAACAATAAATGCCTTAACATGGTATAGAAAGGAAAAGGTTTAGACATTTAAAAAGCCCATAGCATAAAATGTTTTGTGCAATAATCTTGGATGTATAATTGAGCTATGTTTTTATTATACTGATACTGGTAATATTTCTTCTTCTTAGAAAGGGTGAAGCAGCAAATAAAACAAGATATGGACCTTTAACAGATTTACCAGATTATACATATTTAGGTAAGTAAAAAAATTAAAATAGAAATTCTGAAACTGATTGTGTCTTGGTCACTGGTTGGAATATGGGTGATCTCCCTTGACACATCAAACTGATTCACCAGACCAGTTCATACAAGTATAGAAATTACTTTCATTACAGATGGAAGACCCACACCATTAACACTTGGTCAAAAGAAACGAAAAGAAGACAGAATTAATGTAGCTGTGAGTATTTTTTGTTAATAGCATGTTTTAGGGCATACCTGATGGAGCCAATTTTGAAATGAGGTCGTATATTGTTGTAACCCCTGTCCAGAATTGCTTACCTTGAACGTAGGCTTCTCATATTCAATATTTAAGACAAAATAAACATTTTGTCATTGGTACACGAATATTGTACCATTTGTAAAAAGTAACCAGAAAGAACGAGGCTAGACATATTCCACAACTTCTGTAAAACGGCGACTACATAAATCTAAAGAGCGTGTGCAATAGACTGGAATAACCAGACACTAGAAATGTCTATTCGGTTATAACTCATGCCGTGTTTCACTGGACATAACTGATTTGAAGTTAAGAGTCAAAACGGAAACAATTGAATGTAAATCAGTTCATATACAATCAGATTACATTATTAAATGTGTTGCGACTCATTTGGGTCAATTTCTAGGCCCCAAATATTAGCAATTTAGCTCCTTTAAGTTATCATCCACACAGTGATTAAGGTCATTGATTTTCAGAAATTTCTGGTTATTAATGCCAGAGTTATGGCCCATGATCACTTTTAAAATGTTGTGGACGCTCTAGAGGCTAATGTCATTATACGATTGTTTTTAAATTCATGCACATTATTTAAGTTCATAAAACAAAGAATCCTGTAATGGACCTTGATAACTTTAGGGCTAAAGTTCTCATCTGACAAGAAATTTATTCAGTGTTTACAGTCATGAGATACAGCAACCCATTGACAATAACTGTCAGGAGTAGTGCTCTACTAACAAGAGCTTTAAGTCGTAGATGTCTCAATTGGCATGGTTTTGACACAAATGTGTACAGAAATACACTAGAATCTTGCAATTCTGAATGTCACACCATCAATTGATTCATGGCAATAGCATGCGAGAATGATCCTTTCATGATCATGTAAACAAACCACAAATCATTTCTCTCAAGCACAGAATGGCAATGTTGAATATCACGATTTGATGGTACAGACATGGGGTATATAATGTGGCTTTTAAAAAGCTATGGTCAGTACACCTACAGTTCTGTGGAAGATGCAATGATATGCCAAGGTTGAATTTTGAACACACGATTGTATAAATTTCAAGAGCGCATGAGTACCAGAACCAATGGATGCAGCATGTCTGATAAATTAAGTCATATATGTGGTGCATCTCCATTACATAATATTGTTTTGAAAAATTACTGATTCTGAAAATTTGATATAATAATGTGGTAATATTTCAGAAACGTGTGGTTGAACTTGTAAAAGAAATACAGTTTGCTAAAGAGAATCATAAAAATAGAACTTTACAGCAAGAAAAAGAAAGACAAGAAAAACTCTCTAGAAAATTAAAACCAAAGGTGGGGTCATGAAGAGATGTCAACTGTTTTATTGTGACAGTTAATAAACTAATGTGGAACAGGTTTTGTAAACAACGGTTATGAAGTTATTAATAGAACAAATTAGGGGAACCAGTGTAATAAAAGTTCTAAATTGAAAGAATTAGAAAAACCAGTATGATCAATTACATCAACCAATTATTAATGGTTGGATTGTTGTGTTGTGTTGTGGAAACTGAGAGTTTTAGTAAATGTATATTATATAGTGTAAACTGTAAATTTTCCCAAAATACAAATTATACAACACTTCAATAGTATTAAATTAGTTTATTATTATGGTTTCAATAACAGAGAGTATTAATTAATGAAGTTAGAAAAAACTGATTCCACTAATAACTCCTGAATGTATCATTGAAAATACATGTAATACATTTTATGCAAAACAATTAACAAATCATTCATTTGCAAATAAATAGAACTGGTACTTTGATACATAGCAGACAGTTCTGATGATGGATTGAATTTACTTGAACCCAAGTATGCCTGATTGAAAATATACCTAAATTGACTCAATTTGTACATAATAGAAATAATTAAAGTAAGTACTTGATTTTAGAGCATCACAACAAATGACTCTTATTTTGCTAAAGACTTTTGTCATTACCTGATGTCATCTAAGATACCCTTTGAAAAGTGATAGTTGTTTCGTTAAGCAAAAACTAGAGCTGTAATTAAATACTCTAGTAATCTGGTCTTTAGATTAAAGACCAACACAAAGTAATGTGGAGGTTTAGAAAGTAATATGTCTAAACCAGCACCTATCGTATTATACAATTATTAAATTACATTTTGAATTAATTTAATTGATTTTCATGATAGTTTAACATCAGCAAATTTTGTTGCTAGATCAATAACTTCTTTCAGAGCTCCAACATTGGTCCCAGTTGCTTGAGCAGATACATCCTTTCCCCCACCTTTGCCATTTATAACTGTTACAACTTGATCTATCCATAACTTGGCGGATAAACCAACATTTGCTGCTTCCTGAAAATATAAGTTAACAAAATGTAATGCTGTATTCTATCCTTACACAGCAAATCATTATGCTCAATCCCAGCGGGAGGGGTGGATGACTGAATGGTTAGCACGTGCAAGTTCTATCATACGGTCCGACATTGAGTCAACTGACATGGTTTCGATTCCCCAGTTACACATGACAAGGTGTAGGGTCACCTGTCCAACTTCATGGGTTTTCTCCGGGTCCTATGGTTTCCTCCCACTGCTAAAGATCCCTATGCGCAAGTTTGTGTCAAGTGGACATTAAACCCCAAGTATATAGCATGCAAACTATATACTTTCAGGTCTGGACATATAACCACTTCTAGTCTATACTTAACAGTAGTCTATCTTCATCAATTCTTGTCATCAGGGTATAGACAGTAAATTTACATGTCATTTAATTGAGATATATAATATCACATAATTCACATACTCATTGAAAATATTCATAGCCTACCAGTTGGCAAATTTGAAATGGAACCCAAGAGCATATGTACTTCCTGTGTGAACAGAAATAAAATCAAGTGCAATGGGGTTTAACCTCCTACTATATGAAACGGAAAACTTACCTTAGGAACACAGCTCATACATATTATTTTACCACCTTCATTGTCTACTGTTATAAAGAATGCCGAGGTTTGAGGACTTGAGGCTTTATATTGTTTCATAGCTGCATCTAGCGCCTACAAATACATCATAAGGGTAACTTAAAACTGGTCAAATAGAAACTCTTTATATCATAAACTTTAAGCCAAACATTAGGTCTAAAAGTCCCCATCAAATAGTTGATTACTATAACTTAAAATTTATTAAAATGTTAATTGTTTCATTCAGGTAACACAGAAGATTAATGAACGTACCTTTGCACTGGACCCAGCTTTAAATTCATGTACAATATATTTTACATTAGGATTAGCTTCTATCATTTTCTTTGCTTCTTCAATAACCTAGCAATAGATAATAAAAACAAATTACATTAATTCTATGTTGTTTATCATTAAAATCAAACTAAAGTAGAACTAATGTACATGTAGAAAGACAGGCCAACTGCAGGGCTTGCCATGAGATATAAGTAATTACTCAGGCACATGCCATGCTCGCACGCACCTTTTATGTTATTTACAGGAAAAGATATAGCTAATGTGGCTCACTAATATTTTCCTTCATGTATGGAGTTGGCCTATTTCAATAATTGTAATTTCATCAACCAACATTGCACAGGATAAATACATGAGGAATACTGCTGTTCCGATAGGTCTAAACAGTGCGTAATCCACATGCTGTATTTGATGACAATGATAAATTTTACCTGCTTGTCACTATATGGGGGAATATCAACTTTTTACTGTATTGCCAGGATCAGAGAGAGGGACCATGTTATATATGGCGGCATGTTGTATGTAGGTGTTTACGGTAATAGAAATTGTAACAAATAAATGTAATTAAAAATACCTCATTCAAGATTGCAGTTTTCTTAACTTTATCTAATTCATCCATCTTCTTTTTTAATATCTTTAAACTGGAACGTAGACTATCTCTCTTCCAATAAGCTATCGTTGATTGTGCTACTTCCTAATAAGGAATAATTATCCATATTGATTATTTACAAAACACATCACATTGCTTTGTTGTAGTTGTATTAAATTGGATTGATTTTAAATCTTGGTGAATTATGTAACTCTTATAAACACCCATTACATGATATATATAATAGTTATACTTGAACATTCAAAATGGGCATAAACGCTTTCCATGAGAAAATATCTTCTAGATTAACAATGCGTCATTTTCATTTTTCATTAGATCAACAAATCTTAATCGATGCTAATATGTATTCAGATTGATTAAATATAATTTAGATACCAACACTAGATAACGTCCCGCCTATTCATTTCTGTTCAATAAAAACAAAATGGCAGCAGGCTTATTACATTGCAAGCAGCATATATAAATGAAATTTCAATTCAACATAATACTAAATGGAATTGAACCATTTTTGAACCAATATTCCTATTGAAGATTCATATTTCACAATATTGTAGTTTGCAAGGGGTTCCTATTGCTTAAAATGGTGCATTGAGACTTTAATGAAAAGTGAAAAATTGAACCTTGATATTTTATCTACTCCACTAATTTTGAATGAATTTAACAATAAAGTAAATATTATTACTTACATCATCTAACTGAACAATTCTCTTAGTTAATTCTTTATCATTGATTGTCCTACAATTATCTTCTAATATTTGTTGTAATTCTTTGACTGATTTTTCTAAAACTTCTACTTTATGATGGGATTTCAGTGCTTCAGAACCTGTTACTGCTATAATACGTCGAATTCCTTTTGAGATAGCATCCTCTGATACAATAACCATAGCCCCAATATGACCAGCACGTCTTAAATGGCTGAAAATCATTGCAAAAAAGAATTGAATACCCCTATTCATTGTATTTTAAATTTTTACTTACGGTTAAATAATTAATCTGGGTACTTCAATAGGCTTTAAGCAATAAAAAAAAGTAATTAAGAACTAGTTACTCTGGATATTGACCATGGACAACCACCAATACTTTTTTACACGATGCGTTAAATTTCAATTAATGGTATCCACTCGCCAATTTTGTACAAGTAATCTTTAGGTGAAAGAAATGATCTTACGTTCCTCCACAGAATTCGACAGTTGTAACTGAACCAGCTGGTCCCATGGGATCACTCTCCATCTGCTCTACTGGTATACCAACTGATACAATCCGTACTGGATCAGGATATACCTATATAATAATATGTTTAATAAATTCTTCTTAACCAAGAGTAATGCTGTGTAATTCACAGCATTAAATCAATTCCTATTTTGAACCAAACATGTATTAATAAGTGCAGACAAACTAAACAGACATTGCAAGAAATAAACAATGAACATCAAATCAAGTTAATGGATAAGGTCAAAGAATGTATTTATTGGTGAAATGTTAATGGAGCAAGTGTGTTCTCATAAAAGAGTTCAATGAGTCAGCATAATAAAACTAACAACAGATTTATTGGCGTAAAAAAATATTCACTCTCTGAATATAATTGACTATTTTTATATACAGATAAATATTTACAGTATTTACCTCATCAAACACAGCTCTGAGACCCTGAATAGTTTTAGCGACAGATAAACTTGCTTCTTTAGCATAAACTTCTTCATTTTTAGACGCCATTTCATTAACCGTATCTTCCACTTTTTTAACTTCTGCTGCAGTCATTGCACCCTAAAAGAAATATAATTGATATATCACGTAAGTCAGAATAATAGGGTTATGTTCAACTCTCTGCAAAACTTCTATTTTCTTTATCACACATCTCAAAGTTAATCATTTGGAATAAAAGGAAAAGAAAACAGATTAAAATATCAAATACTTAGTCATTGTGAAAATCACATATTAGGCTTTCTTAATTTTTATATGGTTTCATGTGAGTTTACTCATACTGACTTTTTAATTGACAGAAATAAAATTCATGACACATTCAAAATTCTTAATAATATAACCTAGCATCCAATACCTTAGAAGTAAAATCAAAACGCAATCTTTCAGGAGCGACTAAGGAACCTCGCTGATCAGCTTCTTTTAATACACATCGAAGACCAAAGTTTAACATATGAGTACCAGTATGGTTCTTCATTACCGAACATCTTCTTTCCTGTATAAATTAAATGGTCAGATGATATTAACTCTCAATTCTGTCATCAAAAACTTTTATACAGTTAAATATAGAAGAGAATTGCTTTTGTTTATCAGAAGTTACAATATTTAAATGCTTTATCATTTCTTATCCAGTGAAACAGTTATCAATAATTTTAGGAGCATTCTCAGATATATTTTAGTAAATAAAATTGTCAAAAGAATTTCTGGAAAAACATTTCCTAGTAACGAGCAACTGTTGAAGCTTTGTGATACTTTTTTGAAGAAATTCAAACTTTTTATTTCCATGAGGTGTTAGCAACATGTCTCCAAATTTCAAGCAATGTTTATATGCATGTTTATATCGGTAAGTGATCATTTCAAGTCACTCATATTGAAAAATGAAATAATCTCAATGACATATCTAACCCTGTTAATCAAATTTAGCAACTAATCTCTGACTGGCTTAATATTTATTTTACATACAATTACTGCTATTTATTCACATTATTGCATTTTAATTTAAATAATTAAACCAATTTGTGAAATTTGGGATTACTCCTTTAATAATGTGATCTATTGCAATATGGTTTTGATTATCTACTTTTGTTTTCATCCGTCAAGTTACACTAAATGTAAAATACATTAAACTAACCTCATCCACAGAAAGTTTAACTTTATCACCAACGTTTAATACTCCTTCTACAGTACCTATATGTAATACATAACCACCACGAACTTGTACATTCTTAATACGTAATTCTACCTCCTGAAACACAATACAATATACCACATCTTGATGTACAACATTCTACTAAATTCAGACTGGTACTAAATGATTATTTGTATACTCATAGATCTATGATCATACAAGATATGGCAAGCTCATAAAAAAATAATGGCCCGGCACCTTTATTCTTAACCATCTGTGCACACACAAGGTATCAACCTTTTAATCACCAGTCAAAAAATTAATTTTTCATATCCAAATAACAAATTTGTCATTTATTTCTATATGACTCTGGAGATTATTAACACTGTTAAAGATTTTAAGCTACGGTTAGTTTCAAAATATAGACAGTGAGAGCAATAGTTTAATCTCCACAAAACACAAACTGTCATTTCAGGACAAATATAAGGTATATTTGTATTTCAAATAAAACCCAAGAGATCCCAGTGGGGTCAGACATACGACACTATTCGCCAATAAACATTGCAGCAAAACTGTGACATTTGAATTGACGACAGACATGATCTAAAGCGGAAACATTTGATCGCCCGGTCCCCACATGAAGGACACCAAAAGTGCCAGTTTCACTTTTTCAAAAACTCCATTGCAATTTAAATATAAATGTTTGTGATTGTGTCAACTAGTGCTATATACCCAAAATTACCTCTTCTCCATCTTTCACCATAAAACCTTCATCATAGATTTGTCCACCTTGTTCAGCATAAAAGTTTGTTTTATCTAATAAAACACCACATTCCTGTCCTGTTGATACTGATTGTACAAATTCTTTATTATATCTTAATGCAGTAACAGTTCCACTAGCTGGCTCAAATACTGAAACATATAACATAAACACTATGATGGTATACTGATTCTTTGAGCCAAAAATTCCACACAAATTGCATCTTTACATTTTGGAATTAATTTGAAAGTGATACACGACTTTGAATTTCAATTTAGTACAGTAGAACTTGTATTAAGCAAGCACCCAAGGGAAATTTAAAAATGCTTGCTTAATGGAGGTGCTCTTCGACTAGAGGTACCCAATATTGCCCCAACCCCTACCACAAAAATTAAAGATATAGATTTCATATATTTTTTTTATATATGTAGTAAAAGACTGTATTATGCCCTGGTCCATTGGTTGACTTTTTGAAGTCGTGTTAGTTGGTAAAAACTTGACTTGTCACGTTGCTAAAATTCACTTGCGGATGTGCGGGGCAGTTGTCTACAAACAGTAAAATATTTTGTTTCTGTTTCTTCATCTTTTTGTTCAAGTCAGATAGCCATTCTTCGTATAAAAAACTTGTCATCCAGGCTTTTTTATTGTTCCTATACACTACAGGGAGTCACTTGACATCTTTCACTTTAGAGAAACATTGTGGTTTGTTCGCTTTGCCAATCAACAGCGGAGTGATTTTTTCGCCAGTCATACTCGAACAAAGAGTCAAAGAGAGTCGTTCTTTCGAACGTTAAAAAAATAGAATATTGATTAATGGTTAAAGTTATCAGCTTGGGGTGTGAGTAAACTTGTTAAATAGAGACACAGGTTGGTTCAAGCCAAGCGAGTAAATCGTGTCAAGGTTATTGACGGTTCAGTCTTGTTCGCTCAAGCAAGAACGTGATTCTCTGAGATTCACTGTGATGTGCTCGCTTAATGGATGAAATAGCATGACAGGAGGCTAATATAGATGCCCGCTGCACGTGTTGAACAGGTGCGTGTTTAGTAGAGGTTAAATTACTTAAAAATCGCTCAGGGGGATTTTT
Source organism: Patella ulyssiponensis (assembly GCA_963678685.1). Lineage (NCBI taxonomy): Eukaryota > Metazoa > Mollusca > Gastropoda > Patellidae > Patella > Patella ulyssiponensis. The sequence goes on from OY783229.1 coordinate 57,599,436, forward strand.
TGGTGCTCTTGAAGCAAGTGTTCGCTGATTAGGGCTGCACGCCAGAGCAAGTTCTACTGTACTAGCCAAATAATGAAGAAAACAAACTTTGACCCACAGAAAATAAGGTTTCAGGGAAACTAACGCTGCATAAAATTGATGAGTTTCGACAAGACCAAACACTTCCAGCGAAGTGGAAAAAAAACAACCTAAAAAACTTAACAGTAAGTTTTTACCAGAAATGGGGGAGGGACGGACAAACCTTCAAATGATGGACAGAGGTGTCAACTAGATCATTTCAGGTCTTTTGCAGTGGGAGGACCCAGAGAAAACCCATGAGGTTGGACAGGCAACCCTACTCGGTGTCACGCACTACCGGGGCATAAAAAACACGCCAGACCTTATGACACTATTCAGCATTCCACCCAACAGCCATAATGAATACAGCTAGACATATCTAATCTGTTCAAAAAAAAAATAAATCAAAATAAAATTTACCATAATTTCCCTGAAGATCAGCTGTATAATTATATTTAGCACTATCATCTGTTGGGGGTATCTTCTTATTTTGAAGATCGTTTATAGCATGTACATCCAAATTAATCTTATCATCTATAGTTCCACCAGTACCTTGAGACAGCAACTAAAAATTACATTTAATATCAGATAAAATCTAATTTCAATGCTGATTAGATATTCAAGATATTTAATGGTTGTCATACAGACCCTTTAGAAACTTGTTAAAACATTAGATCATGACCAATACCTGCGCTTTCTTTCTAGCTTCTTCAAAGGCAACCATGTCTATATTTAAACCTTTTTCTTCAGCCATTAATGATGTAAGATCAACAGGAAATCCATATGTATCATACAATCGCCATGCTACATCACCTATAAATTAAACAAATAGTCATATTACATCAAGATTTTAAACAGATTATCAAGAAAAGTGTGTATGTACATGTAATACACTGTGTAATAGATGTACAATAGATCTCAGTTGACGAAATAAAATGGGGTTTAACTCTTTTGTTTGAACCAACTGTGCTAATGAAGACAGCTTATGAGGGAAATTTCACCCAGACAGCGGTGTTAGGGCCTATTCTTATTTCCAATTCAAACTGACCAGGGATTGATTTAAGTGTTTGACAATGTGTCCATGGGACAAGAGAAGTAACTGATTGGGTTTACCTGGTAAAATATTGGTGTTTCCTAATTTTTTAATTGTTCTCTTTAGCATATGATGACCTCTTGTTAAAGTCTTCAAAAACTGTACTTCTTCCTCATCGATTATAGCTTTAACCTACACAATATAGAAGCTCATTTTATATTGACATTTTACTTCAAGTGCAGGAGACCACACAACTTTTGCAATATTTATCACCAAACATAATATACCACTACTAACAATTCATCTCCTGTTCTCCAAAAAACTACAAGGCTAACATAAATTAACCTAACTTTGTTCATCATTTTTGGACATAAATTTCAAAAGTATTGTGTTCTTACTGTTTCTGGATCTCTTTTTACTTCTGGAAAAGCATCTCCCTGAAATTAGAAAAATTGTGTCTACACTTTGACAATTCTTATATTGTGTAACTTTTGTTCTTGTTTTTTTTTACAAAACATACAACAATTTACCATCTCCAATGCCAATTTTCTAATTTGATGTGAATCATTATAAATAAAACTCACCAACAATTCAACAACAGTGTCGACCAGCTTAGAAAACATTCCTGGCTTACAGTTTAATTTTTCTGTACCATATCTCACAGCTCTACGTAATATTCTTCTTAACACATATCTAATATAAAATACAACCATATTTATTAATAAAGCATTTTCTCATTCACCAATATTAATAATTTTAGTAATCAAACAGGCATCAGCAAATAATACAAGAGGCTCTAATACATAACTTTGAAGCATTAATATATATTACAGGGAACAACTTGTGAGTATAAAGGAAGCTCTGATTAGGATTCGTACGTCTCACTCACTCCTCTCTTTATACTCCCACATTTAAAGTGGATGTTTATAATCGTTGCTTACAGGTCACTGAGGTCAGAGATCTTCTTGTTATATTTGCAGGGATTGATCATCAGATCATAAGCAAAGATCATATCAAATTCAGAATATTTACAATCAAAAAGCAGTTATCTATCTTAATGCAAAACAGGACAGAGTTCTTCATAAACTCATAAGGAGTAATCCCATCCCATGCTATTTCAATATATTTGGATCAAAAATCTGAGTTATCTTTTCAGCCATAATCTAACTTGAAAAAGCCTGTGCATGCAATACAGTACAAAACTTTCTAAAACCATATATGGCAATGTTGAAGCACATTAACATGAAGAAAGTTATATTATTATATGAGGAACTTATTGCCCTGTATTATATGAGGAACTTATTGCCCTGTCTTAGAAGGATTTGCTTACATTGATTATAGAGATAGTCTGAGAAACCCTAATGTTTTTGGTCTCCAAAAGGTATCATCTTTAAACCAATTCAACAAACACTATGTTAAAGAATTGAGATAATTAATATTATGTCATTTGTCATTTTATGATAACAAGCAGTTTCTTGGAATCGTTTAGAACTAAGTTTTAGTTTCATGTCCTCATATACATATAGAACAGTGTATATACCTACCCTCTACCAGTGTTATCTGGTCGTCCACCATCTGATAATGTAATGGTTATAGTACGACTGTGATCAGCTAGAACTCTATAAGCCATATCTATACCATCAACATCATCTTTACCAACTTTACCTTCATATGGTCGTGTTCCTGTCATCTGAAATCATTCATTTAAAAATTGTTATTATTTGTAACTAAACATTCTAATAACAGGATTCGGGCAAGCTGAAAAGCTTTAAGTTCTGACAACTCAATTTCCATATGAAAGTTTTAATTTATTTACCATAATCACCATTCCATTATTCATACCGCCTTTATGTTTCTGTCTGCCACAGAATACATTTTCTCACAATCACCTTAAAATGTCCTATATTTAAAGTGACCGTCTGGTATATCTGTGAGAACAGTATTAAAAAGATCCACTTACTTTATGAATGACATCAAATATAGGTGTAAATAAATCAGTATCATAGTTAGATCTTTTATCTTGTATAACTGAAACTAATCTCTCTAATCCTAAACCACAATCTATATGTTTCTTTGGTAGTGATTTTAAACTTCCATCAGGATCTCTGAAATGAGAAAATGCAGAAAAATTAAATTTAAGTCTTCAAAACAAATTTCTCTATTTTCAGAACCAATTCACCTATTTTAAAAGAATTTTTTTATTGAAACTTAATTATCTAATATCATCAATTAGTTCTTTAATATTCCATACCTATTGTATTGTATGAAAACCAAATTCCATATTTCTAAAACATCAGGATCATCCATGTTTACTAGTTCTGGTACCTCTCGTCCACCTATACGATCATAATGAATCTCTGAACATGGACCACATGGGCCTGTCTCACCCATTTCCCAAAAGTTGTCCTTCATATCAAATGGTAAAATTCTGTTAGCTGGTAATCCCAGGCTGAGCCAAATATCTCGAGCTTCATTATCAGGTTCTAATCCAGATTCTGGTTTACCACCAAAATATGAGACATATAAACGATTTTTATCTAATTTTAGTCTGTCTGTTAACAATTCCCATGCCCAGGTAATTACTTCTTTCTGAAATATCATTTATTAACTTTAAGTCTAAAATCATGATGAAAAATGTTATTCTTTAAAATATATTTATTAAATAAAAACCATTTTAGTTATCAAAACATATGTGATCCAATACATACATTCAAAAAGCTTATTTCTTGACCACTCATAAGATGAAGCTATATAAAAAAAGCCTAAGGTTCCAACAATTTAAGTGGGGGTTGGGATGGCCTATTGGTCTAGAGTGCCGCGCTTCGACCTCTAGCTGGCCGGTCACCTCTGGCTTGCGGCTGTGGTTTCGAGCCTTGGTGTGAGCGTATGTGGCATGGAGATTGGGGCGCCTTCTCAACCTCGTGGGTTTACTCCGGGCACTCCGGTTTCCTCCCACTGCTAAAGACCCCTACGCGCAAGCGAATTATTGAAATAAAATTAAAACCATATGTTAGTCCCGAAATGACCTAGTTGTGTCGAGTGGACGTTAAACCCCATTTCTCTCTCTCTCTCTCTCCAACAATTTAAGTACAACCAATGATATATAGTACATCATAATTGTTAACAAGCGTCTACATGTACATCGAACTCACCTTATAATAATCACCAAAAGACCAATTGCCTAACATTTCAAAGAATGTATGATGATATACATCCTTGCCGACATCATCAAGATCATTGTGTTTACCACCTGCACGAATACACTTCTGTGAATTTGTTGCTCTGGTCCATTTGGCCATATCACTATTGGGATCAACAACACCAAGAAATATTGGTTTAAACTGAAATACAATATAAGTTAGAGGCTAGACTACATTTTTGAAATCTGCTTAATACCATTGCTGCCTAAAAGTCAATTTTGTATGAGAGATAACTTTAGGTCAATATAAGAATTTAAGACAATACATGTCTAGATCTTATCAGGGTCCATTCTGTGACTATGTCAAATACTGCATTTCAACTCTTCATATATATCCTGTACCCATGGGCGTCACACATGGGGGGGTCCGGGGGGGTCGGACCCCCCCAATTGTTTTCCTGGGGGGGTCTGAATATACTTGGACCCCCCCAAAATTTGGCAAAGTAAAGTTCCCGAAATCTAATAAAACACTAATTTTAGGACTGGAATAGCAGTAAAACGCGTTTGCGGCCATCAAATATTCCAAAATTTTCTTGAGGGGTCGAAGAAAACTGGCCGCAGCTCGTAAACCTGCTTCGGGCATTTCTAGTTTTTCTTCCCTGTCATCGAGTCCTAATAAAACACTTATTTCACTTTTCTTTTAATTGAATACCACGAATTTGTACTGACTATTGATTAAAACATTTTGTCTGGAGCCACTCTACTTTGTGAATGCAACTGCAACAGTGTGATTCGATGGTTGGAATTCAGAGTGGGATTTCGGTTACAGAACCATTGGATACTTTTGGACTTGCTCACACAGGCTAGAATAGCAGAAAACGCATTTGCGGTGGTTAAATTTTCAAAATTTTCTCCGAGAGGGTGAGTATCCCAAAGCCCGCGACAATTGATTGGTTGTTTGGAATTCTGGGCAGCCAGGTAGGCTATATTGGACCAAATTGAAGTTGTTGTATTCACAGACTACAGGCTGGAATAGCAGGAAAACGCGTATGTGGCAGGTTAATTTTCAAAATTTTCTCCCAACGGTCCCGTCTTCGGGGGTGTAAACGAGTGATTGGAATTCGAGTCAGCAAGCCACCTTAATTAGGCTATATTAGGCCACTTTGAAATTGCTTTGTTCATCGGCTGAAATAACTGAAAAAAGTGTTTGCACTGTCAAATATTCCAAAATTTTCTTAGATGGGGATAAGTAAGCCACGCTTCTTCGCCTCTCGGGGAAGACCGGTGCCGCTGTCTGTAAACATGATAAACGTTGTATTGGTGTGATGTTTTAGTTTAACCCCGTAAAATATGCCAAACAATGTTAACAGAAGACTGAGACTTTCAACAAAATTTATGGGGGTACCCCCCCACCCCCCACTCCGTTGCGGACCCCCCCAATATATATTTCATGGCAACGCCCCTGCCTGTACCGAGTTCACAGACTTGAGTAGTAATCAGGAGAATAAAATGCAGGGGGCATTAACTCCATGATTTATACTTGAAATACTCATAATCTTAATAAGGCTCCACACTGACCCAATCTACAAATCAGAAAAATTGAAGAACTCTGATCTGTAGAGTGTTCACAACATATTGTGGATGGACGACAGAGATAGGTGATGATGTCCACAGTAATTGCGAGAGTATAATAATACATCCATCCAAAATTACTAATACATAGAGGGGTATATCTATAGAAAAATATATTCTATAAGATTTTACCTGGTTCATACCAGCATTTGTAAATAATAGAGTTGGATCATCTAAAGGAATGGTGGAAGATGAGTGGACATATGTGTGTTCTTTTTCTTTAAAGAAATCAATAAATATTTTTCTAACATCACTTCCGGTCTGGTTTGCCATCCTGCCAAACTAAAACCAATATTTTGCAAGACAGGCCTGTAACGAAAATTAAATAAAGTAAAGGTTAATGAAGACAGACAAGCACCATACAATGTGCTATGAGGGGAATTCAGCCCAGACAGCGGCACTACAGCCGACTCTAATTCCAAATTCCAACTGTCAAGGGTTCTTTTAAGTGCACACTAACATGAACATAGGACCTTGGATTTTCGTTCCATCTGACCGACACTTTTCCATGTCAGGCCCCCCGGTCCTGCCTCAAACCAGAAACCTCTTGGTTAGCGAGCCACTGCAGCTCCTATGAATTTCCGATGACAAATTCTTAATCTTGATAGGGTTTCTACTCAGTATTAGTTTTTTTAAATTTCATCAAGAACTCTTGACCTGTATGATTTTATACATTTGAAACTAATTTGCCTGATTTACAGATAATATATTATTCTTCATTTTATATTTCTTCAGAATGAAAGTGAATACAAATTTTCAATTCCCTTAAAATTTCTTGTCATTGAAGTAGGCCTACCTCAACTTTAACTGTGAATTGTGAATAATTCATAATATGCAGGAATTATATACACATCATCATTAAAGCATTTCACAACATTTCACCATATCCTTTTTAGGTTTTGTACTGTAGGCTTTATATAATATAATCTTTTGAAACCAAATGAAATTTGCTGTAATAGTATAAAGTTTATACTATTACAGCAAATTTCATAGTATAAAGTTTATACTATTACAGCAAATTTCATTTGGTTTCAAAAGATTATATTATTATTAAGTATCAATTTCATTAATGAAGGCCAAACTTGTAAATCTTGTATCAGGCTTTTATTTATAAATGAATGTAAAAAATCCAATTATATCAGCAAGTTTAATTTTGATCCTATCAGAGAGGTCTTGACATCAATCATAATGTGACTTACCATATCAATCCTATTCTTTTTACAATAACGGATTGGCGGTCATATGGTCTTTTGTCAGTTTAATAGAAAAAAAGTAAGATACCCGCCAGTCATCCGACTCAAATCATCTGATTAATCGCTGTTGATTATTTCATTCTTATGGTTGAGGGAGGAGAGATAAATCTGACAAAAACTCTAGTCTTAAGAATCGACTACAACATACCTTAAATCTACTAAAAGAAATGCTTAAAGTTTTAAGTGGGCCCCCCCTACTGGCAGCCACTGGTATTTATTGGTGGTATTTAAATTTAAATGAGACCAGCTAGGATTGGGCTTTGTGGATTTGGTAAATCCTGGCTATGAGACAATCTAAATTGAATTTAATCTATAACATTTGATCAATATATATAAATTATTTATTAAATATAAAGATCTTTGCTGAGACTCATTATCAAACATGATTTTAAGCGAGAAGTTATTAGACCGTGGAATTCTGTATCCGAATGATGCAAGCAGTTGTTTATAAACAGAAACACCACATATAAATAAAATAGTCCATTTATAGAGTCATTTTTGGTTTTATTTCTGAGATCTTAATTTCATGATACAAATTCTACATTACATAAACGATACTTACAAGTTTCAATTACTGGTTTTGTCCCGATCTAAACTTGAGATGCTCAGTCTGTTCAGTTTTGTACCAACGTGGGCTAGCGGTTTAAGAGGAATTCGTCTACAAGTGTTATCTACCCGCGTTGTCCTGATCGACCCGGTGTACTGAATTTTATAGGGGAATATAGGCGCGCGTGAAGGCAGTTTGTTAATTCTAGCAGACATAATATTATTAGCCCCGTCCACGCAGCCCTGGAACGCCTGTGCATTAACAAAAATGTCACAACACAAGTGTACACTGGTCTAACTGTAAACTGAACAATTCACGTATTTCCACGAACTTTACCAATTAGAAAATCCAATCAATTTTTAATGAATGAATGTCAATCACTTTCCTATATTCGTAGTACCGGTACTTTAATATGCGCTTTTTGGTACATTTTCATCTATTTTAGGCTCCAAAGAAAAGATACATTATCAAATTGGCATCATATTTTTGGAGAAAAAGGCACTTTCAACTGTTGGGTTGCCGGTTGAATATTTTTGCTTTCATATTAGACATAGGCGTATGGGCAGTTAAGGGGGGCAGAACCCGAATTGCCCGAAAAAATTTTCGGGCTTACAGACAGCGCCCCCCAACCCCACCCCACCCCCCACAGGAAAATTTTGGAATATTTGACAACTTCAAACACATTTTCCTGCTATTTCAGCCCGTGAACAAGGCAACTTCAAAGTTGTCTAATATAGCTTAATTAAGGTGGCTGACTCGAATTTCAATCAATCGTTTACAGTCCACAAAGACGGGAAAATTTTGAAAATTTAATTGCCGCAAACGTGTCTTCATGCTATTCCAGTCTGTAAATACAGCAACTTCAATTTGGTCCAATACAGCCATAGAGCTATATATAACTCTATGAATACAGCCTACCGGCTGACCCAAATTCCGAACAACCAATCAATCGTCGTGGGGTATGGGGGCCTCACCCTCCCAGAGAAAATTTTGAAAATTTAACCACCGCAAATGCGTTTACTGCTATTCTAGCCCGTGTAAGCAACTCCAAAAGTATCCAATGGTTTTGTAACCCAAACCCCACTCCGAATTTCAAGCATCCAATCAGACTGTTGCAGCTGCATTCACAAATACTAATCGATGCCCGAAAAATTTCGCACCAATTAGATTGGCTCCAGACAAAATGTTTTAATCAATAGTCAACTCAGTACAAATTCATGATTTTCAATTAAAAGAAAAGTAAAATTAGTGTTTTATTAGGGCTCGATGACAGTTAGGGAAGCAAATCTAGGAATGCCCAAAAAATGTCAGACTTAGAGACAGCGGAGCCACTTTTCTTCGAGAGGCAAAGAAGCGGAGCTGACCTTGAATAGACCCCCCCACCCCCATGAAAGTTTTGGAATATTTGACTGCCGCAAACACGTTTTACTGCTATTCCATCCTGTAAAATTAGTGTCTTATTAAATTCCGTCACTTTATTTTGCCAAGTAGATGAAATAATTTTTTTTTCTCACTTTACCCGTCTGCCTGAAAAGTCAGCTTGCCCGAAAGTTAGGGGGGGATCTGCCCCACCCCCCTGCCCACCTGGCTCGTACGCCTATGATATTTGAATAAAATACAATAAGATTCACCCAACTTTTCTACAGGTCACTCATCGATGTATTTTTACAATACCCATACCTACCTTATTTTAAATTTTTTGGAACATAATATCAAAATCCATGGGATTCATTCTTGGAGAGGTAAATAATAACATTTTTAATCTAGAAATTATGTAAGATATGCTAGCAAGTCTGAGACATAAACATTGTAATAAAAAAATCTAAAATAAATTATGAACCCACAAAGTAAGAAAAAAATATTTGGCTCAAAAAAAGGATCTTTTGACTAATTACCCACAAATTGTACCCCCCACTTTTTTGCTGACCTTATGAAACCCCTGAAAGTACACCCACTTATAGCAAGACAAGTTTTAAACACACAATTTTGTAAAATAATGTAGAAAACAGGGGGGTCTGGGCTGCATCCCGGGGTCGCCAATGTTAAAGGGGCCCCCAAAATAGGTCTAACAAGCCAACAGTGAGGCTGATGTCCCCCGCCGAAATCCCAAAATAAATAGATGACACATATTAATTAATCGCACATTTATTTTTTTCAAACGTATCGAGCAATCAAACTGAACACGAAGTGTCATCCAAAAATTGCTTATCTCTGCCTACCGTAAGAAGAAAATGCTCATCTTCGAACTCCATCAAGGCATTGACCTAATAAGCATACACACCAATTTTGAACATTTTAACTCAATTCATAGGAGAGTTATTGTGTTCCAAAGTCTTGGCAAATCAAATTGCTTATCGCTCTGCTTACCCTGAGCATAAAATGCTCATTATCGATCTTAGTCAAGGTATTACTGTAATGAAACTATACACCAAGTTTCATCACTCTCACTTAATTAGAACTAAAGTTATCGTGTCCCAAGCATCAACCAATCAAATTGCTTATCTCTGCCTACCCTAAGCGGAAAATGCTCATCTTCGAACTCGATCAAGGCATTGACCTAATAAGCATATACACCAAGTTTGAACATTTTAACTCAATTAGAAGGAGAGTTATTGTGTTCCAAAGTCTCAACCAATCAAATTGCGTATCGCTCTGCTTACTCTGAGCAGAAAATGCTCAATATCGAACTTAGTCAAGGTATTACTATAACGAAACTATACACCAAGTTTCATCACTCTCACTTAATTAGAACTAATTAAAGTTATCGTGTCCCAAAGCATCAACCAATCAAATTGCTTATCTCTACTTACCCTAAGCGGAAAATGCTCATCTTCGAACTCCATCAAGGCATTGACCTAATAAGCATATACACCAAGTTTGAACATTTTAACTCAATTAGAAGGAGAGTTATTGTGTTCCAAAGTCTCGACCAATCAAATTGCGTATCGCTCTGCTTACCCTGAGCAGAAAATGCTCATTATCGAACTTAGTCAAGGTATTACTATAATGAAACTATACACCAAGTTTCATCACTCTCACTTAATTAGAACTAAAGTTATCGTGTCCCAAAGCTTCAACCAATCAAATTGCTTATCTCTGCTTACCCTAAGCGGAAAATGCTCATCTTCGAACTCCATCAAGGCATTGACCTAATAAGCATATACACCAAGTTTGAACATTTTAACTCAATTAGAAAGAGAGTTATTGTATTCCAAAGTCTCGACCAATCAAATTGCGTATCGCTCTGCTTACCCTGAGCAGAAAATGCTCATTATCGAACTTAGTCAAGGTATTACTATAATGAAACTATGCACCAAGTTTCATCAATCTCACTTAATTAGAACTAAAGTTATCGTGTCCCAAAGCATCAACCAATCAAATTGCTTATCTCTGCTTACCCTAAGCGGAAAATGCTCATCTTCGAACTCAATCAAGGCATTGGCCTAATAAACACATACACCAAGTTTGAACTAGCTCAATTAGGAAGAGAGTTATCGTGTCCCAAAGTATCAACCAATCAAATTGCTTATCTCTGCTTACCCTAAGCGGAAAATGCTCATCTTCGAACTCCATCAAGGCATTGACCTAATAAACACATACACCAAGTTTGAACATTCTAGCTCAATTAAAAGTTATCGTGTCCCAAAGCATCAATCAATCAAATTGCTTATCTCTGCTTACCCTAAGCGGAAAATGCTCATCTTCGAACTCCATCAAGGCATTGGCCTAATAAACACATACACCAAGTTTGAACATTCTAGCCCAATTAGGAAGAGAGTTATCGTGTCCCAAAGCATCAACCAATCAAATTGCTTATCACTGCTTACCCTAAGCGGAAAATGCTCATCTTCGAACTCCATCAAGGCATTGACCTAATAAACACATACACCAAGTTTGAACATTCTAGCTCAATTAGGAAGAGAGTTATTGTGTCCCAAAAAGTGTGACGGACAGACAGACGGACGGACAGACAGACAGACGGACAGACAGACGGACAGACAGACGGACAAACCCATTTTAATAGTCCCCTGCTTTCTTCGAAAGGCGGGGGACAAGAACAATTCTGTATGATAAATAAATAGATCATTTATTGTACTGAATATAATTGCACCAAATAAATCCATCTATCTACCATACTGACACACAAATTGCATTTGTGTGTGTATAACACCACAATGACCCAGTGATATTTTCAGCCAAGGGGCTCATGCAAGCTTACTCCGACCCTGGTTGGAAACGGTAGGCCTAAATCAAAAGGAAACAAGAAATTTCACTGATAGAATTGTCACTGGAACTGTTACAATTAATAGAGGCTCTTGGAGTAAGACGGTACCTCACTAATCAGGAGGTCTGGGAGTTTGATCCCTGGGTCTGGTCGGAAAAGTTCCTTGTAATTTTCCAGTGGTGAAAGGGACTGGCAAGGAACAACATCTAGTCATTTGGATGGGACAAAAAAATCCAGGTCCTGGGTACATATTGGCAGGTACGTAAAAACATCTTGACAGTTGGAATTCAATTGCTGTTCAGACAAAATTGTCAAGCCACACTGCATGTCCATCTTCATTAGCCAGGTAAAAGTAGGACATTAAGCCCCTTTTCTTTCATTTATTTTAACAATTAATAATATAAGCATATTCTCTAAGACAGATAACAAATATTTTTGAACATAATCAAATAGTTTAATCTTTTTACTATATACAATAATATACTGTTACACAGTATAAGTAAGGCACAATAATTAATATCCAAGTTGGTTCTGCAGAAATCCCATCTATTCAACTTCATAGAATTATCAACATTGTTATGCTTTCAAACACAAACTATGAAATCAAGTTGCACACAAATAGTTAAAAAGAAATCTAACATATAGATTAAATTCTAAATCTTAAAAAAGAAATCTACATGAAAAGTAATAATAATACTGTTATAAGAAAAAAAATCTGTTTCTATTAAAACAAATCTGCAAGTATAAGTATCATCATCTTGATAACGTGGTCTTTTACTTACAATGTCTACTCTTTATAGAGCATCTTATATCACTTCTCATGTGAGGGTTATCCATAACTATAACAAATGTTTAAAGTCCATATATCATTACAATTATCCTTATGGCTATTATAGTCATAACATTGTTTTTATGTATTGAAGACACTGACGTCAAATAATCATCCACGTAAATGACAATGTACCTAGTCCAGCAAGTACCATACCTTATATGATGGCTAAGATATCAACAAATATGTCCAAGTCAATTGGAGAGAATTTCAAAACTAGATTTTGAGAAAATTAAAGTTAAAGATAGGTTGTCAGGCAACGAAACATACGCCCACAGCAGCTAAATCGTCAGCTCAGTCAACAAGAGTTGTCGCAAATTCTTATTTTTTTCGGTAATGAAACATTTATAATACTCTGAAATCTGATTAAGATTAACAACTCAGAAAAGGCGTTTTTGTCGACCACTGATTAGCCAAAGTGATTTGCATTCAATCACATTTTCATCTTTAACGTCCATCTAATTCAAAATGGTTACCCTAATCAACAAATTTATCGACACCGATTTCCGAAGCGATTACATCAAATCGTCAAATCACTTCAGGGTGCGATTTGACGATTTGATCGGGTGGTCACGTGTTTTTTTCAACGGTGTCCAGCCACAAAAATTGCTTACAGCTAATTGGAGCATTTAACTAACTCGACAAAGTACTTTGAAATCGACTATATTGTCACATGACATCTCTACTAAATTCAAATCAATTTGGCAAGTCGATAAAAAAGCCTAATGTAATTATCAGAAAATCATTAGAATTTGTTTGTTTTTTATAAAGTTCTGCTCCATGCTAATGCTTAGCATACAAAACATTAAAAATCATGGATTTAGCTGTTCAGTTGTAAAAAATTTTAAACTCTATGTATCAATCTGAAGTCAATCGGATGATAAGTTTGGCCTCAAGAGCATTACAAAAGATTTTTCAAAGTGATCAAGGGAGATAACTCTGGCAGTTATATCAGAATTCAATGAAAATAAATAAGATTCTTCGTCTCATGTATGAATTTAAAGTCAATCGGATATTAACTTTGGCCTCTAGAGCACCCACAAGAATTTCTGAGGTGATCAAGGGCCATAACTCTGGCAGTAATTATCAGAAGTCAATGAAAATCAATAGGCTTCTTTATTTCATGACCTTAAACACTGTGTATAAATTTAGTCATTCGGATATTAACTTTGGGCTCTAGAGCGTCCACAAGATTTTCTGAAATGATCAAGGGTCATCGGAAATCGGTGAAAAGCAATAGGTTTCTTAGTCCCATGACCTTAAACACTGTGTATAGATTTAACTTCAGCCTGTAGAGCGCATATAGTTCAGGTCTTATTTCGGAACTACATAAAATGGTACAATAAAAGTTTTAATCTTCATATAGACTTGTAACATTAATAAGAACACCACATAATCATAATCTATCATTAAAAGATGCATGTTTAATAGTATAGAGATCATGGCTAATTTTGCCAATATGGATTTTTGAGATAAAATGTAACTGTTAAAATAAAAATTATCCAACAAACATGAAGCTTTAATCAAGAAAACACAATGTCTAAATAAGGGTTTCAATTGAGATCATCAAATGCAATTAATTAGTGCTGAAACAGTTTTACATGTTTAAAGGTCCGTAAAACTTGTTATTTGAATGAAGATAACATTTACTATGTTTAAAGATGTGTCCCCACAAGGTTATTTACCTCTACAATTACAACCTGTATCTTTGATTCTAACAGAAAATAAAATATTTATCAGGGCTTAAAAAATACAATGATAGACTGTAAAAGTGGTTAAAATGCTCATAATAACTCAAATAATAAAGAATCCTAACCTGTCCACCATTAGATTTGACAATATGTAAGTGAAAGGTTACATCTCATAATTAGCAGTTAAATAAATTTTCTTGGTTCATTCAATCTTTTGAAAATGATGTATTAGTATAATGACTGTACCGTTAGATTTGCAATAGAAAATACAATATATTTGTTAAATATTAACAGTATATATATTTTTCTTAGTAGTTGGGGTACTCTAATCAGAGAATATGTAATTATTAGAACCTTGGATATCTTTAAACCAAAACAGAAGAAAACATATTTCTCCCATACTCTTGAACAATTAGGCTACATATTATTATAGCACTTTTAAGCAATTCTTCTGCCCCTTTATTTATGCTTATTTTAATATTTACCCCATCCAAGAAACAGTAAGTAACTATTACCCAATGGCTTTATCAAATGGATTGCAGAGTAGGAATCTTTATGAAGTGCACCTTTAATAACAGCAACCAAAATACATTGATCAACTTGAGTAGATTACTTGTCATGTACACAATTACTTCTAGAACTAAAACTTGCCTAATTTAATAGAATACAATTTTTAAAAGTATATACTGACAGAAGCTGATAGGAAGTTTGACCTTGGTGGTTAACTAGATTTTAAATCATTTGTCATCTGACAAGCCAGGACACTGCATATATGGAATGAAGTCTGAAAAATAAATGAATTGAATGGTTACATTGGCAGATTTGCATTGTTTATATTGAAATTATAAATTATATGTGAAATTAATGTGTCTTGAAAGTAGTGTGAGATGAAAGTAGTCTGTCATAATTGCATATTGAAATAAATGCAATCTGCTGTATCCTAGTATTTTTGAAAATTGCAGATGAGTTAGGAGATAAACACGTCCTGTTTCGCATTTAGAGGGGTGTTATTGTAAAATGCTATTTTAGGATTCGAAAAGACATTACTAAAACAGAGGGGTATTATTGTCCAATAGACAGTGTCTAATTGACAAATCAAAACTCAAGATTCACCCTTAAGCATGTTACAATGCAAGATTAACACCAGTCAATCAGATAACGATATCAATGTTATGTTACAAAGGACATTAGATTAGCCTTTCATCCAATTTATTAACATTTATTAAATTATTAGAAAGGGTGTTTATTTTGTCGACAATTCTGATACACATATGGGATAACTACTGGAAAGGAAATGTGGTTGTTTTTAAGATTCATGACGTATTGGGTAATACTCAAAAAAATAATACAGTAACTTACAACCAATCATCTGCTAGTATTATAATGAGAAGAGATCCCCAGCAGATGGTAAAGGGGCTAGACCACCAGTTACATCTGGTAATAATGTTAAATCAGGTAAATTCTGTACATGGGACTTTAATTCATGACGAATAGCATTCATTTTAGACAATTTTAATCTATATTCCTGAAATGCAAAAAAAAATAAAATAATAATACATCCACATAGAAGTCATGTCATGGATAGTAAAATCATGCTGAAGCTAAGAAAATACCCCCCCCCCCCCCATCCCCTTAAAACACAAGACCTTTTTGTTTGAAAGTAAATGATTGATATTTGTTCAAGAAAAGCTAACAGAGGTCAATAACATTAATCAGAAGAGTTTTTTTAATCAGGAGATACAAAGGTTAACAGAAACCAGCACTGCCAGTCAGAAAACTTGACTCCTGCAAATATATATGGGTAGTTTATTCAGAAGATAAAGATTTAAGAAATCAACAATATTTTACTTCAAAAAATAATTCTGAATATGAGGATTGTAGATTGTTAGTGGTTGTTAAACCAGATCCCCTAATTCCAATGATATGAATATTACCATAAGTTTAGATTCCACATGTTGTAGCTGTTCTTTCTGTGTTGTGATAAAATTACGTAACATGACAGCTACTTGTTTTCTCTCTTGTAATTCAGCATCTAAACGTACATTATACTCAGCTAATAATTTACATGCCTCATCTACTGTTGCCGACAGGTTATCAGCTGATTCTTTATCTACAAACAAAATATTCATTTATAACAGCCATTCAAAGAAATATGATGAAATATGTGGTTTAAAAAACATGTTCTGGGAGTTAAAGACCCTTCTCCTATTAAGTGTTTTATCGTTATTTCAAAATTTCCAGAAAAGCATGTCCAATGATCTATGTTAAAATTTAAAGATAGGCTGGCACTGCCAGGCAGGATACGCCCACATTTTCGAGAGATGGATAGAGAACAAGCAATACCGAAAGTGATTTTTCCTACATCATTAAGTTGGAATATGATATGTGCAAATATCGAAATGAATTAAGATCTTTGGGTTATAATGGTTCATTTCAGTAGGCTTCAAATTCGACTGGGGATCATGTTCCTAAGTGGGTAAGATGCTGGCTCGGTAGCCTTGAGGTTAGGTGTTTGATCCCTGCATTGGGTGACAAAGTTCATCTAGATTTTCTGGCGTGGTTTCCCCTTTTTAGTGATGAAGGATGGATGGCCTGACAAGAACAGCTGTCAATTTTGGTCCGATTTTCACGAAATTCGACCTCAACCTTCATTACGATTTAACGGTGATATAATCAAACGTTTTTTTAAATGGGATAATAATTCTGACCACAGAGGGACCACAAGCTAAAAAAAAAGGTCATTTTTCGGACAATCAGGGGCCATAATTCAGGAAGTTACGATCCAATGGGCGCAAATATCGAAAGGAACCAAGATCTTTGGGTTATAAACATACATGTCAAGTTTCATCAAAATCGGTTCAAAATTGTGACCTCTATAGGGTCCACAACCTTGATATAACATATTTTCAAACTAATCGCGTTCAAACATCGGCCATTTTGTCTGTCAATTTTGGTCCGATTTTCACAAAATTTTAACTCAATCTTCATTACCATGTAACGGTGATATAATCAAACGTTTTTTAAAATCAGATAATAATTTTGACCTCCAGTGGGACCACAAGCTAAAAAGGGTGATTTTTTGTACAATCAGGGGCCATAATTCAGGAAGTTACGAACCAATGGGCGCAAATATCGAAAGGAACCAAGATCTTCGGGTTATAAACATGCATGTCAAGTTTCATCAATATCGGTTCAAAATTGTGACCTCTATAGGGTCCACAACCTTGATATAACATATTTTCACACTGATCGCGTACAAACAGGGGCCATTTTGTCTGTCCATTTGGGTCCGATTTACACAAAATTTGAACTCAATCTTCATTACCATGTAACGGTGATATAATCAAACAGTTTTTTAAATCGGATGATAATTTTGACCTCCAGAGCGACCACAAGCTAAAAAGGGCGATTTTTCGGACAATCAGGGGCCATAATTCAGGAAGTTAAGATCCGATGGCCGCAAATATAGAAAGGAACCAAGATCTTTAGCTTATAAACATACATGTCAAGTTTTATCACAATAGGTTCAAAATTGTGACCTCTATAGGGTCCACAACCTTGAAATAACATATTTTCACACTATTCGCGTATAAACGGCGGCCATTTTGTATGACAATTTTGGTCCGATTTTCACGAAATTCGAACTCAACCTTCATTACCACGTAACGGTGATATTATCAAACGTTTTTTTAAATCAGATAATAATTTTGACCTCCAGAGGGACCTCAAGCTAAAAAGGGCGATTTTTCGGACAATCAGGGGCCATAATTCAGGAAGTTACGATCTGATGGCCGCAAATATCGAAAGGAACCAAGATCTTGGGGTTATAAACATGCATGTCAAGTTTCATCACAATCGGTTCAAAATTGTGACCTCTATAGGGTCCACAACCTTGAAATAACATATTTTCACACTATTCGCGTACAAACGGCGGCCATTTTGTATGTCAATTTAGGTCCGATTTTCACGAAATTTGAACTCAACCTTCATTACCATGTAACGGTGACATACTTGAACGTTTTTTTTAAATCGGATAATAATTTTGACCTCCAGACGGACCACAAGCTAAAAAGGGCGATTTTTCGGACAATCAGGGGCCATAATTCAGGAAGTTACGATCCGATGGGCGCAAATATCGAAAGGAACCAAGATCTTGGGGCTATATACATGCATGTCAAGTTTCATCAAAATCGGTTCAAAATTGTGACCTCTATAGGGTCCACAAGCTAAAAACATGATATTTCGTACTATCAGGGGCCATAATCCATGAAGTTTCCATCCGATACATGCCAATATCGAAAGCAGCCGAGATCTTATGGGGATAAACCTATATTTCAAGTTTCGTCAAAATCGGATAAGAATTGTGACCTGTAGAGAGTCCACAAACAAATTGTGGACGGACGGACAGACGGACGGACGGACGGACAGACGGACGGACAGGGGCGACGACATAATACGTCCACATGAAAATGTGGGCGTATAAAAATGATCTAAATCAAAATGTAGTGATAAATCCATACAATACACACCACATGTCACTTAATATTACTAGAAATATGACCATTATTTAGGCCAACTTTTATTACCTGCCGTCATATATCAGTTTTGTGTAGTGTGGATTTCGTAAATTGTTTACGTGGAGTTCATAAACTGTTTACGTGGAGTTCATAAACTGTTTACGTGGAGTTCATAAACTGTTTACGTGGAGTTCATAGTAAAGAAAATTTATTCAATTTCAGTTAGCTCTTAATGGGATCCCATTTACTGAATGTTGCATAAGAAATGCTAGTCCTAAAACGTGATTTGAAAACCCGAAAAAGAACAATTAATCAGCTAGAATGGTTTGAACATAATATATGTACTATTAATGCTATAAAATGGTATAATACAACAATCTCGTTCCCAGAGGCAGCCGCGGGGCCGGAGGCCTCTGGTTCCTTGGACCGGCCATTTTTACCACTTTTTTTACTAACCTAAGCCCCGCCCATTCTGACCTCTGATTGGTCAATCTTTTTGGGTCGATTTCTCGAAAACTAGAGGTCGGATCGTCGTTTCGTTAGTTGTAAAATGATCCTCGAGTCAAAGTCAACTCGCTGACATAAAAAATTGGATTCTAAACGTACAAATTCAAGTTTTTGTAAAGATCTATTTTTCTACGCGTGGGTATATTTTTAAGTGATTCGGTCATCCAGGCACGTAAAATAAATACATGTCACGTGATTCGTCACTTCCGGGAAAATGGCTACCCCAATTCACCAGAGAAATTTCTTCAAAAATTTTTCTGGTTTCGAGATTGATAATACAAACCAGTAATTCTTTCTAGATTAGACATATCAGATACTTCAGGCGGTAAAGCAGCTATTTTTTCACGAACACCAGCATCACCAGAGGCTGTAGTTTCTAAATCTGCCAATCGCTTCATTAATTCCTCAGCCTTAAAATATTGAAGTAGTAAAAACATTATTACTTAACGTTCACACAATCAATCAAAGATAATTAGACAAATTTATCCTGATTTTTGGTCACAACCCCTTCTACATGTAAAGTACAATGTTGTCTGTTGCATGTATGCTAATTTCTCTGACACTGCTTGCCAAGATATGGTGTGTGTTTATTTATGTGCATTTGACTTGTTGGCTTACAAAGTCTCCAAGTAACAGTAAGCTATTTTGTATTTTGCTTCTCATGGGGTAACTCCAGTTCATGGCTACATTTTTAGTAATGTACTAATAAGTTAGTAACTGACATAGGTATACATTAAATTAGTAGTCTTTGTGAAGCAAATATTAAGCTAATTAGACTTAGCTTACATAGAGACACTTAACATATATAACCATCTTATATTGTTACTCCTAGACAGGCATATTGTAGTGCTTGACATTTTAAACTTTCGGAATGTGCTGAATAAAAATGACAGACACAAGAGGGATTGAACCTGACAAAGTACAATGTATGAATGACATATACACTTTAATTCCTGACTCGCTCCTGCTCTTGATATGTAGGTAACTGAGTTGAAAGTTTCATATTTGTAATTTTATGTATTTATGTATACAAATGTCTTGGCTTGGAACCTAAAGGTGATTCGACTTTGACTAAATAAAAAACATTATCTTTTAGTATGTAGCTTACATCTGGTTTGACTGGATCTTGTCCTTCAATTAGAGCATCTACTTCTTCCTTTAAACTTAATATTTGCTTCTTCTTTTTACTGGGTGGTTGATCTGATTTACTATCTGTAACAAATTATGTACTCCTAATAATAACACAATGGTTACATTAATACCATATTCAGCGTGCTTAAATGAAAAATCTTAGACATTTCCATAACAGAAATCAGATATGATAATTAAAAATAGAAAACACTGCTGAATATAACATTTTAAGAAAACTTCATAATCAAAGGTATGTAGTGAAGAGATACTGAAACCCTTTTGATCGGAGATGAAACATCAATAAATATTTACCTGTTTTAAGGGAACTTTTCCTACTTGGTGTTTTTTTCTCAGTAGGAGGAATGTAAGATGTAGTTGGTTGACTTGGTGAACCAGTCAACTGTTTTTGAAGATCAGCTACAAATTCTTTTTCATAGACTCCTCTTTCCCCCCAAATAGTCAAAACCCTGCCTACAGATCCTTTTAGTTTTTCATCTGTTTCGCTAAAAAATAAGCCAAATGCTATAAATGCATTGCTCTTTGCCCCTAGACAGTGTGACAATCAGTTGTTTCACTTGTAATTTGTAATTAGTCATATTTAAATACATGTAATTTGACTGATTGAAAGGTTTAAAATGCAGAAGACAGTTCTTTCGACAGTATGTACATGTATCCAATTGTCTGAACATATTTATCAGAAATAAGTAGTGGCATACCCCATAAGGGCATATATGAATTTGTAAGATCTATTAAAATGTGTCATATCATCAAAGTGGAGAACAATGTTTTCATCAAGCAACCTCTTACTTTTTTTATTTCTGTAAAACGCAAAACGCGAACTATTTGCAAAAATAACCACAACACAATTTGTCATTTGACATGGCGTTATTTTGAACACATTTTCCCAAAGAAGCACTTTCTACTGAACCTATGTTTTATTATAGCAATATAGGTAATAATAAATACATGTATATGAATGTCATAATCCTGAATAATTATAGCACTTTCCTGTGACCTGTAATTAAAGTCTGGTCATTTATCTACATCATTGCATATACATGGCTACCTCAAGTATAAAAAAAGTTTTTTGACTTACTTTGAAATCACTTTCATGGAAGATGGCAAAACAGTCATAAAATCTTTTGTGAACTCCGGTCCTTTCTTTTTACTGTTTTGAATGACATCATTAGCTAGATAAACAAACACCAGTTTCTTACTAATTTTAGCTTCAAAAGAAAAAAAATGTTAATTAAAATAAAATCAAATCATTCCCTGTCCCTCGTTACAGGAGTACATACTACATAACAGTTAACATGTCATGAGGGGTGGTGGGGGTGGAGTTACAAAATCATATCTCTCTTTCTGGAACACGTCCAAACACTTGTTACATGTACCGGTAGGCCTACTGTGTTCATCTGCAAAAGGAATGTTATATTTATCGGAATGGAGGTCAGTCAATAGGGAAAAGAATCCTTGGTTCAGTGCAGGTAAGAATGGATTACAGTGATCTGCTGAGTGATCTTTGGTCAAACTTGTCATGGATTCTATGAATGAAACCGGTATAATGTGAGTTACTAATTGACCTATAGAGTATGGTAAGTTTATATAACACAAGCAATAGTAAGAAAATGCACAAATTAGCAAGACCAAAATAATACAAGAATTCAAAACTGATATGTGAACTTCTATATAAGCCACAAGCCCAGTGCATCAATTGGTACATGTACGGTACCCTACTACTAGGAAGTTTTATAATTCTGGTCTACACTTCATACCATGTCGCAGAAGGCTAAGCTATACATTACTGGCCAAATTAATAGCAATTTTTCCAAAAACGTTGCAGAATAGCTCACTAAAATTGAAATATGGATAAAATCAGGCACCATGAATATATTGAACTGAATTTTCTTACACACAACCGTAATGACATCCTCTTCCTATTGCATGGTTGGCTGACGTTATTGATGACGTCATGACGTTGTAGCGGCTGATGACGTCATTGATGTCCGTCATGTTGTTTTTTTGCTGTTTTTGGAATACAGTCATTAGGGAATTTCTCTAATACAAGAACATCAGTTACGTTTTGGGGACATTACTGGACAGGCATACCCAAAACACAATGATTTAAATGGTCGCACGTGACGTCATTACGACTGTGTGACGTCAAAATGACGTCATCTCGCCGAAGCAGGTGTTCTTTGATAAAACGCTTCAAATTGATCGATTTCCATGTTTTTTGTGTCGATTTATTTCTTTTCTGGGACACCAAATCGAACTACGGCTTTTAAAATGTTCAAAAATCGACGTAAATTTATTTTTTCAACGACAGTTGGTCTACAACGATGAGCACATGAGAGAACTGACTGTGATTTCAAAGCTTCATGCTTCCCGACGTCATCAATAACGTCTAACAACCATGCAATATGAAAAGGATGTCATTACGGTTGTGTGTAACAAAATTCAGTTCAATATATTCACGCAATCACGGTGCATGATTTTATCCATATTTCAATTTTAGTGGGCTAATTCTGCAACGTTCTTAAAAAATTGCTATTAATTTGGCAAGTACTGTATGTAACTCTAAACCTAACCCATGTCACCGTGTGCTAGGCATCAGTAGAAATCAGAACACAGAGAAGTTTTATTGACTTTTTTATCATGAAGACAAGGATTAGAACTTCGAGTTATCGATATGACGCATTTACTGGGCTAAGACACAGTACCATAGTCAAATTAAAACTGCTACATATGTGCAACCAACAAAAAATGCATTTACCATGTGTTGATCCCCCTTGTTTGTGCTGAGTGGACGTGTCAACAAGCGGGCTACCCATTCCTATCCTAAGTGAGGAAATCCTCACACTCACAGTCACATTAATCTTACCTTTACACATTTCCCTTTGCCATACATCTACGATGGTTTTAGAATGCTTTCTGTGATGAATTAACCATAACGATAGAGTCTGTATGCTCTGTTGTGTATTATTTAGTTCAGAAAGTTTCTTTACAAAATTAGCATCTGTGAACGACGACATATTATTTCAGATCAGATGGCAATGAATTTGTTGTTGATCTTCAACCGGAAGTAAATCCAGATTAGCCCATTCCATTTTGGGATGTTAAAGAAATCATAAAAAATATAATTGTGCAAATAACATAAGCATTTCACGAGTATTCTATTAGTTTAAAGTTATCAGAATTTCAAGTTAAGATTAAAATATTTACATAAATACATCTATTGTTGAAACTTACGCTCTAATATATATTTATTTAGGAAACTGAATTAACTACACCCCTTTAATTTAGACGAGTCAATCAATGCAATAGGTGGCGCTGTCTACATCCTGTATTTTAGAAGCATGAGAAAAGAATAAGAGAGAGAGTCTGTTTGTCGTGACAAGACCTTAGTTAAAATGCCATACGCCAATCAACCAACTGTCTTAATTACTCAAATAACAGCTGAAAATATAAAGTTTGTCATTGAAGATACTGATTTAAGGTGCATTCATCGTCACAATACAAATATTACTAAATAATATCGTTATAATAATAAAGAGCACATAAAATAAACTCAACAAAACAATATTCAATTGTAGGCCTACTTTAAAGTGAAATGAAATGGGGTTAAATATCCTACTCTTCTGCACCTAACCTGCACTAATGGAAATGGGCATACGCAATACAGTGTGCTATGAGTGAAATTTTTCCCAGGCAGCGGCGCTAAGGCTTACTCTTATATCGAAATCCAACTGCCAAGGGATCTTTTACGTGCACGCCAATGTGTACACAGGACCTCGGTTTTTCGTTCCATCCAAACGACTAGACAGCTGTACTTGTCAGGCCCCCCTTTCTGCATCACTGACAAGGGAAACCACGCCGGAAAATCGTGCTGAACTTTCTCGGCTAATGCAGGGATCAAACACCCGACCTCCTGGCTAGCGAGCCAGCATCTGCCGTTACCCACTTAGCCACGTGATTCCCCTCCTTAAAGTAAGCAAGTGTTTATTATATCATAGATAATAATGTTTCTATCTATGATTGCATGCAGTTTCACCATTGCAGCAACTTAATTCAAATCCATTCATAATTAAAGTCGCAAATGTAGACCTCCACTAAGAAAAAGCTTTGACTTTGCCAATGGAAAACACTCAAATGGGGTGCCAGTGACTGAATACATACATAGGCCTATATTAAGTACCAGTAAAACTGTAAAAAAAAATTTAAAGTAGGTTTGTTGGATCCAACAATTCGCTCCTTGAATTCAATGATTATCTAATTTATGTAATCATCAGACTAGATCATTTGTCTTGTATCCCAGAAATGACCAAAATTTAGGGGTGATCATTTTCCATTAAAGAAAATGGCAAATTCCGTTTTCAGTATTTGAAATTCAGGATAATCATGAGGCTGACAATAAAAAAAAATAATAAATGAATCGTTTTTTTCTCGTTCATAAAATAAGTAAAGGTTTTAAGACATATAGATATACATTACAGTATCTAATTTAACTACAGAGTAATTATATTATTAATATTAGGGATAAATGGAAGACAGGTTTTTGTTTCGAGTATGGTACGTTTATGATTCCAAAATGATACAATGAAAGGAGCCTATTGCAAAAGTAATAAAACCATGCGACGTCGTACAATTTTTATGAATAAGATCTATTGAATATTTGGATAAATACAAAACTATTTTGAGTTTTTGCTTAATATCAACAAATATTGGCTTTTCCATATGAGATTTCAAATTTCGTTTTGAGTTCGAATTTCACCCTTTACTGCCTTAGAAATTCAAAATATTGTGGTGTAATGTAATGAAAAAATAACATCAATACCAAAATTACAAATTCTTTTAAATTAATTTTTATACGCCCACATTTTCATGTGGACGTATATTGTCGTCGCCCCTGTTCGTCCGTCCGTCCGGACGTCCGTCCGGACGTCCGTCCGTCCGTCCGTCCACAATTGTTTGTGAACAGTCTACAGGTCACAATTTTTATCCGATTTGAATGAAACTTAAAATACAG
The DNA here is from genome assembly GCA_963678685.1 of Patella ulyssiponensis. Lineage (NCBI taxonomy): Eukaryota > Metazoa > Mollusca > Gastropoda > Patellidae > Patella > Patella ulyssiponensis. The sequence goes on from OY783229.1 coordinate 57,625,026, forward strand.
GTTTATCACCCTAAGATCTCGGTTCCTTTCGATATTGGCATGTATCGGACCGCAACTTCATGGGTTATGGCCCCTGATTGTACGAAAAATCACGTTTTTTAGCTTGTGAACAGTGTAGAGGTCACAATTTTGAACCGATTTGGATGAAACTTTAAATGCATGTTTATAACCCAAAGATCTTGGTTCCTTTCGATATTTGCGCCAATCGGATCGTAACTTCCTGAATTATGGCCCCTGATTGTCCGAAAAATCGCACTTTTTAGCTTGTGGTCCCTCTGGAGGTCAAAATTGTTATCCGATTTAAAAAACCGTTTGATTATATCACCGTCCCATGGTTATGAAGGTTGAGTTCGAATTTCGTGAAAATCGGACCAAAATTGACGGACAAAATGGCCGCCGTTTGTACGCGAATAGTGTGAAAATATGTTATATCAAGGTTGTGGACCTTATAGGGGTCACAATTTTAAACCGATTTTGATGAAACTTGACATGTATGTTTATAACCCAAAGATCTTGGTTCCTTTCGATATTTGCGCGCATCGGATCGTAACTTCCTGAATTATGGCCCCTGATTGTCCGAAAAATCGCCCTTTTTAGCTTGTGGTCCCTCTGGAGGTCAAAATTGTTATCCGATTTATAAAAACGTTTGATTATATCACCGGTCCATGGTTATGAAGGTTGAGTTCGAATTTCGTGAAAATCGGACAAAAATTGACAGACAAAATGGCCGCCGTTTGTACGCGAATGGTGTGAAAATATGTTATATCAAGGTTGTAGACCTTATAGAGGTCACAATCTTGAACCGATCTTGATGAAACTTGACATGTATGTTTATAACTCAAAGATCTTGGTTCCTTTCGATATTTGCGCCCATCGGATCGTAACTTCCTGAATTATGGCCCCTGATTGTCCGAAAAATCGTCTTTTTTAGCTTGTGGTCCCTCTGGAGGTCAAAATTGTTATCCGATTCAAAAAACCGTTTGATTATATCACCATTCCATGGTTATGAAGGCTGAGTGCGAATTTCGTGCAAATTGGACCAAAATTGACGGACAAAATGGCCGCCATTTGTACGCGAATTGTGTGAAAATATGTTATATCAAGGTTGTGGACCTTATAGAGGTCACAATTTTGAACCGATTTTGATTAAAATTGACATGTATGTTTATAACCCAAAGATCTTGGTTCCTGTCGATATTTGCGCCCATCGGATCGTAACTTCCTAAATTATGGCCCCTGATTGTCCAAAAAATCGCCCTTTTTAGTTTGTGGTTCCTCTGGAGGTCAAAATTGTTATCCGATTTAAAAAAAACGTTTGATTATATCACCGTTCCATGGTTATGAAGGTTGAGTTCGAATTTCGTGAAAATCAGACTAAAATTGACGGACAAAATGGCCGCCGTTTGTACGCGAATGGTGTGAAAATATGTTATATCAAGGTTGTGGACCTTATAGATGTCACAATTTTGAACCGATTTTGATGAAACGTGACATGCATGTTTATAACCCAAAGATCTTGGTTCCTTTCGATATTTACGCCCATCGAATCATAACTTCCTGAATTATGTCCCCTGATTGTCCGAAAAATCGCTTTTGTTAGCTTGTGGTCCCTCTGGAGTTCAAAATTATTATCCGATTTAAAAAAACGTTTGATTATATCACGGTTTCATGGTAATGAAGAGAGAATTTGAATTTTGTGAAAATCGGACCAGAGTTGACGGATAAAATGGCCGCCGTCTGTACGCGAATTGTGTAAAAATATGTTATATCAAGGTTGTGGACCCTATAGAGGTCACAATTTTGAACTGATTTTGATGAAACTTGAAATACATGTTTATAACCTAATGATCTTGATTCCATAGCATATTTGCCCATATCGGATCGTAACTTCCTGAATCATGGCCCCTGATTGTACGAAAAATCAACCTTTTTAGCGTGTGGTCCCTCTGGAGGTCACAACTATTATCTGATTTAAAAAAACGTTTGATTATATCATAGTTACACTGTAGTTATGGGTGAGTTTGAATTATGATTTTCTGATGATTACTTAAAATGCAACAACTCTTGTTGACTGCCCGGACGATTTGGCTGCTGTGTGGGCGTATGTTTCGTTGCCTGGCAACCTATTTTTGATTTTAAGAAAGTCATTTCTACCCCCTTTTACAGAGGCATAATTCAAGAGCTAAATCTTCCTATTGGAGGTCTTTCTTTAGGCCTTAAATGTTATATATATAAATCAGTAATTAGACATTTATTTATTATGACAAGACCATAATCAACTCTTGATGGCATCAGATGAGTCTGATTTTTTATACGCCCACATTTTCATGTGGACGTATATTGTCGTCGCCCCCGTCCGTCCGTCCACAATTGTTTGTGAACAGTCTACAGGTCACAATTCTTATCCGATTTCAATGAAACTTAAAATATAGGTTTATCACCCTAAGATCTCGGTTCCTTTCGATATTGGCATGTATCGGACTTTAACTTCATGGGTTATGGCCCCTGATTGTACGTTTTTTAGCCTCTGAACAGTGTAGAGGTCACAATTGTGATTTGATTTGGATGAAACTTGAAATGCATGTTTATAACCCATAGATCTTGGTTCCTTTCGATATTTGCGCCAATCGGATCGTAACTTCCTGAATTATGGCCCCTGATTGTCCGTAAAATCGCCCTTTTTAGCTTGTGGTCCCTCTGGAGGTCAAAATTGTTATCCGATTTAAAAAAACGTTTGATTATATCACCGTTCCATGGTTATGAAGGTTGAGTTCGAATTTCGTGAAAATCGGACCAAAATTGACTGACAAAATGGCCGCCGTTTGTACGCGAATAGTGTGAAAATATGTTATATCAAGGTTGTGGACCTTATAGAGGTCACAATTTTGAACCGATTTTGAAGAAACTTGACATGCATGTTTATAACCCATAGATCTTGGTTCCTTTCGATATTTGCGCCAATCGGATCGTAACTTCCTGAATTATGGCCCCTCATTGTCCTAAAAATCGCCCTTTTTAGTTGTGGTCCCTCTGGAGGTCAAAATTGTTATCCGATTTAAAAAACCGTTTGATTATATCACCGTTCCATGGTTATGAAGATGGAGTTCGAATTTCGTGAAAATCGGACCAAAATTGACGGACAAAATGGCCGCCGTTTGTACGCGAATAGTGTGAAAATATGTTATATCAAGGTTGTGGACCTTATAGAGGTCACAATTTTGAACCGATTTTGATGAAACTTGACATGCATGTTTATAACCCATAGATCTTGGTTCCTTTCGATATTTGCGCCAATCGGATCGTAACTTCCTGAATTATGGCCCCTCATTGTCCTAAAAATCGCCTTTTTAGTTGTGGTCCCTCTGGAGGTCAAAATTGTTATCCGATTTAAAAAACCGTTTGATTATATCACCGTTCCATGGTTATGAAGATTGAGTTCGAATTTCGTGAAAATCGGACCAAAATTGACGGACAAAATGGCCGCCGTTTGTACGCGAATAGTGTGAAAATATGTTTTATCAAGGTTGTGGACCTTATAGAGGTCACAATTTTGAACCGATTTTGATGAAACTTGACATGTATGTTTATAACCCAAAGATCTTGGTTCCTTTCGATATTTGCGCCCATCGGATCATAACTTCCTAAATTATGTCCCCTGATTGTCCGAAAAATCGCTTTTGTTAGCTTTTGGTCCCTCTGGAGGTCAAAATTATTATCCGATTAAAAAAAATTTGATAATATCACTGTTACATGGTTATGAAGGTTGAGTTCGAAATTCGTGAAAATCGGACCAAAATTGACGGACAAAATGGCCGCCGTTTGTACACGCATAGTGTGCAAATATGTTATATCAAGGTTGTGGACCCTATAGAGGTCACAATTTTGAACCGATTTTGATGAAACTTGACATGTATGTTTATAACCCAAAGATCTTGGTTCCTTTCGATATTTGCGCCCATCGGATCATAACTTCCTGAATTATGTCCCCTGATTGTCCGAAAAATCGCTTTTGTTAGCTTGTGGTCCCTCTGGAGGTCATAATTATTATCCGATTTAAAAAAACGTTTGATTATATCACGGTTTCATGTAATGAAGAGAGAATTTGAATTTCGTGAAAATCGGACCAGAGTTGACGGATAAAATGGCCGCTGTCAGAACGCGAATTGTGTGAAAATATGTTATATCAAGGTTGTGGACCCTTTAGAGGTCAAAATTTTGAACCGATTTTGATGAAACTTGAAATACATGTTTATAAGCTAAAGATCTTGGTTCCTTTCTATATTTGCGGCCATCGGATCTTAACTTCCTGAATTATGGCCCCTGATTGTACGAAAAATCACCCTTTTTAGCTTGTGGTCCCTCTGGAGGTCACAATTATTATCCGATTTAAAAAAACGTTTGATTATATCACGGTTTCATGGTAATGAAGAGAGAATTTGAATTTCGTGAAAATCGGACCAGAGTTGACGGATAAAATGGCCGCTGTCAGAACGCGAATTGTGTGAAAATATGTTATATCAAGGTTGTGGACCCTTTAGAGGTCAAAATTTTGAACCGATTTTGATGAAACTTGAAATACATGTTTATAACCTAATGATCTTGGTTCCATTGCATATTTGTCCATATCGGATCGTAACTTCCTGAATTATGGCCCCTGATTGTACGAAAAATCACCCTTTTTAGCTTGTGGTCCCTCTGGAGGTCACAATTATGATCTGATTTCAAAAAACGTTTCATTATATTTACAGTTACACCGTAGTTATGGGTGAGTTTGAATTATGATTTTCTGATGATTACTTAAAATGCAACAACACTTGTTGACTGCCCGGACGATTTGGCTGCTGTGTGGGCGTATGTTTCGTTGCCTGGCAACCTATTTTTGTAGATTAGAATGGTTCAGCCATTTAATGATTTAATTTAAATGCCAGACTAAGACCTGAATAACCAACTCTGTGGTTACAATAATAGACAATTAGTGCACACATCTTGTCAAAAATACAAACAGTGATAAATTCACTCAGAATAATGTAATTTGAATGGAATTTTTAACAATATTCATTTTGCATTACCATTATCTATTTTTGAACTATTATAGCAAGAACGACCAGTTCTTTGTCCAAATCTTACATATTGTACAAATGTTTTATGTTTTCATTACAGTGTTGCAAATGCCTTAAGAAGAGTTTGTCATGCTGAAGTACCAACAATAGGTAGGTGTGTAATAGTGTATCTTAATCAAACAAGTTAGATGTTACTCTTTGATATCTAACATCTGAACAGTCAAAAGCTTGGCACGAAAAGGTGATAACTAATTTACTCCTTTCAGCTGATGGCAAATCTTGTCTTTGTGGCTTCTTTAACATTTTTATACGGAAATGCTTACTCCCAGGTTTTTTATCATATTATCTTTTACCCTGTGCTTGATAGCGACAAGAGGACACTTGTTGAAATGTTGCACTTTTTCAGTTGCTAGTGACTGTTATCCATAAAGATGTGTTTGTGTTTTTTCAAGGGAATGACCTACTTTTACTGTGGCAAATTCAAATTCCGAACAGGATTCCACATGTAACGAAATTTATCTATTTTCAATATCGATTCATTTACGGTGTTTTTGTATGGGTGGATTAGTGACCCAATGGTTAGTGCGTACATGTTGTATCATAAAGAAAGTCTGTCATTGAGTCAACTAGCGTGGTTTTGATTCTCTGGTTGTACCTGACAAGGAGCAGGGTCACCTGTCTAACCCCATGGGTTTTCTCCCACTGCTAACATAGGGTCCTGACTCCTTTGGTTTTCTTCAACTGTTAAAGACCCCTACACGTAAGCAAACTTTTGAAATAAAATTGAACCCTATGTTAGTCCCATTCCTCGTTCTCCTGTTATTGTATTGATCTAAATTGTCCTTCATTTCAAATAAAAAATTTGAGACGTCATATCATTAGGTCAACCTATCCAAACATGGTTTTAGTGTTTTTATCTAGTAGGTCTTGATGAAAGTGACTTTGGATGGACATGTATTATTGGGCAGCCGTTTCTTGTCAATAAGTTTTATTGTTGTTCAATAATTGCTCATGCAATAAGCTAGGACATGCATTTGGAATTTACTGGGTGACACCTTTCAACTCGTGAGTATTTTATGCACCAAAAATTCAGGAGGAACTGGCATGCACTCTAAACCCTGTCTGAAGACCTTTGAGGTTGCGTGTAAAAAAAACCTCATGGCAACCTTGAGTAGGTGTTTACATGTAACCTAGATAAAAAAAATTCATCTGTCAACACCCAGTGTTTCCAGATGAAATTTCTTCCCATTTACTTTAGCGTTGCAAGTGCGATTGTGTTCCACAATGGCTAATAATATGTGAAATTGACAATATTTATCATCAAAACAATTGATTATTGTTATTCATAATATTTTTGCCACACCTAATTAAGCATATAATCCTACCTGGAACAGGTATAAATCATTGTATTTAAAATCGAGGCTTTAAGCCGTTACTAAGACCGCCATCTTTTTCGACCAGAGATGTCTGGGCGCTGTCATCGTGAAGGCGAGGTCTAAATATAAGGCTTTATAAAAGCCAATCAAAAACACAATTGCTTGTGGAAAAACGTAAACAAACTAAATGACATCCACCTGGATTTCAATGGCGATGAATGTCGAACTAAAATAGCGTTTCAGTAATTTAAATGCGAATATTTGGAGTTAGGCGATAGTTGTGCCACCACATTGGCCTCTGTAAGTTTAATTAGTGATAATAGTATTAACTTATCCTATTTTAAAGATGTTATATGCATAAATAAAGAAATTGAATTTGCAACTTGGAACTAAAGGCCTCAAATCGTAGCTAAAAACAAACACATCAGTGTATCTCAACGTTATTAGCTATGTTCTCGTAGCTACATCTAACCTTGCAATACAATATTTCAAATGTATGAAGGATTACTTTACAATTATTAATAATAATCTGTTGTTTTTTCAGCCATTGATTGGGTACAAGTGGAAGCCAATTCAACGGTTTTATTTGATGAATTTATTGCACATCGTCTGGGATTAATACCTCTTACCAGTGATGAAGCTGTTGATAAAATGCAGAATAGCAGGGTATGAGAAAATTTATGTAATTAGTAATCTTTTTACAAAATGTACTGTTTGCATAGTAAGCATTGATGTGTCTAAAGAGAGAAGGTTGCTGACCCACCGATTGAATATAAAGAGATGGGGTGGGGCAACCATACTCATGAGTCATGATGACTGCCTTGAAAATGCTGATAATCAGAGAACTTTCATGATCAGACAATGCTACCGGTATCTATTTTCTTTTTATATATACAAACTTACAAAGAGGAAAACACAAGTAACGGTAGATCTATCTATACCATAGCAGTAACTTGTTTTACTGCTACCCACTATAACTCGACTCTTTATTCGATAAAAGAATTCCTGACAACTATGATTAAATGTTTAATAAAATGGATTTGAAGTAAAAGGAATATGGTGCCATGTTTGAGAGTGACTAACTAATCTAAATATTTACTATTTTGTTCATTTCCAGGACTGTACATGTGAAGAGTTTTGTCCTGAATGTTCTGTTGAGTTTACGTTAGATGTTAGATGTATGGATGATCAGACACGACATGTTACCAGTGCTGATCTCATATCAAGTAATCCTAAAGTTATTCCAGTAAGTGTACCTTTCTCACCATCAACTTTAAAATAATTTACATTTACAGATGGAGAAAACACAAGTAGAGTAAGGGACTAATAAATAGTTTTAACTTTATGATAGTAGTGGGTGTCTTTCCACAAACTGTGAATATAATTTGTTGTAGAATTTAAGTCATAAAATAAAAATTAGTAAATGCATTCTTTTTAATCTGATTATTGTTTTCTAAGTATAATGTATTCATTACTTATAAATGTTTATATAATAGTAAATTGTAAAAATCTATTAACATATACTTTGTAAACTTAAGAACTACTAAATATATTCCTAACAAATCATATGTTTAAAATTAATATTGTAATAAATCAACAACAACAATGCAAGTAAAAAACAAAACAATAATAGTTAACGATTGAGGAATTCTTCAGCCTCAGCATAAATATTTTGAACCGAAGGTCTATCAGCTGGTTCTGTTTTTAAACATTGCCACATGAGATCTGTGATGTATGGAAAACTATTAACTGGGGGAGGAGGGGGCATCTCCCCTTCCATAATACTCATGATAACAGCAAAAGGATTGAAGCCTTCACGATCATAGAAAGCTGGATCTAAAGCCAATAACTCATAAATAATACATCCAATTGACCAGCTGAATGCTTTCTCATCTGGATCATTTCTTGTGATGACTTCGGGTGCATCATAGACAGCTGCAGCTGCTCCCATATCTACATTAGTGACCTCCTGATCTTCATCTTGTTCGTTGATCTCAATAAATATGCTGCCAGTATCTGAGAAATGGACATTAGAGGTCGTAAGGTGACCTGTTGGTGAAGGGTTTTTAGTAAGCACATGATTACAAATAGCTCCTAAAACTTTCCATATAAAATCTTCCTGAAATGTTGTGTTATCAGCTTTACACCGTAATATAACATCTTGTAGAGTCTCGGTTTTAGCATAGATTATAAACTGTGTATCACCTTCCTCGAACATAGTTAGATAACTTGGATGACTTACGTCTGTTGAACAACCTACAATAACAAAAGTCATTTCAAGTATATTATTGTGAGATTTAATTTTTTACTACACAAAAAATCAGCCTGAAATAAACTGACTCAGTGAGTAAGACGTTGGTCATGTGTAAGGTCCTTGTGTTGGACGACAAAGTTCATTAGGATTTTCCAGGGTAGTTTCCCCTGGTCAGTGATATAGGATGGAGGGCCTGGCAAGGCACAACATATGGTCGTTTGAATGGTATGAAAAACCCAGTTTCTGTTTACAGATTGCCATGCGCGTAATGACTAATGAAATGAAATAGTGTTTAACATCCTACTGTTGGGCTCCAACTAGGCTAATGAAGACAAGCATATGCCATACTGTGTGCCATAAGGGATCTTTTGCCCGAACAGCCAGTGTACATGTGGCCTTGTTTTTGTATCCCATCCTAACAACTTGAACTAGACTGCTGTTCTTGTCGGGCCCTCTTTCCTGCACCACTGAAAGTAACTGTATTTAAATATTTAAGTGGAAGACAAACTTTTATTATAATTAATTTTTTTTTTTAAAAAAAAAAATCATTTTATATGGTGTTACCTTTTGGTTGAACTTTAAGAATAACATCAGAATCAACAACAAGACAAGTAGCTGGATAGGTGTGAGTTAAATGATTTTCACCATTTAACATATCTGGATCAATAACAAAATCATTCAGATGCATTGTGCTAACTTTGGCAGCTATTCTATTAGGTAGTGGTAACTTAGTCAAAGCCTAAAATAACAAACACAAAATCAAAAAAAAATTAATATAAATATAAAATGTTTAGCATGCTGGCAGTTAAGACATACAACTATACTATCTTCATACCAGTATTTATGTTGACAACACTTTCTTCACATTCCTAAAATGACCAGACCCAATGACTTGGCAGGATCCATGGTGGCTGGGGTCCTGTGATTAATCCTGTTGTTGGAAGAGTATGTGCCTTTGTTTGGACTTACCAGCTTTTTTCCACCCTTGGCAGTGGTGTAGACCTGGCAAGCATGAAAAAGTGTCTGACCTTGCACTCTTCTGTGTGCATGAAACAAAAAGACCCCATGAAAACTAGAATTTGATGAAGAATAGGTCAAAACACCACAGTTCGAGCAAAATTTCCCTAATATTAGTAAAAAATAAAAGGGCTGAACTAATTTGCCAAGTTTTTATCTATCTGTATTGACCCTATATTGAGGTCATGCTGATTTTATATTTACCAATTTAAGCCCCCAAATTTGTAAAACGAACCAGCGCTTTATCTTTTGATATGGACATTTAAACATAAACAACTTGTCCAATCCCCATTTGAAATAACACTCAGACCAACTCATTTATTTTCTCCAGAATCATAGAAATTGAAAACTGTAAATATTAAATCTAAGAATACTACATACCTCATTTAGACGTTTTAATGTGACTGATTGTAAGATAGATCTACGACACTGAGCTTGTAATGAAGATGGATGAGTTGTTTCATGAAGATGTATTATTGCCTGTGTAACTGGATTAAAACTTTTCTTCATCTTTCTGCAATGAAATATTTGATTAAATAAGCTTACTGGATTTATATGAAGATAAATATTCTGTACAGTGTAGAGACTAGTTACAGTTCTGGATTACGACTGTGATCCTACCTCATGGGTGTTCTCCCTCTTTTACGACTGTGAGAGGATGAACTTAATTGATTTTGAAATTATGTGAAGCGTTGATATTGGAGGAGTAGGAACCATGTTGATTTTTAGGATTGTAGGACTCTCTGTACCAGAGATATATCATGTGTCCGTTAAAGCGTATTTTCATTTCCTTTTGAGTCATAACTGCTGAGTGTGCTGTGTGGGCATACATGTATATATTCATGCTTTATGTCTCTATCTTATTTTCAGTTTTAGGTGGTTGAATGGTTTAGCACATGCATAAGGTCTGTCATTGAATCAAGTGGTGTGGTTTCGATTCCCCACTTCTACATGACAAGGAGAGGGGCCGTCTGTCCAACCAGAGTGTTTTCTCTGGGTCACCCAATTGTCTCACACAGCAAAGTTCCCTATGAGCAAGCCAATTATGAAATAAAAGTGAACCATATTTTAGTCCTGATATGACTAAGTTTGTGTCTAGTGGACGTTAAACTTAAAACCCCATTTCTTGCACTCTGTTTACAACTTTGTAAATTGCAATAACCTTTATGTTAAACACCTACCTGGATTTAATTGGACAATATGTACAGGTAATAATACAATGACAGGAACCTGTTAACGGAATGTGTCGCATATACCTGTAACAGATAATTTATTTAATACACATTACAACAAAATAAATATGATTGTATCCAGAATTAAGGCCAAACATCAAAGCCATCACTGATTTTTATGTTGGCTTGGAATTTTGATAATCTTACAACCTATCTACTCATGGATCTTAAATTTTAAAGTAATGTTTGTTTTTCAGGTAACATCTAAACACAGAGAAGATGCAAGTGAATTTGAAGAAACTGACGGTAAGATTATTAGAGAACATGATTGATTCAATTATCCGTGCCCCCCCACACCCCCCGCCCCCAAAAAACCCCAATTACAAACATATTTAATTAACAAGATTAGAACAGTTAATAATGTAGGTAAAGCGGGGGGGGGAGACACATTAGCAAAATCATTTGCCGAATCAATCAACGTCAAATTTTTTTCGGCTGAATGGGCGGACACTTTAGGCAAATGCCTCGCTCCATTCACAAGTTGATTGCATCACCTTTCACATCACATGATTATACATGGTAGCGACAATGTCTTCAAACAATCACTTGACTTCTCGATACCTTTTCCAACTTACTTACGGAAGTCATTTCCCAGATGAACAGCACTAAAATTATTGGTGCCAAGTAAATAATTCTGTCCAGAAGTAGAACACCAATCACACTCCTCATTATTTAGGAATAGTCATTAATATAATAAGCTTTGTTGTTTAAATGACAAGCATTTCTATATAGTTATTTTTGTTTATTTATAACAAGCTTTGTTGTACATTTGTTATGATACGTAAAGTTGTATTTTGTTGTTGTAACACATGTCCATTGTATTTTAGATATACTCATCGCGAAATTAAGAAAGAATCAAGAGTTAAAGATTAGAGCGTTTGCTAGAAAGGGCATAGCTAAAGAACATGCTAAATGGAATCCTACTTCAGCTGTATGTTTTGAGTATGATCCCGATAATGCTTTACGACATACAACTTATCCTAAACCAGAAGAATGGTAAGCTCGTGGAATGGAGTTTTAAAAAAGTTACTCAGTAAAAATGGCTCCATCTCATTTGTATTCAAACTTTTTTTGCTTGTAATATTCAATTGATGCTGACAATTAACATTAAATAATTATTATTATTAACTATGAAGAAGTGTGACTTGTGCCATACATCATAAGCAGATTTTCCAACATCAGTGGATGACTTTTAATCATGTGAAGAACATGACACATTCATAATGTGGACCTGTACTTATGTTATAATCACATTGTCATAATCTTTTATACAGGCCAAAGAGTGAACATTCAGATATGATAGATGATGATGCACGTAAGTATGATAAGCATTGTTGTCCCCTGCCAAGGGGCTATTAAAATGCGTCTTTTGGGACGCAATAACTCTCCTAATTGAACTAGAATGTTCAAACTTGGTATAGGAGGGAGGTTGGATTGCCGAATGGTTAGCGTGCGCACGCTGTATCATACAGCCTGCCATTGAGTCAACTGGCGTGGTTTCGAATCCCCGGTTGTACGTGACAAGGAGTAGGGTCGTCTGTCCAACCTCGTGGGTTATCTATGGGTACTCCGGTTTCCTCCCACAGGTAAAGACCTCTACGCGCAAGTGAATTATTGAAATAAAATGAATCCATATGTTAGTCCCGAAATAGTCCTAGTTTGTGTCGAGTGGACGTTAAACCTCTTTTCTCTCTCACTCTCTCTCAAACTTGGTATAATGGTAGTTGTTTATTAGGTGAATGCCTTGAAGGAGTTTGAAGATTGGCATTTTCTGCTTAGAGTTAGCAGAGATAAGCAATTTGATTGGTTGATGTACACATGTAGTTTCATTACATCAATACCTTGACTAAGTTCGATAATGAGAATTTTCTGCTCAGGGTATGCAGAGCGATAGACAATTGGATTTGTTGAGACTTTGGAACACAATAACTCAATCTAGGTAAAATGTTCAAACTTGGTGTAGGTGTTCATCAGGTGAATGTCTTCAGCATTTTCTGCTCAGGGTAAGCAGAGATAAGCAATTCGATTGGTTGATGCTTTAGGACAATTAATAATTAAGAGTGATGAAACTTGGTGTATACCGGTAGTTTCATTAAATCAACACCTCGACTAAGTCTGATAATGAGCATTTTCTGTTCAGGCTAAGTATAGATAAACAATATGATTAGTCCAGACTTTGAAACATAACAACTTCGCTTTTAAATGAGGTAGAATGTTTAAACTTGATGTGGGGTTCATTAGCTGAATGTATTGACTGAGTTCCTTATAAAGCTAAGGAGAGCTAAGCAATTTCATTTGTTGATGCTTTGGGACAAGATACATTTATTCTAACTGATGGAGAGTGATGAAACTTAGTGTATAGTTAGTTTAACTACCAGGTACTTCAAAACCTTGACTGAGTTTGATTGTGAACATTGTATGCTTAGACTAAGAGATAATCAATTTGTTAACATTCTTTTCATCTTTTATTTCAGCTGAAGCCCCATTTACACCTGGTGTTAAACCTAACAAATTCTTCTATAATGTTGAATCTTCTGGTGCCCTTAAACCAGAAACTATTGTATTTTCTGCTTTAAATAATCTCAAGAAAAAACTCAGTGATGTACAAACACAACTCAGTCATGAAATACAGAACGATGTGTTAACTATATAATAATACAATATATAAACATTGTATATAGCATCTCTCATAAAAACATGTATTATCATAAACCATTTGGCTTGGTGGGAGGGGTCTCATTTCATGGACAGGTGAGAATAACATTAAAAAATCAGATTTAATTAAAAAAATCTTATTTTGCCCTTATTTGCAATCTTCTTTACTGTTGTAAATCTCCAAATAGAATCAAAGATATCACAATTCAGAAGGCAGCATATATCTATAGACAATATCAACTATAAAATCATAGGGAAAACACTCTATTCAAGCGGGGTTGGGATGGCCAAGTGGTTTCGAGTGTCAAGCTTCGAACACTGGTTTCGATCCCTCATGTGAATGTATGTGTGTTGAAGACAATGGCACCTTCTCAACCTCGTTGGTTTACTCTGGGATAGGGTACTCCAGTTTCCTACAACAAGATATAACCCTTGATCTAAGCGGACGTTAAACACTAATAGAAGAAGACTATTAAAGGAGTTATCTTGAGTACTGGTAAGACAGCTGAAATTGTGAACATGGCACTTGCAAAAAGCTCAAATCAGGATATCAAACCTTCTTTGATCATTCTTATCTTATGACTTAACAGTGATATAATCTTTAATATTACCATATAATCCATACACATATAATAATGGGATCCATCATGATCACAAATGTTTCATTCATATGTAAATAAAGATGTAATGAAGAATGCAAGGTTGTTGTGTCATATTATGTCCACATTCTAATGTGGTTGTCCTAGTATGCCCTCATGATCATATTCATCAGTGGTCATTATGCATTGTTTGGTGGGTTGACAAAGGCTATTAAAATAAGCTCTATTACTACGAAAACAAGAACAAGTCGAACGATTTACTTTTACCACATTTTTCATTTTATGAGACTTCACATGAGACCCCCCGATGGGGGGCCTCCCCCAGAAAATTTTGAAAACCAAACGGCCGTAGACGCGATTTCCAGGCATTTCGAATACTTTCTAGTAATTTGGAGTGGGTAGTAAATTATGTCAGTTGCAACATAAAAACTGGTAAAAAGTCATCTTTAAAATAAGCTCTATTACTACGAAAACAAGAACAAGTCGAACGATTTACTTTTGCCACATTTTTCATTTTATGAGACTTCACATTTTTTTATCCAGATCTCAGATGTATAGAAGACTTGTATATACTTTATCTACTTTTAATATATGAATGACCATTTTATAAAAGTTCAAATTTACAATCTATATATTCCGTATTACGATTTACTTTTGCCACGTTTTTCATTATATGACAGTTCACATTTTTTATCCATATCTAAGATAGATACATCTAGAATCAAGATAGAAGACTTTTTGAACTTGTAAAATTTATATACTTTTAATATATGATGAATGACCATTTTAGTTCAAGTTTATTTACATCTAGTGCACTATATTAAACCAAAAGAAGAACAAGTCAAACGATTATTACTAACACAGTACCGTACTCAAGAACTGAGAAAGGCCATGTGTACGTGCTAATTCTATTCAGATGGTTAACGTGTTCATCATTGACTGGACTGCTTTCTTTCCGCTTCCATATTATTAAAAATATTCCAAACCCGACAGACGGCGCGACGCTTCCCGACAAACTGAGCATTCATTCCCGACAAGACCATAGCCTTCCCCGACAAGGCCATACCCCTACCCCACCCCATTTTCAAAAACTCATCGGCTAATGACCGATCTCACAATTCTGGGCTCTTTTCAGATTTCTATTTTTTTTTCATGAAAATATTTGGGGGGGCCGGTGCCCCCCCCCCTACATTCATCGAAATAAGTCAAACAAAAACACGTGCGAAACATTGCTATCTATATACACCTAAATGAGTAGACATATTGTCTAATTTTATATATAAAAAAAAAAATCTAGGGTAAACTCTCTACTATGCAAATACCTGAACGGGTCGTAACGGAAGTTATTATATCTGAGAAAATTTCTGAGCAAAAGGGACAACTGCAACGAATTGATGTATGTACAAATTTTCATTAATATGTTCTGGAATGAAAATTGTATACCAAAAAGGAAGTCACTTTTGTTACCATGAAAACGCCAACAAAAAATAAATATATTGAAGAAATTCCTAATTTCCAACGATAAAACTGCTATAATAATAGTTTGATATGTATATACGAAGTTACATAAACATATGCTCCAGAATAATAGTTGCATAAAACAAAATAAAGCCAAATTGCCAAACTACTATAATATGTTGTTTAGTGTACAAAGTTTCCAAAAAAAATATCTTGAACACTGCATGACATAACCTCCGGAAACCAAAGTGGGAGGACGGACGTACAGTGCCCATTTCAATATCTCTCCCTAGATCTGGAGCTTATCAATCAGTGCGATTGAAATAAATTGAATAGAAATTATGTCGCTGTCTTCGTTTGTCGATGGACATCTGTCGTTGACGCCCAGCCAATCTCACTCAGCATAGGCTATCCCTCAACCTTCTCTGTGATCGGTCTAAGCTTCCAGCGTCTAGCGGCGATTTCACTTGTTCCCCGCCGTTATATGCCATTTCCGCGCACTGTATTCCAATCGGAACTAACATTATGTAATTTTTCTTGTGTTACAAACCGTGTAATTGGGTGTTACACATGCATGTCATTCGAAAGGGTATGAAATAATATTTTCGCCGCATTAGGGGCCCTGCGATTCTAATCAGGCCCAGGGCCCCGCTCCGGTCAAGCTGGGCTTTGTGGGCGCCCCATCAATCAAGTTGTGGTGTTAATCATGTAATTCATTATGAGGCGCCTAACCATTTGGGGCGCCTCATACATAACGATCATGCATGCAATCTGTTTCACAGAGAATAACGAAAGTCTTCTAATTGTAGCGGCGTCGTAAATATTCACTGCTGATCAGTGTTTCATACATGATTGACAAGGCGCCCATAAAATCAACGGACATTGGTTGCCCCGCCAACCGTGTCGTGAGCGCGCAACCAATGTTACTCGGCTTTATTGGGCGCCCTTTTCCGGTGTGGTTTCCTCTTATCAGTGATGCAGAATGAAGGCCTGACAACGACAGTCGTCTAGTCGTTCCGATAGGACGAAAAACCGAGGTCCCGTATACACATTGGCTTGCACGTAAAAGATCCCTTGGCAGTTGGAATTTGACATAAGAGTAGGCGTAGCGTCGCGGCCCGGGCAAAATTTCCCTCATAGCATACTGTACGTCGTATGCCCGTCTTTCATTAGCCCAGGTTAGGTGCAGAAGAGTAGGACGTTAAACCCCATTTCATTTCATTTCATTTTCATTGGACGCCCGTACTGATATGGGCACGTTGACCGTTAGGTTTCTTATTGCGTCCAATGTAAAGGGATTATTGGGGGCGCAGATTTTTCCAGATTCTGGTATCTGGCCTTAGTTTATATTTTTACTGGAAACGATAAATGAAACAATCTATAGAGAAACACATTAATTATAAAACCCAGGTTGCATTTTCGGAGCAGGAGAAGTTCCCACATAATCAGACAAAGGTTGAAGGTTTGTTTTCAGTGTTGAACATAAAATCAGAAGTAAAAACAATCGGCAAATCTGTTCTTGTAGATATGATATCGACAGGCGCGGATCCAGAGGGGGGCGCACCCGGCGCACGCCCCCTCTATTTTTTGAGGTGGCGAACGATTTTTAGCTCCATATATTCTCTCGAGAAAGGAGAAAAAAGATAGCTTAGGTTGGAAATCGTAATTTACAGTATGAGTATGAAATTAGTCCTTGTGGGCATTTTTTCGACCCAAAAATCACTGTTCCGGGCTCCACACTCCCAAATGGGTACTGCACGCCCCCTCTTTCTGAAAATCGAGATTATGAAATCAGACACCAAACTTACCTCTTGTAGCCTAGTTGCCGACAAATTCTCCAAATTTCGCTTTAGCTATAATTGTGATGTCATAGCTGGCAAACGTCATAACTTATTTGGATTTTTGAGCACCAATGATGCCCTTCTAAAGCTTAAATTAAATGCCTTCGTTCTATATTTTGATAATGTAGTAATAAATATCCATATTGTTGCGGTTGATTTTTTTTTATATTAAATTGTGTAGGCCTACATTATTTGGTCCCCTAAACGTTTACAAAACTGAATAAAATCTCTAACGACATAAGCACCATGTAGATTTAACGGGCGAGGGTCGTAAACATTTATTTGACTACGTAATTACATGTATAAATAATTCCTTAATACTTCAAAATATACCAACATGTGGCACTTTAAACCGATAAGTTTACCTTCATTTGTAACAGAAGGTTCACCATACACAGAACAATGGTTCGCGTTCCCTGACAGAGCATACTGGAATAATAGACAGACAGATAGATTATAGATAGATAGGTTTTATTACATAAAACACAGCATGTAAATTATACATTATGGTATGCATGATAAATACATTAAGAAAAATAGAGGAAAAATATATAAAATTGGAGGAAAAATACTTAATAAATATGGATGAAGAATATATAAAAAAAGTTGAAGAAATGTAGTCCTACATTACATTGAGCTAGTATGTACAAAATACAAACTAAAGTTTTGAGTATATTATGCATTAGTCGTTTGATATATTAATATACCAAACTTTTAATTGGCCCTATACTGATAAATTTTATCCACCAAGATTGGCTTGAATGAATTTTTTATCACCATTATCTTATTTATCCGTTTATGTTATCAACAAAACCGATAAACAGAAAGGATCAAACTATTCCCGCAGTGAATATTCGCTTGACCGCGACTATCACTGATAAGCATGACATCGACGAGGCTTAATAAGTACGGCATATTAACTTTTTTACTCCGACAAATTAAATTCTCAAACATTTTTTTGAGGTAAAAGAAAAATAAATAAAGACGTTTGAAGTATTTGAAGTTAAAAAATATTTCCTATTTAGTGTAAATGGGTATTAAAATGAGTAAAATGCATCATTTTGCCCGAAGCAGTTAGGTGTTAAGTAAACATTGCACGAGCAGTTGAGCCAATGACTGGCGCGGTGAGCAGTCAACGCACGTGCTATGGACACTTATCTGTTACAGAGATAATTCGTAAGTAATTTTCTGTGAAACAGATTGAGAAAGGATAGGTCACTTATAACGAATCATACCTGTATGACATTCTATAGTTGTCATGTGGTATTTCCATAAGGTTAATATCATATAATAACATACTCTAACATTTTGTTCAAAGGGGACCACTGTTGCTGATTTGACAGTCCGTTAAAATTATATAACCTTTCACATGGAGAATCAATCATATATTTCTAAAGGTTGGTGAAGGGTTTTTTGTTTGTTTTATTCCAATCTGATTAAAACACAGATCCAATTTCGTTTCGTTTTTTATAGTTCAAAATTTCGTTTTTACATGAGTGCAGGCCATCGAAAGTATAAAAAACGAAACGAAATATAGATCTATATTTTAATTAGATTGGTTTTATTCCATTTGTGCCTGTGTGTCAATGTGCAAAAAAGCCACTAATACCCCCCTTATTATTTGGATAACGGAACTGAAACGATTAAAAATGTCAACGAGGTGTAAATTCAACTGTCTTTCACAGTCTCAATTTCCATATATCTTCTGAATAATGTTGCTTATCGAATAATCCCTCACATGTTTTAGTGTAGATTATTTTAGTTGTCAAGGAACCAAGAAATGAATTCGAATACGTTTATTTTATTTATCTATTCTGTGGGGGTTGAGGCTTTCAACATGTCATTCTTGATACTAATCGTCGAATTATACTACTATACAGATATAGTCATATTTTTTTTTAACTTTCGGGTAGCCGGTATTCTAAAACATGAATAGGCTACAGGTATCGGAAACAGAGAATTTGGGAATTTGATTCTTATGTTTAAGTCGTGAAGGGTCTTAAAGTGCACATAAAATGTCCCTGAAAATTTCTCTATGTGAGCAGTCCATGGTTATTTTATCCACTTTACAGCAAATTCTCATCAATCCGACTAAAATTAATTCAGCTATCTTCATTCAAAGTCGTAAAAATAGACCTCCCATAAAAACGACTTTGCCAATTATTGAAAACACTCTTAATCCCCCCAGACGCCAGTGACGTCACAGTGACCGAATGCACCGATTAATTTTAATCAGATTAGTTTGAACTTGCCGTAAAATGGATTTTGTAACTATTGAGTACCCGCACGTAAAAATTTTCTGAATCATTTGATGTGGTCTTTAACGTTGTTGTAAGTTTTAATGGGGTTTTTTTTTGTTTGTTTGGGTTTTTTTTTAATTATTTGAAGAATTGGCTAGCATGCCGGCCTACGAAAAAGATAGCATAGCCATAATTACCATGTCCATTGTTTATTTAAGACACATAAAGAATGGGAAAATGAAATGTTTAATGTCTAATGGTCGTCAGCTCCGGGATAATACACATAAACTTAAGAAACCAATGTAAACATGAAATAGTAATAAATTAAAGGGGCAATAATTAAGATGCGATATTAAAGACCTAACAATTATATCTAAAATAGTTTTTAAACAAATGAAAAGAGGAAAATGTTGAAAATTTCAGTCAAATTACTTCACTCTTCGCCGAGTTACCGACAATACAATTATAGTGTAGTCTCGATTGTCATTGCTAGCTTTGTTAGGATAAAAAACCAAAAGTCTCGATTATCTAATTTTACTTTAAATCACCAACTGCAAAACGTATTTAAATGTACTTCACATTGGAGCCACCCGATGGCATCGGGTGTTAATTATGGTCTTTGGTAAGTTAATTAATTAATGTCTAATTTATAAAGTTTAATCAGAATCTATTCAATTGTTGATTTGACAAAAAGTTTGTGGATATTGTCTTAAGCTCTATTTGTAATTTGTGACACGTGTAGCGATATAATTTGAAGCAATGATGTTATCGTATTTGTACATAAATAGGCCTAATTGTCCCATAATTTAATGTCCCACCAGGCGTTCAAGTTTGTTTTAAAAAGGTCACCTGCGGTTAAACCCCATTTCATTTGAGGCATATTATAATATGCAACGGCCACCATATCAAAGAACCTTAATGTTTTCTTAAAATATTTTTGTATGAAGGCTTCTGATGTCTGATAACCGAGTTTGCCCCCCCCCCCCCGTTTTCACAAAAACTCCATTGGTAAAATTTCAGCTATCGAAATATTTTTAGTGGCGATTGGAGAATAATGATGGCATCTAATTTCCCTATTTCTCTCAATATTTTCCTATTTCCGACTGTCAATTAAATTTACGAAATCTATCCTATTATCTCTGCTATTTCATAAGTGACAGCTTATTTCAACATCATGTGGATGACCAAACATTTTTTATCTGTATATTAGGGCATCACATGACATGTCACATGATCTTTAGTTTATCCGTTTTCCAAAATGTCGGGCGGAGAGGAGGAACGAAGACCTTTGTTGACAAATAATAAACCTGATAATGATAGTCCACCGCCTCCTTACACAGCTAGAGGAGGCATTTCAGGTATATATTGACATCATTTATATTTGTATTTAACGCATGCCATCAAATTATTTTATTATATGAAAGAAATCATGTTGATTTACTCTATAATTATTTTATGATCTACTAAGTACTACACTCTACAGTCACGTACAGACACTGTCAGTCAGTAGGCCTAGACTGTCAGACAAGTGACTGAGCCATCTTTTTTATAAATTGTAGATTTCGATTTACATAAAAAAAACTGAGCGATAGAATAGTTCTAAATCCCATACCACTAAACATGGTGTCATCCCAGTTGCTTAAAATTGATCTCACAATATGATATTTTCTTAAATAAACCACAGGAATCTGACCTTCTATCAGTATAGCCTATGCATACGCCATACCGAACTAGACAATACATATTTAAAAAAGAACAGGAATGCAATGTCTGTTGAAGCCTTGATTTTATCTGCCCCCGCTTCAGCTCATTTTTTTTTTTTTTCTTCAACAATTCGTAATGTCAGGCAATCTAACCTCTGCCATTTCACTCAGATATGTTTTTTCTTTAATCTGTCAATTTTGATTTGCATGAATACTCTCCACAAAACGATATCATAGCCACTTGTTTTCAATATTCACATTATTTTCATTCGTTGACGTTTGTTCTCGACTCCGTATGCTAACATATAGACCCATTTTATTCCAACTGTAAGTGAAATTCACAAGCTCAAGACTTTTACATGACATGAATTAAAATTTCAAGGAATTTATTCTTAAAACACAATAAATACAATTAATTTTATAATTTAAGAATTGGGATAATGCTAAAATTTGACCTCTTATCTAAAAAAAAATTCTTCCTAATATCCAAGGTAAATAAAATGTATTAAAATTGACAGACTGGAAAAAGTACAAAGAGAAAGTCTACCTTCAACTGTACTGATGCACACCATATCTGCTCACAATTTACCTTTTGTTTCCTAATAATTGGTTTGCAATGTGTAGGGCATCTTATAAAATGTAAGTGTTCAATTTGAAAGAAGTTACACATGCATTGTATAGTAAATGTAGATAGATTTATTTAGTTATGTTCACTGTATGTGACACATAACAATAACAATTGAATGAAACTGGAAAAAAATTAATATGGGTCCAGGTTGAATTATTGTTATGGTAAGGGCAAGTGTGTATTTTAATCTATTAGTCCAGTTTGTAATTTGGTAAATGATCAATCTTCTAAATATCTTGTTGCTTTGTTTGAAGAAGCTGTAGCTAAAGCATGGTGTTTTCAGCATGATATGTTTCATTTCAGCACTTTTCATCATGTATATTTGTCACTATACTCGGAAACGTCTGATTTTAAGCGGATTGATATATGAAAGAATGATAAAGATTTTGTTTAAACGCTTAAAACATCTATGTATATTTATCAAAATGTAAATATATTTTTATAGAATTGCCACCAAATGAAAGTAATACTGGTATTGCTGCAAGTGTTCCACCGATCAGTCCAGATGAGTTACCCCCTCCTTATACTCCCACCCCCCAAGGTGGTATACCCATGATAAACTGCAAAGTATGTCAGGCCATGATCAATATTGAAGGAAAACAACATCTGCATGTTGTAAAATGTGGTGTCTGTCAGGAAGCAACAGTACGTATGCTCTTTTAGAGGTTGTACTATATAAACAGAAAATACCTGATAACAAAATCAAATCCTACAAAATTTTGGAATTTAATTTAAAGTTCAAATTAAACCTCTTTGATTTAGGTCAAAGTACATGTAATATATTGAAGTGGATTGAACTGATTTGTTACTTTGGTAAGCTGTAATCTTTTAAGATTTAGTCGTTTTGTTTACTACATATTTATAGTTTCAAGGACATATTCTCACAAAACAGACTAAAGTATCACATCAAATGAAATCAACAATTTCATTTTTGATTCAGATCAAAGAGGAAGATAGATTTTGAACATTTATTTTTGGAAATGATCATTTTGTGAAAAACAATGAATAATGAATTAGACAAGAAGACCATGGGATTATATAAAAAATTTAATGAATGGATAAATAATTACGTTTTACCTTTTAGTTTACAAAGTATCATTTGTGCTTGAAAACGATAAGAGAATTCTGGTCAAAACGTGCTATTTGTCTATAAACCAGTAATTGTTTTCCTTATAAATTGTGTTGTGTTTTTAATGTGCTCAATCGCTAAATGCCACTCAAGGATTTAATTTTATGATTTTAAGGAAAAGTAAATGCCTGTTTTCGTCTTATATGTAAATAAGTTCTTTAAACCTTATACAATATACATGAACAAACCCATGGATGATAATTAATTTCTTTTTACAGCCTATTAAGGCTGCTCCACCAGGAAAGAAATATGTCAGATGTCAGTGTAATTGTTTGTTAATATGCAGAGATAGAGCTGTGAAGATTGCTTGTCCGAGAGCAAACTGGTAAAATTCTTTATTTTAAACACTAACTTTGCAGTTGTAGTGTATCAGAATGGAAACCATTCTTGAGAGAGAGTGAGAAATGGGGTTTAACGTCCACTCGACACAAACCAGGCCACTTTGGGACTAACATATGGTTTCAATTTTATTTCAATAATTCACTTGCGCGTAGGGGTCTTTAGCAGTGGGAGGAAACCAGAGTGCCCAGAGGAAACCCACGAGGTTGGGAAGGCGCCCCTATCTCCATGCCACATACGCTCACACCAGGGATCGAAACCACAGCCGCAAGGCAGAGGTGACCGGCCAGTTAGAGGTCGAAGCGCGGCACTGTAGACCACTAGGCCATCCCAACCCCCCATTCTTGAGAGCAATACATTAAGTAAAATATAGACACTATCCTACACACGCTTTTCACTGTTAATAAATAAATAACCCAATTGATTATTGATGCATAATAGTTAATTTTTGAACGGTGGTCAGAAAATAAGACACTTGTAAATTAGACTCTCATTATCAAAATTAATTAGTCAGCTTTAAACTTGATACAAGTACAATTTTGATGATATTTGTTGATATAAAATGATTTTTGTTTTTAAAGGGACTATCCCGATTTGAACAGAGTCTCAAAAATAAAAGTCTGAGTAGTATAAAATTTAAGCGCCAAAATATAGTGGAATGGTGTATTGACCCGGTCTCAAAATTCCAGTTCAAAATATTGAGTTACTTGGATGTGAACGTCAAAAATGCTTAACTGGACACGTAACCCTTTTACGATTTTGAGTCAGTTTTTCGTTGGGTGACCAGATAATCCATCCCTGTTTCTTTGGATGTCTATAAAGTGAATGACCCATGTGCTGCACTTGAAAATAAAGGGTGAATTTCACCTACACATTATCTTTATAAAATAAAAGCCTTGTTTTATCCAGACGCCAGAATAATACTGCTTGGGACACCGGTCTTCATTTCCAGATGAAGATCAACGGGTTTAAGTTGTTTGAAAACGTATCAGAAATATTGAGTTAGTTGCTCGGTCCTTAGTTAGAGAATTTTAAGGGGTTTAACACAAAATTAAGTAGTTTTATTCTCAAAAATATTATCGGGATTGGCCCTTTAAAACAAAGATTGATATTGAATGAATGTGAAAGAAATTTGTGCTAAATTCACAAAATTAAATGATATCCAGGATATAGTGTGAACTTTTTGGAGAATTTTTAATGGTCAAAGGATTAGGATTGTATCTTAAGAATGATCATGTGATAGCTCAGACATATGCATGATCATAAAATGATATCATCTGGCATAGCATTACTGAAACTGTGGGTAGTTTGTTTAAATGGGATGGACTTTAAATGCGTTATGCAACAAATAAAATTTTCTTGGTAGGTTGAATAAATTTTTTATCAATAGTTGTATATCTTGTATACAAACAGAAAATGTTTATTATGCCCTTTTAATTTGTGCAGTATTTGTAACAGGATATTTTGTATTACAGTGGTCGTATTGTAAATCTAGGCGGTGTTTTTCCAAGTGTAACAGTTAGATCACCTGGCTCAGTAAGAGCAACCTGTGTACATTGTGCTCAAGTTTTTATAGTAAGTAGAAATTCATATAGTTATTAATTTGAAAAAGAAACATTCCATGAAAACATTAATACAGAAAACACTATCAATTTCGGGCCATGATTGAAAAGAAACACCAGTCATGAATAGTAATTGCATATATTGATTAATCTCACAGAGATATGTTTATGCCTGATTTGTCCTTCCCTTTACAGTATGTGACATTTGTTATATTACCAGAGACCAGAGAAGTTATATAAATCAAACGCACAAGTTGTAAACTGTTCTCTATCTGTATGTTGTTCTAAATTCTTTCAATGGCAATTAGGAATAAAACTGATAAAACACAGGACACAATTCTGTGGAATACATTTACTGTTTTTTGCTGATCGATTTCTCGTTCAAGCTTCCCTTATCTTTAATAGAGCAGTCTAGTCGAAACAACACTCAGTAATAAAATGTAATTTTTTGTCAAAGAATTGTGTCCTGTGTATCTGTTTCCAAGAAGTTTATAGCCCAAGAATCGCAAATAATTTGTTGACTGTTGTCTTACAAGTATTAAAAGTTATATTGTCATTATATTATAGTTTGATGTTTCTACTAGATCATTAGCAAGATGTCCACATTGTAGAAATCTGTAAGTAGCCTCACTTTTGTCATTCTTACATTGCCACATTTTATGTTATTTCAACGTTTTATTATACTATCTGAAAAACTGGGAAATGTGTAGATTGAATCACATCATAGAATACAGATAGTGATTTTGTTGTATTGATATTCCCATCCAACCAAATGAATTTGGCATCCATTTCAAAAGAGGTTTATTATTTAATAATGACACAATATTCCAGAATAAAAGGCAGATATAGACTTAAATTTAGTCTTACTAGATCTATCCGTAACTGAAGTAATGGCCACTATTACCACACTGTCTATCAATTTCATGCCGCCATCTTTTTTCCTCTAAGGTCATAAGGCTGATGCCTGAACAATGATTCACATCAGGACCAAAAAGCCGTCAAACCTGCTTTTTATCATTTTAGTCGTCAACATTACTGTCTAAAGAACATATTTCAATCACATTCAAATACAGAAAATGATTGTTAGCCTTCTGGTACATTAAGACTGTAAGGTTGACTTAATGAAATTTTTTTAGGTCTGCTGTCGGAACAAACTATGCGAGAAGGAGAGCTCATATTTGTTTAATATTGGCTCTTGTTTTTATTGGTGCTGGTATTGGAGTAACTGTGAGTATAATTTCTGAACTTACCATAGTCATGTCATTTTAAAATTTTAAAAGATGTCCCATGAATTGAAATGAACCAATCTCCAAAAAGTTACATTCAGTGAAATCAGACAATGTGACCAGAAACGCTGAAGAAAAACACACAAATAGTGTAAGCCATATAACAGAATTGAAATGAAATGGGGTTTCATATCCTACTGTTTTGCTCTGACTGGGGCTAATGATGACGGGCATATGTCATACAGTGTGCTATGAGGGAAATTTTGCCCAGACAGCAGTAGTACAGTGCACTCTTACATCAAATTCCAACTGCCAATGGACCTTTTACATACAGGCCAATGTGTGCATGGGACCTCGTGTTTTGTCCCATCCAAATGACTCTATAAAAGAAAACATTATTCAAGTGAATCGAGTCAATACTCTAGCGTTAGCTCCAGAATTTTTATTCCCAGTTTACCAAGTTTAATTCTTTTTTTTCAGATGGGAACATTAGAAGTTGCAAGAGAAAACGGTGGAATATATGTTGTGTGGACTGGTAAGGTGCCTTTTGTTTTAACCCTGTAAAAATATTTACCGGTAACCAAACACTCTGTGCTGCTGATTCTGAAACTTTTTGTAAATGCTCAACAGAACATTTTAATGACAATATCTGTTTGTTCTCTTCTAAATTATTATATTTAAGTACATTTTAGTAATAATTTTAAAGTGAACAATCACATATTGTCATAAAAATGTTATGTAACTTGGATCCTTTTGAAAAGTTTCAAGGATGTTTGTTCTCTGAAATGATACCTGTTGTTTTTTGCTGCTTTGCCCCTCAGTTATGAAACTTTTATAACATTAATAAGGGCCACAATCTACAAGAATTGGGAATCAGTTTGAATATTGGATTGATTTTCTGTTTCAGGAGCTTTTATAATAGGTTTATCGATGTTGATAAGAGCATGCTATTTCTACACGGTAAGAACTAGTACAATAATCAGTGAAACTTAGATGATGAGTGGAAGCTTTCACAGATTTACTGTTACAATGGAACCTTGCCTTTCTGACAATTGAAACACATGGATTAAATATCTTGCATGTATTTTGAGTTAAGGTGTCAGGTTTAAATATAATCTGATTAAGGCACAGATTCTGTATCTTTTGTTTGTATTGTTAGTGTTTCTTTGTTGTCACAACAGTAAAACCTGGATTAATTCTTCAACAAACATTATGCAAGAGCTAAATCCGCCTATTGATGCCATGGCTAGCCTACAGATTAGAATACATTTTGTGAAAGTTAATTAAATACAAAAATAAATAAACAAGACTTTGTTTTATGTCGTGCCGACTTTAGTAATAATTCTGATTATGGAGGCTAACCGAAAAGTCAAAAGCTAATATCTTGGTTCAGAGTGGAGCAAATTGACTGAAATTTTCAGCGTATTCTATTTATGTTATCTATTTTTTAAATCTTTTATCTAATCTCCCATAATGTCCCTTTAATTAAACCATTTTCTCTTTGATGAATGAGATTAACCTATGAAATGGTTTGGGCTTTATTCAAGTTTTAATGCTCAATAATGTATGTCATTTACTCATTTGGTGACTTCCAATGCCAACCGGCCATGAGATCTATTTGTAATGCTGACATTTAAAAGTATATAATAGAACAGAAATTGATTTTTAGGTCTGTGTTTTAATCAGGTTGTATCCCCTCACCCCGACTCTATTAACCGTACTTTTAACAGATTTTTATCATTCACCATCATATATATTCCAGTAATAGAATAAATTTCTTGTCCCCTTCATTTATATAAAATTGATAGAGATTTTGACTTTTATTTGATATTTAAGTATAAAAACGAAAAAATGTTTTTGTCTCTCTCTTGAATTTAAACTTTTGACTCTTGGAGTATCTTTAGAATTAATTCTACCTCCCTGTTTTGACCAAACTATCCTTGTTAAGAAATTGTGTGTCCTTAATGAATATAACTATTGTACTAAATTCTGTGATAGATATGATAAGAATCTGGTTAGCTGGTAAATGAGGAAAGATTAATTTTTATGAAGTAGAAATCCATATTGGTGCAATCAAGTAAATTGAATTATATTCATAATTACTGGTAATTTAGATGTACTTAAAGTTTTCCGGTTGATTGGTATCAATTTTTTTGATATCAGAAATACTTTTAATTTTTCTATGTTGCATAAAGTTGTGATATATTTGTTTATAAGACCTATATTGGTAATTAGTAAAGCATCATTTGTTTAATAATGCAACAGTGAGAGGTCATTTGAATGATTGTTTTCATGGTTATGAGTTTGTTAAATTTTTGTTTGGATGATTGACCAAAATTTGATATTTATTTTGGTTTAAGTGTAAATAGTTTCCCCTTATATATAGATACCGGTATGTTGTGCCATATACATGTATCCTTGATATTTCTTTTTATTAATGTATGATAACTTGTTAATTTGTTGTTTGCTCATATTACAAATATTCCTTCACTGAGAACAGTTTTGTATTGTTGAGGCAATATTGTTATGTTTATATCAACCTAATTTGATTATATATGAGCCAAATATTGTATTATTATATATCCGTTATAATTTATTTAAGATGTTTGCTTAACTAACATGAAGATCTACATTTTGATAGTTTATTAGTTGATTATCATCTGTGCATCTTAGCAACACAACAAAAATAATTTATCTAAACTATAATTAGATTAGTGAAAATAGAAGGAGGTACCCACATTTTTTAATTTACATCAAGACCATGCATAGATAACACTTCAATCCATGTAATTAACATGATTGATAAACAAATTGAAAAAGGTATTTTGTTAGCTGAAGCTACATTTTGTTATCCATGACTATTATGACATTGTAAATTGTTACCTTAATTCTTGATTTTACACTTTTTTTCTTACTGATTATCATCAATGAGTTTGTTGTGGTTTTAATAACATAAAAATAACAGTCATATAATAGGAGTGGCAGATTAGTTTCCTTATACTTTTTTTTAAATCTTCCACATGTGAGCGTAAAAATGATCAAAGTTGTACAAAAAAAATTTTTGTATATAATTATTGTTTAGTTATTCTGAAGTAGATTGGATAATATATTGATGTTACACATATTTATTGCAGATTATGTTTTTAATATTTTTATTTTTTTAATGTTATGTTTATAATACAAGCAACGCGCAAGAACATCCATAAAAAGTGCTATTCACTTGTACTTTGTGAAATAAAACTTACCAGTATGTCAAGAAGTTTAATATTAGCAATCACTTACATGTGCATTTATATTCTCACTTGAACTCTTTCTTGACGGCACTAAAAATTCGAAATTCTCTGATAAAGTAATGTTTAAATGCATAAATAATGTGAAATTGAAATCATTAAATTTTTGTTGAAGTATTGTTTTATTTGTATTTAATTTGCATACCCTGAATTTTGAAAGCATACTTTGTTGCATAATTTGTGAATAACTAACCTAATGAATTTGAGAGACTTCCTACCCGAGGCTAACAAATTTGTTTACTAGTACACATTAAGTAGTTGAGGAATTGTTTTATTGTGTACACATGTGCCTGTATTTTATGTAGCATGTATTGTAGTCGACAATACTCACACTTAAATGTGGGGGTATTAGGTCGTCACCGTGTCTGTTTTGGAAAGAAGTGGAGCCATGAGAGGATGAGCCATATCGATATTCAGCATTTTATGACCGTCCATTGTTCGAATGCGACATTGTGGTCATTTGAGGACAAACCCTATTAATATCCAGTGTTTTGCCACCCATTCCAGAGTTACCCTCCCACAGACCCCTGTATACCAAAAAAAAAACTTAGGAATGTGATAGTTTTTATTCCAGTTGGTGTGCAGCATTGGTGTCAATACAAGAACACTATCGATTTACAGCATTTTAAGTCCTTCTCTTCCATAACATGGATGCAGAGAATAACCTGTGTGCTCAAATAATTAACAGTACCTTAGCATGTCACCGAAACCATCACTTGTCAAACTACCAATGTATATTGTGTGGATAACAGGCTTCGTATACATCATACCGAGAACATGTTTTCCATACCCACCTCCAAACTTGCAGACACTGCTTGTCTGTCCACAAATGTATGGTAATAGGGCCACAGGGAATTCCTTAGAAAGCTTGACGAACTCTGGCCTTAATCTCCTAAAGCATGTCTGGTCCCCCCCCCTCCTCATTTGCAGAATAATTGTCCAAACCTCCTTTCAGAATCAATCTTTCTTGATCTCTGTCCATGCACTGATAATATATAGTAAACCTCTGAATACACCATTTGGATACATAGAAGAGACATCCATTGTGGACAGGTTTTTGACCTTAGCAAATAGGGAAAGTCATGCGCAAATAGGGAAAAATCAAGCGCTATTCGAAAAATTTCAGTGCCAGAAGTAAGCTGCTTTTAACAAATAAAGTTGATCATTATAACTTGTTTCAGTAGTTTATTGATGTCAATACAATCTTCTGAAAAAAAATCACTATCATGATATACAATGATATATGCTTTTTTGTAGCACTTAATGATTTGTGAGAAATATTTACATTTGACAACAAAGCAGTAATAAAAAAATTAAGCTATAAAACAGAACTAAACGAGTGGGCTAAAGAGGGTCTTAATTGCCCATCAATTTAAAGGACCATATTGGTGTCGGTTATTGTGACAGAACTGGTTAAACGACTTCAAAATATAATTTTAACACAGATTGCCACGAAAGATGCATAATGAAGACTTCAAGGATGAAGCAAAAGATACACAAGATAACCTTCTATGTAACTGAGCGCAGTAACGAGTGATAAAGAGATACACAGGTGTATTTCAGCTCACTGATAATTCCTTCATAGACTAAAAGTTGCTATTTGTTATGGTAGAAATGATCTGGGTTAAAATTATATTTGGAACGCGTTTAACCAGTTCTATCACATGTGATAATGGCAGACACTAATATTGTCCTTCAAAATTCATTGAGGCCTTAACTATTATGAAGAACATGAATAAAACATTAGCCACAGATCATAATGAAAAAATACAACTCTCACAAAAGAGATTTGACTCTATAAATTGTTAAATGGGGGGGTCATTTGCTGAATAATAGAAAAAGAACTATCAGATCTACCATGGGCGTTTAAAGTTTGTACCATGATTTTAACTGAGAAAACCCAATACCTACCCCCACCTACATACTACGGTATTTAAATTATTAAGTTTGGATCGTATAGGCTGTAGTCAGATGACTTGCTAAAGTGAAAGCATAACCTTCAAACCATGGAAATGAGATAAAAGATGTACAGATTCATTAAAAGAAAGCTTTATTTATAAAGTAAGTAGAAAAATTAAGCACAGAAAATGTCTCCTGACAGCACTAAGAATGATACATCAATTGGAATACAGCAAATAATTTGGCACAAAAATCAGTCTAAAAAAACAACCCAAAACAAGTGTCAGGAATGGATTGTTTGTGGCATAGTAAACACATTATAAACAAGGCTTGATTTGAGTAAACTACAACTCACAAAATGGACGGTTTTGTTGACAGATAAACTGTATGCTATCTACATGTATCGACTTACATCAAGTGATCTTAAAGGGTCATTGATCAGTCCAAATTCTGCAATATCGTCCGTGATGAAATTATTAACAGGACATGTGAAGCCATCTCGTGCAGAACCAACGGAATTCATGGAAGCATCAAGGCAATCAAGATCATAACATTTTCTATTATATGAACTAATATTATTCGTGGAGGAATCTAGAGATCTATCCTTACAGAATGATCTTTGTACTGGTTTTGATCTCCTGTACATAAATTCTCCACCATAGAAATCTGGATGATTAATCATTTTCTCGTCGTTTTTATATATCATGGGACTTATTTTCTTTGGTGAATTGTCTTCTACGAAATGATCATGGGGCCAGCGTTCATCTTCAATACCGCTATTATTGCTACCACTATTTTGTCGTTGAGTATTTCTCTGGTATCCATTTGTCACTATTGCAGCTTCATTCAACTTTGGAACATCAGAATTCTGCTTAACATTTTGGTAGTTTGAATGTCCAATTAGATCTTTCAATGTCTTTCTACTTGCGGGTTGGTTTTGATTATTGACGGATTCCACAGGTATGGTACTGGCACTTCTTGCAAGGGAATTGTTTTCAGTTTTACTAGAATAATGTTGTCGGTCTGCTAAATGATCACTAATTGTTGCTGGTCTGAAAATACCTGGATCTGTATTTCTAGATTTTTCATTACGATTATAAATCAATGGTTGATTTAATACACCATAATCTTTTGGATTGAAAAACTTTGGATCCTAGAAAAAAGAAAAATTTGTAGGGATTATTTTCACGTAGCAGTAATTACAGCATATTTTACTTTTCTTGAAAGCGACTTATTATTACCAAAAAATATGTATAATTTCAATTGTCTTCAAGGGTTCAAGATAAATTACCTTTTCAATAATATCTGGTATTTTATTTTGAATGTCTGGCCATCCAGCTGGTTGTTTTTGACATAAACTGCTAGTAGCTAGATGAATCAATTCTTTTGTGGTATAGATGTACTTTCTTTTAATATCTGCAAATTGAACAATTACAACTGTTATCTACAGAAAATAAAACACCAGGAGATGACATCAGGTTGGTAGGAGACATTACAACCTGGGGGGAAAAAATCTGAAAAAATGATTTTTGTTTTTTTGTGAGGTGGTATGTAGTATGTACATAGAGTACTCCAAGAAAAAAATCCATTACGTTCTACCTTGTGCAATTTTTTTTTTTATGGACGATTTAGTTTTAGTATCCAACCTTAATTAAATATAGGTTGCCAGGCAACGAAACATACGCCCACGGCAGCTAAATCGTCAGGGCAGTCAACAAGGGTTGTCGCATATTTTTACTTTTTTCTTTAATGAAACATTTGTAATCTGATTAAGAGTAACAACTCATGTAATTATTAGAAAATCATTAGAATATGTTTGCTTTTTATAAAGTTTTGCCCCACACTAACAAATTAGTATTTAATATCATGGATTTAGCTGTTCAGTTAATAAAAATTCATTGAAAATCAAAATACTTGTTCGTTTCAACACCTTTAACTCTGTGTATCAATCTGAAGTCAATCGGATGATAAGTTTGGCCTAGAGCGTCTACAAGTTTTTTTGAAGTGATCAAGGGAGATAAGTATGACAGTAATTTGTTGAAATCACTGAAAATCAATAGGCTTCTTCGTCTCATGACCTTAAATACTGTGTATAAATTTAAAGTCAATCAGATATTAACTTTGGCCTCTAGAGCGTCCACAGGATTTTTTGAAGTGATCAAGGGCCATAACTCTGCCAGTAATTATTGGAAATCGCTGAAAATCAATAGACGTCTTTGTCTCATGACTGTAAACACTGTGTATAAATTTAAAATCAATCGGATATTAACTTTGGCCTCTAGGGCATCCACAAGACTATTTGAAGTGATCAAGGGCCATAACTCTGGCAGTAATTATCAAAATTTGCTGAAAATCGATAGGCTTCTTTGTCTCGTGACCTTAAACACTGTGTATAAATTTAAAGTCAATCTGATATTAACTTTGGCCTCTAGAGCATTCACAATATTTTTTGAAGTGATAAAGGGCCATAACTCTGGCAGTAATTATCAGAAATCGTTAAAAATCAATAGGCTTCTTCATGACCTTAAACACTGTGTACAAATTTGAAGTCAATCGGATATTAACTTTGGCCTCTAGAGCTTCCACAAGATTTTTTGAAGTGATCAAGGGCCATAACTCTGCCACTAATTATCGGAAATCGCTGAAAATCAAAAGGCTTCTTCGTCTCATGACCTTAAACACTGTATAAATGTACCGTCAATCGGATATTAACTTCTGCAGAGGTGTTTCTTTAGCAAATTTGATTGAAAAATGATTTTTGCAAAATTTTTGTTCTATCTCGATTTTTTTTCGTTGGGTAATTGTCCTTGAATGGGCCAGGTATGTGTTCCAATATGTCTTTAAATATGTTTTCGAGTGTGCTAAGTTCTAAAAAAAATACTCCAAGGCGTTTCAAGCAATGGCGGCCACCTTGGATCCAATAGGCTGCATTTTTGGCCAAAAATGGATTTTTTTTAAATTATGTTGTCGCATGCAGTAGATAGTGGTCAAGTATGGCCTATAGTGGAGCAGATGATAATATGTCTCCACACATAGATGAAATATTTATGTTCAAATGAATATATCTTATGAAATAAAGCATGAGATTTAGAGAGAAATGTGGTTTAACGTCCACTCAACACAAACTAGGTCATTTCGGGACTAACACATGGTTTTATGTCATTTCAATAATTCGCTTGCGCTAGGAGGCTTTAGCAGTGGAAGGAAACCTGAGTACCCGGAGAAAACCCACGAGGTTGGACAGGCGACCTTACTCCTTGCCATGTACAACCGGGGATTCGAAACCACGCCAATTGACTCAGCCATCCAACCCCTGAGATTTAGAGGGACTTTGCCAAATCACGGTAGGGATGTTGTAAATATAAATATTGTGATAAGCATGGGGCACCACAACCTAACATACCTGTTTGTTGAGCAGTTGATTCAGGTGTAAGATCCACAGCCTACAATACAAAATCATAAATATATAATATAGTTAAATTTGAGAAAATGTACAAAAAATATATTTCATTCCATTCCTCTGCAGTCTTCCATTATGTTTACTCCCACATTGAAATTTGGTCGTATATTGTCGTCGCTCCTGTCCGTCAGTTAGTCTGGCGTCCACAATTGCTTGTGGACGCTCTAGAGGCTAAAGTTAATATCCGATTGACTTTAAATTTATACACAGTGTTTAAGGTCATGAGACAAAGAAGCCTATTGATTTTCAGCGATATCCAACATTAGTTCCAGAGTTATGGCACTTGATCACTTCAAAAAATCTTGTGGATGCTCAAGAGGCCAAGTTAATATCCGATTCACTTTAAATTTATAAACAGTGTTTATGGTCATGACGCAAAGCATCCTATTAATTTTAATTACTTCCAGAGTTATGGCCCTGGAACACTTCAAAAAATCTTGTGGACGCTCTAAAGGCCAAAGTTAATATCTGATTCACTTTAAATTTATACACAGAGTTTAAGGTCACAAGATAAAGAAGCCTGTCAATTTTCAATGAATTTTGATTATTGAACAGCTAAATCCATAATATTAAATGTTTCGTATAAACGTTAGCATGGGGCAGAACTTTATAAAAACCAAACAAATTCTAATGATTTTCTGATAATTACTTAATATGCGACAATTCTTGTTGACTGCCTAGACAATTTAGCTGCCGTGGGCGAATTATAATCGTGCTACTAACTGATTATGCACCAAGATAAAACATATAAGACCAAAAAATACACCATTAAACAGCGAACGCATTCAAACAGTTACAACTAATACAAGCTAACCTTGTACTCTGAAAATTGTCAAAAAGAATTAAAAATCAACAGGGTTCTTTTAATCACATAGACAACCCAAATAAATTTCAAAAGATAAGATCATAATTGATGGCTCCAAGATGCCCGACAAAATTTCGCAAAATAAAATACTATTCTTGTTTCAAATTTCATACAAGGATCTCAAAAATTCATTAGATTATAATTTTACTATTGTTCATGCTATGACTATCCCGACTAGTTCATTCAAAACTATACGTAGCTGTGCCCTTTGAAATTGACAAATTATAATGCCTCCAAATTTAAAGAACATGTGATATTGAAAATTATGTGCTTAGCCGTTACTCCAAGGTACGTCTTCTCTTCTTTAACCGTAATGTAATTAGCAAGAGTCAAAACAGGGTAACCATACACCAATAACTAAACATCTGTTGAAAATAAAATAGCCACAAGTACAAATAAAAGCTTACTTCTTTATCACAGGTTTCAATTTTGATTACAGTGCCATCCATATGATGATTGATCAGAGTTGTTACTTTCTGAAATATTATAAATCAAGAAATTAATGCATTATGAAATTTAATTGACAAGCCATACTCTCTTTTGAAAATATTACAAGAATGAAGAAAGATTAGTTTAAAACAGATAATTACACCACTGTAGCGTTACCAAGAATAATGATTATTAGTCACCATCTACGAAACACAAACTGATTCCATACAGTTCTATATATTGAAATCCATCTTTATTGGATATATTTTCTACAATTTATAAATGAGAAAACAATACCAAACTTGGCCATAAATTTAATCATAAGGTTGTCATACAATCAAACTAGAAGTGGACATATGCTTCAAATTTTGGGATAGATTACTTACCATAAGAGTTCTAATAGAACTGCATGCCACAACTAAGATACCATCCAGTTCTAGGGTAGCTGTATAATATCTTTCTGCTTTTTCAGGGCTAAAAATGTAAGTTCATTGTTCATTAGTAGAAATACACAGGTTTTTTTTTAATAAAAGTCACCTGATGCAAAAATTATAAACTACTTAACAATAATATATTAAAGTCAAACAGATATTAACTTTAACATCTAAGAGCGTCCACACAAGATTTTTCAAAGTGATCAAAGGCCATAAATCTGGCAGTAATTATTGTATATCATTGAAAATCAACAAGTGTCTTCGTCTCAAGACCTTAAATGAAATGAAATGGGGTTTAACGTCCTACTCTTCTGCACCTGACCTGGGCTAATGGAAGACAGGCATACGCCATACAGTGTGCTATGAGGGAAATTTTTGCTCGGGCAGCAGCACTATGGGTTACTTTTATATCGAAATCCTCCAGACTAGCAAGCCACCGTGATTCCCCCTCAAGACCTTAAACACTGTGTATAAATTTAAAAGTCAATCTAATATTAACTTTAGCCTCTAGAGCTTCCACAAGATTTTACAAATTTGATTAGAGCTAACCTCACTACTCACTACTGTAAAGAGAAAATTCTTGTTCTAAATTATAATCGTTCAATAGTCCTAATAACAACCAATAGGTAACTGCGTTACAAAATCATTATGCTTAAAACAGAGTGCCAAATTGGACCAAATATGTTTACATAACTTTACATGTACGTCATGGCTCATGATTTTATTATGCCCAATCATTCATAGCAGAATATTGCAGTAAAACTTATTGTGTGACAAACGAGGCTATCAAATCGAATACAATGTAAACAATATTGTTTGGAAACAACCATACTTTCACCACTTTTAATACTTTAAATCACTGTCCAAAGTTTTAGGGAAGACCCTAATTAAACGTAGGACTCTCACGTCGCTGTACTTGTGATAGATTTGATTGAACAGGAAGAAGACACACTCCCCCAAAAGTTCAAGGATCAGAAGCCGATCCAGCAATGGCCAGAGAGGGATTTCTCGGGCCATTGCTTCAGGAATATGGTTTTCCATAAATAGACAGACCTTTCCATACTTGGGTTCAGATTGCCATGGTTTTCTATACTTTTGTTCCGATTACAATGGCTTTCCATACATGGGTTCAAATAACCATTGCTTTCAGTGTTGGTTTCATCAGATGGTTCTTTCTGAAAAATAAAATTCACAATATATTGGAAACTTTAAAGGCCCACAGCCTATTTGACATTTAATCAAGAAACCATCACTAGTAATAAGTTTGAGATGTGACAAGTAAAGTAACGAAATCTTTCAACACTGGATTAGATGTCTGCATCATACCTTTATTTGTCCTGATTTTAACAAATTATTCTGATTGGAATTACATTCTCTACTGCTACTAAACAACTGGTTCTTCTTTATTCGAGCTTCCTGAAATACATTATATTGTCGATACATTAATATTAATATCTCATTTATTAAACAGCTCTAATTTGAAATCCTTTATAATAATGTCTTTCAAGGAAAAAAAAGGTTACTCTTAATGAATATCAAACATAGATTGCCAGGCAACAAAGCATGCTCACAGCAGCTAAATTGCCTGGGCCAACAACAAGAGTTGTCGCATCGTTCTTTTTTTGTAGGTAGTGGGAGCATTTATTAGACACTGGTACATTAATATTATACGGATCGGATGATAACTTTTGCCATTTGAAACAAGGACCATAACCTTTAAAAGTAATTAACTGAAATCATTGAAATTAAATAGAATTCTTTGTCAACAATGAAAACATTTAAATTTCAAAAAGATCAGATAATAATTAATGCAGTCTGTATAGTGTTCACAGCAATCAATCACAACCATGTCAGCTTATAAAATATGAAAGAAAGCATAAATTTCTACTTTCAAGTAGGCCTAATGCTTTTTACCTGATCAGGTATGCGGCGTGGTGCCCTGAATTTCGAAACAGGTACTGTTGTTGCTGCCATTCTTGCTAGAATAAAGAAGTTTATTGAACGATTAAACAGAAATGTTTTGAAACCAACCGATTACCATAGAGCAGAGCTACTTTAAATAGATTCTAGGGGCTACTTTAGATTCTGGTGGTTAATTTAGACCACAAACCTTTTTGAAGATATTTCAATTTCAAAAAGTTCTCAAACTCCTGTCAAAATTTCAGGACTTGCAACTATCTAATTGTCATCTTCAATCATTTAGCTACACTTTCAATAACAATTTATGTTCCTAATATTTACATGTTTTGTTATACAATTGCATAAACAATAGATTTTGTCATTGCTGTAAATTATATTATATTTGATTCACTGGTAGTGATGTGTGCAGAACAGAGTAAAGTCTAAATCTTTTCCTTTATCAACTATATCATTTTTAAAGCTACTGATCCTCATTTCCATTTATCAGTAACAAAAAGTGTTTCCAAGATAATCCAAGTTCCACATCTTGTAAACCAGACAAAATGTCCCACAAATGGAAAAATTTCTATACCGGTACAATAAATAGGCACGATCTAGTCTCTCGATAGATAACAAACCTTATCTTTCAACACTTCGTGTTTCCAGATAAGAGATGGTCCTATTTAGTTCCACGTTACAAAGCCGAACGCGAATCACACTCACAAAAAGTATGGTAAGCAAAATTGACAATATTTTTCATCAAAACAACGATTGATTATTGTTATTTATAACATTTCTGCCACATCCAACTACAATTAAGCTGAGAATCCTACCACGACAGGGGTACAAATCCCCTCTTTTAAAATCATAGCGATAGTAGATAGCTTTTTCCGACATTTTAAATTTACGTTATCTTAACATAAAAACAACGCTAGATTTACTTTATTGTCAATATTTGCTGATAATTGAATGTTGTTTCCTTAGATTGGGCTCAATCTGTTTCACAGAGAATTACTTACGAATTAACTCTGTAACAGATGACTGTCCACAACACGTGCGTTGACTGCACCCGGCGTCAGTCATTGGCTCAACGGCTCGTGCAATATTTACTTAACACCTAACTGCTTCGGGCAAAATGATGCATTTTACTCATTTTAATACCCATCTACACTAAATAGGACATATTTTTTAACTACAAATACTTCAAACGTCTTTATTTATTTTTCTTTTACCTCAAAAAAATGTTTGAGAATTTAATTTGTCGGAGTAAAAAAGTTAATATTAATATGCCATACTCATTAAAGCGAGAATTTCATATTTTCTAAGAAAGTCAAAACATAATTATTTCTATGTCTTTTGCTAAATAGGTTGTCAACTCACTATAATACGATCATAGGCATTATTACCTACTCTTAGAATTCTCTCACATAGGAAGTAATAATACAATTACCTCCCTTGTTTTTCTATTACCCCCATGCAAGAGCTATCTTCAAACGTTTGAATTTGAAGATGAAAATGATATTTTTGCCAATTTCTCAACTGGCAATAGTGAATTATTGGATTAATAGGATTATGCTTTAACGGGATAAGACTGTTTATAGATACCATCAATTTTAAGGCTTTATTTTAATTTATTTTAAAAATATAATTTAAAAATATGAAATTGCCGCTTTAAGCCTCGTCGATATGCTTATCAGTGATTGTAGCGGCCAAGCGAATATTCACTGCGGGATCAGTTTGGATTGGGCTGTGTATGTGTAATAAGTACTAATAGTATAAAATTAACTTATTTTAAAGATGGTACGTGAAGCATTAATAAAGAAATTGAGTTTGCTACTTGGAACTAACTAAAGGCAGAGGCATCCAATCGCAGCTAAAACCAAGCACATCAGTATATCTCAACGTTTTTAGTTACGTTCTCGTAGCTAGTCTCTCGATAGTCTTATTTAAAGGGACAATAACACTCTTGCTGGCTTTGCAGCTCTAGAAAATAAATAATAGTCTTATTCTAAGTACTAGATGTTTATTTGTCCTACCTGTTGTGTAAATTATCCATTAGATCATATTTTACTTGTTCAGAGGGTTCGAAAATATTTTAAAATCCAAGTCACATTTGAAAAGGTTTACGTTAACCTTTTCAAATCATGTAGTTGTATTTTTCCAATTCTTTAAATTATGAGTGTTAAGATGAAATTTGTATCATCAATTAATTTGAATATTGTGAAATAATACAATTTGTTGGCCAGAATAAAGATTGGGACATATTATTCAATTACAACAAGAGTGTTATTGGGGCTTTAAATTTGAGTATCACATCTGTTTTTCAAAGATTTGTACCAGTACTTTTAGACCTACAGGAGTACAGTACACTGGTTCACTTACAAATTACATAGACCTACAATAGTTCAAATTCAAAATAAAATAGACATTTAAATTTATTAGAATTTAATTTTAAAAATGTTACGTCAATTGATGGTATGTCTAGAAAATCATCTAATATATCTAAAGGAGGACCCCAATATACAAATCAGAAGTCTTGATCAAAATAACTTTTATTTGGGAAATGTATCGTTTCAAGTGAGTCACAGTTGCTTCGTTGACACTTGACTCACTTCAGACAGTCGTGGCACCACCAACCAATAGGCCCTACTTTCACAATGGAGTCTCAATGATAATGAACATGAGGAAATAAAAGTGTTGTCCCACAATAAACTATGTCAATGAATAATAAACAAAGATGGTCAATCTTTACCTGTGCCCAATGGCAATGCCACAAAATAATAATACAGACACCTGCTGACGACTGTCCGTTACGTGCCGATTCCTGCTCTTCACGTGCATGTAATTGAGCGCCCTCTGTTTTTTTTAGCATGGGATACGGGTGGTCACTTCACACAGTAGGGGTGTTGGCTTAATAAAAAATGGAACCGTCCCATGGTGTTGAACCAATCAAGAAATAGCACCAACAGTCTCGCCTCCGCAAGCACAGTTTTAACTGCAAGTTGACAAGGCGAACGATAAAAATTAGTAATAGATTTTGTGTTTGTTTTAGGAGGGGGGGGGGGTGCGATGACCTAGTGGTCTAGAGTGCCGCGCTTCGACCTCTAGCTGGCCGGTCACCTCTGGCTTGCGGCTGCGGTTTCGATCCCTGGTGTGAGCGTATGTGGCATGGAGATAGGGGCGCCTTCTCAACCTCGTGGGTTTCCTCCGGGCACTCCGGTTTCCTCCCACTGCTAAAGACCCCTACGCGCAAGCGAATTATTGAAATAAAATTGAAACCATATGTTAGTCCCAAAATGACCTAGTTTGTGTCGAGTGGACGTTAAACCCCATTTCTCTCTCTCTCTCTTGTTTTAGGGGTTTGGGTATTTTAGCCATGAGAGTTAGACCTTATATAAATAACATTTAATTCCCCAGTATTTTTTTTTTCAAAACACAATAGGCCGAGTATCTTTTAGCCTATATCTTTTTTTTTAAAAAAAAACAGAATAACCCGCTGGACGTGTTGAAGAGTCTGCTAAATGGAAATTATTTAACGAAAAGGCGTCTAGTTATTCGGATAGGACGGAAAACTGAGGTTACCCTGAAGGACGTTCAATCCCATTTAATTTCCCGATGAGATTAATCAATAGACAGGCAGCTGCCCAGAGCACTTTGTCCAAAATGAGTTGCATCAACGTTTGAGATACCACAGGGAACTTAAATGAACAGGTACTCCCCGTCGAGTACAAAACAGGCCTCGCCAGATAAATTCTCCTCG
Source organism: Patella ulyssiponensis (assembly GCA_963678685.1). Lineage (NCBI taxonomy): Eukaryota > Metazoa > Mollusca > Gastropoda > Patellidae > Patella > Patella ulyssiponensis. Next base: position 57,667,381 of record OY783229.1, read on the forward strand.
GCATAGGGCTAACCAGATGCCCCACAGAGAGTCTCTAATTCCGGGCTGATTAAACATTGGAGTCACCACACGAAACAAATTTAAAATTAACTATTAGACTCTACTAAGTCTAAGTACAAAATACATAATAATATAATGCCAGACAAATTGTCTGCTGATAAAGCCCTTCAAGACACCCGCAAAAGTTAATCCCCACGGAAGTGGGCTGGATCAACCATTATGGATACCACGTGGAATCAAATTCTCCTCTGCATAGGCCCCAGACGTCTCCAATGGGTCCACATTTCGGGCTAGATTAAACAGTTGAGGTACTACATGAAGCAAGGTTAAATTGAACAATTTTAGACTCTACTAAGTTGGACACGGGAGATTCTAATGGTTCATTTCAGACAAATTCTCACAATAAATTCATTTAACCAGTCAGTTAATTTTTCGGTTCGAGACATCACTCCAAGCCAAGCATTGTCCGAATTGGTGTTATATAGGCTTAGGCCTATTCATATAATTCTCCGGTCGTCTTGCCCCCACCCCTTCACGTTGTGCATCCTTTTCTTCGGCAAATTACCTTTACATTATCTAGTTTTTAACTATTATAGTGAGAACTGCCAACTCTGTATCTAACCTCCCATAATGTATCTGTAAGGCGTTTGTCTTCTCAATAGTAATGACGTATGTCTGGCCAGGAATAACAATGCAACAGTTTGTTTTTACATTTTATATATCATAGTCGGGTGCATAGATACAAGCATAATATATGTACAATAACAGTAAAGTCATTCTCTCAAACCTCGTCCCAGCGAGTCAAAAATCAAGCTGCTTTCTGACCAGAGGCGGATTACCCACCCTATAGGCAGTGTAGGCAGCTGCCTAGTGCCCAACACAAAATAGGGTCCATAACATTTTCGACGACCTTTTTAAATTTTATTTTTTACATTATTTATTTCACTGGACTATACGCTTCCGGCGAACACGGTCAACCATAGCCCTCGAGATGAGCTTTAGCGTGATCGATCAATCCAACTGGGAGACTGGTCACTTGCTCGCCTTGCATTTGCCTGGTATCCGGTTTCGCTTTCATCTTAAAAAAGTTTTGGGCGATTTTTTTTTCATTACGCGAAGGCCGCGTCATTTGAACGTAGGCAAGGGCGTCGATGGGAGAAGAGAGCTAAAAAAAAAATGAAGTTGAAAAAAAGCGCCTAAAACTACGCCCAAAATCAAGATGTGTTTCGGCGACCAGGGACAGGGTCATTGCTCAGTCGATGAAAACACGATTAATGAATCGCCGACCGACGAGAATCGAGTGACTTCTACAAGTGATGATGACAGCTTAGGAGACTCCGATGAAGGTGGGAATGGGCGTATACCTTGTGACGAAGAAAGGGTAAACGTTAGAAATTATGGAAGCCTATTGCGGCCATTTCAGAATCTCGTCCCCTCGCCGCGAGAAGTCGAGGGCGAGAACACGAGAACACGAGAAGTCGAGGGCGAGAAGTCGAGGGAGCGAGAAGTCGAGGGAGCGAGAAGTCGAGGGCGAGGGAGCGAGAGAGCGAGAAGACGAGGAAACAGGGCGAGAATACGAGGATCTCGCCCCGAGAACACGAGATTACTTTCACCTCGACTTCTCGTGTTCTCGTCCCTCGACTTCTCGCTCCCTCGTGTTCTCGCCTTTGAAAAACCTCGTGTTCTCGCTCCCTCGCCCTCGACTTCTCGCTCCCTCGACTTCTCGCCCTCGACTTCTCGCCCTCGACTTCTCGTGTTCTCGTGTTCTCGCCTTTGAAAAACCTCGACTTCTCGCTCCCTCGCTCCCTCGCCTTTGAGTCAATCTCGTCTTCTCGTGTTCTCGCTCCCTCGCTTCGTCACAATCTCGTCTTCTCGTGTTCTCGCTCCCTCGCCTCGGAAGTGCAGTTATTACGCATGTCCACTGACTACCGTATTTGCATTTGTATTTTGACATGGATTATAATAAACGAAAATGTTTGAAGTTCTAGAAAATGTAATAGTCCTAAACAAGCTTAATCTCTTCTTGCACAGATAGTATTGTATTCTGTAATTGATTTTAAGTCTTCAGTCAAATCTTTCTTTGCTCTCTAAAAATATTCATCGGGTGTTTTCACTTGATGCGTGGTTTTGTCAGTGCTGCAGGATGGAGAGCCTGACAAGGGACAATGTATAGTTGTTCGAATGGGATTTTAAAAAACGATGTCCTGTGTCTGGAATCGCAAGGAAGTTGGTTCTACGGGGGCTCACTGGGTAGGACGTTTGCTCTGTAACTTGAACTTCAAAGTTCCTCGTGATTTTTGGCGATGTTCACTATTGTCAGTGGTGTAGGACGGAGAACTTAGCAAGAGACAAAGTATAATAGTTCGGATGGCATAAAAATAACCGAAGTCCTGTAGAACGGAGAGCTTAGCAAGAGACAAAGTATAATCGTTCGGAATGAATAAAAATAACCGAGGCCTCGTGTCCGGAATCTAATTGAAGTGGGAACTACGGTGGGTCAGTGAGTGGGACGTTTGCTCTCTTACTTCAGTGGTGTAGGAGGAAAGAATTGACAGGGGACCACGTATAGTCGTTCGGGTGGCATAGAAAAACAATGTCCCGTGTTCGGAATCAAAATGAAGTGGGAGCTACGGTGGCTCAGTGAGTAGGACGTAAATGCTTGGAGCCACGGCAGCTAAGTGGGTAAGACGCTGGCTCACTAAACTGAAGGTCACGTGTTCGATCCTTGCATTGGACAAGAAAGTTTATCGGGTTTTCCGATGTGGTTTCCCCATGTCATTGCATTGGTGCAGGACGGAGGGTTTGGCAAGGACAGTTGTCTATTTGTTCGGATGGGATGAAAATCCTTATCTGTAAATTGACGTACACGTAAAAGATCCCTTGGCAGCCTGGATGCGATATAAGAGGAGACCTAAGTGCCGCTTTCCGAGCACAATTTCCCTTATAGCACAGTCGGAGCAGAACAGTAGGACGTTAAACCATATTTCATTTCATTTCATCAAAGTTCATCGGAAATATTCTAGCGGGTTTTTTCCATATCAGTGGAGAAGGGAGGGTTGGGTTAAAAGAGCGAGGTCATGTGTCCAGATTCGAAATAAGTTGGAGCTGCGGTGGCTCAATGCGTAGTCTAGCCTTTCTTGCGAGGTACCCTCTTATCAGTGTAGGACGGAAGGCCTGAGGACAGCATGTCGTTCGGATGACATGGAACAGCGAGGTCTCGTATAGGCTACACATTGGCGTGCGTGTGTGTGTGTGGGGGGGGGGGCTCGGTTTCGATACCCGCTTCTTTCTATGATGCTAATATTATCAAATAAACTACTCGTAGTTTACCCGCCTATACACGGGCCCAAATTCGCCCGGAGTCCAAGTTCGCCCATGGCCCAAATTTGCTAGGGGCCCATATTCGCCCAGTGCTCAAATTCCCACGGGACCTAAATTCGCCCGAGGTTTTATTCGTTCGTGGCCCAAATTTGCCTGTAGGACAGATTCGATGGCCTAAAATACATGTACGTGGTCGTTCTTTTCAATTTGATACGAGATATGTGGGGGTTAATCGCGGCGACGAAGCGTAATTCGCCTTGGGCCCGAATTCACTGACCTAAAACATTCCTGTTGTGATGCTGGTTAATTTAATAACACATAATAATGTGTAGGTGGAGTATAAAAACATACATAAACACACCCATACACACTTAGATTTTATTTATAATATATATATATTAAAGTAGATAAAGTAGGCTACAAGTACTTCTTTGTTTACGGTAGACAATGTATAAAAAAATAGAAAAAATACGTCCAGGCAAAAAATTCTACACTTTAGGCCTACATATATATGCCGTGGTGAGAAATTTCTAGCTAGCCTGCTTCTGTTTTCCGTCCTAGCAAGTTTCGGGTAAAAAAAGGTACATCATCTAATTCTTCTAGTAATACTTCATCGTCACGCGACTTTTCTGTTATCCATTCTTTGACGTTTGACAGAAGCCGTAAAATAAATACAGGCTTACTTAATGTGCGATGGTATTTGAATTCCGCGGTGATTTGGTTTTAACAAATCACGTGACATAGCTCGCCAATCAGACACACATAATGGAAGGTCGAGTAGAGTCAAAGGTTACCGTTCTGTGTTGATAGTAAATATGGCGGAAGGATAGCGAAAACTGAATACTTGTGAATATTTTGTTAAAAACACTAAGCTAAAACCGTTCAATGCGACAAGCTGGGAACAATTTTAGGTATTGGCTAACCATTGGATCGAATTAGATGGAAATGGCAGGTTTGTGCCGGAGACAAATGCTGATTTGTAAGACAAAGAACTCCAGGAATGTGCAGACAAAGTTCTCAATCATTGGGGTATACTAATAATACAGAGTTCTCACATTTCAACTTAAAAAAAAAACCAACTGTGTATGAAACATTATCACGATTCCAAACTTGTTGACGAAAGTTTGAAAGTGATGTTAGAAGCAAGCAGCTAAAATTTTACCAACAAAAAAAGAATAATTGGTCTGGTTAATTTGTTAAGGGGATCATTTAACAAGTTGATTGATAAAGATAGATATTCTTATATTCCTAAATGCATGACAACTATTGACAACGCGCAGTCACCAAGGAGTAAGGACTACTCGAATCAAGACCACTCAGACCAATAAGGACTAATATGGTGAAGACTGTCACCATTGAGGTGAAACACCATGCACAGTACTTTAAGAAATATACCCAAGATGTTATGGAGAAAAAGAGAACCAAAATAGATGAGTTGGTACAAGAGCACATGTTAGGCCCTATTTATGAAAAAAATATGTGTGAATTAATTCCACACCAGATTGACTTTGCATGTGTCCCCTGGATGAAAATGTTGCTTTTTCCCTTGCACCACCAATCAAAACGGGGGCCTATTCTGGCGCATTCCCCCTGGGTTGCCTTACTGTAGCTGCAAAATTTTTTGCCCCTTTTGTTAAACACTACTGTTTAAAATGACAGGGTTAGGGTAACTAGAGATCAAGCACCAAATAAAATTTTCACTGTGGATACAAATCAGGCTGCATTACAGATAGATGTACTTGTTACAAGTGAAAACTTTCTTGTATGGATTTGTGTAAATTGTTCGACAGTGACATTGATTTTAATACTGATGATGATATCTATGAAATTATGTGATTTTTTATGAGTAGGCTTAAACCTGTATTCATGTACATGTATTTTTTAAGCAGTTTTTAAATACATTTAATACATATTTTAAAAAATGTTTTAATTAAATGTACTGTATATGACAATAAATTTTCATGTTATATTTTGTCACTATGCTGATTAATATTGTATGGTTTTGTTTTATTTTTATTCTATTTCATTTCCGAGGTGGTTTATCTTGTCAGTGGTGCAGGCCGTGGGGAGGCGGTGACTGACGAGGTACAAGGACAGCTGTCTAGTCGTTCTGATGTGATGAGAGTAGGCCGTAGCGCCGCTGCCCTGGTAAAATTTCCATGATAGCCCACTGTATAGCATATGCCCATCTTCATTAGTCAAGCTTAGGAACACAGCAGGAGGACGTTAAACAGCATTTTATTTTTTTATTCTGTTTCATTTCCGACGTGGTTTCTCCTTGTCAGTGGTGCAAAAGGAGGGTCTAACAAGGTACAAGGACAGCTGTCTAGTTGTTCGGATGTCACGTAAAACCGAGATCCCTTGTATTCATTGGTGTGCATGTAAAAAGGTACGATGACAGCCATCTAGTTGTTTGGATGTGACGAAAAACCGAGGTCCCTTGTATACATTGGTGTGCACGTAAAAAGACCCCTTGGCAGTTGGAATTCGATAGCACACTGTATAGCATATGCCCATCTTCATTAGTCTAGCTTAGGAACAGAGCAGTAGGACGTTAAACCCCATTTTATTTTTTTATTCTGTTTCATTTCTGACGTGGTTTCTCCTTGTCAGTGGTGCAAAAGGAGGGTCTAACAAGGTACAAGGACAGCTGTCTAGTCGTTCGGAGAGAGAGAGAAATGGGGTGTAACGTCCACTCGACACAAACTAGGTCATTTCGGGACTAACATGGTTCAATTTTATTTCAATGATTCGCTTGCGCCTAGGGGTCTTTAGCAGTGGGAGGAAACCGGAGTGCCCGGAGGAAACCCACAAGGTTGAGAAGGCGCCCCTATCTCCATGCCACATATGCTTACACCAGGGATCGAAACCACAGCCGCAAGCCAGAGGTGACCAGCCAGCTAGAGGCCGAAGCGCGGCACTCTAGACCACTAGGCCATCCCAACCCCCCTAGTCGTTCGGATGTTACGTAAAACTGAGGTCCCTTGTATTCATTGGTGTGCCTGTAAAAAGGTACAAGGACAGCCGTCTTGTTGATTGGATGTACCGAAAAACCGAGGTCCCTTGTATACATTGGTGTGCACGTAAAAAGACCCCTTGGCAGTTGGAATTCGATAGCACACTGTATAGCATATGCCCATCTTCATTAGTGTAGCTTAGGAACAGAGCAGTAGGACGTTAAACCCCATTTTATTTTTTTATTCTGTTTCATTTCCGACGTGGTTTCTCCTTGTCAGTGGTGCAAAAGGAGGGTCTAACAAGGTACAAGGACAGCTGTCTAGTCGTTTGGATGTGACGAAAAACTGCGGTCTCTTGTATACATTGGTGTGCATGTAAAAAGGTACAATTACAGCTGTCTAGTCGTCCGGATGTGATGGAAAACCGAGGTCCTTTGTTTACATTGGTGTGCACATAAAAAGATCCCTTGGCAGTTGGAATTCGAAAGAAGAGTAGGGAATAGTGCAATACCCGGCCAAATTTCCCTCATAGCACACTGTATGGTGTATGCCTGTTTTCATTAGCCCAGTACATGTATAGGAACAAAACAGTAGGACGTTAAACTTCATTTCATTTCTAATTCATTTTACTGGAATCATTAAGATAACTATTTGTTTTTCTCTTATATCTATTTTTATTTACTGGTATATATCTTGTACAGTGTAAATGGGCACAAGACCTGATCTGTGTGTATTCTGTGAATATAACAATATGAACAGCAGATTAGAAACCGTTCTCCAGAACAATGATATTATTATAATTATTATATACATTTTTCATCAATACTTGTGGTGTGTTAGATCCCTGCATTGGCCAAGAAAGTTCATCTCAATTTACCGGTGTGGTTTCCCCTTGTCAATGATGCAGAACTGAGGGGCCTGACAAGGACAGCTGTCTAGTCGTTAAGATGGTATGGGAAACCGTGGTCCAGTGTACACATTGGCGTGCACGTAAAAGATCCCTTGGCAGTTGGAATTCAATATAAGTGTAGGCTGTAGCGGTGCTGCCCGGGCAAAATTTCCTCATAGCACACTGTATAGCATATGCTTGTCTTCCATTAACCCAGGTTAGGTGCAGAAGAGTAGGACGTTAAAACCCATTTCATTTCATTTACTAGTAGTGGGGGGGTTGGGATGGCCTAGTGGTTTAGAGTGCCACGCTTCAACCTCTAGCTGACCGGTCATCTCTGGCTTGCGGCTGTGGTTTCGATCCCTGTGTGAGCGTATGTGGCATGGAGATAGGTTGCCTTCTCAACCTTGTGGGTTTTCCTCCGGGCACTCCAGTTTCCTCCCACTGCTAAAGACCCATACGCGCAAGCGAATTATTGAAATAAAATTAAACCAAATGTTAGTCCGGAAATGACCAAATTTGTGTCGAGTGGACGTTAAACCTCATTTCTCTTACTAGTAGTGTATGGTATTGTTGTGTATGAGGAAATTTATATTATTGCGTTTGTTTATTTTTGCCAAAATCGTTTTCATGTGTATTAAGTATGTATTTCTCTTGGATATTGTTTTACTGAAATAGTTTTTTATAAAAAATACTTGTTTCCAGTAAATAACAGATTCTTTCAATCATTGGTGCTATTTCTCTACTGTTGACCATATTTATTCCACAGACCTGGGATTAGTCGTTTTCATCGTGTCACTGCAACATTTAATATGTGGTATTATACAGTAATCCCGGCATATTTTCCACAGGTACATTGGGACAGGAACGCCCTTATTAGACTATGGCACACCTGATCTATACATCAGATGGTATTTTTTTTTAAATATGAATTACATGTTTGATAGTAAATATTATATTATTTAGCATCAAATATGGATAAAATAAGATCAAAAATTTAAAATATGTTCAGAAAATAACAGAAACTCAAAAACTTTGAAAAATCACATAGACTCTATTAGTATTATTATATTATAGGTCTGGTGTGCCTTAGTCTAATAAGGGCGTTCCTGTTCCCATGTACTCGGATATTTTCAGAAAAATTCTCTCTGACAAATGGAAACAAACCAACGTGTTCCGTCTCGTAAAAGGTATTCCATGGTCTAATTATGGCTATTGACCCGTGACCCTATGACGTTGATTTTTGGTTTCTGATATTGTCTTAGAATTTGATTTTTTCACCCCAGTATGGTTACACTTGACAAATGTAGTTCGAGGCGTAATTCTAGTGCTGACGTATTGTGCAATGCATCGGAAAAGAAATGTATGCGACAGTGGGAGAAACCGGAAAAACCCCACACGACGAATCGAAACCGAACGACTACACGTTATCCCTTGCCAGGCCCTCCGTCCTCCATCCTACACAACTGACATGGGAGGACATCTCCAGAAATTTAGCCCGATGCGCTTCGATGAAGCGAGAGAGCAAACGTCCTACACACTGAGCCATTGTAGCCACCACTTCATTACGATTTCGGACAAAGAACCTCGTATTTTATATATAATACCGTTCAAACGACTATACGTTGTCCCTTGCCAGGTCTTCAGTCCTATACCACTGACAAGCAGGAACCCGACCGAAAAATCCTGAAAAACTTTGATAAAGTAAAAGAGCAAACGTCGATCCTACTCACTGAGCCATCGTAGCTCCATTTGTATTCCGGCCACGGGATCTCGGTTATTTGTATTCCATCCGAACAACTATTCTTTGTCCCTTCTCAGCCCCCCCGTCCTACACCACTTACACCACTTGGTATTCGAACCCTGCATTGGAAGAGAAAGTTCATCCAGATTTTATTTCGGGCGTGATTTCTCCTTGTCAGTGATGCAAAACGTAGGGCCTATCAAGGACACCTATTGGCGTGCACATAAAAGATCACTTGGAAGTTTAAATTCGATATAAGAGTAGGCCTTAGCGCCACTGCCCGGGCAAAATTTCCTTGATAGCACACTGTATTATTGTATCGTATGCCCGTCGTCATTAGCCCAATTTAGGAACAGAACAGTAGGACGTTAGACCCCATTTTATTTCATTTCATTTCATTTAGATTCCGGACACGTCACATCGGTTATTTTTATTTCATCCGAACGATTATACGTTGTCTCTTGCTAGGCTCTCTGTTCTACACCAGTGACAAGGGTGGACATAGGCAGAAAAATCGCGATGAACTTGGATTAAGTTAGAGAGAAAACCTCCTACGCAGTGAGCCACCGTAGAACCAACTTCATTTCGATTCCGGACCTGGTTTTTAAAAATCCCATTCGAACAACTATACATTTTCCCTTGTCAGGCTCTCCATCCTGCAGCACTGACAAAACCACGCATCAAGTGAAAACTCCCGATGAATATTTTTAGAGAGCAAAGAAAGATTTGACTGAAGACTTAAAATCAATTACAGAATACAATACTATCTGTGCAAGAAGAGATTAAGCTTGTTTAGGACTATTACATTTTCTAGAACTTCAAACATTTTCGTTTATTATAATCCATGTCAAAATACAAATGCAAATACGGTAGTCAGTGGACCTGCGTAATAACTGCACTTCCGAGGCGAGGGAGCGAGAACACGAGAAGACGAGATTGTCACGAAGCGAGGGAGCGAGAACACGAGAAGACGAGATTGACTCAAAGGCGAGGGAGCGAGGGAGCGAGAAGTCGAGGTTTTTCAAAGGCGAGAACACGAGAACACGAGAAGTCGAGGGCGAGAAGTCGAGGGCGAGAAGTCGAGGGAGCGAGAAGTCGAGGGCGAGGGAGCGAGAACACGAGGTTTTTCAAAGGCGAGAACACGAGGGAGCGAGAAGTCGAGGGACGAGAACACGAGAAGTCGAGGTGAAAGTAATCTCGTGTTCTCGGGGCGAGATCCTCGTATTCTCGCCCTGTTTCCTCGTCTTCTCGCTCTCTCGCTCCCTCGCCCTCGACTTCTCGCTCCCTCGACTTCTCGCTCCCTCGACTTCTCGCCCTCGACTTCTCGTGTTCTCGTGTTCTCGCCCTCGACTTCTCGCGGCGAGAAGACGAGATTCTGAAATGGCCGCAATAGGCTTCCATAAGAAATGCCTTTCCTGTTGATGTGGGTCGATGGCCATCACATGTAAGTGATGAAATGAGGGAGTTATGGGCCCACGAGCCATGGGGGCAGGGGGTCAGCTGCCCCCCCCCCCCAACTTTGGGGGCAATCTGACTTTTCGGGCAAAGTGAAAATAAAATTATTTTATCTACATGTACATGGCAAAATAAAGTGCGAGGAATCTAATAAAACACTAATTGTACGCGCTGGAATAACAGGAAAACGCTTTTGCGGCCGTTCAATATGCCAAATTTTTCTTGGGGATCCATACAAGGTCAGCTTCGAAAATTTTTTTTCGGGCATTTCGGGTTCCTTCCCCGTACGCTAACAATACACTAATTTTACTTTTCTTTTGATTGAATACCACGAATTTGTACTGAGTTGGCTATGGGTTAAAACAGTTTGTCTGAAGCCACTCTACTTTGTGCGACATTTTTTCGGGTATCGATTATTATTTGTGAATGCAGCTGCAACAGTGTGATTGGATGGGTGGAATTCAGAGTGAGGTTTCGGTTACAAACCATTGGGACACTTTTGGAGTTGCTTACACGGGCTAAAATAGCAGAAACCGCATTTGCGGTGGTTAAATTTTCAAAATTTTCTCGGGAAGTGTGAGGCCCCCATATTCCGCGACGATTGAGTGGTTGTTGGGAATTGGGGTCAGTCAGGTAAGCTACATTGAACCACATTGAAGTTGTTGTATTCACGGGCTGGAATAGCAGGAAAACGCGTTTGCAGCCGTCAAATTTTCTCCCAACGGTACCGTCTTCGTGGACTGTAAACTGTAGCGATTGATTGGTTGATTGGAATTCGAGGCAGTCAGTCACCGTTGTTATATTTGACCACTTTGAAGTTGCTTTGTTCATGGGCTGAAATAGTAGGAAAACGCGTGTGCAGCCGTCAAATATTCAAAATAAATTTATTGGGGTCCATACAAGGTAAGCTCCGGCGCCGCTGTCTGTAAGCCAAAATTTTTATCGGGCATTTCGGGTTCTGCCCCCTAACTGTCATCGAGCCCGTACGCCTATGGAGGAGTACTTTACTACAAGTGACAAAATTTACAGCTTGCCAGACAAGTTCACTAACCACTTCTAAGAAGATAGTAGGAAAAGAAAAGTATGCACGTATATCCTCGAAAATTTTGTTTCTCTTACAGCGGTCTTCGTTTTACGTCAAACCAGTCTCACAAAGGGCCCAGCTGGTTAAGCTACCTAGGGCCCATCAAAGCCTTGATCCGCCTCTTGTTTCTGACGAATTCTCACAAATATATCTCAATGACGTCGAAACTTATATACCCTTACATGGACAGTCGAAACTTACCGGAGAAACTTCCCACAAGATATCCTGTCAGCAACCTAGAATTGAATGTTTACCACATTATGACTCTTTTTTTATGTAACAACCTCTCACCCTTTGCTCATTTTGATTTAATACATTAATGTGCATCTAAAAATTTGCCAAAGATATTAATTAATTCAATACTACTAATTTAAAGAGCAAAAATTCTACAAAAGTCTTACGTGTGCTGTTTTCTGGAGTTGATTGCCTGGCATGACAGGTCCTAAAACTATTCTGGAATATAACACCCATTCTTTTCTGACCATATTATTATTATTATTATTATTATCTAAAATTCAAGGACCTAAACCGTGTCATGGGTGCATGCATGCAGTCAGCACGTCCCCGGGTGATACAGAATAGTTAGCTGTGGACGGTCTTTGCACGTGGTGGCTAAAGAGCGCAGTCGGCATCATTTTTTTAAAAGGCTGAAAATGCTGAGCTGCTTATGATGCCCTTCATGGTCACGACTTTTGTGATCGATTACTTTCTTCCATGACAATGAAACAGTGAGATTTGCGTATTATTTGATACATACCCTCCAACGTCGTTGCGTCCAGGACAAGCACCAAAACGAGATTGTCAGAAGTTACTCCAAAATGAGATCTCCAATGATCAGCTCGCGTTGTTTCTAGAAAATCGCCAGAAGATCATTATGGTCCTATACTATATAGCAAGCATGACACACATCGTGTCCCATGGTGGCAACTGTGCGCTTTTGGCACAGAATGTGCTTTTAACATGAAGAGACACTAGTTACTGAAAATGCGGTAAACAGATCCTCGGAGTCTATAGGATCTCTAGTGTTCACGGGGCCCAACTAGAGTATAATTGTTCATTTACTTCAAAAGTTTCTTATCGGATAATAAAAACAAACTCCTTGACAAGTCATTTGTAGCGTATTATGAACTTTCTTGTAAAACTGGTGGTTCCAAAAAAAATCATTTTGTCATAGTATAGGGATTTTATTTAACAAGATATTTTTATACAGGCCACAATTCTATGGAATACAATTACTGTTTATTACTGAGCGACGTTTCGACTAAGCAGTAATTGTATTCCATGCATAGAATTGTGACCAGTATACTCAATTACTAAATGCGCATTGAAACAGTTTAGATATTTTTAACAAAATGACGTAAAAAAATAGAGACATAAAATCTGCCACCGAAAATAAATTTGCCGATCTTTTCCTAATAGATACTGATCAACAAGAAAATACACACCCGATCCATAAACTTCGGACAATATGGATAACTTAAGCCAGATTTTGTTTATGCTATAGCCTACCGCTCTATCTGCACTCCGTTAAATCGACGGCCCATAAAGTTGCGCTGACTTCGATTAAGCTTAGCCTACACACCATCTCGAGATAAAGCGTGGTCGTTATAAAAATATTCCGCCACGTGCACATTAAAATTTATGTAAATAATGTAATAATAATCGAATAGAAAACGAATACCATTTCATATCTGACTTTAATTAATAATCTTAGAAATAATGTTTGCACCAATTTTCAAAAGCGATCTGCACATCTCGTGCAATATGATTAAATTTTTAAATCACCCACACGAAATATACTAGTCAGGCTGCTTCAATTAATATATATATATTAGTGTCTCCAAGAAAGAGTATCAGAGTTACTTGTTAACCAACACCCAGGAGCGTAAATGTGGGGGAAGGGGGTGGTACCCCCAGCCCCACGGCGAAAAAATAGTCGGTCGCAAAATCAGCGCAGTCGGTCGCAAAATAGGAGCAGTCGGTATCAAAATAAGTGCTCACGACATACGTCACGCTATAACTCACGCAAAACTTTGGTGTAAAATAAACTTGTCAACTTATCATGTTTGAAAAGATGTTGGCCTAACAACAAAATGTCATCCTGGGAGAAAAATAGTCGGTCTCAAAAACAATGCCAGAATAGATCCCAAATACTATGTATTTACGTGAATCCGTGAGCCTAAATTGCATACGCTCTCTTATCCTGCAAATGTTGTGAGTATGTTGATCTATCAACAAAATTTCACTCAGGGAGAAAAATAGTCGGTCTCAATATAAGGACAGTCACCGCAGACGGTCTCAGAAACAATGCCAGCCAAATACTATGTATTTGCGTGAATTCGTGAGCCTAAATTGCATATGTCACACAAAACTATGCTATAAAATAACTACGTCTGCTTAGTCCGGTTCGGTTTCTTACATAATTCCCATCCGTTGGCTTTTCGGGTAGAAATCATGAAATAAGCTTTATTTTGTAGGTTTTGATGTTTGATTACAAAAAAATAATGTTGACATCATAGGCGTAGGAGCTCAAAGTAATTCAGGGGGGCATAAGAGAAAATTGCCCGAAATCAATATAATATAATTAATATATACTATTCAAAAAAAGTAGGGGATATTTGATTTTGGAGGCATAATACTAAAATATGCAAATGACTACGAAAAAAGTCACTATAGAACCTAACAGAAGAAACATTTCCAGTTACATGTGACGCCCAAACGCACCAATAGCGACCGCATGGAATGCAGGTGATGCTTGGGATCATCATGGGGTCCAACCCAAGATTTGCACGACTCTGACTTTGAATGTTACAGTCATTGTGGCATTGAATTCCAGGGTGGAAACATCAGTTTAATTGTTTTAGTGACCAGAAAACAAATTTTGATATGCGTCGGCTTACCCAAAATGAAAGGTTACGTGCCCTTGGCATGCTACAGATCGGCACAACACACGCGGTTGTGGCGCGGACGATGAATGTTTCTCAGTCTGTCATAAGCAGGCTATGGTCCAGATACCGTGATATACAATCTGTACAGGACAGACCACGCTCAGGTCGACCAAGGGCGACAACTCAAGCCCAGGATCGATGTATCCGTACCTTGGCCTTGAGAAATCGTGTCATCACAGCAAATCAGATCAGCGCTCGTCTTCAAACAGACACTGGTGTGAGAGTGAGTGGCCAGACGATTCGGAATCGACTGCATAGGGGTCACCTTCGCGCCCGACGTCCTCGCGTGATCCCTTGTTTGAGAGATCATCACATTCAGGCAAGACGTCGTTGGTGTAGGGATCGTCAACACTGGGATAATCGACGCTGGAGCAATGTGATGTTTTCAGATGAGTCAAGGTTCACTGTTGATTTTTTGGACAGACGTAGGAAGGTGTAGCGTCGTCGAAACGGGCGCTTCCAAGACGTTAACGTCATCAGACATGATCGATTTGGGGGTGGTTCTGTTATGGTGTGGGGAGGCATCACTGTTGCTGGAAGAACGGCTTTATATGTTGTTGCAGGGCGTGTTACAGGCCAGTACTACCGGGACAACATCTTGGCAGTCCATGTTGTGCCGTTCGCACGACGTCATGGCCGCCGTTTCATCTTCCAGGATGCCAACGCAAGATGTCACAGGGCCAGGATCGTTACAGGTTACTTCCAACAACAGAACATCACCACATTACCTTGGCCAGCACTGAGTCCCGACCTCTCCCCCATCGAGCATGTCTGGGACATGCTTGGACAGAGGTTACGTCAACGTCAACAACGTCCTGCCAATGTCCAAGAACTTGCTGCTGCGTTGCAACAGGAATGGGACAATCTGGACCAAAATGACCTTAGACGTCTCATTAGGAGTATGCCACGTCGGATCAATGCTTGTTTGGCAAACAGGGGAGGATTTACCCGTTACTGACTTTGTTGTGATGCTGTGGTAACTTTGCTGTTTGACCCCGGGTATCATTTTACCCGTATAATGGTCAGTCTGTGCCTCTAACGATCATTTGGAATAAATCGATGAATGTGAACTTCATTTCATTTTGTCATTTGTTTCTTCGTCAGTTTCATTAGGTGACTTTAATAACACTCAAAAATCAAATATCCCCTACTTTTTTTGAATAGTAGTATATATATCGAAATCAATATGATCAATATATAGTATATTATATTGATTATATATAATCAATATAATATAATATAAATCAATATAATTCTAAAAAATTAAACAATATTTTAATATTCAGAGATCATCGTCTCACCAAATTGATCGTACAAATCAGGACTCGGGAACAAAAGTAAAACATTTTAGAAATATGAGAGGCACGTCCATACGGCAGAATGTTCACAATTTCGTACAGTTTCTCAAGTAGTCCAATAGTCTTTTTAGAAAAAGTGAGAGGCACGGCCATGACGTCCAGCAAAAATAACGTCCGAAAACGGGTGAATCCACCCTGGCAATTGGCTGTTTCCTAGCAGTTTTCCATTTGGCTCGTTTCCTCTGCCGTTTTCCGGCCCGATGCCCGTTTTTCGGGCAATACCGTTTTTTCGGGCATACCTATCATAAGAGAGCTTCGGGCATATTTTCGGGCATGCAGTGGACAAGAAAAAGACGAGAAAATACTTTTCGGGCAGTGTGGATCTCATAGAAATAAGTTAGTTATATTTTTTCTCTAAACATTAATAGAAAAAAAAAGGTCGTCGAATTTTTCATTGCCCGAAAATAAATTTTCCGGCCCGATGCCCGTTTTTCGGGCAATACCGTTTTTTCGGGCATACCTATCATAAGGTATAAGAAAAAGACGAGAAAATACTTTTCGGGCAGTGTGGATCTCATAGAAATAAGTTAGTTATATTTTTTCTCTAAACATTAATAGAAAAAAAAGGTCGTCGAATTTTTCATTGCCCGAAAATAAATTTTTGGGGGGGCAAATGCCCCCCCTGCCCCCCCGGCTCCTACGCCTATGGTTGACATTTATTCTGAGTAGGTCTTCATCATAGTATGGTAGGCCATTATTTGAGGGTAGCAATTGCGATAATATTCCAGCTTATTTTTTTTTTATATTCAACTTATTTATAATGTTATCGACATATCAACTATAATTTGACAATGTATTGCTATTAGAAGGGTTCATGGCTACATTTCAGATTGTTTTCCATCATTTCATGATGATATTTCCAAGATGGCGACCATTTTTGGCGGGACAATACATATGTTTTCGGGGTCACAGATTCGATTCCTGAAATTTACAACCTTGCAAAATGATCACATGTTCATATACTTAGCATATTTCCAAGATGGCGGTCATTTTTGGCGGGAAAACAGGATGATGTGCTGATATTGATTAAGCAGTCGTCGTTGGTGTCAATACATATGTTTTCAAGGGCACAGATTCCATTTCTGTCAGTAACAACTGTGTAAAATGATTAAGAGCTTACCTATTCTGCCTATTTACAATATGACGGCCATTTATGGCGGGAAAATAGAACGATGTGCGGATATTGATTAAGAATCGTCTATATGGCCAGGATTTATGTTTTCGGGTGCAGATTCCATGTCTGCTATTTACAACTGTGTAAAAGTATCACATATTTAGCATATTTCTAATATGGCTTTCATTTGTGGCGGGAAAATGGAACGATGTGCTGATTTTGATTACGTAGTCGCGTTTTTCTGTCAATATTTGTTTTTCGTTGGCGCAGATACGAGTTCTACCATTTAGAACTGCGTGATGGTGGCATGTTCACACATTCAGCATATTTTTGTTTGTGGCAGGACATTTTCTAAACACATAGGTTTCTGAATCTAATTCTGCTATGTATAAGCTTGTGGCAGGTTCCTGGGAGCCCGTGTCGTGTTTACCCATTGGGTATATTGGGTAAATTATCCAACAATGAAAATACCTCATCCGAGTTGAGCTAATATCGATTTTGCAGGAAAATAGCTCATTTACCTGGTCGATCGCATTGTAGTAGTTGAACTACAGTTTGATTTTAAGACTTGTTGGCGAAATCGAGACTTTCAGTTTATGTTTAACGACGGTTAAAAATATGTGACTTACGACGTTTGAAAAGGTAATTAATAAAGTGATATACGAAGAAATAAAAACCAGGACTGCAAATGCAATAGTAATACTTGCTATAAGAAACCTTTATGGCTTAGATTATATTATCAACTGACCCCCAGCTGCTCGTGGAAAGAGTCGTTCAGAGGATTGCTGTTGCATTGGGAAAACAAACTATATCACCACTTAAACGATGCCGTGACCGTCATTTATGACATTTCTGCCATCTCCACTGAAGGAACTGATGGCAATGATGTCAAAGTAGCCAGTCACCACGTCCTGGTGCAAGTGGTGACAGCTTAAGTACCAAAATTTGACTCAGAAACCAGTAAATATATACGAAAAGTAAATAAATGATAATAAAGTGTTTAAAACGTTCAATCATCTTGTAAATATGCTAAATTGATGAACATACGACCCTTTTACGCGGTTGTATATGACAGAAATCGAAACCATATATATTGACATCAAAGACAACTACTTCATCGAAATCAATCCATCGTCCGATTTTCCCACCACAAGTGCCAGCAATATTGGAAATATGCTAAATATGTGATCATTTTACTAGGTCGTTAATGTCAAAAATTGATGCTGCGCCCCCGTAAGCATATATTATATTGACACTAAACACTACTACTTAAACGAAATCTCCACATCGTCCCAATTTCCCGCCAACAATGCCCACCATCTTGGTTATATGCTAAGTAAATGAATATGTCATCATTTTACGAGGTTGTAAATGCCAGGTTTGGAATCTGTGACCCCGAAAACATATACATGTATATTGAAAACAAACACTACTACTTAATCGAAATCAGCACATCGTCCGATTTTCCCGCCAAAAATGGTCGCCATCTTGGAAATATCATCACGAAATGATGGAAAACAATTCGAAATTTAGTCAATAGTCATGAACCCTGCCAATACATTGTCAAAGCGCGGTTGATATGTCGATAACATTATAAATAAGGTGAAAATAAAAAAAATAAGTTGGAATATTATCGCAAAATGGCTACCCTATGAAAACCTACTCAGAAAAGATGTCAACATTGTTTTTTTTTTGTAATCAAACATCAAAACCTACAAAATATAGCTTATTCCACGATATCTACCCGAAAAGCCAGCGGATTTACATTTAATATCAGACTAGCTTGTCATGTTTGAAAAAAATGTTTATCACAATTAAATTATTATTCTGTTGTGAGTGTGTTGTTCTTTGAAATGTTTTCTTCCATGGCAAAAAAAATAGTCGGTTTCAAAAAAGTACAATCGCAGTCGGCCTCTGTAGACTAAATGAATTAATGGGGTAAACAAACAATCACAAAACAGGCGAAATTGACAGATGAGCCTCAAGATTCTGTCCCATTTCTTATCCTTTCGTTAACGTGAATTTGGTTCCATTTGCCATGACATTGATTCAAATTTTAATGCCCAGTCCCAAAAGTTTAAAAGCTCTGTTACATATCTGAATTTTTTTCGCACCTGCGGGGCTCGATTGATTCCATTATAATATTATTCTTCTACTCGGTTACATATCTGAACTTTTTTCGCGCCGTGGCGCTCAATTCCATTATAACATCATTCTTTTACTCGTATACTGTCTCAGCACTATCATACTCACGTTTATAGTGAACTGCCCAGTTTGTAGTACCACTGGTATGTGTATGTGGGTCGTGTGCCGTCAGATTGTACAGATGTTATGTCAACTCTTGCAAAACAGATCTCGAGACTATGTCCCATTGACTGACATTTCTGGACCACTCGTCCACAAGAATTTCTCCCAGCGATGACCTCAAATGCTAGGATATTGAATCAATTTTTCAAAATTTTCTCAAATTACTCAGTGTTATAGGCACAATCATCATATATGACATAAACTTTAAGCTAAATAAAACTGCTTTCCTGCGAGACAACGATCGGCGAACAACTATATAAACAATATTATACTATCTACATGTATGTTCTACCGGGACGCCAGTATTTTGTTGACATTCATTGTGGGGTGGGATTGTGGATGGCGCCCTAGATTTGAAACCGCGCCTACCCCTCCCCCATCATATTCCCTTGAAAACTCGCACCTGTGATGCTCGGCTCTTGATTGTGTCACTCGCACTGGGGTGGGGTGGGGGTATGTGCATTAATCGGTCGCATTTTGGCTAAACACCCCCCCCCCCCGACAATTTGTCTGGCATTATGTATTTTATACTTAGTAGAGTCTCATAGTTCATTTGAATTTGTTTCATGTGGTACCAATGTTAAAAGTTTGATCTAGCCGCCCGGAATAAGAGATCCTTGGGGGCATCTTTTTTCCCTATGCCGAGGAGAATTCGTCTGGAGAGACTGGTTTTGTACTCAATGGGATGTACCTGACAATTTAAATTTGGTTCCATGCGTGGTATCTCAAACTCTTGATGCAACCCATTTTTGAGCACCCCCTTTGTCTGCCAAGGCACGTTTGGTACTCAGTGAGATGTTCCAGTTTATTAAAATTTGATTCCATGTGGTATTCCTAATGTTTGATCTAGCTCATTTCCAACACAATTTCCATGGGGCCTCTAACTTTTGTGGGTGCCTTGTTGGGGCTTTTACAGCAAACAGTTTTCAGCGTGTCCTGTGGTGAGGAGAAATTTCTGACAGGGCCTGTGTTGTATACTCACTGAGATGTACCTTAACATTAAAATTTATACTTGGTTCCATGTGGTATTCCCAATGTTTGATACGACTCTTTTCCAACACAATTCCCATGTGGCCCAACTTTTGTGGTGTCTGACGGGGTTTTTACAACAGGCAATCTGTCTGCACTGTTAGAAATTTATGTAAAAGTAGTTTTTATACCTTAATATTGTCGGTACATTCTCCACAATATAGTAGTTTACCAGGTGTGGCGCATTTTTACGGAGTTTCGTGTATGTTTACGGAGTTTCGTGTATGTATACCGAGTTTCGTGTATTTTTACCGAGTATCGTGTCATTTTTTACAATAAACGGTGCTGAAATCAAAGACACATTCAAAATCAGTAAAAATACATTCTTACATATCACAGGAGTCTGACCTTCTATCCATGTAAATATATGCATACACCATGTCGTACCAGACAATATGTAAAAAAAAGGAATATATTGTCTGGTACGACATGGTGTATTGCATATATATTTATACGGATAGAAGGTCAGACTCCTGAAATATTTACAAACTGAACAGAAAATAAATAAGCAAGCATAAAATTTTACAGATGTTGCGTTTACATATTTTTATAAATTTACTTTTAGGTTAGAAATATAATAGTTAAAAAATAGATAATGTAAAGTCAATATGCTGAAATTCTCTGAACCCAGATGTTAGCGATTGAATTGTAGACCTATAGCCTCGGTCATTATTATTAAAGTCGGTACGATAAAAAACATTGTCTTGATTGTTCCATTATTAAATTTAATCACCAAGGAGCGTTGACTCCCAGATCGGACTCGCATCCAGTGAAAATACGACACATATGATGGCATCAAGAGTTGATTATTTATCTTTTCATGTTAATAAATTTAATGTCTAATTCATAGTTTATATAACATATCAGGTCTAAAGAAAGACCTGCAATGGGCAGATTTAACTCTTGCATAATGCAGAGGCGAATATAATAGGGGTGCGAGGGGCGCCCCCCCCCCCCCTAATTTTCGACAGTGCCCTTTTTTACTGCTGAAAGTGCTTTTTCTCAGACCAAAATATGTCCGTTCCGAACGTTTACTTAGACGAAAATATCAGCCAAATAGCTCTTGGAATGGCTACAGATGCAAGGAAATGACGGATAATTTTCTGGTGGGCACACCTCCCCCCGCACCCCCTCTCGGCGACGTGCCCTGTCTCCGCGGTCAGTGCCCTCATTTTGCGGCGCCCCCCCCGCCCCGTTTTCAAAATTCCTAGATCCGCCCCTGGCATAATGTATGTTTAACTTATTGGTAGTTATCGTATTCGGTAAATTTATTGTCTCTTATTAGCATGCAAGTTTACAGATTTTACGTTTACTCACTTGTAAAATGTCACGTTAGAAACATGAGTAAAATTGCAGCAATTAAAGTATTTGTTTTTACCATAAAATGTTCGGAATATTTACCAGAAGGTTCGGAATATTTACCAAAATGATGTATATTTACCAAGTTTCATTCTTTCTTACAATAAATTTTGATGAAATCAAAGGCACATTAAAACCCGGTAAAAATACATGCTTACATTTTATAGTATTTCAATATTATTGAACTGAAGGTAATTTTACAGATTTACGTTTATTCACATTATTTTGTAAATTTACTTATTAGTAAATTTACTGTCTCTTATTTTATTTTAGTATTCCATGGCAACGAAGCATTCCTAATAACTATCTTCTAATAGTATTCATTCTAATTTATAAATCATAATATGGACAATCACATTTTGTGAAATTTGGTATATTGCAGGTTTTGTATATATCTAATTTCCTTTATTTATACGATCTATAACGTGTATTATTTTCCATCGTACATTTAACAGATTGTGTTCATAAAAGTAAAAAAATATATTTTGATATTCCCGCCACAGGTAGTATTATCTCGTAATCAAGCTCACTGAAGACGGATTTATTAAAAAAATTGGCCAGTGTAAGCTGGCCTGTCTCAAAAGCAGTTCCAATGCCTGCAATAGACAGTATCGGCAAGCATACCATGAAAGCCTGGAACCGCCGTAATGAGTTAATTCGAATTCCGCATACAACTTTAATTTTTTTGTTAAGAGTTTCACTGTTGGTCCACTATATGAACATTATAATAACTTAACTAAACATACATTATCCAAGAGCTAAATCTGCCTGTCTTTCTTTAGACCTGAAATGTTATCTAAATTATTAATCAATCATTAATTAACTTTTACTTTTCCAGACGATAATAACTCTCGATATCATCGCAAGCCTCGTTTTCACAGTTTTAAATGAAAATTTTAAATGGCGAACAGTTCTAATCTGGTAAATATCGCGAGTATGCGATGCCATCGAGAGTTGATTATGGTCTTGTTCTGTTAATAAATGTGTAATTAATAGTTTAGATAACATTCCAGCCCCAAAGAAAGACCTGCAATAGGCAGATTTAGCTCTTATGTATGTTTAACGAAAAAATTAATGTTGTACGCGGAAGTTGAATTAATTGATCTCTGATAGGGTAAAGGGGTCGTTCTTAAGGCATGAATAATGTGTGGGGATCTACTTTGCAGAGATTTTGATGTTATCCGAGGTAAGTTGACATAGGCAGGAAGGATTATATTTGTAGGCTGAAGTTGACTTACATCGTCAGTTTACCGAAATAGAAGGGGATTTTTTGTTCTTATCTTGTAGCTTTTTTTTTTTTTTTTTTTTTTTTTTTTTTGCGTATCGCGGTCCTCTTGCACTTACCATTAAGTTAGCGTTACGTTCTAGTGAACCAAGAGTGAAACCTTTAACGAAAAGATTAATGTTGTAAGAGGAATTGGAATTAACTCATCTCTAAGAGGGTAGTGGGGGTGTCTTTGCGGAGGGGGTGTTTTTGATGACATCTGAGGTTGGTTGACCTACGTTCGAAAGTTGATCTGTGTCGTCATTTCGGTCAATCTATGGACATCTCGTTTTGTAGTTCTTATCCTGGATTGAACGTGATTTTGCGTTATGCAATAGTGAAACTTTTAACGAACAAATTAATGTTGTACGCGGAAGTCGAATTAACTCATCTCTCAGTGGGGTGGCATAAAAGGGACGTTGTTAAAGGAGGGGGAAGGGTCGGGGGTCTTCTAAAGAAGTGTTTTGGCGACATCTGAAGTTTGTCGACTTATGCACGAAAGTTGATTGTTGTACGCAAATGTCGAATTAAGCTCGAAATTTCGACGTTCTGAACATCAAATTAAGGGGCTTTTACTGACAAACTCTTAACACTAACAGTGTCGCTCTAGCCTATTCTGTTACACCCCCCTCCCCCCATTAATTACTTTTAATTTTAAAACAACTTCTTTAAAATATGAAATGAAATAAAAATACATTTGAAAAAAAAAACCTCTCGAAACAACAACATATTTAATTCGTAATGGATTCAGTGTTAAAGGGACAATAACACTCTTGCTGTCTTGGCAACTCTAGAAAATAAATAATAGTCTTATTCTAAGTACTAGATGTTTATTTGTCCTACCTGTTGTGAAAATTATCCATTACATCATATTTTACTTGTTCAGAGGGTTCGAAAATATTTTAAAATCCAAGTCACATTTGAAAAGGTTTACGTTAACCTTTTCAAATCATGTAGTTGAATTTTTCCAATTCTTTACATAAGGTGTTTTAAGATTAAATTTGTATCATCACTTAATTTGAATATTGTAAAATAATACAATTTGTTGGCCAGAATAAAGATTGGGACATATTATTCAATTAGGCCTACAACAAGAGTGTTATTGGGGCTTTAATAGGGGGGTTGGGATGGCCTAGTGGTCTAGAGTGCCGCGCTTCGACCTCTAGCTGGCCGGTCACCTCTGGCTTGCGGCTGTGGTTTCGATCCCTGGTGTGAGCGTATGTGGCATGGAGATAGGGGCGCCTTCTCAACTTCGTGGGTTTCCTCCGGGCACTCCGGTTTCCTCCCACTGTTAAAGACCCCTACGCGCAAGCGAATTATTGAAATAAAATTAAACCATATGTTAGTCCCGAAATGACCTAGTTGTGTCGAGTGGACGTTAAACCCCATTTCTCTCTCTCTCTCATTAGCCCAGTTGGAGCAAAACAATAGGACGTTAAACCCCATTTCATTTCACTTCTTTAAAATCGTCCAGGCAGTATTTCCTATTCATTATTAGGGAGTGGTAATATTCGGGCGTGTTACTCTGTGAGTACAGCTGGAGCGGAATAGTACTGTGCGACACCATGAAACCACACTTTTGGGGGCGGTCTATATACTGCAAACAGTTGACGTGATTCCTTATAATGCATTTATGGTGCTCTATTTTTACACATCTGAATATGGTAAAGCATACGATACAACAAAAACATACAGCTCTATTTCCATAAATTTATAAAAAATATGTTATGAAGTTATATTTTTATTGGTTCTACAGTATTTAATGATAGAGGTTTTTTTGACATGACGTCAAAATCTCAAATTTCAAACACAATACATATTACTCCTCGGCTCACACGATTTATTTTTAAGCTGGAGTTAGTCTATGCATTGTAGGCCAGGATAATTTGTTGTCATTGATCAGCTTTTACCAGATTAATTGATTGTTGAATGTTTAATTTAGAAATTCTAATAAATAATGTCTTGATTACTAAAAAAAATAATATTATTTGACTTTAAAACAAATAATTGTAAGCTTTGTAGTTTCAGTTTTAATGAAAATAATAAATTTGTGTAATCTTCAAAAATATGTATATGTATGCGCACACGCATGCCATACAAATATTGTCCCAGGTCTCCATTGATTTTCCCCCTTATTGATTTTATGTTAATTCTCGTCTCGTTTCCCGGCTCTGTTACCCTTCCCCAAATCTTCGTTTAACGCTTTTCTATTATGGAGCCAAATGTTGGAAAGTCTTGCTCAAAAACACGTATGATGTTCACCGTGAAAATATTAGTTACACAAAATGGGGGTAGCACACTAGTTAATATGTAATCTTCTCAAAATCATGAATATTCACACAAACGGGGTAATAAATCCAAAGCCTATTCTGCGATTCTGCACGAAAAAGCTAACTAAAATCTCCATTCAAAAGAAGGAAAATGAAATACCCGAGTACGGCCAATGTTACATTGAGGCTAAATAATTTTATTAGGATCGTAAATTTCGAAACATTGTCACATGAGCCCGAAACTATAGCCAAAGTTTTTCCTGGAATAAGGGGCAACCCATTAAAAATTTAGAAAATTTCGGTTGCTAAATTACAAATTATCACCCCGTTTTACAACTAGCTAAAAGGGTCAAATTTCTCGATGAGTTCTGTGTTTTGATTCTTTAAGCTGGTGAACTTGATGAGGTATTATGTGAGATGAGATAAAGAGCTAACAGTTCTCTCTATAATAGTTTAAAGGGACAATAACACTCTTGCTGGCTTGGCATCTCTAGAAAATAAATAATAGTCTTATTCTAAGTACTAGATGTTTATTTGTCCTACCTGATGTGTAAATTATCCATTACATCATATTTTACTTGTTCAGAGGGTTCGAAAATATTTTAAAATCCAAGTTACATTTGAAAAGGTTTACGTTAATCTTTACAAATCGTGTAGTTGAATTTTTCCAATTCTTTAAATTAGGTGTGTTAAGATGAAATTTGTATCATCAATTAATTTGAATATTGTAAAATAATACAATTTGTTGGTCAGAATAAAGATTGGGACATATTATTCAATTACAACAAGAGTGTTATTGGGGCTTTCAAACTGAATAATATAAAAGGAATTTGCTGAATTTGATCCATTGTGAATCGAGAATTTAGAAATTGAACTTTGGGCCTATATAGCCGCGACCATCTTTAATATACAGTCGATGCGATAAAAACATAATCTCGATTATCCACTTCTCAATTTAATAATCGATGGGCGTTGCGCAGCAGATCGGATACAAATCCAGTTGATTATCGTCTGGATAAGTAAGTTAATGTCTAATTAATTATAATTTAGATAACATTTCAGGACAGAAAAGCCTGCAATCGACACACTTAGCTAATGTATGTTTAATATAGAGATGCCTTGAAACTGAATGTTTTTATTGTTACTTGCTATTGGGATTTGTTTGCATTGGTTTTAAAGCTATAGTACACAATGTAGATGTTATAATACTCTAAGAAATTAATTTAAAGATACATTACGGGAGATTAGATAGAGAGCTGGCATTCTCACTATAATGGTTAAAAACTAAATAATGTAAAGGGAATTTGCAGAAAATTTCAGTCAAATTGATCCACTGAATTTGCGACCTAACCTCGATCATCATTACGAAAAACGGTACGATAAAAAAACATAAACTCGATTATTCATTTCATGATTAAATCATGAATTAAAGTTGAGTAGCAAATATGATCATAATCCAGTAAATATCACAGGCTAGCGTTGACATCGAGGGTTGATTATTGTCTAGATAAGTTAATTAAAGCCCCAATACCACTCTTGTTGTAACTGAATAATATGTCCCAATCTTTATTCTGGTCAACAAATTGTATTATTTTACATTATTACTCCAATTAATTGATGATACAGAGTTCATCTTAACACACCTAATTTAAAAAATTGGAAAAATTCAACTTAATGATTTGAAAGGCCTAAAGTAAACCTTTTCAAACGTGACTTGGATTTTAAAATATTTTCGAACCCTCTGGACAAGTAAAATATGATGTAATGTATAATTTACACTATACAGGTACTGGTAGGACACTTAAACATCTAGTAATTAGAATAAGACTATTATTTATTTTCTGGAGCTGCCAGGCCAGCAAGAGTGTTAATGTCTAATTAATAATTGAGATAACATTTCAAACCTAAAGAAAGACCCGCAATAGGCAGATTTAACTCTTGCATAATGAATGTTTAAAGCCCCAATAACACTCTTGTTGTAACTGAAAAATATGTCCCAATCTTCATTCTGGTCAACAAATCGTATTATTTTAGAATATTCCAATTAAATGATGATATAAATTTCATCTTAACACACCTAATTTAAAAAAATTGGAAAAACTCAACCAATTGATTTGAAAAGTCTAACGTAAACCTTTTCAAATGTGACTTGGATTTTAAAATATTTTCGAACCCTCTGGACAAATAAAATAGGTTGTAATGGATAATTTGCACAACAGGTAGGACATTTAAACATCTAGTACTTAGAATAAGGGTATTATTTATTTTCTGGAGCTACCAAGCCAGCAAGAATGTTATTGTCCCTTTAAGTTCATCGGTGTGCGTTCCAATAACCAGCCCAAACCGCCCGAATCTCGCCAATGAAGAATTCGCTCTCAGTTTTGTGACGTCACATTAAATTAGAAGATGGCGTTGACGTAGACACTCCCTCAGATCAGTGCTGAAACTATAATTTTTGTGTGGATGTGACATTTATCTAAATCAACCACCTTCAACAAATGTGCTAGGACAATAGGAGTGTGCAACCATGGCGGCACCAAGTAATATACCAAAAGAGATTCAGGGTAAACGTTCTGTTCTAAAGTAAAGTTATCCGCGAGCCTTGAAATGAAATCTTTCCCGTTTGTTTTGATTTGGCTATGACTAACTATGCCATAAAACCACCTGTAAATTATCTTGCTTATAAAATATTAGGGTTTATTATAACATCTTAATAATTCGATTTTAGATAGTATTAAAGATGTGATGGATAAGCGGATTAAACTTGGGATTAAACGAATGGTTCGACAAGAAATAAGGAATGACCGCACAGAAAATCGAATTTTGGTAAGTAGGCCTACTCATATTCATATATATATATGATCTACTCTAGTCTAGTAAGGCCTAAGCCTATAAGCATTTTCTATCTTACTAAGTACTACTAGTATTAGTACTAGATATTAACTTAACCTGTCTTTTGACAAACACTACTGTCACTACAATAAAGTTATAAACAGCATGGATATTTGTCACCCGCTCCATGGATTCCATACAATTTTTCATGAGCTTCTGTAGATGGTGGTGCCCATTCCTAATCGGCAGAATCAGACCATGGCCGATTCAAACCTGGTTGATACGGACCATGACAATGCTCATTCAGGCAATTATTTGGATGACGAGTTTGCATATATATTTAATAACATGACAAAGATGACAATCATAGAGTGTAATACGGTAGTGATTGATTACTGGTACATGTACTTCAATTAAATAATGAGCTAAATCACATAATTCGACCTTCAAATGTGACTGGCGATATCTCTATGCAGACCAGAAATAGTAATATTCAAAGTGGTATATTGTAGTATTAGTCCAGCTCTGAACGTACGTCTCATTACACTCGCCTGTACGTCCAAGGACCCTGTTATTGAATCCTCGTCGAAAAAGTTTCGACTTCCCAGTCAATTTTACTGGGCAAATCAGTAAGAAGAGGGGGACATATTTTTTATCAGCTTGTTGTGTGGTTCATATTGGTTCTAGCGAGGTAAGCAAGGTCTTATTTTCTCACTAAGATGTTCAGTTACATTGGTCAGGCGTTCACAGAGACTGACATGCGACCGTTTAGCAGTAAAAAGTTGCCCAGTTTAAAAATTGACTGGGAAGCTGAAACTTTTTCGTCAATGATTCAATAACAGGGTCCCTGGACGTACCTTGCGAGTGTGTAATGAGACGTACTTTCGGAGCTGGAGTATTGTAGTATGTGCAAAGAAATCATACGGTGCTTTGGTGGATGTGGGGAAAATGCAAAAATGGCTGTGTGGTGATTGTAATGATTCTGTTTCACGACATATAGGCTTTTTAAAGCCCATAAAAACAGGGTTGGGTTGTTTTAAAACAATTTGTTTTAAACAACTTGTTTTAAACGTTTAAAACAATTGAAAAAAAACCCAAAAAAACGCTGATTTGTGTTTTTTTTATAAAATAAAATTACCTGAAACTTAGAAAATCGTGAAGTAATCGTCAAATTATGAAATAATTTGGTGAATAATTTTCTTTTCGAAATTCTAGTGTTCATTTGTGTATTTCTATGTATTTGAATTGTACTGTATTAATAAATATTACGTAAACCACAGTAGTAAAGATCAAAGGGATGGAATTAGTTATTTTTAGTTTAAAGGTGCAGTGTGTGGGTTGTGAGTTGTATATAATTAGGATATGTTGTATGGAGAATTTAGTATTATGTGCAACATCATTGTGTCACTTTAAAATTAAAACAAAGTAATTTTCAACATTTGGTCTTGTTCACTCTAAATTGAGAAATCGACTAGGTGTCGAGAAAGCTGGGAAGCTTGTCTTCATTTATAGGATGACAAACATCTAATTACTATCATATAACTATGTTTTCATTGGTTTTAATCACCTTTGTCATTTATTTGTCAAATTATGAACATTAATAAAAAAAACAATAAAAAACATTGTTTTAAACAAAAAAAACAGTTGTTTTTGTTTTTTTTTAAAAAAAAACTGTTTTTTTCCAACCCTGCATAAAAAGTACGAAAAGTAAAAAAACCAAGACGTTTCTTGTGTTACCTTGAAAAAAGTTTGTGTTGAAATCACAAACAGTGAAGTATGAACCTTTTAAATAGTCACAAAACAGTTTGTCGTAATGCATTTAGCATAATTTATAAATATGTTACGCTATTTGTAACTTTTTTTTTAATCATTTAATTAAGCTATTTGTAAGTTTTTTGTAATCAAATAAACCTGCTCAAAGGAAGTCCTTAGAACCATCCACTGAGTTGGCTGGAGTTAATTGACAGAAGTTATCAGTACCGTAACCATATCCAGTTAGCAGTGTATCCCCTTATTCGATCAAGATTACTTTACGGTATGGTCAGGTCCTATCATAATCTTAGTGTTAAAATAATAATATCTGTAATAAGTGCGTGGGATTAAAACTTAAGGTAGATTAACTTTTTATGGATCATACTTTGTACTTTCAATCATAATCTTATGTTCTAAAATTTCTATTGATTTCTACGTGTATACCCAATTCATCAGATACTACTGTTGTTATAGTTCCTTTAGGAACTGTCTTTGAGCGGACAATATCCACTGACAGTTCCTATCCGGCGTTATATAGCTGCAGTACGAAAATACCGTTCTTCCCCACCTCTGTTCTAAGGCTATTTTGGAATCCCTACCTACTATTTTTCACCCTGATTCTACTTTATTCACCAAAGGAATCATTTCTTGCCACAGGTGACACACATTTATAAAGATTCAACACTATTTTCAAGTAGAATTCTTCGATTAGAAACACACACCAAATAAGTTTAAACTGAAGAACCATTACGAGATCCGGACATGCGCAAACCGCATGTTTATTTCATAGCTAAATTCTACTTGAAAATTGAATTGAATTATTATAAATTTGTGTTGTTAGTAACTTGTAAATTAGAAAAATATGACACTGTGTCATGGCCAAGGTTTTATTTTTTTAGATAAGTAATGACGTTGGATTAGACTATTTAGACTGAATAATTAAACGCAAAAGCCCCAAATACAAGTAGATTGAATTGGGAGAAATATGAAATGTGTAAGTGTATGCAGTTACAGGTACACATTGTACCACAGCATTTGAATGCCTTGATGCTTAAATATTGACATAATATACATGTACCATAGACCATACCGGAACTTCTTGAATATGATGGCAATAAATCCAAACTCCAATTTGTCTAGGGGGGGTAGGATGGTCTAGAGTGCCGCGCTTCGACCTCTGGCTGGCCGGTCACCTCTGGCTTGCGGCTGTGGTTTCGATCCCTGGTGTGAGCGTATGTGGCATGGAGATAGGGGCGCCTTCTCAACCTCGTGGGTTTCCTCTGGGCACTCCGGTTTCCTACCACTGCTAAAGACCCCTACACGCATGCGAATTTTTGAAGATAGGGGCGCCTTCTCAACCTCGTGGGTTTCCTCTGGGCACTCCGGTTTCCTACCACTGCTAAAGACCCCTACACGCATGCAAATTTTTGAAGATAGGGGCGCCTTCTCAACCTCGTGGGTTTCCTCTGGGCACTCCGGTTTCCTACCACTGCTAAAGACCCCTACACACATGCGAATTTTTGAAATAAAATTGAAACCATATGTTAGTCCCAAAATGACCTAGTTTGTGTCGAGTGGACGTTAAATCCCATTTTCTCTCTCTCTCTCTCTCTCCAAATCGTCTACATAATTCCTTTGATTGACAGCCAACAATTTCAGGTCATATCTTTTATTACAGGACTTTTATTTTTATACCAGCACATATATTTATAAAATAACGAATATTTTTTACCTGGCATTTGTCGCTAAATAGTAAAATACCATATTTCTTATGGCTTGTGTTCAGATTGATTATTAAGGTTTGATTAAGAAAACAAAATCAAGATTACCAACTCCGGATGATGTCTGGCCATTCATGGATGAAATTTCAATTCCACATTTCTTTGTGAATTACACCAAGCAGAACTTGACCTGTTTTGGACTTATTTTCCTATTAGAGATTCATCTTTCATATTGTAGTTTTGAAGTGAATCCTATTGCTTAAAATGGCGTAATAACTTTTCAGTTTACGTAAGAGTGTGACAGTGGGGCCGCTATTGTACATGTATGTGCTTACCATAAAATACCATAATATACTATAACACTCTACCATCCATAACCATACATAATAATAAACCCAGAATTCAGGACAAATTTATATTCCCCTTCAGAAAATGGCGACACAGAACCTGAATACAACACCGTGATCAGCCATATGACAAATTGAGCACCATTCAGTCCATGATTCAAATGATTAACACATTTTATGGTAATTTTGACAATACACACATAATCATGCACTGTAGGCCTTATGCACTCGGCAATCGTCAGCAGATTCCGCCACTCCACTCTAAATCTAGTCTTGCCTGTATGGCGGTAAGTGATAAGCAATGCGGCACCGATTTACTTGCTGCTTTTGTTACTTAGAAAGAAGTTCTCAAAATTGTGTTGTTCAAAAGAGTGTGTAGAATTTTCAGTGCAAATTTGTCATTGTTAAAAGAAATAAAAATTCGAATAAAAAAACTTGAAAAAAAATAGCTTCAGACTTTGATAGCATTTTATGATTAAAACATTGTTCAAAGAATCAGGGAACTTGAAAGTAGTTCCAATAGCAGACTTCGTGATACAGCCAAGGCTAGATGTAAGGTACTGGAGACTGCTAAAAGTTTGCGGAGTGGGCCTTATGCTAAAAAATACCATTATCCATACTATGTCCAGTATACACCACATGCAGATTGTTTATTTATGAATTTTTGTGAAATTATAATTAATGTGTCAGTAACAAACATGGTAAAATTAAGGACAGTACTCATCAATCAACTGAATACTTCAACACAGTATTGCTTGAAGCAAATATAATTTCACCCGCTTAGAGTAACGTTACTTATCTTATGTCATGTACAAGTAATGAATGGTATAAAAATAAAATTTTCTTTACACTTACATGTATGTACATGTACTACTTAGGAATCTTCTATTTCAAATAGATTAAATAGATTGTAATTGGTCAAGTAAAGTGTATTAATAAATTAGTCCCAATGAACATGAGGTTCAAATGCATTGTTATTGAGCACTAGTCTTAATATTCAATAAAAAATTCTTGAGACCCATCTGTCAATTTGCTACGTGTAATTCTAAGATTTACACATTACACAGATTTTCCAACTCCATTTTCAAACAGCCTTTACAGATTAGTGCACACATACGTCATGTGTAAATGCCATGTAAGATCATTAAACTTAATCATGTGCACGTTTGGTACTCATTGTAATTATGTAAAGTTACATGTATCAAAATTTGTTTTACTTATTCCTTTCGGTCATTCGTTTGTTGTTCCCAATGTGCATTCCTGTGGCAGCCAAAATAAAATTCCATAATACTAGGTCATTGCCTTCACTATTAAGGGCACTACATGTAAGTCAACATATATGACTGACATCATATACTCAGTTATTTTGGGGTTTTGTATATGCCCACATTTTCATGTGGATGTATAGTCGTCGCCCCTGTTCGTCCGTCCATCCACAATTGTTTATGAACACTCTACAGGTCACAATTTTTATCCGATTGCTATGAAACTTGAAATATAGGTTTATCACTCTAAGATCTTGATTCCTTTCGATATTGGCATGTACATTTGTATCAGACTGTACCTTCATGGATTATGGCCCCTGATTGTACGAAAAATCATGTTTTTGGCTTGTGAACAGTGTAGAGGTCACAATTTTAAACCAATTTTGATGAAACTTGAAATGCATGGTTATAACCCAAAGATTTTGGTTCCTTTCGATATTTGCGCAAATCGAATCGTAAAATCCTGAATAATGGCCCACAATTGTACGAAAAATCGCCTATTTTTAGCTTGTGGTCACTCTACTGGTCACAATTATTATTCGATTTATACAACCGTCTGATTGTATCGCCGTTTCACTGTAATGAAGGTTATGTTCGAATATCATGAGAATCGGACCAGAATTGACAAAAAAAATGGCCGCTGCTTGTACGCGAATAGTGTAAAAATATGGTATATAAAGGTTGTGGACCCTGTAGAGGTCACAATTTTAATCCGATTTTGATGAAACTTGAAATGCATGGTTATAACCCAAAGATCTTGGTTCCTTTCGATATTTGCGCATATCGAATTGTAAAATCCTGAATAATGGCCCACAACTGTACGGAAAATCGCCTATTTTTAGCTTGTGGTCACTCTACAGGTTACAATTGTTATTCGAATAGTGTAAAATATGGTATATATAATAAAGGTTGTGGACCCTGTAGAGGTCACAATTTTAATCCGATTTTGATGAAACTTAAAATGCATGTTTATAATTCGAAGGTCATGGTTCGTTTCGATATTTGCGCATATCAGATTGTAACTTCCTTAATTATGGCTCCTGATTGTACGAAAAATTGTCCTTTTTTTTAGCTTGTGGCCTCTAGAGGTTATCCGCTTTTAAAAAAACGTTTAATTATATCTCCGTTACACTGTATTGAAGGTTGAGGTCAATTTCGTTAAAATTGGACCAAAACTGCCGGACAAAATTGCTGCCGCTTGTACGCGAATTGTGTGGAAATATGATATATCAAGGATGTGGACCCTGTAGAGGTCACAATTTTAATCAGAATTTGATGAAACTTGAAATGCATGGTTATATGACTTTTAACATAATGAAATATTTCATAATTTATGAACAACTTATAATTGAAGTGAGGAACTGTCTACTTAATCCTAAGAAAGCGAGAAAAATGTACCTTTCCTAGATCAAGTTAAAAAGATCAGGCTATATAAGTATAAGATTATCTCATAACATTTGTTGGAATGTATGTCTTATGATGAGTGTTGTAAGTGCAATTGTATATTTGTTGAACATACAAATTATAACTTGTTGGACTACACTAAAAACAAACAAAAAGAATGAGTGATAATTATAATATAGGGCTAGAAAGTTGTATTAGATCATGAACTAGTTAATATGCTTGGGGAAGATACAGTAAAAATGTCAATATCTGACACTTGATCTATATTTAGGCTGGTATTTTAGATCAGTATAAATACACACATTTTGTTCTCAACACCTATAATATTACAGACTTCCCCACTTATTATTGTAAAATAATGAAAGAAGTGACTAGAAACTCCCATCAGTAGGTGAGAATACATGTAACTTCTGTTAAGTTTAATCAGACAAAATTGACCTTTTCCTTGTGTCACACACTATATTGATGTTAGGTACACATGTGTTAAGGATTAACTCTTTGGTGTTCTTTGTACAATTGACCACTTGACCAGTTACCCGCATAGTTTTACATGTACATGTACCTAACAAATACATATGTTGATGCATTTTTCACTATAAGGAAAATAAACAGTACTTGAAAGTTGAGTAAATTCTTAACTGAAGTGTGAGAATCCTTTGTAAACTCGGGGCGGGCACTCAAATTTGTTATTTTATATTTAATTAAAGAAACAAAATCTAAATATCAATTGGATTCAATCAAGATTAAAAAAAGGTCCATCAAAGGTTTTAGTTAGTTGTCAGTGATGTTTGTTGTTTTGACCAAATTGAACGGTCGTCGTTTTCAACTTTGTTTGTCCATCCCACTCATTTTTTGTCCCCCGCCTTTCGAAGAAAGCAGGGGACTATTAAAATGGGTTCGTCCGTCTGTCCGTCTGTCTGTCCGTCTGTCTGTCCGTCTGTCTGTCCGTCACACTTTTTGGGACACAATAACTCTCTTCCTAATTGAGCTAGAATGTTCAAACTTGGTGTATGTGTTTATTAGGTCAATGCCTTGATGGAGTTCGAAGATGAGCATTTTCCGCTTAGGGTAAGCAGAGATAAGCAATTTGATTGGTTGATGCTTTGGGACACGATAACTCTTTTCCTAATTGGGTTAGAATGTTCAAACTTGGTGTATGTGTTTATTAGGTCAATGCCTTGATGGAGTTCGAAGATGAGCATTTTCCGCTTAGGGTAAGCAGAGATAAGCAATTTGATTGGTTGATGCTTTGGGACACGATAACTTTTAATTGAGCTAGAATGTTCAAACTTGGTGTATGTGTTTATTAGGTCAATGCCTTGATGGAGTTCGAAGATGAGCATTTTCCGCTTAGGGTAAGCAGAGATAAGCAATTTGATTGGTTGATACTTTGGGACACGATAACTCTCTTCCTAATTGAGCTAGAATGTTCAAACTTGGTGTATGTGTTTATTAGGTCAATGCCTTGATTGAGTTCGAAGATGAGCATTTTCCGCTGAGGGTAAGCAGAGATAAGCAATTTGATTGGTTGATGCTTTGGGACACGATAACTTTAGTTCTAATTAAGTGAGATTGATGAAACTTGGTGCATAGTTTCATTATAGTAATACCTTGACTAAGTTCGATAATGAGCATTTTCTACTCAGGGTAAGCAGAGCGATACGCAATTTGATTGGTCGAGACTTTGGAATACAATAACTCTCTTTCTAATTGAGTTAAAATGTTCAAACTTGGTGTATATGCTTATTAGGTCAATGCCTTGATGGAGTTCTAAGATGAGCATTTTCCGCTTAGGGTAAGCAGAGATAAGCAATTTGATTGGTTGAAGCTTTGGGACACGATAACTTTAGTTCTAATTAAGTGAGAGTGATGAAACTTGGTGTATAATTTCATTATAGTAATACCTTGACTAAGTTCGATAATGAGCATTTTCTGCTCAGGCTAAGCAGAGCTATACGCAATTTGATTGGTCGAGACTTTGGAACACAATAACTCTCCTTCTAATTGAGTTAAAATGTTCAAACTTGGTGTATATGCTTATTAGGTCAATGCCTTGATGGAGTTCGAAGATGAGCATTTTCCGCTTAGGGTAAGTAGAGATAAGCAATTTGATTGGTTGATGCTTTGGGACACGATAACTTTAGTTCTAATTAAGTGAGAGTGATGAAACTTGGTGTATAGTTTCGTTACAGTAATACCTTGACTAAGTTCGATATTGAGCATTTTCTGCTCAGAGTAAGCAGAGCGATACGCAATTTGATTGGTCGAGACTTTGGAACACAATAACTCTCCTTCTAATTGAGTTAAAATGTTCAAACTTGGTGTATATGCTTATTAGGTCAATGCCTTGATCGAGTTCGAGGATGAGCATTTTCCGCTTAGGGTACGCAGAGATAAGCAATTTGATTGGTTGATGCTTGGGACACGATAACTTTAGTTCTAATTAAGTGAGAGTGATGAAACTTGGTGTATAGTTTCATTACAGTAATACCTTGACTAAGATCGATAATGAGCATTTTATGCTCAGGGTAAGCAGAGCGATAAGCAATTTGATTTGCCAAGACTTTGGAACACAATAACTCTCCTATGAATTGAGTTAAAATGTTCAAAATTGTTGTGTATGCTTATTAGGTCAATGCCTTGATGGAGTTCGAAGATGAGCATTTTCTTCTTACGGTAGGCAGAGATAAGCAATTTTTGGATGACACTTCGTGTTCAGTTTGATTGCTCGATACGTTTGAAAAAAATAAATGTGCGATTAATTAAAAAAAGTGTCATCTATTTATTTTGGGATTTCGGCGGGGGACATCAGCCTCACTGTTGGCTTGTTTAATTATTATTTTGCCGTTTGTCATTCAGTCATGTGGTAAGACGCTGGCTCGCTAGCCTCGAGGTCTGGTGTTCGAACCCTGCATTGGCTGAGAAAATTCATCCAGATTTTCTGGTGTTTTTCCTCTTTGTCAGTGATGCAGGATGGGCCTGACAAGGACAGCTGTCTAGTAATTGGATGGAACTAAAACCGAGGTCCCATGTATACGTTAGCATGCACGTAAAAGATCACTTGACAGTTTGAATTTGATATAAGAGTATTCCATAGTGCTGCTGTCTGGGCAAAATTTCCCCCATAGCACACTGTATGGCGTATGCCCGTCTTCATTAGCTTAGTTCGGAGTAGAAAAGTAGGACGTTAAACCCCATTTCATTCCATTTTGTTCATTACACATACGTGTATGGCGCTCTAAATGATTTTAACATATTCATAATATAACTGATCCATTGTGTCTTAAATATTGGGTGTTATGATTCCATATTTTCACAGCAAGATGACAACATCAATATTGACTGAAATATTGAATTATTTGTGTTTTTGATTCCAAATATTTTCGAAAATTTTGAGAAGTTCAGCTCCTTTAATTGTACATGAATTCACCATATTCATTGGTTTACATTTAGTGCAGAAGGCGCAGAATTTGTCACCATCCCCAGGGACCATGGTGGCTCAATAAGTAAGACGTTGGCTTGCTAACTTGGAAGTCTCGTGTTGGATCCCAGCATAGGCCGTGACAGTTCATTGGTGGTCCGTCTTTCTCAGGATTACAAAACTGATGGCCTGGCAAAGACAGTGTATATAGTTGTTTGGATGGGATGAAAAACCGAGGCCCTATGTACACATTGGCATGCACGGAAAAGATCTCTCGGCAGTTGTGATTCAATATAAGTGTAGGCCACAGCTACGCTTTCCAGACAAAATTTCCCTCATCATAGCACACTGTATGGTGTATGCTGGACATCATTAGTCGAGCCGAACAGTAGTACATTGAACCCATTTCATTTCAATACGCACACGCCAATGCGTAAAATGTAAATATGACCTGGAAACAACTGCTGTATACGTTACATCCCATTTCATTTCATTTTTGTCACCATCCTCTAAAATCCATTTCATTTCATTTCTGCCATCATTGACATTGACAGTCAATACCATCATAATAGTTGCATGTAGTTTTGATACTTTTATTTCTCTAGAATAAATTGAAGGACCAGATCTGAATGAGTCACATTGTTTCTAACAAAATTTTGTCTTAATATTATGCAAATCAAATGCCTAATTGGAAGAAGTACATGTAGCATGTTTACATTGTCTGAAAGGATCAGCTCAAAAGATTGAGCCAATTGAAAATGACCACCAAAACAATTGTAGAATTGTAGAAAGCATGCCTCAAGTTTTATTGACTGATTTATTAATGTGACTGTCAAGAGGGGATTAACCTACAATATTCTGTTACTTACTGGAAAGAACAATATACATTTAATAACCAAGGAAAAGGGAGTTGTCACCACACATGTATCTTGGTTTATCCAGATACAAGGGGATTGCTTGCCGAGAAGCTTGTATACAAATCCATATGACAGCTTATCATTGGTTTTTCTGTGAAAATATGTCACAAAGTTACACATACAGTGTACATGTACATTGCATGTGACTAGAAAAGGCTTCCCATAAGACTTAACTTGTTACGTTACTGTAACATACATGTATGTGTGATTTTCATTAATTCCAATAAAATACTGAACACAAATATCTCGGTACTAATAGTGTGTTATTTTACAACACCAGGTTTCTTAGTAGATATGAATCATATTTAATTTGAGGTATTTATTTCAAAGCCATGATTGTTAACTGCATGATGTTGTATTTACCGGTAATACAAATGTCACCTGTTCATGGGAATGAAGACAAACGTCTTATTATGTTTATGGGAGTAAAATTAAAATAGATGTCAGAGGTAAGATTGTCTACCAACCCTTAGTAGAAAACAACCATCATCTAGAATGGGTTGACTTGATCATAAATCAGAGTTTCAAACATTTTAACTTTGTAGTAAAATTTTTGAAATCTTTTGCAGAGTTATTGTTTGATATGTTAAATACCTGTGTATGTATGTGATAAAGGTCAAAGTTTGAGACAAAGAATTCTCTGAAAGTTTGTGAGATTGTTTAATGAAATTCAGATTTTTCAAATGTCTCACTGTTCTTGAGGGAATTTCATTAGGTACATGTATACAAATGTAGCTTACTTACATGTATACAGGATTGTTGTTTGGGTCACATTAATTTGAAGAATACTTTCAAATTTTCAGATGGAAAAATCTTAACATGATTTACACCATACAAAACTTTGTCAATGATTTATGCAAATCTGTATTTAGTATTCAATGCACAACAAATTTGTGTGGTATTAAAATTAGATCTATTGAGTTAGCACATCTGCATTTGTATAAAGTTGATAGACAAATGGTTGTATTGCATTTACAGCGATTGCAATTTCGTTTATTTATCTAACAACTTTTAGTTCATCTTTCTACAATCTATTTAAGCCAAGAGCTAAAAACAGGGAAGTTAAGGTTAACTTAAGAGACTAAGTGTTGATTTAAGTTTTATTCTTTTACAACCAGTTCTTTGTTTCAAAGAGTTAACTAGTAGGGTTGTTTAATGATATACATGTAGTAATAGTAGTCCTACCCACTAATAGTTAGTTGAGGTCTTCAAAAGGCTCAAAGATTCGACTAAATACCAGGAAACTTAATCTTCACTCTTGTTTAGAAATTGTTTAAAATGATGTACCAAGTTTATTTAGACAGCAAATTTGTCCAAGCTCTTAAAACTTGGCAGAAGAGAGATAATTTTCTTCTTGGTTCAATATTTGGGTGTAGCTTGCTTAAAATCTGTTTTTGACTTCCTTCTAAACGTGCCACTAGAGTAGAATCAACACATTGTTTTTTGGGGGGACTGTGTCAAATATTTACATAGATTGAATATGACTATAACATTATCAGGTTTAGGTTTAAATGTTTGTGTTACTTTTTCCCCTCCTTTAATCACCATGTTTGCAAAGGGTTTTTCTTTTGTTAACTTGATTGATATAAAATATTTCATCTGTAGATTCTTCTGGTTGGTTTTTTTTTGGGTTTTTTTTACCTTTTGAGAATCCAGAATGTTACACGGCATATCATTATCAACATGTGCCATGATTTTAATTACATGTACATACAGTACCATACCATTACTCATTTTCAGAATTTGTATAGCCTTTGATAAAAATTTAAAATATAAGATAAACAATGGAGCTGAACCACTTTGATTTATGTCCTAATAAAGAGCTGAATTCTGTTGATCTGATGTTGCTTCAATCTGATACAGGGAAAAAGCATACAATTAAGAGTTTTATTTTGAAAGAATAAGTTGGTGTTGATTTTTGGTTTTTAAGAGCTTTAACGAAATTTACCGGGAACTGTTTTAACACAAAATTTGCTATGGGCCTATATCAGCTTAGGTTATGACCTTCTAATGATGAATTTTATTATTTTGAACTCATAGGCCAACTAGTAAAATTTAGTCTGATTAAATCCAAAGATTTTACCTCATTTTGAAGTACAGTAATAGAGCTTAAATATCCTCATACCTTATAGTATCATAAGGATTGGCATAAAATGTCTCTCTTTATATTTTATTCTGTAGACCTGTGCAATAGCAAAGTTATGCTAGGGATTGGATTAGTCTGTAGAGCAGTTTAAAGCCGGAACACTTTATACCACCACCACCCACCACCCCTCCCAAGAATTTTGGTTTAGTGTTTGTTGTTCAGTATTAATATTCCCCTTTTGATGTATTACATCAAGTTATCAACACAGTGAAAGTGAAAAAATTGTGCTAAAGACAATGTATTTTAGACAGGCAATCAAAGTCCCCCCTCAAATTTCAACACTAACAGGTTATCATCACCCCACAAAGCTAATCAAGGCATACCATCCAATAAATCAACATTATTATTTTTGACCCAAATCAAAGAGGTTTAGCCTTTTTGATTTGATAACCTATATGAACAGTCACATATATGAACTGCTGCGATGAACGGCTGTTGGTGGGTGTTTTATTGCTTTGCAACCTATCTTTATTCAAATGTGAAAATATTACAAATTTGTACAAAATGTAATACCTGATGGCATGTAGCATTCATCCATACTAAAACCTAGGTTATGGTAGTCCTAATTTTCTTGTCTTTCACATGTAAATTATTGCTTTCAAATAAAGAATAACTCTCCCCATTGTTGCTCTGACATTGTTTTTACATTGTAACATCTGAGTGTAAATTATATACAGTATTGATAAAATGGTTGCAGTGCATACTGCCCCTCAAATTTGGCATGACCTTTTGTGAGATTCAATTTAAGTATAACAGCAGACATTAAATTTTAACCTGTTTGTATTGTCCTGATGTAAATTAATTTGGTTGTTTGTAC
Source organism: Patella ulyssiponensis (assembly GCA_963678685.1). Lineage (NCBI taxonomy): Eukaryota > Metazoa > Mollusca > Gastropoda > Patellidae > Patella > Patella ulyssiponensis. The sequence continues at coordinate 57,709,102 of OY783229.1, forward strand.
AATTGTACTCTTTTTTAAAGTGTTATTTTTTCTATTTTTACAGGCCTTTTCACCATGTCGGTTGTTTGTTTTAGCTGCAAAAGTGCCTTCTAAGGTAAGAAGAATGAGTTTAGTATTTGTTTTAGACAGTTAACATTTTTTTCTTGTGTCATTTAATTTCTCCTAGTTAGTTGTAAAACAAGATTTCATTATTAAACACAAGATTTACAATGGCAGTTCATGTATTTTGATTATTGTATGAATTTTTCAAAAGTTTACTAATACTAGCCTGTCAAGCCCCTTTTTTTGACTTTGTGAAACTTAATATGTAAATATGGCATATATATACATCAGTACATGTATAGTCATTAACATAATATTAGCAATTTATTGATTGTCCTATTACTTATTCAAAGGATAAACCTGTGGTACTTTTGTCTTTCATTCCAATACAGATAATGTGTCTGAATTGTTAATGCATGCACATATAGTTCACAATTTAACTGTTAATGATGTTTTTTTCTCCGCAGATTTAGATATTTTTTTTTTGTCCCCATCCTAGTCCATAATTACTAATGAAATTGATAGACACAGGAATGAGGTAGCGACATCAACAATTCATTTGGCAAATTTATATTATGACTAAATAAAACTCTTAAATGCACACATTATTTGATGAGGGATTAAATGAAATTACACAGAAGAAAGATGACAATTTTTGTGTTATTGAAATTTTGTAAATATTTGATGTATTTTAGAATTTTGTCAATATTTGATGTATTTTAAAATACAAAAACACATCAAAGTTTTATTTCCTGGTTTATACTGAGTAATGATAATACTAGAACAGTTTATTTATGAATAATAATTTGCATTTCAAAAAGACAAGTGCTATGCTCTACATTTCAGTTAGAGCATACTTTTCATTATTTGGATATCCAAGCCATAGAAAGTCGTAAACCCAATCAGGTAAATCTATTAATTATTTATCTTATAAGTGTTTATCAAATTAATGATAACATATACGTATATATGCAAGTTGATACATGTAATTTCACATTTCAAAATCACTGAAAGAGAAATCTATACACTTTCCAAAAGCAGTACAGCATTGACAACCATTTTCTCTCTCTAGAATATGATAAGTAATTGTAGATGTTCTACAAGTTTTTATAAGTGTCAAATAAATTAATAAGTTTGAAAGGACTAGCTATCTTATCTATATGTAAAAGACTATTTAATCTTTTAATTACAGCTTCAGATTACAATAGATTCTAAAATCTACTCTTTTATCACCCAAGATGCTGATACAGACGAAGTTAATCATATGATCACACATATTGGTACCTCTCTAAAACATATTTTCCCCACTTTTCCACTAGAGTAAGTGTCAGTTTGTACATGCATTATGACTGTATTAATTATTTTAAAATAGGGATTTGTGATTTTTATTTACTTTTGAAATAAACTATGTGGCTATACAGACAATCTAATTAAAATATAGATCTATATTTCGTTTCGTTTTTTATACTTTCGATGGCCTACACTCATGTAGATCTAACTAGTTATAGTGGAAGCTCACGTTCTATGACGTCAGGTATCAAGCACGGGACATTTGACCCGATAACGTCAGTCATTCGATTAACCAATTAGCGACCGCCATGCTTTTCAAAATCCACTTTTGTTTTGTTATGATTTCTATCCGCTGGTGTTTATAGTATAGACGTCGTTGGCTGGTAATATCTACCCACAGTTCCACGCATAAAAAGGTCAAACGGTCGATTCGACAGACCATTTCATTGGCTGACCCCTCATTTCAGCCAGAACACAAGTTAAATAACAAGTCCTCCAGATCCAAGAGTAGTGAAGACAAGTAAAAATGAAATTTTGAACTATAAAAAACGAAACGAAATTGGATCTGTGTTTTAATCAGATTGCTATACAGATCATGTCAATTTTAAAAAGAGATAGGTAAATTCCTAAATTCAAAATGATATATTCTTACATCACAAACTATATTTCAGGATTTGATAATTTGTGTTGTGTATAACCATATCATTGGAACTAAAGTTATCACCTGCGTAACATTTATTATATACACTATTATGTCCACGAGACAAATATGCTAATAAATCTATATAGATAAAATCAAAGTTTGTATGTTTGCGCATCACACTTTGTCGCTGCGCTTCACCCCGACAAACTAACCAGCATGAATCCGAGAATGTTTTAGGCCATTGAATTTGGGCCCCTGTCAAATTGAGCTTGGGTCCTGCGCGAATCACGGTCCACTTGCCTGTAAATCTGTATGAAAAATACTCACTCAAAGTGTGTATGTTTGCCCATCATGCCTCATGGTTGCTCTCCACCCTGACATATATGGAACTTAACCAGCATGTTTTAGGTCATCGAATTTAGGCCCTAAGCGAATTGAGCTTGGACCCTGCGTGAATCAATCTTTGTTGCCACGATCCACTCTCACAATCATGTGGTATCAAATTAACGAGTATGACCCTGTGAATGTTTTTGTCATCAAATTTGGGCTCCTGGTGAATCCTGCTAGTTACCAATAATTTATGATAATTTCTTGCAGAGTCGCATGGTACTTGATCTCTTTGAAAAATTTTGTGGTAGCCCTTCAAGAATAGTTAGTTTTGGACCAAAGAAATTTCTTATTGACTACCATTTGTAATTTCTACTTTGTGCCCCTTCAGAACACCAAAGTCGAAATTGCATGTTTACAAATGTGACCTGGAATGTAGAAATTACAACAACTTTCTGACAGTAAACTTGAAAAGCTGACAGCAATCCAAAATGATAGGCCGCTAATATCGCAGTGTGTTAATTTCGGAATTTCTGCTTTGCTTTTTTGCTTGGTATGTGTGTTGGTGCCTTCTTACTGACACAAATAAATATATCTAAGTAGAAAATCGACATCATGCTACATGTACAGAAGCCAAAATGTAACTGGAAAAATAGAAGTCACAACAAAACGAGGGTCGCTTATATATCGCGGTGTGTTTATTACTTCAAAGATTCCTATTTTCAAATCGATTTTTGCTGTCGCCTTACATTTTGTTGTAACTTCTACTTTTCGACTTGCACTTTCAGAATGGGTAGAAAAGTAGAAATTAAACATGGTAGTTATGTATATGCTTACATACATTGGTGTCCATGTGTTTGTCTTATAGTTTTCTGGTCGGTTTGGTCTTGCATGTGTAAATCAAACTGTATAGTAAAATTTTCTTAGCCACTCACATCTTAGGAAATGTCAAATTTACTGTTGCTTTAATTTGGCTGAGATTAGTTATAAGAAAGATTGACAAGTGAAGCATGAAATATAAACCAGGAAGGACATACTATTGATATAAGGTGTTCATTAATAATAATGTTTAATATAGACATACATGACTCATTATTTACTATTTATGTAATAAGTATGTTCTATGACCTAGACCCATTCAGACTTTACTTAATACCTATTTTGATCAAATTAAGTGTGACCCTTTTGTAGGTGATATGTATGATGAATACATCAAAATTGTAACTCACTTAATCTTACTATCCGTTGCAGGAAATGTTTTTTTCCTTATCTGTTGGTATTAGCACAATGGGAATGTCTACAGAGAATATAAATAGAACAATTTGTCAATGTTGCTATCAAATTAAAAAGTAAATAGTGAGTGATTATATGCAGGTTACCATAATGCCTTTAATATACTACTAACTGGTTTTGAAAAGAAACAAATATTGATTTAACAAAGTATGATCACTTTGTTGACTCATTATTCAAATTCATAGAAAATCAAATAATAGTACTACAATGAAATGAATGACATTACAAGGTTATAATGTATTGTAACATTTTCATGGTGAATCTTGCGTTTTGATTGGTCAATTAGACACCGCCGATTGGACAATAACACCCATCTGTTTTAGTAATTGCTTTTAAAATGCTAAAATAGCATGTTACAATGTCGATAAACACTTCCTTTTTTCCCATTTAGAGGGGGTTCTTGTCCAATGGACATGTCCTGAGATTTTATATTACAATTGCCTGTTTTGTGCATGATACACACCGCAACTTGTAGAGCTATGCCTAGTATGTGTCCAGAGTTTATGACAGCAAGTGTGGTCCAATAAAATATAAAATGTTTAGTAATAATAGTCACTCAAAATTTTAGTAACAGTTTTGTTATGTTTTGGTTTTTATTTTGCAGAAGAATCATATTAAAGATAGATGTGCAGCCAGTAGAAAGATTAAAGACTATGTATGATATGATGAAAGATATTGAAAGTAAAGAACTGGGACCATGTGGAGGCTTTACTATGATGTATGCCTGTATGTGTGATTATCATTCATTGCCTTATAGGGAAGAGGTGGCTTGGGTAAGTTCTTTAATAATGTGGATATACCCTGAATTTTAAATCATTGAATTAGTTGTGAAAATAGTTGTAGTATAGAGGATTGAAGCCCCATGTTAGTGAATGAATCTTAATTGATCATGAGGAGAGTACAGGTTTCCATATTTATGAAACATTTTATAGCTGAAACTTGCTTATTTGACTTTTTGACTTTTGTAAATTAAGGAATACCGGTAGTTATTTTTTGTTAGCTAACCAGGCAAATAAAGAAAACAATATTTTGTGCCCCTTATTTCATTTGAAAGGCTTTTATTAAAATTAGTTTCACCATATACTTAACAAACCAAAACTAATAAGATTTTATTATAAATTAATTCATTGTAGGTTTATGATTATTTGTATGTAAAAAGTATATGTTGATTAGGCTTTAGTTGTAAGAATCAGGACAATACCAAATGTCTAGTTTAGTGAATTGAAGTGGTATACTGTGTACATAAGACTGACACATTGGTTTAAAAAACACATTCTTTACTATCCAAATGTTACAAAATCATTGCACTGTTAATTAGCTTTATCTCTTTGTGTATTTTAGGATGTGGATACAATTTACTTATCACAAGATTCTAGGGAGCTATGTCTGCGAGATTTTGATCATCTCAATTTAAAGTAAGCTGACTTTAATGGTGCTTTTTTGTATTGAGATGAATTTTGGAGTATTTCTCTCTATAGTAGAAATGTAATTATAGTGTTGCATTAAATGGATCAATGAACAGTCATCATTTTAAGAGCCTTTAATGCTGAAATGGAATATTTACATCATGTTCCATTTTTGGAAGTCCAATATTCTTTCAACATTTGCACACACTAGAAATAGATTGAGAAAATAAATAAATCTTGTTTTTTACTTTCAGAGATTTGATTCCTATCATCGGTGCTTTAGAACATAATTCATGGTTCACAAAATTAAACACAAATAATGTTAAATTAGTGAGTATTATGTTTTTATCGATCTGAATGTTACTCTATATTGTACTTGCATTTGTCAGATGAAAAAGATTAGAAATAGTGTAAAATCAATAAGTTGATTATTCTTTGTTTACATTAAAATAATGTTAAATAGTCATACACTCCTTTTCGGTTATGGTGACTTAGTATTTTGCATTTAAACCGGCAACAGGAGATCCTGTATGTAAATTAAGAATGAAGAGTTGTTTCATGCTTATTTTGTTAGTTGAACCATCAGTGCCTAAGTCTCTGGAACAAACTCTAATAAAGATAGGTTACCAGGCAACGAAACATATGTACACAGTTGTCCAGACCACAAAGGTTGCCACTCATTTATTCTTTTGTAGATAATGGGAGCATTTATAAGACACTCAAAACTGACCAAGAGTAACAACCCATGAAGTAATTATATACAAAGATATGCTTTTGGTTTACAGATTTACTTTTAAAGATATTGATTTGTTCATTTAATTTCCGTATGATATCAGACATTGAGTTCTCGGAAAAGGAAATTTTACATCTAACTTATTTTCAGACATCTGAATGTTGTAATGAAATATTAAAAGTAATGAGACGTAATGCAGTAATAGAACATCTAGGTTTATCTAATACAGGAATCAAAGTGTAAGTACTTACTTTTTGGACCTGAACAAGAGCGTAGAAAATTTGTTTTGATATCTTAAATGACATTCATATTTACCCGATCAATCAAAAAATTAAAAACATTTATCAAATAATATATTGAAGGCACCAATAGGGTTAATAAAGACAGTGAAATAATATATATGAATATAGTAAATATTGATTGTTTTTTTTTTTTTAACAGAGAATTTGTACAGAAATTATCAACGGCTATATTATCTAATAGTGGTACACAAATATCCAAAATCGATTTATCTAATAATATTTTAGAAGACAGAGGTAGGTGTATTACTGTAGTATGATTTAATTCTCTGTTGACAATATTTTGTTATAATGGGAAAATAATTTAAGCCTATTCAAACATAGTTCTTCACTAATATCCAAACTTCCATTTCTATACTTTATATATGCACTATTGTTTTAATAATAATTTAATTTGTTTGTATTGCAGGTATTATACATCTTGTAGGTTCACTCAGTAATTTGTCTAAAGGTCTGACGTCACTAGACCTGTCTAAAACAGGACTAACTACAAAATGTTTGAATAAAATAGCTGAAAGTATGTCTCAGAGCTCAACCATATCATCAACATTACAAACATTAAAACTAGCAGACAATAGTCTTAAGGCAGAAGATTTATCAGTATGTAATATGTATAGATATTTCCATAGAATGTTTTGGTTTTTTTCGCTCACAGTGACTGTGTCTATGAATCAGGGTTCTTAATCCATTTTGAAATGAACTGGACAGATTTGGTTCAAATGAGGTTCCGTTAGGAAATAGAGTAAAAGCTTCTATACCCTTTAATGTAACCATACTTCAAGTTCAACAAGAATTATTTTTGGTAATTTGTTTTGAAGAATGTCATATTCTAATGTATATGATCACCACAAAAATGGGTATAACTTTCAAAAGAATTTTCATAATTAATTCACTTGGCGGCTTTAATAGACTGGTGGCCAGTCTTCTCCACACACCAAAAATTGGCCAGTCCTCTCAAAAAAAAAAAACGTAATCTCTAGAGACTGGGCAAATAGAGCTTCATTCTCATCTAGTAGGTCAATCTGCATTATGTAGTTTGTGTGACGTTGTGCACGTGATCACGACATATCTAACATCACGTGATAATAAACATGGCTGTCGACTAACTGGCAAACTGGTGTAGGTGCGAGATGTTTGTTGTGGATAACAGTTATTGTTATTTAGTGATACTTTAACGATCTAAGAATTTTGATGACGGACAATATCTGTCAAATGAACGGATGCAACGTATGGGATGAGGTGAATGAACATAAATAATTACACACGACATCATTATAACAACTTAACGAAGCCAGTTCATGCGTATCGGGACGAAGCCGAATGGCGAATGGAAACAAAAACGTGACATCAGCCCGCAGATGGTTTCAGCATGATTGCTTTGCACTCCATTCGAGACGCATGATTCATGAAGGTAATCGAGACTTTATTTACAAATTCGTGTCACGTGACTCGGGGCTTGCTTGACAACTGTCAATCATTCCAAATAAGGAACAACGTAAAACAGGACAGGAACGCCCATTTTATTGTGAAGCTCGCAAATTGTCCAGTCTCTGGTGCTGGTTACAGGTTTACTCAAATTTTTTTTTTTATACAAATGGAAACGAAAGTGTTGGTTTACTAAAAATTAATACTTTTATATAAATCGAAATGTAAAATAAATAGAAGAGACTGGGCCAGTCTACGGCTTTAATTTCACTTCCGTAATATTCCTGAATAAATTACAGTCTTTGTTTAATCAATGGATAATGTATTGGTGTTTGGTGTATAGTGCATCAGTCGATCGAAATTAGGATTTTTTTGCTAATGCTCATCATCAAACTCAGTCAAGGCATTCTCCTAATTATGAATAATTACACCATGTTTGAACATTCTACTTTAACTAGCAGCAGAGTTATTTTGTCCTGGTCTTCGAGGCGCAATGGAATGTATAAGTATAAAAGATAACACCTGTAAATTTGAGGGAAATGTTTTATAGAATGGAATTCAGTTAATCTGAAACAATGTTAAATAATTGATACATTTTTATTTTGAATAAATTCAGAATCTATACACTTTTCTGGCAAGACCAAATGGTATTACACATTTAGATTTATCTTCTACAGATATAGCTCTAGATATGGTAAGTGTTGCTTCTTCTAATTTCTACAGTCAGTGACTTAAAATTTAATTTATTTAGATGTTGAATATTGTAAACTTATGAAGCACATTTCATCATAGTTTCTTGAACTTGAAGCTGCCCTTTTCAATATCCCCTTTTTAGACCAGAATGGCACTGTATGTAATGATACATTTGTTACTGTTAGTAGTTGTAATTGCTGGTAAGGTTTAATACAGCTAGTTGTCAGTATGATCTTTGAACTTTTAGTAGATTAAGTGACTTGAAATAGTGACTTTTATTGTTAAAATGTCAGAGATTGGTGAACAGCAAAACACTTTTGCACTTCATTGGTTACATTTAGTAAATCATTTATATAGTGAAACATGTCAATAACGCTATAAAGTTGTATTTTCATGGGCAATTAAAGACCCACCCATATCAGGTTCTGAACTGGTATTTATGTTTGGTTACTTGTGAATTGATGTGATCTGACAACATATTTACGTGTACATCAGACTTGTTAAAATTTCAAGTCAACATTTTTCTCTAAGTATTTCATGGATTTACATGATTAGTATTATTCAAAATGAAGTACTAATGCCATGTTAGATTATTGAATTTTACTAAGAATGCTTATTATAAAGAGTAGCATACATGTATGTACCTTAGTACTGATAAATACCTACTATATTTACAGATTTGTGGAGCATTATTAAGAGGATGTATCCATCAATTAACTTATTTGAAACTAAATAATGTAGTGTTCTCTCATAAAAAAGCTAAAGAAGTTATTATACCTCAGACATGGAAACAATTTTTTAGCAGTGTAGCAGTATTAGAACATCTTGACTTATCTAACTGTAAATTGCCACCAGAAGCTGTCAGGTATGTTATATCTTGCTTTAGATGCACTGACATTATCTCTAGTTTATGTTCCATAAAATATCGCTTGAGTGTATTTTGAAGACTCAATATAAGCTAATCCAACGGATACACTCATTTATTTACCAAATTTGTGAAAGTTCATTTTTATACGCCCACATGGAGATGTAGTCGTATATTGTCGTTGCACTCGTCCATCCAGCTGTCTGTCAGATGTAGATGTATCTTAAAATATATGTTTATGTCCAAATGATCTTGGTTCTGTCCTTTCAATATTCGGGCATATCGAAATGTAACTTTGTGGGTTATATGAGAAATCACTTCTTTATTTTCAGTTTGTCGATCTCTTGCAAAATGTGCATGTATCTTGCATGGCAACTACTTGTTATGTTCGTGAGACTTGATTCTTGTACATAATTTTTATGTGTACATGAGACGAAGAAATCCATTTTCAACCATTCTGAGAACTTGAACAACTAAATTTTTTGTTTTGTGTAATAAATGTGAAAATCAGGAAAAACTAGAAATTAAATCGGGTTTAATGTCCTCCTTTTTTGCTCTGATTGGGCTATTAAAGACAGGCATTTGCCATACAGTGTGCTATGAGGAAATTTTGCCCAGACGGCCGCACTGCGCCCTGCTCTAATTTCGCATTCCAACAATCAAGGGATCTTTTACATGCACGGCAATGTGACACAGGACCTTGGTTTTTAGTCCCATCGTTGTTCCTTGCCATACCTTCCGTCCTGATCTACTGACTAGGGGGAACCATGCTGGAAAATCCTGATGAACTCTCTCGTTCAATGCAGGGATGGTAGAAGGAATCTCAAGATTAGCTGAAGAACTAGAAGCCAATCAAATTTCTATCAGTTCTGATAATTACCTTGTGGGTTGTTGTTACACTCAGTCAGTTTTTAGTGTCTTGTAAATGCTCTTATTACTCGAAAACAGACAAAATATGCGAAAACATGGTCAACTTAGCAGCTCTTTGCCTGTCAGCCTATCTTTCTTGTATCCAATAACTTAAAAATTTCTTTTTATTTTACAGAGAATTGCTACTGGGTGTGGCAAGTAACCGCCATATCGATAACCTCCATCTTGATTTAAGTAATAATGATTTAGGATCTCAGGGAGCTCAAAATATAGGAGACACCATCGCAAATATAATTAATATTTCTAGTTTCGATATCAGTAATAATGGTGAGTACATTCTGAAGAATTGGCTACTCGTTTGTGTGAACTCTGGGGTATTGCTTTAAATATGGTACAGTGCCCCACACAATAAGAAATTGGCTCTTCTAATGGCTTATTCCAATGATGAATGTTCAACCTCCAAATGACAATTTCACAACTAATGATGCAGCTAATGCATTGTGAGAGGGCAGAATCTTGTTTTAGCTGATCTATAACCATCGCACATTTCTTTCTCTTTACATCTATCAAATGAAATGAGATGGGGTTTAATGTCAGTCAGACTGGGCTAATGAAGACAGACACACTCACCATAGAGTGTACCTGCTATTGCCTACTTTTATATCTTGTTAAATACAACATTACTGTTCATTTAGTGATGATAAATGGTTGAAACTAACGTAAAGCTTGTAATATACGTGTATATGAATATTGTGGCATGAATATTGTCAATCTATTTGGAGATGGTTTTTTGTTGTGAACACCCTACTTAATAGTTCTACTATTTATAATGTTTTCCAGGTTTTGACCAAGAGTTAGTCAGTCTTCTTAAAGCAATAAAACACAACCATTCAATACGTCATTTAGCAATTGGTAGAAATTTTACTGGTATAAAGCCAAAGTAAGATATATTCTTTCTATTTAAATATCAGTGGATTCATGTGATTTATAACTGACTCGTTTCCTCAAAATTAAACAGATAAAAATTAAAATGAATAAAATAAAGTTCTGAAAAAAGATTTTCCTCAATTAATTCCTCTTGACATTTCTAATCAGAAATCAAAGTAAATGTTGATTTTTCTACAAATCAAGAACTTCTTGAATTGTTCATGTTTCATTTGGTATAGTATGTTAATGTTTCACATTTTTTAAAGGTAATTTAGAAATGATATATTAAAATTTATATTTCACTAAAGGTACCATGTAGAAATATTGCGATATGTTGTACATCTAATACAAGAAGAAGATTCAGTAAGTTGTTCAAGTATAATTTTGTTTTTTTACCCCCATCTTTCGAAAAAAAATCAGTTGGCTATTACAATGAGGTGTCTCTGTGTGTCCATCACATTTATTTGGACACAGTAACTGTACTTCTAAGCAATATGATTCGTCGAGACTTTGGGCCACCATATAACTGTGCTTCTAATTGAGGTAGAATGTTGACAGTTGATTTAGATATTCATTAGGTAAATATTCTCACCGAGTTTGATGATGAGCTTTTTCTGCTAAGGTTAAGCATTGCAGTTTTTGATCACAATAACTGCGCTTCCAATTCAGATAAAATATTCCAACTTGGTGTAAGTGTTTGTCAGATCAATGTCATGACTAAGATCAGTGACTAGCATTTTCTGATTAGGTTATGCCGATATATATAAGCGAGTAGATTTTGGTGTATAGTTTCATTACATCAATACCTTGACTAAGTTCGATAATGAACAAGCAATTGCATTGCTTGATGGAATTTAAAAGTGTATTTAATTGATAAGTGTTATCTTTCTATTTAGCCGTCCCATCATTTGCTTGTAATTTCAACTATATGTATATATCGTTATCTTGCAGATGATACAATCGCTCTCTTTAGCTGATTCTAAATTAAAAGCAGATACAGCATATGTTGTTAATGCACTAGGCAGCAATAATTCTTTACGTGAAATTGATTTAAGGTAATATTTCTACTGTTATATTATTTTCATATTTTTTTTATAAATGATCTAACTAAAACACAAAAACAAAATTATTCTTTGAACAATGAGCACATTTTAATTTGGTTGTATATTTTTATCCGCCTGCCTGACCACACTTCTTATTTTCATGGGATAAGGATGGTCACTATCAATTTTAAGAGGACTTTTGCCAAAAATAATTCCCAGATATTGGCTGATATGATTGTCAATAAGAGTACATAACTCTGTTCGTTCTCAGTTCTGCATAGTTTAATTCTTAAACGATTTTTGTGTGTGTGTGTGGGGAGGGGGTGGGCGGATAGTTTGATATTGTCGACTAGTATGGTATTGATTAACCAGTTGTACGTGACAAGGAGTAGGGTTGTCTCCAACTTTGTGGGTATTCCCTGGGTCCTCTGGTTTCCACTCACTGCTAAAGACCTCTAAGTGCAAGTGAATTATTGAAATAAAATACAACCATATATTACTTACTCTCGAAATGACCTACTTTGTTCTAAAGCTGGATTTTCCTCTATTTGAACCCAGTATTAGAATATGTTAAATATTTTATTTGAACAGTAAACATATTTTTTTATTGCCACATGTGACTGTCAGTATGGTCAATGAATAATGTAAAATAAAATTGACTAATTAAACTTATTGATAATAATGCCATGTACTGTTTGTTATTTGACAGCCTTTGCTTACATTAACAGCAGCTATCAGTCTTAGTGTCTGTCATGTGACAACATAAAGTTTAAACCAGTGATTTAGACCCAATTTAACAGATGTCAATCGAAGAACAGTTTCTAATATTGGCAGTATTAGTCGTAAAATTGACACAAAATTTCCTTTTCTTTATAGTGGCAATCTGATGGGGGATTTAGGTGCTCGGATGTTAGCCAAAGCTTTACAAATCAATACCCATATGCAAACAGTACGCTGGGACAAAAATGCAACAAGTGCTCAGGGATTTGAGGATATAGCAGATGCACTAGAAAAGTAAGCACATAAATTTACTCTTGGGGTTTATATATTTTTTTAAAAATTAGTTACAATAATTAATAATTGTATTTAAACAATCTCTACCTTTACTGATTGGATCTGTAAGTTTTCTGTTTTGATGTTTTGTGATGTACAATTGGTTTGTTTCTATTTCTTGAAATTTAAGTGACAAACTTTACTTTTAGGAATTATACTCTGAAAAAGATGCCATTCCCAGTAAATGATGCTGCTATTGTTATGAGATCCCAACCCGAAAGAACAGAAGCTGCCTTACAAAAGGTAAGCAGTTAATATAATCTACATTGTTCTGAAGTTCTGAACTGTTTCTTTACTTAGTTAAGTTGAAACTGTAGCATTCAACATTTTTTGATTAGTGTTAAACATTTATTAAAAATCTATACTATAATACTTTTTTTTTTGGATTCTTGAAATAAATCTTCATTGTTGACTGTAGGTATATTTATACTTTTAATGAATAGATATGTATAGTTAAGACTTTTAATTTTCTTTTCAATTTTCCTGCCTACTTTTCAGATTGAATCTCTATTACAAAGGAACCACAATCCTCGTAAATTTTCATCTGATCAAGCCTATAGATTACAGCAGGGGTTTCTCCTTAGTTCAACACAACAGGTACATATATTATTGTTATATTAATTTTAATATGTCGCATCAATTGCATTTTACATACGTCCGACGCATATTGCCGTCGTCCCTGTCTGTGTGTGTGTGTGTTTCTGTGTGTGATCTACAGGCTGCAATTCTTAATCGATCATCTTGAAACTTAAAATACTTATTCCCTATACCCTAAGGATGATCCCAATGTTTTTGGTGCATGCCCGACCCCCAGGGGCAGAGCCACGCCCATTTCTTGTATTTGTTTGTTTTTGTGGTCTACAGGCAGCATTTCTTAACATATCATCTTGAAATGTTGCATACTTATTCTTTGTACCCTAAGGAAGACCCCTATTGTTTGTGGTGCATGCCCAACCCCCAGGGGCAAAGCCACACCCATTTTCTTTTTGTGTGTCGTCTACAGGCCACAATTCTTAATTGATCATCTTGAAAAATGTTCATATTTATCCTTTATATCCTAAGGATGATCCCTATTGCTTTTGGTGCATGCACGACCCTCTTTGGCAGAGCCAACCTATTTCTTTTACTTGTTTGTCATCTACAGGTCACAGTTCTTACCATATCATCTTAAAACTTTGCATACTTATTATTTCAATGCTAATGAACATCCCTAATGTTTGTGGTGAATGCCCAACCCCCAGGGGCAGAGCCACACCCATTTTGGGGGGTTTGGTGGCCGAATGGTTAGCGTGCGCTCGCATGGTTTTGAATCCCCGGTTGTACATGGCAAGGAGTAGGGTCGCTGTCCAACCTTGTGTGTTTTCTCGGGTACTCCGGTTTCCTCCCACTGCTAAAGACCCATACGCGCAAGTGAACTATTGAAATAAAATTAAAACCCATGTGTTAGTCCTGAAATGGCCTAGTTTGTGTCGAGTGGATGTTAAACTCCATTTCTCTCTCTCTTTTTGCATGTCTGTGTGTCACATGTCTGTCACTCTGTGTGTCCTTAGCTGACCTATTGTTTTTGATGCATGCCCTACCCCCTGGGACAGAGCCACGCCCAATTTTTCTGTGTGTCTGGTGTTTTGCCTACAACCCAATATTCTTAACAGATCCATTTGAAACTGAGCATACCTATTCCTTATACCCAAGTATGACCCCTATTGTTTATGGTGATTGCCCGACCCACAGGGGCAGAGCCATGCCCAGTTTCTGTGTTTATCGTTTACAGGCTGCAATTCTGAATGGGATCTGCTTGGTACTTGGCATATTTATTCCTTATAGCCTAAGGATCAGCTTGGTACATGTCACATGTGTATTCCTTATAGCCTAAGGGTGGCACCTATTGATTTTGGTGAATACCCTACACCCAGGTGCACTGTTTCCCCCAAATTTCCACTAAAGGCTGTAATTCTGAATGGATCATCTTAGAACTTTGCATATTTATTCTATATCTCGTAAGGACAAGAACTATTTATTTTGGTGCATGCTCTGACCCAATTGGGGTGGTAACACACCCACTTTTTGGTTAATATTTTTTTCCGTAAATTTGGCAAAACAAACCAAACGCCTAGCCTTTTTTGCATTCTTGTCATATTACCGCCATTTCATATTTCATTCTCTTTATTTTGAAAGTATCAGTTAAAGCAGGAATAGGACATATATTGCAGTGTTAGCAAAGCCCTTGTTCACTAAAAGTAAAAGTAAAAGATGAAATTCACACAGCTTAGACCATACCAATTGATAATTTAACATTGTAAAAGTAAGAAAGTAAGAAAAAAAAAATCAAATTTCCATCGCTGAATAACGACGTGACATGGATTGAATTGGATTTAAAACAGACAGACCTTATCAATACTGTTCACCTGCAACCTTATGATGGTGGGCTTATTACATAGTGAGCAGCATAAATTGATGAAATTTCAATTCAACATATCTTTGTAAATACTGAAGGAAATTGAACCATTTTTGAGCTGATATTCCTATTAGAAGAGACCAACTTTTCACAATTTAGTAGATTACAAGGGATCTTTTTTGTGCTAAAATGACATAGTGAGACTTAACCATTCATTTGGAATTATTTCAAGAGGTGGGCAGCTTTTTAAAGTTCTGAAATATATTGTTTATAATAGCGATTAGATCTTCAATAATATGTTGATGCTCGGGTCCTAATGATGTAGTTTACACTTTTATGTATTTTTTCAGATGGTAGATCGTCTAGTAGTACAAGTACAAGATACAATCAATGCCTTGAATTTCGGACCAAATGAGGCCTTTAAAACAGACATACAAAAAGCAACAGAAATAGTTAAAGATGCTGACAATTCTAAACAAGTAAATAGAACATTATATTATAATTCATTCTTGATTTGTTATATTTGACTGTACTAAGCTGAAAATAAAAGAATCAGATTCATGAGCATGCTCTGACATATATATTGTTTTAATTTAGCTGTTGCCAAGGTTACAAGAAATAGCTATCAAATCTCAGGATAGTGGAAATCCAGTAGAGAATTCGCTACAGAAAATAGCAGATGATTTAAGACAGGTGATGGAGAATCAAATGAAGGTAATTCGCTTTTGCACACTCCAAAATTTGCAAAATGACCATTAATCTGAACCACTGATAGTGATGTACAGCAATGACACCTATAAACTGTTCTTAAATCAGAGGTACCCAATCAGAATTATCTTAATGTTAGGCTATTAATGAAGAGACATCTAATTTATTTTCCAAATGAATATACAGAGCTTTTTATTCTGATGTATGATATTTTGTAGAAAAGTGTAGAAGATATGTTAAAGTGCACAGCCTCGCACTGTACGGCTGTCACAGCTGATAAAGTAAGTTGTTACTTATTTTTGTCTTCATTTTCAAATAAATTGACATTGATGAATCATTTTTTGTGATTTTTTTTTTTTTTTTCTTACACCAGTGATTAAATAGTTACTCTCACTATCCCCCCTCCCCCAATTTAACGTAATTATTTTAGATAATATGACATTTATTATGTGTTTGAAAAAAATTTAGTGGAAAGGTATTTTGTCTTGTGCAGAAATTTTGAATGATGACAATTTAGAGAACATCAACCTCTGTTTTCATTTTGTTTTTTTTTGTTCTTCTATACTTTTAATAGACATTCCAATCTGAACTGGAAGAAGGCTGTCATTCCAAAAGTTCAATACCCAAAGACTTCACTAAATTAATGTTAGATGGTGTTGGAAATGATATGTATAATAAACTCAGGTAAGTCAGTAGTTAATGTTTAAAGCTCCTATTTTAAATAAAATGTTTAAAGCTGTAGATTGTGAGACAATGAATCAAAGTCCTTTATGTTAAAACATTTATCATTAGATATTCTAAAGCCTGAATACAAAACCTTTTGAAAAATGGCCAGTTAAGGTCTAACTCAGTTTGTAAATATTAAAGTTTATTTTGTTAAAATTCAACTTTCAGTGAACTTAATTTAGCTGTAGCAGCCTATTTATCAGACAGTACCATCGACCAAGTCATAGAAGTTCTTTCTAACAATCATCGAACATTGGTAAGGAAATATAACATCAGTAGCAAGATCGAATTACTTTTTTTTTTGATCAACTATATTTCTCCTCTTGGCTTTATTCGGAATCTTATGTCTAAAAGTTTGTATTCAATCTGCTAATGGTAAATCCCAATTTTTTTTAACGGCAGAAGCCTGATATGATTTTAGGGTCTCTTTAATTTAACTATTTCCATCTTGATATATATACCCCCAAAATAATCTTATTACATTTGTAATTAAAGACAAATCACTTGAACTTGAGAAAGAGTGGACATTATCCTGTTAAAGAAGAAAAAGTTGATACAGAAACAGAAAAAAAGGCCTCAAGAGAATCTTTAGAAATAGAACTAGACAATAAACCTTCACCCGGGGTAAGAGTTGTATATCTTGTGATGCACAATATAGTACATGTATTATTATATATATTCCATTGTTATAATACTACAATACTGTTAAATCAAGTCAGTGTATAATAATTATTATGATTAAGAGGGCTAGTTCTTTGTAATAACAGGTTGTGTCCAAAAATATTTATGCTCATCTATATGAGAATATAAACAAAAGTTGTTATTATTACTGCACCAAGTACTACAGTTATTTCTTGGTCTACTCATGTTATCAAGTTACTTCATTGCCTGCGACACATCTCTTGGCAAAATATATTTTTCATTTATTTATGTAAACAAATACGCTTTCTTTTACAAAGAAATCATTGGCATTGTGGAGACATTTTTGTTTAAGCTACCACAAGAATGGTATTTGATTGCAAATTGTGGCTTTTTGTAGTACCTGTATATATATAAGAACTTGTTTTCAAAAAAGGTGACATTGACTTGACTTAACTGAAGAGGGAATGGCTTTATGTACTCTGTGTGTGTGTATATGACATATATCTCTCTCATTTGCATAGTCATGTATTTATTGTGTGTGAGTCTCATAATAATAAACATTAGAACTAATCGAACAAATATTGATATTTTAACTCATTAGATACCAAATTTCAGACATCACTCATCATAAATTACCAAATAACACTGATCACATATTACTCACTTGACCTAGTTTTTTTTGTCATTAATCAAATAGTAAATAGTGATGATAAGAATTCATATAGTGAGTTTTACTAACCTTTCGAAGACATCCAAGTGTTAAATTGTCCTGAACACAAATTGAAGTCTGGCAGAAAATTTACATTTAACTTAAAATGTAGATGAAGGTCATTAGAAGTGACTTGTGTATTTTGAAAATTGAAATGAATATAACAGAAACACAATATTTTTTCCATATGAAGCCCTTTTTACTTTTTGACAAATAAAGTATAGTTCAATGCAAATTATGAGCCTTTAACAACATGACATCAATTGAGTTGACTACAAGTATTTGAGGTTGTGTGAAATTTTGAGGCTGTGGTGTGAATTATTAATAGCTTATGTCTTCAAAGAGGAATTGCCAGATTTAAATAGTATAATTTAAAGAGATTTGAAATTATAAAAATGCTTAGAAAGAACATTGACAATAAATTTCAAAATTATTTTATTGGTAAAAGAATATTGAAACGAAAATCAGTATGATTAATTCATTTAAATCAAACCTGGCAAATCTTCTTGTTTTCAATTATTTGTCATTATAAATTGTGTTATTGAGTACATATCATTTCCTTGAAAAATGACCATTTAACTCAATATATCCATATTATAATAATAAATTATTTCATTTAATATTGCTTGATATGTTGATATTTGAAACTATATGCACGCAGAATTCTATTATATTATGCTTAGTGATGTATATTATTAATATAGCTATTCTTACTATCCTGCATGCTTTTTCAGCCCTTTTTTATGGACTCCCACCCACAGCCAGTAAGTATACTGCCAAATCTATTAAGCAATGTGCTATTATCGCTATAAACCGGGTATCATTTAATGTTGTGTATTTAGCCTTAATTTCTTTCACATTCATTCATTCAATCAATATGAAATCACTGTTTGAAAATTCGTAAAATCATTTAAAATCACCAAAAGTCAGCTAATTTGTGCTTGTGTCCTGTTTAAGGCTGACCATTTAGTTTTGATAATGAGTGTCCAATTTAAAAGCATTTGATTTCCTGACCACCATTCAAAAATTAATCATTACGCTTCAATACAGGTAATCAATTGAGTTGTTTATTTTTGAACATTGAACTAGAAATTAAACAACTCTAGATTGAACACGTATTATAAATTAAAGCTATACTCAAATTAGATTAATACACAACAAAATAATTTTTTTAATATAATTATTTACTGTGACATACAGTTCTGCAAATTTAACATATTGATCTGTTTATTAAATTATTTGCACTTAATGTTGTGCATGATCTATTTCTAGACAATGAAACAATGTGAAATGTATATGCAATCGTTGGTGTTCCTCTTTAAAGCTTTATAAATTAAATGACAGAAGAAAAGTATTCAAAAACAAAAGTTGTTTCTATAACCTTGTTCATTCAGTCATAATAAATAAAATGTGTTCATTGTTCTTGCTACATATATATGTATGAGATTTGTATTATTGTCATGAAGTTATGGGGTTACTTTAAAGCTCTCTCATTTTTCAGAAAAAATGATTTTGTTAGTCGGACAATATTTGAAAAAAAATATTGACTAGCTTTTTAATTTTATGTTGCTTTACCTGTGCTAGCTTTCATCTGCTATCTCTAAAAATGAGCTTTTGAAAATGATACACGTATATTATTAAATTGTGTTTATTCAGTTGGATAGTGACCAGTCCCCAAGAAACATTAACTTGTACTGTCATTCTAAAATCCTTGAAATGTGAAGAAAAATTTGGTATATTTTTTTTTTAATTTTCAACCCCCTTTTGACATTCTCTGAAATTAGGAACTTCTATCTGCCTGTTATAATCTTGGCCAATCTATTCATGTACATACAGTTGTAACTTGTACTGTCATTCTAAAATCTTTGAAATGTGAAGAAAAATTTGGTATATTTTTTTTTTAATTTTCAACCCCCTTTTGACATTCTCTGAAATGAGGAACTTCTATCTGCCTGTTATAACCTTGGCCAATCAATTCATGTACATACAGTTGTAACATTGCAAGTATTTAAATTAAGTTAATTGTATTTTCCATTGCCAGGATTCCCCTAAATTGTCTCACAAAAGAAAGAGTTTGTATGGAAGAAAACTTCGTCCTCAGTCTGTTATAGGTAAGACAATTGTTTTTCTTATTGATTTATATAAAGTTTGGATTTGAAAATGTGTGCTCGTGTAGCATGGGACATATTAATCCATTACATGTATGGTCATATTTACAGAAAGTTGTCATTGAATTACATTATTTTGCATAATATATATTAGCGTGGGACTGAGAAATTATGATGGGGTTCATAGTTTCATACACTGTATTATAGTATTAAATGGTTATGAAATATAAAATATTATCTGGATACAATATATATTTCAAGGTGAAACTGATTATTTTTTTGATGAATCAAATCCTATGATGTCAAACAAGAAAATAGAACATGGTATGTTTCCGAAATAGTAACCTCAGTGAAATACATATCATTTTCAAATTGCCAATTTGTTTTAGTTTTCTGACCTGTCTTTGTAGATTATTATCCTTGCTATTTTTTCTGTTTACGATTTAGTCATGTTCTTATTTCAGAACCTACATGTAGTTCACTATTTTGCTTCAGAAATTCTATTCTTACACTAAAACACTCAAACACATTTCAAGACGAATTATATTCTATTTCTTTTAATATAATAATTCATTGTTCAATGCGTTACATGATTTTCAGGTCCTATTATAAACATTTTTGTAAACTTGCAACTATCCAAACATTTTGATTTCCATTGCTAATATAAGATTTTGTAATCACATGATCCATAATCTTATATATATAATCATGATTGAGGGTTGATTTTGCCTATTATAGACAATAATGTTTCTAATTACCCTGACCAATATTAGTCAGGCTAGCAATATGAACAATAATAACTATATAGAACTTTGCGACTGGGTCAACATTTTGCTTATATAATAGAAATAAATAGTTTTGGCAGTCACTGTATGTCTAATCACCTGTACTGACCATTTATATCATCTAATATTATTAGTAAGTTACTATTTCTACTACTAGTTTATTTCTCGGTTGTATATGATTAACCGTTAGTTTAACACACTAACTCATACATATTTTAAGTTCACAATTTGATGTTTGTTTTTTTGCTTGGATTTGCTGTGTTTTATTACTAGATCGGGACCAAGTTCAAAAAGCGCTGAAAATGTGTGAAATTAAGACAGAAAAGGATTCAGTCGACAGTCATTCTGATATTAGGTCACAAATAGAAGAAGGTACAGGACATAGCACAGAATGTTTGTTCTTTGGATATTTGTCATGTTTGTATTTTATTTAATTTAGTGGGATTTTGTTTTTCTAACTCCTTAACATTTGATGCTTTTTGAAAGCTGAAGTGAGAATTAATTGCAGTACATTGAATATTAATTTGTTATTAATGTTAACATGGTTAATAATAATTAATATAATTCAGTTTGTTAATATGCCAAATCTCGCTTGTGATATAAACGAATTGTGATGCAATGTTTTAAAATAAAAAAATCTGAAGCTTTTGATAAAAAAAAAAGAATTTTTGTAATTATTGAAAAAAATATTTAATCACATCATCATATAAAATTCATTAAATTCCCCTGTGAATTAAATTAATTTCTATTGAATTTATGATTTTACGCTGTACAGTACTTCAATATCAAAGACCATGGCATAACTGAGCATGCAGGCATCTTGGTAGATTTGAAGCATGATACTTAGCAATTTGATTTGTCATAAATTTAAATATTTTCAAAATTGTCTTAAAACATATATTATTGTAATGACAGGCATGGGAGCCATTATGTTAGTTATGCAACATATAGTTGTTGCTAGATAAGTCTGATATTCCTGAGCTTTTAACAACAAATAAATAGGAATACTTTGACTATTTCCGTGGTCTACCTTAACATGGTTATTTTAATTACATATATCTCTAAAAACTATCAACATCTCAGTAGCCCCAGGGGTCTAAAACACTTAGCTAAATTCTTTAGAATCATATTTTTATATATTGTTGGTATTTATATAAATAATTTTTTTTATTCATTTTTTTCTTTTGTAAAGCTTATCAATGTTTTGTTTTGCATGACCACAATTTCATACACTGGTTTATCAATTGATTTTTACAGTTATTTGTTTGGTACATTACTATTCTTCTTTATGTCGTGCACAATTCTTAAAGTTTTAATAGTTATAATTTATTATATGTAATAATAACAGACTGCTGTCCTTTTTGTGTTAACCAGAAAAATCTTCCTCATACAAAATTTGAAATGAGCTATATTAAAGTAGCTAAGTCTGGAACTCCATATCATCCAAAGTCTTCTACATTGAAAACACAAATTATTTGTCAATTTAAATCAACCTTGATGTTGTGATCTTACTGACAATATTAAAGACAAAATAAACATTTTACCATTGGTACATGAAATTGTGTACCATAATGCATTTCAGTGCCATTTATAACAAGGGACTGAAAGAATGATGGTAGACATATTTCACAAACAGTGATGCCATATTCTTATCTGGAGAGCATGCACAATAAATGCTATCGATTAATTAAGACTAGAATAACCAGATGCTAAAGACTGCCATTCGATTGAGACTTCTGGCGTATTTCGTTGAACATAACTGATTTGAAATTAGAGTAAAAACAAAAACGACTGAATGTTTATATACATTCATATTACATTATTGTATGCGTTAAGACCCATTTGTGTCAACTTCGAGGCCCAAAATATATGCGATTTAGCTCTAATATTCTTATACAACTAGAGAATATAAATGCAAGACTGGCTGTTGAAGGCTAATAGTATTAGGCTCAAAATTAAAGATTAGTAGCCAAAGGAATGAATTGGATCAACATGTGTTAAGTCAGAATTCTTAGGATAAACTTTATGAAATTATTGCAAATATGTTTTGTAAATAATGTGCAATACAATCTGATTAAAATACAGATCTATATTTTGTTTCATTTATTTACACTTTCGATGGCATGAATTTTGACCTTATGACATCATTGATTAATCAATCAGCGTTGACATTTCTAGTGGTTTACCCAAAGTTTGGTGCATCACACGCCAAGAACTCGCAGTAACAGACCGTTTCATTGGCTAATCCCTCACTTCAACCAAAACATGTGATATGTAACAACTCTTCCAGATCATAGTGTTGTAAAGACAGGTGTAACAAAATTTTGAACTGTAAAAATTGAAACGAAACAGGATCTGGGTTGTTTTTTTATCAGATTGAGTGCAATACTACTGGTGATTATTGCCTTTATTTCCATTTTTATTTTGACTTAACATTTTGCATGTTATTAAAATGTTTTGGAATTAATTGCATGACTATTTATGATTGAATGTCAATATTTTCTCATTATACATTAGTACTTTGTAGTTGAGTTCCTTTTTATTAACTTATTAACATTTTGTTATATGCAGACACCAAAATTTATTTGTTCCTATATATGTTTGCTATACTGATAACAATTAGGTTATTAGAGTAATTAGCTCCATTTTTACAAAGATGTATATTTTGATAATCTGTAGGGTATTATTAGAATTGACTTGTGTTGTTCTTTATTGTCAAGTGGTTCGGTGAGTAAGACGTATACTCACTTCCTTGGAGGTCCTGTGTTCGTTCTCTGCGTTAACTGAGAAAGTTAATCTGGATTTTCCAACGTGGTTCCTCTTTGTCAGTGGTGCAGGATCGATGGCCTGGCAAAGATCAATGTAAAGTCATTCAGATGGCGTGCACATTAAGGATCCCCTGGCAGTTGGAATTTGATATAAGACTAGGCTGTATTGCGGCTGTCCAGGCAAAATTTACCTTATACTATAGCACACTGTATAGCGTATGCCCGACTTCATTAGCCCAGTCGAATGTTAAACTCCATTTCATTTGATGACTACAATCTATAAGCTTTTATTGTCTACTGAAAATGCTGAATATTGACAAGTTTTCAATATCATATTTTATCACATTATAATAATTTTTAATATAGTCTACTTGAAACATCCCCAATGTAACTGCATAGTCAAATCTCATTAGATTTTAAGGCTGTATTCTATACTCTATGATTGTACAATTAGAGGACTGTGCCATTTGTTTCTAATTCTGAATAACAGTTTTATATATATATTTACCTCTGCATGATTCCTGAAATACAAATTTTCACATCCTTATTGAATGTTGATAACAGTAACCTGTTTTTTCTAATTAAAATTCTCATTAATTTCCAATAAAATCATAAGCTTGAATTTTGTTTTGTTTAAATTGTATTTCATAGCTGATGAAACAGTCATTATTAATTAAAGTAGAATCTACACATAAGGTTTTGAGATCAGTTACTAAATGAATGAATGCCAAGTGGATTCATATTTGATACTAATTTAATTAATAATAATATTAGTAATGGATTGCAGAAGAACAATAACGTGTTTAGTATTGTTACTGATATTTTATAACATTATTTTATTCATTAAGTATGTTTTGATTTTCCAGTGGATGAACTTGATTTAAGTTTTGAGAAATTGGACAGTTTGGATGAATCTTCAGAAAGAAAAAAGAGTACAGGTACTTAGTTTATATAGATTTTCAATTTAGAAAGTAGCCCTACCAAAATGCATTTTTCCTCCGCCAATTATTATGAAAGACATTTTGAAAGAGATGGACAGAGGATTAGGAATATGGGTAGGGCTCATCCTCTCATTGTCCCAATGTTTCACATCAAATTTTAAAAAATTTGTTATAAACTGTAGCCTCTAAATCATTACGGTTTTCAGTAAACGATGCTAACTTGAGAATGGAAGATTGTCTAATGCTGAATAAAGATGGTGTTCGTCCTCTCATGAACCCAATGCTTCCAGCTAAATTTGAAATTAATCTGTTAAAAACTGTTGCCGCTACGACAGTCTTTTGATTCCTCATCACAATGTTCATCTAAATGGTAAAATAATTGTGGCCTTTACAGTATCAACGATATTACATGCTTGATTTTGGTGTAATCATGGTCAATAATCAAAAAAGTTATGGTCGAATTAGCTCCGAAATTGAACCATCGCTATTGGAGATCTGATGAAAACTGGGACCTGTAGAGTGCCCATAATCAAATATGAACAGACACACTGATGGACAGGGGTTACAGCATAACAAATGTCCACATAAAAATGGGGACCTATCAAAAAAAACTATATTGTCTTAAAATCGTCAGGCATTGACTGAAGATCAACTTATTTTTATCCATGAACATCAAAGTCAAGATGGTATCTACATTACTTTTTTGTTTTGTCTAAATTACTATCTAAAGAACAATTTTTTATTTTAATTATTTTTTTAAAATTTTTAATAAGAAAAATGTTTATTAGGCTTCAAGTACAAAGTAAGGTATTAAGTTAATATATATTTAACACAGAGCGAGACCTGTATCCTTTCTTACAAGGTCCATAAAATAGATTGACTGGTCTGGTTGCTTTAGAATTTTTTGTATTTAGTTACTTGCATGCAGACATAATCTGTACTTCTTGTCATAAAAAGTATGTATTGTAAACATGAAATTGCAAAAGTTTGATAACTTAAGCATGGTAAGTATGTTCAATGTTACCTGAATGCAAACTATGATTGTTCATTTTGTATAAACCATCATGTCAAGCAATTTTCTTTTTAATTCTATAAATATATTGTGTCATTATAGACTCCTCTTTTTCGTTGGAGAAACTTGATGGAGGCAATGAAGATTCTTCAGAAGCGAAACCATTAAAACATTTGGTTAAATCTAGACCTAAACGACAGAAAACCAGAGCACCTACAAGGCCTGTAGCACCAGGAATTACTCCTCTTGATGATGTTACTGATGATGGTATTGGTGCCTTCTATGTTCCTCCCACAATTTCTGCAGAACCTATTACTTCACCATCGAGAAAATCTTCTGATACTTCTACTAAATCTAGTGGCAATCAATTACAGAAACCTGCAGAAATACCGTAAGCATGTTAATTTTGTAATCTGTGTTTTATGTTTTTACAGACAGTATTTTACTTGCCTACAGGAAATGTCTGTGAAACAGCACCTGCCCTTAATATATGTTCAGTCTAATGTAGTGAAGAAAGTCAAAGCCGTAAAGACAAAACGAATCAGAGATACAATTTTAATTAGATGGATTAACTAATTGTAAACAGCAGCCAGCCACTCCTGATATTTATGTTAATCGAAACTATATATAGACCAAATGAAATAACAAGTACCAGTGGCTGCCAGACCGGATACGCCCACATACATTTTCGAGAGATGGATGGAGAACAAGCTAAGAAAAAGTGATTTTTCCTACAATCAAGGGCCATAATTCATGAAGTTACTTTTCGATAAATATCAAAAGGAACCAAGATCTTTGGATTATAAACATGCATTTCAAGTTTCATCGGATTAAAATTGTTACCTCTACAGGGTCAACAACCTTGTTATACTATATACCATATTTTGTCTGGCGATTTTGGTCCGATTTCCACGAAATTCAAACTCAGCCTTCATTATGGTGTAACAGTGATATAATCAGACGTTTTTTTCAATGGGGTAATAAATTTGACCTCCAGAGGGACCACAAGCTAAAATAGGGGATTTTTCGTACAATCAGGGGCCACAATTCAGGAAGTTACGATCTGATATTAGCAAATATAAAAAAGAACCAAGATCTTTGGGTTATAAATTAAACATGCATTTCAAGTTTCATCAGTTCAAAATTGTGACCTCTGTGGTGTTCACAAGCTAAAAACGTGATTTTCGTACAATCAGGGGCCATAATCCATGAAGTTACAGTCCGATACATCGCAATATTGAAAGGAACCGAGATCTTAGGGTGATAAACCTATATTTCAAGTTTCATTGAAATGGGATAAAATTTGTGACCTGTTGACTGTTCACAAACAATTGTGGATGGACTGACAGGGGCGACGACAATATACGTCCACATGAAAATGTGGGCGTATAAAAATATCATTTTGATTAGATTGATTGACTAATACTAGTACCAATAGGGAACGAGAGAGAAACAATTAAGAAAAATAAAAAAGAAATCCCCAAAACATGAGCATTGGTTATTTTTTTTATAGTCCCCCATTTTCATGTGGATGTATATTGTTATATTCCCTATCAGGATGTCTGTAAACATTTGTTTGTACTGTAGACACTCTGCAGGTCACAATTTTTATCCTGTCGATATTTGATGTCATGGATTACAGCCCCTGATTGTTTGAAAAATTGTGTGTTTAGGTTGTGAATCCTCCAGTGGTCACAATTTTTATTGATTTTGATGAAACTTGTACAAAAAATGATTTTTTAGCTTGTTCTTTGTACACTCTTGCAAAATGTGGGCATATCTTGTATGCAACTGCTTGTTTTTGGATTGTTTCCTGAAATTTAAATTTTTTGTTGTAGAAAACCTGAGAAGAAGAAAGGATGGTCACCACGTAATCTTATGAAGGATAAAGATAAGGATAAAGACAAGGAAAAAGAGAAGGATAAGGAAAAAGATAAAGGAGAAAAGAAAGGGTAAGTACAACTGACACCCATTCAGTATGACTGTTGATCGGTAACTATATATATTCAGGTGGAATTTTAAAAGCAAAAACATAACTACATGCATAGTCAAAAAGTGACCAAAGCCCTGTAAATTTAAAATGAGTGGATTTTCCATTATGTGGAAGGAATGTTCTTCCTATAGTATGTGTGAAGCATTTGATTTCTGATATTTCAGGTCCTTGTTATCTCATGGCTTATCAAACTTTTTCGGAAGAAAGAGTGGAGGAAAGGGTAAGAATCCTATAGACCCAGAAGCAAAGAAGCTTGCTGAATCACCAGCAACTATACCTGAGGAAAAAAAGACACCGGTAAAACAACAACAGCAATCAACTGTTTCATACAATAAGATTACAGAGGAAGTAGATGTAGACCAACCAGAAGTTAAAGCTCCTATAGTTAGTGCAGAATGTTTTGATGATGAGAAAACGCATACAGAAAAAGATCAAGAAAAAGAAAAAGAAGAAGGTACTGTATCACATTTGTTGTCTTGAAACCAATAATAACTCATAATTCCATCACCAATCACTGATTCGTAAAATCATTTAAAATAACACAAATTCATCTAATTTGTACTTGTGTCTAGGTTAAAGTTGGCTGATTAATTTTGATAATGAGTGTACAATTTATAAGTATTTAATTTCCTGACCACTGTTCAAAATCTCATCATTATACATCAATAATCAATTGGGTTGTTTATTTTTGAACAGTAATCAAAAAATGGTGTGTGTGTTTGAAAACTGTCTAAAATTTAAATTGTTTATGAAAACTATGCTCCAAACATATTGCTATTAGATTGACAATCAGAATTCAGACAGAAAGCAAGAACCTACCTTGTCATCTGATACTTTAAGTGCACTCTGCCAGCTGGGCCAATATTCTATTACAACCATTTAAGTTTGTCTTTCACATTTTAGAGTGTTGAGTAGTCTAAGATACTCACTAACTTTTCAGCGCCAATCTCAGTAAGACTTTGCATACTTGTGTGAAATAACCCAAGGAACATGTTTGGCGTGATTATCCAGGTCTGCCATCTATCCCGACTGGAACATCGCTGCACTTATCCACCATTTTTGAATGCATAAAATGATTTTTAAGTGCAGCCCAGTAGTGCACTGATTTTAATATTTATTGTTTACATCCAAATTTTTGTATTTTAAAACTTGTGGTCCATTTGCAGAATTTACCCAAAATCAAAAAATCTTGTTTGATTTTCAAAGGTAAATAATGAACAACAAACATTTTAGAATACTTTGAGGTGATATTTTTTTATTGTTTTTGGTGTCGAAACATCACTCATAATCTACGGTTGGGATTATCAATATCTCTTCTCTCCCTAGAACTTATAGAATTTCCAAGAAAGCTCATCATTTTTTGGCATTTCTGTTGATACCAGACAAACCACTGTCTTCATTTCTATTTCTATGGATACCAGATAAACCACAGTGGCACAGTCTATAGCCAAAATGTGAACTGTTGATTTTTGGACTTGCATTTAGCATTGTTCATGCCAAATTTGATGCAAATCCATGTAGGCATACCTGAGAAAATTAGACTTTAATGTCATGCTTTTGGGCCAAGTTTGTAACATAGTTGGTAAATAAAATTGATTTTATTATGGTCATTAATAATATGTAGTTTATTACCCCAAATAACAAAATATATCATGTCTTATGAACAAAACTTTCAGTGTTAGCCTTAAAATGTGCATTTTAGACTACTCAACCTTCTGAAGTCAATAACATACATCCTTTCATAACAAAGTTGACTAAGCAAATGACACCTGCACAGCAGACACAAATTTCAATGAATTTAATAAGGGGGATAACTCTATTTTCTCAATAGTAGTCTTGGAATTTTGCACATTTTTCCAAATGAATTTCATACTACTAAAATCAGGGGGGAATCGGCTGTCATGTCGGCTTGTACTTTCTAGAACACCTAATACCACTTCATATTTGTAAAGTTCACATAGGTGAAAAGAATAACAATGAAATTACTATGATTAGGCCTAACACTTTCACAAAAACTCCACAATTCCTTGTAGTAAATACTGTGGGGATGCTCAATTCACAGTTCCATAATTAAATTCCAAAATTGGTGTCAATTGAGTGAAAGGGAGAATTTCAGAGTACAACGCATGCATCGGCTGTTTAAAAAATATCTCAACCAATCATGACAGCTGAAACATATTTTTTACCTAGGAATAAATATGTCACGATTCTACTCACTCCACCTCAGCTGTCCGGACTGGCAGAACTGTGACAGGACTGAATTCCAAGTTACTCGATTGTAATTCTGTCGATTCAGGACGTTATGGACTGTGAATCGAGCATCCCCTGTATGTTGTTGAGATTCATTGTTATCATAGAGTTATATATAGAAACTATATAACTCTATGATTGTTATATTGAGGCTATTTTTAATAAGGGGGATAACTCTATTTGTTTTCTCAATAGTAGTCTTGGAATTTTGCACATTTTTATACGCCCACATTTTCATCGACAGGATAAAAATTGTGACCTGCAGAGTGTCTACAGCAGTGCTCACTCTGGGTTCAATTTTTTTTCCGCCAATTTTTCATTTTAATTTATTAGCCATATATTTTTTCCGCCAAAAAAAAAAAGAACGAATATCTATTCTATTATATTTTTTCAGTAATTTTTATTTACATATAATATACATATGATATTACAATTTACAAAATTCTTCACCGCCTTGCAGAAGCCCATTTTTTTAAAGTTTTTCAACATCTGGGGTAACCACACAGTGTATTTGTTTTTAATGAATATTTTTCTTTATAACAGAAATTGTGACGAAACACTTACTGATATATCAAGGATTTGAAAATTTTCACTCATCCTTAAGAGATCTACATTTGTCAAATGCACAATCATACATTATGTAAGGACTAAGAGCTAAATCTTTCTTTAGTGATGATGATTGAGGCTCGGCCTAATATCAAAAGCTAATAATCTCGGTTCAAAGGAAGCAAATTGACTCAAATTTTCAGCATATTCCATTTACGTTATCTATTTTTTTTAACTATTATGTAGTCTGTTCGTGAGTATTTTGGTGGTGAAATACAAAAAAAAAAATAAGTTTTGAAATTCTTCTATCGGACGTGGACGAAGGCTAATCAAGTTTTCGCTGACGGCCCATTATTATTAATGGCATGTGATTAGAAAATAACTGACTTTCGTTCGTTCGTTTCTGGCGTTTAATATCGACTTCCATGTAAACTTTAACAACAAACCTGGATACATTTATTAACGATGCGTGCAACAGGAGTAGGAAAAGGATCAAACAGACGTCATAGTCCAATAATCTCACACAAATCGAACGAGTATTATTCACGCTGTCCGCCATTTTGAATATATAAAAACCGTCAAAAAAGCCACCGATTCGTATTTGGAGACAAACAATTAAATCGTTTGTCTCTTGTCCTTGATTAGTTTATTATTACTCTTACTGTATATACTAATCAACGCTAATCCGAGATTGATCAAGAGACAATGGATTAGTACTTGATTGATTGATAAATGACCCAGTCTAGCGTGATAGATTGTTACGTGTGTGCACGCCGTGGAAATCTAAACTTTGTGGCAAGAAATTTATTTAGCCATGGTTAAAAAAGAATCGCCAAAAATTTCGCCAGATTGAATATTTCAACGCCAAAATTATATTTTTATCGCAATTGGCGGAAATGGCAATCGACAGCGTGAGCGCTGGTCTACAGTACAAACAAATGTTTACAGACATCCTGATAGGGAATATGACAATATACATCCACATGAAAATGGGGTACTATAAAAAAAATAACTAATGCTCATGTTTTTGGGATTTCTTTTTTATTTTTCTTAATTGTTTCTCTCTCTCTCGTTCCCTATTGGTACTAGTATTAGTCAATCAATCTAATCAAAATGACATTTTTATACGCCCACATTTTCATGTGGACGTATAGTCGTCACCCCTGTTCGGCTGTCCGTCCACAATTGTTTGTGAACAGTCAACAGGTCACAAATTTTATCCGATTTCAATGAAACTTAAAATATAGGTTTATCACCCTAAGATCTCGGTTCCTTTCGATATTGGCATGTATCTGACCATAACTTCATGGGTTATGGCCCCTGATTGTACGAAAAATCACGTTTTTTAGCTTGTGAACAGTGTAGAGGTCACAATTTTGAACCGATTTGGATGAAACTTGAAATGCATGTTTATAACCCAAAGATCTTGGTTCCTTTCGATATTTGCGCCATTATATCACCGTCCCATGGTTATGAAGGTTGAGTTCAAATTTTGTGAAAATCGGACCAAAATTGACGGGCAAAATGGCCGCCGTTTGTACGCGAATGGTGTGAAAATATATCATATCAAGGCTGTGGACCTTATAGAGGTCACAATTTTGAACCGATTTTGATGAAACTTGATATGTATGTTTATAACCCAAAGATATTTGCGCCCATCGGATCATAACTTCCTGAATTATGTCCCCTGATTGTCCGAAAAATCGCTTTTGTTAGCTTGTGGTCCCTCTGGAGGTCAAAAATTATTATCCGATTTAAAAAACCGTTTGATTATATCACGGTTTCATGGTAATGAAGAGAGAATATGAATTTCGTGAAAATCGGACCAGAGTTGACGGATAAAATGGCCGCCGTCTGTACGCAAATTGTGTAAAAATATGTTATATCAAGGTTGTGGACCCTATAGAGGTCACAATTTTGAACTGATTTTGATGCAACTTAAAATACATGTTTATAACCTAATGATCTTGGTTCCATTGCATATTTGCCCATATCGGATCGTAACTTCCTGAATTATGGCCCCTGATTGTACGAAAAATCACCCTTTTTAGCTTTTGGTTCCTCTGGAGGTCACAATTATTATCTGATTTAAAAAAACGTTTGATTATATCACAGGTACACCGTAGTTATGGGTGAGTTTGAATTATGATTTTCTGATGATTACTTAAAATGCAACAGCTCTTGTTGACTGCC
Source organism: Patella ulyssiponensis (assembly GCA_963678685.1). Lineage (NCBI taxonomy): Eukaryota > Metazoa > Mollusca > Gastropoda > Patellidae > Patella > Patella ulyssiponensis. The sequence goes on from OY783229.1 coordinate 57,741,787, forward strand.
CGGACGATTTGGCTGCTGTGTGGGCGTATGTTTCGTTGCCTGGCAACCTATTTTTCCAAATGAATTTCATGCTACTAAACTAGGCCAATATTTGTTGTGTTCTTACAATCTTTCTTTGTAGAGATTTATATTATGAGTTCAATTGTTGTTCAGTGGGGTCTAGTATTTCAAGATTTGTTTTAATGTGATTTGTGTTAGGGGAATATGTTTTATTTATAAAATTCTCTTGAAATAATAGGCCTACAGAAAGCTAAGAAACTCATTGCATTATTTAATGAATTGTGATGTTGTCATGTATTACCTCTTTGAAAATTAGGGAGTAATCTAAGAGTAAAAGCAATTTGGCTTTTGCTTAGCAGTATGTGTGTGTGTGGGGTGGGAGATCAGGTGTCCTGTCGGCTTGTACTTTCTAGAACACCTAATACCACTTCATATTTGAAAAGGTTCACATAGGTGAAAAGAATAACAATGAAATTGCTATGATTAACACTTTCACAAAATCTCCACAATTCCTTGTAAATGCTGTATGTTGTTGAGATTGTTATATTGAAGCTATTTTTAGAACGCCAGTTTTTTTTAGCAAAAAAGGTGTAGCCTTCCCTTTGAACTGTTCAGTGGTGGTTTGATTGCTCCATACTTTTAAAAAAAAAATGTGCGATTAATTAATATGTTATCTATTTATTTGGGGATTTTGGCGGGGGACATCAGCCTCACTGTTGGCTTGTTTAAATACATATATTATTAATGGTATGTTTTTATTATAGATTTAAGTGAAGAGAAAGAAACAAATGATACAGTGGGTAAAATACCAGCTAGTTCATCTCGTACTGGTATGGGTTTAGGTGGTAATATATTGCTAGAAATGAAGCAAAAACAAGAAAAACGATTTTCTCAGCAGGTCAAACCTCGGACATTGGTAAATTTTGTAACTTTTTATACGCCCAAACAATTGAGGTAGAATGTTTAAAACTTTATTTAGATGTTCATTAGGTGAATGTCTTTAGTCAAGACTCTTGACAGAGTTCAATGATTAACATTTACCGCTAAAGCTAAGCAGAGCTAAGCAATTTCATTGGTTAATGCTTTGAGGCAAGAAAACTTTGATTCTAACTGATGGAGAGAGATGAAACGTATTGTATAATTTAACTCCTGGTACTTCAAAACCTTGACGGAGTTTGAACGTGAACATTTTATGCTAAGACTAAGTATAGATAGTTAGTTTGATTGCTGGATAGTTTTGAATAAGATAAATTAATTAAAGATACATTATGGGAGATTAGCCTCACTGTTGGCTTGTTTATTAACAAAAGACAGGGCCATTGTCTAGCATTGCTGAGAATGACCGCTTTATAGCACCTGATTTTAAAGAATTAATATATCAGATTTTTTCTGTTTGTCACTTTTGCTTAAAATTTTTATTTTAAATTATTTTGTTTTTGATAACAGCCAAAGGAGAAAGACGACCATGAAGCAAATAATAATGTGATTGATAAAAATAAAGCTCAGAAAACACAAGAAAATAAAACAGTATTAAAACCTCCAAATAATGAAACAACGACAGCTGTAGATAATGTTTCACTAGAAGCATCTGATGTAACGTCTTCTAGCAAGTCAGATGACACAAAACGAGCCTTAATACCAAACGCAAATAAAGCATCAAGTGATGTTAAAAAACCTCTATGTATTCCTGTAGAACCAGTAGTTACTGAGAAAAGTCCACGAGCACCACCACGAGCCTTACAACCACCTAAGAAACGTGTCTCACCTACACAACCTGCTGATACTGAAGCAACAGTAACTCTTGATACCAAACGTAAGTCTAGATACAAAGGCTGATTTAAGGGCTCGGACAGATTTGAAACTTTTCATAAAAATATTGAATATTTGTCCCTTGACCATACATACATTTTTATATTCTGATACCCAACCGTAAACAGATTTATTAATATTGGTGTAGTAACAATAACTTGTAAAAGCAAAAGTGTAATCTAGGAAATTTGATTTTATAATGTTTATTAATTGCTAAATACTTATATTTGAATATTATGCTTTCTTTGTTTATAGCTACAGTTGTTCCTAGATCTGTTAAACCACCCCCACCAACTAAACCACGACCACCAGCGCTAGCACCTAAACCTAGAGCTAGTTTGCGTACATCTAAAGATGTTACAGACAGTAATAGTAAGTGCATCATGAATATAAGGAATAACGATTAGTGTAAATGCTCTGTAGATAGTCCTAAAACTTTCTCCAAATTCTGTATGCCACATGTTCTGTGCATAATTGGTTTGTGCTGCCCTTAGAATTGTAAATATGTACCGTAGTATTTATTGAAGCAGTTAATAAATGATACATGATAGAGGTTGTGTCAACGAAAACACGCCATTAATGTATCAGCCTAAAACTACTGTTATGTGGAAACCTTTTGTCAACTATTGGCCAGTGTTTTTGTGCAGTATATATTGAATGTGGCTATAGGTTGTTATTTCTTGAGAATCAAACAAGGTTCAAGATTGATTATTGAAATATTTATTCTGTTCCCTGTTTATTAATTGTTGTTCTTTTGATTTTAAAAAAGTAAATACAAGAATATATTGGTTTCTATATAAGGATTTCCTTTTTCTAGTTCAATCAGAAGAAGTCAAATTACGAGATAAACCAGAAAGTCAAATAGTAACAGATTCAGCAACTTTAAGATTATCTGTTCGTGAAAAGATTAAAAGATTAAGTAAAGCACCAATAGAAGAAAGTCCTCTTATTAGTAGTCCCACAAAATCTAAATCTAACTCCACTGATAGTAAACCACACTCTAGTTCAGGTAGGCACTGGTAGATTTGATTTTATTGCTAATATCAAATTTCAACAATTTCCAATAATTACTGCCACAGTTATGGCCCTTGATTACTTTGAAAAATCTTACGGTTATGCTTTTCAATGATTTCCAATAATTACTGCTACAGTTATTGCCCTTGATGACTTAAGAAATATTGTGGACTCGCTAGAGGCTAAAGTTAATATAAATTTAAACACAGTGTTTAAGATCATGAGACAAACAATCAAAAAGAAATTATAATGATTTCTGATATTACTCATAATAAGATTTATTGTGTTGTAAATGTTTTCATTACTGAGAAAAGAAAAAATATGTGATGACCCTATTGACTGCCTGGACAAATTTGCTGCCCGGCAACCTATCTTATTTTTAAAATTACAATAATTGGTCCCTTTTCCCTAATTATTTTACTTCTGTTGTCCAATTAAATGGTTCCTGAGGTTATGTATAGTATAACAGAAAACAGTCGGGTTAAAAAAAAGATGTTGAAGACTTATGAGCTGTTGCTGATTTCCCATCTGACACGATCCATTGACATGTACAAGTTTGCCCTTGTTCAGTATATACATTTAAAACTTATTCTTGGTTCGTTTGACAATTTTTCAGATGAAGGTGAACGTGTATCGAGTCCTTCATCATTAGACAGTATTGATGGTGAGAATAGTGAGACATCAAATAAAGATTGTGTAAATAGTGAAACATCCATGCAACATAAATCATCTAATTCAACTGATTCTACAGATAGTGTTAACGATACTGATAAAAATCATGACGATTCCTCACCCAAAGAAGAAAATAGTGTTCCTAAACGGTCTTCCAAAGCAGAAGATGAAATCATGGTTTGATAGATATGTATTAAAATGTTATTGTATATTATTTGACAGCATAAGCATCATTTCAGGTTACATTTGTTTGTCCGTTAGTCTTCATAATTCATTCTTCACAAAAAAAGAGAGACGTTAGCTTTGTAGATCTTCATTTAATCAAGTGAATATGACTTTGATGTGTACATATGCAAAACATATGCTTGATAACCTATATCAAGAACAGGCCTTCACTCTGTAGGAGATCGATCACAAACTTATGCTAATTTGATTTCAAGTGAGATTTAAAAAAAAAATCCCATAAATAAAAACAAAATCAAAGAGGAAACATTCACTGATTTCACTTGACCTTCATTCATTCTAAACTGTATCGGCAAGCACTAACATATCTAGGTGGATAGTAGGAAACTTGAAAACCCTAGGCTAAACAGTCTTTTATAAGATGTTACTTATTGTAATTTTGTGATTTTTTAAGTATTATATGAAGTCAATTTTGACTATAGCCTAAGTTGAGTTTTCCTGGAATTTGCCATTGTGAAGCCTACAAATAAAAACAGTTTTAAAGAATTCATTCTACATGCTTTATTATCGCTCTGAAAATCAAACCTACTTAATATTAAATGTAGCATGGGATAAAATGATGACATTGTCTTTCACTTGGTCACAGTAATATAAACAGATGCCAGATTCTTGCTTGGTTTTGGACTATATAATTATAAGCTTAATCAATTAAAAAAGGTAACAATTGCTTATATAAATGTAGGTATATGTAAATAGATTATTGTATAGTTATAGAATAATAATAACTTATTGTAAATAGTACAGTAGATGTGTACATCTAGTTAAAGAACAAGTTTTAAATGAAGAAAAAAGCTCTAGGAATTGGTCAGTTGATGCTTGTGATAAAGAAATATATGGAACAGTAACATGTTTTATGTGTTAAGAAAACAATTCCATTTTCGATGGAGCTGTGATTAAAATGGAATGGTTTCAGCTAGTTATAAACAAATCTATATTAAATATTCAATTGGAATATGGATCAAAATTGCATGTTTTAATTATGTCAAAAAACTGTTTGACAGTAACTTCTGATAAATTAATTAAACCAAAGTATCTAGACTGTCAAAGCATAATTACTGATTGTTTGTTAGTAGATAATTTGAATGTAAATAAAACATATATTATGCACTCACCATTTTAATATATTGAGTTTACAATGCCTTATAATTAATATATTATGTAGTAATTATATTTTCTTTAAAATTATTCCTTTTTTATATGAATCAAAAATGATTTTTGTTAAATTCTTTTGATACAACTATCATGGAGTCACAGGCCTTTACTCACATTTTACTATGTATAAATATATATACATAGTTGATATTTATGTTTTTTCTGATTAGAAAAATTGTAAGCTGGCCTTACAAATAAATATATCATTCTGTACAATCATGATAGGGTTTTAAATAGCCATAGAATAGAAGAGGAATTACCAAACATCTAAATATTTCCTTTTCTATTGGAAGAAAAATAAATAAATTATTAGTAAATTTTGGAAAATTCTTCCTAATACTAAATTATGAACTTCATATGTGAATGATACAAAATATACTAATGTAAAAGGGCACAAATTCACATATTATTATTATAAATCATACCAATATCTTTTCAGTAAAATCAAATTAATATATTATATATTTTTTATTTGTTTAATAACTACCAAAATGAAAGGAGAAGTCCCAGTTTTGACAGGGTAACTGGAAAGGTAAGCAAATCGAACATCAAAATTTGACAAAATACCTGATTTACCTTGTCAGAAAGTTTTAGCTAAAAGAAATGTGACTTAAGTATTATTTGTAAACTTTGACTGAAGGTAATTAATATACAGCAATAAGCTGCAGATTGTCTTAAGACTCATCTTCCATTGGAGGTTGGTATGTTATAGCTAACATCACAGAACTTCAGATAATTGATTGTGACTAGAATAAAGAATACTAAGGCACACCCACACACAATTATCCAGTTACATTTACTGAAATAATAATATATCTGGGATTTCTCCTTTATCGAAACTAATCAGTTTTTGTATGAGAATGTTTTGTGTTGTATATTGTTCATTTCTCTTTAAAAATATAAAAGGTATTCTAATATATCAAAGCTCAATTTTGCTTCTTTTTTTCCTTTCTTTCATTTTACACCCATCCATTTTTATACAACCACATTTCCATGTGGGTGTATATTACTGTCACCCTCGCCTGTCCTTCAGTCGTCATCTGATTGTTTTGAAATGGATATATGTTGTTTACATTAATGAGATGAAGAAGCCTATTTAATTTCAATAATATCGCAAGAGTTATGTGAACCCTCAAATGACAAAAATTATAATCTGATATGTATGAAATGGTCTTGTAAATACCCCTATTACCTACAAAGAATAAATATGCCACAACCCTTGTCATCTACTTGGATGACTTAGCTGCTGTTGGCGTATATATTTATTTGCCTGGCAACCTATCTTTAATAACCTTCTTTGTATTTGCAAGAATATTGTAGATGATGAAACTGACTGAATTTGTATTTCTCGTAGTCCAAACATCATTAAAGATGAGCTTCACTTCATAAAAATCTTCAGGAATCTCATACCTCATGTCTTACCTATAATACATACCAGTCTTCCTATGTTTTATGTCTATAAGTTTCAATCAATGATAGTAATTAACATAGCCCATGTACATTTTCTTTGTGCACAGATGCATTCGGATCAATCATCTATTAATGTATTTCTACAGATTAGATGTTAAGCAAGCAATCCTAAGGTTTCTATTACTTTGAATAACAGACACAGAGCTTCAAATTGCTGCACTAGACTAAGGTTAAAGGTTCTGAGGGTCTGTTAAACTGAATTACAGTTTTATTCCTTATAAAATATTTCTGGAACTGCTCCACTGCTTTAAAATCACAGTTGTTTGCTACCAGTTTGGACCATTTTGAGTATGAGAGTAAATGTATACTAGAATGATTCATATCCAGATCGGTTTGGTAAACATTGATTTTTGTCGTAGTTTTTATATATTTTTAAATCTATATGCTATGGTAAAATTTATGCTTTGCTACTTTCTATAAACTAGGACTACAATATTCCATATGTTAAGTATATTTTATATGCCAATAGTTAGTTATAAATTGTTTACTACCAAAATGAATCAATCCTGATATTGTTGATTAAAAATTAAGTGTTTACAAAGTGCAAGTACCTAGTAATCATGTCCACTTGGATTGGCCTCTTATAACATTTAATGTATAATCAACAAAATTTGTATTCTCTCATATTGAATTAATTCATGGATTGGAAAGTAAAGTCTATATGAGAGGTGAAATAAAAATCTTTTTTGAGTCTGTGATAAGAAGAAAAAGTGAAGTATGTATTTGTATTTAAGTTTATTACTTTTATTATATAAAATAAATAATATAATATACATATACATTATTTTTAAGAGGTAATCTTTCATAAATTCATGTGCACTGTCTTTTCTAATTGTGCTAATAGAAATTCTGAAATGTTTATCAAAACAAATGGGTGCTATTACTGCTATATTCTGGTTGCTCTTTTGTGCATCTTATGTGTATTGCTTGTCAACTGTATAGTCAACTAAACTAAAATTAGGTGAAAATTGTGGAACCATTTCCTGAAATCAAAGTAGAGTTTGAGGTTAGTTGCATCAAGGTGTATGACTTTGAATTGCAGTACAAAAGATCCACCTGTTGTAACTAATTTTAAGGACTAATTCTGTATTCAGGAGAAATTCCCATATTATTTGATTAAAGACTTTGTGTTGACTTTCTTTTTACCTTGTGTATGTATTGAATATGATATATGCAGCTTTATTTGCACTCTATTATATATAAGCAGTTCATTTCTACATTTTGTTAATGATGATTTTAATAGTCAACTTGTCTTATTATTGACCATTATAATTTATTACTTCAACTTATTATATCAATATATACACTTTAGATACTAATAAAACATTTTTACCATTAAAATATTATCATTATGTATTTGTGCTGGGGTTTTTTTTTTGGAAGAGACACAGGCATTCTCTGTTAGTCTAAAAGGACAATGTTGGTGTCAGCCATTATCTCATGTGATAAAACTTGAAACTGGTTAAAAATGTTCCAAATATAATTTTAACGCATAAATCATTTCTACAATAGATCCGTAATAACGATTTGAAGAAACAGAACTGATGAAAGCAAAAGGAAAATACGAGTTATCCTTCTTTATAACTGACTTAATTGACTGTCACTAGATAAGCGAAAATGAGAAAAACCTAGAAAAAGCCTATGGATTACCATGTTAATATTAAGTATAGATATTAAGTATAGAATAAATAAAAACAAGGGAATGTATGGGCTATTTCTATTTTTCTTGTTTTCTCTTATCTAATCACAGTCAATTGTTGTTTTTTTTAGAATTGTCAGATACCCTCTCACAGTCTCATATAACATCTTTTGGTGTCCGAAGAAATTATCAGTGGGCAGAAATCCCCCCATGTGAGTGTTATCGCTTGTTACCTTAGTCAGTTATATAGACTGATAACTTGTGTTTTTCTTTTGCTTTCGTCACTTCCGTTTAATCAAACCTTCAAATCGTAAAAATGATCTGTGTTAAATTATATTTGGAATGTGTTTAACCAGTTCTAGCACTGTCATAATGACTGACACCAATATTGTCTTTGAATTCGATGAGCTAAGGCCATCTCATGTCTTATAACTACTTCCATTACCAACTAAAGGATACCTGTTTTATTGCCTGCCAGCATATATTTATAAAGCTTAAAGAAATAAAATCTCCTTATCAAACATGGTCAATATATCAAAACTATAGGCCATTGATATGTTGTTATCTTATGGTAAAAAGGCAGACTTTTGCTATCCAATATTAAAGACAAAATGAACATTTTTAAATTGGCACACAAATCGTGTGCCAGAATGCTTTCGAGGACCATTTTTTATGAAGCGACTTGATGAACAAGTCTGCCATATCCCACATGGGAGAATACTATCACTGTAGACTGGAATAACCAGACACCAAAGACTGCCATTCATTTTAAATTCTCTTCAAGTATTTCAAAAAACAGAAACCATTGAATGTAAATCAGTTTTATATACATGTATATTCATATTTATTAATCCTTTTCAGTTTTATTAAATGAAAGCAAAATATATACATGTACTTCTTAAAATATATTGGTCAACTAACTTAGTGTCTGTTCTCAAACGGAGGTAATTGATGACAGACCGCCAAAGTTTACTATGGTGATCATTACTGATGACTGGTGTGATAGGCTAACAGAAAACTCTTAAAAGTGTCAGTACTCATATAACATGATTCCTCACCAGAGATTTAATGCAATATTTGATTGAATGGATGGGGAGTATTCTTCCTGCATTGTTTCACACTGATCAGCAGCGAATATTTGCTAGGGGGCGAGAAATCTTTCATAATTCTCTGTGAAACAGATTGGCATTGTATATCTATCTGTTTATGTATGGGAGTCATGGATTTGTATGTTTACAAACATTATAGTATGGGACCTTTAAATTAAATAAAATTGTAGGGAAATTATAAAATGATGGAATAAATGGTGTAACAAACAGATGGAACATCAATATTTATTTAATAAAATTGTACATACATGTACTGCATTATTTGAATACAAACATTGAAATAAAATGAAATTGCTTCCATGGATAATCGAATAATCTCTCATTCGACATTTATTTTATTACCCACCACTTAATGCTGCAAATCAAGACATGGTGCGTACAATATCTACCAAATTAATAATTCCAAGTTTGATATGTTATTCTCTAAGAACTGAACCCCCTTTCGTCTATAAAATAAGGACCCACGATTAAAAAAAATTAAATTTATTTGAAATTTCAAATAATAATGTAATGATAACCCAATGCGTTTGGCCTATAACTTTGTTCAAAGAATATTAAAACGTTTGCATTCTTTTAGGCGAGCCTGTTGTTAAACCCTTGTAACAGATCAGGCGCAAATCCTTTCCCTGTATTCCAAATCAAAGGAATATTTGAACAGCTCAGGATGTACCATGCCTCTTGTCATTGAAAGATAAGTGCAGCGCTGAATTATGGAAAAATATTGAATAGCTATGCAGACACCAGTGGCGTGAGAAATACAGGTATTTTGACATTGGCCCATTGTTACACCCATAGTGTCATCGAGGGTTGCTACTGTTCCGTCTATATAACCATTAACCACATTTGAGTAAGCACTTCCAAGTACACATTCATCTGGGAAGATAAAAAAATCAATGTATTATATTTATATTTTTAAAGTTACACCTTCATATTTTATAAAGTATTAAAATAAAGCCTTAAAATAGATGGTATCTATAAACAGTCCTACCTCGTTAAAGAATAATCCTATTGCCAGTTGAGAAATTGGCAAAAATATCATTTTCAACTTCAAATTCAAACGTCTGGAGATAGCTATTGAATGGGGAAATAGATAAACAAGGGAGGTAATTGTGTTATTTTTTCCGGTTTGAGTGACTTTTAAGTGTGGGAAATAATGTCTATGATCGTATAATAGTGAGTTGACAACCTGTTGAACAAAAGACATACAAATAATTATATTTCGGCTTTCTTAGAAAATATGAAATTCTCGCGTTAATACAGTGGAACTTTTTTATTTTTAGGAACGAAAACACAAATGACAATAGGTTAACTGAGCCTTGGGATTTGATTCTTGACGCCCAATTGCACTAGCAGAGCAATATTTACTAAACATTTGTCAGTGTCACTGGTATTGTGATTTTTGATGGTCCAGAGGAATATACCCAAATATTTGCTCTTTCGGAATTGTTCCAACTTAGCAGTACCAACTGTCCATTTTCCGCGCTTTTTAAGGACTGCACGAAAACCAACATTACCTCTGCATTTAGGAGAACACCGGTCTTGTGAAACACAAGCAACTGAATTCTGGTACAGGTTCATCTCCTGAAATTAAACGAATATTACTATAACCATAGCTACAAATCTTTAATTTCCTGGTGTATTTTCTATTTTTATTATTTGTTAGCTTTGTTAAGGTTTTTTTTTGTGTGTGTGTGGGAGGGGGGGGGGGTATTGTAATATTATTTATGTCTACTGTTTTACTCTCAACAAATTCCTAGACTAACGTCGCCATTTTACGACTAAAATATATAATATACCTGGTCCAACGGGCTACCAAGTCAAATCGGTACACTGGGTTCTAACACGATTGCTGTCAGAGATAGACTTTCAGAATTTTTTCAAGCTTTCAAGCCCAGCTCTTAATTTCTGTGATTTGAAAAGGAAAGTTTAATATGAATACGATATGATAATTATCAAAGGGCCGAATTAGGAATATTCATGCGGACGGGCAGAGTCCGGATACCATACATGGGGTAAATATATTTTGCATGGTATGCGGGGGAAACCTGTGAAGATCTTCCCGGCCGTTTCGTATATCTATTAATGTCCTCCCACCCTGACGGCCGCAAAGGCGTTTTACAGCTATGAGTAAAGTAGTCCACTATTTTTGTGGCTTTGGAACCAAAATCTCATTCTGTGCAGCCCACCTGAATTCCAGATTAGAGAGAAGGGGCGGGGAGGGGAGGAAATTGAAACGGTCGCAAGAAATCCTGTTTCAATTTTTGGGATCGGAGCCGAAACGCGCCTTCGGGAATGTGAGGGGGCCGGGTCCGGGGGCATGCCCGAAAGATAATTCATGAAAATTCGAATGCTGCAGTCGCGTTTTCCTGCTAAAATGGGCCACAGAGAATTACGACAATCGTCTTCTAATATCTCACAGATGACTGTCTTCAACACGTGCAATAACATCACGCGGCGTCAATCATTGACCCAATCGCGCGTGCATTGTTTTCATAAGACGTAACAGCTTCGGACATAAGGATACGGATGCCTTTTACTCATCTCATTTTAATACCCATTTACACTAAATAGGAAATATTTTATAACTACAAATACTTTAAACGTCTTTATTTATTTTTCTAATACACAAAAAAAAAGTTTTAGAATTTAATTTGTCGGACGAAAAAAGTTAATACTGGGAACTCAATATGTCGCATCGATGTCATCCTTATCGGTGACTGTAGCGGCTAGCGAATATTCATTGCTGATCACAATCTGATCAGTGTGATTGGCCACATGAACTAAAATCAACCGGTAAATCACATGACATTCGAAATTTCACTGATGATATCCGAAAAACATGTCGGGCACAGAGCTTGGTGACTATTCAATAGAATAGCTCTAGACAGTGCAACTTGTTACATTCATTTTAAATGCTTTATCCATATATCATTTTTAAAAAAATTCGATTCCAGAAAAGATTATGACAAAAATAATGATCGATGCCCGAAAACTGTCGCACAATATAGCGTGGCTTCAGACTAAAAACGTTGTGGGAATTCGGGCACTTTAGTTAGTTTGCAAAATGTTTTATTTTTTCTGAAAGAAATATTAATAATATATAATTATTAAATAAATTGTTGGGTTTTTTTATAACTGTAATCGTCTTCCCGAAAATTATGATTCCTCCTACGCCGATGGAGTTTAAAAGGGAAGTAATTCCATGAACTATCTTAATTGTTTTGTTTATTTGTATTCTAATTTGATGACGATCACAATTAACAAACACATTCAGTTTAATTGTCTGATTTATAAATTAATTGAGATCCCTAAATGATTGACCAATACCCAATGTTATTGTTATGAACTTTCAGCACAGCATGACCATGAGCACGCATCTTCTTCTTTCGGTCAGATTTGAAATCCAAACATTCCCCCACCCCCATCTTGCCTTTCAAATTCCAAAGTCATATGTTTTTATTGTATTGTAAACAAAGTAAACATTTCTCCTAAAACGGCAATTCAGATTTAGGGATTGTTAAATATGAACAAGGTAACAAGAGAAACAAAAGTACTTATACCTTTAGCGACTGTAACGGAAAAAATAAACAATAGAACCCATAGGCGTACGGGCTCGATGACAATTAGGGGGTGGGAAGAACTCGAAATGCACGAAAAAATTTCTGGTTTACAAACATCGACGCCGGTCTTTCTCGAGAGGCGAAGGAGCGGAGCTTACCATGTAAGGACCCCCCCCCCCCCCAAAGAATATTTGGCATATATATGACGGTTGCAAACACGTTTTCCTGCTATTTCAGCCCGTGAACAAAGCCAATCAATCTTTTACAGTCCACGAAGACGGGTCCGTTGGGAAAAAATTTTGAAAATGTAACTGCCGCAAACGCGTTTTCCGGCTATATATGCCAGTTTGTGAATACAGCAACTTCAATTTAGTCCAGTATAGCCTACCTGACTGACCAGAATTCCAAACAACCAATCAATCGTCGCGGGGTATGGGGGCCTCACCCTCCCGGAGAAAATTTTGAAAATTTAACCACCGCAAATGCGTTTTATGCTATTCTTGCCCGCGTAAGCAACTCCAAAAGTAACCAATGGTTTTGTAAGCGAAATCCCACTCTGAATTCCAAAAATCCAACCAGCCTGTTGTAGCTGCATTCACAAATAATTATCGATGCCCGAAAAATTCGCGTAAAGTAAACTTGCTCCAGACAAAATGTTTTAATCTATAGTCATCTCAGTACAAATTCATGGTATTCAATTAAAAGAAAGGTAAAATTAGTGCTTTTTACTGCTTTTCCAGCCCGTAAAATTAGTGCTTTTTTAGTTTGCCAAGTAGATGAAAAGTCAGTTTTCCCGACAGTTAGGGGGGGGGGGGGAGCTGCTGCCCCCCTGACTCGTACGCCTAGGAACAACAAAGATATTTCATTAAGATAACAGATTGTTGTGTAAATGCAAAAAGCAAGTCATACATTAACTAACGAAACTAACAGTCATTTTGTGCAGAACTGTGCATGTAATAAAAGAATGGTATTGTGTCTGCCTAGAGTAATCAAGTTCATTATACATTTTGTGACATTTCAAATTTTTAGACGCAATAATGGGTTGCTTAATGAGGCATTAATAACCATAGAAATATTATACACAACATTTTTTAAAAATTAATGTGATATTAATGGCTTGTTTTTACTTTAATCTGTAATTAATTGGCAAGAATTTTAGAGCAGCTAGAATCCATTATGCGTTATTATAATGTATCGTTAGATCTTGTAATCACGCAAATTTTACGACGTTCGTTTCGTTAATCAATCGTTGTTGATAATTTCAGTGATTATTCAAACCACATTAACGGTGGTAATCAAATAATAATTTATTTTTTAAATTGCTCTCAAGAATCAGTGATTAATTATCATTTTATTGATTAATAATTAATATTCTCTCACCAACATCAAATAACAAAACTGTACTATGACTACATGTACGCAGAAGCACTTTCTGAGATTAGAAAGAAAACTCCTTACTACTGCTTAACTTGTCAACGATCTTATCACTGGTGTAAGTGGACGTAAAGCTCCAGAAACGACGGCTACTACTTGAATTTTTTTATATACTACAATAACAAAGTGTATAAGCCGCCATATTGTTTTGACTCGTTGAAGACATTTCGTCTGCCATCATCTCACAAAACGTACTAGTTCTGACACTTCCCGTGTTTTTATGGGTACATTTGAGTCTGTGGACCGTTTTCATGTGCCTTTAATGACCAAAATCTGAGCGACATACTGACCCCTATATTTCAGAGAGCATTCAGGTGAGACCTATATGGGCCAATAAAGGTCCATGTAAACAGTCCACAGACATAAATGTGCTTTGGGGGGATTCTTTGGGGACACATCTATAATTTTTACGAACTATTAGGTCCAAACTGAGTAATTGTTATTTCGCTCAGAATTAATTAGCTACTTACGGCATTTTCTCACAACGCACAACGCTGATAATGATTCACTACCAGAAATGTAACAAGTGAACCTTAAAGGACAATATTGGTGTCAGTCATTATCACATCTGTGAAAGAAGTGGTTAAACACATTCCAAATATATATTTTAACACAAAGATCATTGCTGCACTAGATGAGTAATAACGGTTTCATGAATCGGAAGTGACGAACGCCAAAGGAAAACACGAGTAATCCCACTATATAACTGACTGAAGTGACGAGTGATACATATGGGCGAATTTCTGCACACTAATAATTCCTTCGAAGAACAAAAGTTGTTACATGGGACTGCAAGAGGATATCTGACAATTCATAAAAAAATTGACTGCCACTAGATAAGAGAACACGATAGAAAAACAGATTAAAAGTCCGTACATTACCATGTTTTTATAAGGTAGGGGAGACCGGGGCACATTGAACCACCATGGATATATTCTTTATAAATAATACTAGACAACCCAAGACTATAGACATGAGTGAGATTACTTCTTAGACCCATTTCTCCGTCAATAAGCAGTAGCCATATGCTGTCAATTATTTTTTTAAGCAATGATTTAAGAGTGCTTAAAAGTGTTTAACCAGTTCTATCACATATGTGATGACTGACACCAATATTGTCCTTTAACGACTTGAATTTTCAAAATGGCTTCCAATGTGAATAATGTACCTAATCTGTGGACCCTCTAGAGATCACAATATTTCTCCGATTTAGTTGAAAACTAAAATAATATTTTGTTGCCTGAAAGTCGACGATCTAGAAATCGGCATTGGTTAATATAGTATAGTATTTTGTGCAAATTTTGATACTTGTTTCCACATTTCTCTATTTTTATGTTATAACTGCTTCAGGACATGCAGCTTTGTTCCATTCGATCGTTCGATAAACCACAGTTTACCTCCTATTCCAGTTAAAGATCAATTGATTTTTTTGTTTTGAACATGGAAACAATCCAGCGAACACGCTATAACTACAAGGCTGTTAAATTCTGGGCATTGTCACCATAGAAATTCAAAATAACCGCGTGTGTTTCATTCCGTCTTATTGTGTTAAGATGTCAAGCCTTGTTTTCTTTACTTTCCTCTGGGCACTCCGGTTTCCTCCCACTGCTAAAGACTCCTA
This sequence comes from Patella ulyssiponensis, assembly GCA_963678685.1. Taxonomy (NCBI): domain Eukaryota; kingdom Metazoa; phylum Mollusca; class Gastropoda; family Patellidae; genus Patella; species Patella ulyssiponensis. The sequence goes on from OY783229.1 coordinate 57,757,510, forward strand.
CGCGCAAGCGAATTATTAAAATAAAATTAAACCATGTTAGTCCCGAAATGACCTAGTTTGTGTCGAGTGGAGGTTAAACCCCATCTCTCTCTCTCTCTCTCTACCTCTCTCTCTCTCTCTCTCTCTCTCTCTCTCTCTCTCTCCCTCTCTCTCTCTCTCTCTCTCTCTCTGTCTCTCTCTCTCTCTCTCTCTGTGTGTTTTCTTTACTTTATGTTAGAGTTTATGCCTTTTTTGACTGCGATGGAGATGCTTGTGATGAAATCTCTTGTATTTGCGTGGGTTTTCGGAAGGGTCATCCGGTTTCCTTCAACTGGCAAGGACCCCTACGCGCAAGCGAATTACTGAAATAACATTGAACCGTGTCATATGCGGGCAAGCTGACTTTTCGGGCATACGGGTAAAGTCAAAAAAAAAAAAATTATTTCATCTACTTGGCAAAATGAATTGCCCGCATTTCTAATAAGACATCAATAAAACGCGTTTGCGGCCGTCAAATATTCCAAAATTCCTTGGGGGTCTAAACAAGGTCAGCTCCGCTTCTTCACCGCTCGAAGAAAACCGGCGCCGCTGTCTGTAAACCTGAAGTTTTTGCGGGCATTTCTAGTTTTGCTTCCCTAACTGTCATCGAGCACTAATAAAACATCAATTTGTCCCGTCTTTGTGGACTGTAAACGATTGCTTGAAATTCGAGTCAGACACCTTAATTGGGCTATATTAGACCACTTTGAAGTTGCTTTGTTCACGGGCTTAAATGGAAGGAAAACGTATTTGCAGCTGTCAAATATTCCAAAATTTTATTTGGGGGAATGGTGGTCCATACATGGCAAGCTCCGCTCCATCGCCTCTCAAGTTTGTAAACCCGAATTTTGAGGGGGCATTTCGGGTTCTGCACCCCTAACTGTCATCGAGCCCATAGGCCTATAAACCGTATATTAGTCCCGAAATGACCTGGTTTGTGTCGAGTGAACTTTAAACCCAATTTCTCCCTCACTTATGAAATACTTACAACGAGCAGACAATATTTTTTTAAAAATTGGGAAATATTTGTAGAAAACTAAAACAAATACCCTCTATGCAACGCATGTATACTTACATCGGGAGAACGATTAAAATCCACATCCATATATTTAAATCCCGAATCTGGTTTGAGTACATATGTATTAGCTTTACAGTAGAATGTGTCCAATAGTTGACATGTTTTATTTTTATGGTAATTAATAGATAAACATCTTAGATCAGTAGCACATAGTTTTACACACATTATAGAAGAGGTCAGTTTTTCTTCTATTGGTACAACATCCAGATAGTGATCAGTAGACGTAACAGCTCGCGCGTTAACGTATCGGATATTAGCTGACACATCCGTGGATGTAGCTACTAATAATAACACTGCAATAAACGGAATTAAAATGTTCATCTTTACAAGTTTATAACTCAAAATCTTTCAAGAATACTTCTAGCTAAAACTCCTCTGTTAACTCTCTCGCATCGACAGTGTGCTGACAATAAATAAGACCCCAAACGGGATTCCTCCTTATAAAAAAGTTATGACATTGTTTACGATGGTCCCATTCATATACTTTAAATGAGCTGTAAAATTGTTAAACATCAAATGGCCATTTTACGTTGTAATGAACCAGTGGAAATCGGGTTGAAATATGAACAATATTTATTAGTCAACCACGATATCGTTATTATACGCACTGATAGCTTTAATGAATTTATGGCATCAAAATCACACTATGCACTCAACGTAATCGATATAGAAATTGATTTTTGGTAGCCCTTAGAATCGGGGAAAAATCACAACACTTAGTCGTGGATGTCTTAGAATATTCTATTCAAATTAAATTAACCTTTCATTACCGTTATTGATGTGTCCATCATTGTTCACCCATAAAGATGTCTAAATTGCGAGTAGTAAGATTTCGATCTGATGTAACCGGAACTATTTTGTTCTGACTTTACGGTAAATTAGTCTAGAATATGTGTATAAGGATTTAATAGTTTTAAAATGTCTTAGAGATAATAAATGAGCAGCCATAGAGGAGCTCATCAAAAGAGTTAACTTTTATTGTTCCCTTTTGAGAGCCGACAGTTTTGTTCCTAAATTATATTCAGTATCTTATTGCACTTTATAGACCATCATAATATGTGATTTAAGAGTACTGATATACATGTATTAAATATTCTGACCGCCATTTTACGGTATACTAAAAATATATCAGAACTAGAAATACGATGGAGCTATAAAAAAAATAAATACTTTTGAACGGAAGCGAGGCACACGGTAAAATTTTACAATATTTTTTTTATTGTAACTAATTTATATGAAACCCTTATCATCCGCAGTCTTCGATTGCAAACATGACTTATTGGTCAATTTAAATTAATATTGATGTTATTTTACCGTGAAAAGATGAGCTTCTGATATCCAGTATTTAAGACAAAATGAAAATTCTGTACAGTGAAACAGAATCGGTTGAATGTAAATCAGTTTATATACATTCTTATTACATTTCTAGTTTCAAAAGAATATACATTTAGCCCCTTTTGATCATTCTTGGCCCTGCCCTTCCCATCTATTTAGCATGCATATCTTTGGACCTGGACGGTTAAACTCCACGTACGATAACCCCCACCCCCCACCCCCCGGTGGAAGTGGACGTGGAACTCCAGACTCCAGAAACGAACGAACGAACAGCCATAGTTGTCGGGAGGATGGAATCCCGACGTGGATCTAGAAGAACCTTCGAGGCGAAAAACAGGGTTTACCCTTGAACATATATTGCTGTACACGGAAAAGAACCTCTGGCAAACTAAGTTAGTAAGACCACAGCGGCGCTTGAATCACAACATTGTTTTGGTTAATTAAGTTATTTGGTGTTATTGCTAAAATATGTTTGACGACTGAAAGGAGTTGCTCCTCCACGTCTTAAACATAGGCCTACATTATACAAAAGCTAAATCTGTCTATTGCAGGTATTTCTTTAAAATAGCATTATGCAAGAGCAAAATCTGCTTATTACAGGTCTTTCTTTAGGCCTGAAATGTTATCTAAATAATCAATTAGACATTAATTAACATATCCAGGCCATAATAAACTCTTAAAGTCAAGGTTAGCCTTCGATGTTGGCGGATTAAAATCATATATGCCGCTTAATGGCCGTTGATAATTAAATCAATCAAGTGGATAATCGAGACTATGCTGTTTATATTAATGATTTGAGTAATGATGACCGAGGCTATGTGAATATTTCAAACGCTTTTTTCTCGGCTAATAGTGGATTAATTTGACTGAAATTTTCAGCAAATTACCTTTACACTATCTAGTTTTTAACTATTATAGTGACAACTGACCTCACAGGGTCAAAAGGCGCTCGTATGATCTCTGACGTGAACTCCCACTATAACTTGCAAGATCTTCATGTAGTAGAGGCCATTTAAAGTTTAAAAAAACGAAACGAAATATAGATCTGTATTTTAATCAGATTGTATGTGATACACAATCACTTTTTGTTCCAGGCGATACTTCGACTCGAAAATTACTTGCCATTACTTGAATTCTTAATTAAACTGGCTTAAACTGTGTGAAATACCTTGAACGGTCACCACATTGCTTTCTAACTAGTGAGCACAAGGTTTAAATCAAGCTATTTAGCTTTTCTCCCTTGAAAAATCGTGGTTTGTTGACATCTAGATACTGAAAACAGTCATGTTTGGTCTACTAGTTATCTGGAAGAGCCTAATCGGAAAAAGGATGCTAGGGTGGCTTTAAGTCGTCTCAAAAGGTTACTTACTTGATCCCAGACCACGGTTGTTTGTCTTACTGACTTGAATATTTAATTGCTCTCCGTCCGAAAGTTGTACCGTTTTAATATTGATATATACTATACATGCAAAGATTAACATGAACAGACACGTGCTGTAAATTTGGAAGGGGGTGATAGGACATACCCAATAATAAGTAGGTTTACATTATCCGTTGGTTATGGCAGTTTGCATTATTCAGTGGCTTGAAATTTATCTTGAGATTTGTTAGAAATTTTAAACTTGAGCTAAGACTGGAATGGTGATTAACTAATTTTCTACGTAACGTAATTCTTAATGAAATCTTCAGTCAAATTACATAATTCTGGGCGAAGTTATAACTGTTGAAAGTTTTGATAAGAAAAGCGCTGTCTCGATTTCCAATGCTACCATTTTTACGATATTAAACAAAGTCTCGATTATCTATTTTTAAATTTAATTATCAAATGGTGATGGCGTTTCACCCTATAAAAATCACGACCATCCGATGATCTAGACAGTTTATTTTGTACTGGCCATGTGATTGACTAATAATTTAAATAACATTTGGCGTCAAAAAGAAGACTTGCGCATGGGCAAATGTAGCTGTTAACCAAATGCAACTTTAAAAGAAATTCAGTTACATACTAGCCATTTGGCCTACGGTGTAAATTACGGGCGGTCTCTAACTGATCAGGTCAAATTTACTTAACTTTGGTAAAGGGTTTTCACTGTCCTTTATTTGCTATCTGGTTTTGTAGAGCCCCGTACATAGCATTTACGTGTATATTTTGAAAGAAGACCATCTGTTTTTTAAAACTTTTAATTCGTTTATTATTCATTGTATTCTGTTTCTCAAAAAACTACTGCATATAATTACTTGACACATTCCTTGACATATCGCGTATTTTTTATCTTGAAATTGTGCATAACAATATTTAATTATTCAATTGGGACTATATTTTACTAATATTCGGGTTTTTTTTCTTCTTTTCTACTACAACATCATAAACAAATCTTTTGTGCCTAAATCTAAAGATCTATTGTAAAAGAAATACCGGTATGAGAAACTATTGTAAATCAAAACAATAATAAGATATCTTACAAAAAATATTTACACTTTATCCCAAAGGTTACCATTCCGTCTACTGCTGAAAATAAGTGTTCTGTGTGGAACATTTTGGTAGCAATGCAATACATGTACTATGAATATCAATGATGTAATGAACAGTGGGCAAAGCCCAGCTTAGGCATGGGCTTGAGGGGCCCAGGGCCCCGCGGTTTAGGGGGCCCCGCGGTTCATGGAAACTAGATAATCGATCTAGTGGCGCGAAGGCGGAGACTGAGGTATCCCTCAACCTTTTCTGTGAAGTTCCACTCGGTGATCGGTCTTGGTTTCTAGAAATGTGTGTTATTCGAAAGTGAATAGATTTCGTATGTGTTCACATATTATATAATTATTTTTGTATTACAAACCGTTTAATTGTGTGTTACGTATGCGTGCCATTTAAAAGGATATGTAATAATCTTCTCGTCGCGTTAGGGGCCCCGCGATTCTAGTTAGGCCCAGGGCCCCGCTCCGGTTAAACTGGGCTTTGACAGTGGGGGATATTAAAATACTGGTAACCATACATTATTTTTAAGCAACATTACATATTTTAATGTCAGTAGAAAAGCAGTATTGTCGGGTTAAAATGCCGTAATGTCCGATTGTCGTAGTGTCGGGTTAAAATGTCGGGCTGTCGCCTTATGAAATGATATCACGAAATGATACCAATCAGCCAACATAGTAATACAAATGTATTATCTCAAAGGGGCCTTCTCGGATATATTTTAGTTGTGTACAAGATCGAGACTGTTTAAAATATTTTCCTTGGTCCGGACAGCTGGAGTTACGTGATATTTTGTCGCAGAAACACAAACATCCAATTCTAATCCCGGTTTGAAATTGGAGGGGGTGGGGTCTGTTGCTGTGTTGTTTTCTTTTTGTTTTTTTATTATTTTTTTTTGTTTTGGGCGGGGGTCCTTTTACAAAATTGGGTAACAGACATTGTAACAATTGGCCCAAAACTGGTTTCGATTTGCATGACGTACAATCCCGAATTTTCATTCGAAAATAAACCAAACAAGTACTGTGAAAATCAAACGTTTAAGTACACCATCGTTCTCTATATTCAAAGTCAATTGATTGTTTGAATGAGTCGGGATTTGCCATGTCTCGTGTTAATGACAGTAATGTACAGCGCTGACTGGCAGCATGGTAAGTAACCCCTCTACAAACATAATAATAGTTGGAAAGGCAATGATGTCTACATGCGCTACTTGTTACGACTGTCGTTACTTCAATGATTGCCGCTGCTTGATCTATATAACCATTTAATCTGTCGTAATAAGCAGACCCAAGAGAACAATCTGAAAAAAATAATAACATATCATTATAAATGGTAGTTTGAATAAAATACCTAAGCCGATTATGTGAGCAGAAATTATACATTATACATATGTCCTTCATATGATTGGCGGGGGTTGGGATGGCCTAGTGGTCTAGAGTGCCGCGCTTCGACCTCTAGCTGGCCGGTCACCTCTGGCTTGCGTCTGTGGTTTCGAGCCCTAGTGTGAGCGTATGTGGCATGGAGATAGGGGCGCCTTCTCAACTCCGGTTTCCTCCCACTGCTAAAGAACCCTACGCGCAAGCGAATCATTGAAATAAAACGAAACCATATGTTAGTCCCAAAATGACCTGGTTTGTGTCGAGTGGACGTTAAACCCCATTTCTCTCTCTCTCTCATATGATTGGCATGCGACCAATGAAAAGGCGAAATTAAAGGAGCTAAATCGCTAATATTTGGTGTCTAGAAATTTACCTAAATGGGCGGCAACGCATAAAATAATCTTATATGAATGTATATAAACTGATTTACATTCATTCATTTCCGTTTTTACTCTAATTTCAAATCACTTATGTTCGGCGAAATACGCCTGAAGTCTCAATAGCATGCCAATCTCTAGCGTCTGGTTATTCCAGTCTACATTATTGCGTATGCTCTCCATGCACTAGCCCCTTTCTCCAAGTCCCTTGTTAAAAATGGGCCTGAAACGTATTATTGTACACGATTCGTGTACCACTTATAATTTTTTTTTATTTTGTCTTAAATATTGGATATCGGAAGCCAATCTTTTAGGTAAGATCACAACATCAATGTTGAATCAAATTGACATAATTTGTGTTTTCATCGTCGAAGATTTTGGATGATATTGAGTTAGAGACTTAGCTACTTTAACATTCAGTTATCATCATGTGTGAAGAATCTTGGCGTGCTACTGAATTCCTCGTTAACCAAGGAGAAACAGGTCCAACAACTTTGTCGTACGTGCAATTACCATCTTCGATGTAGTGGTAATATTCGACACCTCTTGACAGTTGAGGCCTGTAAGTTGCTTCTGCCTTCTTCGATATTCTCGAGGCTCGATTACAGCAGTGGTGCTTTGATTGGAATTCCCCAAAACACCACCGCCAAAATAATAACAAGAACACAAAGGTATTCTCATATAACACCCCCTCAGACCGGGGTGGCGTCCTTACGGCGCTGCTGCGACCGTACGGCAACCTGAAAATGCAATGGTCGCCGTCAAACGTGAACACAATGCGAGAAAATGTGCCAAAAATTACCAACTTGAAAAAGGTTGCGTTTTCACAGCTTTGTAGGTCAGTTCGCAGGACCTTGGCGTTTGTTTTGAACATGCTCAAAAAAAAAAACGCCGTGACTTGGCGACCCTAGAGACCACAGCGCGATATGTGGTATTTCCACTCCGTTTTTACCACGCTTATGACGATCTTGACGCGCTCGGAGACGATTTTCCTTCACCGTAGCAGCGCAGTAAGGACGCCAAAACGGTCTGACGGGGGTATAACTCCTATCTTAAAATCACTACACTGATTACCAATAAAAGCCCGGATAACATTCAAGATTCTAACATTGGTATGATATTTTCCCATCTTACCTCACGGGTCATATCAACTAAATCGACCGCTTCGCTCACAAAATAAGCTCTCATTGGTTGTGCCACAAGCTAAATTGAATTCCTATGGGGAAAAAGCCTTCAGTGTCTGTTGACCGCGTTTGTGAAATAACTTACCATTGGAGATTAGCTGTGTTCAAAACCAACCTCAAAACTCATTTGTTTGTTACATAATAATATTATCAGGATTATCTATTATCTGTCATGCGCTTAGAGCATGCAATATGGATGGAGTGAGCGCAATTACAAATGTACATTATTATTACCACACAACAGCTGCAAATTCGTGCTTACAGGCTTGATGAAAAAACACAAAATACAGTAAAATCTGAAGAATAAGGGTTATGTTGGGGGGGGGGGGGGGTAGTATGGTCCAGACTGATGAGTGGAGAACACGTAACCTTCATAATGCGTTATTTCTAAAAGATCCCGGTTACTTAGTTCCTAAAGGTTGTTATGACATTTCCACTCATCTGCTAATTATTATTTTTGATAGAAACTTACGTATGTGCAGATGCCATTGATGTTAGAATTCTGACTTGTTATCAAGAAATATTCTTGTAGTGCTGAACACCACTGGATCCGCCTCTGATTAAAGGATTCGATTGTGTTAGCCTAATTAAGAATGTACCAATGGCATTGATGTTCGAACTGATGCAAGAAAATGCGAAATTACACGTTATAATATACGTTTTAAAATGTGTAAACTATAATGAATATGTAACCTTTTCTTTCACGCAATTAGTCCCCGAACGTACATCAAAGATAATGGAATAGAATGACAGAACATTACCTGTACATTTAGGAGAACATCTGTTTAGGGAAACACAGACAACTGAATTCTGGTATTGGTTCAACTCCTGAAATTCCAAGGACATTGTTAAAGTTGAACATTCGATAGAAAAACAGATAGAAAATCAAACTAAAATCCAGTCTGGTCTGGTTGTCCCTGTGAAGTGACCACCCGTTCCAATATTATTAGCGCCTATAAGGAGGTAAACAACAATTCGTTTTTACCGTTCGGTATATTTATTATGACTTCTATCATATGGACATAAATGACTATCTTTCCAGAATATTGGTGTCTTATGATATACAACCGGTGGTAATTTATTAAAATGGGTTCGTCCGTCTGTCTGTCTGTCTGTCCATCTGTCCGCCCATCCGTCCGTCTGTCCGTCACACTTTTTGGGACACAACAACTCTACTTCTTATTGAGCTAGAATGTTCAAATTTGGAGTAGGTGTTTATGAGGTCAATGCCTTGATGTATTTTCTGCTTAGGGTAAGCAGAGATAAGCAATTGGGTTTTTTGATACTTTTGGACAACGGCAATAACGATAGCTTAGATTTTGACAGTTCTGTTTTCTTCAATTTATAGAACGCACTATATGAATAATGTTGATATTAAAAGACGTGACAGTTCTTGCACATGAAGGTCAATAATCTATAATAATAATGCGATTTAATAGCTGATTTATCGATAATTGTGATAGTATTATTCAGAACGTATATACTGCATCTTTATTTACCTTTCTGTGTGGAATTACCGCTCAACGGAAGTGCTGATTACGACAAGTTCATGAATAATTTATTTTTTAATATTATCAAACCACGTTAATGGCACCCCATTTTTTATCATCTGTAATCAATAGAGGGATAACAGCTGACCTCAACTTTTATCGCTATGTCTGCAGGTGTAACCGCGATTGGGCAAGATAGTAATGAAATTGAAATTTTGATTTACATGAAACGCATGTAGTCCGTCAAATCTTTCTCTGAATATACGGAAAACCTTCCAGGTTCAGTTAGAAATATCGGAACACATTGCCTTTTGATCAAAATTTCCTTGTCACGTACAAGCGGGAAATCGAAACCACGCCACTTGACTCAATAATAGACCTTGTGATCCAACGCGCATGCGTTATCCATTCGGCCACTCACTTTGCCCCATAGAAATGTCAAAAAGTTGTACGTGACAAGGAGTAGGGTCGTCTGTAATAAAATTAAACCATATGTTAGTCCCGAGCTTACCTAGTTTGTGTTGGGTGTACATTAGACACCCCTATATCTATCTCTCTCTCTCCCTCTCTCTCTCTCAACCGAATATTACACAGTACCTTGATCAAATCAAAGAAACGCTCCGAGGGAAAATTATTAGGAAAATGCTCCAGTTCACACCGCCCTATAATGCAATTTTTAAGTACCATGGGGGAAAAGAAAATATTTCAAATTTTTATGTGAATGTTTTTCGAGTGCTAGAATGATTCCCACAATTTTAAAATAGTGATTTGACAACATATTAAGTAACAGGTGCAGAACTAATAATATTATGTTTTAACTTTCTTAGAAAATATGAAATTATCGCATACGGTAACTACCATCCCCCTTTACACAAATGTCATGGCTATTTTGTTTTAAAATTTACTTCCCAACGACTGTAGCAATTGCAGACCCATATCTCCACTTAATACTGTAGTAGAACATCTTTTACTTATTTATGAACACTTCACTACTAAAACACTTCATCAAAGTAACTTTATTTCTGGCGATTCAACTATCTTCCAACTACGAGGTCTCTGAAAGAACTGTACAAAGTCACAATGTTGCAAGGCCTGGATGCCGGTCAGGGAGATATTTTCTTCAGCCACCCTTAAAAAAATGTCATTTACAGGTGGGAGGACGTCATCATTATTGGAAAATGGCGACCGTTTTGACCCTTTTTCACTTTTGGAAACAGGTCCCATCCATGGTTACAAATCTGACGAAAAACCTCATCAGGATTTGCTTCATAAAATGCGCAGATTGTCAAGGGACGTCAAGAGCTTTGGCACCCATCTTGCATAAACTTTTGTAATTCCTAATTCGTTGGCAGCAATGTGCTGAACCCTCTGATGGTGATGTCCACAACACTGGCAATAATATGTCGAGTGGTCAATCGTCGATGGGCAATCACCATGTCATGCACCCGGGTAACGTTTTCTTAAATGGTTGCTGTTGGTGGCCTTTCAGGACGCGGGCCGTCGTCAAGGCCAAGGCTCTCACTGTCACACTTAAATTCCCCAGCCCACTTCTTTACTATGGAAAAGGAAGGGGTGTAATCCGTAAAGTTGAAACCATGTCGGCATGCAACTGCGTTGAGGTACGTTTCTCATTTGCAGGTACTTGATGACAACCAGTTTTTTCTATTTCTGGTGATTTAAACGGGCAGGTTCACAAGATAGCCTGGTACGCATACAATAATATCGCCAAATTTGCAGTTCTTATGTCTATGATTCATTCAATGATTGTACCTGTTTGTGGCAAAAGTTTGTTTAAACCCAGTAAATCTAACCATTCAGGCATTGAACTTTGCCCCCGGTTCTCCCACTGCTAAATACCCTCGATGTCATCGCTAGCCTACGATATTTACCGGATTAGGATCCGATTTGCTGATCAACTTTCATTCATGATTAAATCATGAACTGGAAAACCGAGACTTGTTTTTATCGTACAGACTTTAGACTTCAGTAATGATGATCGAGGCTAGGCCGAAAATTCAATCGCTAAATTCTCGATTCAGAGTGAATCAATTTGACTGAAAATTTTCAACAAATTCCCTTCATATCATCTAGTTTTTAACTATTATAGTGACAACTGTCAGCCCTTTATCTAATCTCCCATGATGTATCTTTAATAAAATGTCTAATTAATAATTTAGATAACATTCCAGGCCTAAAGAAATACCTGCAATAGGCAAATTTAGCTCTTGCATAATGTATGTTTAAAATGAAGACTTTATTTATTAATGTAGTACTGATTTTCTCTAATCTGACAGAAATGCTCACTATGTTCATTTTTCTTTATCTATTTTTGAACTATTATAATATAGCAAAACCCACTAGCTCTTTATCTAAATCTTACATAATGGATCTTCAAGGAATGTGGAAAGACAAGATTAATGTTCCATTCATTTCATCATCATCTGTGAATTCATCTAACAGTATAGAATAGAGTATTCTATCGATTCATATGGACCATACAAAGGTTTTGTTGACTTACCTGTATGTGTTATTGTTCTAATCAATATTATGTTTTACGGTAAGATATATTATTGATGTGCGAAAATCAAATAAGTAAAGAAAAAAATTAATCTAAAGCGACTAAGATTCTAGAGTGATCCATATAGACCAATTTGTTTCACTTCAGTTGATTTTAACAAAGTTCACATTTTGATCTGTTAGATTAGCAATTGTCTAAGAAAATGTATATTTAATTAAAATTTTAATTAAAGTTAAAGTCAAAGTTATGATTATATAGTTATATATTTCAATGAAGATTGGAATTACAAAAAATCCTTGTAGTCATATCTACTAATTATTTGGAAATTCCCCAACATATTGAATATTTTCGTTTATGCTGTGATGTTCCTATCCAAAAATTCAGAACTAATATACTGACACGTGCTTTTTATTCGAAGGAAACTATATCCAAGCTATGTGTTCCGAGTTTTATCTTTTCTGATCGATGATAAGATGCAAATATTTTGTTGATTATGTTCTTCCTCAAGCAAATTATAGCGTACTGCGCCTTCGCACCCTCCTCTCCTCAAACCCGGGACAATTCTGACACTGTCACTGTTCTAAAGCTGCATTTCCTTTAGTACGGATCCGGTCCGGCCCCGGTCCGGTAGCGGATACGAAAAAAACACTTTCATAGAATTTAAGTAAGAGTGTTTCCTTATGTGCGGGTGCGGATACGTTTCTCTATGCGGCGTCCGGTACGGTTTTTCGAAACGGACCATGTCGCGTTCGGTACGGAAACGCACCATGTTGAAAAGAGAGCCCTTCCGCTTGAAAAACTGCATATAAGGATACACAACCTGCCGTGTGTCATGTCTGCTCCCGGACCGGAGCCGGACTGGACCCGCACTAAAGGAAAATTTAAATGCAGCTTAACGCTTACATTTGAAAGACTAAATAATGACATAAATCAAATTATCATTTCGTAAACAAAACTATTGATAAAAAAACAAGTCTTGACATTAAAAACAGTTTATCGCCAAATAATAGATTGCAGGAAATATTGCATGTTTGACTTCTTGTGATATCCCCGAGAAGATATCGCTTCGAATTACTTTTGAAAAGTCCCCAAGAATATAATTAATTCTATTGTCTACAGTGTGAGTGTATATAAATATTGGTCGATAAACTAAAAAATCATCAACATATTCAGTAACATTTTAAAATATTTATACCAGAATTTGTCGAAGTTTTGAATTCATGATTATCGGCGATTTTTTGAAAAAAAATCCCATTCATTTCGAGGTTTTGTTATATCAATGCGACTTTGGCTATAATGAAACATATATTGCTTTCACAATAACATGGATCTGGTATATAAACAGTTCAAATAAAAACTAAAGGCATATAGAAGCTCTCCGTGACGTGAGGAATAACGAACGTTCAAATTCACGGCTGAATTCACAAGCGTGTAAAAACAAAAGAAACCGGAATGTTTTGATAGTGCTCGAATCCGATAAGATTTCTTACCAGGGTATGTGTCAAACTGATCCCGCAGTGAATATTCGCTTGGCCGCTACCAAACTGATCCCGCAGTGAATATTCGCTTGGCCACTACAATCACTGATAAGCATGACATCGACGAGGCTTAATGAGTACGGCATATTAACTTTTTTACTCCGACAAATTAAATTCTCAAACATTTTTTTGAAGTAAAAGAAAAATAAATAAAGACGTTTGAAGTATTTGTAGTTAAAAAAATATTTCCTATTTAGTGTAGTGTAGGTCCTCGGTCGAAAGTAAAATTATCACCCCCCCCCCCACTAATTTAATTAATAACGGCCATTAAGCGGCATATGGGATTTTAATCCGCCAACATCGAAGGCTAGCCTTGACATCAAGAGTTTATTATGGTCTGGATATGTTAATTAATGTCTAATTGATTATTTAGATAACATTTCAGGCCTAAAGAAAGGACTTGTAATAAGCAGATTTTGCTCTTGCATAATGCTATTTTAACTTTTTTACTCCGACAAATTAAATTCTCAAACATTTTTTTGAGGTAAAAGAAAAATAAATAAAGACGTTTGAAGTATTTGTAGTTCAAATGAGTAAAATGCATCATTTTTCCCGAAGCAGTTAGGTGTTATGTAAACACTGCACGAGCCGTTGAGCCAATGACTGACTCCACGTGCAGTCAACGCACTTGTTGTGGAGAGTCATCTGTTACAGAGATAATTCGTAAGTAATTCTCTCTGTGAAACAGATTGGAACGCTACAATCACTAATAAGCATAGCATTGACAAGGCTTAATGGGTTCGGCATATTAAAGTTACATTATGGGATATAAGATATGACAGTTCTCATTATAATAATTAAAAACTAGATGGTGTAAAGGTAATTTGATCCACTATTAGCCGAGAAAAAAGCGTTTGAAATATTCACATAGCCTCGGTCATCATTACTCAAATCATTAATATAAACAGCATAGTCTTGATTATCCACTTGATTGATTTAATTAGGGGGGGTTGTTAAATCAAAAATTTTCTACCTGCTACACGAGGACCTACTCAATTTATGTGGTGTGATGTACTCGTTATGTGTGAAAAAAATTTTGGGGATCAGACCCCTCTAACCCCCCTGTAAATACCCCTTGAAGGTATTTTGGCAGTTTTTGGCGTAATAAGCCACAGAAATATGTCAAAGATGGTTTGTATGTTGTCTTTTTATACGTTTTTAATGATACTGAGTCTGATTATTGACTTTATAATTATTTTCGATATTCCAAAATGGCGGAAATTCAAAATGGCGATCAAAATGACCAGATCTTTGTTTATTTCTAATGTGTGGCTTGTGATATGTCTTTTTATGGGTTTTCGCTGCTGCAGAGTCTTAATCAGATCCTGAAAAATAGTTTTGACCATCCAATATGCCCGAAATTCAAGCTGATGATACAAACATGGCCGCCATTTTGAACAAAGTTTTTAGTAATTCGAATATATGGCTTGTAATATGTCTTTTTGTAGGTTTTCGTTGCTGCAAAGTCTGAATTGGACCTTGAAAAATAGATTTGACCATCCAATGGCGGATATTCAAGACAGTGGATAGAAACATGGCCGCCATTTTGTAAAACTCATACTGGTACATAATCTAGTGACAACTCGACCCCCCCCCCCCCGCCTCAAATTAAGTGCTTAAAATGCTATGATGTCCATGTAATGGTAATGTCTGTATATTTGTGTCTATAACTGATGTCCATGTAATGGTAATGTCTGTATATTTGTGCCTATAACTGTGTCTATCGTGTAATTAGATTAACTAGATGTACACGTATGCACTGCAGTTGTCTCATCCCATGCACGATTCGCACATTGGCTAACATTCGTGTAATTTTCAGATTTTGTTATCGTAATGTACTAGTCATGTTGTCCTATGTGTACCTCCAACATGTACAGCTTATCAAATACGCCAACTTGCCTTCAGCAAGGAAAGACCTGGCAGACAGAAAGTATATGGACAAGATCAGCGAAGTAAGGACTCTGCCGAATCTATTCTATCTGAAATTTTACAAGAACATTTTACACGTCTATCTAAAACATTTTGTGAGGAATAAGATGTGGGAATTCCTACAAGATCAGCACAATCAGGAAAACAGTTTTGCGAACGTTTCGTCGACAAACAATAGGCGAAGACAATGGAAAGACGACATCATGATATGCAGTCCTTTGAGAAAATGAGAGCCAAAAATAGAAACAAAAAATGTACTTTCATCATGCCATAGTGGCCCATAATCGATATCACTTTTGGATGGGTTCGCACCATCTTCATCTAAAGTCTATTGCTTACTCAGACTGTTTTTTTGCTTCTATTTTAGCTCTCATTTGACTCAAAAGACTGCATATCATGATGTTGTTTTTCCAAAACTGTTTTTGCTGATTGTGCTGATCTTGTAGGAATTCCCATTCGTTTTCGATCATCTTGACACCATACACTACTTCTAAACGCTTTCTAACATCTTCATCCTTACAAAATTCTTGTAAAATTTCTGATAGAATCGATTCGACAGAGTCCTTGCTTCGCTGATCTTGTTTAGCTCAAGTCGTTCTAGGTAGATACATCATTTTCTTGATGACCATCAATTTGGTTGGCAATATTCCACTTAAAAAGCCTGCAGTTTCCATATGCTTTCTGTCTGCCAGGTCCTTCCTTGCTGAAGATCAAGATGGCGTTTTTGATAAGTTGTACATGTTGGAGGGTACACATAGGAAGACATCACTAGTACACTACGATAACAACATCTGAAAGTACACAACTGTTGCGCCAATGCTCTGCAAATCGTGCATGGAATGAGACAATTGCAGAGTATACATTTAGCTAATCTAGTTACATGGTAGGCACAGTTAGAGACACAAACATACAGACATTACCATTACATGGAGATCATATGAGCACTTTAAACACTAAATTTCAAGTTGTCACCTGATTATGTATGTGTTTGTTCAAAATGGCGGCCATGTTTGTATCCACCATCTTGAATATCCGCCATATTGTATGGTCAAAACTATTTTTCAAGATCCGATTCAGACTTTGCAGCAGCGAAAACCAATAAAAAGACATATTACAAGCCATACATTAGAAATAAACAAAGATCTCCAGCAAAATGGGGATCATTGTGATCGCCATTTTGAATTTCCGTCATTTTGAAATATCGAAAATATTTATAAAGTCAATAATAAGACTCAGCATCATTACAAACTTGTAAAAAGACAACATAAAAAACACCTTTTACATATGTCTGTGGACTATTACGCGAAAAAAACGTTATTATGGGGTCAAAATAGGGGTAGGAACCTTCAGGGGTTATGTACAGGGGGGTTAGAGGGTTCCAATCCCCCAATTTTTTTTTGTTGAATAATCAGTTTAGTAGGCCTCATGTTTCTAAGGGGTCCTCGGTCGAAAGTAAAATTATCACCCCCCCCCCCCCCAATTTAATTAATAACGGCCATTAAGTGGCATATAGGATTTTAATCCGCCGACATCGAAGGCTAGCCTTGACCTCAAGAGTTTATTATGGTCTGGATATGTTAATGTCTAATTGATTATTTAGATAACATTTTTCAGGCCGAAAGAAGGACCTGCAATAAGCAGATTTTGCTCTTGCATAATGCTACTTTAACTTTTTTACTCCGACAAATTAAATTCTCAAACATTTTTTTGAGGTAAAAGAAAAATAAATAAAGACGTTTGAAGTATTTGTAGTTCAAATGAGTAAAATGCATCATTTTGCCCGAAGCAGTTAGGTGTTATGTAAACATTTCACGAGCCGTTGAGCCAAAGACTGACGCCACGTCGTGCAGTCAACGCGCGTGTTGTAGACAGTCATCTGTTACAGAGATAATTCGTAAGCAATTCTCTGTGAAACAGATTGGATATGTGTGTGCAGCTATGTGTCCTCCTTTCTGAATAAGTGTCATCTCTTCTGATAAGGTGTCCTCATTTCTGATGAAGTGCCATAGAATTTCATATAATAAGGCAAATATCCGCGTCAGTGTCATCATATCGCTATTGCCCTAATGACAACAGTCCCCCCAGCAGAGACAACGACACTAAAAACCAACCGCGCTCAATGTACGCACATTCACCCGTCAATCTAACTTCCTTACTTGTTGGTTCTCAGTCCCATTGGAACAGGAAATCAGTCAACGCTCATGTTGATGGGAAGAGAGAGAGAGAGAGAGAGAGAAATGGGGTTTAACGTCCACTCGACACAAACTAGGTCATTTTGGGACTACGATGGGAAGAATATGTGACATGACCAGAAAAGGGAACCAGTTGATTCACTATTCCTGAATCTCACTCATAGATGAATTTTAGTTATTTTGAACGAAATATATGTCAAATCATAATTTTCCAATCGGGGCGAATGAGTCCTTTGTCCTATTGGGCCTCTGGGCCAATTCTAGCTGTACGACACTCAGTCCGCTCATGATAACAGCTGAGTGGTACGACACACAGTCCGCTCCTGATAACAGACGGATGGTAACTCTACTTTTTTCTCATTGTAAGCCCCGTACTTCCTGGTACGACCAACAAATAACATATCACAATAACGGCAATGTGGCGACACTAACAACCAGCTGTATTGACAATGATCAAATACAAACTATATCAATAAGAACATACACAACATACACAACACAACAAATCTCCATTATATTATTTTGAACAATTTATATTAATTTCCCGTCAATGACGTGTCAACTAGTGTCGTCTGAAGTGACTTACACAGCTCAATGCACATACATTAACACGTAATCTACGGGAGCCCATACACAATAAAATTAACTATGGAAACACTCTTGCAACAATATGAAAATAATTTCCCTCTAATTCCTACGTCAAACGAGGGAAATAATATTTATCATTAGGAAAACTTTCATTGGACAAAAAGTATCGGTCTAATTATTTGAGGAATTTTTATAATTGTATTTCCCTCAACCAGTTGTCAATACATTATTGTATGACAGTCTCTATAAGGGCCCTGACGAGAAGGTGCGGGTAGAACGGGTGATAACAATATACGACCACGTTAAGGTTATATTCCCGGGTACAAACTGGGTGATTTGATGATATATTAGTACTAAAAACATATTCAAACTAATTATTTTATCATAATTTTGCTTCAAATCGTTTTCAAAACATTGTAATTGCCGAGTATAGCCTGCTATAAAAATCTATCAAAAGAGGCCATGTTTGCGTCAGGCGATTACACCTCTCCGTAACCATTGGCAACGACGGCGGAGAACGTGGGAGAATGCATTGCATAGCCTACACAAGACGATGCTGTCTGTAAGCGCTGACTATTTACTACAAATATCGAATCCTAATTAAATTCTCGGATTATCCACTGCCTGCGTCTTTTTCCGTGATTTTTATCCCAGAAATTGTTGTACGTCTAACTCTTATAAAGTTTTTCAACATGTACACAAATCGCTCAAGTTCGCGTGCAGCCTTCAACGCCAAGCGTGCAGTTACCCTTATTCGTCGGGCTGACTATTAAGGGAACCCCTTACATTTTTGTCCTGTATACGCTCCATGAGTGTTTTTCAGGGAGTCCAGTATTTTTCAAGTAGGATTGGATATCTCTACTTTCCATATATACCAAAATTGTCATACTTTTATAGGCAATAACCACCCGATAAATACTTATCTGGGAACCCAACTTTAATATGTGGGCGTAAAAAGATTAACATTTAGAACCATTTTTTTTTTAAATTTAATAACTCCTTAAAACGGCTATGCAGTATACGAAAACACGAAGCTGTCCTTTCTATAACACAATACTGGTTTAGTTAAACTCACGTGTAGATTGAATTCTTATTTATTCCAATTTTTCTTATGCTTCATTTACGTATGTTTTTTTAAATTATTTAAATTATAAAACAGTGAAAATGTAGATAAAAAGGTTAACTTTTTTCAGGAAAAGAATTATGAAATACTTACATCGGAGGAACGATTAAAATCCACATCCATATATTTAAATCCGGATTCTGGTTTGAGTACATATGTATTATCTTTACAGTAGAATGTGTCCAATAGTTGACATGTTTTATTTTTATGGTAATTAATAGATAAACATCTTACATCAGTAGCACATAGTTTTACACACATTACAGAAGAGGTCAGTTTTTCTTCTATTGGTACAACATCCAGATAGTGATCTGTAGACGGAACTGCTCGCGCGTTGACATATCTCATACTCGCTGACACATCCGTGGACGTACACAGGAACATCAATCCAGCACTGAACAAAATTAAAATTTTCATTTTTTCATTTCAAAAAATACAATATTTATGGTGTCTTCTTCGATTTATCGGGGAAGTCAGAGGAAATGATAATCAAACATGGATATTTTTCTCATTTTCTTCACAAATGCTATCGTTGACTACATCCATATGCTTGAAATGAAATGTTATAGGAAATGAATATATTCACTTTATCATCAGTCAACCACGATGATACCGGTCTTACGCCCCAATATCTTTAATGAATTCAGAACAGAATAATCAAATTATCAGCTCGACGCAATCAATACATCATCATTCTGTAGTTTTAATAGTCGTCGATTTTGATGACACTTTGGAGCGTTCAAAGAACATAACACATGGTTATCTAGTAATAACTATTTTCAAATATTCCGTTAAGTTAAAGTGCCACCATAAATTTCACCTTGACGAATTTATTAATATTATATGGTATCGCTGAGGGAGTTGACACCGATTATTTACACCATATAAATCTGTTGTGGATTAGTTTTTACTTGTAGTGTTAACACGCACTGGTTTTCAATATGATTTTGAAAATTCCTAGCAGTGTATGTGGTTCATTTCTTGGCAGTGTGATTTTGTAACATAGATATCTTAATATACATCTTGGATATATCCAGAATTCTACCAGTTTATGGACCTAATTTGGCTCATGGTAAATGCTTAGAGGCGACAGAAGTGAATTTTATTAAAATTTTCTAATCGGAAAATGTTTTACTCAAACCACTCTATAACGCACACCGCTCGGTGTCCTGTTTCGCTCGGTATCTTACTTTTTTAGCCCTAAAGGACATTAATGTGAAATATTTTTCTAAATCAAATGGAAAGCTGACATATAAGTTTTTGCTTATTAATATAAAAAAGGAGAGCAAACAGATGAATAAATTCAACACGATAGCAAAGATTTAAACTAATTATAAACAGTTTTTTAATTGATCGCTAGCAAAGACATTTAAAAAATAAATCAAATAGATAAATCAATCGAATGTTATAATGAATTATGTAGAAGAAGAAAATGGGAACCCAAATAGATGCATTTGTAATCCACACTTCCCTGCACTGAATCGCTTGGAAACTTCTTTCCCGATTTCATGTTCCGAGCGAACTTCCAAACAACGCAACAAACCATTTTGATTCTTATTGTCAATGAAAATAACATGACGGCAAGCTTCGTTTCAGTCGGCACATTCATAAACATGGTCGTCTTTGACGTCACTCAAATTTTTATTATAAAAAACCCCAAACAAACCAACATTTGTCCATAAATGAAAATAGTTTTTCCGTAGTAAATTTACTCAAAATACTTTCTTCCCCAGCATAACCGAAGACGAGGACTTTATATTGCTTATAAACCGTCTATGTTTACCTCTACGTAAAATGAGAATATCCCAGAATTCCGGTAAGAAAAACCTTATTTCATGTTTTGTTATGGAAAAAAAATACCCTACCAAGGAAAAATAACCCGTTGACGGGTTTAAAGAAAACCCTTCAAAAGAATAACACCACATCCCCCTGTATTTATCCAAACCCGCGCCCCTAACGTTCAGATCGCAAGTTATTCACGACATCGAATATACCCCAAATATCAAAGAGATTTACTGTTAGAGGTTGTTAAGCAAGAAAATTGTGTGATTTTGGAGAGCCAATTAAACTGTGTTGATGTGCTGAAGATTATTTAACTATGTTCAGTGGGATTTACTGATATTTTACCAGAAAAAGGGACAGGATACGAATGAAATCCAGATGACCAAGTACTCCAGTGACAAAAAAACATCCCAAGAAAGAGACAGAACGAACGAGAGAGAAAGCGAGAGAGATGGGGTTTATTGTCCACTTGACCCAAATTAGGTCATTCCGGGACTAACTTATGGTTTAATGTTATTAAAATAACTCGTGATAGTGAGTTAGAGACTTAGCTACTTTAACTTATGGAGAACATAGATAGAATTTCATTTTTTTTAACTTATTCTGTATGGTGGCTGATTGGTATCACGTCGTGATGCCGTAAGGCGACAACCCGACATCTTCACCGACTTGATATCACGATAACCCTTTGAATTCCGATAGTATTGTAGTCAATCTCTGACAAGAAACAAACTTATGTCACGTATTAGCGGGTGTGCGCCTGACACACCTTAACGAAGAATACATGGAAACGCCCTCATTTAACCGTGTAGAAAAGCCAGGGTAGCATGCGTCGTGACCGAGGTAGAAGTCTGGCGTCGTTTATAGCAGGCTAACAAGTTCAGTTGCACCCATTTCATTACATTACAAAAATGTCCTGTGCCAGTAAGACTAACTTTTAGGTTTATTTAGAAAACTAAAACTACTCATCATGTGCGACACCTCATTCCTTATGTCTCAATGGAAAATAACACAAAGGTTTTATTTTCTATGTTCTTTAACACACAAAATGATGCACTAGGTCATACCTGTTTTTAATTCTTCCCCTTTTTTTCTTCTAATGGAAATCGTATATTCTAAGTATATGACGATGGCAATATTTTTATTTATGTTGTCTAGAAATTGTAAGAGTCAAAGGAATAAGAAACGCTCGAAGACACCAATCATTGGCGTGCCTTCTATACTATAGCCGATAAGACCATTTGTAAAGACACTGAACCCGCGTACACAATGACTAGATTCTGCATTAACAAAGAGAATAAAAAAATGGCTTATTGTTTAAGACTCTTTTACATATTCTATAACAATTCAAAATCTAATTGTTCAGATTCCTCGAGATTCCTCAAGACTCTTCAAAATATTTTCATGTAAGACCAATGAAAGTGGTAAGGCATGCGTGTCGTACGGTAAATTAACGCTGCGTCTCGGATTGATTCGATAGCCAGGTTGGCTCGGTTCTTTTTCTTTGGGAATTCTTGTGAAACCGCTCCGGTTTTCCGATTTCGTATAGAACTAGTTTACCCCGTTGCTTCATCTTCTTTTATTGATTGTGTGGAACTCCCTGTTAAAGTGATATTCAAAGACCTCAACTGTTTAAAATTACTGTGAAGAATTTATAATGTTTACTACTAAACAATCAACTACTAAAACTCTTGCTAAAACATTCTATTTTGAGCTAATAAAAAGTAAAGTACATGTATACCCAAGATTAACAAGGTACCGGGTCAAACCGCAACTGTTAATTATGCACTTCATTTAATCACATTTTTTATGTTGCCGATCTGTTCTCTTTTCCATGGGTTCACGTGTATCTCATCCGCGCCCTTTTAATACTTGTCATTTTGCTAAATCATCAGGAGGTACTCTACTTTTGCTACTTCACTGAAATCACTGTGCATAAAACCCCGGTTATACTCACCGCCGACCACCCGTGACGTTTTTCTTCTACTTGACAGTTTCCACTAATTATTTTGGGCTTGTTTGGTAAATCACCAGAGGGTACTCTACGTTTGCTACTTCACTGAAACCACTGTACATAAAACCCGGTTACATTCATTGACGACCATCCGTGACCTTTTTCTTGTACTTGACAGTTTCCACTACGTCACGTCACCAAACCGTTCTCAGATATTCTTACAGCACTTGGCTTCATGCTTTAATATTTTTCAGGTCGCAGTAGGGGCGTCAGCTTAATCGAAGGTGAGGGTGGCGGGTGTTCAACGTGTTTCACAACTTTCGTCGATGTTTTTACGCTTTGGTGAAAAATTTCAAAGACTGGGAGTAAAAAGCTGTTGAATATAATGCGTGATCAAATCAAAGATAATACTCGAATGTCAATTTTCATGTAGAGCACATATTAATTGATGTCTTTAGGCAGGAAAACTCTGGTAGAGAGAGAGCTTATTAGTACAATAGTTGAATTGATGTTATGTTTCTTTCAGTCAGATTAAAACACAGAGTCTATTTCGTTTCTTTTTTCATAGTTCAAAATTTTGTATTACTTGTCTTTATTACACTAGGATCTCTCGCTCTCTTTCTCTCTCTCCCATATTCTGCACCACTGATAGGGACAACGTGTAGTCGTTCGATTTGGGCCAAAAACCGCATACACATTGACACAACGTGAAAGAATCCTTGACAATTGGAATTCGAAATACAAGTAGGCCGTACGCCCGTTGTACCGATGCCTGGGCCTGTCTTCGTGAGTCTGGTCGTTGCCGAAAAATAGCACGTTAAACCCCATTATATACTATTCAAAAAAAGTAGGGGATATTTGATTTTTAAGTGTTATTAAAGTCACCTAATGAAACTGACGAAGAAACAAATGACAAAATGAAATGAAGTTCACATTCATCGATTTATTCCAAATGATCGTTAGACTAAGTAAGGCACAGACTGACCATTATAAGGGTAAAATGATACCCGGGGTCAAACAGCAAAGTTACCACAGCATCACAACAAAGTCAGTAACGGGTAAATCCTCCTCTGTTTGCCAAACAAGCATTGATCCGACGTGGCATACTCCTAATGAGACGTCTAAGGTCATTTTGGTCCAGATTGTCCCATTCCTGTTGCAACGCAGCAGCAAGTTCTTGGACATTGGTAGGACGTTGTTGACGTTGACGTAACCTCTGTCCAAGCTTGTCCCAGACATGCTCGATGGGGGAGAGGTCGGGACTCAGTGCTGGCCAAGGTAATGTGGTGATGTTCTGTTGTTGGAGGTAACCTGTAACGATCCTGGCCCTGTGACATCTTGCGTTGTCATCCTGGAAGATGAAACGGCGGCCATGACGTCGTGCGAACGGCACAACATGGACTGCCAAGATGTTGTCCCGGTAGTACTGGCCTGTAACACGCCCTGCAACAACATGTAAAGCCGTTCTTCCAGCAACAGTGATGCCTCCCCACACCATAACAGAACCACCCCCAAATCGATCATGTCTGATGACGTTAACGTCTTGGAAGCGCTTTTTTCGACGACGCCACACCCTCCTACGTCTGTCCAAAAAATCAACAGTGAACCTTGACTCATCTGAAAACATCACATTGCTCCAGCGTCGATTATCCCAGTGTTGACGATCCCTACACCAACGACGTCTTGCCTGAATGTGATGATCTCTCAAACAAGGGATCACGCGAGGACGTCGGCCGCGAAGGTGACCCCTATGCAGTCGATTCCGAATCGTCTGGCCACTCACTCTCACACCAGTGTCTGTTTGAAGACGAGCGCTGATCTGATTTGCTGTGATGACAAGGCCAAGGTACGGATAAATCGATCCTGGGCTTGAGTTGTCGCCCCTGGTCGACCTGAGCCTGGTCTGTCCTGTACAGATTGTGTATCTCGGTATCTGGACCATAGCCTGCTTATGACAGTCTGAGAAACATTCATCGTCCGCGCCACAACCGCCTGTGTTGTGCCGATCTGTAGCATGCCAAGGGCACGTAACCTTTCATTTTGGGTAAGCCGACGCATATCAAAATTTGTTTTCTGGTCACTAAAACAATTAAACTCATGTTTCCACCCTGGAATTCAATGCCACAATGACTGTAACATTCAAAGTCAGAGTCGTGCAAATCTTGGGTTGGACCCCTATGATGATCCCAAGCATCACCTGCATTCCATGCGGTAGCTATTGGTGCGTTTGGGCGTCACATGTAACTGGAAATGTTTTTTCCGTTAGGTTCTATAGTGACTTTTTTCGTAGTCATTTGCATATTTTAGTATTATGCCCCCAAAATCAAATATCCCCTACTTTTTTTGAATAGTATAGCTAAACTATCCACGAGCATCTTCCACATAAGATTATTGAGACTCGTGGAGGTAATACAACAAAGCCTGAAAATCTCAAGTTCTCTTTGATTAGATGTTAAGATGATTAACATAAAACAACTTATATCAGACACAAAACGTTTTAAGAGATTACTTTTGTTTTTTGATGTAGATTTCTACAATGGTATCAAACGAAATATGTAGACGTATCTGCATAGCTCTTTCAAGAGATACTGAGGACCGTTAGGACAAGTATGTATGATTACGCAATCTTCACATTAATACACTCAGAAAACATGTAGAGTGAACGTTACAATTGTGATTTTATGTAGCATGAAAACAAAGGATTGATTAATGCCTAAAATCAATTTTAAAGATGCATTATTCATGAGCAAAATCTTCCGAATGCATATCGTTTGTTTGGCCTCAAATATTATATAAATCATTAATTGGACATTTATTTACATTTTTGGCTCATAATCAACTCTATAGGTTAGTTTTGATTCGTAGCGAATGATTTAAATTGAAAATGGACAAACGAAACTATACTAACCTTCAAACAATGCTAACTGCGCTCAGAATGTAGTGATTTGACTGAAATGTTTCAATTCCAATTCCATTATATATTTTAAACTATTATAGCGAGAATTGTCAGCTCTTTATCTGAATCTTTAAGAGATTTATCTTTTTTTAACGCTAACTCCGCTCAGAATAAAGTGATTTGACTGATATTTTCAAATTCCATTTTCATTATCATTTTTTATCTATTATAGCGGGAATTATCAGCTCTTTATCTGAATCTTACATAATGCATCTTAAAGAGATTTAACATTTTGGTTACGTTTTTCTATGTTCTTGGTTTGTTACCAATTTACGCATATAGGCATTGTAGTGGAATCCAATTGAAGTCCCATTGCACCAGAAGGCGAATAGTCGTGTTCCATAATTCAAGTTGACAAAACTTGGATAGCCACTCCTAGGTAGGTAGCTGCTTGAGTTAAACAACGATTTGATTAAAATACACTACATCAAGATCTGACAAATTATAGTGGGAGTTCACGTCAGGGGCCAAACGACCGACATTTGATCCTATGACGTCAGACATGTGATTAACCAATTAGCATTACTGTTACTAGTGGATTTCCCAAAGTTCCTTGCAAAACACGCCTGAAGCTCGCCGTAACAGACCGTTTCATTGGCTAATTGCTCACACCGAACACCCCAATGATAACAACTCTTCCAGATCCTAGTGTAGTGGAGACAAGTAAAACGAAATTTTGAACTATGAAAAGGAAATGAAATAGGATGTGAGTTTTAATCAGATTGGTTAAACTAGTAAGTAGTTGTGGTGATTATTAACTCACTCATGCAATTAAACAATGAAATTCCAGATCTCGGTTTTAAAGGGGTATTATGTAAGATCACATAAAGAAAGAGCTGATAGTTCTCGCTATAATAGTTTAAAGATAGATAAGGTTGTAAATTTCAATCAAATTACTTCAGCCTGAGCCAAGTTATCGCCGTTTGAAGAACAATGTAGCCTTGATTGTCATTGTTACCGGACACAAACCAAAATAAATAGTTGCCATCCGTAGCTCTGCCCTTGCGAATCGGGCATTCACAAAAAACAACATGGCCCATCCTTAGGGTATAGGAATTGCGACCTGTAGGAAAATCAACAAAGTGATGCCACATCTGAACGCAGACCAACGCAACAACGCTATTGGTCGGTTACAAGTAGGTGAATCCAAGACAGGTGTAGTCACACTACTGAATGTTTCCCAAAGTACCATTTTCCGCCATTGGGATAGGTACCGACAGCGAAGTTCAACACCTGACCACCCAACCTTAGGCCAAACCAGAGTGACTCCACCCGCCCTTGATCGTCACTTCCGGTTACGTCATTTGCGGAAACTGTTCTCAACAGCGACCTCTATTGCAACAGCAATTCCTCGACAGTGTAGAATCTCAGACCAGACAGTCCGTGATCGCCTACATGAAACATGGTTACAAGCTGTTGTTTTGAAATACCCCGATACCGTCAAATCCGACTTCGTTGGGTTCAGACCTGAGGGTATGGCCACAGCAACACTGGAGAACAGTTTGGTTCAGCTGCGTGTCGCGGTTCTTGTTGCAACGAGGGGGTGGTAGAGCGAGGGTATACAGTCGACGAAATGTCACATTGCGTTTCTTTTTTTGGAAGAGTATATAAATAAACTCTATCTTAGAATGCGGGAGCTTTGCCAACTGGACTACCACACCGGCTCGACTTCTGGAACAAGCCGCGTTAATTCCATCGTATGAAACAAAGTACCTTTAAAAATAGCAACTATAAAAACATGTAATACATTTTACAGGACTATAAAATTAATGTGCTGGAACAGACTGCATATGTTGGCTTATTTGTTATGTTGGTATTTATTGCTTTTAGCGATAGTTTCCAATTCAATACTAAATATCAAGAAATTGAAGAGCGAATTCTTTAGGTGATAAGAGCACTTATATGTTCTCTGTGGTAAACAGCCTGTGTACTTATTTTTTCAACCTAGAATAGAAATATTGGCAATAATTAAAACGTTTTTAAGATTAATGACGACAATGTCTTGTTATTTATTACCTTCAAACAATATCACTATGGTATTCTATATAGAGTATGCCACAATGCTGACGTCACGTTGATACTTAAGATATTTTGTTTTAGAAATGAAACTTAATATCGCCATACAATAATCCGTATTTTCAGTACGCTTGTAAGATTGCTACTATTGTTACCATTATCCATTTTACGTTAAATCATTAACCGAAAATGGTATTTAAATCTGTTGGCATCGAGAATTGATTATTATAATAATATTATTATAGCCGTGGTAAATTAAATAATGCCCAATTAATAATGTATATACATGTAACATTTCGGGAATACAGAATTAAAGACCTACAAAGGGCAGATTTAGCTCTTGTACAATGCCTTTTTAATGAATCGTGCATAATGTAAGGAAAAGAATTGACATTTTACGACACCTGTATTAAAAGATAGTTACCATGGTTAAGTTGGCTTGTTGGATCACGATATCATAACCAACACGAAGAAAGGGTTTAGTATAATGAAATAATAAGCATGTAGTAAAGGTTTTGTTTTTTTTTCTTAAATTTTAATTGTTTAGAAACTTTGACTGACAAAATCAGTAACACCAGAATATTGCCTAATTTCTTAGTCTCTATTTTCTTGTAACGGGTTACGGTTGCCGAGAATGGGTGAAGCTTTACGAATTTACGAACTGTTCGAGTCGACACTTTGAAGTTTAGGATCGAGGATTTTCGTCTAGGCGTCCATTTCAATTTGAAAATTTCAAGTGCTTGTTATTCCACTGTTCTTTTGTCAACAATACATACACCGAATACAAATCAAGATCTTTTATATAAAAACGAATAAAGGTCAAGTTTTCAGTCATTCTCCAAATAAAATTGTGCAAATAAAACGCCGGGAGGGGGTGGGGGTATAGCCCTTTATCTGTGGAGCCGATTTGGTTTACCAAAGTCAACAAATACGACTCAACAAATTTTATCGACAACGTATCGTAAAGATTCAGATAGTTTTTTATAATGAATTTAATGGTGCTAATTATTTTGTATTTAGTGTATTGTATTTAATAATGAAATTTACATTTGATGATTATTGGGTTATTATGTATGTTGTGAGAAATTCTTCTGAAAAATACCACACATTTCTAGACGACCTGGCCCCATTACCTTCAACATAGACCGACAAAGATCTACAGAGTTATGCCTCTTTAAGTACTTTTTTTGTGGATTGGACATCAACATCTTGGTGACATGTTCCTTATTTAAACATCCAAAAATGTCAAGGGCGTATATTATAGTAGATAATAAAGAGTGAACTATTTATACCCACAAACTCCTATATTAGATTCTATAAATAGTAGGTCTCGTAATGGCTGTGTAATCACCATATAATATTCTCGTTACATAGGTAAAATATTTTATACATTATAATTCATCACCTACTTAGATTAAAGCGACTACATCTATGTCCATCCAACAGACAAACACTATATTTTTCTAGCAAATTGTTTTATAAATAAAATGATAACAAAAGTGAAACAAAATGAAACAAGTTGAATAATCGGATCCATGTGAAACGGGTAGGCAAAAAAATACATAGCTAATCCGGTTTCTCTTGAGCATCATGAACTAATACAACTTAAAGAGGTTCAAACTGCGACACGGGGTAGCCCTTCATGACAATAATTCAAATACTTATCTCACTCCGTGACCTGAATATCCCGATAATCATATATTCTATAACCATAAAGTACATGCCGGCAATTTTCTGATATAACAATTGTGAAGGGTTGAACATTGTGAATTTTTTCTGTGTGAGTATAGTCCAGTCAATCTACGGTAAATTTAGGGCAACCTAGAACATATTGGCTTCTTGGTACCATTCTGCGACCAGCCTCTACAACATATCCAAAGTTCTCTGATAATCAATCTGAATAATACACAGTTTCGTTTTTGACAGTTCATAATTTCGGTTTACTTGTCTTTACTACACTAGGATCTGCAAGAGTTGTTATAAAACTCGTGTACTGGATAATATGAGGGATTAGCCAATAAAACGGTCTGTTACGGCGAGTTTTTTGGCGCAAGGTACAAAGAACTGTGGATAACCCACTAGGAACATCAACGCTGATTGGTTAATTAAATGCCCGACGTCGTAGGGAAAATCCATTACGATCGGTCAGATCTTCACGTGAAGAGGCCATCAAAAGTATGAAAAAATACGAAACGAAATCTAGATCTGTATTTTAATCAGATGGTGTGATACTTTGCTGCGATTCAAACATGAATGTAAACCAGTTTATATACATTCATTTATTTGTACGTTTTGACACTTTTCGTCTATTTTAGGTTCCAAAGAATTAGGCTCCTATTGAAAGATTGTAACGTCAGTTTGAATCCGGCTTAATTAAATATGCATTATGCAAGGACCAAAGCAATTCTTTATTTTGGCTTTAAACGTTATTCACATGCCAACTCTGGCTTATCGAAATATAAATGATAGTTGTTTATGATCGTTTTTTATGATCGTTGCTACAGCAATATATACGCTTCATAACTTCGCTTGGAATAAAATAATTTGAATGAAGTTTTTAATAATGTTCATTTTTATTACCTCTTTTTCAACTATTGTAGCAAGCACGACCAGCTCTTTATTTAATTCTTACATAATGCATCTATAATGTTACGGAAGAAGACAAAGAATAGCAGATATATGGATATTATTTTTAAAAATTGTTATCATATGACAGAACTCTGGCCGTCTAATGCATCTATAATGTTACGGAAGAAGACCAAGAATATATGGATATTATTTTTAAAAATTGTAATCATATGATAGAACTCTGACGACCTACTTACAGTTTGACAAATGATCTGACAAATGAGCCTTGCACGTGTAGAGAAGACTTTGAAATATAGTTATTTAGAGTTTTTATCGATTTAGATGAGATGTCTCCTATTTCTTGGTGTCAAATATTCCTAATGCACGCAGCCATTTGACTCTGATTAGCCTTACATCTATAGTGAAGACTTTAAAAACAGCTATGTTGAGTTTGAGTTGTTCTCGATTAAGACAATGCGTCGACGTCTATTATTTCTAGGTGTTTCATTATGGTATATTATACAACCACTGTTAGCATACCATCTTTCAATTTTGTTTTCCCATTTAAACTTAACCCGAAATAGACTTTTTAAATATATAAACGACAAGAATACTAATGTTAAATCGATAGTCTAAAATTAACTATGTACAATACGAAAGGGTAGAAAGCTATTACATGTATGTTCTGATTAGTCACATTTCATGTTACCAAAGCATTTAATAATAAAACCTATTGATCAAACGAACGACCTCTTTAAATTTACAATCCTTATGATTTAAATTGTAGTGAAATTACTTCTGAATGTTTCATTCATATTTTATAATAATTGGTGTGGGTAAACTAACTGATGAAAGTGATGTCTTTTACAATTAGTACCAACATTGTCGGTTATTCTTAGAATGTTGTGTGTATTGTACTTTTTTTCTGATAATTAATTGGTTTGTCTTTTTACGTTTCAGTATGTGTGTAAATACAAAATAGTGGAAAAAATCTATATACGATCTTTAGATCGTCTATTCCTTTCGTTATTCCATTTGTTAATGGTAGCACATGTGGGGCTAATGCGAAGGGCAAAAACTATTTTGACTCATCCAAGATCTGGCTGATGGAAGTCGATATACCAAGTTTCATCACCATTGAATAAAAATGTAGACTCGATCGACTTCATAAGGATTTTTTGACGTATTTTGGATGAGTGAGTTGACGAATCGCGTCCAAATTAGAACGCGTCTCAGATCAAATTAGACGGTCAGAACAAAAAGTTAGTGTTACCAGAGTCTCTGACAGTCAATGAGTTAACCAGGGCCATTTAATCTGCATTAAGTTCAGGTTAGCACCAAGATTTATTTTTGTAAAATATTTTAAATTATAAAAATGAAATTCATGGTGATTTTCAATAATTAATTTGTTCTATTTTATTTACCTAAAACTTAATTTTTATACTTCATTATTTACCTCAAAACGTAACCATTACTTACTGTTTGACGTCAACCAAACTTGTAACATTCTCCAAGGTTTTAATTAAAGATACATTATGGGAGATTTTGACAAGGAGTTAGCCATTCTTGCTATAAAAGTTCAAAAATAGATGTTGAAACAAGAATATATTGAAAATTTCAGTCAAATAACTTTATCCTGAACAAAGTTGTTACCACTATAATTTTTTACTAGAAATGGTGGTTAAAATCATCGACACCCTTTTCCCACTATGGCCGATTGTTGATTGACAGGCGTTAACTCCACCTACATAGTCTCGATCATCAAGTAATGTTTAAACGGTATCTAGTGAAGCCTGTGTATAGCCTCGGTCATCACTGTCTTTTATGAATAATTTCCGGAAGTATGATGACGTCAACGTCACGGAGAAACCCCACCCACGACGCCATAGTGATTAAATCAGTCGACGAAATCCTGTTTTAATCCGAGCCCAATCCAAGCCATCCGTGGGTCGACAGTGTTCATTTTGGGCTTGTTGTTTAAATAAAGATCTAATTTATAATTTCTATGACACCTGAGGTTTTCTCATTTTAACATGGGTTACATGCTAGGGAATCCTCGGTATCCCCAGCGGTTTCATTCCGTTCTACTCCACTAACCCCTGGGTTAATCTATGGGGGAGACACGTTTTCAAATTTTCCGTCCTTTGACGATTGTGCTATTTTTATCGACCAATCCCGTACACCGTTAATTGAAAAGGAAGTTGCAAATGGAAATAACTGATCGAACAGGTTTGTGGTTAGTTTAAATGAGAAAAGTCAAAATTATTCTAATTGGGTATTTATTAACAACAAATTATTTTAAAGAAGATCGCATGTTTATATCTATGTAGGGTCATGAGTATTATTGAAAATCGTTCGTTCGTTCTCGGAGTATTGTGTCCACGTGAAGCTAACCCAGTTACAAGGAATCAAATTGCCGAGTATTAGTTCAATAATAATAAACATAACAGAATGAAACATTTCAGACAAAGAAGGAATTGTAATAATAATTACAAAAGTCACACATACAGGTGTTATACATATTTGAAATCAGCGAAACATACTAAAGAATTTGTTATTATAATTAAATGTAAATAAATTAGAAATATATACATGATTTACATGAATCATTCAGTAAATGGACATGAAAATGATTATCTACCCTTATAAAAACGAAGGCGAAACGATTGGTTCGTAAACTGTAGCTACATTCTAGGCCAGGGCAGATACTTTGAAATCATGGAAACCCTATGGGTTAACCCAGGGTATAGTGGAGTACGCCAACTCAAACACAAGTACCAACTCTTACCCTAACCCACAATCCTCGGCAAAAAAACACATACCCTAACCGTGTTTACATCTGTTGACCTTGACGGAATCTGTCGGTGGCCTTAATATTTAGATATGGCCGTAATCCTCGGGTTAAGGGCCATCCTGTGGTTTGAATTTTTTTTTATCCAGTTTTGATGAAGCTTAAAATATATATTTATATCCCAAAGATCTAGGTTCCTTTCGATGTTTGCTCGTATTGGACTAACTTTCTGGATTATGACCCTGCGATTGTACGAAATATCACGTTTTTAGCTTATGGGGCAGTTTTCACAATTTTTCAAAACTGCTCAAATATATATCCGTTACACCATAATTATGGTCGACTCAGAATTTCCTGAAAATCGGACCGATACCCGTTACGCAAATAGTGTAATAAAAGCATAATACAAAGGTCTCAATTTTATCCGATTTAGATGAATCTTAAAACGAGTATCACTAATTCTTGGGTGAGTTCAATTCCGCGCGCGCTGCATTAAGCAGCCACCCACGGGAAATTTTAGGATTGACCGCTTAACGGGAGTGGCCTCTTAATAAAATCTCGAGTTTTTTGTGCTGACATCAATTAATATTACGCTTGGGTGCACTTGCATCGGTAAATTTGGCCGTCGCTGAATCTCGGACATAACTACCGTAAACATGTCATTTTGTCCCAACCTTCAATACTACTGTCTATCATTGTCATGCATTCGATATTTATCCATTTTTGTAAAATCTCATGTTTTTTTTGTGCTGACATCAATTAATATTACGCTTGAATGCATTGGAAGCAAACACCAATGCAATACTTCACTTGCTTCGGTAAATTTGGCCGTCGCTGAATCGCCGACATAACTTCTGTAAACTTATCATTTTGTACCAACCTTCAATACTACTGTCTATCATAGTGATGTATTCGATAATATTTATCCATTTTTGTGAAGAAAATCGATGAATTAATTTTATTTTATCAAAGAAGCACACGAACCAAAAAACATCGCCGGTTTAGCTACCGAATCACAGGGGGTGTAACTCTGTATGTAATATTACAGGTGGCGCTAAAAACGTCTATTTAACAACATAGCGGCTTTTAGTCGGTACTTTCAGTTTATTCAATCAGTATCATTTAATGTCCCCTTACGTGTGAAAACAATGATCAGGTTTGTCGTTTAGTAAAACAAAAGATTAATTAACAGATAATCCCGAGTTAATTGGTATTTTCACATTTCTTTTTATCTGATTTGCGGGAGTCCAGTTAATTGATTACTACTCACGGGATTAGCGGGGGTGTTACGAAGAACGACAAGATGGTATCATTCAACAATGGCCGTTGAATGGGCGATGTTTTGTTAAATTCATTTGCAAAATAGTGACCGCTGGCCGCGTTAGAGGAGTGACCGTTGAATAAAGAGATGAAACAATAGAATTTTTACGGGGGGAATTTATTGTGACCGCTTACAAGGAGATGTCGCTGAATAGGAGTGGCTGCTCATACGGATTCTACTGTATGGAGTTTGTGGACCTTTCTCAATGAAACTTAAACTATGCGTTAAGTTCTCGCTTTTCAGTCGAGAAGTTTGATGAATTACTTATAATCAACAAAAAAGATCTCCGGAAGTTTAAGACACGGGGATATTATTTTTTCCACTTTAATGTGCGATGCAAGTGTGGCCCTGTGCAAGGGTAACATGGGCCGCTTTGTGGACATTTCTCAAGTCAGATTAAAAATGGCGGCTCGCGACAAAACATGTGTTGTATTGGAATTGTTGCTCCAGACCCTGAAAGTTATTTAAATTCATATAACACATTTAAGTAGTTTCCATATTATCTAAAGTGGATAATCATGTTTTGTCAATCAATTCGATACGATCAAGGCTGATGTCTGACTGAAATTGTGAAAGTGACAGTATAGTATAGTAAAATATTTCATCTATTTGTGAATTTATTTGGAAAAACAGAAACACAAACAAACGATATTACGTTCATTAAATACATCGGTTTGTCTGGAGGTAACTAGATCACTAACTCAACTGCGAGTAGATTTTTTTTTAAATCGTCGTTATCATATTAGGGGGGTTAGGATGGCCTAGTTGTCTAGAGTGTCGCGCTTCGACCTCTGGCTTGCGGCTGTGGTTTCGATCCCTGGTGTGAGCGTATGTGGCATGGAGATAGGGGCGCCTTCTCAACCTCGTGGGTTTCCTCCGGGCACTCCGGTTTCCTCCCACTGCTGAAGACCCCTACGGGCAAGCGAATTATTGACATAAAATTATACTATATGTTAGTCCTGAAATAACCTAGTTTGTGTCGAGTGGACGTTAAACCCCATTTCTCTCTCCCGTTATCATATTCTACCTCTGGTTATAAAGCGTTTTCAGCATAGTCAAAAACTTTTGGCAAACATTCCGGAAATTTGTCTCCAAAGAATGATGTGGTCATATCAAAGTTATCATAAAGCAAACTTGCGTTTTCGTTAATAAAAAGGTTTTGTAGTAGTTCATTGAAGATAACGGCGTCCATGTTGACGACTATGGTATAACAAGCTTCCGTTCGGGTGTAGTGAACTATATTCTGTCGTTAAGTCGTGACCATACAGCGCACCCGAAGGCTTCCAGGGCAGCAACTAACTACGGTTATTTTACTGGACATACTGAATTAGGGACAGAATGACGAGGCATCTTTAAGTCAAAACAAAATCTATCGCTCTGCTATTTTTAACAAATACGATAAATAAGGATCAATGAACTTGCCATCTTCCACTGATTGAATCTTGACATTGATTTATTTAAGTATGACGTTTATAAAGTACATATTATTGATTAATGGGAGAAGATTTTATAGTTCAATTAATATAAGATAACAAAAATATATTACAAATACAAACATTTCTGAACTATGTGAAATGCCCACCACGTTCACTTACCATAAGCCACATCCAGCTTCCAAAAATAATGTTTTATCTCCCCTCCCACCCCCGGGGCCCTGCGTTGACTTATCAGAAGCCACATCCAGCTCCACGAAATAATACCTCATCTCCCCTCCCACCCACCGGGGCCCAGCACCAAACCCACACCATCCTTGTTTTCGGACTGACCACACCCGCAGCGCACGTGCTAACCATTCCACCATTTCCACACACTTGCTAAAAGATAACTTCAAAGAATTATATATTTATACTTTATTTATAACATATTCTATTATCATTGTTGTTAAGATTATAAAATAAATGTATGTCCATTTTAAAAAAACATTAAAATCAACATAAAAACCCATGTTTAGTACACAGTGAAGTCATGAGGTAGATCTACTCTAGTATATAGGAACTAATATAGCAGACACGCTTTTTTTCAAGCTCCTTAAACATGCATTATGCAAGAACTAAATCGGCCTATTGCAGGTCTTTCTTTGGACCTGAAATATTTTCTAAAGTATTAATTAGACATTAATTAACTGATCCAGGCCTTCATCAACTTTCGATGGCATCGGATTTTTCCGATATTAAATGGATAAGAACGGTTTAGCGATACTTTGATTTAATCAAATATGGAGGACCGAGACTTAGCTTCGATCAACCAGTACGGTGGTTGCAATTATTGCACATGTCTGTCAAACCATCAAAGGCTAATATCTTCACTTGCAATAGAGTAATTTGAATGAAATTTTCAAATTATTGATCTTACATTATCTCATTTCGAACTATTATAGCAAGAATGGCTAGTTCTTTATCTAAATCGTACACAATGTATTCGCCGTCCCTATTATTCTTAAGTCTGATTCCAACCGCTTTCATAATCAAAGGGCTTTGTGGTCGCTATACTCATTTAATGAGCATGGCAGTTAGAATCATGCCCTGATCAACTAAATTGTTTCTAAACATTCGTCCGCATGCAGAAGTATCGAGAAATCGACATTGCATGTATTAGAACTCATAAGCGGTCTTCTAATTTGTATGCTGAAAGATATTAATTTTCTAACAGGGAGGCTTGTACAGATGCTCATTTCCGGTTCAGTGATTTAGCGTAAATATCAACATACATGTACCTACTCCTTTTCAGCAAGTGTATTCGCTTTATCTGTTGTCAGTGGCGGGCACGGGACCACAGAATTTCTAGTTAGGGTGGCCCAAAAATGGCCTTGAAAAATAAGATGTCAGTGGAGATTTTGTCCTATATCCCGACGCGAACATAACATTCAATTTCATCAGCTACATCACCCGACCAACAAGAAGCTCAAATTTACACATTTCATAGAAAAAGAATAACAAATGAATAAAGACGCCCCCCCCCCCGCCTAATTATCAATACAAAAATATAACGCGCAAAAAAAGAACATTAACCCAACCAGTGCTGAGAGCAGTTAACTTAAAGGCCTACATACACATGCTTCATTTTCAGTAGGCGACAATCTGTTGGACAAGAGACTTACCACACACCATACCGACTTTGGTCACGGATTCGTCGGCTATGGGGAATTCTCCAAAGCTTTCGTAATTACATGTTGGTGTGTATGTAAATGTTACGTCAATTTGGTTTAAACGAAACTAAACATAACGGCACCCACCAAAGGCTAAACCAAATAATATCTTCTATATGACAGCGTTCATATTGAATGGATCGGTCAAACTCGATGGTTTGTGGGGGTTGGTTTGCTTATCATACAACCAACGAAACATCAGGGCCAATCTGCAGGGCTGTTTAAGTTACCGAAGAGCAATGATCAATCTTCTAGTGGAATATCGAATACAAATTATCCTTGTCAGTGCAGGCCTTTAGCGTAATAGAACTTGCTTGACTCGTTAGATAAAACTGCGCTTGTTATTTTTTAACACTTCACGCCATCTTTAACTAAAAATGTTTGATTTAGACTTCATTTAACACAGCTGTTGTTGCGGTATTCATAATTGTATGTAGTTATCAGACTCACGGTGTTTATTAATGTCAGATTCTATATAAGACGGAAAATATAGGTTGCCAGGCAACGAAATATAAGTCCACCGATTGTTTTCGTACAATAATTGTATTAGAATTGTTCTATCCTCAATAACAATGTAATATCCCATAACTCATAATCTCATATTTATCAGAATTAAACCAACCATCATTCTCTAAAGTACTCAAAGGTCAGAATTAGAATTATTGTAGCAATTATCAAAAATAGTTGACTGTTGATAAGTTAAACAATGCATGGGCAATACACCTACTGGAGAGAATCAGAAATGAGATTCTTTGTTTCACGAAAGCAAATAATGCATACCTCGAGGGTATTAACAGGGACTTGCAGTAGGTAACAAAATCGGACCACATTAATATGTGTGAGTATAAATAAAATAATACTATAATGGCACCCTCTGACTTTACGTTGACAATTGAATGGTTGGTATGTTAACTATTTCAAAACTCCTGAAACACAATGCTGCCATTAAGCCGATCTGGTGTCGAAGTAATCAGTCAGTCAGATTGAACACTTCTAGAACACGCCCTTTAGTCATTCAGCTGATTTGGTATCGCAATCATTGGTCATTTTTGTAATGAACAGAGCGATAACACCTCCAGAACATATCCTATAGTCAAATTGACGATAAAAAATGCCGTTTTTTGTTGCAAATTGTATTTCAGTCTGTCAGTCTGACCGCAGAAAACCCTTATTTCAGCTTTTATTTGAGCAATGTCCGAGCAGTCACTCGTTAATAAGGATTAACTTCCCCATAGCCGTAATCTTTTAAGTAAAGAAAACTCGATATTGATGAGAATTTTGACACAAGCTAAGTTGTCTGTCATGTTTAGTCTACAGGCGACCACGGTGTCGTCTCTTTTTACGAAACAAATGTCGTATTTCCTTTCTAAACGTGTAACTAGTCAAAACAAAACATATGAAATTTACAGAATAGCTAGCCAGTGTCACCAGATCGGCCAACAATAACGGTATTGAGTTGCTGTTGTATGTATGCCATTGCCCAGGCCGCGGTTTCAAATTACTGACGTTCCAGAAGAAATCTGAATGGGTATTGACAAAATATTGTATCAAATGCACAATAGCGTAGCATAATTCACTAACAGCTAACCACAAAGATATCGCCAAAAATGCTGCGTTGATTGAGAGTTTTTCTGGCACCATCGATGTACTGTAGGCAACACTGTGTGTCCTTCTGCGGCGACGCACTTTACATAATACTGATATGTTTATAATTAAAATGGCGAATATTGGCAACATGAACAGAATTCCCAAAACACACATTCCGTAAATCCATAGTATCCGAGACGGTATGTTTGAGCGATGGGCGCACATGTTGTGTTCATCCACATGCCAGATATACCCCTCCATGAAACTACAGACGACCGACAGAGCAGCCATAAAGACGATCGTTCGTCGGGTTCTACACACTCTCAGAAGTTTATCGCCACCTAACGGGTGACAAATTTCTATGTATCGTTCGGTAGACAAACCTAGAACTAGAAGAATAGCAAAACACTGAACAGCTAGGAATAACAAATGGACGACTTGACACAGACCTTGTATGTTCAGTTGATGAATGTTCTCCAGAGCATGAGTTAATAACACCAAGGTATCCGCCACACTTATTGCAATAAAATATTTCACGGGCGAGGATTTCACCCGGGCCCGACTCCACACGATCACAGCAAAAATATTACCAAGAAGACCGATGACATAAACGATCTTGTATACATAGGTAGTGATGACGTATTCTATAGTGTCATAATTTGTGTTATAATAATCCGAGGAATTCAGCTGCAGACTTGAATTTTCCTCCATCTTTTCAAGGCTGTTACCTACAAAAACACAAAAACAAGAGAGATAAGTCTGATGTATACCAAGGGATATACACTTAAGTCAAAATGATGGACGGCTTTCTGAAACAAAGAGGTTAGGCCCCTGACACCAAACGTCAGAATGACCAAGAGGTTTTACGCCTGGGGGTATTTGGTTGTGTATACACGAATGTTAAACAATAAGTTTATAACTATACACCCAAAGCGGACCGATATAAATGAAAAACATTCTTTAGCACTAAACTATTTACTTTGGGCTATATCAATCAACCACACAGTGAATTAAACCTCGAAAATTTCACACGCATCAATTTCATATTTCTTGTGGCGGATGCTTTAAGAGTTTTGACTTTTCGTTCTAAAATCAGATAAATCAGATCAACTAAGTGGCTTACACACCATGTTCAGCAAGTGCAAAGTTGTGTATGTGGTGGAGGCTGTTTAATTAAAATTTAATCAAACATACAAAAGTTAAAAGGAAGGATCCTATTTCAAAATTAAATGAAATTAAAGCGTTAGATATAACTTAGATTTCAATATTGATATGACATTTAATTATGTGTGTACTTCAAGTTACGATATCTCTATATTATGATTGACGTAAACCGAAATGTGTCTAAAATTACAGTAGAAACCGTGATTCGTGTTCTTGCAAACGTTGCTACCAAGCCTAGAAGGCTAAATACGGATTGAACTTTTCGAGCGATATCCTGTGACGTATGCAAAGGGACACAAATATTTATAAATCTTGGTTGTTTAGCTTACCATTACTTATATCGAGTAAATAAAAGTATATACTTGTGTCATTTTAGCACAATAGGAATCCCTTGTAAACTACAATATTGTGAACGATGAATCTCTTATAGGAATAAGGTCGAAAGAAAAAGTTCAATTCCGTTTCCATGTGTTGAATTGAAATTTCATCGATCTATGCTGCTCGCCATGTACTAAACCCGTCGCCATTTTATTGTGGACGAGCAAAACTGATTCACCTATATTAAATCCGATCGAATCCAAGCCAGGAGATTATCTAGCGTTCGTAGTTCGATTTTGTTTTCTTAATTAATTTCAGGGGAAAATACGAATGAAGCATCCTTACTTTAATGGGATAAAACGTACTGCTAAAATCAGTTAATAGGGACCTTTCGCATCGGTACGAAAACCAACACCGAAACGAACATATGTTCGCTTACGTTTTCGTTTTCGTATACTCTAACACAGAGTTTCGCAATCCGACGTACGATAATAGCTAGATGGAGTTAATTTCCACTCCGTGAACCTCTCTGTCCAGGCAAAGTTTTCAATAGTTGCACAACAAATCAAGCAAATATTGCATTTGAGTTAACAAACTGTACACAATCAACGATATACACAAGGCATCAAAAAATTGTGTAAAATTGAATATATGAGACAAGAAACATTTTCGTTTGCATACCTACGTGAATACAGCTCCATACGCGTAACGTTTTTCACTGGCCGAACACGCATTACGAATTGACGTCACGAGTACACACGTTTTCGTAATCGTTTTCGTACCGATGTGAAAGGTCCCTAATATTCCTCTGCACGGATAAATTTTTACACAGCTTTCCAAATGGTAAAAATATAATATTGAACACACAATGTTCTCTTGTTTAACATACAATTTAAATATATCTATGACATACACTAAAGAAGGAAGAGTTTTACTGAAACCTGAAAAAATCATAAATAATTTCGAACGCTAGTTTCTAAGAATTGTCGATGCGTCAGTTTGTTGAAATTTGCTCCACGGGTCGCATTTAAATCCGTAGTGGGTCGGATCTGGCCCACAGGCCTCATGTTGGATTTGGCACAACTGTTTTAGACTAAATCCCAGGCAATATCCAGTATAGGCTTTGTCATCATGGGCGTGCCAGGGGTGTTTACGACTGCCCGGATTGTTTTAGGAACATACAGTGGTTGAATCCATCAAATACAAAGTACCCTTTAAAAAACAGAAGATTTCGATACTATTTTGTGCTTTTAATTATTGGTAGAACAGAATGATGTTCCAGTAAACCAAGTTGATGTTAAACATCCGTTTGGTGGAAACTTTGTGTATACGAAGTATTTTTATCCTATTTCATTTTTGCGCCCTTTTACTAATTCTTTAGGCGTCTTCAGATGTTTTGTAAGTGAGATAATATCATTGATTTAGCTTCTATGTAGAATACAGAAAGGGGATTAGTATTATGCCAGAATTGAAACTAATCAACTATTCCGGAATATAATTCCTTGGTCGGTAATCCCCTGTCAATGGCAAGTTCAGAAGGAAGGCACTCGATTTCCAGGTCGAATCTATCTTAGTCAGAGAAAGGTTTTAATTCAGAAACTCAGATATACATATTATTTAAAATAACTGGAATTGAGTTCTCTTCTACAAAATCAAGCTAAGTATACATCAAACATTAAATAGCTTATGTGATTGACAGTAATTACCATAAGACACGACATGAAAAGAGTTCTAAGGCCAGACATTAAATCGCCATTAGATATTCAACCATGGATCTTTTAATAGGACGTACCATATAACCACACACCAATTCACGAAGACATTAAACATGTTGGCTGTTTCTAGATTCCGTTTTAACTTTCCATTTCACATTTTGCCAACATATTAAGACGGGCCCGCTTTTCGTGGCACACGCAACAGAAAACCTAATTTCTTCCATTTGCACACCATTAAAATAATACTAACCATTTTTGACATCCCTTCGTCTGGTAATTATTGTAAACGAATATACAACAATCATATAAGCTGCTTTCAATGAAATAGATACACCCCCAGGGGAAACACATTTATTAAGTGTAAAATGAAAAGAAGTTTATTAATGGCTGACGATGAATTAAAGAAGGTGATTAGTACACGTTATTTAACAAGGTGAGATCCTGTCTGGGGTGATAATGTTCCACGCCGAAGACAATAAAGACAATGTCGTCATTAAGAGGATGGATATACGGACCTATTATCTCCTACACCGTTAAAATAATAAGTTAGCTTACATCAATGCGGAGCAGAACAGCAGGACGTTAAACCCCATTTCATTTACATCAATGCAGTTGTCAGCTAAGTTGATAACGCCTATAGCTTTTGGTGGATTTGTTTTCAAGCAAACTCATAATATTAGCCTCAGATTGTTTTGATTCTGCAACGACTTGAAATTTACAAATATCCATCAGATTGAATCAATTTAACCGACGATCAGTAACCAGACACCTTTATAAATATACAATGAATATAAATCTTGATGTATAATCAATAGTTTATAGTATGGTATATTCATTTATGCACGTTATCGGAATTCAGAAAATAT
This sequence comes from Patella ulyssiponensis, assembly GCA_963678685.1. Taxonomy (NCBI): domain Eukaryota; kingdom Metazoa; phylum Mollusca; class Gastropoda; family Patellidae; genus Patella; species Patella ulyssiponensis. Next base: position 57,800,912 of record OY783229.1, read on the forward strand.
TTAGGAACACTTACACTTTATTAAACACTCTATAACAAATTTATACTTGGTGGTTAAAGAAAAATAGCTTAAAATTACACGATATTATTTTGGAAGGTTCCATTTTTTAAAATAGAAAAACGCTAAAGTTTGATATGGAATTAGTACACCAAGTATAGTTTAACATTAAAATGTCAGTTATAATTGATGCACTGTTGAGTTTAATACCAGTTATACTTCGTCTACTAATGAGTTTAATGCCAGCTGTACTTCATGTACAAATGATTTTAATGACAGTTATAATCATGTGCTTTTGAGTTTAATGTAAGTTATTATCACGTACATGGTGTTTAAAGAAAATAGCTTAAAGTTGTCCTCTTTGATTGACATTTAGTAATTGAACATATTAACACAAGGTACAATTTTATGGATACAGAATTACTGAGTTTAATACAAATGGATCTTTTACGTACACGCTCATGTGTACACAGAACCTCGGTTTTTCGTTCCATCCGAACACATATACGTTTCCCTTGCCACGTGCTGACAACCCCGGTGAACTTTCCCGGCTAACCTCCAGGTTTGCGAGCTAAGGTCTTACTCACCAGGCCACAAACAAAGAAGGGGCCACGTCGAAAAATCCCGATAAGCTTAATCGACCAATGCATGGGTCGAAGTCGGCGCCTCTAGGTTAGCGAGCCAACGTCTCAGAAGGCTTGCTACCCGTTACTTCCTACGGGGCTGCTCTGATAGATTCGGCCACTGACAACTTTGAACAAGTTGAAAAGAATCTTAATGGTTAAAATGCCACACATACCATCATGTTTATCGTTTTTTATCGACACATTAGTCTGGCCACCTCTAAAACTAAAATACCTAGATGTTCGAGCAAAACCAGAGGGAATTAATATGTAAAATGATTTGGAGAGATACGAAAACTGCTTGAAAGCCCAGAACCGTCTATCGTTTCAGAAACCTAGGGTAGATGTATCTCGCCACTTATAACCTCGGAGGGTATAGCCTGTAATTAACAAACTCGTATATTTGACATCATGTGTATCTTAATTTGTAACTTACCTCTGGTCTATAACTTTAATATCTCTATGACTTCATAGTCCGTTATATAGTGTTGACTTACCACGCAATACAATTAAGTATCTGAAAAACACCAGAAAAGTGGTTGTAATAACCCAATATCCAATTATTTTGTATGACTTTTTAAGTGGCATTTGTTGGTATGGCCATTGGTGTTATCTAATTATTTGATGTCAGTGATCTTTTATTCCATACGAAGACGGAGAATAATGGGTGTACGGATGTCTGTTTTGTATCAGCAAGGTCTGTGACCAACTTTGTCGGCCTACCAAACTGTCAGACACGTATTGCAACTAGTTTGTCTCTGTGTACCAAGACTGTCACTGAGAATTACCTGTAGATTAAGTTGTTGCCCTCGCTTTCCTTTCGTAGGAATTTCCAGTCCTAAATATTAAAACGATAATTGTATATATTCTTAAGTCATATTAAAATACATGGCATCTATTGACATTTCTACGTTGCTATAAAGAGTAACCCTTTAATTCACTAGTAGGCCTAGGAGTTACTCCTACTGGTGTATTATAAGTTAAGAAATTGACAAATATAGTTTAAACCAAAACTTTAACGTATTGAAAGGGTACACTTAGTTTTCCAGAGTAAATTGATACAATGCAAAATACTGTGGACGAGTAAAATATTATTTCAAATTTGTATGTGAAAGTGCTAGAATGATTCATATGATTGTATAATAGTCATTTGACAACCTAACTTAGCAATAGACATAGATAATTTAAAATTATCGCTTTAATGAGATAAAACCTCCTTTTCGAATGATATCCAAGAATAAATTGAAACATGTCAGTAATTACCCTAAAAATCCACCTTTAAAAGACGCCATTATACATAATAACTTATGTCAAACATTTTCGAGTGCACTCCAAGAATAAATTAACTATTAAGTGAGTTGTTTCTTTTTGTCGGAAATAGAAATGTCTGACAGTTAATTTATATTTATAAAATATTTACAATACAAGGTAGAGTTGAAATAAAATCTCACATAATTTCTTCTTTGGACCCACCGTACAATCCCATACAGTTTGAAAACAGTCTAAAACTTTTAATTGTCGAGCATATACATGGTTTTAAGGGTGGGGGCAGTAGAATACTTAGGATTTCAACAAGCGTGCTCTTTCTGGGGCTAACCGAAAAATCTCAGCGAGAAGGGAAGCTCTGAACTGTAGAGTACTTACAAGGATAAAATGTGTCATCGTAATATTCCCATTGCCCTAATGACAAAACTGTGCCCTCTTTTCCAACTGCCCTTTCCTGGTTCAACCCAAATCCAAAGGTGTACTATAAACTAACCGAGCTCAATGTTCGTACATGTATGACTGATCAATCCTCCTTGTTGGTTGGCCCTCTGCCTCAGTGTGACCGGAAATCAGTTAACGCTGTTGGTTATCGACTGAAGGCGGTTGGTATCCGATTTTCTCTGATTTCGGCTTCGATTTCATAAACTTACAGTTTGGAACATTCTATGACCACTATTTCGCATTCAGAACCGCATTCAAAATTTCCAGGGCGGGCTGTGTAGTTCTGGACCCCCGGACCAACTGGTTTTGTTGGGACCACATTGCAGTGAAGAATACATGGCATAACGAGAAAACAAAACTATATGGTTTGATTCCCTATTCGTGCACCTCATTCATGGATCATTTTTCACCTTGGATATTGAGGCCATTATAATTTAAGATTGCGGTCAGCGAGGCCCTCGGACCAGCTGGTTTCGCTGGGCCATTGTCACGGTGAAGAATACGTAATATGGCGAGAAAACGAAACTACTCACAGATTACTTTTCTCCCGGGAGAGGGCCATTATTAAATTTGATAGAAACAAAGAGGAATTTAAGTTATTTATAAGAAAAATATGTGCGTCAAATGATCTTTTTCCAATCGGAACCTTCTGCCAAATAAATCTATCAACCATTGTGCCATCATCAACTGGTAATAAACTTACTTATGCACAACAGATATTAAATTAAAGCTTTAAATATATAGAGATGATAAATTAAAACTTCAACAACTACTGGTTTATTTATGGAGAAGTTGAGGGGTATTCACCTCATATTGTTATCATTATAATAATTAACGGCTTTAATAACTATCGCCAAAAAAGACGGAAACAGATTTTGTATGAGACATCATAGTGTGCAGATGAGTAGTTATTTTAATAGATACAATCAGAGTTTATTTTAAAGTGATTGTATGGGTTTGTTTTAGGAATGGAACAAGCGGTTGCCATGCAAGATATGGCCACATTTTGCAAGACAACAAGGGGCAATTGTTTGTACGATCATGGGCCACAATCCAGAAAATTATGGTCCGATATGAACGAATATCGAAAGATAATTTTTTTCTAGAGGGACCACAACCTTGGTATTCCATACTTTTTCACTATTTGCGTACAAGTAGCAGCAATTTTGTCCGGCAGTTTTGGTCCGACTTTTTACAGAATTCGAACTGAACAATCATTAGGGTGTAACGATGGGGGGTGGGGGTCGAATCCCGGACCCTGGTCAGTGAGCCAGGGCGCCACTTACCGAGAAACCTTTACCAACGAATTGTCTTTATATTTGTTAGGTTTACTATTTCCACTGTTTTACAAACAGATATTTGTTAGAAGCGTAAAATTCTCTTCAGGTATGATTATACCAAAAAATAAATATACATTACATATCGTCATCTAGTTACTTACAAGTTAGTCAGCCAGCCAATCTAGTCACTCGTTGATCAATGTAAAATTTCGTTATATTTATGGGTAAGTCAAAGAAAAGGATGAAAGTAAATGTTGCAAATTAAATTGACATGTGAAATGCATAAAGGAGTGAACAACATAATAATAGCGTAGTTAGCCAAGTTGGCTTACAAAGAGATGGAAGATTAACGACTTATTGGCTGATTAACCTTAATGTGGCTGATAAATCAAACATACATTATTGAGGGTATTCACACTATTCATTATGATCTAATGTTGTTCTAGCGGAAGGATCTGTAGAGTTCGTTACAATGACACCTCAAAGTACCAATATACAATTTGTTTCACAGAGGCAGTACGAAAGTTTTCTAATAACTCTGTGAAAGTTTACCACTTTCAACATTTTGACGTCACATCATTTGCTCAATGGCGTGTGCGCCGCTACCCGGGCAGAAATTTCCCTCATAGCACACGGTATGGCGTATGTCCGTCTTCATTAGCCCAGGTTAGGAGCAGAACTGTAGGACGTTAAACCCCAATACATTTCATGTCATTTCAATGGCGTGTGCATTGTTTACATAAGATGCTGCTGGTCTTATCCGGGCAGAATGGTGCCTTTTACTCATTTTACAAACCCATTCACACTAAATAGGAAATATTTGTTACGTGCATATACTTCAAACACCTTTATTTATTTTTCTTATGCTTAAAAAATGTTTTAGAATCGAATTTATAGATGGAAAAAAAGCGAGCTCATTAAACAGCACCAATATCATTCCTATTGACAGTGATTGAATGCGGCCTATCCAATATTAATGCTCATCAGTGTGACCAATATAAAGGCGGCAACAAGCACTCACTCTGACATTTATATCATATAAACAATAGAACTTGTTATCTTTCATCGTTTTTATGACCGGCAGCCATGTAAATTGATATCTTTGTGGATGCTCTCTGCATATTTCTATATAATCAATATTTAAAATATACAATGAATGGCCGGAGAATATTGCCGGGGGAGCGGCTATTTCGCTTTCTCTCCTTCAAATTCCGCGCAGTACAATCAGATGATTCTACACAATTATAGTCCCGCAGCCGTTTACCCAGACACGTGAGATCGTTGATTGATGAACAAAATGAGATAACCATATTTCTTTTATCACTTCGACACTTCATTTCCCAACATTTGAACCATCTTATGTGATAACACTGGAGAGGTCTGTTTATTTAATAAAATGTTTATATTTTCGTATGCTTTTATGAAATTAAATGTTATCGAGGCAGTCTGAGTACGTTTCTTTATGGTTATCTTTTATAAAAATGCACCGAGTTAAACTTGTTTCAGGATATGCGTTTGAAATGAAATGGGGTCGATATGCATTATAATCTTCAACCAACCACATTTACACTAAAGTGTGACCCCAAAACTTAAATTAATCAGACAACCCCAAAAGCATCTGGTCATTTGCTAGATGAAAGGTCAGTTGACCACAAACTTCTTAAATATGTTGCTTGACCATACTCTTTCGTAAATAAAAACAATCAAAGGTAACAACAACAGAGGTGAGCGAAAGTAGGGTCTAGTTATTTAGGCGATGTGTTTTCAGGCCTAACAGTCTATTGTAAAATTTGAAAATATACATATTTGACATTAGTTCGCAAATATTGCCCATTATGTAGCCTACTAGTACTATTACCCTTACATCACATTCAGATTCTATACCTTCATAATCGTATAATTTTTAATTTGAATTCACATTTATATCAATCACAACAACATACATATATTTAAAAAATTATCAAATAACACATCAATATGGGATGAATACACACATGTGTTACATACTCATATAATTCTAATGTCACATGATTTCTGGGTTAAAGGAGCGGGTCATTCATACAAGTGGCTTTGACGAACAGAATTTAATGGGAGTGGAGCGTAACTCCGGGCCCTTTTTTGACAAACATCTACTTCATTATCAACTTCATCCAAATTTTATCCAAAAATGAAACCAGGGCTGTTAAATCTTTTAAAATATTCTAACTAAAAAAAACCCTCTCACCACTCATAGCGCGGACAGCCAGAACGCCAAAATGCAAAATTCTGGTGGTGTGAATTCAATTCGGAAATGTATAATAATAGTGATCGCCAAACTCGCTCTTACTTGATATGTTAAATGCATGACTTCCTTGACGCTTTACTTTTCTGCACCGAAAATGAAGAAAGGCCACAAGGTCATGTAATGTGCTATTCGGGAAATCATATCGAAATTAATTCAAGAGTTCTTTTACTTGCACGTCAGTGTGTATAAGGGACCTCGGCTTTCCGCTCCTACATGACGACTATACCCTGTCCCTTGCTAGACCCTATGTACTACACCAATGACAATCACGATGAACTTTCTCGGCCAACACCAAGATCGAACACGAGACTTCCAGATTATCGAGCCAATTTCTTACTGATCGAACCACTGCGACTGGGACTCGATCTTCGGAAAAGCGTTTATAGCCAGACATTATTATCATGACAAAAATATTGCATAAAGTTGGATAACCTTGTCGCCAAATCGACCGGTTTGGATTTATTCATTAAAATTTCGCAGAATTTTTGGTAGTTGCAGAGAACCAGGACCTATTCACTAAAATTTATCTGGCACAGCTCCTTTAATATATAACTTTGACTCCAGTAGAAATGTACATTATTTTATACCTACCACTGTTTAATATGTTGCTGTTTTCTTCAAATCCTATTGTTCAATCTTAAAGTTCATCTACATAATGTCGATTCATATTGACATGATTATAAATCGGAACAAATACAACTTAATGAACTTGATAACAGTGCACTTGATGAGCCACTTGAGCACATTCTTTCACGGTCGTTAAATTTGAAGAAGATGTTGTAATTCCCACGTTTATAATATATATATAAGCCTGGCAACTAGCAATCAAAATAGTCAACTCATGTAGGACAACACCGAAGCCCTGGCTTTACACGACACAATAGACAGTCTAAATGAGATGTGACAGAAGGTCGGACTCCGTATTATGATTGACAATCATTCTCGAAACTGCTTGTCTTAATACTATTAACCATAAATCTCTGGCTTACCATCACCTTCGTAAACCAGGAAAATAACTCTCAATTGCCCATAATTCAGCGTTATCTAAAAAAGCAATAAAATTATACTGACCTCTGCGGTAATCATTTGTAAATAGACAGCATAGTATTGTGTAATGGTTTACAAAAAATGTCCATCCTTTTTTTGAATAAAAAAATATAATGTATTTACCACTTACTTAGTACATGTATAAAGATGACCTATCAACGCCGTCTTCGGATTTTATGTAACGTATCTAACCAACAAAGAGCCTTCTATTTCACTGATAAGACTCACTCGGTGTTACTGACACTTCTACTGAGGGGATGGCACACATTTCTGTTTTATAGACGTATTTATATTTATGATATATAAATGAAAACTCTTCCTCTGGGTCACATTAGAAGATACACTGACCTGTGGCGACACCTGACGATCTTACTGGCTTAATATAAAACAATATAAGTTCTTCAAAATCGTGAAGCCACAGAAAAAAATACATATTGTGATGATGGTGGACTTTTCTATAGGTGCGGTATTTGAGAGAATCCTTATTATGTCAGATGGAGAGTAAAATTTATATAATTACAGATTTTGGCAAATAAATTTAGATTAATTTCAAGAAGTAGCAAAATCACGATATATAATGGCCGAGACATTGGTGATGCTATAGATGTTGAGCTTTTGTGATCGAATCTCGACAGTGCACCTAGTCCTTCGAGTTTTCAAACCCTGCTAGGATTGCAGTCATTAAATGTTGTTGTTTCGTTTTCTGTTCAGTGATGGTCGAAAAAGATACTCAGCAAAATACGCCCACCCTTTTCAAGAACTGTTCTGGACTATCCATTCCACCACAGTGCACATTTTAGCACTACCAATAATTCATTAAAAAAATATATCCAGCATGGCAAGTTAATCTCAAAAGTGGAGTGACCAAACAAATTGCAAAAGCAACCAATGCAGTTGGGCACAATCATACATAATAAGACAACATCATACACAGATTTAGTTGAATTCGGACAAGGAAAAATGAAATAATTAGTATAATTCGATATGGCGATTTCCAGGAAGTTTCTGAGAGCGATATTTCGTAACCAGCGCGGTTCAGTGGTGGGACAACGAATAGAGTTTATTAGAAATCTTACATTACAAATTTGTTATAAAGGCGAAAATTACAAATTTGAGCAAACAAATTTAAAAATGTATTTTTTAAATGGATGCCAAATTTGGTAATAAAATGACGGTGTCCCCGTATATAATCAATCACTATCTCATAATAATTATGATATGACTTTTGACGTGTCTTTTGCGTGGTTTTCAATGTCTCTGAGTTTAAAAATAAATTTTGAAACTCAAACATGACAGAAATTCAAAATTGCAGTCAAAATGGAATCCAAAATGGCAGATTTTAAATTAATCATCATTTTTTCCTGTTACATATGACTTAAAACTTATCCTTTCGCATGGATTTCGATGTCAAAAAATTTAATTTCGAAATCCAAACTGGCCACAAAAATCATCATTTTCGTCCGTTGTATATGGCTTGTATCATGTCTTATATGGGGTTTTAGAGGTTACTGAGTTCAATTCCGACTCTAAAAACTAACGTCTATCTAAAAAAATATCCCTAATTATGATGGTGTAAATTTAAAACTGCAATCAAAATAGAATCCTTAATGGTGATTTTTCCCAGTGGATATTGCTTTTAAAATATATTTAATAAGGTTTTCATAGTCACTGAATTCTATTTTGGGTTTACAAAAATATTTAATAAATTCTAAACATATGTTTAGCATTTGTGTCTGAATGCAAATTGTGTTTCTTAATTTGGTATGTCTTTGCCCATCTTCACCGGGGTTAAAATTGATTCCATATGCCCTATTATTAGTTCAGAAATGATTATGCGATCCGTGCTTACAGCCCTTCTGAGCTGTGGTATCAATTTCGGGGATAAACGTGTAGTTTCAGGGTCACCAAACTAATTAAAATTCTTGCGTGTATACATAATAAGTTTTTTTTTATGAAAATACACATTTAAAGGAGCTAAATCGCTAACATTTGGGACCCAGTGGGTCGCAACGCATATAATACTGTAATATGAATGTATATAAACTGATTTACATTCAATGGTTTCCGTTTTTTCACTAATTTCAAATCTATTATGTTCGGTAAATTATGCCAGATCTCTCAATCGAATGGTTATATCTAGTGTCTGGTTATTCCAGTCTACATCAGAAGTATTCATTGCGCATGCTCTCCAGATTCTCCACACAATTCTCGCTACCCAACATTCGACTCTGCCGCTGTTTCGTTCACTACACCGGTTGATTGGTCACATGATTAACTACATGATGAAAATGACATCTGTGAGAAAAGTTCCTGGCGTTATAAACACAAATCAGTTATGTTCAGCGAAATAAGCCAGCAGTCTCAATCGAATGCAAATTTCTGGCATCTGGTTATTCCAGTCCACATACGCCGTTTGATTTGGTGCAATGTTTCTAGCCTCGTTCCTCGAGTATCTTGCTAGAACTGGGGCTTAAACGCATTATGATACACGATTCGTGTACCAATGGTAAAATGTTTATTTTGTCGTAAATATTGGATATCAGAAGCCCATCTTTTTCCGGTAAGATTACAGCAACAATGTTGATTTAACTTGATAAATAATTCGTGTTTTCAGTGTTCAAGATTTTGGATGATATTGAGTTAGAGACTTAGCTACTTTAAATAACATATAAATATAGTCTACCACCTGTAACACTTCCTGTCAGACTAACAGTAAAGTGTTTATTGGAATTTTCGATTAAACGGAAGCTTTCTTTTACCTGTGAAATACTCGACCAATATACCAGTTCTTAATTCATAATATAATAATTTATGGTCTACCATGTAAATTGGAAATTTATAATACGTTTTAACACCGTATCTTTCTGCCCAAGCTAATAAATTATTTATAATTGGTTAAAGTGAAATCATTTACGAATTATCAGTTTATATGGCGTATTTTTACTGATAATGAGTAATGTGGAAGGACTGAAAGAGAGATGGGGTTTAACGTCCACTGGACAAAAACTAGGTCATTTCGGGACTAACATATTATGGTTTAATTTTATTTCAATAATTCGCTTGCGCGCAGGGGTCTTAGCAGTGGGAGGATCCGGGGTAAACTCACGAGGCTGGACAGGCGACCCTACTCCTTGTCACGTACAACCCGGATTTCGAAACCACACCAGTTTACTCATTGACAGGCTTTATGATACAGCATGCACGTGCTAACCATTCGGCCATCCAACCCCCCTGTACTTTTGAAAGCACCATTTTAAGTCAGGTTTTCAAAAGAAATTTCGCGGCCCCATAGAGCGTGTACCGCCCACGGAGTAAGAATCCGTTTAAAGAAAATAAGCCTCGTGAAGGTAAGTTAAAATGCATTTACGAATTGGTTTCACGAAAGTCAGGTCTGATTTCCTCTTCAGGCGGTAATTAATTGATTCAAAGTCTCATTGTAGCCGCCGGTGTCTTCTTCGGTTTTCTTTGTAAGACACAAGCCATATCCAACGGAAAATGACGATTAATTAAAATTCGGCCATTTTTGATTTCATTCATCATGGATTCTCAAAACTCATTTGACCCCAGCGTCATCGACAACTACAATGCACATCCAACACGAAAAAATGACGATTTACTTAATATCAGCGTCATTTCGCCATGACCGAATTCGGCCAAATTTGAGCATGATGTTGTCTGACATATGTATCATTGAACCAGACTGTATTGATTTCTTTTGCAATTTTTGAGGGGTAGGGTAAAGCATTATATCTCCCCGTCTATTTTATGGTGTTTTTTTATGAGTATTTGAACACTATAGGGACTCGACTTTCAATTTTATTCACATCGATTGAAGCCAATATAGTACCGACAACGAAATGCCGTTTTCTTTCCGGATGAGATCGAAGCCACTAATTTTCATTCAGATCAAAACGCAAATTTTTCATTTGGCTTTGAGCGAACAGGTTATTTTGAAACTTAAAACGGTAATTGAAATTCTAGTCCCTCTGTGATATACAACAAATAATTGTTGACAAAAAAAAGTTCAATATGAATAAACATCATCTTACAAACAAATAAGAGAAAAACAAACAAACAGACAAAACATGTTTTGGTAAATATTCGTAAGCTGGCATATTGGTTGATTTACAGCCCTTCACTACATTTAAGCTTGTGTACAAGGCTTCAAAATAAATCAACAGAGTCGCATTTTTATTACACCTAATAACAATTCTTGATTTACGAGAATGGTGGCGTACATAGCCATTTATTAATAATTATTATACCATCCTGTCGGATTAGGTCCATGTTTGTACTGCCTCCAACCATTCGACGTAAACACAGATTCTTTGAAGACCGGGTGGCGTCCAAGTCGGGCAAGCATCAATAGTGCAGAATTGAAATGTCTGATTAAACTATCCTAATTCTATCACAATGAAAATTAATACTTGTACATCCAGTAATTATGAATAATTTAGACACGAAGACAAACCACGTTTTAAGCGGGAAAATAGCCCACATTCCTGATGACCTCGAATGTTAAAGGGATATTGCACCCTAAAATACCATGTCGATTAACCTACTTTTATAAAAAAATATAGTTCAAAGGCCCAGTTAAATAGGAATCGCATTTCTATCAAATGTTTAAAGGTCGTCTATAGACTAGTGTAATTTGTCTTCCAATATATCAACAATCGCGACATCGATGTGCCTGACGTGAGTCATATTAATATGGAAAGGGGCTGGTGGTTCAATTAGTAAGATTCACAAAAGGAAGTATGCAATGGATTGGGTTGAAATAGAACATGACATCGGATAGATCCGATGGTGTAACACATTGCATATGATATCGATTATTTTATGTAACATCAATCTAAAAGTCACTTTAACATAAATATGGTCGTACTGGAGTGGATATATATCATACAACCTCTAAATATCGATGTTTTATTGCACTCATTGTACCCTCAACGAGATTCGTGTGATGAAATTTAGATTTTGATTGGTTGTTAGTAAATAAATACACATAACTATTCAGACAAGACCATATTGTTTTACAGAATGAGTGTTAGAAAGTGGGCGCCATAGAAGAAATCACCAGTGAATATATACCCTTTAAATTACATTTCGTTTTATATTACCTGTTCAGTTCGTAAATAGCTCTAACCGCCTTTTGTTCTTTGGAGCAGACTTTAATAGAAGGAAAGTATAAAAAAATGAGTTGAAAGTTATTTCATGCGTTAATAAGAAAAAAGGATGGCACCTATTTGAGGATACCTGAGATAAGCACTTTTAAAGATTGGGACTTAAATGAAATGAGGTGTAACTGGTCTGCACTAATGAAGACGGGCACACGTCCTCGTCTGCTCAGAGATAAAATGTCGAACAGCGGCACTCCGCTACACTATTAATTCAAATTCCATCTGTCAAGGGTTCTTTAACGTGCACACCAATCAAACTGCGAGATCAAAAGGCATACTTGCCCAGTTTCATCTTCGCATTTCCGCATGCAGAATCTGCTTGTCAGCGCCGCAAACAGACCCTAACCAGTATTCATTTTTATACGTCCACATTCATGCTACAATAAGATTTATCGAAACAACGACATCGTTCAAATAAAAAAATGATGAAAAATGTCCTGTATGTTTTGAAGAGTATATTTTATCTGTAAATAATTTCCAGGTTGTAATTATAAAGATCCGATTCGGCATGATCCATCATGGATTTGTACCTACTTATATTGTTCGATATCCAACCCACTGGGGCCGAGTCAAGCCCATTTTTTTTGTGTTTATCGTCTGCAGGCTGCATTTTTGAATGGATGCTCTTGTTAATATAAATTATAAGTCTAACTTTCTAGAAAGGATGACATGAGCTCTTTAAGCAATATTTCATATCTTTGTCGTTAATTTTTAAAAGCTATTTTGTCATCTGTCTTTATGACTGTACAATATATCATACCCAGTTTAAACCTGTCTATAAAACAATTATTATTATGGTAATTTTTGCTAACGCGTTGAATCTTATACTCGTAAAAACACAATATAACCCTGATAAAAATCTATTTAAATACTATAACTATGTAAATATACCAGAACGTGTGTTCAAAACAAGAATTTACCGCTGGGGGTATATTGGACAGGCCCCGTTACACCGCAAGTTATCATTCAGAAATTACCATTTTTCAAGTATGTGTGAAGTTGAAACCGTAGTCTCGTTAATATTTAAAACAATAAAGGGTGAAAATGCCTAAAGAAAGTACTATTGTTTAATTGTCTACATGTTTCGCCAGAGCTTGTCAAGACATACAAGCCCAGGCGAAACATGTAGACAATTAAACAATAGTACCTTCTTTAGACTATTTTCCGATGAGAATGGGACAATTAAATGTCCCGAAAAGCTCTGTACTCGCTCAGTTTGGTCGTTCAATTATTCCCTGACGCTTGGTATCGACAATGTGTATAAGCCATGGATAACATGGTCCATGATTTAAAATTGGTTTGTAACATATCTGGGGAATTTGACATAAATACAAGATGGTACCAGTGGACTTATATAGTCTGCATGTCAGTAATATTTTATTTTAGAGCATAAATTAGGTGATAGGAAAGAGGTATAAACGCCCTACTGCTCTGCCCCTACTGGGGTATTGAAGACGGAATATGTTAAGTATTTAGTTCGATTTATCGTTGTTGCAATACGATTCGTTTTTAAATATTTTTTTATGCTGTAGTACGAGGGCTGGCTGAAAAAATCTAAGCCTGGAAAGTATAGGTCATTTGAGTTTCAACCAACTTTAGCCACCAACAAGTACAATCATTGAATGAATCATAACCATAAGAACTGCAAATATTGTTTTATTATTGTCATCGTACCTGACCACCTTGTGAACCAACCTATTGGGATCACCAGAAATGGACAAAACTGGCTATCTGGCAGTAATGAAGTACCTGCAACTGAAATGACTAACCCCAACATCGATACATACCGTTATGGTCTTCACTTTAGGGGATGATGTGACTTTCTAAGAAGTGAGCTGCGGGTTGTCGGTGTTGCAGAGAGAGCATTGACGATAACCCGCGTCCCAGAGGACCACCAACAGCCATTGTCAGAAGGCCATCGCCATATTGCCAGTGGTGTGGGCATTTTACATGAGAGGGTTGAGAACTTTATAGCCAACGAGTTAGGAATGACAAAATTCTGCAAAATTGGCGCCAAAACTCTTGCCTGCGGATCAGAGACCTGGATTCATCACTCAATTCTAAGCAATCGTAGCGCCCCCCACCCAAAAAAAGGCCATGTCGGTTTCTTCTGCTGGAAAGATGATAGCGTAAGTCTTTTGGGTATTCGAGCAAAAGTTACTCACGGTCAATGGGTATATTATAATAAAACAATAAATCAGAAAACGAATTTATTCAGATTGCATCAACTGTAGAAGAAACTAACACGGGACTAAATCATTTCACATGTTTTTCAACTTGAATTAAAAAATATAGTTGCATGTAAATGTATCTCATTAATTATAATGTATAGCCTTTTTAGCGGTCTCACAAGGAACTACCTGTACTAAATCGTTTCATATGGTTTTCAAACTGAATTACAAATAATAGTGGCATGCAAATGTATCTCATTTAATTATAACGTATGGCCTTTTCTAACGATCTCACAAGGAACTACCTGTTTTTACTTTTAACAGACATATTCTGTCTCCTGATGGGATGTTCAGATATAATCAATTTAATATTAAAATGTTTTCAGAGATAAATGTTTGCCTTTATATTCACTCCATGAGTTTGTATAATTGCATTATGCCGATGTATATTTCAATTATTGTAATATACCCCCACCCATCTTTCTATGAATATCAAGTAAATCTATTTAGAACGTCAAAGACAGGAAGCATAACTTCTCGATCTAAACGTCTAGGAATGTTTATTCTGTTCTTTGATAATTACTATTATGTGGAAATCAGATACATTCGAACATTTCCAAGATTTTTTTTTTGATCTGAATACATCAAAGGGCGTTCATGCGACCTGGAGAAAGTTTACTCACATACTATTTAAAGTTTTTGCGACAATCTGATTAAAATACAGATCTTTATTCGTTTCGTTTTTATTTTCTCTGGATGGTCTACACTACATGAAGAGCTGAAACGAGTGGCTTGATTAATCAATCAGCTTTGACGTTTCCAGTTCCGTGCATCAAAAGGCCAAGAGCTCGCCATAGCAGACCGTTCCATTGGCTAATCCCAGAACATGTCAATGATAACAATTCATCCAGATCCTAGTGTAGTAAAGACAAGTAAAACGAAATAGGATCTGTGTTTTAATCCGATTGCTTTTGCGGTCAAAACGGGTAACATTAGGGAATCACAATCGCCATTGCTCCATCGCACAAAGTAAAAACAACACTGTTAGCAACACAAGATTGTAACCGTATGTCTCAGCTAGCCCAGACTGGCAAGTGGTATCGGGTGTTCTGAAAAATGTTAGCATACCCTGTCTCGTGGAGCCCTTCTGTGAATTCAGAATTCATAGTCATTCAAATAGAAATGATGGTTTGTCGGGCAACGCATATTATTTATTATTTTGTGGGTAATGAGAACTTAATTTTATAGAGGACTAAATTGATCAAGAGTAACAACCCATGAAGTAATTATCAGAAATAAATAAAATTTGATTGTCTTATATTTCATCCCGGTGTTAAACGTGTAAAACGATAGCAGATCGATTTATTGGAAATGGGCTGTGTAAAAATGTCAGGTCAGTTGGGTTAGACTTTGAACGTGGACAAGATTCTTTAATGGATCAGGGATTATAACTTTGAAAACACTGTTGACAATTAATAGGTTTCTTCTTCTCATGAGCACAAATACCATGTATTATCTTCATGGACATGACGACAATAATACAACCACATTCCATTATGAGTATAGAAAGTATGGTTACACGCAATGGCTGGTTTAATTTATTTTCAATGAAAGTCACCAAGTTGGTGAGAAATGCTGAGTTTCATTTTTTGAAGACATAAACTGATTAACCTTCAATAGAGGTTGTACATTTCAAAGAAGGACTTTTAAACGGTGGATTCCGGTCGTTATCGCTATTGTTTTCTATTCGATATGAAATCTAAATGATATCTCTGACGTGGTGTCGATTGCAATCTGGCGTCGTCTGCTCCGGATATCATTAAGGTCATTTTGTTATTATGCGTAGAGGAAAATTTATTCATAATTGTTTGTAACGAACTTGAGCTTTATTGATAAGTATGTTTTTCTGTGTTATATAAATGACTTTATTATCCCTGTTCATTATCTACTCATTGCAGGACGCTCAGCGGTCGTCGGTTAGTTGCGTTAACTAAGTGCGAAGGCGAAGCCGTTAGCTCGCAGGGCTTAATTCGCCTCCACCCTGTGGAAAGTTAAACTAAGCCGAGTAAGAATCCTTGACATTTTCTTTCGCGGCCATTAGCAGTAGTTGGTGGTGGGAAGGGGGTGGTTGGGCATCAAAATCCATCGACGTTGGGCAGGAGACCCTACTCCTTGCCAAGTACGCGCTATGGACCAAAATCACGCCATGTGTTTCAATGATAGATGTTACGGTATTTTAGCGACTCGATTTTACATCATATTTTGGATTGCAAAAGTTTTCGTGTACTGAAAATGACTACACGTATATAACTTTTGGTTTCTTGGGTTTTTCCTCTTTAAAATGTCTAAATTATTCAAAATATTGTCGGGTATTATATCTTAATTCAGACGACGTACATACACGAATGAACCATTTATACAACTAAGTTATAAATGTATATGGTATATGGTTAAATCTAAATCAGTTTGGTGAATATTAGTTCCAGTCGATGTGCAATCAAGCCAATATTAACCAACTTCAGTGCAATAATTGAAAACAATGGCCATAAAGGTTACACCCCTCCGATTTTCACTGAAATCTGTAGTAGGGGTATGATTTAATTATAAAAAGCTGTAATTAAAGGAAAGGGACATTATTCAAGAGCTAAATCTGTATATTTCAATTATTAATTAGACATCTTGCCAGGACCGTAACCGTAATCAACTCTTGATAACATCGGATGCTCTAGATTTTGAATAGATTTAAATACGGTATGTGTGTAATTGTTAAATTTAAAATTGGATAATCGAGACTTTGTTTATATCGTAGCTGCGGTGGCAATGAAAATCGAGACTACAATATTTTAGTAACAGTAATAATAACTTCGCTCAGAATGAAATAATTGCCTAAAATTTTCATTATATTCCCTTTTCATTATCACTTTTTAAATTGTTATAGCGATAATTGCCAACTCTTCATCTCAATCTCACATAATGTAATTTAAACTTATGGGGGTAAACTATTTACGTATGATGTTACACAAGTATCAATTGTCTAGTGTCAGTTTACATCACTGAAGGTCGGTACACTTGACTAGCTACCGGGGCGAAGGTGTACTGACTTATTAACAGAGAAGCAAGACCTCAGCCAATAAAACTTACACGCTTTTAGGCCCTCAATGGGGTTAAATACATCATATAAAAATCTGTCGATTGTGTTAAAGTCATTTACGCTTATATTTCATCAGTGTGCTTATATTTAAGACATATAAAGTAACAATAATTTTCCTGGGTTTCCGTATCAGTCACGTGGATAGTTTTTGAACGTTATCGTAGACTCAATTGTCTACCTAGCGAAAATTAGTGAGTAGGCTATTGTCAC
Source organism: Patella ulyssiponensis (assembly GCA_963678685.1). Taxonomy (NCBI): domain Eukaryota; kingdom Metazoa; phylum Mollusca; class Gastropoda; family Patellidae; genus Patella; species Patella ulyssiponensis. The sequence continues at coordinate 57,818,562 of OY783229.1, forward strand.
TGGTTTACGGAATTAAGAATAGTGGACGTTCATCCGAGTTATTTAATTCTAATCCGTTTCCTACCATGGTAGTATTATATCTACTGAAAGAGAATCGGTTTCCGATGAGTTATTTGCCCTCGAGTTAGAAATTGGAATCAGGCTAGTTATTTGATAATCTCGCTTACGAACATGGATATAACTGACTTTAACATATAATTATTCATAGCTTAATGTTATTTTTGAAATCGAATCCCAATCTCTAGCGTCTGGTTATTCCAGTCTACACCGATAGTATTTATTGAGCATGCTCTCCGGATAATATGTGGTCACTGGTTAACACACTGATCTATCAGTCATTATTTCAAGAGCGAGGGGTAGAGAAATGGTTTTTTTTTTAAACTAGGTCATTTCAAGACTAACATATGGTTCAAGTTTATTTCAATAATTCACTTGCGCGTAGGGGTCTTTGGCAGTGGGAGGATACCGGAGTACTCGGAGAAAACCCATGACGTTGGACAGGCGACTGACTCTTCCTGTCACATACAACCAGGGAATCGGAACCACGCCCATTTATCCAATGACAGAACTTATCATATCCTTATTTCAAAGGAACTACATCTAACTGAATGACTTTGGAACAACGTCTGTGATTTTATACACTGGAATTCGAATTTCAAATTATTTCTACTGTTCACATTCTTTTAGAAAAGAATAAGGGGGCCCAAGAGTAGAGAATAACTGTATATAACCACAAAGACGACTACACAGAGGAGGAATGTCGGCTTTACATATTTCGAATAGTTAACATATCAGGGATTACCCATCAGGGTAACTCAATTGACGTCAATCTCAACTATCCTATATTGTTTCTTAAAAGTTATTCTTTTGTTATTCAGGTGGGTGTTTTCTTTTCGAATTATCAATATCTTTCCGCGTTAGATATTGGTGTAAAACAAGTGAAATCATTTATTGATTGGCTAAATTACTCTATCAAATTGTATTCTTGATTGGCCAATATTATGTTCTTTGGTGGTGCAACATCCAACTTGTCATGTCAATATCACGAGATTAAGTAGAATATGTCACTCTCTTCTACCATTTTGTCTCAATCCTTCGTTAACAATAGATGTATGAAGATTCTGATTTCGTACTAAAACGATCGATTTTAGTCCTTTGTTTAACGTCCGGACAGTGACGTCTCCACTTACTCTTTTAATGAAGGTTTTATTTAATCCGGATTATCACAAGAGACCTGTTTTCGCGCCATCCCAACCACTAGAGAAACTTTCCTGTCATGGCAACCCCGAACGGGCTTATTCATTTTTGTTGCAACGTGGTTTGTTAATGCAGATCTACTGTTTCATTACTGATTAAATAAAGGACAGGTGGGGGGTAGTTGAACAGAAACTCCATAAACATGAATGTTTTTAGAAATGAAATGGGGTGTGACGTCCTACTCTTCTGCTCCTGACTGAGCTAATGAAGATGGGCATACGCCATACAGTGTGCTATAAAGGAAATTTTGCCCGGACAGTGGCACTATGGCCTATTCTTATATCGAATTCGAAATGTCAACGGATCTTTTACGTGCTGACCAATGAGTACACCGGATCTCGGTTTTTAGTCCCATCTGAACGACAGCTGTTCTTGTCAGGCCTCCGTCCTGCATCACTGACAATGTGTAAACCCGCCAAAAGTCTGGATGAACTTTCTCGGCCAATGCAGGGATCGAACACCCAACCTACGGCAGGGCCGTATGTAGGATTTTAAAAGTGGGGTTGCAGCAGAGTGAAGGGGCGACATAGCCTCCTCTTAAGTGATATAAGAAAGTTTGGATCAGGGCAAACGAACCCATAGGCGTGTGGGCGCCCTTAAAACCTACGAGCATCACTATGTGATCATAATCAAGTGAATTATTTTATAATTGAAAGATTGTCAAATAATTTTTTTGAGGGGGGGGGGCGCCTTATTTTTCTGGTTTGCAATGTACCCCGTGCACCCCGCTAGATACGGTTCTAACCTCCAGGCTAGCAAGCCAGCGTCTTACCCACTTAACCGTGTACTCATTGGCCTGCACACATTGGCCAGCATTTTAAACACCGTGACCCCCAAATGTCGTTAGAACAAGAAACATCTTGTTAACAACAATAACCACATACACTTACTGTGGGAATTAATCTGTGACCTGTCGGACAAAGGAGTAAAACAATGGGAATAAGTCACTAGCCTCACATCCTGGCATTAAATTAAATAGATTTAATCTAATTTTAATTTGACATCATATTCATTTTTGCTTCTTCTGAACAATGGTTCTCCTGTTTTAATTAGTTGTGTCAGCGGTCAACGGCTCGAGGGGGCATATTTATAGTCGGGTTAAACCTGTGTCTTTTACAGTCGTACCTTTTGTTAAACATCATATTAAAACACAATATTAACATTTACCGGACGCCAGGTTTAATGTTCTTTTCATTAAAAAACACAATTTTAGAAAAAATTCGGTAGCTACATCTAATATTATGACAGACATTTGGTCACCAAAAAAGGTAAGGACAAAAATCTTGAACAAAACAATGGCTGCGAAGCAATAAAACATACGACCATCAACCGTTAACTCTTAATTTTAAATATGGTTCATTTTTCTCACATCCATGACATTTGCCTTTTTTCATTTACCAAAATGTATCAATCTTTCCGATTGTATCTCGTTGTGGCAGTTTGATGGATACTCGATTTCTTGGTTATTGCTATAAACTGGTGATTAACTTTCTGAATAGAACTAACCAATAGCCTAATCAGTGTCTATATACGCGTAGTATCAACGGATCTACGTTGTCTTAAGACAAACTTTAATAAGCCAAGTGAAAAGAGCGACAAAAACATAGATTTAAAACTATTATATCTGGCGTGGCTGTACGTTGATTAATCCTTAACATTATCCATATGACTGTACCCGCATTAGCCGATAAACTGGTTCCTACCAAGAAATCTTTCAACAATATTTTTCTGAATTTTCCAAATTTGCTCTACCCTAGGTGAGGTAATACAAACGTTTCTTTGAATGCATGTTTTGAGATTGGATTCATCACTCACAGGGTAAGACGACATATACTCGCAAAAAACAGGACGGGTCAGACTTTGACCAAATCCAATGGAGCGAGATCCATAAGAGGTCCCACCCACGTAAGGTGACAAAAGTACACCTTATTGTTCTGGAATGTACCGTTTGTTGTATCTAGGGCCTTTTGGCGACTGGATTGCAACCGTCGGTTTTATCTTAGAATGTTGTCAGTACTTATCTGCCTATACCCCGCGGACCTGGTATTTTATAGATTTCAAGGACCGGGGGGTCCCCTTCCTGCAAACACAAAACAGAACACCATTGTTACCATACCTGATACGAAATAATCATTGATTACATATTACTCTGAGTCTGTAAACACAATATTAGTTCCCAAGAAACTATTTGGCGCCAGAAAATTATTTCTAATGAAAATTGAGTCAGAAAACACACACAGGCGCAAATATCCACAATCGGCATAACCTTTACTACAAATGATACAACACTGTAGTAAAAGGAACCTCAATCATAGAAAATCAAATTATATCTAAAATTACAAGTAACTCTACTTGTAAAGTTTCTGGCAATTGAGTACAATGACCTCCAACAATAAAAAAAAAACGTTTAAAGTAGCTACACGTAAGCCTCTAACTCAATATCATCCAAAGTCTTACACGTTGAAAACACGAATTATTTGTCAATTCAAATCAACGTTGATGTTGTTATCTTACTTTAAAAGGTAGGCCTCTGATATCCAATATTCAAGACAAAAAAACCCCCACATTTTACCATTTGGTACACGAATCGTGTGCCATAGTGCATTTCAGTTCCATTTGTAACAAATGACCAGAAAGAACGAGGCTAGACATATTTCACAACTCATGTCAAACGGCGACGCCATAACTTATCTGGAGAGCACGCGCAATAGAGTGAAATAACCAGACAATAGAAATTTCTATGTGGTTGAGACTCATGTCGTATTTTGCTGAAATAAGAGTCAAAACGGAAACAATTAAATGTAAATCAGTTCATAGACGACCCATTTGGGTAAATTTCTTTCTGGGTCCCATATATTAGCGATTTAGCTCCTTTAAGTCAACTTGTAAAGTGCGAAATATTATATATTACCCGTCCACTTGTACATATGATTTCAACACCCTAGTGCTGGCCTATAATCGACCAACAGATCTATCAACCCACATTTTATACGGATATTGTACTTAACCCCATCCTTATATATGCTATATCTATGTCCGTGTTCTTACTAACATAAGTAAACAAATAGCATGTATACATCGATATTAATACCGTCAACAAACCTTCAGTATCCAAACATGTTTTGCCAATCTTATTGTGAAACTACATTTTATTTCCGTTCCGTGTATTCGGTTGGTCACAAAGCAAAAAGTGAAAGTACATGTTATTCCTGTTCCGTGTATTCGGTTGGCATAGGCGGGGGTCGGGGGGGCTCGCCCCCCCCCCCCAATATTTTCATGAAAAAAAATAGAAGTCTGAAAAGAGCTCAGAATTGTGAGATAGGTCATTAGCCGAGGAGTTTTTGAAAATGGGGTTGGGAAGGGGTATGGCCTTGTCGGGGAAGGCTATGGTCTTGTCGGGAATGAAGTTTGTCGGGAAGCGTCGCGCCGTATGTCGGGTTTGGAATATTTTTAATAATATGGAAGCGGAAAGAAAGCAGTCCAGTCAATGATGAACACGTTAACCATCTGAATAGAACTAGCACGTGCACATGGCCTTTCTCAGTTCTTGAGTACGGTACTGTGTTAGTAATAATCGTTTGACTTGTTCTTCTTTTGGTTTAATATAGTGCACTAGATGTAAATAAACTTGAACTAAAATGGTCATTCATATATCAAAAATATATAAATTTTACAAGTTCAAAAAGTCTTCTATCTTGATTCTAGATCTATCTATCTTAGATATGGATAAAAAATGTGAACTGTCATATAATGAAAAACGTGGCGAAAGTAAATCGTAATACGGAATATATAGATTGTAAATTTGAACTCTTTTAAAATGGTCATTCATATATTAAAAGTAGATAAACTAAAGTACATACAAGTCTTCTATGCATCTGAGATCTGGATAAAAAATGTGAAGTCTCATAAAATGAAATATGTGGCAAAAGTAAATCGTTCGACTTGTTCTTGTTTTCGTAGTAATAGAGCTTATTTTAAAGATGACTTTTTACCAGTTTTTATGCTGCAACGGACATAATTTACTACCCACTCCAAATTACTAGAAAGTATTCGAAATGACTGGAAATTTGGTTTTCAAAATTTTCTGGGGGAGGCCCCCATACCGGACGCTTCGCGCCTCCGGCGCTCGCGGGCGGACGGCTTCGCCGCCCGCCGCTCCGCGGATTCTAAAGAAATATATTTGTCGGGAAAATATGCTGGCCCCCCAAACAAATTCGGCCTCGTACGCCTATGTCGGTTTGTCACAAAGTAAAAGGAAAGAATATGTTGGTATAATTTTATTTATGATGAATGTTTGCTTGTTGGGCAGCCATTTTATCCACCTTGTACTGTAGATAATTATTATTATAAGTCTTCAGTATTAAAGAATTGAAGAGAACCATTGTCGATATTATTATTACTGATATAACCTTTATTGCAACGTGTCTTTCGTCTTTATATTTAAAATGGACTTTCAGCACGATATACCATCTTCACATAAACCAGACTGTTACGACATTAGCCTGAAATTACTTAGTGATGATTGGGAGAAAGATGACGTTCTCTGAATTTACTTCTTGTGGAACTGAAAACAATTAACCAACCTGGTGTCATTTTAGAGCTCTACAAACTATACAATAAATGGTACAGTGGAACAATGCACGTATAGTTAAAATTACTGTAAACATCATTATGGCAATCCAAGTCACATAGAATGATAGTACTAAATATAGACAAGAATATAAACATGTAATAACATGCATATGTTACATTATATAGATATATTCATATTAATTAACACAAATTTAGATAATCGTTGTAAATCAGTTACATTGATACAAGTCGCGGTTTTCGCTATGGAAACATGGCTAGGGTTTATTTGAAATTTGTAGACCGATGTTGCGCTTTGGTTTGGTAATAAGCAGTCCAAGGTCGCGGTTTGGTTCATTTCTTGCAACATGGGAATTAGTTTTAAAAAAATAAAATGAAATGGGGTTTAACCTCCTACTGTTCTGCTCCGAACTGGGCTAATGAAGACGGGCATACGACATACAATGTGCTACGAGGTACATTTTGCCAGGACTCTTATCTCGAATTCCAATTGTCAATGGATCTTTTACGTGCACGCCAATGTACACAAAACCTCGGCTTTTCGTCCCACGGCCCACCTGAACGACTAGATAGCCGTCCTGCATCACTGACAAGGGGGACGACGCCGAAAAATCTGGATGAACTTAAACTTGCATTATGCAAGAGCAAACTTTGCCTATTACATGTCTTTCTTTAGGCCTGAAATGTTATCTAAATTATCAATTAGACATTAATTAACTTATCCAGACCATAATAAACACTCGATGTCAAGGCTAGCCTTCGATGTAAGCTGGATTAGATTCAAATATGCCGCTGAACGGCCATTGTAATTAAATCACAACATTGGATAATCGAGACTACTCTGTTTATATTAATGATTTTAGTATAATGATGACCGAGGCTATGCAGAAATTTCAAGCGTTTCGATCTCGGCCTATAGTGGATCAATTTGACTAAAATTTTCAGCAAATTACATTTACACCATATAGTTTTTAACTATTATAGTGAGAACTGCCAACTCTTTATCTTATCTCCCATAATGTATCTTTAATAACATTTATATGGTTCCGTATTTCAGATGAAAATCGGTTTTATTGGTTATCATACACTTTACTTTTTTATCATTGCCTCTACGTGTATTCAGTGGCGGGGCCATGGTTTAAAAAAGTAGGAGGGCTGACTGGATGATTGTATAGACGGCGGAGCCCCGGCGCCAGCACGCGATCCACCCGAGTGGACCTCCCTCGGGAAATTTTAAAATCTAGATAGTATCTGCAAGAAAATCAGGTCAGATTCTACTCCAAAAGCGCATTTTTTCCAAATTTGTCGCCATTAATATATTAAACAATTATAGAGCCAAGCAGAATTTCTTTATCACGTTCGCTGCTGTTCATGACAAATTTCTCCAGACGTTCGCCCAACATCCGTGCAAGAATGTACGAATACGAATTCATGATTTTAACTTGCTGTGAAGTTGTTCATATAATGCAATAGACACGGGTAGGGAAGAGCAAATTGTTAAGTCAGCATTGCCGAAGATTTGCAGTAGTAGTAGAATCGGTGAACTTAGTCCCTCTTATCGACGATGAACCATCTCATCCAGTGCACTAGAAAACTGCGCAGAGTTCCTGAACGAAACATACTCTTTCTAGGAACAGTCTCTGGTCGGACTGACCGTATTTTGGCACAAATCCCTGGACCCACAATTTTCGAAAAGTGTCCAATGTCTCTCCACAGCTGCGTGTACTTACTGTTTTTCGGCAATTTAAATTTTATACATGTATTATATTATTATCACATGGTGTACATACATGTATATCGTGTATATATATAACTTGGATCGATAAAGGATTGTATTTTTACATTATGTGAGTTACCAGTTTACTTGCAAAATGTCAAAAAACTAAGACACCGACCCAACCTGTATACTAAGTCAAATCGACAACATCAGATAATCCAATAACTGCGTTCAGATCACATCAGTGATTCAATAGACTACCACTGAAAGACATCTCACTGCAAGGTATCCGACGAAAATGAATAGATACTGAAAGCCAGACTTTGTAAGTGGTTTGTCTGCTCTATCGAGAGCAATCCGCGATACTGAATGATATTTAGACTTTTAAAAGAAAAAAAAATCGCCTCTGTAAGATAGTCTGACTATTAATGTTACATGTCTCAAAGCGAAAGTTATTATCTTCAGTTTATTTCAAGTACTGGATGTGATAAGCATGTTTGTATCAAGCTTGATATAAGATCGCATACTTTTTTTTTACGCTGTGCATAATTTTGCCTTCGACGTACACGCAAACGGCAAGTTTCTGTAAATGCGAAGGTTTTGGGGTTCCCCATCCTCTTTACTTGTCAAGTACGTGATTTTCAACAATGCCAATGTTTGGCTTTTATCTGCCCCATGCATGCTAACGTTTAGTATACGAAACATTTAATATCATGGATTTACTCACACAACTATCGTGCTTTCATAAAAATAGTTCCGAAGTCGGGTTAATAGTACTCTAACTACCCAATACCTTGTTGACCCCATAGCACGCTGCATGGCGTTAAACCCCATTTCAAGTTGGACTTTCGTCACATTTTCAAAAATGTAGTTAGTATTATGATAATGATGTCAAATATAATGAGTGCTTTTTCTAACCATAACCAAAGATTCTTTGAGATAGTAGATGATTCAAAATCTATGTTGATCAATACCAATATCTTTTGCGGCGGAGAAACAAAAAAAAAATCTAAATGTCATTAATTTGACTTCTTGTCCTGTCACAATACCTTGAGGGCAGGATAATAACAATCATCGGTAGCCCTGCAGCCAAAACTTCCTCCATTAATTAACCCACATTGTCACAAGGGCGTGGTGGTCGCTGATTTTGTATGAGGATTTAGATGAAGCTAATATGTCATTATCAGCTGCACTAGGGGTGTGACGGGGGAGGGTCGGAGATATGGTGGAATACACTATACCCACGTTACATGTTTGACACTGGTTAAGCAAGTCCCTGTCATAAGCCTGACATAGTTCATATGGTGAACCCAAATGCCCCTGCACGAATTTACCATTGTGGTCAATGTGGACGTATAAAAATATTCTATTAAAGAAATTGAGTCGGTCAAGTGCTTTCACATATATCTCTAAAAACTACGATAGCGGCGCCAAACAACTGAGAAAGTGAAATACCATGTTTGCATGGACAACGGTCGTCTGTAATAAATTAGAAGTGATATCGAGTGTTCTGGAAAGAGTAAAGTTACCCTGCTCCCATGTCCGATATATCGTCACTAAAGCTAGCACCACACAAAATTATTGACAACAACGAAAACGAAAAAATACTCACATGCTTGACTCTTCAGGGATCAACCCGTCGTTTAAATACTGGGTAACTTAATGTAAATTCAGAGATATCAAGTCACGTCTGTTATTTTGATAGAACGCAGTCTGAATATATAGACACGTTTATCAACTTCAACTCAGCTTCTTATTATAAATCTTTAACATTTATAACTGCTAATTTAACTGATGCGCATGTTAGCCCGCTTGTATACAGCAATATTTATAATGTACTAACTAAAAGTAGGTATGCATTATTAAAGGACGTGTCGAGTATATATTGTCACTATATCTAATTGGAATTTGAGACCAAAATATGAAAACCATACTACATCATGTATCAGTAGTCAGGCGCGGATCCAGAGGGGGGGTCCAGGGGGTCCGGACCCCCCCCCCTGCTCAGGCTTGAAAATTTGAAACTTAAATCTATACGATTTTATTGGCGATTTTTAGACCTGTAATTTTGGAATTTACCTTCCGGAAATACGTCAGAATGCACCAAATTGAATCTAATTTACCAAATTTTTCTGGGGGGAGGGCCTCCAAACCCCCCGTTAACTGGTTCAGCCCAATGAGTTAAGAAATTGTCAAACCTAGACCCTCCCCCCCTGCAAAAAATCCTGGATCCGCGCCTGGTAGTAGATTAATACTGTGGGATTCGGCTAATCTCTTATACAATTAATGTTCCTTATATTAACCTGTAAATCCTTAACCGTCATGGCTGTAATTTTTGTTCATTTATTATGTAAAATACATATATTGTTAAATCTTTCGTGTAGTAAACATGTATCAACATTTCCATTTTAATTACAAGATTCACCATGAATAATCCTATTATTTGATTTTTCATAATGAAATTATATATTGATCAACAAATCTATATTTGGGTCACTGGTGCAATATCGTATGGTGTAATTTTTATATTAAACATACATTATGCAAGAGCTAAATCTACATATTGTATGTCTTATTTAGGATTCAGATTTAGGATTCAGATGTTATAGAAATTATTAATTAGACCTTTATTTGCATGACTAACCCAAAATAATCCCTGTAGACAATCGGATGGCTTGGATACACCTTGGATTTAAAATTAAATCAATAAATGGCTGAAGTCACCACTGGAACCTGGTGATGAACGGCCTGCCAAGCGACGGTACCATTGCCATTGAGATTGTTACTTGATATTCGAAATAAAAAATGTTAGTCACATCTGTATTTTAAAGTATGTTCAAATACATATTTCAATAAATTGTGATGAACATTATATACGTTTAGGATTTTATTGCTGGTTATTCGAAGTTTTCCGGGGCTACATTTCGCCTTACATACATGGGCGTAGGGGCCTGTGGTTTTCGGTGGAGCTATTTCTTTTTGTCGGGCACAGACATCAGACAATTATTATTGTTCGATTTATATAGGGCTTTATTACACACGAGTATTTCTAAGCGCATTTACAACAAAACAGTTTAAAAACATTTATGAAATATATATGTTTTTAAGCTAGTCTTAAAGTTTGGATCGACTCTCGGAGGGTTTTTTGAAGATCATTCAAATATTTTAGCTGCTCTGACGGCGAAAGCATATTTACCAGAATGTTTATTATATTTAGGAATCCTCAATATGCTACGATCACTTGAAGAACAAAGGTTGGATCGTCGAGTTGTATAGAAATCAAATAGTTCTTTTAAATATAACTGGGGGCAGTGTCAGAATAAATTGATTTAAACACATTCATAGGAGCTTTAAATTGAACCCTCGCTCGAACTGGAAGGCAGTGGACTTTCTGTAACTTAGCTGATATAGAATGATACCATATTAGTATACCATAGAAATTAAATGAAATGAAATGGGGTTTAACGTCCTACTCTTCTGCACCTGACCCGGGCTAATGGAAGACGGGCATACGCCATACAGTGTGCTAAGAGGGAAATTTTGCCCGGACAGCGGCGCTACGGCCTACTCTTATATCGAATTCCAACTGCCAAGGGATCTTTTACGTGCACTCCAATGTGTACACGGGACATCGGTTTTTCGTCCCATCCGAACGACTAGGCAACTGCCCTTGTCAGTCCCTCCTTCTGTATCACTGACAAGGGGAAACCACGCCGGAAAATCGAGATGAACTTTCTCGGCCAATGCAGGGATCGAACACCCGATCTCCAGGCTAACGAGCCAGCGCCTTGCCCACTTAGCCACTGTGATTCCCAGTATACCATAGAAATGAAATCACTCACGATTTACGTAATACTTAAGTGGAGCTTTCTGAAAAACTCGTTTTAGTTAATGATCGATTCATTCTGAAAATTCGGGTCACAAAGAAAAGTCTCGGGCAAATGGGTTACAATGCATATTTTGTCCAAAGTGTATTATGAATGAAAAAAAAATCAGAATAAAATGTTAAATGTGTATAGGTTACGGTGTTCAATTGGAAATTGCCTAACAGTCTGGTTTAATAATGCCATTCCATGGAGACATGTTCTTAATGTCGAAACATGCTTTGTCTGTTTTCTTCCTTATTCCTATTGAAAACCATCCCGAGAGCATCTGAATAATCAGTTTATCAACTCCTTCATGTTTCATGTTTATGATTCGTGTGCATGACATGTAATATGGCCTCGATTAACCAAGTTATATTATATTTAAAACGCTAATGGTATAATTAGTATAAGCGTGACACTAATTTCTTTATTTGCTGATAGCTCTTGAAAGAAGTAATATTTTGAAACCACATTTGCAGGGAATTTCATTAAACTGTATATCCTGAAGTCAGTAGTGAAATAAAGCCACAGTGGTTCTGTGATAAAGGTGTTGGCTCACTAACCAAGAGTCCCTCTAGATTTTTCTGTGTGGCTATAAGGAAGGCTATGCATTGGTCAAAAGTACGTTATTCTGGCAATTTTCCCCACGAACATAAAAGTTCAGTCAATTTATGATTTACACCCAAAAAATTGCAAGAAAAGGTTTTTATGCATTTTTTGCGTTTATTTAGGTGTACTTTATAAAATCCGAAAAGTTTACCAAATTTTGCGTATCGGGAAGTGGTAAAATCCAAGATGGCCGACATTTGCAGAATTAATGTTCAAGAAAACCCTGAACTATGGTCTTATATACTATCTTATCACTATCATATTTATGGTTACAGTGAATCCCCCAACTCTCACAAAACAGGTAGAATTAATAGGCAGGCCCCGAGATTCTGTCCCATTTCTTATCCCCAGACCCAATCCAAAATAATCAAAAATTGTTATTACAAGTCCACATCTGAAATTTGTTCTCATCCTCTCGTGCATAAGAATTTGCTCCCATCAACGAACTCAAATTCCAGGGAATTGACTAAAATTTTCAGGCCCAGTCCCAAATAACTAATCTATTATCATTCCACTCCTCTGTGATCTTATGCTATCTGAACACTATAATATTCATGCGATAAAAATATGAAAGTGGCGATTAAAATTTCATTTTTGCGATAAAGTTTTACGATACTGGCGATTCTTTTTGAGAACTGGCGGAAAAAAAATCTTAAAATTCTAATCGTATTTATCCTGTACATTATTGAGTGTCAATCACGTGGCTAAACACAATAATAAATTAATCAACTGGCTGATAATCTGGATCGCGTCGACGAGTAATATATATATTTATTCGTACTCAAAGTACAATATTATACAATACATTTACAAAAATAAATATTTGTCTATAAACTTAATTTGTACACAGGTATTCTAATATACAGTTCAGATGATCTTTATTTTCATTACGTCTATCAATAAGATAAATCATATCAGAAATAGCACCAGCAGTCATAGTAACATCAATATTAGCATTATTTTCATCACATCGAACAACTTTGGACAGAATGCAATTAATGTTTGTTACAGGAATATCATATTTACAGAGGTTGTATTTAAAACAGATTAAATTTAAATTATTACAGGTGCTAGAACAACTTCCATTGAGAGCAAGTAGGCCACTTATTTTGGTACATTCATTAACACTTTTCGAGATATTTTTGAAAAATTTAAGAAATCTTTTGAAGAGTTGAACATCTACGTTAGAGTCATTACATATAAAATGAAGTAGGTTGCTGTGAGTACCGGGGGGGGGGGGCAGTTTGTATAGACGCCGTATTGATTTCCTCCATGTACAATAGAAATTTTCAATGCTATTGTGAGATAAGTCCCACAGTTGACAACCGTACAGAGGCATACAAAAGGTTTTAAACAACTTATAACGAATATCAGAATGGACATGTTTGAAACTAGAAAACACTATGTTGAACCTATGTTCGCCATTTGTATCATATTTATTGTCGCTAAAATGTTCTAAAGGTGAACGACGGGTATAATTGTAAGCATCTCTTACAAATATAATTGAAGTACATATCAATCTATCAGATATTTAGATACCGTTACGGTACCAAAAAATAACAATAGGTCTATTGTACACGCAATCCTTGGACAAGATTTGACGTGTAAATACTGAATATATAGTGCAATACGACGATGTTCAAATAGCCTAAAGTTACCAAAAATAAAATCCGATCTTAGTAAACCAAAACTGTGCAAAATGTATTATGCAAAGACAGATTTGTTAAAAGTTGTTGTATATTGTATTGTATATATCGGTAATCATTTTATAATAATTCTAGTTGAATTGTTAGATATTGTATAATTTTTTATCACATATTTTTGGCGGATAAAATATTCAAGTTGGCGGAAAAAATATATGAACATTTCTTTACATAAAAATTATCATCCATTTTAGCGGAAAAAAATTGAAGGCCAGTGTGAGCCCTGGAATTGACAGACAGATCGCAAGTACGCCTTTTGTGCCCTATGAGAAAGACTACAAGATCGCGCTGTACACCGCCTTGCAAAGTTCTATAACGTCCAACCCGAACCAATGCTTCCGATTCAAAGTAGTGTAAGCTAACATAGAAACCGTTTTAAAGCGAACCCTGTGTGGGGCTTACATCCCCGTATCTGTATGGAACGTAAATTATAACGATGCAGTTTGTTAGATGTTTTTGTTTTTTTTTTTGTAGCGGCATGAAACATTCCGATGACGGTGGTCATTCCATCCTGGTAGAGTGGTTTTCGGACTACCCTACCATTCTTAAGGAGTGTAGGCTGTTGCGTATGGCCAAAGCAAAAGATCGAACATCACCCGGTTGTAATCAACAGTAGCCTAACACGAAGACCCACTGTACAGCTTAATCACGTCACTCGCTGGCATCCGGTCAAGCGATATTCGCTTACATTTTCAACAAGGTTTGGGCGATTTAATTTTCGAAAATTGTCTTCTATGTATTACGAAAGCCGCATTTTATTTTGGTTGAAGGGTTGTATATGAAATTAGAAACTGATTCAGCGCCTTAGAAACTGATTTCTTCAGTATTAACGCGCTTTATAAATGACGATATTATTATTATTAGTATTATTATAATCACATGGATTCACAACAACGGACTCCCGGCCGCATATCCCAATGAAGAAGTAGCTCAAGATTTATTTTTCTGGTGGCTTCCAGTGGTATAAATACGACTGAATTGTCTGTTTTAATGGTAATGAACACGGATGTGATTCGGAAAAGAAAGATGAACTGGTGGACATTTCTTTAGCTACAAAACTAGATAACTGTCAGTCGTTAGAGTAAAAAGAATGCCGTAATTATCAATTCAGATATTGGATAAAGACGGCATGGTTCATGGCTGAAATGAAGCGAACCTTAGTTACAGACTACATAGTTTCTGCTCTTTTACGAAATAAGAAGTTGGGAGTTCTATTTATTAGGTTTTTATTTCCATTTTATACTTGGTTCTAAACATCGCGAGCCGATTGAAATGGTGAAGAATGTTCACACCTGGCTTTGTAAATGGCCCAGCTAGTCCAGCTGTCCACATCCCACCACAGCTTGTTGTATCCGCCTCTACACCTTTCTTTTTTTTTAAAAGGTTAACCGCATATTTGAGTATAACTTCAGCTACGCCAGAATTTATGGAGGGCATGCTATTGGGTGTATGGTCATTAATTATATAAGAGTGCACTGTTATGATTCTGTCAAAATGACGGGGTTGTCTATCCCTCTCTCCTGACCCAAAAGTTGAATAAAAAGGGGGTCTGATGACTGCGCGTTATATCATACGTTCTGTCATTGAATCAACTGGTTTGGTATCGATTCCACGGTTGTACGTGACAAGGAGAAGGATCGCCTGTCAAACCTCGTGGGTTTTCTCCGGGTGATCCCGCAGCTAAAGACCCTACACGCAAGCCCAAAATGACCTAATTTGTGTCAAACTGTTCGTCGTTTATCGCGAGGGACAGGACACAATAGAATTGCATATCAATTAATAATTTAGGGAATTTTATTGAAAAAGTAAACTCGTGTAATTTAAACCACACCAGTATTAAGAAATATAGCTCACCAAGCACAAGCCAGAAATAATTAAATTTGCATACAACAATTCGTCTAGGTTGGGTGGTAATTTGTAAGCTAGACTTTCAGCATTTTCCCAGGGCCAGGGTAACATAATCGACTTGAGCAAAGAGTTTAAACACCAGCTGTCTATTTAAATTATATTGGACTTATCGGGCTTATTGGACATAAGTGTACGAAACATCTCATTGTCTCCGATCAGACGACACAACAGTCTCTCTTCATCTATTAAAGTAATGACAGAAATTCCACTAGATCGAATGATATGCTTTACTGATGGAGATTTCAATTGATTATAAAAGTGAGCAAGGGCATTAAATCTGGAAATAACTATAGACTCGCACAATATTTTCCCATATTATAAGTGCTATTTAAAATGTAGAGTGATAATGAATTAACGTATTTGTCATTATCATTCAGATTATTAAAGGTGGATTTATGTAGCACCATAGGTCTTTTTGTCTGACGTGGAGAGTGGGCCTGTACAACGGGACTGTCTTTTGTGGCTCTCAAAGAGCTCAGAACAATCCTATTGTGGGTTCGACTCAGTAACTAGCATTTGACCGAAAGAATGACACAAGACATTAATTAATAATCAATATAAGTTTTATTTATATTATTTATATCAACAGGCCACATACACATAAACGGTAATAATAAATAAGTAAGACTAAGAGTAAGACTGCTACAGTATTACTATTGTCTAAAGTAAAATATATTTCTAATGCCAAGGACACCGCTGATACGGTAATATTAATAATACGTTATTAATATATTTAATTATATGACAATAGTATAGAATAGTTTAGTCTTAGGACTAAATCAAGACTTGGCTAAGTTAGCTAAGTCAAGTTAATGTTATTAATGTTAGTCAATATGTGGCTAAATAGTCGGAATAGGACTAGACTATCGCAGTAAACGGTAGACTAGACTCGTAAGCGCCGCAAATAATAATTAACCGGCTATAAAATATATAATGTCTTAATATTCAGACTGACTCGTTTCTTACCATTAAATCTTCCATGGTTTGGTTTGCTTAGTCTAAAATAGACTAAATGTTACTGTTGATCACTGTCTAATAATTAGCAGACGTGAAAATGAGCCAGGGCATAGTGCGCCGAAACAACCAAACGCGGTTGCTTATATAACCTTCCATAGATATCACGTGACTATATTAACCAATCCCTGCACGGGATTTCCTGTCGTCCAATAGGAACGCTTGAGCAGGCACGTGCTCGTCTTCCAACAGTTAGCATAGCGGTAAATGGAAGCGGTGAATCTTAACCTGTATCTACTAAATAATAAATATGTAAGTAAAATACACTATAATGTAAGTTATAAAAGTAATTCATGTACAAGGAATTCATTAAATACATTACTAATCACTGACAACATATACGTATGGTGAAAATAGACTAAATTCCACCATGGAAGTGCACTTCCGGTTTAACGTGACAACGAGACCGGCGAAAGGCCTAGATGTAAACAAAAACAAAGCGAGTGAAATGACAGCTAGCTGTCATAGAAATGAAGTATCTGAACAGTACTACATCTAGGATAATTAATGTGAATTATTTGATAATAAATGTATCTATGACATACAATAATGTTTTAATTAATTAATGAGCTAAATTATTCGTAACAGGCCATTGTCAAAACCGATCGCCACATCCTACGTATACGGTAGGCTATAACCAGTGGCGGCACCAGTCGTCGGTGGTTGGAGGGGCAAAGCTCTGGCAAATTCCAAGGTTAAGGGGGCAAAGCCACGAGTTTCAACTAGGGGTAAGGGGGGCGGCTCCTCCAGAAAAATTGGAAAAATAGGTTGCCAGGCAACGAAACATACGCCCACACAGCAGCCAAATCGTCCGGACAGTCAACAAGAGTTGTTGCATTTTAAGTAATCATCAGAAAATCATAATTCAAACTCACCCATAACTACGGTGTAACTGTGATATAATCAAACGTTTTTTTAAATCAGAAAATAATTGTGACCTCTAGAGGGACCACAAGCTAAAAAGGGTGATTTTTCGTACAATCAGGGGCCATGATTCAGGAAGTTACGATCCGATATGGGCAAATATGCAATGGAATCAAGATCATTAGGTTATAAACAAGTATTTCATGTTTCATCAAAATCAGTTCAAAATTGTGACCTCTATAGGGTCCACAACCTTGATATAACATATTTTTCGGACAATCAGTGGCCATAATTCAGGAAGTTACGATCCGATTGGCGCAAATATCGAAAGGAACCAAGATCTTTGGGTTATAAACATGCATTTAAAGTTTCATCCAAATCGGTTCAAAATTGTGACCTCTACACTGTTCACAAGCTTAAAAACGTGATTTTTCGTACAATCAGGGGCCATAACCCATGAAGTTGCGGTCCGATACATGCCAATATCGAAAGGAACCGAGATCTTAGGGTGATAAACCAGTTTCATTGGAATCGGATAAAAATTGTGACCTGTAGACTGTTCACAAACAATTGTGGACGGACGGACGGACGAACAGGGGCGACGACAATATACGTCCACATGAAAATGTGGGCGTATAAAAACAGGCTGCCGGAAATGCAGCCTGGCAGTATTTCAGGCAATGGTCGTTCAGGTAAACTGTCGGAAATGCTGTCTGACAGTATTCAGTCGGGCACCGATCGTCGAAATATATAAATCTGGCCACATACCGTCCGTCGCCTGATCACTAGTTTATCCGATCAGAGACCAAAATGGCAAACGAACGGACTTGCGAACCTCAACGAAGTACCCTTGTGAGCGAGTCCTTGTTGGGGTTTTAGGTACCTCCCCCAAGAAAAGTTTGAAAAACAGACTGTTGGAAATGCTGTCTGACGGTATTCAGGCACCGATCGTAGAGATAAATGAGCTGATAGGATGCTGTCTGTCGCCTATGCACTAGTCTTTCCGACCCTAGAAAGGAAAGTGTCAAATGAAACTCAACGACGTCCCCAATAATTTGAAAAGTAGAGTGTCCGAAATGCAGTCTGGTAGTATTTCAGGCATTGATCGTCTAGATAAATAAAGCTTAACAGATATCACCTGTCGCCAAATCACTAGTTTATCCGACCAGAGAGTGAGTGACTCAAAGTGAATGAATATTTTCGCCACAAAATTTTGTGAAATGAAAAGGACTTGCGAACATCAAATTGATCGTCGAGATAAATAGAGCTTAACAGATATCACCTGTCGCCAAATCACTAGTTTATCCGATCAGAGAATAAGGTGTCAAACGGGCGGAGTGAGTGACTCAAAGTGAATGAATATTTTCGCCACTATGAGACTGCCGGGAATGCCGCCAGGTAGTATTTCAGACACTGGTTGTCGAGATAAATAGAGCTGGCAAGATAATGTTCGTCGCCAAATCACCAGCTTATCCGAAAAAAGAGGGTGGTGTCAAACGAACGGAGTGAGTGTATCAAGTGAGAAAGAGAGAGAAATGGGGTTTAACGTCCACTCGACACAACTAGGTCATTTCGGGACTAACATATGTTTTTTAATTTTATTTCAATAATTCGCTTGCGCGTAGGGGTCTTTAGCAGTGGGAGGAAACCGGAGTGCCCGGAGGAAACCCACGAGGTTGAGAAGGAGCCCCTATCTCCATGCCACATACACTCACACCAGGGCTCGAAAACCACAGCCGCAAGCCAGAGGTGACCGGCCAGCTAGTGGTCTAAGCGCGGCACTCTAGACCACTAGGCCATCCCAACCCCCTGTATCAAGTGAATGCATATTGTCGACGCGTTGAACCTATAGGCCTACCCAAAAACTTTGAGGATCGTAAAAAGCACTTCTCAAGTAGGTTTACAACAGGATGGGCTTGGTAAAAAATCATTCAACATGCAAGTCTATGAGTGATTGGGGATGTTGGATTTAATCACCGAAGAAGGTGATTACCAAAACATATCTCAATTTTTTTTTTATTTTCTAAAATTATAGGAGGGGGGGGGCGCAAACAGAGGGCAGGCCAGATTTACTTGGCGCCGCCACTGCGTATGACCCATGCATCTTTTCATACTGCATATTTTGTGTAGCCTTGTGATCGTCTAGAATTTGTCTCTGCGTGTCTTTCTTCTCCTTCACGTTGTGTACTATTTCTTCTTACTGTTTTGGGTGGTTGGGATGGCCTAGTGGTCTAGAGTGCCGCGCTTCGACCTCTAGCTGGCCGGTCACCTCTGGCTTGCGGCTGTGGTTTCGATCCCTGGTTTGAGCGTAAGTGGAATGGAGATAGGGGCGCCTTCTCAACCTCGTGGGTTTCCTCCGAGCACTCCGGTTTCGTCCCACTACTAAAGACCCCTACGCGCAAGCGAATTATTGAAATAAAATTGAAACCATATGTTAGTCCCAAAATGACCTAGTTTGTGTCGACTGGACGTTAAACCCCATCTCTCTCTCTCTCTCTCTCTCTCTCTCTTACTGTTTTCTAAAGACGTTTGTCTTACCAGTAATAACAATGCAACTGTTCGTTTCTACATTTTATATCAAGCTGGATACATACAAGCATAGTATAGTATAGATTACAATACCAACTATATAAAGTCATTCTCAAACACTTGCCCGCCAGACTTGCTGGGCGAGTCTGATAGTAACTGTCACATCTTTCTCTTTCTGAAACCAGGCTGCTGTCTCACGAATTCTCACAAGTAGGCCTATGATAGTTTTCTAGCTGTGGGTTTTGGACGTTCAATTATCTAATTGGCCAAATATGATGTAAATAATTAGTGCTATTGGTTAACTAAGTCACATGACGTCGAAACCCACCCTTATTATATGGTTATATGGACTTTTACTTGCAAACCTCCCCAAGAGATATCTGTTA
The DNA here is from genome assembly GCA_963678685.1 of Patella ulyssiponensis. Lineage (NCBI taxonomy): Eukaryota > Metazoa > Mollusca > Gastropoda > Patellidae > Patella > Patella ulyssiponensis. The sequence goes on from OY783229.1 coordinate 57,839,005, forward strand.
TGAGCCAGAATCGAATGTTTACCTCATTTTAACTTTTTTTATGCAACCGTCTGTCACTCAATTGCTAGTTTGATTTAAGTACTTTAAGTACATAAATGTGAATATGTTTGAATCCCACAACTTGCCAAACAATAATGCCATCATTAATTTCACTATTCCTTATCAATAAATTGAAAACAATATCGCAACGACGCTAGTGCTACATTTATGCCGATTATTGCCTGGTAACAACGTAAGAGTTGTCTCCCATTCGTTTAAACACGTCGTAGACCAAGTAACAATGTGTAGAAAATATTAGCTGATAAAATATGTACCCTGCTTATCTCTATCAGCTCCGTGAGCTGGCTGTTTGTGATTAACATCGTCCGCCTTACTTGTTTACATTACAACACCTTTAAATTACTGAGTACCGAAATAAAGTCCTTAAAATGCAGTCTTTTATCAAAAGCTGTTTAAAAAATAATGCCTATGTTTATAGTTAAACATGCCAATGTGTTGAATATTTCTTTGACAGACAAGTCACAATAATAATACCAACCAAGGTAGGATAATACCTTGGAAAGACAATTAAATCATTATGATCTTACAATCGATCAATTCGGTGCCTTCGGAATGCCTTTGAAAGCATCACAAAAACTCATCTGTGCCCGCCGTATTTCAAAAATGTTACTGTTCCTAGGATTTCTTATACTTATACGAAACCCATTGCATCCAAAATATTTAATTACAGAAACGCATTATCTGACATCAATGCTAAGGACTTACATGATAACCCTCTTCCATGTTCTTGCTCTACTTCGTCCTTCCTTTACCAACCAGCTGGACATGTGGTCACTGGTGATTTGAACATAGTCCAGAATGATAAGCTACGTGAAATTTTGTCCAAAGGACCCAAATACCGGGAACCGCAACCATTTTCATGGGATCAGAATTTCAGACTTATTATGGATGCTGTAGAGGACTACGCTAGATCATGGGCCAAAAAGGAAGATGTTATATCTGATACTCTCTCAGATTGGACTAAATCTATCAGTCGTTTACTTAAACGAAGAATATATATGCAACGTTTGTCAGTTGACACTAGGCCTAAGTCTATTTTCAATGATGTTAACATTGTTGAAAACCTCAATGCCTTGCATGACAAATATGTCATTGTTCCGGCTGACAAAGCGTCCAATAACATAGTGTTTATATGTAAACGATATTATTATGACTGTCTGTTGAAAGAACTTAATTTCGGGAAATCAATCGATAGTGCTACATATAAACGATCTACACTTAGTAAGGATGAAATTATATCCAATCACAGATCTGTACTTACTTCATTTGGTACTCCATGTGGAGATACCTATACAGATTTGCCCTTGTTATATTGGATACCTAAACTACATAAAAATCCCTACAAGCAACGTTTTATAGCAGGTTCATCCCGTTGTTCAACGAAACCACTTTCAAAAGTATTGACATCTATACTAACGGCAGTTAAAGAGGGTATTCAAAAATACTGTGACAAAATATACTCTCGTAGTGGTATAAATCAAATGTGGATATTAAAAAATTCCAAAGAATTACTTGATGGTTTGCAATCTAGATCGCTTGCTTCAGTCTCATCCATTCAAACGTTTGACTTTTCTACTTTGTATACTAAAATTCCCCATAGTAAATTAAAAGCCAGGTTGAAAGACATCATTCACAGTGTCTTTTCATCTAAATCGGGAACTGCTAGATATCAATATTTAGTTGTTAATTACAAATCCACGTATTTCGTTAAGAATCACAGTGATTCCAAAAACAAATTCACCGCCATCAAGATAATTCAGATGTTGGATTTTTTAATTGATAACATCTTTGTTGAATTTGGAGGGGAAATATATCAGCAAGTGGTAGGTATCCCCATGGGCACCAACTGTGCACCGTTGCTTGCTGATTTATTTCTCTATTCGTACGAAGCCGATTACATCCAAGCGCTCGTTAAAACAAATAAACGATTGGTCAGAAATTTTAATTTCACTTATCGATATATCGATGACGTTTTATCACTTAATAATCCAAAATTTAGTGATTATGTCGAATTCATATATCCTGATGAGCTGGAAATTAAAAACACCACTGACAGTGACAATTACGCTTCCTACTTGGATCTGCGTCTCGATTTTGACAATTGCCATAAACTGAGTGTTAAATTGTACGATAAACGTGATGACTTTGACTTTCCGATTGTTAACTTTCCATTTATTAGTAGTAACATTCCAATATCACCAGCTTATGGAGTGTTTGTGTCTCAGCTAATTCGGTACGCGAGAGCTTGTTCCTTTTATTCTGATTTTTTAAGTAGATCGAGGCATTTGTCATCTAAGCTTCAACTACAAGGATACGTGCGCACTAAACTTATAAAAACCTTTAAAAAGTTTTATGGCCGTCATGTTGACTTGATTGGTAAATATAACGTGTCTCTCTCGGTTATTATTCTAGATATATTTAATTGACACGTATACTAATACTATCTCACTGATTATATGTCCACTACATAGTTAACACAGTTCATCACGTGCATTTTGCATACCGATAGTTCATTGGCCAATCACGCTATTTTATCGACATTTTGCCTAATAGTTTGGATGCAGCTATGGCGGGTGTGGCGCCAGGCAGGGTAAGCTTACTCTTCCGGACACCTGTTACCACTGTTTGTCGTGTATTTTGTACACGGGGAGCAGTCCATTTGCTGATTACACTATTTTGCCTATAACGTTTTTTTAGGACTTCGAATTCTGTTTAATTGTTTGGATTGTTCGTACTTGGTTTTATTTTATTCTGACCAATTAACGTCTTACCTTTCGCTACACGTTGCGCTTCTAAACAAGGTAACCGGCCGGAAGCATTTTCCGAACGGGGTTCTTTTCAGAGTCTGTGGTTTCAATTCCCCGGCTGAACGTGACAATGAAAATGAGTAGTGTCGTCTGTCCAACCTCGTGGATTTTCTCTAAATTGACACCTCGCAAGCGAATTATTGAAATAAAACCGAAGATATTTCCAAGATAGTGGCCAATTCTGACGGGAAAATGGGAGCCTATTATTTATTATTTTAATAACTTGAAATGAATAAAAGTAAAAGAAATACATAAACCGTTAGAATGATTGACTATTGAATGACAGTAGCCTATATTGGAAACTTTGCATGCGATTATATAATAATAATTATAGTCTGGCATTATTATAAGCTGACTAACTTGACCAGTTTACAAAAAGATGGGGGCAGGGCGGCCATTAGAAATGGTTCCACTAGGCCTACTGATGACTTCCGTCTTACTCCAAGCTCAGAGTGGCTTTTCCTACAGAGTTCCTTTGCGCAAATAGTTTTTTAGTCAAATCATAGAAATATATAGCCTACTGATATTTCTATGGTCACATGACTACAAAATGTTTATTGGCCTATAGCTCCCTTGATTTACACATAAACTAATCCAAAACCTACTGCACATAGAATAACATAATAAATCAATCCCCATTGAAATGAAATAGGCCTATCATAATTATATGATTTGATGAAACCCAACTGCTACGCGAAATTTAAACTGGCCGGTGTCATTGCGTAATACTAATAGCCTACGTCATTCCAACATAAACATTGCTATATAAGCCTACATAGGCTACCGACCCTAAAGTGCCTAAACAGAAACTAAAATCTGGGAATCCCATCATCATGCATGCTGCAGGTGCTGGTCTGAACCGGGCCCGTAGCCAGCTCATAAAAAAAATTGGGGGAGGGGGGCTACTGAATTTTTTGTAGGGGCTGAGGTTAAAGTGGCCGACTAAGAACACTCGTAAGAAATCATTATCGTTGGCGAAATATTTGGGGCGGTGAGCAATTCGATTTTTTTGCCCCCCCCCCACCCGTGACTACGGGCCCGGTGTGAACAGTGATGACCAGTCTGACTGGAGCTGAAGGGGGGGGGGGCTGCCTAAACAGAAACTAAAATCTGGGAGTAGGAATCCCATCATCATGCTGGCTGCAGGTGCTGGTCTGAACCGGGCTGTAGCCAGCTCATAAAAAAAAATTGGGGGGGGGGGCTACTGAATTTTTTGGAGGGGCTGAGGTTGTGGCCGACTAAGAACACTCGTAAGAAATCATTATCGTTTGCGAAATATTTGGGGCGGGGGGTAATTCGATTTTTTTTGCCCCTCCACCCCCCACCCGTGACTACGGGCCCGGTGTGAACAGTGATCAGTGCAGGAGGACCGCACTACACGAAAAACAAAAACCTGCGGAAAATATCAAATCAAGTGAATGGATCCGGGGGCCAGCCGTAAGCGTCCACTGTACAGTCCCGGGCCTGTTATGGTACAGGCTTCACTAAAAATGATTTAAATAAAAAAAAAAAAAAGGGTAAAAGAAATAATGCGACCGATCTTGACAATGGTCGTCTCTTCAATGGCGATATTCTGCCAGTTGACGTCAGATGTTAGAACGTCAAACAATTTCAACAATAAGGGCGATAATCCGGATAGAATCTCGGAAAATGCTAAACTAATAAGTGTAGTGAGCAAACAGGAGCAAAACCCGACAACGAGAACATTCTGCAGTACGAAGGGCTAAAACTCTACTCTAATAGTAAGTGCAGGAGGACCGCACTACACGAAAAACAAAAACCTGCGGAAAATATCAAATCAAGTGAATGGATCCGGGGGCCAGCCGTAAGCGTCCACTGCGCTGTACAGTCCCGGGCCTGTTATGGTACAGGCTTCACTAAAAATGATTTAAAAAAAAAAAAAAAAAAAAAAAAAAAAGGGTAAAAGAAATAATGCGACCGATCTTGACAATGGTCGTCTCTTCAATGGCGATATTCTGCCAGTTGACGTCAGATGTTAGAACGTCAAACAATTTCAACAATAAGGGCGATAATCCGGATAGAATCTCGGAAAACGCTAAACTAATAAGTGTAGTGAGCAAACAGGAGCAAAACCCGACAACGAGAACATTCTGCAGTACGAAGGGCTAAAACTCTACTCTAATAGTAAGTGCAGGAGGACCGCACTACACGAAAAACAAAAACCTGCGGAAAATATCAAAACAAGTGAATGGATCCGGGGGCCCGTAAGCGTCCACTGCGCTGTACAGTCCCGGGCCTGTTATGGTACAGGCTTCACTAAAAATGATTTAAAAAAAAAAAAAAAAAGGGTAAAAGAAATAATGCGACCGATCTTGACAATGGTCGTCTCTTCAATGGCGATATTCTGCCAGTTGACGTCCTGAAGATGTTAGAACGTCAAACAATTTCAACAATAAGGGCGATAATCCGGATGGAATCTCGGAAAACGCTAAACTAATGTAGTGAGCAAACAGGAGCAAAACCCGACAACGTGAACATTCTGCAGTACGAAGGGCTAAAACTCTACTCTAATAATAGTAAGTGCAGGAGGACCGCACTACACGAAAAACAAAAACCTGCGGAAAATATCAAATCAAGTGAATGGATCCGGGGGCCAGCCGTGTAAGCGTCCACTGCGCTGTACAGTCCCGGGCCTGTTATGGTACAGGCTTCACTAAAAATGATTTAAAAAAAAAAAAAAAGTGATGACCAGTCTGACTGGGGCTGAGGGGGGGGGGGGCTGCCTCCCCCCACCTGGATCAAACATGATTGCCCTTATGACCGGAGTGGGATCCACGCGAAGGTAAGCCTATTAACCGAGATCTGACCGAAACCCTGGCACAAATACAAAGAATAAAAATTTATATTTGGCGGGAAATTGTACAAGCTACCGGTATCTGAATTTGGAAAAGAAATAAATTTAAGCCTTATTATTATTGTGAATGACTCATCCTTCCTTTGGCAATTTCGTGTGATATGATAAATCATTCCTAAATGGCCAGCTCGTTCTAAACCGAGCTAAAATTTTCAGATTAGTTCACTTCGTTTTGTTTATCCCATTAGAAATCTAAAATTTGCATTAAACCACGACCGGCATAACAAGTCTATCACCATCAAAGGCTCATACGATTACTCAGTTTCTGTATTTGTATTTACTTTGTCAGCAATTTAGTTATATTTCAATAATTTCATTGTGAGCAGCGGTATCGTCAGAATAAGCATTTTTCAACATGCCACGAAGAAAAGGTAAAATATAACCGGTTCAGGTGACACAGAATGTCTAATTCGTTTTATTTTCGCTTTACCCACATATTGAATATTCAGTAAAAAAGACGAAAGTGCATTTTTTTCGACCACTTTTTTTGTCGCTCTGTCACAACCTCTAACATTGACGTTTTCATTCACTATGAATTATGTGGAACTAGATTTAATCTAAATTCGAAAATATATCGCTGTGAGCTGTATACAGCATACTTAATAAAATTGTAATTTATATTCAGCAGCTCCAGGTAAAATAAAGGATGACCCAGAGGAGGAAGAAACACCAGTATTAAAAAGACAGAAAACTGACTCCACATGTGCAAAAGAGGTACAATGGGAATGGGAGGACAATGGAAGTGTTTGGACACCAGTAGCACCCGATGTCAATACAAAAGTCAATAATGCCTATTTAAAGGGCCTGAAAAAGGTAAACGTACATTTACTGAAATGAAATTGGCTTTATAATTAACATTGTACATCACATGACTTAAAAGTCTCACAGATACACATAATGTGCACAATGTAGTGCTAGTAGTGTGACATAGACATAGGCCTACAGTAGCCTACATCAATTATTGGTATTTAATTAGAGGACAATGATCTAATATGCAGATTTCTCTTCAATCCTTACTTATTTATAGGCGTAAGGTACCGTGATATAGCATACACTAAATATATGAGCACTTTATAAACCTGGCCTGGTCGACCTTCAGTTGCACAGACTTCTATTCTATAGTCGAACTCTGCATGCAAATGACATATATATAATTCAACTTCTGGTTGTGATCAGCTGTACCATGTGATAGAGCAGGGTTGGGATAGTTCAAAGACGGCTGTGATCGGCTGTACCATGTGATAGAGCAGGGTCGGGATAGTTCAAAGACGGCTGAAAAGACTTGTGAGTAGGTTTGACTAAAAACTATCATAAAATTCCTGATTTCCGATGCATTATTTACATTAATTAGGGTTGATGTTTCCAGTAGGATAACCACTTGGTGTCAATTTCTAGGTCCCAAATTAGCGATTTACATCCTTTAATGAATGTTTTGCCATTGTACAGATTGAATTAGATGTTGTACCAGGAGTTACTATGATATACATGTTTAATGAAAGTTTACAGAAGAATAAGCGTACTGGTTATAGCAGACGTATTAGAGTAGGAATTAAAGATGACTCAGATAAAGGTAACTTTTTTTTTCGATGTGTATATTTGTTAATTGTGTGCATGTCTGAACATTTTAGATAATAATTGTTCTCTACTCTGTGACCTAGTGTACTGTCCCTTCAGATTATTTTATTGTTAAGATCACACCAAATAGCTGTTTGCTTATTCTTTATTTCTTAGAATAAGATTATACCAGCATTCTAGTCGACACAGCAGTTATTGGGTATCTCTAGGATAGTGCAAGGTAGATTTCATACAGTCCAAAAAATTCTGTATGTTGCAGATATATATATATGTCTTGTTGAGGGAAAAAGGAACAAAACAACAGTATGTTCTTCCCTAAAAGTAGGATTATATAAGTCAATTAGCAACTAACAGATAAAGATAAAGTTATTGAGGCCATACCAAAATAATGTTCTGCTTTCAGACAATCCTTATTAAAAATCTTATGTCGAAGGGAGGTTTTTTTTATTTGTATTTTCATTTTGTCACAGGATCACATTTCAGGGATGTTAATAGGAATATATGATTATTAGGGTTGTATACTTGATAACTGAGCCTTTTGATAGATTACTTCTTTTGACTGGTGTAAAATACTTACATGCAGCAATTAATGAGACCTTTTTTGGGGGAAATAAAAACAGCTCACGAATCCCGTTTGAAGGGACAAAGAATTATCTGAGAACCAGGATTTTTATATATTTTTAGGTATTGAATGCACAAAAATATGAAAGTTTTTGAAAAAAGAACTACATTATTTGTCAATTACTAGCACTTTCGCTTATTTAATTAAATGGGACATAAATAGCATATTGTTGTATTAACTAAATGTTGTTTATATGATGAGCTTAATTAAATAAGTGAAAGTGCTAGTAATCGACAAATAATGTAATTCTTTTTTCAAAAACGTTTATATTTTTGTATTTATATATATATATATATGGCGTAAGATTGAATTAATTTACAACTTTTTCTTACGCAGATTACTATGTCTGGCAATTTCAAGACAAGAATAAAAAGTGGAATCCTTACTCTATTGAAGCGAATATGAAGTTGACGGATGCTTATAAAGATGACAATACAAGTGCAATTACACACAAAGATACTAAATATCATTTTACAGTTGACCTTAAGAAGTTAACTCATATCTGTAAAAACACAGGCTACACTTGTAATGTTGAAAGAACCAAGTTATGTGAGTTAAAAATTCTGTTTTTTTAGCTGTCAGTAACAAGAACTTGAGTGAATGCTAGAGCTTTGTCAGTTATTACATGATGTGAAAAAGATATCCATGCAAAGAATGGAAATATGTACTCACAGCACCTATGTCTCAACATCCTATAGAGTGTTCAAATATTATATTTTAAACTAGACTGATTCAGAAAGAAGTATCTGAAAAGAAATTTACCATAAGCAGTTGTTGAAATAAGATTCCTCTTATATTTTAGTAACAATGCTAAAAACCGAGGCAAATGATGAGGAAAGTTCAACTACAAATGGAGCAGGTGATGCACCAGCTACTAAAAGTGGCCGTGGAAAATCTACTGCAAAGTCAGCATCAAAGTCAGGGAAATCTGGTGGAAAACTTAAAAATGATGTTGAAGAAGGTGAAACAAAGTCTGTTGGTAAGTATTTTCAAATAACATCTGTGGTCTAAGGGGAGATAATATGGCTTTATGTCATGGTGGATGAGTTATCTCCCTTTACCCATTATTAATCCAAATTCTTTAAAGATGCCTTCCCGCATACAAACTGGGTGATTTGATGATATATTTGGGCTAAAAACGTATTAACACATCAAAAATTGCTACAAATACCTCTCAATCTACTTTATCTTATGGCCATTAAAAGTTCACATTACTTAAGTTTCTATTGATTTTATGCTGCCATGATGTCCTTGACTGAAGAATAAATCTTTTGTATACATGAATATGAAGTTCAAGATATTATCTAACCCAATTTGGAGGGGTTTGATATTGGTTCTTTAATATTTCAGATATATATGTTTCCATATTTTTAGACGTTAAACCCCATTTCATTTCATTTGTAATCCTATTATAGTTAGGAAAATAGTGAAAAAGGGAGAAGCTCCAGTTGATGCAGATTGTCCAATAGGTGAAAAGGCACATGTACTATCAGAAGGCAAGATCATATGGGATTGTATGTTAAATCAAGTAAGTTACTCCTTTTCATTTTTGTAAAGAATAAGTTTTGACAAGATTTAAATTCCAGTCATATGAAAATCTTTTCATGTTTTAATCAAGCTTTCAGGTTTTTATATACAAACAATTGAAGCAATAACTTGGGCTTAAGTTTTGGAAGACTTAGGTGACTAAATATATTTAGAATTGTAGTAATGCTTTGTTTGATTTTAGACAAACCTTGGTAACAATAACAACAAGTATTATCTGATACAACTGTTAGAAGAAGATAACAAGAAGTCATATCATGTGTGGCAACGATGGGGTCGTGTAGGCTACAAGGGACAAAATAATCTTGTACCCACCCTTGGAGATTTAGATAAAGCTAAGAATATTTTCTGTAAAAAGTAAGTCCAGTAGTTTTTCTGTCATAAATTTGAATTGATAGAATTTTTTGATGGATTTTTCAGAAATTAATAAATTATGTTGACAGATACATGTAGTTAAAGTATACAAATGGAGTGGTGACCCTTTGAGACAATATCTTGCCATTAATGCCACCCAGTGCGAAAGTCAGAATGTGGGAATCCATTATTGACTTCATAGTTTTTTCTAGTTATTTTTGTCACAATGGCTTTAAATTTAGTTCCGAAGGGTCCCTCCTCTTTTTATATGTTTTGACTTTGCCTTGTCCTTTTTCTTTGCTGACCATGAGCAACAGGGAATACTTTTGACTGTCCAGTTTTTCACACCATGAATCTCGTTGATTTGGCTAATTCAAAACCTGACATCGGTCTTGTGAAAGTTTGTATAATAGTAGTATTATTCTTAGCCTCAATCAGTTAAGGCAAGGAAGAAACGTCTGGATGATTTCACAGCTATTTCTAATTTTAAGAATCAGTGCATACACATCAATAGATTTCAAATGACATTCAGCTAATTTTTCAATATATCATTGCACTGCAAAAAAATATTTTATGTACCTTAATTATACATGTACATGTAATAATTTATACTTTAGATTCCGTGACAAGACTTCTAATGATTGGAGTGACAGAGATAATTTTGAAAAAGTTGGAGGAAAATATGATTTGTTAGCCATGGATTATAATCCAAAGGTACTGTGTTGTTTTATTTGAATATTTGTTTCTATCTTGATTGAATACTATTTGAAATAACCAACAAATAAGATCATTAAGTCTTCTTACGGTTATAAGATTTTTTATTCAAATTATTAACTATTTTAAACTTTTCTTTGGTCCCTGCATTGGTTGAGAAAGTTGATAGGATTTTCCAGCATGGTAAGGGACAATGTATAGTCAGTCGGGTGGGACAAAAAATGAGGTGGCATGTACACATTGGCCTGTATGTAAAAGGTCCCTTGGCAGTTGGAATTCGATGTAAGAGTACACTGTAGCACCGTTGTCTGAGCAAAATAAATTTCCCTCTTTGCATACCATAGAGCATATGCCTGTCTTCCTTAACCCAGTCTGAGCAAAACAGTAGGATGTTAAACCCCATTTCATTTCTTTGGTGCAACAAGATACTTCTCTGTATGAAGGATTCTTCAAAAATATCGATATGTTTATCAAATGCATGCAGTTTGTCAGAAAAGTTTCTGTTGATATGACGCATTGACATTTCATTGGTGTTGGAATAGAGTAGAATACTTTAGTGTGGAAATAAATTAAATTTCTGCTTTTTAGGAAGAGGATGAGGTAGATGCTCCATCTTTAAAAACTGAGAAATCTGATACTAAATATCCGGATTCCAAAATAGCGAAACCTGTTCAGGTAAATAAATTCAAAAATTGTTAAAATAGTGTTATGTTTTAAATTACTTCGATCTGCAATGAAGATATGAAATGAAATTGATATAAATATTTAATTTTAATGTATTATTTCATATAATTTTATATTTGTAATAATAAACGTTACGAAGTTGTCTACAGTTGTAGAGTGTTAATTTGATATTAGTACACATGATTTGAAATTCATTTAGATAATTTGATGTTGATTCAAATAAGACAGTGTTGATTCATGTAGTTTAATGTTGATCAACATTATTTCATTCATATTTTAGGATCTTATAAATCTTATATGCGATATTAAATCTATGGAAGAAGCTGTTATTGAAATGAAATATGATGCAAAGAAGGCGCCTTTAGGTAAAATAATACTGTTTGTTAATTTACTGTTAACATTTTGAATTAACTACAAGATTTGTAATCAGAGGGTTCATAATGGTCAAAAATTTATGCTAACCTGAATGTAACATATTCAATTTATGTTGTTTGGAAATGTTGGAAAAAAAGCAATTTGTCATATTTTTTAAAATACTAAAGGAATAAGACAACTTATTTATTAGTATGTTTTTTTAGAAATTTAACTGTCACAATATTGTGGTTTGCAAGGGATTCCTCAATCCCTCAAATGGCATTCAGAGACTTTATTCTAAAATCAAAATTATTGATAAAGTCACTCATTTATGATTATAGAATTTAACAAGTGACTCTGGTACTGTAATTGAAGGTATATAATATTTCAGGTAAATTAACAGCAGCTCAGATAAAGGCAGGCTACTCTGCTTTAAAAGTAATAGAGTCATTGATAGATAATAATAAGTTTGGTCAAGAACTAGTTCAAGCTTGTGATGCATTTTATACCAGAATTCCACATAATTTTGGGTAAGCAAATGTTAAATGTATTTTATCAATGGTTTTGTCTGCAAAAATTGTTTAGTCTTGAAGTTAGTGGTGTGGCTTTATGTTGACATACTTCATATCATTGTGTGTATAGAATTAGCTCAAAGTTTAAGAAAAAATAGCAGAATTATAAATCAGAGTTTGAAAGGTGCACTTTAGAGGGTATCCATTTTTAGAAGTGAAGTGTTAAATTCATTAAAACATTTAACATAAGAATTAAATGAAAATGCATTAACATATATAATTTGTTAATTCTTGAAATGTAAATATGATTTCATTTTTTTAAAGTATGAGACAACCTCCAACCATCAGAACTAAACCTCAAGTTAAAGAAAAACTACAGTTGTTAGAGGTAACATACATATTGACTTTATTTAACATACGTATTGACTTTATTTAACATCTGTTTTTAGACTAATTCCTCACAGAGAAAAAATAACCTAAATTTTATATTACAATGCCAAATATTATTGATGGATCTCAGTTTGCCTCTATAAAATATAAATGTTTTATTGTGATTATATTCTAGGCATTAGGAGATATTGAAATAGCTATCAAAATATTAAAATCTGGTGATAAGAGTGAAAATCCCATTGATCGTCATTATCATTCATTGAAATGTGATATGGGTGTACTGGATAAAACTCATCCGGATTATAAGGTTCGTATATGATAAGTATTAAAAATTGTTTTCTTTTTGTTTTGAAGATAAACATTGGGAGATTGAATGCTTACTTTGCTTCCGATAATGAATTTAAACTGACAGTTGAGTATAAGTGGTTACTCTGTTCCTCGTTCCAATAAATATTTCCAACTAGTGTTATTTTTCTTGTTCTGAAATTGTGATAACCACCGAACAGACACTGTCTTTGAATAGCAGTAGCAGTAATTTTCAGTTAACCAATTTATCATGTCTCATGCATCATGGAAAATGTTATTTTGGGTTAGGTTTATTCATAATTTTGTATCTTCGATTGTTTGGTTAGAATCTCATAATAAACAACCACTGATTTGTAGAATTATTTTACAATTTTGAATATAGTATGTAAAATTTGGTATCTATCCTTATATGTGAACTGACAGGGTATTTCTGATTACTATATTTATAGATATGTGAACAATATTTACAAACGACCCATGCTGCCACACATAACCAGTATAAGATGGAGTTATTAGATGTATTTAATTGTAATAAAAATGGAGAATTTGTTGATCATGGAAACAGGTAGGTTTCATCACTGATGTCAATTTATGATGTAGTCTATGTCACAAAGAACCTCCTAGTTTTTCATGTACACAAATAGTGTAAAAGTATATAATACCTGACAAAATGGCTGCTTCTTGTACGCAAATTGTGTAAAAGTATGTAATACAAAGATTGTGGAACCTCTAGAGGTCACAATTTTATCTGATTTTGATGAAACTTAAAATATATCTTTATATCCAAAAGATCTATGACCCTTAAAGATACATTATGTAAGATTTAGATAAAGACCTAGCCCTTCTTGCTATAATAGTTCGAAGATATTAGCCGTTGAAGGTTTGACAAGACATGAGCAATAAGTGCAACCACCATACTGGTTGTTCGATGCCAAGTCTTGATCCTCCATTTTTGAATTAAATTGAAATATAGCTGAACCGTTCTAATCTATTTAATATAGGAGAAATCTGATGCCATCAAGAATTGATTATGGCCTGGATCAGTTAATTAATGTCCTATCAATAATTTAGAAAACATTTCAGGCCTAAAGACAGACCTGCACAGAATCTTCAATCCTTATAAATAATAATTTAGGAAAATGTCATGCATCTGAAATAAATTACCAGTTAAACAAAAGATAGGTTGCCAGGCAACGAAACATACGCCCACAGCAGCTAAATCGTCCGGGCAGTCAACGAGAGTTGTCGCATATTTTTACTATTTTCGGAAATGAAACATTTATAATACACTAAAATCTGATTCAAGTAACAACTCATTAAGTAATAATCAGAAAATCATTAGAATTTGTTTGGTTTTTATAAAGTTCTGCCACATGCTAACGTTTAGTATACGAAACATTTAATATCATCGATTGAAAATCAAAAGGCTTCTTTGTCTCATGACCTTAAACACTGTCTATAAATTTGAAGTCAATCGGATATTAACTTTGGCCTCTAGAGCGTCCACAGAATTTTTTGAAGTGATCAAGGGCCATAACTCTGGTACTGATTATCAGAATTTGCTGTAAATCAATAGGCTTCCTTGTCACTTGACCTTAAACACTGTATTAATTTAAAGTCAATCAGATACTAGACCTGCATGCAGGAATGACGGGTTTCACTGGTGCCACGTTACCCTTAAACATGTCACTTCCGGTGCCAAGTTACCCTTGAACATATGTCACTTCTGGTACCAACGAAACCACTAAACAGGTTTCCAAATTAACATTGCACACAAATAAAATGGACGCAGAATCAACCAAATCCAGCAATATCAATTCATTTTATACATTTGTTACTTGTAAATGATCTTGACAAAATTAAATTACTCCCGGTTTCAATGAAAATGTTCAATTAGTCTTATGAAATCAGAAATGGCATACGATATCATATAGTGAAAATTTTATGTAAATCGAATAATAATTGCCACTTTTAAAGACCAAAAAACTTGAAAAGTGACTTGTAGAAAATCGGCTATTTCTCGGTGTCGGGTAGTCGAGTGGTGACAGACATAAGTTTTAAAAGTATAAGGCCCAAAACAAGAGAATCATATCAATGGCGAAGCTAACTCCAAGCGCCCTCTATTTATTATATCTCACAACGTACAATGCACAGTATATAGTAAAAGGGAGGAAACTCTTGTTTAAGTCCTAATTTATTACATTTCCTCACCCTAAGATTAAACATAATCTTAAAAAACTAAACAGTTCAATTTCACCTAGAAACCATAAAAAAGGTCATTAACACAGAAGAACATAGAGTCACTAAACTTTACGAAAGTTAATGGAACTATTATTTATGAACTACATAGTCCTTTAAGTAAGCAGGTGGTTTCCTAACACGAACAGGAAAACGTGACACATCATTTGGAATAACATCATTCCGATCTTCAGGCAAATGATTTTCATTTAGCACAGGTATATCCATTGGAATATTAACATCAGGGACCGGATCCACCACTGGCTCAACAACTTCATCATCAGATGCATGACGTAATAATATCTGATCTATATGACGTCTCATGACTCTACCATCTGTTGTCTGAATCTGATACGATAACGGACCTGTGACTTTAATAATTTTTGCAGATATCCATTTAGGTCCATATCCATAATTTTTCACACTAACGCGATCATCAACTTGAAAGTTTCGAAGCTTAACCTTCTTATCATGTGACTTAATTTGACTCTGTTGTTCTTGTTGAACTTTAAGTTTACCATCTGGAAACACACAATCAAGACGAGATCTCAACTGACGTTTCATAAGTAACTCTGCAGGAGACCTTCCCGTAGTAGCGTGTACAGATATGCGATATGTAAATAAAAGTCTATTTAATCTGTCATCTAGTGTACCTTGTTTATTCTTCTTCAACCAATCCTTCACAGTTTCTACTGCCCGCTCAGCTAAACCATTAGAACTGGGGTGGTAGGGTGAACTGAATAACTGATTAACCCCATTTTTACAAAGGAAAGTCTTAAACTCTTCACTAGTAAAACACG
Source organism: Patella ulyssiponensis (assembly GCA_963678685.1). Classification (NCBI taxonomy): domain Eukaryota; kingdom Metazoa; phylum Mollusca; class Gastropoda; family Patellidae; genus Patella; species Patella ulyssiponensis. Next base: position 57,854,841 of record OY783229.1, read on the forward strand.
AACCATTGTCAGAGACAACTGTTTTTGGTAAACCGTGCGTTGCAAAGATACTACGCAACTTAGTAATTGTTACTTTAGATGAATTTGTACTGCAAACTAATGCTTCTATCCACTTCGAATGTGCGTCAACTACCACTAATATCATCTTCCCCTCCACTGGTCCAGCGTAATCAATATGAAGACGACTCCAGGGGTCAGAAGGCCACTCCCATGGGTGCAGTGGTGCAGTTGCAGGATTGTTCCTATGAGCTTGACACGTCACACAACTCCTTGCACAATTTTCTATATCCAAGTCTAGACCAGGCCACCATACATAAGTACGAGCTAAACCTTTCATCTTATTGACACCAGGGTGTGTTCCATGAAGTTCGTCTAGAATAAGTTTACGTCCATTCGGTGGTATTACTACTCTTGCGCCCCACAAAAGACAACCAGACTCGACACTTAAACCAGTCTTTATCTTTTCATAAGGTTTAAAAGAATCATCCACATTATTAGGCCATCCTTTTAGAACAAACTGACGAACCCGTGACAAAACTGGATTATGTGATGTCCAAGTAGCAATCTGTTTAGCATTAACAGGGGGGTTTTCTACGGACTCGATTAACAATACAAAATCAGTTTCATCATCTTCGTTTGGAGTTTGTATAGGTAACGGTACACGACTTAATCCATCAGCGTTTGCGATTGCGCTTCCTGGCTTATAAATAATATTATAGTTATAAGCACGTAGCCAAACTGCCCAACGTTGAACTCGCGGAGATACCATCTGTGGAACCGCCTTCTTTTCATTGAATAAGGATACCAACGGTTTATGGTCTGTAATTACTGTTACATTTCTACCATAAATATACTTGTGAAATTTCTTCATACCAAATATCAACCCACAACCTTCTTTATCTAACTGCGAATAGTTTTTTTCAGCAGAAGTTAGAGTTCTTGAAGCAAACATAATAGGTTGTTCACTACCATCAGGCATAACATGAGCTAATACCGAACCAAGTCCGTACGGTGAAGCATCACACGTAAGTGTCAATGGTTTGCTTGGATCATAGTGAATTAGGAAATTAGAACTCAACAACATTTCTTTAGACCGTTCAAATGCCACCTGTTGAGTTTTATTCCATTTCCATCTTACATCCTTCATCAATAATTCATGAAGTGGTCTCAGGACTGTTGAAGCATTTGGAAGGAAACGATGATAGAAATTAAGAAGCCCTAAATAAGCTTGTAATTCTGTCTTTGAAGTAGGCCTAGGGGCATCCTGTATCTCTCTAACCTTCTGTTCCATAGGATGAATACCAGATGAATCGATACAATGTCCCAGATAGCTAACTTGTGACAACTGGAAACTACATTTTTCTTTTTTAAGACGCAGATTGGCTTCCTTTAACCTTGTCAGCACTGCATCAACATTAGCGAGTTGATCTTCCTCGGTCTCTCCTGTAATAAGTATATCATCCAGGTAAACCGCAGTGTGAGGTATATCACCTAACAAGTTCTCCATCGTCCGCTGGAATATAGCAGGTGCTGAGGAGACGCCATAAGGTAATCTTGTATATCGGAAAAGTCCTTTATGAGTGTTGATTGTTACATATTCCCTCGACTCCTCATCCAATACCAACTGTTGATAAGCATGACTTAAGTCTAACTTTGTGAAAGTTACTCCACCAGATAACTTTTCCCACAGATCTTCAAACCTCGGAATTGGGTACTGTTCAACAGAAGCAACTTGATTAACTGTCAACTTGTAGTCACCACAAATTCTAATACTATGGTCACCTTTCAACACCGGAACTATGGGGGCTGCCCATTTGGAGAATGTAACAGGTTCTATCACTCCATCTCGAAGTAACCGGTCAAGTTCGTCTTCAATCTTCTGTTTCATAGCGTAGGGTACTGACCTTGGTTTATAAAACTTTGGACCTTGAGTTTTATCAACATGAATGTGAGCCGCAACACCTTTAAGCTTGCCTAAGTCTCCAGAAAATACTTCTTTATGACGTTCCAAAACATCTTCAAGGGTTAACTTAACTTTGTTACTTGCAACAGAATCTGTGCTATTTCCACCGATGTCTCCTAGATCTAAAGGTAAGTCCCTAATCCACTCTCTTCCTAATAAGGAGTGTCCATTACCTTCTACAATTATAAGGCGTAGTTGTTTCTGACGATCTAACACGCTGACATCCACTTCACATTCCCCCAAGACCGGAATTAAATCACCTGTATACGACTTGAGCTTAACTTTACTTGGTTTCAAATCCACTCCAACCAGTAGTTCTGATACTTTCTGTTCACTCATTAAGGTAACAGAGCAACCAGTATCAACTTCCATGGACACAGAATTTCCATTTATCCGAACAGCCATCATGATCGGAACATCTACTTTAGAGGACCTGGATTCTGACACATGATAAAGAGTAAGACATTCCTCTTCCTCTGGAATTTCTTCCACGCGATGTGCTCGAGATGTACTCTCTCGCCTTGAACCATGACTGGATCCCTTAGTGCACATACTCTTCAAATGACCCTTTTCAGAACACCTATAACATTTAGTCCGCTTATGTCGGCATGATGATGGATCATGATTTGAACCACATCTAAAACACTGTTTCTGTTCTGTATGGCCAACTGATGATCTTGGTTTAGCATTTCTCAATCCACTAGCGCTAGAATTGTAGCCTTTATTTTGTGTTGACCTGGGTTTATTTCTACCTCCATAAACAGCATTAACCTCAGACTTATTTAATGAAGTACCATTATGCATATCATTAAGATTACTGGAAGCAGTTTCCATAGCAACAGCTATCTTCAAGGCATTATCAAATGTAAGCTGAGTTTCTGCTAACAACTTCCTCTGAATAGCCTCGTTTCCTACGCCAGCTACCAATCTATCACGCAACATTGACTTCAAATAATCTCCAAAATTACAATTTTCAGAAATTTTCTGTAATTCGGCAACATAGTTCTGAACGGATTCACCCTGTTTTCTCATACGAGAATGAAACTTAAAGCGTTCAACGATTTCACTTGGCCTAGGAGACAAATGATTTTTAACTAAAGTTTTTATCTCATCAAATGTTTTGTCTGTTGTTGAATCTGGCAGGCATAAACTTCTAATCAAAGAATAAGTCTTTGTCCCAACACAACTCAGTAAAACGGCTCTTTTCTTCTCCGCAGTACCAATATCGTTCGCCACGAAATACTGTTCTATTACTTCACAATATTCATCCCAGCTCTGCAAATCAGCATCAAAACTTTCGATTTTCCCGATTGCAGCCATTACTGATTCCGATGAAACGTGGCCTGGCTCGAAAAAGTCAAACTGTGCTTCCGTAGAATTAAACAATTCTAACATTACCACACATAGTAATGACAAAATCAGTCGTAAAATCGAATGGAACATCGATTACAGTTGCTACAGGAACCAACTTGAATAAGAATCATCAAACTGTCGTCAATACACGCTGGTTTTCATACAAATGAAACATTCCACCACGTGACAAATTTCCTTGACGTCTGACAGCGAACTTCTCACCTCAAATTTTCCATTATTCTGATACGTGTAATCTACGTTAACCTCTTCTCATTTGGCCTATTCTCCCCTCCATTGGTTTTTATCGTCGCCAATTTATGTCGGGTAGTCGAGTGGTGACAGACATAAGTTTTAAAAGTATAAGGCCACAGATCACTAATTATTTCCCCATTGACTTTAATGTTAATTCTCGTCTCTTAGACCGGCTGTAACTTTTTCCCAAATATTCGTTGGGTAGAACGCTTTCTGCCACAGATGGAGCAACATGTGGCAAACTCTGGCCCAAAAGCATGTATGAGGTTCACCATGAAAAACTTGAGATACACAGGCTGGAAGTCCAGACAACTAAACAAGCAATTTTCGGCCCTCCCTTTCAACGTAACCAACCTCACAACCCTTGTATCCTTCCGCCTCAAAATCATGAATATTCACCAAAACCTGGCAGAAAATGTATTTTTAAACCCTTTTCTTCAATTCTACACCAAAAAGTCAACAAAAATCGACATGCAAAAGGGGGAAAAAGGGAAAGGGAGAGAAGGACTAAAAATAACTTTCGCCCTACATTCGTAGGTGACGGCCCATGAATATTTAGTGATCTGTGTCCTATATAGGAGTGAAACTTTAGGTATCACCAAAAGGCCTCTTTTATATGCTTCCCATATGTTCTGGCAACACACCGGTGAAAGAAAATCAAAATCAAAGAATAACTCCAAAAATGATGGCCCTTTAAGTATACATGCTGCTTTATGTACAACGGTGCATCTCAGGTCCCTGGGCCTTTTGTGCTAAAATTTAAAAATCTTTCTTATTAATGGCAGTATTTGAGTTTTGTGAAAAAATAAGACAAGTTACAAACAAATTACACAGAAAACACTCATAATCTGGATTTTTTTTCAAAAATATATTTTTTACTGCCATGTCATGAAAAATGTACACAATTTACATGTAGCATCTTTCAAAAAACCAATAATTTTCCACTTTTTTAGATAGTCAGACTGGCAAGTAATATATTTTTGGAAACCCTGGGCAATATGCAAACAGAAAAATTACAAATCAGATGCATTGGTTGTAATTAGAGAGGTCTGTACTGAAACATGTAACCCCACCCCCTAAATATGTCAATGACTGAATCAATCCTATCTTTGGTTGCAGAGCTAACATTACCAAAGGAATCTGTCTAACAGCTATGTTTTACCATCCCTGGCTAATATGTGCACATAAAAACTAAAATAGGTGCAATAATTATGAATTATGGTTAAAAATGGGCCTTGATGAAAGAAGAAAATGCCATTTTTGGTCTATGACCACCCCTCTGTAACAAAAGGGTCACAGAATACACAATTTTCACGAATTTGAAAATAGTTCAATGTTTTCAACATCTCAAAACTCAGAGGCATCATACAAATCTTTATTGCAATTCTTGTGCTGAATCAAGATGTCTGGACCATTGCATCAATTGCCTGGAAAAATGAAGTCAAAAAGGCAGTTATGACAGAGTTGACAACATAAAAGAGGCCTGAAACGGGGCAAAATTAACATTTTACTGCTCTATAAGTAACATAAATGCAACAAACACCACCAATCCTAGATTTTGATAAGAAAATATTGACCATTAAGCTGACATCTACACATCTACACAAGTTTTGTATCAGGGTGTGGTCTTATTGGCCTGACATGTCTTAGGGTTCTGAGTTTGACATTAACCAAAAAAGGTTAGAAATCCTGGAAATGTACAAAATAACCATTTATTGGTGAAAAATAACATTCCTATCTGTAATTCAACAACAAATTCCAATTACTATAATTTAATTGTCAACACAGGTGCAATTAAATCTCTCAAAACACATAAATAAAAAAGGGTGGGGTGGGGCATTTATAGCCTCTCTAAAATGAATGGTGGGATGAAAAATGTCTATAAAGTCTGGGATATTGCTTCCTTCATGAAGGAAATACAAGAATTTAACGTTTCAAAGGGGAAAAAATGCTTTTCCTGTCTAAATTGGTGGCAAAATTGAGCCAACCCCTGTTTTGAACATTTTGTACAAACCCATCTGCTGATTATTATTAACTCAGTGTTGCCAATTTTCAATTTTCTGTAGGAAAACTGGAGCTATTTCTCAACCTGACAAACTTATAGATTCCATCTAAGTTACATTAGCAATGGAAATAAGGGAAGTTTTAGAAATTTTGACTCTTTTGAGTAGGCATGAAGGCATTAATTTCTACATCGAAATTGGGGAATCTGTAGATTTTTTTGTGAATATTCCTGATTTTTAGACAAAATTAGGTGAAATTACAATGTTGTTCACTTTGTCTGTGCTTCCTTAGGCTGAATACACTAAAATTGGACATTGAAGTATTTCTCTTACTGTTAGAAATTAAATAAAACCTGAAAATTGAGAAATTTGCAGTAAAATCACAATTTTTCTCCAAATTTTGATAATTTCTTTTTTAAATTTAACATTTTTTGAGTTTTTCTCTTCTCAAAATATTTTATACATATTTTCTGACAATTTAGTCATCATGTTTTCAAAACTAAGGCATATCAGTCACAGCCATGTCATACACAGACAGGCCACAGATCACTAATTATTTCCCCATTGACTTTAATGTTAATTCTCGTCCCAAATATTCGTTGGGTAGAACGCTTTCTGCCACAGATGGAGCAACATGTGGCAAACTCTGGCCCAAAAGCATGTATGAGGTTCACCATGAAAAACTTGAGATACACAGGCTGGAAGTCCAGACAACTAAACAAGCAATTTTCGGCCCTCCCTTTCAACGTAACCAACCTCACAACCCTTGTATCCTTCCGCCTCAAAATCATGAATATTCACCAAAACCTGGCAGAAAATGTATTTTTAAACCCTTTTCTTCAATTCTACACCAAAAAGTCAACAAAAATCGACATGCAAAAGGGGGAAAAAGGGAAAGGGAGAGAAGGACTAAAAATAACTTTCGCCCTACATTCGTAGGTGACGGCCCATGAATATTTAGTGATCTGTGTCCATAAGGCCCAAAACAAGAGAATCATATCAATGGCGAAGCTAACTCCAAGCGCCCTCTATTTATTATATCTCACAACGTACAATGCACAGTATATAGTAAAAGGGAGGAAACTCTTGTTTAAGTCCTAATTTATTACACTCGGCAACCGTACAAGTTAGAAACCATTTTGTGGTATCTGTATGATCGTATGGCTTCATTCTATTTGTTGATTGACATCAAATACCATAATTTGAAAAAGATTTCAAAACAGACTCATTTGAATAAAATATCTGTTTTGAAGGCTTAAAATACAGTTTTTGCTAAAATGACGTTACTTCCGGTGATAATGAAAATCTTACATTACTTGTATGAAATCTCAAACGGCATTAGGTATAACATGGTGTAACGTTTATGAAAATCGAATAATAATTGACACTTTTATGGCCCCAAATACTTCAAAAGTGACCTGTAGAAAACCGTCTATTTCTCGGCAACCGAACAAGTTAGAAACAATTTTATGATATCTATATGACCATATGAGTTGTGTTTATATGTGAATTTAAACCAAAAGTTAAAATTATTAATACATATTAAGTAATTCTTGGTTGAATAAATCATTGATTTAAAAAGTTTAAAATGCAGTTTTTGACAAAATGACGTCACTTCCGGTGTCAATTTTAAATTGTAATCAACTTGATATGACGCTACATGCTTTTTTGAATCAAAGATGTCACTTTTATAAAAATCCAATAATAATTGACTTTATTACACGCAAAATAAAGAAAACAGTGACTTATGCAGAACTGTCCATTTCTTGGCAACTGCTTATATTACAAACTAATTTTCACATACATTCTCTTCGTATTGATTATAGCTACAAGTCTATAGGAGTTATGTAAAAATATTTTAAAATCTGAAAAGCCTGAATGGGTTGTAAATAGGTCAATTTTACGCCTTTTTTCACCTCTTAATCCAATTTGCTAGAAAATGAAAAAGAAATTAAAAAAACTGCTTCCGCCATTTTTTGCGCCTTGAAAGGACACACTCTTTGAGTCATATAATTTTTCAAAAAAATAATATTTGTTTTCGAAGAAGGAAAATAACTGTCAAAATTGTAGTTTTTGGTAAAATTATGCCACTTCCGGTGCCGACAGATAACATTATTGGTAACAAAAAAAATGACAATTGAGACAACGAAGTATATGAACTTTGTTTTATTCAAATCGAACAATATAAAAATAATCTAGGAGTGAAAAACTGAATTAGCCAATGGCAGCCAAGGAAAATTACTGAGACAAAAATTTTTAGCATTTTTGCGCAAGACAGATGACTCTTTAATTCTGTGTACAATACGACTAAAAAATATTCATAAATAAAAAAGTTTTTTGTAAAATTTTAAATTTTCAAAATTTGGCGCCTAATATCTTCGAAGATTTACCGAAAATCAAAAATTGAAAGTAGCGTAGCTATGTGCCCTGTCTCCGGCTATGCCAAAATGTATCGAAAGTTAAAATCCCATGATTATTGTTAAAATTACTGCAATATTTTTAAAAACGATAACTTCGGGGATTTCGGACATTTCGCATAGTCGCAGAACGTTCAAAATAGCTTTATCCTCTAAGTCACACCCACTTTCTTAGTAAAACCGAAGAAATCGTAACGATGCGACAAGCAGTTGCTGAGATCTACTCAAAACAAAAGAAGAATAATAATAACTAGACCTGCAAGCAGCACTGAGCCGGCTTTCAGGAATCTTACAGGAAGTTTATTATACCATAGCCAACCAATTTGAGCTACCGAACTATACTTTAGTTGTTTTGCTTCAGTGACACCCTCTATCATATGTAAAAGTAATATTTGCTGGCGAAAAGACCGGTCAAAATTGTAAATTATGGTAAAATTACGTCACTTCCGGCACCGAAAAAATTTTTATAGGTGAAAAATAAGTCGAAAATTTGCAACATACAAAATTTGTTTAATACATATCGGGCAATGAAAAATTAACCTATAACCCATAAACTGAAATTAAGAGGGTAAAATAATTAAAAGTGACCCTTGGAAATTGGCTATTATTCGACAAGGGAACATGCTAGAAGCCTTTTCTTGATATCATTATGATGGTATTGATTCAATCTTACTGCCCATTAGAGTCAGACGTTATAAAGTTAAACAAATAATAAATATAAATCCCTTCAAAAAAATGTTTGTTTTGAAGGCTAAAAATACGTTTTTTGCAAAAATGACATTACTTCCGGTGATATTGAAAATGTTAACTTAGTTGATAGAAGTCATAAATGGCATAAGGCATCAAATGGTAAAAAAAATATAAAAATCGAACAATAATTGACACTTTTATAGACCAAAAACCTTGAAAAGTGACTTATAGAAGATCGCCTGTTTAGGAGATAAACACTTCCTGTTTCGCATTTAGAGGGGTGTTATTGTCCAATAGACATGTCCTGAGATCATTAGGACCCGAGACGCGTAGCGTCGAAGGTTCTAATGTAAAATCTCAGGACCTGTCTATTGGACAATAACACCCCTCTGAATGCGAAACAGTAAGTGATTATCGACATTGTAGCATGCTTTTTTAGGATTTTAAAAGACATTACTAAAACAGAAGGGTGTTATTGTCCAATAGACAGTGTTTAATTGACCAATCAAAACGCAGGGTTTACCCTGAAGCATGTTACAATTCTCTGTAACCGTACAAGTTAGAAACCATTTTGTGGTATCTGTATGGTCGTATGGTTTCATTCTATTCGTTGATGGGAATCAAATATCATAATTTTAAAAATATTATAAGGCAGACTCATTTGAATAAAATATTTGTTTTTTTAGGTTAAAAATTCAGTTTTTGCAGAAATGACGTCATTTCCGGTCACAGTGAAAATGTAAAATTGGCTTGACCTAGTCCACATTGACATTAGGCATCAAATGGAAAAAAAATATTGCAAATCGAATAATAATTCACTCTTTTATAGGCAAAATAACGTGAAAAGTGATGCATGCAAAATTGCATATTTCTCGGCAACTGCTCATATTACAAACTAATTTTCGCATACATTCTCTTCGTCTGGATTATTGCTACGAGTTTATGAAAATCACAAATAAATATTTCAAAATATGAAGACGCTGAATGAATTGTAAATAATTGAATTTTACACTTTATTTTACATTTTATTCGAAATTGCCCGAAAATGAAATTGAAATTTAAAAAATCTGAGCTAACCGAACTGTCAAAATTGTAGTTTTTGTTAATATTACGTCACTTCCGTTGCCGACAGAAAAATTTCACCGTAACAAAAAAAATTGCAATTGGGACCACGGAGCATATGAACTTTGTTTTATACAAATCGAACAATAAATAGTTTTTCTGGTTACGAAAAACTAAATGAGCCGATGGCGGCTAACGCAAATTACCGAGACATTTTTTTCATCATTTCTGCTCAAGTAGGATGATATTTTAACCCTGTGTAAAATACCATCAAAAAAATTTTTTTTTCAAAATATCGGACATTTTTTCGACTACTTCCGGTTTTACGATCATTGTCGTGACAGCTTTACGAAGTTCTTTGGATACTTAACTTTCTGTACCAGAAGTGTCAGAAACATCCATTGAGTAGTTTTGGAAAAAAAGATAAATTAAAGAGCGTTTCCAAATATTTAACGATTTTTCAATTTTTTTCAAAGTTTGAGGCCATTTTTGGACCTCTTATATTATTTCAATGCTTTTCATTTTGGATTCACTATATAGACAACCGATAGGACTTTGAGTAAGAAAAGTTTAAGAAAAATCTGCGGCGTTGTTTTCGAGAAAAGGGCGTCTCAGAATGTTAAAAAATCGGAAAATACTAGATTTTTGGCATACAATAATTTATTTCCTTATCATCGAAATCGTATTATTTAGACACCATATGATGGTCCATTAATAGGGCTATCCAGCGACACTTTAGTTCTTTTGGTCCGCTATTACCTAATGGAGAAATCAAGTTTTTCGCAAGTGCGACAATGTTTTTAACATTTTTTTTCATTTTTTGAATACTTCCGGTATGGCTATTAATGTCGGAATAGTTTTAATAGCCGGTTTGGGCACTAAAATAGCCACAGGGCTCTGTAATGACATATTACATTATCTGATCAGATAAAATGCCCCTGAGAAATCCTATGTTCATAAGTGCCAAAAATGCAAAAAAATTAAAATATCGAAAATTAAATTTCAATAACTACATACATATTATACATCGTTAGAATCGTAATTAGGTCAGCTATCTGAATATACAATCTTTTTTTGAAAATCTCTTAAAATAAAAATATAGTAGAGCATTTTCCAAAATTTCACGATTTTTCGACTTTTTTCGATTTTCAGTCCGTTATTTCACCTATTCCAGATATTTCAAAGTCTTATTGGATGGCTTCATGCAAAAAACCTCCGAAAGGACTCTCGATAGAAAAAAATTTAAAAAAAGTTGCGGTTAAGTTTTCGAGATACAGGCGTCCAAAAATGCTAAAAATCAGAAAATACTTGATTTTCAGCGTGCCATATTTTGCTTCCTGCTAATCGTATCCGTACGAATTGGGTATCATTCAGTGGTCCAATCACCGCCCGACCAAATGATACCTTAATTCGTTTAATCCGTTGATATCGGACGGAAAAATCGTGTTTTTACCCAAAACACCCATTTTTCACTTTTTTTTCAAAATATCGCATATTATTTCGACTACTTCCGGTTTACGGATTGTTGTTGAAATTGCTTTAAACGGTGGTTTGACCATATTACTTCATGTTCCAGGAATTTCAGAAACGTCGATCTGGCCGTAAAACGAAACCTAAGCTCACAAAATGTGAAGAAAATTGGAAAAAAAATCGAAAAATAAAGGGCGATAACTCTGAATGAAACTTATATTACTGGAACAGGATTGCCTTCAGGTATCCAAAAATGTAGGTCAAATTTTAAAATTTTGAAAAATAACAAAAAATGTGTCTTAAACAACATATTTTCATTTTTCGAACGCTAGAAGTCAGCGGCGAAGTTTCGAAATTGCAAAATTTTCAACTGCTATCGTCCGAGAAAAGACTCAGGGTTTCCAAAAATGTAATTTGTATGAAAATAGATACAGAATTGACGAATCTACGGCCGTTTTTTAATTTTTTGGCACCGCACGAAATTCGGCCACTTCCGGTCTGCGCAGAAGTTTCAAATACAGTGGAAGGGATAGCCACCATATGGTTTCCTGATAGAAAATTATGTCCCAGATCTGTATCTGTTACAGACACTGAGAAATAGGCTCCCCCGAAAAATAAAATAATAATAATAAATAATAATTTTAGTAATCACAATAGGCTTTCAGACGAAAGTCTGAAAGCCTAATAAGAATAATAATTTTAACAAAAACAATAGTGTTTCACACAAGCTTCGCAGTGTGAAACCCTAATTAACTTTGGCCTGTAGAGCGTCCACAAGAATTTTTGAAGTGATCAAGGGCCATAACTCTAACAGCAATTATCAGAATTTGCTGAAAATCAATAGGCTTCTTTGTCTCATGACCTTAAACGCTATGTATAAATTTAAAGTCAATCGGATATTAAGTTTGGCCTCTAGTATGCGACCACATTTCAATGTGGGCATATAAAAATGTCATGTTGCATAAAAGAAAGAACCCCAACATAAATACATCTTTTCTATTGAATAAAATAGAAGTAGCCACAGTAACAATGTATTTTGTAATATTTTAATTCAGGACTTTATTATGGCATGGATCCCGTCTAACCAATTGGGTTGGTATATTAAGTCAGGGTTTACGTATTGCTCCACCAGAAGCTCCTGTTACAGGTTACATGGTAGGTTAATATTTAATATCTATAGATCCATTTGTTGCTTAAATTAGAAGAAATAGGAGATTTTATTTAATTTAAAAGATAACACAATGGTATGGTCAAATCGTTGCCTTATATGCTTCATGTAGAAATCTGTCTTAGATCTTTGCCAAGGATTAACCAACTGCCATCTGTCACACTACTTTAAAATGTGAGAAGAATGGTATGTAGATGCGAGGGCAGTAACTCCATAAGTAGTCATTGAACATATATAAATAGTAACTGTAAAGAGTTTTCAGACACTTTTCCAGAGTTGTCTTGTTAAGATAGATTTTGTTACAGTTTATCATATCATGTCTCAGTCAGTGTCATCATCATCATTGCTATATATATTACAGTTTGGTAAAGGAGTTTATTTTGCTGATATGTCAAGTAAAAGTGCTAACTATTGTTTTACATCTAAAGCTAAAAATATTGGATTACTTTTACTATGTGAGGTAAGATAAATTTGCTGTGTGAAGCCAGTATTTTGTAGTACACATGTAATATGTTCTATATTTAGCACAAACTTAATTGTACTGGTCACATGATATTCATTTCTTTTATGCCAAACTGCTATGTACCAACACAACAAAATTAAATAATGATAATTTATATTTAAGTTAAATAGATATCATTGCATACTTTAAAGGGACATAAAGCTAAGTCTATATGAAAACTGATTTATAGAAATGGTTGCAATTCCTCTACCATAACATATATTATTTGAATTTTAAGTGTGTGTGTGTGTGTGTGTGTGTGTATATATATATATATATATATATATATTATATATTATATATATATAAGTTTAAGCAGTGTTTGTATATTTGATAGGTATCTCTAGGTAATGTTAATACATTATTAAATGCTGATTATACTGCTGATAAACTACCTAAAGGTAAACATAGTGTATTAGGTGCTGGTAGAATTGCTCCTGATCCTAAATCTAAAGTAGTCACGTAAGTATATTTTAATCTTTGTAGCTGTACTATAAAAACAATATAAATATAATTTGCAAGCCTTAACTTTATCACCTAGTTTAAAAATCTTGGCTATTGCAAAAATATGGTTCCTTTAAAGCCCTTTCATGTCAGAATAAAGGTTAAAGATGAAGAGTTTGGTCCAAAATATTATTCATGTTGGTGAATACTGACTTAAGTTATTGCCATTTAATGTTTACATGTGTACTTTTAATCATCATGCCTGTCATTATGTCAGCAGGTTACGATGCACAGAATATTGGAACAAAATTAAACCCTGTTATGTTAATCTCAAAAAGATCTAGTTTGTGTTGATTGGACTGTAACCCCCATCTCTCTATAACAAGTGTTATAACTATTATTTGACATATTTCAGGAGTGATGGTGTAACAGTTCCTATTGGTAAAGGTCAGGATACAAAAGTTGTGAATCCTAATGGTTATACTCTAAATTATAATGAATACATTGTGTACGATACAAAACAAATCAAAATGAAATACCTATTGAAAGTTAAATTCAATTACAAATAAGATATGGGATATAGTAGCTGCCCTATATACACCAGGCTTCTATTCACTGGATTAAGAAAAGGGTGTGGAATTCTGCATTAGTTTAATACATTCCAGTTTGAATATCCTTAATGTAATTTCAGTAAAATAACATGGAAATTATTTTGTTACTAACTGACCAAGATATGTCTCTGTTAGATTGTTCCTAGTCCTCTGAATAGAAGCTCAGAATTCACCACTTATACATTACATTTTATTCCTGCAATCATGTATATCATAGTAATGGTTTATTGCGCTGTAAGATTTAGTATGTTATACATATTTTATGTAAACAATCATTGTCATAATTACTTCACTTCATAATCCTAAAACATTATAATGTCTCAAGTAGGTCATTCTTATACCATGCAGAAAAATTATATAATTTGAACGTTTTAAATTATCTGCTTGGAATGGTTGTATTGTGTAATTATGTCCTACCAAAGATATGTCATTGCTTCATCCTTTGTAATTACATCAATTCACACCATTACAAATTCGTATGTGACCATTTTTCTTTTAGTATACATGTATAGTTGTTAGTGAATTTGTTATTAAACTATGTTGAATTGTAAAATTGTTTCTTTGTAAAATTATAACACAAATGGTTAGCTGCATATGTGGACTTTATCCAAATTCATTTAATTATTGGATTAGTCCTGGTTGAGGATTGTTTTGGCATTGCCCATTCTATTTTCACAAACAGAGGCTGGGCACATTGTGGCTTGTTCCAAAATGATAATATACTGAGCTTTGTGATGACAAATGGTAGCTAACCTTACACTTAGATCACTTCCACTGTAACCAGTACTGGTATTCTCAAAAGAGTAACCATATATATTGCAATAATAATTTGGCCGTGGAATTCAGAAGCCAAAGTCATATATTATTTCAAATGAAAGGCTACCAATAGGCAATAGTTATAGGGGGTGCAGTTTAACTACCTTAGTAACCAGATAACTAAGATGAATTATTTAAAAGACTTCTTTTATTACACACTTAATTGCAATATTGAGAACATTTTGTGTAATTTATCTTTACAATCATGACACATAATCAGTAGGTATAAATGATATAATGACTCTACAATGATTTCACAAAGATGGTAATGAATAAAACATATTACGCCATGCTAAAAAAAACAGGACCGATTGGTATTGTTTTTCTTGAAATAGCACTTAGTATACTTATTTTTGTTGTGTTACATGATGTAACCTATTGTAAGACTTGTATAATAAAAGAAAAAAAAAAAAAAAAAAATTATTAGCAGATGAATTATATGAGGTATTGGGTACATGATTCATTTACCCATAATCCTTAAATTCTGACTAGAATTCCTGCTTTAAATTAATCTAGAAGAAATGCCGTTGCCAAATTGAAAATCACGAAGTATCAAATATTTTCATAAAATAAATGAAGATAAACAAAACTTAATAAAAAGATAATACATAACATAGATTTTTACACCCTATAAGGTTTTAGTTTATAGTAACCATTTTAGTTATAATATAAATAAAAGAATGATTCACATAGTATTAAAGTAGGTTTGCTTTACAAAACATTATAACTTAAAAGCTGATCAAGATCATGCACAATTTTTTATGGCTAACGTTTGAGTTACAGTAATTTGAGTTCCAGTAAAAGATGTTGGACAATATATCTGATTCACATGATTATAACATCAATCTAATTAAGCATACAAGCACTATACAATATGTTTGGGTTTTATTTTTAATGAATGCTATTAAGCCATGTCATAATTACAGATAAATTAAAAGTCTTAATAAAAAACAAATACACAATGTATGTAGGGAATTTGTTGAAAATTAACATACATCTGGCATGAAAATGCACCATTAATTTAATATCCAGGGAAATTATATCTATTTATTATTTTTTTTATTTACAATTACTATATCACAGGAATAATATATTCAACCCCTACTCTCTCTCATGCATACGACAGTCACACTGAGAAATTTAAATTTACACACAAAAAGAAAGAAAATGAACAGCACACATATTCCACCACTCAGCTACAACAAAAACAATGTACAAATATACACTCATATACTGCAAAACAAGAAATCAATGAGAACATTGTTTCATTAATAGATCTGTTACTCGTTGCAATAATTTCAATTAGCATCGGACTGATATCTGGAACATCTTGCATTCAGTTTTTGTATTTTGCTTTTACATTTGGTTAGCCTACTTTACATGAAAATCAAATTTTAGTCTCGTTTACAACAAAATTTACACTTGAAACGGGAATAAATTAATTTAGACTTTGATAATCCAAGGTGAATGAAGAAAAAAAGGTTTTGAACAGGTCAGATTACTTTCATGGCATTTAAAGTTCTTATTTTACAGTATAACATTAGTTGTAATTGGTTGAAATTTTATTTAATAATAAATCAAGATACTTCTTCTTGTGATTGCTGACGTTGAATATTAATATGTTCATAATTCACCAATCTTTGTCCAACCAAATATCTGAAAAAAACAAAAGTTTTAATAAACTTTTATTAAAAATGCTTTTCTTTCGATTGATTTTATTGCACAAAAAGCTATAAATGTAATCATATTTGGGTCATTACAGCTGTATTTATGTATATACACTAATTTCCAAGCAACAAAACCTTAGATCCACAGAAAAAATGCACATGAATTAAATGCATATCATATGAAAACTTTTGTTGTTAGATTGTTAACAAGGTTCAACAAAGTGAAACATGGGACATAAATAATATACGGAAATTGATTTGTCTCACTAATGTAAACATATATAATATAAATTTCAAAATTATCAGATAATAAATTAATGTAGTCTGTAGAGTTTTCAGAAGACATTGTGGATGATGGAAAGAGTCGATAGTATTATATGACCACGTTTCCATGTGGGGGCGTAATAAAACTGTCTGCTCGTACTCATTGGTGTTCTTATAATAGACTACATGTACTTACTTATCATCTTTAATGTGATTGTACAGGCGTTTAAATTGACGTAGTTGGAATGTACAAACACTTATGATAACAATACAACTAAGAAGATATGGATAAATTCGTCTCTCAACAAGTATTAGAGTTGTTTCATCTATGTCTGAAATCAAATGGAATTGTATTTTAGTCGCTTTCCCATTAAAAAAAACCCAACAACACAAGAATAGAGGCATATTGACACTTTCTAATTCTTTGCTGGTTGTAAAAAAATATGAATTTGATTTGAAAGGATTTTATTATACAATGTTCATATGATCATATGATCAAATTAGATTGTGTGCGACATTGCCAGTCAAACGTCAGTTGTATTGTATTATACTCACCAAATAAGGGCACAACACTTTTTGAGAGAACATATGGTATAGCTAGAGCCATTCCTAATGTCATGACAACCGGTAAACATAGATGACGTAATATATACATAAGATTCATATTCCTCAATCCATCATTATACACCTATTAATAAATAAATACAAACTTTTATAATTATCATATATACAGCATATTTATAGTGCACCCTTTTATATCACATGTTCAGTGGCACTTTACAAAGTGACAATGTAATCATAAAAAACAACAAGATAAAACAGGGACTTAAAAAATAAAAGAGCGCTAATCATAAGAAAATAAACAATTTGGGGCTTTAAAAGTAGTTTATCTTTAAATATGATTCTTCCAATTAATTAGATGTTTTATCTGAAAAGTACGTAATTTCACCAAAAAACAAAGAATGGACACAAACTTCATAAGCCCAATAATAAACTTATATGTATTTCTGACTTTTCATCTAGATTATTGTATCGGGGATCATATTGTACTGTATTGGTGCCAGGCACCGATAGAGCCCATTGATAGAGAATCTCTTAATGTAATGAAGACTGCTTACTCACAAAAACTTGAACTAAATTTCATTGGCTTTGGGCTAAAATTTGAACAAGGATTTTCAACTTTTAGCCAATGGAAAGGATCTATAGCTTAAGTTTGTTTAGTAAATAAGGTCCAACGACATGCAGCCACTGATGAAATAATTCAGCAGATAATGGTTTTTGGGAAATGTTAAACCACCCACCTGTTCCATCACTCTTTTTAACCACCACTGTGGTCCCATCATAGTAACCGCACATATTATCTTAGCATGTAGAACACCTAAAGCCCAGTCCTATACAGGTATGAATAAAAAATAACTATTAAATAATTTATAAACTGATGTGAATGCGGAACGCAATTAACATTTGATGTACGGTGGATAGAATGTCAGTACTTTAAAAAAAATCAATTTGGAAAAAAAACCCATCAATTCAATTATCTGTACACAAAATCTATATAATTCCATTAAGACCATTAAAACAATTTATTCTTCCCACAATATAAGACAGCATTGTTTGGGTCCTGCTTCACATGTTTTTAGTGCAATGCAAGTGTTTGAGCATACTCAATAAAAATCACTTTTCTGGTTTCCAATATTGAAAGTTGAGTAGAAGCTCTACAAGTAATACTAGACATTGCTTTTAATTCAAACCTGAATCAAATTCCAATAACAAATTAAACAAAAGGACTCATCAGTCATCAACATATTGAAGGAAAAAGATATTCTGAACTGTATATGAGATACTAGCCAGTTGCTCCCCGTCCCAGGGTTATCTCTCTTCCCCACGGACATTGTGAATGCATTAGATGCTACTGTTTTCTAACATAGATATTTAGTCATATTCGATGTAAAGCAGTACAAAAAAACAGTGAAATTTAACACAATAATAGTGACCATATGATTGTATTATTTAGGTATTACCTGCCATGGAAAGAAGACCGGTGACTGATCTAATGGAACACGGAGTGGTGCCACTACAACTAGTTCAAATAATAAACCCAATAATAATGGTACAGCACCAATTAACATAACAGCAATAACTATAGATTTAATGGCCTGTAAAACAAATCAAGATAGTCACATATCACGTGTATGTAATGTTGGATTTATTAAAATGTGGGAATATAAAATCAGTGACAAAAATATTATGTCTTTGTAATATTATGTATTGAATTTTTGAAGGTAAACGTATTTCCAGTAATCTGAATATTGACAATCACCGAAATCTCACTATTAGAGAGGAGTCAACCCTCCAAAATCTTGGCAGTCAGGGTTTTCTGATAATTTGACGAAAATTTGGGAACATAATAAATTAGAAACAAAATTGAATACCAAATTCTATAAATAATTATCTATTTTCAAGGTTAAAAACTCATAAGGAAAAGGGTAAAGTAATTTTTAGCTCATCCTGAACACAGTGAAGTGACATGTCAACTTACCAGTATTGACCAATGTCTGAGTTTATTGACTATAACAGTCCAACCTTGTGGTATCCAGTTATATAGAAACAAACTGATACGTAATGATAACCAACACACATATAGACCACAAGCCGCTGTATATAACTCATGTATTTTAGCTTCTCCCATCCACACAGACATTAAGCGCCGTCCAATAAAAACTGCAACAAATTAAATAGTTCATGTACGTACATGGTATAGGTATGTACATAAAATTATTATGCGCCAAATGGATCACAAATATATTTCAGATTCTTTATCTGTTATCTACCAATTAAATATGACCACATTTGAATTAAAGGAGAGAGAGAGAGAAATGGGGTTTAACGTCCACTCGACACAACTAGGTCATTTCGGGACTAACATATGGTTTTTTTTAATTTTTATTTCAATAATTCGCTTGCGCGTAGGGGTCTTTAGCAGTGGGAGGAAACCGGAGTGCCCGGAGGAAACCCACGAAGTTGAGAAGGCGCCCCTATCTCCATGCCACATACGCTCACACCAGGGCTCGAAACCACAGCCGCAAGCCAGAGGTGACCGGCCAGCTAGAGGTCGAAGCGCGGCACTCTAGACCACTAGGCCATCCCAACCCCCCTTGAATTAAAGGTCAATATATTTTACAACAAAGCACTTTATTACTAACTAATGGTCTTGAAACCTACTCAGTTGTTTATAATATAAAATAACCTTGGTTTCAAGGTAAAATAAAACCAGCCTTAAAATAAGAATCCAATTGTGTACGTTATTCACAGAGTAAATATATTAGAATTTAGTGTGTACCTGGTAATGTAAGAGACATAAGACTAGCAGCAAATAAAGTAATACACATTAACACCACTAACATAATTACCTACAAATATAGAAATATTATAATAATATACATAATAATATAGTAGTAATACAAATTGCTGAAAGAAAGGAATAAAAAATTTCAAATGTACATATAATTAATGGAGTCAAAATATCCAAGTATTGTTAATATATTATCACCCAGATTAATATTGGACTTGGTGGAATAGAAATCATGTCTTATTGTTAATGTTGAGTTGCCTTAACAGATTTCAATTCTTGTTTTCTTACTGGGTAGGTTTATGGAATCTTTAATAAACATCTAAAATTTTACATACTATTTTCAACTCAAAAATACTCTGATAACATAACAATCTGAATTCTATGTGAAAACCAGAACTATTAAAACAATTAACAAATGAAATTGATAAGAGAGAATTTAGAGACAACTTCTGTTAGCAAGTTTTGAAGAATGATAGATACCCTGACAGCAAAGAAA
Organism: Patella ulyssiponensis; assembly: GCA_963678685.1. Taxonomy (NCBI): domain Eukaryota; kingdom Metazoa; phylum Mollusca; class Gastropoda; family Patellidae; genus Patella; species Patella ulyssiponensis. The sequence continues at coordinate 57,875,371 of OY783229.1, forward strand.
TTTGGTCTTTTATATGGTTGAAATCCTGTAGGTCCTCCACCCTGTAACATGGCTTGATGTGCTGCTCCTAGCCCCTCTCCATCACCCTGAGGTTGAGCTGGTTGCGGTGCAGCATTATTAGGTGGTGGATTAGCTTGTTGGGGAGGTGGTTGGTCTCCATGTATGACTTCATCCTAGCAAATAAATAGAATTAATTAAAGGGTTTGTATATTTTCTGGGGAAGAAAACTTTCAATAAAGGATAAGCATATACTTCCTGATGCATACCTCACATAAATCATTACTTCACACCAGGTTTGATCACACCCCATCAACAAGAAAAGCTATCGTTTAATAAAGCATTGACTAATTAAATTGTTTATCTCAGCTTAACATGATTTTAAATAATATTCAAAATAACTCTAGATTCAGCAAATTAATAAAATGCCTTGAATGAATATTCAAGAAAATTACAAAAATATTTGCATGAATCATATTTAAGAGTTAAAATGCCAGTATCTCAGCCTTTCTCAAATTTTTTCACAGAATCTAATAATTTGAACACTCCCAATGCAACTATATTGAAATCCCAGAGTGATAATTCCTTTCTTAATATATGTTTTTCACGATAAAATATGTACTGACCCCATCTTCAATAGTAACATCACCAATAAGATAAGATCGTAGATTTAATAACCAGGCTACACCGACAGTCCAAGCTCGTACCATACTCTTCATCCATAGTCTAGTATGACCTTGTTCTAATAAAGCTGGTAAAACTACTTGTAATAATAACAGTTCTAGTGATAATTCACTCACTGGAGCATCACTGGCAAACAAAATAAAAACATGATTAATTCAAATTATATTTAATGTAACATAAAAATCATATGACACTTTACCCAAGCAATGGGAGTCGTTTGATGATTTAAATATTACACAAGTTGTACAATACAGAACATACAATGATGTTTTCACCTTCCTTGACAAGCCATATTTCTGCACCATATCACATTTATGTGCAACAGTAAAAATAGTTGCACTATCCCAACCAGCACCCAATTCAACATGGGTAGATTGGAATATATGGGCATATAGTGTCTTATTCAAGGACAATAGATGAATCAAAACCAAGGTAAGGTGCAGCTCATACATGAATCCATACGATTACTAATCAAGTTTGCCAACAATTGTCCTCTTTCCATCTATCTATCATGATCAGCCCATGATGATGCAAAGAATGCTCTTTTTAAATTGGATGGGACTGTAAGATTACTCGAAATTTTCTAATTGTAAAAATTTAAAAGGAAATATTTGATATCATTTTGCATTGTACTGTTTTTGATAATGATTGATATATTTAAAAAGAATCCAATAATGGCAAAAAAGATTTTAACAACAACTGTTACTCTTGCGATTGGGGAACATGTTTTGATTTAATGTAAGATATATTTGTTTTGTATACTAATTAAACGTCACTTAAAGAAGTTTTATATACTTACCTAGATAACATAACATGATAGGGAAGAAATGTAACAAACAATTTACGAATAACTCGTATTGGTAACCATAACATTAACAATACGGTACTACCAAATATAATCTGAAATATACAATACATTTAAATTTGGATTAAAATAAATGATAAAATACAATATCAATGATCAAATGCATACAAAAAATCACATATTAATTTTCATACAACTCTTGGGCAGCCATGAGAACATATACAAATATCATTTTTATAAGAAGAAGGTTAACTCACCACCGATGCTATAAATCTTCTAATATGACGATAAACTGGTAGGTGAATCATCTAAAAATAAAACATCATTTAATAAACAGAAAAATAGACATTAAATAACACAGCAATATTATATTAACTAAAGATGTATTATTTAAATATATATTATCACATATATTATCAGTTAAACTGCAAAACATTATACCTCAATTACAAGCAGTCATGGTGTTCTAAAATTTCAACCAATCAAATCGTTCATTTCTGCTTAACCTATCTCTATGGACAGCTACCTGAAAATGTTCTTCATCGAACCCAGTCAATACATTCACCTAACGAATATCCACACCAAATTTGAACATTCTATCTCACTTAGAAGCAATGTCCCAAAGCCTTAATCAATATAATTCTCTTTATCAAACTCCATAAAGGCATTCAGCTAATGAACATCTACACCTGGTTTGAACATTCTACCTCAATCGGAAACACAGCCATTTTGCTCCAAAACAGGTGACATACAGGCAGACGAACGAACCCCTTTTAATAGTCCTGACTAACGAACAAGAAACCATTAAAGAGACAAACTTACTTCTTGTATGGGGTTGAATTCCGGATCATTATGATTTCTAAGGAACCACAAAACACCAGGTCGTAGAACCTCTCTTAGTAGGAGAATAAAGGAAGCAAAATAAAAAACATAAACCATTCCAACAAGCCAATGTATAAACATGGACGTTCCTGGTGCCAGATGGAAACTTGTCTTTCTGTCTTTCAACATGGCATCAAACATTGACTGAAATATAACAAACAATATCCAATATAAACAAGTAATTTTGCATCCGTTTTCTGAACATTAATACATCATCACTTTGACAGATGCCCCAACTTTAACAGCATAAATAGCAATATTAATATTATGTCCCTTTAAGTCTTATAATTTTATACTTACTAATGAGCAAATATCCAGCCACCAACCACATATCAATGGGAAAAATCCTATTTCAACAACCACCAATAATTTAACCTTTACCACAACATAACATAATCCCAATACCCTCCGAAATCTAAAAAAAAGACAAACATTTTTCTTAATTTACCAAGATGTAAAGACATTTTGAAATTATTCTTTTAAATGCCTTATGGGGACTTTATTCATGCTTGAAAAAAAAAAATGATTGAGATTTATTAATGTCCCTGACTATGTACGGTACGTAAAAGTGATAAGTACTGGTAATGCTTTCTATCCCTATATCTAATCAGAATTAAATGACTTATTATCTCCTTTGACATGTCACTTTTATACTACAATTCTTTTAAAGTGAGGCCATATTATGTACGATTCCAAAGGCTTTTAACAATTTTCAATCAAGGGTGGTATGATAATAGCTCATGATTTAAAAAAATATCTGATAAATTGGTGAAGGAGGTGGGCAATCTGAATTTGCACAACTCAATGATTATTTCTGTTACTGCAAAGATTATTACAGACTAAATGATGGAGGCTAGTAACCTGTTTCTGCCCTATTTATAAATTTTGTTTATAGTGTTTCCTACAGCAATTTTTAAACTAATTCTCAATTTACATTATACTTACTTTTTTAATTTAGCCAAGGAACAGAGTAGATATAGTATAAGTAATGCTATACCAATAACTACATAACCGGATATTGTTGTTAGCAAACCTTCAAAATGTGATGCAGTTACCTGTAAATGGAAATAAATATCCAATATTTAAGTATACAGCGAATATCAACTTTTTTTTATATCATTATGAATTTTTAAACACTAAGTTACAATTTGGAATTTTGAAGACATTAAAAAAAAGTCTGTGATAGAAAAAAAGTAAAGTAGAAATGTGACAAAAGGGAACTTACAATATCATCAATTTTGCATCCGACCAACGTAAAATGGCCAATATGATATGGACAAAAAGCTGAAAGAGAATAAAAAAATGTTTATATATATATTTCTTTGAAAATTAGTACCTATGATTTTAAACAACAAAGCCAATATATATTTTAGAAATATAAACTGAAACTTACCAAAAACTAATATAAATAATGTGTTGAGTGAAACAACCCAGAAGACATGCTCTAGAAATACTAAAGATCCGTCTAAACCAAGTAACTGGAAAAAAAAGCCAATGTAAATTAATTCATTAACATATTGATATTCACATGTAGGAAAAAATGGAAGACAAATGTTTTTTTCAACTATACTATTCAAAAAGATAGGTTGCCAGGCAACGAAACATACGCCCACAGCAGCTAAATCGTCCGGGCAGTCAACAAGGGTTGTCGCATATTTTTACTTTTTTGGTAATGAAACATTTGTAATACACTAAAATCAGATTAAGAGTAACAACTCATTATGTAATTATCTGAAAATCATTAGAATTTGTTTGATTTTTATAAAGTTTTGCCCCACGCTAACAATTAGTATAGGAAACATTTAACATCATGGATTTAGCTGTTCAGTTATCCAAATTCATCAAAAATCAAAATATTTTTTCGTTTCAACACCTTAAACTCTGTGTATCAATCTGAAGTCAATCGGATGATAAGTTTGGCATCTATAGCGTCACAAGGTTTTTTGAAGTGATCAAGGGAGATAACTCTGAAAGTAATTATTTGAAATCGCTGAAAATCAGTAGGCTTCTTCGTCTTATGACTTTAAACACTGTGTATAAATTTAAAGTCAATCAGATATCAACTTTGGCATCCACAAGATTTTTTGAAGAGATCAAGGGCCACAACTCTGGCATTAATTATCAGAAATCGCTGAAAATCAATAGGATTCTTCGTCTTATGACCTTAAACACTGTGTATGAATTTAAAGTCAATCCGATATTAACTTTGGCTTTTAGAGCGTCCACAAGATTTTTTGAAGTGATCAAGGGCCATAACTCTGGCACTAATTATCGGAAATCGCTGAAAATCAAGAGGCTTCTTCGTCTTATGACTTTAAACACTGTGTATAAATTTAAAGTCAATCGGATATTAACTTTGGCTTTCAGAGCATCCACAAGATTTTTTGAAGTGATCAAGGGTCATAACTCAGGCACTAATTATCGGAAATCGCTGAAAATCAATAGGCTTCTTCGTCTTCTGACCTTAAACACTGTGTATAAATTTAAAGTCAATCGGATATTAACTTTGGCTTTTAGAGCGTCCACAAGATTTTTTGAAGTGATCAAGGGCCATAACTCTGGCACTAATTATCGGAAATCGCTGAAAATCAATAGGCTTCTTCGTCTTATGACCTTAAACACTGTGTATAAATTTAAAGTCAATCGGATATTAACTTTGGCTTTTACATCGTCCACAAGATTTTTTAAAGTGATCAAGGGCCATAACTCTGGCACTAATTATCGGAAATCGCTGAAAATCAATAGGCTTCTTCGTCTTATGACCTTAAACACTGTGTATAAATTTAAAGCCAATCGGATATTAACTTTGGTCTCTAGAGCGTCCACAAGATTTTTTGAAGTGATCAAGGGCCATAACTCTGGTAGTTATTATCGGAAATCGCTGAAAAACAATAGGCTTCTTCGTCTCATGACCTTAAACACTGTGTATAAATTTAAAGTCAATCGGATATTAACTTTAGCCTCTAGAGCGTCCACAAGCAATTGTGGACGCCGGACGGACGGACGGACGGACGGACGGACGGACGGACGGACGGACGGACGGACGGACGGGGGCAACGACAATATACGACCACATTTCAATGTGGGCGTATAAAAAGTAGGGGATATTTGATTTTGGGGGCATAATACTAAAATATGCAAATGACTACGAAAAAAGTCACTATAGAACCTAACAGAAGAAACATTTCCAGTTACATGTGACGCCCAAACGCACCAATAGCTACCGCATGGAATGCAGGTGATGCTTGGGATCATCATGGGGGTCCAACCCAAGATTTGCACGACTCTGACTTTGAATGTTAGTCATTGTGGCATTGAATTCCAGAGTGGAAACATCAGTTTAATTGTTTTAGTGACCAGAAAACAAATTTTGATATGCGTCGGCTTACCCAAAATGAAAGGTTACGTGCCCTTGGCTTGCTACAGATCGGCACTGGGATAATCCACGCTGGAGCAATGTGATGTTTTCAGGTGAGTCAAGGTTCACTGTTGATTTTTTGGACAGACGTAGGAGGGTGTGGCGTCGTCGAAACGAGCGCTTCCAAGACGTTAACGTCATCAGACATGATCGATTTGGGGGTGGTTCTGTTATGGTGTGGGGAGGCATCACTGTTGCTGGAAGAACGGCTTTACATGTTGTCGCAGGGCGTGTTACAGGCCAGTACTACCGGGACAACATCTTGGCAGTCCATGTTATGCCGTTCGCACGACGTCATAGCCGCCGTTTCATCTTTCAGGATGACAACGCAAGATGTCACAGGACCAGGATCGTTACAGGTTACCTCCAACAACAGAACATCACCTCATTACCTTGGCCAGCACTGAGTCCCGACCTCTCCCCCATCGAGCATGTCTGGGACATGCTTGGACAGAGGTTACGTCAACGTCAACAACGTCCTGCCAATGTCCAAGAACTTGCTGCTGCGTTGCAACAGGAATGGGACAATCTGGACCAAAATGACCTTAGACGTCTCATTAGGAGTATGCCACGTCGGATCAATGCTTGTTTGGCAAACAGAGGAGGATTTACCCGTTACTGACTTTGTTGTGATGCTGTGGTAACTTTGCTGTTTGACCCCGGGTATCATTTTACTCTTATAATGGTCAGTCTGTGCCTTACTTAGTCTAACGATCATTTGGAATAAATCGATGAATGTGAACTTCATTTCATTTTGTCATTTGTTTCTTCGGCAGTTTCATTAGGTGACTTTAATAACACTTAAAAATCAAATATCCCCTACTTTTTTTGAATAGTATATTATCAACTAAGGCTAAATTTTGATTATGATCATCATTCTAGAGGAGATTACATAGGAAAAACTACAATAAATGAATAATACATGATTCTGCATTGCATTTATTTGGCACTGTTCTAGGGTTATGGAGTCTTTTAACTTATCAAAGCTAATTAAACTTACTCTCTCCCATGTTAATTCTTCTGCAGCTCTATCCCATTCTATTGGATTCCAATTAATATCATCTGCAATACAGTTAAATTGTGAGTGTATTTTTATTATATCTTGTACTATGAACTTTCAATTATCTGTGACTAGATGAATCTTCTCACTTATCATTCACATTAATTTAAGCACAGCACAATATCTTGTTATATGTAAACAGCATTGACATTAACCAATGGATGCGATGGTATTTCAAGTTCTCTGTGCCGTGTTTATGTTTGACAAGTACTAGAACTGCACTGGTTTTAAAGGGCTAATAATAAATAAATTTAGATTTTAAACTAATAATCAATGAACAAACCTTGGGCAGCGTTATTTTCATTATTTCCTCCATCATTACCATCTGCTCCTTCTTCACCCTCTATCTCTTCTTCTACCTCATTGGCTGGTTGGTTATTTTGATCATTCTGATTGACTTGACCTCTATTACCACCTCCAGCAATTCCACCAATAAAATTATTGACAGGGTTACCATCAAGAAAATTCTAAAAAGAACAAAACAGCATAATTTACTGACATCAAAATTTATCATATTATATAGATGTAATATTTGTATCTTCATTTTGATAGCCAAGAAATTTCAATTGAATTAATTTTCAAGTCTCCTCTTATTTACCATATTGAGAAATCAATGGCTTTATCTATAAATGTAAAATTTTCAACAAAAGATAGGCTGTATCTCACAAAAAAAACCCCAAACAACTAAATTCAATATCTGGGGGATTTAAATCAAACAGGTTTGGTTTTTTTGCACTGATTTTTCTTTATTTGACAACAGCAAGATTAAATTTTCATTACCCTTTGTTGATTGGCTTGTTGATTATCCTGTTCCAACCAATCGGGACCCCCACCATGTAGAATCTGTTCTCGTAACCAGACCAGACTAATAAATGCACACAGCGTACATGTGACAACAAAACAGCCTTGAAAACAATCAGACGCTAAATTTTCTCTGTGGAAATATAAAAGAAGTACAGCTAATATATAAAAATAATGGAAGTAAAATGCTATTGATAAAATATTAGACAACTTAATAATAAATATAACATTTCTTTTTTTATTATCTTATCTAAAGTATGATCTTTTTCTGCATGTTTTATGTACAGTTTATCATCATATATATCTTGGGCAAAATATCAAAAAACTGTATAACTCATTGATCTGTTTTTCCTGTACATTTTTTCACATATCAAATAGTCGGTAGCATGGTCTATTGTTTATTTATGTAATATCAAATTGGTGTAGTTATCAATCTACAAACATGCTTCAAAATCTTTGCAGTGTTAGCTGGTTTGTTTTGTTTCATCCACAAGACATATATAGTAGACTCAATCAATTCCGACATCGTACAGGATCGATACAATATGCCGGATTACACTGCATGTTGGAATACTCAGCTCAATTGCCTCAATATTGGAAGTAATATTCAGAATAAGGACTATACAAAACTGTTTGGGTTGAAGTAATAAGGAAATGAATCGGGACATGAAAAAGATGATGGATTTCACATATCTAAGTGACAGAGTCCACTATACTGCCATCTTAAAATAGATGGTCAAATCAAACACCAGTGAAAGATGCAAAAGTCTTCTCATGATAGTAAATGATATTAAATGTATTTCACGGTTATATTCTAATTACTGATATTAAGTGTTCAGATCTGATAAGATAGTAAAACTTACGTTGATAACATGTCTAATGGTAAAGTCAATAGAGAACTAACACTTCCAGTGAACAAACATCTATAGATTCGACCTGGAAAACAAACAAAGCCAATTTGGTGTGTTTAAGCATTCAGTACTTCAGTGGTTATAAGTATTATAAATATTTGTAGTTCATTGTGCTATGAGGGTAATTTTGCCAGATAGCAGCATTACGGCCTACTGTTTTATCTAATTCCAACTGTCAGTCAAGGGATCTTTTACGTGCATGCCAATGTGTACACAGGACCTCAGTTTTTTGTCCCATCCAATTGACTAGACAGCTGTCCTTGTCAGGACCTCCGTCCTGCATCACTGACAAGGGTGAATCACGCCAGAAATTGTAGTTTATTAAATTACGTGTTGAATACAACAAGAAAATGTTATTTTAAAGGGGGTAAACTAAGTGCTTTAATATAGAGTCCATTAATAATCCATTAGTAAGATATAATAAATCCATCATTTGATAATACACACCAGAAAAATCTGAAATCTAAAATTGATAGCAAGTTTCCTTAAACCTAATCCTACACATTCCTGATGAAGTCAAAATGTAATATTCAATACACCTTTCAGACAAAGTTGAACATAGAAATGAAACATGGTTTTGAAATTATTGTTTTATAAATTGTGCCTTTAACATATTTAATGAAAAGTGCACATACAGTATGTACTGAAATCTGAAATAATATATTGAGTTTTGGAAAAAAAGTACATTTATATTGATGGTGCAAAAATGCCAATCCAGAATTTTAATAATACTTACACGCTGTTAAAGGGACAACCCCTAGCCAGGCAAAGGCTACCAATGTATAATGGAACCAATATCGAACAGCTCTAGCCATGCTTGTCACAAGGCCACTACAGATGTCTTTGATGGGCAGCCGCTTCGGCATGTCTGGTGAATAAACTGTGAAAAATATCATACAAAATGATTATCATCTGTCTCAAATTTGACAATGAACAACTTTAAACACACGTTTTGATTTTTTATTTTATTGCTTTTCTATTCTTTGACGGTATCTGTAGGCTACAAATCTTTACTAGCTACGTGTACACTGTATGGTAGGCATAAGCTGAAGCCATTAGAATCACAATTAGTTTGGAATCCTGGATGGGTGAAGAACACCCTTCAATATTTACCCACACAAGTAAGTATTTGAGCATTTGGATGGTACAAAAATCAGAAGGACATACATACACAGGGTACATGAATTCTGAATACTAAAAACAAAACATTTCTCCGCCCTAGCAATTATCTCCCCTGCATTGTACACTTAACTGTAGCGAATAAATTATATTGGTTTTAAATTTCATTTAAATTAAAGTCTTGTTTCGATAAGGCATTTAACAATATTCTCAAAGTGTGCAATAATAAATTTCTAAACTTACTTGGAGTAAATGCAAATCTGTGCTTGCATAATTCACAATATTCTTTACGACTGTATGTCAACCACTGAAGAAGGCTGTAATATAACAAAAAAATAAATAAAAAAAATCTTAATATTATCAATGCCAACCTATACATTTCGGTACTATCAAATACTTCTCAAAAGAGCCAAAAAGACCACTTTGTGTATCATTTAATGTAAATAAGATTTTAACACTCTTTGACCAGTTACTGATCATCATTACACAGGTGTAATAAAATTAGTCATTCTCATTTGCCAGTTTTCACTATTTAAGTTGATCATGATGATGTTTTACTTACCAGTCTTGGTGAATAAATTTGATACTTCCAGTACAAACACATGGATGATACAGAGCCTTGTCTGGGGTGCCTTCACATCGACACACCCGACATATATCTGACAATATAAAGGAGATAATTTCAAAACTTATATTAAGTGACTAAGGGCCTACTGGTAAGAACCTGTGCACTACTACAAAGTCATAATAATATAGTGCTAGTACTCCTTGCACAGACTGATCGAGGAATGCTCACAGCGCAAACAGTTAATAAATTTGATTAATCGTGATACCATTTCTCAAAAAGATGGGTTTTCAGTTTTGATTTAAAACAAGAAAGAGCTGGAGATACTTTTATGATTGCTGGTATATGTAGGTTGTTCCACTGTTTAGGTACATTAACTGTGAACGGTTTGTATCCGAATGATTTTAGCTTCCACATTGGGCAACACAACTGATGAAGCGTGTTTGAGCGGAGGTTATGTGAGGGAACATGTATTTCCATAAGAGGGAGAGAAATGGGGTATAACGTCCACTCAACAGAAATAAGGTCATTTCAGGACTAACATATTTCAATAATTCGCTTGCACGTAGCAGTCTTTAGCAGTGGGAGGAAACCATTAACCATTTCGGCACTAAATGTATCTGCTAACAAGCTGTTACAGTAGTCAATCCTGGACAATACCAGAGAACATACAAGTGTGGCAGCTGCTTCCTGGTTAATCAAGTGTCTTATATGGCCAATGTTTCTGAGCTGAAAATAGCATTTTCGACAAATTTCACAAAGGTGACCGTCCATGCTTAGATTTGGTTCAAAATCAAAGAGGACACCTAAGTTCTTCACAGAACATTCTGTTTTACTGTCACTCAATTTCAACATGCTTCTTGACATCCAGTCACAAAAAGGACAGGTCCTTGGACTGATCCTTGTGGAACTCCACAGTTTAACTGATTTTGCTTGCATGTTCAGGTAAGATATAATGTTACAGATGATCGTTGAGATTTAAGAAGCTCATTCATAATTCAATTTTTCAACTACTACTAGCACATTTACACATGAAGGTGTGTGACTGCTAACAAACAAATGTATGCAAGAAGAAAGTGGTGAACAACATTTTTGGCTTATGCTGTCACGGTAAACCATTTTCGACTTCATGTGACCATCCGTCAACTGGGACTCCAGGTCTAGAATCGGTTCTATGTATTAATGCTGAGTGTCATATACATGTAAATATGTACATGTACTTAATTCTACTGAGGAACCTCTTTTCTACTCATGGTGATGTGAAATATACTTAGTCAGATCATAGATGTCTCAAGGTATATTTCTAAAGTAAATTCCTAAACTTGCTATCGGATTCTTGTAAGCTATGTCTAGCAATCTACATTTGTATGTGGTGAGGGTCGAGGGACTACTGCTTTTGGTGAATAAAGATTGAAAGAAGGATTATGGTGAAAAATAGAAGGTAAGGACTCCAAAACAGCTTTAGATTAGAACAGTGATGGGGGTACAGCGGTATTTTCATATTGATGCGTAATTAGGACGGACAGGATCAGTCACTGGACTTCCTTCATTCCGAAAGGATCTTTTAACCTAGTTCCTTTTGGAACTGTCTTTGTGGGAATGATATTTGCTTACAGTTCCTATCCGGCCTTATATAGCTGCAATATGAAAATACGGTAAAATACCGCTATTCCCCACCTCTGTTCTCAGGCTATTTTAGAACCCTTACCGTCTATTTATCACCATAATTCTTTATTTTCCACCAAAAGGAATCATTTCTTACTATTTATGACACAAATTTATAATAATTCAACTCAATTTTCAAGTAGTATTTAGCAATGAAATAAACATGCAGTTTGCGCATGTCCGGATCTCGTAACGGCTCTTCAGTTTAAACGTATTTGGTGTATGTTTTTAATCACAGAATTCTACTTGAAAATAGCGTTGAATCTTATAAACGTGTCACCTGTGGCAAGAAATGATTCCTGTGGCGAATAAAGTAGGATCAGGGTGAAAAATAGTAGGTAAGGATTCCAAAATAGCCTTAGAACAGAGGTGGGGAAGAACGGTATTTTCATACTGCAGCTGTGTAAGGCCGGATAGGAACTATCAGGACTTGGACATTGTCAGCTCAAAGACAGTTCCTGAAGGAACTACTGTTAACCATGATGACCTGGTCGAGGCGTCTTCTAAAAAAAGTTATATTTTTATTAATCACCTCTGGCTTGCGGTTGTGGTTTCGAGCCCTGGAAAATGAAATGAAATGGGGTTTAACGTCCTACTCTTCTGCACCTGACCTGGGCTAATGGAAGACGGGCCTACCCCATACAGTGTGCTATGAGGGAAATTTTGCCCGGGCAGCGGCGCTACGGCCTACTCTTATATCAAATTCCAACTGCCAAGGCTTCTTTTACGTGCACTCCAATGTGTACATGGGACCTAGGTTTTTTGTCCCATCCAAATGACTAGGCAGATGTCCTTGTCAGGCCCTCCTTCTGCATCACTGACAAGGGAAAACCACGCCGGAAAATCGAGATGAACTTTCTCGGCCAATGCATGGATCGAACACCCGACCTCCAGGCTAGCGAGCCAGCGCCTTACCCACTTGGTCGCCCTGGTGTGAGCGTATGTGGCATGGAGATAGGGGCGCCTTCTCAATCTCGTGGGTTTGCACCGGGCACTCCGGTTTCCTCCCACAGCTAAAGACCCCTACGCACAAGCAAACTATTGAAATAAAATTTCTAAAAAAAGTGTGTTAGTCCCGAAATGACCTGGTTGTGTTGAGTGGACGTTAAACCCCATTTCTCTCTGTCTCTCTATTTTTATTAAGTGCCTAACTGCTCTAAGCTTTAAAAAAAGAAACCTTGTTTGCTATAATGCATTAATCATTCTTTCATAGTTTTATTCGACGTCCTAGATTATTTAGTCTCAAATGTTACGTTTCACTACTTGCCGTTTTTTCCAGAATTTTTATCCGAATTTTTATCCAACCAGCAGGTCTTTGAGTTTCAGTCTGCACTCTCGACAGTAGTTCAGCTCTGAACGTAGGTCTCATTACACTCGCCAGTACTACGTTCAGGTTTCGTCCCATTGAATTGAATCCATGTCGAAACTGGAATCTGTCCCAGTCAATTTTACTGAGTAACTTTTCACTGCTAAACAGTCGCGTGTCAGTCCCTGTGGACGCCTGAACAATGTAAATGAAAATCTTAGTGAGAAAATAAGACCTTGCTTACCTCGCTAGAACCGGTATGACCGACAACACGCTGTTAAAAAATACGCCTCCATCTGCTAGACGACTTGGCCGATGCCATTGATAGGGTAACGCACAAATTTACGAACTCGGCCATATAACATGAAATGAAATTTAGGTAAGTACTGGCGAGTGTAAGGAGACCTACGTTCAGACCTGAGGCTGAACTATCTCGACACACACTCTGACACTGCTAACTGCACAATACTAGATCTTGACAGATATGGAAAATATCTTTCCATGTTTATAACCACAATTCTAACCTTAACCCTGCAGAATAGTTTTACCAACAATCCACCGCTTTTACAACTTTAATTTGTACGTTTGACATGTAAATTTAAACCTAACCCTAACCCTAGGTTAGGCTCCACTGTGACCTGTCCTGATCTTTTTTTGTGGGGATTTTGTGGACAGTTTCTGGTTGTAATACGGCTGGGACATGATCTTTTCTGTGTTACCAAATTTTGAAGTCCGCATATTTATCTTACTACATCAGAAAATAGGAAATAAAATCACAAAGAATGGTATATATCTATTGTTTTTGTCAAAGAAATATTCTACCTGGCTGTCCCGTGTCATCCATATTGAATTGGTGCAATTATGTCGTAATATTTAGTGTCGTTAAAAGCAGTATTTCTTATACAAGAACCTTTAGTTTTTTCAAATGTAAATTACGAGCCATAATTAAAATCATATCTTTTGATATGGTTTGCAAAAACACAATGAAATTATCTCCTGACCTTAATCCTAAAATTACGACAACGGATTTGTAGTGATAAGAACGCTTTCTGGCACAGAGATGGAAACGAAAGTTGAAAAAAGAAAACAAACCCAGAAAGAGGGATAAAAATTGCTGATTTTATAAAAATTGATTCACAACCATGTTATAATTATTCATTTACGGTAGATGCTTTATTGAAACTAAATTGCAAATGGGTTCATTTCGTATTATTTGTCTTAAAATAAGTTACAGCACGTCAATAGACCTGCTCTAATTTTATTTATATTATTTTATTTATTTTAAAGCCTTTTAAGGAAGTGGCTAAACGACCGGATTCGGTTACCTACGAAAATTTACTACGAAACCGGATCCCAACATTTCTCCACTACAAAACCGGATATTTGACCAACCCTAACCCTACTAACCCGCGTATCTCTTCGCCAATATGTCACTTTACTCTTAAATTCGAATTGTTTCATCGCCTCTAAAAGTAAAAGTGAATTAAGGGACGTAAATTCCGCACCAACAAGAAAGACCGCTAATAACCATGTGATAAAATTGGCCAATCAGAGACGATAACCGGTTTTGTAGTAAATTTTCGCCAGCAACCGAATACGGTCGTTTATCCACTTTCTTATTTAATCTAAAGGTGGTGTCCCAGATTTCATACATGTTTAAGCTTATACAGTTAATATCCAAAATGTCGAAAGATAGTCTTTCAGCAACGAAATATTGAGTTGTTTAGAAGCAGCTGTTAGATTTGCTTACGGTATGTTGTAGAGTAGCCTACCTACCGGGTACCAAGACGATTCAACAGTCAACTTTATTTCAATAATTCGCTTGCACGTACGGCACTGGTCTTCAGCATAGGGAGGAAACCAGAGGACCCAGAGAAAACCAACGAAGTGGGACAGTCCATCCCACTCCTTGTCATGTATAAACCGTTGAATCGAAACCAAGCCAGTTAACTAAATGACAGATCTTATGATACAGCGCACACAGGCTAGCCTAACCATAATGCATTCTATCAGTCTTCTATGCAGAATTAACCTGATTCTTTAAAATATACCTGAAATAACTCCTTTAAACTCAAATGGCATATTATCTAAAAGCTCAGTCAGTTATATAAATATTATACGTAGGTGTCGGAAATATTTTCGCGCCACCTGCATCAGCTCATATCCTCCCCTCCCACATGAGACTGAGTAAAGACCCCTCAGACCCAGTCCCAAATGACATATTATCTTAAAGCTCAGTCAGTTACATAAATATTATATAGCTGTCGGAAATATTTTCTCGCCACCTGCATCAGCTCATATCCTCCCCTCCCACATGAGACTGAGTAAAGACCCCTCAGACCCAGTCCCAAATGACATATTATCTAAAAGCTCAGTCAGTTACATAAATATTATATGTAGCTGTCGGAAATATTTTCGTGCCTTCGGCTCTCGTTTAAATTATATCATCATTCTTCCACTCCTGATCTGTCATATTCACTGTTACAAATGTTCTGACAACTGTCACAAAACAGGCGGAATAACATGTAGGCTTCAAGATTCTGTTCCATTTTTTACCCTCTCATCCACAAGAATTTGCTCCCATCATTGATCTCGAATTCCAGGAAATTTTAAGCCTAGTCCCCAAAAATTAAAAGCTTAATTACATATTATTATACGTTGCTATCTGAACTTTTTTGGAGTCTACAGCACTCAATTCCATTATAGCATTATTTTCCTACTCTGGTCTTATACTTTCTCATTACTATCATATTCATGGTTATTATAGTCAACCACCCACTTAGTACTACCACTAGTGCATGGGGCGAAAGACATGTCAACTAGAATAAAACTGCTTTCTGGCGAGATAACGATCAGCGAACAACTATAGAGGCAATATGATCTACATTCTAATGGGGTGCTCAGACAGTGTTATAGCCATTATTTTGTTGAAATTCAATGTGAGGTGGAATTGTGGATAGCCCCCTAAATTTGGACCCTGTCCACCCTCTGCCCCATTTCACAACTTCTAATTTTGCTACTGCCTGTTACGCAATTATTTGATGAAAGTAGTTCTTGTGTTTAAAGACAGTAATCGGCCTGTGGTATTGCTGTGGGTATTTCTTGCCTATTATTACAGATAGGTGCGAGTAATCTACACTTAATAACTTTTATAGCATACAATTAGATTTTCTGTACCATTCTTTTCCTTATGACATAAAAACACAAGACATATTCTATTTCTATATAATTTCTTTCAGCTTGCATATGATGCATCAAAATCAGTATTAGCTATAAAATTATTTGGTGGAAGAACGTAATTATTTCATCATGTCTGCTGATGATCAGCAATCATTGGCAATAGCCAGGGAATTAACAAGAGAGTTGAATTTAGCTAATTCAAATCAGCAACAAGCACAATGGGCACATGAAGCCTTAGCACAGGTATGGCTATTTATTTATGTCAGAATTGAATACGGGTATAACCATCATGTAATTTCAAAGAGTCTTAATTTACTTTTGCAATATATGTACATTTAGCCTATTAATGCTATATTTGATGATAAAAGTTTTATTTTGTTTATTCTTATCTCTTTCTTAAATTGTAAATTAGGATGATATCTCTTGATAGGAAACTGAAAATAGAGTAAGCTATAAAACTTGTCTTGAATCTTGTTAAGAATGTTTTGCTTAAAATCTCAAAACTGAAGAGGTTGAAGAAAAGGCTTTTCATTAGTGCAACCAAGTATGTTTCACCCAGCACACATGTAACAAGAAACAAATGTTTGACTATGTGTTCTCAAACAACAAAAACTCTAATTTATGTGGCCTAAAGACATTTTATTTTTTAGATTTCGGTTAATTTTTATATTTACATAATGGAAAATAGATAGAGTATACAGTATTATTAGTATGATTGTTTACTATTCATTTAAATTAATGCATGTGCTAGACTTGGATTTTATTTGTATTTTTTTTATAATTCTTTAAAGGTTCAAGTCAGAGTGTTTAAAGAACATAATGATGTAGTTAACAGTTGTCAATTTTTTAAGAAGGATATGATATTAACAGCATCAAATGATCAAAGTGTAAAAATCTGGGGTTCTGAAACAGGGGAAGTAGAGAAATCATTTAATGGTATTCATAGTGTGGCTGTTAATGAAGCTAGATTATCAAATGAAGATCAGACTAAGTAAATCCATGTATATTTTTTTGTATTTCATTGAAACGTTTTGGTGTACACTTTCTTGAAACTTATTGAAGGAAATGTAACCTAAATTGTTTGCTTACAATAGTAGGATATAAAATTTGTTAAGATTTGTAATCATAAGAATACACACTATTCTTTGAAATTCAATTCTCTTTGATTCAGGTTGAAATAACATATCAAATTGCTTTGATCTGATATGTTATTTTTGTTAATAATGAGCAATCTATGTATGGGATTATTTCTTTTTTAAAGATTAAGAAAAAATTGGTTTGTTTACTAATGTTAGTTTAATTTTTAACTTACTGTGTGAACAGTTGAATATAAAACTCTGTCATATTCCAGATCAATGACAAAATTAATTTCATCAAGTGGGCGTTAAACCCCATATTTTTCTTGCTCTCCCTGTTGCATTAAGAGTTTTTTTTTTAATTTTTTTATTAGATTTGTAAGCTGTGGTTGGGATAAGATTGTTAAAGTTACCGATATAGAAACAGCAGAAACTTTGGTAAACTATAAAATGATCAATTTTATTTAATATCAGTTTGTACATTATTGAATTTATGTTGATAAAAAAGCTTCTTGTATTTCCGGTAATAATGAAGAGGTAAAAAAAACCCCATGAGGTGTCTGGTTCCAAGATAATATTCCTCCCTTTATGCTAAGATTATTTGTAAACCCTGTTTACGACGCTGTGGATGTGCCTGCATTCAGAGAAGGGTCTAGGGTGCGCTCCCCCCCCCCCCCAAAAAAAAATTTTGGAAAATAAAGTTTGCACCCGAGGAGAGAATCTATGAAAATGGAGGAAAATTTTATGGGTGCTCATATGATCTCATCGTGGGTGGCCCACCAATCTCACTGTACGTTATGGGCGCCCATCCAGATGAGGCACCCAACCAATCATGCCATTTTGTATGCCCCTTGATCAAGTCATGGGCGCCCAACCAATCCCTCTTGCCAGTATATATTATGTGCGGCCCGACAATCATATTTATATTATCATTATAAAGCGCCCCACCAATCATGTCATTATGTGCAGCCCTCCACGATAAGGGGTCATTCCATGTCAAGTGGGCCAGTGGTGGGAAATTGACCCCCTCGAAAAAATCTAGAAAAAATATATGTTATTGTACATCTAAACTCTAGAAACTGTGCAAAATATGTGGTGTGTAGCATGAAAATTGACTGAGATACGGGCATTTAAGTTTCATGAGTGACTAATAAGTTTTCGAAACAAAATATGTATTACTAATTTACTAGAGTTTCAGATGTCTTGAATTGATTCCCCAAAAATTGATAGCGAATATGGTTTCAGACACAAATTTTCGAAAATTGTCTCATATTTTCGAGCCGATATAACCCGGTAGATGAGCACCTAAAAATCTGATTATAGTTTGTAAATATAGTTTGTGCTTATGTTTTCAACATATGTAAAAGCCATTCTTGTCCCGGGCCATTTTGATATTTTTTCAATTTTTTGAAAATCTGTGTTTTGTGTTAATCTATGTCAACAATCGTATTTTGGAGCCGATTGAACCCTGTTTGATGGGCACCTAAAAATCTGAAACTTGGTGGAATTATAGTTTGTACTAATGTCTCTAACATATGTTAAAACCATTCTTGTCCCATGTCATCTCAATATTTTTAAGATTTTTTCAAAATCTGTGTTATGGGCCATTCCTTGTCAATTATCACCCAATGACTTAAACCGAATCACCTTCGATTTTGCTTAAATTTGGTTTAGACATTTATTTGGGCTGAAAAAGCTAATATTCCCAATTTTAGCTTGATCCGACCAACAGTTCCTGAGATACGGTCCACCAAATTTGGGGGATTTCGGCAAAAGTGGGCATGGCTGCCATTATTCAAATGACCATACCCAGTAACTGATTGGTCAAAATTGCTGGAATATGTCTTCCAGGGATGGGAATTCCACAAGAATTCTAAATCTACACTTATTTTTGACATCCGGGTGTGTTTTGAAAGAGTGAAGACCTTTTGAATTTGAATTGACCTTATAGACCATGTGATCTTGGGATGAACTTGCATGAAAAGTTTAGCTCAACATGTTTTCTACACACCGTTAAACAACTGGAGGTATAATATCTTTTATAAGCATGTAAAATCAAGTTAAATATTCACACTTGAGACTTAAAATCAGTGTCTTCACACTTAAAGCAGGATTGTCTTCATGGATAAGCTCTGAGGATACATAGTAACCTTCAGCAGACTTTCCTAAAGAAGGATATCTATGATTCAAACAGCACGTCATTATCTTTCCGATTCCAAAAACACTTATTCCAGCAATTTTAACATTTTGGTTACTGGGTTATGGTCATTTAAATAATGTCGATGAAACCCATTTTAGCTGAAAATCTCCAAAATTTGGTGGACAGTATCTTAGGAACTGTTAGTCGGACAAAGTTAAAATTAGGAATATAAGCTTTTTCAGCCCTAAAAGACATATAAAATAAAATTCGGCAAAATCGAATCGGGTACTGTTTACCTCGTTGGGTGATAATTGACATGGGATGACCCAAATCACGGATTTTCAAAAAATTGAAAAAATATCAAAATGGCCCGGGACAAGAATGGCTTTTACATATGTTGAAAACATAAGCACAAACTATATTTACAAACTATAATCAGATTTTTAGGTGCTCATCTACCGGGTTATATCGGCTCGAAAATATGAGACAATTTTCGAAAATTTGTGTCTGAAACCATTTTCGCGGTCAATTTTCTGGGAATCTATTCAAGACTGGTGCGTTTTCATTCGTTTCGTATGTAGTACTACTGGCAATCTCTGGATATACCAATATTTGGGTCTATATCTATTACTTTGTAGCACCTGGAGCACTTCAAAATCCAGACAATATACAACTGCACCAAATTTTTGTCATTTTCGTGGCCAAGTAGCATGCGAACCCTACAACTCACCGGTAATCTGATTGCAGATTCATAATCTACACAAAAAGTTCTTCAAGACTACCAAATTTGTGCGGTATATCTTCACTATAAAGGTAAAATCAAGATATCTGGAACTCAAGTAAATTAGTGATATATATTTTGTTTCGAAAACTTATTGGTAACTCATGAAACTTAAATGCCCGTATCTCAGTCAATTTTCATGCTACAGACCACATATTTTGGACAGTTTCTAGATTTTAGATGTACAATAACATATATTTTTTCCAGATTTTTTCAAGGGGGTCAATTTCCCAAATTTTTGAAAATTGACCCACTTGACATGGAATGACCCTAAGGCATCCCTCAGATCATGCCGTTTTTGGCGCCTGATCAATCAAGTTGTGGTGTTAATAGTATGATTCATTATGATGCACATCACCATTTGGGAGCACTTCACATACAACGACATGTGTGGCGAGGCAGCCATAAAACCAAGTGACAATCTCATCGTGGGCGCCCAATCAATGTCACTCGACTTACTGATATGGGCACATTGGTCGTTGGCTCGTATTGCCCCTCTCTCCCACTACCTACGGACCTGAATGGGTGCACTGTAGATCATAAGCCCGCTCTCTATGCAAGTCTTGGGATCAGTCCTGGAAATTTAATAAGAAGGAGTAGAGCTTTTGAAATAGCGAATTTTTTAATTAGAAATATGTTAACCCCAAATGACCTTATTACCATTAAATCTAATTTTAAGGTCAATGGATATAAACAAAACAATTTTTGACATCCTCAATGATTGCTGCCTTGAGGCTATATTTGAATGAAATGAAGTCTTTTAATTGTTTTTCCTATTTTACTTTATATAGTGGAGTGGTAGTCATGAAGGTGTTATTACATGTTGTAAATTTTCACATAATGGTAAATATGTGGCATCAGGCTCAGATATGGACAACAGATTACAAATATGGAATGCTAAAACTGGAGAGGTGATCTTTAATCTCAAAGGTATTTCTCCCTCCCAGAGCCTTTGGAACTTGTAATAGTGTATACAGTATATATACATATGTGCATGAGTACATATTCTCTGAATGTTGGATTTTAAAAAAGGTTGGCTGTGAAATGCAGCTGCTTAGACATTATGCTCTCTCCCCACATTGCCAACATTAGCACCTTAAGTTAAATGGTGACTACAATGTTAAAGATTCATTATGTAAGATTTAAATACAGAACTCTTCGTCTTGCTATAATAGATAATGCAAAATGAATATATTGAAACATGAAAATTTCATTCAAATTACTTTATTCTGAGCAAAGTTACCACTGTTTGTATTTTTTTAAATTAAATCATTAAATGGCCAAAGTGTTCTAATCTATTTTAAATTATAGCCAACCGATGTTCTAGAGAGTTGATTATAGGTTTTTTGTGTTAATACATGTTTAAATAATAGTTTTTATAACATTTGAAGCCAAAGCTGCAACCGGCAGAATTAGCTTTTACATAATGCATCCTTAAGGCACAAATTAAAATTTGTTATGAGTTATGTAAAATTTTCATCATAATACACCACATTGTTCAACTCAAAATGTATCTGTTAATTGTTTTTGTCTATAATATATATTTGATTTTTTATGTCTATTTTAGACTACCATGCTAGTACAATAACAAGTATATTGTTTTCACCTGAAGATGATAAAGTTATAACTACGTCTATGGACAGAACAACCAAATTCTTTGATTTGAAATCTTGCAAGAATACCATTAAATTAGAGTATGTATTTGTTTAGTCAATTGGTTTTATACTGTCACTTATATCCATCTGTCTGGCATAAAACAACTTTTAAAATAAACCACTGAATGAAATTTATATTTGATATATTTGTTAACATTATCACATTATAATAATTCAAGAAAAAGAATTAAAAAAGTAAACATGAGATACATTTATCTGTACTGGGGAACTCTTGGATTGTTTCTAAAAATGTTTTCTTTTTTTTCAGGGGTCATATAAATGTTGTATCTGATTGTTCTATATCTGGTGGAGAGAGAAAGTTTGCTACAACATCTTGGGATAAATCTATACAAATATGGGATATAGCTACTGGAATGTATAGGTTGGTATTATAGGAGATGATTTTTCTATTCAATTTTATCTTTTTTGATCTTTTCTTGTTCTCTGATCTATTGTGATTCACTGACTATTTTTTAAAAGTACATAAAACCCCCCAGTAAATTAGTGTATAGTATATGTAAGAGAGTTGTGTACAAAGTTGCGAATATGAATTACTTGCATAACACAGTTCATTTTTTATAATGCAAACTGAATAATCATTAAAATTTATTTCAATATACATGTAGATCTAGAGGACCAGAATCTCTAAAAGGAGGACATGAAGGTTCTGTAAGCTGTTGTGATTTTACTCAAGATGGTACTTTTTTTTCAACTTTCTAATTTTAAAATATCTGTCCAAAAGTATCGCGTTATGGACCTCTAAACTACATGTGAAGTGTTATGAGATGTTCTAAAAAGATGTTTGCTTTATTAAATGGCTATACAGTGTACCACAGTCAGACTTAAGTGCTACCAATTTTTGGTTGATAAACAAAAAACTCTCTGACCACATTTAATATTAAACGAACCTAGTGCAGAACTGGTTATGAACTTGGTATATTACACCTACTGGTATTGTAGAAAATAAAAATCTTATTTAAGAGTAAAGACAAGCATCTTCATATTGCTGATTTATTAACTGTAACTCATAGTATTGTACCGGTAATCAGTTTTAATGTTGGTAAATTTTGTTGTTGACAGGACTGACCTTAGCCACTGGATCTTATGATAACAGTATTATTATATGGGATGCTGATAACTTTGTCCAAAAAATCAGGTTACAGGTTAGTATTCTTGTTTTATTTTCAAAAGATTCTCTTTAAGCTTATATTGTAAATATTCCACTCACAACTATAGGTATAATAAAGAAAGAAGAAAACTGTTATTTGATTGTTCTATATAGAAGTGGAGCTTTTAAAAAAACAAAAAAAACAAAAGTGATTGTATTCCATATAAATGGTTGTTGTGTTTTTATATATAATACTTTATGTATTTACAGGGACATACAGGTTGGGTGAATGATATTGTCATCAGCGAAGATCAAAAATGGCTTCTATCTTGTTCTAGTGTAAGATTTATCATCATCTGTTAAGCTTTTATAGATACAAAAGAAAAAAATGTTATCACCCAATAACACATTTGACAGTAGATATCGCTTGTGTGATATATTACATAATCTACTGCGATAGCTCCTTAGGGATGAAATGTCTGAATGTGCAGCTTCTGGGTGTCTAAATAAAATGGCAAAATTAGAAAATAACCGATTTTAAAATTGCCAACTCCAGTGGAAAGGCACAGAGCAATTATATGGTTGTGGAACATTGGTACCAGTCCTAAAATTGAAAAGGCTGTATTTTATGATCATTCAATAACCAGATGTCATTCCAACCCTGTTCAGTTTTAGTCACAGACAAAATAAAAAGTTGGAAATGTTAATTGGCAGTCGGAAAAATTGTCTTTGAATTATGTTTGAATTGGATGACATAGTGCTCTGTGACATCACAAATTTAAATACAATGTCGGCGCTCACTTCAAATTTGTATCTTCATATTAAATCATGATTAAATGTAATAATAGTGTTTGTTTAGTGGACAAAAACATTTTAATTATCAGAATTATATACATTAATGTATTTTCCAGAGAATGTCTTTACATGAACCTTTCCTTTAATTAAATGTTAACTGATCATTTTCCGTACATACAGTACGTTTTAGATTTGAAAATGACAATCAGCAACTTTAAATATTAAAATAAAACTCATTGCCATACTAAACCTGAGCTATTTGCACCTGTCAGGACAAAGTACTACATGTATATACTGCTGTATTTGAGTTTTTTAATCTGAAATATTATTTGTAGGATAAAACAGTTCGATTATGGAATATAGAAGATACGGATAAAATACCTGTTGTATTAGAGAACAGAAAATCAATTGGATTAAAAGTTATAAAGGTATGTGATTTAAACTTGTGCTGTTAAGTACAAACCAGAGATTTAATTTGTGAGTATCAAAGACGAGTATTCTTTTTAAAATCCAGCTTGAGTACATCACCTGTGCACACATTGAAATTCACAGAAAAAAAACCTTTGACATTAAGAATTTGAAGAAGAGTTGGTGAAACAGCCAGAGTCTGAAAAAGAATCACCTCTCGATTTTTAAACGCCATTCCATTTTTCTCTACTAAAGGAAAATTTAAATTTTAAATTAGATTTTCATCTTTTTCAGTGTTCTAAATGTGGTAAACCATTCTCTATGGCTCAACTAGATACGTTTGGTGATATTACCGTTTGTGTCTTTTGTCGTCTTGTCAATACAGAAGAAACATGGCTGCCGGTAGCTGAACCAGAGATTTGATACTCTACACGTTTTAGAATGCACATCAGCATTTCATGCATAATGTGATATTATATTTCTTTGTCGTCATTTTTATAACTTTATTCCCCTTGATCACTTTGTGAAATCTTGTGAACACTCAAAGTTATCATCCGATCGGCTTGAAATTAATTAATATTTTGTTAACCATTTCTAAAGTTATGGGCTTATTCATTGCCCTGCAACCTATCTTAATTACAAGTTGTTTTGTGTTAACTTGAAAATATATTAAAGTATAAACAAAAAGTTGACCAGTATTTAATAAAATATAAAGACATGAAAATTAGGACATGAAAATCAAGGAGATTGTGTTTCAGACATGAAGAGTTTTCGTGTGGGGGAGGGGGTGGGGGGCATGTGGACGTCACAGAAATTTTACATCAGCAATCCCACTTGATGTTTTAGGTTTACCATTTATTTATAGAGAATTATTTATGTTCCCTTTTAACTGTGATAATTTGTGTTGACATTCCATCCATTTTGAAGCATTAATCAGTAATTTACATGTTTTTATTTTTTTTAAATCTGAGTATCTGTAAAGTCAAAATTTAGACTGTACATATGTACTTTTATGTAATCTATCAAATAAGTTATTCAAATATTGAAGATGTTGTTATTCCAATGTTTAATATGAGTAAAAGTAACCAATAGACTGGCTAAGTAATGGGGTTTCTGTTTTCTGTCCTCTGGGTTTTCCTCAGCAGTTTTTTTTTTTTTTTATATCATATAAGATTCAATTTCTGTCTTAAGTCTGGATAATCATTCTATATTCTAATATAAGGGGGAGCGAACTCTATTTACAATATTTACAACATGGCTGTTTTGTGATGTAAACAAAAACACGTGGTAAATAAATCGTAAATATAATCAGTTTAATTCCATTAATTATTGGAATTAACGCGATATTAATTGAAAGAAATGTTCCCTTGACTGTTGTGAAAGTATTGACATTAATCTGAATCCGATTGGATTGCAAGAAATTAATTCATCCAGAGATTGTTATACCCCCCCCCCCCCAATGATTCAGAAGTTGGTCTAGAATCGATTAATAATATACAAAAATGAAACGGTTGTAAAATAGTAGCTCTATTGTTTGCCCAATTTGCAGTTGATTCTATAGTCATAATAGTTACAAATACATAGCCTGCCTACATTTCAATTAACTTGAATTGAATGGCAAGGCTGAAGGCGGGTACACTATACATCATGTTATACATTAACTTATTTATAAGTAAGGCACAAGTTCACAACTCAGGATTTCCTGTTGTTGGTGGTGTGTTGAAGGTACTGCAGCATCTAGTTGTTCAGATGGGATGGAAAATAAATTAAAGGTCACATGTACATGTAGCCTATTGGCAGCTGGAGTTCAACTAAGAATAGGCTAGTAGGTGAAAACGCTGACATGACAAAGTTTCCTTCATGGCACGGTTTTATTATTCTGGTTGGTGGAGATAAATAGGACATTAACCTCATTTCATTTCAGTTGACAACTATAAGCCAACTGTGTTCGATCTAATCCCTTTTGGAATTTAGTTCCGAATGAATGTTTTAGTTACATTGCATGTTCGCCATTAAGTCCCTTTGCAATACTGTATGAAATTCCTGAACTGTATTCTTGTATGTATTACCTATGACACTATTACCGCATGACACACCGTACATCAATAGCCAATTCCTGTTTCTTCAGGACATAACTAAATTCCACATGAGATTATGTTCGATCATAATGGCTTTTCAATGGTTATGTACCGAATTTTGTTAAGACAAGGGGTGTTTATGCCTACATTTTTTCGTTTTCATTTGTCTGTAACAAGAAGTACACATGTACAATCCTTTTAGATTGTACAGGTTTTTACTGCAGTGCTCCAGGCAAGTGGATTCAGCTTTAAAAATCCTGAATTTCTGAAGTGTTTTCTTGGCACTTGAAGGATCTGAACTAAGGGAATTCAAGTGGAAAGACAGCTTAACAGTCACAACCCTGACGCACCACAAGCAAGACCCCTCTTACAAAAGTGCTTGGTAGCAATCCATTGGAAAGTGGTGTCAGAGTCATTTAATCATAATATACACTGCCTTTGTACTACACCAACTAGAACTTGTAGCATGTCGACTGATTGTGATTACAGGCTAATAAAGACAAATGAAATACATTATCATACATACAAAATGTTTTTGTTTGTTGTTTCCGGTGTATAGGAAAGCATTGCTGTATTTCTTAAGAAGACGGTTGGAGAATGGAGAATTTAGCCAAACTGTTGGGACAATTACATTTAACACATAAATCATCAATATCTTTAGCTAAAACAGAACCGGAATATATATTGGCAATAGCAGCACAGAATCAAAGGTACTTTTTCTTTATATCTATAATCTAGTAAGGCACTTGTACATCTGTAATTGAGGATAAAACAGAATTACATTTCCGTTAACAAAAAAATGTAAAAAATCCCTCACGAAAAATGAAGATTTAAGATTGGAGACATCTTTTCTGTATCAAGCCCTGCATGTATGTCTGTATGTTGAACATAAGAAATATATTTCATTGAAGTCTATTAAAGGGAATCAAAGCTTATCGACCATATTACCAGAAGCCGTCTACGACTTCTTGTGAACTAATTCTGGCTTCACTTAACCCCAACCAAAAATATCTGTCTCGACGGAAAAGTTTTTGAAACAGAAACCCTAGTATGGATAAGACAAATAGTTATATACAGTTTACCAAAACTTCAATTGTAATATTTTTATGTTAACAGTGAGGACAACAGCTCCTTAATAGCAGCTACAAGTAGTAATTACTGTATACGACTGTATAATAAAACAACATTAGCTGGTGCAAGACAAATACAAGGTAATTGTGATGAGATTAAATAAAAGAAGAAAGTTTATGCCTTTGTTAAAAATAATAAAAGAAAGTTTATGCTTTTGTTAAAAAAAAAAGAAAGTTTATGCTTTTCTTTAAAAAAAAGACAGTTTATGCGCTTGTTAAAACTTGTATTATGTAAAGCATTGGCTTTATCATTGAATTAAAATTGGCACAGATTGTCATTCCCAGAAACAAATCAACATGTAAGAGAGATCGTCAATATTTGACCTAAATTAAAGAAGCCTAGTCATTTTAAAATCTATGTATGTAAAAAAATGACATCTTTTAAAAGTAGTAAGTTTATTAGGATATGTCTATGTTAATTCTATATTATAGGTCATAATAATGTTATAACTGGTATATCATTTGGGAAAGAAGATCCAAATATGTTATTGTCTTGTTCCAGAGATAAAACAGTCAAGTGAGATATATTAACATTATCATGCAACTCCGTCTATAGTGATAGATTTTTAGTTTTTACTGTATCTGGTGATTTTATGCAAGGCTCTTAATCATCAGGTTAGAGCCAGTTGTAACCATTCGGTATTTAAAACAATGAACCAGTCTCTGTTGATTGTTTTGTATTGATTAAGATATTATTGAACTCTTCCGATATTCCTTAACATTCATACATTTAAGACTCAGCAAATGCAGAATCATTTTTTTTCCTTGTTCATGATTGAAGTAATTGGCATCTCGACTATAACCATAATACATACTTACTAATTTATGGCATATCCAGAAAGTCTGGCTGGATTTCCCTATCTATTTATCTAATAAACATTATCTACATATTAAAATATATTGTCCTCCTCTGTTTTATCTATCACCACAATTTTTGTCTACCACATTAACTGCAGCAGTGGTGCATATATAAGAAACTTGAACAGTTTTGTATAAATTTTAAAACTTATTTATAGATCTTTTTGATTGACATTTGCTTGATAAAGACAAGAGTATCCTCATTGACATGTTGCTTAGTATTGAACTCAGTATTTTTGTATCCATAAAATTTTACCTTGTGTTATTTACAGATGTTGGGATTTAAGATGTAAACCAGAAAATGAAGTTCAACAATTCCAAGGTTTGTATACTAGTTCTATAGAATCTTCTAAAGTTGATAATGATTCTCCCCTGTTTGGAAATCTATGCATGTCAAAGGTGGATACTGAAATGATGAAAAGAGTTGGGATGGGTGTAAACTGAAAACTTGACAAAGAAAGGGGTAGTTAGATCTGATGCAAACTTAACACATCCTGTCCTAATTACTTTTGTCATCTACATGTTAATACATGTATAGAGACTGTATCATTTTTTTTCTGTAAGTGTTATAAATAAACATTTTCTGAAAGAGGGTTTAAGAATTATGAAGGAGTACCATAAGGAGGTTTTAAGAATTATGAAAGAGCACCATAAGGAGGTTTTAAGAATTATGAAGGAGCACCATACATTTTTCTTATGTTTATATATTCTAGGTAAAACGGATGTAGGTTTTGGCAGTGTTGATATAAGCTGTAACGATAGATTGATTTGTGCCGGTACCGATGTGGATTTTAACAAAGATGCATATTTGATATTCTGGTAAGTATAGTATACATCATTATATTGATTACAGGTTACTTTCATTGATAGAATTAGTTGAATTATTTAGTCATTGTTTGTAGTTATCATTTATTCATTGTGAAGACATATAACAATTGATCAAATGGTTGGGCTTTTTTCAGGGACAGACGGAAAGCAGCTTTTCTTGGTTCATATAGCGAATCTTTTGACAATGAAATAGTACAGGTAAAGATGACAATGTTTCTAAGATCTATCCATATCAAAGCTGAGATGAGAATAGTAACATCTGTGAGGTTGTAACTTTTAAAAGTGCATTATGGATGATTACTTAAAGAACTGGCAGTTTTCACTATAATAGTTAAGATCTAGATAATGTAAAGGGAATATGCTAAAAACTTAAGTCAAATTGTCTCTCTCTGAACTGAGATATTAGCGATTGCATGTTAGGCCTAGTCTCGATCATGATTACTAAAGTTGGTACAATAAAAAACGTAGTCTTGATTATACATTTAATCACCAATGAGGGTTGAGCAGCAGATCAGATTCAAATACAGTGAGAATCCAACACAATAGATGGCTTCAAGAGTTGATTAAAGGTTCATGTTAATAAATGTCTAATTGATACTTTGAATTACATGTCAGGCCTAAACAAAGACCTGCCATGGGCAGATTTAGCTCTTGCATAATGTATGTTTAAATGACATTTAGTAGTTTAAGAAATAACAATTTTTTATACGCCCACATTTTCATGTGGACGTATTATGTCGTCGCCCCTGTCCGTCCGGACGTCCGTCCGTCCGTCCACAATTTGTTTGTGGACTCTCTACAGGTCACAATTCTTATCCGATTTTGACGAAACTTGAAATATATGTTTATCCCCATAAGATCTCGGCTGCTTTCGATATTGGCATGTATCGGATGGAAACTTCATGGATTATGGCCCCTGATTGTACGAAATATCATGTTTTTAGCTTGTGGACCCTATAGAGGTCACAATTTTGAACCGATTTTGATGAAACCTGACATGCATGTATATAACCCCAAGATCTTGGTTCCTTTCGATATTTGCGCCCATCGGATCGTAATTTCCTGAATTATGACCCCTCATTGTCCGAAAAATCGCCCTTTTTAGCTTGTGGTCCGTCTGGAGGTCAAAATTATTATCCGATTTAAAAAACCGTTCGAGTATATCACCGTTACATGGTAATGATGGTTGAGTTCAAATTTCGTGAAAATCGGACCAAAATTGACATACAAAATGGCCGCCGTTTGTACGCGAATAGTGTGAAAATATGTTATTTCAAGGTTGTGGACCCTATAGAGGTCACAATTTTGAACCGATTGTGATGAAACTTGACATGCATGTTTATAACCTCAAGATCTTGGTTCCTTTCGATATTTGCGGCCATCGGATCGTAACTTCCTGAATTATGGCCCCTGATTGTCCGAAAAATCGCCCTTTTTAGCTTGAGGTCCCTCTGGAGGTCAAAATTATTATCCGATTTAAAAAACCGTTTGATAATATCACCGTTACATGGTAATAAAGGCTGACTTCGAATTTCGTGAAAATCGGACCAAAATTGACATACAAAATGGCCGCCGTTTATACGCGAATAGTGTGAAAATATGTTATTTCAAGGTTGTGGACCCTATAGAGGTCACAATTTTGAACCGATTGTGATGAAACTTGCCATGTATGTTTATAAGCTAAAGATCTTGGTCCCTTTCTATATTTGCGGCCATCGGATCGTAACTTCCTGAATTATGGCCCCTGATTGTCCGAAAAATCGCCCTTTTTAGCTTGTGGTCGCTCTGGAGGTCAAAATTATCATCCGATTTAAAAAACTGTTTGATTATATCACCGTTACATGGTAATGAAGGTTGAGTTCAAATTTTGTGTAAATCGGACCCAAATGGACAGACAAAATGGCCCCTGTTTGTACGCGATCAGTGTGAAAATATGTTATATCAAGGATGTGGACCCTATAGAGGTCACAATTTTGAACCGATTTTGATGAAACTTGACATGCATGTTTATAACCCGAAGATCTTGGTTCCTTTCGATATTTGCGCCCATTGGTTTGTAACTTCCTGAATTATGGCCCCTGATTGTACGAAAAATCACCCTTTTTTAGCTTGTGGTCCCACTGGAGGTCAAAACTATTATCTGATTTTAAAAAACGTTTGATTATATCACCGTTACATGGTAATGAAGATTGAGTTCAAATTTTGTGAAAATCGGACCAAAATTGACAGACAAAATGGCCGCCGTTTGAACGCGATTTGTGTGAAAATATGTTATATCAAGGTTGTGGACCCTATAGAGGTCACAATTTTGAACCGATTTTGATAAAACTTGACATGCATGTTTATAACCCAAAGATCTTGGTTCCTTTCGATATTTGCGCCCATTGGATCGTAACTTCCTGAATTATGGCCCCTGATTGTCCGAAAAATGACCTTTTTTTTTAGCTTGTGGTCCCTCTGCGGTCAGAATTAATATCCCATTTAAAAAACCGTTTGATTGTATCACCGTTACATCGTAATGAAGGTTGAGGTCGAATTTCGTGAAAATCGAACCAAAATTGACAGCCGTTCTTGTCAGGCCATCCATCCTTCATCACTAACAAGGGGAAACCACGCCAGAAAATCTAGATGAACTTTGTCACCCAATGCAGGGATGAAACACCCAACCTCAAGGCTACCGAGCCAGCATCTTACCCACTTAGCAACATGATTCCCAGTCGAATTTGAAGCCTACTGAAATGCACCTTTATAACCCAAAGATCTTAATTCATTTCGATATTTGCACATATCATATTCTAACTTAATGATGTAGGAAAAATCACTTTCGGTATTGCTTGTTCTCTATCCATCTCTCGAAAATGTGGGCGTATCCTGCCTGGCAGTGCCAGCCTATCTTTTAGATGATTTGTAGATTATGTTTTTATTCTTGTAAGACTGATCATGTATTACAGATGTTGATATTATTTGTAGGTGTGTTTTCATCCTAGTAAAACAGATCATGTTGCTAGTGGAGCATCAGATGGTTTAGTTTGTATATTTAATCTAACAGAAACAGATGAAGATGATGCTTTAATAACAACATTAAATACAGAATCTTTTGTGGTAATAATTAGAATTGTAGTACCATGACCCCCGAAATCTCTTTATTATTTGTTTTAAGATATATTGGTTTTTGCATGAATAATCTCTGAATACATTTGATGACCACCTGCCCAATTCACTGATGTATAAATTTCAGTTTGAAAAATATTGAAAATAATTCTACAGTGTTAAAACTAAGAAATTCAAATCCTGCTAAGCTATACACCAATAAATCTGACGTAGATTTCTGTTTATGATAATATAAAATATTGTATTAAACAGGCTAGAATAGGATGGTGTGGTGTGAATAATGATAATATATATTGTATAACAGATGTGGATACCTATCATAGTTGGGATGCATTTGAGGTTTGTTCAATACTTTTCTGTTTTATCTAGGATTTCATACCTGTGAAATATAGCTGAATCGAAAAAAAACACAATGTTGATGACATTACATTTACATTAATATCTTAATTAATGTCCCCTAGAAATAATCTTCTTCCACAGTAGGGATGCCAAAACTGTTGGAATGTGCAAACACTGCTGTGTTGACACTGTAAAAAATCTACAATAAGTGAGTTTAATTGAAATAAATAAATACGATAATAGATAATGTTTTATTGATATGTATATCTATTTCCTATATTACAGGGTGATTTATTGAAAGAAGTTTTAGATTTTAAAGATAAATTAAAGGTAAATTATAAAATAATAGAGTGTGTGAATTCTGTCTTGAAGAAATAAACCCTCAAGGGAATATATGAATATAACAGTCTTAAGAACAAGGTATATGCCTTTGTCAGCTATGCAAATTTTGTCTGAATGATCCTTGAGTCAAAGTGGTTAATTGTTTAAGGTGAAATATTTTGCTGTTGAAAAAATAGGATCAATTCCTACTCCCAAAACATTTGCTAATTGGAGAAATGCTTTTATGAATTAAAGTAACTCTTGGAGGCCGATGACAGACATTCAAATTGTATTGCTTTTTAAGTGTGATTGCTGTAAATATGGGGAAAATTTGAAGGGAGAAGATTTAGGGAGATTATATGATAGATGTAATATTATTTAGGGAGAAGATAGTATAGATTATCTAATAGATGTTATATTGACAGAAGATAATACACAACAGATTATTGCTGCTGGCAATAAAACGTAAGTTCAATGCTATTTTCGTGTACATCTACAGCTTGGAAAACAAACATTCTTCAATTTAGCACCGACCATACCTTTGGCAACAGTTTACCGCTAATTAAACTGTTAATCAACAATAACATGTATGATAGGTCTAAATAATTATTAACTATTTTACATAGAAATTATTGGTATCAATATTTGTATTGGCCAATAGTTTTACTAAAAGTATCTTATTTGTCAATAACAACTCTTATCAGCTCATATCTGTTCTTATCACTTTATTATGAAATTTACTGTACATTGCTTCACGGTTTCCAACTGTCAGTGTAGGAGAATGCTGATGGTAAATAGTTTTTTATATGCATTGGTAACAACATAATTGTACTGTTGTCCAATTTTATTAGTTAATTTGGATTAATGTATTTGTGTATTCTTTATAATTTTAGTGGTACAATAAAATTGTTAGATATTTCTAATAAAAGTACAGAAGTTATTTCTACTCTATCAAAAGGTCATACAGAAATAGTCCGATGTATATATTATAATAATAAGGTTTGTTGCTACTTGCTATATATGATCTACCTTCTAGAATACTTTAGATTAAATTAAATTTTACATTATTATCCACATGCCAACATAATTTTTCCCCTCTGAATGAACAAGTAGCCTTCCATCATGGCAGCCATCTTTGAATTGCGACGTTGATAATCTGTCAATAGATGCATAAATGGCCAAAGAACAAACATGCCAGAGAAATTGCATATGGATTTTACTTGAGTGTCTCCACAAGAAGGACAAGAAAGGAAGAAGTCCAAGTGTATGGAACCAGTTGCTTGTTGAAAAAGCTGTGTATTGTCATTGTGTTGTAAAGATTGCCTGTAACAAGTAACACTCAATTCAGTTACTGCACTGTCATGATTTTTTCCTTTAGTCTGTTTCGAGAAACGTGAATAGAGTTATGGACACAAAATTTCAATAAAGTTGTATTAAAATGTTCAATTTACCCTAAGCGTTATTATAATTAACAATATCTTGTATATTGTAGAATGGTACATTAATTACTGGTGGAGAAGACTCCTTATTGTGTTTATGGTCATCTGATCCTGTTACTACTACTTCTAGCATAGAACGCAAGGTAAAGCATTTCACATCTTTACATTTGTAATTTTACCAATCCAGTGTTGAATAGGAGACAGAGAGCCTTTTGACTTTCAGATAAATCAGTTATTTATAGATTTTTTGCAAATTAATTGGTCATAGCATTTTGGTCATGAGGGGGCAAACTCGTTTCAGAGTTATCCCCCTTTTCCAAAACCTATACACTCAATTTATTATCAGAATTCCATTACATTTGTAAACCTTGTTAAAATGATGAAGGCTACAGTTTGTAACATTTTTTCAAACTGGTGTGAAGTATTACCCTCCCTTTCATAAGAGAACACAAAAGAAAAATAGAAAAAGTCTGTGCATTACCATGTTTTTATAAGGTCTAGTATGAATTAAACAAGGGAATGTACGGACTATTTCTATTTTTCTCGTGTTCCATTATCTAATGACATTCAATTCCTTTATTGAATTGTCATATATCCTCATACAGTCCCATAAAACAACGTTTGGTCTTTGAAGGAATTATTACTCATTTCAGTTATATAGAGGGATAACTCACGTTTTCCTTTTGCGTTTTTCACTTCCAATTGTTGAAACCTTTATTACGCAGCTATTGTATCTATGATCTGTGTGTTAAAATTATATCTGGAATGTGTTTAACCAGTTCTATCACATATGTGATAATGACTGACACCAATATTCTTCTTAATAAATACAAAACACAGTCAATCCCAACCAGTAGTCACAATACAAAGGTCAATGGAGGAATCCAGTAAAAGACAAAAATACATTTTAAAGTTTTCTTGATTTCAGGGAAAGTTAAAGATGAAACAAACACCATCAAAGAAATCTCAACCCTACTCAAGATGATCCCTTAAACTTAAAGTATCATTATTATCCCATGCCGAATGAAGTTAATCTCTCAGACGGTTAATCCCTTGCAGGCTACAATATTATGAAAGTTTAATGTCTAAAAGGAATGTCAGCTGTAGTAGTTTGTAATTCAACTGAAATAATAATCAGGTAGCAAACTTGAGAACAAGTACTCTACTACTAATGGCTCTGTCAAACTATTGCTTATAATACAATTTTCATACCCACAAAATGCCATTGAAAATTCGTATACTTACCATATTGAACCTATGTCATCGTATGTGTAGTGCATGAGTGGCGTATGAACTGCGCATGTCCAGCATACTGCTATCATGTGACAAAGTGCCCATGTAAGTTGCGGCATCATTTCTGACAACAAAGTACTGGGTGTTGTGAGGGGAGGCTTTCTGTCCGAAATGGGTACCTATATATTCACTTTCTCAAAATGCTGGCCATACGCCAATCATTCACTAGTTGTACGTTGAAAACGTTACTCAATTGTGAGGCATACAACAAGATTTACGGTAAACCTTCAGGCTAGAATATCACCATATACATAGCGTATAAACTTTTATCTGAATACACACAAAATTTGTAAGCATGCTTAAACAAATGTTTCTGATTCGCGTGTCATCGTATGCGACCATGCTTGAAACATATACAACCTATGCCTAACATATATCAGCGTATAACAGCATATGAGTGATATTATACTAACGCTGGCATACACTAGTAGGATGCGCAATAGTGTGACAGGACCATAACACAGTGATTGCCAATCCTTACACCTTCCAAAAGATGTGCAGTGATTGTCAATCCCTGCAACTTCCAAAAGATTTCCATTTATTGTCAATCCCCGTAACTGGGCTCCTAATGTTGATGACTGAATCTTCTTGTTATTTTTGTATTATTGTATAAAGTGGATGTATAAATATAGGAAAAATTTGTTGTTATAAGTCTACGAGACGAAGAAGTTTATTGATAATTACAATTAAATTTTTTTTATTTGATTAATCGGAAAAATCTTTTGGGTGCTCTATAGTGTCTAAAGTTATCATTTGATTGATTTGATATTGAGTGAACCCACAGTGTCTAATGGCTTGCTGGCTTGGAGGTCATGGGTTCGCTCCCTGTGTTGGCCAAGCAAGTGCATCCAGATTTTCTGGCGTTCTTTTCCCCACTTGAGTTGTGCAGGATGGAGGGGATGGTCTGACAAGGTCTAGTCGTTAGGATGTGATGAACACCGTGGTCTTGTGTATACTTTGGTGTGCACGAAAATGGTCCATTTGCATTGGAATTCGATATAAGAGTAGGGCAAAATTTCACTCATAGGACACTGAAATTCTATTGATTGATAATTACATAAATAGTTATTGCCCTTGATCACTTGGACATTCTTCAGGGGATACTCGAATAAGTAACAACTGGGCTACAATGCAAGGCAGACTGAATAAGAAAATATCTCAACCAGCCAAGACAGCCGAAATATATTCGTTGTATTTAATTGTAACATGCTTTGGGGTGAATCTTGCGTTTTGATTGGTCGATTAGACACTGTCGATTGGACAATAACACCCCTCTGTTTTAGCAAGGCGAATAACTGCGTATAAATATTACAGTGTACTTTTTTTTTCATTTTGTCCTCAGCCATCTTCCTCAACTCAAATTTTTATTGGCAAATATCTTCATGAAGTTCTGCTCAAATGACCATCACACTATTTTCAAACTTCATCTTTTATACAAACACATCTCTGAAATACATAAAACAGAAGAAAATCAGTCATGAATTAATGAAAACCGTTTTCAGGCAACATAAATTATTCGTAACTAAGCAGGTGGACAATTTTGTTTTTGTTTTTTTGCACTCCGCAGTGTTTACTTTAAAGTGGAAATTTTAAATCAAAGTTTGCTCAAATTCTGAATGACATGATCCGCCTGACAATGAGTCATTAGTCAAAAGAAAGTGTTTGGAAATATAGGCTAGTAACTAGGGAAGGTGAAATAACAGCTGAGAATGGGCCTAGAATAACGGGAAATTAGCCTATGCCAAAATTGACAATGATTGACAACACGTCAGAACGATATACATAGCAACCACGTGAATCCTAGGCATCGCATAGTTTTATAGGGTATTTATTAGGGAGGTATGTAAGAACTGCTCTACTCCGAACAAGAACCAGCAATAAAATTGTTTTGACAGTCTGCAAATAAAATAATAAAGGCTACAAACTCACCCATGTTATCACAAACTACGAAAACGAAGCCATCATTGTTGCCAAGAAGAGTTACCTCTGTGTAGTCTCGGTTAACAGGCCGTAACTAATTCGTTCACGACTGGCACTGTCGGTCAAAAAGACCACACTAAGGCTAATTTACTTATCTTTTTAAGTCTTCAAACGTTAAAAATATTTTATTTGAAATATTCGAAAAACATTTTCTTCCATAATTTATTAACCAGAGACCAAAGACCCAAGCATTTTAAACTTGAATTTATCTTCGCTTGGATTCCACCACTAATTCGGCACACTTCGGTAAAACGGCAGTCCGTTATCAAGTTACGTCACAACGTTGTCTGACGTCAAAATTGATTTTTTTTTGATTTTTACGTCATTCAAACCGATTTGCTGTTTTGCGAATTTTGAAATCCCGAAAAAGAACATGTTACAATGTCGATAAACACCTCCTGTTTCGCATTTAGAGGGGTGTTATTGTCCAATAGACATATCCTGAGATTTTACATTAGAACCCGCGACGCTAACGCGTCTTGGGTCCTAATGATCTCAGGACATGTCTATTGGACAATAACACCCCTCTAAATGCGAAACAGGAGGTGTTTATCTCCTAATTACGTCATAACTGTACTCAAACCACCTACGTTGTCTGGAGCATCCCCTTAGACTAAATTGACTTGAAATCAATATACATTCATTATGTGTCATCTTTTAATTTATTGTTTAGACAGAAGACATCAGTCTCACTGTTAGCTTGTTATTCTCAGTTCTTACATGATCTACAGTCCACTTGGTCACCCAACCCGTTTTCAGAAGTGATGCCATCAAAACTCGTTAGGTGCAAGTAGTTTTTTAAAAGGGCCAGAAAACTGAGATCCTGTGTAAAATATGGCAATACATGTAAGATTGCTGATAGTTGGAATTTGTAAATGCAGTCGTCAAGGCCTAATTCTTTACACTGAAAAATAAGCAAAGTATTAATCTCATTTTACTTTGCACTATATATACCTCCTACAGCTCCTTAATAGATTTTTTCTCATGCTTTCATGTCAGCGAGATTTAAATGTTCACACATATCATGCAAGCACTTCGTTTAATTATCCGCTCACAATACCTACCTGGGATTTTTTATGATTATTACAGATATAAAGAGGTCATCAACATGGTGATTGATAAATAACAACATTAAACATGGGTTATTTCGGTTTCAAGGTGACTGTGTATTGATTATCAATGCAAATGATGTGTTTTTATGTCTTACATTAATATTGATTGTAACCTTACCAGTGATATGTCAACGATTGATCAGATTGTTTTAATTATCTCATTAGTTCACAAACCACTTTCATGTATAATAACAAGCATAGCAGACATTCTGTATGATATGACAGCATTACAGATTCAGGTCTTGCTTCTTATAACTAAGAACACAAAGGTAACTTTTCCGTTGTTCTTGCTTTATATTTCCTGTAATTATCGATCTAAAGTGCTTGGTATTCTTTAAGACAATAGATCAGATCTTTTGTCATGCTTTGTAAAAATGAAAAAAAGACTTCACCCTAAAGGCTGAAACAAGCTAAGTTTGTAATCTGATTATTGTTCTACATACTATGATTGGAAATGTTACTGAGGTGACAACCATAACAGTATAGTTGAGAGATTTTCTTAAGATAATCAGCTCAGTACTTTAAATTATAGATTAGTCTTGCCAGCATATACATCAATCAATACAGCTTTATGTCACAATTGTTTTGCTATAGATCACGCTAATACGAAATATTATAGATAATGGTAATAGTATTAAAATAACTATCTGTTATTTTATCTATGAATCAGACTAATTTTATACAGATAAATGAATTTTATTAAACTTAACACATCTTACAAATTTGGACATAGCAAATATCAGATTTTGATTACACTACATGAAATTAATTCTCCACAAATAAATTCACAATTAACAAATACATTAATCAATAAATTGCCACAATTGAAGACATTAAGGGTTTTGTAAGTATAATACCTATAAAGTAATCTCAAGTAATGGTTTGTTTCTATTCTATCATTGTGGGCTATTGTTGCCCTGAATACACTGCAATGTGTGTAAATATATATAGAATTTCTGTTTCAGATCCTAATCAATATTGTTTTTTGTTTAACATTAATGGATCTACTCAAATCATTAATCATTAAACATTCAAATCTGATGCCCTGTTACTACATTACTAATTATTTCAATTATAATTAATAGTTTCAAGGAATCACAAAGTTCAGATGCATAACCATGAACAGATTTTGCTCAAATTTCAGTCACTTGTTGATGGTGCTCAGGTATTTCACTTTTCACCTTATATCAACAGGGTTCAAAAATTGTGCTGAAACTATTGTAGAAATAGGACAGATCATAAATTAAAGTAATCCTTAAGTTTATGGCCCTTTTAAGTGTATCTCTGCATGACCACAGTGTATCCAGTGAGATGTTTATATAGTTTACCCTTTAAGATGAATTAGATTTTGGTGATTACCTGTTAGAACTCTATTTATCAATTTATTCCTAATACAAACAATATAATGCAAACTCTTTCATTTATTATTTAAACAAAAGTTAAGGTTTAATTCATCTTGAATACTAATTGCCATTGCATCTTGAAAAATTAATGACAACAACTGTCACT
This sequence comes from Patella ulyssiponensis, assembly GCA_963678685.1. Taxonomy (NCBI): domain Eukaryota; kingdom Metazoa; phylum Mollusca; class Gastropoda; family Patellidae; genus Patella; species Patella ulyssiponensis. The sequence goes on from OY783229.1 coordinate 57,915,725, forward strand.
GCTAGAGACAATGTTAACACAAACCGTGAACTATATTCTTATGCTCAGAATATTACTGTTATAGATTATTTCATCAGCTTCAAAGTTTCAGATGGAGATCAATGTTCCATTACATATAATTTTCTCAATTTATCAATATATAGATGTAAAAACATGTGTGGTGTACCAAAACTAAGACTATCCACTCAGGGTTGAACAGATTAAATCGCTGGAAAGATAACAGAATTATGAAAACCCTTATCTAATGCCATGGATGGATTTTACTTTAATAAGTTGAACCATTGATCTAATTTTGGATTTTACAATAGCAAGCTAGACGAACTAATAATTTGATCTACATTATACATCAAAGTAAACTAACATTGATTTTTTGATGATTCACAAGAATTTAAAGTGCATGAAATTAACAAATCAATTAGAACAGTTACATAGAAATTCTCCTAGTTAATGACTTTTCATCGAATTTCTATGAAGAGCTGTTTTGATTTTTGTGAATTGCTATCTAGGCTATTTACTTCAAACTCAATTATTTAAACGGACGGAAAATGTATTGTGTAAAATTTCCAGAAAGACGTGTAAACTTTTAGGCACAGTGTAATAACATAACAATTGGCAATAATAACAAAGTACCTAAGGACGGCTTCAACTTATATCTACCTTGTAATACACGTAAAAATTCAATTAGCATTTCCAATGGGATTTTAAAACAATTTTAAAATTGATATGACTAATGACTAAAATTATAAGCTATATCAACTTCACCCCCTTTGAGGTAGAATCTAGTATCTTTTTTATCCAAACTGACAATAATTTTCTTTGATTTTGAACACTATTAGCTTTAGCTAAAATGTTCAATTCAACAAACTGCAAAACATATCAAGTCATAGTGAATCACTGTGCAAACATAATAACATACAGTTTAAACATGTAGAATATAGATGTGTTTTGGATAAGAATCTTGTATAATTGAAGTAAAATAACACAATTGTAAAGTTCACTAGGTAATGTTTTTGTGTGTTAATCTTATCTTTATCCATCAGTTGCGGTCAGATGTCTGTTTTATATGCCAAAATAAAGTAGAAGGAAGGCTTGTATTCTATTCTCATCAAAGTGTGATTCATGTACATTAATAATTTATCTCACTAATCAATCAACTAATCAATGCCTTTACATGATTAAACATTGCGATGAGTCGACAAGCAGAACTAAAATCTCTTAGATCCTGATTTTAATCAGAGTAGACCCAGACGTTTATGATTCATCTGATGACAGCACAATGATTCATTATCACATTATAATAAAACATAACAAAACATTAATAACATTGGTATACCTAGTATCACCAAGAAATATATGTATCTAGAGAAAAAAAAGAACATTATAATTGCTTGGCACTACAAGATAATTTGGTTGCACTAGAGCATTTATAGTTATTTACAAATTAAACAAGCAAATTAATGTATATTATAATAGACAATATAAAACTTCATTTACATATATATAATTATGGTATTTACAAATAAACATCATTTTACACATACATTATATATATATATATATAAATATTATCAAATTGTTTTCTTGAGACAACCAAGATATATATTTTTATCATATTTACCATGTCTTGCAATAACTTAACCACACTTCATAAATACTTGCCATTTATAGGAAATGTGCCAGGACAATAAACTTCTGAGATTCAATGTTTTTTGCATGAACTTGAAATTTTCTCGGTAAATTTAAATGTTTAATAATCTATTCTAAATTTCAGAACACCAAGTATCTGTAATAATGTCAGCACAATCAGATCTGTTTGGGGTAATACCATATATTTTCATTGCTCAAATGTTAATGTGGATTTAAATGTGTATAAAAATAAAGTGAATTCTGTACAAATAGCATACTTGGATCACATATAACTCATTCTAACACAGTACCTTACCCTTTCAGACACAAATCTGTAAGAATTACCACAGTACAAAGATCAATATGATAATCTAGTGCCATCCTTGATAATTGCATACGGTAAATTAAGTTTATTGTTACTAAAGAAGTGTTGTAAGTAAAAGATACACCTGATTAACTACAAAATTCCATCCTAGTATTGATGTAAAGATGCTATATCAGCCAAAACTTCGGGATCTTTGTGAAGTTCATCGATTTCTTCTGGGAGAACTCTGTGAGGGTCAGAGGGCAATGATCCCCTTGAACGATTACTCTTAACTGATTTACCGGACTTTGCACTTTTTGCACTGTTCCGGGTTGACTGCCGTTGGAGGAGATTTTGACTAATTGTTCGGTGAAGATTTTTATTGCTAGATCCAGATGCGTTTGTTAAAAGCCAAGGATGTTGTTGACACTGGAGGGCCGTTATACGCATATGAGGTTCAAGCAATAATAATTTTCCAATAAAATCTTTAGCTGAATCGGACACATCCTTCCAATGCTACAAATAAAAAAAAGATAATTTTCACAAATTATATATTATTTCTTCAACATTAAATATGATAGGGTGCCAGGCAAAGAATCATACACCAACAGCAACACCTCAGCAGCTGTCTGAGCATAATGGTTAATAACGGCTAATACTGTTAATCAACATTACATTGGTTGCATTTTGTATAGTGTTTAAAATATTGTGTCCAACCTATTTATAGGATTCTGAATGCCCAAATTATTATCCTATAACAGCAATGCCCACCCTATGCAATAACTCTTTTCATGGTGACATCCCGGCGAATGACTTTTTAAGGACTAAAATATTGTAAATCTCTGAACTCTTTAAATCACACATGCAGAACTAAATAACGTACACTTAACCATTTATTTGTATCTAATACCAATGAATAAATACTTTGGCAACAAGCTTGTGATTTGGTAAATAATATTTGTATTTGGCTAATTAAAGGTTTTGGAGCTAAGTGTGGTCAGTGTAACAATATTTAAGAACTTCTAATCATAGACCTGTGTCAAAATATAAGCAGAAAGACTGTTTACATCTGAAGCAATGTTTTTATGGAACAGCATAAATTTTCCTAGGGCTCTTAATTGTGTCCAACACAGTACCGGTTACTAAAACATATTTGCACATAGAGCTTTCGCTCATGCCCTTGGCACAAACAAGCCCCTCCCCTCCCCCATTGTTTCTCGTCTGTATTAGACTTATAGGATCAGGGGAGCTTCAGACCTGGCATAGGATCACAGAGCTTCAAACCCATGTTTTTTCATCTACTATAAGCTGTAAGCCAAAAATGATTAGTATCTCAATGTATAATTAATTACCGTATATGTTTGTGCTTTAATGTTATTTGTATATGATTGTATACTGTCCTTCATGATGGATGTAACATGCAAATAAAAATTTTGAAAGATGAAAGTTGTAGGCTCACTTACACTATCCTTAATACCGACAAATGGGTGTGGCGATGTAACATGCCATTGAGATATTTTTTATTCTAGATATCAAGAGTTACATCTGTTTGTAGTAACTGACTATGAATACATGTATGTATTATGTACTCTCATACATGTAAATCATAAACCGTTAATTGATAATGTTTTCTGAACTAAAACAAAGATTTATTACAGCAGGAATTACTTTCTAAATCATTTAATTCCGAACAATCACTAAAGTTAAAACAAGTTTGTATAAAAAGCCTGTGTCTGAGCACAAAATGGTCTATATTTCTTTATGTGTCAGTTTATTTATAGCACAAAGTTTCCTAGTGCTTGAAAGCCCTCCCAGTCTAACAACCTAAACTGAACTTCTTCCTATCTTCATGCACACAACAGAAGATATACTATTTCAACATGGCTGCTCAACAGGTCAAAGTCTATTCTAGGCTACAATGCATAGAGATATAGTTTCAACAGTTTCTCCTGCTGCAAATTATATGTACACCTCATGTACAATATTTGTCTTCAAGAGATCAGGTCTTTACAGATCCATTCCTTTCTAAGTAAAACAAGAATTAAACAAACAACCCAATCCACTACGAAACGCTTACACAACTGCAATATGCCTACATATACATCATACGTCAAATGACTTGAGAAAATATAAAGACTACACATGGAAACAACTAGCAAAAAGATTTTTATCTTTATTTACTTCCATAACAGTGTATAAATCTTAACTAAATCTAATTCTAGCGTAGCAACTCAAATAATGCCTCACTCGTCTACTTGGGATATGGTTTTCATTTTGTAAATTAAGTGTGCCAACTGTACTGGTAGTCATGTATGAGAGGTATTTTATAACATTAAATGTTCCGAGATTGAATTCTCTCAATATTTTGCAAAGTGTCACTCGAGTAAAGACAAGAATTTCAACCAATCAGATAAAATAATTACATCATGATTCTGCTCACACCACATCATTTATCAAGACTGGTAAAACAGGCTCAATTGCATCAATTTGGGATTGTCTGCACTGAAAATCAAGCTTCTCCAATGACATGATTGGAAATGTTGGCGCATCTGTACAGTATGATGAGCATTGGCATACTGGAAGATCTTTTGACAGAATTAAGTGAGAACAAGTCGGTATGAACTGGTGTCATGACAATTTTTTTGTATTTGTATGTTTATGGACTGAATTGAAAGCAAATTAGCGACAATTTTTTTGTATTTGTATGTTTATGGACTGAATTGAAAGCAAATTAGCCATTGGGGTGACAGGACAAAAATAGGTAACGAAACATACAACCACACCAGCTAATCAGAGCAGCAATCCATGAAGATTGCTTCACTCTTAAGAGTGCCAGGGGTCATGGTGGCTAGGTGGGTAAGACGCTGGCTCACTAGCCTATAGGTAGGGTGTTCGATCCCTGTGTTGGCCAAGAAAGTCCATCCAGATTTTCCCGCGTGATTTCTGCCTTATCAGTGATGCAGGACAGAGGGTCTGACTATGCTGTCTAGTCATTTGGATGGCACGAAAAACTGAGGTCCCGTGTACACATTGGCTTGCATGTAAAAGATCCCTTGAAGTTGGAATTCGATATAAGAGTAGGCCATAGTGCCGCTCTCCGGGAAAAATTTCCTTCATAGCACACTGTATGGCATATGCCCATCTTCATTTAAATAGCTCAGACTATAATTTTGAGACCCTTTAAGTCATATGATTTGATAACTTTACTCTCTAGAATGTCTACATGATTTTTCAAAGTGATCAAGGGCTATAACTCTTAGATTATCAGAAATCAGTGAAAATCAATATGTTTCTTTGCCACACTGACATTAGCACCATGTTCCAATTTTATTTGGACGATAACGTTAGCCGCTAATTTCTATTCACAAGGCTTGATTGGAATTGAAAAGAAACACAAGGCTTGATTTAAATTGAAAAGAAACACAAAAGGTTGTTCAGCAAATTATAGTGAATTTTAATTACATGTACAGTGCATCCTATAATTGATGTGTTGGAGACAACTGTCACTATTTAGGTCACTATCAAGTGTATAGCACAGCTTAGTCAAACACTGTAAATGCATGATTGATAAGCTTTATATTCATGACAAATGTTGAATGCTCAAAAAATTTCCAGTTGTAGCTAGCTACCCAAGCACAGAAGCAGGTACGGAATTCTACAGACACAATCACATTCCTCAGCCATTCCAGCCTATTAGTAAAGTTACATGAAAGATGTCCAATATAGCTTTGCGACCAAAATCCCACTCTGTGTCCAGAACAGATTTCCCATTCTATGCCCACCTCAATTCCAATCAACCAATTAAAATCTGATGGTTACAGCTCCATTCACTGCACACCAGATAATTATTTCAACTTCCGAAAAACTGATGGCACAAATAATGAAATTGTGTGAATCAAGCAGTGTACTACTCTAGAATGGCACTAAACATTGTTCATTATACAGATTTTAAAGGGACAATCCCGATCTGAACAGAGGCTCAAAAATAAAAGTCTGAGAATGTATGAAAATTAAACGCCAAAATATAGAGGAATGGTGTATTTACCTTGTCTCAAAATTTCAACTCAAAATATTGAGTCATTTGGACGCCAAAACTGCTTATCCGGACACGTAACCCTTTTAAGATTTCGGGTCAATTTTTTGGTTGGGTGACCTTATAACCGATCACGGTTACTTGATAGGGCTATACAATGAATGACCCATGTGCTGTACTTGATAAAGAAAGGTAAATTTCACCTACGCATTATTTTTATACAATAAATGCTTGGTTTTATCCAGATACGGCAAAATACACCTTGAGGCACCTGTCTCAAATTCCAGATGAAGACTGACAGGTTTAAGTTGTTTGAAAACGTATCATAAATACTGAGTTAGTTGCTCGGCCCTTGAGTGGAGGATTTTAAGGGATTTTAACACAAAATTAAGCAGTTTTATTCCCAAAACAAATATCGGGATTAACCCTTTAAATGTTTTAAATTTTTATCCATTAGTCAATTTAAAGAAAATATGACTCCAGACCAAAAAGTTATCGGCTCTCCCAAAAAAGTGATTTCCGGAATGTTAGGGGCAGCTTTCCCCTAATCCCCCTCTTTAATGTTCAACAAAATTTCTTCAAAAAAGGCAATTTAATAACGTAAATCATTTACCCAAAATTTGAACTCAACCTCAACACATGTTTTAAGCTTCATCAGAATTGGATAAAAATTGTGACCTCTTTTGATATTACATACATCAATACCATTTGTGTACAGGGAGCGGTCATTTCGTCCTGTAGTTTTGGTCCGAAATTCAAACTCAGCCACCATAATGGTGTAACGGTGATATACTTAAACACATTTTTTACTCAGACAAAAATTGTGACCTCAAGAGGGACCACACGCTAAAAGCATTGAAGTTGCATCAAAATAAGATAAAAACTTGATTTCACAAGCTAAAATATGATTTTCCGTACAATCAGGGATCATTATCCATGAAGTTATTATCCAATACATGCAAATATCGAAAAGAGCCAGATCTTTGAAATATAAAATTATATTTCAAGTTCATCAAAGTCGGATAAAATTGTGACCTGTAGACTGTCCACAACAAAATTGTGGACTGACAGATGGACAGACACGGGTGACAATAATATACATCTACATAAAAATGTGGGCATATAAAAGTGAATAAGTAATTTAATGGGAGCATTTACAAGATATCAAAACTGATCAAAGGCGACAATCCAGCCAGTAATTATCCGAGTTGTAGGGAATTCTTGAAAATAAGGTTTTTGTCTCACAAACAGAAACACTTATTTTAAAGTCATTGGATTATAACGTGACTGATCAAGAGCAATAACTCTCTGAGTAATTATGAAAATTAGTGTAAAACAAAAAGGTACAAAAATTTTGTTTGTCTCATTAACATAACAACAGTGTAATACCGGTATGAGTGCACAACAAAATATTCATTGACAACTATTCCCTTTAGGACATTCGAAAGATTTTCAAAACTAAAAAAAAAATTCTATTACAATTTTCTTTCTTGTATACAAGAGAATTAATTGGCCCATGCTATAAAATGATGAAATCACTTTCAAATAGAATCATTTTGAAAAATCTAAACTACAAGGGATCATTATAATAAATCTTTCCGAAAATAATACATGTATCGGTAGTTCTTGAAGTGCAGTATTTTAAACATTGTTTAATTTCATTTATACAATGGTTTCGTCTGGAATTTTAAGTACAGGTGTGTTGTATTTTTAATATTTTATGCAATTTAACAAACACTCTGATCAAATTCACTTAATATAATGCTAGTAAATCATGTTATCAGGAACAGACCTAGGATGGAAGCCACAGTGGTTCAATGAACGAGGTGCTGGCTCACATACCGATGGGTCTGGGGTTCAGTCACGGTGTTCTCCAAAAATTTTTTCAAGCATGGTTTCTCCATGTCAGTAGTGATGGATGGAGGTTCTAGTTTAGTCTAGTGCCAGTCACTTGGATAATATGAAAAACCAAGGTCCTTTGTACATAAGATGTGCACATAAAAGAACCCTTGACAGTTAGAATTCTACGTCTATTAGGGAAAAATTTCCATCATAGCACACTGTATGGTCTTCATTAGACTGGTTGGTGCAGAAAAGAATGACCTCATCTCTTTTTCATTTAGTCATTCATTCAGTACCTTGGATTCCTAATCGAAGGTAATTCTTCAGTTAGTCACTCTTAACCTTACTTATGCCTTTTAACAAAAAAAAAAGAAAGGAATTTGCTAATAACAATATCCTGTTTCTGTGGTGGAAATAATCTTGTTGAACACTGGTGAAACCAGTTGATATTGAAATGGACATACTATAGAATGCTTTGTTTTGAGGTTGGTCGGTTACATAACATGATTATTGCTGGACTGTGTAGCTAATTTATTGTCAGAATTTATTTATTAAAGATACATTATGGGAGATAAGATAAATAAAATAGTTAAAAACTAGATATTATTAAATGTAGAGAGAATTTGCTAAAAATTTCAGTCAAATTGATCCATTTGGAACCAAAAATTTAGCGCTTGAATTTTTCAGCCTAGCCTCGATCATCATTATTCATTACTAAATACATAGTCTCGATTTATGTCCATTTCATGATTAAATCATAAATGAAAGTTGAGCAGCAAGTTGGATCCTAATCCAGTAAATATCACACTTCACAGGCTAGCGATGACATCAAGAGTTGATTATGGTCTGGATAAGTAAATTTATGTCATAATAATTTAGATAACATTTCCTTCAGGCTCAGGCCTAAAGAAAGATCTGCAACAGGAAGATTTAGCTCTTGCATAATGTATGTTTAATTTAGTCAATTTTGTTTTTGGCGATGTAATCATATTTAACAGGTGAACATTTCTTATTGTCCATTATGTTACTCGACACTTTTGCAAGTTTAGACCATTTCAGCAAGTATAGTAGGGAGAGAGATGGTTCAACTAGGTCATTTTGGGATTAACATATGGTTTAGTTTTATTCTAATAATTTGCTTGCGCGTAGGGATCTTTAGCAGTAGGAGAAAAACCGGAAGACCCAGAGAAAATCCAGAAGGTTGGAGAGGCATTAAAATCCTTGCCACATACAAGTGTGGATTCAAATCCACGCCACTTGACTAAAAGATAGACCTTTTGATTCAACGTGCACGCTTTAACTATTCACCGCCTCCCCCTCCCCTGCAAGTATAGCAGCATTTTCCCCTAAATGATATATATGAGGTTTTCTTAAGTGGCAAGATGTTGGTAGTGCAGATGTGTGCATGGGCGTCACACATGGGGGGGTCCGGGGGGGTCGGGCCCCCCCAAATGTTTTCCTGGGGGGGTCTGATTATACTTGGACCCCCCCAAAATTTGGCAAAATAAAGTGCCCGAAATCTAATAAAACACTAATTTTAGGACTGGAATAGCAGTAAAATGCGTTTGCGGGCATCAAATATTCCAAAATTTTCTTGGGGGGTCCATACAAGGTCAGCTCCGCTTCTTCGCCCTGCGAAGAAAACAAACTGGCCGCAGCCCGTAAACCTGCTTCGGGCATTTCTAGTTTTGCTTCCCTAACTTTCTAATAAAACACTAATTTCACTTTTCTTTTAATTGAATACCACGAATTTATACTGAGTTGACTATTGATTAAAACATTTTGTCTGGGGCCACTCTACTTTGTGCGACATTTTTCGGGCATCGATTATTACTTGTGAATGCAACTGCAACAGTGTGATTGGATGGTTGGAATTCAGAGTGGGATTTCGGTTACAAAACCATTGGACACTTTTGGAGTTGCTCACACAGGCTAGAATAGCAGAAAACGCATTTGCGGTGGTTAAATTTTCAAAATTTTCTCCGGGAGGGTGAGGCTCCCATAGCCCGCGACGATTGATTAGTTGTTTGGAATTCTGGGCAGCCAGGTAGGCTATATTGAACCAAACTGAAGTTGCTGTATTCACAGGTTACAGACTGGAATAGCAGGAAAACGCGTTTGTGGCAGTTAAATTCTCAAAATTTTCTCCCAACGGTCCCGTCTTCATGGTTGTAATCAATTGATTGGAATTCCAGTCAGCAAGCCACCTAAATTAGGTAATATTAGACCACTTTGAAATTGCTTTGTTCATGGGCTGAAATAGCAGGAAAAGGTGTTTGCAGCCGTCAAATATTCCAAAATTTTATTAGGTGGGGGTAAGCCACACTTCTTCGTCTCTCGGGGAAGACCAGTGCCGCTGTCTGTAAACATGATAAACGTTGTATTGGTGTGATGTTTTAGTTTTACCCCGTAAAATATGCCAAACAATGTTTACAGAAGACTGAGACTTTAAACAAAATTTATGGGGGTAACCCCCCCCCCACCGTTGCGGACCCCCCCAATATATATTTCACGGCTACGCCCCTGGATGTGTGGAATAAGCTACATTGTCCATTTTTATAATTCTTTGATAATTTGGTCTGACCTAACTTATCTGATACAGACTGGAGCATATTAGGACAGAGGGCCTCGCAAGGGACAACTTGTCATTCAAATAGGACGAATAACCGAGGGGCCTTGTACATATTGTCGCCGACAGCTGAAATTCAACATGGCATATTCCCATTTTCATTAGCCCAGTCGGAGCAGAACTGTAGTACATAAATTAAACCCCATTTCATTTTTAAGGAGAGGGTTGGTGGGAGTTCCTAAATATGTACATGACCCCTTTGGGATACTGTAGGCCTTCTGGTACATGTTATTTTGAATGAGAGGACAAAGGAATTACACAGGAATGTCTTGGTTCAAATCATGGGCATAACACCTGTGTAGGTCTGAATACAAAGTGTGTCTAGCCATATTTGTTTGGGATGAAAAAACATACCTTACCAAGTACATATAGGCAGTGTACATAACAGATCCCATGACAAGCAGAATTAAAAGAAATGCTGCTGTCCTGGCACAATTTCCCCCAACCCTATGAATGCACACCAACCACCATATTCCTCAATCAACATGCTCACACAATCTTCACACTATTAATCAAGCACTATGAACTACATGTATTTTATATTACCTCTCCAATATAACTGAATTTTGCTTTAAGGATGAGTCGGTAAAGTCTACTTCGATTGTCATCATCGAATGGCATTGTTCCACTGAGTAAAATATATGTTATAACTCCAACAGCCCATAAGTCCACTTGGCACCCATAAGGTTTCCGAGCCAAAATTTCTGGAGCAATATATTCAGGTGTACCACAGGTAGTCATCATGTAATTTTCAGATCCATTTCTCATGATAGAACTTAATCCAAAATCTGTTATCATTATTTTGGAATCATGTCCTGGATGATAATATAATAAATTTTCCGGTTTTAAATCTCTGTGAGTAATTCCCAATCCATGTAAATAAAGAACACCATCTACCACCATATTCAATACCCTTGTGGCATCTCTTTCTGTAAAACTTCCTTTGGCAATTATTCTATCGAAAAGTTCACCTCCCGTGGCTAGTTCCATTACCATATAAACTTTTCCGGGAGTTTCAAAAACTTCAACTAATTGTATAATATATTTGTGCCGAACACGTCGTAAAACATTGAGTTCCGATTCGAAAACTTCTTTTCCTTGAACCCTGTCTATCATTTTAATGGCGTAAGGTTGTCTAGTCACTCTATTTTCAACCCGTACGACTCGACTAAAACTACCCCTTCCAATTAGCGCCTTAATGTCATATTTTGCCGTAACTCTTGGATCAAATTTGTCCCGATATTTTTTCACCTTTTTATTTGTCCTCTGTCCGGGTGGAGCGTTTGTGACTGTTGGGTCCCTGGTGGTTCTCGACTGAAGTTGTGTTTGTTTGATTTTTGACGTACGGTTTGCTTTATTCTTAGCGTCTTGGTGCCCATAAACTGTTTCCACCAAATGTGCGTTCGGCGGCGGCGCTTCGGGTACTAACTTACTATTCACGCATCCCATTGCGTGTCGAAACAATGACTGATAAAACTCTTCATCCCCCCTGCACATAGAAAGGGGCTCCAATAAGTGAACAGAGGCGGTCCAAACGAAAGTTTACCGTTATTTTAGTTCCACATGGGTTCCACCATACTTTTCTCTACAGACTTCAAAGAACATCACCACCAAGCACCTGCTATTCTCCGCGCCTGCAAGTAGTTCTTGATTCCTTGATCAATATACCTGTACGGAGGCGTGCGCGTAGCAATTCTATTGATATTTCCAGGACTAGAGCTATGAAAGCGTGTATCTGGCATAAATTATGAATATTATCCCGATCATCTCCAGAGATATTTGGTAAGGCGGATATATATCTACAAATAAACAAGGACTTATTGTGACACGGTCAGAATAGGCACGTGACCATATCTTGACGTCACGAGTTGTTATAACAACAAAATCAGTCAAGAATCTCAGAGTTCTACAGTTCTTCAACTCAAAAATCCAACTAACTTTTCTCCACCATAAAACATTTCAATATACCCCAGCAGTCTGTGTGAATTACAATAGAATGTATAGGCCCTACGCACAGGGAATGCCACAATCATTTCCTTTGTGTTAATGAAAAAAAGGTTTGAAATATTGACCTAATTCGCATTCGACGTCATGGAATGACTAGATTTATATATGGAATGATGCCAAAAACCGATTCCCATTCTTGGTTTCAATAGTTGGCACACAACCAAGAAACTTTTTTCAACAAAGTTTCTCTTTGGGGGTCTAAACTGAATTATAATTTACTGGAATCACCGTGCCAACCCTGTATTCTTATAATAATTATCAGTTCCGGTTCGTAATTATTATAAATCTAAAAAGTTAAACAATGTTTCTCGCAGTCATTATTATAAACTTTGAATAGAATCAGTATACATCTTTATTTTCAGCAATTATGAGATTTCTTACGTGATACAAAGTATAATTTTTCTCCAGTCATTATGTCAAATTTCCAATATAATAGGGTTAACAATATGCGGATCATTTCATTGCGTTTTAATTTTTAGTTACCCTATGAAATTAAATTTATATCTCTTTTAAAATCTTGAATTCAAAAAAAAATTAATATAGTTATATGTGTGGGTATTATGCATATTCTTTTTTTTTACTTTAAAATGCATAATATATGTAAATATTAAACTAATATTCATGCAGAACATTAGAAAAACGTTTACGTTAAAATGTAAATTTTACGTATATAGATAAATTACCAGATGTCGCATGATATATATTCAATGAAACCGAAATGTGTATTACTGTGTGTATAACCCCAGCAGTAATGGTCCCACTTGATACTCCAGCGATAATTTATCTGTCGCTTGTGTATTACGCCCAAGGTAAGTTATTGGTCGTGTGTGTATTACACCAACGGTAGTATAATCACCCCGTGTGTATTACGTCTGCGATAATTTTTATGCCGTGTGTGCTTTAGTCCTACGGTAATCAATTGGTCGCGTGTGTTTTACTCTAACTAGTCATATGCTAAAAGGTGTGTAAATTGTGTTAACCTGCAGTATGCTCTGAAGCTTGCTGTAAAACAGGGATTTGTTCCACTGGATGGAGTCAAAAAATCGCTCACAGCTGACGTGGCGTCACCATTACTTTAAGAAAACGATGACCGGCTAGATCTTGGTTGTGTGGTATTGAAGCAAAAAATATGCGCTTAAAAACTTCAAAATTTTACTTAGTCTCCTGATACATAAGGATGCTTCCACTGAAAGCTAGTACCGTAGGGAGAGATCTGTAAACATTTTCACTGTAAAACAATTTTAAAATCGCAAAATTTCAGGGGCTTTTTTGGTTCCATGGGAAGGTCTACAATGGGTGCAAAGTATGAGCTGTGAGTGTTTAAAACTAAAAAATTTGGGGACTTATTGATTACCTGTATAAAATGACAAATATTTGGGAAGGTTTCCAAAATATGCAAAATATAGCTTTCAATCGAAAACTGCAAGGCCTCTCAAAAAATGCTTCTATTGATTGTTTTGGGTTCAAAATTGTAAAATCTTTGGTGAGCTTATTGACTATATAAGGATAAATATTTGGTTCCTTAAGAAGATTTACCAAGGTGCTGACCATACCCCCAGATGCTTTACTTTTGACTGGTCCTTTGATTGCTGCAGCTACAGACTGACAAAATCAACAACTCCAATATGGCAGTAATTTTTATATTTTATTTACATATAAACAAATACTATCTTCTGCCTTTACCCCTTGCTTTCATATTTTTACCACCTCCATTTTTCTGAAACTTATTTGGTGTGCCCTTTTTACCGACTAAACCCATGTCTTTTCTTTCCTGATATGAGGGTCTGCAAATAGAAATATATTAATTATTGATAAAATATTCAATCTATTGCTGTCATTTTGTGTAGTGTATTTTATTTTTTGCTGGTATTCTACGTCATTCTAATAGATCTGAATGTAAATATCAACCCTTTGTTACTGATGAGTAGAAGATTATTGATTCGCCAATCATATTATATTCTATTATGTGTGAATTTTTATCATTATATTGTTGTTCAAACTTGAAGTGGATTACATAAAGAAATGAGATTATTGATCTACTCGACACAAACTAAGTTATTTCATGACTAAAATATGGTCAATTTTATTTCAATAACTGGCTTGCACTTAGGAATCTTCAGCAGAAGAAGAAACCTGAGGACCCGGAGAAAAACCCTTGGGTTGGGCATTTAACCATTCTCCTTGTCACATACATAGGCAAGGATATTCAAACGCATGAAAACAAACAGTTGAGGATGAAGGAGCCAGAAATTAAGAGAGAGAGAGAGAGAAATGGGCTTTAACATCCACTCGACACAAACTAGGTCATTTCGGGACTAACATATGGTTTAATTTTATTTCAATAATTCGCTTGCGCGTTGGGGTCTTTAGCAGTGTGAGGAAACCTGAGTGCCCAGAGGAAACCCACGATGTTGAGAAGGCGCCCCTATCTCCACGCCACATACGCTCACACCAGGGATCGAAACCACAGCCGCAAGCCAGAGGTGAACGCCACTGACCGGCCAGCTAGAGGTCAAAGCACAGCACTGTAGAACACTAGCCCCCCCCCCCAAATTAAGATTGCAAACACGCCACATATTTTACAGATAGCAACGTTATTGAGATGAGTTATAAACAATAGTCATTATTCCAGAAGAATGCAAGTACCAGACCTTAACTATGACCTCTATAGGGACCACAAGCCAAGAACGTCCATAATTCTGGAATTTAAGTCCACAAGCTAAAAATGTGATTTTTCGTATAATCAGGGCCCATAATCCATGAAGTAATGGTCCAATACATGCCAATAACGAAAGGAACGAAGATCTTTGGGAGAAAGGCCTATAATTTCAAGTCGGTAGAGTGTGCAAAAACAAATTGTGGGCATCAAGAGGCGATGACAATAAACATCCACATGAAAATGTGGGCGTATAAAAATACTGGATCGCACAGGACAAAAATGAGAGGGTGTAACTAATTGACAGCCTCACGATTAAGGACTGTCTGCTCCAGTAGATTGTCTGATCTCTTTGTGTTAGGGAGGGCATGATGTATATTATGTTGATAAACTTGATGGTGAGCATACAGGGAAAAAGTGAGACTTAAATGTACAACAGTTTCTAAGATAAAAACCATGAAAAAAGATGGGGGCAGGGGATAATCCCAATTTCTTTAGGCTTGCATATATATGGTAAATGCACAGCAATCAAAGACAACATTGTCTTTTATATGCAATAAATTCTCCTTCGGCATCGCACTCTTTGTCTGTCACTGGGACCGCCAAGTCACTTAACACAGTTCGTAAATACTGAAGCAAGTTTTTGATAGATTAATTAGTTTGAATATGTTTAAAGTTACATTATGGGAGATAAGACAAAGAGATGGCAGTTCTCACTATAATAGTTACAAACTAGATAGTGTAAAGGTAATTTGCTGAAAATTTCAGTCCAATTGATCCACTATTAGCCGAGAAAAAAGCGTTTGAAATATTCACATAGCCTCGGTCATCATTACTCAAATCATTAATATAAACAGCATAGTCTTGATTATCCACTCGATTGATTTAGTTATCAACGGCCATTAAGCGGCATATAGGAATTTAATCCGCCAACATCGAAGGCTAGCCTTGATATCAAGAGTTTATTATGGTCTGGATATGTTAATTAATGTCTAATTGATTATTTAGATAACATTTCAGACCTAAAGAAAGACCTGTAATAAGCAGATTTTGCTCTTGCATTATGTTATTTTAAGTATTAAACTTTATCATGAAATCACCACTGGTTTGACCATGGGAAGCTATCTTTAAACTGTAAGAATTTCTGAATTAAAATGCATATTCAACAATTAGTATGATCTAAAGCTGATTTATGACAAATTTTTCTGACTTGCGTATACTAATTACTGCTTTAATATATCTTGATGCCAATCCTGTACAGGGCTTCAATTTCAGGGTCAAAATTAATCTCCTGTTCTACACCGACATATGAAATTCTACATACCCTTTTCTAAATTTCTTTAATGCTGGTTTATCTGTACTTGTGAGTTCTTTGTCAAAAGATTTCTTTTCTGAAGATTTTACTAGTTTTTTCTGTTTATTCTTAGAAATTCGATTAAGTTTGTCTGCAAATAAACGAATCGATAACCCAAATACAACTTTTCATTTGATTAAAACTAATAAACACATATTTGTCATTAACTTGTAGATCTATCATTAAATATTATATACACTAATAATACAACAATTTCCACAATTAAATACATATTCAATTGTATTTCGATTTTTTGAATACTTTACATAAACTGTGCACTACAATAATTAGAATACATGTATATTATAATAATGTAAGGATTTTAAAATTCTAATGTTTTGATTTTTCCTACCTGATTTTTCCTGCGTTTCACCAAATGCTCTCATTCTTGTCTGTTTGAAATTTTTCTTACTGACTCTATTACCATACAGCTGAGCTGTTTTCATTTCTTTTTCCACTCTTTCTTCAGGCTTTTAAATTAAATATACTTATGTTAATGCCAATATAATATGGAATGTTACATTACTATCTTCAATCACACCGAGTTCAAGTTGAATTTTGAAATTATTTTTTAATTTAACACAGATTTCCACAGAGAAAGCTGAATAATGGAATAAATCAAACTAGAAAAATCAAAAATGAATCTCACCGTTTTGAACTTTTTAACTTTATCTTTTGATTTTGATTTAAAGTCTGGTTTGTCACCACGTCTTAGGCCCTCTAATAAAAAAAAAATAATACATTTAATTGACAATGCTTTATCAATCAGTGTTATACATGTATATGAAAATAACAATAGTTGAACTTCTGCAATTACAAGGACAAATTGAACTTTTGCATTTGAATCCTTGATATTATGAACCAATATTTTTGTTTTAATTGCTGTCTGTCTGGCAACAATACAAGGGTCTGGGCTTGTTAAATGATTAAATATGCATTATGTAAGAGATAAATCTACCTATTGCAGGTGATTTTTGTAGTTTCAAATGTTATTTATACTATTACTTAAACATTTACTAACATGACAAGCCCAGAATCAGTTCTGTAGGTCATCAGATGGCATCAAATTTAAATAGATTAGAACTCTGAGGCCATTTCGTGATTTAATTTAAAAATGGAGAAGCGAGTCTAAGTTTAAAAAAACAAGTACCATTATTACAATAATAAACAATCTATGCACACATCTTGTCAAATACATATAACAGTGATAACTTCACTCAGAATAAAGTAATTTGAATGGAATTTTCCATATATTCATTTTGCAATATCTATTTTTCAACGGTACAGCAATAACTGACAGCTTTTTATCTAAATCTTACATAATGCATCCTTCATGAGAGTTTACTTAATAAAATGCAATGAACTGCGTCAAAAATGAAGAACTAAATAGAGAGTAGCAACATAATGCTAAGATAAGCTAACATAGGAGGGCCTCTTACAAAGGAAATGAAAGTTTACTTGTTATCAGCTAATATCTTTCAAAGGGAGAGAACTACTTAAAATGTTCATGGTACATCATCATCATATATATAATTACTATGTCAGAATGAAAAAATACATATTCAACTTGTTAATATTTTGTAATTGTTTATCCATATTATTACTTCTCTCAACTTGTTAATTCTAAATTAAATCTGTTATATGGTTTCCAATTGTTATCTATGTATTTCCCCACATTTTTGTTAAATATCATTATTTTCTCGATAACGATATCTGTATTTGTATCGAAACATAGAATGTTAATAAATTCAGAAGTATTAAAATCATATAAGTGTTTTTAATATACAAAGAACTTTTAAAACATTTCTGTAAGTACACATGTAATGTAAAATATCATTTTTTGCCCTTTCTTAGTGACAAAAAACATCTAGCAATGGTACAGTTTCCACCAATATAAATAACCTACTCTTTTCTTGACGTCTTTCTTGATGTGTTTGAAACCAAGTGCGATCCATTCCTGTTAGATCATTCTGTTTCTGTAATCTGTCCTCAGCTTTGTTCACTTTTTTTTCTGTGGCTTTCAACTCTTTTTCTTCCTGTTGTTCCAACATAATTTGAGAAATATCTTCTTCCATAGCGGCTATTTCATCACGGTATTTAGATATCACCTCTATAGTTGTAAAAATAACTTATTATTTATATTTATTTTATACAAATGGGATGTAAACTGTACCTGTATTCTCTTCTATTTTAAATCTTTCACAAACTATTCAAAATAAATAGGTTAAATTCTCAACAAAACAGAATAAACCTAGTCTAAGTAAAACAAGTCAATAGTGAGACTGATTTCCTCGGCCTTAATCCCAAATTAAACACATTTATCTTTATATAAAGCATCCAGCAATCAAATTACTTATAGAAAATGTTCATTATCAGACTCACTCATATCTGTGTAACATCATTATTAAAAAAAACTATTATAAAGTACAACAACTATATGATGTTTAAGAAGGTACTATATACTTGATTGGTCGATTTGCAGACACTATACCCTGGATTAAAACTTGGATCTAAACATTGTACAAATAAGGAACCGTGTGATCACTTTCCTAGGAATTAGCAGATAAGGAGGGGATACTAAACATAATTATGATAAATTTTTCTGACCTAGTCTGTTACTTCTTAGTCAGCTGACAAGCCTTTTTAACCTCAAATCTTAGCTGTCAACCAGTTGTGGGTAGGACATTGATACACATTTTCATGTGCAAACATCAATAAATACACCTCGAGAAATGACAAATATTACATACTTATTTCTGAAGTGGTGAAACTTCCATGAAAATTATCATACCTTGTGGAACTATTCTAACTTTCAATGGTGTAACAGCTTTCTTAACAACTTCTTTCAACATTTTACGCTCTTTCTCTCCTACTAACGTCACAGACCTAAAAGAATATTATTCAATCAGATGATTGCAAAATCAAAGAATAAGTGTAGCCTACTTACATAAATAACATCTGTAATAAATTTACTTTTCTAACCTTATTATCCTATGCTTTTATTTATTTATTTACATACCTTCCACTTTTACCAGCTCTAGCAGTTCTTCCAACTCTGTGTATATAATGCTTGGTTGTGTTTGGCATTGTGAAATTTATTACCTATATTTAAATATAAAAATATATTATAATTTCTTCATTTGTGTATAAATGAGAATTACTAATTTACTTGCACAGGGTGCCAAGTGGCCTAAAGAAAGAAGGTTCTTTTTAATTGTCTGTGATATCACCCTCAGTGAAAACAGACGTTAAACCCTACGAATGATCAAACTAAATGCATTTAGTAAACTTAAGGTCAATATAAGGTATACATTAACAAAAACAATGAGAAAATATATAACGAACTGAGTGATTGGCTGACTGACAATAGATAAACAGAACAGAAGATAAGCTTACTTATCAAAATGTCGAGTTAATATAATAAAGAAATGATTGAATCCCATAAAAATTGTGTTCTGTTATTGAATTCTAGATGACTTACTGTTTTGACTTCTTTTATATCTAAACCTCTAGCTGCTAAATCTGTAGCTAACATGACATCTACTAGACCATCTTGAAATTTCTTTAATGATTCTAATCTCTGAAAACAACATTATGCACAGAATATATTGTGAAACACCAAATCCTTGTTCATAATAACATGAGGAAATCATTCATTAGAAGAAGGAAAAAAAAACAACCCTACCTCTGCCTGTGAAAGCCTTCCATGTAGCTCTCCAACATTAACACCAAATAGTCCTAGTAGGATATGCATTCTATGTGCTTGAGCTCTAGTCTGTATAAACACTAAACACCTATCACAGAAAGTTCGACTAACTAAAGCTGAAAAATCAAAGCCAATTTATCATAAAAATGTAAAGATTGTGCAAATCAAATATTTTTTATTCATAAAAGAGGTGATGATATTTGAAACAAAAAAGCATTTATCATATACAATTATTTGATAATCCTAAAATATTCATTTCCTAGTTTCTACATAAATATCTATTGATCCTAATTAGTTGTACCGGAGCTTCTACATGAAATTATTACAAAAACTGAACACCAGAAGACAAGACATACCAGCTACAATAGCTTCTCTATCCCCTTCTCTGTTTGGTCTTATTCTAATAAACTCCTGACGTAATCCCATAGCTACATCAGTGGCTTCATTCATAAATATTTTTACAGGACTCTTTAATGATACTGCGGCCAGTTCTTGAACCTAGAATGAAATAGATAAAGACCTGTCTCAACTTACAACTGAGTACACATAACAGTTAATCAAGTCACTAATACAAATTATGTAAGTCAGCATGCATGAAATTTATATCATTTTCATTTAAAGCTTTCTTTATAAATTAATCTATTAAATTTAAAATAAATCAGACCATTTTTAAAACATTTCTATCTTTCATTAAACTTTGTTATAAACAATGAAATACTTACACCCTCTGTCATAGTGGCCGAAAACAACATAGTCTGTCTCTGATAAGAACACATTTTTATAATTTCATGCATCTGTTCAGCAAAATATTCATCCAACATTCTACAAACACACAAATCAAGACAAATTTAAAGAACACAAAGATTAATCAGCAGTTGCCAGGCAAGATGTGCCCACATTTTGCAAGAGACGAATGGAGAACAAGCTGAATTATGTGTGATTTTTTGTATAATTAGGGGCCATAATCCAGCTCAACCTTCATTGATATGTATTATTGTATCAGTGATATATTCAAATGTTTTTTTTTAAAATTGAATACAAATTGTGACTTTTAGCAGGTCCACAAGCCAAAAATATGATTTATGAAACAAACATGGCCATAATCCAGGAAGGTATATTCGGATATGCACAATCATCGCAAGGAACCTTGAACTTTGTGATATAAATATAAATTTCAAGTTTCCACAACCTTGATATACCATATTTATACATTATTTGTGTACGGGTGGCCATTTTGTCTGACAATTTTGGTCATGAAATTCAAACTCAACCATCATTAGGGTTGTAACGGTGATACATTCAACCATTTTTTTTTTTAAAATCCAATTTTCAACTTTCTAACTCAACCTATATTAGGGAATGATAGTGATATTATATTAAAGCTAATAGTGTGAGTTTACTACAATCAAGGACCATAATTCAGGAAGTTAAGATCTGATATGCGTGAATATCGAGAGAAACCAAGATCTTGCACTATAATCATGGATTTTATGTTTCATCAAAATCAGATGAAAATTATGACCTCTAGAGTGACAACAAACATGATTATTCATACAATCTGGGGCCATAATCCATGGTATAAAAAAGATCTGTTTGCTAAGTTTTCTTTTTCCACATTTTGTCTTAATGCCTACTGCTGAATTTCCATCTTGATCACTGTTAGCAGAATGTAGTTCTTGCATATTTCAAGGAAATTGTTATGATTTTTTTTAATATCTCTGTAATTTCATAGATTATAGCAAGTTTACAAAGATCCTTAATATTTGGGAGATCAAGAATTTCTACTTACCTATCTGCTTCATCTAGTACTAATATTTCTATAGAACCAAGACTAAAACCAGGTGAATTGTGTAGATGATCTATTAATCTACCAGGTGTAGCTATAACTATATCTGGTCCTAATCTTAATGCTGCTTCTTGGGATTTTAAATCCAATCCACCTAGTAATGGAAAAATTACATGTATTTGTAACATTTGTCAATAAATTTGTCATTGTAACCCTAACAAAGAAGTTAACATTTTCTTAAGATCAATGTATAATTCATTTTTGGTGTGAGACACATGTGAGGATGACAAGATCTTTTTAATTCAAGAATTAAATAGGTTATTTTCATTCAATTTCTTTTGATGATTACACCATCTGAAAAACAAGTTTTACCAAAATTTCATTCTGTGGCATCAGATTAATAATATCTTTATATTAACAAATTCAAATAGTCCAGACAACAGTTCTTTTTGCTAACCGAAATAATTCTCTTTTTGGCTCTTAGGACATTTTTAAAAAGTTGGTGCAATTTCTAAATCAGAGTTTGATTGGGGTTTATGTGGGCGATTAGAAAAATTACATGGAATGTCAGTAAAATTTTAATTAGGCTATGTATTAATACAGCTTTGTGTTCTTTTATAGTTAATTTTCCAAATCATATTCAATAAACATTCAAATAACACTGTGAGAATAAACAAACTAACATACCAACAGCTAAACACAGTTCTATTGTACTAAACTGTGCCAACTTCCTCCCAACAGTATGAACTTGAACAGCTAATTCTCTAGTAGGTACCAGAATTAAAACTCGTGATACGGAAGAGTTTTTAGGTTTGTACAACAACCTCTCCATTATAGGTAACATAAACGCCACAGTTTTACCTTATAAAATAAATGAAAATTTCAATCATTCTTGCTGATGCTGAATCCATTACAAATTCTAATAAAACATATTTAAAACAAAACAATCTCTTAATAAAATAATTCAATGCAACAAATTTCAATTTAACAAATTGATATTTTTTTATAGAATGTCCGATTGAAAGAAAATCAATTTATATACCTGATCCAGTCACCGCACAAGCACACAGATCTTTACCCATCAGAGCTTTAGGTATGGTTGCTGCCTGTATAGGTGTTGGTTTTTCAAAATTCATCACACTTAATGCCTAAAAAAACGCACAAAATTGAATTAATGATAAACTACTTAAAGGTAGGTTGCCAAGCAATGAAACATATGACAACAGCTGATAACAATAGCAAATCATTGAAAACTACAGGTTTCTTCATCTCATGATCACAAACATTGTGTATAAAATTCAAGTGTATTGGACCACAACTTCAGTGGCTTTCTGATTTTTCAAACACAAACCTAAGTAATTATCAGAATGTGGCTTCTTCATTTTATAAACATAAATGAATCCATAAGTCATGAACAAGGACCATAATTCTTGAATACTCTTCTTAGTCTCATGAACTTTTAAAACCACAGTGTATAAATTTTAAGCCAGTGAGGTACTCACTTTAGGCTATACAGCATTCACAAGCAATTGTGGACAATGGAGTGGTTATATTTGCCATTGTGGAATTTACTGAAATATTTACCTTCATTAAAGGTCTTGTAACATTCATGTCTGCAAAACCCATATTCTCATCATAGGTATCAATACATTCTGAAAACTCCATAATCTGAAAAAAAGGAAATATTGTAAATCACACATTCTTAAATTGACCTAATTCTCTGATTATTTGTTTCTTCTAAAAAATTCCAACTGATCTGAGAAAATTTCAAGCAGATTGGATGACAACTTTTGTTGCTAGCTTGTTTGCAAGATTCTACAAAATGAACAGAGACAACAACTTTGGGGGCAATAGGAATATACAACTACATTTCAGAGTGAGGGTGTAAAAATAACCAACATCTTTGCTTTAAATTAATTAACTATTGACCTCTTCTTCAACTTTCTTTTTTTTTCTCTTTCGTTTCTCTTTTGTTCGTATAACATCTAAAATTAAATAAAGAATTACAGAAAAATCAATTTAGAGTTAAAATGAGTATTCAGTCAGACATTTTATAACAGCAATTACTCATTTCCCATTAAAAATAAGTACATTACGCAGAACAAGAATTAGGCTTAAGAATTTAAAATGTTAGCAACCTGTGGCCATTTCCTCTCCAGATGATGACTCTTCTTCATTGGGATCAACATTAAGTTCATCTTCATTAATGCCATTATCATCTCCAGCTTTCTAGAAAATAAATGATGATATATCCCTTTGGAAATACCTATTTCAACATAAAAATAACAAAATTTTGATGCATTTATATACATCTACACTAAATTTCTAAATGTTTGCATGGATTCTTTTTTTTAAAACTATATTTTATTCAATAAGAGTAGGATTGGGAAATCAATAATTACAATCTCGCAATTGTAGAAATTAGACAACAATGTACATAGCAGCAAACACCAACCTCTCTTTTTCTTTTCCTTCTCACATCTGCTATTTTATCATCTAAAGCTGAAATGTGTTTCTTCCGTTTAGCTTTGTGAATTAGGTCATCGAATGAAATATTTTGGTAAGGATCGAACTGGAATAAAACATATAATTTCATCAAAAAATACACAATAATAAGTAGTCTTACCAAGACCAAGAATCATCCTAATAGAAACTATGGTCGACTATAGTTCCTGATCCTTGGTATCCCCAGTGGTTTCATTCCATTCTACTCCACTAACCCCTGGGCTAATCCATGGGGGAAGACACGTTTTCAAGTTGTCCGCCCTTGATGGGGGGGGGGGGGGTTGGATGGTCAAATGGTTAGCACATGCGTGCTGTATCATAAAGCCTGTCATTGAGTCAACTGGCGTGGTTTCGAATCCTCGGGTGTACGTGATAAGGAGTAAGGTCGTGGGTTTACTCCGGGACCTCCTGTTTCCTCCCACTGCTAAAAAAAAACCCTACGCGCAAGCGAATTATTGAAATAAAATTAAATCGATATGTTAGTCCCAAAATGATCTAGTTTGTGTCGAGTGGACGTTAAACCCCATTTCTTTCTCTCTCCGCCCTTGATGATTGTGCTATTTTTATCGACCAATCCCAAAAATTGTTAATTGGAAAGGAAGTTTGCAAAGGGAAGTAACATATAGATGTTATACATATTTAAAATCAGCGAAACATACCACAGATTTTGATAATACAATAAAATATAAATAAATAAGAAATATATACATGATTTACATAAATCATTCAGTAGGTTGACATGAATATGATTATCTACCCTTATAAAAACGAAAGCAAAACGATTGGTTTGTAAACTGTTTTTTGATTGGTTCGTAGACTGTAGCTACATTCTAGGCCAGGGCAGATAATTTGAAATCGTGGAAACCCTATGGATTAACCCAGGGTATAGGGGAGTAGAACGGAATGAGACCACTGGGGAAACCGAGGATGATAGTTCCCATACTTTTTAATGATTTAATGCAACCATCTTGTTTTTCTTTCAGATTGCTACCTGACATCTGAATGCTAATTCTTTTATGAACACTTACACCAACACAACATCTAACCTTTGGGGTTTTTTTTCGTGGGTTATAATCATCTAAGATTACTATGCAAAGAACACTTTAAAGCCCATAATATGAACAAATTTAACCAGGAAACATGATTACTCCCATTATGCCACATTGAGGTTTTAAGCCAAGCAAAAAAAGAAATGTGTGTTTCCTATAATCCTATTTCCATTCCAAAACAATTACAACAAGTGGGATTTGAAGACAACACAATTCAACACAAAAGATTGTTCAGAATAGTTCAGATTATGGTTCAATCAAAGGCAATAACTTTATAAGAATTTATCAGAAATTGTTGTAATTGTTTTGTAAATAAACATATATGTATAAATTTTATAAACATCATATGGTAAATGTAGTCTGTGGACAACAAATAAAACAGACGAATGCTAAGACAATATTAGAACATATTATATGTGGGAGCATAAAAACAAAATTAAAGATAGGTTGCCAGGCAACGAAACATACGCCCACAGCAGCTAAATCGTCCGGGCAGTCAACAAGGGTTGTCGCATATTTTTACTTTTTTTTGGTAATGAAACATTTGTAATACACTAAAATCTGAGTAACAACTCATTATGTAATTATCTGAAAATCATTAGAATTTGTTTGCTTTTTATAAAGTTTTGCCCCAAGCTAACAATTAGTATAGGAAACATTTTACATCATGGATTTATCTGTTCAGTTATCAAAATTCATTGAAAATCAAAATACTTGTTCGTTTCAACACCTGTATCAATCTGAAGTCAATCGGATGATAAGTTTGCCATCTACAGCGTCACAAGGTTTTTTGAAGTGATCAAGGGAGATAACTCTGGAAGTAATTATTTGAAATCGATGAAAATCAGTAGGCTTCTTAGTCTCAGGACCTTAAACAGTGTGTGTAAATTTAAAGTCAATCGGATATAAACCTTGGCCTCTAGAGCATCCACATGATTTTTTGATGAGATCAAGGGCCATAATTCAGGCACTAATTATCGTAAATTGATGCAAATCAATAGGCGTCTTCGTCTTATGACCTTAAACACTGTGTATAAATTTAAAGTCAATCGGATATTAACTTTGGCTTTTAGAGCCTCCACAAGATTTTTTGAAGTGATCAAGGGCGATAACCCTGGCACTAATTATCGGAAATCGATGAAAATCAATAGGCTTCTTCGTCTTATGACCTTAAACACTGTGTATAAATTTAAAGTCAATCGGATATTAACTTTGGCTTTTAGAGCGTCCACAAGATTTTTTGAAGTCGTCAAGGGCCATAACTCTGGTAGTTATTATCGGAAATCCCTGAAAAACAATAGGCTTCTTCGTCTTATGACCTTAAACACTGTGTATAAATTTAAAGTCAATCGGAGATTAACTTTGGCTTTTAGGGCGTTCACAAGATTTTTTGAAGTGATCAAGGGCCATAACTCTGGCACTAATTATCGGAAGTCGCTGAAAATCAATAGGCTTCTTCGTCTTATGACCTTAAACACTGTGTATAAATTTAAAGGCAATCGGATATTAACTTTGGCCTCTACAGCGTCCACAAGATTTTTTGAAGTGATCAAGGGCCATAACTCAGGCACTAATTATCGGAAATCGCTGAAAATCAATAGGCTTCTTCGTCTCATGACCTTAAACACTGTGTATAAATTTAAAGTCAATCGGATATTAACTTTGGCCTCTAGAGCGTCCACAAGATTTTTTTAAGTGATCAAGGGCCATAACTCTGGCACTAATTATCGGAAGTCGCTGAAAATCAATAGGCTTCTTCGTCTTATGACCTTAAACACTGTGTATAAATTTAAAGGCAATCGGATATTAACTTTGGCCTCTAGAGCGTCCACAAGATTTTTTGAAGTCGTCAAGGGCCATAACTCTGGTAGTTATTATCGGAAATCGCTGAAAAACAATAGGCTTCTTCGTCTCATGACCTTAAACACTGTGTATAAATTTAAAGTCAATCGGACATTAACTTTAGCCTCTAGAGCGTCCACAAGCAATTGTGGACGCCGGACCGACGGACCGACGGACCGACGGACGGACGGACGGACGGACGGACGGACGGACGGACGGACGGGGGCGACGACAATATACGACCACATTTCAATGTGGGCGTATAAAAATAAAGGTACCTGGTCATTAAATTGAAATGATATATTAAATTCAGAGTGGTTTGGCTTTTTTTTCTTTGCTGTTTTTGCTACATTGTCCTGTAAAAGATAGGATAATATTGATAAAAGCAGTTACAATTTAAAGATAGTATAACAAGGGCTCAGTCACAATGAATATGTGGCCACATATTTGTGTGAAATTGAGCTATGCATACATGTATGAGGTGACATCCTCAGTATCTGTATCCTCTGTGGTATCGTTCCTTGGGTCCATTCATGGGGCAGACACATAGAGATTAACCGCCCTTGATAATTGTGCTATTTCTTTTGTAAACTTTGTCAAAAGGTTTTAGGACATCTTTTTGTGTGCATGTCACTTATTTGATATTAAATTTCTTTCAAACTTTCTATCATAATGATCATACAAGCAGCTGTGCTTTGGTGAATGTGAACCATTATGCTAAGGCTGGTACATAAAATGTTTTTTGATTGGATTGTATTTGTAGAGTAAACCAATATGGCAAGTGAAATCAAGGGCAGATAATTTTAATTTGTGAATACTGTACCCCATGGATTGACCCAGGGGTTAGTGGAGTATAACGGAACGATGCCACTGCGGATACTGAGGATGATGTGTATCTATTTACCACTACCTTTCATATATTCTTTTAAACATATCCAAAGCAAAGAATGGGTTTGTATTTATGAAAGGCCAGACAAGGCCGTGCACCTATTGCTCTCTCTGTTTACAATATTATTTGTGAACAAAAGAAGCAGCAAATCATGACTTTTATCTTGAACATTATCACCGAGTATTATTTGTTCTATTTTGAAAGAGTATCATAATTTTTTAAATACACTTATAATTGGTCTATTTGCTCTTGGCTTTATTTCTATATACTACTAGTATGTAGTATCAAAATTGGCATTATTGTTATCAGCATCAGTGCCAAATTAACATGTAATCAAGGTGACAGCAACAGTGTACACAATTCAATTCATAAGGCATGATTTGTAACTGTGTCAGATAGGATTACAAAATTGTAGATAGGTGTGGAGGCTGGAAATGGAACAAATAGCAATAACCAATCAATATTTTGAAGAAAAACTTGTCTTTACAGTAGATCCCAGATGAGATGTCTTCTATTGTAAGGGTTAATTATCATCTATGGTTCTGCTTTTATATGCATGTTTTCTTTTAATCAAATTTATCATGTTGTGTTTGCCTAGAATTGTGACCGGCCAAGTCGGAGTACTGTATGTTGTTTGGGCTGGAGTGTAAGTGTATTTGAATGTTTTTAGCTAATCTCTGAAACCGTAATACACAAACATGCAGCAACTTCTTCATGTTTCACACGAAATGATAAGCAAAATTGCAAACATTTTTCTTCATAACAACGATTGATAATTGTTATTTGTAATATTTCTGCCACATCCAATAAACAATTAAGCATATAATCCTACCTGAAAAGGGTTTCAAACACCATATTTAAAATCGAGGCGTAGAGTCGTTATTAGGAATGCCATTTTTAAATGGGAGGATGTATGACGTGTATATCAGATAAAACAACACTGCATTAATTCAAATGCGAATATTATAAGTTAAAGGAGCTAAATCGCTAACATTTGGGATCTAGAAATTTACAACGCATACAATACTGTAATATGAATGTATATAAACTGATTTACATTCAATGGTTTCCATTTTTACTCTAATACACAGTTATGTTCCGCGAAATAAGCCAGCAGTCTTAATCGAATGCAAATTAATTCTAGCGTCTAGTTATTCCAGTCTACATACGCCGTTTGATTTGGTCCAATGTGGTAGCTTCGTTCCCCAAGTCTCTTGCTAGAACTGGGGCTGAAACGATTTGTGTACCAATGGTAAAATGTATATTGTTTCTTAAATATTGGATACGATCAGAAGCCCATCTTTTTTCGGTAAGATTACAGCATCAAGTTGATTTAAATTGACAAATAATTCCTGTCAAAGATTTTGGATGATATTAAGTTAGAGACTTAGCTACTTTAAACGATAGTAGTGCCACTAGGCACTGCATGGCCTCTGTTGCTGTACGTTTAACTTATTAATTGTATAAAATCATGGTTTCGTATCTTATTTTAAGATGTTACGACTATTACAAGCATTAATAAAAAAATGAGTTTGCCAATTAGAACTGAAGGCATTCATGGTGGCTAAAAACAACACATTAGTATATCACAACATTTGTAACTAAGTTCTCATAGCTAAGCTGCTAACCGTATGTATGCATAACATAGCACAAAAATCAGGAAAACGAGTTAAGTGTCCAAACTAGATCAAGACCTATGAAGGTAATTTTTGTAAATATAGAAGTAAAGAAAAACTTTATGAAAAAGCTTAGTAAGCTGAAAGATGTAGACGATAAGAGTCCATATAAAAATATTAGTATATCACGCGATATGACAAAAAATGAAAGAGAGCAGAATAAAACCATGTTTGATGAGGCCAAGAGGCTAAATGCCGAGGAGAAATCGGGGAAATACCGTCACATTGTTCGAGGCCCCCCATGGGAAAGGAAGATAATCAAGGTGGTAGTAAAAAGCTAGTAAATCGCTCTAAGACTGTATATTGGTGGAAAGCATTTTAAACTTTTAAGTGAACTAAAATGTGTGTATACAAATGCGGATAGTTTCATGAATAAAATTGATGAATTTAAAACACGTTTTATCAACGACGAGTCAGACCCGAATATTATTATTATTACAGAAGCGTTACCGAAGAACAGTAGATATAGTACATCTAAGACCGAATTTAACTTAGATGGTTATGACTTATTTCCAGAGAAATTCCCTATACATGACAGTAGAGGTATATTAATTTATATTAAACAAGACCTGAAGGCTGTTGAGGTAAACATAGATTACGAGTTTAAAGAATATGTGCTAGTGAAGATAAATCTTAGAAATAAAGACAAACTGTTAGTTGGGTGTATCTATAAAAGTCCGTCATCCTCAGAGGAGAATCACAATAAACTAAATGAGCTATTACTTAATATTAGTAAACATAATGAATTTACTCATATCCTATTGACAGGTGACTATAACTTCCCTGATATAGATTGGGACTCATGGACTGCAAGAGAGAAGACTAGTCTGAACTTTCTAGAATGTATTAGGGACTGCTATTTTCAACAAGCAGTGGACCATCCAACAAGGTACCGTATAAATCAAGACTCATCGTTGCTAGATCTTATAATCGTGAACGATAGTAATTATATACAGGATATTGAATACCTAGATCCGGTTGGTCGCAGTGATCATTGTGTATTATCATTTAATTTCCAATGCTACCTTAGCTATGAAAACACAAAGAGTGAAAAGTTCAACTATTTCAAAGGAGACTATGTTAAACTTAGCCAGGAACTGGACATAGACTGGAATGAAACATTACAGGGTAAAGACACAACAGAAATGGAAGATATATTTATGAACAAACTAATATTAGCCATGAAACATCACATCCCGACTAAGCGTGCCGGTATTAGAAAAGGTAACACCCCATTGAGCCCGGAGGCTATAGACGCTCAATTAGAAAGAAACATAGAAGCTGGGAAAAATACCGATTGAAAAAAGATAGCGAAAGTTACAATGAGTATACTAAAGCCCGAAATAAGGCAAAATCGATTATTACAAAGGAACGGAAGAACCGTGAAAAGCAGATAGCTGAATCGGCAAAAACTAACAGCAAAAACTTTTGGTCATACGTCAATAGTAAGAGAAAAACAAAACCTGGAATCTCCGAACTACACACGGTACGTGATGGGAAGAAAGTTATTGCTTCAGACGATGAGCAAAAAGCGAAGATATTAGCTGAATTTTTCAGTAGTGTTTTCAGTATAGAAAAGGATGATGATGAAACTTTACTTGAAAATATAAAATATAATGAACATTCAAATGACGATGATTTCACAACTTCTGAAGTAAATAAGCTATTAAAAGAACTAAACACTACTAAATCACCTGGTCCAGATCAAATACACACTAAGTTACTGTACGAATTAGCAGATACTATCGACAGGCCACTCTGTATCATATTCAACAGTTCATTTAATTCATGTACGGTACCCGAAGGATGGAAAATTGGTCAAATAACAGCACTCTTTAAGAAAGGAAGTAAGAACTCTGCATCCAACTATAGACCTGTTAGTCTTACCAGCATAATATGTAAGTTAATGGAAAAGTTAATCAGAAAAAGAATTATCCAACACATGGATAAATTCGACTTATTTAGTGTAAAACAATTTGGTTTTATGGGTGGCAGATCTACCACACTACAACTCTTGAAGGTACTAGACCATTGGACTTCCATACTCGACAATGGTGGAACCATCGATGCCGTTTACACTGACTTCATGAAAGCCTTTGATAAGGTACCTCATATAAAACTAATCAACAAAATACGTTCATATGGCATAAGCGACCAGACATGTACATGGGTTAAGAAATTCTTGAGTAACCGAAAACAAAGAGTACAACTAAATGGATCCTTTTCAAAATGGCACAGTGTGACAAGTGGGATACCGCAAGGCTCTGTACTGGGACCAATATTATTCGTTTTATTTATTAACGATCTACCTCTAACCGTGGAATCGGATGTATACATGTTTGCAGATGATACGAAGTTATATAGGGAAATTACCAATCTAAGTGACAGTGAAACAGTCCAAAATGATATCAATAATCTTTTTAGATGGAGTGAAAAATGGCTATAGCGTTTTCATCCGGACAAGTGTAAAGTCCTGTCTATCTCTGGTAAACGACAGCAACTAAGAACCACGAACTACACGATGCCAACTTACACAGGCTCGTGTGTAAATTTAGAATCTGTTGAAGCCGAAAAAGACATTGGAGTTACGATCGACTCAAAGCTTAATTTCGAAAAGCACATACAGACGCAAGTGAATAAAGCAAATCAAATAGTTGGGATAATCAGGAGGTCATTTAAATACTTGAATTTTAAAACATTCTGTCTATTATTCAAATCGCTTGTCAGACCGTACCTGGAATATGCGAGTAGTGTTTGGAATCCATACAAAATTAAAGCCATAAAATCAATTGAGAATGTTCAACGGAGAGCCACTAAAATGTTACCAGATATGAAGGAC
The DNA here is from genome assembly GCA_963678685.1 of Patella ulyssiponensis. Classification (NCBI taxonomy): domain Eukaryota; kingdom Metazoa; phylum Mollusca; class Gastropoda; family Patellidae; genus Patella; species Patella ulyssiponensis. The sequence continues at coordinate 57,948,468 of OY783229.1, forward strand.
TTGACATATGAAGAGCGTCTAAGAAAACTAAAGCTTCCATCACTGAGATTTAGACGACTGAGAGGCGATATGATCGAGACATATAAAATTGTAACTGGTAAATATGACAAACGTGTAACAGAAGATTTATTACCGATCAACAAAAGTACTTTTCACCAAACTCGTGGTCATTCACTGAAACTAGCTAAAAATAGATTTAGACTGGAAATGCGTAGACATTATTTCACGAACAGAGTTGTAGAAGACTGGAACAGCTTACCAGAATCAGTCATCACAGCCAAAAACGTAAAAATTTTCGGGAATAGATTAGATCAACTATGGCAAAACCACCCCATGATGTATAATTACTTAAGTACATACAGTGAAAGAAAAGCAACCGGGAGAAAACAATTCACTCAAATAACTCAAATAAAAGACGAAATAGAGCCAAATACAGAGGAGCAAGCTGACTCCTGCGTTTGGAACAGACATAGGTAGACATAGGTTGGTAAAAACTAAAAAGCCAAACACGTGGGTTTGTTTTGATATTATTTTCGCAACACGTGGGTCAATAAATTTGGCTACTAGTGAAAGATTGATGAAATGGATTTTTGAAATCATGTATCATTATTGCAACATGATATCACAATTACCTCCTCTTCACTTTCTGAGCTCTCTGGCTCTATTTCTATGTTATCGTTCTCAGTAATTGTTCCAATAAAATCAAGCTCGTTTTTCGATGCCATCTTGAATTTCAACCGGAAGTGAATTGAATTAGTTTGGTATTTTACTTTTTCATTTTACTTTTATAACGCACATAGAGGTTCACGACTAAATAAACTTGGCTCTATTATCAGGATATTAGTTTTTAAATATATATTCACAGAAAGTGCTATTCTTGCTCACTGTTTCTACAAAAACGGGAACTGACAGATCGTCAAAACTATGTCACGTGACTATACAATGTTGGTAAACATATATGGCGGGAAGAGCATGCTTATTTTTGTTAGCGTAATAATAAGTCGAAAGTTTTGCCACATATACACTTAGTATGGGAATAACAGGGTTGTCAAAGTTGCTTGGTGATTATGCACCTTCTTGCATGAAGGAAAATGAAATTAAAAACTACTTTGGTAAGATTTTTGACTGTAGCTAAGTTACTAGAACCATAGAGATTAGAACTGTACTAAATATACGATCGGGTACCAGTCAAGTCGTCCACAAGCAAAGTCGTCCACAGTGAAGTCGTCCACAACCGTTGGTGGAGTCGTCCACACCCGTTGGTGGAGTCGTCCACAACTATTGGTGATGTCGTCCACAACTATTGGTTATGTCGTCCACAACTAAGAATAAGACTCGTACACAACTAAGAATAAGAATCGTACACAATTTAATCGTATCCACAACTATTGAATAACACTCGAACACAATTTAATCGTATGGAAGAAATAGCTAGTACTCGTTGACTATTTTGTTATTTGATTTCAGATCGAATCACCGATGTATAGTTTGTATGATCGTATGATTATTGTTGATTGTTTGATTAGTACTCGTTGACCATTTTGTTATTTGATTTAAGATCGAATCACCGATATTTTTGTACTAAAGTTAATCGTATTGTTTGTATGATCGTATGGTTATTGTTGATTGTTTGATTAGTATTGACGATGTTTTTGTAATAAAGTTAGCGTAAATTAGTCGAATGTGAGAAAGAAATTCGAGGGGGGCGTGACCGGCTGTCCTCTGCGCGTGATTAGAATCACAGGAATCACAATATATAATAAAAAAGAACAGGAATGCAATGCCTGTTGAAGCCTCGATTTTACCTCCTCTCGCTTCGGCACGTTTTTGTTCCACAATTCGTAATGTCAGGCAATCTAACCCCTGCCAATTCACTCAGATATAATTTTTATTCAATCTAGCCGTTTTGATTTGCACAAATACTCCCCACAAAACGATATCATAGCCATTTGATTCCAATATTTACATTATTTTCCTTCGTAGACGTTTGTCCTCAACTCCATGCGCTGTCTAGTTCGGTATGGTGTATGCATATATAATAGATAGAAGGTCAGATTCCTGTGTTAGAATAGTGTTTGATATTCAATTTTCTACCGATATTTTAGAATCCGAATTCTACACATTTCTTTAACGGTAGTGTCATATTTATTTCTATTTATGTAAATTCTTTTTTATTTGGAAACCATTAAAACACACACTTATAGTTAAATTATAGAAAATCGCACGGGAAGCCCGAATCCTCGTTTGAAGGGTGTACGTGATCAAACAACAATTTTTTTGATTGGTCAGAGGCGTCTAACCGCGGGAAAATTTACAGTATTACCTTTTATTAGTGTGCTACCTAGTTTGCCCTAATATACAATACAAATAAGGAATATTTTCACGTTAACAAAAATATTTACTTTCCATTATATACAATAATAAATGGAATATTTTCACAGTATATATTTACTTGACGCATCATGTTTCCAGCACCCAGAATCAAATTTAGCGATATTTTTCGCGTGGGCCAAAATCAAAATAAAGTTTTGTTCGACTATGATATAGCCTTCAATATTTTTAAAATTAACCCTCTGTCAGTAGTGTATAAAATAAAAAAATCATAAACGCAACTATTTAGGCGTACAGTTCTATGATTTAGAACTGGTTTATTGGCATAATGCCAACCGATTTGTCACGTGTCATTGGGATTCTCCAATGGAGATTCTGTCGGGGAAAACATCCACTCTTTCTTCGTGTATTCGATGTTCCATCAGGGAATTATATTCAATGATGATTTAAATTTACCTAACAACTGGTCAGTGAATCCATCAATGTATTATCCAGTTATTATTTTAATATCTACCGGTACCTGAAATCCACACGGACAGAGCGTGGAAGACGTGCAAGCGAAGCTTGTTTTGTTTATTTTACCGGATTATCAAAAGAATATCCATATCACGAAAGTAAACTATGTCACTTGGGCGACTTTATCAACGTATTGCTATATCTTCAAATTAAACTAAGTCTTGTGGACGACTCCACCAACGTATTACTATATCTTTAAATTAAACAAAGTCTTGCGGACGACTCCACCATCGAGTGTGGACGACTCCACCAACGGGTGTGGACGACTCCACCAGGTTTTTCGTGTAGACGACTTTGCTTGTGGACGACTTGACTGGCATCCATACGATCTATGCTAGAACAGTATCGTATAAAAATATTTATTAAATGCCAAACGCCACGGGCCCCAGGCCCAGCATTTATCCATGGACATTATAAGGTCCACAATAACCAGTACAAAAGAAGTTATATATGGATTCTGAAACAAACTATAAAGTTTATATTAATCCGTTTGGAAGTTGAAACTTGAACTTTGAAGAACTTAGTTATAGTTAGTTAATTATATAAGGGGGTCACGGCAAGCAATGGCCCGAGAAATCCCTCTCTGGCCATTGCAGGATTAGCTTCTGATTCTTGAACTTTTTGCGGGAGTGTGTCTATTCTTCCTGTGGTAGCACGTCATTTCGGTCCCGCGTCATTTCGGACTCAACGCAAACGTCGTTTCGGACTCAGTCTGGCGACTTTTCGGACTTACTTGGCGTCGTTTCGGACTCAGTCAAGCGACTTTTCAGACTCTGATTAATAATTAAAATACTGTAGAAAATTTGTGTAATACTAATAGTACAGCTGTTTGTTTTTTTCGTTTTATGTGAGACTGATAGTTTATTTAATTGATCAGCGATTGTTGACGTCGCGATTAACACTGCTAGTTCTCTTTTGTTTCATCGGCGAGTATTGAACTTGGCAATAAAATATTGTTGAAAATTTGTGTATATTTAGTAATACTTCATTGTTTTTCTTTTGTCAAAAATTAAACAAGCTTGATTGATCGATCACTGCCAATGTTTTTTTTTTGTGAAACGGAATAATTGCAATCAACACACGGCCGCCATTATCGATGATTGACAACTCACGGTTTTTCATCATCCACCAAAGAACCGCAAGATTTCTTTGCACATACTACAATAACATCGGGATTATCGGTTAATCAGCTTTAATTATCCCGCTTTGATCGTTGATATTTCTAATATTTTACTCAGAAATACTTTGCTTTGTAGGTACGCACTAATTTATCGATTGGTATTGCCAAGCGGGAGGAATTGCATGTCAACGTGCAGCTCACCGGGTTATCGTTAACAATTTCTAGGGACTTGTAAAAAGAGTGAATGTCGTGTAAATTTTTGTTTTTGTGTAGGTCATTTTCAAATAAATTCATCAGCATATATTATTGGATTTAAACAAATACATTAAATTTACGGGAAACGACGATTATCAAAGAACCGTAAGTGCAACTAGTCTAATGTTTTATCGTTTGGTGGAGCCTTTTACTAACCACGTGTTTCATGTTAATAAATATTTTCTTTTGTGTTTTAAATTGGCCTATTCCTAATAAATTCATCAGTACAGCAATACATGTATAAAGAAGTAAAACGTTCTTTTCGTAAACACTCAACATTGGAAATTTTGTCGTGTAGGTTCGTGATGCACGACTCCACGCCGAAGGCCTACTAGTACTTGATGGCGAGCGGTAAATTATATAATTTAACCTTTAAGTTATTTTTTGTTGGGCTATTAAGAATAGCCACGGTGTATTTTATATTGATTTGACAGTTGTGTTCAACCTTTCCTTCCAACTTATTCCCGAGTCCGAAATGTCATATACCTGAGTCCGAAATGTCATGTGCCCGAGTCCGAAACGTCGAGGCCATATTTTTTGGAGTCCGAAATGTCATAAGTCCGAAATGACGCGGGACCGAAATGACATGTAATCCTTCCTGTTCAATCAAAGCTATCACTTGAGTATAGCCACATGACAGTCCTTCGTTTAATCTGGGTCTTCCCTAAAACTTTGGACAGTGATTTAGTGATTTAAGGTATTAAAAAAAGTATGTTCGTTTCCAAACAGTATTGTTTACATTTTAATCAATTTGATAGCCTCATTTGTCACGTATTTAGTATTACTGCAATATTCTGCTATGCACTGGTTAATTGGGCATGATAAAATCGTGAGCCATGACGTAACGTTATGTAAACATATTTGGTCCAATTTGGCGCTTTGTTTTAAAGGTAAAGCCTTTGTAACGCTGTCAGCTACTGGTTGTTAATGGGTCCTGGGACTACTGACCAATCATAATTTAGAACAAGAATGTTCGCTCTTTACAGCAGTGAGCAGAAGGATAAGCTCTAATCAAACAAAACACTGCGCAGAGTATGGGGTCACGGTGGCTAAAAAAAGCTGGAGGTCGGGTGTTCGATCTCTGTATTGGCTGAGAAAGTTCTTCCAGATTTTCCGGCGTGGTTTACCCCCTCGTCAATGATGCCGGACGGAGCGCCTGACAAGGACCGCCATTGTTCCGCTGCCCAGGCAAAATTTCCCTGATAGCGAATGCCCGTTTTCATTAGCCCAGTTTAAGTGCAAAACAGCAGGACATTACATGTAGATCCCATTTCAAATCAAGTTTCAAGTTGTCCACAACTAATGGTTATGTCGTCCACAACTAATAGTAATAGTAAATAGCAATCTGAACGACAGACTCACCCTACCTGCAGAGAAGTGACTCTGACACAATGAATAGCCATGATATCCATATGACGTTATCTAAACGTTACAGGTCAATGAGGTCACATCAACAAACAAAATGTCAACATTACAAGACACAATAAGCCTTCCTGCAGCCTTTAGGACTGTGTAATCCACACAGCCATAACGTCTTATCGCTTCTTCCAATGATTTTTCATAGAAATAACATCTACAACTATAGATTTGACGTCGGCATATTGGCACTATTTTGTGCTTCGGTCGTGTCTATTTCAGATATACACAATCAATTCTGTTAATGTTTTTAGTATGGGGATTGACTAATAGTTGATTTATTTCAGTTCTAAACAAAAATATAAAACTTTAACGCAATTTTAAAAAAATAGCCAAATTCTGGCTGGAATTACTGAGCAAAATGGCCATTCATTGTATACGTGCGAGAAAAAAAAAGCCAGCTACCATTTAATTTTCGTACGTTAGTTACGTACGAGTAAATACATGTAGTAATACTGGACTCGTGGGTTACTGGCCTTACTTAACTTTGAACATATAAGATACAAAAATTTCTCTCTTCTATCAATGTATATTTAACCTTTTAATTTATTATTCATATATAATCTTAGACAATATATTTATAGTTTTGTAAATAATATTTTACGACTGATGAATTTATGTAAACTTAGGATTATTTTAGAAGATGTCTTGAATAAACAGTGATAGATTTATTTAGCTTTCAATAATAGCTGATCATCAAAAGGAAACTAACAATAAAATCTATACATTTACTTATGTAAGTAAAAAAATATGAATCGACATTCAGCTCATATTCTATCAGAAATAACTTAGAAGAGTCTGAAGTACAGTACTTATGGATTAACCAATCAGTTGATTGGCAATAGCCAATTTGGTTTCATTGTGTTGAGAAGTTGTGTTGACCCATGTTCAATACTTTTTTTTATCAAATGAATAATAAATAGTCAGATCTAGGTATTTTTATTATTAAAGAAAATTAAAGTTCACAATATGCTAATATTTTGGGGCTGTTTTGACCAAACTATGTCCGTTTATACCATATTAATACATTTATTATGTACTGTGTATACATGTAAGTCATTTACTGATATTTCATTTTAGGTAGAAAGGTAGCCATTGATGCATCTATGAGTATATATCAGTTTTTGATCGCTGTTAGACAGGATGGATCACAATTAATGAGTGAAGATGGAGAAACAACAAGGTTAGCTTTACTGTTGTAATTTGTACAGTACAAGTTATAAGATAAGGTTAAGAAAGAGGTCTATGATATTGCCTTACATTTACACATGCATTGTACAATATTTCTGACTATTCAGTTCAGTAATATTAAATAAGGTTCAATGATTTTCAAACTAAAGTAGAATCTTCATGTGGTTGGATCTCTTGTGCCAGAAATTTCATTTCCATAACTAGAATTTAAAGATATTTAGATGTTAATGTTGTGCTAATAATCTTTCAATCATTTAATTAACCTAAATTTTTAAAAGAGTCAGATATTTAGATGTTAATGGTTTGCTAATCTATCATCAATCATTTAATTAATATGACCGTGACAGTTACATTTTAAGAACGAACTCTTATGGTTTGTTTATTATTTCAGTCATATCATGGGGATGTTCTATAGAACAATCAGGATGTTGGAGAATGGTATTAAACCTGTTTATGTTTTTGATGGTAAACCCCCAGAGATGAAGTCAGGAGAGGTACGAAATTTAGGTTGCTTTCAGCTCATACTAGAAAACAAAAACATTTTTTAAATGTTATTTAGAAGATTTAAACCGAATACTTGTATGTACCACAAAAATCAAAAACAAATAAATGTAAAGAACCTCAGTTGAACACTTGAAGATTCTCTTTTAAATCTAGTGTCTAATTTTATTTTAGCTATAGTTAAATGTAGTGTAAACAATATTTATTTATTTACTACTCATGATATTGCTGTTTGTAAACTGCTTTCTACTTTTCTAGTTAATATTTAAATATTGTATGTTATAGTTATCAAAGCGTAAAGAAAGAAGAGAGGACGCCCAGAAAGAACTCGATAAAGCGACAGAAGCTGGTAAATTAACTACACTTAAACATTAACATCTTTGTAATTTTTATAAGAATATTGTACAATGAGACACAAAGAAAATCAACAATCCATATTAATGGATGATTGTAAATTTTGTTTGAGAGATAAACTTTAAGCTTGCAATTCTGAATGAAACAACATCAATTCATTGATGGGAACATGTGAGAATGATGTTTTCATGATCATGTAAACACATCACAGATTTGGAGTGCTTTATGTGGATGACATCAGTCATCACATATTTTGATGCAATGTAGATGCCATTCTACAAAAGTCTTCTGCTGCTGGATCAGGGCCACATGGATTCTTTAGTGCTGATACTTCGTCCCTGGCTATGGACTGAATTACGCTGGACCGATTCTGACTCATCACCGTTAGTCGAAAGGAAAGTTGTCTAGAAATGTACATCCTACGATCACATTTCAGCTGCATTATGTTGTGCCAACACTTTCAGCAAGTTCGTTGCCTCTTAGTATACATTAATTATATTGTCATACATTGTATATAATATACTCTACAAATTTTTGTAAAATTTATTTGAAAAAAAGCCAGGAAGGAATAATTTCTTTGCACTTTTCAATTCTAGGTGATAGCGAAAATATTGAGAAATTTAACAGACGTCTGGTAAAAGTCACTAAGCAGCACAATGATGATTGTAAAGAATTATTAAAATATATGGGTGTACCGTATGTAGAGGTAGGACATTTATCATTTTCATTCCTTTTATTGTTGTATGTTACAAATAAAGAACATCAACAATTCTTTGTAGAAGCCATAATATATTGTTATTAATGTATGATTACATCCATCCAGTGATGAGTTGTACTGCTTGATGTGATTGATTTTTTCCAACACAAAAAATAAATTCATGTGACTAGTCAAGAGGCTGATCAGCTTATGTTTCTACTTCATTAATTAAAACCATAGGAATAAAAATATATGTGTCAGCTTTTTGTTGTTCTAATGTTGAAAAAATTGTCAGCTTATTGCACTACCATTTATCAATAATCAGACAATGTAGCTCATGTTTGAATGAAGATGAACACAATGACTAATATAATTGTTGCTGGACAAATTATAAGTTAATAAGAGAAGTTTCTTTGAATAAACAAGCTGATCTATTATGAAATGATAAGCACTACAAGGCACAACATTTATTTCATGTTGTTTACAGGCAATTAGGAATATATGATTATCCAAAAATAAACACACTTATTTATATGTCTTATAAGGAATAGGATTATCCAGTTTCTTTCATGATTACTAGGTCATGAGTTTCTGAGAATCAGAATATTTTGTATGACCTTATTATTGATTTGTATTAAATAGGCACCATGTGAAGCTGAAGCTCAATGTGCTTCTCTAGTAAAAGCAGGGAAAGTATATGCCGTTGGTACAGAAGATATGGATGCTTTAACATTTGGTTCTAATGTTTTATTACGTCATCTTACATTCAGTGAAGCAAGGTTTGTAAAATGCTATTCTCAGCTTTTTCCATGATTTATATTGCTTGTACCTTTAAGATTATTAACTATAATTTTTGCAGTTGGTAACAACCACAGTTATTGTTTTAGAATTTCATGTGGCTGACATAATGTGTGTTTAAAAAACAAATACAAACTCCTCAAATCTGCCCATTGCAGATCTTCTTTTGACCCCAAATCAAGTTATATTAATTAGATATTTATTAACATGACAAGACCATAATTAACTCTGTAGATCATCGGATGCTCCCGATTTTCAATGGATTTAAACAAGATTGTGTTTAATAATTTAATTAAAAAATGGATATTAAAGAATAAAAGATTTGATTGAATTTTCAATATTGATTTTTATACACCAACATTTTCATGTGGTCATATTATGCCGTACGGACGTACATCCTTCCTTTCAAAATGTATGCTCAAACATTTATGGTATCCTCTTCTGGATGAAAGTCTGACAATTTGACTAATACCTCTTGTCGACTACACCATAAGATATGGTAATTTAATTTTTGTTCAATACTAATAGCCAGTACTACCATACAAGTACAATATCAAAATTGAAACTAGGATAAAAATATAGAGTTTGTCCGGCTAATCAAAATAAAATACAAGTCGTAAACATAAACTGTAGCAAACCTTTATTCACATGCTTTGAATTGTTAAAGCTGTTTATCCCACATCTCTCATACTTTTTCAGAAAAATGCCAATTAAAGAATTTCACATGAATCGTGTTTTACATGGACTTGGATTATCGCAAGATGAAGTGAGTATTAGTATTATTATGCCTATTTCTATTTTTGATCCTAGGGGAAACCACCTTTGAAATATGATAATTCTTGTTTGTGGATAATAATGATAGCCATAAAAAATGTGTTTATCTCCTAAAAAAACAAAAGATATCTTACAAGTAGAATAACTTGTGCTGTTCTGTCTATTCATGGATGTAGTAGACAGAAGTGGTATGACAATCAATGTGTGTACATTCATGTAAATATCATCTTACTTCAAAAATGGTTACATTATCCCAGAAAATTCTCCCCAAATTATTAAATTATTACCAATTCTGGCAATTCTCAGAACCGCTCTTTGATCTGCTACAATATGAACTAGTATTGAGGTTAAAGAAAATACATTAAGGTAATTTTTTTTTTTTTTCAGTTTATTGACTTGTGTATATTATTGGGGTGTGATTATTGTGATTCTATAAGAGGAATAGGACCAAAACGAGCAATAGAATTAATTAAACAACACAGAACAATAGATGAAATAATTAAACATTTAGATAAAAAAGTAAGTTATATGTATGTTATTGTAGTTTTTGATATTTAACTATACATTTGCATAATAGAATATAGAATTGATGAGTTAGAATGTCCAGAAGAGAAAATTAAAGGAGTTAAACCATTTTAATTCAGATAGAATAAAAGCATTGAATTGGATTGATCCACTAAGTTATATGGTTAGACAGGGCTCATGCTGTCACTCACCAAAGTTGTAATTTGTAATGGAAGATTTCAAAAGTAATGAGTAATGGAAATGGAATTAATTACATTCCAAAAATCATGTAATGGTCAAATACATTTCAATTACTTTTCAATTACATTTTATGGCACACATAAATATTTCCATTTGACAAACATCAACTTTTATAGCACCAAAGAAGAAAATTAAGTGTATATGAAACAAATCAAATTTATTTTAATTGTTGACTACAGAGTTCATGTATATCATCTGATCTGCTCAAAAAGTTTCGTTAGGAATTAAGGATATCCCCAAATCACTGAATGCACGTAACCTGCTATGTTTAGTTTGCAATACATTTGTTTCCTGGTCAAAACATTGGCAGAAATGGCTAATTATCGAAAAATACCAGTATCAGTTCTGTGATTGATGATCGGTTTCTTTAATTCTGCGTGCACACAAACTTTTGATTAAGTTGATCACTATTTGTCGCCACATCCAAATGACTGAGGCCAGATTTTTTTGATCAGCCATATATGCTCAACCAGTCGAAAGAAGTAGGAACAAAGGCTTGTACTTTAATACAAAGGGGTTGTCATAGATTTCACAGGGCACCAAAAATAAAAGTGGGTTTAAGAATGTGAATCAAATAATGAGATTTCTGTTTGATATCATGATAAATCTTTTATCTTTTTGTACAAACAGAAGTATGCAGTGCCAGAAGATTGGATGTTCAAGGTAAGCCATTTTGTATTCATGAATAGAGTTACATCATTTGAACAAAGACTTAATATTGGACAAACATGATAGATCTAATTTATTCATCTAATTGTTTAAATGCCACATTCATTAATATATTATCTTTTTTATACACCCACATTGAAATGTGGTCGTATATTGTCGTCGCCCCCGTCCGTCCGTCCGGCGTCCACAATTGCATGTGGACGCTCTAGAGGCTAAAGTTAATATCCGATTGACTTTAAATTTATACACAGTGTTTAAGGTCATGAGACGAAGAAGCCTATTGTTTTTCAGCGATTTCCGATAATAACTACCAGAGTTATGGCCCTTGATGACTTCAAAAAATCTTGTGGACGCTCTAGAGACCAAAGTTAATATCCGATTGGCTTTAGATTTATACACAGTGTTTAAGGTCATAAGACGAAGAAGCCTATTGATTTTCAGCGATTTCCGATAATTAGTGCCAGAGTTATGGCCCTTGATCACTTCAAAAAATCTTGTGGACACTCTAAAAGCCAAAGTTAATATCCGATTGACTTTAAATTTATACACAATGTTTAAGGTCATAAGGCAAAGAAGCCTATTGATTTTCAGCGATTTCCAATAATTATTGCCAGAGTTATGGCCCTTGATCACTTCAAAAAATCTTGTGAACGCCCTAAGAGCCAAAGTTAATATCCGATTGACTTTAAATTTGTACACAGTGTTTAAAGCTGAACTCCGGTTACAAAAATACCGAAATGATTAAATAAAAAAAAAGTTAACGCCCTCAAGCCGCCATACTTGATTCCAATTTGTGAAATAAATATGGCGGACATTGAGGCTTATGACCTGGAAAGGTTAGCCGATCTCACTTCCAGTTTGTCTCTTGTCAGCCAGCTATACACATCCGGCGTTATTCACTCGCACGCAGCACGCTTCACTGATTGTTCTATTTTTCTCAACACAGTATACCAAATTATTGAAGATTGCAAAATGTCTGATCAGGTGAGACTGTAAATAATTATATGAACAGCGTCTACTACAATATAGCCTTAGCTTTACTGTAAAACAAAAGATGCAAAAAGATGGCTTATCCCAACCTAAAATTTTCAAACAAAACAAATCACCTGTACAAACTATAGTCTACTCCATGTTGAATATTGTTCCCGAAAACGAGCAAGAGACATAAGTACAGTTTCAGGGGCGGCTCTCACCGGGTTATGTTTGACAGTTATGTTTTGTTTCTATTTTACCAAGGCTGAAGAAATTGATATTGTAGTAGACGCAGATCATATAATTATTTACAGTCTTACCTGATCAGACATTTTGCAATCTTCAATAATTTGGTATACTGTGTTGGGAAAAATAGAACAATCAGTGAAGCGTGCGAGACAATAACGCCGGATGTGTATAGCTGGCTGACAAGAGACAAACTGGAAGTGAGATCGGCTAACCTTTTCAGGTCATAAGCCTCAATGTCCGCCATACTTATTTCACAAACTGGAAACAAATATGGCGGTTTGAGGGCGTTAACTTTTTTTTATTTCATCATTTCGGTATTTTTGTAACCGGAGTTCAGCTTTAAGGTCAAAAGACGAAGAAGCTTATTGATTTTCAGCAATTTCTGATAATTAGTGCCAGAGTTATGGCCCTTGATCACTTCAAAAAATCTTGTGGACGCTCTAAAAGCCAAAGTTAATATCCGATTGACTTTAAATTTATACACAGTGTTTAAGGTCATAAGACAAAGAAGCCTATTGATTTTCAGTGATTTCCGATAATTAGTGCCAAAGTTATCTCCCTTGATGACTTCAAAACATCATCTTGTGGACGCTCTATAAGCCAAAGTTAATATCTGATTGACTTTGAATTTATACACAGTGTTTAAGGTCATAATACAAAGAAGCCTATTAATTTGCATCAATTTCCGATAATTAGTGCCAGAGTTATGGCCCTTGATCACATCAAAAAATCCTGTGGATGCTCTAGGGGCCAAAGTTAATATCCGATTGACTTTAAATTTACACACACTGTTTAAGGTCCTGAGGCGAAGAAGGCTATTGATTTTCATCGATTTCAAATAAGTACTTCCAGGGTTATCTCCCTTGATCACTTCAAAAAACCTTGTGGCGCTGTAGATGCCAAACTTATCATCCGATTGACTTCAGATTGATACACCGAGTTAAAGGTGTTGAAACGAACAAGTATTTTGATTTTCAAAGAATTTTGATAACTGAACAGCTAAATCCATGATGTTAAATGTTTCCTATACTAATTGTTAGCTTGGGGCAAAACTTTATAAAAAAGCAAACAAATTCTAATGATTTTCAGATAATTACATAATGAGTTGTTACTCAGATTTTAGTGTATTACAAATGTTACATTACCAAAAAAAAGTAAAAATATGCGACAACCCTTGTTGACTGCCCGGACGATTTAGCTGCTGTGGGCGTATGTTTCGTTGCCTGGCAACCTACCTTTACATTACAGGAAGCTAGGAGATTATTTCAAGAACCAGAAGTAACTGATCCAGCAGATCTTGATGTAAGTAACTGAAATTAAAAGTAGCATTAATCTGATTTAATTGGCACACGGATGCAAATGACATTAGCTTAGTTGTTTGGGATGAATAACCAATTCTGCTAAATTTCTTCAAAATTCATATTAATGAAGCTTGAATACTAGTAGAGAGCTCTTGGAAAAATGTTTGCTGTTGGTCAGTGTACTTTATTACATTTGTTTTATTTAGAAAAAGCAATGTAATTGTGTTTAATTTTTAGATGGTATATATGGCAGTGTTGCTCAGTGTTCACGATTATTTTTTTTGTTGTCTGGCAGCTGATGTTATTGATACTGAATATTAATTGTCTTTATTTTATTGTTTCATTGAAAGTTAAAATGGTCAGATCCTGATGAAGATGGTTTGATAGAGTATATGTGTACCCAGAAAAATTTTAGCGAAGAACGTATTCGTAATGGAATTAAGAAGATCAGTAAAGCTCGCAGTGGTACAACACAAGGTCGTCTTGATAATTTTTTCACAGTCCAGTCAACTACATCATCTACTAAAAAAAGAAAGGTATGTCCATTATGTACAAAATAGTGATTGAATTTATTTGTCCTGACGGTCTAAAACAGGGTTCAATTTAGTCTAAAGCCAATGAGTAGCAAATTTTTGTGACAGATTCACAATTTGGCTAATCAATTCAAAATTTGAATAGCATTTGCTCAGATTTGAGGAGCAGTAAAACATAGCCTTACATCACAAAAATTTGCAATCCTGATATTTCGGGGTATAAGTGGATACTTTTTTCCGCCGAAGTCCGGTCTTTCGTTGTATACTCCGCTTCGACTTATGTATGGAGAAAAAAAAAAATTCAGTTACCGTCTCTCCGCGATGCCGGACATACTATAATCGTCTAAAACAACATTACATGTTCTTTAAGTTTCACCATTCCAATCGAAATATTTGTAGACGTAGCTTTGCTTGTCTATGTCTTTATTTAAAAACGTCCCCCTCACCGCCTTCAAAATATTATCAACCAGAGAATATGCCATCAGCATAAAATTTTTGTCAGACATTCGTCAAAAATGGCACGTTTCATGCGTCTCGCAAGATGTCTACTTTTAGTTTTCAGTTAAGTTAACCAATCATATTATACTGCGTTGTTTTATTCTATTTTTAGTAACATATTTTATAAACAAGTGTGATTAAAAACGGAGTCGGCATTGTGTTCTAGTTATCGGATATATTGAAATAAAAACTGGTTCAAATTAATCACAACTTGGAGTATTAAACAAGTTAGTCCTGCATTTATAAATTGATTTTTTCGTAGGCCTAAATATACTCCACATTCATCCAAAATATAATGAATCGCACTTCACAAGTTTGAAAGCAACTTTTGGCTAATGAATAAAATAATTCTATCGCTTTTACCGCGATTTGAGTCGCTTTTTGCGATGCGATACCGCTTAAATTGAACCCTGGTCTAAAAAATCCAAATTGGTCTTAAAAAAAGCATGTTGCTAACTCAATATCATCCACAGTCTTCGACTTGACTTATTGGTAAATTTAAATCAACATTGATGTTTTTAAATGATGACCTTCTGATATCCAATATTTAAAACAAAATGTAAATTTTAAAACTGGCACATTTGGAATGAAGCGACTCGATAAAAAAGACTTAACATAACCCACATGAGAATACTAACAGTGCAAACTGAGATATCCAGACGCCAAAGACTGACATTTAGTTTGGATTCTTCGCGTATTTTGCCAAACATAACTGAAATCATAGTAAAAACAGAAATGACTGAATGTAAATCATGTACACACATTATTATATGTGTTTTGACCCATTTGTCTCTATATCTAGGTGCCAAAGAATAGCAAATTAGCTCCTTTTAAGTGACGAAAATGATATTTGCTGACTGTTTGCTTGTAATAAATTCACATCTTTATGATAATTTCATTTTCTAGGCTGAAGAAACAAAGGGAGGTAAAAATAAAAAAGCTAAAGGTGGATTCAAAGGAAAGCCAAAATAGACCCTTCACAGAAGTTGTTTTATCATGTATTTGTGATTTGTTATTTCTACCATTAATCATGGATAGCTCACAGCTTATAATTGGATTTCTGTTGTCAGTGTCACATAATATTGGCATCGAAATCTATTAGAACACAAAAGAAACTGACAATGGATAATGGTCATACACCTTGTTTTATGTGATTGGTATTTCTGTATTGTATAGAAAAACTCATTAGATTCAATACATCATCATCACCATATATATTTACCAAGATTTATACGACATAACATAAAGGTTCCCAAATTTGTGTGTTATTTCATGTTTAATTTGTGTTATTTTGGTAAAAATTAAATTGTTGGCACAAAGAAATAAAAAATCCATGACTCTATTATGTACTGTGTGTCCTGCAAGATCACATCTTTCCAAAGCATTTTAATGGCACAATGGAATTTTTATTTAGCCATTGATACTATAGACTCAATATTATTGTTTGTTTTATATTATAACCCAGTGATTAATATTGTTATCTCCACCTGCTTTATTCTGGAATAATAAATAAAGTCATCACATTATAACCAGAGTATTTTAATTCTTTATTTTCCCAATTTTTGAAAACAGTCCTCCAGATATTAAAAATTGAAAATATGAAGATGCTGCGTTTGAATTGTGTACGGTAGTTGAAAATATCACTGCGTACATGTATATACATCTTTATCTTTGAATACATGTGCCATTATTCAACATTCAGCAATGTACCCTATTCAATTTTGAAATTTGATAGTGGCGGTTTATTATGAAAGATTTATGTTACAGATGACTATCATTATACATTATGAAAAGCTTATCCAAACTGGATTAAATGATACATACTACTCAATACTCATAGGTTTCCAACATAATCTGATGGCTTAAATACGAGAGCCATAAAGAAATCAGAATCAAGGACAGGGTCATGTCACAATGACTGAACATGATAAAGATTCTCAACCCTGGCTTTTGTACCCGGGTGGGCATTGAACTTTTTATCTTTTGAAAAAAAAATAAAGAAAGACTGACACATAGAAAAATTATCTGTAATAGGAATAAATGGTTTAAATGTATTGAAGCAATTATAGATTACAAAAATATAAAAGAAATATATTTAAAAGAAAACATTTCATTGTAAAATTTGTTAACATAAAATTGAATAAAATACCACGAAAACACCTACCAAGCTTCCCATAACAATATTTAATAAATACATTATAACATTCTTTTATCCATTAAAACATAAATATAAAATTATTTAGAATTTAGCATATTTAAGAGATTGCATTTCACAGTAAAAATTTTACCCAAATATTCAGTAAAATACAAGCAAAACACCTACCAAGCTTCCCATAACAATACATATAACATCTTTTTTCCAATTGAAACACTATTTATAAATACATATAGAATGTAAGCATATATAGCTTTTAAAAGTTTAAAAAAAAATAGATAAATTTGCAGATATAACTTTACATATCAAATAGTGTATTTTGCAAATAAGAAGGTAGGAATGATGGCATGAATAAAATACAAAGGCACAATTGGTAGTAAACAGTTATCACATGGTATATGTATTAACATAATTTGATTGTCAAATTATAAACTGAGAACTGAGAGAATAGTAAAATTAACAAGCATTCTGAGACCATGTATATGCTACTGGTAAAAAGTGGTAACATATACATATACAGTGTATATTTTAAAGTAAACACATTAGAAAATAACTGTTCATAGACACTTCATATGGGTATGGATGAATTCATCTACATTCAATGCCATTTTGGTATAGGAATTTTATGCCATTTTGATAAATATGAATTTTAAGCCACAAATTACTATGGGTGATGTTCTCATTTATGTATAAGATGGTGATTTCAATTTTTACATGCCCATATTTCAGTGTGGGTGCATTATGCTGTCCCACTGTCTGTAAACAATTGGCAATAATTAATGAATGGTATATAATGATGTGCTTACAAATAATGTAACAAAGGTTGATGAATCAAACCCTGATAATTTTATTGTTTCCAATAATTGAAACTATCTGCTAAACTTGATTGTAATAATTTATAAAGTCTGAGATAAATTACTTGGGTCGTTTTTTCATCTTGAACTTGTGGATGTACGCATTCCTTTAATGTGACTATTAAATCAGTCGCAATAGATTTTGGTGGAGATTTCAGTAAACCATTGTTGTAAGCTGGATATGAACTGGAAAACACATCTTCACATAAACTCTGAAATTCAAAAGACAATAAAACATAGACAAGCAGCTAAGTTATCCACCCTAGATATAGTGTCTGGCACAGAATTCCATCAAGCATTACATCAAAATATGTGACATCATCTGTAGAAAGCGCTATTGTCCAAAGAATGAGTACTGGTATGTCAAATTGCAAGATGAGTGTAATTGAATTGACAGAGCAACAAGATTACCATACTACAATATACCCTGATAGGCAACCCCAGTTTTTGAATAATTCCCCTAAACTTTTGGAATTGCATTTACAAAGTTTAAATGTTCAAGAAAATGGGGAGATAACCAACATTATATTTGTGTTTAAAAATCTTAGAATGACCTTAATTATTAAATTCAAAATATTTGTATCACAGAATTCAAAAGTTATTATTCATTGAAAATTACTGTCATGCCTTGCACTCATTGTATAGTTCATCCGTTGAACAAGATTGTGAATAATTATTTCATAATTTGTGATTTTTGTATGGCAGCATGTTTGAATAAATCAAGTTTACTTCAGCTGAATGTTGCCTCTGCTTACCTGTAAATTATTATTGAGCCTTTCTTTCTTACATTTTCCGTCATCACCACACACACCATGACAGTCCCAAAAATTGCAATCTGAATGTTTTCTACATGATTCTGTGGTTATTAATTCTCTGGCTAATTGGTCGTGAAAGAATACACTATCGGTATCAATTAATTTAATAACACCGTCCATACCCACACCAAAATTCTCTCCTTTCAAATCACACATATGTAAAGTTTGATGAAATCCGCTTTCCATAATTGACATTGCATCTAAAAGTTTGAGTGCTGTTTCAGCCCTGTCTTTCCATAATATTTTTTTAGATTTCCAAGGTAATAAAGCTGGGTCCAGAATATCACCAGGAGGTGACGATTCCATCAAATATATGGAACCACAAGAATGATATATTTTAGGAAAAAGGGCATTATCTTGGTTGAGTTTAGTAATTAAATATTCTTGTTGTTGAGCAAGAGACCAAACTGTTATTGCCAATGCTCGGTAACTTCTTTGATCAGAGGTTTTAATATATTTGGTATAATCCTCTTCAAATATTGTTTTTATAATATCTTCGGTTTTGGTCATATTTAGTCCTAGGTTGGTCCAAATAGTATCCAATAACATTGATCTAAGTGATGAAATCGATGAAATTGAATCTCTGTTGCCTTCCAAAAACCTATTGGTAAAATCATCAATATCTGGAAAGCGTGATTTTAATATGGCTGGTATTGTTATTTCAGGCTCACAAACATCTTTACAAGTGGTAATCAAAACCGTTTTACCACTTTTATAATTGATGCAATGTTTATAATGAACTTTTTTCTCATCACCACATAACAATGGACATAGGCTCCCAACAATATAGCCTTCATTATACCACTTGCACTGTAATATTACACAGAGATTGAAACAAAAAAAATATTGTTATACTACAACAAACTTCCAAAATATGAATTCTAATGTAAAAGTAAAATCTCAAAATTAAAGTTAACAAAAATATTATGGATGTCATCACCTGGTGACTGATTTGTGTTTCAATTATGCTTCAAAAATGAAAGAATCTGAGGTATACTATGTTCTTTCTTGGTCACTGATTTTGTCATGAACACGATGTCTGCAGTGGCAAAATTACCCTTTATTTTATTTTCCTTATTTAAATCTTGAACTAAGCTAAATTGTAAGCATTGTAAGCGTTATATTTAAATAGTATTTAACCTTTGAAACTTACTGTTGTGTTTATAATATTTAAAGAATCTTTTTCCGAACATCTCATGGCGACTGCCACTTGTTGAACATATATAACAATCCATACCACTAAGATAAACACCAGCATAAAGCATATCAACAATTTATTTCTTCTTATCTTTTGTCTGCATAACAAAATCATTCCAAAAATGGAACTTGGTTGTAACTTGAACTGAAATATAAGTTAAATTTTAAATGATTATCAACCAAAGCTAATAAGTAAAGTTGAAACTTTCTGGGTTGCAAATAAAAATTGAAGTTGAAGTATCGGATGCAAATAAAAAATTGAAGTTGAAGTATCTGACTTTATAACAACTTCAATTTTCACATTTTAATGAGCTAAAGGAATACTATCTTCCTTATCATTGTCTTCGTGGCAACCATAATAATATGTGCTCTTTACCGAAAGTTAATCAATTTAGCAAGTAGCAGGCGTCGCCGATAGTACGACATCATTCAGATGTAGGCCTATTAATTATAAGTGAGCTTATTATAATTAAGAGTCACTACTACGTGTAAACCATATATAACTCTATGGTGTAAACTAAAGCTTACACCAGTATTTACATCCACGTTCACCCGTCCGTATATTGTGATATCAGTTATAATATATTTTCTTGTGTATATCCGATATAATATACTAGTCTATTCGACGACATAATGTATGTAAATACAATAAATACATTACATAGTGCAAACTGCAATAATATCTTGATAAACTCACTTGATGGATATTGACATGTAACTATACTAATAGCCTTTATAATAGTTGGACCGATATTGTGGGTGGATATATGGCATCGAAGAAGGTATCCTTGCTTTAATCTATGCTGGCCTGTGTCATAATATTACTTATCTTATACGATATGACATTATTCCGTTATAAAATAAATATACTTTGCATGGGAGATAAATCATTTTACTTCCTATTTTTGTTTTGTAGTTAGTTCCCTTGAATTGCTTATCGACCACTTTACCCATTCAATGAATAATCTATACGGTCACGTTATTGCACTTTAGTCATATATATATTGTTTGTTTTGTTTTTGATTGAGAGGCTATCTATTCATTAACATAGTATTTTAAAGCCCCAATAACACTCTTGTTGTAATTGAATAATATGTCCCAATCTTTATTCTGGTCAACAAATTGTATTATTTTACAATTTAATATTTAAATAAATTGATGATACAAATTTCATCATAACACACCTAATTTAGAAAATTGGAAAAATTCAACTACATGATTTGAAAAGGTTAACGTAAACCTTTTCAAATGTGACTTGGATTTTAAAATATTTTCGAACCCTCTGGACAAGTAATGGATAATGGATGGATAATTTACACAACAGGTAGGACACATAAACATCTGGTACTTAGAATAAGACTATTATTTATTTTCTAGAGCTGCCAAGCCAGCAAGAGTGTTATTGTCCCTTTAAAAATATATATCATTGAAAGCTCCATGGTTGGGATGGCCTAGTGGTCTAGAGTGCCGCGCTTCGACCTCTAGCTGTGGTTTCGATCCCTGGTATGAGCATATGTGGCATGGAGATAGGGGCGCCTTCTCAACCTCGTGGGTTTCCTCCGAGCACTCCGGTTTCCTCCCACTGCTAAAGACCCCTACGCGCAAGCGAATTATTGAAATAAAATTAAACCATATGTTAGTCCCGAAATGACCTAGTTTGTGTCGAGTGGACGTTAAACCCCACCTCTCTCTCTCTCTATCAAATAAGTTGCGCTTGGCTGCAATTAAATATCCAATAACATCCGAAATATCCAATTTCCTAGTAAAGTCAACTTTAGATGCATAACAATGCAAAAGTGTTAGGCCTATGTCCAGCGTCATAGCATATCACACAGGGTTGGTGTGGTTATGAACGATCAACTATATTATGTCAAATGTTATATTTTTGTATGCATGCGTACACGAATGAATTAGATGAAGTTCATTTCAAACACTGATATAAATTCCAAATGTCTTTTCTTCTCTGGGAATAGTTATGTCAGGTACAGTGAAGGCTGTGGAATCCAAGTTCCCTTTATCTTTATGTACCTGACAATGACAGCTATCTTTAGTCGTTCGGAAGGGACGGAAAAACAAGGTCCCTCGTACAAATTGTCGTGCACATAAAAGATCCCATGACTGATGGAATTAGATATAAGAGTAGGCCGTATAGTGCCGCTGTACTGGCAAAATGTCCCTCATTAGCCCAGTTCGGTGTGGAACAGTAGAATGTTAAACCCATAGTTCCACGTTGTTGGTAAATGCCGGTCGGGTCCGAGGGCTATGGTAAATGACCGTAACTTGATCTGACCCATCGGTCATTCTGCACGCCGGAAAAATTGCCTTTTTTTCAAAACCCAATTTTCAAACATGGCTACGATCGACATCCAGTATGTAACTATAAAATTGTACGGCCAGTGCAATATAATGTGCGCGTATAGACGCCACATAATCTCATGATTGATGTTATGGAGTTGTATACATAGTCGTCAATATACTTGGTGTCGTAACGCAAGGTACAATTTTATGGATACACAATTACTGAGTTTGATACTAAGCGACGTTTCGACGAGGATATTCTCGTCTTTATCAATCAATTAATATGTTCAATTACTAAATGCCAATCAAAGAAGACTGGGTGTCGTGTTGATGATTAATGATGAGTGTCTGGTAGTAGAACAATAAAAGTTAATTGATATTTGGTAATCTTATGAAAGGCGTGAAGCGGTCCATTCTTAGTCAATAACGTATTGTCCACGTGTCTGAAGAATTATCTATAAACAAAGCCGTTTACCGCTATTAGTCACGCACGATGTAAACGAGATTATCATGATCTTCGAAAAAAGTTCAATTAATATGAAGTCTTACACTTAGAATCCAACCAACTGTCATATTAAATAAAAACAGCATAGAAATTACGTAAATATTCAACAACGCACGTGTTGGGAGAAAAATGCATTATATTTTTTTTTTTATATATAACGGTATTAAGGCCATGTGCGAATTGCGGAAATAAAATGTAGAGATAAGTTAATTTTCTTACCGAAAAATTAAACATTATTTATTCCAGTGCTTTTGTGAAGCACTATTGATAATTCCACATGTTACAAAATGTTGTGTATATATGTTAACATACACGATGATATTCTAGGGGGCGCTAGTGTCGCTAGCTGTGAAGTTTGTTAGCCGTTAGTTATTCATTATTAAGATTTATTTCATCTAATAAGTAGGGCTTAGTGATAGATCTCCAGCATGAAACAAGCCAAACAACTATATATATAACAACGTGGCTAATAATTTGGTAAAACTAACTGATATGATTGTAACTAACCAGACACACCGATAATGTCATTTTTATTATACGCCCATATAAAGTTAATATCCGATTGACTTTAAATTTATACACAGTGTTTAAGGTCATGAGATGAAGAAGCCTGTTGATTTTCAGCAATTTCTGCCAGATTAATGGCCCTTGATCACTTCAAAAATCTTTTTGACCCTCTAGAGGCTAAAGTTAATATCTGAATGACTTAAATAATATGGAGAATACTGTTTATTTCAGTACATAAAAAAAATAAATATTCATGCAGCAAACAAGGTTTACAGTCAGAGAATTTTCATTTATTATTATTAATGACATCACAGAGTTCACATAAACCAGTCAGCAGATACAATATTTCAGTCATATTCAGAACCGATAGCAATGGCAATTTCATCACCTTCTATTAATGTTTGATGATACCACATATTAGCATCCAGAACCACTGAAAGATAGAAAACATTGTAAGAAAATGTTTAACCTTTAATAAATTTTATAGGGAGATAGTTTCTGGCACTCATACTTATTTTTGTTTTAAAAACATGATAGATTCATGGATATTTTGTGGGTATTTACTATTCAATTTATAACATTCTGTCTTCAGAAATAGTTAATAAATAATGTTTATTCAATGGAATCTGATATTAAAAACAAAATTAACAAAGAAACATATATTTATTTGCAATGTATACAATTTCTGATGAGAAGGACTAAGTAGTCTATGTGACTAATATTGGGTAGGTTTTAAGATAATAAATACATATTTTTTCTTTTATTGAAAAAAGTGAAGAAAATTTTATTTTTTGTTTAAAATATCCTCATTGCAATTAAACAGAATATCCTAATTGCATTAAAAGGCAATCCTCTACATTTTGGATATAATCATTAATGCTTCCAAATCTCATTTTCCTTTGACACAATTTAAAGCTATCCCTCAACTAACTTCATTATTACAGAACCTATCTGAGCATGAAATTATGATATTAATGACTTGTCTTCTTCTGAAACTTTATTACATGACTTCACTTTCATAACAAGTTTTATTAATATTCTTACATTCCCTGGTAATGACCGTTAGAGACAATCTAACTCACCAAAATCTATACTTCGGAAAATCAATATTTCATTGTCAGAGCAGTTTGATGAGCATTTATTTTTGTCTGAATTAAAATTAGGGAGCCAAAAAAAAAAAATCAATACAATACAAAATTTTGTCAACGTTTTCACTTTCACTGTACTTTTTTACTTTATTTTCAGACAGACTCTTGATGGTTTTCAATTTTATTTGCGAGTTGTTTTCAGTCTCAATTATATAATGTGGATTTTCTTTTAAAAATATCATTCAAAGAACAGCATAACTAACAGAAATTGTTGTAACTGTACTCAAAGTCTGTTTTGATATTTTACAACAAGAATCAGGCATTTTAATTTAAGAATTTCATTTAAAAAATCCATGAACACAGGTATAAGTTTATGCAAATTATTTATTAAGTACTTATTTATATATGCTTTATTGTATTACAGTATATTGCATAGATAATACGATTCTTTTGAATAACGCACAATCATAACTAAAATCTTTTTTCTAAAAATAGACAATGTTGTTTTTGTAAGCCCACATTAGAGAATATAAAGAAATCCCTTGAATTTTAAAGGGGGGTTGGGATGGCCTAGTGGTCTAGAGTGCCGCGCTTCGACCTCTAGCTGGCCGGTCACCTCTGGCTTGCGGCTGTGGTTTCGAGCCCTGGTGTGAGCGTATGTGGCATGGAGATAGGGGCGCCTTCTCAACCTCGTGGGTTTCCTCCGGGCACTCCGGTTTCCTCCCACTGCTAAAGACCCCTACGCGCAAGCGAATTATTGAAATAAAATTAAACCATATGTTAGTCCCGAAATGACCTAGTTTGTGTTGAGTGGACGTTAAACCCCATTTCTCTCTCTCTCTCTTGAATTTTAAATGTATATGACTATGTCTAAGTGTATGTATGCATGCTGTCCATAATGGATGTTTTGATGCAATAAACATCTTATCTTATCTTTAGGGACCTATAAGTGGTTACTTAAAGGGGAAGACCAACGATTTTCAACAAGGTTTCCATAAATCTGAAATATATATTCAGAAAGAATCCCTTCTGTAAAAAAAGCAAAAAAGTTTTTGTAAACGAGAAATTAATTTTTACTAAAACCGGAAGTGACATAGTTGGTTCAATACGCTCACTGGGCTCTATAGAAAGCATACATATTTGGCATAAGTTTACTGATGTATTGTATTCACGTCCCGTCCTTGGGCCAAAACTCTTACGAAATGGACTGTTTGTTAGGATATTATAAACACGAAATTATGTTTTTTTAACGTTTAGTACACAAAGCCGTCGCGTAAATTCACTCACACTGAACAGTACGCTGCGGCCCAATTCACACTACATACATGGCTAATTATTTACATCACGTGGTTTGATTGTCAGCTTACAAGTGACATATATATCGTCTGCTTCGGTGTTTTTGTGATTGTTGACAGCGCTTATCAACATAAACAGACCAAAATTATGGGCATGTGAGACATATAATATAGTGCATTTTGGCACACAATGTCGACGTGAGCTGCTTTTCCTTTTTTCTTCTATTTCCTCTTGAGAATGAGTGGGCTCGAATGTTTATACGGCATTACTGTAGACCCATAGAAGAGATATTTTATATTCCAATACGTTGGTGCCAGACGTTGATTATAAATATATTTATTTGAATATGCATGTGTCACAAGTCCGTTAAAATAAATACAAACACCTTAAATTCGTGTTTATAATATCCTAACAAACAGCCCATTCGATAAGATTTTTGGCCCAAGGATGAGGCGTGAACACAATACAGCAGTAAACTTATACCAAATTTGTATGCTTTCTATAGAGCCCAGTGAGCGTGTTGAACCAACTATGTCACTTCCGGTTTTAATAAAAATTAATTTCTCTTTTACAAAAACTTTTTTACTTGTGTTACAGAGGGGATTATTTCTGAATATATATTTCAGATTTATGGAAACCTTGTTGAAAATCGTTGGTCTTCCCCTTTAATTGTGTCTCTGAAGGTTAGAGATTGACAGTCCCTAGCGCCCAGACCTGTCAGTACTTACTTATTTCTCCTGGTTGAACTACAACTTCCATATGAGATGTACATGTATAATAACATTCTGGTGGGGGTTCCAATATCCAACGTTTATGTCCAGTTATTTGAGCCTGCCATGAAGGATTACCAACATTATCAATCTGAAGAGGATAAATATTAATACCACATAAATGTTATTGTTCAATTTATACAGATATCCATGCAATTCTAAATATGGTAAATAAAACCATATACAGTTTTAAATAGAGCCAAATATACAGTTTTAAAGATGATGAAAAATGATAAGCTGTAACTATGACTATATAAATTTAAGCCATGTTAAATGTTTATATAAACATACATGTAAATTGGCACCATAGCCAGGACTTCCCATAAAAATCCAATCTGTTTTACTGGATTCAGCTAATACTGGCAGAAAATATGGTCGACTATAATGACGTCTTAAAATACTCCCAATGGTGAAATCACAATTTTTCCTGAAAATGATCAAGTTAGGAAATGTTATCAAATCTAGCTTATATTTTGGTAGGTACCGTAACTAACCCGAATGTCATATGCCTTCATGCCTATGATAACTATAACAGTTGACAAGTATGTGTGAACTGCACACATTTTTGTAGCTTAAAAAATTAAAACCGCTGACATTAAAACACTATTTTAGGTGGACATCTATGGACAGAAAATAAGATAAATACTTACCATCCTATGTACCATGGTTTTGAACCATCTCTCATGTAGGCCATGTCTAGTGTCATTTTAAATACATCTGCCAGTGCTTTAAAGTTTGTTTTATATGGGAAAAATTGGCAGTCTGTTCCCTTCACATTTGTTCCTGATCCTGACACATTTTCATGAATATCTTTAAAAAATTTAAAATTATACACATCCATGGCTGTCCATTGTTTCGTGGCATCTGCAATAACTACTGGATGACCAGAATATGCATATTTGCTCTCAAAATCTTCTTGTGTTATACTAGTCACTCTTGGTATGTGTGTAACATTTTGACAAAACTCACATGATACTGGGGGTCGAAATATATTTTGTAAA
The DNA here is from genome assembly GCA_963678685.1 of Patella ulyssiponensis. Classification (NCBI taxonomy): domain Eukaryota; kingdom Metazoa; phylum Mollusca; class Gastropoda; family Patellidae; genus Patella; species Patella ulyssiponensis. Next base: position 57,975,894 of record OY783229.1, read on the forward strand.
TCATGGGGCATATGCACCACACATTCTTCTCTTCCAAAATATTTAGAAGACACACCTTGAATGGATAACAATTTTGATGCAATTTGTTCATTCAGAATAGGCCAGTTGAAGGTCCAAACAAATCCAAAGATAATTGTTGCAAAGATCACTGTTTTTATAACGAAAAAACTCACATAAATGAGCAGACTTCTGTTACTGTCATAGTTAACTTTTAGGCGTTTAAGAGACGGAAGAGATTCCAAATCTGATCCTGTTAACCCAAGAGATTCTGTTTTTTCTAGCAGACGACTGAACCGAAGTCTGGGATGGTCTTCCATATCACCTGTGACACCCTTCATTTGAAAGTTTCTATGCTTTAAAATGTCACAATTACGTCTATAAGTATGAAGTCTATGAGTATGAAATAAAATTGAACACCTACTATGACAAAATGACGCCTATTTCAAGGAGCTAAAGCCTCAAATACTTCTCTGTCAGGCATCTCCTGCTTCTTTTGTCAACAAAGAGGTTGCTTCAAATAACGAAGTAACTAAACGATTTGGCGAAACGAAATTTAATTCAAAGGTAGTCAGCCGTGTGATTGGACTGGTAAAATGATTTGACGGGGCTCGTGTCAATGTCATTTCTCTACTGGTATCCTGTTATTATATTACACCATACCTCTATGTCTATTATTGATTAATGAAGAATAATGAAGGCTAATGCAGTGTTCTTTGAGGGAAATATTGGACGGACTACAGCGCTAACTCCACCCTAGCTACGAGAACGTAGCTAAAACGTTTGGATACGGAGGGTTGAGAGACGAGGTTTCTTATCTAACTCCACCCACGCTGAATGAAAATGAAATGGGGTTTAACGTCATACTCTTTCGCTCCTAAACTAACTCGGCAAACCTCGGCAGATTCCGGTACAATCTAACCAGATGTACCGGAAGCTGCTGAGGTTTGTCGATCAGTCCTAAACTGGGCTAATGAAGACAGGCATGTACTATGGGGGAAATTTTGCCCGGGTAGCGGCTCTACCGCCTGTACTCTTATGTATCGAATTTCAACTGCCAAGGGACCTTTTACGTGCACGCCAATGTGTACACGGGACCTCGATCGGGTTTGCGCCCCATCCGAATGGCTAGACAGCCGTCTTTGTCAGGCCCTCCGTCCTGCATCACTGAAAAGAGGAAACCGCGCCGGAAAATCTAGATGAACTTAATTATTGGCCAATGCAGGGATCGAACACCCGACCCACCCACGCTAGTCCATCTCTGAACTATATCACCCAAACTTTTTGTCCCCCGTGTTTCAAAGAAATCAGGGGAATATTTAAATTGGCCTGTCTGTCCGTCAGTCACATTTTTGGGGACCCAATAACTATATCCTTCTAATTGAACAAGAATGTTCAAGCATCGTGCAGATGTGGTTCAAAGTAGTTCCTCTAGGAACTGTCTCTGATCGGATGTCTGCGGACATTGCCCGATCAGAGACAGTTCTTAAACGAACTATGTTCAAAGCAGTGGCGGCGCCGATACGTTTCGGTAATCAATACCTTTTACGGTGATTAAATCCAACATCCCTACTCATAGACTTCTGGACGAATAAACTAGTGATCAGGAAGCGGTGCCTGACTGAAAACTGCCAGATAGCTTTTCCGACAGTGTATTTTTCAAACTTTTCTGGGGGATTCCCTACTTTGGCGCTCGTGGGTGGGATTCGTCGGAGTTCACAAGTCCGTTCGTTTGACACTTTACCTCAACGATCATTGCCGGAAATACTGCCAGGCTGCATTTCCGGTAGCCTTAATTTTCTTCAAAATTTTCTGGGGGAGGCCCCTTATCCCTAGTTGACGCTGGTGCCTTTGCCCCCTTAACCTTGGACTTTGCCTCTCCAACCACCGACGGCTGGCGCCGCCACTGGTTCAAAATACATGTAGAGGTGATCAGCAGTGAATATTCGCTAGGCCGCTACACTGTCACTGATAAGAATGACATCGAAGCGACTTAATGAGTCCCCAATATTAACATTTTTCCCGCGACAAATTAAATTCTAAAACATTTTTTTATGTATTAGAAAATAAATAAAGACGTTTGAAGTAGGCTATCTGTAGGTAAAATGTATTTCCTATTTAGTGTAAATGACATGTCTTTCTGCCCAAAGCAGTTACGTCTAAATATAAACAATGCACGCGCCATGGCATCGTTTCAGTGATTGACGCCGCGTGATGTTATTGCACGTGTTGAAGACAGTCGTCTTTTACAGAGATATAGCTGTGAAACAGATTGTGTAACGAGCGATGAGCAATTTGATTGATCGAGACTTTGGGACAATAAATAAAATAAAATGAAATGGGGTTTAACGTCCTACTGTTCTGCTCCTAACCTGGGTCTAATGAAGAAGGACGTACGCTATAGTAATACAGTGTGCTATATGAGGCAAATTTTGCCCGGGCAGCGCGCTACGGTCTACTCTTATATCGAATTCCAACTGCCAAGGGATCTTTTACGTGCACACCAATGTGTACACGGAACCTCTGCTGTCCAGGTAAAATTCCCCTCATAGCACACTGCATGCGAGTCTTCAATAGCCAGTAAAGAAGCAGTAGGGAGTTAAATCCAATTTCATTTCATTTCATTTCCCTTGGCGGACCGGTCTTGCCCGCGGGCCGTATGTTTGACACCCCTATAGTTTAAAGGATCAAAAGCAAATGGGTATCGCTTCATAGTTTTTATGATGAGATGTAAGGAAGTGGTCTTGCGTGTATAATCTGCAGATTTATGAATTTTAGAATATTATTTTAATTACTCTAGTCTTCTGACCGAAGCTTGCACAATCTAGTAATTTCCCTGTATTTCATCTGTGTTTGTTCTCTGATCTCAATTATGACAAAACCGTGACAGATAATATAATTTGAACAGCTTTCTTCGATTCTAGACGAGAAAGCCACAAAAGAATTGCCATGCAAAATGGGGAAAGGGGAAAAAGATGAAGTCATATAAATCGAAACATATAGGAAACAATTACTAGTCTGATTGCTTAAATGGACTTCCCTCCCTTCCTCCATTCAATACAGTATTCATCAAGTATCTTCCCCATGTTATTTTTTCTATCGGCACTGCTGACGCCAACCATCAGTCAGCTGGACCTTTGCTTTAACAAGTTTTTTATTTTGACAAAGGAAGAAAATGAATAAGGAATCATTTCTTGCCACAGCTAGCACACATTTATAAAGATTCAACACTATTTTCAAGTAGAATTCTGCGATTATAAACATACACCAAGAGACATTACGAGACCTGGACATGCGCAAAACACATGTTTATTTCATCGCTAAATTCTACTTTAAAATGGAGATGAATTATTATAAATTTGTGTCAAATATAGTGAGAAAGGATTCCTTTTGGTGGAAAATAAAGAATTGTCGTGACAAATAGACGGTAAGGGTTCGAAAACAGCCTGAGAACAGGGGTGGGGAATAGCGATATTTTACCGTATTTTCATATTGCAGTTATAGAAGGCCGGATAAGAACTGTCAGCGAAAGTTCGCTAAAAGACAGTTCTGAAAAGAACTAGTCCATATCCGTGAACATATTGCGTGCACGTAAAAGGATCGTACGTAACTAACGTACGAAAATAAAGAATTGTCGTGACAAATAGACGGTAAGGGTTCTAAAACAGCCTGAGAACAGGGGTGGGGAATAGCGATATTTTACCGTATTTTCATATTGCAGTTATAGAAGGCCGGATAAGAACTGTCAGCGAAAGTTCGCTAAAAGACAGTTCTGAAAAGAACTAGTCCATATCCGTGAACATATTGCGTGCACGTAAAAGGATCGTACGTAACTAACGTACGAAAATTAAATGGTAGCTGGCTTTTTTTTCGCACGTATACAATGAATGGCCATTTTGCCCAGTAATCCCAGCCAGAATTTGGCTATTTTTTTAAAATTGCGTTAAAGTTTTAAATTTTTGTTTAGAACTGAAATAAATTAAGTATTAGTCAATCCCCACACGAAAAACATTAACAGAATTGATTGTGTATATCTGAAATAGAAACGACCGAAGCACAAAATAGTGCCAATATGCCGACGTCAAATCGAGAGTTGTAGATGTTATTTTTGTGAAAAATCATTGGAAGAAGCGATAAGATTATACAGTCCTGAGGGCTGCAGGAAGGCTATATTGTTTACAATGTAACATTGTGTCTAGTAATGTTGATAATGATCATAATGAAAGTGTTGACATTTTGTTTGTTGATGTGACCTCATGACCTGTGACGTTTAGATAACGTCATATGGATATCATGGCTATTCATTGTGTCAGAGTCACTTCTCTGCAGGTAGGGTGAGTCTGTCGTTCAGATTGGTAAAAGGATCAGTGACAGATCGAAATGCCACTATCACGGTAGGCCTAAATTTTCCTCACACTTAGCATTGCACACACAGAGCATGTAAAATAATTACCGTCTCTGTGTCTCAAAATGGCTAAAGTATTGTGTTGAGTACTGTTGAGACGTGAAACCCATTTCATTTGTGTGCAGTATTTGACTTTTAAACGAGAAGTTTTATATATTTGAAACAAAAATGTTCCATATGTTAGTAACAGAATTACCAACATGGCTTTAATATGTGGATCTCATCCATGGAATTATCAAATTGGGTCTCTGAGGCCAACAGATATAGACGTTCAATTATGTTTTGTTGACATTTCACTCGGGACGACATACTGTTTGATATTACTTTAGTTTTGTTCTCGTGTCTAAGAATCCGCTTTGCGTAATGTACCACAACAAATACATGTCTAATGGCCAATATGGAGCAATTGTGTTTTCTACCGGAAGTGTCCAGACGCTTTGTCAAAATATAATGTCAAAGCAGCATATACAAAAAGTTTAACGGGCCTTAATAGGCCTACGGTGTCATCCGTTCGCGTGATGTTTTTTTTTTTAGTGGTATATATATTTCATATATATTTATCGGTGATAAGTTTTTAAAATTACATTATGCAAGAGCTAAATGGCTGGTCTTTCATTATGACTGAAATGTTATCTAAATAATTAAACTTTAATTAATTTATCCAGACCATAATCAACTCCACATGCAGGCCCGGTGGAGTAGGGGGGCTGGGGGGGGGGGTGGCAAAGCCCCCTCCTCCCCGCAATAATTTGGCCACAAGTTCTCTTTTCTCCAGACCCTGGACCTTCGCCTATAAGGACCTAGGATTGAAGCCCTCCAAATCAAGAATTGCTTCCGCCGGCCCTGACATGTCAACGCTAACCTGTGATATATACTGGATTAGGATCTGATTTGCTGCCCAACTTTCATTCATGATTTAATCATAAAATGGATAATCGAGACTATGCTTTTTTTTTATCGTACCGACATTAGTAATGAAGATCGATGTTAGGCCGAAAATCCAATCGCAAAAATCTCGGTTCAGAGTGGATCAATTTGACTGAAATTTTGAGCAAATTCCCTTTACATTATGTCGTTTTTAACTGTTATAGTGTCAGCAAATTCCCTTTACATTATCTCGTCTTTAACTGTTATAGTGAGAACTGTCAACCGTTTACATACTCTCCCATAATGCAGCTTTAATTTTAAGTTCAGCTGGTCATTTTTATAAGCCCAAGTTATTACCTTTGTGATAAATATGCTAGCTACCACTATGTATATTTAGTTTATGTATGTTTGAACTGTACCTGATCTTGTTCGGAGGGCTAGTGGGCAATTGTTTCATCAACTAGAATCAGAGTTGATCAATAACAAGTTTCTTTAATTAGTACATAGATGATTATTATCTTCACTAATGTACGTTTGTTTCTAGAGTCTGTAATTCTTAATTTCTAGAAAAGGTCAATAAACAAGCGTATCTACAGAAAATGAACTCGATTTAGCTATAATAGAAAACAACAAGGCAGGTAATACGGGGAAATTATGGAACTAAATGTCCCGGGGCCAATTTTAGTCGGGTTATCTAGCAGTACAATTATATATAACGATATGAATCAAACCGTCTAGTTTCTAAATATAAATTACATTTGCTCCTTCTATGCAAGTCCAGCTTTCGTGTAAAAATTGCTCCAAATTACACTGGTTATTAAAGAGGAGTCAAGAGTAACCTGTTCCCGGAATGAAGACTCATTTAAAATTAACGAGGAATAAGTGATTTTTTTTGTGTGTTTTTTTTATCAATCAGTAAAAGATGGTATTTCATCAACTATTTCGAGTGAATTTATTTTTCAAGAGGAATGAAAAAACTGTTACATGACAGAATGGAGTGGAGTTTTCAACTAACACTGCACAAAAACATTATGGAAAGGTATGAAGTAGTTGTAAATTGGATATTCTCATCTGCTATCTGTTTTGAGGAGCTATTTCTTCAAGATTCCATCATTAGAAAAACTAAACATGTTACAGGATGCTGAAGGGATTTGTCGTTCTTTATGGGAGTGGAAGTATATGTTGGGGGGGGGGGGTAAAAATAAAAGGTTACGGTAATACAAATCAACAGGAGGATCGAATAGCAAGATAATATTCAATATGACTGATTACAACAACGATATTTTAATAATCTGATAAAATGCAACAAAAGCATGTTACAAAACATACATTCAGTATTGCCTTAGATCAGTTAATCTTTGCTCTCTTCCCAATCCACGGGGCTGGGGGTTGGGGTGTAGTGGTCTAACGTATACGCTGAGATAGTAAAGTCTGTCACTGAGTCAAATGGTGTTATATCTACCCTAAGTTTGTACGGGAATAGTAGTGTCGTCTGCCCACTTGTACCATAATATGTTAGTCCTGGAATGACCTAACCTCCCCTCGCCCTCTCTGGAATATTGCATCTCTGCAAATAATAAGAAAGACACCTTATAATATACCTGACAACCAAATGTTTATTCTCCGATGATATAAAAAAACAAGAAGAAAGAATAACAACCATGTTGTTGATTAAAATCAAAATCCCCCTCGATATTTCAATTTAGATATTTCAGATCACGTATCTGATTTAAGGATAATTGCAACGGATAAAACATCAGTTCATGCACGAAATTGACTGGATTTTTCCTTCAGGTGCTTCAGGATATAGACTTAATTCTAAAATAAATCTTGTGAAACATGATATCGCACATCCTTGGCAGATTTTAAACTTAGAATTATACGCGTAGCCCAGTACCAGGTAGCCCAGTGGTGCAACTCAAGTAGCGGAGGCAGACAATACTAAGTAGGAGATGGGGTCGCAAAAAACGGCGAGGTTGTACATGCGATCCCAATCCTTGGCACGCACAAACGGGGATTCGAAACCACACTACCCAGTAAAGACATTCACCCAAAGAATACTCTACCTCAACTAAAAGCACATTTACTGTGTTTCAAAGTCATAACCAATCAATTTATTACCCGTGTGTGGTGTAAGCCGAAAATGAACCACGACCAACTGATGAACATTTTCACCCACCTTTAACACTCTACCCCAATTCGAAGCAGAGTCATGGTGTTTCAGAATATGTGACAGACTAGGGAACAGACAAACTCATTTTGATAGAAATGGTATGCCGGGCACAGCGAGGACCAAAATGTTTTAGCAATGTGTCAATCCACAATATAATAAAAGCATCAATCATATACAAATAGAGACATATGACTGTATATGCGTTGTTGTAGTAAGATCCAATTCTTGTATGAAAGAAGTAACGGTTATCTCCGAGAAGAAAATTGTCCCAACCAGAATCTGCTTTCGGGACACTGGAATGGCGATAATGATAAAGAGTTTATCCTAATAGATCGCACCTAGATGTATCATTTAAAAGTATTTAATGGTAGGATGGACTTGTCACTGTTTACAAATTGCTGTTTCGTTTCATAAAATAACGATAGCATTGATTCCATTTTTGTCTGTAACATGTAACACCTAGCTGTTGGCATGTAATACATAAATTTCTACGACTTGTCATTACGGGCGTACTGGAGAGCTCTTGAAACCTAACAGATCCAGCAAATTGGCTCCTGCACGGAGGACTAGTTTCATTTAGTCTATGAGGAGAGATTTTCGTGGTGCTAAAGTCATTAGAGAAGTAGTAAAGACGGCCGGGGGCAGGTGAAATCGTATTATACGATGGTGTTGACCGTTAGATTACAATCTTATCAGCTGTAAGTAAATATCGGGTTTTCCTGTGATTTCATTTCTACCTTCTATAAAAGTCTTAAGTAGCCTGACCTTATGAGGTTATCAAATTGATAAGGAAAGTTCCAGTAACAAGTTTGGTAATACATGTTGACAGTTCGTGGAGTAACGCAGTTATCGATATGCACAGATAAATCAGTCTGTTAATGGAAATGTTTTATTAGGGAGCAAACGACCTCTCTTACAATAGAGAAGTATACCACCAATAAAACAAAGTTTGACTGAATTACTCACCAGAGTAATATGCAGAGTTCAGTGACGTTCCATTATTAGCTAACATAATTGAATAAAGGAAATCTAGGAAAATATTGATTATCGACAATGCATTTGGTGGGCGCAGAGTTCACATCGCGACCAGATCACCACCGACTGGGCTAATGAAGACGGGCAAACGCCATACGGTGTTCTATAAGGGGAATTTGTCCGGACACCAGCGCGACGGCATACTCTTATATCGAATTTTTACGTATATACCAATGTGTATGGATGCGGTAAGGGTATGGACACCGAACAGAAACAAGCAGTTTCGGAATCGTCTCTTTAGATGAATGACCACTTCATTTAGACACTGATTAAAATACAGATCTATGTTTCGTTTCGTTTTTATACTTCCGATGGCCTACACTTCATGGAGATCTGACCGGTTGTACTGGAAGGTCGCGTCAGGGGTCGTACGAGGGGCTTTTGACTGACGTCAGAGTCGACGTTTCTAGTGGTTTACCCACAGTTCCGCGCATCGCACGCTAAGAATTCGCCGTCACAGACACCCCTCCCTCTGTGATTTTATATATAAATATGATATTTTTCAATCTAGTTAAAAGGCCAAGTTTTAATTATTTCGTTTTATTTTCGATATGACATTGACATCCGTCATATCTTTATACGTCCACGGTCGTTTCGCCATCCTGTCCGTGCGTCAACAATTGGCATGCGAACGCGATAGTCTACAGATTTTTAAGTTTAGCTTGAAGCATTGGATTCACGAGAGAGAAAAAGCTCAGTGTTCCAGAGCTATGTCCCCTTTCAGAATAACATTGTAAAGACGATAAAGGCTAATGGATGTTTTCAAATCAGGGTTATGCTGTTTAATAATATACATATTGAGCTTTTCGCGACGTTCCACCGGAGTTACCGCAAACCCCGTGCCAGTGAACGCGATAGAGGTTACGGGTTTTTAAAGCCCGTATGGATAAGCTGCTGTAGAGACATAGCTATTTCCACGTTTTCCATCTTCATTGTTTTCGAGCTTATCGGTAAATCAAATATCCGGTATTGGTGTGTGTGCAGGGCCTAGTTTTGTCGTGATTTATAGGAATATTAATACATTGATGGGTTCAGGTCTAAGAATTAGGAGAGAGGTTAGAACTCCAACAAGCGAATTCTTGAAATGAAATTATATCATGTTACTCCCGAAATGACCTAGTTTGTGTGAAGTGGACGTTAAACCCCATTTTTCTCTTACACACGCTCTGTGTTGACCTGATTATTTTTCAAGTCATCGTGCGTCTGGTCATTGGCCATATCTTTTAATGTCCACTCTGAAACTCCTGATCACCTAGTTTAGTTCATAAGCCCAGTGGCGTAGCCGCTGAATTGAACAAACAGTCTTTCGGAATCACAGATGAGGGCTAGGTAACCAGTGACGACTATTACCAGGACTACCTAACTTCTCAAACAACTATACAATCTCTGCTACTAGATCACTACACCCAAAACAGCCACAGAACCATGCAAAAAAGCCAATCCCATTCGGTTTTCCTGATTTATATTCCAGCATTATCTGAAGTCGGATTTTATGGTAATGTTTAAATATGACACAAGATGTCTTCAAGGTTTCTCGAATCGACTTCTATGTGGGTGTAAATGTATAGTTTAAGTCCAGGGACAATCAAATAGGACAATATGGTGTGATTAAATTGCAAAAAATATGTAATAATATATTACATTTCGGCCATCTTGGATTTTAGAAAATATGATGTGCATTTGTAACAGATTAATCCACAGGGTGTATTTTGGCCAATGTTCCTCCCTGTATCCATCATTTAAAGATTTCCAAGATAAATGCAGCCATCTATTACAAATACCAATTATTACGTTGCTCGACTTGTCCAAAAGATAGAAAAGCCGAGAGCAATATTGTTTCTGGGGTTTAAAAACGGAGAGAAAGATTGTTTAAAATGACATAGTAATAGACTAGTGTTTTAAAAACGGTGTTATTTCGTGTACAGTATGATAAATTGATTATTCCTCTTTAACTCCATTGTTTTCTTGTAGAAAAAGATGAATAAATTGAATTATTATATAATTTGATAATACTCGACTCAATCTATCTGCATGCCTTTTGTTGAAAAAAGAAAAATTTAATAAACAGGCTATTTTTAAAATTATCTTTGAACATTGAATAATATACTGTGGAAACAGTTTTGTTCCTAAATGTCTATTGTGCTGAAAAGATTTGATCTCAGATTAGCAACAAGTTGTGGAACGAATGATTTGTGGCGAAATGCGGTTCAAATAAGTCCCAGGACTTCTTGAAAGTACGAAAGTCTTGACGAACTTAATTATATTTTATTTTCTGTCATTCCAAGTTCTAAAATGGAATTGAATGTAAAAGAGGGGTTATGTTTATTATCAGAAATAATCTCTTTACGCGTGTTTGGAAAGTTTGGTTTTGTAATTTAATAACATTTCGCTGAAATATTTTATTTTAAATAACCAGTTTCAAGATAGTTATTTTGAACGTTTGGAAGGTTTTACTACAACAAAAAAATATAGGAAAATTACGTAGAAATACCACGGCCATATTGAACTGAAACCAAAATCTAATTTGTCTATATAATGTCAAAAGATGAATTATTCAATTAGTGATAATGGATTCGATGATGTAAATAAAGTCTTGTAGGCTTTCAGACAAATCTGGTGTCTATTCTCTTTTATACTAGGTTAACACCAATAGGTCAAGACGTAATGGCTATCTTGGCTATCTTATGGTTAATATCACAATTTTTAGCTTGTCATTGTTAGTTGGAAATAGAGGTCTGAATTACCGTTTGCTATTTCATTAATAATACACTAATATGTAATAGAGTCTCTTAATAATGAACTGTCTTCTTTCAGGAACGACGTTGATGACTTTTAGTTCCTAAAATTAAACCGCTCCAGACGACAAAGAGCGAAAAACAACATTGTTCTTTTCGGGGTTACCACTTAAATACACCCAAATTGGGTTTTTCTAAAATCGATTTCTTCTCTGTATTCTTTATTCTTAAAATCTAGTTATCTAGTGAAAAGCTTTCGACTGAAAGCTTTTCTTCATTACTTGAGCCTTGATTATTGCGTGGCTGACACAAAACTTGCTCATTTGCTCATTAGCATCTCACGATTGCCATTTTCTGATCACTTGGAGCAAACAGAAGAGGATACAACAACCAGAAAACAAGATCCACAGTCTGTTATTTTCCCGTATCTTATCGTCGTCCGTTCCGTCTGTTATTGCTACCAAGATGATGTACATATTGTGTTATAGATAAGATAATTGCGCGCGCAAAAATCAAACATTACACGGCCAACTCGCCTGAATGTATCGTGCAATGATATAAGTGGACATACATTTCCAAGACAAACCTCGGACAGTCCCGAGTGAGTCGTGGTCATTTATTTGAAGATATCGATTTTTTTCTTCTGTATAGCCCAACAGTAGCCTACCCGTGATCTGGTGTGTGTCTGTAGTAACAATGATATCTCATTTAATATCTTTCAAAAGATGTTTTGCGACACCAGTCATAATAAAATGTGCAGTACAACACGGAACAATGTACTTAAGTATGTTTGATTAAGTTTTAGTTGGAGTTAAAAAAAATCCAAATGTCCTAGATTCTTGCCATGTCATATAGACAATTCCGCTCCTCGATCCATTTCAACCTGGAATCATTAGGACAGTCGCCTATATAACAAAGAACTGTATCAGTTGTCCTCATTCTATAAACTGTGTCCTAATGTCTGTATAAAATAATCGCATTTTGATGAAAGCGGGACTGCCAGTGTGGGTGGTATTAGATAAGCATAAATGTTACCTTGTTGACCAATTTTGAATTATTCCCCACAAAAAAGAAAGAAATAGTAAGCCAAGCTCGCAGTGTGACTATCATTACCCGAAGAATACCCCAGTCCATACCACTCGATGCTATATTGTACGTACCTATTTTCATCTATGACCTGAACTGAATCAACAAACATTAGGTCACAAAAACTAATCTATCCACTTCATTGCCTATCTACGCTCTTAAGAGCTTTGTGCAACGGGGCGTGGGGTCTTTATCGTGAAGCACCATACAACCGCCTTCTCTTCTGGCCATTAATTTAGCCACTCGTTCGATTGTGTTTTTTTAGGGTGGTGGCAGTTGATTTTGAAAACGACAAATTTGTTTTCATTTTGAAAAAAAACAGAATTAATATCGCTAGTAAAAGTACATACCAAGTGGAAACGAGAGATGTCTTATTTAACAATCGGCTCAATTGAAACCGAACATGGGTTGTCCGTTTAAACAGAATAATAACTGATATAAGATTATGCCTCTTTGTACTCTAATAAATCAATGTTTTCCGTACTACGATTCCCTTCATAGCATAGGTTTCTGGAATCAACAGTAGGCTATGCTTGCAAAAGGCTTATGCATTATTAATTTCTGGGAAACGAAGACAGACTTGATTTGCGTTTACATTTTTACAATTATGTCCCGAGACACTTCTCGGTTTATGAACCCGACCAATCCTGACACAAGCTATACCATAGAAGAAAATAGCAATTGAATATTGTTTATTCGAAGTCTTTGGGAACTCTTAACAATGTCAGCATGTATCACTGATTGCTAAGTGTCTTCGTTGTGATTGCAAGGTTACTTTTAATTCACAGTGAATTTTGGAATATTGTAAAGAACACCAATATCGAATCCTAGTAGCTTGTTTTTCTTTTCAGTTATTTCTACCAGTGTCTTTTCAACTTAAACTCATAAGTATTCATGCAAAGCATTTGCCTTCTCCAACATCTGCATATGAATACATATTTTCGTGACGAGAACGTTTCTATTAACGATTCTTAATGAACACGTAAGTCACCCATGCTTATGGTAATAAATATCAGTTAAGGGTGTACATGTAGAATCACTAGCAGTAATTGATCCACAAATTCAATTAACTTATGGATGGTTTCACTTACTGGTACAGTTGTATTTTAATAACTTTATTACCAGTTCGTAATATAATATACATGTAATGTCGAGTTTCATGTATTTGCCGATTGGTCATTCCTCACGGTTCTCCGACTCCTTTCCATTGTTGAAGGCCCATGCTATTATGCGCAAATTGGAAGAAAGATATACCATTAGTTGGCACCGAAACGTAGAATCGCCTGTCTGAACCCATTTCAAACACAAACACAATATGTTGTCCATATTAAGATAATACAGAATTAATTAACACTGATCTGATGCAAAAATAAATGATACTTTTAATCAACGTTACCAGGATATACTTCATATTTTAAGGAAAAGGCATTACAAAAAAATTAACCAGGATGAAATGTAAGAATAATTGACATAAGAAAGAAGATTTCTATCCCGGAAGGGGGGGGGGGGGCAGGGGGGGGGGGTGCACCACCTAAACAAGACAATAATCAATATCATTGTATTATGACATCAGTATCTACTAACATTTTCGTTACCGAATGTTACGGTATAACATAATCTTGTTTTGGCTAATTGAGCAAATTCCACGCGATGCTTCAAGCTGGCGATAACTGTTGGCCAAATAACAATAAACCTTCAATCCAATTAGGCAATGTTGTTTTGAAAAATAATGGTTATGTTGGCAATCTGGGCTACGCAGATGCTTTAAGTTTTAATTCGATTTTACGACAAAGATTTCATAATAGATTGTATTTATCTATTTTTTACGATAGTCAGCCAACCCATTTAGTGAAGTAGATCGGTAACCACAGCTTTGCTGATTCGATGTCCGCAGTGATGTACTAGAAGTAGCCCACGATTAGAAATCCCGAATTTCTAACGCCAGAAGCATTACATTGGTATCAATAATGTTTGACAGGACAGAAAAGTAATAATAATTTTAAAACGTCAATTAGTCAACAGGCTCTAGGAAAGACAAATGTTATGTCTTGAATTCATCCATATCAACAATAACTAGTGGGGGGCAAACCCCCCAGATCCGCGACAATTTCTCGGAAAAGTTTGTCGATGGTTTTAATTAGAGGGACCCTAGCGAAGAAATTTGTTGTTTGCTACCTCTGAAATCTATGGGCTAACTCCAAGAGTACCGAAAATCCAAGATGGCGGCCAAAAGTGGTCTGAAATTGAGCTTAGCAGACATCGTTGGTGAAATAAACCGTGTTTTATATCAGTTTATGGGTTTGTGGGTCACCGTACTCATTTGGACAGTTTCAGATTCATCTAAGAAACGGTGATATAATAATGTATTCCACCTTATGGATCGGAAATATTAGAAAACACGTGTCAAGGGTCCAAGTATTTTGAATCAACTATCGGACTTGTGCAGTATACTTGTGAAGTATTATTTTGGGAGTTATCAACTGAGAAGTTGTTCAAACACTAAGAAATAGGGCATCGGGTGAATATCATATAGATTAAGACTTCCCATTGACTATTTTCCAAATATACTCTAGTGGCGATGGTGGAATCTGGAGTCAGTAATGTAGCATAATGTCTCTTGACTTTTTGCCAAAAACCACAGCGATCTAGTGGTATCCCATTCCTATAAGGGACACACGTTTATGTCAATTCCCATATCCATATTGCGGCTTATTTTCCATTAAGCATTGAACCAATTTTTGTTACATTAATTGCGTGTTAACCAATACAAACATTAACTATCAATGAATTTATCAAGACCTTTTGAGAAATTATACACGAAATGCATTTGTACAATATACGTATGGTACATAACATAATTTGCATGCTTCCAAGTCAATGAATATATTTTTTCTATTAATAGTAACCGCTCCGGAATGGGAACATTTATAGTTGTTAAAGGGTATTGGTACTCAAGTCCAAACACATCAAATTACGCGTCAAAAAGGATTTCTCTAATAAAAAAATCGGCTTCTTTTTCATAAGGACTGAATGGATTTGTGTGAAATGTGATAAGGATCACCCTTAGGCGATAAAGATAAAAGGGTGTCTTAAAGTAATTCAAACTTTTGTAAAATCTAAATATTGGCATGAAAGTTACTTATCGAATGCCATTGCTTGATATACCATAGTTGTGGTTAAATAGCACATTGATTGAGCAAATTTTCGACTCGTGCATACCCTGAAATAGGTATGTGGATTGGGTGATGCTTGTCTAGTTTTGTTCAACTGGGAAGGAAACGGACCAGAGGCGTGTAGTGAAGAGGAAGGAGGGAGAAATTTAAGCTAAATTTAGAAGCTATTGTCAAGATTATACAGGAGCAATTTTTTAAGGAACATTTTGACTTCAAATATATTAAAACAAGTCTGTCTTTACAGCCGTTCCTGCATAACCCTGGCAATGTGTATAAATTTAGCTGAAATCTAGTATGGGTTTCAGGTGAATCAAAAAGTCAACAGTATCGAAATATAGCCCTTCACGGTGTCCATATTGGCGACGGGAAGTTCTTTGGTGATGCCGTGCCCATGCCCACCAATTCACTACCCAAGTTTAGGGCTTACTACTGAGAAATTTGAGAAGAGGATCATTTCAAATATGTAAAATCAGATGAAATAAATCTTTTATCAACGGTGACAGCGATAATGACAAAGGCAGGTTTTGTAATATAACTTCTATTTGACCCTTAAAGTTGCAATAGCATTTTTTTGAGTTATATTTTTAAAATGTATTAAAATAAAGCCCTAAAATAGATTGAACCTATAAACAGTCCTACCTTGTTTAAGAATAATCCTATTAATCCTATAATTCACTATTGCCAGTTGAGAAATTGGCAAAAATATCATTTTCAACTTCAAATTCAAACGTTTGAAGATGGCCGTCCATGGAGAGGAATGGGAAAACAAGGGAGGTAATTGAGTAACTATTTCCTCAATCAACCTGTGTCACCCATTTTAATGCCCCAAAAATTTTGCCCATGATCGTATAATAGTGAGTTGACAACCTTTTGAGCAAAAGACATAGAAATAATTATGTTTTGACTTTCTTAGAAAATATGAAATTGTAACTTTAAATGTTTTGTAACTGGAGCGCCCATACCCTTTAAAGGCGGGTTACCATTAGATCTCGATAGTTTCAGGCAAAAATTCAAAAGAGTTGACAATCAATCCTACATTATTTTACATTACAGACTCCAGAATCTACCGAATGGTTGTGGTCAAATGGTTAGCGCGAGTGCGTTGGATCATAGGGTCGATCATTGAGTCAAATGGCGTGGTTTCGCTTTCCCGCTAGTACGTGACAGGGAACAGGGTCGCACGTACAAAATCATGGGTTTTCTCAGGGCCCTCCGGTTAACTCCCACTGCTAAAGACCCCTACACGTCAGCGAAATAGTAAAATAAAATGAAACCATGTGTTAGTCCCGTAATGACCTCGTTTGTGTCGAGTGGACGTGTATGGGCCTCACCAGAAAGTAGTGATTGGGACGCGTTTGTCTTTATGATACGCATCTGATGCCCCATATCTCAGTGTTTAATTCCCAACATAGCAACAATTTTCAATCTGAGTGCACATGTCCCGATATTTCGACTCTTGAAGTGTGTTTGCTGTAATCTATGAAAGATCAGATTCATGGATGTCTGGAACAATTTATGGTTGTGCTTAAACCACTGAGGTATAAAATGTCTACTGTCAGCCTTTGCACCTACGTTTTCTTCTACCCAGTAACTTCGACCAATCTATCGCTACAATGGTGGTTCTACATAAGGCGCAGGGTATGCTTACTCTTTCTAGAACACCACTTCTCAACCAACATATTAACAAAGCTTACGAATGTTAGAATTGTGTTGCTTTTACCACGTATTGTAAGGCTTGTGAGTTTACCATATGAAAGTAAGAGGTTACACGCATTGATATAAGCATATTATAGCATACGCCTTAGAATTATGTCAAGAATTGATTGATTATGCCATTGTTAAGTTATTTCATTGTCAGTCAAACTATCAGAAATGTTTATATCTAGAATAAACTTTGATAATATTTTGTATATCTTATAATATATTTGTTGAGTTTTTTTTGTCAATATTATCAAGTCAATCAGGTACTACACAGTTAAAGATGCTTTAATTAGACGGTAAATCTGCCTATTCTAGATTTTATTCTGGTTTCAGATGTTATATAAATTGTTATTGAGGTATTTATTCACGTGCAAAACCCATGATCAACTATGTGCATCATCAGTGGATTAGGCAATGTCTTCCATACATTCGTTAAACGATCAAATGGATTTCGTTTTATCGAATCTATCACACCAAGAACGGTCAGCTGTGTATCTAAATCCTACATACTGCATGTACATGTACCTTATGTTATAACTAAAGATTTTGATACCCATCTCAATCGCATCACTGGTGTGGGTTAAAAAACCCAAACGGGTTTGAATGTCCGCTGTATAGATGTACGCGTTTTCGGGACTAAGCTTTAGTATATTTTATACAGTAATCCGCTTGCAGCGATGACAAAACACACGATCTCAGGCAGGCGAAAATAACCCATGTAACGTACACACATTGGATGGAGACAACGCCAAATGATTCAATAGCAGACCTTGTGATCTAAACTCTAGACCGCTCTATCACCCAGCAACCCGTATCAAATATTAATTAAAATTCATAATAATAATCTTATTAATCTGTAATTATCCGAACAGAGCGGTGTCTATGCCGTTCTTAAACCGGCATGATGATCCGGACTACAAATCGACAACTTGATATAATTCATATTGCTACTTGTTATTAACATGTCTGGTCGTCGTAATATTAGCCAACCACAGATCTGGATCTATTAATCAAAGACGAAGTATACAAAACGGCTATAATTTACAGATTCGCATTTGTTAAAGTAAAAAAAATCGAGTCACGTAAGAAGATATTAAATGCCTTTAGCACTTTTCAGTAGACCATATTACATAGAATTATTGGAATCCCTGACAAATGGATGGCATATAATCATTATTGCCATTTTCTATTGATTTACTCCATTACTCTTCCGTTATCACGTCATCAACTGACTGACTCAAGTCGTCTGCTTATTGCATTCCATCTGAGTTTAATACCTAGGACACGTCATCGATTATATGCATTTATGCAATGGCAGACTGTCATCTTTTATTGAATATTGGTCAGAAGCGTAGCAATGTTTTCATTCTTGTGGTACTACCTTGTAATATTCAGTATTATTACCTGGGTTTGTAGTGGCACCAGCACATTATATTCAACACGATAACTAAACAAAGCAGTACGTATTTAATGAAGCATATACAAGGAAGCATTTTACAGGTAAGATATTTCACTCTAATGGATTCCTGCATCAACTAAGCTGATTAAGTTGAGTTTAGTGTGGTTTGGTGTAGTGTATTGTAATGTAGTGTAGCACCAATCATTTATGCAATACATCTAAGCTACGTTTTATGATAGACAGAGAGAGTCAGATCTTTCATCTAATGAATGTTTAAAATGCTGTGAATTTATGAGGCGATGGTTGCAATCATACCAGTCTATCTTGCGCATGTCTGCAGTGCTAGAAACGGAAATGACCTGAAATGGTTAGATCTAAATATTAAGGCCATCTTCAGATTATGTCAAGGTCATGCTATGTTAATAGGGTTATCGCTAACCCAAACCTTACCATATCCCAAGATTTTGCCCAGTTTACATCGCGTGATTTTGACGACAAGAATGTAGTGCAGGTCAGATCTAAATATTAAAATGTTTAGATCTGACCGGCACTACATATTCGGATTGAATTTAGGGTATTCCCATTAGCTGAATCCAGTAAGTTAATGGAAATAAATGACCAAAATATTCATTTTACATGTATAGCCCGTGTTACCTTTGCGAACTCTTGTGAACGCCCAAGAGATGGAAATTACAATCCGATTTTCTTGAAGTCTATAAGAATTATTTGACCAGATTACTTACACAAGACAACCTGTCGGGTTTCAACAAGTTTCGTCAATTACTTCTAAAGTTATCGCTCTTGCTCACTTGACATAATTTTGTGATTGCTTTAACAGCGAAAGTCAGAGTCTGGTCTTCTTTAACTTTATTTTCTTTGTTTCAATTACTTCTAATAATACCTTATGTCGTAGAATCTTGTAATGGCACCAATGACATTATACAGTATACTATATATAATAATAAGCGTCAATCTTTATGGCCTATCCGGATGAATGTTGGCGTACGTTGTGTACAAAGCATGGACACAGAAGAAAAACCAACCGTCATAAATCCTTTATTGTATATTTATTTTTCATTGAAAGATTTTTATGATATTTTCTACTCTATCTGAACCCGATTCAGACCTTTTGATTATGCTGGCGGTTTGAGTGTGGCAGCCAATTTTTTATCGCCTCGACTCTTGTTTTAAAGTTTTTAGTAAGTTTTTACATGTGTCGTTTTGAAAATGGTATTTATTTTATGATGTCAAGAAGATTAAGTGTGCGAGGCATGAACTTTGGAAATGTCTTGGTTAAGTAGTATCTGTTGTTACAAAATGTTTTCAATTCGTCCATGTTATTCCATGGACAGTTTATAGATGGACAGGCAACGCCAACGAAGCCTTCAGAATTCTGTAGACCGGACAATCGTGACAAAAATACAATTACCTTCATTCGTTCAATTATCAGTATTAAGTTTTAAGTCATAGAAACAGAAATTAATTCATAATAAAACAAACATTAAAAACAAACCTACTAAAATACTCTTTAATTTTACTTCTGCACAATTAATCACCATTCCGGGCTTTATTAAAACTAAACTTCATTGTCGTTATTTTAAAATCCTTCATACATATGGGAATTGGGATTATTAAGCAAAACACAAATACTTACAAACACTACGAAAATATTGAAATTTATCATTTCACAATTATTTTCAAATGCTGCATGTGGAAATTTCAAAGTTTTAAACTACAGAAATTCGTCACTACCGGATGGAAGTACTTATCGGGTTGAAATATTACCGTGTAACCATAAGAATACCGTGAATTCCACGTATGGAAATTAATCTGTATAAAATCCTGCAATGTCAAAAGTCTCTTCGCATGGTTTACCGTTGAGATTGAGATCTCGCCGTGTCTCGCGCGATTGGCAGCGAATCGAACCATGGTTATACGGTCCATGGTTATACACGTTGATATACCCGCATGTTTCTAACCGAGAGAATAATAATCACTTACTCTTCAGAATCAGATGAACTGCACTCACTGAGGGTGAACACTGAACATGTTTTATCAAATAGAACGTACAATCTTAAGAAACTGTCACGTGGAAATATAGAAACCCCGACTAAAAACTCAATGGACTGATCTTTGAAATTTGAAAATATTTTGGGTGACACATACCCTGCCCTAACTTTACAGAACGATTTTACAGAAATAACGTCATTTTAATTGGAACTAAAATCTAAGTGTGAATTTAAAATGTTACATGTGTTTAGAATGGTGTGAAATGTTGGAACTATAACAAGAAAATTTAACTTTTATTCAATAATTTTATTTCCAATCCCTAACCCTGGAGTGCAAATCAGGCCAGCGGTTTTGAATTCTGCTAATATCATGACAAAGCCCTATTCCAATATTTCTATCATCACTTACGTAGATCAACGGGTGTTATCATCGCTGTCATTTTCTTTGTTATTTTCGTCTGAACCTAGGGCATATTCACTTTTAAAATTGCTTCCATTACTCTGTTATTTAGTCGTTTAGAAAACACAAATCGTCGAAAAATTTGCCAAAAATTGAAATGTAAACAAGTGGATGGAAGTCCTTATTTACAAAAGACCGGGGCAAACGGTAAACGACATTTTGATTGGCTATTTTGTTATTGTTCAAGAGACATTAGTTAAGAGACTAATAACGACTTGGCCATTCAAAAATATATTATGAAAAATAAAAACATTGAAAATTTCAGTCAAATTTCTGTATTCTGAACGGAGTTGTCACTGTTGGACTAGAAATAGGCATCAACTGTGTCCGCACCGTCTACGAGAATAGGTTGTCAACTCACTATTATACAATCATAGGCATTATTTTCCCCACCTAAACATCTTTCACACCGGAAATAATAACACAATTAACCCCCTTGTTTTTCCATTCCCCCATGCAATAGCTATCTTCAAACATTTGAAGTTGAAAATGATATTTTTATCAATTTCTCAACTGGCAATAGTGAATTATAGGATTAAATAGATTATTCTTTAACAAGGTTGGACTGTTTATAGATACATCTATTTTAAGGCTTTATTTTAATATACTTTAAAAATATAACTTAAAAATATGAAATTGCAGCTTTAAATAAGACTTGCAATAGGCAGAGGCCGCTCTTGCATAAGGTATGTTTAAGGAGGCGTGTCGGTGCGCTACCACATCGAAGCCATTTTGTGCGGCATTTCGGATTCTAAGAGTTAACACCAGATATAACTAAATCGCCTGCTCATAAATCTTGTTCTTTAGAATCTGTTCCGACTCTTGTTCTTAGGGACTGTCTGGACGTAGTTATTCCAGTTTTTACCAATATTATTAAATCTTGTACACCATCTCCTACTATTCCCAACGTTTTCAAACAAGCCTTTGTTACTCATTTAATTAAAAAGTCTACTGGATCCTAAAGTTTTTGAAAATTACAGACCTGTTTCTATTTCTGTTTGTATGAACCATTTCAAAGTGCTTATATGCAATTTCACAGTACCAAAACAGCTTTAACCCGGGTTTCTAATGGTATTCTAATGGAAATTGATAATAGAAAATGTACACTTTATTGTCAGAAAATATCGTTTCAGCTTTTATTTGTATGTTAATGATAATTTACACCTAATTGTCTATCTTATTTCAATTTATCAAAATTGCAGCTTGAAAACTGTATTAATGGATGTGAAAGAACTTTCTGAAATTGAAATATAATAAAAGCGAATATTTGTTATTAGGCTGGAAGCATCCATTAAGTAAATTTGCACATGATAACCCTTCTGTTGTAATTGGTAATTGTGACCTATTTTCAACTTATTCCGCTCGTAATATTGGCACAATCTTTGATAGTTTTATGCTTAAGGGAGCTCCAGTAAATTGTACAATTTTAATATCAGAAATATAGGTAAAAACACGTAAATTAGTAAGTGAAGAGGCAACTAAGTCACTTGTTAATTCTCTTGTCACTTCTCGATTAGATAACTTTAATTCACTTTTCAGTGGTTTACCTTTAAAGCTTACAGATGAATAATAAAAAGTACAGAATACCACAGTTAGACTTGTACTTTAACTAAGAAATGCGACAACATAACTCCATTTTCATATAATTTGCACTGGTTGCCTGTTAAGTATGAATTGATTTTAAGATTTTATTACTTACTTTTAAATGTATAAATAATTTAGCTCCTGTTTACCTATCCGATCTTTAGAACTTTACACACCTGGCTGGACATTATGTACATCAGATAAACAACTTTTAAAGCCCAAAACTGTTCAACCAGTCTCTTACGGTCAGCGCTCTTTTAGTTATCAAGCACCTGTTTTATGGAATAATCTACCATTCAGTGTAAGATGTTGTACATCTCTATATTCTTTAAAAAAAAACAACTTACACATTTATTTAATCATACTTTTAACTGACTCTGCACACAATGGTTAACATGTCCATAATCTTGTTGTTTATTTATGATTAAAGTGACCCTGAACATGTTATATGAAAGGGTGCACTTCACATATGCTGTCACAAATGAGAATTTTGGTTTCTGTGTGGTGACCGAAATCTAGTTAAAGACTCCGGCGATTATGAACAATCGAATCTCAGATTTGATGTAACTTTTTCAACATTGAAAGAAATCACCGTGTGGAAGGGGATTGGGTATATTTTTCAAAACAGAATTCAACGTTGTTTTTGTAAATTCAGGCGAATACGAGTCTTTCGAATTTGCTGAATTCGCGATTTCTCTCAAACTGTTTATCGGCCACCTTATCCAAATTCGAATTTCTTTGCATAATTTGCTGAATATGCTTGTAAATCACTTTGTCAATATAGCAATTGTGCCTTTGTTGGCGCTAAATCATTTATTAATTTATTGCACTCTTCCGCCTTAAATTAGCTCGTAGAAAAACCAACACATCTCTTGGGTACTACTCTGGACCTCATTCTGGTTCGTGATAATGCAGACATCGCCTTTTCAAACGTTGATGCAGAGTGCTTTATTTCAGACCACTCATTTGTCAAGGCCGATTTTTCTACGTGCCGTCCAGTGTTAAAAAGAAGGGAAATCAATTTCCAGAAACTTAAATCCATTAATGACAACACTTTCGAATCGGATCTTAGCGAAGCGGTACACAAGGTAATCGAAATAGACCTTCTTGAAGATCTGGTACAGAACTACAATTCTGAACTTCGAGAAATATTCTAGACATACTCACACCAATTCAGAACAAAGTGATAACAAGAGACACGCCAGACTGAACGTCGCTGGGTTAAATACATAACATCACATTATTGGAATCAGAATACCCTTATTCGGAACGAATACAGGAAACACCTCGATGTATCAAAATTTTCACACATTACAAATAACATCAAATCATGTGGATAAAACAAAAACAGATGTATGATACTGTCTCAAATACAGAAGACCAATCCATTACCAGATTATGTATCTGAAGCCGAGCTTGCAGATATATTTTTTTGTCAAAGTGGACAAAATTCGTTCGGACTAGAATCATCATCAACTTTATTTACCTCATTTACGGAGGTAAATACAGATGAAGTTCAGAAACTTGTCAGGAATGTGAAACCATCAACGCGCGACCATGGCCAATACCACCATTTTTAGACAAAAAATATGCTAAGAACATTGCTCGACTAATTTTTGAAAATCACCAACCGCTCGTTTGAGTCAGGACGGTGTTTTCGCCTGAGTATGAAAAGCTGCCATTTTTAAAAACCACATCCAAAAAAATCGACACTGGATTTCGAAAGGAAAAATTTTATAGACCAGTTAGCAATCTACCCTTCCTGCCCAAAATTGTTGTAAAAGCATCTTTAGTAACTTTCGTTAACCACCTCGTATACAACAACCTATTACCAACTTATAAAAGTGCCTATAGACCATATTATAATACCGAGACACTGTTATTGGAAGTGTATAACCATCTCCTAGATGCTTTGGAGAACCCAACTATGATGTACACCGTACACAACGAGCTTTTGCTTACGATAATGTCGAATTGTTTTGATGTTACGGGAATTACAAGAGGGTGGATGGCGTTATAAAGTTCACAGGGATTTCTCCGATGTGAACAAGTAAATTGTTCAGTTCCTCAAAGTAGCATCAATTGACCGATCTACTTTATCTGCTATACTAGTACACTAGCATTCTGCATCAGATACAATCAAAAAATAGTTGGTTACACCGACGACCACAGCTTGTATAACAATTTTAAAGTAGGGCATCTGTATGTTGCACAATCGACTAAAGATGAACGACGGCAAAACTGAGGTTATTATTTTCGATGGTAGCTGTCAGCTCCACATGTCTACCATCCAGGAATTAAGAGTTGAGGATTTTGGGGTTGTCTCCTCACCCCGGGTTAAATTCCTGAAGATGCATTTGGACGAAAACTTAAACTATACTATTCAAAAAAAGTAGGGGATATTTGATTTTTAAGTGTTATTAAAGTCACCTAATGAAACTGACGAAGAAACAAATGACAAAATGAAATGAAGTTCACATTCATCGATTTATTCCAAATGATCGTTAGACTAAGTAAGGCACAGACTGACCATTATAAGGGTAAAATTATACCCGGGGTCAAACAGCAAAGTTACCACAGCATCACAACAAAGTCAGTTACGGGTAAATCCTCCTCTGTTTGCCAAACAAGCATTGATCCGACGTGGCATACTCCTAATGAGACGTCTAAGGTCATTTTGGTCCAGATTGTCCCATTCCTGTTGCAACGCAGCAGCAGGTTCTTGGACATTGGCAGGACGTTGTTGACGTTGACGTAACCTCTGTCCAAGCATGTCCCAGACATGTTCGATGGGGGAGAGGTCGGGACTCAGTGCCGGCCAAGGTAATGTGGTGATGTTCTGTTGTTGGAGGTAACCTGTAACGATCCTGGCCCTGTGACATCTTGCGTTGTCATCCTGGAAGATGAAACGGCGGCCATGACGTCGTGCGAACGGCACAACATGGACTGCCAAGATGTTGTCCCGGTAGTACTGGCCTGTAACACGCCCTGCAACAACATGTAAAGCCGTTCTTCCAGTAACAGTGATGCCTCCCCACACCATAACAGAACCACCCCCAAATCGATCATGTCTGATGACGTTAACGTCTTGGAAGCGCTCGTTTCGACGACGCCACACCCTCCTACGTCTGTCCAAAAAATCAACAGTGAACCTTGACTCATCTGAAAACATCACATTGCTCCAGCGTCGATTATCCCAGTGTTGACGATCCCTACACCAACGACGTCTTGCCTGAATGTGATGATCTCTCAAACAAGGGATCACGCGAGGACGTCGGGCGCGAAGGTGACCCCTATGCAGTCGATTCCGAATCGTCTGGCCACTCTCACACCAGTGTCTGTTTGAAGACGAGCGCTGATCTGATTTGCTGTGATGACACGATTTCTCAAGGCCAAGGTACGGATAAATCGATCCTGGGCTTGAGTTGTCGCCCTTGGTCGACCTGAGCGTGGTCTGTCCTGTACAGATTGAGTATCACGGTATACATAGCCTGCTTATGACAGACTGAGAAACATTCATCGTCCGCGCCACAACCGCCTGTGTTGTGCCGATCTGTAGCATGCCAAGGGCACGTAACCTTTCATTTTGGGTAAGCCGACGCATATCAAAATTTGTTTTCTGGTCACTAAAACAATTAAACTGATGTTTCCACCCTGGAATTCAATGCCACAATGACTGTAACATTCAAAGTCAGAGTCGTGCAAATCTTGGGTTGGACCCCCATTATGATCCCAAGCATCACCTGCATTCCATGCGGTAGCTATTGGTGCGTTTGGGCGTCACATGTAACTGGAAATGTTTCTTCTGTTAGGTTCTATAGTGACTTTTTTCGTAGTCATTTGCATATTTTAGTATTATGCCCCCAAAATCAAATATCCCCTACTTTTTTTGAATAGTATATAAGCATCTGTTTGCACAGAAGACCCGTCCTGCTGATTCGGCAATGTTCAACTTACGGAAATTGAGACCGTTTCTTTCGCGAGAATCATCTCATGAAATTGCCGGTTCTTTAGTTTTCTCCCATATGTATCTACTCTTCAACCTCTCCAACGAATTCAAAATTTTACTACAAAACTAATTCTTGGTGTTAATTACGACGATAGCTCGACTGCTACTCTGAAAGAACTTCATATATTTTCAAGTCAAGCTACTGGTACTGGTGTACGGGTATCCACAGCCTTGCCCCTTTATCTGCCCTTTTCAATATGAGATCGCCATCAAAAAACATGTTATTCATACCCAAGACTAAGAATAAAACATTTGCGATAGCTCGACTGCTGCTTTGAAAGAACCTCATATATTGGTACTGGTACTGGTGTATGAGTCCTAATAGCCTTGCCCCTGCATCTTTCTGATTTATTGCAGTCCCAAACCACGTCATACAATATGCATGGTAGTAATATGTGCTATGTTATGTCAAGTTATATTATGTTGTTGCTAAAGTAACCGATATCAAAAAGTGAAGAAATAGATTGAGCTTAAACTAAAAACATGAAATGTTTTCACATTAGAGATACCATAAATACATCCGAGACATGTATTCATATAATGGCCTAAATAAATGTATACGTATAAAAGAGGAGTTAGAAATAATTTTCGATTTGCTTTGATTTCACTGAACAGTTATATCGGGAAATTTATCAAATTAAATTGCATGCAAAATTTGAGCCAGGCAGTTGATGTAATTAACTTTTAGCGTTGATTTAATTATGACATTTATTGGAATTTCGATAATAAGTCGTGTCTAGTGATATTTTGATATGAAATTAATTAAATTTATTTTCTTGTAAAAAGTTATAATGTTTATGTAAATAAGAAACCCCACAGCATTTCCAAAAGGGCAGGAGTCTTATTGATCTTCGATGATTTCTGGCGGTTAAAGTTGGAATTACGAAACATTTTTAATAATCAACTTGGGAGGCCATTTTATATGATTGTTCAATCAAATTCAGTTTATTGAATAAAATAGTGTTTAAATTTACAATATGCAATAGCTAAATCTGTCTATTGCACGTCTGTCTTTTTCTAAATTAATAATTAGACATTAATTAACTGGTCCATGTCATAATCAACTCCTTTCTTCGATATCAAATAGATTAGGACGGCTCAGCCATATTTTAATTTAATTTAAAAATGGAGGAGCGAGACTGAGCTTCGAACAACCAGTACGGCGGTTGCAAGTATTGCACGCGGCTTGTTAAACCTTTAAGGCTAATTTCTTCGCTCGCAATCGAGTCATTGAAATTAAATTTTTACATTATCTATTTTCGAACTATTATAATAAGAATGGCTAGTTCTTTATCTAAATCTTACATAATGTATCTTTAAACTAACTAAACTAACTTGGAAGGCCACCCTTCGATGTTTGTATTATTCTAATAATTTATTTGGATAAATAAAAACAAGACGCTTATCGATATGAACCAATTATCAGCAATACCCTCCGTAGGCGTGTGTGTGGGGGGGGGGAGGGGCCTGAGAGTATTTCCCCTAAAATAATTTTTGTCACCCGAATTTTTCGTTACTTACAGTCCATTTACCATACTTATCGAGGCCTAAGTAGATTCTTAATTATTTTCTGTAAACGATATCACCCCTGGTGAAAGTGGACGTTAAACTCCAGAAACGCACGAACGAACTTTTTGTATGCTGACACCTCTCAGTGTACCCAAAACCACCTCCCCATTTGATCAAGAAATAACACCCCCTCCCCTGCCAAGCTAGAATACAATAAGCTGAGAAACAACAGTCAGGTTGCCAGTTAGTGGTACCCTGACATTTCTGCTAAGTGCTAGCCCCACAGGTGTTTTTCGGTTCTTACGTCTACGATACCCTCAAATGTCGTTTGTCCCGAGACAAAAAATATGGAGAGTGGCGATATTTGTTTTTCATAATATATACAGCATTGGTGTCTTTGTTTGCTCAGCGTGCTTTAAGAATATATGATCGCCAGGCTACATTAATCCATTAAACTAATTACATTATGCAACTTCGATATGTGCACTATTATATGAGTTACATGTTAAAGGGGATATTTTATAAAACGGTTGTTCATGATTAGAATTTGGGAATTGGAAAGTGCTCTCAGTGGTGAAATTTAAGAACAAGCCAATCATTCGAACAAATAAGTCTACAGCTTAAACGCATTACATCGCCCCAGTGGTCTCAATTACTTGAGAAGTTAAAAGTACACGTAGAACCGTTATTATTATGCCATCATTTTATGCTTGTATGTTACCAGATTACTATAATTTGAAGCAAAGGGCGTGTGGTTGGGTGAGGCTAGGGGTATGTTTCAAAAATCCATTCTGCTAAATCCATTTGAGAACCAATAATTGAACCGATTATGCCCATATAGAAGCAAACACCTATCTTCTCATGACACGTTAAATTGTATGTCTGTGCATTAATTTACAAAGTTATTAATTGCTCCTTATATTATACCTTGTGCTTTGTTAGGAATAGTTAACCGTGCTTTTAGGTGTCATTTAAAGAATGGTAAAAGTGTTATCGTGCATATTAATGTACAAGTTGTGTTCGGTAGACTCCAGATCACCCTACCGCCCCACCACCTCTCTCTCTCTCTCTCTCTCTCTCTCCTTTATGAACATGTCAAGTTGACATTTTGTTATCCAAAAAGACTTACAAAATGACCGTGGTCAATCTGATTATGACCTATTGGTGTGTGATATCTTAAAGGCACTTAGAAAGATGTCTGGCACAAAAAGCCGAGAGATATAATCTTGATGTAATTGATGTTTGTTTTGTCCGGACTGGTTCCTCCGGGTTACAGACCTTCCAACAAAATAGCAGACGTCTGCCTCGCACTCTTTTTGCCGTCTGATAATACAACGAATTTGACATGAACAGACGACTTTATGAAGCTTATTAGACACATCAGGCGAGACAAAATAAGAAATAATGACAATTACCATTGGTACTTAATATCCACCTCCGGCTTTAAGACCTCACACTACATTCCATCTCATAAAACGTCTACTCGGCAATTATACAAATAAGTGACTAGATTCCACACAAATTACCCGTATATACGGATTGTACAAAGAACATGACATAATCAATAATATAATATTATTATATATTCTCTAATGATGACTCAGTTGGGAGGCCTCTAATTTTATACTATTTCGACAAGAAAGTGATCCCAGTTAGTTCAGTTCCGAATAATACATTTTGAGAATTTTGATAAAGTTTTGGGCGTCTTTGATATTGTCGCAGATCGTGCATCTGAAACGGTTAAAAAGGTTTAGCTAATGATCTATACTGAACTGAAAATGATTCGCCCCATTAATATGTGCCTGGAAAATGGTTTATTTATAAATGTTTTACATACAGTTGTGTACAATTACACAACTAATACCGTTGGATGTCGAGGGTGGAAAAATTTGGATTTTTGAAAAAATTTGAATTATTGGGCTAGACAAAGCAATAAATGACCGAAGATTCTCACATTTCAAAGATTTCAATTTTTTTCTCCAAGACTTACCTAAATTTCATTCATCTTATATGGCCGAGTTCGTAAATTTGTGCGAGACACTTTCAATGAAGTCGTCAAGTCGGTTAGAAGACGAGGAAGTATTTTTTAACAGCGTATTGTGTCGGTCATACTACTTCTAGCGAGGTAAGCAAGGTTTTATTTTCTCACTAAGATGTTCAGTTACATTGACAGGCGACCCATTTGCAGTAAAAAGTTGCCAAGTAAAATTAACTGGGAAGCCAAATTTTTTCGACAAGGATTCAATAGTACGGTCCCTGAACGTACAGGGCGGGTGCAATGAAACCTACGTTCAGAGCAGAACACCTCTCTCTCTCTCTCTCTCTCTCTCTCTCTCTCTCTCTTTCTTTGCATCCATCTAAATTTGTTCCACAATAATATAGTAAATCATATTTCAGGGGCGGATCTAGGAATTTTGAAAAGGGGGGCCCCGCAAAATGAGGGCACTTACTGCGGAGACGGGGCACGCCTCTGCGAGGGAGTTAATGGGGGGGGGGTCCTCCAAGACAATTATCCGTCATTTCCTTGCATCTGTAGACATTCCAAGAGCTATTTGGCTGATATTTTCGTCTAAGTAAACGTTCGGAGAGGACATATTTGGGTCTGAAAAAAGGCACTTTCAACAGTAAAAAAGGGCACTGTCGAAAATTAGGGGGGGAGGGGGCGCTCCTCGCTCCCCCACTGAATCCGCCTCTGTATTTAGAATAGTACAGACAATTAATTAGGGAAGAGAATCATGTCGATCCACTAACCCTATATTACTACCACCGTTCAACTTCATTGAGTTAATCTGGCCTAATACTATTGAAACTATATATTATACCCCACCCTCTGTTAAAATCAGTACCATCATTAAGTACCAAGATTACCAAACTTCTCGATGAAATTGGTTGATTTTGTAACAACTGCCAGTAGATATGTCACTCAAAAAGTACTCAAAGTATGAAGTATTAGTCATTTAGATTTTATAGTATGAACTCTCAATATGGCTGCTGTGAACAATTCGACAGATTGTTTGTTATGCGTACAAAACCATCACTTGATACAGTAATTGGATATGATATGTCTTCATCATGCATCACTTTGCACCTGGGTCGATTATAAAGGATGGATTCAAGTGTTTCAAATGCCACAGATGAAATCTATATTGTATACTTAATAATTTATTTATGAAAAGAAATATGCTACAATAAACTTGATCGATAGAGAACTATCACTCAACAATTAGAAACGTGCCTTTAAGGTTATGTGTATGAATTCACAAATAATAAAAACTGCCATTTGGATAATTACTTCGTTGGGACGTAGTCCAATGCGATCGCCAGAATGTTACCATACGTACCTAATGACTGACCTAATCTATCAGTGGATCACGATTTTGTATGATTTTGGAAAAAAGGTGGCTAAATCTTAGTGCTTGCTTACTGTTAATGGTGTGACCAAATTAAGACAAGGTCAACCACTTAACTTAAACATGCATTATCGGTGATTAGATAAAGAGCTGACAGTTCTCACTATAATACATGTAGTTAAAAACTAAATAATGTAAAGGGAATTTGATGAAAATTTTAGTCAAACTGATGCACTATGAACCGAGAATAAATAAGCGCTTTTCGTCCCAGTCTCGTCCGTCATTACTAAAGTCAATCATAGTCTCGATTATCCGTTTCATGATTTAATCATGAATGAAAGTTGAGCCGCAAATCGGATCCTAATCGAGTAAATGACATCGGGAGTTGATTATGGTCTGGATATGTTAGTTAATGACTAATTATTTAGATAACAGTTAAGTCCTAATGAAAGACCTGCAATAGGCAGATTTAGCTCTTGCATAGTGTATTTTTGAAAACTTATAACCGATAAATATTTATCAAATATATACCACTGAAAAGGGGGCGTTTTGTTTTTCCAAATAATACTGACACGATCTATAATGGTTTATAATGTTACCTCGTGACCTCCTACACAATCGAGATTACCTGCATCACGCGAACGGGTGACACCGTTAATAATTTAGATGACATTTCAGTCCTTAAGAAAGACCTGCAATAGGCAGATTAAGCTCTTGCATAATGTATGAGTAAGATTGTTGAGCAATATATATTTTGCATATCAATATCAAAATTGGTAAATATGATGCAATAACATTTATTGAATATATATTATATATTATTTTTTTTTTTGATTTCGTATTTTGATAAATAGCCTTATTAAATATTTCTCGCACGCAGCCATTTACATTACTTTCGACATTCGTTAGATGAATTGCAGACTACGTATCAAACTTAGCAAATTTTGGCCTGGAGAACATTTAAACGCCATTTATTTCAATATTGGACTACGCACGTCGTGTGATCGTTTCGACATTAGACAATTTTCGACGTGATGTATACCGCTGGTTAAATGACAATTATATTGACTAATCTTTTTATCATATGGAAGATAGTTGATACCCTTAGGCACGTAGACGAACATTTATTTGTACCTCTTTTAGAAATGCTCAAGAGAATAAACATCGTCTGTATTATGTCGTCTAGAATTGTCAATAATCCCCATATTAGGTTTACCATTATTTCTTTATATATACACAGGCCCGAGAGACAGACGATTTAATTTCAAATCTTAACCGTTTGGTTTATCTCTACTGAATTAAACATTCTTTAATTTATTTGCACAAACGATTCCTTGCTGATTGGTTGCTGTTTCTTAACCCGTTCTTGTCCAAATAAATTGATTACCCCTCAGATGAAAATAAAATGTCTGCTAATAGTTCTTTCCGGGCGTGTTATCGATGGTGTATTTTGCAATGCAGTTTTTATCTCACTTGACTTACATCATTTAGTTTTAGACTCCTTTTCTTTATACATTTCAACGATGTGGTAATTTTTACTTAAATATTGTTACAATCATATTTCTTGTAACATAAAGCAAATCGTGACTCATGCTGACATTACACAATAGTTTCTCTGGGTTATATTCCTGATTGTTTTCTAATTTAAGTGAAGTCTGTATCACCGCAGGCCCGGGACTGTACAGCGCAGTGGACGCTTACGGATAGCCCCGGTTTCATTCACTTTATTTATGTGTGTTGCAGTCCCCCTATACTATTAGAGACCTACACGAATAAAACCAAACTTACAATAGGCCTACACGTTGTTTGCTACAGAGACGATGTGTTTCCTAATCTTATTAAAAATGATATTACACAGTCGTTTTTTTTCTATGGTAAAAATTTTTTATTTTCTATCAATTCTGTCTTCTGCCAATGACGGTTCATTGTATATCAACCAGCCATACTGTACCACCAAACTATTATAACTTAAGTTATAACTTTATTATTCTAAAAATATTCCCAGGATAATTACTGTAACAAAATCTATATAAAAGAAAAGGGCCCTTATTATTCTGCTCATTATAAAGTGGGCCGGCCATGTCATATTCTTCTCGTCAAATATTACTCCAAGGAACTTAGATTCGTCTGTGAACTGAATAAGTTGATCATGGAGTAAAATATATAAACAAGTCAGCACCAGCCAACAGAGTAAATTCTTTTGATGACCTCTTATTAATCCGATTGAATCCCTGGCGAGATATTTTGGTTTCACTTTTTAAAATTGAATGTCCAATAACCAGTTAAAGAACATTTATCGAGGATTATACAGTGATATCCATTTAATGTACATGGTCATGTCCCAAACCTACTTCAAATATTCCGCCAAACATTACGATTTTGTTCCGTTATCAGTTGGTTTATTTCTGTCGCAAACCGGGTGACCTGTCACTGCGTCCCAACCAAGGCGCTTTACTGAATACTGGAAAAACCTAACACTAACCCTAACCCCCCGCACACAGAGGACCCGGCTCCGAGTTATTTATTTGGGGTGTTTCCGGTATTTAGTGTGTTTTTCCGGTGTTTTCCGGTATTCTGTATAACATGGTGTTTTCCGGTAGTTTGCCGTTGTTTTCCGGTACATAGTATTGCCGGTCACAAGACTGTCAATGTTTTTACAGAATATATTTATCTTTCAATATTCGGATATTTTTTTCTAATTGTATAGAGAATTCTGTGTAAATTATGTACGAGAAAGTCTTCAAAATATCAATGCTAACATTTATTAAAACAGAATACAGTAATAGGTTTGGTTATCGGATATGTCAATGCTTGAGGATAAATCTGTGTGACTAGAATACCGAAGCTAAACCATATAAAGGGTAATGTTCCTTTTGGGACCATTTAGATAAAATAGGACTAACGATTCCTGTCGAAATCAATCATGAATAGTTATTTTTTCAAGGTTAAAGTCATTAAATATTCATTTTCTTTCATTAACACAACTTGTACTGAAAATCGAGACTTTTTCAAAAAGGGAAACCTGTGAAGACATTGAGAACAAAGTAGTTTGAATGAAATGTACAATATATTCATTTTTCTTTCTTACGTAATGCTTCTTTAAGTATTTTACACATATGATGTATGGTGATATGTATGATGTAAAATGTACAGACAGTTGGCTCATAAAGACTGATCGCTGTTTGTTACATGGAATATATTGACTGATTGCCCCACAATTCTCGTTACATTTTCTAGACAAATTAAATGGCCAACATATAAAGCTCAAGGTCATACACAGCCAACATTGTTCTGCCTGCAAAACTATTTAATCAAAAAATGCTGCCAGGCATAAATGCTTCAAATGTTATATGAATTATTATTTAGATATTTGTTTCTATGCCGAGTTTTTTCCATCGGATGGCAGACATATTAAAGTAAGAATACGAAACAATGATAAGACTTATCATTTCAGAATTTAACTAATTATCGAATACAAAGACAAAGCAAAAGAAGATGAATTGAAAAACATCTGATTTTAATTAGATTCTCGTCGATTACGTAAAAAAATTCTTAGATTAGTAAAAAAAACGACTGAAAAGATATATACACCGTACCATGGGAAACTGCATTCGGTTGATTATTTTATTACTGGTTTTAAAATTGGTGGACGACAGTGATCTGGGTCGTATTTTTTAGTTTCCGGTTCTACGGGAAACATAAGTACAAATATGTATTGCAAAATCTGGCATGCCTTATATATCCTATCTATAATTGTTCAGCTTCGAATTATCTAGTCACAGATCACTAATTATTTCCCCAACTTTTTCCAAAATTTTCGTTGGGTAGAACGCTTTCCCAAAGAGAGACCTTCAATGGTCAAATTTAACTCTTGAATTATGTACCTTTAATACTTTGCTCCTTGGTGTTTTCTGTTCAGCTGAGATGAGATAGAACAGTGAGACTTTAAATCCCATTACATCATTATCGTTATTTTCAGAGTGCAATATCTCGGCAATTATATAATTGTACAGTCTAATCTTTTCATACAGATGTAAGAATGGAAATATATTTGAGTGGCATTTAGTAGGTGAACAGTAACGCACTAAAACTTTTGATGGAATACCAATTAATGTTTTATTAACATGACATGTCTTTTTGTCCACGTATCCCACAGGACATGTTTTGGAGTAAAATGTGCTGACAAGAACATAATAATATCTTTAATACGAAAGATATCGTCTTTATCAAGCAAAATGAATCGGTGGCTTTGATTCTCCCAAACAGGCGAACGGCGACCGCCTAAAAAAAGGGATAATACTGCTTGATGATCGTGATTCGTTTATTTCCTGCGATTTTGTTTTGTTATTCTGCTGTACAAACATAGAACTACCGAAAAATTCACAACGAAAGACAGGTTGTCTATTCCTTTAATTCATTAAATACTTGCTTATCTGTAGAACGTTAACCCCCATTTTATTTCATTCCCTACTTACAGCAAATCCCCGGCGTTTGATAAAATTTTTATAAATGTTTAGGGCTACCATTCGTCCAGGCGCCGCGGTGGTTCCGTGAGTATGGCGCTTGCTCGCTAACCAGGAGGTCTTGGGTTCTCTCCCGGAGTTGGCTGAGAAAGTTCCCCGGAATTTGTCGTGGTGGTTTGCCCCATCGTCGTCAGTGGTGCACGGCGGAAGGCTTGGCAAGGTACATCGTCTAGTCACTGATCTGCATTTAAAATAACCCTGTGACTGTTGGAATTCGAATCGAAGTACGAGTAGGCCGCAGCGGTCCTATCCTGGAAAATTTTTCTCCATAGCATACTGTGCGGAAAAGTAGACGTTAAACTCCAGTGTTTTGTTTGTTAAGAACTAATCCCACTAAACACTGCTGTAATGGAAGCAAATTTCGGTCCCAGATTTGACGTCTTGTTATTGCTCGGCACCCCTTTGGGTATTATATTATTATTATTAATGGTTGACCGGTTGCCTTTTAAATAGAGACGTTATTTTCAAGATATGGGGTAGGGTAATGCATATATTTATCAGTAAGAAGTTTAATTTTTCCTTGTAATAACATGTATGATTTCACTATAATCCCCCAGACACGCAATTAAATACAAAGACTAGGTTGAATTTTAAAGCTCAGTTGATCAGACTGGAATCATCCGACCAAAGATAATTTTTTTCCCTAAAATTCAAGAATATCCTGCTTGTATTTCACTCTCATTAACTCCACACAATGAACCTATTTAGATTCCTTTCTGGTGTCAGTGAGTAGAATTCGATAAAAAGATACGTACGCTCGTAGTTAAAAGGGAACGGAATAGAGACGTCAAATGAAACAATTGGACCAACTTTTCCAGTGGACCGACTGGCATCAAAACAAATTAAGAGGGGATAAAAGGTGTAGAGATCGAGGAAGCGTAATTTACACGTAAAACGGATGTTAATAGGTTCAGATTGTGAATAATTGAAACTATTTAGCACGCAGTATTTGGCTATATAAAACATGTCTGTTTAAAGCGACATTCTATCTATTTGGACCGGGAACTGTCGCTAACCAATACGCATATTGTTCTTGTTTCTTCTTCCTCTTGGGGTGACGCTTTAGAGTTTTGAAAGGGGTTTAACGTCCACTCAACACAGACTAGGTCATTTCGGGACTAAGATATTGTTCAATTTTATTTCAATAATTCGCTAGCGCGTTGTGGTCTTTAGCAGCGGCAATAAACCGGAGGACCTGGAGACAACCCACGAGGTTGGACATGCGAGACCTTACTCCTTGTCAAGCCCAACCGAGGAATTGAAATACACCAGTTTACTCAATGACAGACCTTATGATACAGCGCGCACGCGCTAACCATTCGGCCACTCAACCCCTCTTATAGAAATGCACTTAAATATAAATGAAGTGTCCAGGGGAAGAACGATCTAAGTCACATTTTTGTCTTTTCGCATAAACGGCAAAACAAACTTTTGGACGAGAATGTTTGATGCGAACAGAACAGCAAGTGGATTTAATTACAACTTCAAAATGATGTTTAACACTAACCATAATTACCAGTACCACAACTGACTTTCACTTTTCAGCCAAATGAAGGTCAAATAAAGGGTAAGATGGACGTATTTGTCCGGAAGGTCATTTCAGAAGGGCCTTGGTTCGATGTGACTACGAAATTGATTGTTCCACAGGAAGCTTATACAATTTGTTACCAGATAGCGCCATTAACAGGTTTTTCCCCTGTACTCTTCAAATGTTTTTGATCTCAACTATGGCGTTGTTTACATAGGGTATTATCCAAATCACAAAATCCCTCTTACGGAAAAGAGCAAAAAGTCCCCAACCTTCCCGTTTTAGATTACTTTTATGTGCCCTATTTTTTATTTGCATACGCAATTTGATTTTCTTAAAAATGTTAATATAGCCTTTTTCAACAAATTCTCCCCTTGAATCATTCTAAATTCTTTTCTAAATCTTTATCAAAACATGTTAGCTCTTGAAAAGAAATCACATTTTTTTTCTGGGCATTGTGTTCACCATCGTGGCAGCCGAAACCTCATTAAACACTGTTTAAAAAAACATAATATCCTAATAAACCCAGTTTTTTTCTATAGGCATTGTTTCCAGTTTTGTGATACCCGACACGTCAATTACCCGTTTTCAAAAATCATATATTCATGTAAAATGAATTCTCTTGTGATGTTTTCGCTTTCAGTTATTGTTAGCTCAAAAACCAAAATCAAAACATGTGCCAGACATTTGCAGATTGTGAAAGGTTTTGCAAACTGAAAAATGATTGGAAGAATATAGTCACCATTATTATACGAGATCTATATATGGTGGCCCATGGTTGCCACATTAGAATAACAGCATTTTGTCAGAAATTTCATATATTCTGTAAAAACAAGTTACCTTTTAAAATGAAAAAAATGGAAACATTTGTTTTAGAAAAAATGGAAACATTTGTTTTAGAAAAAATGGAAACATTTGTTTTAGAAAAAATATATATTGATATAAATTTATTTTTAAAAAAGCAATCATAAATTCTATGACAATGTTTGGTTTGGTTTTTTTTAAATTGGATATAAAAACTTACAAAAATGATAAATTTAAAAAAACGAAATAAAATTTTAAAAAATCAAAAATCAAAGCAATCATTGATTCTGTTACAATGGTTGGGATTTTGGGGTTTTTTTGGGTTTTTTTTTAAAATAAAATAGAAATAGAAACTTACACAAAAATAATAAATTTAAAAAAATGAAATGAAATTTTAAAAAAGAACATATATATCGGTAGGAGCGGAGTGGCTGGTTTTTAAGGCAAGACAATTTTATTCACGATTTTGAAGTAAATAGCGACAATCACACGAGGGAAAAAATGTCAACTGAAAAGCGTTTTACACCTTTTTTATTATTATTATTAAAGTATACATGAGGGAGTATTTTTTTTTTAAATACGAACATGTTTGATATTAAATATTATATGATTTAGCGCCAAATAGAAAGAATAATAAAGAATATTAAAAAAAAAGTGAAAAATATGAAGATATAAAAAATTCTGAAAAATCGCATAGGTACACCATTAGCTAGCAAACGTCAAGTTGAGGGGTCGCAGAAGAGTGGGCCACAAGATAATGGACTTGTGGGGAAAAAATGACATTTAAAGATTATGTAACTTTGATAGTGAGTTTTACAACAAGAGTTCCAGAAGATATTTGACTTTTAAAAAAAACCGATCATTTTTTACAAAAATTCTTTCTAAACCCGTGTAGTATCAGCAATTTTGAATACAGTGGAAACAGTTACAAAAGTACTTAAAAAACTTTTCTAATGCATCTAATCATTAAGCGTCTTGAATTTAAATGAAAGGGCTGATGCAATTATTTCCAAGCACTTCCATGTTGGCCCCGATTTGTGAAATGAAATGGAATGGGGTTTAACGTCGGACATACGCCATACAGTGTGCTATGATGGAAATTTTGCCCAGGCAGTGGCACTATGGCCTACTCTTATATCATTGAATTCCGTCTGCCAAAAGATCTTTTACGTGCACACCAATGTGTACATGGGACCTCGGTTTTTCGTACCATCCGAATGACTTCCGCCACCACCCCGAACTCCCGCCCCTTCACCCCATTCTCTTCCGCTGACAAGGGGTAACCACGTCGCAAAATCATGATGAACTTTCTCGGCGAATGCAGGGATCAACACGTGACCTCCAGGCTAGCTAGCCAGCATCTTACCGCCCGAATTTGTAAATGTAAAGTACTAAAAACAATTTTTATTTTTTTTAAATTTCATTTCGGATACTTTTTTTTGAAAAAAAAGGAGAATACTATTATGATTCGTTTTTATTATTATTATTACTCATTTTTATGGCCTATGTTTCTATTTCTATTTCAAACAAAAATTTTAATTAATACAATTTTTTTTAAAAAAAACAAATGTTTTCCATTTTCATTTTTGAAATTTCTGAGAGATTCCTGTTATTCTAATGTGGCAACCATGGGCCACCACCATACACTTAATTAGACGACTGTGGAACTCAGCTACGACAAATTGTCTGCGACAACATAAACAATTACGGAAGTCTACAACATAATATACCATTCTTTGCCGCCTGTAGACATCATTATAAGGAGACACATATGTTCCTACACTCAAAATAATAATACTTATTTTGAAAGATTCCATTGTCCTT
The DNA here is from genome assembly GCA_963678685.1 of Patella ulyssiponensis. Taxonomy (NCBI): domain Eukaryota; kingdom Metazoa; phylum Mollusca; class Gastropoda; family Patellidae; genus Patella; species Patella ulyssiponensis. The sequence continues at coordinate 58,016,065 of OY783229.1, forward strand.
TTTACTCTATCTATTTCGTATAAACTATGCGGCGGGCGTATGAAACTAAATCAAAATACACGCATTCACAGTTATATACATACGTGTACAAGCTTGCTGGCATTTTTTTGACACAAGAGTCAAGAGATAATGATAAAATTTGGAATATTGTTTACAAATTAAATTATGTCCGTGCGATGATTTACGTATAAGTAATGTTCGTGAGTTCTATGTGGGTGGTTTTCTTTTCGGCCTTATTTAATCTGATCGTTCGAATGTTTGAAACGTAATAAATTTACTTCTGTTGGACTGATAAAACATCGAGAAATCCAATCAATATATTTATAATGCAAAGATATTAGTTTTATTTGGATTTGTCTTCAGAAGAAGAGCGTCTACCTTTAAGCTGCATTATGTAAGAGCTACACAAGTCTATTGCATGTCTTTTGGAGGGTCTTAATATGAATTATTAATTATACGTTTATAATTCACATGCCAAGTCCACAATTAATTCTCTTGATCACGACCGGCTGAAATATCTAATGCATTCGAAAACAGTCGTCATTTTTGATAATTTAATGTTAATATGGATAATGGATACTTTGATGACGGGACTATCTTATCAAACATCAAACATTTATAACTTCGCTCAGAGTAATGTAGATCAACTGAATGTTTCAATATATTAACTTTTTATCTATTCTTTCTCTGATCGTCGTCTAAGAGGTTAATATTGTGAAGCCGTAAATAGAATATCAATTATGGCTCAATTCCTCGATACGTTAAAGGAGCTAAATCGCTAATATTTGGGGCCTAGAAATTTACCCAAATGGGTAACAACGCATAAAGTAATCTTATATGAATGTATATAAACTGATTTACATTCATTCTTCATTCATTTCCGTCTTTACTCTAATTTCAAATCACTTATGTTCAGCGAAATACGCCTGAAGTCTCAATAGCATGCAAATCTCTAGCGTCTGGTTATTCCAGTCTACGTTATTGTGTATGCTCTCCATGCACCACCGTCTAGCCTCGTTCTCCAAGTCCCTTGTTAAAAATGGACCTGAAACGGATTATGGTACACGATTCGTGTACCACTGATATTTTTTTTATTTTGTCTTAAATATTGGATATCAGGAGCCCATCTTTTCCCGGTAAGATCACAGCATTAATGTTGAATTAAATTGACAAATAATTTGTGTTTGAATGTCGAAGATTTTGGATGATATTGAGTTAGAGACTTATTGTCTGAGTCCTGGTAAATAATAAACGGATTTCTACGATTATGAACAAACTACTCTACTTTGGTTATTATAAACTTACCTGTGTGTTTGAAATGAGCTCCCGTTAAATAAAATCCATTATACAACTAAATATAACAACGAATAAAAAAGTTCTCTCTTGTAAAATTGAACTTCTCACAAACTTCGACACCGAGAAATAAAAAATGGAAGCTTATTACGTCACTTATCGGAATAGATCATTTCGTATAAGGGGGTCAAAGCAATCCAAATTTTGTGTTGGTGCGTTCGATTACTGACTGGCGCCGCGCTTACTCTAGCCACCACGAATGCGTTCGGGTTACCGATGATGCCATTTGAACCAAGGAGCCGGTTACTTTTGGAAGTAACCCATTATTCAATATGGATGCAATTATTTGGTCGAAGTTAGATTTGCAGATTAAATTTAGGCGACGGAAGAATTATTGTTGACACTTTTCTCGGATTAAAAATAACATATTTACGTTCCACAGTAGTGTTTTAGTGATTCTACATCTTGGTGTAACGATTCCAAGAATTAGAAAAGGACACTCAGCGTCCTTTCAATTGCCCAAATCGTTCACTAAGCAGATTGTTTTACCTCTACTAAACCCACTGGGGCGTAACTGCAATAACTGGACATTTGCAGTGTTATTGCACACTTTTGCTGGTTTACGCTAGTTTTAGTAAATCATATAGAGAAGCGTGGTGGGTTTTCCGTGCAACAACAACGATTATGTTGAGCAGGTGTCAGTATTACAAGTCATTTATAGCACGCTTCATTCGCAACCAGGTTTAACACAGCGGTCTCTGTGTTAAACCTGTTAACCCATGAAAGCCGTGCTCTAAATATAACTTGTTTTCATTAGAAACTGTGCGACATATACAGTGCATTTGTTGAATTTTATATTCCAAATCTGTCAGATAGTGAGCGAAATGAATCTATAGTGTGCGATGATAACCTTGCCCTCCTAACTGCAATTCTGGTAAGCTATGGAGCTCGTTAACAAAGTTAACAAACGTTACATTGGTTGAACGAAAATGTGATTTAAAGTATGTTCTGCATAATAGGGGCTTTATTTCGCTTCTCTGGATTCAAAAGTTCCAGTGAGATACCAATGAAAAGGTCTAAAGTTTGTTGATGGATTATTGTCTGCGCGTTTTTTATCGGAACATCGAGCATAATTAATTGTTTGGTGGCGTTTATCTTCCATTTTGATACCCGAAGAAAGTGCCGCGCCGTTCGATTACGCATTCCCACTGCGCATGTCGAAACGTACTCGAGGATCCTGGCCGAGTAGGCACGGAGCCAGTAATCGAACGCGACATGTATGAATAACCTTCTGCTCTGAGACCCAGTAATGAGTTTGGGCGTTTACAAACATAATTACGAACATAGTCCAATATTTTGTTTCCGGCTTGTATATTAATTTTTTGGTTCGGTGGGATTTTTTTCTTTTGAATTACATTTGTGTTACTGGCCTTGAATCTCATCCTTGAATATTTATTAATATTTCCTGAAGAAGAACTTATAAAGCAGTCCTGCCAATTAACCTCGGCAATCTGCTGTAGCCGAGGTAGGCCTAAATTCCGATGTATTTTACATTTGCCTCGGCAAAATTAAAAGCCGAGGCCACTGAATCATTGAATAGGAATACAACGGTTTTTTTTATATATAAAAACCAATAATTATTATCAACAAATCATACCGCGCATCAGTTTAATTATCGGTAGATAGGTCCATGTCTTTCTATTTCTCTTTGAATACTATTTCTGGTGTGTTCAGAATTTATAATCGTGAAATGCACAGGGCAATTTATCCATATGATTGTACTCTCAGTTGTTACCAGTTTGAAATCTACGGAGAATGGAATTTTCCCATGGCATTTCGTAGATTGCGATCATGCCCCAGCTAATCAACGCTTTGAATTCTATTGCCTTAAAAGGTATCATGTCATGTGAGTTATTGTATGCTACACAGATGGTTAAATTTAGTGCCGCGAAACTTGCACGAATTTTCCCCACGGTCTGCATAATTAACACACAAAACCTAATAATACACGCAATCTGCGATGCCCTTCTGGCGTGTGATTTTTTGGTTTTAAATACATTTTTATAAAGACGATAAACGATGTTTAGACATCCCGAACTGTTCTTATCAATAATGTTTCGATTTCGATGAAAAAAAAATAAATTAATCAGGAACATTAATGATATGAACAGTCGGAACGCGAATAAAATATGGAAATAATTGAGAAGCGGTGGTCGTTTTTCATACGAAATATGATCAATTAAAATTATGAAATAAAGTGTGTTTATTTATATATGTTAGCCACAAAGTTGACTATAATTCGTATCTCCCACCACGTAAACTACAGTTTCACTCACAACCAATCAAACCACGACAACAAAACAGGCAGTCCACATGCATTCAATGCAATCATACCTGCAATCAGACAAGTGAATAACTCTACCTTGGCAAATATTAACTATCATACATCTTACAAATAAACAATAAAATCAAAGGTTTATAAATCAACTTTATTACCACAATCTGAAACCATGTTCAACAGTTGTCATAAACTGTAATAAACAATAATAACATATATACTATATTTATTAATGTACAAATACTTGTGACCTTGAAACGTTCAGCAATACCAGCGTGAATTCATATCTATATGTAGTACATCCACGACAAACTATACTATAAACTATCTCGCTATCTAATAAAGATATTGTCATACGTGACAAATATGTTTTATGAAAATATATATTACATTCACGGGTGAAATTATGGGATGAAAAGCAATATTATACATGTATTTACAGGTATTCGTATTATCGGTAAATAAAATTTAGTAGACTGACAATCAATTGGTTCAAAATTAATGTCATTGTCTCCAGTTGCTATTTTCTTGCCCAAACTCAAACGCTCGAAAAGGCCGTGTGCTGTTTTGATTAGCCTACAACACACGTGGTTGTCACAAATTAACCCCTTTAAGTTTATAATAATCAAAGTAAAGTAGTTGGTTCATAATCGTAGAAATCCGTTTATTATTTACCAGGACTCAGACAATAGCTACTTTAAACTATAGAGATTTGGGGTCCGCTTCGGCCTTCTACGGAGGGTGCTATTGCAGACACTAAAAATTCGACATCACATATCTGTGTCACCTACAATTATCGTTATTTTTAATTCTACTGAATGCTAGTCGGGAAATTACCTAACGTTGCCATATTATTTTTGTTAAATATTCAATTTGAGTGTGGATTAAAGATGCATTATGTACTAGCAAAATATGCCTTTTGTAGGTCTTTCATTTTGGCTTCAAATGTTGAACTATTATTTAGACACAATTTAATCACATGACTAGCCTTTAATCTACTCTCTAAAGCAGTGGGTGGTGGAGATTTAAACGGATTAATTTGAATTTTGTGTTTTTATTTTAAAAATGGCGAATCGAGACTAAGTCTCGTAAACAAGTACCGTTGTTATGATAATAAGCCAACAATCTATGCCACATTTTACCCAAACTTAAGACAGCGATAACTTCATCAATCATCAAAATTAAAGTAGCTTGAATGAAATTTTCAATATATTCATTTTGTACTTTCTTTTTTTTTTCGAACGATTATAACAAGAACAGCCAGCCAGCTATGTATGTAAATCTTATATACATAATGTATCTTTAAGCTACGAAAGAATAGATATTGTTCGAAATACGCAAAGATCAGCGACTTAAAAGGAGTCGTATTTTAATCATGTCGAGAGAATTACGTTCGTTTCTGAAAGAAATAAAACAAAATAAGCTACATGTATATAGCCATCAAATACGATAATCAAATATGTTTTTACGTATGAAGGGTTTTGTCTCTTTAACGGTGAGAAATTAAATTAATTTGATAATAAAAAGTAACAATAAAATAGCAATTGAGCAATTTCGTTATATTCAATAAAAAATTTTCTTGGAGAAAACATTCATTATTTTAAATTGATTTAATCAAAATGAACGGAAGGAACTTCTGACAAACAAATAAACAGTGAACAATTATTTTATGGTTAACAAGATGAACATTGATTTGTGATTGCAAGTAAACATCAAATAAATCAGTTTTCAAATTTTAATTACAGTTAATGAACGGCTTCAAAGTTATCGAGCGTCAAAAATTTAAAAAAAAATATCTAATTTTGGATGGTCGGTCATATCTAACGACGAGTACGACATGTCGCATATACTGCACCCACCACAACTTGTTCTTTTAAAGAAACATAAATGAATTATATATAATTCGAGTAGTTTATGGATTTTCAAGGTTATTATTGAACCACAAATTTCTCATTTTAGCCATTAATGCGTAAACCGACATAACTGTTCAATGCGCTTACAACCACAGTATCTCCATATATTCAGAAATGATTTTAATTTTGATGGGCATTATGAGGATACGGTTAAAAGTGTATCGCAATTCTGTGATCACTTGATTTGGCACGATGTGATCCCTCAGTGAAGTAACACATTTTAAAGATACATATAGATTGTTATCAAGATATTTTAATTAATCAACAGTTTTTTGTTTATATTTTGAAAACATATCATAAACACTGAATTTATTTCGAATTTAAAATGTGAAATAAAGGGGAATTAATCCCCCAGAAAAATATATTGAAAAAAAAGCAGCAGTTATGCAAAGCTCTAAATGACATTTAGCGATATTTTACCAAGCGTCAAATAACAGTTTTATTAAGTGAGCACACACACACTTCAAGTCAGATCTCAAACTTTTTCTTCATCTTTGCCAATCACATTTCGATGAAAAAAATGGTGAATTTCTATTTCGTGTTTATACGATTGAATGAATATATAGCGAAAATTAAATGAGATTGTAGAAAGTGTTAAATGTCAAAAATACTAGAATTGGTGTCGAAAATGAAACGATATTCCGTATGATTTTAACACCGCCTTGCCATTCAAACCAATATTACGACTACTATAGTAATAGCCATGTGGAGTAATATAATTTTTTAGAGGCAATTGTAACTGGATAGGGCAATAAACTATGACGCATACTTATGTGAATTAGCTTGATAACGTTGAGACAACACTCATCGAAATGTCGCTCAAAATAAATAAATTTTACCTGTCTTCCATAGTGTGTCTTTGAAGCTTGACCAAAGCTTTGCAGTAAATATAATCACAGTCAAGTAAACAGCAATTCCAAATACAATATCGTGACCTACCGACCTTTACCACGGTTCCGTTTGACGGGGACAATAACTCTGCCTAAAATCACTGCAATAGAAATGTAAAAAACTAAAACATGTGAAGTGGACACAGCGTTCAAATACATGGACAATAAATCAGCGTGAAATGTACGTACAGCACGGAATTTCGAAAAACTAGGTCAATAAAAATTACCCCGAAAGTATGTACGAAACCACGAGATATTTTTAACGTTATTATATTGAGTAAAACATGTCCGCCCTTCGTGAAAAGATACAACTGAGCGATCTAGAGATTAAAGTTAAAATCTCATTTAATTTAAAACTCACTTTGAAAGATCTTGTACACGTTCCAGAGGCGAAGGTTATCATCCCATTGACTTAAAATTCATACAAGTTAACAACGGATTATTAACTATTTCTCAATTATTACTTCATACGCTGTTGCTCTTGATCAAGTTTTAGTGTAAGACATAACTTACGGACAGCCCATGTGACTTAGCTGTTGTCGGAGAATCTTTTGAATAGTGAATAACTCGGCGATTTGTTTGACGAAATTGTGAATAATGAAACTTTTGTAAACGTTATAGTGTATTGGCTGAGTTGTGGCACTGTATTTCAATTTACTCCAAAATTAGGTTTGAAACATTTTAGAAGAACTGTTAGAATATTGTATTTAAGTATCCATTTGAATTCGTCACGTTCTTAACAAGACAAGCAACGCAAATTTAAAAAAAAAGCAATCATGAATAATGTCGTTGCCTCAATCACGAAGATTTATAAAAATGGCCTACGTGACGACTCCCGATATATGATGTAATTTTTAAATAGAGAATAGAAACCTTAGAATCTCTTTGGTATTATAGAATCATCATGATAAGACAGGGATGTAACTAATCAATGACTCTTACTTTCTCATTATATTTCTCCTATTCGTGCATGGATTCACGTATTTCAACTCAGGAAGTACGTGGCTTATGGAAACCGAGAAACAAGATACTTTTATATTGACTCTGCTGGTGTTAATGATGTATCAGAAGCTTTCGCTTTATTTTATATGATTTTAATATGACAAATATCAATAGAAGAAACTTTAACTAAGATTAGATGAACCGTTCATTTTTCTTTTCGGGCACAAACATCAGAGTATTATGAGACCATAATATATCATAGACATATACAGGCGCGGATCCAGAGGGGGGGTCCAGGGGGTCCGACCCCCCCCCCCCCCTGCTCAGGCTTGAACATTTTTTATGCGATTTTTTTGGCGATTTAGACCTGTTATTTTGGAATTTACCAAATTGAATCTAATTTACCAAATTATCGGTTGAGCGCAATTAGTTAAGCAATTATCAAACCTAGACCCCCCCCCCCTGCAAAAAATCCTGGATCCGCACCTGATATAATTGTAAAATGAAATCGCTCGCAGTTTCTGGTAAACTTGTTCTAGTTAATGATCGTTTCATTCTGAAAATTCGGGTGACAAAGGCAATTTTCCGGTAAATAGCCTCAGTGTGTATGTATTTCTACGGAATTTGGACACGATGATGGTGTCATGCATTGTCGACTGTCAAATGTCCTTAACGGGAACATGGCAAACCCCCTCCAGCAAAAATTCCCGGATCCGCCCCCGCACATGCTCAGATCCGATTTGCGATTATACTAGAAACGTTGTCTCTTTCGTCGCCTCCTGTAATCATAATGTCATTACATTACCGAATTCCCGGCCTATATATAATTAAGCCAATTAAACGATATGCATACAAATCAAGGATGCTCATAAAAAGGGTCAGGACTTTTACTCTTATGTGTTATTATGACGACTACACAGAGCTTCTATTATGTCTCTCAGCTGGCTTTACAAAATGATATATTTTATTTTGTCTTTAATAAGAAGAAAGACTGCAACGCGAAGTCAATAGAATGTTTAGTCTTGAATATTGGATCTTAGAGCGTGGATGGGTTATGTCAATTTTCCGTCAGTTTAGAAATTAACATGTACAAATTATCGATGATTAAAACATATATAAAATAACACTCTGTTACCATATAATGAGAAATTTTGTTAGTAACGGTGGTTATTAACGCTTTATATCTGATAATTATACACAAGATGTGGAAAGTCAGTCATAAAGAAGACAAATGAATAATGGCCTAATATCAAATTACGCGACTTAATAAACATTCTATAAAATATAGGGAGCTCCACGACCTTATCACAGACTAGCCAGTAATGATATTTTCGTCATTATTCATCGGTTTCCCTGCCGTGGCACATTGAAGAAAGAGGTTTTAATACTACATCGTTCGTGGATCGCTACATAATTTTCCAGCATTCCTGTCAAATCGGCTTATATGGTATTAAGACAATCATATAGAGAGAGCACACGCGGCTTTAATAATGTCTCTTGCTTAACTTTAGAACATGATTTATTCTATTGGCTCTATACGGGACGGGGCTATCTAAGATTTTCAAATTTCCGTTCAGTTATTTAAAGTATTTTTCTCTATTTCCGGTATGTTTTCCATCTATGAATATCTGTAGATTTTCATATCCTTTGCTTTAAATACTCGTATCGTGTTGGTAATAATTTAACATTTACCATTAAATTCAGTTCTTTATGTTTATTTGGCTGTTTTCTTCGCAGAGGTATACAGATCTTAATAGTCATCTCGTGTTGGTAATACTTTATCTTCTTGTTAACATTTACCATTAAATTCTGCCAAGTTAAGGATTAATTAATCCTTAATCTCTTTATCAGCACTTTCTATATCCTTTATGCATATTCTTGCATGCTGTAATGGGTTCCTCTCTTTATGTATCTGTGACTTGTAGAAAGAGACCACAGCAGTATGTCGATAACACGACGTTACGGCAATCAGGTGATAGTGTCGCAACGCTACTTGGTCGTGTTTTTAATCATGATATTGTCTTGGTGTCGTGTTATAAAAAAGGCAAGACTTTACATGACCACTATCAGTCAAATTCAAGAAAGATGCTGTAAGATAAACTTAAAAGAAGACACGTGAATGGAGTAAGCATTATTACATGCATTACCAATTTAAGAGTTAGAATTATGTCGTGAATACTGCTACATACGTTTTATCGGCTGCATCGATGCACTGAAATCCTGAAGCCGAAAAGTTCTCAATGATTTCCGCTAACATTTACTCGCAGAGATTACCAAAAAAAAACCAATCTAAACACAACTATTTGACATTTATAAACCCCCTCCGCGAATTTCGACCATATCTTTGCTGTTAGAATGACAATGTAATAATAATTCTATCAAGCTGGTTCACTTTTTTGTTCAATTAACTACACTTTACGTTAATGACTGTTGAATTTCTTATCGAGTTTTAGCTCACACCGGACATTACGGTCGGCGTCATGCTATGTTCATTATATAAAGATAGAGCTGTAATCACTTTGATTCCATGTGTTCCAGAATAAAAACAAATTAGATCTTAACCGGCTTCTTAATGACAGAAAAACAGATACGCTACTACCAGCTGAGTGGAATAAACAATAATGATTTTTATGCTGCTATTACTTCTTCTAAACTCTACCCTAAGATAACGTTGCCCACTCGCTTTGCCGATAAAGTGCCAGTAAAATTTCCCCTTCATGTATAAAATCGTCATCTGCTGTAACTCTTAAGCGTTTCGGGTTAGGTGTGGGTGTTGGGGGTGGACGTCCGAATGGCTAGCACGTGGGCGTTGTATCATAAGGTCTGCCATTGAGTTGATTGGCGTGGTTTCGATTCCTCGGCTGTACGTGACAAGGAGTAGGGTTGCCTCGTGGGTTTTCTCCAGGTCCTGCAGTTTCCTTCCCACTTCTAAAGACCCTTACGAGCAATCGAATTATTGAAATAAATAGCCCCGAAATGACCCAGTCTCTCGCTCTCTCCAAAGTGCATATAAACCATCTCACAGCACAGAAACAGACATTAAAATTGTCAATGATTACGTTGAGAGTGTCGTTGCAGTTAATAAACCTAGTGAATGTTATCCATAAAGCTGTCTGTTATTATATATATCGCTTTCGTTATTCTCATTCAAAGAAGAGTAGTAGATGAGGAGATTGACAAACAAAAAGCTGCTTTGCTAGTATTGTTGTAATTATCGGCCGCTTTTGATACTTTGGATACTGCAGACTTGATGGACACACATTGGGAAGAAATTAGTTTAATTAAGGGAATGTGCTTTTAATTGGTTTAAGTCGTCCTTAACTGACAAAAAACAAAACGTACTCATCAATGGTGAATACTCAGAGAACAGAACCCTTCTTTGTGGGGTTCCTCAAGGCTCTGTCCTGGCTCCTGTTATCTTTATCATCTTTACAAAACGACTGAACAAAATAGCATTAAAATATGGACTTATGATCCACCTATTTGCTGACGATACTTGAAAGAGAGTGTAACACTACCCCAATATTAGACGTGCCACTGAAGTTCAAAGATCGTATGCCCACCTCTGTCCGATTCCTTAAAGTTAAATCTACCCCACAATTCGAACTAAAGTTTTCAAGTTCCATCGTTATTTTTGTCAGTCATTCGATTCATACCTTTAAAAGTAATCTCTTTTGTACACTGGCTTTTCGTGTTTTAGGCGCCATTCGCTGCAAATTTCGCCCCACTATTATACGGGGTCCTTCAGCAACCTATTCTGGTCTTTATGGCCCCTAGACCAGTAATTTTGTCGGGTTTGGAATTTGTAATGTGTTTATGATCTGAATAAAGTGCACTCTAAAACTTGAAGAAGCATATTCTAACTCTACGACCACTCTACAGAAACGTAACTGGTTTTATTCCCTCAAATATATCTGGGTTTTATCATCTATTCTTTGTAGAATAAAATTCCAAATTCTTGTTGATACTTGGTAATGTCACTTTCTTAGACGTAAGAAAACGATAAAATACGCGACCTTTATATATGTTGTATGACTATGGATATAGCCATATACAAACAATGTCTGGTGTTTTAATAAAAGATAATGACTGTTTATGATCATCATTAATCAGCATGTTTATGACATGCTCCACTGTAAACAGGGTAAGTCATCCAGGATTATTCATTCCTTAAAGATTAAAGATGGGAGAGAAACATCGTCTGGTTTTATTGGCCATTTAGTTGGCGGTCACCAACTTCATATCACCCATAAAAATAAGGCGACAAACGGAAAAGGTCAATATTCTAAAGAATTTAATAATAGTTTGCGATGTTTAATGTGCATGCATTGCGCCGAACACCTGGAGTTTTTCATGAGAAAAGCTAAATAATAATCACAATAGTCGTTTACAACTCAAGTAATTTACAAATAACACAAATATGGTATGGAATAAAACTTGTTAGTACTGACAATTGGTTTGCAGAAATGGATACAATCTAAACGCGTTTGGGACATGGTAACTTTGCTTCTTGTTCAGTTTCATTACCTTCGAACTGAATATTTTCCGTCTCTGCGTCGATGTTTTGGGACATGATAACCTTGATTCTAATTGATTTCGAGTGGTGAAACGTGGATTAGAGTTTCGGTACACCAAACTTGGAGTATAGTTTCAGTGCATCAATACCTTGATTAAAAAATGTTTCACCTAATTCCTTTTTTTCAATTTGGCGGGGGACATCGACCTCATTTTTGACTTGCGAGCATGGAGTAGATCGTGGTACTCAGAGAAAAACTGCGACGTAAGGCAGGCCACTTTACAATCATTGTCATTTAGAAACCAGGGATCAGACTACTCGTCTTCAGAGTTATTATCACGATAGAGCTGAACATATTCTGTCTAGTTGTTACCACTGTCTATGTCAGTCGTAACAATAATTGATTTCCTTATTGGTGTCAGTCTTTGAATCGCTGTGATAAAATTTCTAATTAGAATCTGTTTAACCTGTTCTATTACAAAATTGATGGACGGCAACATTGTCCTTGAAATGGTTAACCTGGAATAGTTGACCGCTGGATATACGAAGAGCTGGTCGCAAATTAAAACTGTTCTGATAATCAACCGTGATGGCGATATGCTAATAGAATTGATTTAAGTTGTTTAAGCGGCATTTACTAACAGAACGACAATAACACACGACACAATTATATGGAATACATGTTACTGCAAAGATTTATTTTGGGCGACGTTTCGACGATGGTTCTCTCGTCTTTATCAAGCGAGTACTAGGCTCATTGAATACGCAGATGTCTTTCATGTAAGACGAACCTCGGGTACCATAAGTTGGGAAGGCTCGACTGTCTCCAAACCCAATGTTTGAAACCACTCCCTTCCAAGACCATGTTTGTGAAATAGTATGATTAGGCAATTGGGTAAACTTTGGCTAACATGGGTGACAATGTGCTTCTTCTATCATGTTTTCAGTGGTAAGACTGTTGACCAGTGGGGTCGGTATTTCCTCAAGCTGTTGATTGCTGTTGCGTAAGCTGTTGATTGCTTCTATTCCGGGTACATTCGTGAACAGCTCGACAACGTCGTAGGAGACAAGTTTTCATTTGGTTAGTGATTTTTTTGGTGTTGCAGGCAAAATCATTGGAGCCCAGAATGAATGACCCGGCAGTTTCGGCTATTGGCGATAAGAATTTGGATAGGCGCTTTGCTGTTTTGACTAGACGGAGCTAGTCATCTGTTGGGTGTGGGGGCGTTGGCTAAGATTAATGACAGTTTTTGTTAATGTATTCATCCTTTGTTGTAGTGGAGGTAGCAGGATTTTTTGGATGATGGTTGTTACGTTTCAGTTGGTTGTGCTGGTGACGTCGATCATCCGTTAATCACGCAATTTCATGCAACTGGTGAACCCTTTCAGCACTAAACAACTATCACCACATGGCACGAGAAACGTTAAACTGTTACTGTTTGACATATTTACCTTCAAGCTTACTAATCTGGCAATGAGATTGACTGCCACATCCCAAATAAATTGTCTAATTGGTAATTAGTAACTTAATTAGAATAACACGTGACACAATGGACCTCTCATCTTTAGGGCGATGTTTCCAGATGGACCTCTCGTCTTTATCAAGTGAAGAATGATAACACGGTTAAGGTATACACACACAATACGGAACAATGAAAACGCTAATTTACAACGAGAGATAATCATTTGGTAACCATCAAAGGGGATGAGAAGATATATTTATACTTGTATACTGTATAATTGTGGCATGTGTTAGAATTGATTTTACTACAGAGAGAGAGAGAAATGGGGTTTAACGTCCACTCGACAAAAACCAGGTCATTTTGGGACTAACATTTGGTTTCAATTTTATTTCAATAATTTGCTTGCGCGTAGGGGTCTTTAGCAGTGGGAGGAAACCGGAGTGCCTGGAGGAAACCCACAAGGTTGAGAAGGCGCCCCTATCTCCATGCCACATACGCTCACACCAGGGATCGAAACCACAGCCGCAAGCCAGAGGTAACCGGCCAGCTAGAGGTCGAAGCGCGGCACTCTAGACCACTAGGCCATCCCAACCCCCCGATTTTACTACAAGTTTAATTATTAATTTGCTCACACTGTGATATGTTACATACATAACATGAAAATTCGTATTAAATATTTATCACCATCAGTGCCGGATTTGCATGCCTTATCAAATTAAAGCAGTAGTGATCCTTCCTTACTTACAATGTAATCTTAAATACTCATCATCATCCTCAGCTCAGCTGTGTTCCCAGAGCTCCACTTCATCAAACAAAATCCGGCACTGATCGACATTATATTTTAGCATCAAGTGTAGTTTTAGTTTTCAGTGCATTTTATCAAAGGGAGTTTGTGGAATTTTAAACACTCTTATACATGTATTTACCCTATAATAATTAGTTGAACTCGTCCTGTAGTGCATTCTCAATTTGTAAAAGTGAAAGCTTTAGCGGGGAGATAACTCTATAATATATGCGTCGATTGAGAAACAGAACAGCAACAGATGGAATACGTGCGAAACCTACGTTATCGGATTTTTAAAATGACTTTTAGACCAATTTTTTCATTAGGAATATTGGACTATAGAATTATCCCCAAAAGTGTTTAAAACCGGAAAACATCAAACTAATTAAATGAGTTGTCCCAACTATCGTAAACTAAAAATGGTATCACCTCTCCATCCTAAATTGTCGTCAATACAGGAACTATCAGTCAGGACAAAATGACATCCATTAGGCTACGTATTTGGTAAATTCTGGCCTATTTCGCCTCTAGTGTGGCTGGGGTTTAACTGACTCACTGTCACGTACGTTTTTCCAATGACCCCAAGAAATCGTCACTTCAAATCGTCGCTTCAAATACATGTACAGTGTGAAGTTCCTTCTTAACTCTCAGCCAATCGCATATTTATGAATTTGACACCGTATGCCAATTTAGCGCTATTTTGTCCGGACTTATAATGGGAATGTTGTGGTTGAAACTAAAATGGACAAAGTCAATCATTGCAGCAACTAAGATAATTCATGCCTTTTTTTATACTCGCGTATATCCTAAAATATCACTTCTGGACTTACTATCACCGTCGTAATTCACAGATACGAATCAATATCATTACTACAACTACTTCTTTTTATAATTTTATGAATTCAAATTTAACATCTTAACTTAAATTACAAACCTATTTAAAGTCTAAGATGCCCATGTTCTCTGTAGCATTAACATTTATTAGGATTTATGGGAAACCAAACCGTACCGAATGATTCAATGAAACCGACATTTTTTTCCTGGCGCTATAATGTAAGTACATAGTATAATAATCGATTATTGGAAACCAAACTCACCACCGTACATTGCAAGACGAGATAATGTTTATTTTATTATTACGCGGTATGTCAAACTGATAAAGCAATTAGCTGAAGTTTTTGAACAAATATAGCAAGTTTCTATATCAAGATATCAAAAAATGACTGATATACCATACATATTAATCAACCTATATCACAACTTTGATCTTTGCGTAATGTTATTGATTATAAATCGAACGCTGTCAACACAATCAGCGTAATCGAACAAGCTCTCTTTGGCGTGATCAGGAATGGTGAGAGACTTCAGCAGCAAACTCGCTTGTCGTCGAACCAAACCAAAGATCCATCTTGTTCATTTAATATTGCGTGCTGGCGTTTTATTATGGACTCTCCAGTAAGAGCAATGACGCGTGCATGATAACATCGGCGACAGTTGATTAAGGCGGACGATTTGTGATGAGCACCATTCCCTCTTTTCAACCGGACATTGGCTGATGGGTATTCTGAGTTTCCATGGAATTTGGAGGAACATGTATTTTTAATCCGTGAAAAGCCACATGTTGCCGTTTAGCGGTCGATCACAGCATATAGATCGCATACAAACTATTAGGATAAACGAACTTCATGTCATAGGTAAGATAAGTTTCTTGTTGAGATTATTTTCGTAACAAAACCACCATATTCTTTCTTTTATACATATTTATAATATATTATCTATTGTGTCTGATTATTATAAATTAATAATCAATAATTATAAGAAAGTTGATGACCTTCGACAATGGTGTCTATATTAGTCCTATGATATAATATAGCTGGCGTATTTATAATAAAATTGATCTGAACATATTTTGATAACTTGTTCTTGGGTACTGCGCAGTTGATTAGTATTTGGTGGTATTGATTTTATTGTGTTTGATCACAAGGTTTCAATGATACCTTCCACCAATGTTTTATGGTTACAGTGAAATTTGCCTGAATTTGTGATTTTAGTCATATACCATTAGTTTGGTATTAACGTTTTTGCATTCTTTAGTATTTTGGTTGAAAGTTAATGCCACTTAAATATAATCTGTAATTATCAATTACATTTTATTAAGGGGTGGGGTGGGGTGGGGTGGGGTGGGGTGCTGAAATAATACAAAATAATACCTTCTTATTTAGAGCAGTGTAGTTGCTGATTTTAATATGACATCCCCTATACTTTATAATTGAATTCGAAATATGTGTTTATTCAAGTTTAATTAGTGACAGACGGTTTCAAAAGAAATAATCTAGTCCATGATTTTACAATGAGTGGAGTAATATTTTGGTATCGAGTGTACCTAGGTTACCAACAGTCTGAAGTGGCAGGTAAAATCGACCGAAACACACTATGCGAATTGTAAAATTAAATGGAGGCGCTCACGTAAAAAGTACTAAAAGTTTTTTGTTAGCGGGGATCGTTATCTGTCTATAGGTGGGCCATATCTTTCATTTTCATGTGATCGATTCTATATTTTAACTTATGGCTTCTATCTTTTACACAACGAAACAATACGTTTGAAATAAATTTTTAATTGAAGGAAGAGTTGTCTTTTGTGCAACGAAGAATACTTATATTTTGTAATGTTTCCCCACTGTTCTAATATATTGCCGCGTACAAACCATTGTATAAGTCAAAGGGCTATTTCTTACTCATTAAAGCCCATTCAATATTTTCTCGAGAAGTGAGAAGAATGCCAGTTTCAGTTGATAGATCATTTCTCATTACATTCCCTTCACGACCAACGGTACACACTAAGACATTGATTGTAATTATATCCAATTAGAAGATGGCCCCGGTACTGTTGATTTGAACTTTGTAAACGACGTATTAGTATCAAAATCATTAGCAATCTGAAAAAGTGTCAGAAAAATGTTCTGATCGATTAATTTACAGTACCGTAGAGATAACGATCGACGTCAAGGTACAAGAAACTACTGTCTGTTCCAGGAAACACTGTAACTCAAAAGTTGCTTGCCGTTTCATCAGTTTTTAATTCAAATGACGAAAACTTAGTGGCATACCTGTAATTGTCACCCCATCGCTTTCTTCATCGAGTCTGAATACCTAGAAGTTCGATAAAATCCTTGTTCAATTGGAAATTTCACATATTTCGACATTGTACCATTCGCGGAACATAAACATTACGACAGCGTCTGCATATCACATAAAGACAACACAAAAAAATAACTCGTTTGTTTTGTGACAGTAATACATATTAGGGTTCCACACTGCGAAGCTTGTGTGATACACTATTGTTTATGTTTGAATTATTTTTTGTTTTATTTCCACATTTCTTATTTCGCAGAAAATGCACAGTGAAACACACTGTTTTGAGAGCAAAGTCTGAAAATGTGACATTTTCATAAACGCTTGGTTATTTTTCAAAAGTACATATTTTATTATGTAGGTTGTGATCAGCTTCAAATAAATGTTAAAAAGAGAGAGGGGGAGAAATGGAGTTTAACGTCGACTCGACACAAACTTGGTCATTTCGGGACCAACATATGGATTAATTTGATTTCAATAATTCGCTTGCGCGTAGGGGTCTGTGACAGTGGGGAAGAAACGGAAGGACCCGGAGAAAACCAACCCACGAGGTTTGACAGGCGACCCTACTCCTTGTCACGTATAACCGGGGATTCGAAAAACCGCCAGTTGATTCAATGGCAGGCTTTATGATACAACGCGCACGTGCTAACCATTCGGCTATCCCTCTCCCCCATTAATGTTAAAACAAAGATATTTATCTAAATTATCTCCCTTTGGTGATACACTTTTTAGTGTTTCAACTGAATAATAATTATTCGATTGACACAGAATTGGCGGCATATCATACACCATGACATCAGCTATAATAAATATTGATGCAAAATATTTTTTGATCACAATTTAGCTTATATATCTGGATAGTCCTAGTAAATAAGCAGACCAAGGCGGGAGCCGATTTTCGAATTCCGTCTCCTAGCAATTTTTATTTAAAAGTTAAAACATAACCATTTTCAAAGGCATATATCATTTTCGTTTTTTAATAATTTTATTCTAAGCTTTCATGAACGCGACGGGCTTATTTATAAGATTACATGAAAATCCGTGAATTATGTTGAATATTTGCCATTTTTGTGAAAAGGGCAATTTTGTGGGCGTCATTTTTCAAAAGAATAAAATATTGTTTGTTTTGCCTATTGCGACTGTTCCTTATATTATGTAACCTATTGGTCACCAGAAATGACGTCATTTTGGCAAACTTGTATTTTTAACCTTTATTAAACAAATTTTTATTACAAATGGAACTGTTTCTTTACTTTTTTAAATCTTTTATTCCACTCATCGAAAAGTCCGAATCAATGCGAACATATAGATATAATTGAGGCAATTGTCCAATAAGTAACTTTGTGCGTTATTTTGTCCAAGTCATTTATTATTAACCTTTAAAAACAATGTTTTTTATCTGTGGAGTATTATTTGTTACCCTTTAATAATACTGTTTGCTAATATGCTAACTAATAGTGTGTAGATAAAACTATCAGCTAAATTATTTTTTAACTTTATCTATTGACTAGAAATGACCCACGTCAATTTGTCTTGATAAATGGTCATTTTGCATCCATTTTTAACACGCGTGTCATGCTCATGTGGAAATCGGTTTCATTAGTACGGGAAGGGTTGTCAGTTAAAGGGTAACGGGCCCCTGTGAAACCCGTCATGCTGCATCGCAGTCATTTTTATTATGTTCTGAGCCGTTTCTAATCCTTTCTTACAAAATAAATCTTTTCTTACAACATCAATGTCTTTTTGGCTTCCATTAATTTAGTATTCCTCAAAGTTCACTGCATCATGGATATTATATTGTATTGATACCAAAGTGTTTCCCAATAACACTAATTGGCAGGGCAACCTTTAGGATCAAGCGTAAATTTTGTACAATATCTTATCGCCGGAAATTAGCGATGTACTGTCTCGGCCAACGCAGGGATCGAACACTGAACGTCCAGACTAGCGAACCAGCATCTTACACACCGATCCACCGTGGCTCCCAGTTTCGTAAGGAATTAGGCTACCTATACAATTAGTTTGATCATCCGTCCAGTTTTAACTCGAGTTTAATATTTCTGAGAGTTTTCAAGGCAAATTTTAAGCGAAGGGATAGCTATGCAAATCGCGATGGCCATTGCATATTATGGGCCGAGTTATTACATAGTATGTCCTTTAGCCACCTTCTTAATTTCCATCACGTGTCTGTACAGGTTAGTTTTTGTTTATATCAATATTAAAACGGTACAGTCCTCGAACTGAGGGCAAGTCAGTTGGACAAACAACCGTGGTCGCTTTAAAAAAAAATTATATCCTATACTGGGCTGAAATAACTACCTTAGCGTCCAAGCAGGCCGAACGTGTATAGTCTTCTTGGCCTATTCCTCTTGTACTGTCCACATAATAAGGCTAAACATGGCTAATGCACAGTATCGCGATGTAACCAAATAAAGATTTTCGATGGAGAAAGGATATATAATTTGATCTGAAATTAGTTCCCATGCGACAGAAAGCAAAAGGATGACAATTTCAGGTGTGTCACTAAGTTATAGCCCTTTTAATTAAATGGCAAGCAATTGTCTAGCCAGAGTATCTCCTGCAACAGACAGATAACAGACACTATTCAGAATATTGGATTACAATTACATTAAGTGTAACTGACAATAAATGCAAAGGGAAAGAAATCCTAAAATAACAGGGGATCCGTCGTGGCTTAGTGGGTAGGACGTTTGTTTGCAACCAGGAGGTCTTGGGTCCATGTGTTGGCCAAGAAAGTTCCCCATGATTTTCCGGGCGTGGCCCCCTTTGTTGGTGTGCAGGACGGAGGATCCGTTTACACATTAGCATACACGTAATTAACCTTTGACATTTGGAATTAGAAATTAGAGTAAATTGTGACGCATTGTTATTTTAGACTGCATGGCGTATTCCCACCTTCATTTGCCCAGACGGTGCAGGAAAAAACGGGACATTCAACCTCATTTCATTTCTTAACTGAGCGTTTACTATATTTTGAATCAGTTCTCTTGATTTATCAAGCGTGGAAGGATCCTAACCATAGTCTGTGTGGGTCCACGGGGATCTATATTTCTTCACACAAAAAGTAGAATTAAGATTATAATTCGAAATGTAATTTTCTTAATAGAGCAAATATTAAAATAAGGAAAGTATATTTTTTTATAAAACCAATTATTGCTTCCGAACTATTTATCGGAAGTAGATGAAATAAATTTCTTAGGTTAGCAATTGATGTAAAATATTTGTTTTTAGACTGACTACCACAGAGGTGGTCTGAGATAATTCTCTTAGAATTATATCAAGGCTGAGTACATATTGAGCTTACATCTTTGAGACTAGTGCAGTAGCTGTAGCTTTGCTTTATGTAGGAGATCCATAGAAAACACCGACGTGCTGCTGTATTTCCAGTATATACAGGCGAACGTCATCCGGTTGCCTACTGATTGTCAGTTTCGATTATAGTGGTATTGTGATTGTCAATTTCAAGAACCAACATCAATAACTGAATTTTACTACTCCCGTGTGAAATGAAAGGTATTTGGGTTTTTAAATGTAATCTAAGATACAATATATAAGAGAAAATCACGAGTTCATGTCTCCCTACGGAATATCTACGTTCGTCGTTAAAATAGAGTGATTGACGGTACTGAAATGGACGATTCTTATACAGAATGTAATTTCAGTTACACAAAATTCGATAAGAATTGTTCCAAAATGGCTCATGGGATTACTCGTTTACCATTTTCTAAAGAATGAAATTCCCCCATTTTCTGTTAGTAAAGACAAGAAACTATGTGATTGACGTAAAGTGGATCAAGAAAAGACAATTTAGTTGCTCGACATCTACCAGTAAAACCTCAGCGGAGGTCAAATTAGGCAACATTTATTCAATTACGGCAGGATTTCTTGTTTGATGTAGTTTCTTTCAGAATGGAACCGTAGAATAACCCTCTCTAACTATCTCGTTTTATCAAATTCGCCTTTATCCTCTGCGAAAAATTACTCTGTCTGTGTTCCTGATGTTTACATTTCGTTGCAATACGTGAGGTATTTTCAAGTTTTCAGTGCTGATGGAAGTTTTAACAATCATACTGAGGCCATCGTTCAATTGAGATTTATCTAACAAATTTCACTCATTGGTATACATTATATGTTTGGGTTTTTTCATGAATAATCTAAAGTCTAAATGGTTGACTATCTACTGATTTCATTTGTGAAATAATAATACGCCATCGATGGAATTTTACGTAATCAGGAAAGTCAAAGATGAAATTTAAGATCTAAGATTAGTAAGCAAAGCAAGTTCTCTTTGATCTTTAGCACCCCCCCCCCCACACACACACACACACTAAAAAACATACACACGCACACAAAAAAAGCCAACAGCAAGACTACGAAATTAATCGTATGCGTGTAGAGCTTGGCCGACCAATTATCGAAACTAAAATATCAGATCAATCCAGTTCAATATTATATTATGGACCTAAAGAACAGAGATTTAATTTCTTTAACCGTAACTGCTTGTGCAGGATATTTTTATGTATAAGCCACACTATCTAGAAACGTGACTAGACAAGATTATCCAACAACTTCATTTCCTGCTTAATTTTTAAAAGAAGGCATAGAATATGCTTGTTATTTGGTTGACTAGATGAAATGGAATGGGGTTTAACGTCTTACTGTTCTGCCCCGACTGGGCAAATGAAGACAAGTATGCGCCACACAGTTTTCTGTGGGAGAAATTTTGCCCAGAGAGGGGCGTTATGCCCTACTCTTAATCTTATATCGAAGGGATCTTTTACGCGCACACCTATTTGTACACGGGGCCTCGGTTTTTCGTACCATCCGAACGATCGCTATCATTTAAAAACAAGAAAATTTAAGCAGTTTTGTTTGTCAATAACATTCTTGCTTAAAAATAAATTGTCTATTTTTTGTAATCCAACAATGCGAAAAGCTACATAATTATGGAGTATAAAGGGCAATGAAACTTGTTTGCACCTTGATATCCATTATTCGTTCTTATATATAAATGACCGGTCGAGTGGAGCTTGGCGAAATAATTAGTAGCTATACTAACGTATACAAGATAAATAAACAACAAAGATGCTAAACGGTTTATGCAAACAAGTGGGTTAGTTTAAAGTACCTTAGTCTGTAACTCATTATCATCCAAAATCTTACACGTTGAAAACACGAATTATTTGTCAATTCAAATCAACATTGATGTTGTTATCTTACCCTGCAAAGGTAGGCTTCCGATATCCAATATTTAAGACAAAATAAACATTTTACCATTGGTACACGAATCGTGTACCATGGTGCGTTTTAGCCATTTGTAACAAGTGACCAGAAAGAACGAGGCTAGACATATTTCGCTGGACATAAAATCAGCCTACATTATTATATGCGTTGTGACCCCATCAGCGATTAAGCTCCTTTAAACAATATTTTATTCGATAAACTGGAATGAGAGAGAGAGAGAGAGAGAAAGAGAGAAAGAGAGAGAGAGAGAAATGGGGTTTAACGTCCACTCGACACATGGTTTAACACATGGTTTAATTTTATTTCAATAATTCGCTTGCGCGTAGGGGTCTTTAGGATAAACTGAAATTGATTGAACAATAGGCAAAGGCCTATATAAACAAGTGGGTTGATATGATGTATTACCATATGTTACTTCCTGCAATGAAGATTTCAAAAGAAAATGTTGTTTTTGTAACTAACAGATTGAAAAGAGAGAGAGAGAAATGGGGTTTAACGTCCACTTGACACAAACTAGATCATTTCGGGACTAACATATTATGTTTTAATTTTATTTCAATAATTCGGTTGCGCGTAGGGTCTTTTAGCAGTGGAAGGAACCCGGAGGACCGGAGAACACCTACGAGGTTGGACAGACGACCCTACTCATTGTCACGTACAACCGGAGATTCGAAACTATAACGGTGGTTGACTCAATGACAGGCTTTATGGTACAGCGCGCACGTGCTAACCATTCAGCCACCCAACCCCCTTAGATGGAAAAGAAATTATAACAAACTGTTACGGGTCTTCAATGACGCTGTGTGGTATTGCGTGTCCGAGCGGCCAACAATGTGACTGTTATCTATACAAATTCTGGTTTCGATCCGGGATTTACACGTGACTGACAAGGAGTATGGTAGTCTGCCCAACCTAGTGGATTTTCTTCTACTACAAAAGACGCCTGCGTGCATGTGGGCGGTAAACCCATTTATTTTTCTCTCTCCCATTACTTTATATCTGAAGTGTTTACATCATATAGAACTTGGCAATGTTTTTCCGATATATGTCATTAAATTTTTCTGCATTGTTTGGATCATAAATGTAAATTTACTTCAAGATCAAGATAAACATTGTCTTGTGTTGGTAATTATTATTATATACATGTATATTTTATAATGTAAATTTTAACCAAAATAATACTGTAAATATGACTCATGGTGTAGTGTTGAATGGTTAGATTTTTTCCCAGAACTTGTATAAAAAAAAGTATAATTAAATTTTAAATATGACACCAAGGAGAATTTGTTTA
Source organism: Patella ulyssiponensis (assembly GCA_963678685.1). Classification (NCBI taxonomy): domain Eukaryota; kingdom Metazoa; phylum Mollusca; class Gastropoda; family Patellidae; genus Patella; species Patella ulyssiponensis. The sequence goes on from OY783229.1 coordinate 58,039,895, forward strand.
ACAAAAATATAAATTAAATATGCATTTTATTGGAATTCCTTTGTTTGCATTTCGGGTTTTGTCGATTTAGAAGCTTATTATCTGTAAGAATTGTTTACGCTGTTTTCATCAATTTCTTATTACCTACAATCGCCAGAAATCTCAAACCGGAGTTTATGCCATTCGCCCATGCGTTTATTTGTTACAGTTTCGATTTCTTCACCTCAACCATTTCGTGGATTTTAACAAAATGCTTCAAAATTTTAGGAAATTTAGATATTTTCGACCACGTGTTGGAATTGAAATAAAAATTGAAAGACCCAGGGATGTGACAGATGTATCTCAACAGGGGAATATTTAGACAATGTTGTCGTTAAAAACGGATTTAGCAAACGAATATACACATTCAAGAGGATGTTTTCGACTTCCCCCTAAACCATTAAAGAATCTATTTCAACAGAGATTTAGAAGAATTTTCAAGGAACTATAAAATATGCCCAAATAGAGTCGCCATACGGCTGGATAAGGGAAATGAAATGGGGTTTAACGTCCCACTATTCTGCTCCAAACTGGGCTAATGAAGACGAGTATACGCCATACAGGGAAATTTTGCCCGGAAAGCGGCACTGCGACCTCCTAATATATCGAATTCCAACTGTCAAGTGATCTTTTACGCGTACGCAAATGTGCACACGGTACCTTGGTTTTTTGCCCAATCCGAATGACAAGACAGTTGTCCTTGCATCTCTGACAAGGGCGAACCACGCCAGCGTTTTACCCACTTAGCCACCGTGAACCCTGGATAAGGGAGAAAAGTTGGTTTCGTCAAAAGTAAATGTAATGAAGTTAAGTCACTTAAAAACGTTTCATCAATGTGTATTCATCAGAGGAAAAATGCCTATGCCGAAATTAATTTCTCAAATACAACGTGATATAAACATTTCGTTCGCGATTTACTAGAAAATCGACGATGTGTAACATTAAGCTATGGTATTTAACAGAATTTAATATCTTGCTATCGTCTAGACGTCTCTTAGCCACAGCTCAATCTGGAATACGTCATTTTGACGTTAATGGCTTATTTCAGACAACTAGTCTCTAGAATACCTCAATACTGACCAAAGCCAGTTTATGAACATTATCCCCCAAACTGCTCGTTTCTTCATTAACTATCGGTAAACTATCAATTATATAAAATATACACATACCACAAAACTGATGTTTTGAGAAAACGAGCAAAAATGGAAATGAAATCCAAATTCTTCAAGCAAACAGAGGTGGATATATATTTGTTCTTGGTAATAACGTGGTATTACATTGTGGTTTTTAAAGATACTTTCCCACAAAAGTATTTATCGGGTGATTTCCGATAAAACTACGGCAATTTTGGTATATTGGAAAGTAGAAACATCCATTCTTACTAGAAAATACTGGATTCCCTGAAAAACACCAATGGGGCACATACAGGACAAAAGTTTAAGCGTTCCCCTTACACGCAACCCGACGATTACGGATGCCTGCTTGAGTGGCGTCAAAGGATGCACGCGAAGATTGTGATCTTTCAGCGTTAGTAAGCGCTTGATGTATATGTTGATATACTTGGTGGTGAGCTTTAACAGTTTCTGAGATGAAAACCGCAGAAACAAGGCGTTGGCGGTGGATATTCCGAGAATTTAATGATGCTTCGATATTTATGATAAATGGACAGCGATTTAGGACAACATTGTCTTGTATATTGAATGAATCCCCCCCCCCTCTCGCTTGCACCCGCTGCTAACCACCTCCGAGTCAAGTTACTTGGCACAGATATGACTTAGAAAAGGATTTGAAGCCAAATTTTGATGGCTTATTTTTTATATAGTTTGAATATGTTTTAGTCGAAATATATCATCAAATCACCCAGTTTCTAGGCGAGAAGGTTTCTTTAAAAACAATACATTTTTGTTTAAATCAATAGGATGCGTCATTTTTGAGTTCCAAACGTTCCAAACTGTCGCTTATCACTACAGTTATTAATGAGATACTAACATGAGGCATAAATGTCTTCATTCAACAGAATACCCATTATATATAGCTTTATGGCACGAAAGCCTATTGGCAACAATGTTAAAATCAATTGTCAATAATGTCTTTACATACTCGTAGGTGTTGGATTAAGACATTATTGATGACATTGCTAGCAGTAACTCTCTAAGTAACAATTTCTCAACAGTCTTACAAATGGCTGATGTGGTAAGCGCCTTCGGTGTGACTAAGTAGTTTAGTTCAGTATTGAACAAAAAAATTGCAGATTTTCTCTTTATATATAACTATATATCAATATGATATTTTTCTTTTGTGAGTTAATACCCTTTTCCACACAACTGGCTCATTAATCAAAATTTCTTCCAAAAGAAATTTAAAAAAATAGACATTTCGACTTAACAATATCATTTTTTTTTAAAAACAAAAAAAATATACTCTGAATGTTTCCCGTTCAGAACTTCAAACTACATATGTACCTAATGACTGTTTTACCCATCAATAAAAGAAAACCTAACGTGAAGGGACAAAGGTGACATATATTTCATGTGAAAATGGTGCCAATTTATCGATGTCTACCAGTAAATAATCCAATTTTCCAAATCCGTTTTCTGTAAATAATTTCTTTATCTTGTTATAAAGTTTGGTGTTTTAGACAGAAGCGAAAGATGTAAAAATAACAGAATGAGATATATCTTTACTTAACCTTTATGCTGTTTACAATCTTGTTATTCTTACTGTGAAGTCTCATATTTAGATAAATTTCTCCCATGTCCGAAAATTTTATTAATTGATTGAAATCCCTGTTTAATATCTCGTCTGCTGGGAAAACATCATTTGTTGATTATTTTATATGGATAAAACTAAAGGATCGGTGAAAATAGATATATTTTCAACATCCCCAATAATTCAGCCTTCGAGCTGCTATGTCCAAACGGATGGTGTCTGCCTTTTAACACTAGGGCCAGGATCTTATGCTCTGACAGGATAAACCTGTAAAAACATATATATCATTATACTCTTTTATAAGAATATTACCCACAATTATAGATATGGCGATCCGTACAAATTCTAAAAATACTTCCAAGAAGTGGCAATGGTGCTCTAGAAGTTCGTGTCATCACCTGTACTATTCAGTACGTCTGATGAAATTGAGACCAATGCCTTTCTGGTCGATTAGATATTCCACACATGCCTTTATTTGTGGATATTGTAGGGATTCGGTGGTTTTTTCTTCTATCATGTGAAAATGGAACATTTTTGGTAGATATGGTATTACTTTCTGTTGTCTTGTTAGGGTTTCTGATATGTACTAGCCAAAAATGTTTTATGGTTCTAATACATGTAGTTTTAATCTGAAAACAATGCCACAAGAACAGTTCGTTCTTTGTAATCTATAGTTCGTTCAGGTCTTCGATTTATGCTGCGCTCCTAGGCATTTTGACACTGTTTGGCTCATTTTAATATTTTGGGTCATTTCTCCTGAACTGTGGGAGAAATGTGTACGCACTTCAGAACATATGAAGAACTCGATAACTGTGTCGACTACAATGATAATACTCTAATGGCGCCTGCAAACAACCTTAACCACGCAATTAGTATTACCCACGTATTGTAAAAGAGGAATTAACGTTGGTAATTTTTAGTTCGGTGTGATATGACTATGCGGTTACACGGAGCTTGTTCAATTTAGATTGTATGCAGAATCTAACAGATCTACCAAGCCATCGCTGTGACATGCACAATAGCGTTCAACTAAGAGAGTTCAATTTTTTTTTTATATAAACACGACCTTAAATATAGATAGAAACGTGCTATTTCGTTGAAACTGGAATCTAGTAAACTTAGAAAGTAGTTATTATCTCTAAAAAAAATATCATTACTCCAAGGCGATATATAATGAATTAAAAACTACTACGTCACGGAATAGATTTTTTTATATGTATGTTATAGAGTCACTAAGCACCTACTTTTAGGTACGAAACAGAAATTTAGTTAAGAAAAAAATTGAAAAGAAATTGATACCAACCTCCAACCGAAAAGTATTCAACGTTATATTTCAGTTCTTGACACGTCATTTCGGTTTTAAAAACAAGATAAATAATTAAAGTCTGGGTGATCGATGCTAAATTAAATTCCCATTTACTCTGACATTTGGGTACCGGTAAAGAAACTATTGTTTTCCGTGTCTGGATTAGTTTTCAGTTCTTGACACTGCAATAAGTGAACTTTTAACCTGGAAATTCGATTATTGTCTGTTTTGTTCGATTTTTCCGTTTTTCATTTAAGTTTAATTTTAAAACTTTAAATGGCTCCTTAAATAAGATGTACACTGCCATTGATTAAAGTCAAGTTCGGCAGAAAATGACATTATTCTTGATGCGTTTAGTTGCAAATGAACAAAATCTTATATCTGATCTAATTTTTGTTTTAAACACTTCCTGGTGAATGCATGTGCAACAAAACACATTCGATCAAAAATGCATTATGTAAGAGCTAAATCCAATTGCAAATCTTTCTTTTGGCCTCAAATGCTATATAAATTATTAATTAAACATTTATTCACATGGCAAGCCGATCGGGTAGTTGTGATTTTGAACAGATTGAAATACGATTCAGTCCAGTTACCAAACCCCACTGTAAGCCTTAACGTGGAAATATAGTACACCTAATGTTTCTTTGATGGATTATATATCTTCAATAAGTATAGATTAAGAATCCGGATGATGCCACCCTGGCACCCCTGGGGAAATTTGAATATTCAAGATGGTCGTCTTGAGGCATTTTCTGGTTATTTAGTGGGGCAAAATATGTGACCTCGGTTTGAAGATGGGTTTTGTAATAATTCGACCCTTCGAATCCAGTGACAGTGAGCCTGGGTATTCCTCCTAAAGGTGATGGCTAATTCCGCTAGTGGGCCAAAAGATCTCTTGACAGTTGGAATTCCATATAAGAGTGGGTCGTAGTGCCGCTGTCCGGGCAAAATGTCACTCATAACACGCTGTATGGTGTATGCCCGTCGTCATTAGCCCAGTTCGGAGCAGAACAGTAGGACGTGAAACCCCATTTCATTTCATTTCATTGCAGCAACGGTAGCAATGCAAATGAAAACTACGCTATTCTTCCGATCACAGAGACTTTACAAAATTAGTTTGCTGTAGTAAGCTGGTATTAATTAGACTAAACCAAAGTTAACCCCTAGAATCTGAAATAAATTCTTGACCGACAATAAGCTGTAAATTATTCAAAATCCAAATGAAGAGTCCAGGGGAAGAACGATCTAAGTCACCTTTTCGATGAGCCCCAGTTAATGGCGCCATCAGGTAGCAAATTATGTAATTTCAGGTAAAAACGATCTAAGTCACATCGCACCAAGGCCCTCCTGAAGAGGCCTCCCGTACCCTTTATTAAACATTAATTTGTCTGAAAAGTTGAAGTCAGTTGTATTGGTAATTATGGTCCGAGTTAAACATCATTTTTAAGTTGTCATTAATAAACCCAACCGCGTCAAATATTCTCGTCCAAAAGTCTGCGTTTGATGCGAAAAGACAAAAGTGGTTTACTCCACCTCTGAGGCTAAGAGTCAACAAGCAAACAGGGTTGATCGATGATGCATGTACGGGCTGGTTTTTAGTGTTGTTGGATCTGTAAAGAGGGCAAATGTTGTCATTAGGGTAATGGGAATAGGATTACGTTGGCGCGTGCTTTTTCGGGAATATTTAGATAACTCTTTCGAAATTCAATGGCACTTTTTAAAAAATGGCGACACTTTTTCAGAAGATAGGGTACTTTTTCAGAAGGGAGGGGGGATCGCCACACCCACCATTATACCCTGATAGGAATCTCATCGGATTCGCGCATTATCAAATATTCCTTTGTTTTTGCATTTATGAGGGCAAAATAGGTGGTTGCCCTTAGCAAAACTAGATATCAATACTAATCCAGTAATACCATTAGCTCAACATTAGTTAATCAATAGACCAACTGAACAGTTTTTACTTTTTTTCGTTCTAATTTACTTCACATAAATTCATCTAGCACCTTATTATATAAACATACAGTTTACGCTTGAGTTCCAGTCCTTCATGTAATAAAAAAAGATTTATGTAAATCGAATGATTAGCTACATGCACCATAGTGTAACAGGGCGGAAAGAATAAAGACAGCGATCGAGTTTTTGTTGATATTTGCGATTCAGAGTTCCGTCGCACGCTATACAATTACTGTATAATGTTCTTTTCCATGCAAATTGAATGGTTTTATCAATAAAATTTCATATGAATTAATATGGCGCATCACGCCACAAACAAGTTATTTAGATTAGATTATTTTACATAATTTTGATCTACACAGTGGCGTGGGATCCATTTCAGGGGGCATTGGGAATTATCACTGTTACAAGTTGCACTGATTAGTTTGAATTATTAGTTTATTTCATCTATTTTTTGCATATTTTGAGAGAGAGAGAGAGAGAGAGAGAGAGAGAGAAGATGGGCGAACATACTATTGGCACATACAAAAGGGGGATTGGAACCATGCCAGTTGACCCAATGATAGACCTTAAAGTTATTATACAACGCGCTCGTGCTAACCATTAGGCTAAATCTCCAACTGAATATTATCCATAACATTGGAAACGTCGTGCATTCTATGAACATACTGGTTTCGTGCGCCATTTGCAATGACTACACAAAAAATAACCCAGAAGACAATGCGAAAGTAATTAAGAATGACTGATTGACATTTCTTACATTTATACTGGTTCCGAGTTCACAAAGCATTCTCAGACTTATTAAATTAGCTCAACTTCCGATCACTTTTATGAGAAACATCTTTGATCCAGAAACACAAAATATAGTTTCTTATTGATGTATTTGATACATTAAAACAACAACAGTTCGATAAAGGACTATATTTTAGTTGAAATAAGACGAACAATTCTGAGTAAATTCTTAGGCTAAGCCTGAGAATGCTTTGGGAATTCAGGGCCAGTTATTCTTGAGTCTTGGGGATATACACCAAGGCATCACATAAACTCTATGCACCTCTGGGTCTACAAATAACGAACGTTAAATGTTATATACTTATTGTCTGGTGCCAGTTTAGTTTGAAATAAACAGGCAGCACAGAACAATTGATTTATTCGGTGTATGTATCATGTCTTAAATATGGTTTGAGAATTTCTTCAGAAATGCAATTGCTGGGTTGTTTTGTTTTGGTTTTTTTTTGTTTTATATTACGCGCCGTAGTAATATTCCTGGTGTCAATAAAATCGTTGTAAGGGCGATTAAAGAAATTAAATTATTTTATAGTACATCACATAATAGATAAAGATAATAAAAGTTAAGCTTATTTAACATCTTTGACCTGTAATTCACAGGCTGATGAATAGCTAGCTGTCTTTGTAGTCCTCGAATGGCCATCTTACTCAAGACTCGATGGCCCCACAAATCACCAATAAATTACCGTAACAACGACTTTAGTGTACACATCACGCAATATTCTCGTTCACCTAACTGAAGTTTTATCTGCTTTAGTACCGTTTATCTACAACAGGCAAGAATCATCTTGTTAAACACTAGACCGATAATGGCACGGTATGAATGTTATATGCTTGGGCTTGTAACAATAAAAACATGCCTGGTTAGACATCTATCGAACCTCTAGGGGGTTCAATTACTATTTGCATGCCCCCCCTCCCGTCTTTTGAGTTTGTGTAAATACTTTTCAAAAAGTAACGTTTATGTGCATTTTGTAATTGTTTACTCTTACATCCGCCGGTCTGTGCATCTCATTGTAATGATTTGGTGGATTGATGTATCCAAAGGCTCTATAAAATTCAGAGTTGCCCATTGTTTAAAATGCTGAAAACGATTATAAACAGCTCGAAACGACAGTACGACAAAACGGCTGGTGTTCCTTGTTTCCGTTGCATACCAAAGAATTTGTGTTTGATGTAGATATCATCCTTGTCGTCATCGAAATATGACCCCTCCCCCTTCCAACACCATGCTATTAACATCATATCTCAACCACCATCAACAAAACGATGTCATCATAACTTTCAGCATTGTAATTATAGGGCCCCAATAATATTAAATAATCCTAATCCTGAAGACCACACTACAATAACCATCCCTTCCCATGCCATATCCTTCAGCATCATAACGCTCAGCGCCATCATTATCGCCCCAACGATATCCCATAAGCCATATACTTCCATATCACCACCTTTCAGCATCCTAACTTTCAGCATCATCATAATCCGCATCGTGAACACCACACTACAATCACCACCCTTCTTATACCACTCCCTTCACTGTCAAAATGATCATCATACACAATACTTTCAGCACCATCTCTGGTACTTCTTTGATGATGAACACATTCTATTGCAGAATAAATGTACAAGAGGGTTGACAAAAACGTACAAGTTACCGATATCCTTTCTCGGCACTTCCACTTCCATTACCATCATGCCGATTTAAGCAGAATTTAAAAAAATACAGCAATTCTGAACTCAAAGCGTGTAATATTTGTATTGCAAGTATGTCGTGGAGGATGTAAAAACAATCAGCTACAGTAAAGAGGGCAGCATTTATTTGGTTACTGAGAAATAGCCTTTTGAGATTTTTCAGATGGGTTTTTGAGTGGACTGACACGAAAAGTGGTTTGGGTCGTTCGGGTGTGATGAAAAAAAAAAGAGATTCAAACATACACCATGACACTTGTTAATCTAAGAAGAGTAGATGAAAACTCCATCACATTGTAAGCCCATGCGTCAAAATGGCTGAAGAGTTATTTGTGGAAGGGACGTTAAACGTCATTCCATACCTCAATTAACTTGGAAAGCAGATAAATTCTATTCTATTCGTGTGTGGTTCTGTTAGATTTTATTCGTTGAATTAATAAAATTCAGTGGTTTTTTCAATGTGTATAATCTGAGAAACAAGAAATCAACACAATACATTTCATGGTAGACATTAATTGGGAATATTTAGAAGAACCAGTTATTACCCTTTGACAAGAAAATTCTTATAATTCTGATTTAATGTATATTGAAGAGGTGTTTTTCGGATTAAATGAACGCCCTGTCAATGTATAATGTGGATACTTTATAATATCACATTTGCTTAGGTTTCTATAGACACGAAGTATTTAATTAGAAAGTCTGTGGCAGACATACCGCTATTTTCAGGGTCTTACATAATTGAATCTATCTTCAAAACTTGAAATATAATGAAATGAAATTGTGTTTATTTTCAGGGTCTTACACAATTAAATCGTATTTATCTTCAGGGTCTTATACACAATTGAATTTATCTTCAAAACATGAAATATAATGAAATGATATTCTGTTTAACGTCATAATTTTCTGCACCGATTGGGGTAATGGAAACAGGGTTCACGCCAGAATATGCTTATAACGAAATATGCGCTCATAAGGAGCCGAGCATCATAAGAACTCGGGCCTTGAGATCTGAAAATCACACGGGAGTGACAAATTATCTTTGCCATGTATCTCGCTGGGGATATTAAAAACACCCGCAAATTTTTGTATTAATATTCTAAAATTGCAAATGTTTATTATTAAATAAACTCTATTATAATTAATTTACTGTTTTAATGTGAATGGTCACAAATATATAAATATAAACAAAAGATTTGAAAGAATTCCCTGTTCTCCTGATACCATAATACCAGTTAGCAGAAAACTAAAATATATTTAAATTATGAATGTTCAATATCTATTAATTATATATTGGTTAACTGATTGTCACAATTATCATATTACTTAGATAAATTCAATTTCAGAATCATTGTCAGGGTTACATTAATATTGGACATCATTTGATCTAGGTTCCAAGTCTATAGGGCTTGAGTTTGCAATGCCACTCATGTAATCATTATCAGATTAAGAAGACGTAATGTCAGACTCTTTTAATGTTTTCGAATTCTCAGCTAATAAAATAACTTCAGGTGCCTTTAACTGATTTAGTCCATGTGACACACCTCGGAATTGAGGAATAAATTCAACCATGATTTCCAGTTAGATGCTTAAAGTGTTCAAATTTGTTTGGTGAATGGCTGCCGTTATTTCATTGGAATGGCTGCCGTTATTTCATTGGAATTGTGCGCATCAGAATTTCATAACTCCCGAACAGACTAACCTATGGCAGTTGGAATTTGAAATAAGAGTAGGCCGTAATGCCACTGCCTAGGTAAAGTTTTCCTCGTAGCACACTGCATGCGAATAGCCATCTTCATTGACTTAGCACAGTAGGACGTTATACCACAATGTATTTCATTTCTGGCCCAGAAATGGTATTGTGATCCGTTTTTACTTTAGAAGCAGGACACTAAACCCCATTTCATTTTATTTCATTTGAAGACTATGTCTTGCAACCATTAGTCATATTAGTCAGGTGTTATCCACTGATTCATGTTTGTCAATTATGAAAGTTCAAAGTGTATTCTACAAGTTTAGAAATAATTTGAAATACATTTACTACTAGGTATCCCAAAAGCCATGTAACACGATTTCCTCTTTGTTAATGCAGTGTCACAACCATCCACCTCATTCGAATTACTCTGACAATCGCATATGTACTGTTTTTCATCAGCAATTGACACGACCCAAAGTACAAGAAAAAACAGACCTCAGCATCGACAATGATAATGCCATTAAATCCTAGGACTGCCTAAAGCGAAAGAGGAAATTGGTCGACATGACTTTTGCGATGCCTAGTCGTAAATGCTTTTCAAATTATCTTTGCAACGACTCTTTTTAAACTTTCATCTTATTGTCAAATGCATTACTGACGAAAATGATTTGTGGATACCATATCTATACTATACGACAAAAGTTACCGGGCATAGAATTTTTGGTGTAAACACGGACCAAATTACAATTTTTGAAGGAATAGGAGAACTTAAAATCTTGACAATTTCATATATTATGAATAATTCTGAATACAGCTAAAAATGGTACAAAGGCATAAGGGATGAAATTAAAATTGCCTCAGTATTTTGGTGGAATGTCTTGTGATCTGTGAGATGCACTATAACCAGCCATATTACATTTCCCTAGGTGAACATGCTGAGGAGCTATGACGGTTTCCCCGACTCACACTATTTCAAATAAAAACAACGGCCGTCAAACTGACATTTGGCAAAGTGACCCGTACATCCATCAACCGATTTTGGACACTTTAGACCCAAGACTAACTAAAATTCATGATTCATCAAATTGGTAATGAAAATCGGTCTGTCACATGGACTTATTGGCAGTATGAGGTCTTTTTACCCAATGTGGACATATGAGATGCTTGAGGCTTATGTAGCTTAGTTTTGCTTTTAGTTGAGAGATACTAGTCTAAAGGACATGACATAATGTATTTTGTGTCTTCAGAGCCCCGTGCCAGATGGTTAACCTTTAATAGTAATAGGTCTGCCATTGTGCCGTGTTTTCTTGGACAGTCTGGAATCCGTCAACACGATAGTCAAATAGCTAAAACCACTTTCTACTATACTATTGGTCACATCTATTGACATTACAAGCTCAGCCAGAAGTCATATATTTGGAAATTGTTCAGACTTGAACAAAATTAAATTCTTCTATACAGCTTCAGGTTATTGCAAACCACTGCCGAACGGTGCACTTCACGCCTGTCCACATCCTCTTTAAAACAGAGGAATCAAAATTGAATTTGTGATATTTCAAAGGGATTTTGAAATGTTCAGTTAGATTTACAATTAGTTCAAATCCTGTATCTGGAGTTTCATCGCTCCACATAAATGGGTCAATCCATTTCATGGTTTTATATGTACCCCAGTGGAATAACACTCTGACAGTTTTGATATTGTTCCAGATAACTTCTTTGGGGCTTCACTAGCATGATCCTTATTAGATATGCCAATATGTGACACTAACATATTGTTTTTCTTCTAATTTATTACAGCTATCTCTTATAATATCTTGAATAACTTCACACGTATCGTCACTGATTCTTGTAACCGCAAATTTGTGAGATTTAGCAATGTCACCATGAGGGTCCCCAGTTAAATCTTTTTAGATCAGAGATCAATTTAATCACCAGTTTTGATGATTGCAGAAAGAGGGAATGTTTTGATATTCTCGCCAAAACAACTGAGAACCAACAACACATCGTAAGAAATGTAAAGTCAACGAGTTTCTTGCGCACATCTAATAATTCAGAAGTAATATTTGCGTATTTCTTATTGGGGACATAATTTTCAATGGCAACATGCAATGTAACCCAGTTGTTTAACGGCACATTTACCCCCCCCCCCCTTTGTAATGATCAATAAACGTGTTCCATTTTTTTGAAATTTGTAAACATGAGCTTCTAAAGCCTTGCCAGTATTTTCGAAGTGTCTTTTAAATTTTCCTGACCTTTTGAATATATAATAAACTGTTGGCATCAGATCTTCAATTTCCTTAAAAGTTTTTTCTTTGTGAAATATATCTTTGACCGCTAATTTAATTCGATGACATACACAGTGTATTATCAACAGCCAATGTCTGTCTTCTAGTTTCCTCGGAGTTAGTCTTGTCCATTAAAACAGTCCATGTATACCGAGGCGCCATCTGCTTTGGCTGCCATGAGTTTCTTTGTGTATTGTTCTTGCTCTAAGTTTTAAATACATTATCTACTGTACTTTTAAGGTTTTCAGCTGTTGCGTCTCCAAAGTCATCTATATTTGTAAAGCCATAAGAAAAAAATTTCTGGAGCTCCATTATGTACGGTCTGTACTGAAACCATTTCCTTTTCTCTAGAGGTCTTGTGGATTGGCAATCCTTCCGACAGGACAGTGAACAATTTAGGGCTATCTATAATCAGGCATAGTTTTTGTTTTGCTGCTAACGCCAGTTCATGAACAAACTCTCTTTCCTTGGCATAATTGTCAACAAAATCAATTAATTAAACCCATTACATTTTTGCGCATGTTCATGTGTTTTAAACGCTTCCAATTGCAGCCCATCTGTGGCAAGAATATATGCCCCGTTTTCAGTAGTTTTTCATAAGCATTGCGTGTTGTGGGCTTAAGAGATGTATTAATCCTGGGTTGAGTGGACGAAGCGGAAGCGGGTGTAGACGATTCTGTAGAACTAGCAATTGTTTTCCCACCATCTGTCGTATAATTTGATGTTGTGGATCCCCCAAGATTCGCTGGAACTCTCTAACTACTGCATGTACCTGAAATAAGAAGACAGAAATAAGTTTATACTTATCAAACTAGGTAGAGAACTTTGCTCAAGGTGGATGGAAAATGTTGACACAAATAAGGGCCACGTCCTTTTTTCTAAAGTATTTTTATGAGCCACTTTTTAGTATTTTTTAATGTAAGAGAGGTGATTAAATTGATATTATCTCCATCGTTTTTTCAGAATAATGTTCTATTATATCTCATTATCATTATAATAATTTAAAATTAATGAATATATTATGTTATGCAATTTAAATCATGGTTGCCACTTGCCATTTGCCACTCTGCAATTTCTTTTTTAAAAAATATTACAAACCTAAGAACATAGTGACAAAATTTGGCACAAAACTTGACATTGTCCCGTAAAGCGAATAATATGCTAAGCATTCACACCACAAAGGACACCACAACACAAAGGACAAAGGAATTGTTAATTTCTCAGATTTATCACACATGTAGAGGAAGTTATTATTATTGCCTTAATAAAACAGATTTATTTTATCTGTCCCTTTAATAGATGTTTTCACATTTTATTTGTTTTTCCTGTGTATAAATTTCACAGGTAATTATCAATGTCTAAGATGTAGTAATAACCAATATTAAGTATATAGATTGATGAAGCCAAACACACCGGTTAATAATTGGTTTTTGTCAGAGAACTATAATTTGCTTGGCCATATCTCTATTCGGCATCTTTATTATGATGTTTTCTCATTTTTTGTTTGCAGATGCTCGAGCCAGCCATATTATTGATGGTATCTCTTAAAGAAGATGCGAAGTTTGATAGCAGACAACTTTTAAAAAAGACGGACATAGATATTGCATCAAATTGTGTGGTGGATGTTGAGGGCTTCTTCTCGTCGGCTTTATTCTGTTTATAGTGTGTTGTATTATCAACTCACGGTCAAAGACCTTAACAAGAAAAAGTGGCGCAGGTTTAAGTTCGAAGAGATTAGAGATTGTCACATTGGTTTTCATTGTGCTTTTGGGATTATTGTATTTCATGTTTCGAACACGACTCTTCTAATTACTTACAGTGTCACCTTGATAGATGAAACGTGTTCCCCATTATTCCGATGTTCCACGGCCCGATTTTGTAATTGGTATTGACTGGGTCTAGCTGCTTCTTGTATAATTAATCACGTGTAGAATAGAGGATGTAAACAAGCGAGGGTTTTTCCTAGTCGTAACTAGTCGTTTTTTTACTGACACGAACTTTTCAGTTGTTCTATACCTCTGGTGCTGAGACAGTTTTAAGTTGTAAAATAGAACATTTACTCTGTGTAGCTTTTTAATAATCGCCAATATGACGGAGAAGGTAGTTGATTTCAAACTGGAAGAGGCGGAAACGACACAGAAGACTAACTTTAGACAGGAATTAATGAACTACAGAAGTTTTATGAACAACAATGTGTACTCTTTAATGGGAGCAGACGACAAAAGACCTCCAACATGGCGGAACTTTATAACATTGTGTGTGGCTACTTTTTTAGCCATCACATCGGTGATGCCAACAAGGAATTTACAAGCAAGTGTGTACACCGATTCACATTTAGGAAAGTTATCATTATGTTGCATGTACGGTTTTTATTTAATTGGATGCTTCTCAGCCAAGCCATTGATGGACCACTGCAGACCTAAATGTATAATGTTGACAAGCCTCTTTGTTCATGTGCTTTATTCCATTTCTAACGCAGTTCCGTCATTTTACACGGTTCTGCCCACAGCGGCCATGTTGGGTTTTACCCACCCAGTCATGTGGTCCATACAAGAGCGTTTGATGTTGGGATACTCGCTCAGTTATACCGCTTCCTCCACGCTCACTCTACAAAACTCGCTCCATTCCTTCCAAACTCTCATGGTCATCATCATCCATTCTGCTCATATCATGGGAAACCTTCTTAGTGCTGGGCTTATCTCGGTTTCTCACATACACTGCCCTGGACTTTCCCTGTGGGGGAACGAGACTGTCTCAGGTGGTTCCCATCGAATCCACACTTCTGGAATACCAAGTACTGAAGATCGGTGGACCTACACGTTACCATTGATGCCCATCCTTACACGCCAGGGTGGAAGTAAACCCCACGAATTAGACTATTATCAGCTACTAACTGTACTATTTGTCTGTTTCTCGGTTATCGCCATGGGAGCGCTGTTGGTATTTTTTGAAAATCCAGATATTATCATACAGAAGAAGACGGGAAACTGGAAACAGAGAGTGGGGAAGTTGTTCTCAATTTCTAGAGATCCCGGGTGGTTTATGGGGCAGATTGGCGCCTTGTTTAATGGTTTTCTCCAGGGAATGTTGATAAGTGATATACTAAAGGTGAGTTGTGTAGTCTTGTTTTTTTTGCTGTCCACATACCTTACATCATTTCGTTTCATTAAATCAAACGTTTTAAACTGCAGTATTTTACCACCGTTGTTGTCTGTAACAACTTTGTCGAACAACGTGATGTAGTGGCCAAACTCATAGTAAGGTTCTTGTGAAGTTTCGCACACACTTATTTATATCAACATATTTTTAGTTCCGGTTAGTCCGGTGTTTTTGACCGGAAACACCAACCACCAATCACAATTTGACACGTCATCAATTGGTGTTTAATCTAGCAAAGTTTATGTCGGCTTCGAGTAGAAAAGGTAATCAGTGTTTTCTGAAAATTAAGTGAAAATACTTAATTTTTCCACATAACCAAATTGCAACCTTTAATCGGCATTCAAAGGCAATAATTTACAGATACTTGGCTATGTGAAAAAAAATTAACTGCACACTAAACTTCTGTATTGCATAAAGCTAGCCTCTACCATTCAGAAAAATATTCTACGAATGTCAGTCTGGGTGAGTTGTCAACATTTGAGAAAAAATAGGCCTTTGGCAAAAGTATCCAGCCTTTAACATTATCATGAAAAAAATCTAAGAGTGGTAAATAGCCCTAAACAAGATGTCACCAGCCATGAATTAATTTAGGAATTGCCGTTGCAGTAAATCTATTTAAATTGCCTGTTCAATATCCAACACTCTTAATTTTTATTGTAAGATTTACTTCCTCACGGGCCATATCTACGGGTTTTTTTTATTATCCTAATCCGTCGTAAGGATTCATATTTGCTTATAATAATGCATGTTTTCTGCAATAGTCGTAATGTCAATACTCACCCTTTCACGGATGAAGCTAATATGGGCTAAAACACGGGATTTATGTAGATTTTTACTTGAATGACGTATCTTAATTTAGACATGCTAACTGAATTTGAAAAACGTTGGCCATTATCCAGATTTCTCTTTCACATGTTAGCCACGCTTATTATGCCTTTTGACTAAATCTGATGGACCAAACATTCAATAATCTCTAAAATCCAAGTTGACATACCGCTAGTGGAAATAATTGACATCACAGTTGTGTTCTTCTGTTTGTCAATTTTGAACTTCTTCTAATGACATCTGTTCTTAGTAATACGATTAATGCATATTTTAGCTGGTATTATTACGTGACAAAATGAAGTCTTTAACAAAGTAAAAAAATCCATGATCATAGAAACATTAAAGCCTCTTGTCGACAGTGTGGATCAGAAAAAAATATATGGCTTAGCACTTTCTATTTGCTACGAGCAATAAAACGACAATATACGACCCGTATATGGCTTGTTGTGTGCTTACGTTTAATGTCAGATACAAAAAGAAGAAATGCCGATCAAAATCAGGATTCTACATGTTTTCCTATTTGATAATCACAATAAATTGAGACGCACTGGTATGTTTCGCCTTTGTCAACCTTCAGACTGAGTAATTATAGTATTGAACAGAAAATAAAAAGTAACATAGAGACTCTTTATTTGGGTGTTAATATTTATAAATATATAATTATTGGTTAGAATTTCTAATCTTGGTTTTGTATTACAAATAGCCATTTTTCCGTTGTTAATGATCTTTAAAAATATTTTACAAAGACATAAAAGTTCGTTATTTGCGTCTATCCATTAGTAATATTTCTAATTATCTATTTCTTGTCTAGAGCTTTTTACTTTAATGGAAAAGAACTTTAAAAAAGTTCTTTAAGTGGATATCTACCACCATGATAACATAAAAGTTTCCCACTTAATTCCTTAAGATGCGACTCGAACAAGAGAGTCTAAAGTCAAAGGTTTTAATTTAGCAAATTAACTGTTCCATACCCTGTAATCTTAGACATATACAGCTCTTGGACATAGTAATTTCAAGTACATTGTCTACGAGGTTTTTCGGACAACCCGGATTAACCACATTATTGTTCTTGGTTGTGATAATAGCCAACTGACTCTACGTGATAGTAAAGCACCTCACTCGTTCTATTGATCATTTAACACAGAGAACTGTCAACTTTGAGAATAGATATTTTCCAAGAATGGCGTCCATTGTAAACACTTGCGTAATCATTCGGGGAGCTGCTGGTATAATTTTCTATTCCGGAAGTACCATTGGTTACCATCTAAAACTAAAAAGTCCATTAGTTACCCACTCTAAATAACCCGTATCTCCCTTTCCTCTCTCCCTCTTTTTGTATGCCGATTTTTGTTGGCGATTTCTTGTAGAATGGTTGTAAAGAAGTTGAATTTACATTTTCGACTAGGGCTTGGTGAATATTTATGATTTTAAGTCGGAAGAATAACATAGTTAAGATGTGGGTTTACGTTGACATAAGGTGGTTAGTTGCATGTTAACTAGTATGCTAGTTACAAATTAGGTACATTGTACCTCAAGATTTTCACGGTCAGCTGTGGTGAACTACGGTGATCCCCCACTACGGCCAACTATGTGTGTGACGGTAAGATGAAATTCAAGTCATTCCAATTTATACATTATGTTTATAATTTTGACAATATTATCCGAATGGTTAAGAATTTATAAATATGTTCCTGAAGAAATCAAGTTAGTTAAAGGGGATATAGTTGAATTTGATAACAATGTAAATAATAAATCTGAATATCACCGGAAAACCTCGTTTCGCCTGGCAGTAAAATGTATGGAGCCGAATCGTTGCCATATTAAGAGAAAATATCATAGTTAAAATTGACAAATTATCATGGTCAAAATGGTAAAAATGGCAATTTGCGTGATTTTTCACTTGTAGATATTACATACCGGTAACACAAAATCACAATATTAGTATCAAAACAAAAATTGTTCGCCAAAAATTACCAACATAAAAATCTGCTTGTGTTTTTTTACACTTTCTACTTTTCGCATTTGCAAATTCACTGTGACTTTTTCATCTTTGCATTTTCAACTATAAGAATTTCACCATTGTATTTTCAACCACTAAAATTTCTCCAATGTAACTGACCATATAAGGAAAGGGGCGTGTTTACGAGTTCGGCCGAAGTTGACGTCATAGGACGTCAATATTTAGCGTCTGGGCTAAAATTAATGCCCCATTGGGTTATTCGTGCCTCTTAGTGTTAAGATTATCCGATTTGAAAAAATCAAATAAATAGCTTGTCATGTCAGACAACCGGTGTTAAAATTGTTTCTGGGCATTGAGACTAACATAACATTTAAAGACTGCCAGCAGAGTGGTGGCACTGGCACACATAATTCAAATTTTAATATCGGTTTCAGCCTACAAATTTACCTTATAAGTTTATGGTACCCATCAATATGCCATAATGAATTAGGAGCTCTAACGCTGTATCGTCTCCTTCTTATAGGTTTCATGGTAAGTCTTCGATAAAGTAAGCCTTCTAGATCTACCCTTCTCATGGCATCTCTGACCCTTTCCTCTTGCAAGGTAAATCCCTGAGCTGACAAATGGCCCTTTACACTTCTATATCCCTGATCAGGAAATCTTGATATAATAGCAGTAACTAAATTATCTAGCTCATCATCACTTAAAGTACTGTACTTTTGTGAAATGGATATATTGTATTCTTTGAGACGTCTACAAACGGTGCGTTTGGAAACGCTGAATAAATTTGCAATTTCGGCTAATTTAAAATTGTTATCAACTAAATATTGTAACTTTGGCGGACCAACTATTCCTGACGAAACATGATACTCCCTGTCGTGTCCTTGTTGTCTTGTTTGCAAATTTATTGCATCGTCTAATAACTGTAGAGCTTTTTGTTAATTGATTAAGACAATCAGACACCTCTTCGGTAGTGACACTTATTTCAGATATAATGCCAGCAATACGCTCACATTCATGCCGATGTTCAGTTAAAGATTCGTCGGGTCTATTAAGACAATGGGCCAACCTCAAGGTTCAATGATATATCTCATTAAACAAAAAGTTGTCTGACATGACAAGCTATTTATTTGATTTTTTCAAATCGGATAATCTTAACACTAAGAGGCACGAATAAACCAATGGAGCATTAATTTTAGCCAAGACGCTAAATGTTGACGTCCTATGACGTCAACTTCGGCCGAACTCGTAAACACGCCCATTTCCTTATATGGTCAGTTAGATTGGAGAAATTTTAGTGGTTGAAAATACAATTGTGAAATTCTTATAGTTGAAAATGCAAAGATGAAAAAGTCACAGTGAATTTGCAAATGCGAAAAGTAGAAAGTGAAAAAAACACAAGTAGATTTTTATGTTGTTAATTTTTGGCGAACAATTTTTGTTTTGATACTAATATTGTGATTTTGTGTTATGTAATATCTACAAGTGAAAAATCACGCAAATTACCATTTTTACCATGATAATTTGTCAATTTTAACTATGATATTTTCTCTTAATATGGCAACGATTCGGCTCCATAAAAATGTAGATGAGTTGCATATACGAAAAAGAAAACCCGCCTCAATCGCCGTATATCTATGGTGAAACAAACGACTGCAACATCAATGGTAAAATGCTGCCTAAAAAGAATTTCGCCCACCCATTCCGCTCTGCGTCACAATATTTGTTTTAAACCCAAGCCAGGGCCTGTATGTGCGTTAAATTAAACTCGACTGTTTTAAGTGTGATGCTACTAACAAGACCACCTGGAATTGCATGCCAATTATGAATTATGAATATTTCCAATTAGTTTAATAGCATGTGGGTGGTGAAAAGGAGGAAGAATAGCAAGGGGATGAGTAACGATTGGGGCCAAGTTCCTGGTCAATAAATTTGTAAAAATCACGCCTTTTAACCCGTCTATTATCTCGCACAAAGACTTAATTAAACTTGTCCGAACTCTAAAACAGAACTATTCAGTAGTTTTGGATAAAAATATTATTAACCACCAAACGCGCCACACAATGTCGGTGAAATATATGACCTTTGAGGTACCGTAAATAAAACATAGGACCTACCGTCGAAGATATTCGCCAGGACCCCGCCGTTTTGCGTTCCAATATTTACTTTAAACCCTAGACCCCATCCCGTTCCAAATCAAGTTTCATAATCGCCCCGGTGTCGGAGTTAGACAAAACGCTGTTACAGTGATTGTAACAAATATAGCTTTTTATAACAAAAAATAATTTCCACACAAAAAATGCGTTAAAACAAGTCCTTTTTGATAACTGCGTTTTTAAATGGCGAACTCTTGAATTAAGCTGTCGATATTTCTTGACGCGAGGCCTTTCAGTACTATCGAATAATATCTGGGAGATTGCGATTTCGCCAAAGAATTGTTCTTGTTTGATCAAGTTTATGAATTTGCAAATATTCGGATGGCATGCTGCCATTTTGTTTAATTTGGAATGCCACCCTTCTACTTGGTAGTGCGGGGGCATCTTGTGTTAAAGGACAATATTGGTGTCGATCATTATCACATGTGTGATAGAACTGGTTCAACAGCTCCAGATATAATTTGAACACAGAGATCATTGCTACGATAGATGTACTATGAAGTTTTCAAACTAGGAAGAGACGAACGCAAAAGGAAAACACGAATAGTTATCCCTATATATAACTGATTGAAGTGACGAGTGATAACAGATATGCCGGCGAATTTCTTCTCACTTATGATTCCATCGAAGAACAAAAGTCGTTATATGAGCGGGTGCATGGGAGGATATCTGACGACAATTCAAAAAAATAGTTGATTGTCACTAGATAAGAGAAAGCGAGAAAAATAGAAAAAGTCTGTGCATTACCATGTTATTTTTAAAGATAAAATGAATAAAAACAAGGTAATGTATGGACTATTTCTATTTTTCCTTTATCTATAGTGATATTCAATTACATATTTGAATTATCAGATATCCGTTCAATGCCTCACATAACAACTTTTGTCTTCGAAGGAATTATTAGGGAGCAGAAATTCGCACGTGTATCTGTTCTAACTCGTCACTTCAGTCAGTTATTTAGAAGGCTAACTCGTGTTTTCCTTTTGCGTTCGCCACTTCCCTTTCTTGAAATCTCCATAATGCATCTATCGCAGCAATGACCGCTGTGTTAAAATTATATTTGATCCTTTAACGCCAACATTCCGGGAACAAACCGTATCGACCACCAGGGTATTGGAGATAACATTTTACCATGAAACCATTAAATAACAGTTGTACTGTTTAGTAGTCTTTTGCAGCCCCGCATCGGTGTATTCCACGGTTTCATGACAGTTACCGCATTTGATGGAAATTCGTCTTACGTTTGTGTAGATCAAGTAACCTGACATGCGGCAGAGTGGGTTTCGATATATCTTCAGAAACAATAATTGGTTATTTCTAAGTTTCGGGGATATTTTGGGGTTTTCGTATTTCGTCATATTTATTTTATTGTATAAAAGTGTCGTCTTTAAACAAATGAAACAACACGGAAATACTGATTAAATTCGATTTTATTTCAATAAACAAAACCAAATGCATCTTTTTAACAATATTTGAATAAGTTGGTGACCACAAGCAAAACCCTACAGACAATCTAGAAATGTGTCCTGTACTGCTCGTAATAATTAAATGAAATGAAGTAAACACACAAATAATATATTAACATTAAAAGGGACTGTAGATTAAGTTTAAAACGTTCTGCTTAGAGTTTGCTATAAACGCACATACAATTGCTAACTTCAGATTTAGTTGGACAATATCTATGTTGGGTATCGGTATTCAGAAAATTGATTTTATTTTTCACAAAGCAAGGAGGAAAACGTATGTGAAAACAAGGATGACTTCCAGGCAATTACTATTAAGCAAACAGTTTGTTACCTTAAGAAAAATTGAAAATAAAACACATCATCTATCATTGTACGTACTTAGACCGTTGAGAAAGACGAATATCCAGATTGATTATTGTTTTAAGAAAAGATAAACATAACATATTATCATTTCATCTTTCCTTTCTTTAATCATATCAAATAATGCATAGATAGTTTTTAAAGCTACCCCTTTTATACAGTTTCATATTATACAGTGCAACCCGGTTTTATTACAAAAGAAAATTAACTTGGAAGCATACAATTTGTAGTGGGTACCGCGCGTATTCCACTAGATCGCGTATTCCACTTGACCTTTTGTGCATAAGGTCAAAAGAGCTGACTATCAAACCTACATTATACTGCATTACAGGCTCCAGAAACCACTATCGCCTCTTTGGAATGGCTGGAAAGTAGTGAATAGGAAGTGATTATGGTACACATCCGATTCTCTTTAAAGATTAAAACTACTTCTCGGTCGATATCGCCCCGAAAAAAATACTCCCCACTATCCATGAAACGATATATCACATATGTATGTTTCTATTGGTAGTGAAGGAATACTTTTCGATCCAATTTATGTCGCCATGTTGGATTTTGGAGGCTATAATGGATCAATCGTTTGTGAAATGAATCGGAAACTGCCAAAATGGGTCGAGTGACTAAACAAAACCAATAAAGTGATATATGTACATTACAAGGTTTGTCAAGGTCAGTTTCAGACCATTTTTGATCGCCATCTTGGATATTTTCACTAGGGTTTTTTCTATTCCCCCGAGAAATGATCACGGATCTGGGATTTGTGACACGACTATTGTGGACAAAATGACGACTATCACGGATTCATAACCATCAACGTTTTCCTCAGCCAATCTTTGAACGAGATTGTTAAAAATAAAGTCTGAAAGTTTTGCCGAATTCACGTAGTGTATCCATTCATTTGGGCAGAAATTCGTCTAATGCATCTGTCGCTTAAGGTGACGCTGTAAGATGACATAAAATATTTGTTATTTATAAGCAAAATATTATAAAGACGTTAAACAAAACCCTTGAAAGTTTGTTTGCAATGACAATCTTCAATATTAGGCTTTTAAGAAAATGAAAACATTGGATAAATCCCACCTTTGCTCTTTTTTAGTGTTGATGTTGCGGTATCTCGCTTTGTTTTGCATTGCGTCGCTTGGTTGAAGCCTTAGGGGTTTTCTATTATACAAATAGCTAACATGGTGTAATACAATCTCAGTTAATACCAGAATGGGTTGTGTAAGTTGACAAACCTTTTGTTCGTTCTTGGATATTCAATATCAGACGGCCTCGTTAATGGGTGTTTTTTCCTCTGTTTGCCAACATTGACCTTTTCCTAATGACGTACATGAATATCTGGTGTTTATAAATACCTGTTTTTATGCTTAAACAGCTACTATTAGTTTCATTGTGATATAGTGAAAATGAATAGAGAAAAGATGGGCGTAATTCATTAATATTCTTGGTATTAAAATAGGCAGTATTCTGTTAGAAACATGCAATATGGGACCACGGCGTATGTGTAGTTAAACACTATGAATTCCCTAGGTTGTCCCAAGTTTGAATCCCTCAATGTTTCAACAATAGCCCTTGGGATATTTTGACGACCGGTTATCGCGTGTCGAGGTACAGTCTTTGTAGCTGACAATGTAAATGTATCTAGTCTTTCGGGTCGTACAAACAACTTTTAGTTTTAACTTATTTTATTGCATCGACATACCATTTTACAATACAACCTTTAAACGTCTTCTGAACAACTTTTGAAACGACCACATCCAGAAAAAATCCGCTTGGCTTTACTCACGTAACATAAATGTATAATTATGTATTATCGAATATCACTTGGGACAGTTTCAAGACCGGTTCTCACAGGTCAAGCTACAGTCTGTGTATCTGACAACGCAAACGTGTCTAGTTTTTCGGGTCGTACAAACAACTATTGAAACCACACTGACGTAAATATATTGTAGACAAGACGTTGGTTTGCTAATCTGGAGGTCGTGAGTTCGATCCCTGCTTTGGCCGGGAAATTTCATCTGGATTTTCGGACGTGGTTACTCCTTTTCAGTGGTGTAGGGCCGAGGTCCTGGCAAGGGACAACGTATAGTCGGTCGGTGGGACGAAAAACCGAGTTCCCGTGTACACATTGGCTTGTATGTAAATATACCTTTGCATTTGGAATTCGCCATAGAACAGTGTATGGCTTATGCCTTTCTTCATTAACCCATTCGGATCAGAAAAGTAAGACGTCGAAATATATTGATCTGCTTGTTTTTAGCTATTGTTAGGACTTAATAAACATTCCCCCGTCCAATCTGGTGAAACGTCTTTCGCTGATCTGCAAATATTGTCAGTAAAGTGAATCAAGCGGTGGCTTTATTAAACTTGATACGGAATATTCATAATTAGGGTAAATTTTTCATTCGCGACACGGCATATAATATGTAGTCCCGACTTAATGGCGTAAAGTACACGTCAAATTTAAAATGGCGGGGCAAGCCAGTTATTATCGCTTCGATTTAAAAGCGATAATTTTTACCCGTGTCATGTACGAATTGTTGTTGGATCCGACAGAAATATAATAAATAACAATACTCAATCGTTGTGTTAAAGAAAAAAAAATGACAATTTTGTTCATTGAAGTACTATCTTATTCGCCTTGTACTTTGTCCGGTTGATCTTTATAGTACCATCTCTTAAACATGCATTATGCAAGAGCAAAATCTGCCTATTGTAGGTCTTTCTTTAGGCCTGAAATGTTATAAAAACTATTAATTAGACAGCAATTAACTTATCCAGACCATAATCAGCTCTCGATGTCAAGGCTAGCCTGCGATATTTGTTGGATTGTAGTCCGATTTTCTTAAATTCTTTCCAGCGTGATAACCGATTAATTGGACAATCGAAACTATTAGTTTTGTCTTAACGCCTTCAGTAATGATGATCGAGACTAAGCGGAACTTTCGTACACTTAATTCTCGGTTTATAGTGGATCAATTTGACTGAGATTTTCAGCAAATTGCCTTTACATTATGTAGTTTTGAACTATTATAGTGAGAATCTTTAAGCAGGGCTGAGAGATGAGGCTTCTTATCTAGTTAAGCCCCATCTCATTTTAAATCCCATTCCATTCCATTCCAAGAAACGCCCTTTCAACCAACTTTCACCCCTTCGTCAAAAACAAAACGTTGTTGTAGAAAAGTAGGCGGTTAAACCCCCTTTATTCCACAAAGCAAACCAATAAAACGCACAGCAAATAAAGAATAAAAACGTTTATGTATTCTCCAATAATATTACGTTCAAGCACATTGTGTGTTTCAAGACAAATAAAGCCAACCCTTGTTCTGTTTTCTGTGTATTTCTTATGATCTGATAACCATCGAAAGAGAACCAGATAAAACATTGATTTGATTTCGAGTTGATATCCTAATAAAAATGGATTACAAAGCAACGAGTTTCGCGACTTTGCCTAATGGACAGACGGCTTAATGTCTTTTCATTTTTCATGTACATCAATAAAACGTTTTGGACCCATCTAACACACACGTTCTTGAGCCTGACAAGACGTATCTGGACAATGTTGACAAATATTTCCGTCTAGGATTTTCTTGTTCACTTATATTTTGAAATGAAATTCTATGTATTATTAATCAATATAGTTGAAACTCCCGTTTGTAGTATTTACTTGCGTTTCAGTCAAATAAGGTCGCCTGGATTATAGAACACGGGTGTTTTGAACGTGTCCAGTGTAAAATAGGCGGTTGCTAAAGAAAGTGTCAGTTTAATTAACTACCTAAGAACTATCAACGTGCACTTATAATTGAAGTTTAATAATACACCCACCACCTTTTAGGCTAACACGGAGCAGAATAGCAGGACGTTGAAACCCTTTTTTCATTTCGTTTCAGAATATCACCAGCCGATAACAGGAGATCTATTCTACTTTGCTATATTATTTTTGATTTAAGTTCAATCCATACCATACCAAAATGTTAATAGTGTATTATGTACGATTACGATACAGGGTTAACCAAAGATAATGCAAAATGAAAATAGTATCGTAGCAACGGTACTTGTTAATCGAGGCTAATCTTCTGTTCATCATTAAATCATTAAGTGGCGATCGTAATTCAAGCCGTTTAAATCTCCGCCAGTCTAGAGAGTTGGTGTGTCTAATTAATAAGTTATATAACATTTGAGGGAAAGAAAGACCTGCGATAGGCAAATTAAGCTCTTACATAATGCATCTTTAATTTGTTACTGAGATATCGCAGTCTGAAAGCCAGCTACATGTTACTAATTGATGATCCTAATTTCACCGCTAGAGGCAATGGCTAATTACTAGAAAACATGCCTACATAGGGCAAAATAACTCTATCGAAGACCTCTCCCGTATTTATTTCAGTCAGTTTCTTGATGTAAGCAAATGGCAGTTACAAAATTATAACCTGGGGCTGCGATCATTAAATTATACAAAACATAATGGAGCTTCTCAATATTATTATAACTCTAGAAAAATGAAGTGTAAACGAAAGTACAACGCGGGCAAAAACCCGGATGACACTGCAGAAAAATCTTATAACTGTCATGTTGTGTTTACATTACTCAAACTGCATCACGATGATGATTTCTTTTAATAGGCTTGGAAAACATCATTAAGCGAATACATAGATTTAACGGGTTGTAAAACAAATATTTAATATTTTAAAATAAACATCCTAGGGTGTGTAATAATGCGGCCGAATCGCTTTTGTATTCTGATAAAACGTATGATTCATTTTGATCAAATCTGTTGATAAACACCGGAAATGATTTTCTTTTTCCTGACAATTTGTTACGATCTATCATCACCTATTTCGTAAACACACTTTTTTCTTATAAATTGACGACAAAGGAAAACGGGTCAATTCTAAAATGTGTTATATTTTAATAATCCAAATAGTTGAAATCATCACGAAGCGATTGTTTCCACAAGACAACTTATTATTGCCTTTAACATTGATTGTGAACTTTGTGTTTGAATATTACCATGGGGTAACTAAGATCGATATGATATAATCTATAAGTCACTTTATTGTTATTGAGCAAAGAGCCCTTAATAGAAAGAGCAAACATCTAAACGATTTGTATAATCAGAAGATGTATTGGTCTGTCTGCTGGCAAGCATCAATTGTTAAAATAATGAATTAGTTCTGGAATTCTCATAAGCTTATCTTTTATTTACTAGCATGTAATCATAGAACAATTTTTGTTGTTTAGAATTTGTTTGTTTTGTCCGAAAAATATTTTCTCTGTCTAAAGAATGACAAGGCCTAGAATGATGCTGAAGCTCATTTAAGAATATATTTAAATCATACGAAACTTTAGATGTGATATTTAAGCAAATCAGTTTTAAAGTTGCAGATGTGGTCATTTGGGTCAGTATGGGACATGCTTGATAGGGGTAATCGTCTACATCAACGGACGGATTTTACTTTATTAATTAGCCTAGAAGCCGAATAAATACCATATTATTATATGGTTTAATTTACGAGTTCAATAGAAATGTCAGTTTCCTGATAAACATACATTTTAGATGTCTACCCGTCTGGTTGTTCTTTTGGCGGTCAACGCCAAAGGCTCCGATAATTCAAGTACAATCGTCATGAACCTTGCCATATCTGCTCCTTGGGAAGTAGTGCTTCTATAGGCGGATTTAGATTTATGCGGAAAGACAGAGAAATGGGCTTTAACGTCCACTCGACACAAATTAGATCATTTCGGGATTAACATATGGTTCAATTTTATTTCAATGTAGGGGTATTTTGAAGTGGGGTGAAACCGGGGGACCCGGAGTAAAATCACGAGGTTGGACAGGCGATCCTACCCCTTGTCACGTACAACCGGAGAATCGAAATCGAGCCAGTTCATTCAATCAATGACTTGTTTTGCTTTTGAATTTGAATCGTTCAGCTTTCCATCAAAAGCTAATACATGGATGAATTGCAGGTTTAAGATATGTTGTGACGATAGGGTCATAAAATATTTCCCTAATCTGCGCTATAAACATTGTGGTGTCTTTTAAAACTGTTTTTTGATCTGGAGGTGCAATACTACCAGAAGAGCCGTTAAAGAGTTGTTGACACATATCTAAAGAATATATATACTGAGCGACGTTTTGACAGGGATTTCCTGGACTTGATCAATTTTACAATATTTTTTATCCAATCCAATTACTAAATGCTTTTGAAAACGTTTATCTCGAGGATCAAGCTAGCAGTTATTTTGGATGATTGCCAGTGGTTTAAAGTATTAAGCATAGGACTTCATTATATGCCACTAAGAATTTGCCCAACACTGTTGATGACTACAGATTATTAAATTGGTGAACATTTATAGCGTATACAGGATGATTTCTACAGTTTTACTTTCCATTTTATGTTCAAATTTTAAACAACAGATAACTCTCTTTCAATATTCCGCTATACACAAGGGAAACATAAAACCTATCTGAAAGGTTGATAAACACTTTGGCATGCTATGTTACACATATATGGTGGTTGAAAATCCTGTTATCTACAGACAGCAAAGAGCGTATTCAGAAAACCAAATCGTTTAATCATTGTACGGAATAATAACTCTCAACAACTATATTGATTCAAAACTACCCTTTTTGGAAAAAAATAATGATTGGGGTTAGGAATGGATTTAGAGGTAATCCAATGTATATCCTCGGTCCAACCTATAACACCTGGTTCCGTTTCTGATTTCACATAGCCAACAATTTAAAAGGCGTAAAGCTCTAAATCTAAATCAATATTATTTAGAGTTCTTGATATTACATACAAGAATTATTAGTTCATTCCAATCTTACCGTGAAAATAGAGCCTGAAGACGCCGGCGTGTATTCTTTGCTCAACATCACTATATGTAAAAATAATAAGGCGCCTGGATGAACGAGGTAAAAACATCTGTGCGGATGTCATAAGCTACGTTCACACTGTATGCGGATTTATTGCGAATTCCGGAAACCGGTCTCAGGAATTCGAATTGGTTTTTCGCGGATTAAAAGCGGTGCGTCACATTGCAGTTCATTCGGATTGAATTCAGAATTAAAAGCGCCACACTGAATGCGCAGTGATTGTCATTCATATCCATGATGGCTGCGCATCGTATTGGTGGGTTTATGCTGCTTATGTTTAATTTCCTGAGGCAAGCAACGCTACATCAGCGACCCCGGGTCTTACATCTCCGCCTTGCAATACTGGCATGAGGAAACCACCCTCGAACATCAAGATGAACGTTTTCGGTCAACACCGGGGGCGAACCCGGCACAACCGGACTAGGGAGCCAGCTTCTTACTAACTGAACCAACGTGGTTCTCATTTCATAATTCAAATTCTATCAGCACTAAGTAATACATTTGGTGAATAAGGTGATTTGAAGAAGAATCCGATTGATTTTGAACGATTTACGATAATTAAATGTTAGTATAGGGCAGAATTAAGTGTGTTGTAAATGGAAAAGTATGCCACAACCCGTGTTGACTGTTCAGGAGACTTAGCGCTGACAACCTATGTTTTAGCTTGTTATGTTACCACAGTATTTATCATGGCGAACTTTGGAGAGAAAGCGATCGGCGAGAGAACCTTCGCGTGTTAAGGGCTACGTTCGAGATAATATGCAGTTTGTTGAGGCCAGCCATTGGAAAACAAGATACAAGACTCCGGAGGCCAATGCCTCGCCACGAGCGACTGGCTGAAACACTTTGGAAAATGGCAACAGTTACACGACTCTTGGGCAGAAATTTGGACTTGAACGGTCAACAGTTTGATCTGAATCAAGCATGTCACACTCAAAACTTGACTGTGAATAATCCGTTCGGAATAATTGTTCCGGGCTGAATTCGGAAAAATATACGGATTCGTTGATTCAGATTCAGTTCGGTTTTTATCGAATTAAGTGTGACGCCAAAATCCGGAATAAGACTTTATTCTGAATTCAATCCAGATTAAACCCCTAGTGTGAACGCTGCTTAATATCCACAGAAGTAAATACGGTCAAACAATAAACCCCGTTTTCACTACAAATTGTAAAGCCCCGTTTAAACTTGGTCGCGATAAGCGTGCCGTTCTGTGCACGGTACCAAGCCGCGATAAATATTAAGAAATTGACCCGTTTACATTACTCTACAATAACCGATCTCAAAACTGTGCCACACACGCCAACTGGGGAACTCTTTAAAGAAAAAATAATTTCAGTCCTTATACAAATTACCCAAATAAAAACATTAATGATGGTTGATTTAGTTTGAGCAGCCGTTTGACAGAACTGATGACAGAACTGTAAAACTTTGCGGGGAAAAAAGGTTTAGGTTCGTTTCGCGCATGCGCAGTTATCCGTACTGAAAACGTGCTCAGACCGGATAGCGTTTACACTAAGAAAATTTAACCTGAGTCTGGTACCGTGCCGAGACCACCTCATTTCAGTGGGCCAGATTGGCACGATAGTCAGTACGGCACGCTTCTGTTTGAACCGTTTACACGACAAAAAAATAACCGTGCCGTGCCAGTTAACGTCCTGTCACGCTTTAAATTTGTTATGTAAACGGGGATTAGGCGTGCCAGGAACGGTACCTGGATCGGCGCGGTTATTTTCAATTTTTTGTAGTGTAAACGGGTCAATCATAAGCGTGTCGTACTGAGTACCGTGCGAATCCTGTCCACTGAAATGAGGTGGTATCGGCGCGTTCAAATTTTCTATGTGTAAATGCTATCCGGCCTGAGCACGGTTTCAGTACGGATAACTGCGCATGCGAAATACGAACCTTGACGTTTTTCCTCGCAAATTTTGACAGTTCTGTCATAAGTTCTGTCAAAATGGCTGCTCAAACTAAATCAGTCATTATAAATGTTTTTATTTGGGTAATTTGAATAGGGACTGAAATTAACTTTTCTGTGAAGAGTTCCACATTTGGCGTACTTGTCACGGTTCTGAGACGGGTCAATTTCTTGAAATTTATCGCGGCCTGGAACCGTACCCAGAATGACACGCTTATCGCGGCCAAGTGTAAACGGAGCTATACCCCGGCCGGTGTGGACTGGAATAACCAGGCGCAATTTACTTATCCAATTTGAACTACTCGGGTATTGCGCTGAAACCAATTGATTAGAAATTAGAATACAAATTATTGATAGTCATTGACATTAGAAACAGTAGTGGTGCTATAACCATGAAAACCGAACCGATACATGCCGTCGGGTAATCTTTGCTCTAAAACGCTATTTGTAAAATATTGTGGCGTTTTGATGAACGGGGGAAATCACGTGTCTAAGTGGGTAAGACAATGGTTCGCTAGCCTGGAGGTCAGGTGTTTGATCCCTGCATTGGCCGAAGAAGTTCATCCAGATTTTCCGGCGTGGTTTCTCCTGGTCAGTGATGCAGGACGGAAGGGCTGACAAGGACAGCTGTCTAGTCGTTCGAATGGGACGAAAAACTGAGGTACCATGACACATTCGCGTGCACGGAAAAAATCCCTTGGCAATTTGAATTTTGATATAAGAGTAGGCCGTAGCGCCGCCGCCCGGACAAAATTTCCCTCATAGCACACTGTATGGCGTATGCCCGTCTTTATTAGCCCAGGTTAATAGCAGGAGAGTAAGACGTTAAACCCCAGTTCATTTCATTTCATTTCGTTTTGATGAACGAGGTAAATTGTGTTTGCGGAAGTGACATGTCAAACTATACCCCCGTTGTAGAATGGAATAACCAGGCGCAAACTACTCATTCAATTTGAGCTACTCGCGTATTTTGCCGAAGATAATGATTAGAAATTACAATACAAATTTTAAAAATTTAACATATATATATATTCATATTTCATTAAATCGTGCTTTTCGTTCTTTTTAGCTTCCAAAGAATATAGATTAAACACTGAGTCCTACTTTAGTGTTTACATTTTGTCATTAGATCATGATAAGAAATTTGAGATGACATAACAAAATAAATCAATAAAAAGGGAGCAAAAATAAACGAGAAAATATCACGACAAATTGAAATCTAGGACAGCTTTATATTAATTTGATAAATTTGATATTAATAATATTGAAGCTATTCTATACTGATAGATTAACAACATCGATGTCGTTAATATCAAATATCAGTCGTGCAAATATTTATAGATGGTGTGGTAGCGATCTTTAAAAGTGTAATTCTGGTTAACAGTAAAATAGGTTGTCAGGCAACGAACATATTATACCCACAGATTCTTCGTCTAATGAACATAAATAAACATTGCATAAATTTCAAATCTATCAGGTAATAATAACGTTAGCCTACTCTGGACTCTAGAACGTCAACATGATGTATTTGCATGTGAACAAATGTAGCACCCTCTCTTCACATATCTTATGTTTTGGCCAGTGATCGTCTAGATTTGTCTCTGGTGTGGATATTATTGTTATTCATATTCTTGGACTTCACTTGAAATTCATTCGGAGAGAGAGAGAGAGAGAGAAATGGGGTTTAACGTCCACTCGACACAAACTAGGTCATTTTGGGACTAACATATGGTTTCAATTTTATTTCAATAATTCGCTTACGCGTAGGGGTCTTTAGCAGTGGGAGGAAACCGAAGTGCCCGGAGGAAACCCACGAGGTTGAGAAGGCGCCCCTATCTCCATGCCACCTACGCTCACACCTGGGATCGAAACCACAGCCACAAGCCAGAGGTGACCGGCCAGCTAGAGGTCGAAGCGAGGCACTCTAGACCACTAGGCCGTCCCAACCCCCCAAATTCGTTCGGACTTCACTCGGGGATTCCAATGGACTTTCCATTATGTACTTATTGACAGACGCCAAATCATCTGTTTGTCAGGAACAACCATGCGACAGTCTCTTGTATACATTTTAATATAAAAGAAAGTTACATAGGTTTATAGAATAATCTACTTAATAAGTACAGTCTAAACAGCGTGGCTGGAAAACCTTTCATCACGTCTTCTGAAAGTCAAAAATGATCGTCTGGGAATCAAATAGTCTCTAAAAAAACCCAAGCGGTGTCTGATTATTCGAGCTCCGGTTTTTCACTTTTATAGGCGCCAAACTTCTAATTGCTTACGTCATAGACGTACGAAATTCCACACATGGAAATGGAATAGCATCATCGTTGGTGCAGTTTCACGAGCAAGAGGTGGGGTGATATATTTTTGACCATTTTGAAGGCGTGACAAATGTGTTCATTAAAGGGACAGTAACACTCTTGCTGGCTTGGCAGCTCCAGAAAATAAATAATAGGCTTATTCTAAGTACGAGATGTTTAAGTGTCCTACCTGTTGTGTAAATTATCCATTTCACCCTATTTTACTTGTCCAAAGGGTTCGAAAATATTTTAAAATCCAAGTCACATCGGAAAAGGTTTACGTTAGTACCATTTCTCGCCTTTGGGATACGTACCGAAAGCGAAGTTCAACACGTGACCGCCCAACCTCAGGCCTAACAGGAATGACCCCACCTGCCCTTGATCGTCACTTCCAGTTATACGTCATTTGCGGAAACATTGCAGCAGCAATTCCTGGACGTCGTAGAATCTCAGACCAGACAGTCTGTAAACGCCAACGTGAAACCAGATTAGGAGCCAGACGTTCCGTAAGAGTTGCTATTTTGAAATACGCCGATACCGTCAAATCCGACTTCATTAGGTTCAGACCTGAGGGTATGGCCACAGCAACACCGGAGAACATTTTGGTTCAGCTGCGTGTCGCGGTTCCTGTTGCAACGAGAGGATGGTATACCGATGGCGAAATGTCACATTGCGTTTCTTTTTTGGAAAAGTATATATTAATTTTAGTCAACACATGCGGTTTATAGATACGTTTCTGTTAGTGTAATTCTGGGAATGAGCATTATATAGCCAGGAATGGTGCTATATATATAGTCAACAACATGTCTGAGCATGCTTTTAAAAATGACGTCCGAATTCAGTTGCTAGCGAAAACCCATGCATAATTAACATGTTGTCGTACATTTTTTACAGCGTAAAATCCCTAGGGAACAATTCTGTATTAGTCATATGTAATAAGACTAGAGATTTATTTTCATCCTAAAAGTTATTGTTCTAAAATTAGACAAACCGTCTGTTAGTTAATCTCCTTTCTGTTAACAGTTGGTTATTTATACTCTCTTTAAATGGATTCAAATGTTAAAGACAAAAATACTTATCAAAGATGTGGACGGGGTTAACCTATTTAAGGACACAATGGACAATTATTTAGACTCCTGATCAAAGGGTTTGACCAAGTATATCCGTTAAGTTCTATAGGTTTATTAAGTCGGAATGGAGAATAGTTCCACCAGTAGAGGTAATTATAGGTTAATGTTACTCTCAGATTGAGAACACCGTATATATATATCCAGAAATATTAGTACAACCGTAAAGCTTTGTTTTGTTTTGTTTCACGGTAAACGATGAAAAGATAAAAGGTATGCCGAGACAAACTGATTTCAACACTGGTTTAATAACATTTTAACAATTTAAAGTACTTTTCGTCCGTCTTGGGACTAT
This sequence comes from Patella ulyssiponensis, assembly GCA_963678685.1. NCBI lineage: Eukaryota > Metazoa > Mollusca > Gastropoda > Patellidae > Patella > Patella ulyssiponensis. The sequence goes on from OY783229.1 coordinate 58,074,795, forward strand.
TCATAAATAATGTTATTCCTATATATGCCTCATTGGATAAATTAGTGTGATTGTAATGATTTTTATTGATTATATGGTGTACGTTTTATTGATCATTGCACTTCTGTACTTGAATCGTTGAGTCATTTGGTACAGTTTTTAGTTGTTTTTAATTTCTGCGTAAATGTATTCTAGAAAAAAAAAACCATGCACTTTTTGGCTAGTGAATAAAGGTTCGAAATGGCATTCCAACAAGGCTGTCGGTGAGTCTCGGGATATATTTTTATCGATTTAAACCGAACATATAGTAGTCTATCAGTCAATTATAAAGTTAATTACCCCGATTCTTTCTGTGTGGTAAACTGTCTACTGCAGTTGACACGGTCAGATACCAATTGCCTGAAGGACTAACTAAGGGTGAAATTAATCGACCAATAGTGACCCCAATCACAGCTAGTTTTCGAAAACCCCAAGCAAAGATCCTGACATTTGGTAAGTAAGTAAACTCGTATCTTCACTGTTGGTGTCCCATTAAATTGCTTGGTTATGATTATATATACTTAAATGGACTATCAAGATGTGAGTACGTATGACATTTATAAAGCGCAAATTTCAGCCCAAAATATTGAGTCATTTGGACGTAAACGTCAAAACTGCTTATCCGGACACATATTTCTTTTAAGTTTTTATGTCATTTTTTCGTTGGGTGACCGGATAACCGATTCCTGTTCCTTTAAATGTCTATACAATGAATGACCCATGCGCTGTACTTGATAACGTAAGGTAGATTTCATTTACACGTTATTTTTATAAAATAAAAGTCTGGTTTTATCCAGACACCGCATAATACAGCTTCAGACACTGGTCTCTATTTCCAGATGAAGACGTATCAGAAATAATAGAGACTTTTGGCAAGCGTAAATTTCTGGTCCGTATCGCGTATCCATATCGATTTTGTGTGTGACGTCAACAATGTTTGTGTATTCTCATACGTGATACTGCACACGAATACGGCAGCGCGTATAGACCAGCTTTCAAACTAAAAAGGTCCGTATTTTTACCGTACTTTTTGCTACTTTTAGACGTTGAAATGTTGTGTCATAGTGATTTTATGAATCTACGTGTACCCTAGAACACGAAGGTGTATATTTGATCAGATTTTAGCCATGAAAACGACAGAAATTTAATGATTACTTTTGATGAGATTTTCGCAGAATTTTCATATTTTCCCGTCTGACTGTCTGTCAATCTGTATGCTGGTTGATCTACGTGGGGCCTTGCAAATCTGCATTTAAAAGGGGTATATTATACTTTCTGAAATGATACTCAGGAATTTGTAGGCTAGGCACTTGACTAGTACTGGTGTTAGTCTTGGTAGACAACTGCCACCATGCTATATTAGAACTAAGCTCAGCTCAGCTACCCATATGTACACCACGCGAAAGTCTGCCAAAACTCTAAAACTACATTGACGCAACGTATCACGTGGCGATACGGATACGTGATACGGATGCGGAAAATTCCACTTGCCAAAAGTCTCTAATGAGTTAGATGCTCGGCCCTAAGGTAGGGGATTTTAGGGGATTTTAACACAAAATTAAGCAGTTTTATTCTCCAAAATATTATCGGCATTTGCCCTTTAAATTTTCCAATCACAGATAGTTTTCGAAATTCCCAAGCAAAGATTCTGGCATTTAGCCAGTTAGTAATTTCGTATCTTCACTGTTGGTGTCACGTTAAATTAGTTGGTTATGATTATACTTAAATTTCACTGTAAAATCTACTCTTCAAAAGACAAACAAGACATCTTTGCTCATTTTCTCAAGTAGACTTTCGTGTAGGTTTTCTTTCCACTTCCATGTTCCACGCGACTCGCAAGTAGGTCTAAACATGACACGTCTGTGTAGTTAGTTTGATTAGAAAGACTGTTTACTCTCAGAAGAAATCTTAATAAATATAAAAAAGCCTACCCGAGTCTCGGCTAAGTTTCTCTAAATCATATAAGCTTATCAATCGTATCGTAATTCTCGCGACTTTTTTTTTATTGAAACCATACCTTAGTAGAGATTACATTATAACTTACAGGAAATCTTGTGTATGGAAGGGTATAAGGGTCAGTAGCGTGATAGATTCCGCGATATTCATAAGGTAATATTATATATGTCAACCTATCGTGATCGATACGATATTTTAACCCTGAAAAGTATATTATATTTGATGTAATGCAAAGGACTGTTTCAACAGATGACAACAACGCTTCAAATGGCTAGATTCTTGGCGAATGACGGGAAGTCAACATCTCGCATGACATCCTTGATATTTTGGAGATACTGCCAGTGGTGCATTAAGAAAAATACGTTTTTGTAGATTATGGAAGGTGAAATTGAGCTCGTTTTTTTTTAAATATAAAAAGATATTATCCAATTTTCTGAACGTCTAGAACGTTGAACTTAAACAGTTGATCCACAACATCAAAGAATACTACTTCTGTGTCGGGTTTAAAGGAGCTAAATCGCTAACATTAGGGACCTAAAATTGACAGAAATGGGTCGCAACACATATAATACTGTGATATGAATGTATATAAACTGATTTACATTCAATGGTTTCCGTTTTTACTCTAATTTAAAATCAGTTATGTTCCGCGAAATAAGCCAACAGTCTCAATCGACTGCAAATTTCTAGCGTCTGGTTATTCCAGTCTACATACGCCGTTTGATTTGGTGCAACGTGTCTAGCCTCGTTGCCCGAGTCTCCTGCTAGAACTGGAGCTGAAACGCATTATGGTACACGATTCGTGTACCAATGGTAAAATGGTTTCTCTTGTATTAAATATTGGATATCAGAAGCCCATCTTTTCCCCGTAAGACCACAGCATCAATTTTGATTTAAATTTACAAATAAATCGTGTTTTCAAAGTTGAAGATTTTGGATGATATCGAGTTAGAGACTTAGCTACTTTAATGTTGATAGTTTAATTTCCAATAAAAGGCTCGATTTGAGGACACTTAGACAATCTCTCTCTTAAAATTAAAAAGTGTTTTAATCACACTACTAATACTCCCGACGGTACGATTGCGCCTGCTCGTATCCTGTGGTTTTAATTCAATGGTGTGTCCCTTATCCACTGTCTCAGACGTCCAAAATAATGCAATACTTCGTCGTACCACTTGAAAGCCATGCCCATAATTACTGCTTATGTAATAAAACGAAGATTTCATCGATTGATTAAACTGCTACATATACGACTATGTCAATTGGAAATTTTGAATGGCGTAATTTTACAATATTAAACATTATATCAAAGAAAATAGAGCTGTCTTATCTCGACTGAAGATCTTATTCAATAAATTCATCGATAACTATCTTAGACTAGAAATAATTCAGGCAAGCAAAAAGATCAAAGAAAGATGGTTATTACGTGCTTCCTCACGGCTTGTATATAGTTAGCGATTTTTTTTTATGTCTTTTTAATGGCACAAAAGATAATATCGATATTAATAATATAAATTATAGTTCAGCTTCGAAACACGGAAACTCTGGTTGTTATTAAGGTTCATTTGATGAGAGTGGGATTTAGCAACCAGAAAATTGCCATACTGTCATCTTCTAGAGCCTGGTTCCTGCTCATGTTGACTAAACGTATAGTCATTTATTTATTCCATTATATGATTCTCGTGCATGTCAAATTTCTAAGCCATCCGCGAGAGATAATATAGGTTTATTTCAATACAAGTAGCTGTTCTTGTTTACTTTCCTGTTAAGTATATTTACATCGCTGTGCATGTCCCTCTTCTAGAAGCAACAGCATGGTCTCTGTTTACCCACTTAAGGTTTGGTGAAAAAGGGGAAATAGACTGTCTTATTATTCATATTTAAGGTTTCATACAATATTTAGTCTCGCATTTTACGTTTGAATTACATAAACTTCAGGTCCAATATGGCGAACTAAATAACGTTAGTGAGACAAAATGTAAAATAGCAGATATAGGTTTTATTTCTGAATAGAACATTTGGTTTGGGAATAAAAGTGAAAGGTGGCATATTATTAAATATATGGCGTACCAAGCTTAGTACATACGATGCTCTTTCAATCGGTCGCAAAGAGTGTATTCGGGTCGGTTTTCGCTCCATTCAGTTACTGAATGAAGAAGTAAACCCTACGGTTTAATCTCACTGTGCCACCTAATCAACTGGTGTTATAGGGTTGTGGTGTGAATATTTAAGTAAAGAAAGGATTATAGACTGTATCTTTATTAGTACTTAGTTAAGATTTAATTATATATATGTTAAATCCATGTGTCATCGGTTTGCGAGCATCTTAAATATTATTTACGCACCTTTCATTCAGACAGTACTCATAAATCAATCAAATAAATATATGAATAGAAACTCACTATCATTATGTAAGGATAGTTGTCACCCCCAATTACATTATCTTTTAAAATGGCTCAAGTTCGCAGATTATGTTACTGAACAATGGGTAGAAAGCCATGGAAGGGCTATGTGGAATCACTTCAACACAGATGGTTCACGGAACACCCAAATATATTTAAATTTATTAACATTGTGTCGAAAGAGCAGACTTTTACTGAAAATACAATAGGTCAATTGGATAATGGGGGACGATTACCCCCTAAAAGGCGAAAATATATAAAAGCAGAAGAATCTATTAATGATCTAAAACTCAAACTGTTAAATGGAGTAAAAAGTGCATTTGAATATATTGACGCCATATCACATTCAGTAGTGTTATGATTCATGTTTAATACATGTATTTGTTGTTACTTTTATGTAATTTATTGTGTATAAAGTTGTTAATTAGTTTAAACCTAGTAGTTTTAAAAAACGGACTATACTTTTAACACCATTGTATTCGATAATCCCCTTGTTTAATTAATCCCCCATGAGAACAATAGCAGGTGGCACAGTGAGATGTCCCCAACCCTACCACGGGGAGATATAATGACACCCCCCCCCCCCCCAATACCAACTAAATCGAGTGACACCCAAGCTAAAGAAACCCTGCTGTTGCGACAAGAAGCAAATCTTAAGAAAACACATAAAGTTTCAATGTTTAATAAGCTATTATCACAAAATTTGCTGCAGGATTCATTTTTCTTTCACCGCGATTTATAGATCCTAATTATGTTAGTTACAAATAAACGAATCTCATTTTTTACACAATTCTGCTTGCTTACAGTTTGTTGGGCTATATAGACAAATTAATTTGATTAAGAGAACGCTGGGTTAGTATTGATCAAAAAAGTTAGCTATAAGACTGTCTTAAGATACTGTAACGATAAAAAGCACATGTTAATGATTTTTAGCTCCCTGATATTGCTGATGATTGAGATAACATGTATCTATCCAATACCTGAACAGATTATTTATATTTTTTATAACATACTGATTATATATACTGGCGCTCGTTCATCACAAATATAAATAGTTCGGCTGACCAGTCGATAATAAACCAATAACAGTGATTTTTGACACATGAAAACGTAGGAACACTGGTTGAAAATCGAAGTCAGTAACGGCGTTGGGTTTGATTTGGTTCAACGTTAGCCAGTCTCCATGTGTAGTCTGTGACAAAGAGTGTCAGCACTATTGAACTGACAGTAGAAGTAGTGGGAAAATGGCATCGTCCGATAATGCAGATGCTGATACGTCTTTGCGCCCAGGCCTTGGCCGATCTGTCAACTAGAAAATATTAACTCCTGCCAGGATGGTAGTTTGATGGTATCCAAACTCTCTGAAATTGCTTAAATCAATGCTCCTCCGCCCCAACTGCAATTGTGTCATCTCCTGCTGGTCCATAGAACTCTGGGAGGTGGGAGCTATATTGACATAAACAGTCTTCACCATAAAAGTTGTGATTTTCAACATTTCCATTCTGTTGGTCTCCTTGGTTACTTTATTGTTACCTTCAGAATTGCGTGGCACGTTTTTATTGTTACTTTACAATGAAGATATGTTTATAAAAAAAATACATGTATACACAAGTAAACAAAAGAATACAAAGTTACAATAAGATAATGGAAAATGAAGCGTTTGAATTACAGGGGTTTTAGGCATCGTTTTAATATAGCCAGATTTGGACTATTTTGGACTTTTAGTGACAAATTGTTCCATTCTACTGACTTCTGTACTGGACACACAATGAAATGTAAGGGCCGAGAAGGTATTTATTGTTGAATTAAATCCGATAAATAGGATAGTGCCAAAGGATCTTTTAAACAATTGAAAGTGATTGTGTTAAATTTGAAAATGATATATTGATTAACCGGTAGTTTTAGAACAGGTGTAGTATGGTCAGATGGTTTGTTGAGAGATACAATTCGAACTGCTTTATTTGGGATTTTCTGTAGCTGTTACATAATATTGCGTCATATATCGACAAATATCGATAAATCGATCAATAATATATCCAGATCAAGTTATCGTGGTAGACATCAAATCAAAATTCCCATTTCGTTATTACTACTGCAAATACACGCTTGAATGTTAGCTTAATCTGATCAAAACAACGCCATGATTAATTGAATTACGTCAATTAGAATATGACCAATGAAGATAACGATTTTTTTTTATTAAATATCCAGAGGTTTTCTGATGCCCGGTTTAGTACTGGTAAGTATGAGAACAGACGACATTTGGAATATGTAAAACAGCTGCACCGATAATTTCAAATTTTAAAAAAAAACTTATTTTGATTTCTCTATTTTATTGAATGCCCGTTCCCTAAAATGAATGTCAAACATTTTCAATATTTTAGCATTTCCAGTTGACCATCCCGGCTATTCGCCAATATAAAATGGATATCCGTTACCGTATGTTTGATATTTTAACAAGACTGTATGGCGATTGTCTTTACTATATTTTATTTCAAATCCTATCTTTAATCATTTGAAAATGACAGTTCGTCTCAATCGACGAGCAGAGTTTGCTGAGATAGTATGATTTAAAAGAGAACACCAAATGAGGTCAACTTTCAATCACTGCCAAAGCTATGTAACTAATGCCTGTGTTTATTATGGTACATGCTTCTTATTTACAGGGGCTGACACAGTTGGCGTGATTTGCTAATTAAACGATGAATAATTAAATCCATTAAATCCAGATTGTCGATTCTTCGACCTATTTTAATATTAAATAATGAATAAACTATAAGCGAATGACATTGTTTTGAGTTTTCTTTCGGAATTGACCTACATTACATATAGATCTATTATCCGATTTTAGCACACTAGCAATTATTCCGTAGATTAATCATTATGAAAAATATTTGTCAATGCATTAGACATTTCAGAAATTAGTACAATGATTTCTCTCAAATTAGAGGTTTCTTTTACATTTCTCTTATGCAGCTCTTTTGTCTAAATCACTAAAGCTTTTCATACGTTTCTTCAAAAATTGATTGAGTAGTTCGAATGTATTTACTTTAGTTTGATTAAAATGATGGAACTAACTGAATTGAATTAAAATAGATCGAGATAAAATCCGATTTCTGTGACTGATTCAAGTTGTCTTCACCCAAACCGGAAATTAAAATGAGTTTTGGTAAAGACTGTGAGACTACAGTCAAGAGAGAGAGAGAGAGAAAGATGGGGTTTAACGTCCACTCGACACAAACTAGGTCATTTTGGGACTAACATATGGTTTCAATTTTATTTCAATAATTCGGGGTCTTTAGCAGTGGGGGGATATCGGAGTGCCCGGAGGAAACCCACGAGGTTGAGAAGGCGCCCCTATCTCCATGCTACATACACTCACACCAGGGAGACTACAGTCAATCAGGAATTAACTTTGACTTCACGTTGTGTATAAAAGTTTAAGGATCGTTTGACTCTGGACAATTTATTGGTTAACTATATTTTCACATCTTTATAACATCCATAATGTAAAGGTTACATACAGGATACTACACACACAGTTATGACATTAAATATAAGCTAAATAAAAGTTCTCTATCACTTAACGCGTTATTTGTGGTGAGAAGCATTTTGGCATCTAAGCCAGGAAGGCTGTGGGTATGATGTTCCCCTAGGATGTTTAACCCCGCTCTTTCTTATACAGAAAGTATACATGTGTCAGCTATTAGGGCGGGACAATTACCGTTTTTCGATAAGTGTTTCGTATGGACACCGTTTTACGTCAACACTATTCTTTTTAATTACACTAATCTGTGCACGAGATGACTAGGCGGTAGTACCCCACTTTCAGCAATTGATGGTGACAAATATCTACTTAACCCATGTCGCTGTCACCCATTTGTTTAACCACTTCAATATATTACACAGGACACCCTACTATTACAAATATCAATCAAGTATTTTCAGTTTTAAGCGACCTTTGTTAACATACCGCGCTTTTGTCACAATGCTGTCAGTCGTCTTAATCATTAATTTAAATGCATATACACTTCTTGGTTCATGCAATATGCCTTCCTATTAAAATTTAACCTGTCATGATTCTCCTTTCAGATATACGGAAGTGACGTATTTGGTTGTTTTATTGTTGGTTACATGATGATGTGTTTTGGTACCGGTAATCTGGCTGCCATTTTGTCTTTGGATCGACTGAAGAACTACAGACTCAACATAGTATCATTGATTTTTGGTAAGCTTTCAAGCTGATATATGTGCATAAGTTTGTTGAAAAATGGATTAGTTTTATACTACGTTGACTTTGATTGGAACGGGAACAACAACTTTCCTGTACAGGAAAGCATGGTGAAAGACCTACCTATCGTCCATTTATATACACAGAATAATATCGCACATGCTGCTGCAATTATCGCCTGCAAACTGAACGCTATTTCGAAAAATTCGAATTTCGATAAGGTCTAAATAAATCTGGTAAACTTCAGAAGTTCAGATATATTGGATATGGCGATGAAAAATGGCGACAACCTTTGTAATGAAGATCTTGTGTAGCTGGAGACTAGTAGCAGTAGGGGGACATCTGAACTGGGATCTTAGCGATATATAGGGTTGCATCTCGCTATATATTGGATATTGGATACGATGTTAGACCAGGAAGTACAGATTCTTGACATTTAATCGTAGACACTATAGTGACAAGCTAACTTTGGATATAGCCACCTATCGGTGTGGGTTTTTTTTCTTTTTAGAAAATCAATTTCACCAGTTAATTGTTTTCTCACAATTGAAATATTTAGAAAATATTTTCCCAGCAACAAGTATAAAAGAAAAAACAGTAATTGAATGTGAAATGAGGTGAATTCGTGATGTTGTTACTATCTCTATAACATGTCTACACGCGAACTATTCATTTCCCTTTTCAAACAATAATCTGCTGTAAGACCTTACAATAATACTGATTACAAAATCCGTCGACATCATGAAAAATCGTCGTTCATTGAAAGGGGTATTTGATCCAATGCAAGTATGTACTTTCTTTTGTCTGAGTATTATATTAAAACTACATGTTTACTGAAATGACACAGATAAATGGGAACTCGTTGTCACTACTTCTGACATAATGTACTTTTAAAATTTTCTCTTGTACAGAACGAGTTTGGGGAAAATACGAAACTACACATATTATTAACTAGTACTGAAGGGTTATATTTGTTTGATAAGGCCAAAGGTCACGAGTTGTAAACCGGGCTAGCGCTAATCCCAACCCTAACCCTGGACCGAACCCTAGCGCTTACCCTAACCCTCCCTACAATTTCACAAACAATTATATAGCCTAGCCTTATTTACATCTTGACGAAAAATGAGTTGGCCTTAACAAATAGATCTAGCCAGTACTGAAGCGTGTTCGAATTAACTTACTTTGTTTTCGACAGTGTGAAGTGCCAATGGTCCTAACTATTTTCAAGTTACACATCTGTCACAAAAACGAGCATTTACAATCAATTTTGTACTAATTCTGGAAGAACCCTACTCTTTATATGAAAGAAGAAGAAGAAGAGCCCCCAAATTAAAACAAAACAGGCTTATTCGCGTCCGTTGAAATACGAATGCACTTAAAACTGTCAATGACATTCTCAGTTCTTTATCTATTTGCATCCGTTTTGTAATTAGATATTTTGTGTGTATGTTAAAGAAAGATTTAAAATATCAAAATGGTTACGCTTCAAAGTATGGATGTTCAACAAACTAATTTCCTCTAATTTTAATCGAACATTGAGATTAAGAAATCTAAATACAACTAAATATTATTATTATTGTTTCTTATATGAAGATACATTATGGGAGATTATATAAATAGCTGGTAGTTCTCGCTATAAAAGTTAATGACTACCTTATATGAAGGGCATCTGCTGAAAGTTTTTGGTCAAACTGATCCACTCTGAACCGAGAATTTGGCGATTGAATTTTCGTCCTAGCCACGATCATCATTATTAAAGTCTAATTGATAATGTAGATGACATTTCAGGATTAAAGAAAGACCTGCAAAGGCAGATTTATATCTTGCATAATGTATGTTTAATACAGTTATGTAAAACGCATCTGTCACCGACATATTTTCAGATGCGCTTAACAATATCAAAGTAAAATCCAATTTATGATACAAAGAAAAGTTATAAAAATAATGTAATAATAGAAGAAAATGAAAAGGCCGTCTCGCCATAGGATGCTAGTCTGGCGCGATATTGTACTAACAGACATCATCAGAAGACCTTGTATTTCCCAGTGAACTGCGGATTTGAATTAATTCGGACGAGTATGGAGGAGCTAAACTTTTAAAGGAACTGAATTTTTAAGTCTTTTTTCCCCACTATATTCGAAATTAAAAACACGAATTAGAATTCAATATTGGTCAATTTCAATTAATATTGATGCTGTTATCTTGCCGTGAAACTGTAGGGTCCTAATACCCAATATTCAAAACACAATTAACATTTTATAATCAGAATCATATTCTATGGTTTCAGGTGCCATTTTGTAATGAACAACTAAAATAATCATACAAGTAATAAGTAATAGACTGCCGTTCAATTTGAACTGTTCACGTATTTCACCGAACATAATTGACCAGAAATTACATTATTTTTTTTCAAAAACTGAATAATGCTTTTAGAATCATTATCGTCTATATCAAGGTTATACGCCTTTTAGACATTTGTATGTGGTGAACAGTACTTTAAAATCAATTTTGAATGATACAGGAAGCCAGTGAAGACTATAAAGAATTGAAGTTATGCGCTTAAGGCATTATATATAAGGATATTATAATATAAAATATTAAATTTTGAAGAATGCGTCTCTGGATACACTATTTACAAATTTTCAGAAATGCTTTCTTTTCATGACTTAAAAAGTCCAATAGTTTTACAATGTAGCTCTCATAATCGCACATACTGAAGCAAACTTGATTAATTTATTTGATAAATGGATAATTCATATATACAATGTACATATATTTATCATTTTTTCCTATTTCAGGATTTTTCCTCACGTCTTTTATACTAATTACAAGTTATATATGGAAACCAACAAAGCAAGATTCTATTTGGCTTCTTTTATTTATCGCTGGTTGGGGTTTGACAGATGGCGTCATGCAGTCTCAGATGCAAGGTATATAATGCTTTATTATATTATTGACTTTGGATCTGGATTCATTTAAACAAAACCTATAAATATTATTTACCATTCTCAGACACTATATTGTACTCAGTAATTAAAATCCTGGCTCTGTCTGGGCAGCGGGCATGTTTATGAATTGTTGCAATTGTCAGAGTTGTTAGAATTTATTCTTACTGACGCATAAATTCAATAAGGGACAATTTTAGAAGCTCTAGGTTCAAGAAAGTCATGGGATAGATTGGATGGATTCAACACGCTTGTCCATTGACCGAGCAAGAGTCTATACCGCTAGAGTTGTCTTTCAGCTTGCCCACACCCCATTCCTCATCAAGCTATGAAACAAAATGTCTTGTTTTCATGGAGAAATAAAATCTTGACAAACACCCTTTCGTAATCCCATCCTGCCCAAACAGAAAAAAACGCTTTTATCCCTTTCAATGTTCCTTTATCCCGTGAACTGTTCATGTTCTGTGCTTGGGCACCCTCCCAATCCCATTAACTAATCTCTTATTAATTATACCTGGGTGCTGAGATGGGTGTGAATATTATTATTTTATAAATCGACAGTACAGGATATAGAAGTAATAAACTTACAAATTGGACAATTTCAACGGTGCCTATACTGTTTCCAATTTTTATCCCAATTAGACAAAACTTGAAACATAGGTGTATCCCCCAACGATCCCCATCCTTGTCGATGTTGGCATGTAATTTCATGGATTATGGTCTCTGATTGTACAAAAAAATCTTGTATTTAGCTTTTGAACACTCTAGAGGTCATAATTTTTATCAGATTTTGATGAAGATCTTGGCCCATTTCGATATTCGCGCATAACGTACTAGTACTTCCAGATTATAGCCGATGATTCTACAAAAGAAAATCGCAATTTTAGCTTGTGGGCCCTCTAGAGGTCACAATTTTAATTTCTTTCCGATTTTGAAAATCGTTCGAATATGTCACCGTGAAAATCAGACCGACACTGGGGCTCTCTGTACGCATGTACGCAAATACTCTAAAAGTATGTAATATCAATGGTGTGGACCCGCTAGAGCTCAAAACTTCTACCGATTTTGATGAAACGAAAAATATATGTTTAAATCGCAAAGACCTGCGTTCCTTTTGACACTTGCTCGTATCGGACCTAAACTTCCTAGATTATGACCCCTGATTTTATTTTTAGCTAGTTCTCTGTCTATCTCTTGTAACTTGCAAAATGTTGGCGTATTTTGCATGGCAACGGCTTGTTTCTATTGAATTTAGTTTTATGTGCGCTGAAATGGTTTATTTTAAGTGTCTTATTAAAATGTATTTCAATAAGACAAGAAATTGTCGGGGCAAAAGAAAAAACCTAGCTAATATTCCTCGAAGCTCTCATCCATAGTGATTATATATTAAAATAGAAGTTTTATGCCATTTGTATTTTAATGATCACCTTGAATGTGTATTTTAAGTATAGCTTCCAGTGCGTGATTAAAGAGCATTACATAACAATATGATGTTTTTCGAGATACCAGAATCTGTTTTATAAACCTATATTATCTTGATAAAAAGGGAGAGAGACAATGTATTCTTGCAGACTTGAAATTAAATTATTGTAATGCAAATTTTACTTTAGCTGTATAATAAGAAAATATTAACTTAATTTAGAGTTTTGCGTTTCCAAAGAATTTTTACAAAGTTTTAATACTCTGACCCTAGGTGCTTGCGATCGATCAAAAATATCAAATTATCGGAGGATGTTTCAGACTGATATGCCCTGACCGTTGGAGTTATACAGTGGCCAATCAAACGAAAACAACATTATACTTCCAGGAAAGGGTTTTAACTAATACACACAGATATAAATATTATCTACAAAACATGTTGATAGACATGCCTTGTAGTGTAGACGAGTTTGCAGTTTGCTTAACTTTACGTGGCCTTATGATATTATATATTACACGCGCAGTTAATATAAAGGAACAATTACGTCATCTGCTTTTAAGCATTAAAATGCCAAACTAAATACATCTAATTTAAAGGTCTACACAATCGAGTATCGGTAACTTATTTTAGGAATCATGTATCATGTATATGTCAGATTACCTGACAGCTTTTTCAATTCACATTGTCAATATTACCATTTAATAGTAGAATTGCACAAGAGTCATATAGGTTGGGTGTCTACGCAATTGCGATAGTCAAATGAAATCAACCTCAGTTCAATAGAAGCCGTCGTTTGTCATCGAGAATAAAATTTACCATTATCGTAACCAGCAACAGTATTCTCAAACTGGGGTTGCAACAAAGAAAAGTTGCGCATCCAACAACTATTGAATGCTGGTCAATAAGTACCTGAGTGAGTTTTTGAAGACATGTGTTGTTGATTTTAACAGGTTTTTATTTACATCATTATACATACAATTGAGTTTTTATCATTGGCGTGTTCTGGATAGTGTTAGGGATTAGCCAAGGAAACGGTCTGTTACAGTTAGCTTTTGGCGTGAGGGGCATCCACTAGAAACTTCATTGCTCATTGTCATATGGTCAAAAGTCTCTCGTATGACCTTGACGCGACCTTCCCGTCCTACTGGTCAGATCTTCATGTAGTGTGACCATCGAAAATATAAAAAACGAAACGAAATATAGGCTTGTATTTTAATAATATTGAGTTCTGAAGTATTTAATTTTTTTATAACATTTATTTCTTTGACCGCCCCTCTCATGCATTGTACTAGTAGTTGACAGCGAATTGGTATGGTAGTCAATTTTGCAAAAAAGCGCTTAGAATTGTACAAGCCTAATCTCCATTACAACTATTCCTCGTATCGTATCGTATGTATTCGTGACATTTTGAGTAACATATTCCTGATAGCTGTAAATGGTGTTACTTGTAGCACTCCACCGGTCTGTGATTTATCTCTTATTAGTTACTATTTCTATCCATATTGTCATCAAGATGGCATCGATCATCAGACGACTGTCACATCTGCCAACAACTGTGAGACAGTGAAAGGAAAGCGATACATTAAAACAATTCGCAAATTGCACCATATTGACGCCATGTTTTGCTTGGAGCTTTTTAAAATATGTATAAAAATGAGATGGACCGGGAACCCCCATTATCATTTCTATTAGCAATAGATTCAGTTGGCGTCAAAACTATGAATACAGTTTTTACAATTCTTCATTTAATTACAGGTCATTTAGACGACATTTTGAAAGGCAGAATTTCAGCAGGTCTAAATGTTGCTGATATAGGCTCAATATAACGTCATTAACTAAATGACTTATTGGTGGTCGGTCATATAGGTGCCGCCATTCTAACCTGTTATAGGGGGGTTGGATGGCCGAATGGTTAGCGTTCGCGCGCTGTATCATACGGCCTGTCATTGAGACAACTGACGTGGTTTCAAATCCCCGGGTGTACGTGGCAAGGAGTAGGGTCGCCTGTTCAACCTCGTGGGTTTTCTCCGGATACTCCGGTTTCCTCCCATTGCTAAAGATCCCTACGCGCAAACGAATTATTGAAATAAAATTAAACCATATGTTAGTCCCGAAATGACCTAGTTTGTGTCGAGTGGACGTTAAACTCTATTTCTCTCTCTCTAACCTGTTATAGCAGGCTATAAGTATTGTGGTTGTCTCTTCATTTAAATGAATAATGATGTGGGGTGTCCCATTTCTATAGACGGCTACTACCGTTACGTGTAGTAGTTGCACGCAATCCATAATGCATAATTACGGTGTGCTTCCGGTAACCCGACTGTCCCATTCAAATTGACGTCAATCCAGGTAAGAAGACAAATGAAGTGATCTCGATAAATGACAACGGCGGTTATCTACAGAAAAATAATGTATTGATTGAGTATGGTTTTCGCAGGTTTGTGAAATTACTACCCGTGGCTTACATGTGTATTTCAATTAACATTACTTTAGTATGGGAGTTATCATCCATAATAAAATACTGAAAAAAAACTGGAAGCCACTGATAGTCGTTAAGTCGTTTACGATTAGACACAAAACGGAGGTACCGTATACATATTTGGTAGGCCTGCATTTGACAGTTTAATTACCGCCCTACTGTCCTGCACCGACTGTGCTAATGAAGAAGGGCATATGCCACACAGTGTATAATAGGGGAATTTTGCCCAGGCAGCGGTACTACGGTATACTGTTATATTAAATTCCAACTGTCAACGGTTCTTTTACAGGCAAGGAACCTCGCTATTTATTTCTGGTTTTTCCTACACTAATATTAGGGAACTGAGCCAAACTGGGTGCCAAGTCAAGCTTCGCCATTGGTTTTATGTTTTGAATTTCCAAGCTATGTTTCGATTTCGTACTAAGAGTATATATCACGATTCTGATCAACCTAATAATTTAAAAATATTAGTTTTACTTTTAAGTTATATTTCTTCCAGTATTTGAGAGCGACGCTTGTTTTCCTGGTAGAACAGACAATTTCGTATCAATCATTTATTACAATTTCAGTGTGTGGGAACTTCACTTACGTCTGTGTGTGTATATTATTCAAATTGCAAGATTAAATTCTCTCCAAGAATCCTATGACATCTTGACTAACATCTAAGATTAAATGTTATCTATTCTTTGTCTCTTCAGGCAAGGGAATATCCATTCGTAATACACATCCTTTAATTATTGATAATAGCGTGTTGCCGGTTATTACAGGGGAGCTTCGGGGATCGTATAGATATTAACTTTAATTATTTTCGACATTTCTTAGTTAATAATCTGACCCGAAAACAAATTATCATGTAGTCAATATGGTGGTCTTAACTTGCATCTGTGATACTTTCTGTTGCTGTTGTAGTTTCAACCAGCATTATAACCGAGTTGTTCTTTTTTGTGACTGTAGGCTGTTGGTGGCCTTTTTATGGCATTCTATCGTAATCTGGGATTAGAGAAATATAATACCCACTGGCGATGACAAACTCAATGATGATTTTCAGGGATTTTGTTTTTTGCAAATAACTGATAAGTTACTGTTGCTTAAAGGGGAAATCATTCAGCATATACTGGGTTTTGTTTAAGGACAATGTGCTTTACGTCTTGGGGTTATGTTGATAGTAATTTAGACGATTAAAGCAAAATCATGGTTCTTTTGATAGTACTAAAGGCGATTCAAGCAAAGTCAGACAAAACCACATTTCCCTTTAATCAGCAATGTTGTACCTTTAAATGATTTGTTATTATGTATAATGATCTACCTATCTGTTTGTTATTGATTAAAATCGCTCCTGTCCAGTTCACTGGCTAGGAAAGAAAATGGTTTTGTAGAACACGAGCTCTTTAATGGTTGATTGTACTGTGTTGTAAAACCCTGGGTAATTATGGCGTGATCATTCTATCCAGTCCCAAATCTAATTTTAACCACATACGAGGCTATTTGAAGTTTTTGCAAATTATTCTCCAGTATAATTCTTTCTCCATCGTCTTAAATATTTGATAATAAAACAACGCGTATAATTCATTTATGAAAAGTGGAGTTCCCCTTAAACCGTGTTGTTGTAGAATTGAATCGATAATATATCAAATGTTATATGGTACAGCCACCTACAGCTACAGCTTATACCCCCGTATCAGCTATTATAAAACTATTATTATGTAAAAATGATGGTAAATTGAGCGTTGTTGGTAATGCGGGGAAATGAAAGTAGCAGTAAGGAAGAACCCTCGTGAGTCATTGTCAATTTGAAATCTAAATATTTTTTATTTAGGTATGGAGACCCCATTATCACAACAATCTCAATTATTTACGCACACTTCAACAATTATAAAATACTTATGGGATACAATAGGGTGATATCTTATGCTTTAATTATATGGCAGAAACATTTAGCCTAAGTATGTCAATTATTGTTGGCTGTCTGAACCTGGCAGGGTTTTTTCATCTCCACTAACGAATACGACATTCGCCACTATTTGATAGAAAAACAGACCAGGATACTGTTTCCGTAAAGATAACAACGAGCACCTAAACATGAATATTTTTTTAACTAAGCCAGGGGCGACAACTCCGCAATTAATTTACTAATCTCAAACTTGTCTGATATCTCGTGGATAAAAACTCACAAAGTTTCATTAAAATCGGATGAAAATATACTCTCTGTTTCGTTCACTAGTTATTCATGGAGAAATTGCAGTAATAAGTCAAGAGCAATTAGTCTGTTAAAATTTTCTCAAATTCCGTTGGAGTTCGAACTACGAAGGTGAAAAGAGTAGACCTGACTGGATAATTTGTGGGATGCTCGATTCACAGTCCAGAACGTCCCGAATTGACAGAATTGCAATCGAGTGACACGGAATTGAGTCCTGTCACAGTTCTGCCAGTCCCGACAGCTGAGGTGGTGTGAGTGGAATCGTGAGGTATTTTAAGTAACAAATATGTTTCAGCTGCCATGATTGGCTGAGATATTTTTTATGCAGTCGGCACATGCGTTGTACTCCGAAATTCTTCTTTTCACTCGATTGACACTATTTTTGGAACTGAGAGAATTTAATTCCGGAACGTTCAATCGAGTACGCCCTTGCAGTAAGTCAAGAACAATTACTCCGCAAATTCCGTTCGAGTAGACCTGAATTAATTCAAGAGAAAATTGTTTTTGGGGATGCTCGATTCACAGTCCAGAACGTCCCGAATCGACAGAATTACAATCGAGTGATGCAGAATTCAGTCCTGTCACAGTTCTGCCAGTGCCGACAACTGAGGTGGAGTGAGTAGAATCGTGACGTAATTCTAGGTAAAAAAATCTGTTTCATCTGTCATGATTGGTTGAGATATTTTTTATACAGTCGACACATGCGCTGTGCTCCGAAATTCTCCGTTTCACTCGATTGATACCAGTTTTGGAATTTAATTCCGGAACTGTGAATCGAGCATCCCCTAGTGTTTGCACTATTCCAAGGGCGATAACTCCGCGAATAAATTATGAGAAATTAGAAATGGGGTTTAACGTCCACTCGACACAACTAGGTCATTTCGGGACTAACATATGGTTTAATTTTATTTCAATAATGCGCTTGCGCGTAGGGGTCTTTAGCAGTGGGAGGAAACCGGAGTGCCCGGAGGAAACCCACGAGGTTGAGAAGGCGCCCCTATCTCCATGCCACATACGCTCACACCTGGGCTCGAAACCACAGCCGCAAGCCAGAGGTGACCGGCCAGCTAGAGGTCGAAGCGCGGCACTCTAGACCACTAGGCCATCCCAACCCCCCGAATAAATTATGAAGTAGCATTCATGTGAAATTCAAATACGTGTGATGACGGACGGATTGGGGTTATTACAAAGCCATTTCGCAAGTTGCCATAATCCGATTACCTTAGCATAAACTCAAGGCGATATAAATTCCAAACATGAAATTTCACAGAATTCCTGTAATTGTTTTTAATTAGGTCTTGTCTACTAAAGCCACTTTCACAGTCTGTAGTTGGTACCGAAATACTGGTCATTTTTCTCAATAACATAGTAATTAAACTGGAGTAATTTTGTAAAACAGTCTGGACTGCTTCATCAAAATACAGCCATCTTGTTTCAGGAACAGGCTTTAATCTAGTACCAATTTCAGAAATGATATTTTGTGTAGAATGTAAATTTATTCAAGGCTTTTTGGTGAATTCTCTCAGTACTTTAATATAAAATTCTAACATTCACATTTCATAATGGTACTTAATCATCTGCGCCACAATAATCCGGTGGTTATCTGTAGGCTATACAATTTAAAGATTTTAACCTGATGACAAGAGTGACGTGCCAGCCTTAATGGAGTAGGTCCTACTCGGGATAACGGTGTTTTCGCTTATTTTTTTTTACGTGCACACTAAAGTGTACACGGAGCCTCGAATTTCCGTCACATCCGAACGACTAGACACTATTGCTTGAAAATTTCTGATAATGAGACCCAGCGCCTGATTCACTAAGCCACCGTGGTTTACAGTACATAATTTATGAAAGAGATGATGTATACTGAAGATTTATATGAAACAGATGATGTAAGAAGATGACGGAAATATAACCTGAACGCATGTCAACCATCTTTACATATATCTAAGTGTAATAAACACAAAGAGATGTTATTTTCAAAGATTTATCTTGAATGGTTACTTTAACCTAAATTAAATAATAATCATCATAGACTTAACACTGAATGGTTACTTTAACCTAAATTAAATAATAATCATCATAGACTTAACACTACTGGTCGAGGCCGACTATTCTAGAACTGTATGCATTAAAAACATAGTCCCAAAATTCGTACAGTAATTTATATGATTTTACGTATAGCGAATGTTGGAACGTGTGTGGACCTTTTAGTCTGCAAGTTATACATCACCGTTTTCATTCAAATTAACTTGATCCATCCGTGAAGTTAGTTGCTCTTTTGTTCTGTGATCAATGGATTTTACGGCGTCTTTATCCAGTTTTTATGAGCGTCTTATATTTGCACTCTATTTATTCCAATGATATAAGGGCACGAGAATGGTGCGATAACTCTGACTAGGTTTAATTTACCGTCTGCTTCTATAGTTACCCATCACCTTATTGCGGATATATTTTCACCCCGTGTCATTCTTACTCGAGAACAAAAAAATCAGGTAGAGATATATGTCTAAAACAGTAATGAATGTGAAAAGGTTTCGAAGAAAAGCAATTATAAACTTAAAGGATATATTTAGTGAGCAACCTTAAATCGGGTTCACTCTGCGTTATTTTTATCCTATTCGCAAGCAATTATTTTCGCCTTTTCGAACGAATCGAAACAAACTTTTCCATGAGTGATTGACAGGTAATTTGATATTGGTTGAAAGAGATCTGCTAGTTTTTGAATAAACGCCATACAATCTAAGAAGTAAACCGAAAATAGATCGGACGAAAATCCGATATTCTGTGTACACATTGACGTTCACGTAAAATACCCCTTGGTAGTTAAAATTCGATATAAGAGTAGGCCATAGCGCCATTGTCCGGGCAAAATTCCCCTCACAGCACACTGTGTGGCGTATGCCCGTCTCCGTCAGTCCAGTCTGAGCAGAACATTCGGACGTTTAACTCCATTTTTATTTCCAGAATTAGAAGAAATATTCTGCTGAACATCTCTCTATGATAATTCATTCTTTCCATCAGCTATCTACCCCTGGAACAGTCTAAATCCATAACGAATATCTAATCACTCTCTACGTGAAAATCAAATTATTCATACTAACCTAATACTTTAGGTTACGGTAATCTAAATTTTCATAAATTTATAACAAGATATATTTCAAATACTGCCGAATGTCCGTGTGGTAATACAATAGATCTTTGCCACTATCTGCTAATATGTTCCTTGTATTCAGATCCTCACCATCGACACTTTACCTCCTACACAGCAAAACATTAAAGTTCTGCTATATGGACCAGAAAAGCTAACACATGAACAAAATGTGTCAGTATAGGCCTATTTAACCATATACATGTTATTGAAAAAATGTTATTGAAAGATTTCAATTTTAAGAAATTGAATACTTCCAAATTTATGTGTTCATGTATTTATATATTATTATGGGTTATGTGTACATATATATATTATTTTTTATCTATTAGGTTTTGTAATTTATGTTTAATCGGGAGAGGGGTTTATATAGGATTTGCCTATTCCCCAATCCCCTCGGTTTCTGTATAAATATTGTTTATAAAAAAACGCCAAAAATAATCGTCAAACCCAACAAAATACAGAACAGTATACCGCCCAAAAATCCATTTGTAATCTGTCCAGATAAGTCCGTATAATACGGCGATCTACATGTATATATAAAATGTCATGCTATTTAAAGACATATTTGTATCGTTTCAGCTGCCTTGTCTGCTTACTTTGGTCGTCATAAATCTACAGCAATGGCAGGTTACAGGGTTTTCCAGGGTGTGGGATTGGAGACAAGTTTTCTTATGTCGCTTTTTGTTCATGACCTGAATATTTCTCTATACGTTGCTGGTGCTCTCCATATTTTTTCAGCTGTCGGTTTGGTGTGGATATCGCGCGCAAAACGAACAACGAGGCCGCTAAATGGTGCCGTGACCACGGAGTTGCAATCATCGTCATCTTCGTCAATCATAGATCAAAATGGCGTGCTTCCAGAAGCACAATTTGAAGAACCTGCGTGATTTGTGGTTACGTTCTCGACGTCATAATTAAGACCAGTAAAGATAAACTAACCCACATTTTTTCGAAATCCGAAAATAATATTATCATGTTTTCAGGAATAACTTAACTGTTCAGCAAAAACCGTAATAAGTCAGCGCTGACGAAAAATGGCGGAAATACATTTGATAAATGTGATTTTATATTTACGATCATGTGCGCCCAACACTGAGTATCAGTGACAATTCATTGACAAATTATACATCCATCAAGTAGTCACAAATGATCATCAAAATACATATTTTCTCAACTTCAAGATGGACGAAAGAAAGAAAGAGACAAAAAGTGAGCCATTCCACATGTTTCATGCAATATCAGTCGGGTTAAAACAATACGTTGGTTTAAGGACTTTAACGACGATTATGGAGATGCAGAGATTTTCCCAGTTACATCGTCAACAGAGGATGCCAAATGTTGACAAATTGTCAGTTCATCATATCCCTGAAAATACTGAATGGAATTGTGCCATTATTAAACATGGTGTTCCTTTTAGAGATTCAGCTTTCACAATATTGTAGTTCGCAAGGAATTCCCCAATCCCCATGAAGCCGAACGGAGACTTGGAGAATCATCGCACATATTCTCGTGTATTGCTTGTGTTGTGTTGGGTAACTGAAATAGAGAACTACGATATTTCATGTTTTCTGTATAAGTTTTTCAGAAAACATTTTGGACACTTCCGGTGCGCTTCAAACATAGTGGAGTCGATGCGGTTGCTATACGGGAATAAGACTTGATAGTTTAGTTGGGAGTGTTTACAAAAATCAGATTGAAATGTTGCGGTGAAAAAGAAAGTGATACAAATCCTATGATGTATGTAAACTTCCCCTTTTATCTTTATTTATATTGATATGTAACTGTTCAGTGTGATTAATATCGAATTGATATCCTTATTGATTTTTGTGGTATTAAACGTGATAATGATAAAACCTTATTTTGATTGGATTTCTATTTGCTTAAGAATAATCAATGATTCGAAACGTGATTATTTATTCATAGTAACTAGAATTCATCGACTGAGGTTGGATTGGTTTTCTAATTCAATAAGGGATATAACAACATACTTCGGCGTTGGGGTCTATTTCGGCTCCCATTTATTTTAGGATAATGCAAAATAGTGTACGTAATTAGTCCTAAGATGTAATCGTAAAGAAATATCCATGAAACAAACGGATATACCAATTAGCCGGTCGGCATAAATCTTTATAATAGAGCCCATCTATTTTAAAATACTTATTAGGAAAATCTAACGACTGGCAGATTAAAATATATTACTGAAAGCAACACCTGGGACCAAATTGATGCATTATGCCATGGAATACAATATTAATCTTTCATACAAAAACAACAATATTTGGTATAAACTAGTCTAAGTGTAGCAAATTTATTATTGTAGTTTGATGGAAAAAGTGCATCCATTAAAGAGACAACGTCAGATTTGGTGACGGTTTCTTAGCTTTAGGGGGTAGGGGTGGATGCGTGCTGTATCATAAATCCTGTCATTGAGTCGACTGGCCTGGTTTCGAATCCGCGGTTGTACGTGACAAGGAGTAGGGTGGCCTGTCGTGGGTTTTCTTCGGGTCCTCCAGTTTCCTCCCACTTCTAGAGACACCTACGCGCAAGCGAATTATTGAAATAAAATTAAACCATATGTTAGTCCCGAAATGACCTTGTTTGTGTCGAGTGGACGTTAAACCCCATCTCTCTCTTAATTGGCTTTAGATATCTGACTGTTGTTTTCAGTCTCTACTGTACAATAAAATATTATTAACTAAAGAAATAATTAGCGCCTCTTGTACATTAATACATTTGAAAATACACATTCGTGTAAAAAAAACAAAAAAAATGGAGATTAATTGATTATCCAGAAACTAAGACTATGTTTACGCAGGTTGTGATTGATCGACTCAAAATCAACCTACCAATTAAACCCCCCGATACCGCAGAAGGTTAATCAGAATTTTTGACTGGATTAATTTTGGAAACAGTAGTTTGGTTTTTATTATCGAAACATTGATCGGCTGACTTATCGTGGTCGAAGGTATTATTATTATGCTGTTGTGACAGGGCCGACGACACTTTTCTTTAACATGTCTTTAGATACTTATCCAGTGACCTCCTAAATAAACTGAACTAAAATGTCACCAGGTTGTCTATAGATTTAAACTAGCCGAATCACACTATTCTATTTCCAAGCAGTCGCATTACTTCCGTATTTATCAATAAAATCAAGCTAATATGGCGTCTGTTTAATATAATTATATAATTTAGTTATAAAAGTTCATTACATCTGAGATTTCCAAGTATTTAATGATGAATAAAATATTGTTTTGGCCAAAAGTTACATTTAATTACATGATTATAATCATCACAGCAGTGCTTATTTCAGTGAAATTAATGTTTCAGAAACGGACATGGTCACCATTCCATATGACTGACTACAACGCCTCTTCTATTCATGTTAGCGGGTTGTTGGGGGGGGGGGCGCAATTTTGGTGTCTGTATAATATAAGTGCTTTATTTGTCAAGTCTATTTCTAATCTTATCTTCATGAATGCGAGATGAGTCTAAAATCTCCTTTCATTCATCCTAGGTGCTTCATGCAGAATCCTATAAACATTATGACAAATTATGAACGTTTACATCTGCTCGACACGTTTTCATCTGCTCGACGATGCCCTTTAAATGTTTTCCCACACATCAGGAATCACTCGAATGCAATATCTAATAGCTGCATGTGCCAAATGACCTATGATCAACTTATTAATATTTCAAATTGGCATAAAACTCGTTACAAAACACCCACACACAAATAATGTAAAATAATAAGAATAACATATTATTACGATATCAAAGCATGTCAATCTGATTAAAACACAGATCCTATTTCGTTTCGTTTTTATACTTCAAAATTTCGTTTTACTTGTCTTTACAATACCAGGATCTGGAAGAGCTGTTATCATTGACGTGTTCTACATGGTGTGAGCGATTTGCCAATGAAACGGTCTGTTACGGCGAGCTTTAGGACTATAATGCACGAAACTGTGGGTAATCCACTAGTAACTTCAATGTCTGGTTAATCAAATGTCTGACATCATAGGGTCAAAAGCCGTTCGTATAACCTCTGACGTGACCTATCGCAACAACTGGTCAGATCTTCATGTAGTGTAGGCCATCATCGAAAGTATAAAAATACGAAACGAATCTAGATCTGTATTTTAATCAGATTGGAAATCATATATTTGGTGGAAGTTATCTCAGGAAAGGTATAAGATAACTGCAACAATTAATGATTACACATGCTGCGGAAACATGTCAACGGATTCAGAAGTGGAAAGGTTTTCTTAAGCATCGTACACAAGGAACAGAACCAAAGAATCAAATGGTAACAATGGAAAATCCGGATATTCTGTACATCTTGCATAACAACAATAACAGCTTTGACAGACATAATAGTTCATTGTGTAGGAAAACTCAATACAACTGTTCTCATCCACAATACACGACCACTGGCAGCTCTAATGCAATATGTTTCTATTCATCCATGCCAGAAGTATAATCTATAGGGAAATAATGAATTTTTCCATAATCTGTCCTAGTCGTGTGCAATAATCGTAACCAATACACTCAGCAGCTTTTAATAGAGCAATTAATTAGATGTGTCACAAAAATTGACAAATCAAGAAATCTATCTATCTTAGGTAAAAATAATAACTCCATCACTTGCCTGCCCACCAGGTCTTTCGATTACATGATCATAGCGTGTTTGAGTATACACAGACCAATTAATTTAGGCTTTTAGCGATAAATTTGATTCTTGTCTAGACAATACAATGGTTGTTGTTATCACTGGCTGTTCTTAAATTACAAATCACCCATTGCCCAATGTCCAGTGTTCCAAATATATAGCCTTGATCTACTAAACGGGATTTGCAAATTAAGGTCCCAGAATACTATAGTACATCCGTGAACGGCATGTATTAGTCCTGAAATGTATTTCTGGTTTGTACAAGTCATTGCTTATTGCATTATTGACTTATTCATAATATCAGCAGGTAAGGATACTTAACAATATTTATTTATGAATAGGTTACATGTAGTAAAATTTGACGTATAATACGAAGCCGAAAGGTAATCAGTCCGTCGGTGGAGGGTTTTCGGCGAGATATTCAGGGTCAAAGGTCATTTGCATTGAAAGTGGACGCGCAACCATTCTTGTTTCATGAACACATGCTGAAAAAGATCGAAAGTGACAATTCTTTCAATAAATATGTAAACTTGCTGCATTCGCGTTTGTTATTTGTGACCCCATAAACCAAAAGTCCAGCCATGAAACTATTTAATTGTTTTTGGGGCAAATAGTTTCATTATGTACAACCATAATTGTGAAACTAAATCGGAAAGATTTTGATTTGACAGCTTTTTACGTATTTTTGGAACAGTTTCCAAAGGTTTTTTTTCTGCTATGCAAGATCTTTTCGGTCGTTCCGAAGTAAAAGTTCGGTGTTAAGACAACTTAAAGATATGTTTTAAATGTTCCTATTAGTTTTTATATTTTACGCTCACATTTATTGCAAAAGTGGAAAATTGACATTTTGACCTCTGGGGTCACAAATAACAAACGTGAATTTAGCAAGTTTACATTTTTATTGAAAGGGTGATTACTCACGATCATATTCAGCATATTTTCATGATACTAAAATGGTTCCTTTTTGAAGTCTCTGAACGGACGAAGTCCTCTGACCTTTCCTGTCCGTCGTAACTTGCTCTGAGACTGCCGAATTAGTAAGCAGGGGCATGTTTCACCAAATTTTTAAGTAAGATAAAATCCAAATATTAGTAATTTGATAGGATAATATTATATTGATTTTAGTGCTTAGCCAGTCAAAATTGAAGTATCTACTAAAATTTGGATTTTACGTTTGGTTAAGATTTCGAGAAACAGGGCCCTGGTTACTAGTTGATGTGTTTGAAAGTATTTGATTTTCTAAACAAAACAACGAATAGCTTTTCTGTGGATTTGGATATTACAATTCATGACTATTCATAATAAAATTAATAATCCCGTTAATATATAATTAAGTTACTTTTCAACCAAATGGGCATATATATACAACAACATTTAATTATCTCCCTTTGTGTCATCCAAAGACGGATTATTGCCCGGCTATTTTCACCTTGACGAACCATTACCGGTTTTCGGTAAATTATACAGGGCGACAAATTGTCATCAACGTGTCATCGGTCAGAGACACAATCCATCGTCGACAAATCATCGGGTTTAATAGAATGGACGCCTTCGTCGTTGGAATTCGAAGAAGAGTAGACGGAAACGCCACTGTGCAGGCAAAAATATCTTACCTCGCATTGAACACGTAACCGTCATAATGTGGGAAGTACTGTGTTGACCATTCTGTCTCAATGTTGACTGATCACAAGACTCAATCTATGTCCTTATTGGATGCGCTTGTCAAGATAACTCGTTAAGTTTAAAGTTTAAATTATGGCGTGAGACCTGGTGAACATGTTTGTGGAAAATAAATGGCCTTACATTAGGTAATGACTGGTCGATTATTTACCAGACTAATATATTAAAATAGACAGCAGCATGTTTAAAACACACATACATCAAACACCCTAGACAAGACGATTGGGTTACGTCCGCATTACTCAATAATCCCATAATCCTATTTAAAGTGGGACTCCTTTGAAACCGAAACACCATTCGGGTGAACAATGTCATAAACTTGGTATAAGAGAAAAATCATTAATAAAAAGGAGGTGTGGTATACCCGAATAAATTAAAACATAATTCATATTCTCATGCAATTAGCAGATCAAACCTTAATAATCGCTTAGATGGTCTCAATCAACCAGTCATATCTACTCACAACGAATCATAACATACACGAGAAATGTTGTGTCGAGGGGAGATAAGGAAGACAATCAATTAACCCAAACGTACATCACATGCTCTCTGGATGTTCTACTTGCATATCACATGCTCTCTGGATGTTCTACTTGCATTATTTTTACTAAAACAGATTCTGGTTATTATTTTGCCCCCCATTACTAACGTCATAAATTGGGGTTTACAATCTGGATCAGAAGTCGAAAATGACAAAAATGTAGTAGTCATAACGTTGATAAAAGAGTTGACATCCGACCCACAATTGCTGAACTTTTATAGCCAAGTATCAATTCTGGTATTTCTTTCCAAAGTTTTGGTTGATTAAAATGTCACTAAGAATCCAGAAGGTTGTCTATATAATTTTAAATATTGGATATCACCCAACATGCTGAAACTCAACGATACGAAAACTGTGCTCACATACCAAAGATGTGACATTCGACCTATGAACACTGGAAACATCGAAGTTCCTAAAACAAGATCACACATTACTCTAGTCTTTAAAAATTACGTTGGCACCGACTTCGAGAAATAATTAAAATTGAAATCTATCTTTAAAATATCGATCTATTGACCAACTAGCTCTTATTGGTTATCTTCAAAATCTAGTGCCACTGTATCATCCTTCATTACTATCGGGAGGTAAACGGTTAATGGATGTACCTATCCATTACTTGAAAACATCTACATCCAGAACCTTTTGATACAGTGCATGTTAGGAAAGAACTTCCAGAAAATATCTGATAATGTCTTTCTGTGTCAATTTCAAAAATGAAGTGAAATTCGGTTATTTAGTCACCATCACTAACAATTTAAAATGGGATTGCGCTCCAAACGTCTGAAATGATATCTAGATAATACAGGTTACATAGTTCCACAATATGACCAAAAACGGAAAGTCCAAGCATCAGTTGTGACATAATAGTATTCTTGTCATCAGACAGGCAGGCAATTACAAGTAACTCTGCACGAGTGCTTTGTTAGTACGCGCTGGAGGATTGCACCGCACAAAAAAAAAATGTTAATTAGACCCACTAACTAAACCAACATTGCAAGTTGCAATCAATAATCAAGCAACAAACGTATAAATCTAATCAAGTGAATGATCCGGAGGGGGGGGGGAGTCTTAAGCGCCCTCTTCGTTGTACAGTTCCGGGTCTGTAATAATACAGGTTTGACGGGACTCTAAATTCGACAAGCTCACATTAAAACATGGAAGACGCAACAGACAATACGCGACCGATTTTGACGTTCGGCTGCTCATTTAGCCCCCCCCCCTCCCCAAGTATTGAATCAAACTCTTCCCTTACTATATATTCGTGATATGCCCTTCCGTATTTAAATTTATAGCAGTAGAGCGCTAAGTTTTAGTGACGTAAAGCAGTGCTTGGTTTGTTGGTTAATTAGATTCATTTTCTTGGTGATAATGTTAATGATCTTTAAGGTAGAGTAGTTCGGATTATCTTGTAAAATGTATGAAACCCCTTAGGCAATCTTTAGGCTGAGTCTAATTACTACCAAGTCTTTGCCAGAATTTCGCCTAAGTAAATACCAACATAGATAATGATCTTAGGCCACAGTAAAATCAAGATGATCAATTTGTACTGAGCTTCCCAGAATTTAAATTTATAAATTTGCCGAATTTTTCACATCACTTGTTTTTTCGAGAATTTGTTCCCAAGCCAGTCGTTCCGCGTGTATTCATTATCAGGAATTTGTTCCCAGGAGACGAAGGCGCTGATTACCACCACTCTGTACTTAAAATATCATAAATCAAATCTGAAGACATAGGAGAAAATAAATGTACATTTTGTAATGAAGATAATAAATATAGAAGCATATTACAGAAAGATGCTGTTCTACTGTGTCGTTAATTATAACACTTCATTAACTGTATTAAGGATGGGTCAATGGTTGTGTGTCTATTGATCTAATTACGGCCTCAGTTCAACATAGGTATTCCGAAAACGTCAGAAATTATGAGAAACATTAGCTAGTCTGGGGTTTGCCGGTTCGATCCCGGTGTTTTCCGAGAAAGTTCATCGTGGTTACCCTTGTCAGTGGTGCAGGAAGCAGAGTCTGACAAGAACTGCTGTCTAGTCATTCGGATGGGACAAATCCGAGGGACCGTGTACACATAAAAGATACCTCGATATAAGAGTAGGCCACAGTGACGCCTCTCGGGCAGCACGCCGTATACACGACTTATGCTCTTCTTCATTAGCCCATATCGACATGTTCACAAAATATCGCCAAGGGCTAAGATGACGCGTGCATTAAGAATGAAATAACGATATACAACATAGTGAATGATTCAATTAACTCTGCAAAAATTGTCTTTTCAGAGATAAAATCATTTGAACAATCACAATAAGTCGAAAATCTTGTCCAATATCTTGTGGAACTCTTGTGGTGAAAAACACCACAAAACCAAAACACTTTATCAAAATTAGTCAAAAGTTTTGTGGAATGTATCTACTTTCGGAAACACTAATATCTTGTGGAACTGTTGTGGTGAAACGTTGCACACACGTGTCCTCCAAACCTTGCCATAGATGTAATATTGCGATATTTATCGCAGTACTGACACCTGTGCGCTTCCATATAAAAGAGTCTGGATATTAAAATCCAGATATCAAGCAAGATATTGAAATCTAAAGAGGTATAGCCTATAAAGTATAGGAAATAAACTTACTTTTAACCTTGTATCTCCATATTATTTTTGGCTATCCAACCTCGTGAGTTTTCTACGGTTTCTTCCTACTGCTAACCCCAACGCGTAAGCAAATCATTGAAATAAAATTAAACCATATGTTAGTCCCGAAATGACCCAGTTTTTGTCAAACTTATAATATTGCTTAAAACCATTTTCCATTATTCGACATATCTTACCTGTTTAATTATGAAGACATATAAATTCTAAAACACACGTTAATAATCACCAATAGATAGCGTAATTAAACATGCATTATGCAAGAGCAAAATCTGCCTATTGTAGCTTTTTCTTTAGGCCTGAAAGGTTATAAAAACTATTAATTAGACATTAATTAACCTATTCAGACCATAATCAACTCTCGATGTTGAGGCTAGCATGGGATTTTTGTTGGATTGTAGTTCGATTCGCTGAAATATTTTCCTTCGTGATTTACCAATAAAAATGGATAACCGAGACTACTGGTTTTGTCTTACCGACTTTAGTAATGACCGGTGCTAAGCGGAAATTTCATTCGCTCAGTTCTTAGTTAATAGTGGATCAATTTGACTGAAATTTTCAGCAAATTGCCTTTACATTAGTTAGTTTTGAACTATTGTAGTGAGAACTGCCAACTCGTTATCTAATCTCCCATAATGTATCTTTAATGTTTTTAAATAAAATCATTACAGATAAATTACGGGAGATTAGATAAGAGCTGGTAGAGAATTCAGCGATTGAATTTTCGGTCTGGCCTCTATCATCATTACTAAAATCGGTACGATAAAAAAACATAGTCTCGATTATCCATTTCATGATAAAATAATGAATGAAAGTTGAGAAGTGAATATCGCAGGCTAGCAATAGCATCGATATATGGTCTCGATAATTAATGTCTAATTAATAATTTAGATAACATTTCATGCCTAAAGAAAGACCTGCAATATGCAGATTTATCTCTTGCATAATGTATGCAATATAAGTAATACAATCAAATGGGTAAAGCTATTTTCATTCTGTGTCACAAATTTATAGACTGCGGAAATTAAACCTGTTTTACCATTGTCCAGAAATATGTCTATATACATTGGCTAATTCTTATGGATTGGAGGTGAAAAAGTCACTTTGGAAAGACAGATGTTATATAGATTTCATCCATGGTGAAATGACGGAAAAATCAATTTTGTTTGATGAGATTAATTAAAGAATAACAGCCTACTGGAAGTTCCATGGAAGCCGTTATAAAGCTCTGGCTATCACTTTAGTTATAATATTTGTAAGGAAATCTCTTGGGTACTCTTTTCTCCTGTCATTCTACAGTGATGGACGACTATTTTATGGCAAGTGCCAGGGTTATTTGTTTTTTTCCTGTTGATTTTATCGACTTTGGTACAATCGCTTCAAACAAAATCAAGGCAATGTTTAAAAGACGACGAATTTAAGGGCCCTCGGTGTCTTCAAATTAAGTGTTCTGAAGTGCGAGAACCGTATTGGTGGCTATCATTATTATCAGCCAATTGCTTCTTATGTCACTGAAGTGTTTTCTTCAACCATAGTTGATATGTACATTTATGAGAATGATGCCCATACTCTTAAGAGATGTTATTACACCGTAAGTGACATTCCACAATGACGGTCAGAGCACGAGGCAATCTAACCAATATAAAACTAAGAATATAAAAGAGCTTCAAAACCTACTTCAATAAGATTTGTATAAAACCCATTCAATTCAAGCCTTATCTATCCCACTGACAGAAAGTCATAGTTGAGTCTCAGCAGCTATTTTCAATATACCATTACATTGGAAATAAAGATCTTAATTTGGAACTGAGCTAATGCTCAACCTTTTGAGAGAAAATCCCTTAGTGTCGGGATAGAACAATGGGAATTCAAAAGAAACAGCCCGGGGTATTTTTTTTTAGTCATCAAAATGGTTAGTTCTGGGTGAAAGTGAGGAAAAACATTAGACCCAGAAGGTTGTTGATTATAGTTTCAGTTTCTTGTTTGATGGATTTGTAAAACCCGAGACAGGCATATTCACATCGGCATACTGACATAAAGTAATATCACTTACAATACTAGTCTACATACATAAGATTAGAAATAGTAATTCTCCTTCTTATCTATTGTAGTTATCTTTTCCATCTACGAAGAGATAGGCTGTCAAGCAACGGAAACACCCACAATAGCCAAGTCGCCCGTTAATGTTTTGGGTACAATCTTTATACCGTAGAGTACCATTCTATGACAAATCAAGGGCAATAACTGTATAAGTAATTATCAGAAGTAGTTGAGATTTGTTAATAGAATTCTTCGTTTCACAAGTCTGAACAATGCATATAAATTTTAAGCAGATTGTGTGACAACCAGGGTCGGTTTTCACGGGGCCTATTACACAGACATCCATCCAATCATCAAATTATACAGAATACCAAAAGAAATAACAATGACATATGTATGTACATTATACATTGCGTGTACATTATATATTGCACAACTTTACATTAGATAGGTGGCGTGACATTACACGGAATTACATAGGTTTTAAAGTAGATTTGGAGATACATGCATATCAGATTGATAAGACGGTTATCGTGACCGGCAGGCTTTTTCGATTCTACACAGCGAATCACTAACTCTTAGACCTAAGGAAACAATGCGGCGGCTCTGAGATTGTCGCATACGCAACCGAAGACGGATTTTAACAAATTGGGCATTTTAAAATAAACGGAGGAAGTAATGTCATTATATGTTAATAACGGCAAAGCCGGATTGGAATTACCCAAAAGACGTGTAGCGATTTCCCAACAGTTAAACGATTACTTAATTAATCCGTCAGACAATCACTGACAGGCTCATTTAATTTCAACTTAAGAAAACCCTTAACATTTCTTGGTTGCGAATTAAACCATGAAAGTTTGTTGGTACCAATGGAATACACTTCTTAATCAAGCCACCAGTATGAAAAATTTCGGATGACATTTCAACATTCAACATGAGTCCCTTTCCTAATGAACGTTATCGATACAGTTGTTCATCTGAAGATAATCAGTTTAATTACATAAATAAACCGCCTTTGTGATCTGAGATCTCATCTAAAAAGTTAAACATACCTGCCTCAACATCTTTATGACTAGTGTTTTTTTGTTTTTTTTTACAATAACGTCTATAGCAATGATTCTCAACCAGTGCCGTATATAAGACCTTCCAAAGTGTGCCTCGAAATTTTAAACCGCACGCTAAGAAAATTTGAAAAATCACGTGATCCCAATTAAATATTCACTGATGTCCACTGATAAGTATAGCTGCGCTTTTCATTATTTAGTTTGAGTCATTTTTTGTATTAATGACTAATCCGTGTCTACGGTTGTATGCCGTCTATTACTTGCCCTGTTCTCAATATGTAAAATTCAAATATTTTTCATATTTATTTAGCCAGGTGTGCCGCTATTTTTACATATATAGTCCTAGGTGTGCTGTTGCCAAAAAAGGTTGAGGACCACCGATCTATAGAGATAATGAATATGGTGATCCGAGAAGGGCATTTTAAAGTGGGTTTGAATTCATCAAGTCATGTAATCGACTCTTTTTCATTGCCAAGAGGTTTACTTTCACATCACCAAGGTGAATAATCGAGTCATAAGACTGATTCTAATTCAACGGAATTTTGTTGTTACGTTACGAATAAAATCCACCAGTAGAAGCCGGTGGCCTATGTTGACTTTGGTCAGAAATTAACTATAGCCCGAGAGATATTAAAGTGTAAATGCAAACAAATTTCTTCGATTCAACACAAATCATCATGACGGAAATGGAGATAAAGCACTAGAAGGCACCACATGGTAACTATTAGAGCGAAAATTTGGTGGTCTGCGTATTCTTCGCTGAATTGCAATACTCCAGAGCCTTATCTATATGTAAGGCTCTGGACTCCAATGAGTCGATTCTGATAAATTTGACAGGGGGAATAACTCCACAATTCATGTTTTGTTATATGGACTAGTAATTTTGTGCCCATTGACATCAATGTTAAATGGCTGTAACATCACAAACTGTAACTTTTTGCTCAACATTCCGTTGGTTCCAATCTTTATAGGCACAATGATGACCACATTTGGCTATCTCCTCATAATAAACTTCTAGGGGATTGAGCATTTAGATTTTTTGCTACAGGGATTTGAAGATGGCTGGAGTGAAAATCTCACTTCCGACACAATGATTGCTCTACAGAATATCTTAGTCCATATAAGAACAGATTAAACCCAGTAATTGGCTATTTAATGGCATAGTTTATTTCACTGCACAATTTTCCATTTATCCAGTGTTGTCTTAATAATTTGTACAAACATATTCACAAAAACAACTTTTATATAATACATCTTTGAAGATGGCTGGAGTGAAAATCTCACTTCCGACACAATGATTGCTCTACAGAATATCTTAGTCCATATAAGAACAGATTAAACCCAGTAATTGGCTATTTAATGGCATAGTTTATTTCACTGCACAATTTTCCATTTATCCAGTGTTGTCTTAATAATTTGTACAAACATATTCACAAAAACAACTTTTATATAATACATCTTATATATGGACTAAATAAAATTACCAACTAATAAGGATTAAATTAGGGCTAACAAAAAGGGTATGGATGACATGTTAAAATAATTGACACAATTCCCTCTTTTTTTAAAAAAAAAAATCATTCACAACTAAGCTAGTTAATTTTGTACATAGTCTACAATAACATAATGTCTTTGAAAGAAATGAATATTTCATAAATATATTCTATTTACAAGTTATGATACACAATTTTAAAAAAGCTCAACAAAGCACAGTCTGGGGTCTTAAATACACAAATAATTCACTATTAGAAATATTCAATACGTCAACAAGTCAAGCAGATATTTGTAGTTCATTATTGTCTTCATTTCTGGACACTAGGGTGGGGCAATTATCAATTTACGTAGAACTGAAAGTATTCCATCCAAATATGGGAATGTATGTTTCCTTATTCAATTATCAATGCCTGTGTATGGCAACCTAACATCATGTGGAAACAGGATATAGGAAATTCAACAGATAAAGGCATTTATAATAAGAATATCCAAGCCAAACCATACTGGTCACTAAATTTGAGTGAAATTTATGTGCTGAGAAATTATACATTCTAATAATACTTTCCATGTTTGTTAAGAATATGGAATCTCTTCGAACATGAGCATAGTGTGCGGATGACCATATGTCTTTCTCAAATAAAATTTTAATCGGAAGTACTAACAATTAAGTATTGTAACCCTGAAGACGTGCAAAGTTTCGTTCGACTCATGTAACGTTAAAATTCTTAGCTGGCCAAAACAACTCAATGATTATTCAACACATTTAGTGATTAAGATTGATATAGTTTGTATTGTTTAATTATTCCATCAGAACCTTAATGAATTAACAGATATGCCTTTACATAGATAAACAAGCACCAGTCACCAACGCTACTAAATTGCACAAAAACTGAATAAAATCAAATGTGTTGATATCTGTAACTATAATATATAAAACACGAAATAATATATACTGTTATATATTAAACAAAGATATTAAAGAACAATTTCAGCTATAGTACATTTGAATGTTTTTTTGTGTTAGTATTTTAGTATTCAGAAGTTAATTCATTTAGTCCATTTTTTAAACACTAGTTATAATCATATTTCATTAGGTTAGTTTGTGTTCTAGTAACAGTACAATCTTTGAATATGTGATAAACGAGTTACTAATAATAGATAAAAAAATGTGCGAATTATCATATTTTGGTATGTTTTTATGCACCCTGCCAAGGCTATTCATTATTTCGCCAAATCGGTACAACTTTTTCTGGGAAATAATGACATCACAAGATATTTGCTGTCATATATTCCGTATTTTTTTTATCACCTATTAATCTTTTACTACATTTTTATTTATACCTATCAAGTTTACATATTTTTATATAGATTAAGTATAAATTAACATGATATTTTCTAATATAAAAATCTACTATAATTACTGTATAAAACAGCTGACTTCTATATCTACCTGTTTTACATACAATAGTTTATTTATCTACACGGCTTGTCATTAAAAAATAATTCATTACTTTATGTACAATATATTAATGATATCTCTATAATAATTCAATGATTATAACAGTTATAACATTGAAGAGATTGAGTTCAACAAATAGAAATGTACATACAACAGATTTCATTATATAACCACTATAGTTTGATTCACCGATTGACAAGCTTAACATATATTTATTGTTTCAATTTGTTAGTATTCCACAAAACATTAAATATCCATAATCAATCAGGTACTGTCGTAAAAAAAACTTTGGCAATTGGTTTTCTATTACAGAACAAGATCAAAAGGCCACTATAAACATATTTTTCCAAAAAAAGCTTACACATTGTAATGGCATTATACACCTGTATATTGCTACACAGACATGTAGATTTTCCAACACCTTGATGACATACATGTGCTTCTGTCACAAAAACTAATTCATGACATGTTCAGAGATAGTAATTTAAATGCATGTTCATTCTTTAAGAAAATGATTTATGTTGAAGAAATTTATAGCTGAATGATTTTCACAAGAAAATTGACTAAATTACTTCTATTTGTTTTAATTATATACATAACTAAATAAAATAGTATAAATATAAAAGATACCTATATAAAATGTCTATATATACCTGTTGATACTAATGTTTTAATGAAGTGTAATAGTCTTCTTGTTGAACTTGGACCGGCTAAGAGACGAAACTACGTTATTACTTTACCATAGCAAATCCTTCTAAAAGGTTGCGGTTAGTAATGCTTTAACCTTTGTGAGCAATACTTGATAGACCCTTCAAGACCTGACATCCCTAGATCCCACAGTAAATATTGAGGAAAAAAAGGGAATACCAGACAATGTGAAGCTATCCGAACCAATCATCATGACTGATATAGTTTGAATATATCATGATTCTGTGCACACCACATCTTTTACCAAGACTGGCCATGCTGACAGAGGACTCACTTGTTACACTTGATTTCAATTCTGGGCCGACAACCAAGCATTTCTATAACGAGTCTGTTCAACAGTTGAGCCGGGGTAAAAGAGTATCAGCGTCAAGCTATATGACTTTAGTATGTGAACTTCAAAATCAGTGTGAAGCTCGACACATGTAGTACTAATCTCTAATTTTGCCTCGTCAAGTTTAAAGTAAAGAAAATGGGTATTAGTGTTTATAAAAGATTGCTTCAAAAGAATGAATGCGATAAAGTAATCAGTCTATGCATAGTTATATATTAAATATTATCCAATAAACAATCAGTGATAGAATTAGAGCTTTCTTTTAACATTTATCTCTATATAAAATCACAGATATTATAGTCTACCACTAATAACTCACTAATGGAACCAGACAAGGATTGTCTCTATCCTTAAATATCACATATCTTGTATAGTTTAGCACAATGAATCGGAGGTAAAAATACAAATTCTACCCAGAAAGAGTTATCTACTCTTGTCCAAAGCCCTCTGTTTCCTCAATAGCATAAGTGAGTTTTTCAACCAATTGCTCGTAGCTACGGAATGGTGGGAGATCAAGTCGATTAAAACAGGTATGACTTCTCGGAAGCCATGTTTCCTTGCCAACCTTTTCTATGCAAAAACATTGAGGTCCGTTACTCCCTGTAAAATACAATTAATCACCAAATTAAACAACATTTTCTGTAAGAGCTGCTCATACTGGTATATAATATAGATTGGCATGCAACAAAACATATACTAACAGCTTCCAAGCAAATTTCAGGTCAATCAGATGTTACATTTACTCTGTAGAGCATCCAAAGATTTTTGCACAATTATCTTTATATAAAGCACCTAGCAATCAAACTGTTTATCAATCTCCTTATTAAACTGAACAGAAATAAATACTCATTATCATTCTTAGTCATGGTATTGATGTAATGAAACTAGGATTGCAACAATTTATCGACGATTCATACTATTTATTAAATCTTTGATACATGATGTGATCAAGGTCTGTATTGTGACAAGTGAAACTTGATATAAACTTTCAAAAAAAAAAAATCATTTGCCTTCTGTTAAATAGCCCAGGAATGCATAATATAACGGCCAGTGATATTCTCCGATAAAAATTCAAACAATCCCATTTCGATGGAAATTAACATTACTCAACACAAATGTATAGTTTCAGAACTAACAGATCTATATTTGACATTTACGGGTGATGTGAACAAGAGAATCTGGAGAATTTGCAGAAGATTAGGAAGGTGACTCTACCCTGGTCACTCCTAAATCTTTAATCAAACCCACAACTATACTAATGATGGATCTTGTATTCAGTTTTTAATGTAATGACTTCTGTTGAAGGGGGGTTGGGATGGCCTAGTGGTCTAAAGTGCCGCGCTTCGACCTCTAGCTGGCCGGTCACCTCTGGCTTGCGGCTGTGGTTTCGAGCCCTGGTGTGAGCGTATGTGGCATGGAGATAGGGGCACCTTCTCAACCTCGTGGGTTTCCTCCGGGCACTCCGGTTTCCTCCCACTGCTAAAGACCCCTACGTACAAGCGAATTATTGAAATAAAATTGAAACCATATGTTAGTCCCAAAATGACCTAGTTTGTGTTGAGTGGACGTTAAACCCCATTTCTCTCTCTCTCTCTTCTGTTCAGGATTGTATTATGAATTGTCTGATAAAGGATTAAGGCAGATTAACTAGTTAATCAAGGTAGGAGTTTGGCGGTATAGCTCTATAAATATGTTGATCACTTAATTTTCTAATAAATCCAGCGTATTATCAACGATAATCGGTTTGAGTGGTAGTTATACACCCAGTAAACTATATTACTTTTGGAATTTTGAATATTATTCACCATGTTGTTTGTCCGGGATATACGGGCAAAATCCCTTCCGTTTTGAAATCCTTGGCCAAACAATATATATATATATGAAAATTCCCACTCAGATATTAAAAACAACCAATCTTGACCGCCATATTTATTATAGACCAACCTTCACCTTCAACAATATATAGATAACTCTATTACAAAACATGAGAGGATTCAGACCACAATATAACAATACTAACACATTCCTCTCTTTCTTTTTTTGATGAGACAAACTGCATGCATTGTATATAGTAAATATGGCAAAAGTATTAAATGTAAAATAATATTGAATACCCACACTTGGAGTAAAGTAGATAAACAGAATGAGCAATCTGTTAAGAAATAAAATTAAACATTAATTACAGAGAGTTGTTCATTTGTCCAATAAAATATTTAAGTGTCCGTTTCTGAATGTTTCAGTTAATTTAACACAAGAAGCACCATGCTTAGTTAAAGCGTCAGAAATCTGATGACAACTGTCTATCCACATGATCTGTGATATTTCACCTTGTTGCACCATTTGTTTAATACTAGCTATGTCTATACGTAGCCTTTTCTCAGATACGACTTTAGTGGAATGAATATTTTCGTATAATGATTTATTGTCAGTATATGTGAAGATAGGAATAGAAGAGTTATTTCCACAGAACAAAATTTCACTTATTAGGTGCCGTAAATATATTACTGTATCAAGTCCTTCAACCATTGAAAGAGTTTCTGCTGCAAGCGAACTCTTGACTACGCGGCGAATTTTACATGATTTCCATGCTAGTGGACATGACTTATTTCCTGGGCCCACTAGGAAG
Source organism: Patella ulyssiponensis (assembly GCA_963678685.1). Lineage (NCBI taxonomy): Eukaryota > Metazoa > Mollusca > Gastropoda > Patellidae > Patella > Patella ulyssiponensis. The sequence goes on from OY783229.1 coordinate 58,114,867, forward strand.
ACAACAAAACCACATGCACTTGATGTTCCATCTTTTAAATTGGCATAGGATGCATCACAAAACAAAACCAAGTGTAGGTCATTTACTAATCCCAAATTTGGAAATTTTAAATAGCAAGAGTCAGTTTTTAATTTCTTCACTACTTTATTAGCATGAAGTATGTCAGTAACTTGTGGATCCTTTAAAGCAGTACTCAACTGTAAAACTTCAAAACACACATCAGGTCGCGTCTGATTGGCAACCCAATTGAGTTGTCCTATAACACTTCGAAGTTGAGTTGTCTCGATACTATTAAGTGTCTCAAATTTTTGTGATGATCGATTATAACTAATTGGTATTGAAGCTATATTGTTTATGTATGAAAACTGATCAAGAGTTATTTCTTCACTATTTTGATTCAATTCAAGTCCGATATAACGAAATGCACCTTCTGCTTGTTTACCAATCTTAAATTTTAAACGTAACACATCTATAACATTATTTTCAAAACAATTATTACCGGACCAAAGGTCTCATCAACATGCATTAAAAATAAACCATTCAATTTCTGATCGTGATAATAATAAAATAAAGAAGGATCAATATCAGATTGTTTACATTTAAGTTTGATTAATTCACCTCGAACACTAAAATACCATATACGTGAGGCATCATTTAACCCATAAACACATTTCTTAAGCTTCCAAAGTTCGTTGTCAGCATTTGCTTCTGATGGAGGTTTTAAAAATACATCGCGTTCAATATCATTGCCTTGCAGAAATGCTGCTTTTATATCAATTGTCTGACACTTCCATGATAAACATGCACTCAGAGCTAGAAAAATGCGCAATGTATCTTTTCCAGCTGTTGGGGAATCGCACTGAATGTTCTTAACCTCCTCAAAGCCACGAGCAACTAACCTAGCTTTAGCAATTTTACTGTTGTTTTCTGATGTTTTCTCGGTTATAACCCAACGTGTCGAAATAAAAGGTTGTCCACGATCTGGCACACTTTCATATACGTTAAACGATTTCCAGTTTTCAAGTTCTAGACTTTTTGCCGTTCGAATTTGATGTTCATCATGTCTAGCAGTTGGTACAAAAACACTATTAACTTCTTCTACCTGATTGCCAGTGTTCTCCCCCTCTTCTTTTCTTGATAGAGAGTTCTCACAATCAGATGGATTGCTATTATTAATGTTAGGAATAACAGATTCCCATATTTGAACACCTTTCTCAAAATCTACAGCACTAATAGAAGAATCAGTCTTGTTCTGAATATTTAACCAGTAACGATTTTTACCATGAACTTTACCAGCTCTACTCACAACTGTGCATTCCACCCATTCATTGTCATCTCCTGCCGGTAAATATCGTATAGTGTCTTTAATCTTCGGTAATTTAACATTTGAAGATTCTTTTTCTTCGGTTTGATCTAAATGTATAACACTGTCATTTGAAGAATCATTTTCTATTGAATCTATTACACTGTCATTTGAAGAGTCATTTTCTACTGAATCTATTACACTGTCATTTTGGCTATGATTAGGATGGGTTTCTGTTGCTACATGTATGTTATCAACATCATCAATATCGCTGGCAGGCTTATCAGTCTTAAACTCATCCGCTATTCTGATGATATGACAGGGAGATGCACGGATATAAATGCTACCATGACGAATAAATAAAACCTTTCCATCCCTACCAAGAATTTTACCAGGACCTTTCCATTGATTGTCTCTGCGATAATAAACAGCATCACCAGTTTGTAACGATTCTCCACTTGAACGTATTTGTCGCCGTAAAGCTCTTCTGATGCGTTCTGATGATTCCGCTTGAATAAATGACTTCCTCGCTAAATGTAATGCATTTAAATGATTTGAGAAAATTTCTGAGATTGTCTTCCCCTCTAGTGCTGGAGGTTTATCTTGAAGCACAGAGGGTAGGTTGGGGTTACTTCCAAACACTAACTGGAATGGACTGTAACCGTAAACCATATGAAGAGAGTTTTTAGCATGAATTGCCCACACTAAAGCTAGTTCTAAATCAATATTGGGATTGTCAGCTATTATTTTCTCAACACAGTCATCCACGACTGCATGATTGCGCTCGCAAACACCATTCTGCCAGGGGCTATAAGCAGCAGAATTACAAACTTCTATATTCAGGTTTTCAGACATGTCTCTAAATTCAGCATTCGCAAACTCTCCACCATTATCTGTTAATATTTTCTTTGGGACACCAAATCCACTGCCTATCCACAATAACATAACTTTATTTATAATAGTTGAAGGATTTTTATCTCTTATTACAGCAGCAAGACTGAACCTTGTGGCCAAATCTATTAGATGTAAGAAATAGATTCCACTTTTCCACAGTTTTAGGTCCATTGCAAGAACATCATTAAAATTAGAAGCCATCGGTAAACTAACCACTGGTCTAGGTTTTACAGCTGAAAACTTTTTACAGACATTACATTCATCTTTTACTTGATTCACCAAATCATCACAACTGTTTACACCAGCATCATGAAGTATGGATGAGCAAATTGTTTGTGAAGCTTAAGAATAATTTTCTTTTGCTCTTCCGGTGATTTATCTGCAAGAGTGTAATAAACTGAATTTTCATCATTGGAAACTTCACTAATTTGAAGAGGTACACAGTAATGTCCTGAAGATGTACACTGAAGTTCAATACTGGTTCCATTTATAGATGCGCGATCATTTTCTAAATCCATAACAACTTTTGCCGCCTTCATGTCTGGCTTGCCTAATAATAGTGGAATATCACTGTCAACTACATCTGTTGTTAACATACATTGTTTACCACCTAATTCGCATGGAAAAGTTATCTTTTCTTGTGATTTTAATTTTCTGCCACCACCAAATTTAAAAATAGTTTCACTATGTGATTTAGTCACTTTACTTAAATGACGATCATCCAAACTGTCCAAATAACAATTCATCCATTGCCTTCCTGTAACCGTTGAACTGCAGGCACTGTCTAATAAAGCAGAGTTTATAGATTCAGTCAATAAAACTATTTGTTCGTGTTTAGCTCCTCCAGTAAAAAGCACTCCTTCTTCTGTCGTTGAATTTTCATAAACCTTTCTTTCCATATTTTCGTATGAATCTGGACAAGACCGAGCAAAATGGAAAATTGACTCGCATATTTTACATTTCATTGGGTGTCCATCAAATCCTAATGGATTTGAGTTTCGCCTGAGCTTACTAGGCGAGCCATTATTCTGTAGATTATTTCCAGTGAAGCTCGGTCTGTTTTGTTGGAAGCCTCTTGCACTGTATGATCCACGACCTCGTGATCCTTGAAAACGTGTATTAAATGATCTGTTTCTGTAACTGTTCCATCTACTTTGAGCATAGAATGCTTCACTCTCACTCATAAATGCTGGTTCAAATTTTATACCAGTAGAAATATTTGAGCTATCAGGCATAGATTGTTTACCAAAAAATTTCTTAAGGGAAGAATTCATTTGAGAAAACAAAGTGTCACCCTGTGAATAATCTACACCTGTTAATGTCAACTGTCTGTCTCTATGATTTAAGCCAGCACCATCTAAAACTTTGAAAGCTAACACTGCTTGGGGCAATCTCATATTATACTTCACAGATTTATTATATAGTTTTTCAAACTCACTAATATAGTCCTCCATGTACATTGTGGGTGTTTTTTTATATCTATCAAATGTGGTATACACTTCATATGCTTCTGATAAATTATCTTTCTTATATATACCATCCAAAAACTGAATCAAAACTTCTACACCATCATCTTTATCTAATTTGTCAACACCTAACTCACTAAACACTTTATCTCTTACTGAACCAACATCTTCAGGTAAAGACAGAGCTATTGCAGAGCCTTGTTTTGTTTTTGCTAGCTCAGTAACAGTCTGCCAAACTTTTACTTCATCCACCCACCTGTTATAGGGTTTTGTGCCTGTAAAGGCCGGTGGCGTTCTGTAGTCATTCCCACGCTGATTTCCACTATTATTTGTCGCCATAATCGCCTTGGTCTCTTCGTTTTCCCGCCAAAAACGCCGCTGACAAAGTTCTAGAATATTTCGTAAAATTCACTAAATGTTCACTTCTATCATCTATTAAATAACCTCAACACAAGCACTATCACTTTTACTGCCAACTACAATAAGTTAAGTGCATGTTTTCTCAAAACCACGCTCTGCTACCATGAAAATTCCCACTCAGATATTAAAAACAACCAATCTTGACCGCCATATTTATTATAGACCAACCTTCACCTTCAACAATATATAGATAACTCTATTACAAAACATGAGAGGATTCAGACCACAATATAACAATACTAACAATATATATATATAGAGAGAGAGAGGGGGTCGGGGTGGGGTAACATCCACTCATCCACTCGACACAAACTAGGCTATTTTGGGACTAAAACATGGTTCAATTTAATTTGAACAATTCGCATGTGCGTAGGGGTCTTTAACATTGGGAGGAAACCAGAGCATCCGGGGAAAACCAAGAAGGTTGGACAGGCGACCCTACTAATTGTCATATGCAACCGTGGAATCGATTCCATACCAGCTGAATCAATGCCAGACCTTGTGAAGCAGCACGCACATGCTAACCATACGGCCATCCACCCCGTAAGCCCTACAATATAAGGTTGATAACTCTATTTGTTTTATCTTACCCATGAGTTCAGCAAATCCACCAACAGGTAGACGACAGGTACCAGTAACAAACTGTAATAATCTAGTTCTCTTTTCATTATCAATCTCTCGTACAAACTGAAATACATTATACATAACAAATTAACCAATATATACAATACAACACCAATCTTTTGTTTGATATTTATTCTTGATACAGTTCTATTCAATATTTCTATTTCAGATTGAAGCTATTCAATTCATAGTTCAAGTGTTGGTATACCTACCATGTGATGTCATTTAAACAACTGACAAACAGTAAGAATTAAAGTAATTGTTTACCTTCCAGAACCAAACAATCTGTTTACTGTTACGTTGATAATGTCTATATTTAGTGTTCTTCTCCCAATCATCTACATCTATTTCCTGCATTCCACATAACATCAACTATAAAATAAAAACAATGTTTAAAGCCTCATTGAAGTCACACATCTCAATTTGGTAACATCAGAAACCTGCCCAATGTTGAAACAAAAGTACAGCTAGTGATGATGATGGAGCAGAAGAAAAAAGTAATCACATAGTTTGTACTTCTTTCATGAATTCGGCCACCAATTACTGTAACCAATAAGTAATTGTCTTATAAAGATTTTTTGATATGATGTATGATAATCGTAGGTAGATATTTAGTCTTCCATACCTCAAGCTCTCTTTCATCAAAATATTGTAACCACTGTAATGGTACAACTTCATTAAATCCTTCCAGGTAAGCTTTAGTCTGTTCTTCTACACCTCTAGTAAATCTCCAGTTGGTCATTAAACTAAAAATATCCAATAATTATCTGGTATTAAACAGTGTTCAATTTTATATTCTTACTATTTCATAACCTTCATATCAACAAAACAGTTAAACAGCACAACAATAAGGGACATATTAAAACAAAAGACAAACTGCTTTGCCTACCAATTGAAATTTATATGTTATAAATACTAACTTAATATATTCTTCTTTGTTTTCATCGGTAACTTTGATATCTGCTCCACCCGGTTTTAATTCATGTTGATCTATTTTACCCAGAATCTCAAAATCACAGGCAAAATAAAGCTCCAGACCACATTCCTCTATATTATTATCTCTGTAAAAAACATAATCAATTTCATCATAAATTATCATAAAATAACAGATAGGTTGCCAGGAAACAAGCAATACAGCTACAGATAAGTTTTTGGAGCAGTCCATATTTATTTTTTTTAGGTAACGAGAGAATTTACAAGACATTAAAACAGATCAAGAATAAAAACGCATGAAGTAATTATCAGATATAATTAAAATTTGGTTGACGTCTAATTCTTCCTATTGCTAACATTCTTAGTAAATTCATAATACAAATCATACACTCAGGGCATCATTTCTGACGGGCGTTTCCGCGCTTGCGCCCGTCTGCGCCTGTAATCTTGAAAACACAAGCGCAGGTTATAGCTCCTGCTAAAAATTCAGGCAATTTCGACAGTTTTATCAAGAAAGTCGAGCTTGAAAGTTAAATGAAATATTATTGTATCCGAAAATCGTGAAGAGTAATTTTGTTAGCAAAATCCAGTAGCGTGCATTTTGTTATGGTATCAAGACATTTGGGTTGAAGATTATTAGCTCGGTTGTCAAGTCTCTCCATGGCGTTTGCATTCACGATAGATTATTATTTATTAGTGATAGTATTACATTAGTAATAAACGATTGATCGTTTTTAAATTAAATGCTTTCCGTGTTACGGCGTTAGTTTTGTAATAGTTTTTGATTGTGAAATTTGAATAAATATAACGTTATGAATGTCTGTCGTGGTCATATAAAGCGTCTGGATAATCACGATGGGAGCAGTTAGTTTCATCCCACGACCGTTTCACCCGGGCTGTGAATATCATAATTAATTTCTTCGACATGGCCGGACTGAAAATATGCACAAATTGCCGGATTAATTGTAAGTCTCCGACTCGAATTGACATGGATTGACGTGGATTCCACTAAGTAAAAGCATGTGTCCAAAATCATGCTTTAAATTTAATGTGCAGGCCTGTGACACTGACGTTGAGAAAAGTGTAGAATTCGGATTCTAAAATATCGGTATAGAATTGAATATCAAACACGACGTCGCACCTTTCCCGCTTTGGCATTGAGCCAGAGATTTACTCGAACGTCCAAGGTAGCGTTTTCTGTTGTAAGCATATGACCGGTAAATCTATAAATAAATAACTTGTATTTTTATCTGTTTTCTTTTTTTTTTCTTTTTTTTAATACACCATTTGGATAGATGGTAAAAAAAAAAAGCTCTTGCAAGCAAATTTGCAGGTGCGTTTTTTTGTGCTCCCGGAAATTTAAGTGCAAGAGCTTTTTGTGACTCCTGCATGTTTTACAGAAATGATGCCCTGTACACTGGTAATCAAATGACAACTTCAGCTGTTGAAGTCATCATAAATTGTTGAAAATCACTAAAATCAATATGCTATTATAAAAGAATGTATTCTGGTTGGGTTGCAGATTTAACCATAAAGACTTACTTGATCCATGTTAAAGATGTGTAGAATTCTGGATCTATAGATTCTAAATCTTTTATAGTGAGTTTTTTACTCAACATTCTTTTATAGAAAGGAAGTGTAAAACCACTGTCAATAAATTTACCATGATACAAAGCCTGAAAATCAATAAAATTCATCCCATGACAGACATAAAATATTTCATAAAAGTTTTCCAACACTCCATATGTAAATTAAGCCTTCATAAGTTTGGTTGGAACCTGGGTTAAGTCAAGTTTGACATAAAAAGGTAAAAAAAATTTAGTAGGGCAATTTTTAAAAATCCAATATAAAGTTTCCTCATTCATTTAATCAAACCATACTTATGAAGAGAAGCTAATCAGGATGTTTTTACTTCTGGCAGACCAATGCTGGGTTTATGACCATATTCATTAGAATGGGTAGGGCTGGGTATCGATAGTGATTTTTACTATCGATAATCGGCAATGAAATGTCGGTCGATAATCGATAGTATCGAAAACAAACTTATTTTCACGGTCGTCATCAAGACTGGATACAGTGTAACTGTAAGTTCAAAGTTCAAAACCATACGAAGTTGCGAAAGATCGTTTGCTCCTGTCTAAGGATTTTAGCTTTGCCGGGAAAATCAACAAGCGTTTTGTCGTCCATGTGTGCTATTTATTGTACCGGGTACTCTATTACTGAGGCACACGTACAGAAAACGTACAGAAATGGTGAACTGTACAGACGAATTTTGAAGCTTGCAAAGGGAAATAACTCTAACTTTATTTACACATCCGGGTATTTCCGATTTAGCGATATTGAACAATAATTTCTTCAAAACTAAAGTAACGTTTCAATGAGAGTGAATTTATGAAAACGGCTGTTCAATAAGCAGTCACAATTTTCTTGTGTGTTTCATTGATACTTGATAGTAATTAAAGTGAGCGGTGTATTATGATTAACTGAAAGAAAACATTGACATTTCAGACGCAAGAAAAATAGACGAAGAGCGATAATCGATAGTAACCCACCGCTATCGATAGTGCTTTTCTGGGCCGTCCAATCGATACTATTGATTTATATCGATATTTTACCCAGCCCTAAGAATGGGCTATCATTTTGATCAATTGTATGTAAGAAGAAAGGTTATGTTGATTGCTATGTTCATTTCTAGACGATTTTCAAACGATATGAGAAGTCACTAATATGAGAACATGTATCTCCTATTAAAACTTGGAAACACTAGCTATTTTCTCCATGCTTTGCAGAGTGAGGATGAATGAGTAGTTGTAATACTAAAACCGTAAAAATAATCATTCAGTGGTTCAATTTATCACTTACCATGGCAATAAAACGGCCAATAAAGCGGAAGTAAAGTAAATGATCAGGATTAACACTAGAGGCCGGATTAATCTGTAAACTATAATTACTGTTACTAGCATACTCAAATAAACAATACATAGGATTCAATACATCATGAGACAGGTGGAAAAACCATTCTCTGAAAAAAAAATATACAAAAAACAAATCATACAACATAACAGAAAACCCATGGGTGTCACAAAATCAATTTAACACATCAACTATTTAATTCAATAGAATCCACTGTATCACAGTTAGTTGGTTAAATGAATGAATGTTGCCATGTGTTTTTTTTCATATTTATCATTAGCAGTTGACCATACATATACGAAATAGACTATTACATCATTGTTACGTAATCAACAACATTGGTTATGGGTACCATAGTCTATAACAATATTGAAATAAATGTGGTAATCTGTAGAAAACATTGAACACATTAATTGCAGGCAAAAATTTCTTGTCTTACTGTAGTAAAAGACAGAATGACAATTTTTAAATGACATAAAACATACCTAGCTAATCCACCATAATCTAATCCTTCTTCCCCTTTAAATATCATGTATAATCTTCTTCTCAGATCAAATGGTTTTAACCTCATAATCTAAAATAGGCAATCATTTTTGAATAGATACATCATAATGTTTTGGATTTATTTAGTTCACAAATAGATCCTAGATTCCCAATCCACATATGATACAGTTTCAACTAGCATGACAGTTAAAACACAGACAATTCAAAATATTGAATGGTAATTTTTTACTTAATAATTTTATTTTTATTCAAGCAAACGACTCCACACAATTGCCACTAAACGGTAACAACCATACGTTAATTATAACGTAGCAAACAAATCATTAATAACACTACAACTAACCTGTGCAAAAGAATCTTCAAACATATTATCTCTAGCAACGGTAATTTTAACATGGCCAGGTAAAGAATTGGAGTGACATAAATATCTAAACTGTCCTAGTTTCCAAACAAAACTACGTTCATACTGGATAGATACACCATATGCTCCTTTAGGACTGAAATGAAAATGTAGAAATCAGATTATGTATATCTTTAATACAGATACACCTACTGAATTTCTATAGAGTGTCTAGGATACAAGAAAATAAGTTAACATTAATTTCTTCAACTTATAAACCCGTAACAGTAAATCTCTTTGATCTCTCAAAGTTTTTCTATGCCCAGAATAACTTGCGATCTGATCATATCATACTCAATTTCACACATCCAAAACACTGCACTGATTACAATTCACTGTCACTGATGATGGGTCGTTACTATAATTAAGGCAAGATCTGCAAGGGTGTTTGTTGCGTTGAAATTGAATGGATATAACTTAGATGAGACAAACATTCTGCCCAGTTCCAGGCAAGTAGCCCTTTGTATTATATACAATTGTAGAATCAAATCAAATAAGTAAAATAAAGCACGAGTCTGAGATTATGCTGGGTCAGAAAGAAACCCTCTGTTTTTCTGTCATCACGGGTTCTTTCTTTAGGTCTTTCTTTCCCCAGCATAACCTCAGACTCACGCTTTATCCATTACAGAAATCTACATTCATGTCAACCATTTTTAAGGAACAGGGATATAATTAGCGTTCATCCAATTGTCAGCATTTTAGCAGATTCTTTGTCAAATGTCTACAATAAACTTGAATAGAAGACTATAAAGCTGTAGCTCATTGTGGGACAGTACTGAGAAAGTCCATTGCTACAGGAACAATTCTATATATTTAAGGGAATGTTCAAAATAAATGATTTTCGACAAAAAATCAGAACACCCACCCTTTACAAGAGCCACCTCTGGGATCTTGGAATGTTGTTGTTCGAGTATTATGATCAACAAAATATCGAACACCTTCTGCAGTATATCGCATCTCCATTCCCTCCGGTAGCGGATCTTCTTGCATAATTCTGCAAAACAAATAAAACAATTATTGATTTTAAATAATTAGTCAATTCAAAATCAACGATGCAGATAATATTAATAATATTGGTTAACAACTCCAAAACTAAAAATATCTACAATTTTCTAAGATAAATCCATAGGTCATACAACAGCAGCTTTGAATACAGCAGCTGAATTATGCATAGCTGTATTTGGATTTTTCTGACCAACACCTGCAGTCAGGGTATTCATACAAAGACTGATATTCTATTGTAGATGACATCTAAGACATAGTATATAATTAATATAAATATAATACATCCTATTAATAGAATTTTAATCTTCTAAAATTATTATTCTTCTATTCTCACTTAAACTTTTGGCACTGATCACTTATTAAATTATCAATTAAACCAACATACCCTTGTGTTCTAGGGTCCTCCCATTGTGTTGTTCTATTTTTGTGATTTACAAAATATACTCGAGCATTAGCATCTACTCGTTTCTCTGAAACATAAACACGTTTTTTGAATAATGTCAGCATCCATATTCATCAGGTGCTCTTTAAAAACATTATTGAATGGAATGGGGTTTAACTTCTGTTCAATTCAACAATTTAATCATAGCTTCTGACTACTTTTCATCAAATTCAAACTGCCAAGGGAACTTTCTATACATCCATACCTTGTCATTTCTGCAGGCACCACTCCTTACAAATGGGAAGTCATCTTAATAAAAGAATCTGAAGGCATCTCAAACCTGGGGCATTGAGGTTGTGGCAGCCAAATAACATTATATTCATATATTTTTAAAGGAAGCCTGATCAACTTAAGATTATAATGTAAGATTTAAAAATTCATTTCTGCATTGCCATTAATGTTATAAAAGAGAAAATAGAAATCTTACCCCATCCTTCAGGCAATGGACCTAACGGATCATTATCTTGAGCTTGTGCATCTGCTTGTGGGAAGAGGAATCTTCGCTGTAGATTTTCTAATGTTCTGTTGTTCCTCCATTCTTGCCATTGTTGCCAGTTGATTAATGATTCAACATTGGGTCGTTGCCAAGTAGTTGTTCTTGTATTATGATCGACATAATAAACTCTACCTCTCTGGTCAACCCTTCTTTCCCATCTACAAAAAGTAAAGATATCATTTTCAATTACACTTGATTCATTTTTCCTATTCTACCTATTCAAATACATAACATTACAAAGAAAACTTAGCTATGATTGTAATGTTTAAATAGCTGACTCTTAAATTCTAAATATTATTAGCAAAACTAATGCTCAGTACACTTTTATCAATATCAATAACCTTCTTTCTCATCTACACCAATAAATAACCATGAATCATTTTCAGGCATACTCAATCCATTTTTTCTAATCTACCCTATTTAAATACATAAAATTACTGACTCAATAAACTTGACTATAATTGTAATGGCTAGATAGTAACGAGCTTTAAAATTCTAAAAATTGTTTTTCAGCCCATGTTTTTAGAATGAATGTACATACTATTTCTATTTTTCTTGTTTTCACTTATATAGTGATATTTTTGAATTATCAGATATTCTCTCACAGCCTAACATAACAATTTTTGGTCTTCAAAGGAATTATTAATGAGTAAAAATTTGCCCATTTATCTGATATCTCTCGTTACTTAAGTCAGTTACATAGGATAACATGTGTTTTCCTTATTGTCATCTGTATCTATTATTAATCATAAATAACTATAACTAATTTTTATACCCTTGGGGAAGTGGTTGTGGCTTTTCCCACGTTGTTGTTCTTGTGTTATGATCGACATAATAAGGCCTTCCATGCTGATCATAGCGAGTTTCCCAACTGAAAAATCAAAAAAAGTGAATGATACTAATGTAAATCTACCTAAATAATATATCACTACAGTAGTTTTAATTTCAACAACTAACTCTTGAAATAGATTGAAACATTAAAGAGTTACCTATAATTATACAAATTAACACGATATGTATTATTTTAACAGGATGATGAATATGCCTTACCCTGGTGCAACTGGTTCATTATCAACTGGGGGTGTTGCTTGTGATGTACTGTTAGTACCAGCAGATGCAGCCCCTGCAGTTGTACCTCCAGCAGGTGATGCACTACCATTATCATTTGTTGCTGTTGCTGTTGCAAAAGATGGTGGGCCTGCCACTAGAATAACGCAAATCAGAACATAAACAACAAGTCAACAGTAAGACTGATGTCTCCCAATCGCAATCCCCAAATAAATACATGACACAATCATATCAATTTACTTCACATTTATCTTTTTAAAAAGTATCAAGCAATGAAACTGGTTATCTATTCTCAGTCTAAGCAGAAAATTTCATGATCGAACTCAGTCCAGGTTTTGATGTACATGGTAGTGAAACTCTACACTAAAGTTTTATCATTCTCCATAAGTTATCTTGTCCCAAAGCATCGACCAATGAAACTGCTCAGCTCTGCTTAGCTTTAGGGGAAAATGTTAATCATTGAACTCAGTCAAGGCATTCACCTAATGAACATCTACACAAAGTTTAACAATTCTACCTCAGTTAAAGCTGCAATTTCATATTTCTAAGTCATATTTTTTAAATTTACTAAAATAAAGCCTGAAAATAGATGGTATCTATAAACAGTCCTACCTTGTTAAAGAATAATCTTATTAATCCTATATTTAATTATTGCTATTTGAGAAATTCGCAAAAATGTCATTTTCAACTTCAAATTCAAACGTTTGAAGATAGCTATTGCATGGGGACAATAGAAAAACAAGGGATGTAATTGTGTTATCATTTCCTGTGTTAATGAGTTATAAGAGTGGGGAATAATGCCTATGATCGTATAATAGTGAGTTGACAACCTATTGAGCAAAAGACATACAAATAATTATGTTTTGACTTTCTTTGAAAATATGAAATTATCGCTTTAAAAGCAGAGCTGTTGTGTTCCAAAGACTTGACCAATCAAATTGTTTATCGCTACATAGCATAAGTAGAAAATTCTCATCATTGAACTTAGTCAAGGTATTGATATACTTGATTAATAGAACCAAAGTTATCCGGTCCTGCAGCATTGCCCAATCAAATTATTTGCTTATCTCTGCTTAGCCTAAGACATAAATTGGTCATCTTCAAGTATTTTTGAAGTATATTGAAAAACCAAAATATTGCCCAGCTCTGAGTGTATGTCCTTATTTGATGTTTAGCAAGTAGAATAATATTCACACCTTCAGCTGGTGCATCATTGCACAGCCGATGCCTCAATGAATGATAACTTAGTACATACCCGAAGGTGTAGCTGGAGTAGATGGTGTAGCTGGAGTAGATGGTGTAGCTGGTGTGGCTGGTGTACCTGTAGCAGTAGGTGTTGTGGGTAAAACAAGTGGAGGTGATTGAAAGACCGGGTTTGATGGAGGAGTTGGTGCAGGTCCTCTAACTCCTGCAGCATTTCTTGAAGCTCTATTTGGAGGTCTCTCCGGTCGATCTGGTTTGTTAACTGAACCATTTGAGCTTTCTGAAATTAAGATCATTTAAATAGATATAAAGATAGGTTACCAGGAAAGAAACATACGTCAACAACAGCTAAGTCGTCCGGGCAGTCAACATGGGTTGTCGCATATTTTTTCTTTTGTCAGTAAGGAGAACGTTTACAACAAATGAAAATCTTATTACAAGTAATAGCCCATTAAGAAATTATCAGAAATGGTTAGAATTGTTTCAATTGTTTGTCACATGGCCTTCGCCCACAAGATATTTCAGAAATAATCAGATATCGCTGAAAGTCAATAGGCTTCTTCGTCTCATGACATCAAAAACAGTGTATAAATGGAAAGACAATTGAATATCAACTTTAACCTCTTGAGCATTTATAAGATTTTTCATTGTGATCAAGGGTCATAACTCTGACAGTAATTATCGGATATTGCTGAAAATCAATAGACAAGTTGCTAGTCCATTATTGGAAAAAATGGTATGCCAACATCTGTACATGAATTTGTGTATGTAGAATGTATATACATAAAAAGTGATGATAATTACTTTTATTTCTACCTCCAGTTGCATTTCGTACAACAGGTCGGTTGCTCACATCCATACCATTTAAAATAATAGTTAGCTCCCCTGTCTTTCCTTTACCATCAACTTTCAGATCAGATGTCTTCATACAATTATCAACTAGAAATAAAACAAACAAAAGTAAAATGTTAATAGCAACTGTGTCATTTTATTTCTTCTCTAAAGTGCTTTAATTAAGAATGGTCTGAAATTTTGTAATTGCCTGGAATATTGTGTCTTTAATTTAAAACACAGTTCACTACATGTACATTGTATCTTTTCTTTTAGTTCTACAATTCAATTTGACATATTGTAATAATACTATCAACTTAATTAATAATTAATGATCTTTTTCACAAGTAGAATTTAAACTTACATTTGCCGCCATGTTTTTGCAGTAGTGGAGTGAGTTCTACCACAGTATTTCCAAGTAATGTGTCTGCTCGTATACTATTCTGACTTAAAACTCGAAAATCTAATTTAGAGTTGGGATTAACTAGGCTATTAAAACAGAAAATTCATAAAATAATTTTTTGGCTTATTCATTAGTATGCTATTAAAATATAAAATTCATATAACATAATTTTTGGGGCCTATTCATTAGTATGCACACACATGGGTGACAAAATTAAATGATTTGTTGTGTAGGGGTGTTGCATAACATAAATATAACCAGATGACTTAGTCATCACAACCTTGCGCTCTTGCACTTGGTTGAAACTTGAAGGAAAAACAACTTCTTGGAATATCAATGGGACTGGTCGGAAGATTATTGTCTGATCACAGTAGCTCGGCAAGGCAGGGTCCCTACGCACTCTGTAAGGTTTACACAACAAACCAACAAAGAATTGGTTACCATGGTAACACAAAAATTATCAAATCAGAGAAAATTCTAATTAGCAAAAGGCACAACTACTATAATAGGTTGATGTTTGTACACAGTTTCATGAAGATATCTTAAATGGTTTATGAGATATGCTACGGAAACAAAACTGTGCACTAAAAACCATGTCAAATTTGTTTCCATAGAAACATAAAAAAATATAAATCCAAGAAATTCCTAAATACGTGTGATGTAGCAAACGACACAACTACTGTAATAAGTTGATCTGTGTACAAAATTTCAAAAACATATCTTGAACGGTTTATGAGATATGCTCAGGAAATGAAATCTGGAAGAATGACCGGACAAGCAGACATTACCCATTTCAATATCCCCCTAAACTTCTTCAGCGCAGGATAACGGGCCAACAGTGGACTAGGTTGCAAATGGGCACCCCTGGTCTACATCAACAGATCTACTTGTTAAAACAAGGGCATTACACAAAAACTATATAGCTCATAAATATTCTTCTTACACTGTAAGATGTTCATCCCATTTAGGGTTAACAGATTTTTTCTGTACATCTGTTTTACGTGGTGGTTGACCATCAACACTAACTTCACAGTAAGAATCTGGTTTAGCAGAAAACAAACCTCCACCTGAGGAAAATTTTGCCGATACAACTGAAAAGTAAATGACAGTAATAAATACATTTTATTCACTAGATAAGTGAATATCAACTCTCTGGACTAGAAGATGGCTTAGATATTGAGTTGATTAGACAATGACCACCATATCTGCATTAAATGCAAATACAATGTATGGCCAACCACACATAACCTTTCCAGTAATACAGGACTACAACCGCAGAGAATGCCAATGCCAATCTGATTACCAGTAATAAAATACAGATATATATTTCATTTCCTTTTTTTTATACTATCGATGGCCTCCACTACATGAAGATCTAACTGTACAGGGAGGCCGCGGCAGACATTTGATTAACCAATGAGCATTGATCTTACAACTTTTGCTTTGTCTTCACTGCGAATGTCTTTCCACAGTTCCGTGCAATGCACAACAAGAGTTCGTGACTGTTTGATTGGCGGGTTATGTAACAACCAGAATCCGGGTACAACTCTTCCAGTGAAAGCAAATAAAATGAAATTTGAAACTACATGTAAATGTATTAAAAAAAACATATGAAATAGGGTCTGTGTTTCACTCAGATTGTATACAAGCAATGAAGAATATTAACTGTGGATAGAGTTTCTGACATACTGTTTCCTTAAGTTTGGTTGTTAATTTTTCTGACATACACTGCACTGGGCTTATATCATGCAATGTAAATGGTGTTTGGCATATTTTAGAAAGGTAGATTCACTGTGACTTGTGGGCTATTATAATACATGTAGCTGGACACTACTACAGGCAGTTTAATTAGTTGTTTGGGTCAGTAATTTTGTTTTTAATAATTCAATGACTTACTTGAGATTTGCAATTGGCACAGTTGTGAGGTACTTGATCCTGTAGCGCCTGCCGCCTCTCCCATTATGATCTCTGTTCAAACATAGTCAAATCTGTAACAAATTCAATGACATGCTGCTATATAAGACAACAATATTACAAATACATGTATACTATTGTGTATCTACGGTGTACAAGCAAGCATAAATATATATCAGTTTAGCAAATGAAACAATAGTTCTGAGCTTTATTACAAAGTTTGTACACTACACATGTATTGTACAGATTTATCTGGCTAGACCTCATTGAGTTTGGCCAAAAATAAAAGTAGAAATTGTTATGCCTATGGGCATACATGTAAACAGTAATTTATTTTTTATCATCTGTTTATAAAGGAAACGAAAATTAAACAAGCCAATTAAATCATAAAGAGTTTTGAACCCCATCTTAAATTGAAATATCACATCAGATCAACTCAATTTAATACTTTATTTTAACCTTAATCAAGATGCAAGAGTTTTAACTCCCATAAGATCACGTACATATATGCTAATTGATACTGTATGTACTTTGTCAATTCTGTCAATACTTGTATCAAAAATCCTCACTATGAGTATTATTACTTACTTAAACTCTAATGGTGGTTCATGTGAATAGTAATTAAATGCTTTTAACTTTTAATGAGAAAAAAATATAAGGAAATACAGAATGTAAATATAAATTATATCTAAAAGATAAAATATACAACATGTAAAGACAACATACATTGCAGGTCAGCCAATGTCATATAGTTTATATTTTATGTAAAATATTATCATCAAATAATGTAACAATAGAAACTAGGCCACTACACAACTTTGCATTTCCTGTTCTGAAATCACTTAATATAGGCCTGCAGCTTATATTACTACATACGTATGAATTAAGTGAGAAATACATGATAAAATAAACTGATAGAAAACTGAAAAATTTTTGGTTTTTGGGTACATGTGAGTAGAATCAGGAGAATTACAAAATAAAATATTGTGCATTTATAAGTTTAGAAAATATTGTGATACAGGTATTTACCTTGTAAGGCAAACTTTGTGCAGTAAACCTAATCAAAGAAATTGTATAAGCTTAATGCTTCCAATTCAACAGGATATAAAGCAAGCCATGTCTAAATGAACAACATCAACCATCCAATTTCAAGTTTCCCAAATCAAACTACATGAACATGTATTGTAAGTGAAGGCAAGAGTAATAAGAGTCAATGTTCAACAAGTCACAACCCAAGTTTAAACAACCATCACAGAACGAGATTTGTCAGATAATGAACGAAACATTGATTGAAAACACTTCTTTGAAGAGTATTTTTACCATACTGGTGATAAGTTAAGGTAAATTGACAAAATTTTCATTAATTCGATATTTTTTAAATTGTTTGATATTTAACTATATTGATTTTCATATCACGACATGTAGTCATACCCTATTGCTACACATGTTTGGAGTGTAATAAATACAAGATAAAAACATAATTTATGACAGATTATCAACCAGATATATATTCAGTGAATAAAGCTAGCTAAATATGTCAGTGAATACATGAAAATACATTCTGTTTCCATGTGCTTGGTGATACATGTAATTTCACTACGCCTGGATAGCTTGTCTACCTTTCTGAAATCATGGTGGGAAGTAAATTAAAGGGATACATGTAGCTTCCTCTACTATTCAATGTCATTAGTCAATTACCGGTACAGTACTTTATCTGTTTCTTGGCAAGATAAAACTGTGAATAATGATAAAAATCAAATTACAATAAGATGTTGCAATTTTATGAAATCTATAGCCCTACCTGTATTTATCAGTTCAACAGCAAACTCATTCATTTTGAAATACGTCCCAAAATTACTAGAGTTGGAAATCCGTCAAATGTTCAAAATTGATCATCAATGAGTATTATAATTGAAACTACATTGTATGTTAAAATCCACAGATACTGAGGAATTAATTCTCTCTTCATTTTGAATACATTTGTTTCAAATGTCGAGTACACTATTGCATGGACATAAAGGCCCTAAACAAAACAGCAAAAAAAACCATTTTGGTGAAAATAGCTGAAAAAGTTTCGTCATTTGGTCATAACAGCCAAACATTTTGGCCAAAAAGAATCAAAGTGGTTTATGTAATTTAATATGTGTTATTCATTATCAATCCAATGCCATTTACATACATTGTAAATGCATATACAAGCATTGACAACAAATAGCTTGGGTGAAATGGTAAAGACATTGTTTAACTTTAACATTCAATTACTATTAAAACATCAGATAATCGTGTTGCTAACTATTTTTTGTTTTGAACTCATCTACATGTACATTATCAAAATATTGTTTCCTCTTCTTAAAGTTACATTATGGGAGATAAGATAAAGAGATGGCAGTTCTCACTATAATAGTTAAAAACTAGATAGTGTATAGATAATTTTCTGAAAATTTCAGTCAAATTGATCCACTATTAGCCGAGAAAAAAGCGTTTGAAATATTCACATAGCCTCGGTCATCATTACTCAAATCATTAATATAAACAGCATAGTCACGATTATCCACTTGATTGATTTAATTATCAACGGCCATTAAGCGGCATATAAGAATTTAATCCGCCAACATCGAAGGCTAGCCTTGACATAATGAGTTTATTATCGTCTGGATATGTTAATTAATGTCTAATTGATTATTTATATATCATCTCAGGCCTAAAGAAAGACCTGTAATAAGCAGATTTTGCTCTTGCATAATGCTATTTTAACTGTGCAAATTCAATGAAATTTTGACCTTTACTAACGGTTTTACCTTATCTATGATTAAGATTAAAACAATGTACGTATTAATATATGTTTTCAGATCCTGTATAGCCTAATTACGTAAATATTAATTGAATAAACAGTGTCCACTAAGATAAATTATAAAGCCAAGTGGCATCCAATTCATGTGATGAGTGGACTTACATAATACATGCAGTTAAATAAAAAAAAATGGTCACTAATTTGATATTGATGAGCACGCCAGACGTCTTAAAAGCTTTTAAAAAATAATTCAATTGATAAACACAGATCATTTAAAGGAAACTTAAAATAAAATCTAAATGTAAATCAAAAAAATCTGTATGTCGTTTTTAGTCAAACCTTAGTACTGTATCTGTACCGGTGCTAGTAGAGTGTGCTGAAGTTAATTATTGATTAGGCCACACTTTTTTTTTTACTTGGTTTACGGATCCGCCGACCGTAATTTTTGTTAATTGGGAAAAAAAATAAAATTCAAATTTGCCCTTTTTTAAAATACCGCCGACGAAATCAATTGACAATCATTAAAAAAAGATTTAGAAGAATATTGGGATGTTACAACAAAATAAATCGTTCAACTGACCGGACATAATTCGTTTTTCAAACTATAAATCTGCCTCAAAGATACCATATCGCGAAGCACAGATGTTCAAAACCGGTGAATGCTGACTTTAGATACCAGGATATTTTTGAGTCTGTCAGGCATACATGTAGATCTACATCGGTGAATGGCTATGTAAAAGTTAATCAATGTCATCATAGATAATACCGTATGATTGTCGACTCATGAATTCTCGACGTTATGTTGCGAAAAGCGTGAAACGGCGAGAAAGGTGATTGATCACTTCCGGTTATCTGTTCACGCTGTTTGTTTACTATAGACCCTGTAGCGATATTTTCATTTAGCGAGAAACCCAATTCTCAGTGCGTATGTGACATATTCGGCAGTTGACTATTTTCTCCATACACGGAGAAAAAGTAGTTCCGAATGATTAGCACACGTAAATAAAATATATACATATATACTATAATTAACATAATTCTTAAACTTATCAATTTATTAACTCGTATTGATATTTTGAGAGCTCAAATAATATCGTGCTAGTATTTTAACTCTATAACATGTAAAGGATATTTGCACATATTTCAAAATGGGGGCGATCGTAAAAGCTCATTGTTTTAACCAAATGACGTCTATCAATTGTGATATAAATGGATTAAAAACACACCTGGGAATACATTGTTTTGTGTGGGAATATCATATCTTAACAACGGGAATATTTGTGACCATAATTAAGTAGAGAATTTATGGTTGACTTTGTTTTCCGGGGCGGAACCGTCATCCTCGTGGTTCGATGTTGAAGAGGAGGGATCGGATTCATTGACAGCAATATCATCATCTCCCTTTCTTTTGTTATTCTGGGAGGTGAGGAATTTCAACATTTTGAAATGATATATAACATTCTTGTATATATATATCATTTGCAAGATTGACATGATTAACTCTTGTGATCAAGTGAAGACATCAAAGAAAAGTTTTTAATTTGTTTGATGTTCAAACAGTGAATTGCCGCACGAATGATGAAAGTCGGTAAATGTGCTGTAACAACAAATCAACTTAAAGAATGATCACAGTATTACTAATTATAAAACAAAACATAAGTGAATTGATTAAATGTTGAGCTTTTAGTCTGTTTGATGTAGCCCCTTTGTTAATTGTGATTAGAGCAATATACACAAGGATAATTGATTGGCAGTGGTTTCCATTCGTGGGCTACTGAACACTGTTAATTTTATTATACCCGATAGTTTACATCACGCCACGCACGGAGTTTCGTCGTCTCCCGGATTTTATGATTTAGCACAAAATATGCTATTTTTCCGGCGTGCAAAATGACCTACGGGTCTGATCCAGATTCGGTCATTTTCAAAAGCCGTAGGTCCCGACCGGCATATACGGCCGAAATGGAACCCATGCTTCATTCACTGGCAAAATATCACTCAAACGTTCAATTTCACTGACTTGTCCAGTATTTTTTTTCTGCAGCCTACTTTGCTAGAAGCTAATTTGGAAAAACAAAAATCTGAAGAGGCTTTTTTTTTTCTTTTTTTTTTTACCACCTACCGACTACAAAATTCCTCTTGAAATTCCGTAAACCAAGTAAAAAAAAAAGTGTGGCCTTAGCCAATCACTTGGTTAAAACTAATGCTCACTTCAATCCTTTCAACAACAGCCTTATGATCGATTAGGATGATTACAGATCCAATAGTTATTATTTTGATCTGGTTGAAACCATGCTCAAAATTGTTATTTTTATCAAATTAGAGCCTCTTTGTAATGTAGTTTTATCCACTTTTTTCTTTAAATATTTTTTTAAAATAATAAGCTTACATTGGTTTTTCAATCAATATGTATTTTTCATCTGTTTTGACTAAAGTTTTTGGCCATTTTGATCAAATTATGTCCGTTTTGACCAAAGTGATTTTTGGCCGTTATTATGAAGACATCCCGAATCTGGGGACAATTTCAATGTGTGACAAAACTCTATCCGAGGCATGGGATAGATTTATATGCTTCAGCTTTCCTACATTATTTATATGCCCACTTGAAGATAAGATTGAATACTTTTCTTTACATTCATACACTTATAAAATGTAAGTTTGAATCATATTCCAATTATCCAATGTCATGCAGCTACATCCTGTCCATGTATAGGAAAAAAGTATCAACCTACGTCCCAAGGAGCTACCTAGAATCATATGTCTAATACGTTATTATAAAAATTGGAAAATTGGCATATTCTATGCATCCTAGAATTTAAGAAAAAAAATTGTCAACTCATGTAGGCCAACTGACCATGAATGTGGAGTTTTGACAATTAGGCTACACATGTAGGCTAGTTCTAGTTCAAGGCAAGAAATGGTAGTTATATAATCAAGGAGCTAAACTAATAAATTAAGACCTATAGAACTAAATAAACAGGCATCACACAGTCTAGGTTGATTTGGTGTGTGGTAGTAGCTTTACAGAGTAGCCTATATTTTATGTCAGATTCGGTATTCAGAATCATCTGATATCAAGAGAGAACGATTTTGTCACTTGAGGAAATTCACAACTCAACATTCCGCCGCTGTTTACTTTCGAAGCATAAAACTACTAGCCCAACTAATGAATTTTCAATAAAGTTTGGAGTATGTTATTCTTGGGTTCATTAAATTAATCTAAAATACTTACTAATCATAAATTTATGACGTAAATTGTTTTGTTTATAGTCCCTATTTTTCGTCAGAAGGTTGGCCACCATTTGTGATCACATGACCTATTACGTACAGTAGCCTTGATCACGTGAAATCTCGTAAATATTTATATATTAATAATACTAAAAGTATAACCGAAACATAAAGAAAAATATTTATGTTTATGCTTAAATTATATTTTGTAATGTTTCGGTAGCATATTTGTTCAAGTAAGTTTTTTCGTTTAATATCAACTAGGTCACATGATCTTAAAATGGCGACTGTAAAACACGTTGTTGTTGATTCGGCTGGATTTATTAAAAATGCCCCAATCAGAGTGAGTGCGAGTGAATATTTATTATATAATTATCATGAACAGGGTTTTCGTCAACTATAGAACCTAATGTTTTATCTTTAAACTGATAATTTTTGCGAGACACATCAACGCATTGCACCATCGTTGAGGAAGAAACAGAAAATCTCCACAGACTTCACAGTACAGAGCTACATGTACGTAACTACATGTAGACCAATAATCTGTTTCACGGACAAATACTTACGAATTAACTCTGTAACAGATGAATGTCCACAACACGTGTGTTGACTGCACCCGACGTCTGTCATTGGCTCAACGGCTCGTGCAATGTTTACTTAACACCTAATTGCTTCGGGCAAAATGATGCATTTTACTCATTTTAATACCCATTTACACTAAATAGGAAATATTTTTTATCTACAAATACTTCAAACGTCTTTATTTATTTTTCTTTTACCTCAAAAAAATGTTTGAGAATTTAATTTGTCAGTGTAAAAAAGTTAATATGCTGTACTCATTAAAGCCCCAATAACACTCTTGTTGTAACTAAATAATATGTCCCAATCTTCATTCTGTCTGGTCAACAAATTGTTTTATTTTACAATATTCCAATTAATTGATGATATAAATTTCATCTTAACACACCTAATTTAAAAAAATTGGAAAAATTCAACTAATTGATTTGAAAAGTCTAACGTAAACCTTTTCAAATGTGACTTTGAATTAAAATATTTTCGAACCCTCTGGACAAGTAAAATAGGTCATAATGGATAATTTACACAACAGGTAGGACACTTAAACATCTAGTACTTAGAATAAGGCTATTATTTATTTTCTGGGGCTGCCAAGCCAGTAAGAGTGTTATTGTCCCTTTAAGCCTCGTCGATGTCATGCTTATCAGTGATTGTAGCGGCCAAGCGAATATTCAGTTTGCTACTAGACTTGTACAAGTAGCTTCTTTAAGAACTGACTCTAGCGAACTATATCCGCTGACATGACAGTTCCTACCGTATGCTACATAGCTGCAGTATGAAAATACGGTGAAATAATGCTCTTCCCCACCTCAGTTATCAGGCTATTTTGGAACTCTTCTTACCTTCTATATATTTCACTGTGAATGTTAATTTTTCGCAAAAGGAACCATTATTGGCATTTCTCGTCATATCGAGACAAATTTATAAGAATTCAACAAGATTTGTTATTGTTTTGGGGTAAGGCAGTGTTTCTGTTATTTAAGAGCAAAAGTATGTCATGGTTGACTTATTTTCTCTAATAAGTAAAACAATATACCTGATCAGACATAATGATTGAGTAGCAATTAATGATGTTTTCTGTGAGTTGATAGTGACAAAACTTCAATCAGTCAGGTGGTAATTGGTAGTTGACAAGGTAACCGGATGTGGACACTGTGCTTGACACGGTATACACTGGAAGTGGACTTGGTCTGCCTATGTGTTTGTTCGCCAAAAGCGATTGCCATGTTAGTTCAAGAAATTGAAAACAAGTATGACGGTTATTTTGGCGTTATCTTTTTTTATTCAATTATTTCTGTAGTTGTGTAATCGGAGTTGAGCAATATGTAGCAACAGGCATTGTCTGAGTAGGGTTACTAGATTATTCATTGAAGAAATCGTGACATTTGTTATTCCGAACAAACAAAAGCAAAAATGAGCCCGAAGCCCACGAATGGCGTGACGTAAATGAGTTCCCATAGCGAGATTTATTGCACGGCGAAAGCGAAAATTAACTACATGTAGGTAACGGTCGGACGAGGCATGCACATTCAAAATTTTTGTCATTTCTAGAAGTTAGGAGATGTGTTTTATGTCATTTACTGACAGTGGTTACACATATAGATGTTGTTAAATAGACCATTATCAGGCATTATATCGATTTGTCAACTGTCTTGTAAAATGTATATTTGTATTGTGTTATAAAGTCTGTAACCAATAAAATTATACCCAAGGCCCAAGATCATATGGCAATTTCTATTGCAATTCCTGTTTTAGGTCAGTATTATGCACTGAACTATTTATACATGTATTCAGATGATGAAGCACAAGTAGTATGTGTAGGAAATGCAGTATACATTAATCACTAGCCTATTTTTTATATTATTATTTTCAATTGAAAAACACCTGATGTAAAAACCAAGACTTAAGTACATGTACGTGCGAGAGGCATCAGGTTTGGGACAGGATATCAGAAAAGAGACCTAAAACCAGACTTTATCGGTGAAACCAGGACGTATGGTAACCGTATCTGAAGAGAGCCATGGATATTATGAGGTCCATGGTAGAGCATCGCTGATGTGATTGTTGTTAAATATAAAACCTTCATAATTAAGTTGACAGTTTTACTGAAAAAGAGCTTTCCTCAAGCAATGCGTTTCATGTGATGCATTGAGCTTCGCTCTATGTAATTAGAAATGAAATGGTTCCGATACTCACTCTTGAGTCTGTAGTGAATGGTTCAAAGGCCTTCCTTTGACTCTTAGAAAATGTTACAAACCTGTAACTCTTATTATATATAACAGGCATTACTCGAGTAGAGTGAAGCTGAAACCTCCATTAAATAGTGATGAAAACAATGTTAAATATTAAAATAAATTTTTTCTTTGAAATTGATTTTAAATTAAATAATGAGTATTGATTACAGATTAATTTTATTAAAAAAAATATCACCCAAAAATGTGGGAATTATTTTCATTGACGTCATATATACATGTATATGACGTCATTGATTTATTTGGTAAGATGCTTAATCTAGCTTGGACGAGGTTTGGTAGTGGTGATATAACTTTGACTACGTTGACATGTACATTCCCTCTTTTGCCTAGGGTATCTGATTCCATTCTTTCTTTGTTTAAATTAACAGTTTTTGTTAGCTATAAATGTCTGAACATTTATCTTAAATAATTTTTAACTGAAATATATGGCCGTGCTGAACTTCACCTCATCAAACTGTGTCTCAACTATTGTGAATCACATACATTGTTAGTATAAAATTTTGATAATGCTTAAATTCATTTGTGGTTAAATATTTATTTTACTTTAGGAAATTGGAGAAAATATTTATACCCTACATTCAGTGGTAAATGAAATAAAAGATAAAACAACGAGAGATAGACTTCAAGTTTTACCTTACACAATTAAATTTAAAGAACCATCATCAGAAGCTATATTATTTGGTAGGTGTACTTTTTATGTATTTGTTTACATTGACCATGTGGGGCTACAAAATCATCAAAGACTCATCTTATTATTTTTTATTCTTTTTTCAGTGTTCATTTACCTGGTTAAATAGTTGAAATACTGTATAAGAGGATGGTTTGGAGGGAGGGGGCGGGACAGGATTAAGTAGTATTTTTGTGGGGGGGAGCTCAATTTGTGGCCACTGTTTATCCTGTATATTGAAAAATACTTTTTGAGGAGACCTGGAGAAACACAAACATTCAGAATGAATCTCTGAATGTTTTTCTTATCATCATTCATCTAATTTGAGAATTAACCCTTAAAAGAGCAAAAGCTATTACGTCATAAAAAAAAACCCTCATCATAACGGCCATTCGGATTAATAAAAGTATAGATATGCATTTTAAAGTCATTTCATTAAAAAACAACTGTAAATGAGTATATTTTTGTTCGGTTGTTGTGAGCTAAAAATCATTCATTGTGAATCTTTTGAATTGGTTGGACTACAATTACAATCAAGTAATTTACTTCTATTACATTCTAAACCAAACTGTCAAAATTTACACCACCAATAAATTTGAGTAATGGGAGGTCCAAGGTGGAGACATCGAGGTTGGCACGAGGTCTGGAGAATTGCCTGAGAATTTTATAAAACCTGAAAACATGTTTAAGATTTAAGTGGAGTGAAGTCAAAACGGCAGCAATGTTTTGCACATTTGTTTGTTTTAGGCTATTCTGGTGCATGTACATGTATGAGGTACATGTAGGCGGGCCCTACACACCTGGATTTGTACATGTTCTATATTAACATGGTTCACACTCACATTTTCTTGATACGGTATATTTGAACAAGTAACAATCATAGCAATCCTGATTATATATTTCAGTAACTGAGTTTTCAAAGAAAACTGGTGATTACAGAAGTTTATCTGGTGTTGATATTAGATTAATAGCTTTAACTTATCAACTAGAAAAACAATATGTGGGAACAGACCACATCAAGAGAACACCTCCCCTACAGGTATAGTCTCAGCATATCACTCTCAGTTCACAATGTACATGTATAGTCCCTTTCAGTTTGTGAATATTAAATTAATTCAAAATCTGTATCTGTAGTTATTGTATTTACTCCTGGACAGTTTTAATAATATTTTCCCCAGGCGCACATAGAAACCTTTTCTTCTGTTAAAAAGGCTTGATTTTAAAAACAAACAACTCAAGGAATTTATCTCCCTTTTATTATTAAAAAAGTTGATTACTTCCCTTGATCAATCAAATTCACAATTTATTTGGGGTGCTCTGTTGAAAACTTATTTGTGTGGTAAATTTTCCAAAGGTTTCATAACAGAATGATGTCACATTGTTTTGGAAAACATAGACACATGTATCTGTAAAATTTTATTAATTTTTGTGAGATATTTGCAATTATATACTATTCAAAAAAAGTAGGGGATATTTGATTTTTAAGTGTTATTAAAGTCACCTAATGAAACTGACGAAGAAACAAATGACAAAATGAAATGAAGTTCACATTCATCGATTTATTCCAAATGATCGTTAGACTAAGTAAGGCACAGACTGACCATTATAAGGGTAAAATGATACCCGGGGTCAAACAGCAAAGTTACCACAGCATCACAACAAAGTCAGTAACGGGTAAATCCTCCTCTGTTTGCCAAACAAGCATTGATCCGACGTGGCATACTCCTAATGAGACGTCTAAGGTCATTTTGGTCCAGATTGTCCCATTCCTGTTGCAACGCAGCAGCAAGTTCTTGGACATTGGCAGGACGTTGTTGACGTTGACGTAACCTCTGTCCAAGCACGTCCCAGACATGCTCGATGGGGGAGAGGTCGGGAGTCAGTGCTGGCCAAGGTGATGTTCTGTTGTTGGAGGTAACCTGTAACGATCCTGGCCCTGTGACATCTTGCGTTGTCATCCTGGAAGATGAAACGGCGGCCATGACGTCGTGCGAACGGCACAACATGGACTGCCAAGATGTTGTCCCGGTAGTACTGGCCTGTAACACGCCCTGCAACAACATGTAAAGCCGTTCTTCCAGCAACAGTGATGCCTCCCAACACCATAACAGAACCACCCCCAAATCGATCATGTCTGATGACGTTAACGTCTTGGAAGCGCTCGTTTCGACGACGCCACACCCTCCTACGTCTGTCCAAAAAATCAACAGTGAACCTTGACTCATCTGAAAACATCACATTGCTCCAGCGTCGATTATCCCAGTGTTGACGATCCCTACACCAACGACATCTTGCCTGAATGTTATGATCTCTCAAACAAGGGATCACGCGAGGACGTCGGGCGCGAAGGTGACCCCTATGCAGTCGATTCCGAATCGTCTGGCCACTCACTCTCACACCAGTGTCTGTTTGAAGACGAGCGCTGATCTGATTTGCTGTGATGACACGATTTCTCAAGGCCAAGGTACGGATAAATCGATCCTGGGATTGAGTTGTCGCCCTTGGTCGACCTGAGCGTGGTCTGTCCTGTACAGATTGTGTATCACGGTATCTGGACCATAGCCTGCTTATGACAGACTGAGAAACATTCATCGTCCGCGCCACAACCGCCTGTGTTGTGCCGATCTGTAGCATGCCAAGGGCACGTAACCTTTCATTTTGGGTAAGCCGACGCATATCAAAATTTGTTTTCTGGTCACTAAAACAATTAAACTGATGTTTCCACCCTGGAATTCAATGCCACAATGACTGTAACATTCAAAGTCAGAGTCGTGCAAATCTTGGGTTGGACCCCCATGATGATCCCAAGCATCACCTGCATTCCATGCGGTAGCTATTGGTGCGTTTGGGCGTCACATGTAACTGGAAATGTTTCTTCTGTTAGGTTCTATAGTGACTTTTTTCGTAGTCATTTGCATATTTTAGTATTATGCCCCCAAAATCAAATATCCCCTACTTTTTTTGAATAGTATATGATCCAAAATATATTTTTGACAGTTTTAAAATTAGTTTCCATAGTAGCAGTTATTGTCGCCCATTTATTAGAGTACAATACTCACTTTTATTTAGCTCAATTTTAAGTGTTTGGTTGTGAATAAATTATCAATTGATTGCTGTTTCAGGCAGAATGGAATATGACAAAGTATAATTTGGAGAAACCAACAGACATTGCTGGGTTTTATCTAAAATCAGAGGTTTGTTTTGCTTTCTTTTAAAAAATATTATTCAGAAATAATGTTATCCTCTTCCCAGCTTTTACATACATACAAGAGTTCAGAATAAACCTTCAGGAATTTTTTTTAATTTGGTGTCCACTTTGAAAGGAGTAGCATCTGCATAATTAGGAAAACTATCACTCTTTTACACCAACTTGTTTTGTTGTCAAAATTTTAAATAGTGCTTTGTTGTCAAAGTTTTTAAATCATCTCCATTAGTTATTATAATTTTATAAAGTCTCATGTTAAAAATAATTCTTATTTTTTATTTTTTTTAAAACAAAAGGACAGTAAGTCAAGATCACGTAATTCTTCAGAGTGTTCAAAAGTGGATGTTATTGAAAGTAATCACACAGAAAAAGTGTTACCAGTCATCTCAGAAAAAGGCGACAGCCCAGAGAATAATGTGAAAAATATTGAACCGGAATCTCAAATAAACAATATAACAGAAAATATTTCATCTGAACACAACTCGGTTCTTCCAGTTCGGTATAAATCTAAAGGAGAAGGAGATGTGCTAAGAGCAGATGATATAGAAGAGGGTGAAGAATCGGATGAAGAAGACGAGAGTGATGATGATGATGATGATGGTGGTGGATGGATCACTCCCAGTAATATTAAAGAAATTCGTGAGAAGATGGGTGATGTTAATACAGAGAAGGCTAATGTACCAGTTGGGTGTATAACAACAGATTTTGCCATGCAAGTATGTATTAAGTAGATATTTGATAATATTAAAAAATAAGAGGTGGGAGGGTGGGTAACAATAAAATGGAGTACATGTAAGTTGGGCAATTTACGGAGCAATAGTCTTGATATACAAAATGTACATAGTGTTTAACCAATGTACACTTATTATCAAATCAAGTATGCCAAAACTTTCAATTTTAGACCATAAATGTTTCTTTGTGTTCAAATAACTACTCCCAAACAAGCATTTTTGTGACCTGCTTTTTGAGGTAGTTGGCTTCATGTTATTTTTCAGAATGTTTTGATACAGATGGGTTTAAATGTGATATCAGTTGATGGAATGATTATTAAAAAAGCCAAGAACTATGTATTGCGATGCTTTGCCTGTATGAAGTAAGTAAAATGTCATGAATCAACAGTATCGTACGCGTACATACTGGTATATTATTAAACACACAACAAGATATTAATCCCTCTAATTTTTAGTAGTTAATTGCTGCATTCGTTTTAGTCGTATTATATGATCTTCTAATTTTGAGTATGATCCTTAAAGTTTTAGTAGTTATATGAAATTACATAAAATTCTGCCTGACAAAATGACCGCTTCATGTACGAAAAACTGAGGGCCCCTGTATACATTGGCATGCACATAAAAGAACCCTTGGCAGTTGCAATTTGATATAAAAGGTGACCAAAATGCCGCAGTGTATGCCCATCTTCATTAGCCCAGTTGGAGCAGAACAGTAGAACTTTTAACCACAATTCATTTACATAATAAATTAGCCTCTGCATTCTTTGCTTAAAAAATGTGAATTGTAATTCAGTGGGTCTGTTCATAAACCAGGTCAAACATACATGTCGTGGCTTGTCATGCCCTCCACCAGCAAATTCATTGAGTTGTAGTTCCATATTGCCGTAGCTCCCACCTCTCCCTCTTCCCAAATTTCTTGGGAACACTTTACGGACTAGATTAGCATTTAATAATTGCATTTCTTGCCAGTTAATTACTTCTAGAGTTATGACCTTTGTTTCCCTCTACTTAACTTCGTAGAACCTTGTGAATTCTTCAAACTTAACAGCGTCAAATCCGTTTCTGCTTATATTGATTAATGGATGTCTAGTAAGCATTGTCTTGCTATATCTTGTATTCCTTTTTAATTTCAGAATAACAAAGGTATTACATAAACAGTTCTGTCCACACTGTGGTAATAAAACATTAAAACGTTTATCAATGACAGTAGAAGAAGATGGTTCTATTAAATATTTCTACTTGGCAAGGAAATTAAATTGCACAAAAGGAATGAATGTAAGTAATGATATTTGTCTACATCAGTGATAGGATTTCACCCCTTACCTGTGTGTTTGAAATCAACTCTGGTTAAATTAAATCCATTGCACAATTAGATATTTCAGCGAATAAAAAAGTTTTCTCTTGAAAAATTTGACTATTTACTTATAATTTTAACTGAGTGGATGACAAAGATACTTTTGCCAATGACGTTATTACGAGGCTAGTTTAACTTTGACAGATCCACCTGTTGCAATTAAAACAAAGCCCGATCGTTTGAGTTTGGGCAATGAAAAACATCAAATTATGGCAATTATATAGGAGATTTATTATATTGAAAACATTGCACAGAAACTCGTAAAAATAAAGTCATATATAAACCTAAACTTTTCTATCTTCTTTATATCATATAGTTTAACAAGCAACATATGGTTCATGTCGGACGTTTCCAAGTGTGTACATGTATTGTCAATTTGGTAGCATTCTCTCAATCCAATAAGAGCAGTTTTAATAGCATCAACAGTGTGAAAGCTTGTTGCGGCGCCCTGAAAGTGCCTATTGGGTGGGTTGACAATGCCAAGTAGCCTGCAAGACCTGGCCCCAATTTCTCAAAACATTCTCAAACTTTAGTTGAGAATTTACTCAAAGTTGTTCGCCTTATTTTAACTAAAATATAGCCCTTTATAAAACTTTTGTTGTTTTAATGTATCAAATACATCAATAAGAAACTATGTGCAAACTTCTGTGTTTCTGGATCAAAGATATTTGTCATAAACCATGATGGAAAGTTGAGCAAATTTTTAACTTAAGTCTGAGAATGCTTTGTGAACTTGGGGCCAGGTAAGAAGCGCAACATTACTTCCATATTCGACAGTTTTGACCGTAGTGTGTTAAGGGAAACTATCCACAGTTTGTATTTCTTGCATTGAAAGAATGCTATCAAATTGACAATACACTGGAAACGCCCGACTTGAACTTTGTAGCTTGATAAATTATTTATAATATAAAGAAGATATGAAAGTTTTAGATTAATTACAGGGCCTATGTTAATGTGCCTACAAGCACGGATGTGCCACTGGATGAAAAAACTGTGGTTTGAAAATCTTAAATTCGCGCTTTGTGTGTTTAATGTTATTATATAAAGTCATTAGCATATTTCGCTAGAATATCAAATTTTTCATGGCTAATATGTACTCCGAATTATTATTCAACATTTAATTAAGAAAACAAATCAAATCAAACCAACTCAAGATAATGTCCCAGTTTCAATGGATTTAAAAAAGGCTTATCTCTCGGGGACACCACTACAGGCTTATTGCATAGAGAGCATTGAGCACCACAGATCGATGAAATTTCTATTCCACATACCTTTGTACATGTAAATAATAAACAGAATTGAACCATGACTGATACTCCTATTAGAGATTTATCTTTCATAATATTGTAGTTACCCAATGATGCATCTGGTCTTTAAATAAATATTATTTAGGATGCTAAAACTAGCACTGTAACATAATTTGTCCTTGCAGAAAAATTTGGGAATGCCAAGAACTGGTCGACATGCTAATAATCCTATCTTAGTAGAAGATCAACCTGTGCCACAGCAACATCCAACACGGCGCTCACAGATCAAAGTTGATGCTTTAAATCCAGATTATGTAGCCGGTTCTTCACCATTTGCGATTAATGATGTCACAAGTAGAGCTGCACAGCTTGGTATCAATAATAAGCGTATGAGAGAATTTCATCAGAATGGAAAAAGAACTTTCATACGTAAAAAGTAAATCTACTGGATAAATTTAATAAAACAAAAGATTTGACTTGGTTGTCTATTTAATTATCTCCCCTACCAGTGAAACAGGGGACGCCGGGGAGGTGATTATAGAATTTTTTTTGTCCCCCACCTTTTAAATGAGTTGGTCTGTCTGCCTGTCTGTCTGTCGTCCGTCACACCTTTTGGGACACAATAACTCTCTTTCTAATTTAGCTAGAATGTTCAAACTTGGTGTAAATGTTTATTAGGTCAATGCCTTGATGGAGTTCGAAGATTAGCATTTTCTGCTCAGGGTAAGCAGAGATAAGCAATTTGATTGGTTGATGCTTTGGGACACGATAACTTAAGTTCGAATTAAGTGAAATGAAATGAAATGAAATGGGGTTTAACGTCCTACTCTTTTGCACCTAACCTGGGCTTATGGAAGACGGGCATACGCCATACAGTGTGCTATGAGGGAAATTTTGCCCGGGCAGCGGCGCTACGGCCTACTCTTATATCGAATTCCAACTGCCAAGGGATCTTTTACGTGCCCTCCAATGTGTACACGGGACCTCGGTTTTTCGTCCCATCCGAACGACTAGGCAGCTGTCCTTGTCAGGCCCTCCTTCTGTATCACTGACAAGGGGAAATCACGCCGGAAAATCGAGATGAACTTTCTCGGCCAATGCAGGGATCGAACACCCGACCTCCAGGCTAGCGAACCAGCGCCTTATCCACTTAGCCACCGTGACCCCCTCTAATTAAGTGAAGGTGATGAAACTTGGTGTATAGCTTCATTACATCAATACCTTGACTGAGTTCGATAATGAACATTTTCTGCTCAGGGTAAGCAGAGCGATAAGCAATTTAAATTGCCAAGACTTTGGAACACAATGACTCTCCTTCTAACTAAGCTAGAATGTTCAAACTTGGTGTAGGTGTTAATTAGGTGAATGTCCTGACGGAAGAAGACGATGATGAACAATTTCTGCTTACAGTAAGCAGAGATAAGGAATCTGATTGGTTGATGCTCTAGGCACTATAACTTTGGTTATAATGAAGTGAGAGTGATGAAACTGAGAATATAGATTCATTATATCATTACCTTGACTAAGTTCGATAGTGATAATTTTCTGCTTAGGCTAAGAAGCAATTTGATTGGTCAAGACTTTGGATCATAACAACTCTGCTTTAATTTGAGGTAGAATGTTTAAACTTGATGTAGACGTTCATTAGGAGAATGTCTTGACTGAGTTCAATGATTAACATTTCAAGCTGAATCCAAGCAGAGCTTATATCAGTTTCATTGGTCAATGCTTTGGGACAAGATAATCTTGATTGTATCTGATAGAGAGTGATGAAACTTTGTGTATAGTTTGATTGCTCCATACTTTTGACAAAAATAAAACTGAGATTAATGAATATGCGTCATCTATTTATTTTGGGATTTCGGCAGGGGACATCAGCCTCACTGTTGGCTTGTTAAACTTTCAGATACCGGTATTTGATTGAAATTTACTAGGCAGCTGTAATTAGCAGATTTACACACCAAGTTCATGTTTTGTGGGATCCTGTTCATTTTTATATATCCATATATGATGTATATCGTTGACACACATCTGAATACCCACCTACTAATCGCGGACCTGTGCCAACAGATGCTCAGAAGCCTGGATGTAAGGTCAATCTGAGGTGTTCCACATTAAGCGGATTCAACAGTTAGGGTGTATCTTTCGTGTGATTGTGTGTATCAAGTCCACGGTTAGTGTTTATTGGACTCTTTTCTACCACACACGTGGTCACGTGGGAGAAATACGTTATTATTTCTGTCAAATCTATAAATTTAACAAATGTTTTCACCCCATCTAGTCATTGTATTATAACATAACATGTAAGATTATTGCTGAAATAACAAGGATAAAATAATAAATAATCTGAAATTGATACATTATTAAGTCACGCAATTTGAAGTAATAAAGATAAAATAATAATCTACAATTGTCTTATGTCATGCGTAGGTACCACTGGGCAATTTTTGCCTTGCGGATGTACTACAGCAGATAAAAACTGACGAGTCTCGGGAGCCGTCAGGAATAGGTTTCCCGGTGTCGCATGGGAGCTCCTGACCCATCGGGAGTACAGCGAAAAGTTTCAATGCTCGCATTGTCAGGAAAATAGGAGGATACACCTTTGTCTGGAGTTCCAAAACGTAGTTGTTGTTTTTTTTTAAAAAAAAAAAATGCTATCTTTTTGAACGAGGTATTTTGTCTAGAAGGAGGCAGTTCACAAAGGCAGATACATGATTTTCAAAAGGGGTGGGGTGAGTTCAGCTAAATCAAAGTCTCATATATTTGGTGACACTTTAAAGTGATTTATTTAGAGAAGAAAACACAAGGCAAAGTCGTCTAGAAATGTCATTCATTGCATTAAAGATACATTATGGGAGCAGGGGCGGATCCAGGATTTTCAGAAAGGGGGGGCGTGCTGCACCAAGTTGGGAGTGCGAAGCCCGACCCATGATTTTTGAGTGGACAAAAATGCCCACAAGGACTAATTTCATACTAGTACTGTAAATTACGATTTCCAACCTAAACTGTTTTTGTTCTCCTTTCCCGCGAGAATATATGGAGCTAAAAATTGTTCGCCACTGCAAAAAAATAGAGGGGGCGTGCGCAGGGTGCGCCCCCCTCTGTATCCGCACCTGGGGAGATTAGATAAAGAGTTGGCAAATCTCACTATGATAGTTAAAATTTATATACCGGTAGTTTAAATGTAATTTGCTGAAAATTTCAGTCAAATTGATCCACTATAGGCCGAGAACGGAGTGCGTAAAATTCCTGAATAGCCTCGGTCATCATTACTAAAATCATTAATAAAAACAGAGTAGTCTCGATTATCCATCGTTGTGATTTAATTACAATGGCCGTTCAGCGGCATATTTAAATCTTATCCAGCTTACATCGAAGGCTAGGGTTGACATCGAGAGTTTATTATGGTCTGGATAAGTTAATTAATGTCTAATTAATAATTTAGAT
This sequence comes from Patella ulyssiponensis, assembly GCA_963678685.1. NCBI lineage: Eukaryota > Metazoa > Mollusca > Gastropoda > Patellidae > Patella > Patella ulyssiponensis. Next base: position 58,151,187 of record OY783229.1, read on the forward strand.
AACATTTCAGGCCTAAAGAAAGACACGAAATAGGCAGATTTTGCTCCAACAAAGAGATGTGAGAAACTAAAAACAGCCAAGTTCTTTGTTGCATATTCATATTTCTACAATATTTCCAACGAATAGATATGAGAAATGAAAAACAGCCAAGATGTAAGTTTTTATATAATAAACGATATTATATTCAATATATCTCATGAAACATAATGTTATTGACACTTTATGAAATAGGGGCAATTTATGTTTAAATAATGACATACAAAGCGGGACGATGCGAACAACTTTTATTAAAAATGATAATTACATTTTCATCTTCCTGGTCACCAGCCTACGTCTATATTCTTATTTAAAGGGTCGATCTCGACTATATTTTGTGGAGAATAAAACTGCTTAATTTTGCGTTTAATACCCTTAAAATCTTTCACCTCTGGAGCGGGCAACTAACTCAATATACGTGATACGTTTTCATCTTAAACCCGTCAGTCTTCATCTGGAAACGGAGACCGGTGTCCCTAGTTACTTTTGCAACTGTCCTTTAGCGAACGATATTCGCTGACAGTTGCTATCCAGCTTTCTATAGCTGCAGTATGAAAATACCATTCTTCCCCACCTCTGTTCTAAGGCTAATTTTGAATCCTTACCTACTATTTTTTTGCACCCTGATTCTACTTTAATCGCCAAAGGAATCATTTCTTGCCACAGGTGACACACATTTATAAAGATTCAACACTATTTTCAAGTAGAATTCTCCCATTAAAAACATACACCAAATACGTTTAAACTGAAGAGCGATAACGAGACCTGGGCATGCGCTAAATTCTACTTGAAAATCGAGTTGAATTATTATAAATTTGTGTCAAATATAGTGAGAAAGGATTCCTTTTGGTGGAAAATAAAGAATTGTTGTGAAAAATAGACGGCAAAGGTTCTAAAACAGCCTGAGAATAGGGGTGGGAATAGCGGTATTTTACCGTATTTTCATACTGCAGCTATAGAAGGCCGGATAGCAACTGTCAGCGAATATCGTTCGCTAAAGGACAGTTGCAAAAGTAACTACGGTGTCCCAAGCAGTATTATAAGATGTCTGGATAAAACCTGACTTTTATTCTATAAAAATAACGTGTATATGTAATGTACATTTCGTTATAAAGTACAGCATGTTGGTTATGCACACTGTATAGATCTCTAAAGGACCGGCACTAGATTATCAGATCACCCAACGAACAAAATTGAATCGAATCTTTCTATATTTTGGCGCTTAAATTTCATACATACACTATTGTTTCTGAGACTCTTTTAAAATCGATAATTTCATATTTTCAAAGAAAGTCAAAACATAATTACTTCTATGTCTTTTGCTCGATAGGTTGTTAACTCACTATTATACGTCATAGGCATCCTTTCCCACTCTTATAACTCAGTAATACAGGAAATGATAACACAATTACCTCCCTTGTTTCTCTATTGCCCCCATACAATAGTTATCTTCAAACATTTTTGCCAATTTTTCAACTGGCAATAGTGTATTATAGGATTATTCTTTAAAAAGGTAGGAATGTTTATAGCTACAATCTATTTTAAGGCTTTATTTTAATAAATTTTAAAAATATAACTTAAATAATATGAAATTGTAACTTTAATATCCGGGATGTTCCCTTTAAATAGAAATATTGCACGTTTTTACGAAATCGACAAATAATGATAAATTCGAATGTTAATTGGAGAGAATTTTTTATCGTAGTGAATACAATTACACCTGGGCACCTCCCCATTGTGAACTCAACTTGGTCGCTTGTGGGAAATGTGACGGATAACTACTGACATTCACTGCCCCAATACATGACTGTATACTTAAATATTCCCCAATACAAAAAAATTCCTTACTCTTTTTTACTTTGTGAACTCAGCTAGGACTCTTTTGTAAGTTTTAGTAACTTTTGTCCAATCCGTTTACTTTAAAGTATTATAAATACCGCAATAATCAAATATATATCGTTTGACTACAGGTTAAATCGAAAGCATCGAATAATGATTACCTGTGATATTAGGAACTAATTTTCTATTTAATTTTATCGAATGTTATTATCCCGCGCCAAACGGAGTAAAGAAAAGATATTGAAACAGATTCTGTCAATCCTAATTTTCTTTCCGGATATGAAACTTTGTTAATTTGTAGACACATCAACCTATTATAGTAGTTGTGCCTTTTGGTAATTCGGATTTAATCCATTATCCAGCTCCTGTACCCATGGGCGTCACACATGGGGGGGTCCGGGGGGGTCGGACCCCCCCAATTGTTTTCTTGGGGGGGTCTGAATATACTTGGACCCCCCCAAAATTTGGCAAAGTAAAGTGCCCGAAATCTAATAAAACACTAATTTTAGGACTGGAATAGCAGTAAAACGCGTTTGTGGCCATCAAATATTCCAAAATTTTCTTGAGGGGGCGAAGAAAACTGGCCGCAGCCCGTAAACCTGCTTCGGGCATTTCTAGTTTTTCTTCCCTAACTGTCATCGAGTCCTAATAAAACACTTATTTCACTTTTCTTTTAATTGAATACCACGAATTTGTACTGCGTTGACTATTGATTAAAACATTTTGCCTGGGGCCACTCTACTTTGTGAATGCAACTGCAACATTGTGATCGGATGGTTGGAATTCAGAGTGGGATTTCGGTTACAGAACCATTGGATACTTTTGGACTTGCTCACACAGGCTAGAATAGCAGAAAACGCATTTGCGGTGGTTAAATTTTCAAAATTTTCTCCGAGACGGTGAGTCTCCCATAGCCCGCGACGATTGATTGGTTCTGGGCAGCCAGGTGGGCTATATTGGAACAAATTGAAGTTGTTATATTCACAGACTACAGGCTGGAATAGCAGGAAAACGTGTATGTGGCAGGTCAATTTTCAAAATTTTCTCCCAACGGTCCCGTCTTCGTGGGTGTAAACGAGTGATTGGAATTCGAGTCAGCAAGCCACCTTAATTAGGCTATATCAGGCCACTTTGAAATTGCTTTGTTCATGGACTGAAATAGCAGGAAAAAGTGTTTGCAGCCGTCAAATATTCCAAAATTTTCTTAGGTGGGGGTAAGTAAGCCACGCTTCTTCGCCTCTCGGGGAAGACCGGTGCTAATGTCTGTAAACATGATAAACATTGTAGGCCTATTGGTGTGATGTTAACAGAAGACTGAGACTTTAAACAAAATTTATGGGGGTACCCCCACCCCGTTGCGGACCCCCCCAATATATATTTCACGGCTACGCCCCTGCCTGTACCAGACTTCTTTATCAACAGTCAGCAACATCTTTGTCCAGCAACTAAGATTAACTTTTACACAGAATGTGAAATATGTTTAAAGTTTGGAAACCCTCAAGAGCCTACAATTTTTGTCCGATCAAAAAATCTCTGACGAGGTTGATATTGGTGCCCATCCAGATCGTCTGTTAGCAGTTTTACCATCTTTTCCGAAAAGCTATAGAATAGGGGTTTTTTTTCAAATTCGATGTGAAGCATTTTCACATTGAGAAGATGAACCCCACCGATTTTCCCAGTTTTTAGTCCATCTTTGGCAAACGTGTACTTTGCGCCTTCGGATATAACTGTATTTTTAAAATCATTTAAGGATCATCCATCCAACACAAGGTACAATTTTATGGATACACAATTACTGAGTTTGATACTTAAATCCGGAAAACTCTTCCATGGATTAAAAGGAGGCGAATGCTATTATTTATAAAAAGATCAGTGTATTAACAAATAAATGCCTCTTTCAAAAAAAAAAAGAAAGTCACTTTGAACACAACGTGTCAGAAAATGGTATTTTTACGGACTCATGGAAAATCCAAGCTGTTAAAAATTTTCGCTTGCCCAGACTCTAAAAGAACTAAAGCAAGGCTGGCACTTGCACGATTCCGTAGCACGCATTGGCATGACTCGAGTCGTGCCAGTGCGCAAACTAGTCGTAAACTGGCGTGAAGTGTGCGTAAATCCGTCGTGACTTCGTACCATGTCGGGACGAGAATTTTGAAATGTTCAAAATTTTGGTCACGACAAAATTTAGCGACCGGCTCGTGAACTATGCGCAAACTGTTCGTGAACTCGTCGGGACGATGCGGGAGGATGCGTGCCAGTGCATGGCAGTGCGCGCCATGCCACGGCTGTCTCTTCCCTGCAATGATTGTGTCTCTGACATTCAACATGTTGTCTCCAAAAATGACCAGGGGTTGGGGAGACCCCATTTTTATATGGCGTGCCCATGTCGGCACGACACCGTCCGAATTGCGCAAACTCGTCGTGCCAATGCGGGAAGTGCGTAAACAATGCGCAAACCTTGCGTGAACTCGTCGTGCCAGTTCGTGTCAATGTGGACACTGATGGGCACGCATTCGTGAACTCGTCGTGCCAGTTCGTGTCAATGAGGACAATGATGGGCACGCATTCGTGATCTCGTCGTGAACTATGCGTGAACAAGTCGTGAACAGTGTGGGAGCCTCCCACGACAAAATCGTGGCCGAAAGTCGTGCAACTGTCAGCCTGGCTTAAGAAGTTTCCAATCGCTGCTTTATTGAGAAGTTATCATACTAAGATTGTAGTGAATGAAGCTCGTGCTAAAAACCGACCACGAAGCCCTGACTCGTCTCTTGAATTTCAAATAAGTCCAGATTGTCAACTAGCCAGGTGATCTTTGTTTAGGCCCCCGTCAGAGCGGGGTGGCGTCCTTACGGTGCTACTGCGACCTGAGAATGCATAAAAGGTCGCCGGCAAACGTGAACACAACGCGAGGAAATGTTCCAAAAATTACAAACTTACAAAAAGTCGAGCTTTGTATAGGTCAGATCGCGAATTATGGCGTTTGTTTTGAACATGCTCAAAACAAACGCCGTGACTCGGCGATATTGGCGAACATGGAGACCACGGCGTGATATCTGTGGTTTTCATTCCGCTTTTACCACGCTTATGACGATCTTGACGCGCTCTGAGACGATTTTCCTTCGCCGTAGCAGCGCAGTTAGGACGCCAACCCGGTCTGACGTGGGTATTATCGGATAGGGGAAAGTGTGCAGATACAAGACTATGTACGGCGAACGATATCCAGCCAATAAATTAAAGGTACTGTAACGCCCACATGTTGACATATATTATATAGTCTTTGTCCCTGGCCATCCGTTCTTCCGTCCGTCCACACTTTATTTGTTGACATTCTACAGGTCACAATTTGTAACCGATTTTGACGAAACTTGAAATATAGGTTTATATCCCAAAGATCTTTGTTTCTATAGATATTTGCACGTATCGGAGCGTAACTTCATGGATTATGACACCTGATTGTGGGCCCCCTAGAAGTCAAAATTTGTATCAGATTTCAAAATCGTTTAGATATATCACTGTTACAACCAAATGATGTTTGAGTTCACATTTTGTGAAATTGGAGCGAAACTGTCAGACAAACTGACCGGTCCTTGCACGCAAATAGTGGAAATGTATGTAATTTCAAGGTTGTGGACCCCTTAGAGGCTACAATTTGTAGCTAATTTTAATGAAACTATTGTTTATATCCCGAAGATGTCGGTTCCTGTCGATAATCGCGCACATCCTACCGTAATTTCTTTGATTATGAATCCTGATTGTTTCAAAAATCGCGTTTTAGCTTGGAAGTCACAATTTTTATGCGATTTTAATGAAACTTGATTTCTTTTGAAACTTGGGTATTGGATTGTAACTTTCTGGATTTTGGCTCCTGATTTGTACCGTAAAGTCGCCTTTTTTAGCTTGTTCTCTGTCCATCTCTAATGGCAAAATCTGAATATTGTACGAGTATGTTATACCAACGTTGTGGTCCTTCTAGAAGTCACGATTTTTATCCGATTTTGACGAAACTTAAAAAATATGTTTATAACCCACGTAACTGGACATTATGGTACCGTATACGCAGTATTAGGATTTTGTAGTAGTGGGTAACATGGTCGGACTAGGTACTGTCCAACGCATTTCCCATAACTTCAGTGGAAACTTGATTAAAGACCTATTAGACGTGCAAATCCATTATAACAAAACAAATACAGAATATTTCCGTATAAAACTTTTAACCTCTGTAAATAGATATAAAAAGCAATTCGAAATAAATTTTTAAAAGGTAATTCCGAAAAGTAAAACCAAAAGAATAGGAACCACCTCAGTTTCAATTTATTTATCTTTTCTTCTTCAAATTTAATCTGGTTCTTCGGGTGCAACAAGTTTTCCATATTTATTTGATATGGAGTGCCAATTTCTAAATTAGCGAATACATGTTTTTTTAAAGCTTTAGATCATACCATAAATAATAGCTCGAGTATTTCACAGAATCTGAATACCTTGATTTAAGTATAGTTTTTTTATGGGGTATAAGTCGATGTGAAGTATTAGTACAACATAACATATTGGTACAATAACATATTGGTACAATACCCTTAGCATTTAATTACTACATGTAAAGATAAAGTTGTGTAAGACCATAAATGCACCATACAATGTACATTAAATCGGCATATGGTTGTAGCTATAATCCTCGAATCCAATCCCTTAATTAAGTATACTCCCCACCCTAATCATTCAAGAATGATATCGTAGCAAAACAATGTTCAGAGCTGATCACCTAAATTATCATTTTTTTTCTCCGAAGCAGTAACTAAAGGAGTTGTGTAAGATACACCTTAAAATTATTAGCGCCCATCAGACCGTAATGTCTTTGGCGATGGCCCCCGATTGTTTGAAAAATCGCGTTTTAGTATAAAGTCTCAATTTTTTATCCGATTTTAATGAAACTTTGTTTATATCCGAAATTTCTGGCTTCATTTCCATACTTGCGCGAATCGGATCGTAACTTCTTCGATTATGGCCCCTTTGTTTAATCACCTTAAAGGAGCTAAATCGCTAATATATTTGGGACCTAGAAATTGACACAAATGGGTTGCAACGCATACAGTAATGTAATATGTATGTATATAAACTGATTTACATTCAATTGTTTTTCTTTTTATTGTAATTTCTAATCAGTACGGCGAAATACGCCAGAAGTCTCAATCTGTAGCATCTGGTTATTCCAGTCTATACGTATAGTATTTATCGCACATGCTCTCCAGATAAGAACATGGCCTCACCTTTTACATGACTTGTGAAATTTGCCTATAGCCTCGTTTTATTACAATGGCGCCGAAACGCATTATGGTACACGATTCGTGTACCAATGGTAAAATGTTTATTTTGTCTCAAATATTAGATATCAGAAGCCCATCCTTTTCCGGCAAGACCACAACATCAATGTTGATTTAAATTGACAAAGAGTTTGTGTTTTCAATGTCGAAGATTTTGGATGATAGACTATTGAGTTAGAGACTTAGCTACTTTAAATCAGTTATGTTCGGCAAATACGCAAGAAGTCTCAATCGAATGGCAACCTCTAGCGTCTGGCTATTCCAATATACACCGATAGTATTTACTGCACATTCTCTCCAAATAAAAATATGACGTCACCGTTTTACATGACTTGTGGAATATTTCTAGCCCCGTTTTCGAGTCCCTTGGTACAAATGGCGCTGAAACGCATTATCACGATTCGTGTACCAATGGTAAACTGTTTATTTTGTCTTAAATATTGGATATTAAAAGCCCAGGGATCTTAATCGGCTGTTTTTGTCGGCTTTAACCGATTCCAATAAAAAGAGGGTTTATAGATACTGTTTCAAAATGTCGTATATGGGGTATTCCAAAAAAAAAAAAATAAATAATATAAATTGGGAAAATGTTGTATTTTCTTGAAAATATATGAAAGTGATGCAGGTAAAGGTGAATATTTTCAAGAGATACGTCTTTGCTGTATAAGATTGCAAATAACGAGCTTTTACTCATTATTTCTGTACTAGATGTTGAGCTTGATATGTGCTGATAGTTACATACTGTTTAAATGTCTACACATACATTTTGTAAATAAATATTTAAGAAAAGCTTCAGAAATACAACCTATTACGTGACGATTTTATAAGACATTTTGTTTCTTATGCTTGTTCTGTGCTTGTTTAGGCTCTCCTGGACAATTTCGCAAAATCCACATGCGACCTTTTGACTCCCCATCGACGATATTTCGATCAGGGGCCACCTCTCAAAATATTCTTTATATCAACCGCAACGTATATTTGCCATTGTAAATTTTCTAGTATCTAGTCTCTGAATGATGGACTCGCTGGTAACGGGGACCAGGCTAGTTGATCAGTTGGACACTTGATTTCTAAAGAAAATGTTTCAAATTTTGATCCATGCAAATACTTAGAAAATAAATTTAGTAAATTATTTTATATGGAATAAGTTTAGAAAAAAATTATTTTATGAGGTTTGAAGTTACTGATGACATCCCTCCCACTTTTGGCAGTTCAAAGTACTAGTAGCTGTTACAAGAAGTGGAGGCGGTATGTCAATTCTACATCCCATAGCTGCAGATGATGTAATAGCAGTAGATTGATAATGGGTGTAAGAGGCACTAACAGTAGCTGCAGATGTTGTAGCAGTGGGATGGATGTCATCAGTTCCCACAGTAATATCAAACCACGTGAAATAATTTAGTTTTAAAAGCCCTGTCAAGATCCATTTTGGGCTCGGGGAATAATCACATGATGAAGTTGAATTTTTGACCCTGTACCATATTATTTATTTGAAGAACTAACATAGCTCTTTTGACGGTCCATTTCCTCACTATGGACATTGTAACATTTCCAGCATATACCTAGAACAGAAATAAAAAATTCTAAAATTAACAAGAATTTTTTTAATGCTGTCAAAGTTAGCCTTCAGTAAAGGTATTACAGCTATATGAGACCCAATGCAGCTAGTTTGAGGACTTCTGAAGTCCATCGATTGACTCAGTCAATTGTTTTCGAGCACACATAAAAGATTTTTGATCGATATTTCAAAGACACAATTTCTTCCCTCATTATTTTTGAAAATTATTTGATTTCACTTACCCCATGCAATAGGAATAAGCAGATTCTAAGTGACACATCAAGGTCTTTGTATGGATTCCCCTTAGGTGTGGTATCATGCACTGGATGTTTACATCCTCATGGAATATTCCGTTTGAGACCGGGCGGTAGCGATGGGACACATATATCACCTTTCCATCTAGAATCGACGAATCAAGATAAGAAAAATATACTTCGTCAAGCAATCGGCTCCCATTCGGTTCTCACATCACTTACTGCTATGTAATCTTCTAAAGGGTGGACCTTAATGTGATGTTCTTATATTAGTACACTCTTAGTACACAGCACAGTCTTTGTATGATTTCCCCTTAGGTGTGGTACCATGCGGGGAATGTTTACGCCCTTTTGCATTTGAGATCCAGGCGGTAGCAACTGGCAGCACAGTAAGATCAAAATTTCCACTTCGTCAAGAAATCAGTTCCCATTCAGTTCTCACATATCTTATTGCTATTTAATGTGCTAAAGAGTGGACCTTAGTACACTCTTTCAATTGTATGAAGTCATTTAGTTCTCATATGTGGGATATGTGCCACATTCAATGGTCAAAAATGAAGAAAACCTTCAATTTTCTGCTGTCCCGGGCGCGGTTATCTTGGATTGGATACCAAGCTTCATCAAAGAGACCAGTTTTGCTAGTCGGTTTACTGCTGCTACCAGCGAGCATGGGCGAATGATTTCGCGAAGAATTGGTGAAAGCTGGCTTACTTACCCTGTATGAAAGTAGTTGGTCATTTCGTTGAGAATCAGCGATTTATAATATGGAAAATTCACCATCTTTGACTCATGATTTCGCATTGAATGAAACGAGGTGACAGAGATTCTATTTCTTAGATCGATAGAGGTGGTCGAGCTGTGCATAAAACCATACCAGTACTCCCGGAGAATAGATGTGGGGCACAGGAAGACCCCCACTAACATCCCCAACCACCACTATTTTCATCCAAACCCTAGACTCGCCAGAATGGGTGGCTGAAAATCGACCAAAAATGACGTGAAAAAGGGTAAAAATGTCTAAAAATCAGTTTGAGGCTATATCTCAATAACGAGTAAATTTTGAGATCGGTTCTTCTGGCTGTGAAGTAGTCTTAAGGAGTCCATAAAATCCTCCCGAGATGAGCTCCATCTGCCGACCCCCACCTTCCCACCTTCTGCATGGTTTTCTCGTGGAATGACTCTTAACAATATTTTGAAAAATTCTATGAAACTCCAAAGAAAGGTCAAACTGTTTTCTTGCTTTGAAGATTTATTGGATTGCGTAGAATAGTGTCAGTTTGGTGTTATATTTTGACCACATCCCTTTTGCATAATAATATGTCACTTCTTCAATTTATAATTTTCAAATGACCTCCTGGTAAAAACTGTAATAGGAAGCTGTCAATGTCTTTTGTCTGCTCATGCCCAAAATACTAATACAAGTCAAGGCTGACAAAGTTTTGTCATGATCACCAGGTCTCTATGCTACCATGTTGCTAAAGCGCACGCTATATTACGCAGAGTCCCATCTCACCTGAAAGAGAGAGAGAGAGAAATGGGGTTTAACGTCCACTCGACACAAACTAGGTCATTTTGGGACTAACATGGTTTCAATTTATTTCAATAATTCGCTTGCGCGTAGGGGTCTTTAGAAGTGGGAGGAAACCGGAGTGCCCGGAGGAAACCCACGAGGTTGAGAAGGCGCCCCTATCTCCATGCCACTTACGCTCACACCAGGGATCGAAACCACAGCCGCAAGCCAGAGGTGACCGGCCAGCTAGCGCCATAGAAAACGCATCACTTAGTTTTTCGTATAACAAAATGATCGTGTAAACATATCTTATTTATTTTGCTTCTATTGTGAACAATATTCAAATGGGAACACACCAATAACAACACATTTGTACACTTATGGATGTTTAATCTGTAATCAACGGTACAAAGTCAGAGGGGTCAAAACCAAAAGTACGACACAGATGGTTAATTGTGCTGCACAGTGTGCGTAAGAGCCAGTGGAGGACACGCGCTACTGACAACTTACAGGATCATTTTGTTATACGATAAACTAAGTGATGCGTTTTCTATAGGCGCTCAGTATATTATTAGACTTTTGAAAATATAAAAGATAGGTTACCCGGATGATCTCTTAGCGCGCATTTTACGATCAATGACGGTAGAACCGCCGTAATTCGAATTATTTTGCAGCACATTTGTCGTAAACAATTTTACGGTTACTTTCTGTCACGCATTTACGGCGAAATATCCGTAAAATTTACGGAAAAGTTTTACTGTGATTGAGTTATGTTAATTACGTTATTGCACCTTGGCCGAATTCCGCCGAATTTGAGTATGATGTTGTCTGACGTATTTATCATTGAATCAGATTGCATTGGTTTCTTTTGCAATTTGTTTTGGGTAAAACATTATCCCTCCCCGGCTAAGATCGCTTTGTCACAAGGGATGAAGATGACTATAGTCATCTTGCTATCATTGTATTGAATGTTGTGACATTGTATTATTCAGTGACTTATATTTCATTTATTATAACGTTTACCATATTGTTTTGTAATAGAATTTTACCGATTGATTTATTTTAGAAAGAAAAAATAACCACTCGAATTTTTGTCGAATAATGTATTTTAGAAACACTCGGTATGTATCGATGCGTCGCAGATGTTACAATTTCACTATTCCTTAAAAGGCATATATTTTGATATAGTTAGAAACAGCGTTGTTCATTTAAAGCTACATGGGGGATAATTGAGTAATTATTAAGGTAAGACTGTTTTATACACTGTAGATTATTTTAGCCTTAATTACAACATCAAACTGATAAACTGCAGATGGCTTGTTTCAAAATATCTTATAGTCGAAAGCCTACGTTGACAGTTGGATATTTTGCGGTGCCAATTCAACGTTGTCGCTTTCCGCCGTGACCAAAAACAACAGAGAGATCAATGCTACGATAGCTGAGTAATACAGGTTTCCCGAATCGGAAGTGACGCACGCCAAAGGAAAACAAGAGTCACCGGTCTATTTAACTGACTGAAGCGACGATTGATAACAGATACACGGCCGAATTTCTACTCACTAATAATTCCTTCGAAGACCAAAAGTTGTTGTGTGAGACTGTGAGAGGATATCTGACAATTCATAAAAAGAATTGACTGTCACTAGATAAGAGAACACGAAAGAAAAACAGAAAAATCCGTGCATTACCATGTTTTTATAAGGTATATAATGAATATAAACAAGGGAATGTACGGACTATTTCTATTTTTCTCGTGTTTTTTTTATCTAATGACATTCAATTACTTTATTGAATAGTCAGATATCCTCTAATTGTCCCATATAACAACTTTTGGTCTTCGAAAGAATTATTAGTGAGCAGATATTCGGCCGTGTATCTGTTATCACTCGTCGCTTTAGTCAGTTATATAAAGCGGTGACTCGTGTTTTCCTTTGGCGTCTGTCACTTCCGATTCGGGAAACATGTATTACTCAGCTATCGTAGCATTGATCTCTCTGTTAAAAGTATATTTGGAATGTGTTTAACCAACTCTATCACATATGTGGTAATGACTGGCACCAATATTGTCCTTTAAATCGAAGCAAAAGGCGAAATTATATTTCTTAGCTTTGTAACTCGGGTGAAAATATTATCACTCGGGTTAAAAGTTTTAAAATACCCACGCAGAATAAATTACGCCAACAAAGCAGCAATGTATCGAAAGCAAAACTTGGAATTGAAAATATATCCCACACAGCAGGATGTGTAATATTACTCTGGAACAGAAAGTTCTAGGTTACCGAAAAATATATCGTGCCAAATTTGAAAATCAAGCTTTCATCCTCACTCTAAACCTGGCGTCCACTTTTAGAACACCAAATACGCTATTTTAGAACACTATTTTGAAACACTTTTTGAACACCCTGACGCGTCTTTTTTCTACCAGAACACTATGTGTTTATTTTCAGAACAGTATGTGTTCAATTTTAAACGTTTTTCCCTCTGGGTTTTAGAACACATTTGGCGCGTAAAATGTGTTCTGTTTTTTTAACACTATACGTTCAACTTTTCCCCCTGGATCTTTCCCCATATCGGACGCGTAAAACGTGTTCTTTTTAGAATACAATAAGGTGTTCAACTGAATGAAACAGATAATGAACACTAAAAGGTGTTCGGTGATCATATTTTGAACACCGTTCGTTCAGAATTTCACACACAGGGGGAACATGGTGTTCTAAGCAGACACCGGATGTTCTGCTGTGATAGAATGTCTGAAATCTTAACAAACAATTTAAAAATCGGTTAAAAGAGTCTTAAATCATTAATTATTTCGTATGATAAAAGCGTGGCGCAAAAATTGAAACAATTTTAACACAGTTTACAAATTTATTGTATTTTCTAAATTTTATAATACAACTTGGACATAGATAATGTGACAAAACATACGTCGATAATATGCCCAATGAAAACAATTCGCATATTAATATCGGAATGTATATTATTGGCATGTAAAACGTGATATGTGGTACACATATGTACTGTCTTCTAGTTCTTACACAATGTCTCTCTCTAGTCGTTAGGATGGACCTTGGCGAGCATCCATAACTCTTGGCAGGAGTAAGCGGAAAAGCCACCGTCTGGGTAAAATTTCTCCCATTGCACACGTGATGCTTTTTGGTCTTCATAGGCCGAGGAAGATAAACTCCATTTCATTCCCCCACCTGCAATAGAAATATTAACATCAATTAAAACACAGGAAACCGGTATAAGATTGCTTATAATGAAAGTGTAAACTAATAATAAATGGATATAATACCTAAGCATTATACACTTACCGTTTGAACGTATAATATCTGCAACAAAATTATTTTCTAGAAGACTGGGTAGTCCATTCGGTGACCTGTACCAATTTTTATTTTTTCGCCATCTTGTGTTGTTACCGTGAACTATTATATTAAGAAAAAAAGATGACTATATAGAGGGTTTTAACATCACACTGTTCTGCTCCGACTTGGCTAATACAATAAACCATTCTACCGGGTCAAAATATTCTACCGACAAAATGGCTTAATAAATTAATATTTTTAGATATATGGACAGTTATATCATGTATTGAGAATCATAGATGTGGACAATCGAATGAGTCTTTTAGGCCTATTTATACCTTCCTTGTCTGTCCCGTCTTCCATATGTCCCGGTTGGTGCAGAAAAGTTGTAAGTGAAACCCCAATGTCAGATGATTATTAATTTTGCATACTAGTGTTCTATACATGTATACGTAACAGAATGTGTTCCGTATATAACATAATATGTTCTATTATTTTCTTCTTCCATTTGTTTGAACACATGGTGTTCCTTACACCATGTGTTCAAACAAATGGAAGAAGAAAATAATTTGTCAAATTCGACCCAAAATCTCTATAACATGCGCTTTTTGATAAGAGGGAATAATTTATTAACACAAATTAATATGCTTAACGGGAGTTTCAGAGTTGATTTGGTAATAAATACGGGTCTAGGGCCAGGCCTAGAAGCTTATATAGGTCAAGGCTATTGACACTATTCATATTGTTAATCAAGCAATATTTCCCGCATTCCGTGTCTACTTCGAAATTCAAATATCTAAGTTTCCCTGTTACTTTTGAAACAACTTGTCTACCGTATTAAAAAAAAAACAACAACAATACTTTACCTTAAATAACACTTGTTGAAACAGTCAGAGCTTTTAATTCAAACCAGCGTCCTGCAAATGGCGATTTTGAAAATAACCCGCATCACGTGATGCACCGTGCGCATGTCCGATATCGAACTTGAACACATGGTGCCCAAATTGATATTCCGTTATGAACACCCCTGAACACCATGCGTTCTTTAATGGTATTCTGCGTCCGATGTGTTTCAAGTGTGAATGATTTCAAAGATCATTGAACGGAAAATGCACACAATGTGTTCAGATTTGAACAGAGTTTAAGGATTTGTGTACGTTTTAGAACGGCGGTGTTCATATGTGAACATTAACGTGTTCACATTTCAGCGCAAAATGTTCCAATATGAACACATTCAGACGCGTCAGGCGTCCGTTGGATTTACAGTCATTCGACTGAAAAAAATGCGTTGAAAAAATAAATCCATCAAAATAAAAACCGTAGCCTCTGTAACTCCACCAAGAAAGGATTCATGCACTCGTGGTCGCGTTGCTCGAAACCAAATTTGAAATAAATCAATTAAAAACTACATCCTATGTTGCGCTCATAAGGTTTCGGGAAGGGGGAGGGGTAACTCCATAACGGTAGATCACGGAATGCTGAAAATCGATAGGGTTCACTCTCTTGAACCTAATGCTTTACACCAAATTTGAAACCGATCCGCTTAAAGCTATGGATGAAAATTGAAATTAACTTATTTTCTCCCAGTTGATAATAGTGACAACTGAAATTGTATTAAGTATTATGGCTTATTTGAGCCACAAGAAAAATCTATAATGCAATAGTTAATGTTATTCCAGACCAATGCCAACAGCTGTTTATGGCATTTTATTTATATTATGATTATTTAATATAGTGTATAACGTATGCATTTCTGTCACAATATCGTATATATATATATAGTAGTGCTTTAAAACCAATTGATTCTATATTTTGCACAATTTTTTTTTATTCTGACATTCATACCGAAGTACAATTATTTACGTTGGTATGTGTACAGTTTTAAAGATATAAGATCTAATTCTATTTTACCAGTACCCAGTATTTCAAAATTTCGAATTTTTTGTTACCCAGTCCATTCATGTGTACAGCACTGGGGTCTCTCATAGTGGGGACGATTTAAAAAGTTTATCACAGCATTTCGTTGTGCGGTTGTTTTTCTTTGTTCATTACAAATGGCACTCGAAATCACAGAGTAGAGTACACGACGTCGTTTACTTATTTTAAAATGCTCATTGTCTTAAATATTGGATAGGAGGATTCCATTATTTTTACCGACACGATAGCAACATCAATATTGATTGAAATGTGTCAATTTGGAATTCTAATTTCGAATATTTTGGATAATATTGATTTGGAGATTTGCGTAGTTTAATTTGGTGGGGTAAGTATGAAAAGTGCGTTAATGAAAGAGGATACAATAAAGAATTTAATTTGGTTGATTTGATCTGTTATTTCGAGTAAAATTTGGTTTCAAAAGTCTAAGCGAATATCGACTTGTTTGTGACTTTTAGTTATTATGTGACTGGCTGTGTCGGCAGTGGAACGCAAAATAGAGGATATCTCAAGGCCAGTGTTATCTGTTGAGAGATTGTCATCCCACAAAAAAATCAACATAAAATTTTATTTTTGACCAAGTCTAAGACATGTTCCATAGCTTACAATAATTCGTGTGTCTGCTAAATATTTTTGAAAACCCCTGCACATTGACAGATCAAAAATGCTTTGCATTCGACTAACCATATAAATCATCCGTATTTGGACAAGTAGGCCAAATTGAAAACATACTGAATCCAGTTTCTTTATACACAATTCATGATGTGGAAGTATTAATATAAGCAAAATTGGCCAACCCAGGGGTTCAACAGAGTTTTATTCCAGGCAGATCTTATCGAGTGGGGATGGGGTTTTTTCTAAGGTTTGCCAAGAAAACAACAGAAAAGACCCATATTAAACAGTGGAAATGTGCAGTGTAAACTTCCTCGGTACAGGATCAATAAAATTAAATTTCGAGAAGGAAATAAAAGACAATTACTTTTGACATATTTTATGCACCTGTTGTTAGAATCTATACTCATTTCTTAAAACACCAATTCCACAATTTGTTCACATATCTGACTCACTATGTGCAGTCCAGTTATGTCTGATTCATTAGCCATGTAATCTGAGGTCAAACAAGTCATGTTTCCTTTCATAAATGAGACTGTTTTAAAACTAAAATCAGAATGTAGAAATGTTATCTTTGTAGATCAGTCGATTGAAGACATATTTTTACTATCATTTGCTAATTACTTGTCATTAGTTACTGAGAGTATTAAATGTTTTTAGAGAATTATTGTAAGATATGGAGCACGTCTGTAAACATAGAAAATTTCAATGTTGTTGTATTCAAGAATGGGTGTTTATTATGAATAATGGAGTTTATGTTGCACAAATATTGCACACAAGCTCTAAAGGCACTTAAGGTAATAAATAAATGTCTGACCAAATATAGTATTAGAAATTGCGAAGTCGGATTTTTAATTGGTGGATTGAATGGCATAAATATATTCCATTTTATAGATCAGAACTATGGTGACTGGAATAAAGACCACAAATTGGGTTTGTACAAAATAAATTTTGCATATTGTGACCATAAATTGTAGCATAGACTGCAAGCTATATGATTAGAGATGAATGTGGTAGATATGATTTGTATGTATACTATATGTGCAGGCCTATCCAATATTTTCTTAAACTGCATTTCATGGAAAATAATAGATTACCAAAATTATGCTATAAAATGTTGTTTAAACAAGACTACTAGGGTAGAAAGGATCGGTGGTGTGTGCTGTGGGGTTTGTTTTGGAAGTTAAAGATGGATTATTGAAAATTAGATAAAGATCTGGTAGCTCTCGCTTTCATGCATCTGAATGTAAGGAGCAAATTAAAAGAAAAATGTTCAATGGCATGACCATAATCGCTTGTAGGACTGTCAGAAGAAAACGATGTTCTTTTAAATCGCTGCAAGAGAGTCGATGGCGAGCATGGTGAATTTGATGTTTCCTGCTGCCGGGGTAGCATGTTGAAGGTATAATTTGATGAAGGTAGCCGAATTTAGATTTAAAAGAGGATAAAGTCGGTAAGTTTCTAGTATAAAGATGGAGTAGATTCCATTCCCTAATTGTAGATGAACTTCTGCAAAGATATGTTTGATGTTGCTTTCGTCGTGGTTTCCACTTGTCAGTGATAAGGGGGGCTTTAGCCCCTCCCCCCCCCCCAATAATTTGGCCGCAAGTACTCTTTTCTCCATGTTATTGCGTTCCCTGGACTCTCGCCCATAAGGACCTATGATGGAAGCCCCCCCAATCAAGAATTGCTTCCGCCGGCCCTGAATTGAAATAAATGCAATATTATACAATCTGTTGTATTTAGACTGGCTACTCTGTTTGAGATGATGATATAAATTTAATTCTATAACTTTATGGAAATTAATTATAACCTAATACTTTATTATTTATATCTGTAGATGTTTACTGTCACAAGTAAGGAATACTAACCAATTACCTTAAATACTCACCTTATGATTATTACTGACCATTTATAGGAATACTGACGTACGGTACAAGTACTGACGGGTTTAAGGGACTACTAATAAGACGTATATTCCACACGGGTTTCAATGAATAGTAACCACAACTAACTTATTCTGCATGATTTGAGGATATCAAACACAGAAATCAGTTAGTAAAAGCTTGGAGATCAGTTCTCCACACTATGCACCAAACAGTGTGTGTAATCATTGTAAGAAAATCCAGAATTTAAATATAAAACATTATTATAACGTTAAATCATAAGTATCAATATTAAGTTAATCATAATATACTACAGGGTCCGTCCTAATATAGCACTATATACAACAGATGTATGCAATACAGAATTAGTCATATATTACTAGCATATTTTAAATTTATCTAATGTACAAAGTACCTTATCTTAAAACAGTATTCAAAACAATCTGTCATCCAGAAATATGTATGAGATAAGTCTAGAGTACCATCATCTCCAATCTAATTAAAATATAGATCTATATTTCGTTTCGTTTTTTTATACTTTCGATGGCCTACACTCATGTAGATCTAACTAGTTATAGTGGAAGCTCACGTTCTATGACGTCAGGTATCAAGCACGGGACATTTGACCCGATAACGTCAGTCTTTCGATTAACCAATCAGCGACCGCCATGTTTTTCAAAATTTACGTTTGTTTTGTTATGATTTCTATCCGCTGGTGTTTATAGTATAGACGTCGTTGGCTGGTAATATCTACCCACAGTTCCACGCATGAAAAGGTCAAACGGTCGATTCGACAGACCATTTGATTGGCTGACCCCTCATTTCAGTCAGAACACGGATTAAATAACAAGTCCTCCAGATCCAAGAGTAGTAAAGACAAGTAAAAATGAAAATTTGAACTATAAAAAACGAAACGAATTGGATCTGTGTTTTAATCAGATTGCATCATCTCACAGTTATATTCAAAACAATAACTCGATATGAATATTTTATATAGGTAGGACGAGGGTACCATTTATCTTACAACATTGTTCAAAATGTTATATTATTATAAGATCTGAATCTAGGTAAGTATAAAATACCGTTATGGTACAATTTTGTCCAAAGCAATTTATCATTATAAGATGTGTATATAGGTAAATATAAAGTACCGTTACCTTATAACAATATTCGAACAATATTTTTTGTGTGAGATCTGTATCTAAGCGAGTATAAAGTACTGTTATCTTTTAACAATATATTATCCTACATAAATATTTCAAACAAATATATTATAACATCTGAATCTAGGTACGGTAAGTATAAAGTACCGTTATCTTACAATTATGCTCAAAACAATATCTTATTATGAGATCTAAATCATATATTTTATTAAAATCTGACTCTATGTAAATATAAAGTAACGCCATCTTACAACTATGTAGGAGACAATATATTATTATAAAGTCTGTATCTGGGTAAGCTTAAACTACCGTTATCTTACATCTATGGTTCAAACCAAATATTATTATCGGGTAATATAGAGTACTGTTTTCATACATTTTGGTTCAAAACAGATTTTGTTTTGAGACCTGTAGTTTATTATAAAGATCTAGTTTATTATAAAGTACAGTTATTTTACAACTACAGACTATATTATTATGAAATCTGTATCTAGGTAGGTACAAAGTGGCCTACCATCATGTTACAATATATTGTTATGAAGATCAGTATCCAGGTAAATATAAAGATGACTATCACCACATAGATGACTATCACCATATCGATAATAGGATATCATAGGGATCATCAACTACATTACCAATGACCACCTACCATTAGCGTTAGGAAACCAAATCCAAATTGTCAGTTTATTACGAAGAGTAACAAAGAAATTTTGCATGGAATGATTCAAAAATAAGGCAGAGTTAGATTCAAATATAAAATTTATCAAATATCAGTTTCATTTTGAAAGTCACGGAATTTTGTAGATAAAGCAACCGAAATAGGCAACCTTAAAGGACCAATACCGATAATATTTTGGAGAATAAAACTGCTTAATTTTGTGTTAAAATCCCTTAAAATCCTCTACCTTAGGGCCGAGAAACAAACTCAATATTTGTGATACGTTTTCAAACAACTTAAACCTGTCAGTCTTCATCTGGAAATGGAAACCGGTGTCCCAAACTGTATTATGCGGTGTGGATGAAATTTACATTTCGTTATCAAGTACAGCACATGGGCCATTCACTGTATAGTCCCTACAGGCCCGTATCTACAGTGAAATGCTCGCCCCCCCCCCCCGCTCAGAAATTGCTTACAATCATTAAAGTATACACAGTTCCTTATATTAACCTAAAAATACTTATTTTAAAATGCTTATTTAACGCCTAGGTAACTACATAGCATGATGATTACAGCAGTCTGTTAGAATGACCTTTCCGAAAATTTCCTCAAAATGTTCGCCCCCCCCCCCCCGCGTGAAATGCTCGCCCCCCCCCCCCTCCGGCTCAGAAATTGCTAACAATCATTAAAGTATACACAGTTCCTTATATTAACCTAAAAATACTTATTTTAAAATGCTTATTTAACGCCTATAGGTAACTACATGGCATGATGATTACAGTAGTCTGTTAGAATGACCTTTCCGAAAATTTCCTCAAAATGTTCGCCCCCCTACCGAAAGGTAATGCCCCCCCCCCCCCGCTTAACGGGGTCTAGATACGGGCCCGAGTCCCTAAAGGAACGGGAATCAATTATCAGGTCACCCAACGTTAAAATTGACCCGAAATCGTAAAAGGGTTGGGTGTCCGGATAAGCAGTTGTGACGTTCACGTCCAAACAACTCAACATTTTGAGCTGAAATTTTGAGACAATGTAATAAATACACTATTCATCTATATGTTGGCGCTTAAATTTCATACTTAACTCTGACTTTACTTTTGAGATTCTGTTTAAATCGGGATTGTCCCTTTAAGAATGCATTATCTGTTTTTATAATCTATTTTGTAAACTTTTATAGCGAGAACTATGAGCTTTTTATCTAATCGTACCTAATGCCCGTTTAATTTTATTACAACATACATGCATCATATTATCAACTGCCATCAAAAGTTACCCCTACTCCCAAAAAGCCGCAGTAACCTAATTTTTGCTAAATATTTCTAACGTTAAAAAGTAAGTATGGATTTTTGACACCAAACTATTTCTAAGGCTCTGAACAGCGAAACTCTAATATTTGCTGTAAAATAGAGATACGATCGAAAGTGACATAAATCGATAAAAATTTTAACCGGGCTTTTGTTGGAAATGGTTCCACTAGTGTCTTCCGCCTTACTCCTCCAGCCACACACAGTTTAACGTTACAAGTATAGTAGCAAGGCTTTTGTGTGAGGAACTGTTAGGTACAGTGGGTAAATGGAATGGGGTTTAAAATTCTGCTCCGAATGGAATAATAAAGACGGGCATACGCCATACAGTGTACTCCTCGGTATCCTCAGTGTACTCATTCTGTTCTACTCCACTCTACTCTGGGTTAATCCATAATAGGGTCTCCACGATTTAAAATTATCTGCCCTAGGGTCTGTTTCACAAAATTTTAACTGAGATAAAATCCATATTCTAGTGATTTATTGGATAGTAGCTATTAGATGGATTTAAGTGCTTAGCCAATCAAAATTCAAGTATCTACTAAAATTTTGATTTTATCTTTAGTTAAGATTTCGAGAAACGGGGCTCTGGGGGCAGTTTTACAAAAGTTCGTAACTTTACGATGAAATCTACGCTAAGAAAAACTTACGAAAAAGATACGAATTACTTACGGTGCTTTCACAAAGGCAGGGCGAATCACGGTGGCTAAGTGGGCAAGCGCTGGCTCGCTAGCCTGGAGGTCGGTTGTTCATCTCGATTTTCCGGCGTGGTTTCCCTTTGTCAGTGATGCAGAAGGAGGGCCTGAAAAGGACAGCTGCCTAGTCGTTCGGATGGAACGAAAAACCGAGGTCCCGTGTAGCCTACACATTGGCGTGCACGTAAAGGATCCCTTGGCAGTTGGAAGTCGATATAGAGTAAGAGTAGGCCGTAGCGCCGCTGCCCGGGCAAAATTTCCCTCATAGCACACTGTATGGGGTAGGCCTATGCCCCTCGTCCATTAGCCCAGATGGGGGGTTGGGATGGCCTAGTGGTCTAGAGTGCCGCGCTTCGACCTCTAGGTGGCTGGTCACCTCTGGCTTGCGGCTGTGGTTTCGAGCCCAGGTGTGAGCGTATGTGGCATGGTGATAGGGGCGCCTTCTCAACCTCGTGGGTTTCCCCCGGGCACTCCGGTTTCCTCCCACTGCTAAAGACCCCTACGCGTAAGCGGATTATTGAAATTTAATTAAAAAAAAAACATTAGTCCCGAAATGACCTAGTTATGTCGAGTGGACGTTAAACCCCATTCTATCTCTCTCTCTCCCATTAGCCCAGGTCAGGTGCAGAAGAGTAGGAGGTTAAACCCCATTTCATTTTATTTCACAAAGGCAGGCGTAAAAAATAGATTTTTCTTAACTTTTTGTCGTTGACAATGTCGGCATCAATGACGTATATTAACTAGACCGCGCGCATGTCCAATCTCGACAGCAAACCAGTCATAACATCCGGTTCAGTCAGAAGGCGGGATACATGATAAGAGTAACCAGTAAGTAACCTGTAGATTCTAAAAGTTTTTAGCCAGCTATTCATTTAATACGCATTTGGTTACTTATTTAGCATGATTACATCGGACTGTGCTGTTGTGTGTAGCAATAGAAATGAAAAAAAAAAGGTCAGATAGTTCTTGCTGACGGTAAAATTTTCAGTAGGCCTAGGAGATAGGACTAGGAGTTTGAATTGATAGTTTGTTTATTTATAGGCCTACAAACTACAAGACAAGTTTTATAATTATCCTAATCCATGCTTAAATTCGAACATCCCTAGGCTTATGCTAAGTCCGTATGTGTCTTCATTAGGATAGCTGTCGAAATTTTCGATAATATTAATATTTCATTGATAAAAAATAAGATGAATCATATCCGTGGCGATGTACGGTAATATACTATACTATTCAAAAAAAGTAGGGGATATTTGATTTTGGGGGCATAATACTAAAATATGCAAATGACTACGAAAAAAAGTCACTATAGAACCTAACATTAGAAACATTTCCAGTTACATGTGACGCCGAAACGCACCAATAGCTACCGCATGGAATGCAGGTGATGCTTGGGATCATCATGAGGGTCCAATCCAAGATTTGCACGACTCTGACTTTGAATGTTACAGAAATTGTGGCATTGAATTCCAGGGTGGAAACATCAGTTTAATTGTTTTAGTGACCAGAAAACAAATTTTGATATGCGTCAGCTTACCCAAAATGAAAGGTTACGTGCCCTTGGCATGCTACAGATCGGCACAACACAGGCGGTTGTGGCGCGGACGATGAATGTTTCTCAGTCTGTCATAAGCAGGCTATGGTCCAGATACCGTGACACACAATCTGTACAGGACAGACCACGCTCAGGTCGACCAAGGACGACAACTCAAGCTCAGGATCGATTTATCCGTACCTTGGCCTTGAGAAATCGTGTCATCACAGCAAATCAGATCAGCGCTCGTCTTCAAACAGACACTGGTGTGAGAGTGAGTGGCCAGACGATTCGGAATCGACTGCATAGGGGTCACCTTCGCGCCCGACGTCCTCGCGTGAACCCTTGTTTGAGAGATCATCACATTCAGGCAAGACGTCGTTGGTGTAGGGATCGTCAACACTGGGATAATCGACGCTGGAGCAATGTGATGTTTTCAGATGAGTCAAGGTTCACTGTTGATTTTTTTGGACAGACGTAGGAGGGTGTGGCGTCGTCAAAACGAGCACTTCCAAGACGTTAACGTCATCAGACATGATCGATTTGGGGGTGGTTCTGTTATGGTGTGGGGTGGCATCACTGTTGCTGGAAGAACGGCTTTACATATTGTTGCAAGGCGTGTTACAGGCCAGTACTACCGGGACAACATCTTGGCAGTCCATGTTGTGCCGTTCGCACGACGTCATGGCCGCCGTTTCATCTTCCAGGATGACAACGCAAGATGTCACAGGGCCAGGATCGTTACAGGTTACCTCCAACAACAGAACATCACCACATTACCTTGGCCAGCACTGAGTCCCGGCCTCTCCCCCATCGAGTCCCGGCCTCTCCCCCATTGGGACATGCTTGGACAGAGGTTACGTCAACGTCAACAACGTCCTGCCAATGTCCAAGAACTTGCTGCTGCGTTGCAACAGGAATGGGACAATCTGGACCAAAATGACCTTAGACGTCTCATTAGGAGTATGCCACGTCGGATCAATGCTTGTTTGGCAAACAGAGGAGGATTTACCCGTTACTGACTTTGTTGTGATGCTGTGGTAACTTTGCTGTTTGACCCCGGGTATCATTTTACCCTTATAATGGTCAGTCTGTGCCTTACTTAGTCTAACGATCATTTGGAATAAATCGATGAATGTGAACTTCATTTCATTTTGTCATTTGTTTATTCGTCAGTTTCATTAGGTGACTTTAATAACACTTAAAAATCAAATATCCCCTACTTTTTTTGAATAGTATACTATAAAGGCCTGCTGCTACAACAGGCAATCGGTATTTCGCCTGTGGAAACGTTATGACTTTAGATTAGAATAAATAAAAAATGATGCCACTTCTGAATAGTTAAAATCAACTTGATTTTCTATTTTATTTCACATTACTAAGCCTATGTCCGTGAGTAATGTTCTAGCTACGGAACTTAAAAGCACTTAGGGAATAGGCCTATTTCAACGTAAAAATGCCTATTGAAATATGGCGAAATACATCTAAATTTAAAATAAAATTATCTAGTCTAAACATTTTGTATTCAGACAATTTTTAATCATATGCTAGATAGCTCTAGACAATGAAATAATAATTAATGTCCGCGAGTAATGGTGTAGCTATGGAAATGAAAAGCCCTTGGGAAATAGGCCTAGTTTGAGAAAACATTTATTCCAACGTGTAAGGTCTATACGAATACGACATTTCAGGCTTCGCAACTGATAGAAATATGGCGAAAAATACATTTAAAGTAATATCATCTTAACTTTTTAGATAAATTTCATCATAAAGGCTACATTTATCTAAGATAATGAAAATTACAATCAACTTCAAAGGGACAATAACACTCTTGCTGGCTTGGCACCTCTAGAAAATAAATAATAGTCTTATTCTAAGTACCAGATGTTTATGTGTCCTACCTGTTGTGTAAATTATCCAATACATCATATTTTACTTGTCCAGAGGGTTCAAAAATATTTTAAAATCCAAGTCACATTTGAAAAGGTTTACGTTAACCTTTTCAAATCATGTAGTTGAATTTTTCCATTTTTTTTTTAAATTAGGTGTGTTACGATGAAATTGTATCATCAATTTATTTGAATATTGTAAAATAATACAATTTGTTGACCAGAATAAAGATTGGGACATATTATTCAATTCCAAAAAGAGTGTTATTGGGGCTTTAAGTTTTAATAAACGTTTTAATATTTGGTAATTAATAAAATATTTTTAAAAATGTATTTTATTATGTTAAGATTCACAGGATTATTTTTATTCAAAACGAAAATGGTAAATTGATATTTAATTCACATGTTGTATTTTTCAGATCACTTCCACGATTGTAAATGCCATACACAGATTATGAAGTGACAGGAGAAAATAAGAAAAACTTATCAAATTAATAAAAAGTGTATATTAGGAAAAGACACACCACGAACCAAAGTTATAGAAAGCAACATATCATAATGATATCATTTTACAGATAAATGTGGGAGAAATTTTTAAATTCTAATAATTTAAATGTGCCAACAATTATGGCGGTATATTAGATTCAAAATTCTAACACGCTATCGTCTAATTTCTTACTTCTATTCATGTAATTTCTAACTTCCATTCATGTAATTTCCAACTTTCATTCATGTAATTTCTAAAATATAATCCAATTTCTTTATTTGGTCAGTGTAAATCCTAATTCCTTTTCGTCTTATTTCTATTATTAAGACTAATACATGAGTGGAAAACTTGTGTATAATCCGCGTCCAACAGGAATATGAAAACAATGGATCGAAAAATCCGATACGGAAGTGCTCCTCAATTGATAAATGTTAAAGTTGATGAAAACAGTGTTTGTGTCTCTTTTATTTATCAACTTTAACATGAATGGAAGTTAGAAATTACATGAATGGAAGTAATAGAAATTAGACGATAGCATGTAAGAATTTTCTATCTAATACATCGCCAGAGACAATATTTTTCAAAATATCAGCTCTTTGGCTAGGAAAACCCTACAGTGCCTCCAATACCTACTATCCACTCAATTATTAGTACCAACATTTTTGTGAATCCTTGGTAATGATGCGTGTGGGTTTTGTAATGAAGAGCCAGAGATAATATATTTTAAAATTTTAAACATTCATAACTTCACTCAGAATAACGTAGTTTAAAAGTGTGGCACCGCTCCTAAGTATCTGTGTGGACGTGTTCAGTCTTAAAATCTATCGAAAATGTGATCGAAATCGAAAAATGCGACCATATAGACAACTGATCATACCAAGTTACAGGATGGCTAGAAGCTGGTCTCATTACCTGTGAACCTTCGTCAACGCACCTCATTAACATCATTCAAGAAACGTTTAAAAACTCATTCAAGTTATTAACTGAGAGCTAAAGACTTTATGTAGACATGTTTTGTCAAACGCTACGAACACAATTTAAAACTATCATAGCAAGAACAACCATCTCTATATTACCAACGCTTATG
Organism: Patella ulyssiponensis; assembly: GCA_963678685.1. Taxonomy (NCBI): domain Eukaryota; kingdom Metazoa; phylum Mollusca; class Gastropoda; family Patellidae; genus Patella; species Patella ulyssiponensis. The sequence goes on from OY783229.1 coordinate 58,178,260, forward strand.
AATCTATCGTGTACCATTATATTACTGCACGATTGAATATTGCAAGATAGCTTGATAAAAAAAAATAAGATTATTATCACCCAATAACACATTCTACAGTAGATATCGCTTGTGTGATAAATTTCATAATAATATACGGCATTATCATATGCATTTTTATTAAAATTTTGAATAGCCATTTTACTGTTTGTTTTTTTTTTCTGAAAAGATAATTTATTTGCAGCTATTTTATGACAATGTACACATTACATTGTAATTTGTTTGGGCATATTTACAAATAATTGTTCAATACCGTGGTTGCTGCTAAAGTTATACTATTCAAAAAAAGTAGGGGATATTTGATTTTTAAGTGTTATTAAAGTCACCTAATGAAACTGACGAAGAAACAAATGACAAAATGAAATGAAGTTCACGTTCATCGATTTATTCCAAATGATCGTTAGACTAAGTAAGGCACAGACTGACCATTATAAGGGTAAAATGATACCCGGGGTCAAACAGCAAAGTTACCACAGCATCACAACAAAGTCAGTAACGGGTAAATCCTCCTTTGTTTGCCAAACAAGCATTGATCCGACGTGGCATACTCCTAATGAGACGTCTAAGGTCATTTTGGTCCAGATTGTCCCATTCCTGTTGCAACGCAGCAGCAAGTTCTTGGACATTGGCAGGACGTTGTTGAGGTTGACGTAACCTCTGTCCAAGCATGTCCCAGACATGCTCGATGGGGGAGAGGTCGGGACTCAGTGCTGGCCAAGGTAATGTGGTGATGTTCTGTTGTTGGAGGTAACATGTAACGATCCTGGCCCTGTGGCATCTTGCGTTGTCATCCTGGAAGATGAAACGGCGGCCATGACGTCGTGCGAACGGCACAACATGGACTGCCAAGATGTTGTCCCGGTAGTACTGGCCTGTAACACGCCCCGCAACAACATGTAAAGCCGTTCTTCCAGCAACAGTGATGCCTCCCCACGCCATAACAGAACCACCCCCAAATCGATCATGTCTGATGACGTTAACGTCTTGGAAGTGCTCGTTTTGACGACGCCACACCCTCCTACGTCTGTCCAAAAAAATCAACAGTGAACCTTGACTCATCTGAAAACATCACATTGCTCCAGCGTCGATTATCCCAGTGTTGACGATCCCTACACCAACGACGTCTTGCCTGAATGTGATGATCTCTCAAACAAGGGTTCACGCAAGGACGTCGGGCGCGAAGGTGACCCCTATGCAGTCGATTCCGAATCGTCTGGCCACTCACTCTCACACCAGTGTCTGTTTGAAGACGAGCGCTGATCTGATTTGCTGTGATGACACGATTTCTCAAGGCCAAGGTACGGATAAATCGATCCTGAGCTTGAGTTGTCGTCCTTGGTCGACCTGAGCGTGGTCTGTCCTGTACAGAACAGAACCACCCCCAAATCGATCATGTCTGATGACGTTAACGTCTTGGAAGCGCTCGTTTCGACGACGCCACACCCTCCTACGTCTGTCCAAAAAATCAACAGTGAACCTTGACTCATCTGAAAACATCACATTGCTCCAGCGTCGATTATCCCAGTGTTGACGATCCCTACACCAACGACGTCTTGCCTGAACGTGGTGATCTCTCAAACAAGGGATCACGCGAGGACGTCGGGCGCGGAGGTGACCCCTATGCAGTCGATTCCGAATCGTCTGGCCACTCACTCTCACACCAGTGTCTGTTTGAAGACGAGCGCTGATCTGATATGCTGTGATGACACGATTTCTCAAGGCCAAGGTACGGATAAATCGATCCTGGGCTTGAGTTGTCGCCCTTGGTCGACCTGAGCGTGGTCTGTCCTGTACAGATTGTGTATCACGGTATCTGGACCATAACCTGCTTATGACAGACTGAGAAACATTCATCGTCCGCGCCACAACCGCCTGTGTTGTGCCGATCTGTAGCATGCCAAGGGCACGTAACCTTTCATTTTGGGTAAGCCGACGCATATCAAAATTTGTTTTCTGGTCACTAAAACAATTAAACTGATGTTTCCACAATGGAATTTAATGCCACAATGACTGTAACATTCAAAGTCAGGGTCGTGCAAATCTTGGGTTGGACCCCCATGATGATCCCAAGCATCACCTGCATTCCATGCGGAAGCTATTGGTGCGTTTGGGCGTCACATGTAACTGGAAATGTTTCTTCTGTTAGGTTCTGTAGTGACTTTTTTCGTAGTCATTTGCATATGTTAGTATTATGCCCCCAAAATCAAATATCCCCTACTTTTTTTGAATAGTATATTTTCGAGAACATTGGGTATGATTTTCATTATTTCTATATTTTTTCTTTAAAACCAACATGGATTCTTTCATTCTATAGCCTGGGGCGCACGAACAAAATTTCAATGGTGGCGGCTGGCGGGAAGGGGGCGTCATCAAAAAATCGTTCCACTCAACATTAGAAAATCAATTCGGCCCACTATTACCTTATTTTTGACACTCAATGAAAATGGCATCGCCCGGCCCCGAGATGGAGAACATTTTCTTTTTTAAATTATCAATTATTACCCCCAGTTAGAGGTTGAAACGTAGTAAGTATAGCACTGTATAATTTTTGAATGACTTAGTTGAATATTGATTTGTAGGCCTCATTTTGTTTTTATTACATGTTTAAGAGACAAAACGGTCCATTTACCCGAAAGAATCTGGGCACTCAGCAAACAAAATCGACCCCCCCCCCCAATACCCCCTGTTGTGCAGCCCTGTCCATAGCCCTTGTTGTGTCACATTTTAATATGCCATAAAGTGTATATTATTTATTTCCAAGCATTTCTAGTAGAATTACAGAGCAGTGTAAGGTTCTAGAAAATAATGCCGATTCGTACTGGTGTAAATACTGAGAATTGAGTTGTGGCATTTGGGCGCAGAAATCACACCAATCCCGATTTATAGGTCCTGTAGCAAATTGATCACCAGTAATCAGTTCAGAATATAAAAAAAAAGTTGGCCTAGACACTAGAGGGTCTGAGCATTTGGCTTTTAAAAGATAGGGTCGATATAGATGCAATTGCTTACCTATTAAAAAAATGAGGTCGGTGGGAAAACGTTTTTATAACGCGTGGCTATTTTTACGGGTCCGTAAAACATTTCATAAAGGCTATTTTTACGTGAGTTCCGGTCGCGCATGCGCAGCGCGAAAATTTTCCGACTTGGGTAATTTTAGTGCCGTAAAAATAGTCAGGTGCTTATTTTTACGTGAATCCGTCCGTAAAAATAGCCAGGTGCTTATAACCTTCCTGATCATTGTTCTCACCACATCATAGCTTGTGTCATATTATAGAGCTTATATACCTGTATTTGCCTCTTATCGAAAAGGAATTAGAAGATAAACACTTCATGTTTCGTATTTAGAGGGGGTTTAATGTATATTTAACCAGGCTTGGATCATTAGAACACGAGACGCGTCAGCGTCGGGTTGTTCTAATGGAAAATTCAAGCCTGGTTAAATATACAATAAACCCCGATAAATACGAAACATGAACGTGTTTATCGATATTGTAGCATAAATACTTTTAGTTTTTCTTTTGAACTCCTTCTCAAATGCTTACAGCGGCATTTTACATGGTGTTAGAAGGCCATAAGCGAACATTCTTTACGTCATTACGTCATTTAAATAAATATAAAGCTATTTGGTGCCTTCTGGCATTGATTTTTACCATTATATATTATTTTTTGTTTATATTGACGAGATAAGGGCACAGTAGGACTTGCATATTATAAGAAGGAATTATTCCCTCTTTGTATTCCCACCTTAAAACAAAATTCAAGACTTCACAGTCACCCCCCCCCCCATGAAATGAATCTATCCGTGTCGACTCTTGTTACCGAAGAACTGGTTTAATAATGAGTAAATTGAATAAGTAGGCCTTATGCCTATTACAGGGTTCATTATAGACTTTAATTGATCAGAATACAGTGTCTCATAAACTATAGACCAAGACCCACTATAAACAAGGCTTACTAATAGTCCTAGAGGGCCGGAGCTGAAATTGACACCATGTGGACAATTACCAATTTACTTATTAAATTAAGTTTAAGCCTACAAACTTTTGGCGACCCCGATCCCCCCCACCCGGGAATTACGGCCCTGTGACGGCTGTGATTTGTGAACGTCATGAATAAAAATAAATAACCGTCGGGTGGTGCATAGATTATAGTATAAACTATAAGAATAGGGCCATATTTTATCATAATGGGACTTCTGCATGTCCACAGTGGGAAAGTGTCACGTAAAAATAAGCACCTGGCTATTTTTACGGACGGATTCACGTAAAAATAAGCACCTGACTATTTTTACGGCACTAAAATTACCCAAGTCGGAAAATTTTCGCGCTGCGCATGCGCGACCGGAACTCACGTAAAAATAGCCTTTATGAAATGTTTTACGGACCCGTAAAAATAGCCACTGCGTTTTTCTAATTAAACACACAGACTTTCTATATTTATTTTTAATTTTTTGGGTGCTGTTAGACGCCTATATGAATCCTAATATGAAAACAAATAGTCCACCCAGACCTCAATCAGCGCATTGCCCACATAGTCATACACTTGGAATTATAAAATAGGCCTATGATAATCACTTCTAATAAAACATAAAATTTTATTTGTGAACTACGGCGATGGTAATAACAGAAAAAATCAAAAATCCAATCAGTCTTTTTATTTACAAACGATATAACGATAAAAAAAAAATAATAAGGTGCACAACGTGTATTGTTTACATTAGAAACGTCACGCTTTCGGCTCTTCTTGACTGAACCGGAAGTCAGCACTGATTTGTCATCACGTCATTAGTAGTAAACAGATTGACGTCATCGGTCTAGTTAATATATATCACTGATTCTAACGGTCTGAATGTTGACAATGTCGGCATAATAGCCGTTATCCTTGCCTTTTAAAACGTAAACGACGAAATGATATATGCCTTATATACTATTCAAAAAAAGTAGGGGATATTTGATTTTGGGGGCATAATACTAAAATATGCAAATGACTACGAAAAAAGTCACTATAGAACCTAACAGAAGAAACATTTCCAGTTACATGTGACGCCCAAACGCACCAATAGCTACCGCATGGAATGCAGGTGATGCTTGGGATCATCATGGAGGTCCAACCCAAGATTTGCACGACTCTGACTTTGAATGTTACAGTCATTGTGGCATTGCATTCCCGGGTGGAAACATCAGTTTAATTGTTTTAGTGACCAGAAAAATTTTTTTGATATGCGTCGGCTTACCCAAAATGAAAGGTTACGTGCCCTTGGCATGCTACAGATCGGCACAACACAGGCGGTTGTGGCGCGGACGATGAATGTTTCTCAGTCTGTCATAAGCAGGCTATGGTCCAGATACCGTGATACACAATCTGTACAGGACAGACCACGCTCAGGTCGACCAAGGGCGACAACTCAAGCCCAGGATCGATTTATCCGTACCTTGGCCTTGAGAAATCGTGTCATCACAGCAAATCAGATCAGCGCTCGTCTTCAAACAGACACTGGTGTGAGAGTGAGTGGCCAGACGATTCGGAATCGACTGCATAGGGGTCACCTTCCCGCCCGACGTCCTCGCGTGATCCCTTGTTTGAGAGATCATCATATTCAGGCAAGACGTCGTTGGTGAAGGGATCGTCAACACTGGGATAATCGACGCTGGAGCAATGTGATGTTTTCAGATGAGTCAAGGTTCACTGTTGATTTTTTGGACAGACGTAGGAGGGTGTGGCGTCGTCGAAACGAGCGCTTCCAAGACGTTAACGTCATCAGACATGATCGATTTGGGGGTGGTTCTGTTATGGTGTGGGGAGGCATCACTGTTGCTGGAAGAACGGCTATACATGTTGTTGCAGGGCGTGTTACAGGCCAGTACTACCGGGACAACATCTTGGCAGTCCATGTTGTGCCGTTCGCACGACGTCATGGCCGCCGTTTCATCTTCCAGGATGACAACGCAAGATGTCACAGGGCCAGGATCGTTACAGGTTACCTCCAACAACAGAACATCACCACATTACCTTGGCCAGCACTGAGTCCCGACCTCTCCCCCATCGAGCATGTCTGGGACATGCTTGGACAGAGGTTACGTCAACGTCAACAACGTCCTGCCAATGTCCAAGAACTTGCTGCTGAGTTGCAACAGGAATGGGACAATCTGGACCAAAATGACCTTAGACGTCTTATTAGGAGTATGCCACGTAGGATCAATGCTTGTTTGGCAAACAGAGGAGGATTTACACGTTACTGACTTTGTTGTGATGCTGTGGTAACTTTGCTGTTTGACCCCGTGTATCATTTTACCCTTATAATGGTCAGTCTGTGCCTTACTTAGTCTAACGATCATTTGGAATAAATCGATGAATGTGAACTTCATTTCATTTTGTCATTTGTTTCTTCGTCAGTTTCATTAGGTGACTTTAATAACACTTAAAAATCAAATATCCCCTACTTTTTTTGAATAGTATATTTCAATACGAGCGTCTTAAAATGCCAGCTATTCTTACTTATCACTTATTATGCTTGTTTGGCAAACAGAGGAGGATTTACCCGTTACTGACTTTGTTGTGATGCTGTGGTAACTTTGCTGTTTGACCCCGGGTATCATTTTACCCTTATAATGGCCAGTCTGTGCCTTACTTAGTCTAACGATCATTTGGAATAAATAGATGAATGTGAACTTCATTTTATTTTGTCATTTGTTTCTTCGTCAGTTTCATTAGGTGACTTTAATAACACTTAAAAATCAAATATACCCTACTTTTTTTGAATAGTATATTTCAATACGAGCGTCTTAAAATGCCAGCTATTCTTACGTATCACTTATTATGTTGCATCGACATTACATTGCGCAATACAAAATGATAAGACGAGAGTTGGTTGCGGGATCGACAAGAAATCTTCTTTCACCGTTAAAATAATTTATATTTTACGCAAAGCGTGGAAATACGCCAAAAAAGCAGCTTTGTCTCAACAGCAGCTTATCCGAAAGGAAGATTGATTGATCTCTGTCGGGTTTGCAATCTGAAACCGTCGCGCCACAAACACTGAATATCGATATTGGGTTTTCAGTAAACGTGGTTAATTTGACTAATACCCTTTTGCACCCAACCCCCAACACCCAATAATTTTTTATACGTCCACATTCATAATGTGAACGTATAATGCCGTCGCCCCTGTCTGTGTGTGTGTGTGTATGGGTGGGTGGGTGTGTGTGTGTGTGTGTGTGTCTGTGGTTCGCCTTCAGGGTGCAATTCTTCATGGATTTTCTTCAAACTTAGTATACTTATTCCTTATACCCCAAGGAAGATCCCTATTGTTTTTGGTGCATGCCCGACCCCCAGGGGCAGAGCCACGCCCATTTCTAGTATTTGTTTGTTTGTCGTCTACAGGCCACATTTCTTAACTTATAATCTTGAAACTTTGCATACACATTCTTTGTACCCTAAGGAACACCCCTATCGTTTGGGGTGCATCCCCAACCCCCAGGGGCAGAGCCACGACCATTTTCTTTTCGTGTGTCTTTGTGTCGCCTACAGGGCGCAATTCTTACTGGATTTTCTTCAAACTTGGTATACTTATTCCTTATACCCCAAGGAAGATCCCTATTGTTTTTGGTGCATGCCTGCCCCCCAGGGGCAGAGGCACGCCCATTTCTAGTATTTGTTTGTTTGTTGTCTACAGGCCACATTTCTTAACTTATAATCTTGAAACTTTGCATACACATTCTTTGTACCCTAAGGAACATCCCTATCGTTTGGGGTGCATGCCCAACCCCCAGGGGCAGAGCCACGCCCATTTTCTTTTCGTGTGTCTTTGTGTCGTCTACAGGGCGCATTTCTTACTGGATTTTCTTCAAACTTGGTATACTTATTCCTTATACCCCAAGGAAGATCCCTATTGTTTTTGGTGCATGCCCGACCCCAGGGGCAGAGCCACGTCCATTTCTAGTATTTGTTTGTTTGTTGTCTACAGGCCACATTTCTTAACTTATAATCTTGAAACTTTGCATACACATTCTTTGTACCCTAAGGAACACCCCTATCGTTTGGGATGCATGCCCAACCCCCAAGGGCAGAGCCACGCCCATTTTCTTTTCGTGTGACTTTGTGTCGCCTACAGGGCGCAATTCTTACTGGATTTTCTTCAAACTTTGTATACTTACTCTTTATACTCTTAGGATGATCCCTATCGTTTGGGGTGCATGTCCAACCCCCAGGGGCAGAGCCACGCCCATTTTCTTTTTGTGTGTCTGTGTGTCACCTACAGGCCACAATTCTAACTGGAACTTCTTAAAACTTTGTATACTTACTCTTTACACCCTAAGAATGATCCCTATTGTTTTTTGGTGCATGCCCGACCCCCAATGGCAGAGCCACGCCCATTTCCTTGTGTCTGTGTGTCACCTACAGGCCACAATTCTTAATCGATCGTCTTGAAAACTTTTTTTATACTTATTCCTTATACCCTAAGGCTGACCACTATTATTTTTGGTGCATGCCGGACCCCCTGGGACAGAGCCACGCCCAATGCTTTTGTGTCTTGTGTTCGCCTACAGGATGCAATTCTTAACAGATCCTTTTAAAACTTTACATACCTATTCCTTATACCCTAAAGATGACCCCTATTGTTTTTGGTGATTTCCCAACCCCCAGGGGCAGAGCCATGCCCATTTTTACTTCGTGTCTCTGTGTGTTGTCTACAGGCCACGATTCTTAATGGATCGTCTTTAAACTTAAGATATGTATTCCTTATAGCCTAAGGACGTCAACTGCATGTCCCGACTCCCACAGGCAAGACACGCCCAATTTTTGTGTTTGTCGTTTACAGGCCGCAATTCTGAATGAAGCAGCTTGGTACTTGGCTTATGTATTCCTTATAGCCTGAGGGCGTCCACTACTGATTTTGATGAATGTCCCGCCCCCCAGGGGCAGGGCCACGCCCACTTTTTGCCTTTAGCGTTAGGAAGGCACAATTCTGAATGGATTATCTTGGTATACTTATTCCTTATACTCTAAGGACGGCAACTATTGATGTTGAGGCACGACCCTCAACGCTAAACAAACCAAACGCCTAGCCTTCTTGACAAAGTACCATATCAATCAAAGCAGGAATGTGGACGTGTATTGTAGCGTTAGCGTTATGTTTTTTAAAGAAATAGCATTATAAGTAAGACTGGTTGCGCTGCGTAAATTAGTAATAGAAATTTTTAATGTATATGATTTGCGTGCATGAAACCTTCAAATAAAGGAGAAATGATGTTATGTGTTTCAGAAATAGGAACCCCACCATGCTTTTTTGCACTACACCCAGTATGTTCCAATTTGATTTTGACAAGAACGGTTTTATGTCTTTGATTTTTTTGCAGTTAGCCTACCATTTACTTTTGTAAATGATTTATTATTGTTTTTTCAGCAATGGTTCTATTTCGGTTGATAAAAACATGGAAACTATTTGCTATGGTTCTGATTCTCTATATTCTGGCGCAATACGTGCGCTTAATAAATTGGTCTTTACAAGGTATAAAGAATGGCTTAGTAAGAGAAGAAAGCGTTCGGTTTATGGCGAAAGCAAATCCCAAAACTAAAATGGAGACGGTAACACTTTCAACACAAGGAACAACAAAAACAACAAAAGCGAAAACAATGAGAACAAAAACAACACCACCAAAAACAACAACACCAATTCTAAATACGGTGCGAATTTCGGGCATAATTCATAAATATTTCAAAGGTGGAGCTTTTAGTTCAGATAAATTAAGCTTTGATTATTTATCACCTAACTACTACAGTTCACAATATCAAAATTTACTCAAAGAAAAACAAATAGAATTCAGATATAAGGATTTCAGATTAGCTGAACCCCATTTCTCAACTGAAGCTGATCGGTTGCTTTTTCTAAAAAACAGAATTTATGTTAAAGATCTCGAAGCCATCCCGACAGCGCGATTACGCGGAATAGTTGCTGTTCAGGAAAATACTGTAGCGTATGATAAACTCGATTGTGGCTGGAAAAATAATTTAACAGACTACGAGTATACAAACAATTTTGGAGAAAATAATGTGAATAATTACTTTACAGGAACTTTGTGCCCACTTCTCATCCCAGACAGTTTTGCCTTTCAACATTTCATCGACGGTGTTTTACCCAAATTAATGCAAGCCTATGATTATGTTGTCAATAGTGACGTGTATTTTCTCATTTATAAACCACGGGACAGTTTAATTTACGATTTTTATGATAGGTTGGGTATTTCACGTGATAGGTTGGTATTTTATGACAACAAACCAATGAAAGTAAAAAGAATGATTAATACTTGTATAGCCCCACCCCTACATCCTACACTGTGGTTATCTGGGAGAGAAGCATTGGGGGTTTCAGCGGATAGGCTGGTACCCATGAATCAAACGGTAGTTGTATTAATTAAACGTATTAACACACATAATGGTGGTAGAATGATATTGAACAGTGATAAAGTTGAAAAAGTTTTGAACCACCGATACGGAAATAATGGTGTCCGAATATTTTCAGGGGGTTTGAATTTTAAGGAGACCTTGTCCTTATTTCAAAGGGCACGAATCATCATTGGCGTACATGGTGGAGCTTTGTATAATATAATATTTGCTCCTCGGCAAACCAGTGTCATTGAAATCATGCCAACATTAAACAATGGTCAAATCCAACCCGCAAGGTTAGCACATGAGATAATCTGGTTTCAAGCCCAACTTCTTGGACAATCATACTGGAGGTTGCCGATCCAACCTGATGTAGGGTCTAATGTTAATGTAGATATAGACCGTCTAGAAGTGTTATTAAATAAAGTAGATACAGCTTACAGAGCATAGATAAAACTGTGCGTGCTTCTTCTTTCAGAAACATAATTCCACTGTCCATTTGATTGGAATGCATGGGAAAATTTTATTAAATGTGAGCCGCTTTACTGACAATCAGAAAACTGGAAACGGTGTTTTGGGGGATTTTTATGAGCCTACCCAAAGGCGTTTTATAGCTGAGGCGCTGGAGGCGCCAGCCTCCTCGCGAAAACAATCAAAGAAATTGGAAAAGTAAAACGGGAGAAAAATGCTAAAACCGATGAGAAAAATGAAAATGTACCCTAGTTAGGGGGCCCCTAAAGGCAGGCAAAAGGCCCCCACGTCTAACAAAAGGGCCCCTCTGGCCAAGGGAAAGGGCCCCGAGTCCTAGTCTATCGTTTTCTATACAATGTTACTGTCGCGTCCATTACTCAATGCGAATGCAGTCATTGCATTGATATAAAAATCATCAACCAAGACGCCCCCACCCCCGCGAAAAGGGCCCTCAAAATAGTATAGCCTCCACCATGATAAACCTTAAAACGCCCCTGAGCCTACCTGATTAAAAAGGCCCACGAAATGGCGTCTTTCTGTGAAAAAATCAGCGAAAGTAATCCAATGTTTTGAAAATGCACACAGTCCTTGATGCTAATCTCCATAGGTCAATGAAAAGGGCCGTGAACTTAACTTTCCGTATTTGGAGAAATCAAGGGCAAATTGTTTGTCAGCAACGAATCAGAGTCAGTTCAACAAGATAGACCATAGGCCTTCTCGTTGCCACGAAGCTTTTTTAATGAACTGGGGACGGCATGACGACAGACGTTATTTTATCATTATGACGATTGAAGCCAGTTACCCCATATTGGTTAACCCAAAACATTAGAATTAATATTGGTTGTGTGGAGTAAACAAAATCTTTTTTTAAAAAAATGGGACTATATTTTCAAACAATATATAAACTAATTCGTTTTTAGGTTTAATCGGTAATAGTGGTATTCTCAAAAGTCAGATTAGCTAATCTTAGACTAGAATTGCTCTTCGTCAACGGTTAAAATTAAGTTTTAAAATTTGAATCACTGATTTGATATAACCATTGATTAAAGAGGTTTTTATTGTCATTGACGAAAGGGGCCGGTTACAGTAAGTAGATTACAAAATCATGACATTGTGTTTGAGAAATGAGTTTCCCGAACCTGGGATTCAAAACGTGTAATCAGGGAGAACAAAACTAATAGGAGTATGAACTTTTTAGTATTGCAGAAATTTTTAGTATTGGTACAGCAAATTTCAGTAGTTGTTATCCGTCACATTTTCCAAAAGCGACCTAGTTAAGCCCAAAAATCAAATTGCAGTATGAAGTTATTGGTATTATAGAATGTTTAAGTATTGGGACATTTCCCACAAGCGACCTAGTTGAGTTCACAATGGAGGTGGGGGGTCCGGTGGTGTAATTGTCTTCACTGCAATCAAAAATTCTCTCGGATTAATATCCAAATTTACCCTTTTTGTCAATTTTGTATAAACTTGCAATATTATAATTTAAAGGGAACGTCCTGGATTTGAACAGCCCCAGAAACAAGAGTGTATTAAGCGCCAAAATATAGAAGAATGTTGTATTTTCCGTTATTGTCTCAACATTGTTTATCCGGATGGGTTCCGGGTATACGCAACTCTTTTTGGGGTTCGATTCAATTTTTTTCGTTGGGTGATCTGATAATCTATTGTCGTTCCTCTGTGGATCTATACAGTACATGACCCACATGCTGTACTTGATAACGAAAGGTACACTTCACATACACGTTATTTTTGTACTTGATAACGAAAGGTACACTTTACATACACGTTATTTTTGTATAAAATAAAAGTCTGGTTTTATCCAGAGACCGTATAATACTGCTTGGGACATAGTTCTCCATTTGCAGATAAAGACTGGCCGGTTTAAGTTGTTTGAAAACGTATATCATATATTGAGTTAGATTTTTGGCCCAAGGGTACAGGATTTTAAGGACTTTAAGCAGTTTTATTCCCCAAAATATAGCAAGATTGGCCCTTTAAATAAATAAGACTCTCGACATGGAAGATGAACATGTATAATTATCATTTTTAATAAAGTTGTTCGCGTCGACCCGCTTGCCATGTCATTATATAAACATAAATTGTGTCTTTTTCATCTTTTGATTGCATATAATTGGCCGTTTAGATTCTACTTTTGCAATTCTTATGCATACAACTGAGTGTCAATAACATAAAAATTCATGAGATATATTAAATATGATATCGTTTATTATATAAAAACATGAACAGTATATTTGTAATTATAAAGCTTCAAAGACCTAAAATATAGTTATTGAGTTCGCCCCGCTTTGAACTTGGCTGTTTCCATTTCTTGCATCTCTTTATTGGAAATATTAAATTGCGTGAACATATGAAACTGCAACAAAGAATTTAACAAACTCCTTTTCCTTACATAATGGCTTGAAAGTGTTACCAAATATGCGGTCTTCGACACGCTCGTAGCGAGAATTGTTGGGGTTGGGGGGTGGGTCAGTCACAAAAAAGACAAGGCAGGCCTGATGGGCACATTAATTTTGTTTGTACATAATATTAGCTTCGTTCTGTTATTAAGTTTGTTGAAAATAGTTGTTATATTATTCGTATTAAAATGTCTCATAGTTCAAAGACCAAGTAATTTGGCCACGGGCATGTTTGTCAATTGCTTTAGTTAGCCGACATGACAGAGAGATGATAATATTACAGACATATCTATAGGGTTGGACAATAAGGGTACAAAACAATTTCATCCAAATCATAATCCATATGTTATAATAGATAGTATTCACACAATCTGATTAAAACAAATTTCGATTTACTTGTCTTTCCTACACTAATACACTAGGATCTGGGAGAGTTTGTTATCATTGACGTGTTCTAGGTGAGGTGAGGGATTAGTCAATGAAACGATATGTTACCGTGAGTTTTAGGCCTTTTGATGCACGGAACTGTGGGTAAACCACCAGAAATGTCAACGCTAATTGATTAATCAATGTCTGACGTCATAGAGTCAAAAGCCGCTCGTTTGACCCCTGACGTGAACTACCACTATAACTTGTCAGATCATCATGTAGTGTAGGCAATGAAAAGTATGAAAAACAAAACGAAATATAGATCTGTGTTTTAATCAGATTGGTATTCACATTACATTAAGTGAGCTAAATCGCTATTCTTTGGCACCTAGAAATGGACACAAAATGGATCGCAACGCATATAATAATGTAATATGAATTAATATGAACTGATTTACATTCAATCTTTTCTGTTTTACTGTAATTTCAAATTAGTTATCTTTGGCAAAATACGTGAAGAATCCGAATTGAATGGAAATCTTTGACGTCTGGTTATAGCCGTAGTATTCTCCTTCATAGGATATGTTTAGCGTCGCTTCATGAAAATCGCGCTCCTTGCCATTCTCGTGTGTCAAATTCAAAATTTCCATTTTGTTTTAAATATTGGATATCAGAAGATAAACTTTTCACGGTAAGATAACACCATCAATGGTGATTTAATTTGGCTGGACTCCTTTAATGGCTGTAAGAAATATTGAATTTGGTATTCGTTTAATTATTGAAAGGCGAAATAATGTTATGGCTTACTTACACACAATCTGGATAATTAGTTCATTGGCTGCATATTTTGCACAATCAATTAATCTTTTAAACAAAGTACCCTGAGGTTCAAAGGATGGAATGAAATGCGGTTTAACGTTCTACCGTTCTGCTCCGAACTGGGCTAATGAAGACGGGCATACGACATCAGTGTGCTGTGAGGGAAATTTTGCCCAGACAGCGGCACTACGGTCTTTAACGTGCACACCAATGTTTTAGCTGTTCTTGTCAGCCCCTCCGGTACAGCATAACGACCGAAACTGTACGACAAAATGACCACCAAAATTTTATGATACCAAGGTTGTGGACCCTTTAAAAGTCACAATTTTTATCCGATTCTGATGACTCTTACAATATATGTTTATACCCTAATGATTCCGGTTCCTTGTGGCCTGAACAGCTAAATTCTATTATTTCCATTCTGTGTGCACCATTCGTAATTATTTGGCGAATTTATCCTTATTTAATTAATTTGGAATCATTGCCAATGTAAATTCTTTATGTGATTTAAACACAGATCCCTTTTCGGTTCATTTCTTATAGCTCAAAATGTCGCTTTACTTGTCTTCACAACACTCGGTCTTCACAACACTCGGACATGTAGTGTAGGCCATAAGGCTTTGGTGTAGGCTGTCGAAAGTATAAAAAAATAAAACGAAATATAGATCTGCATGAAAAAAAAATCATATAATAATTACAAGACACGGAGCAGCTGGTGGGTAATTTATTTCAATGTCGCTAAATCGATTTAATAAGAACGCACTGATTTATATTAAGGAAAATTTTGATCGAATTTTTGGCCGTTTTTGATTTCGTTAGGTTTTACTTATCACAGTTATATAAGTTTTGGTTGTTCTTGTTTAGCGCCATTTCGTAACAATCGTTTACAATCTGTTAGACCGGGAGCCCAGGAGGTTAGCCTAGCTGAAAATTGTACCAAAATTCAACTATATGGTATTTATAAATGCATGTACATCTCGTGTAATAAAAATGTAAGTCTGCCGGGTATCTGGTAGTGGGTGTGGCTGTGAGGGCTGAGATTCTGGGTATGAATTCGTGAGCTAGATTAGCTCAAAAGTGTACCCCATGAAAATAGTACAGCAGTGTGTGTACCTTACATGTTCAAGCATAACAAAAACACTCTGACAGACATTTCTAGTGGTGGGGTACACCAGGCAGAGTTAGGTAATTGCTAGACCACAGCTACGCTTGGAAGTTGTTCAGCACCACCGCATGAATCAAGAATTTATTTATTTATTTTTCCAAGAGGCATATCAAACATGACAATAGAGGTGATAATATGAAGTTACATGATAATAAGACGATAAGATGTGAAAGTTTTGATGAGAGAAAAAGTAATGATGTCATGAATGACCAGCCTCTTGAGGATGACCCATAAAATCTGCTTAAATTAAAACTAGGTTTATTTCCAATGGGGTCCTTGGAGGAGGATCAGGTCATGTCATCATAGAGGGGCAGATTCATTTATGAACGATGAAGGGTAAATAATGACAATAAATAGTGAAATTTTAAATGTGTGTGCACCATAATATAAGGGATGTGAAGTTCAAAGAGGTATGAAAGACATTGGATTACACATACATAAAAAAACCCTAAAGTTTTGCTAGCAAGTGTTGTTTAACATTTTTCTTAAAAGTGACCATGTTTTCTGTTGATTTAAGTTGGTTTGGAAGTTCATTCCAGGCCTGAATACTTGAATAGTAGAAGGTTGAATATTGTGTATTATTTTTGCATTTTGGTACAACATAATTTTTTATACATGATCTCAGGATTTTTTGCAGGGGGGGGGGGGTCTAGGTTTGATAATTTCTTAACTAACTGCGCTCAACCAATTAACGGGAAAAATTGGGTAAATTAGATTCAATTTGGTGCATTCTGACGTATTACCGGAAGGTAAATTCCAAAATTACAGGTCTAAAAATCGCCAATAAAATCGCATAGATTTAAGTTTCAAATTTTCAAGTCTGAGCAGGGGGGGTCCGGACCCCCTAGACCCCCCCTCTGGATCCGCGCCTGGATCTAGTACTTTGTAGATGAGAATCCCTGACTAAGCGAAAATTGGCTTTTATGTACACCGGAGACACATTATGAAAGATTTCGTGAACATAGTTCAATTTCAGTTGTTTGACTCTATTTTCAAGATTTGAACAATTTAGATCTTTATACAGATTTGGGGTAATTGAATCTCTGGGACCTAAGCCGTGTATGAATCGGATAACTTTGTTGTGAATAATTTGCAGTTTGTTCTTCAATTTCTTGTTTAAGCCCGAAGACCAAGCTGAACATGCATAATCTAAGTGGCATTGTATAAGGGCATTTGTTAATAATTTCCTAGTATTTTTTGTTATATCTAAATAAAAATTTCAATCTGGTATTGACCTTTTTAATAATATTGTTAACTATTCATTCATCAGAGAGACAATGATCAATATATAGACCCAGGTATTTTACTTTATCTGTTGCTTGAATGACATGATCATTACACACTATTTCAAAACACTAATTTCCTTTAGTTTTCTGCTTGGGCCAAATAATACATTCAGTTTTACCTAAATGAAGGGATAATTTATTGTCTATTGTCTACTAACCAATCTGAACAAGCCTTTAAGGCTTCGCTAAGTTTTACAGATACTATTTCCGGATTTGGATGAGAAAACAGGATGGCACTGTCGTCGGCATATAAAATTAATTTACAAGGGACTGGTATGCTAATGATCATGTCATTCGCATAACAGAGAAATAACAAGGGACCAAGGATGTTGCCCTGTGGAACACCACAAGAAATGTCCAATGATCACTGCTAGACAATTTGTGCGATGGGTTACCCCGACAGACACGACTAAAATACCACGCCCCACAACTAGGCTAGATTAGCTGAAGTCCGTACCACCTAAAATTACTTGGAATTTGTTCAGCACCGCAGGGATCTTGAAGTACCACTGCCAGACAGATATTGCACTGGGGTAGCCCTGAAAGAAACGCTCAAAATACCAGGGATCACACTGCCCATTGCTAGAGAGTTTGTTTGGTGGGGTTCTCCTAAGAGACACGACAGCCGAGCGCCCCCCCACCCCCCGAAAATATTTAGCTTTATCAGGTGGGTCAGACTTGTTGAGAATTTGGGGTATTACATATTTTTATGAGTATGTAATATCTATGAAGGATTAAGTAATCGTTTGAAGAATAATAGGTAATAGTTCAACTCAGTGACCACTGACACACCACCCATCAGTGTTAGTATATTATGAATCAACATCGATACGGAGAGAGTCCAGTTGCCAAACCCCAGTTGAAGCTTTGGCATGGAAATATAGTCCACCTAATGTTTATTGGTGGATTATATATCTTCTATGTGTGTAGATTCAGTATTGGAGAATTTTATATATTCAAGATGTCCGACATGAGGGGGTTTCTGGTTATTTAGTGGGATGAATATGTGACAGCTGCTCTCGGACCTAGGTTTGAATATGTTTCTTGAAGAATTTGACCGGCTGAATCCAATGAGCTAGGGTATTCCTCCTGAAAGTGATGGCTAATTCCGCTAGGGGCCCAAATTCAAAATGGAGGCTCATTTTAGCGGGAAACTTTTAAGTCCACTAAAAAGATGTGCAATATATTGAAATGTAGGCTTTGAGTGGATTACATGTCTTCATATTGACACATTACATTTGTCGTTTTACATTTAACTTTGGCTTTAGAGGTATTTTGACTTTATCATTACCGGTATTGTGACTTTGTACATTGTACTTTTTACATATAATCAATGGAAAAGACATTTTAGCAGAGCATTTAATATTGGCAGCGATACCCTTCCATATGTGCGCGCTGTATCGTAACGTCTGTCATTGAGTCAACCGGCGTCGTTTCGATTCCCAGGTTGTACGTGACATGGAGTATGGTCGCCTGTCCAACCTCGTGGGTTTCCTCTGTGTCCTTCGGTTTCCTCCCACGGCTAAAGACCCCTACGCGCAAGGAAAGTTTTTAAATAAAATTAAAAGCCATATGTTAGTCCCGAAATGACCTAGTTTGTGTCGAATGGACTTTAAGCTCCATTTATCTCTCTCTTTTATTTTTAAAGTTTTGTATTATCGGTTGGTAATCAAAGGTACTGTAAAAATTAAAGTGATAAAACAGAAAATTTCGCCCGGTTGTAATGTTTAGAGTCAGCAATTTGCCGATTTTAGGGGGCTTGGATGGCTGAATGGTGCAGAACTTTCCGTTCAGGCCAAACGTTTATTGCGAACGATTAAGCTGGTCAGTGGGAGCTTATTTTCAAAAGTTTTGTAATATTCGGTTGATAATTAAAGGTACCGTGCAAATTAAACTGTTAAAATAGAAAATTTCGCCCGGTTGAAATGTTTCTCGCTTAGGTCAGCAATTTGCCGATTTTAGGGAGGTTGGATGGTTGAATGGTTAGCACGTGCGCGCTGTATCGTAACGTCTGTCATTGAGTCACCTGGCGTTGTTTCGATTTCTCGGTTGTACGTGACAAGGAGTATGGTCGCCTGTCCAACCTCGTAGGCCATAACGCCGCTGCCCGGGTACAATTTCCCTCATTGCACACTTTATGGCGTATGCACGTCTTCATTAGTCCATTTTAGGAGCAGAACAGTAGTACGTTAAACCCTATTCAATTTCATTTCATTTTCTCTATGTTGCTTATTCATTATAGTGGATAAATATTTTTCTGGTTCTAGCAATTATTTAATTTCTGCATTGAAATCTTGCTTTGAACAGTTTTTTTTATTGCAGAGTGCCATTCTTGTATATTGCAGTCTATGACCCTTTGATTAAAACATGCTTAAGAAGTTGTCACGGTTTTCTACTTATAACCAAACATATTGGAAACCATAATTATATAACATATCCCTAATTTTGGTAGCCCGATTACAGCTATACAAGTTTCAGTTATTTCCCTTTAATTTGAAAATTATTTTTTTGGCCGGGTGCAATGTTTCTCACTATATTTAGTTTTTGACCGATTTTGATAACTACATGTATGTCTTTATAATTTTCCAAATTTACATATTTAACGTAAATATTCAAACAGTTGAGGTCAACCTGATTCAAAAAGTATTAGTTCCGTTCAAAGTTATCTCATTTAATTTTTCAATGTTTTCTTACCATTTTCATTTCATTTTTCTGAAACTTTTGAGGTGGGAAGTCATCCTGATTACAGCAACACATGTCTCAGTTATTTCCCTTTAGTTTTCAGATTATTTTTATACCCGGGTGCAGTGTTTCTCACTATATTTAGACTTATAACTTTGCGAATTTTTTTTTTACCGATTTTGATAATTATTTTTTCTTGTGCTTCAATCTTTTAAGATACTTGATATAATCCATGCCACGTGACGATGAATATGAAAGCTTTCATATCTCCATGGGACAGTAGCAGATCTAGTTTATGTTTATATTTGAAGTAATTGACAACGAAAACCTACACGCTGTTTTTGGAAACATTATGAGTTTCCGTCAAATGTTTCCCTCAAAAATGAACCCCGATTGTGAATTTGGTTTCCTATTGGCATTTACTTTTAGGAGGAACACCCAAGCTGGTCGGATTCAATGGGTCAAAACCTTATAGAAACTACCTTCATACCAAGGTTCGAGAGGATTTCTCTCCCGATTTATTTACTAAATTAAAGTAAATAACCAGAAAATATCTCATGACGGTCATCTTGAATATTAAAATTCCGCCAAGGGTGTCAGGGTGGCATCGTCCTTCAGCTTACGTAGACTTGTTGCGAGGCGTGACACTTTGAGCTTTTTGTCATTGGTACCCCACCGAACAAACTATCTTGTAGGGGTCATTCTTGATTCCTGTGGTGCACTGAACACTCTCCTGGCTAAGGTGGTACCGACTTCAGCTAATCAAATTTAGTTGCGAGTCGTGGCAATTTGGCCGGTAGTCAAGGGTAGCCTACCCCTCCGCACAATCTGTCTGGCAACGGTAATCCTTGATTCCTGTGGTTTTGCCGAAAACGTCAAACTAATTTAGCTTAGTTGGGGGAGGGGTCGTGGTATTGTGGGCGTCTCTGTCAGCAAGGCCCAACTTAGGCGTGTTGCCATCTTAACGTTTCCCCAGTTAACATTGATCGTAAGATTTAAGTAAAGTTTAGGTCATTATGGTTAGATTTTGGTCAGCGCCCAATAATGGTAAAATTTTACGGTTAAATTTATCTTAATTTTACACCATAATGATTATGGTTACTTTTATGTCAGAAAATGAAGTTAATCTAGCATAAATTTTATTACGGTTTTCTAACAAATTTTTACTGCTTTGAATATTTCTTGATTAAATAACAATACCAGTGAGTGCACATTCTAACAAATGATAACTAGTTGGAATTCAGACATAATACTGACATTCTGACATATTATTGGTTATAATTCTAACGTTAACGTAAATTTTACATCAGGTTTCTAACCGTTAGCTTATGGTTAGCTTTCTGACGTAAATCTAACCTTATAATATACAAGATACACCTGGTCCTGTTGATTGGCCCCTAAGATATACTGTGACATATTAAATGGGGGAAATAAAAAAAATACATTTTAAAAACATACCTTGACATAAAATATTTTATTTTGCTATAAAAAAGGATACTTGATGAAAGACAAAGGAATTTTATAAGCAGGCTACCAAAATATGTACAACAATTTATTATATGATTGATGTAAAAAAAAAATAAAATACCTATTCATAAATTGAACAAGGGGTTGTAGTGCAAGATATGCCCACCTTTTGCATGAGATGCCTAGAGAACGAGCTTAAATCAGATAAAAACCATGATATTACATACTTATACACCACCGTGATGTGGTTTAGCGGCCAGTGACATATATATAAACTTATTTTTTTCAATAGGATAATAATTTTGACCAGAAGCTCAAAACCTGATTTTTCGAACAATCAGAGGCTATAATCCAGGAAGCTACCGTCCGATATGCACAAATATCCATAGGGTCAGAAATCTTAGGGATATAGACATACATTTTAACAACTGTGACCTCTAAAGGGTCCACAACCTTGGTATTACATACTTTTACACTATTTGTGTACAGGGAGCAACCATTATGTTGGGCAGTTTCAGTCCGATTTTCATTCAAAAATCCAACTTTACCATCTAGAGGGTCCACAACCTAAATCAGGGGCCATAAACCATGAACTTACGGTCCAATATGCGCACAACATTCGACAGGGTGTAACGATGAAATGTTTGAACCGTTTTTAAAATCGGAAATATATGTAACATCTAGCAGGGCCACAAGCTTAAACGAAATTTTTTGTACAATCAGTGACCGTAATCCAGGAAGTTACAGTCCGATATGCACGAAACATAGAAAGGAACCAAGACCTTTGGGTTATAAACTTACATTTTACATTCCATTAAAAAACAATATCGAATACATCCCAATATCGAACTGAACCGTGATATCTGGGAGAAAAACTTATATCTCAAATTTCGAATAAAACGGATAAAAATTGTGACCTGTAGACTATCCACAATCAAATTGTGGACGGGTGGACAGCAGCGACGACAATATACCCCCACATGAAAATGTGGCCATATAAAAACATGATATATTACAAAACAACTATTTTAAAACTTAGTATTTACATATAAATTTAAACAATTAAAATTAGATCTATTCAAAATTGAATAACAGTACATATGTAACCAATATTTTATTTTAACAGTTATATTTTCATAACATAACTATCAATTGTATCAACAATATAACAAAATACAGGTAGAAGATTGGCAACAATTAAATGGCTATTTTTCCTTTATAATGTTTTAAACTGCCAGAGACAACTGACGACTGGAAAATTCCCTGCAAGGACAACTGCCAACCATTTAATTATTAATTTTTTTTTAGTATAGTATATAACTTTTGATTTTATTGCCAGTTATTTTATTTTCTTTTTTTAGTATGGTTTATTAAATGAGAAATGAGCCTTATCATGTATCTATGTCAGCAAGTTCAACAGTCGCCATGTGTTGGACTATTTACCTGGTATTGCTCATAATATTCACCAGTTATCACTTTGTAGAAGTGGCTTAGTGAGTGCTATTATAGACAATATGTGAAGTAAACTGAACCTAAATAATTTGATATCAAAAATTAGTATAATAATCAAGAATCAACAAAAAGAAAATAAATACAGAAAAAACAAATAATATGGTTGGCAGGTCCTGCTGCCAATAGTCCCTGCTGGCCGTTGTCCCACCAGCACTTGTCCTGCTCCCCCAATAACTGTCTACTTAGAAAATACACTACAATTTAATGTGTATTAAAGGTTTTTATGTTGTCCCAATCTAGAGTTCCTTGAACACCATAAACTTCCTTATCATGCCCGCACGAACTAATAATTAATTCTATAATACAGACAGCTATTATTCACATCTCAGGGGGTTTGAGGCAGATTTATTCTGGAATGCAATTGGAGCCATAAAGGAGAATATTACAGAAAGGTTTCCATATAGCCTTGCAATATATCATACACAATGTACACACACACACACACTGCCAAGCAAAATCTGTTTGATTTCTTGGTCTTTTAAAACTTCAGTTTTTAAACACAAATAAGTAATGTTTTAATAAAGGAGCAAGATCACATACAATACATTGTCACTGGATAGTCAATAAATTCTATGTGATGGATGGGACTTCATTTATATTTATTTATATAGAAAGTATTTTAAAGCAAAATTTTTCATGACATTTGAATTATTTTTAAACTAGTTGACAGAATGGTATATATAATAATTTATAAATATATTTTGTGATCAACAGGGGAAAAAGTGTAAAATTGTGTTTGACAATATTATTATGTTTGAATTTGATAGCTTGGGATACAATAATAATTCATCTGAGAGTTGTCTAAAAGGCAAGAGTTTGGAAAAAGAAACATTACAAACACCATTTCACTAAAAATTTTTTTGTACAGAAGAAAACTAAGCCTGTTTAATATCTGAATCAAGCCTGTTCATCAATATCCAAAAGAAAAAAAAAATAAGTGTAAGAACAATATACATCACACACTCCAAGTATTACACCGGACTTTGAAAATATCTGTACACCTGAAAGTATGATTATTATAACATGGTTAATTTCATTCAACATTAAAATTAATTAACTCAATTAAGTTGGTAGCGGGGAACATTAATACAGACATATCTAGTATCACTATGATTCACAAGCTTTAAAGAGGCCTGGTCTTTTTAATTAAGAAATTTCAGACATATTTCAGAGAAAGTAACTTGTTCTATAAGTCCAAGCAACTATCTGAAGCTCGGTGATGCTTCTTCAAATTCTATTAGATATAGTCAGAGACACGTTTCTTGTCTAGCAAATACAGCTCATGTATCTGAGAAGTGCCAACTTCCTACTATACTTTAATTTGTTAGTAGTAATGGAATTTGTAGGTTATTGCTGTATTTTAATAATATCTTGGCAACCAAGCTTTCCTGGTCAGAAAGAAACATGTAAAATATTTAAAATATGTTTTTACCTTTATTTCATGGTCCTCTGATCCTGATAATAGCATATTACCATATAAAGCTAATGTATTCACACTTCCCTGATGTCGAGATAAAGTTTGAATAGGTAGATGATTTTCTAAATTCCACATCTGTAATTTCAAATTACTCTAAATTACAAACAAAATACTACATATTCAAATTTAAATATATCAACGGTTATCAACAGATAGGTTTGTTTCATAGTCGTATACCATTGTGTTGTCAACATTTATTCACATGCAAAGCCAATAATCAACTCTAGATCATCGGATGGTTTCAACAGATTTAAACACAACTGCCAGTTAAAATTTAATTACAAAAAGGAAAATGAGAATTTGTTTATTATTATGATAACAGTGGTAGCAATAACAATCGGGACCACAGAGCCATAACTCTGCTCAGAATGAAGTAGGCCTAATTTGACTGAAATGTTCAACATTGTTAGAACTGTCAGCTCTTTATCGAAATCTTACATAGTGCATCTTTGACTGATCATTGGAGCCAGTCTCGGATTCACTGCCGGTGTTGGGCGAGAAAGTTCCTTAGGATTTCCCAGTGTTGCTTTAGTTCCCTATTGGAATTTGAAATAAAGAGTATGCTGTGGCGTTGCTGTCTGGGCAAAACTTATAGCACACTTACTGGAGTATGTCTGTCTTAGGTGGCCTGGTTGGTGCAGGAAGGTAGTACATTAAACCCAATTCATTTCTTTTCCTTTTAACTGATCAATTCTATGCTCAGATAAGGTTTATTTTGGGGTTTTAAAACGATATTTTAAAATCTAAATTATCTTAATATGTGTTTTCTTTGCAAATTTACAATTCAAAATTAAGTTTCAACAAACCTGTACATTATGATCATGTGACCCTGAAAATAAGAATTTTCCTGATGGTGAAGGTACCAGAGATGTTATAGCTCCAAAATGACCTTCTAATTTAATTATTTCTTCATTGGTCTTTACATCAAATAGCTGAATATTTTGGTTATAAGAACCTACAAAGAAATACAAAGTCCTTACACTACGCTGAATTTTACAAATTGAATAGAATATATTTCATTTTCAATGTATTTTACACTTAATCTATATGTCCTGTCCATATCTCTGTCAGGGTATGGTTTCCGTTTTCATTTGCATTGGTGCTACCAAGAGCAATTTGGCATTTCAATGAAAATAATTATTGATCTTAAAGGAAAGGATGAGAGTGTTGTATATTGGTTTCATCTTCGCTGGCCAAGGGTTACGATTCGCTTCTCTTTCTTCACCCTTAGCAGATCTCAAATACATTTTGGAGTTAGCGTGCAATGCCACCTGGCGATGTATTTGAAGTTGCACCCCTTACATAGACGTCATCTCTACTGAATCAGAATCATTTTGTTATACATATGTTGGCGAGTTGAAAAAGTGATGTGTGATAAATTTAATTTAGAAGCACTAACTGTCAATCAGGTGAAAAGTTTAACTACTTTGATAGACAGAAGAGGCAACATTTTGTGGCATGGACAACAAGACTGTCTTCGCTGCCATGTTTGTTTACATTTTGCCGATATAAATGTACTCTGTGTAAAACTTTTTCTGATTAGATACAGCTACTGATAGCTGTAACCAATGAAATCTTGAACCGCGAATCCTCAAAATGCATTTGAGATCTGCTACGGGTGAAGAAAGAGAAGCAAATCGTAACTCTTGGCCAGCGAATATGATGGGTTTTTACTTTAGGTTAATAACTATAGCAATCTTATAGTTGGGAAAAAATGGAATTACATTAAATTAGGTATCATGGCCAGATATTTGCTGATGCAAGAGATGAAATGCTATGGCTTAGAATGAGTATCTGCATTGAGATCTGAAAATACACCAACAACGATGGTAAATTTACCACAGTAATAACATACCTGCAATGACATATTGTTTTGTAACTGCTAGTGAATATATGGAACCTAGATTATGTTCTATTGTACCAACACTTTCAAATGTACTGGTATCCCAAATATTAATAACATTGTGAGAACCACTATATAACCATTCCTGTTTTATAAAAAAATACCATACAAATTTTAAACTTGAATGACAGATGTAAAGATATTGTACATTAATGGACCAATGGTGGGTGATTATATCCAATTGGTGAGTAACAAACATATTAAATACGCTGTATTCTCAATCATTCTAGTTGCATTTGTCTTCAGATACTCTGTACAAAACAGTTTCCATTCTGTATGTCATAACTGTCTGTGCACATTTACAGTTTATGCAATGCCATCTATGTTTATTTTAAATATGAAGTGAAAGTCACTTTTCCTCTCAAGAATCTGTCTTCTATGACTTTTGACACTGTAAACAATGTTCACATTACTTTGTCTAGAACAAAGTCTGTTGTAGTTAAAATTGGAGCCAATTTTGTCTGGAAGTGATCGAGACTATTTCTTTAAGTTTTTACAAATGGTGTATGGAACTGTTATCATTTTACTTTATACTTTTTAATTTGAACAGGACCATATTTTAATCTTACTTTTTTCGGACTGAAAGCCATTGCTCTCACCCAATGATGTAAACCAGAAATGGAATGTTTTAAAGTAAGGCTTGTTCTGTTCCACACCTAAAAAAATATCAATAAAACAATACAGTTCAAAATACTCAAGTATGAACAATAATCGATTCACCCTCCATTAATAGTGTATTATTAATACTTTGGTAGGCTCTGATATGTAAATTACCCTGCCAATTTCATTACTTTCTTTATTCTAAAAAGTAAATTTCTGACATATTTCACAGTGGTTACCACACAACTGTTGGATCTAATCAAAGGGTAATTGTCTGTGGTATAACCCATATTGGAAGAAGATGTTAAGCCCCAGGAATGAACAGACCAACAACCATGTGGAAATTTCTGACTACCAGGAAACAAAACAGAAAAATGTGTATTAAATGCTGTATTTAAACTTGAATATAACCACAGGCAGTGCTGGACTGGGCCCACCTGTCTACCTGTCCGTGACAGGTGGGTCTAAGCTCATTAAAAAAAGTGGGCCTAAGCCTATAAAAAAAAGAGAGAAAATAGAAAGAAAGGAGAATGGGGAAGAAAAGAAAGAAGGAAGGAGAAGACATGACACAACAGGACAAGAGAAATAAAAGATGGAAGCTTTGGTCTGAAATGCTTGGAAAATGAGTTTGCGGATGTCAAATTTCAAAATTTTCCTGGGATGAGAGCCCGCCCCCAACTCCCCTCGGACACCTTTGGCGCAATCATGACGCCCCTTCGGCACGTACTTGTGTGGGCCTTGGTCAATGACCTGACCAGTCCGGCACTGACCACATGACCTTACTGTTGAGTAAAGATGTAATTGATCTTGCTTATAGATTAGCCAGAGTATGAAAATGTGCCTAATTTAGCAGTATCCCAATTAATAAGCCAATTTTGAAAGTGTTTGCAAAGTAAACTATATATGGTCCATGGTAATACCCAGCTATAACAAGCACTTGCCATGCAAGATATGCCCACATTTTGCAAGAGATGGACATCAAATGAGATAAAAACAAACTAAAAAAAGAGATTTTTTGTACAATCAGGAAGTTATGGTCTGATACGCAGAAACATCGAAAGAAACCCAAATCGTTTGGAAAGAAGGATGTTTTAAGCTTCATCAAAATCAGACAAAATTTTTGACCTCTAGAAGGTCCACAACCTTTTGTATAAAATACTTTTACACTATTTGCAATTGGGGAGTAGCCATTTTTTTTGGCAATTTCATTCATATTTCAGTATCATAAAAATGCAGTCTGATAAATGCCAATATCGAAAGGAACCGTCATCTTTGGGATTAAAACCTATATTTCAAGTTTCGTCAAAATCAGATTAAAATTGTGACGGATGAACAAACATATAAAATATGAGCATATAAAAACTGACGGACATAAATTAAGCATTCTCAGACTAAAGTTAAGAATTTACTCAACTTTCAATCACTGTTTATGAGAAATATCTTTGATCCAGAAACAAAAAACTTTGAACATAGTTTCTACTTGGTGTATTTGATAATTAAAACAAAAATAAATTTTATAATGAGATATATTTTAGTCAACATTAACTTAAGTCTGAGAATGCTTTGTGAATTTGGTAAGTGTGATATCAATCAACTGAATAAATATGGACTGGTAAGTGTGATATCAATCAACCGAATAAATATTTTACCTTGATTAAAGAAAAGGAAGATGTGAATAGATGATCATCATGAATTAACATAGAGCAGATCGTATTATCATGAGCATTCTGAAACCATCAAATATAAAAACAAATATTCTTTAAAATAAAAATCAAATATACCAATAATTCCTAATATTATATATAAAACTGACAACAAAACATAGACACATAGGCAATTCCAAATATCTAAATTATTGCCAAAGCATGAAATGCCAAAATTAATCTGATTGCCAAGACTGGTGTCTATATAATACAGAACAAACTTAGTATAATTATACCTCAATGACATGAGTTATAGCACCAGTCTGTAAATCCCATTGTCTTACAGATAAATCATCACCTGCTGTATATAAATGACCTCCACCAATACATGAACAATGTATCTAGAAATAAATATAATTACATATCAAAATCAATTTATCAGGGGTTTTTTAAAACACGTAATTCTGTGGTCTACCATAGATCTGTCGATGATATTACACAGTGAAGGTGAGGTGCCCTTCTCTAAGATGCCCTTTGAAGATTTCAAAAGTTAATCAAACAATATGTTTGGTTTAAACATATTTATTACCATAAAGTAAAAGGATTGGTCAAAAGTTACACACATTTACAAAAACAACCTTTCCTTCATAAGTACCTGAGATTATTCAAGATAACAAAAGTTGCAAACTAAAGAAGAGAATTAAAATGGTGCTGAAGAATAAATCTCAAAATTGACATAAATGATCATAAGAAATAATACCAAGATGGCGGACAAGTAAGATATCGTAAACAGATCAGACAGAGTTTTTCGTGAAATTAATGCGTTTTCATTGAAAGGATTATGGTATACTTTCGTATGTGAATTACTAATGATATAGTTTCTAATATCGTGTAATATTTTTTCCAAAACATATCTGTGATAATTGATGTTTTTAGAAAAACAAAAACAAACCTTAAAAGAGCTCCGGTGAGCAAAGTTAACCTAGTGGACTAAATAAATAAAGCAAGCTATTACTTGACTGGTTAACATCTACTGTACTGTCTTAAAAATTTGCATGATTAAATAATGCATGTGCATCAGGATTTTTTTATGAACTATATTTGAATCATCCATGGATTATTTTTTCAATCAACAATGCAAGAACCCAAATTACAACTCATTTCTAAGCAATGCTTTCTTACTTCATTTACATTGAAGATTTCAGTTACTCTTTCGGGTTTTGATTTGCTAGTTAAAGATGAAACAATTTGTACTTATGGTTCAAACTGTTTCAATACTAGATAATGGAATGAAATGATAAAGACGAGCAGATGCTATGAAGGAAATTTTTCCTGTGGTGCTACAGTCTACTTTTTAAGTCAAATACCAAATGTGAAGGGTTCTTTACATGCATGTCAATGAGTACACGAGACTTTGTTTTTTTATCCCATGTGAACAACTAGAAACTTTAATATGCCTGGCTCTCCATAAAGCATCAAAGACGAGAGGAAACCATGCTGGAAAGTCCTGAGGAATTTTTTTGGAAAATACTGGGGCAAAACAACCTGGACTGCTCCTTAAAGATGTCATGTGTTCCAAAAATGAATATCCTTACAAAATTCTAAATCCTTACAACATCCTTAAATAAACATCAAAAAGTCCTAGAATACACTAATAATAAACAATTCAGGTAAATATAACATATGAGCCATATTTAAAACCGAATAGCAATGTGAAATTCATTGATGTACTATATCATGATGATGATCATTCTAGATTGCTTGCAGAACATTACACTTACCATTTTTTTGTGACCTTGCATATTTTGGAAACACCCTTTGGCTAAGGAATCTAAATCCCACACTTTAATAATGGAATCTGATCCAGCACTAAACAATTTTCCATGATGAACAGTTAAACACCAGACAACATCTTGATGACCTCTATAGTACCGATAATACAAATTTGTTTAAACGTGAGTAAATATATTCTAATTGTTAAAGAATATTATATTGTTATTTACCAGACAGGATTAGGACCACTCTATTCAGGCTTTCCTTTTTTTTTAATGTAACTATGGCAACTTCACTATGAGTCACATTATCACTGTTTGTAGTTTTGACAAGATGTGTGCATTGTGGAACCCAGGGCACTGGTATATTCGAGACTTTCCCATTTTTAAATTAAATTTTTAAATGGAAAATGCCATTGAGAGTTGATTATAGTCTTGTTTTGTTAATAAATGTCTAATCAATAGTTTATATAACATATCAGACCTAAGCAAAAACCTGCAAAAGGAAGATTTAGCTCTTGCATAATGTATTTTTAATTAAATTTGTTAACAGTTGCCAACCATGCAAACTAGCATCTTGCTGCTACTCAGCTCAGTCAACTTCAAATAGGACGGTAATGTTGAAATTTGAAATGTTCTGGAGCATGTGAAGTTTTAAAATACCACAACCAAACTAAGAATAAGACATATTTAACACTGATGGCCTTGAAAGTGTCCACTATATGTGATTGTGTATTTCTAAACTGAGTGATGTGTGTCTAAAAAACATAAATGGTCGCCCATATATCATACCAGGAATAGTCTAACTAAAACAAGATTAATGACTTACCTGAGAGTACCAATACATTTAAATTGAAATGGCATCATCCAGTTTTCTAGTTTGGGGTAATTGGTGGGACTTGAGGTAGGTGAATAACTTAAAGATGAAAGGCGGCCTGTTGAACCTGTAATAAAAACATATTTTCATTAACATAAATGACATTCTGGTGTTCTTTTGTGTGTATGCTAAGTACAAAATTGGTCATTCCCCAATAAACATCAAATAAACCAAATAGGTCGCGCCGGAGGTCATACGAGCGACTTTTGACCCTATGACTTCAAACATGGATTAAGCTATCAGCGTTGACGATTCTAGTGGTTTACCCACAGTTCTGTGACCAAAAGGCCTAGAACTCATTGTATCAGACCGTTTTATTGGTTTATCCCTAACCTCATCCTGAAAACGTTAATGATAACAATTCTTCCAGATCCTAGTGTAGTAAAGACAAGTAAAACGAAACTTTAAACTATAAAACGAAAACAAAATAGGATCTGTACATGTTATAATCAGATTACTAGTTATCAGGTATAACACAAATATCTTTCATCAAGATTTAACATTTACTTGCCAAGTTCTATCATAAAAATATAAGCATTATGATGTTACTGGTACCTGATGTTTCATTTTGTGATTGCAAACTAAATGAACGTCTGCTACCCCGAGTAACCATTGATTGTTCTACCATTGAATGTAAACTATCAAATTTCTGCTGTAAACTGTTAATTGATCTACAAATAACCCAAAATGAAATATTATGGATTACAAAGATACAAAACTTGAATCTGAAGTGAACCCATGATTGAAATATAGGCAGAAGGCACTTGCTTTACTCGATTAATCTGCACTGTACCATATGGCTGGAGACATCTGGACAGGATGTCTGATCATAAACACAATAGTATATTTTTTTAAGAAAACATGACAACAGTAACCTACTTCCAGAAATAGATGGTGGCAGGAACTGTAAGTGAGTCAGTTTAAGAAAGTTGAAGAATCTTGCAAGGGTATCCTGCATAGTATCACAAACATACATCATTAGGATTTATAGGGATGTTTAGTTAATTCAATTCTTAGAGCAACATAGTTTTAACAACCAAATGTCATCTCTATTTACTCACCCAATACAGGTATTAAGCTGAGAAGATATTTCATTTCTAGAACTTTCAAGTGATACAATCTTTTCTTTTAAAAAATTAACTTCTTTCTGTAGATTCAGGTTACTTTTCTCCAACATTTGCGTCTATAAAAGAAGATAAATAAGACATGACACAGTATCACTAACAATTCGTAATTTACAGATATTTTCTGTGTGCATATACATGAAGATATACCAGCCCAATGAAAAGCAAAACAAGAGGCCAAAGGGCTTATAGATAGTTCATCTGCTAAGGATACTTTTTTCACTTCAAAAATACTGGGATGCTAAGAAGAAAGAGAGAGAGAAATGGGGTTTAACGTCCACTCAACACAAACTAGGTCATTTCAGGACTAGCATATGGTTTAATTTTATCTCAATAATTCGCTTGCGCGTAGGGGTCTTTAGCAGTGGAAGGAAACAGGAGTACCCGGGGAAAACCCACGTTGTTGGACAGACGACCCTACTCCTTACCACGTACAACTGTGGATTTGAAAGCAAGCCAGTTGACTCAATGGCAGGCCATATGATACAGCATGCGCACACTAACCATTCGGCCATCCAACCCCCCATGCAAAGAAGAAGGTGCTACAATTATATTTAAGCTGTAAAACAAAGCAAGTATAACTTACAAGAAGAGAAAGTTATATATTACAATGCCGCTGATATGTGAGTTTTGTGAGAGTTAGAGATCAGCAAATAAACAAAACCCAAGGCCATAACAACATAACAACTTTACTTACAGTGAAAGGTTAATAATCAGAATTCAATTAAAGCATTGAGTCAGGATAATTTGGACAAAAGGTTGTCTGGTATGATTCCAGCGACAAACAGTGACAGCACTTATAA
Organism: Patella ulyssiponensis; assembly: GCA_963678685.1. Classification (NCBI taxonomy): domain Eukaryota; kingdom Metazoa; phylum Mollusca; class Gastropoda; family Patellidae; genus Patella; species Patella ulyssiponensis. Next base: position 58,211,072 of record OY783229.1, read on the forward strand.
AAACCCATGTGGACCCCACACAGTTGCAGCAATAAGGGTAGCTGACAACATGTACCATAATCCTCCCAAGAATTTATGGTCTGGTTAAGACATTGACATCAAGGCCTTGGCTGAAATCTAGTGGGCCATGTCTTTTAGTAACAATTGGCCACATTCCATAAAGAAGAGTGAAAGCAGTTTGGTAATCACTCTTTCACACCTCTTTCTGTAAACGTTGTGAAAGCAATTATAGAGCTATTGTTTTTAACATATATTTATCAATATGGCATATAAATAATTTTGATACCCTTGTGTTGAGTTCTGTATCTGCATTGTTAAAATTGCTTGCAAAAATACAGTCAGCTACATGGGTTGATACAGCAGACGGAATGCCAAGAAATTCACAGCCTGTAAATAAAAAATAAAAAAACATTTGTATTGTTGTCCAAGTCAAACCATTATCATCACATCTACATGTATAACATAAATTCCACTAAATAAATTTGAAAATAAAGTACACTTAATAATATAACTGGTTATTCCTATATTACTGGAATATTCTGGACTACTACCTGTACTATAATTTGGACACTTTGTATGACTGCACTGTTCTAAGTGACCATTTAAATCTTGACTTTTGAACATTCCACAGTCTGCATTGTTTGGACATAAAACTGGAACAAACTGACATTGTGCTTTGTGTTGATCTAATGAGCCTAAAAAACAATAATAGGAAACATAAAACACATGAATATGCCACTAAATCCTTGATTAATGAATAAATAAATGAATTATTTTTTTCTGCACCTACAGGTCTAATGAAATGAAATGGGGTTTAACATCCTACTGTTCTGCTCGGATTGGGCTAAAGAAAACGGGCATACGCCATATAGCGTGCTATGAGGAAAATTTTGAAGGGGCAGTCGGGGCAGTGGCACTATGGCCTACACTTATATCAAATTCCAACTACCAAGGGATCGTTTACATGCACGCCAACGTATACATGCAACCTCACTTTTTGTACGATATAAATGACTAGACAGCTGTCCTTGTCAGACCCTCCGTCCTGCACCCTTGACAAGGGAAAACCACACTGCAAAACCTCGATGAACTTTCTCAGCAAATGCAGGGATCTTCTGGCTAGTGAGGCAGTGTCTTACCTACTTAGCCACCACGGCTCCCCATAGATATAAAGAAGAGACATAGACAATACAACCTTCTTGTGTCATGAAGGAAATTTTGTCAAGACAACAATTGAATTCGAACTGTCAAGATTTCTTTTACTTGCACAGCAATGTGTACGAGTCATGAGACCATCAGTTTTTCATCCTTGACAGACTCTCCATTCTGTATCCTGCCAAAGGGAATCCATTCGGGAAAATCCAGAGAACTTTTCTCAGTTTATGCCAGGAAAGAACGCTTAGCTAGCCAGACTCCTCGATGAAATTAATAAAGGAAGAGTGATATATGTAATCATTGCTTCCAATGCTAAATTTGACAAATACGTGTAAACAAGCATGAGCTCTTGGTTTGAACAAGATGACTCCTTTATTCTAAACACTTTTTCTAAGAAATTGACCATGATGACTGCAACATACATTAACATGATGACAACTGTGTGTATAATATAGCAATTAGTATCAATGGATAAACCATTTAAATGAAAATCTTTAATTCTGGATAGATACCTACCTAAAGGAAACTTCTCCGGACATCCACTAGGATCAACTTCCCATTCATCATTCTGTAAGATCAATCCAAACGGACAGTAAATAAACAATTCATCAATCTGGCCTACAACTAATCTGAAATACAAGACACATCATAGAAACTATTTTTAGAAATTTGTATAACACTTAGAGCCACTGAAGGTAATTTGGAATTTTTCTGGGTGGCTTATAGGGTGATTTAATGCATTCTCTTTAGATCATGAGAACTGTCATTGAGTCAAGCAGTGTGATATCCTGATCTTTTACTTGATGTTGACAGTTGATCTACAGTATGTACGCATTTCCGACATCATGGGTTTACTCTAGGTCCTCCTGTTTCCTCGAATTGCTAAAGACCTGCACACATAGGAGAATGGTTGAAATAAAATGTATTATATTTGTCTTGAAATGACCTAGCCTGTCTAGAGTGGAAGTTACATATTTTAGCAATTTTAAGACAATATCAATTGATTACCAGTATCTAACATTTATTAATTAAGAAAACATAAACAAAATCTCATCAACACTAAGTAAAGGTTACACACACAAAAATTGAAAAATTGATCAAGGGGATAATCTTGAATGTAATTATTGGAAATAGGCTTTTTCGTCTCATGAACATAAATAGTGACTGTTTATAAATCTAAAGTCAATCAGATAGTAACTTTAGCCTCTAGAACACCCTTAATATTTTCCAAATGGATCAAAGGCAATAAATCTGACATTTACTCTGGGAATAATTATCAATGAAATGAAATGGGGTTTAACATCCTACTGTTCTGCTCTGTACTGGGCGATTGAAGATGGGCATATGCCATACAGTGTGCTATGAACGAAATTTTGATCAAACTGCAGAACTACGGCCTACTCTTATATTGAATTTTAACTGCCAATGGATCTTTTATGTGCATGCCAATTGGTACACACGGGACCTTGGTTTTTTGTCCCATCCAAAAGACTAGAGAGTTGTCCTTGTCAGGCCTTTTGCATCACTAACAAGGAGGAACCAAGTCGGAAAATCTGGATGAACTTTCTCAGCAAAAAATTGTTAAATCATATCAATAGACTTCCTTGTCAAATGAACAAAAATATTGGCTCAATTAAAAGTTGAAACTGAGCTCTGTGAATGTTTACCCTTAAATGACGAGTTCTTGATCAGTAGGGTTCCATGACTGATAGTCAAATCTAGTACATGTGGTGTGTGCATTAGCCAAAGTAAATTCTACATGCTATAAATTTCCATATTTTCTAGACATCAAATGATAAAGCCCTAAAAAATCTAATGTTAAAGATTCTGAATCAAAGAAATACATGTATTGAGATTGTTGTTGTTACAACTTTACAAAATTAAGTTTGTTTTTTTTCTTTTATTTTTCAATAAAGCAGAATCTTTTGGTTTCAAAATACAGAAATTACCTACATTTCAGAATATCACAAGGCAAGAATAGACTAGTAGTAAACATATAAGTCATATTTTCCTTTTACAAGGTTTTTAAAACATACCTCAAGCTGCCTAAGTCGTGAGCATATCAATTAAGATTTCTATTCCTATAACTTTCTGTACCGTAATGTTTGGAATAAAATAGTTTGATCACCTACGGAGAACTGTCAGTAGTGGAATAGTGTGACTATAAGTTCAAACCAAGTATCGTAATCAATGGCAGCTTTATGGAAATGTCCAGCAGCTGGGTACAACCTTGCAATCGATTTGGTAGGGTTTTTTTTTGACAGTTTCTTATGGAAAGAGACATGCCTAGCTACGAGAACGTAGCTAAAAACGTTGAGATATACTGATGTCTTTGTTTTTAGCTGCGATTTGAGGCTTTTAGTTCCAAGTTGCAAATTCAATTTCTTTATTAATGCATATAACATCTTTAAAATAAGATAAGTTAATACTTATCACTAATTAAACTTACAGAGGCCAATGTGGTGGCACAACTATCGCCTAACTCCAAATATTCGCATTTAAATTACTGAAGCAATATTTTTGTTTGACATACACCGCCACTGAAATCCACGTGTATGTCATTTAGTTTGTTTACGTTTTTCCACATGCAATTGCGTTTTTGATTGGCTGTTATAAAGCCTTATATTTAGCCCCCGCCTTCATGATGACAGCGCCTTGACGTCTCTGGTCTAAAAATATGGCGGTCTTAGTAACGGCTTAACGCCTCGATTTTAAATACGATGATTTATACCCGTTCCAGGTAGGATTATATGCTTAATTGTAATTGGGTGTGGCAGAAATATTATGAATAACAATAATCAATCGTTGTTTTGATGAAAAATATTGTCAATTTTGCATAGTAAGCGCCATTGCGATTCACAATCTCACTTAATTGCAACGCTGAACCAAATGGGACGAAATTTAATCTGGAAACACAAAGGGTTGACAGATGAATTTTTTTTTATCTAAGACATGACCAATTCATTTTTGCTTATAATGGATCCGTCACTGTCAAGTTTGTGTAGTGCACATGGTATAAAGGACACTAACTAGGCCTAGTAAGCCAACATTGCTTTACAGCTAGATCTATTCGACTAAAAATACAAACCTGTTGACAACCAGTTTACTAATATCACAAGGCAGGGAATCTATTGGACATGTTTGCAGTGTGTTTGTGCACCCTTTACAAAATGTGTGACCACAAGAAATATTGATTACAGGTTCTTTATAACACTTCTTACAAATTGGACACCGTAGATGACTGATTGGTTCTTCAACAAATTTTAGAGTTATGTCATCATCCATTATTAACCAGAATACTGCAGAATCATGGTGCAAAGTAATTCCCTTTTACAAGTCATTCATGTCTTTTCAGTTTCAGTCACCAAACCCGGAATTTCCATAAACAACGTGAATCATAAACATCCGGGATGTGAAAACATAAATAGATTTACCTCCCTTATCACCATACTTTTCCATAATAATATGATACACTCATTATCACATTGCACCGTGACCGTTACTTTTGTTAGTCGATAACACCTATTTAAAATTGTCTCGTGGCAAAAATAATTGGATAGTAAGTTATGAAATTTTAAATAAAACATCTTTCTTGAGATTGAGTGGGTTTTTTTTATTTATCAGGTCTTCAAAGACCTAAAATAAATTGGCCTAGCTTTATTTATTAGTAACAATTAAACCTTTGTTTTGAGAATGGAAAAAAAGTAAATATTCTGAAAATTTGATCAAGATTTTTAACCATTTCTTACAGTGGTAGTCGTCACTGTCACACTATGGCCTGTATGTGGAGTAGCTTTATTTAATGTCCACTTCAACTAAAGTGACATCATACAGCCCTCTGGTACAGGCTTAGCAAAAGTTGCACCATAAACCATAAGGTCCATGCATAAACAAATTAGTGTAAGGAGCCATCAAGGTCATTTGAATATTTGATTAAGATTTTATTTCTTTTTTGCGTAAGGGTTGTCACCATTTTGACTATCATACTGTAAATGAAACAGTATGCCTGCACCAAATCCTCCTTGGTTAGAGTCAAAAGACGTGGTAGAACCTATTCCAATATCTAACTCCAGAATTTCATTGGTGCACAGAAAGAAGGCATTAGACAACAGGAAGCCCAAGAAAGCTGTCCACAGTAATATTATGTTAAATATCATGATGCTGATTGTAATGTATAATTCACATGCTGCCTGAAAAGGGTGTTTTATGTAAAAATCTATCTATCTACACCTTTGTACAATTTCTCCGAAATTTGCAAACTATTTTTGTAATAGTAAAAGACACTAAAGGGGATATGATTGGGTGAATCATATATCTGCCATATTACTTCAGCTAAACAACTGTACATTCAATATTCTTCCAGTAGAAAAAGTCTGAACTAATAATTTATTGCAGTTTTTCTTAAAGAATAAAACCACAAAACTTTGAGCAGTGAATTAAAAACAACCTTGCAATTACAAAAGAACAACATGTATATGACAAATATATTTTAATTCAATAAAGTTTAATCTCATTGACATAAAATTGATATTTATCTTAGAAGCCAAGTAGCTCTACAAGCTATTAATATACAATCTGAGATCATGTGAAAATGGAAAATATAATCAACAGATAATGGGCCTACTTGTAGACGACAGACTATTCATGTAGGGGTGTTTTTACATAATGATAGACAAAGAAAACAATTAAAGCATCCCCTGCATTTGTAAGCATTGGTATTGGACTCCTGATAACATAACCACAGCAAAACGTATGTGGTTTGCAAGAAAACACCTATGACAACATAAAAAGTTTTGAGATTTTAATCATGATTTTGACAAAAACCTCAGAGGCAATTTAAAATCACAAAACAGGATCAACTTTTTATGTTTTCTAATTGTCATAGGTGTCTTCTTGCAAACCACATACGTTTTAGTAGTGGTCAGAAGATAACCCAGAGGTGCCTAACTTTTTCTTTGTGTATATAAAATTAAAATCTGTTAAAGTATTTAAATTATTTTTCTCAATATAATACTAAAACAACAGATCTTCTGATCCAAAGCAAAAATAATTTAGAATTTTTATATTATCAACCATGATTTACTTAAAACAGATACATGTATACCTCTTTAATTTGGTTCAAAAATAAAAAATGTTCATTTCACTTTATTTTGTAAGTTGAAATGTTTTGTGGGATGACTATGTGTGGAAAAGTTTGATTTCCACTGCCAACAAGGTGTCTGTAAAAAAGCTGACTTTTACTTAATCTTTCGAAATTTAAAAAAAAAAAATTAAATAGCTTTTTACATCAATAATCGAAATAACACATTACCAAATCCAATACTATTTATCCTGATCTAAAGAAACATAGAAGAGACATATAATGCAAATATGACAATTTATCAAAAAGAAAATAAGATCTTAATCAATAAGAATTGGATGTGAAATGTAGATTATTCAATATTATTAATTTCAAGATTCACATAAATACATATAAAGTCACATTTTTATCTTCTTTTTATATATATGTACATTAATAATTAACAAAAACAATTCATTGAAAAAAAACCACAAAAATCCTCAGTTACACACAACTTAGACTTTCAGTTATAAATTTTAATGTAAATAGTATATAATTATCAAAATTCTTAGATTATAAATTCCTACCAAAGTTTGAATTTCAATAACAAAATCAATTATATGCAAAAAAAGAATGAGTAATTTTTAAAAAAAAAAAATACCTATAAGGTATCTGTTAGGTATACTCAGTTCATCTTTTATGCTCACATTTAATTTTGACACTAAAAGATACATTCCCACATACAAACAGGGTGATCTGATGATATATTTGGACTAAAAACATATTCAAATGAATTAATCGATCAAAATTTTACTACAACTCCTTCTCAACCCCTGCTATAATCATATATATTAAAAGAGGTTATACTTGTGTCACATGACTTGGCTGACATGGTACCTAGCAACGGTTGCAAAGCAGGAGGAGATTTCGTTGCATATACAAGATGACCTTGTCTTTAATCTCTGTCTATTTATTATAAATATCGAAGCCTAATTAAATTCACAGATTATCCACTGCCCAAATCTTTTTCTGTGCTTTTTATATCAGAAACTGTTGTACCTTAAGCTTACCATCTAGTTTATCAACATATACATCAAGCGCTCAATAACGCTGAGAAATCAGACAATCTTTGCATGCAACCTTTGACATCACTCGAGCAGACATCCCTAATTGCCAGGTTGCCGGTGAGGGAAATGCTTATATTTTTGTCCTGTTAGCACTCCATGGGTGTTTTTCAGAGAACCAGGTATTTTCCAGTAGAATTGAATGTTTCTACTTTCCATACATACCAAAATTGCTATACTTTTATTGAAAAAAAACCACCTGGTAAATACTTACGTGGGAAAGTATCTTTAGCATTTTGTAACATGTTAGTTTTAATAAATGAGTGAATTATTGAAATAAAATTGTGTCGAGTGTGCTTAAACCCCATTTCCCCTCTCTCTCTTTAATAAACAGTATAAGAAGAGGGAATTCAAATTTTTAAAATGAAAATTACCAGTATATAGAAGAGGGTAAGATTCTTGCAAAGGTACTATAGATGTCAAGGCATTATAATTAATATACTGTACACAATTTAACACCGACATATTCAAATAATGCTATATATCAGTGAATAATTTCCACTATATATTTTAATACTATGGTACAAGAAGATTAATATACAATATATATATATTCAACTTGCCTTTATTGAACAAACAAGGCACAAGTTGCAAATGCCACTCATAGACTTAACCCAGTCAACACATCATCTATCATTTATTTAAAATTGTTCATCTATGTCCATAAATCCAGCTAAATTAGTCAAATTTACTGTAGAATTTTCAACCATTCCAGGCCAAATGATACAGACCATTAAAATTGTCATTTAGGCACATTTTCTAAAGATCTTGTATTGAGAAGAATTAGCATTAAATAAATCTGTTACTAATAAAACTTGATTATGGCCAAATTCGTTTAGGAGTGTCATTTCATTCATGTATTCCTATCTTCATATAAGTAAATTAAGAAATAAACTTTACATTTAGAATACCAACATATTTTGATTTTAAACAATACAATATATAAATAAGTTTTATAGATCTAATTTTATTAGATATATCTTATTTCACAGGGAATGAACTTGAAGCTTGTCTGGATGCAACCCAGGCTGTAAACACATCTCTGAAATTGAAAATTTAGATATTTAAAATAACCATATTGAAAACTGTCATAGGTTCAGAACTATTTATGTTCTTTTCATCTATGTAATATTTCTTTTTAATAAATTTATAATCTAAAACATCTAGAAACCAATTAACATTAGAAGAAAAGGTATAACATACCGACAATGACTGACAACACATTCACTACTACAATATTCCTCATCCCAACCAGGATTATTGATAGCATTATTAGCACAACCATTGCGTATACACATACCAGGGCTTAATATTCTTCCACCATAATTATTCTGAAATTAAAATATGCAAAACATAATTAATAAACTCATATTTATATACCGTAGACAATTAAAATTACACCAAAAGTTGTTCGATAAGCCAAATATTTTTCACATTGATATGTACTTCTTGTTCTGGGGCTTTACCACCTGGGGTGGTATCGTCTATGGAATTGTCATCAAACTTAAGCAAACTTCTTGAACCTATGTGTTGCCTTTGTCCTTCAGTAAAAGCAAAATTTGCTGAACATATTATTATTTCGTAAAGTAAGAAAACCAGGCAAATGCCCCAGGTAAATTGATAATTGCCAACTAAAATAACACTCAATGATATGGAATTAAGGTTCCTTGGCAGTTTATTTCTGCCAGCGCTTCGACATGGGTTCTCGTGTTTATGAAGCAAAGAAATAATTCTGCTGAATAGGGGAGAGAGAGAGAAATGGGTTTACCATCGACTCGACACAAACTAGGTCATTTCGGGACGAACACATGGTTCAAAACTATTTCAATAATTCGCTTGCACATGGGTCTTTAGCAGTGGGAGAAAAGCAGAGGACCCTGAGAAAACCCACCAGGTTGGACAAGCAAACATACTCCTTGTCACATACAACCAGGGAGTCAAAACCATAGCAGTTGATTGAATGACAGGGGTCGGTAAAAAAGCATAATAGGGATTGCAGTACACAAACCTGTTGTATAGGCTGAGGTTGATATGATAAACCATTATTATTATTATTGGTATATTGTGTATTCTGTATATGTTGTATTGACTGTTGTTGGTGTGGAGGACTGTAGTTGATCACCTGAGGTGGTGACATCTGCTCCATGGAATGAGCCATCATTTGTGAGTTATCTCCCATCCTTTGATTACTCTGTGGCATCTGTCGTGGTGACTGGTAGGGGGGTGACGGAGATTTATCATTCATAGTGTTTGCCTCTTCTACAGCAGCCTTAATAAATAATATACATGCATGTTCATAAATCATCATCAGTACAAAATGAAATGATTCTGCTTGAAGTCACACTGAAATTACCCAATGTGAATAGGTTGGGTTCAATGTTTGCATTCACAATGCAGGCAAAATAGATAAGTCCTTCTGGTAGGCCAGCAAAATGTCACAAAGATAGGCTGGCACTGCCAGGCAGGATACGCCCACATTTTCGAGAGATTGATAGAGAACAAGCAATACCGAAAGTGATTTTTCCTACATCATTAAGTTAGAATTTGATATGTGCAAATATCGAAATGAATTAAGATCTTTGGGTTATAAAGGTGCATTTCAGTAGGCTTCAAATTCGACTGGGGATCATGTTGCTAAGTGGGTAAGATGCTGGCTCGGTAGCCTTGAGGTTGGGTGTTTGATCCTTGCATTGGGTGACAAAGTTCATCTAGATTTTCTGGCGTGGTTTCCCCTTGTTAGTGATGAAGGATGGATGGCCTGACAAGAACAGCTGTCAATTTTGGTCCGATTTTCACGAAATTCGACCTCAACCTTCATTACGATGTAACGGTGATATAATCAAACGTCTTTTTAAATGGGATAATAATTCTGACCCCAGAGGGGCCAAAAGCTAAAAAAAAGGTCATTTTTCGTACAATCAGGGGCCATAATTCAGGAAGTTACAATCCGATATGCACAAATATCGAAAGGAACCAAGATCTTTGGGTTATAAACATGCATGTCAAGTTTCATCAAAATTGGTTCAAAATTGTGACCTGTATAGGGTCCACAACCTTAATATAACGTATTTTCACACTAATCGCGTACAAACGGCGGTCATTTTGTCTGTCAATTTTGGTCCGATTTTCACAAAATTTTACCTCAATCTTCATTACCATGTAACGGTGATATAATCAAACGTTTTTTTAAATCAGATAATAATTTTGACCTCCAGTGGGACCACAAGCTAAAAAGGGTGATTTTTCGTACACTCAGGGGCCATAATTCAGGAGGTTACGAATCAATGAGCGCAAATATCGAAAGGAACCAAGATCTTCGGGTTATAAACATGCATTTTAAGTTTCATCAAAATCGGTTCAAAATTGTGACCTCTATAGGGTCCACAACTTTGATATAACATATTTTCACACTATTCGCGTACAAACGGCGGCCATTTTGTACGTCAATTTTGGTTTGATTTTCACAAAATTCGAACAGAGCCTTCATTACCATGTAACGGTGATATAATCAAACGGTTTTTTAAATCGGATAATAATTTTGACCTCCAGAGGGACCACAAGCTAAAAAGGGCAATTTTTCGGACAATCAGGGGCCATAATTCAGGAAGTTACGATCCGATGGGTGCAAATATCGAAAGGAACCAAGATCTTTGGGTTATAAACATACATGTCAAGTTTCATCAAAATCGGTTCAAAATTGTGACCTCTATAGGGTCCACAACCTTGATATAACATATTTTCACACTATTCGCGTACAAACGGCGGCCATTTTGTTTGTCAATTTTGGTCCGATTTTCACGAAATTTGAACTCAACCTTCATTACCATGTAACGGTGATATAATCGAACGTTTTTTTAAATCGGATAATAATTTTGACCTCCAGAGGGACCACAAGCTAAAAAGGGCGATTTTTCGGACAATCAGGGGCCATAATTCAGGAAGTTACGATCCGATGGGCGCAAATATCGAAAGGAACCAAGATTTTGGGGTTGTAAACATGCATGTCAAGTTTCATCACAATCGGTTCAAAATTGTGACCTCTATAGGGTCCACAAGCTAAAAACATGATATTTCGTACAATCAGGGGCCATAATCCATGAAGTTCCGATCCGATACATGCCAATATCGAAAGGAACCGAGATCTTATGGGGATAAACCTATATTTCAAGTTTCGTCGAAATCAGATAAGAATTGTGACCTGTAGAGAGTCCACAAACAAATTGTGGACGGACGGACGGACGTCCGGACGGACAGGGGCGACGACATAATACGTCCACATGAAAATGTGGGCGTATAAAAACTCATACAAGACTAATAATGATAGTGTTGTGATGTTATGTTAGCATGCAACATGGATTAAGGACTTGCTGCATTCACATCGAGTTTCTACCTGAACCTCTGACTCAAGATCCTACATATTAATCACAGTATATTTTAATACACAATATGAAACTTGGAGAACTAAAAAGAGTGAATTCTGCTGGGTTTTTTTTTTAAACAGGGCCTATAAGTGTTATGTCCGGAACACATTTAGATGATTATCATGGATTATAATTAAACAAGGGACAACATCCAGATTTGAGCTTGAGTGTCATCTTGTGAATAAAGTAGTCTAACAAACTTACCAGTGATACCTGGCTAGCTCTATAAGCTGCCAACTGTTTTAGATATTCTTTCTTTGCCATTTCCGTTTTCTTCTTGTAAACCTGTTTTAATGAAAAGTGTATAATGATGAATAACTGCTATGCATTAGTTAAATAAAGTCACTCATAAAATTTGTATGAAAGCTACTTATATCTCTAATGATAAGATATACTTACATTTTTGTGTTCTGGATCCAACCCATCCCACATAGAGGCTACGATTTTAGAAACTTCTCCAAAACTAGCACTGGGATTTTGTCCTTTAATAGCTGCTTGTGTATCTCGGAAAAATAAGGCATAAGCAGAAACTGGTCTAAAACAAGAAATGTTTTCATTAAGTATTAAGAATTAGAAGTAGAAGTTATATTAAAACAATTTATATATACAAAATAAATAATTCAGCAGTGGTTCAGGTATCAATTGTTCCAGAAAAAGTAAAGACTCTGGTCAACTTTATGAAAACTGCAGAATCGTGTATATTTTTTTTAAAGAACTGATTATAAAAACATGTATCAGAAACATACATGAAATGAAATCATTATCTTAAAATTGTTTGCTATCAGTATCTATGTTATTGAAGATGCACAAAATCATAATCAACTTTAGAGAAAGCAGAAAGAAAGCAGCCAGCAATTTTAGCTTTTGGCTATCCATATCTATCAAAATATGATTTATCAAGATGATAATCTTTAATGTGTATCAGTATTACACCATAATTTTGTAGCACTGCCAATGTTATTGGACTAGTACATAACTTTCAATCAAGTTGCAGCAGTCATACTGTTACAGCTTACAGGAGTTGAAAAGTTATGGGATTATTCAGCTAAATTTTGTCGAATGTATAAAAATATCTGCTAGTTTAGTTCTTTGCTTACTTTTGTGGTTCATTGGGATCTTTTTTCTTCTTTCGTTTAGGTGTCTTCATCTTTTTGGTAACAGGTGGAGCTGTGATGACTTCTGGTTCTGCTGGTGGAGATGCTGTAAGAACTTGTCTAGGAGTACTAGTATTTACTAAAGAAGAACTTGCTTCAAGTGCAGCTTGTCTCTTCAAGGATACCAACTAAAAGAGAAAATACATAACAAAGTTCAATAAAAACAATATATAAAATTTAAGAAAACATTGTTAAGTAATACAAATCCATAAATGAATATTGCACTATTTACAAAAATAAAGTTCTCAATAACAATCGATTCTTAATGATAATTTATTTCGTGGGACGACTTTCTCTCTGCTGAAAATATTATGTCTACAGATAAAGTCAGTGTTGACAAGAAAACAAGCAGACATGCACATAATCTGTAAATAAAAACATTTTATCATATATACATTGTAGCTTATCCTATAACTAATAAAATAACACCTCAGATCAACTCAATGTATTGTAAGACTCTATCTTGAGCTAAATCTAAGAGGTTTAGCAACTTTATATTTATGGTTATTAGAAACATAACAAAACTGTCATGAATGGTCAGTGTAACAAAGCAAGATGTAATTTCGGTGCCTCACACAATAATATTACAAATTAATACCGCATTCCTCTTACCGAGCAGCATTTATTTAGTGAAATAATTTGCAGATTTAAATTTATGCAACTTATCTGAATTAAAGTTGCCTGACAAAAAGCACCATATAGGTAATAACAAATACTCTAAACGAGAATTCCTCACTATGTTGTATTTAATAAGTTAAGAGGTATTGTTTATTGGGTAACAAACAATCTCTGCTACATGAATTTTCGTGGCAATTTCCACCCCACTTCAAAATAAATTATCAATTTACTTTTTGTAATGCCCAAATCCTGTCTGGAATGAAATTATTGTAGTGGTTTATGTTTTGTAGAACAAATCCCATTAGGATAGAAAAAAAATAAGATAAAAAAAGAAGCTGTGGATCTAATGTTAACTATGATTAGAAAGTAGAAAATGTCCTTTCTAATAATAAAACGGTCTGTCAAACTATTCTATCTAACTGATATTAACTTGACAGGAAATCTCTCAAATAAATCTTGCCGTTCTTTTCTACAATACAGTGATTCACACGATTTTACAATGAATCAAGTTAATTTCCAAGGAAAAACATCTTCTAGGAGGACAATGTCATTTTGTAAATTGGTTTTTCTTTAAGGTCTGTAAAAATCAATGGTTGGTCTATTTAAGTGGAGCAGCCAATCAAAAGAGTGACGACTAGAATTACCATCACTGCTACTAGACGATGTGGAAAAAGTCAGCAAAGTTTACCATATCTTGTAAGTTCACATCCCCATATTCCCTCTGGGTATCATAAAACAATGAAACACTTCAAGATTATTAGACGAAATAGATTTAAATCTGGTTATAAATTGACTTCTTCAGATTTTATATTTCCGCTAAATAAATGCAAAGTGGCCTGTCTATTCTTCGTTAACTGATTTACAGGATAACTGTTGTATTGCCTATCTCAATCTAATAATATTCTTGTCTTGTTGATCTTTCAGTACTTATCATTGATGTAGCAACATCTTAACTTTTTCAACCAGGAACTGGTTCGGTTCAATTGGTAATTTTGTTGTTGTTCTTGGGGTGAGTCTTTGAAGAGGTCTGAGGCTCCGCCAATTCAAATGTGATCAAGATGAATCTTGGCATGCTTGTTCTTTGGACAATTGTGCACCAATCGACAGAATTTTATTTTAAAAATATTTTCACAAGTTGGCTGTAATGGCGAAATGGTCCGTTTCTGTTTCATGTTTATAATAATTTTAGAATTCAACCGTTTTAATGAAAGTCAGTTGTTCCTATCACAAATCACAACTTTTTACAAATAACTATATCTTCCTACATTCTATACAGGATTGTACACATGGTTCTGGGGATAATAAAGATATTTGAAAAGGGCACATAACAAATTTTGATTAAAGTTCATCACAAAAAAGTCTGGCCTACTTTTGTTCTTTCTAAATCATCAGTACACAATTCTAATTGAATGAAAAGGATAACTGTACATTTGTATGCCAGACAAAGGTCAATCACCTATAAAACCTTTCACTTGTCTCTCGAGAAACAATTTAATTTTTTTTTATTGCTTTTTCCTTAATTATGGCTTGGCACTAGTAAATGATAGCTTTAAATGACTTGGACATTTAAATGGCACACAGCTTTAGTCCCCAGTAATATTTGTTTCAGATAAATTTCTAGTTCACTGAATCTGTTGTCAACTTGTCTTGGATACTTGGTCATGCTTTTCGACTTCTGTTAAGTTTTGAACTTTTCTCAATGATACCTCCCCAGTTTGATGGACTTATGGGAGGAGGTTTCACAGTCAAAATATTTTTGTATAACAGTCCTAAAATACATAATGGAATAATTTGTTTTTGACACTTCTATTGAAGTATTTATTAAAGAAATTCCGACAATGAAGTCACTGTGTAGAAATTAGGACAGTTAACACATGAATGCCAATTTTTTTCATTGTACTTTATTATTAAGTCTTTTTAAAACCCCAGGATTTAAAGAAATTAGGCTACAACTGAGATTGTGAATTAAAACCCTTGTTCCCATTAAACTCTTTTTAGGAGAGACAAGATAGAGAAAACAATACAAAACGAAAGTAGAAGTGCTTATTGCTGACCCCGGACTTAAGTGCAGACATTCCATTTTATTAAGGAGTGTCATGATGTCATCAAGTTTAAATGAAATATCAGTTATTTACGAAATAGTATCTCACCTGAGCTAGTGGTAGACTATCATCACTGTCTTCACTTGTACTTTCACGATTAGGAGAAACTGAAGTAGAATTAGACCCCATTGGTGATCCTTGGTTCATTCCTTGGATAATGCTTGGATTAATTCCCTGGTTAATTCCAGGATTTATTCCTGGGTTTATTCCATGAGTTTGAAATCCTAATTGATTGGTAATCTGACTATGACAGATAGTTGATAATGGTTGATGCTGGCCGGAGGTCGCCATCTGACCTTGACTTGATTGTCCTTGAAACATTCCACTTGTTGTCATAGCAATATTTTGAAATATATTATTGTTACCATAATTGGTATTATTTCCTTGGAATGCATTTGTCATATTAATGTCTGGGTCATAGAAGTTCTGTGGAGGAAATTTGGGGGCTACGTTATTAGGGTTTCCAATATTTGTAAACACATTGGATTCCCTTGTTTGCATATTTGATGCCATAGTAACTTGATGAGAATTCTCCATATTTGTTATTTGTTGATGAGAGAGAGGTTGTGTCTGTGCATTGAACATATCATGATCTGAAGAAACCCCATGACCTTGAGGTTGTTCTGATGGCAAAATCAGAGGAACTTGAAGCAAATCAAAATCTTCATCACCAAAACTTGGTACCTGAAATCCCTGAAAATACAAAAACATACAATCTTATTAAGAAGAGCATTCAGACATTCAAATCTTTTTTTTCTTCGAAGTTCTTTTCAGAATTTTTAGAAATAATATAATGACATACATGTATATATTCATTTCGATATTGAAATGAAATGAAATGGGTTTAACCTCCTAGCAAATCTTTTTTCCTTCAAAGTTCTTTATCAGTATTTGTTAAGAATAATATAATGACATGCATATTTATACCAGTTTCTATATTGAAATGAAATGGGGTTTAATGTCCTACTGTTCTGCTCTGACTGGGCTAATGAAGATGTGCTAAGGCCTACTCTTATATCGAATTACAACTGCCAAGGGATCTTGTATTGTAATTTTGATATTGTAATTTCTGTTCTTAAAAATAATCTCTTGTTCACTGTTTTCAAGCAACTATTTTTCTTCTTTAAATCATTGTAAAAATGTTTATCAGTATACACTATTGAAAAATATATTATGCTTTAAGACAAAACAGTTATGCAAATACATGTATACCATCTCATAATTTGAAAAAATACCAACATTTTTCGAAAAAGAACATACATTTTTTCTTCTTTCAGATATTTTATAAACTTTGCTGTGATGAATATGACTTTTGGTATAATATTTTTAGAAAGAAATTATTTCCATAGTGTAACAGTGTATAGCTGTGACTTATCAGATCATAGCATATTAACCAGCTGCCTTGTTCAAGTCTGGCATTGTCTAAACTCTAAACCCCAAACAATCTAGTTCTCCATTATATTCACTGCTTTAGACTGCCTGCTGAGACAGGGAAAATAATGTTTTGGCAAAGTGTGAAACATTTGCAGGTGTTAATTATAAACATTAATTCGCACCTCAGTTATCCACAATACCACTAATCTATTGGAAAATATTTTTGAGTGGATCACATCACGTGCTCTAACTATTTGCTAACATTTAAAATAGCATGTACTCTAGTGCTAATCTCTAATTATTCATGTTACTCTTAATGAAACATTTACAAGTGGATCTAAAAATGGCCTACATATTAACCAAACTTTTGTTCAGATAAATTAACTTGAGAGATGTCTCCTTTATATGTATTTTTTGTGGAGGAAATATGGTTAACTAAACAAATACGAAAATCAATTATTTAGACATCAGGATTAAAAAAAACAAAGGCCAGCAAGAGACACTGACTGACGCTACTTAATCAAATCAGTTAATTGACAAAAAAAAGAAAAAATGACAACGTAATTATTTTTTTCTTTAAAGAGAAAGTTAATGAAGTATCAAATATTGATATTTTTGACAAAAACGATTGTGTAATATGAATCATCTTATTTTAGTTTTCAGCAGTTCTTTAGGATGCCTATGTCATGAGATAACTTTAATTCTAATACCACATGATACAAAGAAACCACTATTAAAACCAAAACATCAGGTGGGTTGCAGAAGACTCAATGTTTATTGATTGCATTACTTCCTCTAAGCTTTATTACAATATGTGAAGTCTAAATACAATGTGTAAAGTCATAATGACTGACAAAATGAAATGAAATGGGGTTTAACATCCTACTCTTCTGCACCTAAGTTGAGCTAATGCAAGACGGGCATTTGCCATACAGTGTGCTATGAGGGAAATTTTGCCTGGGCAGCGGCGCCACAGCCTACTCTTATATCGAATTCAACTGCCAAGGGATCTTTTACGTGCACACCAATGTGTACACGGGACCTCGGTTTTTTGTATCATCTGAACGACTAGACAGTTGTCTTGTCAGGCCCTCCTTCTGCATCACTGACAAGAAGAAACCACGTTGGAAAATCGAGATGAATTTTCACGGCCAGCGCCTTACCCACTTAGCCACCGTGATTCCCCTATAATGACTGACACCAATATTGTCCTTTAACAACAGACAATCCAAAATATGTTACACATACCGGTACATAACAAAATCAGATTAATATGGAAGCAGATTGCTATCTTGGTCTATGGAAACATGAATTGGAAACAATGCATCTATTGACAGGATATTCTGAATTCCAGTAGCTAGGGTCCCTTGCTTATACATATCAAGTTTGAACTGATACCACTGTGACCTTCCGTGAATTTGAAAAAGTCAGATAACTCTAAAATATACCCCCCAAAAATGCTCAATAAGTATGAATTCCATTTGACAACTTTTTCATTTCAAGAGGGTTCTTCTTTATGACTGAGTGAACAATTCAACAAGAACTGTACTATTGTGTGTGAACTGTGAAGCATTCACATAAAATGTTGGATGGACAAACGAACAAAGACATGAAATGGAGTTTAACGTCCTACTGTTCTGCTCCTAACCTGGGCTAATGAAGATGGGCATATGCCATATACAGTGTGCTATGAGGGAAGTTTGCGAGGGCAGCGGCGCTACGGCTACTCTTTTATCAAATTCCAACTGCTAAGGGATCTTCTATAAGTGCACGTCAATGTGTACACAGGATCTCGGTTTTTTTGTCCCATCTGAACAACTAGACAGCTGTACTTGTCAGGTCCTCGTTTTTTTTGTCCCATTTCAACAACTAGTCAGCTGTACTTGTCAGGCCCTCCATCCTGCATACGAACAAAGACATGTATATTAAATGTTGACTTCAAAGGGCAAATGATATTGATTTATTAGTATTGTGACATCTGATCATATCCTTGTAATATTAAGTATTATTTTAATATGGGACAATACTACTAGTAGATATAATATGGCTATCAGATTGTAGGACTTCTGGTTAATTATTCAACTAATATTATCTGTCCATCCCAGGGGGCACATTATAAATGACCCATAAAATAGCAGGTATTTAAACCAAGGGTGCAGATGGAAAATATAAAATGTGCCAAGTAGAATAATTTATGGGCTAATTTAACCCTAATAAAACTGATTTGACTAACATTTTATCGTTCATTTTTTATAACAATCTGAACAAATATTATGTTTTTCTTTTTCTCCATTCTATGACTGGCCTCATTGTTGGACTGTCTTGAAAAATGAATCATCCAAGATGAAGGATAAATGAATATTCTATACTACAGTGTACAGTTTTATCAAAACAATGAGATATATCATCATATCTACAGAAGGTGTGAAATCAAATTCTTACTACCAGAAGTATAATCTACAAGTATAATCTATTCCTATAAGTATAAATATTAACAAGATATAAACAATAATAAAAAAATATCAAATTACAAGCATTTGTATTACACCTACCAAATACAACATATATATCATATCATCAAAACAATGACCATCAAATATCATCAATATTAGAACCCATCAATGAAGGAAACATGATTAATTATCTAATAATAACCAGGCTCTTTTACATAAACGCTATGATTAATAGCCTTGTGTTTAAAGGAAATCTATTCTCATGTCAAAATGAAATCCATTTCATCAGTTAATGAGTTTTGGATGAAATTATTAACCAATAATTCTTGGTCATTATTGCATTGATTTTCTCAGCATCAACCACTGAATACTTGAAGCCAACAAAATGCAAAACAAATCTTACAAATACACTACACAGACTAGGTACCAAAAACGGGCTCAATTTGGGATGTTTGTCTTGTGTCCAGTTCACTGACATTTAATTCGCTGGTATGTTATATCTAAACAACATGTCCCACTTGATAGCATTATTACCCTGTTAAGTGTTGACAACTTTTAACCTGCCTGCTATTGAGAGTATCAAATGACAACATTTTGATTTAGAAAATAAAAAGCTGTTTACTATAATTGGTATCAGTTGTTTATTTCTTCCCAAAACCAAGTTTTATCATTAAAATGAATGGTATTGGATGCTAGAATAAAAATTGACATCTTTCAATAAAGGTGGGCTATTTACAATCATTTTTTTTTCTGAAAACAGAAGATATGTAGTTTAATTGGACAAGGATTTGCAGGGTTAGACCCAAGACAAATTAGTGTGTATTTTTGTACATAATTTACAAATATTTTAAGATTAAAGGTGCTAAATTGATAATATTTGGGACCTAGAAATTGACACAAATGGGTCGCAAGGCATATACTAATGTAATATGAATGTACATAAATTGATTTACATTCAATTGTTTCCGTTTTTACTATAATTTCAAATATTTATGTTCAGCGATATACACCAGAAGTCTCAATCGAATAGCAATCTAAAGCATCTGGTTATTCCAATCTACCTCCATAGTATTTATTGTGCATGCTCTACAGATAAGAATACAGGTCACCGTTTGACAGAACTTGTGGAAAATGTCTAGCCTCGTTCTTTGAGTCCCTTGTAAAAAAATTGGCCCGAAACCAGAGCAGTTATTTTAATTTGAGGAAGCTCATTTCGTCCAGTCCTTATTTGTTATACGACTACATTTTGTTGTGGATGTATACTGCTGTCGACCCTGTCCATTTATCTGTCCATAATTTATTTGTGGACACTCTACAGGTCACAATTTTTGACTTAACTTAATTGAAATATGGGCATTTCTCCCAAAGATTTTGGTCTCTCTCGATATTGGCATAAATCGAGCCAGATCTCGTTTTAGCTTCTAAATCCTCTAGAGGTCACAATTTTCATCCAGTTACATGTTTATATCCCAAAGATCTGGGTTACTAATCTTGATACTTCAGACCGTAACTTGCTGGATTATGACCCCTGATTGTACAAAAAACGCCTTTTGTAATCTTGTTCTGTCCATCAAATAAAGACGGACATTCGCTAAATGTGTTATGACGGGAATTTTGCCCAGGCAGTTGCATCATGGCCTACCCTTATATCGAATTCCAACTGCCAAGGGAACTTTTACATGCACGCAATGTATACCCTGGGCCTCGTTTTTTCGTACCATCCGAACCACTGACAAGGTGAAGCCAGACAGAAATATCCCGATGAACTTTCTTGTCAAATGTAGGGATCGAACATGCGGCTCCAGCCAGGCTAGCGAGCCAGTGTCTTACTACCGTGGTTCTCAACAATTTAAGATACTGATGATGAATAGAAATTTTAGAATGTTTAGGATCTTTTGTATACAATTTGTTCATGTCTTTGTAAAGCTGTGTATCTTTGTATAATTATGTACATGTAAGCATATTTATCTGTGCTTATTGCATGTATCTTTCTTTTATTTCTATTTGTATATGCACATGACCTTATAATTTTTTTTTATGCAATAAAGCTTCTTCTATTATCTTATTTAAAATACATGTATGATAAGCTTAGTAGTATAATCTTATGTAATATTTGAACCAAATGTAATTTTTATTTATTAAATATTTACTTTAATTTTTTTTTTGTTTTTTTTTTTTTTTTGTTTAATGTTGAATGTGATTTGAAAGTCTTATAGAATCTGACCCAAAAGGCTTATAACTTGAACAATCTAAATATATAGAGCAGTGTAATATGATACTTAACATGCCCTATACACCACATCATCACGAGGTATTGTCTTTGACAACTTGATGACAGGATTCTCTTTAACAAATTTGTATTGTCTGTGGGGGTCACATTCCAAAATTTGAAGAAAACTGGCTGATTTTCACCTAGTCCCACGACTAAATAGACTCATCAATCTTAAAATTTCACATTTTTACTCAATGTGGGACACTTTTAAGAAATGACACAAGCAGAAATTTAACAATAACCCTATCTTTTATGTTTACATTTTAACACCATTAATCATGATTTTTATGCAAATTTTGACTCCTGAGAAGTCAGGTATCTAGAACAGAGCAACATTTATTCTATATTCAATACCACGAAGCTACTGGGAATTTAAAAAAATCTAATCTTCAGAAGCTGAATGTATAACTGTTAGATGTTATTTAAAAAATCCCCCAAAAAATCAGTAATGTTTAAACATCCAATTTGATAATTCCTTTAACCTACCTCCATATTCTTCCACAACATGTCTATTTTAGTTAAATTGTTTCCTTAATCCACTATTATTTAAGCTGATGCCTTTTCTATTCTCTGTAACTATTGTCCGACTGATGATTTTTTGTATTTTCTACTTTATGTCTCTTCACTGTTCATTCGGGTTTTATAAATGTAGTGGAACTAAAATTCACTTAATATCAATCAATATCCACCATATTTCAACAGCCAGTCATTTCTCTTCAACTTAGAATTAATATTTTACAGCTTTCAAAAATTCCTCTCCATTTAGCCAATTGACAATAATTGATTTTAGCTGTTAATTTGTAGGATTTGTCAGTCTAACCATAAAACAGTTTGACAAGTATGGAAAAAGCAAATTGACAAATTGGTCCAAATAACCACTTCCAAATCCTGTTGTCCAATTACCAGGCAGTAGGCCTTTAATTAATCCAATAATCTTAAATCCCTTAATTCTGTCTGCCAACTGATAGAAGGCCCAGCAGGTCAACCAAAGATATCTCAATCACCAGTTCCCTAACTGGGACTCTGAATAACAAGACTCAATTTACTCTCCGACCATTTACAAACACTGAGTGAATTGAAAAGCCTGAGATTTTCCTGAAGGATGTGCAAACAGCATATTAAACAGCAGGCTGAACAAGTTAATGTCAAAGTTGACCAATAGAGATCAAGGCATCTTTAACAGAATTCACTTTTAACAAATGACTGGAGTTAAAAGCTGCAGACCATTACCTCGTTTATTGAAGTGATCAAGCCAGTGTCTTGTACTGTATTAAATGGCTGACTGGGTCCATCTACACACCTCCTAAACCTTTAATACACCTTCACCCCCTTCATCACAAAGTCTCTCACAGTAATAATTATTTACTTAGGCCAATACAATTACACTACTACTTCTACAAATTGTTTTACAATTTTAAGGTCAAATCTGAGGTAGGCAACATTGGTTAAAATGGGTATTCTGTATAACTATAACCTTATAGATGTAAGACACTATATATTAACAAATGGTCACTTGTAATTATAATACAGTAATACTTGACATAATAGTTTGTTAAGTTGACCTAGACAAGTACAACATCTGTGCTCAATCACCATATGGTGTGTAAAATACGATGTCTTGAAAGAATAAAAGGAAAAGATCACATCATTTCTATATTGTTACACAAATAAAAGACACTTCATTAAGTTTTGTATTTTTAGTTTCTTCATTCTCTCTCACCAACAATGTAAAAAGACAACAAATTATTCAACAACGAACAATTTTTTTGGATTTCCAACGTGCATTTCTTTAACAGCTCTATAAGTCAATCTTAAATATTTAGCAGCAACTCTGTGTGAGCTTCTTGGCGTTGCAGAAACCAATTATGGGCTCAATGTCCTTGGAAAATAATATATGGGGAAGAATCCTAATACTATGAAATTTTCTTTTTTGCTTTCACTTTTGGGGTTAAACACTTTTGTTATTAAACAATTATCATCAAATCTTTTTGTTAGCTAAATATATAAAATGAAGCTTCCTATTTATGTTGAATTCTTTCTGTTTTTCCCTTTTTTTTTTTACTAAACCATAACATTGTACAGGTGACAATTTCCATCCAATATTTTTGACATTTCCATTGGTTGTCCAGCCACAAAATTGATGAAAAATTCTAAAAGAATTACAACAAGGGTGGATATATACTGCAATTATATGAACCCTTCATACATCACTGTAATAATATAATAATCAAAGAATTCAATTCTAAATTTTGAAAAAGGATTGGGCTGTATTCACGTTTGAACATGGTCAAATGGAGAGAGAAGATAGAAGTTCAGTTCTAGTCTTGGTTTTCCATGAAAGAAATATTTGTTATTAAATTGTTGAGACATGAAACCCTATATTATAATGTTTCTGTAACCATACTATAATTCTTCACAGTAAATATACTTATTTGATGTTCTAATCGTTTTATATGTTATATCATCAACTCATTCATCAAAATAATTGTCATATTCATATCTAAGCGAGAGGTTTGGCTGCAATTCTTTCTACTTATGCTATTTTTTCGTTGATTCAGTGTCAGGACAAAGATTTAATTTTTCTTTAAAAAAACAATTTAGTTCTATTTATAATTTGAATTCAAAAAGCCATAAATAATAAATATATATTGATAACTGCCTATATCTTATATCTAGGAATCGTTTAGTTTAATCAATTATGTGAGATGCGGTATCTAAGAGGCATGAATACAAGCCCAACTTCTGCGTCTGCCACCTGTTTTAGTCAACGTCACTCAAGCAGATCAATTGAAGTGAAATGAATGAGCACATGGTATTAGGGTATTTTCATCTATTGTAAATTGTAACTCCCTTTACCTTAATAACACACACTATAAATACAACTTAAAGATTACAGTGTGAAACTTGTCACAGAGCTAATGAATCAAGAAAATAAAACAATGGACAACTTCTGCATCACTTAATGATGGCCTGTAATCTGTAGAATTAGACTAACTAGTGTCATAGAGATCACGATTACAATGCTATAATACATGATTCTTAGTTTGCACATTAAAGTCATTCAGTACATGTTTACTGAAACTATAAATATAAAGTTTTTCCATCAAAATTTTAAACAAAAGTGTACCTTTTAAAACTACTACTCTCAAAGAATCTTCATTCTTCCACAAGATACAATGAAATTTAATTGCAATATAAATTCAAATTAAACTTTAAAATATTCAAATGAAAAATCTGGTACTCAACAAAAAAAATCAGACAAGAACAAAAATTGAATGATTTTACGTTTTCTATGGGGGGTAGCCCCGGGTAGCTCTATTATATAAAAGCAAACAGTTGGCAAAGGGGACATTTTTGCTAAATAATTTTAAATAAAGTTATGGGATGAATACCCCCAAAAATCCCAATAGATCTCGGAAAGAAATTATTTCAATAGATCTCCTAAAATTTATTGTGATTTAGAAGCATTCATAAAAGTAAAAATATTTCTGTCTTTGCTTTAACAATGCCTGGATGTCTATTATGAACGCTTAATAGTCTACAAGGGGTCTTTATATCTCAATTACACCAACTCCTATCTTGATTTAAGGCTCATTGAACCTTTTACACAAATCATTTACCATTTACCGAAGTTTTCATCACAGAGAGCTTTTATTCTACAATCAAATTTGAAAAATATCATTTAGTTCAACACTGAAACAGGCATGTACCAACTTTTAATTTAATTTACATAAATATTGTTATGTAGTAAAGAACCTGATACTTGATAGACATTTTAGTTGTTTATTTATTATTTTCATTCTATCAGATCAATATCAAATACAAAATGTGATATGTTTGAAAGAAGATCTAGGTGGAAATATTGATTATTGATTAAAGGGGCATTATGGAAAATTAAATAAAGAGCTGACAGTTTTCACAATAACAGCTAAAAATTAGCTCATGTAAAGGGAATATGCTGAAAATTTAAGTCAAATTGCTTCAATCTGAACCGAAATATTAATGATTGAAATATAAGCCTACGATAAAAAAACCAAACAGTCTTGTTTTTTCCCCCTGTCAGTGTAGGACACATAGTCATTCATATGGGA
Source organism: Patella ulyssiponensis (assembly GCA_963678685.1). Lineage (NCBI taxonomy): Eukaryota > Metazoa > Mollusca > Gastropoda > Patellidae > Patella > Patella ulyssiponensis. The sequence goes on from OY783229.1 coordinate 58,236,895, forward strand.
CAAAAAAAGATGAGGTCCTGTGTATACATTGGCAAGCACATAAAAGAACCCTTGACAGAATTTAAAATAAGAATAGGCCATAGCGCCACTGTCTGGGGAAAATTTACCTCATAGCACACTGCATGGCATGTGCCTGTCTTCATTAGCCTAGATGTTGGAGAACAGTAGGCCCTGGGACATTAAATCACATTTCATTTCATTTTCTTCAGTCATTAGGTAACATAAAATATTTGGACTTTTGAAATAAAGGTTATAGTTCTCAAATTTTGGTGTTTTTTTAATAAAGAAAGCCATATCACAATTGTAAATACACATGGATATCTATGTTACTACTGTATTTGTGACTGTTGTTGGTCTATCTGTTTGTCTGTTCAGGGTTAACAGCTACACTAGAACTGTCCTGAGGCTTAAAATCGGTGTCTAGAAGGGTAGCTTGGAAGTTTTGGAGCTACAGGCACATCCCGGACAGCACAAGGATATCCACTTGTACTCAATATCTATCATTTATCTAAAGGCTGTACTTACAGTTCCTGATAAAAAATCTCCAGTATCTCCCCCAGTATTTGCCATTGTACATGTATACTGATAATTATTGGTACAGTTCTGAAATATAAAAAAAAATTCATTTAAATAGGTCTTTAGAAGTATAGTTTTGGAAGCACCCTTGTCTGTGAAAGATTTACAGCATAACTTCCAAAAATAGACAAAACAACAAGAAGAATCTCTGGACTGAACACTGTTAATAAGTACTTTGTACCTCCAAAAATAGACAAAACAACAAGAAGAATCTCTGGACTGAACACTGTTAATAAGTACCTTCATGTATATCTTGCAGATCCAACGACCATGTTTTTTTTAAAACCGATTTGAGAACAATGACACAGACAATCTGACAACTTGTTTTAATTTGCATTTTCAATCAAATAGTATAATATTAAATCTTCATCAAGATAATCCCTAAGTTAATTAGAGAACATAAGATGCAATGAGAAGATTAAAGTAATCAATTTTTAGAAATATTTGCAAACGGAATCTTTTAATGTGGAAGGATTGGTAATTAACTATGTCGTTACAAGCAAGTGTTTGCTGTGACAGACAATAATCAAAGACCCCATCTGTCTTTGTTCTCTCATCTCATTCAACAAATGAAGGGTTAATGCCATTGATTTATCATCCTATTGTTATAATTGGCTTCTAGTTATTATTTTACCCTTATTGATATCCGATCTGTTCAATGGTCAACAGCCATTTAGAACACAGAAAATTAACCTAATATTCTGATTACAGGATGTTAAAGATAGAATCTACAATCATCATTCCCTAATAAAACAGTTTCAAATTTTAGTAAAAAAAAAAATCAACAACAAAGCTGATGTCACTTATTAATTACTTGCACATTCTACCTTTATGTAAAGCATCAAGCAATCAAATTGCTTATCTCTAATTAACCTGCACAGAAAATTAGTCATGGTTATGGTATTTATGTAATGAAAATACACCAAGTATCAGCTCACTGACCGATCAGAATTGTAGTGTCCCAAAGTCTTGACCAATGAAAGTTGCTTATCACTCTGCTGAACTTGAGAGGAAGGTATTGATGTGACGAAACTATACACCACATTTCATCACCCTTACTTAATTATAATCAAAGCTATCATGTTCAAAAGCATCGACAAACCAAATCTCTGCTTAGTTTGAACATTCTACCTAACTTAGAAGCTATTATGTTCCAAAAGGTGTGATGAACAGACAAGGTGAATCACCCAACTGTACATGTATAGATAGGCCCCTGTATTATTCAAAAGCAGGGGACAAAAATTATATATACCGGTACTCCTTAAGTGATAACCATAATCCCAGAACAGGGCTTTTTTTCTAAACTCACAATAAATTTATACAGTATTCTCAAATTAAAGTCCATAAATTTGTCAATATAAAACAAAAATTTGAAAGTGAAAAAAAGTAGTCAGCAATTTGTCCAAATGGACAGTGAAGCACTAATTATAACTTCCCTACACAACAGCAGGTTACACGTCACTTCTGTCAAGTAAAATATTCTGAAGACAGATATTGCATTCTTTTTAAAAAAAATTAATAATAACAGTAAAATGAACAACTTATGTAACTTTTACTTTTTAGGCCCTAAAGTATACATGATAGAAAATAATAACAACTTCAAAATGTGTGATATTAGACATCCTCTGTAACGGATGTTAGTCACACAAAATTTTTCCATATTTAATAAATTTTGAGGCAATATTTATTAAGATATATTTTCACCTAAATGCCATATTAGGATTGTATATATACATAAACATTCAAATAAATTATATGGTTATTACTTAATCTAAATATGCTGCCATGTAAGTTTCTCTTCATTTCCAAGCGGCTGACCCAAATTTTTTATTGAAAAACATTTAAATTATTCATCTTGTGTGATCATATTTCATAATCAGTTGACAAGGTTTAGTCCAGCATATAGTAATTACCAATAGATGAATGGCAAAATAAAATTATCTTGATTAAGTGAAATGAATATTCTATTGAAATTTAAAATTCTATTCTTTCCATGATTGACATAACTGATTAATCTTTTTCACAGAGGAGGAGGTTTCAAAGGCAGGATATTAATTGAACACAAAAAAAGAGGGGAAAATCAATTTGAAATTACGTAGTTTGTGGTTTTAAGACACAAAGCAGCCTCCTTCATTTTTCTCTTCTCCGATTCACTATAGAATAATTTCACCATTAAATGTTTTCTTTTTATCGATGGTGCAGCATAAACAACTGATTACTCATCTATCATGTTTTTAACACCAATGATCAGAAATTGCTAATTGAGATTCAAAGAAAAAAAAAACAAAAAAAATGTTCATCAGATTTTTTCTTTAAAAACATATGTATGTTACATGAAAAAACAAAACAAAACAGATTTATCATTTTGTAATGACCACATGTTTTGTGCGGTCATTAGCAAAAGCAATCATTTACTTTTTCAGTGTGCAAAAATGGTTCTATAATCTTGATTGCAATATCTTATTTAACTGCAAAATCTCCCAATGAAACCACATATCAATCAATGTTACCAAGAATTGAGTAGAAAAAATCACATTCCTTTAACTCTTTTTGTGAGCAATTTAGCCACAATCAGCTCGTAATCATAATTGAATAAAGTATCCATATGGGTAAAAGTTAAGATGAAAGAAAACTCATTAACGAAGATTATAAAAACTTTTCTAGTTTTCAGACAAAATTGATAGCAAAAAACGGAGAAATGTACTCTATTTATTCCTATAAGATAACATTACATTAATTAGTTTTAATTACATCTCTTAATAAATCAGGTTAAGATCAATTAGAGCCTAATTAAAGTTCAGCTCTTTTTTTGTATCAGTCATAGAACTTGGCTGTGTTCACAATGATTTTCCTCAAAGCAAATTACCTGGTGTTTTGACCGTATGTTTTGGGGGCCAAGGAATACACTGAAATTGTTCATTTTTTTAGGGTGATTAGATGATAGTAAAATCCAATATGGTCCTTTTACTCAACTCAATTTCAGGCAAATTGATGCCTGAAACACGCTGGAGAGTATGGGCATCCAAAATTGGAAATGTTTATTCGTCATCCCCACCCAAACCATGTATTCTGCTCAATGAAAGATGCATTTGCAGAGAACGGAGAATGAGTTGATCACCAAGCTATTGTGTGGCATTCACTGGAAGATGATAATCCGCCGGAACTTGATCCGGAATTGTATTGCTGGTTGAAGGATACTTAATTTAGAACAATACAACCAGTCAACTTGCTCCAGAGTCTGTCATGTGGCTCATCAGAGGCAGATGCAAGAGTGATACCCTATTTTATGTAGTATGTTTGCTTGTACAATATTTTGTGCTTGTGTTGTTGCCAGAAACACAACTAAAGGATTAAACTGAATATTGCCTGGTTTTGTGGGGTTATTTTTGTGTTTTGCAGGTAGAATTTGGTTTGTTCAAAAAACAGCCTGTGCTTCCCTCTTCAGCACTGTCCCATGTGGCCCTGGAACTCTTGATAGGCATGTATGTGTAGTAATCATATCACTCATGTGATCCTATATCTAGAAAAATATAGCTTGTCTCTAGCTATAGTTTGATTTGGTGAAATTGATGTAATTCATATTTTTTGCTGGTTAAGTTCAGTTATATAATTGGAGTACATAGTCCAGAATAAGTTACCAGAGTAAGAGGTCTAACAATAGACTATATAATGTGACAATTAATACTCTACTCTCCTGTAACTAATAATAATATCAACATACATTTCCTTATACACGTAAATCAGCCCTTAATGACTATGTTGGGTACATTATCTGTGCTGCGTGTTGAACAGAATCCACTCTGTCTGCACAGATTGGACCCTGCCCATGGATAGTAATCTGTGCATATCAAACAGGTGCGTGGATAGTCAATTTTGCTTTGATTACTCCTCAATGTTGTTAAAGATGAAAGTAGTGTGTCAGATGTCCCATTTAGGATCTGTCCTCTATCAACTTTGAACTGTGATTGTAATGATTTTTCAAAGAATTTTCAAAATCACTGCATAATTAGCATAAGTGCTATGAATAAGACTTAGAGTCTGCAGTATCTTATAATCTTCGCTATTTATATACCTCAACTGATCACATGACTGAATGTCCAAAATTAATTGTTGCAATTACCATAAATTTCAGTGTTATTTTTCTATAGTTGAAATCAACTCATTTATAACAAACAATTGACCGATTTTTAAATATCTTATCAAAGTGCAATATAGCCTTTGTGTTTCTGAATTCTGTACTGTCCTAATGCCAAGTTCCAAGCAGGTTTATTCATGTGGTAATTTGGAGTTTGTTCAGTTCTGAGAAATACATTCTGTTGAAGTTACTGGTAAATGATTTTGTCCAGTTGAGTTGTTAGTATTTGTTGACATACACTCCCACCCGATTTTAAGAATTATAGCCAACGGCATCGGTTTAATTTTTTTGAATTGAAATACACATAAAGAGCAACCCTATAACATGTTTAAATTAACTCTCTCATAATCTGTTTTTCTTTATTGTTAGTGATAATCTGCAATCAAATTCTATCAGTAGGTACCCACTCCTATTAGTTGCCCTCGCCCAATTGTTGGTACGAATTTCCTGTCAACAAACTGTGTTTTTTTTTATTGGTTTGTGAATTCGACACTTCTTTATTTCATCAAGATACAAACAGAAGGAAAGTAGATTTGCATTATTTGTTGAATAGATGAGGAATAATAATTAGGATTTGCAACAAGGAACATAATGTAGTCTTTATTGGTAATTCCAAAAAAAACCCCAATACAAATCAAATACACAACAGACATTCTGTTAATGTTATAAAACAATTCGCTAAAAACGTGAAGCAAGACGAAGTTGACAAATTTGTTATCCAACTAAATTACGCAAAAAACAATGTAGCAATCATTAGATTGATGAGAAAAAAAATCCGAAATGATCCGATATAAAACCAGCATAAATACATTTATTGTCAAACTGATTAATCTGATCAGACATTAGAATTAATTTCATTAAAGTTAATTTTTTAAGGTAATGATATATTGAGGTGTTATCTGTGGTAAATAGTCATCGGATATAGCTTTTGTACTGTGTTAATTTGTAAGTGACTATAACGTCACTTGACTTTCAACAGTTTTATCATTAGTAGTTATTGTGATACATATCCTATAATTATATTCAATTTCATTGTTAGTAAGTTGAAAATACAGTAATCAGTGTGGTAATCAAAAGAAATCAATTTATTGGGAGGTTTTTGTTCAAGATAATTATTCTGGGTTTTTTTCAATGAATTACAATTATTATACATCAAGACACTAAAGTGCTTGTATATCAAAACAAGAGCACAACTGGGCATTATCGTCTATTAGAGTTTCAATAGTTTTCCAGGTTGCCTTGATTATCAGACACATGGGTCTTACATACAAACCTCTTCTGAGATACCTTAATCGAAATAAGGATAAATAAAATACAACTGCCATGTATTGTGATATTGACAGCTCATAATGTTAGATTTTAAATACATCGCACACTGTTTTTAAAACAAGAGTAATATTTCAATATTCCTTGACATTCTAGATACATATTAATGATGCTTTACATAGTTAAACTCCATTTTAAGGAATTTTGGAAGTGTTTACATTTACCTCTAAAGTCTCTACTTCCACATGCCCAAGACAACTCTCTGAGTCCTACCGTTTTATGTTTTGGTATATGAAAAATGAAAGGCAAATTGCATATTTTCAAATGTCAATCTCTTTTCTCTATACATTAATTAAATTGCTATTTAACAATGACAAAACTTATTTTGAAATTTCAAAATATGTGCAAAGTGTTGTTAGCAGAGAATACATATGGCAGAGATACATTGTTGTTCCTTTCGGTTTCTTCTGAAATTTCATTAGTTTTACATTTACAGACTTAAACCAACATTTGATGTTATCTATTAAAATAAAAAGTTGTGCTTCAACCTTTTATAAACATAATAGATATTTGAGCAATCTTAATTTTCTCAAACACAAACATTTTCTTAATATCATTTTCAATAAATGTGAACAGTTGACAAAAAGTTTATAATTTGTTCAGCAAATAATTTGAGCCCTCCATTGAGAACTGTTGAAAAAAACAACAATATAATCTAAGAAATGTTGCTCAAGTTTCAAATGTGCCATTAAAAGTCCTGAATTATTTTCTAACAAATTGAATTTTCCCATTCTCAAAGAGGCTAACATTTGAATAATTGATTAGATTGGGTAGAGAAAATGATATTAGATTCTTGTAAAATAAGATTGCAACTTTCACCTCCACATTAAAAACTGATGGTGTCAAAGAAAAAACAACAATGATGTAACCCAATTACTCGCACCAGCCCACCAATCAAATGCATATCTAATCTAATTCACTTATACCAGGGAAAAACTTAAACAGCTCCAGTTTGCCGACACAAAACCTGCTGTCACATTGTCAAATCATTTGGCGCAAATGATGGCCTGAGGCGAGGAAAAACAATCTCATAAAAACACCAAACTTAGGCAGCGTGCAAATCTAAGAGACCATCATGTATAATTGTTGTGACAGTCTGAAGCTGTAGTCTAATCAATATTGGTGCTAATTGCATACGGCCAAACTGTTTATTTTCAATCCGAACTTCTTAGCTTGAAGCTACTTCTCTTCAGCTTAATCTCTCGACCAGATTTAACTTTCATCTTACTAATATAATTTGGATACAAAGTGCATCTCGTTTTAATGCTGTTGTGAAAAGAGAGATTTTTTTGGTCAACATTAACAAATTCTGTTCCTGTCATTCTCACACACTTCCCGATCACTAAAATCTGTTCACATAATTTGAGATAATAAATACAACTTAACCAGTAGTTATCCTGACAAAACAATATTTTGGTTCAAATGTTTTTAACTTTGTCAATCGTTCATATCACATGGTGACATTATTAAGGGTTTTAGCAAAAAGGAAAATCATTTCAAACAGTTGATTTTGATGGTACGTTTTTAGACAATATCTAATTATTCACTCCAAAATATACTTAAATTGATTCACTTTTAATTAATAAAATGAAACCTTAATAAGAAATGGAAGATTATCTCCAAGTTCTGATTTGCTTTGAATTAAATAGAGACCCAATAAAACGATTCTAACCAAGACTAAAAGATGGCATGTATTGGTTGATTATGCTGCATGTTGCAAAATTTCACTTCACCATATCTTTGTATATACTGAACAGAATTTAACCGATATTCCTTTTAGAGGTTCCACTTTAATCACAGATTGCAAAGGATTCAAAATCTCTAAAATGAAGATCAGTGACTTTAAAAAACCAACTCAAGTTAACAAGGATAACCCTCTGCATAACTAGTGTACATAAAAAACCCAAAATAACAAATTATCTACGCCAACTACCCAAATGAATAAGATTAAGTCATATTAGGAGTTCAGAAAGATTTACACTACCTGTCTTGGCAAACAGATGAGAAGTGGTATTAGATGTTCTAATCTTGCTTTGTCAACTACTTGTAGACTAAATATTGTGATAGTTTGGGGCCCATGTATAAGGTATGTACATCTTTGGCAAAATGTCACCATTTAAACTCAGAAATGAAATGGGGTTTAATGCCCTACTTTTAACGACTGGGCCAATGAAGACGAGCATACATCATACAGGGTGCTAGTATGAGGAACATTCAGCCCAGAGAGCTAACTAGATACCTCCAGTCTACCAAGCCAGCATTTTACAAACTTAGCCATATCTGGAACTCAATATTGCTACATATACTGGAACTCAATATTTCTAATTTTGTGTGAAATTTGAAAATAAATATTAAAGCATCCACATCCATGATTTCCATCTAAGATTGCCACTCATTTTTCTCTCCCAGTCAACAAACATACTGATAGATTATGAACTACAGCATAATTGCAACCTAATTTTTTTTCATCTGAAAGTATCGTATTTGTAGCAGTAAAATACAAATCATAGAACTGAATTTCCTAATAAATTCTCAAAAAATTAAACAAGCTAATTATCAAACAGCTTCAAACAAACATTGAACAAATTTAGATGAGAAGTGGTATTAGATGTTCTAATCTTGCTTTGTCAACTACTTGTAGACTAAATATTGTGATAGTTTGGGGCCCATGTATAAGGTATGTACATCTTTGGCAAAATGTCACCATTTAAATTCAGAAATGAAATGGGGTTTAATGCCCTACTTTTAACGACTGGGCCAATGAAGACGAGCATACATCATACAGGGTGCTATGAGGAACATTCAGCCCAGAGAGCTAACTAGATACCTCCAGTCTACCAAGCCAGCATTTTACAAACTTAACCATATCTGGAACTCAATATTGCTACATATACTGGAACTCAATATTTCTAATTTTGTGTGAAATTTGAAAATAAATATTAAAGCATCCACATCCATGATTTCCATCTAAGATTGCCACTCATTTTTCTCTCCCAGTCAACAAACATACTGATAGATTATGAACTACAGCATAATTGCAACCTAATTTTTTTTCATCTGAAAGTATCGTATTTGTAGCAGTAAAATACAAATCATAGAACTGAATTTCCTAATAAATTCTCAAAAAATTAAACAAGCTAATTATCAAACAGCTTCAAACAAACATTGAACAAATTTAGCTGTGGTATGCTCTTAAACTCTCCCTGTATTATGATAATCATTTTCCCTTGAACTATGAGCATAGGACTACAGTATTATGATTATACAGCGCTGGCTTAAGATAACCCGAAATTTCCAATCAATTCTCATATCTTAATTTGGGACCCCAGGGAAATGTTGTTCTGTGTGATATAGAGAGTTATATTGATTATGGTGTGTATAGGATCTGACAACTTACAATAACACCCTAACCTATAGTCACCTTTAATTTTCCTCTCTACACTACTAAAACTTATAATAATAGTTCTATACAAATACACCATTATTATTAACTAATGAAGATTGGCTTGACTGATTGAGAAGATTATACAATTAATAACTAGTTATTTGCCATTAGTATTATCAATATTTGTGATGGATAATATTATTAATAATGTATATCATTTTGTAAAGTATATTAATTTGAGCTTCCATAACAAATCTCAACCTATATTTTAGAATATGCGAGATGATATTCTCTGTTTCAATCTACCACATAAAAAGCGAATTAACAGGGCTGTAAGCTCAGAGTGACGAGAGGGCCTGAAAGTGTTCTCAGGGGTGCTGTAAAATTGATGGACAATGTATATCTATGGTTAACAATTTTTCCACAGTGGGAGGGAGGGGGGGGGGGGGTCTTAACTTTTTGCACCCCCCATAGTTAGGACCTGGACACTAAAATCTATATTATGTACTAAGCTCATAAAATATGTCAATTACACATATTCTATCAACAAAAATAATTTAATATTTCTTTCAGATCAAATAAAGTATTGTTTCAAAAACATATTTTATAACTGGAGTTTGGACTGTTCTTGTATTCACATATCACTTGTATACTATGGCCAACTGCAAACTTATTGAATCCAACAATTTCTAAGATTTTTCAGATACAACAGGGATTTATGTAAGCGAGGTTATAAAGAGATAAACAAGAATATTACAAGTGCTATGCATATTTAACAATTTGCATAATTAAAGGCTGATTGATGATGACAAATTATTCTGACTTGTACAAACTCATAGCTAGTTTCATGGCCATTTCTTTACAAGTAGGAAGATTATTGATGCATGAATGTATCATTAATTACAGATCTATGTGGTGCAGCTTAAACACAATAGTAAACTTGCCAGGTTGTGGGGTGACGGGGAGCACATTCCCACTCAAAATAATTCTTGTGTCTTTTACTAAACCCATGATTTTTTTTTAAGTGAGCTGAAATCTACCAAAGAAAAAAAGGAAATGTACCTTCTCCTGTTTGAAAATAAAACTGTGTCAAGATGGACCAACCCAAACAAATAATGATTTTTTTTTCTAAAAAAATTCCCCAAAATGAAAAGAGAGACTAAACACTGAACAATGTACCCATTATTCCAGATTTAGATTTCTCAGTTTGGCACTTAATTTATAAATTTGTTTAAATGAATTATGTTATGAACAACAAAATTCTATTTTTTTTAAATTCATTTTTGGTACAAAATGAATAACTTTTATTCCCCCGAAATTGGTTTGGAAAAGTTCATTAAATAAGAATTGAAACATACTAATTCCCTACCTTCTTATAAACGTTATGATATGGAATGAAATCCAAACTTGATCCGAAGTGACAACTTTCCATTTTTTACTCTGAATTTTCCGTCTAAAGAACAAGTTACATCAAATCTACTTGAGAAGTGAAAGGTTGGTTATATTGAGTCGGTTGACAGTGCTGCTCATCATATGGAAGTGATCTAATATTGTGTGTATTGAACGTTACTGTACCTCGACAGGTGGTCGTCAATATGTTTATAAGATTGTAATCATTACCAGTAAATGATATATATAATTTGTTTCACTTTACTGATCATATATAGCTTTTCAAGTTGCGTACGGCTTCATCAACACTCCTATTGTTATTTTCTAATTGATCGATTGGTGGATTTCTTGATGACTTAGCGTGATATAAATAAAACAGTATAATAACCACATCCACTCGAAACCAATCAAATTTCACTCAATTAAACTTTCAACAAAGTAAATTGGCAATTTTTGGTTCATTAACATCATTTGACAGCACATGTTTACGGTGGAATATTCAAAAAGTGAATCTATACTACATAAATCTGTTGTTAAATCTCATACAAAATATTAACGTTATCCACTTCACCTCTAATTTCCAGTTTGTTCAAACTTTGGATTTCACGACTTAACACATCACAGTCTACCAATCGTTTCACTTCAGAGTGTCTTAAGATCACCACAACAATTGAAAGTTGAAAGCGCAAAGCTTGACACAGACACCAAGAGTATTTAGACTGTTTGTTTGTTTAAACACAAGTACCACAAAGTGTAAACAACTTGAGTTTTAAAAAATAACACCTTTTCAACCAACCATGTCCTCACAAGGTAACTATCATCACCCCGTTACATTTGAATGATTTCATAGGATGCGACTCACAACACTGCCAAGCATCACCCATCAACAAAGGCGTGATTCAAAGTATGGCTGATTAACATTGATTTCTGTCCTCCAGTGCCAATAAATGGTGCCTGATTTAACCAATTAATGAATAGTTTGAGATTTATTGCTTTACTAGTGTCCGATATTGATTTAACAGTTTCCTTCCTTCTACTTTCTGGTATTAATATAATACAATCACTAACTGTACAATTAAATCACACTATTTGCTAAGATGAATTTCTTTTCACTCTTCATCAAATTAAATGAATCTAATTCTTGAAAATTTTTAATCAATTAATTCAGATGAGGCTTTAATTGCTGTATTAATGAAAACCCTTAACATTCATGTGTACTACAATTATATTACAAGTAATTGCACATTATATTCTTTTAAAATCAAGGTATATTCTACTCATTTAATCATATTATCATTAAAAGGCATCACTGTCTTACATCAACGAAAACATTAAAAACAACACATCAATTAAACTATAGGTGTCATATCCTTTCAGTTTTTACAGGTTTACGTAGATCAACACGTTTTGGAAGCATCAATCTTGATAGATCTAATGATCTTTACTGATTGTCATCATTAGTCTTATTTTCTCTCTGATATCAATGACAGGCACAAGACTTGTTCACTTGCTTTACACAAATCTGACCATATTTTAACAATAAATCCCTTCCTCAGCTTTTGTTATTTTTGTATCAAAAGCTGCTAGCCGATTGGCTTGACACAATTCTTTACCTCTAAAGTATCACCTGCTCATAAAAGAAGAAGAAAGGAACTCCAAATCTTTGTTTAACTAAGATGAAAGGCTTCTTCTTTTATTATTATTACAAGACATCTTTTTCATATTGTTAGTTCGTAAATTAGCATCACTACTATAAATCTAAAATTCACAATTTAAATCTGACCATGGTTCTATTTAATATCTCCATAATAATTAGTAAGAGTAAGAGTCAGCTAAAGATCAAAGACTGAGTTTAAAATAACATTAAATCAAATCATTTGTATTTAGTTTTTTACAATTTTTATAAATTTAATGTCTTTTAGAACCAGCACAATTCAGCTGTCTGCACATGTTTAAAACCGACTCAAAGAAATCAAAAATAAGAGAGCAACCAATTTTATAAATCCAACAAACATTCAGTTTAATAATCATCACAATCTTTGTTTCTACATATGACATTGTTTTTATATTTCCCCAAGTGCTTGTGCAGACGCTCTTCGAAGTGGAAGGAAAATGGCGTACCATTAGACAACCCTTAAGTTCAGGCAAGTGACCATAACCTGTCACATGCAAGCCTGGCATCAAAACCATGACAGGCATAAATAACATGTTATTTTGACTCTGTTGAAGTAACAATCATGTTGTACTTAAATAAATCACCCCTTGTTTTAGGTCCATTATAACAATCAATCATAACCATTAACCCTACCAACACAGTGGTAACAATTCTCGGAAAAATTATCTAGAAATTATGTCATCAATTATAAATGCAAATTAGAAATTGGTCAACTCTCAAATGTTAACATAAAAATCCTGAAATGATTGGAAGAATGATCTTACCTATAAACTTAACATAAATAATTATCTATCAAACTGTTTTTATTAACATTAAATAAACATAATCATTAAAATCCAATAACCAATTCTTACAAAGAAATGTATTGATTGGTAGTAATCTGACTGTCTATTTGCTCTGAAAACAGCAGGAATTAAAGGACATCTGAATAAAACATGGCTACTGATTTTAATTTAAATAAATGTGCATTTTATGACCATGCAAACGGTAATAACACAGTTTCCTTTTAGAGGTTGTACCAGTGTTAAATGATAATAATTCATGGAGAAAACTGATTGAAAGAGATGAGTCAGAGAATAATTACTAGTTTAAAGAGAAAATAGTGAAAGCTCTTCTATCTTTTCAGAAAAACACATCCAGATATCTTTCATGACTAGTACCATATAAATTAGAAATTTGAAACCTTTAACAGTTGAATAATCAATACATTATTACGATCTTACTTGGAAATAAAACAAGTCCTCCTTGACCAAGATATCGGTTTTAAAGTGAAAAATAAGTTTCGTGAAATTATCAAAGCTATATAGCTCTGTCATTTGACAGGTAGTAAGCAATGTACCTGTAATTAAAATTAAATAATTAATTTGATTCCTTTTTTAGGTTTCAGTTTCTGTAACAACAACAGTTCTACTCATGTTCTCAAGAAAAGTTTCTGTTCAGGAAGAAAATACTGCTGTTTCCAAGTTCAACAACTGGGGATTTCTCCATCATTTCTCAAATAAACTTGGCTTTGTATGTGTAGCTCAAAGGCGAAGTTGCTAGATAGTTACCCTCAGTGATAGAGAGAGAGAGAGAGACATGGGGTTTAACGTCCACTCGACACAAACTAGGTCATTTTGGGACTAACACATGGTTTAATTTTATTTCAATATTTCACTTGCGCGTAGGGGTCTTTAGCAGTGGGAGGAAACCCATGGGGTTGAGAAGACACCCCTATCTCCATGCCACATACGCTCACACCGGGGATCGAAACCAAAGCCGCAAGCCAGAGGTGACCGGTCAGCTAGAGGTCGAAGCGCGGCACTTTAGACCACTAGGCCATCCCCCCCTCAGTGATAGATGACACCACAAGCTCAGACTAAACTTCAGACAAGCGGACTGTCGTCACTCTGATTACTTTCAATCACCAACTTCTCACTTACAGAAAGAAGACAATAACCGGTTCCTGGAATTTATTGCCGGTTTCTGGAATTTCAGGATTATTAAACAAGTTAGAAACCAAACAAAACTAAAAAAAACTACAACTAAAGACCAACAAGTCAACGATGATTGGTGGGATAAGGATGCACATTTATTGAATATTTAGTAAAAGGGTTCACATGTATATACATGTATCATGTATCCAATAAAACACCTTATTTTATTTTAATTCAATTGGTCAGTAATAAAACATAGCAGTTCATGTAAAAAAAAGATTGATTAATAAACCACTAAATCTAGTATCTAGAGTATCCACCTGAGCAGTCTATTAAAGAGAGACAGAAATGGGGTTTAACGTCCACTCAACACAGACCAGGTCATTTCGGGACTAACATATTTGTTTAATTTTATTTCAATAATTCGCTTGCGTGTAGGGGTCTTTAGCAGTGGGAGGAAACCGGAGTACCTGGAGAAAACCCACGATGTTGGACAGGCGACCCTACTCCTTGCTACATACAATCAGGGATTTGAAACCACGCCAGTTGACTCAATGGCAGGCCTATGATACAGTGAGTGCGTGCACGCTAACCATTCTGCCATCTAACCCCCCGAGCAGTCTATTAAAGTTGGCCCATTATGAATTTACACAGGACACTGTTTTTTGCCAGACCAGCAGCTCACTGAAAGACCATGAGGAAATGAATCCATGGCTTCCTCTGGGTTAGAACGCTGGGACCCCCTGGTTACTGAACTATAACGTGTGACCATCAAATGTTAATTAAAATATATACTTAAACACAGATAATTAATAATCTTTTCCTTAAACTTTAATTGTAATTTACACAGACAAGAAAAGGGCATGAGCGAACCAGCAGTGAGGCTGATGTCCCCTGCCGAAATCCCAAATAAAAAGATGACACACAATAATTAATTGGACATTTATCTTTTTCAAAAGTATTGAGCAATCAAACTGGTTATCAACTATACACTAAGTAGCTAGTGACCAATGAAATTCCTCGTCTCTGCTTGCATGGCTTTAGCAGAAATGTTAATCACTGAATTCAGTCGAGACATTCATCAGTTTTAAAAATTGTAGCTCAATTAAAAGCAGAGTTGTTATGTTCAAAAGTATTGCCCCATCAAATTGCTCATCGCTCCTTAGCCAAAGCAGAAAGTTCTAATCCTCAAAGTAATGATATTATGAACCTCAAGACATTCATCAGTTTTAAAAATTGTAGCTCAATTAAAAGCAGAGTTGTTATGTTCAAAAGTATTGCCCCATCAAATTGCTCATCGCTCCTTGGCCAAAGCAGAAAGTTCTAATCCTCAAAGTAATGATATTATGAACCTCTAGTCAAGAGTTTCATCACATTCACCCAATTATACTATTCAAAAAAAGTAGGGGATATTTGATTTTGGGGGCATAATACTAAAATATGCAAATGACTACGAAAAAAGTCACTATAGAACCTAACAGAAGAAACATTTCCAGTTACATGTGACGCCCAAACGCACCAATAGCTACCGCATGGAATGCAGGTGATGCTTGGGATCATCATGGGGGTCCAACCCAAGATTTGCACGACTCTGACTTTGAATGTTACAGTCATTGTGGCATTGAATTCCAGGGTGGAAACATCAGTTTAATTGTTTTAGTTACCAGAAAACAAATTTTGATATGCGTCGGCTTACTCAAAATGAAAGTTTACGTGCCCTTGGCATGCTACAGATCGGCACAACACAGGCGGTTGTGGCGCGGACGATGAATGTTTCTCAGTCTGTCATAAGCAGGCTATGGTCCAGCTACCGTGATACACAATCTGTACAGGGCAGACCACGCTCAGGTCGACCAAGGGCGACAACTCAAGCCCAGGATCGATTTATCCGTACCTTGGCCTTGAGAAATCGTGTCATCACAGCAAATCAGATCAGCGCTCGTCTTCAAACAGACACTGCTGTGAGAGTGAGTGGCCAGACGTCCTCGCGTGATCCCTTGTTTGAGAGATCATCACATTCAGGCAAGACGTCGTTGGTGTAGGGATCGTCAACACTGGAGCAATGTGATGTTTTCAGATGAGTCAAGGTTCACTGTTGTTTTTTTGGACAGACGTAGAAGGGTGTGGCATCGTCGAAACGAGCGCTTCCAAGACGTTAACGTCATCAGACATGATCGATTTGGGGGTGGTTCTGGTATGGTGTGGGGAGGCATCACTGTTGCTGGAAGAACGGCTTTACATGTTGTTGCAGGGCGTGTTACAGGCCAGTGCTACCGGGACAACATCTTGGCAGTCCATGTTGTGCCGTTCGCACGACGTCATGGCCGCCGTTTCATCTTCCAGGATGACAACGCAAGATGTCACAGGGCCAGGATCGTTACAGGTTACCTCCAACAACAGAACATCACCACATTACCTTGGCCAGCACTGAGTCCCGACCTCTCCCCCATCGAGCATGTCTGGGACATGCTTGGACAGAGGTTACGTCAACGTCAACAACGTCCTGCCAATGTCCAAGAACTTGCTGCTGCGTTGCAACAGAAATGGGACAATCTGGACCAAAATGACCTTAGACGTCTCATTAGGAGTATGCCACGTCGGATCAATGCTTGTTTGGCAAACAGAGGAGGATTTACCCGTTACTGACCTCGTTGTGATGCTGTGGTAACTTTGCTGTTTGACCCCGGGTATCATTTTACCCTTATAATGGTCAGTCTGTGCCTTACTTAGTCTAACGATCATTTGGAATAAATCGATGAATGTGAACGTCATTTCATTTTGTCATTTGTTTCTTCCCTAGTTTCATTAGGTGACTTTAATAACACTTAAAAATCAAATATCCCCTACTTTTTTTGAATAGTATAGTACCAAATTTATCATATTCCAAAGTATCAAACACTCAAATTGCTTATCTCTGCTTCACTTAAGTCAAAAATAAGCATGATCAAACTCTTGTCAAGGCATTCACCTAATAAACACCTACACAAAGTGTGAACATTCTAATCAATTAGAAGAAGAGTTATTGTGTTCTGAAGTCTCAACCAATCAAATTGCTTATCGCTCTGCTTACCCTGAGCAGAAATTGCACATTATTGAACTTTGTCAAGGTATTGATGAGATGAAACTTTACACCACGTTTAATCAATCTCACTTAATTTGAATTAAGGTTATCGTGTCCCAAAGCAGCAACAAATCAAATTGCTTAATCTCTGCTTACCCAAAGCAGAAAATTCTCATCTTCAAACTCCATCAAAACACAAAGACCATTAGATGGCAAAAATTTATATATATGGATTAAAACACCCGCAAGAATTAAAAATTTAGCAATGAAACAGTTACTCATCACTTACTCTCATTTGTCATGTATTGTTGCTACTATAAGTTACATCTTCAAACACTCATGACTTTGCTCAGAATAAAGTAATTTGAATGACATTTTCAATATCTTCATTTTTCATCATCTATTTTTGAACTATTATAGCAAGAACTGACAGCTCTTTATCTAAATCTTATATCATGCATCTTTATGATTAATCTTCAAAAACAAAAGCAAATTCATGCTTCATTTAATGTGCAGCACATTTATCTGATGCTTTTAAGTCTATTCATAAATAATATAATAAATCTGCATAAAATAAAAAATGCTGTTTTTCCAGCTCATTATATTTCATCCTAATATATGATCTAATTAGTGCAAATAAATTCAATCGCATTAAATGTGTGTGTGTGTTTTTTTTATATTCTGATGAATTAACAGGAGAGAAGAAAAAGAAGCTTGTAGAAGGTATGACAATAAACGCTGTAATGGCTTGCAGGTGTTTAAAATCAATAGACGCAGATAAAATCATCATATCATAATACTACAAGTACAGCTGATAATATAGAAATAAAGATAACCTTTGATTACAATCTATAAATACTTGTTAGGTCATTTCAATTTTATTAATTGATTTACACATCAAAAATATTCATGGGGATTTAAATAAGATGCAGACCACTCCGGAAAATTAACAACTGAGTTCATGATGTACCGGTAATAACCAATAACTTCAGATCATTAATTATATTAAGTTTTAAAGAAGATTGTTAACACTGTAAATATTGAGTCATTAAAAATCTTGTATTCATTAATTTGATTTTAAGTCTTAATGAAGATCTTAAACAGTGTAAATACAGAATTGTCTAAAATCAAAAATATTGTATTCATAAATTTGGTTTTATATTCTGTTATACATGTATGTATATTCACGCAAATTGTTTAACCATGTATTATTAGAGCGTTAAAAAATTATATTTTTGAAAATTTTGATATCTTGTCAGGAATGGTAAACCTATGTTACCAGTAAACAGAACCAAAATTTTGTCCAAAAGTAAATATAAACTTTGCAAATATCAATCATTTCTCTTGTCTGCAGATACTGACAGGACACAGTTGACAAATAGTGTCATATGGAAAAAATAGATATAAAAACCAGTTTCTTTATCAATCAAACACAGCACTTGTATAGCGCAAACAATACTTCGATAAAGTTCCTAATGCGCTTAAAAGTTTCTTTGGTCCAAAAGCTTCATTCCAAATTCTGAACAACAAAGAACTTAAAAGATATGGCATAATATTTACCCCAATATACTATTTAAAAAAAAAGAAATATACACTACAGACTCCATGGAATATCAGAATAAAACAGAATGAAAATGGCTTTTATCTGATTTTAATTATTCATTTGTGTCATATACAAATTATGCAGTAGTATTTGAAGAAGTATCAATTTTGGTAATGATTAGGATATCAAATATATCTTATTATTAATCATTAAATCATAAATTTATATCAACATAATGGAAATTGGTTGAGTCACATTATGTAATGTGATTACAAAATTTGCTTTATCCAAACCTCAGAATGTGTTTTGTAGAATTTACTTCTAATAATAATAATAATCCCAAATCCCCTACTGCTATAATTAGATTATTAGAAAATGTATTAATGAAACAGTGAAATCTGTTTTCAGTTGTTGGTAATTGCAAACACAAACCACTTTCTGTTAATTGCCAGCCATGATCCCTGTTAATAAACCATGTTTAATTAATATAAGATCTTTGGTTTTTGGTTACAACAAATTTTGCTTTATGCATTAAGGCTAACTTTTTAATTGGAAAAACAACAATCTCACAGGATTTCTGTCAACTGATTACATCCTGATATCAGAGCTATGTCTTGTATAAACAACAACAGGTTGTGTATATATTTTCCATGAAATTGAATCTACAGAAGTACAAGAAGAGGTTTTTTTTTTGAAAAATGGAACAATTTAAAGAATGTGCTACTAATCTAACAAACATGGCTCTGTTGAAGATCTGAAATTTCTATTTTTGACTTAAACCTTCAAAGAGCTCTGAAAAATGTAAGCCTTTAGAACTAAACTCAGAAGGAAATAAGTAACCAATGTAGATTATACAATATGGAGGCTATATGGTTTCAGTTATTAACTTAGCTGCATAATTTTTGCAAATTCAATACTGAGGAACAGCAGAGAGCAAGAGTAAAGAATTGCTGTAACATACAAATTTATTAAGGTTGTAGTACAAGACCTGTCGTCTGAGATTTATTTTTGGGACTAGCTCTGACAGATACAGTAAACCTTCAGAACTTATCTCTGAAGGAAATAAGAGCCACAGTGAATAAATGGAGGACGTATGTCTGATCCCTGCATTGGCCTAGAAAGTATAATATTTGCAAATTAATTTACGAGGAACAAAAGAGAGCAAGAGTAAAGAATTGAAACTACAAATTCATTAAGGAGGGTGCTGTAATGTCTAATATTCGCACTAACTTTGCAAACTACATTGTATTTCTCAGTGATACTTTAGTCTCTTTAACCCATGTAAACATAAATCATCAACAGAAAGAAACATTTACTTTGCCAGATTGGTCAGGATAATCAGTGAAACGATGGGTATCCCTGACCTTCGCTGATCTAACCAGCGGCTGCCATGTAGGATACGCCCACATTTTCAAGAGATGGATAGAGAACAAGCTAAAATGAAAGTGATTTTTTCTACAATCAACGGCCATAATTCATGAAGTTACAATTCGATATGGGCAAATATCAAAAGGAACCAAGATCTTTAGATTATAAACATGTATTTCAAGTTTCATCAAAATCGAAAATTGAAATTGTGACCTCTACAGCGTCCACAACCTTGATATAACATATTTTTACACTATTCGTGTACAAGCGGCGGCCATTTTGTCCAGCAATTTTGATCCAATTTTCACGAAATTCGAACTCAACCTTCATTATTGTGTAACAGTGATATAATCAAACGTTTTTTTAAATCGAATAATAATTGTGACCTCCAGAGGAACCACAAGAAAAAAAAGGCAATTTTTGGGACAATGAGGGGTCATAATTCAGCAGTTACAATCCGATGGGCACAATTATCGAAAGGAACCAAGATCTTTTGGTTATAAACATGCTTGTCAAGTTTCATCAAAATCGGTTCAAAATTGTGACCTCTATAGGGTCCACAAGCTAAAAACATGATTTTTAGTACAATCAGGGGCCATAATCCATGAAGTTTCGATCCGATACATGCCAATATTGAAAGCAGTCGAGATCTTATGGGGATAAACCTATATTTCAAGTTTTGTCAAAATAAGAATGTTGACCTGTATAGAGAGTCAAAAAACAAATTGTGGACGGATGGACAGACGGGGGCGACAGCATCATACGTCCATATGAAAATGTGGGCGGATAAAAATAGTACTCGAAATACACAGTCAGGTGGTTTACCAGGAAAGACAAAAAGGCTACAGAAACTTTCTTTGGTACTCTATTCGTTGTTTCGATTTGGTCATTTTTGGTACACAGCCACAAGACTAAAGGGAATTTTTTGTGTAGTGGGACGAGGATCTCATATTATTTTTCACAAAATACAGAGACAGGAGCAGCATGTCTACCCACTACTAATTCATGACATTTTATCCACATTACTTTGTATACGAACAAGGCATGATTCAAAAGGACATTTTTTTTATAAAACAAGAAAAACAATGAAATAATCAAAGTTCTGTTCATCCAATTTTAACAAACTTGGTGTCAAATTTCTTCAGGGTAAATTGTGATTGTATGAAATAGATTCCATTTCAGGCCAGTCTCCATAACCACACGACACAGGAACTTTTTTGATTTTCAGGAATTTTGGCATTATATTATTGGCACCATGAAAAAACACTCCCATCATTTTATAGAAAACTAGCTTGGCTATTTGCATGCCAAAAATCATTTACTTAGGATCAGACAAGGCTGAGAATTTTGTAGATTTATGACGAAATTTCCAATTTAATATTTTAAAATCTTTCAATATGCCCAAACTATGGCTTGAATCACAGCTTCAGACTTCTATTTAAAGATCATACAGAAGTTGAAAAATAACATAAAATTAATTTCAAAGTTAGCATTGGTCAGAAATGACAACGCCCTTCCAGTTTTAGTTGAATAATGTACAACATTATACAAAATCAACATGCTTTACAGACATAATTTATCTGAGCTTATATAAATAGCCATATTTTCAATGAACGCTATCATATAAAAATCTTTTTAGACACCAATCAAAAGGTCTGTCTGAATTATAAAAGAACAAGAAGTCCATGTGCAGCCAATTGAAATTAGTAAGGCAGGGATCCACATTCAACAATAGATTTACAGCTATAGAGTAAGATTGTTTTTTATAGGTTTATACACCATCCTTTGTAACATTCCTATTCAATATTACATGTTCTTTTTGCATGTCAAAACTATTGAAATTCAGAACACACAGGAGGCTTATTCTGTTTAAATTTTAAAATGTTGCATTTTGTTGTGTGACATATTCAATATGAAAAGTATTCAATATTACCAACTGGAGATGAAATAGGACTGAATGTTTTATAGAGAGAGAGAGAGAGAGAGAGAGAGAGAGAGAGAGAGAGAGAGAAATGGGGTTTATCATCCAATTGATACAAACTAGGTCATTTTTCTAGACTAACATATTAACATATGGTTTAATTTTATTTTAATAATTCACTTGTGCGTGGGGGTCTTTGGCAGTGGGAGGAAACCGGGGGACCCGGAGAAAACACACGAGTTTGGACAGACAACCCTACTCCTTGTCACATACAACCAGGGATTCGAAACCATGCCAGTTGTCTCAATGACAGGCTTTATGATACAGCACACATGTGCTAACCATTCAGCCATCCAACCTCCCTGAATGGTTCATAAGTATTACATGAATACAATAATGTTACAATTTGAAATTAAATATCTATACATGTTGTTTGATTTTTTTTATCAATAACCAAAAATACAAATAAAATTCTAGTACCTATACCATGCACAGTTATGATTTGGCTACAGAGAAGGTTTGGTTGCAGGTTGCAGACTTGGAAGTGATCCTCTGAGCGCAAAGCGAGCAACAATTTGCTATGTTCGGCGGGAAGTGCCTTGACTTTCATGGATTGCATTCATAGGTTTATGTCACATGATAAATGTGAATATAACTCTGTGCTAAAATTATATTTGGAATGTATTTAACCAATTCAATTACATATCTAAAATTTGTGGACACTGGTATTGTCCTTTAAGCATGTTCAAGTTCAGAAATTGTCTGGCAACGATTTTCACAAGTTTTTCTTAATATTTCCACTCTATAATCTAAAGGTAATAAAAAAAAAATAGAATGTCTATAACTCTAATTAATAATCCCAACTTTAAATCACTGTAATTATCAATTTAGTACTTTTCTAAATGAAAAAAAAAAGAGATTTGCAGTTATTTCATCAACCAATGACAAAATATCAAAAGAAA
This sequence comes from Patella ulyssiponensis, assembly GCA_963678685.1. Taxonomy (NCBI): domain Eukaryota; kingdom Metazoa; phylum Mollusca; class Gastropoda; family Patellidae; genus Patella; species Patella ulyssiponensis. The sequence goes on from OY783229.1 coordinate 58,260,152, forward strand.
TATTAGACAAATATGTTGAAAGTTAATGCCTGTAACATGCGAGTGTTAATCCTCGTGTGTCCATTATCACACTAGTGTTATGCCTGAGATATCATCAAATCATGCAAATTAACAATACATTGATAAAACATAGATGAATTGACTGTAATCAATATGGAATAAAGGACTTCTGTTTGGACACAACAATAATTATCTAAAATAAATATAAAAATCTGGTGAAAAAAATTCCAGTTAATCAGTGGAACTTATATTAGTTGTAAATCATTATGTCAAGTTACTGGTAATAGCTTTTAACAAAAGAATGACATTATAGATACTTTGTCATTATAGATACTTTATATTTGTAGATATATAAAAAAAAATTGTTCAAAATATGAGTTTTTATTCACAGTTATATGAAGACATTAATCTATTACTTACTATTAAAGAAAGAAAGACTCAACAATTAGCTGAATAATTGCTACTTTAGTAAAGAATAATAATAACCAAGTTCAAACTATAGGGTTTTTTTTTTCACAGTTATAAGAATTGGTTTATTACTTACAATTGAAGACTTAATAATTAGCTGAATAATTGCTACTTTAGTTAAGAATAATAGTAGATAATGTAGAAAAAAATAACCCCCAATGTTATTCTATATAAACATATCTAAACAATCTGGATAATAAGTCTAGTAATTGATTTTCTAATATTTTTTTTTTCTTGACATGCTATTTACAATAATAAGGAAGAATAAAGAAGTAAAACAATATTATATTATATATTGTATTGTTGTTATACATGTAGGACCAGGTGTATAAACTGACAGGTGGAAGAACCATTATCATCTACTTCACCTTAACTGACCTGTCTACCTATCCTTACACTCTTTATTTTATACCTGTAGGAGATGTTTTTCTGTTCAGATTTTTCCCAGGGGAAAGTCACCTCACGATGAATTTGATAAAAATGAAAACTTTAGTATCTTTTGCAGTATGATATGATCTTTCTTGATATTTCAAATATATTTTTATGATTTTAATATTATTAGGTTAAGAAAAAAGGAAAAAGATATATGGACATGGTTAATTTTTCTTATGGTTACATGCTTGAGAGCAGAGCCGTGACTTGCCACTGGCAATTCCACCCATTCTCTGCAAATTACAACTGTCCAGCAGATGTTAATCGAAAAGTTGGAATTAGGCTTAAAAGAATCTAAATGTTCTATTGATCCCACTCCAGGATTTCAAACTGGATCATTAAAATCAAGGGATCTTTGCCCTTTCTGCACAACTACTGGGGCTCCTAAGCTAAATAAAACTTTATTTCATTTAAAGTAGATTGGGTAAAAAAATACCATTATCATCTTTCCCTTGCATTCTTGTTGTTTCTGACAGTTCTGGCCAGCTCATCATTGTTTGCCAGCTTTCTCACATAGACCTTGATCTGATCATTTATCAAACAAAAGCAATAACACCAAACTATGCTAATTTACATTGGTGCAAATTCGTGATTTTTCACTGATAAAGGTGTTGATTGCTGTAAACATGTAATTATTTAGAAGGTGTTGATTAACTGTATTAGATATCAAAAACAGAAACATCAATTCCATACATATGCTACTGATAATAAATTCTATCAAAAATGCTTAATTCAAATATATGCAAATTTTCAGATGGGGTTTTATGCTTACTGTTATTTTAAAAAAAATAAAATTTTTGACAGGATAATAATCTGAAAATTTTATGACTTCAATTTCAATGTGGTTATTTTTTATCAATTATTTTTTAATATCCCAGGTGAATAATAAAGAAAAAGCATATTTTATTGTTAAGGAGGTAACAAAGCTATTAAGGCATTGAGATAAGCAGCTGCATTAAGTAACATAGAACATCACCAACTCATGGTATAAATATCTTACAGATTAAAGACTAACTTTGTCATAGAAATTACCATTACAATGGCTGCCATTCACTCCAAACAATATGCTTGATCTAAGATAACATTTGACACGATGGTAGAAATTGCATAGATTGAGTTGTTCACCTGCTGTAACTATCTTCATTAAAATTATAGTCAGCTTACATGATAATATATAGTTATTCGCTGGTCACCTTTGAACACCAATTATCGTCATTTTGAAGATTTTAACAAGTAATTAAGTAAAGATACAAGTATTTTTTTCAAAAAAGACCCAAAAAATCTTGCATTTTCTGTTGAAATGGAAATAATAATTTTAGTTATACCCTACCTCACAAAATGTCAGGCACTATTGAAGTTGTAACTGTAAGTCTGAACTTTGTGCAAGACTATTAAAATATCAATAGCAGACAAAACATAGCATGACAACAGCTTTGTCATCTGCTCTGTAATAAGACAATTTGCATCGTCTGATTATAGGTTAAAATATAATAAATCTGGACCATATAAAGACATTTACTATATAGGGTATTGCATCCTTCAAAACAGTAATTTTTGCCTGATATTGTCACTGACAGATGTTTTTTTCAGGACATATTCCTGTGATTAAGGTACTGTTTCATTCCAATTATGTGAATCAAATTTGGTTTTTAATTTTGTTTTCTATAATGTGATGCATCTTGGCATACTACAACTTTATATTTCATATGATCTGTACTGCCATCAATTTCTTTTTTTATCAAACCCTTTTTTCCATACACTTGTTAAGAAGAATCCTTATGAAATGTAACTTAATTGACATCGCTTCAAAAGTATTATTTTTAGACTTTCGTTGGAAATCTTGTTTCCTGACAACGTACATATATGTATGTTCTAATTTCTTGTTACGAAATCTGATATAAGAAATGAAATGGGGTTTAACGTCCTACTCTTCTGCAATCCGATGTAAGATGAGCTGGACTTGGTAACAATACCGGTATATACACTACAAACATTTGACTACCTACTGATTAACTGATTTTATTGATGAATATCTTTTATAACTTTCTTCAGAATCAAATAATCAGAATTAAAAAGTGTTTTAACAAAACACACAGATTCATAAATACATGAATTTTTTTTTATCAAAAAGTCATATAATATATAATAATATGGCTGCATTACTTTCTACAAAAAAATAAACTTGAGTCCCAGTAAACATATGCTCTTTACTTCCCAATCCTCCCTGATGTCTTAGAAATTCAACAATAATGACTTACGGCAAGATAAAAGACAATATTATTTCAGAATAATTTTCTATAAACAGTTTATAACATTACACATATCTGATGTGTTATCTTCAATAAATACACCAAATGTTAACAAACTTAATAATGGTGCAACTAAAAGCTAAAATAAACTTTTACACACCTTCAAAGGAGTACTTGGATAATTTTTCATTCCTCTTTGACATTACAGAACCAGTGACTTTGATGCGGATAGGAGCAGACACAAGATAGGGATGACAGGTGGGATATGTAGCGAACAATGAATGAAAACCCCTACTACCATTAATTGACAGTGTATAAAGCAGACGGGTAATTAGACCAGAACAAATCATATCTTTGTTTAAAATCATTTGAACTGGAGATTTTTGTAGTCTTTGAACTTTCTTGATTCAAGGAATTATTCATATTAAAATGGTCATCATTATGTAAAATTAGATTTACATTTTCAGAAAGCTTGATGAATAAAATAAATATTTTGCTTAAGATTTTTTTGATAAATTTTTTTGAAAGAAATGTTCATCTAAAAACCATCACAAATAATCACAAATAATTGTACCATTCATAACATTGATATTATCAATGACTCAATATACTTTTGTGATTTTTTGGTATGGCCTAACATCTGTTGTTCTTAATATCTACAGTTTGATGATGAGGCTAATATTTATTGAAATAAAGAGGTGTTACGCAATCAACTCCACCTCTAATTAGCGATTTTTAATTAATGGCTGGCCATTGTCAGTAGACATCAATTTAAATGATATAATATTATGTATAATGTTTAACATCTCTGATGAATTTCAATATTGATATTTATTTAGATATTAACCATTTAGAACCTGGTCTACTTCTTGCTAGATCACTATAAAACCCTCCTTAAGAGTTGTGAACTATATACTAGTTATGTGAATTGGCTGGTCTACCGAAGGTGGTGTAAGGAGCAGCTGTTTCAGATGGTGCCAAAAATGGGTTACAAAACTTTATATAAAAAACATACTTTATATATATATAAAAAATATTATTTCATATAGAAAAAACATAATTTTTTATAAAACAACACAATTTTATATAAAACAACATAATTTTATATACAAAACAACAAAATTTTATATTGAAAAAAAAAGGTAATTTTATATAAAAAAATATAATTTTCCCCTATTTTTTTCTGGGAAAAAAAGGGGTGGTCAATACATGTATGTAGATAAATATGCACCAGGGAGCCAGAGTAAAAGTTAAATACAGAGTTAATAATTACATAAAATCAAAAGTACTGGTACTTTAATTTAAAAACATTTTTGGTAAAATAATTATTCACATACTGTATTACAAGTGATATATTTATATACTATTGCTACAGTCTATTGTACATGCATTTCTTGCTTAATTGTAAAAGAATGTCTGTAGTAATTAATACTTACAAATAGTTTTCTCCAATACTGTTAATTATAATACATTATGCTATCAATTCCTGAATCTATAAAATAAAAATTCAAATACAAGACAAAATATTTTCTCTATCTTTTTATGTTCATAAACCAAATCACTCACATTACTATTACCCATAGTAGTTTTAAGAGAGGCAGAGTTATTTCCCTTCAATTAAAACAACACAGAAAAACTATAAACACACATTGGTATGAAATATATAGCAATTTATTAAGTTATTATTTTACCAAAACGTACGAATAAATCCAAAGATGTATCTTTAAGTTAAGATGCTACAGTAAAATTTAGCTTTGAAGCTGCATTTTTAAATGTACAGCATTTCATTCGTTCATGATCTGTCACTATAAACCATAATAATTGTCAAATTTGTATTCTTAATTTTTCCGAGACAGCGAAGCTAGTGCGTACTCTTATATTGAATTCCAACTGCCAAGGGATGTTTTACATGCACTCCAATGTGTACACCAGACCTCTTTTTTTGTCCCATCCAAATGACTAGACAGTTTGTCATTGTCAGGATCACCATTGGGAAATCATGCCAGAAAATCTTGATGAACTTTCTAGGCCAACATTGGGATAGCCAGTGTCTGACCCGCCAGAAAATCTTGATGAACTTTCTAGGCCAACATTGGGATAGCCAGTGTCTGACCCACCTAGCCACTGTGGCTCCCTATGTTCATATACCCACATAACATTGCCTGAACACTGTCAAATAGAAAATGAAAGAGGTCCTATTCACATACGAATTTATTAGTATAGAAGTTTATTATTGGAAGTTGCAATTTATGGTTAAAATTTTATATTTTGAAAAAATTTTCATCTCAATTTCTGAGAAGTGGTCAAATTTTATACTTTTTATGGTATTTTTCCATTTTAAGATAATTTTGTGAGAAAAGATGAAAATGATGAAAATATAAATGTTTTATGTTGTATGGTCTATGAATTTAATACGGATTTGATGACAAATTTAGTCATTACACTTACAGTGTTCACAAGGTTCAATAATGTGAAACAAGGACACAACTGTAGAAGTTATTAATGGAAATTACTTATTTAAATAATACATATAAATTTAATACAGATCTGATAACATTAGTTGATAGAGTGTTCACAAGGTTCTACAAAGTGAAACAATGGATGGAAATTGTTGAAATTAGCAATCTTAGTCTCACTAATGTTAACAACATATATAAATTTCAAAAAGATCAGATAATAAATGGAGCCTGTAGATTGAATGTGGGCATATAAAACCCAACTTTGAGGATTACCTGCTAATATAGTAGTATGATCTGGCAAAATTTAATCTACTTATTCTTATTTAGAATTAAATAAAATATAAAATGAAATAAAACAGGGTTTAACATCCCACTTTTCTGCCCCAATACCAACTGGGAAACACCGCACAGTCTGCTATGAACTATGACTATGAGGAAAATTCCGCCTGGAGAGCGGCTCAACAGCCTAGCCTAGTCTTATCTTAGATTCCAACTGTCAACGTACATGTCAATCCAAACAACTAGGCATTGTTCTTGCAAGACCCTTTACCCGGCACCACTGACGGGGGTAACCATGCCGGAAAATCCTGAGAAACCCTCGGACAACAAAAGGAGAAAATCCAAGACCTAGTTAGTGAGTCTGTGTGTTAAACATTGAGCCTACCTCTCCTTGTTTAGCCACCACATGGTAGTAGCCTGATCATTGTCCCAATAAGAAAAGCTTTTCTGTGTAAAATATGGATATGAAACCTCATCTCTCGACTCTGTTTGTCTCGAGATAAGAGATTGTACTATATACTAATAGGCTACATTTAAGTTCTTTCTGGAGATACAGCCTACAGGGATGAGATTCTCGCGGGATTCAAACGCAAAATGCCAATTTTTTCTTCAAAATAAATATAGATTATTGTTATTTATTACATTACTGTCACACTTATTAAACTACAATTAAGCATGTAATCCTTCCTGAAACGGGTACAAATCATCTTTTTTAAATCAATTAAGTGTTAAAAATAAAAAGCTAACATTTTAAAAAGGAAGAGGTTTGACCTCCACGTCAAGAAGACAAGGCTAAATATATGTTGTGTACAACAGCCAATCAAAATGAATGCATTAGACATTTGTGTTGCAAATGAGTAATGCGCAGTAATTATGATAGGCAAATCCAAGTCCTTTAAAAACACTGCTTGATTAACTTAACTGACAATAATATTTGAAGATAAGCAAACGTTGTGTCACTCCATGTACATTCGGTCGGGTATGTTTAATGAGTTCTAACAGTATAAAAGGATCTTATTTTAAAGATATCACAGATGCATTGATAAAGAAATTGCGTTTGCCATTTGAAACTAAACTAAAGGCATCCGATTGTGGATACAAACAAACGTACATTCTCTTAGCTACATTATATACTACAAATGAAATATATGTGGAACTTTTACTGTATTAAACATACATGTACGCACCTCACTCTAGTGAATCAAATTAAATCAGGTGTTGTTTTTATCAAAATTGATACAGACATTCATAATTACGTCGTATTATTCCAGCGCAACTAATATCAGGTAAGTACTTTCAATGGCTGTAGTATGCAAAGCCCCATCTTGATCAGGACGTCAAAAGATTTCAAGTTTAAAATTTCGGAGAGCCAGGCTATCATTGTTTCGATTTAAAAAGACATGATTTGTACCTGTGTCACGTAGGATTATATCATACTTCTTCAGCGTAGCAGTTGAATATGTCATGAATAAATAACTATAATCAATTGTTGTTTTGATGAAAAGTGTTGTCAGTTTTGTTTATTGAGGCCCAGTGTGAAACACATCGGGTTTTGTCAGGTACCGTAAACTATATATAGCACCATCTACTTGCCTATCTCAAAAAACAGAGGTTTCTATGGTGGCTGAAAGCGACCATTTCCATTGTCATGATTCTATAGATACAAGGCGAGAGTCACCGTAAAGCCAGTACAACAAAGAAGTCAATGAATTGTCGCCTTTTTCATCGTACTTGCTTAATGGTGGTTATCGTCTTGGAAGTTGAAAGTTAGTTACCTGTGTAATGGCGGCTTTCAGGATTTGAAAGTACAAGTGTCTGTAACACAATTCATTCCGAAAAAGGCGCCGATATCATAAAGTTATCCTCAGTAACTTTTTCATTGTGCTGACCAACGCAATGGTGACTCTCGTGTTATGAAGTTTTATGAAAGTCGTGTGTCGCCATTAAAATTACGGTGCCGGTAATGATTAAGTCAGTACCAGTACGACGAAAAAATCGCAGATCGTCTCCCTTTTCTTTGTGCTGGCTTAAAGGCAACCCTCGTGTTCTATCTTGAAAGATAACGATCTAAATGAACACTTAATTAAAGCCACCATAGGTTTCTTAAAGGACAATATTGGTGCCAGTCATCATCACATATGTGATAGAACTGATTAAACACTTTCCAAATATACTATTTACACAGAGATCATCGCTACCATAGAGGAGTATTAAAGGATTCATGATTCGGAAGTGACGAACGCCAAAGGAAAACACGAGTTATCTCTCTATATAACTAACTGAAGTGACTAGTGATAACAGATACATGGGCGAATATCTGCTCACTAATAATTCCCTCGAAGACCTAAAGTTGCTGTGTGACACTGTGAGAGAATTTCTGCTCAATAATAATTCCTTCAAAGACAAAAAGTTGTTATATGGGACCGCAAGAGCATATCTGACGATTCAATAAAGTAATTAAGTGTCATAAGATAAGAGAACACAGGAAAAATAGAAATACTCCGTACAGCCCCTTGTTTTTATTCATTCTATAGAGGAGACCGGGGCACATTGAACACTGTATAGCGTTGGGTTGTATAGTATTATTTATAAAGGATATATGGTGGTTCAATGTGCCCCGGTCTCCCCTACCTTATAAAAACATGGTAATGCACGAACTTTGTTCTGTTTTTCTTTCGTGTTCTCTTATGTAGTGGCAGTCAATTCTTTTTATGAATTGTAAGATATTCTCTCACAGTGTCACACAGCAACTTTAGGTCTTCGAGGGAATTATTAGTGAGCAGATATTCGCCCATGTATCTGTTATCACTAGTCACTTCAGTTAGTTATATAGAGGAATAACTCGTGTTTTCCTTTGGCGTTCGTCACTTCCGATTCATGAATACTTTATTACTCCTCTATGGTAGCGATGATCTCTGTGGTAATATTATATTTGGAAAGTGTTTAATCAGTTCTATCACATATGTGATAATGACTGGCACCAATATTGTCCTTTAAGTACGGTCTACATGAATGTTGTATTGAAAGCAATTCGTAAGTGCATCCATTTAATTCTCCACGCACTTGCCATCTTGTTCGTTCTGATTAATAAAGCATAAGCCTATTTCACATGAAAAGAAAAACGTTATGTACGAGCAAATAAACTAAAACTATTACTTATTCATTCAAACTGTCTTCGTAATGCTGAATGTAACAGAATTAGTTATAAAGATTGTAAAACTTGCATCCACAACATATGTGTGACCGGTAATCGATGTTTACTTCCGGTTATTCACTAACCGGAAGTCTTCTTTCGGTTTCTACTCTTTTTTTTGTCGAAAAGATCAAATAAAACGATCTAAAGGGTCATATTGGGAATTAAGAATTGTAGAATATTGTTAAATACCGTATGCAAAAGAGTTTTATCCTCAGTAACTTATTACGCAAATCACTAGATATTTTTATTCGTGCATCGTTTCACCATTTCTTCACTCTAGTTCTTGTTGAAAATATTTTTGCACACTACCCGCAAAAGAATGTCACACGAGTCGAAATGATTTGTGAAATAAAATAAGAAAAAGACACACGTAAGAATGCTAGAACACTATGTTTTTTGTTTCACATGAAGCCTACACCTGAGTTTAAATAAATACATAATAATGCCAGGTTATTCTGATAACAGAATAGGTAAGCTATAGCTACATACATTAATATTGTATTGTCATTAAATAACATTATTAATTTATAATTAACAGTTTATTATGCTAGATACTGAGATACCGGTAGTGAAGATTTATTTTCGAACATGTCAAGCAGACCATAATAAATCAACCTGTTTCAGTTTCACATTTTTTTAAAGGAGCATTGTCACTTTCACCAAGAAATAAAAATGTAATTATGTCACATCACAATGCCACTTCGTCAGTAATAGGCCTACCAGTCATTCGTCATTGTTTTCAAGATTCTTGATTGAGCTCGATATTATTAGCTGAAAGTCACTCCTATTAGTCCTATAAGCAGGAATATCTGTGATCGAATGCTTATCAAAAAGGCCTATTTCTCAACCTTATGAATGAAAGGAATCACTTTCCTTATGGTGATATAACTTTCCTCACCAAATCCTTGCCTTGTCCAGACAGTGAGATCCAACGGGAGAGCTCTTTCGAAGAACAATCTTTGACTTTCATAAATTAAGGAGTGGTTTTTATAGTGCAACAGCCAATTGTAGAAAACTGATGCCATTCCACCCATACATCCACCTTTCAACCTTGCATCTAAAGTGATTCACTCTGGCACTAATATCAAGAAAACCACTAAATCTTACTGGCACCGTGATTAAGGATTAATTGAGTTATGTCGTATGTAGTGTTTTTTGTTATGATTATGGCAGTTTAAAGCTGTTGAGTGTTATTTCCATTTTTCAGAAAATGTAAATTTCTCCATGGTTTAGTCCACTCTAAAATGTATTCAAATTGATTAATTAATATTTGACTAACAAAACAAAATCAATTGATCAACATTTGGTAATCTTCCAGCTTGGATTGAATCATATTAAAGGATGCCCATCAAATAAATTCAGTGAAGCTTAAAGATGATGATTGCTTTTTTAAAAGGGTTATACACCAAAATCTGTTCAAAACAGACATAATTTTTTATTCAAAACAACATATACATGTATATATATTTGAAACAAAGACCATAAAAAAGTAAACGATCGTTTAAATGTTTATTGCTTAAATGTGAATCCAGGTATATCTAGATAAATTTTGTCCTCGCACTTGTCCGTTCTGGGTTACACTCATTTCACCATTGTAGTTTGAAAGGGATTAATAATTGAAAAAATGAAGTTCGATGACTTTAAATTATAAAAGGCCAACTCTGACTAAAAATAAACCTACATGTATATGACATGTGCATTGCAGTTGTATTTTCTTGCGAGAAATAGCAGCTGTTATTGTGTGCTTTTTCAATGCATTTAATTAATTTTTATTCAAAATAATTTTTCGAATTCCATGTCAGCATTCTCAGCGGAATATATAATATGTTTTATGAATAGAGGCCACTGGTATACATGTATTGAGTATTGTAAGAAAATCAGGTTCTAGCCCGTATGTGTTTTAAGTCAATCACTACTATATGTTATTAAAGTCTCATTTACAATTTAAATGCAAATGGTGTAAAATACTGTTAATAAAAAAGAATTATATTGTGAACTTCCCTTCCCTTCCCTTGTGTTTCGGAATGGTCTTGTTGATGTCAGATTTTGACATTGATAAATAACTTTTGTTTACATCATCACTTGGCAATCCTTTCATTTAAGTTGTTGTTAGAGTAGATTTATGTATACTTTCGAGTCATTTACGCTTCTTGATTTATTTGTGGGGATGACATTAGCAATACGAATCGGAAGATAATAAATTGTAAAATTTAAAGTAAAGATTTGTTGAATGATATGGGTTCAAACTTTGAAAGCTTCATAATGAAATATAGTTTAGCTGTGATTTTAGCATGAATTTTTATTTTTGTTTGATGGTAGTTGGGTTTGGTGACCAAACGGCCTTAAACATTGTTCTATGGATCATAGGTCTATTTGGAAGGGATGTGGCAGAATGGTTTAACCATGGACTTATAATACAAGGTCTGCGGTTTAACATGTGCTCTAGATGATAAGGTCTGTAATTCAATTCCCCGTCTGTACATGACAAGGAGTAGGGTCTCCTGTCATACCAAATCGTTTAGAAAACGTTAACAATTTGGGGGTTTTAGAGTCTTTAAAAAATATTTTTCCATTGAACTTGATTTGACTATACATTTGAGATAATCTTGAGTGGTATTTAGTGAATCAGCACAATAAAAACACAACGCAATTTATATTGGAAAACAAAGTGAGAACGCTTGTCGGAACGTTGTGCTGCACAAGTACAAACCAGTTGTTTTTTTTCAATATAATTTGCATCGTGTGCAAAGCCCAGCTTAACCGGGTCGGGGCCCCAGGCCTGACTAGAAACGCGGGGACCCTAACTCGACGAAAAGATTATCCTTTTGAATGGCACGTATGCGCAACACAAAATTAAACAGTCTGTATTACAAGAATAATTACATATTATCTGATCACATACAAAATCTATTCAATTCCGAGTGACATACAATGCACAGAAATGACATAAAATGGCGATTACCGTGAAACTTTCATCTGGAATTTGAATTTTTTTTCTCTTTTCGCATGATCCGTGGGGCCCCCAAAGCCGCAGGGTCCTGGGCCTTGGCCCCTCAGGCCCATGCCTAAGTTGGGCTTTGATCGTGTGTTTACATTTGAGATGTTCAAATTATTTTGTATCCTGTCTTGACATAAGGACTATACAAATATTTTAGAGGTATTGAAGAGGTTGAATGAGCACAGATGAAAATTATTTTCTAATATGGTCAGTAACGTACATGAATTTGATGCATTGTTGGTAATTATGACAGTTTAAAGTTATTTGGAATTATTTTTCTTGGTGAGAGGGCTATTGTCTCTTTAAAATTAAGTGAAACCTGTTCAGTAACTTTTATCATTTTATCAAATTTTATTTTTAAATTCATGCACTGCTTGCCAGAAGATTATATTAAGTGAGATGTTTATCAGCACGTACAAATATACACAAATTATTTTTCAAAAGCTGTTCTATATAGTGATTAATCTCTTATCTTACACGCTCTTAATGCATGTTAACTGTTAACACTTTAATCATATCCTTACTAGTTACTACTAATTTTTGTATTGTTAAGAAATTAATCATGATTTGAATTATATAATTTTTATATGCCCACATTTTCATGTGGAGGTATATTGTCATCGCCCCTGTCCGTCCGTCCAGAATAATGACTTCCGGAATTATGGCCCCAGATTGTACAAACAAATCGCATTTTAAACTTGTGGTTCTTCAAGCGGTCACAATTTTTATCCATTTTAAAAATTGTTTGAATATATTACTGTTACACTCTAATGACGGTCGAAAATCGGTCGGACCAAAACTGTTGGACAAAATGCTCCCCCACTCCTCGTACGCAAATAGTATGGTACAGGTACTTGTATATTAATTTTGATCTGATTTTTATGCAACGTGAAATGTATGTTTATAACCCAAAAATCTTGGTTCCTGTTAATATTCGCGCAGGTCAGATTTTCTTTCTGAATTATGGCCCTTTATTAGACGCAAAATCACATTTTTACCTCCTGGTAAATATATCACTGTTATGCCTCAATGATGGTTGAGTTCAAATTTCAATAAAATGGACGCTCTTTGTACGCAAATATGTAGTGTAAAAGAATGTATTACCAAGGTTGTGGACTCTCTTGACTCACAATTTTTATCTAATTTTGATGAAACTTAAAATAAATCTTTAGATGCCACATGTCTCAGTCCATTTCAGACCATAACTTCATGGATTATGGCCCTTGATTGTACTAAAAATTGCTTTTCTATCCGCTGGGTTAATAATGCCTCTGCTAGAAGCAACAATTGGCAGTATGTAGAGATGGGAACAAAATTTGAGAGGTTATGGACATTAAACAAAGTGTGTTAATTAAATTAGTAAATATGCCTTTCTATACAAAAATTGATTGACCTTGCAGGGCAGGTGAATGGCCTCCCCCTTAAATTTGTAATCTTATCATCACATAACTATCAATGTAGATGATTGCACTTTAACATATTTTCTTTCCCAAATAACATAGTGTCTTGGTAACCAGAATGTAATTTAGTTTAATCTCTTATGATAGATTGAAAAGTGTAGTGCATTAAAAACCACTTAGATTATATATTTACCCTATCATGGACAAAGAATTTTGTTTGTAACACTAAAAGAATTTCTCAAAACTATTTTTAAATAGAGTTCAATAACTAGTTTATGGACCCTATCAGTACTATCACACTTATTTGTCACTCTAGCTATATACATGTAGTAAGAAGCTGATCTGTAAAACAAATGATGTCCTGTCATTAACATTCATATTAATTTGGCATTTTGTGCTTTATATATTTTTTTTGATCAAAAGGATTTTCTTTATCATTATGAATTATCTGTGCTGTTCTGTGTTTTTGTTTGGCGATTATTGCTCACTGTATACTAAGCATTAAATTTGTATGTGTACCAGATGTAAGTGTGATCGACAAAACAATGCAAAAATCCTCTTGATAGTTGTTAAAATAATTTGTAATGTTAATGTGCAAGTACAGCTAGCAATTGTATACGTGTAGTTATGTTATTCTATAGACACAAAGGAAACTCACTGATTTCTGATTGGTAATATTTCCTCTCTCATGTTTGTAACATTTTTTATGTATTTATGGTATGTTTCATATGACATGATCCAAATCTGGACCCTTTTTATACGCCCACATGTTTCGTACACTAAACGTTAGCATGGGGCAGAACTTTATATAAAAAAAAAAAATTCTAATGATTTTTGATAAGTACTTAATATGTGACAACTCTTGTTTACAGCCCGGACGAATTAGCTGCTGGTGGGCGTATGTTTCATTGCCAGGCAACCTATTTTTCTAGTTATATTTACATTAAAGATGCATGGACTGATCCAGAATTTTTTTGCAGGAGGGTTTGCCAGGTTCCTGAGACATTGTATCTTTTAGGGGGTCTTTTTGGGGTAATGGTTTATGAAACATTTCTGACAAAGAATGAATAGTGCCGTAAAAATTTTAACAAAAGTGAAACATACACAAGTCATACATGGGCTATTTTCACAAAAACGTACAAATAACTGAAAAGAAAAATGGTTTACCTAATATGTGATATGAAATTTTGGCAACCATCAATAAAAATTATATATTGTACATCAGCATGGAAGTAGCTTCTTTGGGAAAACATTTTGACAAGGTTATTATTCCAAATAAAATTAGTATGTAAAACGTCCATTCCGTTAAGTGGTAAAAATTCTCAGTCTCAATGGATTTTAAAATTGAAAGGTCAGTGCTTTTTAATTAGCCATCCAATATAGCAGGATAAAATGTTCTATTAGCTATTTAAAGAAGAATTTTGACATCAGCTATATCAATTATTGTTTCTGTCAAAAGTTTGAGAACAATTTGTCTTTTCCATTAATGCTTTTTTTTAGCATTTTAGCAATTTGTCACTAGGCATCACTATTAAATCAAAGACAGAGTTATGGTCAAGCAGTAAAATCCACATAATAGAATTAGAAACAGCTTATAGAAATGAAAATCCAAACAATTAAGTTGATCCCACATGGTTGTTGCACAAATTCTATGTCCCTTCAGTTGGTCTGTTCCAAGATATAAAACACTGACTGATGGAGAAGTTTTCTTTAAGAAAACCAAGGAATAAGGTTGTCAAAGCACTGTTAATATCATGCATGTTTGCAATGTGAATGAGTGCAGGCAGTGAAATTATGTCTTTTCTCTTAAAAATAATGATAACGGAAAAGACTTCTTGCATTGAGATAGACAAAACAAAAAGTATTTGAGAGGCATTTAGTAACTGGGCAGATAAATAAACTAAAAAACATACTTATGGAAAAACAGCTACTGATTTATTTGGGCGACGTTTCGAAGAGTATTCTCTCAACGTTTTCAAGCTAATTAGCTTGAAAACGTTGAGAGAATACTCTTCGAAACGTCGCCCAAATAAATCAGTAGCTGTTTTTCCATAAGTATGTTTTTTAGTTTATTTAAAAAGTATTTGGTTAAAATTACAATGCATTATCAACTTTTTTATGCGTTCTAATTGTATTCAACCATTTATCCAGGGCTGGCCACGAATAAATTGATGGCGAGCAGATGACTGCTCTCGCAAATTTAGGTTTTGGCGAGCAGGGCGAGCAATAAAAATTGCTCACGTAAAATGTTGCTTGAGTGAGCAAGTACACATTTTGTAAAATTGTTTCAATGTAAAATCAATTTGTTGCCTGGATACTTTTGTTAAAAAGATAGGTTGCCAGGCAACGAAACATACGCCCACAACAGCTAAGTCGTCCGGGCAGTCAACAAGGATTGTTGCATATTGTTTCTTTTGTCAGTAAGGAGAACATTTACAACACATGATAATCTTATTACAAGTAATAACCCATTAAGTAATTATCAGAAATGATTAGAATAGTTTTGATGGTTTGTCTAAAGGCCTTCGTCCACAAGATATTTCAAAGTGATCAAGTACCAGAAATTATCAGATATCACTGAAAATCAAATAGGATTCTTCGTCTCATGACCCTAAACACTGTGTACAAATTTAAAGTCAATCGGATATTAACTTTAACCTTTAGAGCATTCACAGGGTTTTTCAAAGTGATCAAGGGTCATAACTCTGGCAGTAATTATCGGATATCGCTGAAAATAAATAGGCTATTTTGTATCATGACCGTAAATAGTGTGTATAAATCTAAAGTCAATCGGATATTAACTTTAGATTTTTCAAAGTGATCAAGGGTCATAACTCTAGCAGTAATTATCGGATATTGCTGAAAATCAATAGGATTCTTTGTATCATGACTTTAAACACCGTGTATAAATTTAAAGTCAATCGGATATTAACTTTAGCCTCTAGAGCGTTCACAAGATTTTTCAAAGTGATCAAGGGTCATAACTCGGGCGGGAATTATCGGATATTACTGAAAATCAACAGGCTTCTTCGTATCATGACCTTAAACACTGTGTATAAATTTAAAGTCAATCGGTTATTAACTTTAGCCTCTAGAGCGTTCACAAGATTTTTCAAATTGATCAAGGGTCATAACTCTGGTAGTAATTATCGGATATCACCGAAAATCAATAGACTTATTCGTCTCATGCCCTTAAACACCGTGTATAAATTTAAAGTAAATCGGATATTAACTTTAGCCTCAAAAGCGTTCACAAGATTTTTGAAAGTGATCAAGGGTCATAACTCTGGCAGTAATTATCGGATATCACCGAAAATCAATAGGCTTCTTCGTCTCATAACCTTAAACACTGTGTATAAATTTAAAGTCAATCGGATATTAACTATAGCCTCTAGAGCGTTCACAAGATTTTTCAAAGTGATCAAGGGTCATAACTCTGGTAGTAATTATCGGAAATCGCTGAAAATCAATAGGCTTCTTCGTCTCACGACCTTAAACACCGTGTATAAATTTAAAGTCAATCGGATATTAACTTTAGCCTCTAGAGCGTTCACAAGAAATTGTGGACGATGGACGGACGGACCGACGGACGGACCGACAGACGGACGGACGGGGGCGACGGCAATATACGACCACATTTCAATGTGGGCGTATAAAAATTAATGACAAAGCTGTTTAAAGTTTGTAATTTTATTTTTTTTTCAATTCTTTATTTACATGATAGTACTATTACTATGAGTTGGTACTAGTATAACAAAACAACAAAATAAACGATTGAGCAACAAAATTGCTATTCCTGGCACAGAGTTTGCAGTAAACATGTGTGACCATCGCTTTTCTGTTTTTTGACAGTCATACTCTTTTTTTTTATAATCAATTTCCGTACGGATTTTTTCACCCCACGACATAAATGTGGATAGGTAGGGCAACCAGGTTTCCTTTAGCCAATTATTACGCTTAGATTTAAAATTATACGACTGCACAATGGAATAAAAACCGAAGTTCTGATAAAATAAGAAATACCGATAATTATAAGTTTGAAACGTGTTCATTTAGCGTGAAATGCCAAATCATCCGGATGTAAACATTCTTTACTTTAGACTCGATTATCACGCTTTTGCTACTGGTGTTCGTAGGAAAACCAGTCATGACGTTCAGGTATAAAGTGTATTTTTAGTAACAACTCATTAGCCAATCAAATTTAAGGACGAAATGCCGCGTGCAGCTTGATGAATCTCAGTTTGACCATAGAACTGTATTATATACGATCTATGGTTTGACAGACGAATTTATGACGTTATTGACATTGTTGAATTAGTTTGGGCAAAAAAACTTGTCAATATTTTGATTATTTTTACAGGTTTTTCCTAAAATTTTGCGCGAGCAATGAAAAGCTCGCGTAAATCTACCCTTACGCGAGCACAGCGCGAGCGCGAGCAACTGCTCGCGTCTCGTGGCAAGCCCTGTTTATCTAGACAACTGGAGTCAAACTAATGACTTTGAATTCTTGTCTTTTCCGTTATGTCTGTTAACATTGTCTTTTATATGGTAATAACTGAAAAGATATTCTTACATTTTTTATGGCAATTGCATATACTTCATCTTCATGATTACTTTTCAAAATTTGTCTTTACCGTTATGTATACATTTTTGTGAAAATAGCCCACATATTTGAAATCTGTGATACATACTACGGATATTGATAATACAATAAAATATAAATGAATTAGAAATATATGCATTATTTACTATAGACCATTTGGAGGCAGTTCATCTATTATAGCAATTCTCTCTCTGTCTCTTTTCTCTACTTTTGCATGCCCATTTTTGTTGATGTTTTGGTCTAGGATGGATGAAGAGGGTTTGAATTAACATTTTCGGCCAGATTTTGGTAAATATTCTTGATTTTGAGGCAGAAGGATAACAGGGTTATCAGATTGCCTACCTTGATATGTAAAGCAACTAGTTACATGTTTTTAGCATGTTTCTTTGAGTTTGTGTATCTCAAAACTTTGGTGATCAACGTCATACAAGTTTTAGTGCAATGGCATGACTCTTTGTTTATCTGTCTGTAGAGAAAAACATTCAGCCCAACGAAAATTTTGGGAAAAGTTAGCAGTGGGCAAATAGGCCAGAATTAACACTGAAATCAGTGGGGAAATTAATGGTGGTCTGCATCTATTTAGTAAATGGACAAATGTGAAACAAAGGCTTTTTCATTTGATTGGTTCATAGACTCAAGCTAAGATCAAGTCCAGAGGAGATAATTCGAAATCGACGAAACCCTGATGGATTAACCCAGGGTATAGTTGAGTGGAACGAAATGAGACCACTGATGATACTGAGGACGGTCATGACCAGGGATGGGATTTCAAATAGGACAAGACAGAAAATGAACTGGGGCTTCATTATCGCTCTATCCAAACACCTAAAGCCTAGCTTATGTTGCCCTACGACGCGATAAAACTGACGGCGACTGGTTTACGATCAAGTGGAACTGATCAGTCGTGACTACTTGGGCGACCAGAGCGGTTTTACGACTGGTGTGAATCGGACGGCAACCAGTCGCCGTCCAGTTTCTCTGAATAGCACAAGTGACATGAGCGCACTTACGACTGTCTTGAGTCGGCGCCTCGCTGACTTAGCCAATCGGATTTGGTTATTTAGTCACGTAGTACCAGGCGGCGGTAACAATCATGGGGAACAAGTGGAATGAGGCCATTTTGAAGGTTATCACGTGTCAGTCATGTAATCAGTTGTAGCACCGATTCTTAAACTGACGTCGGGCGACATGAGCTCCCTTACGACTATGATCAACTGATCGCTCGCGATTGCGTCCAGTCGTGGATAAATTCAGTCGTAGCGACATAAGCTGTCAGTTGGCATTAGTCGCCGCCAGTTTTATCGCATCGTAGGGCGACATAAGCTAGGCTTAATACAGGATGGCCGATAATGTTTCAAGCGTGTGTTGATAATTCATTACAAAAACATTTGGGATTGGTCAATGATTTGTAAAGATGTTCTCTAACTTGTCATGTCCATAATGGCAATAATCAGTTAGTTATTTAATGTAATTGGATGGTTTTGTTAATGCTGATCAAAATTACTAACTAGTTTCCTGAATTATTGTCAACAGACATTGAATGTCATACATTTTCTTTTTAACCATTTGAGCCCAAAGTCATCACAATAAATGTAATGTAGATATATATATTTAGAGGATCTAATTTGTGACGAAAAACTATTGAAAGGCCGACGGCTATATGAAATAAATTTGTTGAAATGTGACTAAATAAATAGTGGGTATATAAATTAGTTAACAACAATCTGATTATATAAGATTTATTAAAATGTCTGACTCTTTCCCTAGTCTCTTTTATACACCCACATTGAGTTATTTGCTCAAGAGAAAGATCTTCAAATTATTTCAGTGTACATTCTGTAAATCTCATATCAAGCTTTTGTATTTCATGTTAATTTTGTTTTAATTTATAAAAGTATGTTTTCTTGTAACATTAAGTACATTTATACAATGGAGAAATAATGTAATTTGAGTGTAACTTAGTCCTCTATTTTAAACTTTAATTCACTTTGTTAGTGTAAATGGGAAGCAACAGACTTGAACGTGTGATTGTGACTGTTTTTAGTGAAGCAATATGTTTGTTTTAAACACAGGTTGGTATACGCCCCCAAGCTTATGAAAGGTATTTTTATCTTTTCAGATTCACAGAAGTTAGCTGACTATTTAACATGTGGTCAGTGTGCACAAGAGTTTCCCCTCAAAAATATCACCAACTTCATCCAACATAAGACTGATAATTGTGAAAAAAGTAAGTGATGAATAAGAATTTAAATATTGTAAATTCTTAAAGCGATGAAGCCCATAAAGACCACACCGATTCAGGAGTAGCCTATTGTTTCCCAAGATAACTCAAATACGTTGGTATTTAAACTTTAAACTCCTTGGCTTTGTATTGGAAATCCATTACTCCATTTAGCTTTAAGAAGTGATTGGTGTATCTAGAGTATCTGATACCACTTCTAATCAGTAAATTGTGTACTTTGTATTTGGCACAAAGCTAGTAAAATTCCATAGTAACAGAATAATTCCTGTTATTAAGAGTCCATTGGAGAAAATTTTGTGGGTTGACGTGCCTCCATACTCCATATAATTAATTAGGGTTACATCCAAATTCAGTAATGTGATACCCATATATGTAGGCTACCAAGAATAAAGATAACTTAATAACTGTGTAATCATTATTTTTTTCATAATTGATTAAAATCTGTTCCACTTATAGGGATGCCCTTGATAGCTTAGATGTTTGATTTCAGGAAAAGTTAAAGCTAGGTAAAAACACAACATGACATTAAAGTCAATTAAAGAATATGTAGTGGTCTGCTTCCAACACATTAGAGTTACCTCCCTTACATCCTAATTTGGTGACCTGATGTGCACCACATTTTTATACACCCACATTTTTGTGTGGACGTATTATGTCGTTGTCCCCAGCCGTCCATTCACATTTTGTTTGTGGACACTCATTAAGTTAGGGTTTTTATCCCATATAGGTTGAAATTGTGTTTTTAACTTGTGGAAACTCTAGATAAAATTCAAATTGTATGTTTATTTGGGCATTTCCCCGATTATGGCCCCTGATTGAAAGAAAATCGCGTTTTTTATTTCATTTTAAAAACTATTCAAATATCTCACTGTTTCACCTTAATTACTGTTGAGTTTGAATTGCCTGAAAATTGGACTGAGACTGTATGACAAAATGGCTGCTTTCTTTTATGCAAATATTATAATAAGCATGTGATACCAAGTCTGTGACCCCGCTAGAGGTCAAAATTCTTATCTGATTTTGATGAAATTTGAAATATTTGTTTAAATCCCAAAGATCACAGTTCCTTTTGATATTGATGTATGTCGGACTAATATCCTCACAGTATTTTACATGGCAGTGCTAGCGTATATAAAAGAATGCTTTAGAAATGTTGCGTCATCATTATCTTTCATGAGTCAATTAAATTCTGTTCCAATTTTATATCACTGTTGGGATCATGCTCCAAATCTTACCATAATATGACCAGTAGCAGGATGTGCTGGATAGCAAAAAACCATATATATTTATGTTATCCGCACAAAATCTAAAAAAGGACTTAAATTGAAATATTTTGATTAGCTACTTCCATTTCTTGTGCTGCCATTGCCCTGCTGGGGTAACAAGACACAATCCTATTTGAGTTCATCATGCATGTGATCTGCATTGTTAGAGACTAGCATCCAGCCAAATAACATCATTTTATCAGTTTTATGGTCAGTAGATGCATAAAATTTATTGAAGTTTTTATTAAACATGTGTTATACTAATAGTCTTCTTCCATATACTTTCAGATTCTAATCAACCATCAAATGATAGTCAATTGACTAAAAATGCTAACACTCAGAATGGTAAGATTGAGTTAAATTTGCTTAATCTGAACATAATACTGTCACTAATTACTGTCTCTTTATAAAATCACGATACCTGTGGCATAGCCATGATGTTACATGGTCAATTATACATGTGACTGGAAATCAGGCTACACTCTTCCCATTTTTTTCAGTTTCTGAAATCAATTCCAAACTATAGCCAATCATTTTTGTTGTACCTTTGTATCAATAGTTAACATTAGTAATAGTATAATCATCACCACATTGAATGCAAAATTTTAAATTTAAGGAATTTTTTTAACTCGAGTTAATGGTAGCAATGGTAACAAGCCTTATGTTATTATACACCATTCAAGTGGCAGTGATTAAGATTTTGAGAAACACAATCAAATCTCTAAACTGTTACAACATACACAGTTGTAATAATATTAAGCCAGATTTTTAAATTAGTAAGATAATTTACTATATACTAAGTCTAACAATTGTTGATAAGTTGGTAGTGATGTAACCATAGCTTGAGGAATAGACGTCAGAAACTACATGTAGGTTGAATGAAATACACCATTGTGAGATTTAGCTATCTAATACCTGTCAAACATTTGTTTGATCAAGCTATTTCAAACTGACAAGCGAGTTCCTTCCCATTATAGAAAAGTAGATGTATACTCTTAATCTTGAATAAACAGCCAAGTAAATACCATTTCCTTACCATAATGAAAGCTTTTGAAATTTTGAAATAATTCCACAGAATTCTCTGTGTGATAGGTTTTGATTGATAGGTTGATAAATCATTATTGAACATGCAGTTTAAAGATGAAGAACCGTGATATAAAATGGAATAAAATATTGGTATGATGATTAAACTATTGTAAGAATAAATGCTATAAACCATGATACATTTACAAAAAAAGTTTTGTTGAGGAAGTCATGATATAAAAGCTAAAACTTTTGTTATCTTTGTCATAGTTTCTCTTTAAGCACTTCAAAGTCTTACACAATCTTAAAGTATTACTAGATATGGCATATAACAGTTTAATGTGAGAATGGCCTACATTTGTTATAAAGATATGATAAATAATGGTCATTTAGTGGGACCACACCCTTTAGTAAATATGAATGTCTAAGTCATATCTTGGACATGTGGCAGTTGCATGCTCATTATATAAGTATCCTTGAAGATAACAAATGTAATATCTATAATAAAAAATGCGGTCAAAAATACTTAAAGATATATTACATCTTGAATCAAAATCGTAAATATATATCCATCAATTCTGAAACATTTAAACTAAGGGAAAATATTCTAATGAGTATGCCTACTAATCAGGAAATCGTATTCTACTTCAATTCTATGCTTACCGCCATTGTGATTACTTTACTCAGAAAATAGTTTCTGAGGATGCACCAAATGATCCTATTCACTTTGATGGAATGTATCTTTAATTATTAATGTAGACCATTACGAAATAGAGGATTAATAAATGTGAAAATATGATTTGATTGTTTGATAACATGTGTTTATTTTGTAATTTCAGAAGATGAATCTACCAGTTTGTCTTGCTCATCATGTTACCAAGTTTTCGTAACAGCTCGTGGTTTACTACATCATGTGCAATTCAGCCATAACTTGAATATCTTTATATCAAGAGATGAGGTCACTGACACTGGCCTACATGATAGCAACAATGATAATATTATGATTGAAAAAGAAAGCTTAAATGAAGATGGTGAGGAAGATGACAATATGTGTACTAATGACTCATCCCAGGGTGAAGTTTGTGAGCCCAGTTGCTGTGAGAGACGAGTGGCGTCCATGACAGACAGAAACCGTTCATGTCAAGCTAACAGATACCGAGCCAGTTCTTCTCAACAGTTGACCAGATGCTCAAAAATGTCTGCAAGCGGAGGAACAACTATTTGTTGTAATAGTCAAGAATGCTGTGTTACAATCATTCCAGGAACTCATGAAGAGCCGAGAAAGTGCTGCAATTCCATCGTTCCCAAGAAACGTAAACTTCACATGGTAAAACATATGGATCAAGGTGAGGATTCTAATAAATCCAATCCAGATGAAGATGAAACATCATATGATGATAAATCTTCTATGATTTATATCGATGTTGGTTCTAGAGAAGGTCAGTTTCACAATACTTTATCAAGGGAGAGAACTCAGACTTACAGCCCTGACTCTTCACCGTCGGGAACCAAAGTACAGATTTCTGAAGATGATAATGAGGACAGTAATCCTTCAGATGATGACAACTCGACTGATGGCAGACGATCTGTAATTATTGAAACTGGTAAAAGTTTTTCCATTCCCATAACAGTGACATCTGGTCAAATAGTAGAAACCAGTTCTTTGAATTCTCATACTATTCGTGTTTATAAACCCTTAAATCTCTCTCGTAACACTGGTAACAGGGGTAACAGTGATGTTTCTAACATTCAACATAATTCCACAGCAAACCTAGAACCTTCAACATCTCAACAATCTCCAGGAATTCCTGCATCGTCAACTGTTGTACCAGTTGGTGATTCAGAAAGTCTGTGGATGTCTTCTACAGGAGATATAGGTCAAGATGAGGAAGATGATGGAGAGAAAGATAGCGCTAAGAAAAGACGATATCCCACCAGTCGACCATATAAATGTGAAAAATGTGATGAGGCTTTTAATCAAAGAATTCATCTTAAGAAACACATGAGCAAGCATACAGGTAAGAAACAAGTAACGAGGCAGACCACAATCGGTTTAATGTGACTGGTTACCCAATCTAATTCTTGTTTTATATATGACCCTTCTCTCTCTTTGAATTCTGTCTTGTGCAAAGGTGATTTTTGTTGACTTTCTGGAAACAAAGTGGAGGGTTGGAATTTGCATTTTTTGCCAGGTTTTGGTGAATATTCATTATTTTGAGGCAAAAAGTTGGTTATGGTATTTTGTGAGGTGTATTTTTACAAGTTTACTAATATGCCACTTTTGTTGCTCCATCTGTGGCAGAAGGCATGCAACAACAATGAGATAAGAATAAAAATGATTAAAATTAGTGGTAAAAACTTTAGTGGTCTGCCCATATAGTATAGTTCACAGTTCCTTCCCTTAGACCTTTTAATGAATTCTTTTCCATAAAGGGTGACCACTGATGACCAGGAGAGATTTTCAACAGTTAATTGCTGCAAATGTTAGTGCATATTTTTATCGATAACTTTATACTTTGTTCATGTAAGTTAAAGATGTATTATGTAAGAAATAAGAATTAGATAAACAAGTGACCATTCCAGCTATGATAGTTCAAAGATTGACAATGAAAAATGAATAGATTGATAATATGTCAGTCAAAGAGAGAGAGAGAAATGGGGTTTAATGTCCACTTAACACAAACTAGGTCACTTCGGGACTAACATATATATGGTTTAATTTTATTTCAATAATTCGCTTGCACGTAGGGGTCTTTAGCAGTGGGAGGAAACCTGAGTACCCGGAGAAAACCCACGAGGTTGGACAGGATAATGTCAGTCAAATTATCTTATTCTGTTTGAATTGTATGAGTGTTTAAGTTTATACAAAATGTAGTACAGATTATATTTTATCAAAGTAACAGTACTTGATTAAGCCTTGGTTATCTATTAGATCAATAAACCCAGATATACTTAAAATAGGAGCCATTCGATGGTCAAGAGATTTGATTATAGGCTTGTCAAATATGTTTATAAATGTTTAAAAGATAATTTATATAACATTTGAAGCCAGAAAAAAAGACCTGCAATAACCAGATTTAGCTCTTACATAATGCATCTTTAAAGGAATTGAAACATTTTCAAATAGGGTACCGGTAAAAAAATTTCTATAGCTGAATTGAGATGCGTGTAATTACATACACTTTTATTAAATGATGAAGACTTAAATATTGGATGTAGTTTTTTCACGATGCAAAATTACAACAAAAATTATTTAGCTATGTATGTGCACTCCTCATATAAATAATATTTTGTTCATTTTCAGGAGTGAAACCTTTTAAATGTGAACAATGTGATTATTCTACAGTAGAAAGAAGCCATCTTAAAGTTCACATCAGAATTCATACAGGTAAGGACATGTTCAGTAATTTTGGCTTTAATGCATGTATGTGCTCTGTGTAGAGATAGTAGAAAAAGTTTTTATGACAAAACTAAAATTAACATTTCTTTGACATCTTAACAAATCACATCACATGAGATAGGTTCTGCCGTAACGTTAATGGTATGTGTTTGTGCACAATCCTACTTTTTTAATTGTTGAAAATTGATTTATTACTAAATGAATTCTTTATGTAATTGATTTCAATCTTCACATTTTACTGGACACAAGTAGACATAAGGTCAAAGTTGAAACACCCTTCTCTATCTTATAGTTGAAGATAAAGAATGTAAGAATTTGACTGGTACTAATGTACTATGAGTTTATTTCTTTCTATCTTTTTACAGGAGAAAAACCATTTAAATGTACTCATTGCGAGTACGCAACAGCTCAAAACAGTACCTTAAAGATTCACTTAAAACGACGCCATGGGGGTAAAATGTTCCAGTGTGAATCCTGTTCTAAGATGTTTACTCAAGAATCTATGTTAAATAACCACCAAGTAGAACATCAAAGAGATCAGAATTTATCTCATTTACCTTTACCAAGTTCTGATTTGGACTTGCTGGATGTTTCCTCCAACGTAGTTCCTACGAGTAGTAATTCTTCAAGTACCATTCCTGCCATCAGTAATATATTAATACCACCAATAGTTAATCAGGAATTGCCAACGTTACCCATTAACCAAATTCTTTCTCTGCAACAATCATTTACATCAGTCAGCACTAATCAGACATTAACTAACACAAACCAAACACTATCAAATGCCATATCTTTTCCAAGTTTAAATTTAACTAAGAGTTCTTAATCCCCCACCAACATTTTTGGTTTATTAAATTTTTGTATCATAATTCTATTTATGACCAGAGCTGATTATTTAACACTAATAAGTGATACATATGATCTGATGTTATGGTGACCACTATTGTTAATGAACGCCCAGCACTGTATGTCTAGTCATGTTGTATGCGAGATGTGCACCGCATGATAAGAAACATCTTTATTGGAGTTGACAACAAAAAATAAGTTGAATACAGCTATTTTACATCAATATGTAGAGTGGTTCAGAGACACAATATTTGTCCTTATAAAAACTGACCCGCTTATCTGTGTGATTGCTCCGTCGAGAAATCTTCTGAAGTGAGCAGAAGTTAGCGCCGCGCACGTGGTTTAGGAAGTCGCAGCAAATATACGTCACATGAGGTATTTTTACAAACATGTATTGGTATAAAACGCCGAGTAAAAAATACACTCATTACGGGCTTCGACTTACGTGTTTATTTAATAGCGAACGTGAGCAAAAATTTCAATTTCACTCCTTGATTTGATTTTTGATTTTGGCGATTTTGGTGATTTAAATACAGAGCTAGCTGTAATAGCTTCGTCTCATTTCTAACTTTCAACCACATGAGAGTGCCCAGATAAATTTACTACAACCTTTCGAGATTTACTTTTATTAAGTGGCTACATTCTTGGTTTACGCTGGCATCTATCGTGGTTAGGAAATAAATATTTGCTAGCTCTAAATACGCAGAACTATTTGAGACCGGAAAATAACCGAAACAAACTTTTTATTTGCAGTCTTTATTTTCCAGACCCTTTTCGGTAACATGGTGTAAATTATTTTTATAATCATAGTATATTATCTAACCATCCTGTAGGCATAGGCTTTGATCGACGGACTTATTTTTTTCAAGATTTGAGACTGAGCCCTGCAAGATATCGTCCACGGATGATTTGCTATCCAGCATTGGATTGGACAAGTACCCATATGATTTGGGAACTGTAACAAACTACCTATGACAAAAATCACAAATAGGCTTTATGCTAGACAAATGTTAATAAATTCCCGACAACGTCGGAGCATCGGCCTGTCATGACTGCTTTACATGACGACTGTGTGACTTTTTGTGACAAATACATTCAAAATAGACTGGCCAGACTGACGACAAAGACTAGGACGCTGAGTAAAAGTAAGGTTAAGTCCACTAAATGTATGAAATCATTCGACCATTTTCTTGACACCCCATTTTTTCCGGGATAGTTTACGTTACTCCATCGGCAGACACAAGTGAAATTAATTTAATAAACAGAGAGACTCGGACATCTGCCGATGCGACCTTGACTGATTTAGATAGAAAAAAAGTATTTGCGGCGATTGTCATAAAAGCACAATCGCCAAGTTTAAAAAAAAAATCAACTTCGGAAGACTAAAAAAGAAATGATTCGCATGAAGGCTAATAATGAAAATAAAAAACAATTGGCAGGTAAA
Organism: Patella ulyssiponensis; assembly: GCA_963678685.1. Taxonomy (NCBI): domain Eukaryota; kingdom Metazoa; phylum Mollusca; class Gastropoda; family Patellidae; genus Patella; species Patella ulyssiponensis. The sequence goes on from OY783229.1 coordinate 58,288,456, forward strand.
AAGAATGGTTGCAAGTCCAAACCTTTTTAGACGAACGAAGGAATTTTGTATGATGTCAAAAATAAAAGATACACAGCAGAATGCCATAATTTGGTCATGAAACTTAAAAATCTAAACGTTTCCAATGGTAACGTAGCAGTGGTTATAACCGCATGTTTGGCTCTCGCGGGACTAAATCTAATTACACTCCATCAAAATCTACAGTTCAAAGAATATCATGTGAGCGCGCCGGTGTCCAAATGTTTAGGAAACCTTGAAGTCGGCGAAAAATACCACCCTTTATACAGACGAAACTACAAAATTTGGCTCTAAATTCGGTACATACGCAATAATCGCTGGCTCGGCGCATACGCCACTTATCCAGCAATGTGTTCTTTTTTTTCATAACAAACATCATGCAGTACAATATATTTATTTATCTGAGGGACAAAAAATAAAGTCTTAAATTAATAGTTTTATGGGGGGGGGGGTAATCCCTCTCTCTCACTCCCCGTATTACATGTCATTATATTTTCCTCGTACTTTACCCGGCAATTTATTTTTCATAACAAACATCGTACTGCACAATATAATATTTAGTTATCTTTGAGATTCACATTAAAGTGTTACATTATTAGATTTATAGACCCCTCTCTCTCCCTCGCTCCCTCTGTATAACATGCCGTTATAAATAGGCCAGTGTCTGGGTATAAATAAGTAAACTCACTGTTCATTTTAATATACATGTATGTATTAGGCTAATCTTGAAATAATTCATGTCAAATGCCGATATTTTCATCTCCAGCTTAACATGTATTTTAATTTCTACTGTAGCATTATAAACACAGTTAATATAAAGACATTTGAAGGCGCGGGTTTACTGTTAAAACAACTAAGCGTTCGCGCATGCGTACATATGTCAAATCCAATCGTCTCATAGAGTGTAATCTGTTACTTTGCAGTATGGAAATAAACGATATTTTCCGACTGCGATAAAGTTATTTCGTTTCCGGGACGTGCGTAGCTTGGAGCATATTTTTTTAGTACAACCAAGGGACATAGCTCTTATTCTCACTAAGAGATAACTCCTTTGATTATGGAAGCCGGGCAGATTTTGAGCCATTTATAACATATGTCCAAATGGTTATATATCCTCAAAAATCAGAAGTGGCCAGACTTCCATTGTTGATCAATGAAGTTTTTATAGTAAGTCTTATCATATATAATGTCTTTACTGTCCCGAAATAGTGTCTGTTTGTTATAAAACATTTTTAGCCTGAACCACTCTACAATATGTCAAAGTTTTCCAACATTATCTGGGCCATCACATGGATTCCTTTATCAACCTTTTAGATTTATATGGAGTGGAGACTATGTATAAAAAGTATTATATAGTTCTGTATTTTAATCAGATTTGGTAGTATTGGTAATTCCATTCAAATGGATACATGTATTATTGTTTTATATTCCTGTACTTTTACTGGATAGAATAATGTGTTTTAATAATCTAGCAATAATTGTTACATATTCAATTAATGAAATAGTAATAAGTTTTTATTTGAAGATTTACATTCCTATTTCACCTGTTTGTCTTTATAGTAACATTAAACTAAGCCGACCCAGACAGCCTCTTAGTGACTTGATAAGCAAGTCTTTATTCATATATCTGCAAGTATATCAAGTCACATGGCAACATGCGGAGAGGATACTTATCAGAGTTATTTAACACCATTCTGTATTTCCAGGTGGAACATTTAACCAGAAGCAATTCTCAATTTCCATATTTCTTCATGTTTTGGTATTTGTTTAGCATGCTTAAACCCACTTATGAATGGCCATGTGGAATCTGGGACTTCTGCTTTAACATTGTTTTACAATTGCTTTACATCATGACATGCGGTTTATCTGTGATTGATAGCACAATTTTTTTTACATCCACATTTAATGTGGAAATGTATTGTCGTCAGTCAGTCAATTTTTCTTGTGAACACTTTACAGGTTAGAGCTCTTTGAATTTGAGGACATATTCATGTGATCATAAGGAAGCCCATCAAAATTCAAAATATCAGAGTGATCTCCCATTATGAAAAAACAGGCCAGAGTTCTTGGCGATGCTCGATTCACAGTTCCGGAATTAAATTCCAAAACTGGTGTCAATTGAGTGAAAAGGAGAATTTCGGAGTACAACGCATGCGTCGACTGTATAAATAATATCTCAACCTATCCTGACAGCTGAAACATATTTTTTACCTAGGAATACGTCACGATTCTACTCACTCCACCTCAGCTGTCGGGACTGGCAGAACTGTGACAGGACTGAATTCCACGTCACTCGATTGTAATTCTGTCGATTCGGGACGTTCTGGACTTTGAATCGAGCATCCCCTATGACAGTAGCCTTATTGTTAAAACTCAATAGCATTGTTCATTATGGTATAGGAATTAGGGAACAACCCTGTCAAATTGTAAAATATTAAATCCTTTGTGCAAAGTTGTTTTTTCTGTCAATTTTTTTTATTTCTGAAGCTTGTGAAAGAGATACAGGACAAAGTTCTCAATTGAATTTTGTCAAACTTGGTTGGGTTGTTCATTGGGCTGTCCATTTAATTCAGAAAATTGAAATTGTAAATTTTGGAATCATCTGCTGGTTTATGTTTTTGAACAATTTGATTGTAGATCCAACTTTGTTGCTTGTGGGCATATTCAGGGGTCAAACAAGTCCCTTTCTATGTTTTAACCAAACTAATATCCCACTATATATCATTGTTTAACACTATCTAATCTAAAAGAGTATATATTATATGTTCTGCACTTTTGTTCTCTATTTTTGCCTTGTCAATTTGATTATAGTTGTTAAATAGAAAACTGATAAGAAAGTTTGATAAACCAAAATTACTTTATAAACTGTCTTTCATTTTAAAAATTCTTTATATTTATAATTTACCGGTGTAATTGTCTGTATTTTAGTTGGATTTTAATTAAATTATGCTCTCAATTTTGCTTTAAATGGTAATACACAATCTCCCAAACAAAGTTGTCTTCCCTTGCAGTCCGAATGCTGGATAGCGAGACTTGTGTGATACATTGATACGACAGTTAAGTATCACAATAGTTTTGTCTATTTTCAGACCTCACATCCCACTAATGAAGTAAAAATGTGAGAACTTCGGACTGAAAAGGGAATAGTTAGACTTTTATGTTGTGTGGACCAACAATTTAAGCCTGGTAAAAAAATAAAGACTAATATTAAGTTTAATTTGGTATCCTTAATATAGCTTTATCCACAATTAAGTATTTTGTACTTGATAAACTTGTTTGATGATATGATTTCAATTCAAAATAGATTTAAAAATATAAAAAATTCAATATATTTTAAGATGTTCCCATTAGCCGTAACTGATATTACAATTGTGTATGTGATAAAAAATCACAATTTCTTTTTCTTTATCAATGCAAATCTAATATATCAAATATGAGTCAGTGTAAAATGTTTCTTGCTCTGCCAATGATTTTATAGATAAGTCGCTATAATTAATAACAAAACAAAGAATATGTTTGGGAGGGTGGGGTATAACACATACAACATCTCTTTGAATTGTTATTGATGTAATTAGAATTAATTGTGATCAATTGCTTTGTTTAGGGGCTTACTGTCTTCATATATATTTATAGATCAACTGATAGAGTCTGTATTGCAACATGCCGGTAACTGTCTTCCACTGTCAACAATTACTGATGGACTTCATATTTAAAAAAGAAAATTTAATCATTTAGATTTTGTACTATTAGTAGGAAATCCATATAACACATCACGCCCCAAGTTCACAAAGCATTCTCAGACTTAAGTTAAGAATTTACTCAAAATTGTTTGCCTTATTTTAACTAAAATATAAACCCTTATAAAACTTTTGTTGTTTTAATGTATCAAATACCCAAATAAGAAACTATGTACAAGGTTTTGTGTTTCTGGATCATAGATATTTCTCATAAACAGCGATTGAAAGTTGAGTAAATTTTCAACTAAGTCGGAGATTGCTTTATGAACTTGAGGCCAGATCAATTCAATTAACCATTTTATTTTTATTGAACTCATGTTTCACTCCTATCAGCAATAAATATAGAAAAAAATGTTTGAAAATCATTGTCAGTTATCGAAAGTAGAATGTCCAGGGAGATATTGTTCAAGACATTATTGGGTGATAAATAATACTGGGAACTCAGTTGGATAAAGTTGGTCACAATTACTGTGAACATTGTGACATTGTAGGGTAATCAAGATGTATCAGTGGTATTTTCTGTAATTTTCGTTTCGTTTTATGATTTTAATACAGAAAATATTTACGGGAACTTCGTCTGTACTGAATGTTGTGTGACATTAATTTAAACATAACAAAGTAACTATTATAATAATAGTATTTATCTGTTCTTATGTGATGTTGTTAATTTATTTTTTAAAGTATTGTATAAGACAATTTTAATAAATCTTGCAATAAGTGTATCATCTTTTTCTTTTTCTGAGAGGAATGCTGTCAAGTAGACCAATAATTCTGAAGTCTGGGTTCTTATTGGGAATCGTATCTGAAGATAATAATCCACCTGTTGTACATGAATTCAGATGTTTCAGCAAATTTGCTTCAACACTTGACCGGACAGCTTAGGTAGAAACTTGCACTACTGGTGTTGCATTTCACTTTAGTCAAAGTCAGGATTTCCTTGAATTGATATATCTTTCTTGAAAAATGTCCAGCCCATTCAATTTGAACAAAAGATTTAATATTAACAGACTTCTTTACTACGGATCATAAATCTTTTCCCACAACAGATTTACCTGATATGGGCAATAACTTGTTAAAAATCTCCCAAACTTTGATGCAAGGAGTGTCTATGGGGTTTGATAGGGTTTCTCTTTATGACATGACAAAAAACACATGTCCCGGGTTCAAGTCAGAACAAGGGCCAAGAGGAACCTCCAGCATTTTTTCTGTAAAGTCTGATTCTCTTATAATATTGGGTGTGATTGAAATGCAAGAGGGCTCAGTAACTGGGATGGGATAGAAAGGTTTCATGTAAAAATTGATAGTGTATATATATACAAGATCAATATGCAGTTGGAATTGGAAGAAGAATTGCTGTTTGTTAAAGATACATTATGTAAGATTGAGATAAAGAGCTGGCCATTCTTGCTATAATAGCCCAAAAGTAGATAATTTAAAGTGAAAATATTGAGAATTTTATTCAAATTACTTCATTCTGAACTAAGTTATCACAGTTTGTAGTTTGTGTGCATAGTAGTAACCAGGGCACTGGTATATTCGGACTTACCCTCGCACACTCATTTTTATATGCCCACATTTTCATGTGGACGTATATTGTTGTCGCCCCTGTCCATCCGTCCACAATTGTTTGTGAACAATCTACAGGTTACAATTTTTATCCGATTTCAATGAAACTTGAAATATAGGTTTATCACCCCAAGATCTGGGTTCCCCATTAATATTGGCATGTATCGGACTGCAACTTCATGGATTATGCCCCCTAATTGTACCCCCTAATTGTACGAAAAATCACGTTTTTAGCTTGTGAACACTGTAGAGGTCACAATATTGAACCGATTTTGATGAAACTTGAATTGCATGTTTATAACTCGAAGATCTTGGTTTCTTTTAATATTGGCACCCATTGAATTGTAACTTCCTGAATTATGGCCCCTGATTGTCCAAAAAATCGCGGGAATCACGGTAGCTAAGTGGGTAAGGCGCTGGCTCGTTAGTCTGGAGGTTGGGTGTTCGATCCCTGCAATGGCAGAGACAGTTCATCTCGATTTTCCGGCGTGGTTTCCCCTTGTCAGTGATGCAGAAGGAGGGCCTGACAAGGACAGCTGTCTAGTCGTTCGGATGGGACAAAAAACCGAGGTCCCATGTACACATTGGCGTGCACGTAAAAGATCCCTTGGCAGTTGGAATTCGATATAAGAGTAGACCGTAGCGCCGCTGCCCGTGCAAAATTTATTTCATAGCACACTGCATGGCGTATGCCTGTCTTCCATTAGCCCAGGTCAGGTGCAGAAGCGTAGGACGTTAAACCCCATTTCATTTCCAAAAAATCGCCCTTTTTAGCTTGTGGTCCCTCTGGAGTTCAAAATTATTATCCAAATTAAAAAATCATTTGATTATATCACCGTTACATGGTAATGAAGGTTGATTTTGAATTTCGTGAAAATCGGACGAAAATTGCCAGACAAAATGGCCGACGCCTGTATGCGAATAGTGTAACAATATTGTGTACCAAGGTTGTGGACCTGTAGAGGTCACAATTTTAATTTGATTTTGATGAAACTTGAAACAGAGTTTAAGGTCTTGAGACAAACAAGTATATTGATTTTCAATGAATTTTGATATTTGTACAGCTAAATCCATAATATTAAATGTTTCGTATACTAAACGTTAGCATGGGGCAGAACTTTATAAAAAAACAAACAAATTCTAATGATTTTTGATAATTACTTAATATGCAACAACTCTTGTTGACTGCCCGGACGATCTAGCTGCTGGTGGGCGTATGTTTCGTTGTCTGGCAACCTATTTTCAAATGGTGAACTGTACTAATCTAGTTAAAATCACAAGTATCCAATGCCATCTAGAGTTGATTATAGCCTTGTAAGACCTGTAAAAGGCTGTAGCAGATCTTACATAAGGTATGTTAAATCACAAGAAAATGTTAAAACAAATTTCCAATCCATTATTCTATCAGAATAAGTTCAAATAATATTAAAACTCTGACTGATGGAGCTGGAACAATGGACAGAAACGAAATAAAGACCATATTTGTATGTTGGTGCCTAATATAATAAACAAATCACAGACACAGATTTCATGGAGAATTAATATTTATCAGTTAAAACAAAATGAAAGATTATATCAATCGTATTTTATAGGAATGTATTAAAAAAAAAATGAAATAAATAATAGGATTAAGCTACGATATGAATATTAATTTAACTGTACATTTATTATGTCGATATCATTTCATTGCACAACAATGGAATTATTCCCTTTACAACCATATTGTTGTCACTGTGTATTAATCTGTAATTATTCTCTATATAATTAAAGGTAATTACAATTTGAAGTTGATCAAAGGCTCCAATGATCAGTAATATGTGTTTCAAATGTGGTATATTAAATAATATCCAGTACAGTTTATTTTAAATGTGCTTCACCATGACCACAAATATCTTAATTAAATTTGAATAAATTAATATCCTATAAAAATCACCTATTATAGGAATGAGTTAAACAAGGACTGGATTACATCTGAAGCCTACATGTACAAATGTAAAGGCGCTAACAAGATATGTTAACAGGGGTGGCGCCAATATACAACCACATTAAATAAAATGTGGTGGTATAAAAATCATTTATACATTGCACATACAAACACAAAATCTATTATAGTATAGACTAAAAATCTATAGTAAAATGAACATGATTGAAAAAATAATAAAAAAGCAACAAATAAGAAATGAAGACAAGTAATCCACATAAATATTACTATAGAGTGGAATCTCATTTGTAAAACAATCAAACTATCCAATAACAGTTGTAAATCACAAATAGCTGGATTTATCTGATCTAATGTACATAGGTCTTCCATAAACTATTCACGTTCACATGTCATTACGTTTTTGAGGATTTCATCCCTGGGTGAATATAAATTTGTGGTTCGTTTTCTCAATTCCAGCACATCCCATCACAGAAAAAAAAATTAAAATTTGGTCCACATTTTTGTGGATAATGGGAATGGGTGAAGAAAATATTAATTATGTAGAATAAAAAGACTGTATACCCTAAACGGTTTTATACATACCTAGTAAATAACCTTTAGAGATCAACAAAAATTACCCATAATAGGTACCGTACTATCTGTGTACGGTACCTATTATTACTATTAAATGTTTACCACCTTAAAATTTATAGGTTTTACACTGACACTTAACTTTTTACAACAATTATAAACCTTTACCATAGTTCTGTGAACACGAAAGGAAAGGTGCTCTTTTGCCATTAGTTATTAAAGGTTGACAGTAAAAGTAAGTCAAAAGGGCATTATTTAACTGGAAATTTACTTTGTATCACTCAGTTAACTCATTTATAAGGATGCACCGTTTATAATTGGACTCAACATGAAATGTCTTAAACAAACCTTACCACTGAATTATACATGCCCAATGATCACCGAAGTATCAAATCTAAAAAAAAGGTTTCCTACATATTCCGGTACATTCAGAATGAAAAAGATAAGCACTGAAATCTGTTTCAATTGATTATTCTCATGGGTCTGGGTTGCTTACATATCTTGGTGGTCAAATGGAGCATGTTCAAAGTTGTCAAACTGTAGCACTAGCTACAAACCATCTATTTTTGAGGAAGACCTACAATATTTATTAATTTCACACATAAATTAGTTATCTACATCTGAACAGAAAAACAAAATATCCTACAAGCAAATCCTTACAAGACAAAACCCATTAAAATTTCGAACATGATCATATTAATTTAGTTTCGAACATGATGTGAGAATCTAATTGAGAACATGATGTGAGAATTGAGAACTTGATCTGAGAATCTAATTTAGAGTGGCTAAAATAAATTTTCCATGATACATTACTCAATTCCATGAAATGTATTAAAGGCACAATATTCCAAACCAAAAGGCAAATATAGACTTTCAGTTTATAAACATCAAAAAGCATCATTGATCCAAAATTGATTAAAACTGACCCATACAAATATACCAATAAGTCATGTAGATCCAATGCTACTATTGATTTTATGACATCATCTGTTTGAATTTTGGTCTTAGAACATCAGTAAATTACTGAAGAATAAAACATTTTGATCCAACAATATCGATGGAAAGATGACATCTAAATCTAACCTATTTTTTTTTTTAATTAATCAATTAGATCACTATCTAAAGAGCACATTAGACCTTAACATTGTTAAATTCAAATACATTTAAAATGACTAAACCTTTTGGTATATTGAGCTTTAATACATAAATATTTTCTTACAATAAAGGGTAATTTTTGAATAACCCATGTAGAGAATATTGCATAAATGGTATAATTAAAAACATACTGTACTTTGCAGGGGTTTGTTATATAGGGGTTTCATTCATCTATCATATTAAATGTTGCTACACACCATTAAACTACCTTAAATATACACATCTCCATGTTTCACACTGCTTCATTATTATAAATATTCTTTGACAAAAATATATGCTGACTCAGAAATATATAAACTGTATAAAGCTTACTATAATACAAACTTTGCATACATAATTACTTCACAAGAAGCGCCTCATTAAAATGGTTTGATAAAAATATTTATACATAAATAACAATATTATACATAAATGTGATAACTTGTAATAACTTAAATGTTGCACAAATGTACATATATTACATCACACAATCAACTGTATGTGTATTATATTTACAATACAATCTTTACCATTTTTTCATACTGGTAGAACAATAACACAGCCATGTACCGGTATATGGATAACAATTATCATACTAGCGACGCTTCAACACTTCAACAATGGTACTCTCACTTTCATCGTTATCATGCAAGTGGCAGAACATGCATAACTCAAGACTGTTTACCAAATTTCCCTTGAATTTATTGTTTTTTTTGCTTAAACGGCCACCCATAGTTGAACCAAATTGAAGACACTTTAAATTGAGTCAGTGTAAAAACATCACATTTCGAATACAGAAAAAGATAATGACATTATTTTAACCCGACACATTCCACTCAATTAAAGAGGTTAAACATCAAAAGCTATATACCGATACAGCACACGAACATCAATTATTACAAATGTAGTTGAAGAATTTATCTATATTTATATATTATATAAAACTATAAAATATTATACTTATTAATCATATATTATAAGTGGTGTAATTAGAGATCATAAATATTCATCTGATTTAATGTTAGATGGGATCGAGTGTCCAAAAATATATTTTTCTAACCTAAATAAGCTATTTTGGGGTAATACCGGTAATCAGAAATATTTCAGGAAACAGTACAATATCTGGGCAATTCAGTGCACATTTCTTCAACAGCCATTAAAAATATATGTACACCCGTGACAAAGATGTTGAAGGGAATTTTATTTTACACCCTTTTAGTTTAGCTATTCCAGTAGCGTAATTGTATTTAGATCTGGGAAATGGTATTATTTTATATTATTATAACAACTGCTGATGATACATACCTATAAATCATAATGGTTTAATATTAAATGATATGAGTAATGTAACAATATAATCCAATACAATAAAAACACAATATTTTATAACTGGATGATTGTAAATCTTGTTAGATAGTTACACCTTAATCTGTTTAATTAGTAATGGTGATCGATGAACTGTTTTTTTTATAATTGAAAAGCATGTGATTGAGGAGTTGACGGTATCAACTATCACATATCAGGAAAAATTACACTGATTCAGATTATTAAAGATACATTATGTAAGAGCTAATAAAGCTGTCTATTGCAGTTCTTTTTTCTACCTTCAAATGGCATATATAAATTATTTAGACGTTAAATTCATATGACAAGCCCAAAATCAACTCTCTAGACTATCAACTAAAGATATTGAGTGTAACATCTGTCTCACTTATGGTGACTTCCAATTGAAGGACTGAAAATCAAGACTTTGTTTATTATCCTTGAAATGGTAGTTGACAATCGTGACTTCAAACACTCATGACGTCAACCAGAATACTGATCTTTAAACTATTATAACAAGAACGGTCAGTTCTTTATCTAATTCTTACATAATGCATCTTTATTAACTCTTTATAGGCCTATCCATAGTCAGCCTACTATAACTACCCATTCCTTTCAATAGTTAAACAATTTGTATTGAACTTTTGAGTTAATACACAGCTATGATACATAGTAACAATATATACATTTTAAACTATAAGTTTACTTTTTGCGACTAAATATATTAGAGATATTAGAATCTTTAAATTTTGACATGACCCGCTGGCGTACATCTTCTGCAGACATTGTGTTAACTGATGATATACTTCCACTTCTGAAATAATAAAAATAATAAATAGAGTTTTCTAACATTATAATTATAGCAATTCTCTTTCATTTAAAATGCTTGTCTCACTTATTGAAAACATGATTGTAAATGTGTGTATGCCTGTAGCTAATGTACATGTATGTCACTTTTCTTAGTCTCACTAAAGGGTTAATAGTATTAAAGGGACTATCCCGATTTTAACAGAGGCTCAAAAATAAAAGCCCAAGAAAGTATGAAATTTAAGCACCAATATATAGAGCAATGCTGTATTTACCCAGTCTCAAAATGTCAGCTCAAAATATTGAATTGTTTGGACGTGATGGTCAAAACTGCTTTTCCGGACACATAGTAACCCTTTTAAGATTTCGGGTTAGTTTTTTCGTTGGGTGACCTGATAATCGATTGCCTTTCCTTTAGAGGTCTATACAGTAGGTAAAAATCACAAAAACACAATATTATTATTAAATAAGTCTGGTTTTATCCAGACACCAATTTTCAGATTAAAGTACCCTTTCAATGATAGGAATAAATCCACTGCCTGTGCTAGACCCTTTTTTGCTAAACAGTACTTATGGAAGGTTTTATGAAAATTCTTTTTGTGTGTTGGGATGGACACAAGGTTGGGCTAAGGGGAAAAAATAGAATTGTGGAATTTGCATAATCATGTAGTCACATCACATCATGGCAGCCATTTTGGATTTCTCATTTCTCACTAAAGCTAACACGAAAACAAATTTTTCTCTATAAAATACTTATGGGTTATTGTTTTGTTTCCCCTGAATTATGGTAGATAGAATAGAATTTTGGAAATTTGCATAATCATGTAGTCACATGATTTCTCACGAAAGCTAACACTATAGTCATTATCACTATAGTCAGTCGATAGATCTACACATTCGGGACTCAGGAATTGTCTATGTCTTTTACGATCCAGCGGGCCAGCATTATTATCAACATCAGAATTATTGTAAAAATCTACCACAGAATACTACATACGGCTATTTTGTTCACATTGAGCTTGATTGTCATGCACGGGAAACATAGCCATAGACGGAAGGTCACGCAACAAATCCCGCACTTCATACAACCAATCTGTGTCCTGACTACTATCATTATTAACTAACTGGAAACAAAATTATGTGTATCAGTACCGCCTCGAAATTGTCCATACTGGTCAGTGAAGATGTCATTCACGACTTCACTGAGATTGCATCGTCTACGTTGTCACTATGCACTCCGCCATTTTACGGTTTGCCACTTTGAAACACGTGGAAATATGTTCTAGCAGTTTTATTCTCAAAATATTATCGGGATTGGCCCTTTAAAAGGAATTTAGCATGCAAAATAGTTTTACAATCCATTAGGATTACAGCTTAATAAAACACAAATCATGGCATATAATAAATTCATTTTAAATATTAAAACATATAATATTTTATACATTTAGCTTAAAAATAAATAGATATTTTAAAAGAAACTCTCTTAATGCTTTTACTTTTTTTCAAAAAGAATTATTTATATACATTCTCCTTGCACATAAAGAAATCCAATGTGACGGTCACCATGGAGATATCTAAAATGCATTAAATAAAGGAGAAAAAAATGTTGTATTTATAAATCATTCTGAAATATTTTCACATATTGTTCCTAGAGACGACCTCCATTCTATTTTCTTGGTAAACTATAATCCTGTGGGATTTAAATGAGGCTAAAATGTCTGTAATTCGAAACAATTAAGTGAAAGCTAATCAGCACATCTATTGTCTTGTGAATAACTTTGACATCATGTAAAGTGGGTTGAGAAAAACAAATTGAGTAACAATAAACGAATAATATTGTTAAAACCTGACAGTTCTATTCTGTACACAATTTAATACCTAAATGGCTCAATAGATTTATCTGCCATGTTAGAAGTGTAATGGTGTATGTAGTTTGTATACAATTTGAAGCCATTAAACAGGGTAGCGGTAGACATGGCTGAAGGGCATATAGTGTATAGATGTATCAACTTGTTGTCCAATACATAGGTACACTAAAGGTTAGCTGTTCAATAATAAAAACTTTAATATCTATGTTCATTGTATTTGGAATAATAGCATAAGCATACAACATAACATTGCCAGGAATATCAATGCATGGCCACCACCAGCATTTTGAAGGGTGTCGAGAATGTCACTCTTTGTTGTGTGGTAAAAATACCCCTCTCATCTGTCACAAAGGTTTCTGTGACAGTCGAACTAACTAACAGTGAGGCTCATGTTCTCCATCTCACAACAAATATATGACGCAAAAGTATTTGCACATTTACCTTTTGGTAAAACATTGAGCAATCACAGTACTTTTCACTCTGCTTGACTTAAGCAGAAAATACTTATTACCTATCTTAGTCAAGATATTGATATAATGAAACCATACACCAAGTTTCATTACTCTCAATCAATTACTATATCAAATCATTGGCAAATCAAATTGCTTATCTCTGCAAATGCTCATCAATTCACCTGCCTGACAGAAAGATTTCACTAGGAATCGCCTGTGAATCACAGGTTTTTTTGCCATGTTCAGCGATTTATGTAACGATACAGAAATTTTTTCTAGATTAATATCTCTTTATTTAAGTGCACTGCCAAAGGCAGAAAACAATGATGTATTCTTTTAAAAAAATTTTGAAACTTCCATTTCCAAAACAGACCAAGTTAGACATTTCTCACTTATTCCTTATAACATAAGAATGATCTCTATTGATTTTGGTGCATGCCCGGCCCCCTGAGGCAGAGTCACGCCCATTTTTTTTGTGTTTAGGGTCTAAAAGCCACAATTCTGTGCAGATTATCTTTGAATTTAGTATACTTATTTCTTATACCCCAAGCACGGCAACTATTGATTTTGGTACATGGTCCGCCCTCAATTGGACAGTGGCACAACTACTTTTTGTTTATAATTTGTCTGTAAATAATCTACATGTTGCAATTATTAACATATTAGGATCCAATTTATATTCAACCCCAAGGGGCAAAGCCACGTCCATTTTTAGCACTTTTTGTTTAAAGACTGGAATTCTGAATGGATCATCTTGGAACTTGTTATATTTATTCCTTATACCATAAGCATAGAAACTGTTAATTTTGATCCATGTCCCCACATCCACTTTATTTTAAAAAGTACCATATGAATCAAAGCAGGAATGTGGATGCATATTGCACTGATATCGATGCTCTGGTTATTGTTGGTTTTTATGACATTTAACTCTTGACATCAGTTTGCTTCTTTATGTTCATGTGTTGTTTTTTCCCCCCGTTTGCTTTTTTGTGGTAAATAGTCAATACACCTCAATGTTTTCAACGCTTATAATATTTCTCACCATAACATAGACCATTTAGTTATTGGCTACCTTGCTTGTGATACATTTCATAAATATGATTACTTGTATATGTAATTTTTTCCTCCTAATTGTTAGTTTTTATTTTTGAGTGAAGTCTGTATCACATCAGGCCCGGGATATGTACGTTTGTTTGTGATTTCTGCATATTGTGTCTTGTCTGTAGATTTGTTTTTTTTTGTGTGTGGTGCAGTCCCCTTGATAGGTACATGTAGTTACAAGAGCACATGAGCCCCTGATGGTATGATACAGATGACAAGATTTGACCACAGGTCAACTGCCACTACTCATGGTGCATAAATATTTATATTCTCAACGCTCATCACAGTTATCTTAATTTGATATCTTAAACAACATTCCCAAAACATATTGTTAGCTTTCAAATATTCATAAAATTGCAAAAACTCTTTCTGTCTACCCTATTGTCTCTTGCCTCAAATTACGTCAATGTAATATGCAGTTAGCATTTGATATAAGACAGACAGTTGTTCAATAAGATCAATAGACTGTCCACAGATGATGAATAGATTTACAGTGGTCAATACTGGTCATTATCTGTAATTAAATGAACTTATTCTCTATCACACAATATACATACCTTTCAACCATTCTATTAGTATCCATCTTAGTTTCATACTCTTTAATCATGGATACAACAACTTCTTCATGTTCTGTTGCTATAAGAGCCATATCTTGTTTCAAACATCTTAGACCTGGTAACATAGCTTCTACAATTAACTGATCATTGATGACTTGTATATATGTTAAGGTTTTGTCAGTGAACTATCAAAAACTTCTATCTTTAAAGACATGTGCTACATTTATTTTAATAAATAGTACAGTGATGGGATTTCGCCTGTATATTCAAGACAAGTCTGATGCTATTTTCTAAACGTCCTCAATTGTCTGACCAGGAATATGCCCAATCAGACATCAAGATGTGAACAAAAATTTAAAATTACAAAATTAATATGGTGTACTGAGTGTAAATCTACTAATCTACCCAATTATCGTTGATAATAGACTGGACTGATTAAATAATAAAGAGATCAACGTATTTAGCATGTGATACCATCTATACACCTACTTGAGTAACTACTTAATCTGCATTGACTGACCTTCTTAATTCTTTATCGGACAATTCATCAATCAAATACTGAACAAAATTCATTGCTTCTTACAAATTTAATCTACGTGATAATCTCGGAGTTTCTCCATTGTCAGACATCTTATCAAGGCCTTTCAGCATCAATTTCGATTGGGTACAAGCCCAGCTTGCGAGCCAATCAGATTCCTCGATCTTCACGAATACCGAGTCTAAAATGTCTTCCAAATTCGATTATGGTGAAAGTAATTAATTATTTTGCACGATAGCGTGTGCGATAACTGACCAGATATATGCTAAAGAGTCTTCACACACTTTATGCTATTACTACAATTGGGCTATTACCCTGTTAGACTCTGACCCCCTTACCAAAGTTTTTACTAAACATCCGGAAGACTGAACCTGCAAATATCTTAAATTGTATTACATTTGGAACATCCAATAGAAATGAAATGAAATGGGGTTTAACGTCCTACTCTTCTGCACCTAGCCTGGGCTAATGGAAGATTGGCATACACCATACGGTGTGCTTTGTGGGAAATTTTGCCCGGGCAGCGGCGCTACGGCCTACTTTTATATCGAATTTCAACTGCCAAGGAATCTTTTACATGCACGCCAATGTGTACATGGGACCTTGGTTTTTCTTCCCATCCGAACGACTAGACAGCTGTCCTTGCTGTCAGGCCCTCTGTTCTGCATCACTGACAAGGAGAAACCACGCCGGACATACAATAGACCTAGCCCAAGCTCTCAAATATATATGTTTTGATCAATTATGCCTACTATCCACACTTATAACGTTGTGTGGAACTACGGTCAAATATTCTTATCTGGTTGTAGAAGTTATAAGAATATTAATGGTAAAATTTCTGATGGTGAGATATAAGCTTAGTCGTATGGGAATTGTTTCTCTCCTATTAAATGGGTTAAAAGAATATGAATGTAGACTACTATTGCACTTTCTAGTTTATGGTAAATATACCCCCAAGGATTTGTTAACATACCTATAACAATAATAGATAAGTATACTTTGTAGAAGATTAGATGTTTAGTAGAGTATATAATGACTACAGGACATAACTCTAACCATAGAACTAAATACACATCATGATAATAAATCATATAGAAACACCCCTACAGACTCATTATCAATATTCAATTCTCATGACATTATCCATCAAATTGGAAACAATTAAAATTATACATTTTCTTTTCAGAAATAATTATTGTTATAATATTGGTCATTCCTCTCGTCTTAAAAATGATTACAAAAATCAATTTATTTTGGAAACAAAAATGATTATTTCCTAAATTGTCTTTTAGATAGAAAGGAAAGGAAACTGCAAAATGAACTTTTCTTTTGTTAGTAATTTCCCACTTGTCAACGAAAACCATTTCTTGGTCAGTAGTATTTCAGATTTTCCTTTCATATCTAATCAGAGAAATACCCCATTGTAATTTACATTTGTGACAAGCTAAATGAGAGACATGGGTTGAAAAAGTCATTATTAAACTATGAATAAATTTAAATTTTGTATTCAATAACCATTAAATTGGCATGGGACATAATTATATTACAAAATTGAGGAGATACAGATTTGAAGCAAGTGTACACCATATTAACAATAACTGTCACAAACAATTTAATTAAACCAAAACTGCAGGTTTTGTGCAGTTTTGGGGTTTGAATTTTGAAGGTATAAATTTATTGTATTTTCTAGAGCAATTAAGGCTTGATGAAACTCAAAATCAGTAAATGAAGGTTGTCAGGCAACAATACATATTTCTGAAAATCTCAAAAACTGTTGCCTGTAAAATCAATTACAAGGTTTCTATGACCAGGGCATTAACTAAGCAAATTCTGTAAAACATGAAACCTATTATGGTACCGGCACATTAACATAATGTGAAAAAAGTAGGATAAATTCTATCATTATCGAAATTCAAAGATGCATTATTTCCATTGTTTTGGAGATTGTTTCAAACTTGCTGAGCTTATTAGCTTACGCATAGTAGCATGAAATAGATTGTGGCATCTATAAATATTGTATATTTAAGGAATTACAAGATTTTGATGGCAAGGGCAATAACTCTGTGAATAATTGATACATTTCTCTTAGCTTAGATAGATTTCGCGTTTGTGAAGAAAGACCAACTTAAGTTGAAAAAACAGAAAACTATGTGTATTGACTGGACGAATTGACATACAAAAATGTTTTGTTTTGTCTCATATCTGGAATAACGGTCCTGCAATGTGTCTCATGCAGTAAAAAACTGTCACATTTATAGCCATATGATGTTTGTAATTAGTAATAAATGTAAAGGATACAGCAACATGACATAGCACTGTACGCTTCAAATAACTGCATAGCAATATCTCTTCTCTTTGTTTCGTTAGCTGTATTATTATTGGCCAGAGCCATTGCAGCAAGTCTTGGTAGAAGAACTGCAACATAAAAAACACCAAACAATTAATGAAATGGATTACATAAAGATATCAAATAAAAATGATGTTCATTAAAGTGGAAGTAGTGCTTTGGAGGTTGGTAAAATATTATTAAGACTCATGTCCAAGGGCACACAAGTCTAGATCACTGAGCGACGATAAATTTCAAGAAATTGACCCGTTAACATTACTCTAAAATAACCGGTCTCGGAACTGTGGCAAGCATGCCAATTGTGGAACTTTTCACAGAAATGTCAATTTCAGTCCCTATACAAATTACCCAGATGAAAACAATTACGGTGTTTGATTTTGCTTCAGCAGCCATTTTGACAGAACTGCGGGGAAAAAACGTCAAGGTTTGTTTCGCGCATGCGCAGACCAGATAGCGTTTACACTAAGAAAATTTAACCATGCCGCGCCTGATACCGTGCCGAGACCACCTAATTTCAGTGGGTCAGATTGGCACGGTACTCAGTACCGCACTCTTATGTTTGAACAGTTTACAAAAAAATCAACCGCCCTGTGCCATGTGCTTTTCCTGGCATGCTTAAAATTTGTAATGTAAACAGAGTTATAGACAAATCAGCAAAGCCATCGTTGAAATATAATCATTTATACTGTCAATTTCATACTAATTAATTTTTAACAAATTAAACAATGATAGTACAAAATATGTTACACAAAGTATGTCAGTACTCAGATTTTTCTGTTTGCTTTGAATATGACAATATTAAATCTATTTATTTTCTTGGTAGTAGTGATATATAATTCCCCTTTAAGCTATGTCTCGATATAAGACAGTAATACCAATCATGGATTCAATTTTATTCAAAGGTTCTCAAAAAGACATAAAACAATGAATAACATGTAATTACAGAAAGCATCAAAGAAAAAAAACCCAGACATTATCCAAAGATATCTGGATTAACTCTCAAATCAATGCAGTATATTTCACAGCAAGTATAGTATAACGTCCCCCAAAAAACATATCAATTCATAAGAGTACAGTTGGTGAATTTAGGACTAACCTGATACCTAATCATTAAAACATATAAAAATGTTGATTGAAATGAACCATAACATCCTAAAAGTGATTTTTAAAGAGAAAAAAAAACATCCCTCCTAACAGGATTTTTCTGGAATCTAAAAAATTTTTTTATATCTCTAACAACATTTATGTTTTGGAGATAAAATGACCAATTTTGAATGTAAAAAATGATTTCCGCATTTGTTTCTGATAAAATAACTAGTGTTATAATTTATAAGCTATTATACAATAATCAATGTATAATACAAATTATCATGTCAGATAGATTAATTTTCGATAATCAAAAAGTCATATGTGTACAATAGATCAATACAGATAGTCATCACAGGTAAAATAGCTTAACTTAATAATAGGAAATAACACAGACACAATTTTATAAAACAATTACTTTGAATAGTGCAACATTTCAACAAGTATTTCTTGTCATCATTCAAGCTCAAGTAAACAATAATATGATACAAAAAGCTGGGAGTGAACATTTCAGTATAGGGGGATTCCACGTCAAGTGAACATGACATGACCATTACAGATTTTGATGATTTTTGGTGTGCAAGTTAACTATGACGAAAAAACGTGATGTGCAAAATTTTAGTGTTGGGGGCACGGCAAAAATCATCAAAATCTGTGATGGTAATGTCAAAATTGTCCGAATTTATAATAGAAGTTTCTGAACAATCTTAAAACATTACTGATGGCCACCACTCGGTGGGTCATGGACACCACTTCAGGCCATCTAGAAACAAAATAATGCTGTTTTGGGGTATGTTAATAAATCTTATCAAATCCTACTGGCTTGAACAAAAAAAAAAAATATGACCCAAGCTTAGAATAGATCAACATGGAACGATGTTAAACTCTTTCAGAATCTGGCATAAAAAACAACTAATCAGATTATAGAACTAGACGACAAAACACACCAAAAGATAATGATGTAAACAAATATTTGACAGCTTCTTTTATGATTCGTGAGCTGAAGATCTTTAATATCGATTGTACTGCACTTGACTACAACAGTTTGCTTTAAAAGTCTAATTAGGCTTTGTTTCCAAAGATTCCTGTTTTAAGTGTCATCTAAAAGCACTAGAAAACTGAATGCCATGGAGAATTTATTCAAACACTGGCTGTGTTAATCGTGGTTGGACATTGTATTGGTATGTTAGGAATATAGAGTGACAGTGACCAAAATATTATATCTAACATACATTGGAGGAAATGTTTCTAGTATTTGGACGTTAGTGATAAACTGATTGGAACTCAATAATAAATGTAATTATTGTATGAAAGATTATCATATCGCTGGACTAATAGTTGCTGTTCTAAATCAATCATGTATTGTCTCTGAGATTAATTTGGTTATCATATGAGTCATTCCTAGACATCACATCAATTTCCATTGTTTTCAGTTGACAAAAGTTGATTTCTAGTGTTTTGACCAGTGTTTTTTACAAGGTAAGAATCATTTCTGCTTATTTTTTGTAAAATACTGTCAGCATATATAACATTGATATGAAATTTATACATATGTTGGGTTGTCACATATTTATTCTGATGTAGATAATAGAGGCATTAAAAAAAACCCATTACAATAAGAAGGATTATAAATTTGGGTTTATTTGGCAAAGATACTTATGTTGACTGCAGAGTTTTACTGTACAGATAAATTTAATATAAAGACATGCAATATGTGTAATAAAGAATGAATGAAATGCGGTTTAACGTCCAACCGTTCTGCTCCGACTGGGCAAATGAAGACAGTCATCCACAATATAGTATGCAACACGGGACATTTTGCCGGACAACAGAGCTACAGCCTACTCTTATATTGAATTCCAACTGCCAAGAGTTCTTTTACATGCACAGCACTGTGTACACGGGACCTGTTTTCTGTTCAATCTGAATGACTATACATCGTCCCTTGACAAGCCCCTCTATCCTACTCTACTGACAAGGGGGAATATCACCAGAATATCCTGATGAACTTTCTCAGACAACAACTGGTTCGAACACAGGATCGCTAGGTTAGCAACGCAATGCGTTACTCACTGAGCCATCGTGGATTCATGTAATAAGGAATTTAATTAAAGTTATCCAACAGCCATTGCATGGTAATTCAAAACTGTACACTATGAAAGGGTAAGCTGACATAAGTGACAACAAAAACGTGCCTTTAAGTCAAATAAAAACTCAGTACATAAAAACTTAGCAAATAAAGATAGTCTTCACAAATTTCTGTTTAATTTTTATGTCTTAAGAAGGGAGAGAGAGAGAGAGGAATGGGGTTGATCGTCCACTTGAAATAAATTAGGTCATTTCGAAAATAACATACGGTTTAATTTTATTTCAATCAATCGCTTGCCCGTAGGAGTCTTTAGCAGTGGGAGTAAACCGGAGGATCTGGAGAAAACCCATGAGGTTGGACAGGCGACTATACTCCTTGTCACATACAACCGGGGATTCGCCAGTTGACTCAATGACAGGCTTTATGGTACAGCGTGGCACACATGCTAACCATTCAGCCATCCAATCCCCTGTTTTAAGAAGGACCCCACCACATACAACTAACTAGACACCAAACAAACCCCAGACACTGTTAGCCATAATTGTGAACACAGTCTTGGGGACATCATGACTTTATCTATTCTAATACTTTGTCCTCTGCCGGGCTCTGCTCATTCATTTCAATACATTCAAGTGATTATTATATATACAGCCATAGTTTTTGCTTTGCCATTATTTAATTATTTAGTTATTTCTCACTTTAATGTATTTTATTTCGCTCTATTTGGTTCTTTTTCATTTTATTTTGTTCCATTTCAATACACTTTGTTCAATTCCATTTCGCTTGTTTTTACTTTTTGTAGTTCAAAGGGACCCAACAACCACCATGGTGGTCCCTGAGGTGTATCTGATTAATATTACCAAAAATGTCAACCAATATCTTATATATGTCATGATGGTCTGTCGATGCGAAACTGATTTCCTTCAAATTGCAATATGATTTTATAAAAGCAGATTTGGTTTTTGTCATCTAATGTCACAAGAGACCTCAATGTTTTCTCCGATAATTCACAGCGGCAAACTGAATTCTTGTCTTATTATTCACTGGAGAGAAACAATGACTGATATCAAATTACTTGTTTCACCATGTGTCATGTGAATATCTGAGTGTTTAAAGAAGACTATTGGAATATATATATGTAGCCATTACATCATTTCAAGGATGTACAAATATTTAAGTGATGCTTAAGAATACCAGCATTTCAGATCTACTTGGTTTTTTTTTAAAGGAGCTAAACCATTTTCCATAATATTTGAAATTAAAAACATGAATAAGAATTCAATATTGATTCTAATATTCAATAATTAAGACACAGAAAACATTTTATAATCAGTACACAAGTCATGTATGCTATGGTTTCAAGTGGCATTTGTAATGAACAAAGAAAAATATATCCTACAAAACAATTAGTAATGGTGGATTCACAAATAAAATAATAATAAAATATTGGTTGCTAGGCAATGACACATCCACCCACAGAAACGAAATCGTGGGAGCGGTTGACTAGGAATGTAAAATATTTATTCTTTTGCAGGTAATGTGTGACATTTATAATTTTTGTCGTTTAACACTAGATGTACGAGCAGTTAAGAGAAATTACTGAAATTCAATGGCTTCCTTTGTTTTACAAATCTAAATGATGCATATAAATTTCATACAGATCACATTATAACTTTCACAAAGTACATAACAGTGAAAAAAGGGCCATTATTGAAATTTTATAGTATGCTTCTTCATCTCACTAATTTGAACATCAATTTCAAAACAATAAAATAATAAATGTAGTCTGTATATTTTTCACAAGAAATTGTGGATAACCAATTTACAGACCCAGGACGAGAGAGAGAGAGAAATAGGGTTTAACATCCACTCAACACAGACTAGGTCATTTTGGGACTAACATATGGTTTAATTTTATTTGAATAATTGGCTTGTGCATAGGGGTCTTTAGCAGTGGGAGGAAACCTGAGACCCAGGACGAACCTTATGTTAATTATCTCATAGAGAAATACCTAAAAATAGAAATTCTCATAAAGAGTATCCATAGTTGTTCTTTCAGGTAATTAGCTTGAGGCTGTTTTTATCTGACAGTCTCTTGCTCTTTCACTTCTAGAAGACTTAAGTTGAAATTTGGAAAAATATTGGTAGGCCTACATGTATATGTAGCCTCTTTAAAGAAAACAGTTTTTCTTTTGTTTGAAATCATAATTAAGTGACAGTGTATCAATAGCGAATCCACTCAAATGGGGGTGAGTGCCGATCATGCGAAGGTCCGTCTGACCTCTGGATACGATCACTCAGTTGACATTTTTTGGACATTTGCAAGTAGATATGCCTTTTTTAAAAGCCTTAACTAAGTTTGCCCCATTTACATTTATCATAAATAAAAAAAAATGGTCATTTTGCATTTAATAAGTTATAACCATTTAAAATACAAAAAAAATAGATTGAAACAGTAAACATCACATTCAGGAATATTAATGTGCAAAATAGCCAAGAGCCCTGGGTTTAAAATTAGTCACACTAAACCAGTCTATTGACCGTTCTCCAGCTGATTGACAGTCCTGGATTATCAAGACTAGTTTATACGAAACTTTACAGAAAGTAAGACCAAGAAATCTAATTCAGATGCTCAACAAATGTTTTAAGACCCTTGTAAAAGTAACTGGAAAATACTATGAGTATTCTATTCTTGCCTATAATCTGGGAGATTCAGAGAATGGCTAAAAAGATTCTGCTCTTGACAGCGTAGTCAATAAATATAGCAAACTGGAAAAGAAAATAACGAATGTAACATTCTAAAGTTGTTGTAACAACCAACAACCTAACAATTATTGTAATTCTAAATTGTTAACATTAGATTTTTTAGAGCTTTATCATTTGATTAATGTAAAGAGAAAGTGATGTGCAACGGCTATCTATAGACTATTACAATAGAGGGTGGCTAATGTCAGCGCTGCGTCTCTATCGTTTAATCACTCGAGAAATCTTCTTTTGAGATTGAACATTCAAGTTAATCCATTTTTGGCTGCATTGGGCACCTGCAATAAGAAACCACATTGCACGCCATCCCCTCCTCTTTTTTTTTTTTTACTAGCAAGAACTATTTCAGATTTCTAATTCTTCAAAAACCTTTCTTTGGCGTAGAAGTCATCCTGTCTATACCTTCCTGACAACCAAAATATCTCAACTACATTGAGAAACTTTTGAAACCCATATTTTGTAAGTAAAAAGTTGAACATCCAACTATAGTCAACATTACTGGCCTTTAAAATAAATGAAATCAAAAATGTTTGCAATGCAAAATCTGAACCACATACAATCATGTAATACACAGGAATACTGAAATAAAATGGCATTGGAATTGCAAAATTAACCAGACAGATAAGAAAAAGAACATAACAATGTAATTAACTTTTCAGAGCTTTACAAATAGACTTGTTGGTGTTGGGTCCGAGAAGCTTGAAAATTTCAAACTAAAATCAATACAAATGATGCATGCTATAAATGTTGAGCTCTGTGTTGACATGCTTAATGATAATTATCAAACAACACCCCATTACAACATATAATTCTACAATTACAACCAATACTTTGGCAGTTTCAAACATGACCTTTATTTTAAAGAAGACATAGTACATGTTAATCTCAATTAACATCTCCCTGGAGGTAGGTTTAATAATTCAAACTAAGTGGTGCTTTCATATGTCAACATCAGCCAGTAATTTACTGTATATGTGGAACTGCTGTTTCTCCGTCTGTTCGACTCATTGGTAAATTATTCTATTAGAAAGCCAAACACTCCACACATCCTGACCCCTATAGAAGCTCATCCATATTCTATCCAATCAATGTGATTTATAATCAATTCTATCTAAATTTACGATCAAATTTAACAGTTTTGAAGAGAAAGAATTAATCAGTTTAAAAACATGCAATTAAAACAGTTTAAAGATCATTTCATGGAGAAAAAAAAATATCTGATGTTGTGAAATAGCAATTAATTGTATTAAAGGAGTATTCACTGGGTCTCTGAAAAATAGGTTCTGTTTCCTAAATCGGAAGACATAGCCTATTTTCGCCCAAGAAAACACCAAAAGTCTATTGGGAAGATGCCACTGCACACGCATCTGAGTTACAGACAAGTTTATCAGGACATCAAGTGTTTGTTCATCACAAGATGCATGTCCCCTACTCCTACTAAAAACTGGAAGTTGGTATTTCTATGATGAAATGTAACACTAGCACTTAGGAAAGTTACTTGGAACGAGGATTATACAGTTTCATTTACTGAAATATATCTGCGATTTCTCCTTTAATTTGTGTTTTAAATTCTATATAAAATCACTGGAATTAAGAAGAGTGATGAGAGATAATGTCTCTGTCTCAGCAACATTTGATCAATCACTTTTCTCTTTAATATCTGAGTGTTCATCTCTCTTTCCAGCTAACCAATACAATTTACTGAATGTATAAGAAGCCAAGGAAGGATTAATATATGCTGTCATTCCAAGTTCCTAAGTAATCTTGGAGAGAAACTATTGCCACATATTCCCAACAAGCACTGAACAAGTATGTGTAACATTTAAACTGAAGTAATTAGCCTTTTGAAAGTTTTAGTTTGACATTCATGTGTTTTATGTGTGGGTGATATATCCAATACTTAACTTATAGGAAATATATTATTCAGCAATACAAGGTAGGTGAAATGAATGGAAATGTAATTTACCATCCTACTCCAACTGGGCTAATGAAGACAATATGGCCTACTCTCATATCAAATTCCAACTGTCAGGAGTTCTTTTATGTGCATGCCAACACAGGAACCTGATTTATCATTGTCCCAAACGACCAAACTCCTTGTTAGACTATTAAACTCAACACAAACTAGGTCATTTTGGGACTAACATATGGTTTAATATTATTTCAATAATTCACTAGCGTGCAGGGGTCTTAAGTAGTGGGGTCGAGGAAACCGCAGGACCTGGAGAAAACCCATGAGGTTGGATAGACGACCCTACTCCTTGTCACGTACAACTGGGGATTCGAAACCACCCCATTTCTAAGTGCAAAAGAATAGAGATTTAGCTTCATTAATATGAACAATCAAGTAGGTAAAAGGAACGTTTTTTAACAGAACACATTGGTATGCCTATTTATTTTAATAACGGAGTATGAGAGCGATACCTGGCTCTCTCCGTTATTGGTCATCTCGGTTCTAAGACTATTTTAGAATCCTTACCGTCTATTTTTCACCGAAATTCCTCTTTGATAACGATAAGAATTCTACAATAGCCTTAGAATTGAGATGGGGAAAAGCCTTATTTACATATATCTGCCTATTGAAAGTCTTTTTTAGGCCTTACATGTTATAAATTATTAATTAGATATTTATTAACATGACAAAACCATAATCAACTCTTGATGCCATCAGATATTCAAGATTAGATCGGTTCAGACATTTAATGATTTACCTAAGAATTGGGAAAGTGAAGCTACATTGATTAGGAAATGAAATGGGGTTTAACGTCCTACTCTTCTGCACCTGACCTGGGCTAATGGAAGACGGGACATTGATTAGGACAGAGGAAGAGTTATTGCGTTTAAAAAGTGTGCGAACAGTTATCCAGATGGAAAGTGCTTACCATGAACACAAAATATTAAAGATACATTATGGGATATAACATAAAGAGTTGGCAGTTCTCACTATAATAGTTAAAGATAGGTTGCCAGGCAACAAAACATACGCCCACAGCAGCTAAATCGTCCGGGAAGTCAACAAGGGTTGTCGCATATTTTTACTTTTTTTGGTAATGAAACATTTGTAATACACTAAAATCTGATTAAGAGTAACTAACTCATTATGTAATTATCTGAAAATCATTAGAATTTGTTTGCTTTTTATAAAGTTTTGCCCCACGCTAACAATTAGTATAGGAAACATTTAATATCATGGATTTAGCTGTTCAGTTATCAAAATTCATTGAAAATCAAAATACTTGTTCGTTTCAACACCTTAAACTCTGTGTATCAATCTGATTCTGAAGTCAATCGGATGATAAGTTTGGCATCTATAGCGTCACAAGGTTTTTTGAAGTGATCAAGGGAGATAACTCTGGAAGTAATTATTTGAAATCGCTGAAAATCAGTAGGCTTCTTCGTCTCATGAAACAGTGTGTGTAAATTTAAAGTCAATCGGATATCAACTTTGGCCTCTAGAGCATCCACAAGATTTTTTGAAGTGATCAAGGGCCATAACTCTGGCACTAATTATCGGAAATCGCTAAAAATCAATAGGCTTCTTCGTCTTATGACCTTAAACACTGTGTAGGAATTTAAAGTCAATCGGATATTAACTTTGGCCTCTATAGCATCCACAAGATTTTTTGATGTGATCAAGGGCCATAACTCTGGCACTAATCGGAAATCGCTTAAAATCAATAGGCCTCTTCGTCTTATGACCTTAGACACTGTGTATAAATTTAAAGTCAATCGGATATTAACTTTGGCCTCTAGAGCGTTCACAAGATTTTTTTAGAAGTGATCAAGCGCCATAACTCTGGCACTAATTAACGGAAATCGCTGAAAATCAATAGGCTTCTTCGTCTTATGCCTTTAAACACTGTGTATAAATTTAAAGTCAATCGGATATTAACTTTGGCTTTTAGAGCATCCACAAGATTTTTTGAAGTGATCACGGGCCATTACTCTGGCACTAATTATCGGAAATCGCTGAAAATCAATAGGCTTCTTCGTCTTATGACCTTAAACACTGTGTATAAATTTAAAGTCAATCGGATATTAACTTTAGCCTCTAGAGCGTCCACAAGCAATTGTGGACGCCAGACAGACGGACGGGGGCGACGACAATATACGACCACATTTCAATGTGGGCGTATAAAAACTAGATAGTGCAAAGGTAATTTGCTGAA
The DNA here is from genome assembly GCA_963678685.1 of Patella ulyssiponensis. Lineage (NCBI taxonomy): Eukaryota > Metazoa > Mollusca > Gastropoda > Patellidae > Patella > Patella ulyssiponensis. The sequence continues at coordinate 58,316,523 of OY783229.1, forward strand.
AATTTAGGTCAGATTGATCCACTATGAGCCGAAAACGAAGCTGGTGAAATTTTCACCTTGCCTCGGTCATCATTACTAAAATCATTAATATAAACAGCATAGTCTCGATTATCCACATTTTAAATTTAATTATCAATGGCCGTTAAGCAGCATATAGCAATCTAATCCAGCCAATATTGAAGGCAAGCCTAGACATCGAGAGTTTATTATGGTCTGGATAAGTTAATTAATGTCTAATTGATCATTTAGATAATATTTCAGGCCTACAGAAAGACTTGTAATAGGCAGATTTAGCTCTTGCATATTGCATGTTTAATCATGAACATGATGAACATTATAGACCACTATTTCAGTCTGTAAACATAAGACTGACTGGTGTAAGATTTAAGCAGAAAAATCCACTACCCTTTATTAATTGTGTGAAAGGACTAGAAGAGACCCAAATGCAATACACATGTTAAAGAACTTCAGGCAGCACAAAAAATATTATTACAATATTACCAGTAACTATTTTAAACTATGTCAAAAATTATATTTTTGTCTTAATTAGCAAAGACTTTTTCTCTCAGTACCATTTGCATTGCTTGGTTTGTCTGAAGCATGTAAGAGTTTACTGTGATGGTTGTGTTTAGCAATGTGGACATTTAGGCACGTATTTCTTATTCCCTTAGAGAAAAATGTCTACAATTGGCTTCTTACAAAATTAAAAATGTCTAAAACAATTCCATGGTCTTTTTATGATTTCAACAAATGAGAACAGTTCCCATTTTAAGTTGGGGTATTCCCATGGAAGAAAGGACATTAGGTGAAAATTACCTATTTGCTGTCAAAAAATTCTGAAAATTGGTTAAGATGTAGGCTACTTGAAACTGATTTCTTATGGAGATATTTCATCTTTAAATATGCATAAATTGTGTCCTAATTACTGACAAATGACTGAACAGAGAGTACTATAAATGAAGAAGTAGAAGCTCTGACTAGAGTTTAAATATTCCATTCCCTTTAAATGGCATTAGTTTATAAAATATTGAAAGTGAAAGAAGAAAAATTTGTCGATTTTTTAAAACAAATGAACCTAATTGATAGCTGAGCACAAAGTGCTTTATTGAAGAACATATTGATAAACGTTTCCTTGAACTAGTTTTAAATTATGTCCTACTGAGACCAAAAAAACATCTCATACAGAGACCCCCAAAAGACGGGATGAAATACGGTTTTCAATGATGAAAGCGAGAATAATAATATGACAGATTACAAATAAGCAGTTGAATTCCTTCATTCGACTTTCCTTGATTGAAGAAATCTGAACACCAAAGTCTGATTTACAAGAGAAAAAAAGTAAACAGAAATTACTTTATTCTTTTGTATCCATGCTTTATTTAACATTGAACACAGGAACAACATTTAAGACAGCAATTTTAGTAACGCAGAAAAATGAAATAAATTGTTCAAATCAGTTGAAGATTCCAGTGTCCGTATATAGGCCTATTACAAGAGAGAAAACTAGTTTTATATTACTGAATTATTTCTATCTACATACATAAGGTCACAAATGTACACAAATAACATTAAAATCAACAAATGTACACAAATAACATTTAAATCAACAAATTCAACAATGTCAGCATGTTATCCCAGAAAATCAATAATATCATTTTAAGAAAAAATTTCTATCTAAATATGTCAATCTTGAAGGGCAAACTATTATTCGAAGAAATTAAGTTCCATATATTTTTTTCAGTTTTTAAAAAGTTCTACTTTCTCAATCTGACTTTATATGTAAGGGGAATGTAAACAGTGTTGCAAGTTACTTGTTGGATTTGACATGCACGGCTGTTGGGAACATGAACGTCAAAAAAGATTACAAACAGTATCTGATCGTGTGGATCTTTTTTTGTCCACTTTGTAATCTTGAAACTATTGCATGCCATTCTGCGTATTTTAAGTATGATTATATCATACAATGATTAATGTCTGATCCTCCCTATCAGTCAGACATATGAATTATTCATAGCGGTAACAATAAAAATATTATACAATGGATTTTCTTAAATTATTACAAAAACATTAGAATCCACTTGGATATTTATTCACGTTGCAATATTATTTGTCTTTCTTCCATCCAGAAACATTTTTTTTCTATTTTTGTCTTTTAAACTGAAAGTGATTATTATGTATCACACATCCTCAATCTCCAATGTTATTTTGTCTTAAAATGTTCAACTCATCTAGAACAATATATAACACAATAATCTTTGAAATTGATAAGTATCTGTGTGAAAGTAATGATGGGGCTAGACCTGGCAGTTGTATAAGACAAATAGGTGGCAGCAAAATTCACATTCTTTTAAGACCCAAAGATGCCCACATGGCAGCTAGATCTTAAAAAGAAAGATGGCCATTATAGATAGTTGCTTATCTGACAGGAAAACTTGGATTTTGGTCAACTGCAAAATGTCAGAAAAAAGTAATAAACAGAAATAGATTGAATAACAGTATGGAATAAACATTATACCAAGATAATTCTATGTGCACACCATCTGACAGTAAGATTCTGCTCCTTGCCAGACACTCCATCCCGAACCACTAACCAGAAGAAACCACGATGGAATAAAACAAACGCCCTCAGGGTTAGCAAGCCTTTGCCTAACTGAGCCATCATGGCTCTTGCCTTCGCCATGACCCTGTACACCTCTGCGCATGTGTGAAAGAACGGTAAGCTTTTCTGTTAGGGCAAGGGCAGTGAACAAGTCTTGTCATGAAAATTGTGAGATATTGAAGAATGTTTTATCAAAACAATGAGCCTTTACCAGTAGGCTATAAGAAAATGTTTCGTAACAAAATATTGACAACGGAATTAGCTGAAAATCAAGAATTTTTTTCCTCTTATCTATCCGCACAAAGGACATGAGCCTTGTCAGATATTAAAGAAAGTTTTATCAGAACAGTGAGCCTTGGCCTAAGAAAATGTTTCATAACAAAATATGGACAATGGAATTGGTTAAAAATCAAGACGATTCTTCCTCTTATCTCTCCAAACAAAGGATAACGATTTTTCAGAAAATTAGATCAAAATTGTAGCCTCTTGATGACAATATATGATGAATGACAAGGATTGAGATATTTTGTCATAACTTAAAGATATCTATAATTATACTCTCTGACTTGATGTAAGAAAACAGTGTCAAATTTAATGGTGTAGTCAATATAGAAAGTAATCTTTTATTCTCTACTATCAATAGACGTAGACCTGTCTTTTTAACGTAATTACATTTGTATTCTATCAGAATACACAGTAAGATTAAGTGGTTAGGTCTCTGTGACGGAATCCATTAGTCAGTGCTTGAATCTATTGAATCACCAGACATCATCTTAATATAGTAGTAGTAGAGTAACTAACTTAACACAGAAATATAACTGGCAATATGTTAAAACTAGGGAAATCTGTATCCATTGGCTTTACAATTGTCTCATCCCAATAAAGTTTCAATGATTAATGGGGGATCACTGTGGCTAAGTGAGTAAGGCGCTGGCTTGCTAGTCTGGAGGTCGGGTGTTCAATCGCTGCATTGGCCGAGAAAGTCCAGCGTGGGTTCCCCTTGTCAGTAATGCAGGACTGAGGGCCTGACAAGGACAAATGTCAAAGTCGTTCGGATACGACGAAAAAAAACGAGGTCCTATGTACACATTGGCATGCACGTAAAAGATCCCTTGCAAGTTGGAATTCAATATAAAAATTGGCCATAGTCCCGCTGTCCAGGAATAATTTCCCTCATAGCACACAGTATGGCGGTATGCCGGTCTTCATTAGCTCAGTTTGGGAGCAGAACAGTAGGACATTAAACCCCATTTCATTTCAAGGATTAATGGACTTTACGTGATCCCATCTCAAAAACAATGTATAAATGTCCAAGTTCAATGCCAGAGTAATACAAACTTTAGACTTTGTAGGATTTGGAATCTTTATAGTATTATCTAGCGTCGAATCTACAATATATTTGAATGATTAAATTCTTTTTGATGTCAGACTCAGCAGTCAAGACAATCTGTTATTTAAATCTAGCTAGTTGTCAAATTCCAATCTCTAATCTTCTGGTTATGTATGTTCAAATTTGGCAATCATACATTTGGTTTTGTAAGAATCAGTGTTAGTAACACAGCTAGGTCAAACCTAACAATCAATCTGAATGTATCTTTGTGAGGGAGTATTCTGTAGATGTCAGGAAATCTTGCACAAAGTATGTGGATGTTATCATAGACATTACATTTGGGTCAGAAATAATATAAAGAATGTTGATTTGTTTTGTGGGCTGACATTCTGTCAACTTCATGTATTAGTAAGCCATAATTCAAACTATAATTAGTAAACAACCAGTTCAACATAATCTTTTGAATAAAAATTTAATTGTACAGAGGTAATATTCCGCAATCGAAATCCAAGGTATTTGTAAACCCTTTGTCAAAATTGATTTCAGGAATAGTAGTATACTCCATTTGCGGCCAAGACGAAGCCAGAATTAAAAAATTAAATCAATAGAGAAAAGAAACAGTGGTTCTATACTAGCATGCTTTACAGAGTTATATCCCTTCAACAATAATGTTCCTATGGAAATACTAACTTATAAACCTATAACGGTACATCTCTTTGATCTTTGGAGTATAATTTCTCAATACTTTGATTTACCTTTGAGGTCTCATAGCTCTGAATAAAATGTGTAAATGATTTCGCCAAAAAACAGAGACATTAAACACAGATTTAGATAGTAACAAATAATAGATACAAATCAAATATAGTCGGCCTACAAAAGTCCTCAGACAAAGGGATATACACAGATGGTGGTAATTAATACAAATTAATGTAATCTTTAGCTGGATTTTACAATGAATTGGTCTATTAGACAAGATAAGATTTTATTGTACAAAAACGCCGATTTCAGGCCATATGAAGAATGTTTTGATCAATAGGTTTCATGAGGCACATTTTAATTATATTTGTAGTTTACTCTGGCATGTTGTCCCTTTAGGCATGGACCAGCTCTATTATAACGTCCATGCTTTAATTGGGCTTTAATTCTAAAAAAAGATTTGCCTTTTACTGAGGTTACTGAAACTCAAAATGGAAATTTCCGCATTCTTATTACATGTACGGTTGTTATATGTCAGATTTTAAAACTAAATTAATTTACTGTCACACAATGATTGTTAACAAAACACTTTAAATCAACTTTCGTGGTTAATGATGATCTTCGTAATCTATTTCAGAATAACAAACCACAAATTTGTCTCCACATCACTCTTTTAAAATAGTTATGTAGAACTTGTGAGAAAATTATAATCCATACAACCAGATTTTTTTTAACAAATATATGTGTTGTGATCACGTTCAAAGAGACAAAATGGTTGAGACTTAGATTTCAGTTGATGGTTCGGGTATGCTCTTACTTCTTAAATCTAAAACATATGTGTGTTTGTGTGTGTTTTGGGAGGGATTTACAGGGGACTTGCCAGATATTGATAAAAAAAACCTGCTTTGTTGACAGGAAACATTGATATGAGGAAAGCTGATTTTATGTCTCAATGCTTTAGACATCTACAGGAACGTTGTAATATTGTTTCACTTTAATACTTTATTTTTCTAATTGAGTTATTCATTTACATATATTGATGTTCACTAAAACAAAATTCAGTTAAATTTTGAATCTTGTTAATAAGAGACTTTTCTTAATTTAATGAATATTTCCAATTACTGGTGTCAAGCCAGCTAGTATTTAAAGGGAGATAATCCTGCTACAAAAGGTAGCAAAGATATATCCACTATCTTCAAAATTAGTCACATTATGTAACAGGGCCTCATTTGGGGACTTTAGGCAAGGGTCCTGGTGATAAGAAAAAAACTTAAATAAATATATTCAAATTCTGTGTTGAAGTCGGAATTTAGTGGCTCTTTTTGAATGATTTTCCAAGTCACTTTTATGTTAGAATCAATCCTCTTCCAGTATAATTATGTCATTGCATTTAATCGAATAGTTGCTTACATACTATAAACTTGAGATGTGAATACTTGCGGTCAAATTATTGGCATCCTCTCACCCCCACTCCGCCCAGCCCGTGTAACATAAAATCTAACCGAAAAATCAAGCAGCCAATTTTAAACAATAACTCAAACTTCACTGTTTGCCGACTTCAAACAATATTTAATTTCAAGAAACTAAAAGAGGGATAATTCTGGTACTTTTCTTTAACAATCGTAGAAAGATCAATAAGTTACCTCATTCCGAGAAAAACAGTAATTATAGTAAACATGGGTGAAAAAGTACAAATAAAATGAAAGGAGGTTTAATGTCCTATTGTTCTGCTCTGATATGAGCGAAATGTTTATTGGGCTGCAGTACTAAAGCCTACACTTTATATTGAATTTCAACTGCCAAGGGATCTTTTACGTGCATGTCAATATGTACAGGTTTTTCATCCCATCCAAACGACTAGACAGCTGTCCTTGTCAAAGTACAAATAAGATTTTATAAGGATGTGTCATATGTATGGAGAAAATTATCATAAAACATTTAAGATCATTAGGATTCTTCCCTAGCAATTTCACGATACACAGGGATGATGAGAAAATCTGTGGGCTTAAAACGATAATAAATAGCAATAATTTATAAAAAAAAATCTTTTTCAGATACCGGTTATCATCATGGCACCACGAAGTTGGAAATCCCCTGATTTGAAGTTTCTACCATTAATGTCACCCTGTCAAGATAACATACTGAAGAGAAGATGTCATAAACAGATGTGGACAATGTGTATAGAAAGAATGGACTTATTAGGAATGTCTTTTGTTACAACTAGTAAGTTTAGCAAATCTTACATTACCTTACACATAAATACCTTTTGCACACCTCTACCTAAGCAAGCTATATTATATAATACTGTACTGTTTACCACATACACCAGGGCTAAAATAGATATTTCTACTTGCCCAGTAAGTAGGGTAAAATACATAACTCAACATAAATAACAGGGCTAAACTTAACATAACTGATAAACTAATGGGTTAAAAACATAATTCTACCTAAAAAGTGGTATAAGACACAGTTACTCTATTCAATGTGTGAAATAGGTTTATTTACCGTAACGTATGCTTCCACTGAATATATAACCCCGACAAGAGGGCTTAAACTAAAATTTCTACCTAAACAAGTGGGTTAAAATACATAACACTACCTAAACAAGCCAACAGTGAGGCTGATGTCCCCCGCCGAAGTCCCAAAATAAATAGATGACACATATTAATTAATCGCACATTTATTTTTTTCAAACGTATCGAGCAATCAAACTGTACACGAAGTGTCATCCAAAAGTGTTTTATAAAGAAAAATGCTAATACCGACGAGAAAAAAGAAAATGTACCCTAGTTAGGGGGACCCCAAAGGCAGACAAAAGGGCCCCTCTGGCCAAGGGAAAGGGCCCTCGTGTCCGAGTCAATCGTTTCTATACACTGTTACTGTCGAATCCATTACTGAATGAGAATGCAGTCATTGTATTGGCATAAAAATCATCAATCAAGATGAACCTAAGTTATCTTGTCCCAAAGTATCAACCAATCAAATTGCTTATCTCTGCCTACCCTAAGAAGAAAATGCTCATCTTCGAACTCCATCAAGGCATTGACCTAATAAGCATACACACCAATTTTGAACATTTTAACTCAATTCGAAGGAGAGTTATTGTGTTCCAAAGTCTCGGCAAATCAAATTGCTTATCGCTCTGCTTACCCTGAGCAGAAAATGCTCATTATCGATCTTAGTCAAGGTATTACTGTAATGAAACTATACACCAAGTTTCATCACTCTCACTTAATTAGAACTAAAGTTATCGTGTACCAAAGCATCAACTAATCAAATTGCTTATCTCTGCTTACCCTAAGCGGAAAATGCTCATCTTCGAACTCCATCAAGGCATTGACCTAATAAGCATATACACCAAGTTTGAACATTTTAACTCAATTAGAAGGAGAGTTATTGTGTTCCAAAGTATCGACCAATCAAATTGCATATCACTCTGCTTACCCTGAGCAGAAAATGCTCATTATCGAACTTAGTCAAGGTATTACTGTAATGAAACTATACACCAAGTTTTATCAATCTCACTTAATTAGAACTAAAGTTATCGTGTACCAAAGCATCAACTAATCAAATTGCTTATCTCTGCTTACGCTAAGCGGAAAATGCTCATCTTCGAACTCCATCAAGGCATTGACCTAATAAGCATATACACCAAGTTTGAACATTTTAACTCAATTAGAAGGAGAGTTATTGTGTTCCAAAGTATCGACCAATCAAATTGCATATCACTCTGCTTACCCTGAGCAGAAAATGCTCATTATCGAACTTAGTCAAGGTATTACTGTAATGAAACTATACACCAAGTTTCATCACTCTCACTTAATTAGAACTAAAGTTATCGTGTCCCAAAGCATCAACCAATCAAATTGCTTATCTCTGCTTACCCTAAGCGGAAAATGCTCATCTTCGAATTCCATCAAGGCATTGACCTAATAAGCATATACACCAAGTTTGAACATTTTAACTCAATTATAAGGAGAGTTATTGTGTTCCAAAGTCTCTCGACCAATCAAATTGCGTATCGCTCTGCTTACCCTGAGCAGAAAATGCTCATTATCGAACTTAGTCAAGGTATTACTGTAATGAAACTATACACCAAGTTTCATCAATCTCACTTAATTAGAACTAAAGTTATCGTGTCCCAAAGCATCAACCAATCAAATTGCTTATCTCTGCTTACCCTAAGCGGAAAATGCTCATCTTCGAACTCCATCAAGGCATTGACCTAATAAACACATACACCAAGTTTGAACACTCTAGCTCAATTAGGAAGAGAGCTATTGTGTCCCAAAAAGTGTGACGGACAGACAGACGGACAGACAGACGGACAGACAGAAGGACAGACAGACAGACAGACGGACGAACCCATTTTAATAGTCCCCCAACTTTCTTTGAAGCATATACACCAAGTTTGAACATTTTAACTCAATTAGAAGGAGAGTTATTGTGTTCCAAAGTATCGACCAATCAAATTGCATATCACTCTGCTTACCCTGAGCAGAAAATGCTCATTATCGAACTTAGTCAAGGTATTACTGTAATGAAACTATACACCAAGTTTTATCAATCTCACTTAATTAGAACTAAAGTTATCGTGTACCAAAGCATCAACCAATCAAATTGCTTATCTCTGCTTACCCTAAGCGGAAAATGCTCATCTTCGAACTCCATCAAGGCATTGACCTAATAAACACATACACCAAGTTTGAACACTCTAGCTCAATTAGGAAGAGAGCTATTGTGTCCCAAAAAGTGTGACGGACAGACAGACGGACAGACAGACGGACAGACAGAAGGACAGACAGACAGACAGACGGACGAACCCATTTTAATAGTCCCCCAACTTTCTTCGAAAGGCGGGGGACAAAAAGTGGGTTTATATATTATATACATAACTCCACTTAAACAAGTGGGTTAAGATACAAAACTCTACATAAACAAGTAGGTTTAAGGATGGACCTTATATATTATAAGGTCCATGGCTTAAGAAACAGAACTTCACATAGACAGGTGGGTTAAAATAAACATTTCTGTCTGAACACATACTGATTAATTGCTTGAAAAGTATCAAGCAATCAAACTGATTATCTATATCTAACCTAAGCAGAAAATGTTCATAATTGAACTCAATCAAAGTTTTGAAGAACTTTGAAGTGAAGCTGCACAAACTTACATCACTCTCCGTCTTGTCCCAAAGCATCGACCAATGAAATTGCTTAGCTCTGCTTGGCCTCCAGGGGATAATGGTAATCATTGAACTCAAGACATTCAACTAATACTTAATGAACTTCTACCCTAAGTTTCAACATTCTATTGATTTCCATCCATGTATTCATCCTTAAATTTCATTCTGATACAGAAAGAATGCACGATTTAGTATGCAATAGCCTATTGTACATTAAGTATTAGTTGACAAGTTGATTGGATTCTTAATTAACAATTAATAGACATATTATATCCACAACAGAATAAACTCACAATATCTTTGAGACAGCATATGTGCAGCCCAAATTTCTGCCATTCCACCAAGACATGACCAGAAAATACAGACAAACCAGAAGCCCTGATTTAGAATTCATGTGACAAATCAACATTTATTTTGTTGCATGTCAAGACTACATTTAGAATTCATTATTTTAATCAGTTTCTTTCAAACTACTCAACATGGATGTGATTTGCCATCACCAACATATAAACATTACGTGATGTAGAGACATGTAGATTTATCAGACTTTTAGTATGAAAACATATATAGATAAATAAATGTCATCATACTCTTATTTAATAGAGTACATGTATATATACAACTCAGAATTATTTACCATACCAGTTTGTATTTTCATGGTCCAATCTGATTATTTCTTAATACTGCATACACAGCATACAACAATAAATTTGCAATTTGGCTAAACACTTGCCTTTAAGTACACTAAAATGTCAAGAACAAACTGGATTTTTATTGCTTGATTCTTTATAGCATAAAGCACTAGCTGGATGACATCGCGCCTGGTACGTTCGTGCATTTTTTATGCGCGAACTCTTAGTTTTTCTATTACTGGCACGCGCATGGGCACTATTTTTTTTTGTTTTCCATGTACCAAAATCGGGGATTTCGCGCGTAGGTACTTTTGAGTTATTATTCTGTGAAGCATAACACTTGCCACTGTACCTGTGTATCGCTAATTATAAACCGAATGTCTGAAGACCGTTCATATTTATTACGCGAAAATTTTTTAGGACTGAGTTGATGCGCGCTCCATTTGTTGCAAAGCAAACCAACGGTATTATTTTCTCAACAGTGTATGAATTTATTCATAGCGATAATATCCTTACACCGAGAGAAATTATCTAGTCTCGGTGAATAGAACCATGGTTGTCTGGTAGAAAATTACTTTTGTATTTTTTGGAACGGAGAACAGCGATTTTAGAAGCAAACTAACCTGCCGCACATGATACTCATAATAAGGCGAGAACTCTTTTTGCAGCGGAAGCTTATCACTGAGTAATAGGTCAAGGTTTTATACGTTTGCCGTATAAAAATCTAGCAAACAAGGTAAATACCTACGAATGTCGATAAAAAAAAATAACATTCGGATTATAACTCTAGACAAGGTGTGTTAATTAAAAAGGGTGTAAATTGAATATTATAATATGTATAGGAAGCCTAGTGACGAGTGTAGTAAGTGCTGTCCGTCCGTCCGTCGGTCCGGCGTCCACAATTGCTTGTGGACGATCCAGAGGCTAAAGTTAATATCCAATTGACTTTAAATTTATACACGGTGTTTAAGGTCATGAGACAAAGAAGCCTATTGATTTTTAGCAATTTCCGATAATTACTGTCAGAGTTATGGCCCTTGATCACTTCAAAAAATCTTGTGGACGCTCTAGAGGCTAAAGTTAATAACCGATTAACTTTAAATTTATACACGGTGTTTAAGGTCATGAGACGAAGAAGCCTATTGATTTTCAGCGATTTCCGATAATTGCTGTTTGAGTTATGGCCCTTGATCACTTCAAAAATTCGTGTGGATGCTCTAGAGGCCAAAGTTAATATCCGATTGACTTTAAATTTATACACAGTGTTTAAGGTCATGAGACGAATATGCCTATTGATTTTCAGTGATTTCCGATAATTACTGTCACAGTTATGGCCCTTGATCACTTCAAAAAATCTTGTGGATGTTCTAGAGGCCAAAGTTAATATCCGATTCACTTTAAATTTATACACAGTGTTTAAGGTCATGAAGCGAAGAATCCTATTGATTTTTAGCAATTTCCGATAATTACTGTCAGAGTTATGGCCCTTGATCACTTCGTAAATTCTTGTGAATGCTCTAGAGGCCAAAGTTAATATCCGATTGACTTTAAATTTATACACAGAGTTTAGGTCATGTGACGAAGAAGCCCATTGATTTTCAGCAATTTCCGATAATTACTGTCAGAGTTATGGCCCTTGATTATTTTTTTTTTTGTAAACAATATTTTATTTCAGAAATACATGAAATGGGATCAGGGAACAGGCAAAGCCTATATCACCCCTCTCCTCTGATCACTTCAAAAAATCTTGTGGACCCTCTAGAGGCTAAAGTTAATAACCGATTGACTTTAATAATCATATTTTAGTGTATTATAAATGTTTCAATACCGAAAAAAGTAAAATATGCGACAACCCTTGTTTACTGCCCGGACGATTTAGCTGCTGTGGGCGTATGTTTCGTTGCCTGGCAACTCTCGTTAAAAGTTGTACGCGAACTAAAAGCGTTTGTTAGATACTGACAGAGCAGCCCGGATTCGAGCAATCGCCGCCCAAGCTGTCTTTCTCAGCTAGTTTCAAAATGGCGTACAACCAGTGCAAGTGGGAAAAGACGACAATAAAATCAGAAATATGTTATTTATTATTGTCGCACTTATTACATCACTCCTGTCTAACAAATCATAAAGCTGTGGTGTTACGGTGGCGGCATAGTATTTCACTGTAACACCACAGCCACCCTAACCATTCATAATACATCTAACCATCACTCCCTACACTCCCTCGTCTACTTTCCCAAACGTCAACAACACATCTCATACATCCATTTCGCTGATTAACCCTTGTTCCATGTCTACTGGACCTCCTTTAGGTTCATTATACTTCACAATATACTCTAACAGTTTCAAATTTCAACAATAGCAATTGGACATTTGGACATTTTTTTGCATGTGCCTTACTTAAAGATAGATTATGTAAGAGCTAAATCTGCCTGTTGCAGGTCTTAATTTTGTATTCAGATGTTATATAAACTGTTATTTAGACATTTATTTGTATCAACTGTCTAGAACATCGGGTAGGCAAGATTTAAATAGATTGAAACACATTCCCCATTTATTAATTCAATTTAAAAAGGTGAATCAAGGCTTAAGTCTTAATTTTCAAGTACCAATTGCTACAACAGTAAACAATCTATGCTACATCTTGTCAAAACTTCCAACACAGATAACTTAACTCACAATAAAGTAATTTGAATGAAATTAGTAATATATTCACATTTCATTATTTATTTTGAACTATTATAGCACGATCAATCAGTTCTTTATCTAAATCATACATATAATGCAACTTTAATAGTAAGTGCAGTGGGGCTGTACCACACATAATTTACACAAAAACAAATCTCTGTACAAGACACAGAAATCACAAACATACAAACACACCAAATTCGGCAAATGGATCCTGGGGCTAGCTGTAAGCGTCCACTGAAAACAATCAGGAATATAACCCAAAGAAACCATTGTGTAACGCCAGCATGAGTCATGATATGCTATATGTTACAGTGAAAATTATCTGTACACGTAACCACATCGGTGAAATGTATAAAAAAAAAATACAGGTAGTCTAAAACTAAATGTTCTAAGTGAGAAACATTTTCAGTATTTCATAGAAACAAGGTATATTGAATATAGCTAGGGCATATGTTTCATTTACCACAAAAACAGGGTAAAAAAAACAAACAATACTGAATACAAAAAAAGCAAATGAAAAAATGTATACCGTCTTGAAAGACAGTCTTCTGCTGACTGAAGTTTGAAATTGTAATAAAACCACAATAAAATGGGTGATAATCTAAATAAGATAATGCCAACAGGTTAATAAACTATCGATTTAGGAACTAATTGGAATTATTCAGCAATGTAATTGCACAAAATATAACATGTAATACTCCTACAAGAAATACAAAACGGGTATACTGAAGAAATCGTACTATGAAAGTGTATTTATAAAGGCACAAAACAAGGGTGATAATCCAGATAGGATTGGGAAACTACACAAAATTTAAAATAAGTATTAAATTACATCTGTATCCAATATGTAGTTAGTTATTTATACTTACAAATGATGATTAAGACGACATTTACATGAAATGATACTAATTTGATGTTGTAAATATCATAAATACATGTGTTGTATTAAATCAATATCAAGAGTTTAATTACACCATAAAAACACCAACGCTATCTATAACAATCACACTACATTAACAGTTTCTATGGTGCATTAGATAGGACTAAAGTGTTTAACAAGCTGCTGTTAGTTCATTGTGTTTTCCTGGTTTTACAACACAAATATCATGTTGCAGGAACATGTTTACTTAAATGTGGAAATTCCACCTTCTCAAGGCAAGTCATATTTATTTTTTATTGTATTTTTATTTTTCTATTCTATTATCCAAATTCAAAACTTCCCACTTAAGCTGGGTGAGAAATATGGTTAAGTACAACCAATAACGTAAAAGATGAGTGTAACATCACTGTTTTAAGTATATCAAAGTATATTTTAACAGCGAATGACATCCCCTTTATAGCTGGGGTGGGGAGACTTTGTCCCCAGCTGACTTATTTTGTATTGGATGATTGGATGAACATTAAACCCCATTGTTGTGTGTGTGAAATAGCTTTATTTAACGTCTGCTTCCACCGAGGTGATATCGCAGACAAGCTCCATTTCATAGTTATTGTTCTCTTTATTGCTTGATTTTGTCTTGATTCGTGAGAATTCTTGTAGAAGATATGTCAAACTTGAAATAAGCAGCTGTCGGACAAGGCACATTCACCTGGTGTAGTGGCCTCAATTAAACTCAAACTATAATGCTGCACAATAAGCAAATATAACATCTGGACATAACCAACATTAAAAGTTTTTAATCTACCTTTAAGATCAATCACATTTAAAAGACATTTACAGGAAATTAACTTTATTATTAATAAATAATTCACGTTTTTCAAATACAAAACTTGAATAAATTAATTAGTCAAGCATTCATAAATCATTGTATCATAAAATTTCTGAAATGTTGAAAATAAACAATGCTTTGTGATAGTTTAAGTATGACAAAATGTATTGGTTTAAAAGAATCTTTCGGACCTGATATGTACCGTAGCTGCAATATTGTAGCAGTGCTGGTCTTGTTCATGGCTACAATTTACGTTGACACATTCTTCAAGGCTTTGCACAAGTAAAATAGCTTCAAACGCAAAATTCTGAAAACATATCATCACAGTTTACATGGATATATAAGTAATTACGTTATAAATAGTGAAAAGTGAACCACTGAAATAGTAACTAAACAGTTTACATTTTCAAGGTGACTATTAGTCATGTGCATAGCTGTTGGATTTTATCACAAATTTATGTGGTATGATTTCACATCAAAAAACCAGAAAAGAGAAAATTCAGTCTTTGATGTCATCCAGATCATATGTGAAATACTTATAATATCCAGTCCTAACATACACATAGTTTGAAATTCCCCTTCCTCTTCCCCCCCCCCCCCCCCCCCGCCCTCCCTCCCAGCAAGTCAGTGCTTAATTGAATTTAAAGAAATTTTGTTTCTTCATGATTTTTTATGTAATATTTCTGAAACTAAGAAACAATTTGCAAACTATCAGAGCTCAAATGGGCATGGAGTCTGAAATTCCATGAATATCTTATGTACCATATTCA
The DNA here is from genome assembly GCA_963678685.1 of Patella ulyssiponensis. Taxonomy (NCBI): domain Eukaryota; kingdom Metazoa; phylum Mollusca; class Gastropoda; family Patellidae; genus Patella; species Patella ulyssiponensis. The sequence continues at coordinate 58,332,129 of OY783229.1, forward strand.
TGTATTTAAATCTCCATGGTCCTTTATTCAACAGATTCATGAATATTGTCACCTTAGATGTGAAATTACAAGTACACTTAAATCCTTTCATACCTTTACAGTTTTAACTTACAATTACATAGAAGTCTTTGCCAAAAATCTATTCCCAAGATTCATCAATGACATTCCAGGATTAAAATGTATATCATCGCCAATCTTATTGTTCATGGTACTTTTATCAACTTAAAATGTACATGACAAATCGTTCATTCCTTTATGAACAGTCACTAAGCCATTAAGATATTGGATTGATGACATGTTTCTTTAGCGATTCAAAACTGTAGAATTTCATCAGTTGTACATTTAACTCCCTTTGTGAGTTCTTTCACTGATGAAATCCATAGGTAATACACTTAATTGCAGTCATTTATAAAGCAGTGAAAAACTATATCTGATGTCGAGTGCTTTTGAATTCAATAAAATGTGAGACAACTATTTGTTAAAATACGGTTTTGTATGAAAAATGTTGGATTAAAGTTACCGTACCTATATATAATGCATTGATAGTAAAGATCTTCTGATATGTTTATAATAAAATGAGGCAATAGTTTAGAAGACAGCGTTAAAAGTTAAACATGCATTATGCCAGAGCTAAATCTGCCTATTGCAAGTCTTTCTTTAGGCCTGAAATGTTTTCTAAAGTATTAATTAATTAGACATTAATTAACTGATCCAGGCCTTAATCATCTCTCGATGGCATCAGATTTCTCCGATATTAAACAGATTGGAATGGTTCAGTGATCCTTTGATTTAATCAAATATGGTGGACCGAGACTCAGCTTTGATCAACCAGTACCGTGGTTGAAATTATTGCACACGTCTGTCAAACCTTCAAAGGCTAATATCTTCGCTTGCAATAGAGCAATTTGAATGAAATTTTCAAATTATTAATTTTACATTATCTACTTTCGAACTATTATACATGTAGCAAGAATGGCTAGTTCTTTATCTAAATCTTACATAATGTATCTTTAAGGGGATGGTCCAAGAATAGGATATATAATGAATTCCCAATTCCAAGACTGGACACTAGCAGGCCCCACATCGCAAGTAGTCATTGTTGCGTGGTGACCCATTTCAAGTCACGATACTTTTTCACCCCTTTCAAAAAGACTGCGTATTGAGGTCAATATGTTACTGATTATGAAAGAAGAGTTCTATCTTTGAATAGAAAAGTAGAATAACGCAGATCAGTCGGATATGGGATGCAAATCTCTGTCAACGATTTGCGAGTTACTCCGCTGTGCACTGATGACATTATTCAGCATTCACTGGAGTCATCCCTACACATGTTACATTAAAATATGATTGTATTTGTTGAAGTGAATATCCAAGTTTGTTCTACTTCTCTTAGTTATAGGCCAAAAGCTGGGCCAGATTTTAATGAGTTTGTTCCACCCTAATTTCAAACTCTGACTGAAGTTTTAAATTTACTTATTTCTGGCATTTTGAAAGATACTATAATGATAGATAGGTTTCATGACAATCATAGTATTTTTTGTGTTATTCTTGGAGCCATCTACTGAAATGATTTAGTCATTAAATAGAAAAAATCTAACAAACCTTTTATTATATTCGATTACTGTCTCATCGATCAGATTCACTTTTTCATCACATTTTACCTAAATTAATTTCCATCATTAACTGTTTTGTGTGGGCCTGCGTAGGAAGTATTCTGAAACATCTCTTTTTAGATTTCAAACAATAAAGCAAATATATCTCTTCATTATTTTTAGAAACATGACGATTTCAGAGAAGAATGGGATAGATATCAAAGAGATCCAAAAAATGACAAAATTTATTGATTGTCTTTACACAAAATGAAAAGCATTGTGTACTTGTAAATTAAAGCATCATGAATCTATCCAAAGATAGACCCAATGGACACATTCTTGAATCTAACATATCAACAACAACAATGAACACAGATTAGTCATCTTCTGGTATCATGAAATATCCATTTGCTGCAAGGTTTAATGGCATTCAAATTAGACATCTACTTTTATATACATGTGACTTGGGAATTTCAAGTTACAAATTAACTTTTCACCAAAAAGATAAAACGTCAGCATTCTTACAAATCCTGTCATTAAATTCTCATTTATTTTTACAATTCAATTTCCACATCAAAAGAGCCTTACATGTAAGAGTAAAAATAAATTAGAGAATGACCATATTAATCTGTAAATGGTGTAGTTCATGTGGGCATTTTCTCTTTTCAGTCTGGGATAATATACATATGTAGTACAGATCAGGCCCAGATCCAGGATTTTGTCGGAGGGGGGGGGGGGTCATGCATTGGAGCAAAGTGTACACAGTGATCTATATTGAACCGCTGCTTCCGAATGAGTAGCCTTTGCCCATCAAATATGTTCAGCTCCTAAACTGGGCTAATGAAGATGGGCATGTGCCATACAGTGTGTTTTAAGGGAAATTTTGCCTGGGCAGCGGCACTACAGCCTACTTTTATATATCAAATTCCAACTGCCAAGGGATCTTTTCATGCAAGCCAATATGTAAATGGGACTTCATTTTTTTGTCCCATCCAAACGACTAGACCACTGTCCTGGTGCACTGACAAGGGGAAACCACACCATTAAATATAACATACAATATTAAAGATTTAAAAACCATGCTAAAGAGCCATGCGCCAATACTGACCAATCTTGTGCTGTTTTCACGCTTGAGACTTCATCTCATGTGCCCTTCAATGCACAACTGATGTTCATCTCTGATACATAGCATAGGGCCATAGGGATCATAACGTGCACAGTAAGGTTATGCAGGTCAAGCCAATGCCTTACTACTCTGTGGGCACTGATTGGTTGGCGGTGAACTCTAATAGACTCTTTAGATGTCTGTGGTACATAACACGGTCTTTACATCCTGTTATTACCAAGGTTTTAACTACCTGAGGTCATCTGGTGCTTCTTTTGGATACTCTTGACTTGGATGAGTTTGAATAAGTCCAACCCATGACTGGTTGGGGCATCTTATGGTCAAAATTTCAGAAACACATTAATGGGGAGCCTTGTTTCTGATAACCTCAAAGTTATCCAGGGTGAGCAAAAATTACATTACAAATTACCTAATTTCAGTTTATTGTAACAGGTGATCACTTAAAGGTATATTGTTAAATATTGCAACACCATTATAATGCATGATATTGTGAGCTTCCAATAACAAAATGGCATTTGTATGTTTTCATCTTTATCCAGCCACAGCTCATTCTTGCTAATGATTTTTCAATGTGAGCGCATCTCAACTCCTAGATAACCTTGTCTCCTGTGGGTATAAAATACTAGTTATCTTTTGACAACCTACTAACATGATCAGTTTATTGTATATCTTATTTAATAGACTCCTACAAATTAAAGCCACATGACTATATCCTTAGCAATCACTGACACTTGCACTTAACAGAGACTTGCCTTTTGTCAGTAACACAAAGAGATAGCAACCCAAAGCACAGAAATATGGCCACACAACAGCTCAGGGGTCAAAATTCACGACGGCACTCGCGGCAATTGCCGTAGTGTTTAGCGAAATTGCCGTAGAAAATGAATAATGGTGATTTATTTAAAAAGATGACTTTTATGACGACGGCAATTTGCCGTAGTCGTCACTGAAATTGCCGCTGTACAACTGCGTAATCCACGGCATAACAGAAAATAGCAATTTATTGTTTTGTTTCTTTCCTGGGTTCTCATGACTGAATTTTTCTATCGAATTAGATCTCGAACCACACAGCTGTCTCAGCTACTAAAAATAGATCGAACGGTGTGGAATTTTTTTTGGCTATTTACCGTGACGTCACATTACCGGACGCACGAAGGCAGATACCAATAACACAAGTCGTTCATTCAGTTGACCATGAAACGGATAGCCTATACAGCTCATTTTATAACAACGAATTTCACACGATCTACGCATGTTTTCGTCTGTTTGTCACTAGTTTATGGCATTATGAAGTACATGTATTTATATCAAAATAAATAAAACGCATACCCCCCCCCCCAAGTCCAAGTCATCTGACCTACTTCTACCGCAACTGGAATGTAAATGCACACGGCTCGTTGTCTGGTGTATTTAATCATTTATAAAGTTCAAAACAATTTCCAGAAATAAAGGCTATGAAGAATTTACTGGAAAAATGTGACCAAATCAAAAATAATTTTTAGCGTAAAGCCGTAAATAGGCCTATAGACGGAATGTGAGAAATGCATTCCAGGGGGCGTAACAGGTCCACTGCATGATGTTCGTGTAATATGATGTCATGCACAGCTGTGAAGTTGTCTTTCGATAATCAAATTACGGTACTACGGATATTTTATAATCGGAATTCCACACCTCAACGGCGAAGTATTCATTTAAAACGCAAGTTGTGTGCCATCATACTTATTAATATTTGGTGAAATTCACGTAGATAAGGATTATACAGAATTGCACGAATCTTCGTGTCGCTGAGCCAAAGCAGATTTGCAGAGATTGCAATAATTTTTATACCTCCTAATTTCGGAGAAATAAAACGGATTTATTACGATATTTATATGGACTGCGGTTGACGCAAAGTCCTAAACATGTTAGGGTGTTTGTGGTGAACTAATCCTGTTATAATAATATACTGAACACACATTATAAATGAAAACAATAATCTGTATAAATCAAATTTCTCTGTTTAAAAAAATGCCGTAGTGATGAAAGTCAAATGAAAGTTTTGCCTTAGTGTACATAAAAACTGCCGTAGTGAAGAAGGGATTACTGTGGCATTTTTTGAAAAAACTGCCTTAGTTCCAATTTCACGAATTTTGACCCCTGCAGCTATTTCTCAAATAAAAGATAGCCAAAGACAGCATTCAAGCTTATCCAAGAGGACAAGAAAGGGTCAAAAGTCCAGAACAAAATAGAAATTGCGTTAAAATTTAATTTAAATGTCCTATACTCATAAGAATCATCCGTCTATAAGGTTTGAAAAGATTCATTGAAAACTGTAGCCTGTATGGAGAGCGGACAAGCAAAATTATCCTAACAAATGGGCCATAACTAGCGGTTGTGCTCAAATTGAATCTCAACCGCTGGTAAATATTGTGGCCTTTAATAACTAGCTATTGTGCTGAAATTCAATCCCAACCGCTGGTGATAAACTGTGGCCTCTAGAAAACGGATAGGTGTGGACGAATAATAATTAGACCCTTTTCAGGTTTCCGATTTGAGGAGACCATTGTTCGTATACCAATATTCAGGCCGCCTTACCAGAAAACTTTTAATCGTGGTATGATAAAAGTGAGAATTTCATGGAAATGTTTTGCGGAGGCACAATTCTGTTTTATATTTTTCATCTATCAAAAAGATTAATCAGTTTTAATTTTGTCACAGCCGACACTCTTTCATTTATTTCAGTAAACAAACTTAAAATATCAAACATTGTAATCAATAAATTTAGCAAAGAAGAAAAAAAAATAGTTGATTCAACATGCCATTGGCGAAGAGAACAGACAAATTAATCATTGCCTGTCTTCATAAATACATTACACTGAAAAATAAAAGACTACATGATCATTCCAGACTTCTAAAGGATTCACATAGAATTTATTTGTACCAGATCTGAAACTTTAATGGCCAATAACAACATAATTAAGTTTCTAAAAGCGATCAATGATAGATGAAATGTATTTATTAGCATACATCTCCAAGATCATTAATAAATGATATCTAGATTCATTCTACCTACTGGTTGAAAGTGGAAACTTGATAATTAGTCTTTTTACATCACAACAATTCCACAAATTTACATAAAAGTATATAAACAATAAAAAAAGCGCTTTTTGAACAATCAGCCAGGGGCCTTAATCCATGAAGTTACAGACTGATACATGCTACTATCTCTGGGAGCTTTTGGTAAGCGCATGTATATCAAGATGGCATTTAGTTTAAAGGAGCTAAAACGCTAATATGTGGGGTCTAGAAATTAACACAAATGGGTCACAACACATATAATACTGTAATATGTATGTATATATTATAAACTAATTTACATTCAATCGTCTCTAACTCAGTATCATCCATAATCTTTGACATTGAACACACAAATTACTTGTCAATTTAAATCAACATTGATGCTGTGATCTTACCGTGAAAAGATGAGCTTCTGATATCCAATATTTAAGACAAACTAAACATTTTACCACTGGTACATGAATCGTGTACCATAATGCGCTTCAACCACATTTGCAACAAGGGGCTCGAAGAACAAGGCTAGAGATATTCAACTAAATTAAACGGTGTCGCTAGTTTCTTATATGGAGAACATGCGCAATACATACAGACGGTATAGACTGGAATAATCAGACACTAGAGAATGCCATTTGATTGATACTTCTGCAGTATTTCACTGAACACAACTGATTTGAAAATAGAATAAAAATGGAAATGATTGAATGTAAATCAGTTTATAGACATTGATATAATTACATTATTAAATGCATTGCGACCCATTTCTGTCATCCCAAATATTAGCGATTTAGTTCCCTTAAGTATATCACATATTCTTAAAACAAGAAATTTCAACCAATATGCTTCATTATAAAACTACTTTTTAAAGTGTATGGACGGAAATTCTGTATTTTCTCTTTTGTCTGGAATATTTGTTGCCTTTGTAAGGACATAAAAAGCGATAATTCTGTACATATCTTGATCAAGGATGCTGTTTCAAAATTTTGATATGTTGGACGTTTTTAGTTGGGGTTAACAGAGGCCAGAATTAGGTCATCTCTGAAGTCCTTAATTGTCAACTTCAGGAAATAGGTTCAATAAGTCAAAGCTTCCATTCTCTTTAATAGACTTCCAACAACAAATATTTCATATTCTGAATAATATTCATGATTATCACATAAAATTGGTGCACCTCACTCATTTCCATACTAAATTTACATACTGGCTTCAAGTTCATGTCAATAATATTTCTCAATAAATATGTGTCTTTGTTTTTACAACAGAAAAGAAAGCCAAATTTGTGTGATGAGTCAGAATAGTTCATGATATTTAAATATCGTTGATCTTCATTATAAAATGGTATTCAAAAATGACATACATAGCTAAATAACTTGTTCAAATTCTTACAAGGAAAATGATTACAGTACAGATTAAATTATTGTGTCATGATGATTGACATCAGCAATATTTCATTTCTGGTATTATATAAAATTATTGGGGATATTGGTAGCATATTTACTGTTCATGTTATATATAATTATCAAGCTTGTTACAGGATTATCATAATTACAATTTGTACTAATTACTTGGATTGTCAACTAAATTAGCGGAACAAGTTGATGGACGAGTAACAATCATCACTTTGACTTGTTTTTACATCCCGCCTATTTATCACTGATAATCAGGCTTAGTAACAGTTATACCTTCACTTCAGTGAGTACATTTCTGCAGCTTGATTATCTTTGATTGGGCATTATGAGTGACCGGCACTACAGCGTCAGCAACAAGAAGGCTTATTTACTAGCTCTAAAATAGGTTCCCATGATTTTATATTTTTGTTGTTTATTGTCCACGGTATTTGTCCTATGGGTTGTATCTTACAACATTGTGAAAGTTGAAGTATAAACAAGCCAACAGTGAGGCTGATGTCCCCCGCCGAAATCCCAAAATAAATAGATGGGCATTTTTCACAAAAAGATGAAATTACGGTAAAGACAAAATGCGAAATTTTTTTTTAAATGATTTTAGTTTCCTTGGCTTTAAATGAAGCTCTGTTCAATGCAGATGTTGTATCTCAATTTTGAATGCAAGAAGCCAATATGTTAATGAATAAATCCACTTTATATAAATCCTAATTAGTCTTTACCGTAATCCACATTACGGTAAAGACATTACGGTAAAGACATATGAGAATACATTGACTACATGGGATAAATTACAACTGGCAGATTCACATAGATTTCTCATAATGAAATAAAATAGAGTTAATGTTTTACTTTTCTTAACCGATCAGGCTAATGAAGACGGGCACACATCACGCATTGACTCTTCATCAAATTCCAACTGCCAGAGGTTCTTGTTTTACGTGCACACATGGATTTGATTATCTGAATTACTAGACGCTGTTCCTTTCAGGTCCTCTGTTCTGTGCTACTGACAATGGGTAGGGTAGGGTAGGGTAGTGTATTGGGACAGGGTAATAGACAATCCTGTTGAAGTTGATACGTCAACACCAGGATTGAACATCAGACCTCATGTTCGGTAGCAAGCAGCTGTGACTCAGTGGTTAAGGCACATGCATACTAACAAGGATATCTTGGATTTATTACCAGCGCTGACTGAGAAGGTTCCTCCTGATCCTAGCATGATTGTCTCTTGTTATTGGTGCAGGACAGGGTCCCTGGTAAGGAATAGAGTTAAATACTGAGGTTCTGTGTACATTTTGGCGTGCATGTAAAAGAATACTAGACAGAATTGGTAATAAGAGTATGTTGTTGTGCCGCTGTCAAGGCAAAAAAGTCCTCATAGCACACTGCAAAGTGTGTGTTCATCTTAATTAGCCCGGTTGGTGCAGAAAACTAGGACGTTAATCCCCGTTTCATTTCATTTCCCAGTAAGTGCCCCCTAACTTAAAATAAATTTGGTAACATTAAAGTTGCAATTTCATATTTTCAAGTTATATTTTTAAAATGTATTAAAATAAAGCCCTAAAATAGATTGTATCTCTATACACAGTCCTACCTTGTTAAAGAATAATCCTATAATTCTCTTTTGCCTGTTCAGAAATTGGCAAAAATATCATTTTCAACTTCAAATTCAAACGTTTGAAGATAGCCATTCCATGGGGGTAAATGGAAAAACAAGAGAGGTTATTGTGTTTATTTCCTGTGTGACTGATATTAATGCCTGGGGCATGATGTCCATGATCGTATAATAGTGAGTTGACAACCTTTTGAGCAAAAGACATAGAAATAATTATGTTTTGACTTTCTTAGAAAATATGAAATTCCCGCTTTAACATAGATAAGTTTTATATGTTACATCAGAGTTTAACAAGTGGTACATAAACGTTTCACAGCTATGGTAAAGGCAACCAGGAGGACATACTTGCATACAAATTGCATTTTGTATAAGTGATAGAGTTGTTACTGTGAGTGCCAAGGGCCCTAGTGACATCTTAAGCCATGGGCCATATGCAAGCCTATTCCGACCCTTAGTGAGCCAGCACCTTATTTACTGCACATGTTTCATAATATACGTGTATATTATATTATTATGTACGTAAGCCTATATGCTCTCCACTTACAATCGGAGAACAAACAATCTAAAATCATCTAAATGTTTTCAATGTTCTATAAACTTGCATCAAAGAAAATACATGTATAAGGCGAAATACATGACATAATTTTTAACTTTTAACCTAGTAATGTGTATGTTAACATTCTTATTTAGATATGGAAAACTGGATTTATTTACACATGTAAATGTGCTAACTTATAAAATTTATTTCTTAAAGATACATTATGTAAGATTTAAATAAAGAGCTAACCATTCTTGCTATAAATAGATCAAAAGTAGATAATGTAAAATGAATAATTTGAAAATTTCATTCAAATTACTCTATTGCGAGCAAAGATATTAGCCTTTGAAGACGTGCGATAATTTCAACCACCGTACTGGTTGTTCGAAGCTGAGTCTCGCCCCTTCAATTTTTAAATTAAATCAAAATATGGCTGAACCGTTCTCATCAATTTAATATCAGAGAAATCTGACGCCATCGAGAGTTGATTTTGGTCTGGATCAGTTAATTAATGTCTAATTAATAATTTAGATAAGATTTCAGGCCTGAAGAAAGACCTGCAACAGGCAGATTTAACACTTGCATAATGTATGTTTAAATACTGTAGTTTGATTTTGTTCTATTTCCACTACTTTTCATTTATTGATATATTTTTTATATTAAAGCCGATTGTATTCAGATTTGTTTCGTAAACATTTTGACATTTCATAATTTTTAATACTGGGTCTAAATGAGCCCAAATAGCAGAAGGACCATGCCTGGTCTCACTACTGACAGTCCTGATACACTTTGTCACCAACTTCTTTAATTCAAGACAATAGGCCTATAGCATGGGGACTCTATGAAAGCATGTGTGTTGCAATTACATGATTAATATTGGTAACTAATTCAGGCAGTAAAGTCTTTTAGTTATTATATGTGTCATTAGCCACAAATAACATCAACAATAAGTCTAAATTTCACTTAAATCTGTCATTCTTCAAACACAAGTCTTTACCGTAATGCCAATTTGTATACGGTAAAGACAGAATGTTATGGCGGTAAAGACATAGTTTAGTGCTTGGATGTCATAGTTATAAGTACCACACATATATATGGCCTAAGCCCTGGGTTGAGTGATGTATTTGCTGTATATTCTCAATAATTTATGCTTATTAATGACAAACTTTGACAATTATTGTAATGTCGGTAAAGACACTCCAAAAGTGCGACATTCAGCTTTCAGAACTTCAAAATTCATGTTCTGTCATTCCATCACATCTTCTGGCTAAGGCTTTATGCTAGAAGGACACGCAAAACAAACTGGCACTTTGAAGTTCAAAAAGTGCCCTCTATATCTAAAGGCCTAGTGAATTATCTCCCTTAAAAAAATTGTTATACGGTAAAGACACTGAATTTCAAATTTTAGGTTCAAAAATTGATGCCACATAAAAATTTACCTTTGGTTAAACTAGACATATAGTGTGTTTGATATTAAAGCTCTGTGCTATATGTTTTAAACCATTTAAATATTTATTGACTTGAATGTCATATTTAATGTTGAAAAGATGATTTTTCTCTCTCTATATAAAAATTTTACCATGTCGGTAGGGACATTTAAGGCTGTTTTTTCCACCGAAGTAAATTATATATTGGTTGTAGAAAGAAAATAGTGTGTGCCCTCCACACCTAACTATATTTCACATATTCTGTGTAATATTTATTACCATCAGATCATTAAATGTGACAAAATATTGTGTTGACTGTTTTGACTCAATTTTGTGAAAAACACCCAGATGACACATATTAATTAATCGCACATTTATTTTTTTCAAACGTATCGAGCAATCAAACTGTACACGAAGTGTCATCCAAAAGTGTTTTATAAAGAAAAATGCTAAAACCGACGAGAAAAATGAAAATGTACCCTAGTTAGGGGGACCCTAAAGGCAGACAAAAGGGCCCCCACGCTTGAGTAAGGGGCCCTTCTGGCCAAGGGAAAGGGCCCTAGTGTCCGAGTCAATCGTTTCTATACACTGTTACTGTCGAATCCATTACTGAATGAGAATGCAGTCATTGTATTGGCATAAAAATCATCAATCAAGATGAACCTAAGTTATCTTGTCCCAAAGTATTAACCAATCAAATTGCTTATCTCTGCCTACCCTAAGCAGAAAATGCTCATCTTCGAACTCCATCAAGGCATTGACCTAATAAGCATACACACCAATTTTGAACATTTTAACTCAATTAGAAAGAGAGTTATTGTGTTCCAAAGTCTCGGCAAATCAAATTGCTTATCGCTCTGCTTACCCTGAGCAGAAAATGCTCATTATTGATCTTAGTCAAGGCATTACTGTAATGAAACTATACACCAAGTTTCATCACTCTCACTTAATTAGAACTAAAGTTATCGTGTCCCAAAGCATCAACCAATCAAATTGCTTATCTCTGCTTACCCTAAGTGGAAAATGCTCATCTTCAAACTCCATCAAGGCATTAACCTAATAAGCATATACACCAAGTTTGAACATTTTAACTCAATTAGAAGGAGAGTTATTGTGTTCGAAAGTCTCGACCAATCAAATTGTGTATCGCTCTGCTAACCCTGAGCAGAAAATGCTCATTATCGAACTTAGTCAAGGTATTACTGTAATGAAACTATACACCAAGTTTCATCACTATCACTTAATTAGAACTAAAGTTATCGTGTCCCAAAGCATCAACCAATCAAATTGCTTATCTCTGCTTACCCTAAGAGGCAAATGCTCATCTTCGAACTCCATCAAGGCATTGACCTAATAAACACATACACCAAGTTTGAACATTCTAGCTCAATTAGGAAGAGAGTTATTGTGTCCCAAAAAGTGTGACGGACAGACAGACGGACAGACAGACAGACGGACGAACCCATTTTAATAGTCCCCCAACTTTCTTCGAAAGGCGGGGGACAAAAAGACTATTGTTCCAAAACAGTTAAATTCTATTTGAGTATTTACAAATAATTTATGAAGAATTGTAAATTTGTAAACATGCAGCATGATATGCAGACAATATAAGGCAGCGCGGTTTTTAATTCAATTAAATCGAAGTGGGGAGATTATCTACTGTTGATATGATTTTGTTTTCTTAATTAAAATGTTAAAGATACATTATGGGAGATTAGATATTGATTTGGCAGTTCTCACAATAGTTAAAAACTAGCTAATGTAAAGGCAATTTACTGAAAATTTCAGTCAAATTGATCCACTATTAGCTTAGAACTAAGCGATTGAAAATTCTGCTTAGCCTCGGTCATCATTACTTAAGTCGGTAAGACAAAACCAGTAGTCTCGGTTATCCATTTTTAGTGGTAAATCATGAAGGAAAATATTTCAGTGAATCGAACTACAATCCAACAAAAATCTCATCCTAGCCTCAACATCGAGAGTTGATTATGGTCTGAATAGGTTAATTAATGTCTAATTAATAGTTTTTATAACCTTTCAGGCCTAAAGAAACACCTACAATAGGCAGATTTTGCTCTTGCATAATGCATGTTTAAATAATCAATATGAGTACATTATAGAATGGATTGAGCCGTGAAAACTTACATAAAACATGCATGTTAATGTCAATCTACAGCTGTAAAGAATGATAATTTACTTCATATCTAGAGTAGAAATATTTCATTCTTTATTTGTCTCATAATTCCTGTGAAAATTATACAGCACAGTTATCATTTGACAAATTACTGCTGGTTCAATAGACCTTTCAGATTAATTGCACAAACAGCTTACTTCTAACTCTACTTGCTGTAATAGATAAAATATATCCCAATTGGTACTGCATATGCTCATTTCTAAAGTATTTTAGACTTAAAATATGCATTACCTTGATGTTTCACAGCTTTCGTATAATGCAATATGTTGAATAATGGCGAGTAGAAATATTGCACAATATGATTTCCACCTATACCTAGTGTTCTATATGACATCATAAGCAATACTACATTAATGACTAACGATACAATTTAGATTAATGACATCAAATTAATATGATCAACACTTTACAGACCTAAAATTTTCCCCCGAGTTTTACAAACCGACGTCTAACAATCACCATATGGTTCACTTGGGAACCTGTTAGATGAATATCACTGAACAGTGATATTAATTTTTATATCTTTTTCAAATTTTATTTTAAGAATGTATAATTTATTTCTTAATTCTATATTCACACATGCAGCCAATATGGCTGACTTCAAGATTATCAGCCTGTCTGTCATTAATATAATATGTTAATATTTTGATTTAAAGTCAAGAAGTGATATTGCCTTAAGCAAGAATGGTCTTGATTGTAATAATCTTTGGGTGCCATTGGGCTTATTACAAGGGTTGTAAAATTAACAATGCAGTCAGACCAGTGGCAAACAATTGTCAACCCTTTAACTTTATTTATGGATTAACTGATTCTATTAACTATTTTACTATGAAAATTTAACCAATGAAATATATATATATTAATTCAACTTCTTTGTTTTGATTCGTTACAATATAATTTTATCTTTAATCTGATTAGTCGAAAAGATTGTCCTTTTGTCTGTATGCAAATTAGTTTCTTTAAAATACCCCTACAACATTCAGTCAGGAAAATGGAATCACAAGAGATCAGATGAGATGAGAGAATCACATGGGATCACACGAGATGAGATATGAGTTCAAACGTTGATTAACCCTTTATATCTTTTGTATATAATGTATGTTTAATTGTATATAGAGTAATATTGAAACAGATCTAGAATTGGACTTATTAGCTCATCTATATGTATCAAATGGGTGCTTATTATATTGAAATATAGTCACGAAACATGGAGATATAAAGACAAAATCAAAATTTTATTCACAGTATAACAATGAACAATGAACATTTATTTCTGTGGTTGTTTCCTCTATTTACGGTTCTTTAAATCTAATGAATTTGATAACCCTCCAAAAGTTCAGTTAATGCCAGTTTATCAAATGATGAGTTGATTTGGTACTAAACAAAAAACTGTTTGTTTGTTCTATAATGTGAACTAAGTCATTAAGAAAAAGTGCCTATGGTGTAATTTGACTTCATTTGTTTATTTTAACAACATTACTTAGAGGACATGTGATGAAAGATTAAATGCCTGTGTTGTTATCCTTGGCAGCTATATTCTAAAAAACTAGATTGTAATTTCCAGGAATCATCAATAATAATTCCTCAAATATTTATTTAAGGTTCAGGGGCTATTATTCAAACATAAACAGCTAAGTTGCACAAGAAGTCTATATCCATACAGTTGTAACACTGTATGTCTTTATACTTAAATACATCATTTTAAAGACAATAAACAGCGATGTGAATATATCTTAAAATATATTTAATGGAATTCAATGAGATTTTACTTCTGTCCATAGCAGGACAATATTACATCACTGATTCTACTGGAATTCTAGAAGTTATTAACAATGATTTAAAAACAAAATTTGGGCAAATGTTTTCTTTTTGCAGTCATAATAAGAATGGGTGATATTAGCTTAAATATGAGTTTTTGAATAAGTTCATAAATAAATGTGAATGAGACAGATCAAATGTAAATATTTGGTAACATGAAATACGGCAACACTATATACCGGAAAACACAAAAAACACTGGAAAACTCCGGAAAACTACTGGAAAACACCATGTTATACTGAATACCAGAAAACACCGGAAAAACACTAAATACCGGAAAACACCTTAAATAAATAGGTAACCCGGAGCCTGATCCTCTGTGTGTGGGGGTTAGGGTTAGGTTTTTCCGTTGTGGGTTAGGTTTAGTTTTTCTGTGTGTTTTCCGGATGACCAGGCTCTGAGTTGCCTATTTAGGTTGTTTTCCGGTATTTAGTGTGTTTTCCGGTATTTAGTGTTTTTGATCATTATGACAATATTGATATGAAAAGTAACAAATAAATTTAAACTAAAGCCCGTGTATTACATGGTTAAACGTTTATTCAGGTTTAAGCCTACGGAATCAATTAACCAAATCCTATCGTAAAACATTCTAAAATAAAACACTAATAGACTGACAAGGAAGCATTTGTTGGCTTAAAATGTAATATTGGAGATGTAAAATGCAGTGCAAGCTTACACATGTTAAACTGGTAAAATATCAAAGAGTACATGTGGTCCTAACACAGGTTATATCAAAATACCTCACAAGTCAACACCAACAGAAGAATGTTAATATAATCTTCTCAATGTGTAATATTGGTAAAACAGTCATTTTACTGTGGTATCTGGTAAACATCCTTATTGTTTCTTATCCTCTATGTAACAAGATGATCATGTCTTTAACATGTTATTACTACTGTCATTTCCATCAACTAGTAATATGCTCACAGTCAACTTCTATAATTAGTATAAGAAATGGTGAAGAAAATGCTCTATGCATCTGATTTACTTCAAATTTTCATAGAAATAATATGTAAAATACATGCCAAGTCCATGGGATGCCAAAACATTGCCAAAACACTCCTAGGTATGTGAGATCAAAGAGAGAGATATGTTTAGCATGCATTCAACACAAACCAAGTCCTATTGGGACTTAAAAAAAAGGGCATATATTCAATAATTTGACAAAAATTTTCAAAGAAACTGACTAGGTGCTATGTACAATTGACAAAATATAAAATTCACATGTCATTACGACAACATAATCTTATAGCAAACAGACCTAAAGTCATTAACAGTAGGCTACAATACAGTTTAATCTACTGCAAATCGGGGGGGGGGGGGGAAGTGAGCAGTGTCTATTGACAATATTGTAAAATATTGCTTATTGCAGATTATCTTCTCGAATCAATAAATGGAAGAACAATTTTTAAAAGCAAATAAAGTCTTTCTCTGAGTAATAGCCCTATGAGTATTAAACATTAGATCAGAAACTGTCAACATCTCTAAGTAAATTTCTCTCCATGAATATGAAAGATGGTTTCTGTTGTAAATTGCACATTTTTTTGAGGCTACGATAGTTTTATATTGTGTTTGGTCTAAATAATCAAAATAAGATGGAGAAGTCCATTTATTCATTAAGTGACATATTTGAATTATTGAAATGACATAATATTTACAATAATAACAATCAATCTTACATAACCGGACAGGACCAGACAAATGTATTTTATCTGCTAAAATATTTATTTCATTTCAACCCTTTCTTTCATTAAAATCATAAACAAGTAAATTGTTTATTGGCCTTATATATGTTGAATTGTGTCTTTAATTATGCTCAGTTGCAATCATTTTATGAAGCATTTATAAATGTACATGACTATGTATAAGTGTATACGTATGCATTCTGTCCAGAATGGACATTTTATGAAGCATTCAAAAATATATGTGACTATATGACTAAGTGTATATGTATGCATTCTGTCCATAATGGACATTTTGATGCAATAAACATCTTATCTTATCTATTCTTATTATCATGAGGTTAAATGCTATAATTTCTTGCCATAAAGTTTACTGTGAATTGACCTATACTGATACAATTTAAGTGTGGTTATTTCAAGTTTTTCACTGATAAAATAGTGAATCCCCCCCCCCCCCCAATGAAACATTCTCCAATTAAAATTGACAACCACTATGATGAATAACAAAAGGTTAAAACATTTCGCAAAAAGAAATCATCACAACTTCACATGTCTAGAACTATTACTGTGAAATAAAACACACTTTCTAATTTTGTAATAATATTCTTTATATTCAATTTGGCTTATAATCTGCTACCTCTGGCCATAATACCAGGAAAATAAAGACAATTATTTCCTCTTTTTATCTTCTGTAATTTCCATTTGACATTATTTATCAGACAATTTAAGTACCACAAGAGCTTTATGTTGCAAGAGTGTAAAGGTCTGATATGATCCTTCTTTCTGAAACCAATGTTTAAAATGATTAGAACGCTTATGATGTAGCTTCAAAGTATATAACCATGTTCATTTCACTGGATGTTTTGTTGTCTTTTCTCAATCTCCATAAAGAAATGAAATGGGGTTTCATGTCCCACTATTCTGCTTTGACTAGGCTAATGAAGATGGGCATACGCCATAAAATGTGCTATGACGGGAGTTTGCCCTGGCAGCGGCACCATGCCCTAATTCCAAACCAATGCATACACTGGACCTCGGTTTTCGTCTCATCCGTTGACAATGGGAAACCATGTCATAAAATTCTGGCCAATGCAGGGATCGAACAAGCGACCTCTCAGCTCGCGAGCAAGCGCCTTATCCGCATGACTCCATGTAGCTTCAAAGTAACCATGTTGATTTCAGTGGATGTTACATGAAGAATATTGTTGTCTATAGACGAAGCCAAATGGTATGTACTGATTGCATAACTGTTCTATAACACTAGAATACTTGGTATGGATAGATACAATCACATAACACTACACTTATTATTTTAGCGTTTTCCGAGATTCTATCCGGATTATCGCCCTTATTGTTGAAATTGTTTGACGTTCTAACATCTGACGTCAACTGGCAGACTATCGCCATTGAAGAGACGACCATTGTCAAGATCGGTCGCATTATTTCTGTTTTTCGTGTAGTGCGGTCCTCCTGCACTTACTATATAAAATGGTAACTATATTTATACTTAATATAAAAGACAATGGCTATAACACTATAAAATGGTAATTATATTTATACCTAATATAAAAGACAATGGCTAGATGCTTTTCCATGATTGTGATATTACTAATCTCTATTGCCATTGATAATAAACCACATTAAATAACCCAAGAGTTGTGTTCTATCTGGATTAACTGCATGGTTTCTTTTATATATTTTAATGATTAAATTATACATGGTTTCTCCTATATTAGACATTTTAATCCCTTTGATGTCAGTTGATGGGATGTAAAAACTAGTGGAAGACGTCACTTGTCCTAATTACAAAGAGTTGATTATTACTTTTCAACTGAGAATCAATCAATTAGTCAGCAAATAATCTTCAGCAGTTGCTTGTTCACGATTCAATTAATTATTACGTTTTTGATAATCTTGTTAATAACACATGCTCGGTGTTCATTCATACCATGTCAAGTAGCCTACCTACATGCCAAAATATTTTCCATGATCATGGAATAAAATGCTGCCAATGTTAATATTTTAATCTGTCGTCATTTTCCTTTAGGGCATTTCAGTCACAACGAAAGATTTTAATCGTTTTCCTTGAAAAGGAATTTCCAGTGGGCAACAAAATATGCTATACATACACGAAAGTGTTTTCATCCGCAAGTGCTCCATATTACTACAGCTATTCATAAACATATTTTTAACTTTTGTTAAGACTCCTTTTAGAAATTTATGGCACTAGTGGCATTATCCAACGATCTCACAAGGAAGTCAACAATTCAAACTTTATTGCCATAAAAGGCCCACTATGTAAGGTATTTTATGCTATGAAAACCATAGTAAAATATTAATTTTGGCACAAAAAGTACCATTTGTCCAATGTGTGAATAACAACAAGACATGATAATACATGGAAACTTGGCATCTCTTTTGCCAAGTGACTAAGCTATCGATGTAATTTTAGTACCCTTTTATAAAGAAACTTTTCATATCGCAGACTTTTCACTTTCATATAAACGATTAATTATTATTGAGGAATAATACTGTCATGATCATGATAGAAATACTTAAATAACATATGTGTTGGGGTTTTTTTTTTGTCAAAGTCATTAACAATATTCATGTTGTAGTGGAAATCAGCTCAAGGGAATGGAAGTTTTACTGTTCCTATTTTCTGAAACTTCCCATGACCTAAAACTGGCCTCTGTGAACAAAAAATATCTGATCAGCAAAATTCAGAAACAGAAACCCTGATTGGCATACAAAAATTCTTGATGAGTGAATAAATGGTAACAAATATATAAGCAGTAAAATGCCATAGTAAACCATATTTCAATTATATTTTATATCTTTATCCATAGCATAGTTACCACCTAGCTATAAACAAAATCAGTTTCCAAATTAGAAAATTGATTTTTCTTGAGAACATCCTTGTAATGATTAGTTATTTAGTAGCAAAAGAATAGACATTCAAACATTTCTTAAAGTGACAATTTTAGTTTCGTGACTACCACCAAGGTAAAAAAAATATTAAAAAGACACTACACAGGAGCTATATTGCCTATTGATGGACATTTTCTGGCTGCAAATGGTATAAATTATTATTATTCACATGGTTTAGGTATTGGCTGAATGTGAATATGGACAGCCCTCATAAAGCCTACCAATAAAAACATTGAAAATCAAGACTTCATTTATTATTGTAGCAATGGTACTTGACAACTGAGAATATAACCGTCAATAACCGGATACATTTATTTCTGTCAAAACGTCAAAAATTTATAACTTCACTCAGAATTGGAGGAGGAGACTTAGCTTTGAACAACCAGTATGGCTGTTGGAATTATTGCACAGGTCTTGTCAAACCTTCAAAGGCTAATATCTTAGCTCGCAAAAGAGTAATTTGAATGAAATTTTCATATTATTCATTTTACTTTATATACTTTCATACTATATTAGCAAGAATGGCTAGCTGTTTATCTAAATCTTACATAATGTATCTTTAACAAAACAAATTATGTATGACTCTGGTTGAAAGAATCAATTTGGATATATGTGTAAACTGTAGGCAAGTATTGTTTCTGGATAGGGTCGGTACCTTTTACAACATTGGATTTAAGCATCAGTTATGTTATATGTATATATCTATTTGATTTTATACAGAACATTATTTCGTCAGCGACAAATTGATTTATATTATGTTGCTGTTCTTGTTTTTTCAGTGGCTTTATGAAACACTCTAATAGAGCAGTTTTCAACAAGCCAACTGTTTATTATCACATAAATATTTGAACTGGTATTTCTATATTATATATTTTTCTTTTTTACCAATTTTTATTGTGTATACTCGATTTCTAGGAAATATGTCAAGGCTTACCTTGCCATTTTGTAATTAAATAAAATACTGAGCAGGAGATACATTGTTTAATGTGGTGCTCTATTTGATAATTTGGTGAATCTTTGTCGTTATTTTCAGTATGAATCAGTTAGAAATGATGTCGCTAGACATTTGATGAATAAAGTAGTGACAAGAAGTTACATAGTTCTATTTGGAATTAGCTCATGTAAATCAGTCCAACATTAATTTAGCAAAACCTATTATGCTCTTCTTTAAAAATAATTGTAAACATTCAGATACAATTAAGAATATAAACCTACATACTCCGCGCAGCATTTCGTTTGATTAGAGGTAATCCTACTTCACACTGCTATTATGAGTGGATATTGTTGTTTTAAATTTTGATTGGTCAGTAGTCTGTCTATCAACCAATCACTAGTTGCCTTACAAAAGCTTTACATTTAAAACGAGTGCCAATATTGGACCAAATATGTTTACATCACGTTACGTCATGGCTCACGATTTTATTATGTCTAATTAACCCGTGCATAGCAGAATACTGCAGTAAAACTAATTGCGTGACAAACGAGGCTATCAAGTCGAATGAAATGTAAACAATACTGTTTGGAAACGAACATACTTTCACCGTTTTTAATACCTTAAATCACTGTCCAAAGTTTTATGGGAAGACCCAGATTAAACGAAGGACTGTCATGTTGCTGTAATTAAGTGATAGCTTTCATTGAACGGAAAGAATAGACACACTCCCGCATAAGTTCAAGAAACAGACGCTATTCCAGCAATGGCCAGAGAGGGATTTCTCGGGCCATTGCTTCAGGAATATGATAAACCTAATGCTCTCATATTTATCAAAGCAGTAATGGTTGGCATTTTGTTTCGAGTTGTACATCGTATGTTGTATTACAGACAGCTTGGAAAAAAGGTCTCAAGGGAAGTAAGTCAACAAATGTTTTAAGAAATGCAAAAGCAAAAGAAAATATGGCTAGTATTCTATTCATTGGAAATGAAATGAAATTTGGTTTAACGTCCTACTCTTCTGCACCTGTTTTAAGAAATGCAAAAGCAAAAGAAAATATGGCTCTATTCATTCGAATGAAATGAAATTTGGTTTAACGTCCTACTCTTCTGCACCTGACCTGGGCTAATGGAAGACGGGCATACGTGCTATGAGGAAAATTTTGCCCGGGCAGCGGCGCTACGGCCTACTCTTCTATCGAATTCCAACTGCCAAGGGATCTTTTACGTGCACGCCAATGTGTACACGGGACCTTGGTTTTTCATCCCATCCAAATGACTAGGCAGCTGTCCTTGTCAGGCCCTCCTTCTGCATCACTGACAAGGGGAAACCATTGGAGATGTAAATGCTATTCACCCAAAGGATGCTGCTCCTAGTGGCACAGTAAATAAAGAAGTAAATTGGATAAAAAGTACTGGTAACATCATTTTCTAAAGTAATTGTCACACCCCAACCCCCACACCCCCAACAATCTAAATATTACTCGTCAGATTTTTTAAGGACTTTAAGAATTGATAAATCATATGTGCGATAGTTGTACAGTATATTCATATGCACATTCAAGATTCCCCCGTTGTGTAATCACTCAAGAGATCGTCATTTAAGGTTGAACAATTATTGAAATAAGAACAACTTTTATTACAATTGGGACACCCTAGCCATTGCTACTCTACTCTGGGTATGTTAATTAATCATTGTAGTAGAAAGTTATCTTAGTTTTGAGATTTTATACCTGAAATTTTAAAACAGAACCCTGATTTACAGGTATCATGGTTAAATAACAGTATTCATAACATTAAAGCAATATTGGTTTCAGTTTGTCTTCATAATCATTCCTGTCATTGTGATGTCATGTAAATTAACATCTAATGGTGGCTGTTGATGTGTAATACATTATTTACACGTTCCTTTATTTGTACAGAGATTTCCTTTACATGACATACATATCATGACAAAGGCAGGTTGTTTGTTCATCCTGGTTCTATCATTTGATAACTTATCTTACAGTCGTGATGATGTTTTAGATAATCTCTTTTAACTTTCAGTAAATGAGTTTTCCGATATACTTATTTGAAGACTTCTTTGAGAACATCAGATTATAAATTTTTAAAATATACATTATTGACTTGTATTTTCTGCACATCGAAATATTATACGGCAAAAGTTTAAAACTATAATAACTTGACTGAAAACAAAGTGACTATAATCAATTTGTGATATTCAAGGTCTCAGCTGGTAATTCCCATTACGAAAAGGATATCAGAAAAAACTTATGAGTCCAGTAAATATAAAACTGATAATATTGATTTTTTTTTTATTTTGATGAGAATCTAATTTGTTATTGTCATAAGAGACTCTGATAATCTACTAATTTGACCATATTTTTAATATATATGTAGATTTACGAAGCAAAAAAAGGGAAGCTCATCAGGTACTTTTTTTTCTCAATCTTACTATTTATAGGTATATATTACTTTTATGTGTAATACTATTCACATTGTTTGATGAAAAACAAAGATTTGGAATAATATCTGTATTATTAACTTATAATTTTATTGCTTAGGGAAAAGGGTTTAATATAGGCTATGCCTGTTCCCCAATCCCTATTCAGATACAAATCTGAATTAAAAAAAAAAATTATTGCTTCCAAGATCCGATCTTTAGAATTAAAGACATTATTTTCAAGCAAAGGTTTATTAGTTCCTCAACCTGCAGTATACAGGTGCTGATATATTATGATAAGATTATGTTTACAATACTAAAATCAGTAAGTAACCTGGAATCTATCTTTACTTTATAGAAATGTCAGCTGTTTTTATTTCCTGGTTGATTTTACTAATGGGAATTCCAAATATGATTACTAAAATAAATACTGAATTTTTATTTTGAATAAGATCTGCCTTTTTACAGGGACCATGTTTAACTAAAACCTTCTTGGAATGTAATTTGGATTAATTTTCAAATTAGCTGATTAAAAAGATGTCCTTCGATTCAATAAATCAAATCTCACTAATACAATAGTAGTTGTTTGGAAAATATTCAAAGAATGGAATGAGCCTGAAGGTCTTTTGTCAACCCATTACCTAGGTTATTTTAAGAGTAGCTGGTTACTTCTATTTATGGGGAAAACAAAATAAATAATTTTTCTTATTAAATATCTTTGAATTTATTTATCATTGTACAGACATTTGATTGTCTTGTCCGCTGGTTCCTGCTTACAATTAAATATTTGTTTTATTGAGTGAAATATTCCAAGAGGATAATTACAAAAAACTGTTGTATTATCATTACTGGTCACGGAGAAGTTTTACTCAGAATAATTTTATTGTCTCCTCCACAGCTTGGTACATGTCTGTGTGGGCTAATTCCCAATCTTACGTTCATTACTTATAATTGAAAATTCATTATTTTGGAATGCTTATACGAAAGAGGAATCTTCTCAAATAAGACTCTCATTAGGTTTTTTATGGCATTGTTATACATTATAATCTTCAAATGAATTAATGAAATAAAGGATCTGTGAATTCGAGAAAAGAATCTAGAGTTTGAACATTCAATAATTATTAAAATTACACAAACTTTGTTCATCCTGCCAGAAATACAAGAGACACAAACAATGGCAGAGCTACACTTTGGCTTTACGCACTAGTGTAACATTTATACACCACATAATAATACAATCTAAAAATGTTTGAAGGGCTTATTCCACTCAGTAAGAGAAAGTTACTATGGTGATGTAATTTGAAATTATGTAGAAATGAAATGGTTTCATTCCTTACAAAATTTATAAAAAAGAAATGAAAATCTTATTTGTAAGTCAAAATCTATATTACATACTCAATGTAAACTAATTAATGAATCATTTTGTCAACTTTTGCTGCTTTGGATGATTCTACGAATGGTCAATGACAATAATTGTGTCTTTTGACCCATATTTGGTGCTAAACAGAGAAGTAGGATGTTAAACCCCATTTCCTTCATGAATTCTTTTCACTCGATTAAAAAAGAATTAATAATTCATTTGAGGCATAAGGAATTGAATACAGCATCTTTAATTAAAAGTACGCACAAGAAAAATTAAAAGCAAAAGAAATGGGGTTTAATGTCTACTAGGTTATTTTGAGAGTAACATATTGTTTAATTTTATTTCAATAATTCGCTTGCATATAGGTGTCTTAAGCATTGGATGGAAACGAGAGACACCGGAGAAAACCCACCAGGTTGGACAGGCAACTATGCTTTTTGTCACATAAAACCATGGATTCGCAATCACGCCAGTTGACTCAATGACAGGCTTTATAAAAAAAATTAACTAATCAACTGTAACAAATCTTTAAAATCTGAAAATTTCTTACAAGCAATAAAAAAGAAAGAATAATGACATTGATGGATTAAGACATATAGAAACATCATCATTAAAGATTTATTAGACTTAAAAAACTAAAAGCAAGAAAATACCATCTGGAAATGATCTGTTATTATGTTTCTGATGAAAGGAAAAGGACATCAAAATGACATCTCATGGATAATATATTTATCAAAAAAAAAGAAACCATCAATATATTTTATAGAGCATACATTATTATCATATCGAAGAGACAAAAAAAATTGGGGTTTCAAATCAACTCAACACTAAATATTTTGTCAATAATCACTTGACGAAACCAAAGAACCCAATAAAGCTAAGCTGAATGTGTACAGGGTAATAATTATGGCGGTATATTAGATTCAAAATTAGGATTTACATTGAACAAATAAAGAAATTGAATTATACATTGTCTTAATTTAGAAATTACATGAATGGAAGTTAGAAATTACATGAATGGAAGTTAGAAATTACATGAATAGAAGTATTAGACAATAGCATGTTAGAATTTTTAATCTAAAATACCGCCATAAATAATACCTTTGACTTACATACAGTGTGATGTTTGGCAAGGCAATCACATCCCCAAATTACATGCAAGATACTATTTACAGATATAATTAGCACTTATTATATAAAACCAGGGTCAGATTGGTATGTGGT
The DNA here is from genome assembly GCA_963678685.1 of Patella ulyssiponensis. Classification (NCBI taxonomy): domain Eukaryota; kingdom Metazoa; phylum Mollusca; class Gastropoda; family Patellidae; genus Patella; species Patella ulyssiponensis. The sequence continues at coordinate 58,357,473 of OY783229.1, forward strand.
AGCCAAGTAGACTAACACGTGGACTTTAAATTACTGTCTGAAATGTTCTAAATTTTATACAAATTTCTTCGATTATGTACAAAACTACCTAATTATGGTTATTATAAATTTACCTGTGTTTTTTATATCACCCCTGGTTAAATAAAATCTATCGTACAATTAAATATTCCAACGAATCAAAAAGTTTTCTCTTGAAAAGTCAATATTTTTGATAATCTTTGAGAGGCATTTAATAACTGGATAGAACAATAAACTATAACACATACTAATGAAAAAACAGCACGTTATTTATTTAGGTGACATTTCGAAAGTGGCCTAAATAAATAAGTAGCTGTTTTTCCAAAAATATGTGTTTCAGTTTATTTAAATATTTTTGCTTGCATTTTCAACAAGTTCATCAAAACATCATAAGATGTTAAAGGGGGATAAAAATTGACAAACTTTCACAACCACTTGTGTATTACAATTAAAACAAAGCGTGACACTCTTCGATCATTTGAGTAACAAAAAATATCAACTGAAGGCAATAATTACATTGGAGATTAATTTTGAATCAACTGATTGTCACATTGACTTATATAACCGATTACATAGATACTCATGAAAATAATAATACTTATCAGAAGATCATCTTCTCCCCTTCACTGTACATACACTGTATTTATATTACATATATTTCTAAAATTAGTTTATAATTAGGTAACTTTGGGCCTAAAATTTGTAAATAAACAAACTTTATTTCATGCTTTGTGGATCTGACAAAAATCTGAAGTATTTTCTGGTTGCTATTCCGTACGTTTATTAATCCATATTAAAAAAGTCACTGCTTCTCGATAATTTCCATATTTCACTTACCAGTTGTAAGTTCATGTCAATAATATTCCTGAATGATAGTGGAACATTCTTGATAAGAATAATTCAGGATGTTGAATTAAAGCTTATGTCTTTATGAAAATCACTTGCCAAAAGAGGAATCACCTGATTATTATCAGGCCTTGATATTAACCAGACCGCAGGAAAAACTTGTTCGCAAGTTTCGCGACAAATTTAACCATACCCCATATGACATGGGAACTTATATGGTAATAGAATTCAAAGTGTTGATTGACTAAAGGCATGATCACGATGTATGTAATGCCATTGTAAAAATTCCATATTTGCCATGGAATTCAAAATGGAGTCGTTCTCATGGCAAAAGTTAAGTATGAAAAGTTAACTTAACAGGTGATTTTATGATAGTAAATAATTGACAGGGAAATCATATGGTTATATTGCCCTGTCTGTGGATTTCAAAATGAAATGGGATTCTCACACTTGTTATGATGTTTATATTATCCTACAGTTCCTGCACAATGGAAATCATGTTCCTTAAGCAACGTCCGCGAGTTTTACAACATCTAACCGTTGCTTCAATACTTAGCAATTCCCGAACTTTTTGCCCATTGTGTAGACACGTGACTTATTAGCATTGACCAATCCAAGGTTGTGGCACATAACACACTGTAAACAAACAAGTATACAGCCGTTGAAAGTTGTTTTTCTTAAATTGAGAAACTTACAGAAAACCAGTTACCTTGACATTGATCGATCTTTGATCTTTGCATCTCGATTGTCACATGTAAACATTTTAGCTAAAAGCGGGCTTGTTATTACCCAATAGAACTTAGTGGCGAAATATGCAGGGTATTACGTGAAGGGCTTGATAAGATGTACGTAGTTAAGGCGAGATCAAGCCTTCTAGTGAAGATGAATGGAAATATACGAAGAGACTTGAAATGAAACTATCTGTCGATATTGAAACTGATGGAGGTATCTGATTGGTTGATTTTATTGGGTTATTTATAAAAATAAAACAGACTGTTCAATGACCACTTCTTGGTTTTTTTGCCGAGGAAAATGTAAAATACATCAGGCTATAGCAGAAAGGTGAGGTTAATTGATAGGACTGCTTTAGTTCATCAAGACACATTAAAGGTATTTTAGGGTGAAGTTAAAGGCCTGTTGTTCTTTTTACTCTGCAGCAACTGTGTTCAAAAGAAAATCCTCCAACGCAAGGCTCTAAGTAAAATTGCCTGCCTTAACCTTTTGTATTTTTACTGACATTCGTTAACAGTTATATATTGATCTTTGTGCATAAAGTCCATCACTGATACTGAAATAAACCAACATGCTGAGTGGATGTTTAACCCAATTTTTCTCCCTTTTTAAAGCAACGGTACTATTAAATCTATTATTTGTCTGAAAAATTTTCAAGTTACAGAATATAAATTATCTTAAAATTTTTGTATATCTGATTAAAAAGAACTGAAACATACTAAAATATTCACAATTACTCCTAATATTCTATTACTTTACTATATGCCACTGTCTTCAGATGACAAAGTTGAGTCATGTTTATATGTTTAAAAAGGAAGACAACCAATAACTAACTGTATTTCAACAAATTAAGTCCATACGTTTCATATCATTAGTATCAACCATCAGCTGACAGTAAGTTTTGTTTTTATTTGAATTATTTATAAAATCAAAATGTTCTCATATAAATTAAATGAGCTGAAATGTATGTGTATTTGTTCAATGCCCAAGTAATTCTATTTCTTTAACCAATAAGAACTATAGAATGCTTTTAGTGGCTGTATTTGCTATATATTGTTTGACTGGAGGCTGAAGAGAATGAGATTATAAAAGGCTCTTCCTACGTAATCAACAACTGAAACTAGATTAATTGATGGTTATCTGGTTATCGAAAGAAATTGAACTAAAGTTCTTGTAAATATTTACATTATGAAACCTTTTCTCCAGCGCTTGCCAACTCTTGTCATACTGTGGTTCTATTCTATAGAACTGTGAGATTATGAAGAATTACAGGATGTGCCAGCTAGTTTGAAGGTTTATGAAATACAGTAAATCACAGCGTGTGTCCTACAAGCAATGACATTACTAGTACTGCTGCCTGCCAATGACTAGGATTATCTACTCACAACTTGGTGACTAATTTTGGGACTCTTGTCAAAGTGATATCAAATAAAATGGATTTATAAGGACTAAGAAAGCAGATAAGTAAGTAATATTAATCAATAATTTCTATAAAACATTTCAAATTTACTTGATGGAATCTGATACTTAGACATTTTTATTATTGTATATTTTTTGATGTCTTTGGTTAATGCTAAATCCTATGCTTAGTTTAGTATGGGTATTGTCACTTATTTAATATTAAGTTCTAGTATAATATCCATGAAACACAACTCAATCAGTGATGAACTGTATCATGGAATATATTTTCAATTCTAGTTTATTAACATACTATGTTTTGAATGCTCTTCTTCAAAAATGCCTCTAAAAGATCAAGTACCGGTAATCTATAATTATTTAATCACTTTAATGAATTCAAATGAAAAATGCAATATCAGACTTGATTTTGTATAGTATTTGTCATATGACAGGATATTGAATTCTTAGAATAAATGTGAACTGATCTATTTTTTATACAATCAAAACAATCATGAAAACAATACCTCCCCATATAGTGACCAGACCAACTACACCTAACAGAGTAGGGAAACTTTAAACGTAATAGAATATGACAAAATTTCATCAACAGCTGTGGTCATACTGGGAATACATTCACACAGATAGTGAAAAATTATGTTATGGCTCCATTTTATTGAAGAACTTTGTTCTTGAGTTACGGCCTAGTTTTAATCTATCTAAAATTATTATCTCTACAATTGAATTTTCATTTCTTAAGAGGTCTTTCTTTATTTTACCTATGACAGCTGAAACAAATATTGGCTATATTACAGATACATTATGTATGATTAAGATAAAGAGCTGACCATTCTTGCTATAATAGCTCGAGATCAATAACAGATAATATGAAATGAAAATATTGAAAATGTCATTCAAATTACTCTATTCCGAGCAAAGTTATCATCATATTTCTAGTTTCGACAAGATGAGTGCATTGTGGTAACCAGGGCACTGGTCAGGGCACTGGCATATTCGAGACTCAGCCTCGTTTTCCCATTTTTAGAACTGTTTGCATCTAGCTAAAATCTGGAGTATCCAATGCTATTGAAAGTTGATTATGGTCTTGTTTTGTTTATAATATAAATGTCTAAATTACCCAGTAAAAGTGTATATAACATTCCAGGCCTAAAGAAAGACCTGCAATAGGCACATTTAGCTCTTGCATGATACATGTTTAAAAAGTTTCTATCCTTTAATGCCCCGTCTTCATTAGCCCAGGTTAGGAGCAGAACAGTAGGACGTTAAACCCCATTTCATTTCATTTCCTCCTTTAACGAAATTTCGGCGTATTTGCCCTTAGAATTCAGGAATCTTTGTTAATGCTTTCATACCCACCACAGAATTGATTCACAGTAGAAAGAAAAAACAAAAATCTTATTGTTTTAAAAATTACTTATATCAAATTAGACTATGATACATGAACACCTAATTGATTCCTGTATCCCAACAAATATGACCCTGTTAAACTTTAAGTGGTTTCCAAAAATGATAAAGAAACTAACTGGTGGTCATTTTCCTAGTTATGACGTCATGTTATCTGTGAACAAATTTTCAGGTTCACCAGAACTTTTCAGCCAGCCTTCGTATATTTTCAACGGTAATTAATCCATTAATGAAGGAGACAGATTACATGAGCTTTGATCTTGGTGATCATTAAAGTAATGAATTGATGTGTAATTTGAAAAAGCTCTATTAGACTAAAATGACAAAAGTACTCTACACTTTAAATTAAGAAGATCCCAAACTAAAATATTTCCATAAGAATGGTTTTGCATTTCAAATTAAGACCTACTTTTATAATCTTGAAGAAAAGACATCAATCACTGATAATCTGATTTCCTGTGGACCAGACATTAAATTATTGATAAAGGGTAAGAAAACTAAACTTTCATAAATATTTGAAAATCCGTTAAAGATTTGGTTGTGTCGAGCCACTAACTTAATCAATGATGCACAGATAAATATCCTATAGAGTTTTGTGTGATTATAATATATAAAATATTATATCTTAGCTTTTATCTGGGTTCGCACAAATTATCTATTTGTATTTCTTCCAGCTATAACCAACTATTACTGTATGATCCATAATAAATACCATGTCTATCAAATGTCGCCATTTGGTCAAAACTGCAACAACAGTATTTATAAATTATAAGACTTTATATAGGTCCAGCAATAACAATTTCAGTGGCACCTGGTTGCAGACACTATGAAATATGAAGTGCTACCTGATATTTTAAAAATACCAATAAAACACAGAAAATAGACAAATCTGTGTTTGATATTGTCTGTGATAGGTGGTTTATTTCCAGGCTTGTATCTGAGAAAACGTTTTCAGTTCTGTTCAATGTTTCATAATATGGTAATCTTTACAAATTTGATACAGATGGTAAAGACTATAGTTTAACCTTGCATTATTCATGAAAAGATGCTGCCTATGCAAACTGTTTATTCGGGTCATTAGTGTCAAAATTATATTTTTCAGCTGGGACTGAAATTTTATTGACTAAAGAATAATAAATATTTGGTTCCTTAAGAATATTTGTAAGGGTACCAAAGGCATATATGAGGTATCAATGGGATGTCAATTACTTTACAAATGTTAAATGTTAATACTGGTAGATGTATTGTTTCCAATTCATGTTTTCATAGATTAATATAAATTAACATATTTTGGATAGTCAATTTTTCACGAAATTGTATTACGATTTAGCCCGGTTTACATATATGTCGTATTATAATTATATCCATCAAATTTTGTGTACTGTGAACTCACAAATGATAAAATAGAAGAAATGTATACATGAAGAACATATCATAAAACAAACACTAAAACAGAAGAAAGTCAATATGAGATGCTGCAAACATCTCTTAACTTACAACACAGTTTCAGAGAGAGTAGCAAAACTGCTTTCATGGTTATGATCTAAGACATTATAGAATTGCAATTCATTTTTTCACTACAGCACAACAGGTTCAAAATTGCACAAATTTTCAGGATTTGTCCCCAGCATTCCTACCAGATGGTTATTTGTTTTGGCACTGCTGTGGCACCCAAAAAAATCTTGGAACGCCCCCCCCCCCCCCCACCTTCCTAAAAGACCACTGCCATAAAACAATAATTACAAAAACATCTGGAACAAAGATCAGACAACCAGGATTTAGTTTACTCATATAAAGTATCCTCAGAGAATAAAATGGAGAGTATTTAATATCAATTTAATATATAAAACATGTTAGCCGTACATTAAACAAATTACTTACTCCTGTTTACATTAGTATTGCCTTAAAGGGACATTATGCTATAACCCAATTATGACATATCGTTCCGTTTCAAGACCTGTTTCAATATTTATACCATTATTCAATCATTGGGAAATATAGTCGTGCAATGGGTAAATTATCAAAAGAATAGCGGAACCTTAAAAAGCTTTGGCATTTGGAATCATGATATTTTTATGCATTCAAGGACACAATGAATTCAAAGTCGCAAATTTGTTTTAGTAAGAGGTCAAATGCACCAGACAGAGAGTTGTTTTAATAAGCGGCTAAACACATCAGGATCATTATGATTTATCTTAATATGTTAAGGCATCTGTGTATAAAATGATATTATCCTTGATCAATACAGAATTGTTTTAGCTCAAACAAATTTCATAATTCATAAATACGATCACATTAAATTAAATTAAAGATGGAAATCGACTGTATTATGTCTCTTTAACTATCTCACTAAATTTATCTTCTATCAAAGGGTATTATCCCCAGATGATCAAACCAAACTTAGATGAGAGTGGGCTGCCTATAAAAACTTTCTTGATTTGATAGACAACCATTAAGCTAATTGAATGGTTTGACTTTGGTCCTTTTCTCTAAACTTCGTTCACAGTAAGAGAGGAGGTGGTTTAGTTTGATTCTATGGTGTTCTAGGTGACTGCATACATGTAACTAGCTCAGATGTTTCCGGAACGTATGTGATAATCATTCTTAATCAACACTTTATAAACACATGGGGTTTGAAACAAGATTTCATTCAAAAATATACCGTAACTTTATCTGATACAAATGCAGCAATAATCATCTTCAAAACGTCTGTATAAAATTATGAGAAGAACAAATAAAATATTGCACTGTTATTTATAACATTTAAACAAATTCACACCATTTTTTAAATACTAATTGAATTAGAAAAAGCTTTTTGTATTCGCAATTTCATCCAAGTAATATAATAACACTCTAGAATCAATATTTTGCATAGTCACACCCATAATCTTGGCAAATGTTTATATAATAAGTATATTCATGTTAAAAAACCCAGAACCAAATCAAATAGGGTTTAACATCCCACTGCTCTGCACCAAATAGGCTAGCTAAGACAGAAGTATGCCATGCAGCCTCCTATGAGGTAATTTTTGGTCAGACAAATACTTTTTTGCATATTGTTCCTCAGGGAATTATTCTAAATACTTACCAATGAATACCGGTAAACAGTTTGATGTCAGAAAGACTAAAATTGTTTTCCTTGCCAGGATCTTCCATTCTGATAAAACCGACGAGAGGAAACTAGGTTGGAAGATTGTGATGAAATTAGTCAGCTAATACTGAGATCAAACCCAGTAGATCAAGTGTTAAACGCCCTCAGTCACATATTCAAATAGAGGGAACATTTCATCTTACACATGTTTTAATTAAAGTTAATGACCATAATTGGCACCAAGGAAGATCAAGTGTTATCCAAATATTGCATCCCAAAGGAGTTGACTAATGGCTAATCGTCAATCTAGTCTCGATAACAGTTATAATTTGTTCATTACTTTAATGATTTGCCATCTTTAGTTCAAGGATGACATAGCAATAAGTCTAATTATTTATCTTCAGGAGTGAATGTGTTATACATTATTCAAATGTACTCTATTGCCAATAGAACTTTAGATGATTCTTTATGTATGCTCCTATACCACCCAATGCAAGGGCAGCAGCAAAGCAGTAGGTGTTCTAGTATACAATTTTGTTCAACTCGTAACTTCAAGTTACAGGGCCATAATTTCAAAAAAATACTATGATATGATGGCGTTTTTCCTTTAAATAATGTTAGAATTAATACCATTACATGACTCCAACATTGAAATGATAGGAACAAAATAGTGGTGTGCCTGTACTTTTCAACATTACTTCCATTTCAAGTTTGAAATTCATTCGATATTTGTGAAATATAAAACGAAATCGAAACTATTGTGACCATTTAAATTTAATTGAACAATAGCGTAACCCCCAATGTATTCATCTGTTACATAATTATAATTAGGAAAAGTTGGAGAAGTTGGGTTATATATCTTGTGTTGTAAGTGAAAACAACCTATTACAAGGAAAAACGATCTATTACAACTTTCTGAAATGATCAATTTAGACAACTACTTAGTAGTTTCAGCCAGAAAATAACAATGTCTATTTTGCAGCGGGACAATTCAATCTTGGTTTACATAAAATAAAATTTTAACCCTTGACAACAATTGGCTCTCAGACAATTCATATACAATCCCTTGTCCACGACATGAATTTCAGTCCCCAAAGAATATTGTATTGGCTAGCCAACATTAAGAAATCGGAATTAGTCTATAGAGGCTTTACTAGGTGTGATATTAGTATTTAAGCAGTGAATATTTTAGAGGGCAAGTATGAAGTAAGATATGTTGTTTGAGTGCTACTCTTTGTAAGTGTAAATCTGATACACTGAGGAGATCTACAGGGACTTAAGAATGTAATGAGTATTGTTTGTAAATCAGTTACATGTGAGGAGCTCTACTTTAGATTATCAAAATGTTCAAAGCAGCCTGGTGTGCCAGTGTTCAAAGCAGTCTGGTGTACCATGTTCAAAATTTTCTTTAAATTGTAATTTTGAGGATCTAAACAAGAAAGATAGAGGTGTGAAATCAATAGAAAAAGTAATGTGAAGTTCAGATGTTCACAAATGTACATTAGGATTGATCTACTTTAATGCATTTTAGACCAACATGCTATTTATGTGCTTTGTTTATAGTCTGGAAGAACAGTTTACAAAAGCCTTTTCAACAATCTTTCTGTTTTATATCAGTTGTAGTAATTATCACTCCAATTAGCCTTAAGTTTTGACAGATGTTGTGCAAAAGGAAGGGTACGTATGTTCAGTCTTTCTAGGACACATATATGATACCATTAACATATTTTTGTTGGGCCTTTCACATTATCAAAAATGACTATAAAGATCAATATCGGAAGGAACTTAAGGAAGTTTTGATTGCAAATTTATGAAAAATTACAATCTTTTACTATAAATAAAATATGTGAAGTGTGATATCTAAGATAGTGCTTTGATATATCTGACAAATTTGAGATAACCCAATCAGTTTCTGGGCACTCAGATACTAAATTATAAAATTATAAGATTTGAAGAAACATCTGAGACCAAAGAAATTAGATCAGTTCTCTCCCTCAATGAATTCTTTCCTATTAGTGAATTATAACCAGTAAAAATTAGTTTGAGAAAAAGCAGCTAACCAAAAACATTTACCAATTCACCAACTACCGCAAATGTATTTAGTTGAGAAAGAAAAAAGAGGAGTCGGAATTGACAGAAACATTGAATGTCTGTCTTGTGAGTAATCTTGAGTTACCCCAAACTGGAGGAAATAGCATGTTTGACATGTCAACCCAGTTCCTAGAGGAATGAAACATAACAGATAAGGTTGTTAGCAACATGTTCATGGCTTAATGCATTGTAGTCCCTTCAATACTCCATCACTATAGGAACAAAACATGTCGAAGATTGGAAAAGTCGCTCTTCTGTAAGGCGTCTTTGTTTGTTTAAGAAACATATGAGGCTATTTCCAGTTTTAACAAAAAGAGACCACAAAAATGTATTTTGAGACTTAAGTCAACAGAATAAGGGGAAGTCATTTACCTAACCAGAAATTATAGATGAGGAATATGATCAGGGAGAAAAAATGTGAGATGCCACTTAGACTATGAAAATATCAGATCGGTATCAGGATAATCCAGGGAATAAATCACGAGAATTTTTATCAGAAACAACATGTTTGCATCGTCAACTGATAAAACCTACCAAGCTTTTACCTGCTAACAATATTAAAAAGGGCTCTTGAGGATTGAAACTTTCTACAAATGAACTAGATGTTTTATCATCTATATAGTTATTAATCAAAAAGCATGTTTCTGCAGCAAGGTTTACTGGATGTTCTGTTTGATGAAGTGATTAGCTAAAGCAGAATAGAACAAGATCCTGACAGACTGGTCAGTTGTAAAAATTGGCAGGAGTTTATGTTGTTTAAAACTGGTAAAATCATTTTGGTCAGTTGTTGTAGACATTCTATACCTAGATCTACAATAATCACATATATTATATACATAGTGTTATTACCTACAGAATGTGAATGGCAATCTAATAAGTAACTGGTATTATTAGTAGTTGCTACAGTTTATTATAGAGACTTTCTCAGACTGAATTAACATCAGGCTTCGAAGAAAATTATATTAGTGATGGAACCCCATATTATGGAGGATACTAATGGTTTTTATATGGGTAAGTTCTTTAAGTCTCTATATTAAACACACTAAATATAAAACATAACTCTATATTTATTGCACATTAATCAATACCAAGGATTCCCTCAAGAATTCTTACTCTTTATCGCACAATTTATCTTACAAACTGAAGTCAAATAGGGCAATGTCAATATAAATTATGGCAATAGATATAAAAATTGGATAAATGAAAGCCAAAAAGTAACTATTAATCACTTAATATATTGGGGTCCTCCAGTTCCTAACACACAAATTAAAGATTAGACTATAACAAATAGCAACTTTTCAAAAGTTTACAATGGATCATGTCAAGGATTTAACTGTAATATGAAATGGACTTCACCAGTACCAGTGAAGAACATATTAAGCAGTATTAAGCACTCATTTTTCATATGGATTAAGTGAAAATTTCAATGTCTGCCACAAAAATATATCAAGAAAGTCTATTCAAAAGAAACAGGAATTACAAAATTCTGACAATTAGCAACTGCTTTTGACAGAGTAGTATGTGTAAATGCCACAGGGTAGATTTTGATGTTATTATCCTACATAAATAACAAGATATCATCCTGGCCAGCAGGAACAACCTTGATATAACCCTTGGAATAAATAAATAACAGCGCCAGCATATTTATTCAAAATAGGTACTGTCTAGATACAAAACTGGTAAATGTTTGTATGAATTAATGTCGCCTGCGGCGTGTTCAAAATATATATATATTGTCAATTTGTCATAATCTTAGTCTCGAACCACTGGTGATAATATCGAAAAAGACAACAATAAGAAAACTTTGCTAAATATTTGTGAAGGTAAATGGTCCAATAATGCATTGTCTGTGCAGTCGTTCAGTGAATGGATTTACATTCTGGCTTCTTACACTTACTTGGCCAAATGTGAAAGCACATAAGTCTATGAACAATTTCTGGAAAAATTTTGTTAAATACTTTCATTGCCAATGATACATGTACTTGGGAGGAGCTTAAGGTTAGATCTGGCTGTATGCTCTAACAATAAAACCAAATCTTTGGCAATTTTACATTACAAAAATACCATGGTACATCTGGAACCAAAATGCCATCCAGGAATTCCAGTAGGGTAAACAGATCAAACCATACCTGACTTACATTGGCCCAATGCAGGAACATGGTCTGTGCTGAGAAGGGTTCGAGCACAATAGTATAAATACGAATAAGTTCTTGAATTCCGTCAGTATCAGATCAATCTCTATTGGGCCCATATAAATAGGGCAATTATTAGGAAAAAACAGCATGGAACACAAATAACAGAAAATATTTTAACACAGATTAAGACAACAAGATAAATGTTTATTCTTAAATAAATAGACAAATGTAAATAACAAATTATTCTTGTCAAACTTGTTAAGAGAGTTTTTTTTCTCAAATTTCATATGAAACCGATCTATGAAAATAAAATACACATCTCATGCCAATAATTTTTATAGGAACCGAACACTCCCAGATGTGTATTATTGAATAAATTGTTTAATTTGAAATAGATGACTCCTGTAAAAATTTATCCAAGCCATGTGACACTTTATCAAAATCATAATTGAAAATAGCATCAATTCATCTAGAAAATATGAATTCCGTTTAAATTGTCCAGTATGACACAATGATTTGATACACCATGTCATTAATTTACTGGTAAAACTAAGTCGACTTCTCTGTAAACTTTATATTCAAGTGCTCTCAGATCTTTTTGGGTTTCCAAGACATTTCTCAAATTAATGGAGGGATTTAGTAGAGAAACTGTGCTTAGACACCATAAGCAGGCTATTAACAATAGATATACAGACGCAATGCTTACAGCAGAATTACTTTGTACTTTCAAGACTGATCATGTTTTATATGTAAGTCAAAGATAACAACATGTTTATTATTTGCCTCATGAAGATGATCATCAGAATCATTGACAAAAATCATTTTGATTAAGATTTGACTGGAAGTGTTGGTGAAACATAATGCAGCTAAAATGTAATTTTTGTATGATTAAGTCTGGACCTATGCCGACACAAGAAAATTGACAACTTAACACCCAGAGACCATTTACGGCATGGTAGCTTTCATTGCAATGGTGCTTTCAATGGATCTGGTACTCATGCCCTCTTGAATTAATGATTTATCTGTTTACAATTTATACATTCAAAAACATCGAATATAAACTAAGCAATTCATCAATCAAAATGATTAATTCAAAATTTGAATAATTGTTCATTTTTTTTTTCTCCCTTTTAAATTATAACAATTAAATACTGATTTCCTGTACAGCAGATGTTGTAAGAATTATTTCCAATTTCCAATGAAATCTCTGGGTTATTAGGAATGGCAATTATATATGTAAATATAACATTAGGTCTTGTATTATATACTAGAAATAGACTGTAAGTAGAGTTCTAATGTCAGAGATTATATACTACATACCAATATCTTTATCTGAACATCTCTGTACTTGTGTGGCATCTGTCTGGGGAGAAACCCCATCGTAGTAACAAGTCTACATTAAAGATGAGTATCACTTGGGTAATAGGGACAGATAAGAGAGAGAGAGAGAGAAAGAGAGGGAGAGAGAGAGAGAGAGAGAAATGGGGTTTAACTTCACTCAACACAAACTAAGTCATTTTTGAAATAACACATGGTTCAATTTTATTTCAATAATTCCCTTGCGCGTAGGGGTCTTTAGCAGTGGGCGGAAACCAGAGGTTGGACAGGCGATCCTACTCCCTGTCACGTACAACCGGGGAATCGAAACCCCACCAGATGACTCAATGACAGACTGTATGATACAGCGCGTGCGTGCTAACCATTCGGCCATCCAACCAACCTGGACAGATACTAACACGAATTAATGACAAACTAACAAGATTTAATGACAAGTTAATTGATTTAAAATTAGAAGCAGTGTCCGTTTCTCTAACTTGTTGCTAATATTTACCATTATAGCGAGCATATGCTGTCTTTGAAGAGAGAGACAGAAATGGGGTTTAGGGGGTTTAAGTCCACTCGACACAAACTAGGTCATTTGAGGACGAACACCTGGTTCAATTTTATTTCAATAATCCGATGCACTTGTGCGTAGGGGTCTTTAGCAGTGGGAGGAAACCAGAGGACCTGGAGAAACCCACGAGGTTAGACAGGCGACCCCACTCCTTGTCACACACAGCCTGGGAATTTGCACTGTCATTGAAGTAAGATCATTGTGTGTTCAAAATGGTTATGGTTGACAAATTAAAAGTGTTGCATAATGGTGGCTTTATAGATTGCCAAAGAGCTTTACGTAAAATAGCTTGAAATGAGATTTTGTCTACAAATATATATCCCTCCTGGTAGTTTGAGAATATTTCAGTGCAGTATTTTATTTTTCCTGGTCCCTGGAATTGTCAGACATACCAGTAAATTAAGTTATCAAGGTAGAAAAGATGACCTAATTATCTTTGTCATACCATCATATGATATTTAACATATTAGAATGACATAATGCCAGGTGTTACATTATTTATTATAACATACATTTATTACCTGTATCTAAAACTGTTCAGAAAACAGTAAAACATATAATAAGAGTGCTAATAAACAATGGTAATAAAATTGATAATGATATGTGGCTGTATCATGTTTGAAGTGACATTATGAGACAACAAGTCACATAAAATCCATGAACTTTGTAAAAGATCTCCCCAAATGTCCACAGATATCGAAGTTTTTTGTTTTTTTAAAAATTTGATACTATCAAATATTTGGTATCATCGTGAATGCTTTGACAGTCTGTTTTTAAATTCAACAAAACAAAGTCCACTTGACACAAACTGGGTCATTTCTTTAGCAGTGTGAGGAAACAAGGAGCCCTGGATAAAACCCATGAGGTTGGACAAGGGGGGAATCAAAACCACGCCAGGTGATTCAATAACAGACCCTCTGGTGCCACGTGTACGCCACCAAACCCCAGGAGAGTAATGGTGTTTAATGATATTCTGTTTAGAAAATGTATCTTCTATGGTTACAAGAATTTTGCCTACACAGTGGACCACTCTTCTCTGAATTCCAACTGGCTTTTTTGTTTGTGCACAGCAAACAATACATATTTTTTGTCCCACATTATCTTGGCTATACTCATCTATGTGAATTAATCTAAAGATACTCTCTGAACAGCTTGGTAATAATACTGGGCTATGGGAATTAATCATTTTATGGAAGAAGTTCACTTTCCACATTAAAAAAGAACAAACTTTGGCTGGTGTTAAACTTGTATTGATTTTAGCATTATACTGTAAAAATGAAATATTACTCCTTAACTTGAAAGATTAATATTTTGATATTTTTTGTCCTTTCAGGCACAAATGAGACCGTTATGACAAATGAGTATTACGACTATTATGAAAATGCTTACGCAAGTTTATGTACAGAAACAGTTGATGGAAAAACAGAAGATGCTGTCAACAGTTTTTTACACACCTATGTGTTTCCTATTTTACTACTGGTTGGAACTATCGGTAACCTGATATCATTACGCTGTTTACATCAACTTAGCATCAATGTGTGGTCATCTTGTTTATATTTAAATGTTTTATGTGTGGTAGATTTGTTTGTTCTATTTGTGGATTGTGGTAATCGTTGGTTTGTGAAAGTCACAGAACAAAATCTCAGTGATAAAATCATGAAGACATCTGCAGCCATATGTAAGGTTTATCCTTTCGTCTTTCAATTCATTCTCCATATTGGTCCGTGGATATTAGTGGCCTCCTCTGTTGAGATGATGATTGCTGCACGTTATCCACTGCTCATATATAAGATGTGTACACGAGAGCGAGCTAAAGCTGTAATGTTGTTAATGACGGTGCTTCTTATGTGTCTTAACATGCACTATTTCTGGACGCATGGCTTGGTAACCTATAATGAAGGGCCAACACATTCACAAACACAATGCATTTACATCGAGGAATTTTCCGAATATTTCCGAGACACTGTTTGGCCATTCTTGAGTTTAGCAGTAGGTGATGTTATTCCACTGATTGTTGTGTCAGCTCTTTTTTTCACGACAACAGCTGCCATGATGCGAGGGCGACATAAACAAAATGATTTGAAGAAAACTTTGGAGAAATATTTTATGGATATCCACTCACTAAATGAACTGAAGACAACATTTGTTCTCATTAGTTTGTTTTATATAATAGTTATAACTTTACGAGTGATTCTCGTCACAGTGGAATACCTTATTCAGCTCAGAGCTGTAGAAATCCCCTGTGAAGTAGCATCGAAAGTGTATGCAGTCATTGGATTACTACATACTATAATAGACATTTTGTTCTACTGTTATATCAGTTTTAAGATTGTGATTTACCTCGCAACAAGCAGACGCTTTCGTAAAGAATTAGTTAACATGTTTATCAGTGTAATATCAGTGTGTCAAAGAAAAGACCGAATCAATTTATCAACAAACAATCTAGCTGCTAAACCGTTAATGGAAGTTGATCATATCACACCATCCAATCAAACTGAGGCTGGACCATCAAATATTAGTACCAACGTCTGAATTTTCTTCAAGGAAACCTAGTCAAAACTATATTATAAAAGTAGTCTAATAATATTAGTTCTATAATTAGACTTTATCAATTTTAGTTCAACTACTCATGCACTGCTACATATGTTTTAAAAGAACAGAAAGGAAAAATAAAACACCAGATAACAAATAGTAGCAACTGCTGTCATATATTTTATAGATTTGATCAAGTGATATTTAACTAAGTACAAAAGAAATGAAATGAAATGGTGTTTAACATCTGCACCGAACATCTGAGTACAATGGTGTTTAGCATCTGCACCGAACATCTGAGTACAAGTCTGTACTGTTGGGAAGCATCTTAATACATAAAATATGTAATAAAATTTCATGTGACTATATATAAAAATTTATATTACTGAATTTTCCCTTTTTAAATATACACTACTTCATTTATATCAGATTACATTTAAAACATGATGCAATTTCTTCAGTTAAGTCTGTCTATATAACTCACAACCTGATTAAACATAAACAATATATAGTGAAACAAAAATAAAGATAGGTTGCCAGGCAACGAATGATACGCCCACAGCTGCTAAATCGTCCGGGCAGTCAACAAGAGTTGTCGCATATTTTTACTTTTTTTCGATAATGAAATATTACACTAAAATCTGATTAAGAGTAACAACTCATAAAGTAATTATCAGAAAATCATTAGAATTTGTTTGGTTTTTATAAAGTTCTGGCCCATGCTAACATTTAGTACCGTATACAAAACATTTAATATCATGGATTTAGCTGTTCAGTCATCAAAATTCATTGAAAATTAATCGGATAATAAGTCTCTACAGCGTCACAAGATTTTTCAAAATGATCAAGGGAGATAACTTTGGCAGTAATTATGGGAAATCGCTGAAAATTAATAGGCTTCTTCATCTCATGACCTAAATTACTGTGTATCAATTTAAAGTCAATCGGATATTAACTTTGGCCTCTAGCTTGTCCACAAGATTTTTTGAAGTGATCAAGGGTCATAACTCTGACACTAATTATCAGCAATCTCTGAAAATCAATAGGATTCTTCTCTTCATGACCATAAATGCTGTGTATAATTTAAAGTCAATCGGATATTAACTCTGGCCTCTAGACCATCCACAAGATTTAAATTTAAAGTCAATCGGATATTAACTTTAGCCTCTACAGCGTTCACAAGATTTTTCAAAGTGATCAAGGGTCATAACTCTTGCATTAATAATCAGAAATTGCTGAAAATCAATAGGCCTCTTCGTCTCATGACTTTAAACACTGTGTATAAATATGAAGTCAATCAGATATTAACTTGAGCCTCTAGAGTGTTCACAAGATTTTTCAAAGTGATCAAGGGTCATAACTCTGGCAATAATTATCAGATATTGCTGAAAATCAATAGGCTTCTTCATCTCATGACCTTAAACAAAGCGTATAAATTTAAAGTTAATCGATATTAACTTTAGCCTCTAGTGCGTTCACAAGAAATTGTGGATGATGGACGGACGGACGGGGGCGACGGCAATATACGTCCACATTTACATGTGGACGTATAAAAATGGTAGGAGTATCCAAGTTTAGATTTATCGTAGTTAGGTTTTAAAACGTGAAATATTGTGTAATTCAACATGGCGCTCGAGCAAAATCATGGACACTTGCACTTCAATCTAAACGATCAGTTGTCAAATCTCTGCACAACCCCGTTAAGCGAGCTACCGACCCCGGTAACAAATTCGCAAACCCCGCCAAGAGGGCAACCCCACCAAGTTGTCAAACCTTTGTACAACCCCGGTAAGCGAGTTGCCGATCCCGGTAACAATTTGCCAACCCTGGTAACCCCACCTACTATTAGTAAACATGGAAACCCCACCGGGGTTTCGGAATAGTATAAATATAAACGCCCCCCCACATGAGTCCAATCAGTCAGAAGAGTTCTATACGAATGAAACTAGTCACTGACACTCGGGATAACTAGGTCTTCTAAGCCACCATTATCTCTTACATAAACAATATATAGTTAATTTTATTATACACACCTGAACTGAATTTTATATTATAAATGATGGTGGTGTAGGACTATATTTAATACCTGTGGGTGGAATATCAACATCAATACAATTAACAAAAATTTCCCTTTCGTATTTCATAACATGAAAGTTGGCTCCCTTGCCAGAGAAAATATAACATATTGGAGACTAGAATCCCACAAGTCAGTAACTAAATCTGAACTATAGCTACCAGTCTACAGCTAAATCTAATCTATAACTACCAGGCATACAATCATCTTACAGATAAATAGTTCACATCTTATAATATTAAAGATTCTGATAAAACCTTCTTTACAATATTTACCAGTTCAACATCTCTAATAAATATTGTGAGGACAGTATATCACACATAACAAATATAGTATGAGGACAAGTGAATCCACAATAAAGGCTAGACAAAATACAGATATTCAAAGCTATCAGAAAAGTAAATGCATCTGATGCCTCACCATATGATGCACAGTATTTTTATGTAAACATACTGTGCTATTAATGAATGTTTTGTAGAAGTAACAGAATAATATGTACATTTGTAAACATTATAATGTAAGCTTATATAACACAATAAAATGTACTGTTTGTTGATGATTTGAACATTGTCTTTATTGATTCCTCTTACAACCAAGCATTTCTGATCCAATATGAAATCCTCCTTCTGACTCATTGTTTAACTACTTATTTGATTTTTTTTTAATTCAATCTGAATCAATTAAACACATCCCTGGCAACTTTGCCTCAAAAATCCTGAAGGTTTCCACTGAGTACCTTGCAGAAATGGGATTAATGATTAGTTCCTTCCTTTCAATATGACAGATAACCAATATAAAATTCAGAAAGATGGATTAATAATTGCAATTATAAAGTGGATTCCACAACAATGGAGCCAACTATGGAAGTTATCTGCGAAAATCACTGAAAATCAATGGGATTCTTCCATTGAATGAGTTAAAATGAATCTTATGTGATTAAAAGATAAGTTACTTTTATAACAAATTGGCTTGAATAAAATTGTACCTACATGAATTATATACTTCATTAAAAAATTTGTTAAGCTCTATTTAAAGATCTTCAGCAAAATTTAAAACGGTAATTAATTTGTATGGACAACAAAATGATATGTAAATATTAGTGATATGTGGGTGGTTGCTGATTGTATTGTGTCTGTTAATAGGCTGGTAGGAGAACTTCAGATTTACATGAACTGTGGAAACAAAATCAAAAACAAATCCACTTTTTCTCACATTTTTTGGCACATATTTGTGCATCACAAATTATATTCTGGCATTAGATCAGATTTGAGTAAATTCCCATGTTGGGAAATTCTGATCAAACTATTCATCCTTGTGAAAAGCAACTAAATGTAAGAACCATGATGATTATATCAGCAGTATTCAGAAGAGACTATGCCAGTTAGCTAGCAACAGGGCGTAAATACGACTATCTTAGGACACTAAATCTGTAATATCATCTCTAACCCCCAAAACAGCCATACCAAAACAGAACATGAAGCCCTGAAAGAACTTAACAAAGACAGTACCATCACCTGTGGACAAAGGGAAGGCAGCTGTGTAATAATGATTCAATGAATACACCCCACTACGTTAGCACTGTAAAGATTCTTCAAGACCAAACAACCTACACACGACAAAGGACAGACCCAATTCCTGCTCTTCAAATAAAACACACGAAACACCTATTTCCTTACAAAACCACCTCAAAACACATAATTTAATGACATTAAGTTCACTATGGAAAAGAAAGAGACAACAGCCTCCCCTATCTACATGTCATTGTCCAAAGAAACAATAAATTGCTCCTTACTGCAGTTTATAGGAAACCAACCTACACCAAGCAGTATCTCCCATCATCACATCACCCACTAAGCGTGCCCTCCATATTTTTGACCATGCTTTCCTCTTTAACGGGATTTTTGGAATATAAAGATATGTTTAAGTTTCATCAAAATTAAATAAAAATTGTGACCTCCAGAGGGTCTATCTATAACCTTTGAAATACATACGTATATACAATTTGCATACAAATACTCAAGTGTGGCCATTTTGTCGGGCAGTTTCATTTCCATTTTTCCCAAAATTACAAATCAACCCTCATTATGGTGGAATGGTGATATATCTAAACGGTTTTTAAAATCGGGGAAAAAAATGGTGACCTCTAGAGAATCCACAAGCTAAAAATGCGATTTTTCAACCAATAAAGGTCATTGATATTGAAGGGAATCAAGATCTTTGGGTTATAAAGAAACATTTCAAGTTTTATCAAAATCAGATCAAAATTGTGACCTCTCGAGTGTCCACAAGCTAAAAACAATCTGGGGCCATAATTCATGAAGTTTCAATCCAATTTGGGTGAATATGTAAAGGGTTATTAACATGCATTTCAAGTTTCATCAAAATCGGCACAAAATTGTGTCCTCCAGAGGATCCACAACATTGATATACCAGATGTTTACACTATTTGCATACGAGGGGCGGCAATTTTATCATGCAGTTTTGGTCCGTTTTTCATGAAATTCGAACCAAATCTTTATTACGGTGTAACAGTGATATAATCAAACATTTTTTTTTAACTCGGATAATAATTGTGACCTCCAGAGGAACCACAAGCTAAAATAGACAATTTTACATACAATCGAAAGGAACCAGCATGCGATATTTAGTGGAATTGAATAAATTTTGTGATGGATAATTTAACGTAAAAATCGATAATTGAGACTTTGTTTATTATCTTACAAACGATACTAATGACGTTCGAGGCTTGCCTAAAATTGAATCACTAATATCTTAATTCAAAGTGGCGTAATTTGACTGAAATTTTCAGCATATCAATTTTTCAATATCTATTTTGTAACTATTATAGTGAGAACTGTCAGCTCTATATCTAATTTTACCCGATGCCCTTTTAAATAAGGCACTTTTACAAGCATTATATATTTAGGTAGGATACCAAAACTAAATTGTCCATAAAAAACCAAGGTGGGTTGCGGTGGTTTTATTTGTTTGATTACTACATTTTATCACCCAATAACACATTTGACAGTAGATATCGCTTGTGTGATAAATTACATAATCTACTGCGATATCTCCTTAGGAGATATCGCTTTGCATGAATTTGATTGGTCAATCAAAAAGGAACTACTTTATTTTATTTTAAAGAAACCACTTATTTTAAATAAAAAGTAACTTCTTTTTTTGTTAAAAAGAAACTGTTTTCATTTAATCGACCTTGAAGGGAATACTGGTTCAATATATAGGACTTTGCAATAGGATAAACTGCTGTCAAAAAATGATGTATCACTACGCTGTAGTGTATTCAGATTCACTAAAAGTGAAATCTATACCAAAAAGTTATATTTATTTATTTGTGCATGTAAGAAAGGATGGGGTGATAAATAAAATCTCCAACTCGTGTTTTTTGATATCAAAAAACACTTGTAGGAGATTCTCTATATATATATGTACATACCCCCTCACAAAAAAGCAATAAGCATATGTTTCAAATTTTTTTCCACAGGTTGGAGGGGCTCCTACCTGCCTAAAATGTGTAGTCTACAATCTCTGATGAACTATGCATGTCTTTCACTTCCAACTAAATTAGTGGTTCTATTTTCATTGTGTCTCGGTATAGATATCAAGATGTAATAAAACAAATAAACAATAGTACTTACATTCTTCACGGAACTTGGGTTCTGTATTAGCACCTACTCTAGCTAATGTTCGTATCAATTCAACCTGCATATCATGCTGATCCCGATACATAGGATCATCAAAAAATGTTTGAAGTTGCATATACACTCTATCCAATACCTATAAATAAAAATACTGGTTGAAATAAATTTGTTCAATAATAGCAAACATGACATTTCAAAGTAAACAAGTGGTTGGTCATAGGGCTGTACGATATTGCAAAAAGGGACGATATCGATATTGCCATTTTTTTCAACGATATAGTTAAATATCGCGATATTTAATAATTATGTCACTTTGCTATTAAATAAATTAAATATAAATGCATTAAAGCTGACTACAGTGTGGGTAAGAATTGTGGGTAAGAATTGCTTTAAAATTTGCTTTTTTTAAAATATAGATTTATTAAAATGAACAAAACACATCCTTTTTGGATAAAAACTTTTCACCAAAAACGACTTGTGCATTTTCGTTTGGGTACTAATTTCTCTTTTTCAACTAGGGCCTAGGCCCTCCACTTCCTGTGTGGGTCTACTAGTACTGCTAGTACTAGCTAAGTTTTCTATAATTAAATTAAATACAACCGCTGATGTTTAAAAAGAGTCTGCTTGTGATCCTGTGTAAGAAAATTCTCAAATATCACATGCAGCGAAAGTAAGTAGATGCGGTCTTCAAGTCGTATATAATAAGTTCAAACAGTAACAAATACTAAATGATCCGTACTATCTTCCATTAAAGCATTCGATTGGCCCAACAGTGACAGCAGTAATCTATTTATAGATCGTTTTATTCATGCTTTCGGAAATTAATTTTCGTAGTATTTTCTAAAAATATTCGTTTTTTAAAACAACCTATTTATAGCTGTGGTAGTGGGAAAATTTCAGGCGTTTAGTAGGCCTAAGGTTACATGTAGTAACAAATGACAATTTATTGTCAACTAAAAACAAGTAAAAGTAACGCATACACGATGCAGTGAAAAACGCCTGCGGAGGGTGTGCTAGTGTTTTCAACATTTAACGATTCTCAAAACATTAGTTTTATTATAGTTTATTGCCGTCGGCTAATTTCCACTCCTGTATGGTGCATTTATTATCAATTTTTATGATAATTTTTTTCGATATTTGAAGTTTTTGGCGATATTCGATAAACCACTATATCGACGATATTTGGCCACATGATATCGTAGTTGGGTCTGAAAATACCATATCGCGATAAATGACTATATCGAGAATATCGTACAGCCCTAGTTGGTCTTTTCTGGCTATAAAATAACCAAAAGGATATAATAAAGATATAATAACAGAATATTATATGCAGATACAATCTCAAAGTTTAAAATGGCAGTTTTTTTTTTTATATCTTACATGTAAATAGTCTACATCTTACCCTTCTGTTTGTGATATTTTCTAATATAGCCCCGACTGATGGTATAGTTGAGATTCTAACAGGGCTAAAATATAACAATTATTATATATATTTTTATTAATAAAGAACACATTTTAACTTAGTAAAATGCAAATATAGTTTGATGTCTGCATGGTAGAACGAAACCTTTCTCTATATATTAATCAATTATAAATATATTTAAGGCACAATATTCCAGACTATAAGTTAAATAACAACTTTAAGAACATACACTACATAAAATAAACGTACTAAAAATCACATCAGTCAAAAACTTATTTGAATCATTCAATCGAACGGTTAGTGTGGCCCTTTAAAGTTCCCATTACTTTCTATTGATTTCAAGAAGCCATCTTGATTGATAGACAGCATCTGAATAAATCCATGAAAATTTAGCTCAAGATGTTATCTAATAAGTTAGATACATCGCTGCCAATTTGATTAATCTTAATTCCTATTTATTGTAGTTTAATAAATCCAGAAAAGCACAATCTGAGGCATTTTTTTTCAAAACGGTTTTCAATTTAAACAATCTCACGCCTTTACCCTTGTTTGGAAGGCATAAGGAAAAACAAATTCTTGGAATACCAATGAGAGTGATCAGAAGATCACAGTAGCTCAGCAAGGCAGGGTCGCTATTCCCGGTAAGATTTGCACAACACGCTTTGCCTACCTCAATCAACTGAGCACTGTACATGTATGTTAAACAATAAGCTTATACATCAGAAAATGAAATAGCGGTACTATAAAAGGGGACGCTTGTACAAATTTTCAAAAAGATGTCTTTAACAGATATTGAAATATGCTCTGGAAATGAAATTGGGACGGAAGGGCAGTGATCAGAAAATAAAATAATACTAATAGATTGATGAATGTAACTAAAAGTTTTATAAAGGTATCTTGAACAGTTTCTGAGATATGCTCTGGAATAATAATTATACACCAAAAAGTAAGTCAAATAATGTGTATTAAAAAATTCATAAATCATAAATCTAAGTCAAATGTGTAGTAAAAATTCATTATCATTCGACAAAGAAATTTGCTTCCATAGAAATACAAAAATTATTAAATCCGAGAAATAACTAATTAGCAAAAAGCACAACTACATGTACTATCATAGGTTGATGTTTGTACAAAGTTTCATGAAGATATCATGAATGTTTGGAATCAAAATTGTACACCAAAAACTAATTCAAATTTGTTTCCATGGAAACACAAAAAATATAAATCAATAAAATTCTGAAGTAGCAAAAAGCAGAACTAAAGTAAATAGATTGATGTGTGTACAAATGTCCAAAAAGATATCTTGAACGGTTCATGGGATACGCTCCAGGAACCAACTTTGGACAAAGGTTTGGACAGAAGGACAGATACTGGATGGAGCCATTTCAATATCCCTTCCTAACTTTGTTAGACACAGAAGAAAAATACATGTTTTCAGAAGACACAAATCAGATATTTAACAAAACAAGATCATTTTCTTTGGGAGATAACACGTAATCATACAATTTTTGCCTGAGTGCTAATGAATCAGAGGTGTCAACAGTTAACGGACCATACCAATCAAGATCAACAATGAAATGCATTGGCCCCACTTTGATTGTGCCCTATAGTAGTAATACATATACAATTTCTGACTGTCCATATTTAAATGATCATGCTACCAAGGACATAATTGTCTGCAATATCACCTTGACGGAAGCGGACGTTAAATAAACGTATTTCACACAAGGACATAATTCATCAAATCTGGAGATGATTAAACCAAACAGTAATCTGATTAGCTCAACATATAGTTTTATATGTCAGTTGTTTATAAATCCACATTAAGGTAAAAAAATAATTAAAGTATGGATATATCCCAAACAAGATAATAAGAAAAAGCACTTACATTTCTGGATCATTAGCTAACGTAACTAAAGCTGGTACAACACGTGTTGATATTAACGTATCATCAATACCTTTGATTAAAAGCTGAAATAAATTTAAATATGAGTAAATTACAGTTTATATGGGGTTGGGATTCAAATTTATACTTAACATTAACAATAATAGTAAAAGTGGGTACAGTTCATGCAAATATCACATTCGAAATATCACAATTCATCATATCTTTGTAAATATTGAATAGATTTGAACCCTGACTACTTTGTACCAACGATATAAAAAAGGTTAAATGAATGAGTGTAGCACCATTTTGTTGCTTCCATGAGGAGCTCTTATCTTGTCTCCTGGGAAGTGTTGTCACTTTCAAAATAGTTGCTGAAGAGCTTACATGTATAATATATTTATTGTTATTGATTTTGTCTCTATCAGATAAAACTAATTGACAATCAAACAAAAATTAAAATTAAGAGCAAGTTATTTGAATGGTTATAAATAACAGTAATTTGTGTAATGGTTTAAATGTTCATTATCACTGTTTCATGAAAATAATATCAAAGTTTTACCTCAAACATAGAAGCTGCTGTTGCTCTGACTAGTGGTGAAGTATGTACTACTCCCTCCCATAATACTACTAATAATAATTCATGATTATTTGG
This sequence comes from Patella ulyssiponensis, assembly GCA_963678685.1. NCBI lineage: Eukaryota > Metazoa > Mollusca > Gastropoda > Patellidae > Patella > Patella ulyssiponensis. Next base: position 58,383,328 of record OY783229.1, read on the forward strand.
GTTAGATCTGTAAATAAAACAAGAAAAGAATCAAGTCTATCATATGTATGAATGATTATGTAATTAAAACCAAATTAAACATTCTCAGCTCTTGACTTGGGGTCCTGGTCCTTACTAACTATAGTGGAGGAACTATATTATCAACAAAGACAAGTTCCAAGTTTATCAATATCCATTCCTAGAAGTAAAGCTTTATTGTTTACTAGAATCAAGCACAAACTAATGAAATATACACTGATTGACAATGATGTTCAAAGGAATGAATGAAATTAAGTTTTATGGCATTTTTGCTTCAACCCGGCTATTTTGTGCAAAATCAAATTTATGTTAGAGATCATGATTATGAAGGTAACGACTGTCAAAATAAAGACATATTCCAATTTTAATCAAAAACCAATGCCGAAAAATAAAGTTATTGCTTTTCAAAGAGCAACCAGTCAGATGGCATGAGTGTTATCAAGTATGTACAGATTGTGTTGATGTTTGAATTTTAGACAAGTGACTGTGATAATGAAGTATATTCCAAGTTGATCAAATTCCATTCACAGATGGAAAGATGCAAGAACAGAAAGACTTCATTTAATAGTCCCTGCATTACCTGAAAGAGGTTGTAAGATTTGTTGCATAGATGGTTCTACTAGCAAGAGTTAGCCTGCAATTAACTTGAGCACAGCATAAAAATTAACTTAGTAGCAAAAAAGTTTTAACATTTAAAAATGTTTTGAAATTAAATCATGAAAACTTTTTGTATCATTTTATTAGAGTTTGTATCATTTTATTAGAACTACTGGTAATAATAATTAACTTCATAAACTGACTTTATTACTGAGGAAATTACGATACACATTAAGAGAGCTTAGCCTTTAACTCAATATTCTAAATAACATTCGCAAACAAAACCATGAATAAGAATACAACATAAGTCTATGTCAATCAATATTAATGTTATCGTCTTGCCGTGAAAATATGTGATCCAAATTTCAAATATTTAAGCATTTCAAAATCATTACATTAATTGTGTATTCTATGGTTTTGGGCACCATTTGTAATAGGGCTGCAGCGATTCATCGATGAATCACAATGTTTTAAAAATCTACGATGCGATGCACGATACAATCAATGTCTGTATCGCGATTCCTTATCCAAATAAAAATTTCACAAAAATAGACTAATATTCCTTTAAATGCGTAATTAAGTACATAAGCAAAATAACTTTATTACGAATCGTGGCCAGGCGTATAGTTGTAGGCATAAACAACTGTCGTTCAATTTGGACAGTTCACATATTTCTCTGAACAAAATCATTAGGAATTACAATATTGAAAAAAAAAATTTTTAATACAATATTGTGTGCTTTTAGACACATTTTCTTCTATTTCAATGTTCCAAAAATAGTGCGATACGTCACTTAGGTTCATTCATATGGAACTTTAAATTTTTATGACACTGTTTAACACTTCAACTTGCATATACTATGACCATTATCACATCGTTAAATTGGCTTGCAGAAGGAACTAATCCAATCACTAATAAAAGCAGATTACACTAACTTAATTTTTCTCCTTTATTAGTTTTAATCAACCAGATTTCTCATAGTTCGCATATTTTAAAAAAAGACCTGTCATTTTCTAATTTATCTAAAATTGGTTAAAATGTCCAGTTTAATTTTTTAAAAATCTGCATATATATAGTTTTTTGAATCTCACCAGGTGAAGTTAATGTTGTTTAGACTAAAAATACCTAAAAAGTTTTTATTGGACTTAACAGTGTTAAACAATCCGTTTGAGATTGATTATGGTCTTATTTGCTTTTCCACATTTTCTTAACTTTCCTGTTGTAATAATACTATATCTACCTACCCTAATTCAACAAAAGCTGCCTTCAATCCATCTAGTGATGCTCGACAAAATGATAATGTAAACAATACATTCTTTAAGAACTGGCCTAAATATTCTCGTTCTTTTTCCTGAAATATTTTTTAAAAGTACCATCGTAAGAAACAAAACAGTTTATAGCCAACTGACCCATCATGATTCAAAGGTTGAAACTGATAAAAGGTAATATTTTCTGAAGTGGATATAGGAAGATCTGTTACTTCAGGAAAAACCTGAACAGATTATTTATTACCTTACAACTTGGTCGCAGGAAAGAATTTGGTAATTAGTAGTTGGGCTCAAGAATTATATGTAGTCATATCTTGCGGGTCAAATAATTGTTACCAAACCCATTGATTTAATAATCTACAAATAATAATCTAGCTTCCATTGTAGGATATGTGTGATACAATGAATATGTGAGCAACAACAGTAACACCTAACGGTAAGTGGTTGAGATGTGTAATAGATAACATTTATTTAATTCATAACACTTATTTAATTCATAACACTTATTTAAATCATTGTCGATGATGTAATTATGCCCAAGGGAACATATCTTTAAAATAGCCCAAAATTGATATCGTTGAAAAATCATTTAGCCAGAGCAATGATATATTTTGGGAGTAGTCTGGCCAATTTAAAGTACCTAAAAAGAATATTGCTTCAAATGGAGTGTTTTATGTTTTGGAAAAAGCCCTTATATTCGTATAATACATAATATTAATACAATACTCAATGTACCAAACATTAATAGATTACATATATATATAATGTATCAAACATTAATAGATTACTTATTATAATGAGTCAAACATTAATAGATTATTTAATGTATGAAACAATAACTCAATAAGTAATATATCAATGTATCAAACATTAATAGATTACTTTACTGTATGTATCACACATTAATGATAGATTACTTGATGTATCAAACATTAAAAGATTACTTTACTGTATGTATCAAACATTAATGACAGGTTACTTGATCTATCAAACATTAAAAGATTACTTTACTGTATGCATCAAACATTAATGATAGATTACTTGATGTATCAAACATTAATAGATTACTTGATGTATCAAACATTAATAGATTACTTAATGTAGTGGACATTTATAGATTACTTGTCTTAATATTAACAAATTACTTACTGTATTAAAACATGTTAATACACCTGCTGAATATACTGGTATAATACATGTTGTTAAAGCTGTATGACCTAAATTTACTTGATGATCTACAAAAAATATTCAAATAAAAAACACTTGTTGAAGCTGTTCTCAATTTATTCATCAAAATAACAGATATAATTATTTGCCATCCCTAAAATCCTTTATTTCAAATAAACAAGAAGTTTCTAGATAAGAATTTCCTATCATTTCATGTTCAAACTATACATAATTTTATTTACAAACTAAGGGGAGTAGCCTAATCAATATGGCCATGTGGGTTGCTTCCTTAATTTCTCTTTAAACAATTTCAGGAATCTAAATATTCTGAACAATATGTTCATTGAAAAAGAACACATGGCATTATTGCCACCCCAATAAAAAGATGTGGGCAATGTAAAGCAAGTCAAAGCATGTTTAGGGGGCCATACAAATGATCAAAATCAAAAATGTCAGTCCTGATATAACTGATTTATGTTGAGTAGCATAGAGCCCAACTTCTATTTCCACAATCTAATTAAAAAATTGCAGTCACATCAGCTTGTGAATCTTTCAAAAATGTCAGTCCTAATATAACTGATTTATGTTGAGTTGCATAGAGCCCAACTTCTATTTCCACAATCTAATTAAAAAATTGCAGTCACATCAGCTTGTGAATCTTTCACACATCCTTTCAAAAAAAAATGTATTTATTTTTAATTTATAAGTTCATTTATTATCTTACCTAAAACATTTTCTGGTAAATTGACTAATTCTTCAAACTTAGGTTTAATCTACAAGATAAATATCAAACTTCATTAAAGGGACATAGCGACAAAATCTGTTACATATATTATGATATGTCAGCTAGAGAATGGAAAATAGTCATTTTGATGTTTAAACAGGTCATTCAATATGTTACACTTTCAGAATCTAGTGCAAATAATGTGGGTCAACTTTTTTTACTTAACTGCATATATCTCAGCATCAACTAATCTGATAAATTAATCCCAATAATAATAAAATCACTAGAAATGGAGTATATCCCTTTAACAACTGGTATTTTATATTCATACTTTCTAAAAAAAAACCCAGACATAATTGGGATTTAATGTCCCCTCGACACAATCTAGGTCATTTCAGGACTAACTTGTTTCAATTTTATTTCAACAATAGCAGTGAGAGAAAACACCAGGACCCAGAGAAAACCAACGAGTCTGGACAGCCAACTCTACTTCCTGTCACATACAAGCTGGGAATCGAAACTACGCCACATGACTAAATGATAAACCTTATGATCCAACGCGTACGTGTTAACCATTCAGCTACCCAACCCTCTGTGACATGAAGTAAATTCTTACCTTATTTTGAGTAAATGACTGACCAAATGTTTTACATATTCTCTGAATTAATTTACATAATGCACCAACTACTTTATTAAATGAAAGACCAACACCTTCAGTTATTTCTAATAATCGAGGTATTCTGTAATAAAAAAACAAATATTTGTGAAAAACAAAATATCAAATAATAAATGTATCAAGAAAAATATTAAATGGCAGTGTAATAGGGCTGGACGATATTTTCGGTAATTCGATATATCGCGATATTAAAATTTGAATTACGATATTTTATAAACCACCTAAAATATCGCGGTATAATGATATATCGTATCTTGTGTTTTTCTATCAATTTACACGATATTATCACGATATTTACGACATTATGTCACGATAGATGACTCAGATGACTTGTCACTCGTTCATTGACAAGGCCTACTAAATACATGACTAGTCTAGTAGTTTTCTCGATTATTAAACTTATTATACTTGTCATTATAATGTCAAACCCATTGCTAATGCTGTGCCACACTCTAATAACCAGCCAGGTAAGTCATGGTGTAATATCTTCTCTTTGCCGTCTTCGATCGATTTATCATTGGCACTGTTTGGAAACAGTTATTATCATTTTATGTATGATGCCGTTTGTTAGTTAACTATCATTTTGTGCGTGTGTTTGGGTGGTTTTTTTTTTGCCAATTTTTAAACTGTAGCCGAATTAAATAAAAATAAAATGTTATTTGTAAATAAAACCTTATTGCGTCTTGATACGAGATTTAGACAAACGTGCTGTTGTAGTGTACCGAATAGGGGAAATTACATCTGGTTCTTTGAGTCTACTCATAGTCATACCCACATGTTATTCAACATTTTGAAAGATGGCGGAACATTGCGAAGCTCAAGCTGATCGAACATTAGTAATAATAAAGCCTAAAAAACATTGCACGAGTCGTATATGGCTTTTGATTTTGATGAGAGCAACGAAGCGCAAACGAAAGTTTTATGTAGATTTTGCAAGCGTCGCGTAGCTGCAATAAGCGGCAACACCAGCAACTTGTTGCGTTCATTTAAAAATACATCACATAATAAAACTAAAATATCGGGATATTGTGATATATCGTGATATATCGTTAGCTTTTTATAATAAAACTAAAATATCGCGATATAGTGATATATCGTCCTTTTTTGGGGAAATATCGCGATATTAGATTTTACTAATATCGTCCAGCTCTACAGTGTAAGCGAGGTGAACATGAAACAGAAAGGTTGGGTTTTTTTTCTGTTAGCAATGAAGCACAACCTGCTACATTCAGGCATAAACTTCTTCAATGACTCTATATTGATTTACTAGTATTCAAAAAACAAAACATCAAGTAAGTATTAAGAAATATATTAAATACCAGTGTGAGGGATCTGATTATTGGACATAAAAGTTGTTTTTTCTTTTAGGAATAAAACTAAATCAATTGCATACAGACATGAACTTCTTCAATGACTCTATATATATATTCATTTATTAGAATTACTCAAGTAAAACTTCTCACCACTGGAGTTGTCACAGAAAACACTTCAATTGATTAGAAGAAACAAAGCAAGAAATTTTAAGTATATTTAATTTAAAGATAGGTTGCCAGGCAACGAAACATACGCCCACAGCAGCTAAATCGTCCGGGCAGTCAACAAGGGTTGTCGCATATTTTTACTTTTTTTGGTAATGAAACATTTGTAATAATCAGATTAAGAGTAACAACTCATTATGTAATTATCTGAAAATCATTAGAATTTGATTGCTTTTTACAAAGTTTTGCCCCACGCTAGCAATTAGTATAGGAAACATTTAACATCATGGATTTAGCTGTTCAGTTATTAAAATTCATTGAAAATCAAAATACTTGTTCGTTTCAACACCTTAAACTCTGTGTATCAATCTGAAGTCAATCGGATGATAAGTTTGGCATCTGTAGCGTCACAAGGTTTTTTGAAGTGATCAAGGGAGATAACTCTGGTAGTAATTATTTGAAATCGCTGAAAATCAGTAGGCTTCTTTGTCTCATGCATGGCCTTAAACAGTGTGTGTAAATTTAAAGTCAATCGGATATTAACTTTGGCCTCTAGAGCGTCCACAGGATTTTTTGATGTGATCAAGGGCCATAACTCTGGCACTAATTATCGGAAATTGCTGAAAATCAATAGGCTTCTTCGTCTTATGACCTTTTAAACACTGTGTATAAATTTAAAGTCAATCGGATATTAACTTTGGCCCCTAGAGCGTCCACATGATTTTTTGAAGTGATCAAGGGCCATAACTCTGGCACTAATTATCGGAAATCGCTGAAAATCAATAGGCTTCTTCGTCTTATGACCTTAAACACTGTGTATAAATCGGATATTAACTTTGGCTTTTAGAGCGTCCACAAGATTTTTTGAAGTGATCAAGGGCCATAACTCTGGCACTAATTATCGGAAATCGCTGTAAATAAATAGGCTTCTTCGTCTTATGACCTTAAACACTGTGTAAAAATTTAAAGTCAATCGGATATTAACTTTGGCTTTTAAAACGTCCACAAGATTTTTTGAAGTGATCAAGGGCCATAACTCTGGCACTAATTATCGGAAATTGATGAAAATCAATAGGCTTCTTTGTCTTATGACCTTAAACACTGTGTATAAATTTAAAGCCGATCGGATATTAACTTTGGCCTCTAGGGTGTCCACAAGATTTTTTTAAGTGATCAAGGGCCATAACTCTGGTAGTTATTATCGGAAATCGCTGAAAAACAATAGGCTTCTTCATCTCATGACCTTAAACACCGTGTATAAATTTAAAGTCAATCGGATATTAACTTTAGCCTCTAGAGCGTCCACAAGCAATTGTGGACGCCGGACCGCCGGACGGACGGACAGGGGGCGACGACAATATACGACCACATTTCAATGTGGGCGTATAAAAAACAAAAGATTACTTACAAATTATTAACAACCCAGTTCAACTGATCCCATGATTCAAACCATTCCTGAGATATATAATCTTCATATAGATATACTAGATTTGACAGATGACTATCATCACCAATAATAATAGATATATCTGATAAACGACAACTTGCATCAGGAAATCTACATACTGTAAATACACAAATAACAAAATGGTTATCAAATATGACTGCTTTTTATAAAGAGATATCACATTCAAAATGATAACAAACATTATTAATTTCTCATACATTGTATGTAATATAACCCTAAAGCATTTCGCACAAGTAAAAACTACTGAACTACATGAAAAATACCTGTAGGCTATATGTCTTGTAATGAATCTTAAGACATCTGCATTATTTCAGTGATGGATTTGCAAATTTGTCTTAAACTAATTTTAAAACCTCCTGAACAGTAAAGTAACTAACCAGTCCAATCACAGCAATTGTGCTAATGCCTCTGGTAAAACTTTTATCATATCATTCAAATATTTGACAAAACTAATTGCACATACCCCCCATCCCAAACAAATTCTGGTTTGATAAAATTTTGATAACTACCATCTAATTCCTGATTATGTTCAACTGTTGCCAAACTGTCACAATAAGGACCTGTTTCTAGGACGGAGAGAAAAAGGAATGGAACCAGTTCTTGTAATTGTGAAAGTAAAAGTAGAAATCTATGTTCATCTAATGGAAGATTAGTATAGGTTGAAGATCTTTGTGCTGCTATAATTCCCTGTAAAAAGTAAATCATTTCATCATTATTTTAGCATTCATATATTCATAAATCTATTTGTATCACAGGGTATATAATTTTACTCAAAAGAGTCACCTTGGGTGAAATATAAATGTGTTGATTTGATTAAATGTGATCATTTGTTTTACACACAGATATTGAATCAAAAAAAAAGTCAAAACTTAATCTTGCATTGTGAATAATGCATTTTGCTTACTCTGCTGTATAGAAATTATAAATATACATTTATTGTTCTGTTACAAATCAAAATAACACATTAGATCTACCCAATTTAACTCTTTATTTTTAACTAAAACAAAGACGTAATGCTCCTTTTATTTTTGAACTTAATAAATATTAACCCCTCGCATCCAAATACATATAATCCCATTAGGTTGATAAACAGTAAAATAGAATGTAAAATAATTACTTATTGACTTACAGTGGAAACCAAAATATTGGGAGCAGTACATTCAGAGGGTTAAAAATGTAACAAAATTAACTGCACTAGTCAAAATATATTCACCATACATTTACAAATATAGAAAACAGTATCCTTTGTAATTACAGAGGAAGACTAAAGCCTAGCTTATGTCACCCTTTGACCTGATAAAACTGATGGCGACTAACTGCAACTGACAGCTTATGTCGTTATGACTGACTTTATCCATGACTGGACGCAATCAAGAGCAACCAGTTGATCATAATCATAAGCCCTCTCATGTAGCCCGGCATCAGTTGAAAAAATCGGAGCCACAACTGATTACATGACTGACATGAGATAACCTTCAAAATGACCTCATTCCACTTGTTCCCCATGGTGATTACCACCCCCTGGTACCAGGTGACTAAATAACCGAACCCTATTGGCTATGTCAGCGAAGCGCCGACTCAAGCCAGTCGTAGGTGCACTCAAGTCGCTTGTGACTGGATACAACTAGTTGCCTCCAGTTGTAGGAGTAGAACATGCACGACTCAAAGAAACGGGACGGCGACTGGTTGCTGTCTGACTCACATCAGTCGTAAGAGCACTCAGGTAGTCCAAGTAGTCACGACTGATCAGTCCCACTTGATCGTAAGCCAGTCACCGATTTCGAGTCACTATCAGTTTCATTGCGTCGTAGGGCAACATAAGCTAGGCTTAACACTAAATATATATTATATCTATTAAATAAACTTGCTTCAACTGTATCTATATAGGATTACAATGTATATATGTACCTCTGAATATATAAAGAATAAAGTGATATGAATGGGTAACTTACAGGATTTTTACTGCTATATTTGTTAGTACAGCATGATAAACAACCTTCCTGTTAATATTAGTATATAGGTATGTATGTATATAGTGTCATATATTCTATTAGTAGATTATCTTAATTTCTTATTTTAAAACTATGAATAATATCTTGATCTTTATTCAATGAGTATTTACCATAACTTCTTTTAGAGTCTAAGTATCTAAAATCTTATGCAATTTATACTCCCAGATATTAGTTAATTATAAATATTGAGAACCAATTGATCAATTTATCAAGAGTATGACAGTTAATATAAAAAATTGGAAATCCCATCCACAGGTAACAATTAAAGCCCTTCACTAACAGTTGTAGGTGATTGAACTATGGTCATGTTTTAGTCATGTTTAAATTATTCTATAACATTTTCTATCTTATACCGGTAATGGTATTTGAAAAAATCTACATGTGTATCTCATTTTCAATCTTAAAAAATCAAAATAAATTTAAAAGTTTGATCAAAATTATATTTTTATCTGAATGATATAACAGTCTCCAAGACTGTGACAGACACAGATTATATGAGATATATATTATCATTGAGGAACAAATCTGTTTTAAATGAGATTGTAATTACATAGATTCATGAACTGATGAGGGAATCCATTACCAGAGTTTAGTATATTAGCCGATTAAAACACAACCATAGATAAAGGAGTGAATGTGGGTATGATGAGTGTTAATGTAAAAGATATTACACCGATAAGTGTGTTGATTTGAGAAGATGTATATAGTTTACACCACATGGATTATAAAACACAATTCAGTTTGTACTCTTACATAAATAAAACAAAGATAGAAAAAAGTTAACCTTTAGAAATGAAATGAAATGGTGTTTAACATCCTACTGTTCTGCTCTTAGAAACTACATAATGGGCAGATGGGCAAAAACAGACTAACATATAATTTATAGTTCAAAAAATTCAAAAGACTATCTATTGAAAAGATCCTCTGACACTGACTATAAAGGCCTTTTTGTTTTATATTCATGTGTATATCACAGTATGAATATTCTTAACTAAGATAAATAATTTGAAATAACTGTATTTATTCTGAATAGGAAGAGGATACAAATATATTTCTATAAATAAGAGTACATGCCAAATTCCAGTTTGTAGTTCACATGGTGGAAACAGCAATTAGTGCAATAGCAGTTGACTACATATATTACATTATATATAAAATCTGATTAGTCTATATATCATATACATATATAGAACACAGGAAATAAGACATAAAATAAGAGAAATTTGGTTATCTAGTAAATAGTTATTTTCTAAGTGATTTCTTTACTGCTGAGCTGTATCAAAATTCAATAATTAATATTTTATTTTAAATTTACAATCGATCAACAGTCATCATAACAAATAAGTTAAAGTATGAAACTAAAACTCAACAATGTAAAAGAGTAGTCTATTAACATTATATGAGAAATTCTTCTAAAAATATTGTGGAGATCGGAAAAGATTGCCAAAACCGCATAACATGATACGTAAATCAGATCAAAAATATTGTCCCTGCTGCAAGTTTATAAATATTCTTATTCAGACATTCCTACAAGTGTCAAATATAAAAAAAACTTGAAGTTAGGACTACAATAAATGTTTATAAAAGTTGTATACACAGTATAATTAAACCAGTTGTTATAAATAGGACAACTCCTATAACGTTTTTGTATACTAATTTCAACTCATTCAACGAACATATTTGAAAAAAATGAATAGCATTTGTTCTAAGGTAACCGCCAGACATATAATAAAATTAAAAATAGAGGAAAGATAAAACAAATTAACACATTTAAAAGAATGTCTACTGGTTTAAGATTATTTCTAACATTGAAAATCAATTAATGTCTTTTTGTTTCGGCTATTCTAAATATCTGAAATAAACAGCGTTTCTCTTTTTCTAATTTTCAAAATAACTTATCTGGAATTAGTCATAGATTTATATGGGCTTTAGGCTTGCTTGGTTAAATTCAAAGTATTTTCTTAGTTGAGATTATAATAAAATTATTTCATACAGATTAACATGGATATAGATACTTTTCATTTTAACCAACCAACCTATTATTATCTACATATACATAGGTCATATAAATAAAAAGATGTGACATTATCTATTCAACCCATTTATACTTTTATCAGATGTTTCAGTTTCAAAACTATTTATTCTTGATCTCTAAAATAAGCTGGTCGTGGATTAGAATTTAGGAATACACTACATTATCAGGAATTGTATGTAAAACTGTGAATTTGTGTCATATGGACATTGTGATCACTGATTCAATCTTAGTATATTTTTGCAAGTATCAGTAGTGATGTATTATAGAATCACATGTACAACTATTTAACTACCCTATATTTACCATGTTTCTTGAAGAATATGGTATTTGAATCTAGTGAGCAAAAGTATGAATTTAATGGGTATTAGTTTTAATCTAATGAGTGATACTTGAATCTATTAAATAATAGTGTAAATAGTTTGTGTATGAGTTATAATATACCAATAAATTTGTATTTGAGTCTATTGAGTACCGTACCTTAATAGTGTAAATTCTTTGAGTAAAAGTGGAAATCCAATGAGTGATGATCTTAATTTACTGAGTAATAGTTTGAATTCTAGTGAGCAAAAGTATGAATTTAATGGGTATTAGTTTTAATCTAATGAGTGATACTTGAATCTATTAAATAATAGTGTAAATAGTTTGAGTACGAGTTATAATATACCAATAAATTTGTATTTGAGTCTATTGAGTACCGTACCTTAATAGTGTAAATTCTTTGAGTAAAAGTGGAAATCCAATGAGTGATGATCTTAATTTACTGAGTAATAGTTTGAATTCCGTAACTAATACATGTAGTTTGAATGCAATGAGTATTATTTGATTATAATATGAAGTAATAATTTGAATCCTGTGAGTGATATATAACTTAAGTGCATAACAGTGTGAATTGAGTTAGAAATAATTTAAATCTTGTAAATGCTATATTGAATCTAGTAACTACATGAATGCAGTGAGTAATAGTTTCAATCCAGAAAGTTATAGTGTGCATCCAACGAGTAATCTTGTGAATTAAGTGATTATTATATATATATAAACTAGAAATTATTGTATCTAAATTTCAACTTTATATTTATTTTAGGTTATCTATATTGACTAATTCCATGGACCAATCTTTAACCAGTAGAGCATACAGCAGAGAGAAAAATGAGCCCACAAAGAAAAAAAATGGAAGTGCCTTAACTATGTCCTCGAGTTCTCGTAGTATAGTATGTAGTAGATGATGTTCTAGTTTACCCAGTTCATATGACCAGGTAGCAAATGATGGAAGTAAAACATGTAGAGCTGCTGATAAAACTTTCTCAGATCCATCTTTTAATGACTTGTGTAATAATTCAAAACCCTAAAATAGAACATTTGTAATTTTAAGCTTCCAAAAATAGGTTTTCAGTCAATGGATTATGCACCCAACAGTATCTACTGTGTCAATCAATTTTATCAAAAAATCTGCGACAAAATTTGTCTCATTTCATAAGCTGAACAAACTACAAATTTCAGAAAGATTTAATGATAACTGTGACTATCAGAATGTTACATGTACATGGTTTTGCAAAGGAAGTAACATAGTCAATAGCCATCTTTATAAAATTGTGACCAGTAAAGGGTTAACAAAGGCAATTTCTTTATCTAATACAAAAAGAAATTATAGTAAAATTGTTCTAACATATTATTGTCCTGATACGATAAAATCTCAGCACTTAAATGACATGGCACCCCCTTTTTGACTCCTGACAAACTGAAAGTAGATCTATATATCAACTGCTACAGTTGACATCATGACCTGTTTATAAATTGTGATGCCGTCCTTGCGATTACTAATCATTTATGGTATTTCTGAACAGCACATTTCAATATAATGTAATATTTACATACCTGGCTGTATTTATCATTATCACAGATAAAACCTATTAATAAACCTAAACTACGAACAACTGATTCTCGTACATCTTCATCTTTATCTTCATGTAACATCTGTGTTAACATTGATAATAATAACGAACTTCGTATCTCACTCTAAAATATAATATAATTAAGCTGTATCAGACAAAGGTAAAACTTTCCTTATAAACATCAGTTGATATATCACAAAAAGAGAAATATGTGACCTGTGCTAGCAAATTGAGTTGCAATGAGGAAATTTTGAAAATTGAGTTATTGTTATTTGCACATTCTGAGCCTTAATACCTTCAAAATGATGTATGGTTGGTATGAATAGGATGTCCAAGTCAGAAAAAGTTGTTTTGAGAAAAATCATGTTAAAGATGTTGGTATGTTCTAAAAACAAAATCACATGGCAACCATGCCATATATTCGTTTAATAGTATGTATATCTCTCGATGTCATAATTTGGAACAAATGAGAATAGTCCATACATTAGAAAAATAGGTTTTGTATTTTATAATTTTTATGGAATAAATTCTGTTAATCTCCCCACTTAATTAGCACCTTTGTGTTAGTGCTCAGGTGATTTAGATTGTTGATTGGGTAATCAAGATTAGTTTCATGCTTTTCAAAGAAGCTGCCACAGCTATATGTTTTTGAGTGTACAATTTTACAAAGTAGCTATGATAAAACAATGCACCTATAAGGTTTTGTGTGTACAAAGCAGCCATGATAAAACAATGCACCTCAAGGGGTGCCTAGGTCGCGCATATTTACATATTTTCTGGGTTTTAAAAATTGTTCGGATTTGTTAAACTGGGGATTATCAGTAATACTTTGGTCATATTTATAAACTACAGATTTACGGCTTCACAACAATTTCAAGTATTAGGTATGGCGATTGGCAAGTCGTCTCCCTGCGTGCAGCAAAAAGTAACTAATTTCGTTGAGAATTTTAATTAAAAAGAAAGATTTAACAATACAGTACTCTTACAAAATGTCAAAATAAAAGTGTTTTAAGATGTTTTTTTCCAATTTCAATTTTATGGTCAACAGATAGTATATTTATAGACTCAATTTTGTGAAAATCTCAAATTTGATCAAAATCAATATTTTCTCTGGTTTTGTCATTTGAATCTGAACAGTATAGGAAACAATGTCATTGTAAAAACGAAACCATGAAGATTAAAAAGAGTATACTAACCGGTAAATAAGAAGATAAAGCACCACAAGCTTCAGCTACAAGCAATCTTCTTTCTACATACTTATGATTAATCTTAAAATAGAAAGAGAGAGAGAGAAATGGGGTTTAACGTCCACTCGACACAAACTAGGTCATTTTGGGACTAACATATTGTTTAATTCTATTTCAATAATTCGCTTGCGCGTAGGGGTCTTTAGCAGTGGGAGGAAACCGGAGTGCCCGGAGGAAACCCCTATCTCCATGCCACATACGCTCACACCAGGGATCGAAACCACAGCAGCAAGCCAGTTTCTAAACTGGAGGTCCCAAGTCCAACTTCGGTGTTGGCTGAGAAAGTTCCTCTACAATAAAACTGATCTCCAAACCATGCACACCTGCTGTAAAGGCAAAATTTCTATCATAGCACACGTACATGGCTAATGCCTGGTCTTCATGTGCCCTGATGGGGCAGAAAAGTAGGACATTAAACCCCATTTCAGTCACTCATTCATAAATTTATCAGAAGTTCTATACAAACTGTGAAATATTCAATATGAAGAAGGTAAGCTAAGTGTAAGATCCACTATACCTGTTCCCAACATTGTGGTAGTAACTCTGCTTCCAATCGTGTTGGACCTACATGTTCTGCAAAGGCTATA
The DNA here is from genome assembly GCA_963678685.1 of Patella ulyssiponensis. NCBI lineage: Eukaryota > Metazoa > Mollusca > Gastropoda > Patellidae > Patella > Patella ulyssiponensis. The sequence goes on from OY783229.1 coordinate 58,398,494, forward strand.
CACCCAGTTAAAATCATTTGTCTGTTAAAAATAAAACATATGTTTACTAAAATTACCAAACAACCTTTACTGTTATTTGTGTTTGACACCAATCTGATTAAAACACACATCCTATTTCGTTTCATTTTTTATAGTTCAAAATTTCATTTTACTTGTCTTTAATACACTAGGATCTGGAAGAGTTGTTACGTTTCCGACGTTTTGGTTGAAGCCAGGGATCAGCCAATGAAATGGTCTGTTATGGCTAGTTCTTGGTGTTCGATGCATGAGACAGTGGGTAAAACTCTAGAAATGTCAACGTTGATTGATTAATCAATGTCTGACGTGATATGGTCAAAAGCTGCTCGTAAGATCCCCTGACGCGACCTTCTATATTTTAATCAGATTGGTTTGACACACAGAGGAAAATTTTGGATTAAATACTGCAGAAGTAGTTTTCTTTTCGTCAAGGTTGTCGGTGGATTGTCTGATTTCTTTATGATATAACGAAAATATAGATGTTATGGTCATGAATTATAGTTATTGTTTTATTATTCAATTCAAGGAAAACATCAGTAGATAATTATGTTACATGTACCTTTGATCTTCATCTGGTTTTTTAATAAGATTGAATAAAATATTTAATAATTGATCTCTTTCTTTGGAATCTGGATGCAACATGGCAGTACAGATTATCAATGGAATTAATTCCTGTAAATAAAAAAAAAAACCTTGAACCTAGAATAAAACTGAATAAACTGTAATCAGCACACAATTAAGAGGAATATGTCTGCTGTTATGTACAGCAATTGATTGTTAGCAAATATATATTTATATTTTACAAGAAAATAAATTTTGGTACCTCTCTTTTTGCAAGTAAAACATTCGGAACAATATGAGGTAGACATCTTCCTAACATTGTTACCACACTTTCTCCACCAGAATGACCAATCTTTGACACTTCGGCAGCTATTCTATTATCATGTGAAACATGGAATGCAACTTCTTGTAATGCCTGTCTGAAAGTAGCTGCCATTTTCCTGTTAAAATGCAACATTTTATTATAAGGAACTAATTATAGCAACCACTAGTCATTGTTATTTGTACTATTCTGCGTGAGGTTGTTTGTTGCCTTTGATTTTTACCATTTCTATTTATCATGACAACGAATCAATGGACAACAACCTACTTTCAAATTAAATTCTGGATTTTCTGGTGTGGTTCCCCCTTGTTGTTCAGTTGGGACGGAAACCCAAGGTCCTGTGTACACATTGGCGTGCATGTAAAACAACCCTTGGTTGAATTAATCTAATATAAAAGAAGGCCATATTGTCACTGTCCAGGCAAAATTTCCATGATGGCACACTGTATGGCATATATCCACCTTCAGTAGGATGCTAAATCCCATTCCATTTCTTATGAACATAAAATCAGTAGCATTATTTATTGGAAAGTTGAAAATCTGATAGCTAGTGTAAAGGGAGATTACTCATACGGAACAATTTTGTAGCGAGAGAGAGAGAGAGAAATGGGGTTTAACGTCCACTTGACACAAACTAGGTCATTTTGGGACTAACATATGGTTTCAATTTTATTTCAATAATTCGCTTGAGTGTAGAGGTCTTTAGCAGTGGGAGGAAACCGGAGTGCCCGGAGGAAACCCACGAGGTTGAGAAGGCCGGTTGAGAAGGCGCTCCTATCTCCATACCACATACGCTCACACTAGGGATCGAAACCACAGCCGCAACCACAGCTAGAGGTCAAAGCGCGGCACTCTAGACCACTAGGCCATCCCAACCCCACCCAATTTTGTAGCAATTTTAAGTAATGTATCTGGTTTTCATATAACCGAACCACATTAACTGAACCAAATTTGGATCTACAAAATAAACGTACCTATTATGAGAATTATCAACAACTGTTCTATCCTCTAAGATACTATGTCCCCCTCCTGCTTCATCAACAACATCTGTTTTAAAATCATCATCCAGTCGTAAACTATCATCCATATTTCCATTGGTAACTATGGTGATATCCTCATCTGCACCATTCACATCACTTTGAGGAGAAGTTGCTTCACTATCTGTGATTGGTTGATAACTAGCCTCTGAATCTGTAATGGTGGCAGTCTCAGATATATTAGAGAAACTGATGGAACTGGTGACAGATTCTGAGCGATCTTGTTTCACAGCAACAGGTGTGGAATGGTTGGGAATGGTTCTATTTGGCCCACTGAAGAAAAAATATTAAAGGATTGAAAGTTGTCTTTTTTGAAAGTTAATTGCTCACACAATTAATTTTGCAAAGGTGAGATACCAAATGGTAATAACAATAAATTTCTGAAAACTTTAGTTGCAGTGGCCCTATACTTAACATTATCAGTTATAATCTTCTATAGAAATCCATTACTTGGTGATAACAATAAATAAATCATCATAAAATCAGAAATGACTCATTTCCAAGTTGTCACTTTTGTTTAACTTCCATTTATAAACTAAATCCTTCTGGCAATAGAAAATTCATCCAACATGATCTTGACAAAATCTAAGCTAGCTTGGTCTTGAAAGAATATGGATTTTTTATCACTGTTAATTGATAAAAATGACTAAAATATACCAAGATGTATCTTTCTAGCAATCTGCAGGTTTAATATTACAGAAACATTTTCATAAAATTGTTTGTTTTAAATTGAATTATTGCTGTTACTGATGACCATCTATAGAAACCCACTCGTCCTCGGTGAACTTTTACTCCTCGGGATGATCGACAGAGTGGACTTTATCCAGCTTGTACATCCATAGTATATAGCATACCCAAAAAGCTGATGTTACTGGTAATCAAAAGACAAAGGGCTATCAACATGTCACATTCTGCTTATTTTTTAATGTCTTGTAGTTCGTAAAATACCTACATTTTGAGTATTTTCACTTGTTCAGCTAAAACATCTCTTTCTTGCATATATAGCTGAAGTTCATCTTCTAAATTACTTATTCTATGTTCCTAGTAAAAATACAAAATGTAAATGTTAGTATGATTATAAAATCCTAAAAGTGTCAATTTATAAATTTGAAAGATATTGTTTCAAAAATTACAATTCTTCGGGTTTCTGTGATATCAGTCTACTGTACAATAATACTATTGAATACAAGTACTACTTATTACAGAACGGCATTTTGATTAGACATCTCTAGTATTTACCATGCAATGTTAAAATTTTGAACATGATACGATATATACATGTAAAAACAAAGCTTATTTTTTTTACTTTATCATTTATTGATAAGGATTAGAAAAACCTAGTAGAAATGCAGAGCATAGTAAACGGTATTCCATAAAATGGTGTCCTGTATTGTCATATCAGAGATTAGAACTTACAAGTTGTTTTTTTGTATCCATCCAATCTATCTCCATTTCTTCTAACTGTTCATCAATAATATCAGTTTCACATGATACATTATGTGTTTCTTTAACAGGCATAACATGATTACCAAAATCACGGAATAAAGACAGTAAATCAGGAGGTCTAGCTACATTTAATCCTACATCATCCCAATCCTCAAAATCCTACAATAAATAAATGGTTGTTTAAGAATAACATGTAACCCTTATCTTCTATTTTTACATTTGTCTACATAGACTGATGCACTTTGTAGGATGTACTACAACATTTACAACATTAGTATGGACAATATGTTAATTAATAGAAACGAAATAACTCTTGCATTAACTACTGTCAAATTAAGGTACACTACAAACTGCAACAAATTTAAATTTCTGATGTTTTGTTCATAATCAATTAATCCTCAAGGAAAAGTCTGTCAAAAATCATGATTGTTAAAGTGAAATTGCCATATTTTAAAAAGGAAACACAATTGAAAAGGCAAAACCAACCTAACCCTTTCAGTGTTTTGGTTTTGACCTACGTGTATAAAAAAGATTCCTTTGTATTAGAAAAAAACACCGGGCATGCTGAAAGCAGCAGGACAATATGTTTGTTAATTCTTTTTATCTTCTCAGTAAATTCTTACACTTAACAATAACTTGGATACCAACCTGTTGTTCGTTCTCTTCGGAGAAAGTAACGGACGTGAGCTTATAATTATTGAGCAAGAGATATTCATTAACAAGAAAATTAAGGGCTCGACTTTCCATGGGCCTCATCACATCATCTGTAGCCATCCCTTGACTTGTGTCTGTAAATTCTGGAGTTGTCATTTCCTTCTCTGTATCATGGAATAAATCGATAACAAAAACATACTTTCTAAAACATATTTGGCACAGTAAACAAAAATATTATGAATTAATTCTAAAATAAAAGAACCGAGAAAATGAACAAGATAATGTGTGTGAAATAGGTTTATCTAATAGACAAAAAAGATTGTGAATACTTTAAATACTACCACTACCACAATAAATATATAAATAAGGAAATAGATGATTGATTAAAACCAAAAAATACAAAATGTCTTTACCAGCCTCCATAGTTAAAGTTGCTCTCAGAGATCGAACGGTTTCATGAGCTTTTCGTAATTCAAATTCCAAAACTGAAATCAAAAATCATGTATGTTTAAACTAAGAAAACAGGTGTAATTAAAAAGTGCAGTGCACTTTGAAAGTTTAGAGCATTTAGCAAAAGACATAAAATAAAATATTGTAGCAAAGTTAAATACCTGCAACTCTTTCATCCACTTGTCTTTCACCATCATCAGAATATCTTGCAAAATCCAGAGAATCAAATGTTTGGACACTTGATGTACGGGCTGAAGGAAAAAAAAGAAGAATGTACTTTTAGGTAATTTTATTATTAAAGTCGACATTTTTTCATTCATAGTATAGAGCAGAATTTAAATGAAAAAAAAAACTAAGCTCAGAATTACAGACTATCATTCCTTTAATATTTTAGTTGTTAACACTGTCCTAATGATTAAACTACATGTCATTTATTATGTAAAATTATTTAGCATTTCTTAAAAAAAGATATGATAAACCACCATACAACAAGAGCATAAAATCAAAACTAATCATATCAATAGCATATAAATATGAAGTGCTGCAGCAAAAAAATTTAATGATGTGCATTTATTATTGTTTTTATCAGTACATAAAGCAATTGCTTTTTTTTTCAAATCAAGTTTTGGTGTTTAATCACTTTAATACTAAAGATAGCTGTCCAACTGTCCATAGAGGTTTTTACATATTGTATCTAATGTTTTGTAGGTAATGGGAGAATAACAACATATGAAGTAATTTAATCAGAAATAATCAAACTTTGATTAGCTATTAGTTTTATCCAGTGCAAACATTGATTGTACAAAATTTGTACCTGTAATCAGATGATAACATTGGCTGTTTAAGTTAAACAGTGAAACAGCATATAAAAATCAAGTCAATCGGATAATAACTTTACCTTCTAAAGCAAGAGTTTTTAAAGTAATCAAGAACCACAAATCTAACCCTAATTATCAGAAATCAACAGGATTTCCTATCAGGTGAAAATAATCACTGTGCATAAATTTCAAGTCGATCAGATGTTAACTTGAGCCTCTAAAGTAACCATAAATTTTTTTTCAAGATACCCTAACAATAAGTTGAGAATTGTTGAAAATCTGTTGGCTTATTCATCTTATGACCATAAAAACTGACTAGGGTGTCCACAAGATTTGATTTGTCAAAGTGATGAAGGGCCATAACTAACACTTTAAAAATGTGTATAAATTTCAAGTCAATCTTTAGAGTTTTCAAAATATTTTACAAATTGATCAAGGGACATAAATCTGACAGTAATTATTAGAAATCTGTAAAAATCTGTAGGCTTTTTCGGAAGACGAACATAAATATAGAGTGTCAGCTGGCATGATGATAATATATGACCACATAAATTGATCAAGGGACATAACTCTGGCAGTAATTATTAGAAATCGGTGAAAATCTGTAGGCTTTTTCGGAAGACGAACATAAATATAGACTGTCAGGTGGCGTGATGATAATATATGACTACACAAATTGATCAAGGGACATAACTCTGACAGTAATTATTAGAAATCGGTGAAAATCTGTAGGCTTTTTCAAAAGACGAACATAATATGGACTGTCACTGTCAGCTGGCGGGATGAAAATATATGACTACACTTTAATGTGGACATATAAAAAGTGAAACAAGAGCCTTGCATTGGATAAATTGGTGATTAAAATTAGAATGGACACTTGGATTAGATGTCATTTTAGTAACTGGTTTTTATCAAAGCTCAATCAAATTTATCACTTTTTACAGGAGACATTAAAAAATATTTTACGGTGCATCATGTACATGTGTATGGGTATGTTACGGGAATGTATTATCTGGTATTTTAACATTCAAATGTTTTTTACCACGGCAATTAATTTTTTCCCTTGAAGCTGAAACATATCAAAATACAGACATAATAAATTCAAAAATGCTAGAAGGCAGAAGCACTTTACTGTTAAGAGAGAGAGAGAAATGGAGTTTAATGTTCACTCGACACAAATTAGGTCATTTCGGGATTAACACATGATTCAATTTGATTTCTATAATTCACTTGCGTGTAAGGGTCTTTGGCAATGGGAGGAAACAGAAGGCCCTGGAGCAAAAACACGAGGTTCGACAGGCGACCTTACTCCTTGTCATGTACAACCGGGGAATCGAAACCACGCCAGTTAAATTGACTCAATGACAGACCTTATGATACAGCATGTACTAACCATACAACCATTCAACCCCCACCATATTTACCTAATAAATATTTCAATAATATTCTTGTATAAATTTGTTCTCTACATTATATAACACTTAAATTTAAGGTACAAATTGTTAGAGCTAAATCTGACTATGACAGGTCTTTTTTGGCTTCCAATGATATCTTAATTATTATTTAAACATTTATATTCACATGACAAAACCGTAATCAACTCTCTAGACTATCGGAATATAAAAATGAAAATGAAAATGAAATGAAACGGGGTTTAACATCCTACTGTTCTGCATCTAACCTGGGCTAATAAAAGAGGGCATATGCCATACAGTGTGCTGTGAGGGAAATTTTGCCCAGACAGTGGCACTACGGCCTACTTTTATATCGAATTCCAACAGCCAAGGGATCTTTTACGTGCACGTCAATGTGTACACATGACCTTGGTTTTTCGTCAGGCCCTCCGTTCTGCATCACTGACATGGGGAAACCACGCTGGAAAGACAGTGGCACTACGGCCTACTTTTATATCGAATTCCAACTGCCAAGAGATCTTTTACGTGCACACCAATGTGTACACAGGACCTTGGTTTTTCGTCAGGCCCTCTGTTCTGCATCACTGACAAGAGGAAACCACGCCGGAAAGACAGTGGCACTACAGCCTACTTTTATATCGAATTCCAACTGCCAAGGGATCTTTTACGTGCACGCCAATGTGTACACAGGACCTCGGTTTTTCCTCAGGCCCTCCGTTCTGCATCACTGACAACGGGAAACCACGCCGGAAAATCAAGATGAACTTTCTTGGCCAATGCAAGGATCGAACACCCGACCTCCAGGCTAGCGAGCCAGTGCCTTACCCACTTAACCACGTGATCCCCAACATTAAAATGGAAAATCAAATAGTGCTCAACAGTCAAGACTATATACAATATGTTTTGTCAAAATTTCAAACTTTGCTCAGAATAAAATAATTTGACTGAAATTTTTAATATATTCACCATTAATTTTTTAAACTATTTTAACAAGATAGGCCAGACCTTTGTCCAAATCTATCATAATTCATCTGTAAATGCCTAAGTTTGAAAAAAAAAATGTATACAAAAGAAAATAAATGTGCTGTACATGTATATGTACTGTATCAAATATTTTCATACTATTCAACTAATTCAAACCTTCCAATACTTTTTTTCCTACATACATACATATAGGGCACTAAAAACCTGTTAATCAATTTGAAACACTAAGTATTTTCTCATTTTTAAAGATACATTATGGGAGATTTTGACAAGGAGTTAGCCATTCTTGCTATAAAAGTTCAAAAATAGATGTTGAAACAAGAATATATTGAAAATTTCAGTCAAATAACTTTATCCTGAACAAAGTTGTTACCACTATAATTTTTTACTAGAAATGATGGTTGAAATCATCGACACCCTTTTCCCACTATGGCCGATTGTTGATTGACAGGCGTTAACTCCACCTACATAGTCTCGATCATCAAGTAATGTTTAAACGGTATCTACTGAAGCTTGTGTATAGCCTCGGTCATCACTGTCTTTTATGAATAATAATTTCCGGAAGTATGATGACGTCAACGTCACGGAGAAACCCCACCCACAACGCCATAGTGATTAAATCAGTCGACGAAATCCTGTTTTAAATCGAGCCCAATCCAAGCCATCCGTGGGTCTACAGTGTTCATTTTGGGCTTGTTGTTTAAATAAAGATCTAGTTTATAATTTCTATGACATCTGAGGCTCAAAGGAAGACCGACAAAAGTCAGTTTTTGCTCTCCCATAATGTATGTTTAACATAGTATATTGAAATATAAAACAGACTTGTGGATGTGAATTATAACCAAGCTAATAGTTGAAATCATCACCCAGATAAACAGTGGCTAATGATAATGATAACATCATCTGAAAATCTCAGATCAAATTCTGATTATTTTGTTTTTCAAAGAAGGCTTTAATGATATGAAATGTTTAAATAAAATTATATTCTAGTAGCAACTATTTATAAACAGCTGTATTGCAACAAGTCAATTTCTATTGTCATTATTCGTCATGTAGCCTACTACATGTCTACAATATCAAAAATCAATACACTTTGTGATATCATAACTTTTAGCCTTGGGGGTGGTTTTTAAGAAAAAGCATATCATTAAGCAAGTGTAAATATCAATAATGGGTACATACATGTACATACAGGTATAAAAAATACAGTTAATTAATCAAGTCTTAGCTGTAGGTTTAACCATTGATTCAAAAAACAATATCATAAGAATGTTGCCAGTTTATAAGCATTAAATGATGATGATCTAGCACGTTGTTGAGACAATAGGCAATAAAATTTTCTGTTTAATAATATTTTGGCATTCTGGTTAAAGACAAATATAATCACTATTTACATGCATAAACATTTCTTAGATTAGCTGAATGGTTTTTATAATGAAAGAAAAATTGGTTTTCTGTACAATCAGGGGCAATAATCTATGTCCATGAACTTACGGTCCAAATACATGCCGAACCCATCTGAGAACTTTGGAATATAAACATATATTTTAAGTTTCATTAAAATTTGATAAAAATTCTGATCTGTAGTGTCCTCAAACAAAATGTGAATGTCCGGTCGGCCAGTTGAACAGTGACAATGACATACATGTACTTTCAAATTTAGACGCATAAAGACAGAATTCACTTTATTAATTTGCTTGTTTGTTACATAATAATTTCCTAAAATATAACAATAAAAATAAAGCCATGCAGGCTCATATGCATGTAATCTTACATTTATATTTTAGCAGAAATTGAAACAAGGTTCATTATATTTTTTTCATGGTTCTGAGGATGCTATTAAATTTCAATCAGATTATTTTATTCTGTAAGTTTCTTTTTGTACCGATTTTCTTTTTATACTGATACTATCAACTATATCAATAAATCTTATTATTCTGAATGATAGCTTCACAATTTCATCACTTTGTAGTAAACATAACTTTGAGAAGAGTCATGCTGGTGCTGGGGTTAAAACCCATTTACCAACATCATACAAAATTGTATTATAAACTGCATTAAACTGTAGCAAAATATCTATTTTCTATTATTTATACTGACTTGACTTAAACAGAGATTGAGAATGTTTTTCCTTACTAACATTCTATCAATGTTTATCCCTATTCATATTTTAATAGCTGTGTAGTAGGGAGAGAGAGAGAAATGGGGTTTAACGTCCACTCGACACAAACCAGGTCATTTTGGGACTAACATATGGTTTAATTTTATTTCAATAATTCGCTTGCGCGTAGGGGTCTTTAGCAGTGGGAGGAAACCGGAGTGCGTAGAGGAAACCCACGAGGTTGGGAAGGCGCCCCTATCTCCATGCCACATACGCTCACACCAGGGATCGAAACCACAGCCGCAAGCCGGAGGTGACCGGCCAGCTAGAGGTCAAAGCGCGGCACTCTAGACCACTAGGCCATCCCAACCCCCCCCCTGTGTAGTAGGAATTTGAAGTACTATTCAAGGAGATATGAGCTACTAAGGAGTGCGGTATGACTTTGAAGAGAGGGTCTAACTAAAGGCTTCTGCCTGTTCTCATATTCAGTTTATTTGGATAAATATGTTTTTTTAAAAAATCCAAAAGAATAATTGTTCCCACCACATGGATTACAAAATATAATAATCACTTGTACTCAAAGTAAATATCATACATTTAATTACCATAGTAACCTTTTCTATGGCTGCTGCATTGGAGGACAGTTATTTTGGTGTTTAACTTCCACAACTCTACAGAAGTGAGAACACCCAATTGTAATATGCCAACTTAAAACCTTTAACAGGACAACCACAAGCCATCCTGTTCAACTAATCAGATGTGAGTGTGTTTTGCCAACAATGGTAGACAACAGATTTGAAGTTATGTTACATGTATATTCCAATCACTTTTTATTTAAGTTGAATATATAATTTGAACCTGTTTGAACGAATAAACAAACAAACTACATCTGATACTAACTTTCCTAACTTTGATTCAAAGAGAAGAGGGAATCATGTGACAATACCATAATCTCAGCAAATTGACTAGTTTCCACATTTAAATAACTGTACATGTACATTATTGTTTGAATAAACTATAACACATACGGTACTTAATGTATGGGAGAACAACTACTGATTTACAATGTTGATAATTGCTCCTCCATAAGCGGTAGCAGTATTTACTCAAATGCACCATTATTTTAAACTTGATTGGAAATTGCATTTTGAGGGGCATTTTGAGAACAAAATGTTAAGACAGTAAATTAAAAATGACAATTTGGCATAAAAAACAGTATATTATCAAATATTGATACTAATTATTGTATTTCCTAAAAGTGTGTCAGATTATATAACGAACAGACTGAGTTGACTTGGGTTGAGTTGTAAGAGCACAAGCAGTATTATGTAGTGTAATTCCTGTGGTGGGGACAATATTGTTGACTTCCTTGGAAATAAGTAGTCTCAAAAGTCTGAAAAACTGGATCCTAGCTTTGGATGCGGGTCAGTTCATCCCACGACCGTTTCACCCCAACCTAATTTTTTATCGGGCTGTTTCACCCCCCTTGTTATTAGAATATCAGTTAATTAACTGAGTTGTACTTATTGTTAAATAAATTGTTAAACACTACTTATTGTTAAATAAACATGTACTTTGTTATTTATTATCAAATAAACACGTAATTAATTGTTTTAGATTAGTAATAAAAAATGCAATTCGTGCAAATTTTTAGTCCGGCCGATGTCGAAGAAATTAATTATGATATTCACAGTTAATTAATCAAGTCTTAGCTGTAGGTTTAACCATTGATTCAAAAAACAATATCATAAGAATGTTGCCAGTTTATAAGCATTAAATGATGATGATCTAGCACGTTGTTGAGACAATAGGCAATAAAATTTTCTGTTTAATAATATTTTGGCATTCTGGTTAAAGACAAATATAATCACTATTTACATGCATAAACATTTCTTAGATTAGCTGAATGGTTTTTATAATGAAAGAAAAATTGGTTTTCTGTACAATCAGGGGCAATAATCTATGTCCATGAACTTACGGTCCAAATACATGCCGAACCCATCTGAGAACTTTGGGATATAAACATATATTTTAAGTTTCATTAAAATTTGATAAAAATTCTGATCTGTAGTGTCCTCAAACAAAATGTGAATGTCCGGTCGGCCAGTTGAACAGTGACAATGACATACATGTACTTTCAAATTTAGACGCATAAAGACAGAATTCACTTTATTAATTTGCTTGTTTGTTACATAATAATTTCCTAAAATATAACAATAAAAATAAAGCCATGCAGGCTCATATGCATGTAATCTTACATTTATATTTTAGCAGAAATTGAAACAAGGTTCATTATATTTTTTTCATGGTTCTGAGGATGCTATTAAATTTCAATCAGATTATTTTATTCTGTAAGTTTCTTTTTGTACCGATTTTCTTTTTATACTGATACTATCAACTATATCAATAAATCACATGGATCAAAATAAGAACCAAAACCGCTTAATCGTGTTTGTGTGCATGGATAATGTGTGACATGGCATATTATAAATAACAGGTTGTTTACTAAGGCAACATTTCGAGGCCTGTCTCATTAAAGTTTAAACTCTTTTTTATTTATTTCTATTGATGTAAATTCTTTTTTCTTTTTTTGAAAACCATTAAAACACACACACATGTACACACACATACTTATTATAGAAAATCTAACGAGAAGCTTGAATCCTCGATTGAACTTTATACGTGATCAAACAACTATTTTTTTCATTGCTCAGAGGCGTCTAATCGCAGGAAAATTTACAGTTACTATTGGATGACAGCATGCATGCACGAATCAAACCATCATATTTGCATACTGCATACTTTATTGAATAATGGTCGGACCGATAACCTCAACGACCAACATGTATTACCTTTTATTATTATTTAGCGATATTTTTCTGGTGGGACAAAATCAAAATTCCCATTGGACAATTATTCAAGGATTATTTTACATGGGCTTTATTTGCAGTTGGGGGGTTCGTTTTTTGACAAATATGTAAAATGTGACGAGAGCGATTTTATGCTCGGAGAAGAGCAATAAAAAGCTCTTCTATTTTGAAGTTTGCGCGAGCCGAAAAGAGCGAGAGCAATCGCTCGTGTCAAACGTGAAGCACTGCATATTGTTATTAATAATGTATGAATAAAATATTAAAAACATGTAATACTTGTTTTTTAATTTGTGGGATAAAACGACCCGATTAAGTGGGATGAAATGACCCTTGTAAATTTGAGATGAAACAGCCCGGGGTGAAACGGTCGTGGGATGAAACAACCTGCTCCCCCTAGCTTTGACTTTGGTCTCTTTGCACTCGCAGTCTCTTGCTTTCATGATTGTATAGCAACTGGTTCTTTCGTTTTCGTGAAAAAAATTTGTATGGCACCCAAAGAAAATATAAGGCTGACCTTAAAAATATCTTTGTTTCACCAAACCCGACCCACAATTGAGGAGAAGGGTCGGTAGGTCGGTTTTTTTTTTAGATTTTTTTTTTAAGTCAGAGAAGCCCATACAGAAAATGGATACCGTAACTTACTTATAAGCTGTAAACAAATCAATATTGAATGACATCGCATCAGGATTTTAAATTTTAGTGATGCACGACTCGCACACGATTTGCTCCGAAATTGAAGTGTGAATTTTCTTCAACACGTTTTTAACGATCGTTCGGGTTGTGCCTTCATTTTTCTCTAACGGATATTGAAAATATCGTCGTCAAGTTTAAAACGACGCTCCACAGACAAAGGCAGAATCATTTCGTAGGGATGGACATGCTTTCGTCTGCAACCATTTTGTTGAGAAGCGACACCTATGACGCTTTCGTCTTGATCAACCAGTTTCAATAATGAATCAAACGCATCAAACCATAGCCATAGTAAAGGGAAATAACTCCCGTGATATATTTCAGGTTGACACACAAAATAAAATAAAAAGATCGCGGAAAAGTGCAATAAAATAATTTGGGTCGGGGGTGGTTTTAGTTAGTCGGTCGGGTTAGGCGAAACAAAGATATTTTTAAGGTCAGCCTAATGTTGTAGAAAAACATAATTTCTATATAGTTCTTACGGAGTGTTGGTGACGGACTGTCATCCTTCGTTCTTTCAAAATTTCCGGGATTAGAGAAATAATCTCTGAGGCGAGGCAATTCCCTGCCTGTTTCTACCAATTCAGTGTGCAATTCTAAAGCTGTTAGTATATAATTGTCCTTTAGTAACTTTGATGCGATAGAGTCCCATGTTACATCCGTTGACTCGCGGTGTTCTGTCTTCAGAAATTTTTCTTTTTCTGGACTTTCAAATTCATTTTCTATTAGATCATCTTCGAACGGGTTTGGACCATCCGCCATTTTGTGGGTCACGTGGGATACACTTTTCCACAAAATATAAACAATGACGAATACGAATTATTTATTGAAAATGCGTATACATAAATAATTTTTTTATGTATAACTGAAAGTATATGCACATTTTTACTTTTGTTTTTATCTTTACAGAAATAAATATTACCATTATTTTTATTTTGTCATGTGACCAGTCGGCGCGAAAGTATGGTGTTCAAGATGGCGCAGTCAAAAGTTAATGAATATTTTGTTGCACGTAAAAAGACGAAAGGGACACAGCAGTCCAAGCGGCGAAGGGTTGAAGTGAGCCAGACCGATGACGATATATCGAATCTCAAATCAATTGTACGATCTGCACCATACTATGATTCCTCTACAACTGAGGACAGTGTCAAAACCGTGACCACCAACAAAACAATAGCTGAACTCCCGTCCGTTTCAACGCCAACAACAAAGCAGCAGCGGTCAAAATCGAAACATAAACAAACAACAGCACCAAAACGCAGAGGTCGGTCAGCTAAAATTCTGACTATTCCTGGTGACCAACAACTGATAACTACATTTTCATCAAAAGGGAGTCTTGATCTGATCAATACAAACTTCGCATCAGAAGATATAGGTTATGACACCACACAACTGACACACCCACTAGTAGAAGAAAAGTCACACCTCATTACTGTTAGTCAGATTGAAAATACTCCAAAAAAGCAGATACAAGTTCCAGAGGAAAAAGCTGTAACTGTGCAGCCAAGACGAAGAAGAGGAAAGTTAGCAGATCCGACACCAGTGACACCTGAAACTGTTCAGGTTCAAGAGGCCCATTCTAAATCGAAAAGCCTTGGTAGTGTTAGAAAACAGTTGAAGTTACCAAATGAAGAAAAGGTTTAATAGTAACAACATTGGTCTCTTTTTCATTGCACTCAGTATGGTTGAATGGTTAGCATGCACACGCTGTATCATAAGGTCTGTCGTGAGTCAACTGGCGTGGTTTCTAATCCCTGGTTATATGCGACGAGGAGTAGGGTCGCCTGTCCAACTTTGTGGCTTTACTCTTAGCCGTCCGGGGTCCTCTCACTACTTCAGAGCCCTAAACTCAAGCAAATGATTGAAATGAAATTCAACCATGTGTTGGTCGCGAAATTACCTGGCTTGTCTCATGGACGTTAACCCCCATTTCTCTCTCTCTGATTAATGACAAGCAGACACTAATCAACACCAATGTCATCATCCCCACATTGTGATGATATCACCATGCTTGAACAAGCTTCACCCTGGCAAGATTGCATGCTGGGCTTGCAACATGAACAAGCAGAGGTACTGCACTGACTTTCACAATTACACCTGTGATATATTTCAGGATTGAGCCCGAGGTCGAAGCTTTTTCAGTCATTAATGGAGTTGGGTACACTCTATCCATTTTCCACATCAATCCTAAAGGGTCTAAAGCATCATTTTTCAATGCGACCAACAGACGACCTGGAAGTGAACTCTTGAGTCCATGAAAATAAGCTTCCCTAGATGTGGGATAGTATAAATGGCATCAATCAAAGCATGATACCAATTAAATCTGATTAACAGAGAGTCTAGATATTTTTGTAGTATGTGCAAAGAAATCATATGGTTCTTTTGTGGATGAGGAAGCACAATAGTTATCAATAATCGATTATCGCCGCGGTAGGCGTATATTGATTGTAATTATTCCTTTTCACAAAAGACATTTTGGCTTTCGAAATTATAAAGAGATCTGCGGTGATTGGTCAATATCAAGCGTGTTTACTGTTTAATAAAAGAAAAACAAAGATGTGTTATTAAATACATGCAAATTTTCAACAATGTTTTATTTATTCATAATTTATTATTGCCTGAAACCTTATTATTATGAAGTCTAAAAAGTCGTCCATAGACTGAGTCCAAATCGTTGTTTAAGAGAAGTCTGAACTATCACAGGACTTATTTGATTGGGATTCATCTTTAGGATAGATGTAGCTTCTTATTCTTTAATAGCTGGTATAAATAAAGTTGTATCCTGTTAGTCCTGTTTTCTTTACTTTCATGGCAAGGCATGGTTAAAATACAGTAGCATGTAAATAGAGTACAAATTAAAAAAACCTTTTCTAATATCAATAATTTAAACTAACATAACACTACAATTCTCTAATCCAGGTTGAAGTTAATCATAAAGTTCAGAATGAGAAAGAGAGCACCAAAGTACCATCACCCATATCAAGAATACTTGAGAAAGAATTGCTTCCACAAATATCGCCCTTACCAAATACCCCCAACAATGAGATTCAAAAACAAAGTAAAGGTCCTAGTCTACCTGTGTCACCTAAAGTAAAAGCTGCTATGGAAAAGTGTAAAGAATTACAAGTAAAGGATGATTCTTCAAAACCAAAGACTTTAGAGGAGGTGTGAAATAAAACAAACATTTTTATGTTGATATATTAATTACTGATACTTTCAAAAAAACTTGAAAAACTAAATTTTGTATAAGATTTAAAAGCTACATAAATGTGGACCATTTTGTCATTTCATTTTGCACTAATTCATTTTTAAATACTTTTTTTTTAGAAAATGGAACCTGAGCAACTCAGAAGACAGCTAAGAAAATGTGGGAAACTGGAAGAATTAAAAGCGCAATTACTACAGATGAATAAATCTATAAGTAAAGTAAAAAAGACACCTAAATTAAAGAAATTTGCTGATGTTAAAATAACATCCCCTGTAAAAGTAGAGAAACCAAGGTATGTAAAACTTTTTTATTCAATTGCAATTGTATGTAGAAATAAAAAGTTATTCGTGTTAATTGAATGAAATTGATTAAAATTTTGATTGGTGTTTATGACCGATTAGATGCTGCATCAATTTAATCCATTCCTGCTTTAGTGCTTTGTGTTATTGGTTATGTGAAAAAATTGCTTCAACCATTAATATGATTCTTTTGTGTATATTTTACAGTTTGGTGGACAGTAAGAGTACAGCTATACCAGCATATGAGAAATACCATTCTTTAGCTACTCCGGCTGCTGCTACTCTAAAACTACCATTAAAATATCAAAAGTTAGCAGAGACATTCCGTTGCATGGACACAGTAGTTAGCATGATGCATAACCGCTATGAAATATGTACATATTCTAAGCTTAAGAATGCTGTTCAAGTCATGACTAAGAAGTGAGTACATTGAATTTCATGTTACTATGAATTTCAAGATGATTTGAAATAAGGTAGAAAACATTTGGGGTGCTACAGAATCTATAACAATTTTATGTGTTTTTAACTATCTGTATATTTCAGAAACTTTGAAACACATCATGTAGGTCAAGTTAAGACAGTTCATCCAGCAGCATATCATCTGAAACAAGAAAAGGGACTTCCCCAATTCGGTAGTAAATGTAATGATTATCAACTAACTATTGAGGCTAATCTTCGATCAGCTAATGGTAAATACATATTTTCACATACATTGCATCGAAATAATCTACTAAATTATATTACACCCATAATAGTGTCACTCATTTGAATGATTGTGTTCCCTCATGCAATCAAAGCACGGTAGCTCATTAATAGTTTACTTGTGGGTTTTTCAATAATGAGCTTTGAGCATCCATAATAATAAATTATGCTAAGTGATTAGAGAAAATGTTACCCTCATAACCAGATAAATTTAGTTTGGTAATGCCTGTTTTCCTCTATGTTCTTTTATGTCCAATATTTTTGTGACAATTACCTAGTTTATTTCATGTTATATTTTTATCTCAATAGAAGTTAAAGAAGAAAAGTTAAAAGGAAAACACATAATGTTCTCTGCTAGTCATCTTCTAGAACGAAGAAATGTGTTTCATACAGAACTGATAAATCGTGTTAAATATCATCACAAGGTAAGATACCATTAGGTATAAATATATAAAATGTAAGGCAGATATAAAATAAAACCCCAATATTTTTACCCTAAGAAGTTATTAAATGTTACTTTCTATGGATTTACAACTAACTTTATTTCTTTGTAAGTGTCTGTGTATGTCACAGCAGTCAGTGAGCAAGATTTGTTACCAAATGTCTACCTGTTTGAACGTCACTGGCTGGGTATTGCATCATCGTGTTCTTGTTCATTGTGGGGATTTTCAGTGTCCTTCACCTTTCTACTAATGATAAAGAACCCTAGGCACAAGCAAATTATTGCAATAAAGGACCCATATATTAGTCAAACACTAATCAGGTTTATGTTAAGTACCCGCTATAATTGGGTACTATTATTCTATTATGCAAGTTAAAATTAATGTACCACTAAAGTTACATTTCAACTTGCAGAAAAAAAACCTGTACGGGGCATGGTTGTAAAAAAAAATCCACTAGCCCAATGCCTGGGTCTATCAAATTAACTTTCGGGCTAGTGATCTAGTCTAGGACTAATGCTCTTTACCTGGTTTGTGAATTAAACTAGTGACGATATAGATAAACTGTAAAACATTCAACATTTATTTCTCAAACTCACCCATAATAGATTTTCTGTAGTAAAACTTAGAGCCTACGGACATTTTTGTACCCCTTCTATTCATTCATTCTTGACATTTCCTTTCTCCATCTTGCACGCTTTGACAGGACAGGTCACCTACAAACCAGTTGAAATCGTGTTGATTTAAAAACAAAAGACTGCCTTATACTTTATAATAGATTAGTCCTGACATTAGTATTTGAAAACATACCTTTGTATTTTTAATTACAAGATATTTTGGATTATTTAGTATTTAGCATGTCAGATATTTTCAAAGAATTTACTACCGTGTACACACGCCATGCTGAATGGTTTCAGTGACCTGTGTGTCGACAACTTGACCCTATTGGCACACAGCTTTGCACTCGAGTGATAATATGAATAAATTTACTATCCTGTCTATTTTAATATTATCAGCACATGAAACTGATTTGTTTCATTTGGAGATTCTTTGTAGAGTGACCAGGTAAATAAATACGGTAAAACTATTAATTTGTCAATCAGTCATGGCTATCTGGTGCTTTGCAGTAAAATGCTAAATAACGTAACATATACAAATCTTCGAGCGGGAATTAAAAGACATTAATTTCCCGTGATATATTAAAAATGGCAAGTGCTATATGAACTATTTATATGGTCTTTAATGAAAGAAAACATTGTTGTTACTACCATTCCTGGTTTTGAAGGTCAGATATGATATGAAAACGAATATCGTTTGTATTTTTTTAAAAAAAAGTTTCACCAGTGCAACAGAACCTTCACAGGTTAAAGGTGCTTAATCGCTAACATTTGGGACCTAGAAATTGACAAAAGTGGGTCGCAACATATATTATACTTTAATATGAATGTATATAAACTGATTTATATTCAATGGTTTCTGTTTTCACTCTTATTTCAAATCAGTTATGTTGTGCGAAATAAGTCAGCAGTCTTAATCGAATGCAAATTTCTAGCGTTATTCCAGTCTATATACGCTGTTTGATTTGGTGCAATATGTCTATAGCCTCGTTCCCTGAGTCTCTTGCTAGAACTGGGGCTGAAACGCATTATGTTAAAATGTTTATTTTGTCTAGAATATTGGATATCAGAAGCCCATCTTTTTCCGGTAAGATCACAGCATGAATGTTGATTTGAATTGACAAATAATTTGTGTTTCAAAGTTGAAGATTTTGAATGATATTGAGTTAGAGATTGAGCTACTTTAACTGAGTAGCCCTATACATCCTTAATTATTAGGCAATCAAGTCTATGATCTTTATTTAAAAAGATAGGTTGGCAGGCAACAAAACATATGCCCAAATATTGATGATTAAATCTTGTACCTTGTAATTAGCGACTAGTGGCAGTTAATGCCGGGCTAACGTCTGACAGTAGACTGCTTGCCCAGGGCTAGTGGATTCAAAAAATTTTTACGCCCCTGGTAATGGGGTAAAAACAGCATAGGCCTTGGTAATGAAATTTAAGCCCGAGAACAAATTATTTAGGAGCCAGACAAACGATGTAAAAATACAGATTTCTTTTTTATATATAAATATTTATTCTTTTAGTTTTGTCACTAAATTGTGTAGTAAATCTATTGTGTTCTATCTGCAGAATTTCTTGGACAACTTAGACAAACCACTGTCCATTCCTGATGATAAGATAACCCGTTGGCATCCAGCATTTCCATTAGATCAAGTTGCTGATATAGAAGCTGCAGAGTTACCTCAACCACCAGTAGTTAATAAATATCACTCCGCTAAAGATGTTCTGGATGAAAGAAGAGGAAAACTGACACCTAAGGTGTGTTTTCATAGAATTGTCTCAGTGTTTAACATAATGTTAATTGCTTCAAATTAAATCCATATTTTTTCCCTATCACTATTTTATGCTCAGTTGTCACTGTTATATTTTGAAAGCTTGTTGTGTGTGCAGCTTTTCCATAATTAAAGTTATCGATTTTTCTTGTAGGTACTGGGTAAGGGGTTTGTGACAAAAGCAAAGTTATTCAAGCGTCCTCCTCATATTACACTTGGATTTTTAGTTGTTTATGTCAAGTTCCAATTGTCAAGTTCCATCATACCTCAATCTGAAATAAGATAATATTTCCCATTATAAAAGATATACAATATAAAACATTTGCAGACAGATCATTTAGTGTGATGGGACCGCGACTATGGAATACTCTTCCAGAAAGTGTAAAACAATGCAAAACTGTCACTGATTTCAAAAAGAAACTCAAAACATACTTTTTTCGAAAAACATTTATTTGACATTTTTGTGACAGATATTGTAAAGCGCCATAGAATACTTGGCAGTTATGTGCGCTATATCAAATGTAATGTGTTATGTGTTACAAATGCAAACAATTACGGTTTTATTTGCTTTATTTACAATTATGAAATATATATAAACAATCATAAATGTTTGCTGCCACAGGTAGAAGAAGCATTAGAGAATGTAGCAGCGTTAAATATTAAAAAAGAGAAGAAAGACATTAAGGAAGAACCATCTGCAACTGTACCTAATAATGCTGCCTATAAAGGAATACCTGCTTCTTTATTAGAAAAGGTAAACACTTATTCAGAATATTTATTTACGTGTAAATCAGTAGTCCATCCCATGGGTTTCTGGTTCGGCCATATATGTTTATTTGAGCACCCACATATTATCCATGAGTAATAAGAATTTTCTAGAACAAAGCAGCTATACCTTTATTACAACACACAGTGTAAAAAACATTAATTTGATCTTTTAAAATCAAGGCAATCAGATATGAAGTACAGCTTGTAGAATCCAACCAACTGTCATATTAAAAAAATAGAGCATAGAAATTACGTAAATTGTCAACATTGCACCGAAAGAAAATTTCAGAAGCAATTTTGATAATCCATGTGTCTCACAAGTAGTGTAAATGTCTATTATTATGCACAACTAGGTGTAAAATGATCAAGATCAGGGTGTTTTCTGTAGTACATGTAGGTTATAATGATTGTTCTACGGTTATTTCAGCTCTTCATTTATCTTTTAACCAAACAAGAAATTTCCATAATAAATTTTTTTAAAAAGCCAAAAGGGACTATTTCATTGATAAATAATTATTATAGGCCCTACTAATATAGTGGGGGGGGGAGGAGTTCAATATATACATTTTTTGTCTGAATTGGTATTTAGACATTGGAATTTACAATACTGTACCATAATAAAAAAAACCCAATGAAATAAGAATTTTATTTGCTAAGTTCTGTGCATTATGAAAAATGACCAACATCCTGTCATTTTTATTTATTTTAGATTCGGGCTAAAGAAGCTAAGAAACTAGAGTTAGCAATGACTAGAGACCCTGAAGAAGAGAAGAAGACCGTAATGATGAGCAGACTGCCAGATCTGATCAGAATAATCAGAACGTATCCTTACACAGTTTGAATTAATGATCATGTAATGAGAAATAGAACATTTCAAATGTAATTAAATGGGTTTATGTCCTACTGGGTGGTGCGTTAACACGATACTGGCATGTTATTGTCATGATCTGATGTTGTTACACAATTGCAAGATAAAGGTGTATCTCTCTAAAAAGATTTGCAATCATCTAAGTGCATTTTCATTGTGTTTCAGTATATTTTGCATTCTACTTTTCTATTTAAAAAAAAATGTTAACATAGATTTATTATTAGCCTTAACAAGATGAAGACATTTTGTTACAGAAAAGAAACCTGCACTACCTGTAGATTCAGTTGTTAAAAAACTAGCTGACAGTACAAAATCCAATTTGTCAATTAGTAAGTTTGATTTATTGATAAGTAATGACTGTTTTGTGATATATATTGAATTTGTTTTGTGATATATATTGAATTTTTAGTGAAATTTAATAGACGTATCAATTGGGTTTGAATGGCCTTGTCTTTCTAATTCTCTCTACCCTTTTTATACGCCCACATGGACGTATATTGCCGTCGCCCCCGTCCGTCCATCGTCCACAATTTCTTGTGAACGCACTAGAGGCTAAAGTTAATATCCGATTGACTTTAAATTTATACACATTGTTTAAGTTCATGAGACGAAGAAGCCTATTGATTTTCAGCGATATCCGATTATTATTGCCAGAGTTATGACCCTTGATCACTTTGAAAAATCTTGTGAACGCTGTAGAGGCTAAAGTTAATATCCGTTTGACTTTAAATTTATACAGTGCTTAAGGTCATGAGAGGAAGACGCCTATTGATTTTCAGCAATTTCCGATAATTACTGCCAAAGTTATTGCCCTTGATCACTTCAAAAAAATCTTGTGGACACTGTAGAGGCCAAAGTTATTATCCGATTGACTTTACATTTATACACAGTGTTTTAGGTCATAAGACGAAGAAGCCCAATGATTTTCGGTGATTTCCTATAATTACTGCCAGAGTTATGGCCCTTGATCACTTTGAAAAATCTTGTGGGTGGTCTAGAGGCCAAAATTAATATCCGATTGACTTTAAATTTATACACAGTGTTTAAGGTCATAAGACGTAGAATCCTATTGATTTTCAGAGATTTGCGATAATTACTGCCAGAGTTATGGCCTTTGATCACTTTGAACAATCTTGTGGATGTTCTAGAGGCCAAAGTTAATATCCGATTGACTTTAAATTTATACAAAGTGTTTACAGTCTTGTGGCGAAGATTCCTATTGATTTTCAGAGATTTCCGATGATTACTGCTAGAGTTATGGCCCTTCATCACTTCAAAAAATCTTGTGGACGCTCTAGAGGCCAAAGTTGATATCCGATTGACTTTAAATTGATACACAGTGTTAAAGGTCATGAGGCAGAGAAGCCTATTGATTTTCAGCGATTTCCCATAATTACTGCCAAAGTTATCTCCCTTGATCACTTTGAAAGATCTTGTGATGCTTTAGAGTCCAAACTTATTATCCGATTGACTTCAAAGTGATACACAGGGTTTAAGGCCTTGAGATGAACAAGTATATTAATTTTCAATGAATTTTGATAGCTGAACAGCTAAATCCATTATATTAAATATTTTGTATACCATACTAAATGTTAGCATGGGCCAGAACTTTATAAAAAACAAACAAATTCTAATGGTTTTCTGAGTTATTACTCTTAATCAGATTTGAGTGTAACATAAATGTTTCATTATCGAAAAAAGTAAAAATATGCGACAACTCTTGTTGACGATTTAGCTGCTGTGGGCGTGTGTTTCGTTGTCTGGCAACCTATCTTTGCTGTAACTTAAACTCTTTTTTTTAGTATTCTAACGATCATAATCTTTATAACCACATAGAGCCCAACTGCCCATCATGTCAAAATCATCTGATTAAAATTTGGAACATTGGAAGGGGGGTGATTATTTTGATTTTTTTCAATGCCTAGTTGATTTCCGTGTTATGTTTGTTTACCTGTGATCAGGCAGAAAATGTAAATTCAATCTTCTTTGATTCTAGAACAAAATGTAACCAATAATTGACATGCAAATCTGTGGAAATCAGATTAAAAGAATAACCATAAATAGATGAAATATGGGAAATATTACTCACAGTCATGCTCAGCACAATTTTATCAACTTATAGAATATAGACTACATAACAGAAAATTAACGAATAATGTATATATGATCGATCTTTTCTTTTGTTAGGCAACACAAATAGAATATGTTGTTTAACAGGACCACCTGCACCCAATAATGGTTGCGTTGCATGTAGTCTTTTATTTGCCTACTTAATCTATCCGATTACCTCATGGTTTCTCCCTTGTCGGACATTTTAATCTCCTCATAGTCGGCCAACAGCATGTAGATACTATTTTCGCTGATCTCGCTGTAGTATGGAATTCGTAACCTACCATAAGAGGCATTGTTTACTAAAAACTAGTAAAATCGTTGATTTTTGTGCAAAATTGCTGTAAATGTTCACATACACCAATAACAGACATGATAATACGCAGAAGTTTGCTATGTCTGTTTATGACTCATTACACTACCAATGTAATTTTGAAATACCATTTTATAAAGAACGGTGCTTAGATATCATGAAGTGTATTCTTTTTTAAAAACAAAGGCAGGTAAAAATTATTTAGGAATATTTTTGACGTCAACTTGAAAGCTAGTACGGGAATTAAATATGAAAAATAGTAAGGACCATCTTAGTTTTTTGTATTAATCATAAATCAAATATACATTCAGAACACAATTGATATACAACATAAGAAATATGTTTAGTTGAAATCATTAAAGGGAATGTAAACATCCTTGTGATTGAGTTGACTTGATTATTTGGGTTATGTTTTTAGTATGTACAATAAGCAAGACAAGTGACCGCTTTCTGTAATGTTGTCACACCCATACAAATTTCAACAACAGCCAAATTTTCTTTTGCACTAACCTATAGCCATCAATGAGGTAAAAAAAAAGAAGAAGTCTTGAGAAACAAGACATTCATTTTGTGTGGCCTAATGTAAATGTTCATAGTGACAATATTTCAAACTACTGTGCTAGAGTTGTCATTGAAACTCAGGTTAATATCTTTCTTTTATATTTCAGCTGATGTACACAATCATTTAAAGCTTCTCTTAAATATTTTACCAGAGTGGATATCAATGGTAGAGATTAAAAAAGGCAAATATTTAAAAATTGGAAGGAATATGGATATACATGACATGAGTAATAAAATAACCAGTTTAATTAAAGCTCGGAAGTAGATGTATCATATGTTTGAAATTTTGTTATGAAAGGGACTCAACAATCTATTTCTTATTTTTATAGGGGGGTTGGGTGGCCAAATGGTTTAGCGTGCATGGCAAGGAGTAGGGTCGCCTGTCCAACCTCATGGGTTTTCTCCGGGTACCCCGGCTTCCTCCCACTGCTAAAGACCGCTACACAAAAGCGAATAATTGAAATAAAATTAAACCATATGTTAGTCCCGAAATGACCTAGTTTGTGTCGAGTGGACGATAAAATCCATTTCTCTCTCTCTCTCTCTCTCTCTAATTTTTATACGCCTACGTTTACTTTGGAACTTCGAAGAAGATCTTGCATATTAACAAGACCAAAATACGTCGAAACCTGTTTCAAAAATATGTAAAAACTCTCAAATAAAAATCTTTTCAATTTAGTTCCACAACAATTGCCAATACTTAATTACATAATGCAACTAGTTTTCTGTAAAACATTTGAATAGTTTCATGGTTGGACTCCAGCCTGTAGGTCCTGTGGATTTGGGGGAATCCAAATCTGGGAAAACTGGAAAACATGTATCTGACGACCTGATTAAGGATTTGCAAATATTTTATGAGTTTTCATGAAATTCACCGGAACATGGACGCAGATAAATCGGTGGATGCATGGTAGATAATAGCTCACAGGATATAAATGCCGTATTGGTAAATATCACAATAGAGAGATTTTGATTTGACAGGAGTGATTAGTTTTAATCATTTTCAGCATATACGGTTTTCTCTTTGAGGGTAAATGACCTCATTGGCCTTTGATCCTGAATATCTTGAAAACCGTGACAAGGACAGCTGCCTAGTCATTTGGATAGGACAAAAAACGAGGTTCTGTGTGCACATTGGCGTGCATGTAAAAGATCCCTTGACAGTTGAAATTCGATATAAGAGTAGGCCGTAGTGCCACTGTCTGGGCAAATATTCCCTCATATCACACTGTGTGGTGTATGCCTGTCTTCATTAGCCCAGTTCAGAGCAAAACAGTAGGACGTTAAAACCCCATTTCATTTTCATTTTATCTTGAAAACGTTCCAACGGGAGACTGGTAACCATTCTGCATCGTATTCTACGCCAAAAAATACTGTAGAAAAGTTGTCTGGTTTTGTGCCCATTTGCTGTACATCCTCCACCACACTGAGCCTCCAGATTAGTATGTTTAGGTAATTTCCTATTGCTCTGACCTGTAAATTCCATTCAAGATTGTTGAGTCTTTTTACTACATAAGCTTGAAAAATCAAACTTTGCATTATTTTGAAACCTGTTTTTGTAATTTAATTCTGTTATATTTTTTTTATATAATAGTTATATTTTTAAAAAATTAGTAGTTAGTTATGTCCGTTTTAAATTGTTACTTTTGATTGTAATTTTCAGTCTGCAATAATATCTAAGAATTGACTTATTAAGATATTTTGAAATCCTCTTTGAGAAGTTCAATTGATAGTTCAATAATTTACAGTGTTTTTAGGATAAGTTTATTGATGTGACATAATTGCAATCATAAATTAAAATAACACAAGCCAGATTTCAAAAGTTTATACAAAGTTAAAGAAGCATTAAGTAAGATTTAGATAAAAACTTGCCATTTTTGCTGTAATAATCGAGTTCTAAAATAGAGTGTGCAAAATGAATATATTGAAAATTTTATTCAAATAGCGAATTTAACAATGTTTGTAGTTTTGACAAGATGTGTGCATTGATTGTTTATTATAGCACTGGTTGTTTAAGAATGGCCAAAGAGTTGTAATCTACTTAAAATCAGAGTAATCTGATGACCTAGAAAGTTGATTATGGTCTTTTCATCTTAACTGATGTCTAATTATGTAAGATTCATATAAAGAACTGTATGTTAAATAGTTTATATAACATTTAAGAGGTAAGAAAAGCCTGCAATAGGCAGATTTAACTATAGAATGATGCTTCTTTAAATTAAGAAAAAAATTCATTTGAACAAATATCTGCATGAACACACTTTTGTATAGTGAATTTTTCATTTGGAATGTCATATCACAATATTAGTATTGATTTACATATTATTTGTATATTTTCTTTGTTTGCTTTATAATAAGTGGTTCCTCAGCATGATGGAAATATTGCTTTTCATTATATTTTATACCCAACCAATGAATAATGATAGTTTTATCTGGAATATTTAGAAATCCAATTTTAGAGATAATTTTTAATATCTGTGTGCAACATATACATCCTACACCTATTTAAATTTTCCAAAAATGTACAAAAAATGTATGTATGTAAAATTGACAGAAAAATTTGTTAAAATCCATTTAATTTTGTTTTCTTACTAATTCATTAATACTGACAATAGCAGAAGCATTTCACATAAACTTTCCTTGTTCTCAAAACCCCTGTGTTTGGATTATCAGAAGTCATCATCTATGAACACTAAACATTTGGAAACCTCTCAGGTGGGGCCTTTTGTCTGAAAGTTTCCCAGGGCCGATACAGAAATATCTGAGAATCATTGCAAACACGTTGCAAGAAAATGTAACTTAAGGTAGCCCTGAAGAAAATTTTTGCTGTAAAAGCAATCACAAGATTATACAAGTGTGCATAGGGCGTAACTTGTTAAAATTCAATAGGCTTACTACCGGTAATCTGAACAGTGCTTATCAATTTCAAGCAGACCAGACAATTTTTATACGCCCACATTTGAATGTGGTCGTATATTGTCGTCTAACCCAATCCATGTTCTGATAATTACTGATAGAGTTGTGGCCTTTGAAAAATCGAGAGGCTAAAGTTAAAATCCGATTGACTTTGTATGTATATACAGTGTTTATGATCATGTGACGAAGAATCTTAGTCATTTTCAACGATTAGGGGTGTTAACGTGCAAAAGACGCTGCGATTTAACGGCGGAAAAAGAAGTTGACAGAAAATAAATCAGTTAAGTGTTGAAAAATACCTTCTGAAAAATGAACCCTTCTCTCAATATGGTCTGGTGACAAAAATAGCATGAAACAACAGTTTGATTAGTTTAAACACTATGTTATTCATCAAGGCCTATGTAAGTTCTTTCCCCGTATACAAAAATTATAAACATTAAATATAAACATAATATACATAAAAATAAGATTAGGTATAATAAACAGTTTGATTAGTTTGAATATATCATCAAATCACACAGATTATATGTGAAGAAAGTATCTTTTATTGAAATATAATAAATAAAATATGAATTTAAAATGCATACAAAGCAGTACAACCCACAGGCTCCTAAATAAATATAGTCGTACACACTTCCACCCAATTCACACACACCATTGTCAGAATTTCTATATAATGTGTCACTTACTGACATGGCCTACTAAATCCAGCCAGTGAAAAGAGACCATATTTATAAGAAGTGATTTGCAAGAGCAACTTATTTCATCGGTTATAAAAAAAAATGAAGCATCAAGTACTTGAACATCTGACTAGGTAGTGGTATACAAATATATAATGCCCAATGTGCCACTAGGTAGTGGTATACAAATATATAATGCCCAATGTGCCACTAGGTAGTGGTACACAAACAAAAGGTCCAACATCCCATTAGGTTGTGATACACAAACATAAAACATCCAACTAGGTAGTGGTATACAAACATCAAACATCCCACAAGGTAGTGGTACACAAACATCCAACTACTGTATTGGTATACAAACATCCAACATCCCACTAGGTAGTGGTACACAAACATCCAACTAGTGGTATACAAACATCCAACATCCCACTAGGTAGTGGTACACAAACATCCAATTAGTGGTATACAAACATTCAACATCCCACTAGGTAATGGTACACAAATATACAATCAATTTCTCTGTTTTGTTGTCTTTACAAAAGACTGCTAATAATAAAAAAAATCCCATTTATACAAACTACTGAAATTAAGGATCTCTCGTCCATGATTATTAAAACCTCATAAATATACTCTATATAAATTTCTGTAGTTCATTCACTCTACTCATCTCACATTGATCCCATATTTTGTGCATTTTACAATCAATACAGTAATACATATTGTCTTGATCAAGGCCTATTTTTAACGTGCCTCTGAATAAAAAAATCCAAGCTTTGAAAATCTGAAATCTGCTATGTATCCCTGTGAATCTGGCAAGATTGTATAGGGAAACTTAGTTATCATTATGATCATCGACCGCTTTCGATTTCTAATTCAAAAGTCTTGTATTGTTGATGTATTCTCACCACAACCTAATACTGAAACACAGTCATAAATATGTTAATTCTGTTATACTTTGGCTATAAAACTGTAAAAGTTATTGATATCAAGTTGTTGAAGGTCAAATTCTGAAAATTTTTACAGAACCCCAAAACACTGGAAACTGCGCTTTGCTTTGGCAATAAAACCTTAAAATAGGCCCTGGTCCTGATGCAACAATGGAGTATCAAGCTGGACCTCGTAAAATACGTGGAGTGTAAGATTCATATTCCTTGATCATTTCTTCTTTTTCAAATTCCCCATTCAATACCTAAAAAATAACAATGTTTTAATAAAAACCCTTTGTTTTACAAAGCCTGATTATTATTATACACCCACAATTTCATGTGGACGTATATGGCCATTGCCCCTGTCCGTCCACAATTTGTTTGTGGATACTTGACAGGTCACGATTTGTATAGGTCTATTTTCCAAGGATCTTGATTCCTTTCAAAAGTGGCATGTATCAAACCGTAACTTAATGGATTATGACCTGATTGTATGAAAAATCACATTTTTAGCTTGTGAATCCTCGCGCATATGGGACCATACCTTCCTGGCATGTAGGAGTTCACAATTTTTATCCGATATTAAAAAAAATATTCGAATATATCACTGTTATAAAATAATAATGACAGTTTGAACATCGTGGAAATCAGACCGAAACTGTATGTTCGAATTTGAGTGAAACTACCGGTAGAAGTCAGTTTCAGTCATATGCAGTTGACACTTTCGACTAAATCCTGATATAGATATCAGCAAGATTAGCATAGCGATGCCCTTAAAATAAAATAATGCACAAATCATACATACCAAAACAGGCGCTGGTAATGGAAACTTCTTCTTTATTAACCAATCTTCATGTAAATTGTGAAGAGTTTCAAGATATTCCTGTCCAAGTAATAAAACCTATTTATTTCATCTGTACGTCATGTGCGATAAGCATCCCTCTGATACCCTCCCCTACTCTTTATTAATTTATTCATTCAGAATATTTCCTAAAAATTTCAGCATATATTTTGTCCCAATGTATAATAAGCATCGATAATTAAAATATACTTACTAATGGAATTTGTTTTTCTTCAGGTCGACATCTCTCTTTTATTCTTCTAAAAACTGTTTCTGGCTTTGTTTTTAAATATACTGAAAAGAAAATAGTTTTTAGAATTTTATTGCAAACAAAGTATGCTTCAATGATTTAGCACAATATTTGTCAATTAAAGCATTTAACAAATTAATTATATTCTTTGGGTACTAGATGCAGAATGTCACACATCCGGTTTAGGTCAGGGTCATTCAAAACTACCTTGTAGTTTGAACAGAAAAAGTACAAGTATGTAAGCTAAATTTGTCAATATAGAAAACAATGTAAACTTAATATGACAATAACTTATGAGTATTTTGTACCAAAATATTTTAAAATAAAAGTGCTTCTGATTGTGTATAACATTAAACTCTATATTCAACCTTTATTATGGCATGCATTATTAGGGAGTAAATAAGGACTTGACATACTGTTACATCTTTACATTTAAAGATACGATTATTTATTAATATACTTCATAGATATCATGGATCAGTTCTAGTTAGTGAAACAAAGGATATTTTTACAAATAAAGTACCTATTAAATCAACTTTGATGTCTTGAGTTTTTAGTAGAAAATCAAACCACTCCGTTAAAACTGTGTATTCTATTTCAGGCATTTTCCCACTGATAATTAAAAATACTATTTATTATTATAATAAAACATTTAATAATTCTAATAGCAAAGTGCATTCAAAATCAATCAATATTTCTTTGTCAGAAGTCATGAAATAGTGTATACTGTATACTAATAAATAATTATAAAGTAATAGCTATATTAAAAAGAGAAAGTCAGTTTGTTCGTTAAATGGTTAATTGAACTTTCAAATTTCACTAAAATTCATAATGACTTGTTTATCTACAAGAAATTTAATGGTGCTATTTATTTTGCATTTGGTGCAATTGACAATTAATAATGTTATTTTTATGGAATTTATAAAAATGGAAGTGTTTTTCACCTGTGTATCTCAAGTAACCAAGCTAGTTTAATATATTCCCTACCTTTGATAAAGATTTTCTACAAAACAATATTTAGCACTGTATATCGATCTCTCCATCATTTTAACTCTTTGTACCTTAAATATAAAATTAATATATCAAAAATATAACAATATACCCAATATGTCATTCCAGTCCTTCAGAATTTACATTTTTATTTTCATATGACTGCTAAATTTAATCTAAAGCAAATTAGTAAGTTTACCATTTATTCAGTTTTGTCAGAAGAAAGAGGTCAAATAAAAGGCTTTATAGAAGTTAGAATTTACTTTTTACGGCAGAAAGGGGTTAAATACACTATTGTTAGAACTTAGGTTTTACTACAGAACAGGCTTATTATAACTTAGATTTTACTGTAGAAAGATGTTAAAGCAAGAATTTCATATTTTCAAAGAAAGTCAAAACATAATAATTTCTATGTCTTTAGCTCAATAGGTTGTCAACTCCTAGGCATTATTCCCCACACTTAAAAATCATTGAAACCGGAAATAATAACACAATTACCTCCCTTGTTTTTTTTATTCACCCGAACTGTTTGAATTTGAAAATGCATATTTGCCAATTTCTCAACTGGCAATAGTGAATTATTGGATTTATAGCATTATTCTTTAACAAGGTAGGACTGTTTATAGATATCATCTATTTTAAGGCTTTATTTTAATACATTTTAAAAATATAACTTAAAAATATGAAATTGTTGCTTTTACGTAGTGGATATTTTACCGAATTCGGCAAAGTATCTACTTTCGCTGTTTTACCGTACATCCGTTCGACATGCGCAGTTGTGCGATTCTTGATATATTCCACCATTTTGATTACTCTGTCTTTCAAGTTTGGCGCAAAGCACGATTTTACTGGAAAAACATAAACACCACTGACAGTCTTAGTACTTAAATTAAAAACCAAAATCCACAGAAATGCACCCTCGACCAAAATAGAGTAATATTCTAAATGTTTTTCTACAATTTACATTTATTATCTTAATTTCTTTTAAAAATAATTCTATCAAATTCTACCATAGAAATTCAAGTAGGCTATTTCGTCCCTTTATAAGAAACGGAGAAAGAAGCAATGTTAGACACATGACGAATAGAACTGTTTGGTTAGTGTTAGGGTTAGGTTTAGATTTAGATTTTGGGTTAGGGTTTGTGTTATGTGTTAATGTCAGACGGCAAAATAGCCGGCATCATTCTTAGCGAAAACGGCTAAGTCCAGGAATCAGAGAACTGCGCATGTCAAACGGAAGGTACGGCAAAATAGTAAATTAGAGTAAAGTGCCGAATTCGGTAAAATATCCACTGCCTTGCTTTTAATAAGCTATATTGTGAGTACAGTAGATGTCTCATAAAACTATGTTTACCTGTGGTTGTGTGTGTATCTCAAACATAGTTAGTTGGACATAAGTTTGAAATGTCAAACCCCATCTTGATGCATCCTTGTACATATATTCCTGAAATATCAATTTATATGAATTCTTTTTTTTTTAAAAATGTCTTAAGTTGTAAAAAATGACACTGTACTGATGCTGATAGAATAAAAAACAAACAACCCTACTGACAATACAAACTGTATGATGTAGGCATGATTTTATCTCTACAATATTTAGACTAAGTATTATTACATACCAGTCCATTCATTCCTTTAATATTTCTCCATTTTTCCACTGGTTCTTTTGTTACCTGAAATAAGTTATTCTATTGTATATCATTGTATAAGTTGTATAGATACATGGGGTCAAATTAGGATTGTTGACAAGCCTGCCGTAAAAGTACATATGTTCTCTTCAAGCAAGCTGTATTAATTTTGTGTGAGGTGAAGGCTCTGAGTTTTTGCCTAAATGACTCGCTGGAATCCAAATTCAAACTCTACTTCAAACTAATAACTGAATCAGGGTGTACTTTGAAGATTTGTTAACAACAGTAACCTACCTCAGTATATGGATAAGTTGAAAAATATTCCAGTAGTGTTGTTTTACCACTTCCAATATTTCCTTCTACACACACCTACATGTATAAATATAAAATGAAAACTTATTATTTTAGAATCTCAGAATAAAGATCTTAGTGTAGCACTATCTGTCAGTTAAATATAGACAGCGAATTGGTTAATTACACCTAATGACGTCAAGAATTACTATTTGCCAATCACATCTAAAGGACCATTTCCGTGATTTAGTTCATTTTTATTGTTGTAATCAATCACTAATAACATTAGTTAATGTCATTATGTTATATTATTAATATATGCAAACGTATCTTAAGGGAGCTAAAACGTTAATATTCGGGACCTAGAAATTGACCCAAACGGGTCGCAAGGCATATAATAATGTAATATGATTGTATATGAACTGATTTACATTCAACTGTTTCCGTTTTGACTCTTATTTTCAACAAATTAATTATAAATGTCAAGCGAAATACGGCATGAGTCTCATTTGTCTGGTTACAAACGACGCTGAAATGCACTGTGGTACACGATTCGTGTACCAATGGTAAAATTTTGTCTTATTGATATCAGTATCAGAAGCCCACCTTTTCAAGGTAAGATGACAACATTGATTTGAATTGACAAATAATTTGTGTTTT
The DNA here is from genome assembly GCA_963678685.1 of Patella ulyssiponensis. Lineage (NCBI taxonomy): Eukaryota > Metazoa > Mollusca > Gastropoda > Patellidae > Patella > Patella ulyssiponensis. Next base: position 58,432,705 of record OY783229.1, read on the forward strand.
CAATGTATAAGACTTTGGATGATATTGAGTTAGAGACTTAGCTACTTTAAATTCTCTCGTCATTCAAATAATGGCCTTATCATGGTCTGAATGAGCGAAAAATCTGGTCTGAATCAGTGAAGAATCTAATCCGAATGAGCCAGGTCTGAATGAGCCATGGTTGTTGTCTATACATGTACTGGTATAAAATGGAAATACCAGGTGAGGTTACAATTTCTAGAAGTTGATCAGGATATATTCTTATCAACACAAATTACATCACATGCTTCTTCAACTTCATTGTTATTTTGTGGTTCCAAAGTTTGAGCTTTGGGGTAATTTGACATAGGTTACCATACATCACAGGTTTTTTTTGAAGGGGGGGGGGACGAGCCCTTTCTGCCATCCCGTCCCGATGCCTCTCACATTCCTAAAACTGTAATTTCAACGTGATTAGCTATACTGAAATTGACATATGCCTTTGGGTATAATTTTATTTGTTTACCCAGTCTTGTTCTTTCAGAATAAATAAACAAATACAAAATATAATGCCCCCGAACCCCCCTACTTAATTCAAGCCTTAGATGCTTAATATATCGGACCGTTTGGGCTCAATTTGGCTTTTGCCTGATCATAATAAAAAGGTCCTACTCCATCTATGAATAATCTGGTAACCCTAATATCAATATCAGAAACATACCGTATGTTTTTCTGTTTTCCCATCTGTACCAAAATGATGTCCACTAAATGCATTCATGATACCTTTAGAACAAAAGTAACAAAATATTAAAATCAAATTCTGGGCGCCCATACTGAATGCCTTATTTGGTGTCCCATTGATCAGGTCATGGGTGCTGCAACCAATTTCACTCAGCATTATGCATTATGCGCGGCCCGACAATCCTATATTATCAGGTGCTGCACCAATCATGTTATTATGGGTTCCCCTTGGGATAAAGCATTTTGGGCACCACATCAATCAAGTTGTGGTGTTAATCATGTGATTCATTATTTACTATTTGGGGGCACTTCATATATACCCGGTAATGACATGTTTGGCGAGAAGCCAATAAAACCAAGTGACACTGGTTCAGTGCCCAGCCAATCTAGTCATTGGCATCCAACCAATGTCACTTAGCACATTTCTCATTGGCTTGATATTTAAAGCAGAAATTTCATATTTTCTAAGAAAGTCAAAACATAATTATTTCTATGTCTTTTGCTCAAAAGGTTGTCAACTCACTGTTATACGATCATGGGAAATATTTCACAGGCTTAAATATCCATGACACCGAAAATAATATTAACACAATTACTTGAATTACCTCCCTTGTTTTCCCATTCCCCTCCATGCAATGGCGACCTTCAAACGTTTGAATTTGAAGTTGAAAATGATATTTTTGCCAATTTCTCAACTGGCAATAGTGAATTATAGGATTATTCTTTAACAAGGTAGGACTGTTTATAGATACAATCTATTTTAGGGCTCTATTTTAATACATTTTAAAAATTTAACTAAAAAATATGAAATTGCCGTTTTAAGGGACAGGTCTGCCACCCTTCAAGAAAGGGTGGTGGATGGTGGATTTTGTTTAAATATATTTTCAAAACCTTTTACGAATCTGAAATCAACGAATTATACTGACGAAAAAATTGACCAACATAAAATAACTAACTTTGTGACATTTCTTTATGGGATATGACGTCACGTGTGAAACCCGTCATCACTGCATACCAGTTCTTGCATCGTTATCAAAAATAAAACATTGTTCATTGTTACAGTGTTGGGATACTGATAGCGCACCGATAGTAAACTTATTACCTTTAACCTGCTTTTGAACATTCAACAGATTGGTTGTTTTTCTCCAAGAGCTAAACATTGACTTAACGGTATTTGGCAAGAAAATTACGCTGTTCATTAACGATTGAACTGATGTTGGCCCATAGAGTTAAACTCTATTCGTTGGCCGCTTTTAACAGTACCATTGATCGTCTATAAATAACCGTAAATGATTCAGCCAATAAAAATAACAAATAACGATTCCGCGAAGTAAGACTATTTATAACAACCAATGAGATAACGCTTTTCTATATCATTGAAACGGCTTCAGCGTTTGTCTCAAAGATGACTTGAAAGTAAATATATTCCCTGGAGACGCGAAAAAAACCCAAGATTATATTGAATCTGCTATATACTGATAATGCCAATAATATGTAGGAATGTACACTCTTTTGTTAAAATTGATAAAGCATATGACATATTTCTGAAGGGGACATCAAGACTAAAAGACTAACGGAGCGCCACCACCAGGTTATGATTAAATTAAGGTCAAGGATAACTCTCTTCTAAACAAAATAAGTTGTCTGAAACTTAATCAAGTTAGGTCAAAGTCTAATAAATATTATGCTTTTGGTCAAGTTTTGATTTTGTTAAGTCACGAAATGGCGGCACGAAAACTTTTAGGAAAGGTAGCCATTGTCACAGCATCCACTGATGGGTAAGTTTAATGAAACAAATATAATGCATCAATCAATCAATACAGTTCCTTATAGTTATACAATCAATATGATTACTATTATTATGTGTCAATTTCTAGGTCCCAAGTGTGGGTGGGATGGCCTAGTAGTCTATAGTGCCGCACTTCGACCTCAAGCTGGCCGGTCACCTCTGGCTTGCGGCTGTGGTTTCGATCCCTGGTGTGAGCGTACATTTGTATGTATGTGGCATTGAGATAGGGGCGCCTTCTCAACCGCGTGGGTTTCCTCCGGGCACTCCGGTTTCTTCCCACTGCTAAGGACCCCTACGTCCACACGAATTATTGAAATAAAATTAAACCATATGTTAGTCCTGAAATGACCTGGTATGTGTCGAGTGGACGTTAAACCCCATTTCTCTCTCTCTCTGTTGGTCCCAAATGTTAGCGATTTAGCTCCTTTAAATAGAGGGGATTTGTACCTGTGTCAAGTAGGATTTTCTGCTTAGTTATAGTTGGATGTGGCAGTAATGTTATAAATACATGTATGTTTAAGTGAGAGTGATGAAACTACGAGTAGGTGTATAGTTTCATTACATCAATACCGGTACCTTGACTAACTGAGTTCGATAATGAGCATTTTCGGCTCAGAGTAAGCAAAGTAACAAACCATTTGATATTCATCGAGACTTGGGAAAACAATTATTCTGTTATGGAGTACGAAGATGAGCATTTTCTGGTTAGTATCAGTAGAGATAAGCAATATGACTTGTTGATGCTTTGGGACACAATAACTTTGGTTCTAATTAAGTGAGAGTGATGAAAGTTTCGTCACATCAATGATCAATACCTTGACTAAGTTCGATAATGAGCATTTTTGGCCCGGGGTAAAGAGAGCGATTAGCAATTTGATTGGTAGAGACTTTGAAGTTCAACAAATTTGATCCGAGTTGAGTGATAGTGGTGAAATTTCATTACATCATTACCTTACTTAACCAAGTTCTATGCTGAACATTTTCCATTTAGACTAAGCATAGATAAGCAATTTGATTGGTTGAGACCATGGAACTTTGGTTCTAATTGTGGGAGAGTGATGAAACTTCAATTATGGATTCATTATATCAATAATTTGACTAAGTTTGATGATGAGAATTTTCTGCTTAGGCTAAGTAGAGATAAGCAATTTGATTATTTAAAACTTTGGAAGATAACAACTCTGCTTTTATTAGAGGTACAATTATGAACTTAATGTAGATGTTCATTATAATAAATCTGAAATCAGCACTATTTCCAAATACAGTTTTGTGATTAACAACATAGGCAAAAGACGTTTGAATTGATCCGCCATTAAAAGAATCAAACATGTGCCGCCCAGATGTTTTTTAATCGCAAAACTTTACTTCAACAAGCTGTTGAATTATTATAAATTTGTCAGTGAGAAATGATTCCTTTTGGTGAAAAGAAACAAATCATCAATAAAAATTGAAGGTAAGGATTCCAAAATGGCCTTAGAATAGAGGTAAATATATTATGATGTTTTTTACGCGCCAGTTCTTGCCACAAGATAAACCTGAATTGTTTAATCGTGGTTATATCCATTTGTATTTTTCAACTGAATATATAGCCTGTAATTCTGTCCTTTTGGTAGTGACTAGGGTGTCCCTGTGGCCTGTGTTGACTGAGAAGGTGGTATAGGATCTCTTGAGTGGTGGTGGAGAAAACAGTTGGTCTGGCATAGGAATTCCATTCAGGACCTATGTACACTTTGCTGTGCATATAAAAAAAAACATTGATAGTATGCCCATTTCACCATGGGTGCAGAAAAGGAGGATGTAAAATTTCATTTATTTTTTTCAGAATTGGTTTTGCTATAGCCAGACGATTGGGACAAGATGGTGCCAAGGTCATGATCAGCAGTCGCAAGCAAGAACATGTTGACCATGCCGTTCAAACCTTAAAAAAAGAACATTTGGATGTTGAAGGTGTTGTTTGTCATGTTGGCAAAACAAGTGATAGAACAAATTTAGTTGAAAAGGTAATCTTTTTGAAATTCAATCTGCACAGACATGTTACTCTAATTAGTCTAATGCTACCAGCATTAGGTCAAATAATAGAGATACCGGTATATCGAGATTGCAAACCAGCGGTTTTATTCTTTAAGGACTGCAAGCAGATATATCATACAATTTGTATTTTGCTGCAATCCACTGTTAATTAATATTCTTACTATATTTGTCACATAAAGATGGCAGTTTGAAATCAATGGAAACCAATGTAAGTAAACTCTAAATAGCTGTAAGTTAGAATTGTTTGATTTGAATAATTTTAGCACCTAAATGTTTTCTTTCCATTAATAAATAATACTTTTGATTATGTATTGTCTTGAAATCTATATTTCACTTATATTCTGGCATTTAAGAGCACGACAGTGTACAGTAAATTAATATTTTATAATGAAATACTTCAATTCTTTTGTTTTGGGCATGTTCTTGACTGTAGAACTTTCTAATAAATTTAAGGGCCAAAATTTCTAGCATGAAGTTCCGCTACAAGGTCCTCCCTAAAAAAAACAAACTATACATAAATTGCATAAATGTTTTCTGCATTTTGGTTTAAATCAAAATTTAACCAATACCATATTCTTTCACAATTGTTAGTATAAATATAGCATTTACTTCACGAATATCACTATTTTCGTCTGGCCCCAAATTGAGTTATTGCAAACATTTTGTTTCTGAGCAAGCTAGAAATTTTGGCTGTAGGACTATTAGAAAAAAAAAACATAAAAATTTTTAAAATTTCAACGGAAATCAGTTGATGATATTCATGTTACATTAATATGTGTATTTCAATTTTTTTCGTCTGTTATAAGGTTCCAAAGAACAGAACCTAAGTAAAGCCATTTTAAGAAAAGGACTTACAATCCTGTACATGTGATAAGAGTCCGTGAATTTTTTTTGACTTCATTATGTTGTTGGAATTCAAAATATTAAAACATCAAACTGTAATAAAGGTATTAGACTACATAAGAATTTATACATTTTTTAAAGACTGTAGAGAGATTTGGTGGTATTGATATTCTGGTTTCCAATGCTGCTGTCAATCCTTATTTTGGACCAATGATGAACGTGAGTATCCGTTGTTAGAAATCAACAGTTGTAGGGTGGTTGAGTTAACTTATTCATTACAATGCAGATCTGAAGTCTGTCATCATTGCAGACAGAACGGCGACAATGAGTATGGTACACATACAAGAAATTAGGACAGCCTATGGTCCTGAATTGACATTGTTGTAGATGAGACATTAAATTAACCTACAATATCAATCTCTTTGATAAAAAATAGGACATTTTTCATAGAGTTTATGATGTGAATATATTTATTGCATGCTAAAGATTAAATGTTTGAACAATCTAATTAAAATATAGATCTATATTTCGTTTCGTTTTTTATACTTTCGATGGCCTACACTCATGTAGATCTAACTAGTTATAGTGAACGCTCACGTTCTATGACGTCAGGTATCAAGCACGGGACATTTGACCCGATAACGTCAGTCATTCGATTAACCAATTAGCGATCGCCATGCTTTTCAAAATCCACTTGTGTTTTGTTATGATTTCTATCCGCTGGTGTTAGTATAGACGTCGTTGGCTGGTAATATCTACCCACAGTTCCACGCATGAAAAGGTCAAAGGGTCGATTCGACAGACCATTTGATTGGCTGACCCCTCATTTCAGGTAGAACACCAGTTAAATAACAAGTCCTCCAGATCCAAGAGTAGTGAAGACAAGTAAAAACGAAATTTTGAACTATAAAAAACGAAACGAAATTGGATCTGTGTTTTAATCAGATTGTGTTTGAATGTCCTTCATGTCTTTAGTATACTGAATTGAAAGGTACCAAATTTTTAAGTGAATTCTAAGTAAAGATTTTGTTCCTTGACCCACTGCAGTAATTTAAAAGGAGGTCTACCTTCCAGATGAAAATGATACCAATACCTGATGACATATGGACAAGGTTTTCCAAAAAGTCAACAAAACATTTGTATGTGTCTTAAAGGACAATATTGGTGCCAGTCATTATCACATATGTGATAGAATTGATTAAACACTTTCCAAATATAATATGAACACAGAGATCATCGCTACCATAAAGGAGTAATAGAGGATTCATGAATAGGAAGTGACGAACGCCAAACGAAAACACAAGTTATTCCTCTATAACTAACTGAAGTGACTAGTGATAACAGATACATGGGCGAATATCTGCTCACTTATAATTCCTTCGAAGACCTAAAGTTGCTGTGTGACACTGTGGGAGAATATCTTACAATTCATAAAAAGAATTGACTGCCACTAGATAAGAGAACACGAAAGAAAAACAGAAAAAAATCCGTGCATTACCATGTTTTTATAAGGTAGGGGAGACCGGGGCACATTGAACCACCATGGATATATCCTTTATCATACGACACACCTGTGCTTGCCTACTCCATGATCAAACACGATAGCAGATGGCTTCCATCTTGTTTACTGACGGTACTACTTATTTTAAGACAGACTCGGCTTTCCAATTTATAATATCTACGTCATTGGGGATTTCCAATTTATACTCGCTGGTTGCTATGACCCGCTATGGCGTTGTCTAGAAACGCGCGTGCTCGCGTTAGTTTAAAATTTTTGCTATTCGTTTAACATGGACTATTTGATGTAATTTGCCTGATTTGATTTGGCCCCATTTCCATAAATTTAGGTTGTTTTTTAGAAATTTTTAGCAAATGTTAATCTTAGGTGTTTTTTAATTCTAGCCGAAGTAAATTTTTTTACAATTTATAGCGAGTTAAGTTATCGTCTCTAAGAGGCGGGCGTAGTATTTTAAATGGCGACCATTTGCCATCATGTGTATTCTTGAAGTAGGTACACATGATGTAATCGTATGATCCTTTATAAGTAATACTATACAACCCAACACTGCGATATCACCTCGGTGGAAGCGGACGTTAAATAAAGCTATTTCACACACCAACACTATACAGAAGTGAGATAACTTCTTAGACCCATTTCTCCATCAATAAGCAGTAACCACATGCTGTCAATTATTTTCTTAGGCAGTGAATTTTTCAAAAAGGCGCTTAAGAGAAAAAAAATTTCCATACATGTTAACTTCTTAGCCTAGGAAATTCTTGTACTTAAAATCAAACCGGGGTTTGATCCATATACGAGGGCATATTGATTTTTTTTTAAAATTTTGATCATGAAACTGTGATGGGGCAGATTGAACCACTGTCAGCGGGGTACTTTGAACCATGGTTCAATGTACCCGAGTGAATTATAGACTATATATCATTTAATAATTTGTTTAGCCTAAGAAATTCTTGTATGTGTAATCTACAATCCATATAAACAAGGGCTTGATCCATTTTGAATTTTTTAAAAATATCTTTGAAAATAAAAACAAAAGATTTAGAATATCAGTTTATCCAACTCTGTTGGATAAGGAATTAAACTTGGTCGAAACTTGGCTGTGCCATGCATGGGCGCAATGGGTCTCCCGGACTAGAGTCGCTCGTCAGCAAATCAGGCTGTCCGAATATTGGACAAATTTTTGTTTGAATCACTACAAAAGTTGAATTGATCCCACCAAACTGCCAACTTCTGTGCATTTTACGACGATTTGTAGGAGCCTAGGGAATCCAGACTCCTGCTTGTTTCGATCGTTGCACCGATGTCAAATCTATGGATATTTGTTTTGAACTATACACTGATTGTTTGCAGATTCATTAGATCACTACGAAATAAGTGAGTAGGTTTAAGATCTAAATCCAGATCTATGTTAACATGGAATTTTTATCGGTGTTCAATTTGCCCAATTATTTGGTTAAACCTGCCCCGACTATTTTGTAAGTGGGATACACTGAACCATTACGGTCAAGTGGATTAAAATATGTTTTTGTTTTTATTTATTTTATTTTTTGGGGGGGGGGGGGGAAATAAGTTAAAGATTAATTCAATTGAATCTGATACACGATAGCAACTATGATATGTCTTTAAACAGTACAATAGAATAAAGAGATATTCTAATAAAAACATTTGATATAAAATGAAGACAAACTTATATGTGAACAAAATGGTTCAATGTGCCCCGGTCTCCCCTATTGAATGAATAAAAACAGGGGGCTGTACGGAGTATTTCTATTTTTCCCGTGTTCTCTTATCTTATGACACTTAATTACTTTATTGAATCGTCAGATATCCTCTTGCGGTCCCATATAACAATTTTTATACGCCCACATTTTCATGTGGACGTATATTGTCGTCGCCCCTGTCGTCTACAGGTCACAATTTTTATCCGATTTCAATGAAACTTAAAATATAGGTTTATCACCCTAAGATCTCGGTTCCTTTCGATATTGGCATGTATCGGACTGTAACTTCATGGGTTATGGCCCCTGATTGTAAGAAAAATCACGTTTTTTAGCTTGTGAACAGTGTAGAAGTCACAATTTTGAACCGATTTGGATGAAACTTGAAATGCATGTTTATAACCCAAAGATCTTGGTTCCTTTCGATATTTGCGCCAATCGGATCGTAACTTCCTGAATTATGGCCCCTGATTTTCCGAAAAATCGCCCTTTTTAGCTTGTGGTCCCTCTGGAGGTCAAAATTGTTATCTGATTTAAAAAACCGTTTGATTATATCACCGTTCCATGGTTATGAAGGTTGAGTTCGAATTTCGTGAAAATCGGATTAAAATTGACGGGCAAAATGGCCGCCGTTTGTACGCGAATAGTGTGAAAATATGTTATATCAAGGTTGTGGACCTTATAGAGGTCACAATTTTGAACCGATTTTGATGAAACTTGATATGTATGTTTATAACCCAAAGATCTTGGTTCCTTTCGATATTTGCGCGCATCGGATCGTAACTTCCTGAATTATGGCCCTTGATTGTCCGAAAAATCGCCCTTTTTAGCTTGTGGTCCCTCTGGAGGTCAAAATTGTTATCCGATTTAGAAAAACGTTTGATTATATCACCGTTCCATGGTTATGAAGGTTAAGTTCGATTTTCGTGAAAATCGGACCAAAATTGACAGACAAAATGGCCGCCGTTTGTACGCGAATTGTGTGAAAATATGTTATATCAAGGTTGTGGACCTTATAGAGGTCACAATTTTGAACTGATTTTGATGAAACTTGACATGTATGTTTATAACTCAAAGATCTTGGTTCCTTTCGATATTTGCGCCCATCGGATCGTAACTTCCTGAATTATGGCCCCTGATTGTCCGAAAAATCGCCCTTTTTAGCTTGTGGTCCCTCTGGAGGTCAAAATTGTTATCCGATTTAAAAAAACGTTTGATTATATCACCATTCCATGGTTATGAAGGTTGAGTTTGAATTTCGTGAAAATCGGACCAAAATTGACAGACAAAATGGCCGCCGTTTGTACGCGAATTGTGTGAAAATATGTTATATCAAGGTTGTGGACCTTATAGAGGTCACAATTTTGAACTGATTTTGATTAAAATTGACATGTATGTTTATAACCCAAAGATCTTGGTTCCTTTCGATATTTGCGCCCATCGGATCGTAACTTCCTGAATTATGGCCCCTGATTGTTCGAAAAATCGCCCTTTTTAGCTTGTGGTTCCTCTGGAGGTCGAAATTGTTATCCGATTTAAAAAAACGTTTGATTATATCACCGTTCCATGGTTATGAAGGTTGAGTTCGAATTTCATGAAAATCGGACCAGAATTGACGGACAAAATGGCCGCTGTTTGTACGCGAATGGTGTGAAAATATGTTATATCAAGGTTGTGGACCTTATAGAGGTCACAATTTTGAACCGATATTGATGAAACGTGACATGCATGTTTAAAACCCAAAGATCTTGGTTCCTTTCGATATTTGCGCCCATCGAATCATAACTTCCTGAATTATGTCCCCTGATTGTTCGAAAAATCGCTTTTGTTAGCTTGTGGTCCCTCTGGAGGTCAAAATTACTATCCGATTTAAAAAAACATTTGATTATATCACGGTTTCATGGTAATGAAGAGAGATTTTGAATTTTGTGAAAATCGGACCAGAGTTGACAGATAAAATGGCCGCCGTCTGTACGCGAATTGTGTAAAAATATGTTATATCAAGGTTGTGGACCCTATAGAGGTCACAACTTTGAACTGATTTTGATTAAAATTGACATGTATGTTTATAACCCAAAGATCTTGGTTCCTTTCGATATTTGCGCCCATCGGATCGTAACTTCCTGAATTATGGCCCCTGATTGTTCGAAAAATCGCCCTTTTTAGCTTGTGGTTCCTCTGGAGGTCAAAATTGTTATCCGATTTAAAAAAACGTTTGATTATATCACCGTTCCATGGTTATGAAGGTTGAGTTCGAATTTCATGAAAATCGGACCAGAATTGACGGACAAAATGGCCGCTGTTTGTACGCGAATGGTGTGAAAATATGTTATATCAAGGTTGTGGACCTTATAGAGGTCACAATTTTGAACCGATATTGATGAAACGTGACATGCATGTTTAAAACCCAAAGATCTTGGTTCCTTTCGATATTTGCGCCCATCGAATCATAACTTCCTGAATTATGTCCCCTGATTGTTCGAAAAATCGCTTTTGTTAGCTTGTGGTCCCTCTGGAGGTCAAAATTATTATCCGATTTAAAAAAACGTTTGATTATATCACGGTTTCATGGTAATGAAGAGAGATTTTGAATTTTGTGAAAATCGGACCAGAGTTGACAGATAAAATGGCCGCCGTCTGTACGCGAATTGTGTAAAAATATGTTATATCAAGGTTGTGGACCCTATAGAGGTCACAATTTTGAACTGATTTTGATGAAACTTGAAATACATGTTTATAACCTAATGATCTTGGTTCCATTGCATATTTGCCAATATCGGATTGTAACTTCCTGAATCATGGCCCCTGATTGTACAAAAAATCACCCTTTTTAGCTTGTGGTCCCTCTGGAGGTCACAATTATTATCTGATTTAAAAAAACGTTTGATTATATCACAGTTACACCGTAGTTATGGGTGAGTTTGAATTATGATTTTCTGATGATTACTTAAAATGCAACAACTCTTGTTGACTGCCCGGACGATTTGGCTGCTGTGTGGGCGTATGTTTCGTTGCCTGGCAACCTATTTTTTGTCTTTGAAGGAATTATTAGTGAGCAGAAATTCGGACATTTATCTGTCATCACTCGTCACTTCAGTCATTCACATAGAGAGATAACTCGTGTTTTCCTTTGGCGTTCGTCACGTCCGATTCATGAATCCTTTATTACTCCTCTATGGTAGCGATGATCTCTGTGTTAATATTATATTTGGAAAGTGTTTAATCAGTTCTATCACATATGTGATAATGACTGGCACCAATATTGTCCTTTAAGTGTGTTGAAGGTAGGCCCTTATAATTTAAGCCATTTCTAAATCTACATGTACCTGCTCCTGCAGCTAGTTATGCTCTTTAATGTGCTTTCTGTTGATAGTTTGTATAAAACATTTTTAATTTTGATTTTTCAGATAAAAGAAGAGTCATGGGATAAGGTAAACTCTTTGCTGTCTTTCTGTCATTTCTATATGTTTCAGTATCAGTTGTATATATCACTGTATATATACCTTCTTTATGCACTGTTGGTGTCCAGCTTTGTGGGTTTTCTCTGGTCCTCTGGTTTCCTCCCACTTCTAAAGACTCCTACGCACAAGCAAATTAATGGAAATGAATTGAACAATGTTAGTCCCAAAATGACCTAGTTTGTGTCTAGTGGATGTTAAACCTCATCTTTCACTCTCTCTCTCTCTCTTTGGAACATCACTGATTCTAATTGTGTGATACCTGACTAATTTTATTATTTCTTGCTTAGGTTAAGCAGAGTGATAAGCAATTTGATGGCCCGGTGTTTTACAAAAAGAGGAGCGTGCATGTTAAAACGAGTGTCATCTATATTTTGAGGTGCAGAACATGAGCTTTAGTGTTGGCTTGGTTTATAATATCATATAAACAATATTTCACACACAACGAATTTAAAACACAACGAATGTAACAGTAAAACCTTTTAGATATGTGGTCTATATTTGTTTTATTTATGTTTTGCAGATATTTGATATAAATGTAAAAGCGACTTTTCTACTGTGTCAAGAAACAGTTCCTCACATTATTAAAAGAGGGTGAGATTAGTATGCATTTAAACTCACATATCTGTCTTTCTAGGAATAATAAATGCTTAGTAGACTTTGTAATTTCTTGGAAAAATAAAATTGTCAGGCGCTTGTATCCTTTTCATGGCCTGTCATTCATCACTTGCCTTGCCCCTCCTCCCTTTAGGGACACAAGCTGTTAATTGCATTATTTACACAAAACATACAAATTACTATATATGTCCAAAATATTCTAAAATTAATTGACCAGTTCGAGCGTAGTCTTTTGCCAAAAAACTCCAAAGTACACTCTAAATCCACCTAACAGGGCTAAATAAAATTAATGTTTTTTGAAATTTGTTTATTTATTAAAAGAAATGTATAATTTATTTGTAGGAGTGGGTCAATAGTTTTAGTCAGTTCTATAGCAGGTTATGTACCTTTATCGGTAAGTTTAAAACTAAAATATGAACAATACAAAATATTGATTGAATGTATAACACCATTTATGTAAACTGTAACTTCACTGTCAGTCAATTTTTTTAAAATGTATTTTGCTTTGCAAGAATAAATATTATAATCTTTTATAGTTTAATCCTCATTCTTTAATACATTTAATTAAAAGTTTTTCAACACACATAAAAACTATAAATTTAACAGTATTTGTTTTAAGGTACAAAGTCTTTGAAATTTTCAGTTCATTTCATGTAAACTGCCTGTCAGTCATGACTGGCAAATATGAGCCCTCAACTATAATGTCTGAGCTAAGCTAATTCTTTAAATATTCTAATTTACAAGTAAAGAAGAATTCTTTATTTAAAGTTTAGATACTGATTAATGAAATGTGACTTTGACTATGGTTAAATTGTAATTCATTTGATTCTGCCCTACAAAATACAAAAAATTAACAGAAATATTTTTGCACATTACGTATTAAGACACATGGCTTTATAATAGATGAAATATCTTTAGAATTATGGTAAATTTCATAAATAACATAAAATAAAATTGCATGAATAGTATTATTAAATATAGAGATTTTATTAAAATTTAATTAATTGAATTTACTCCACATTATCAACATTTATGTTCCAGTTATTAGGACCATATGGTGTTAGTAAAACAGCATTGTTTGGATTAGCTAAGGCTATGGTACCAGAATTAGCCCAGTCTAAAATCCGAGTTAATGTATTGGCTCCCGGTATAATTAAAACCAAATTTAGTGAAGCTGTAAGTGGGTTTAACTATCAATCCAATGTTCAAGTTTTTTTATATAACGATTTTGTTACAATTAAGAAATAAACTGAAATGTAGAATTATTTTGAAATATTGCGTAGCAGTGTGTTCATGCTTTAGGGAAAGAAAGATACAATGGTTGGATAACAATAAGAGTTATGCCCCTTTATATTTGGTAAAATTGGGGATGCTCGATTCACAGTTCCGGAATTAAATTCCAAAACTGGTGTCAATCGAGTGAAAAGTAGAATTTCGGAGTACAGCGCATGAGTCGACTGTATAAAATATATCTCAACCAATCATGACAGCTGAAACATATAATTTACCTAGGAATACGTCACGATTCTGTTCACTCCACCTCAGCTGTCGGGACTGACAGAACTGTGTCAGGACTGAATTCTGCGCCACTCGATTGTAATTCTGCCGATTCGGGACGTTCTGGACTGTGAATCGAGCATCGCCAATGTCTGACAAGAAAAAAATTGGAAATTGCAACACTGATCCAGCCACTGTTTTCAATTATTTCAACCTTACCAAGGAGACTTAATCAGATAAATACCTACTCATCCGAGAGTGAAACTGAAGGTGTTTTATAATCTGTCTCATTTGTACAAAGTTGGGAGTGTATTATATAACTATCTAGGGCTTAGAAGGTTTCTGTCATTGATATCCATGTGTGATGTTTTTATTTTACAGTTATGGAAGAATGAAGGTGCATATAAAATGGCATTACAGCAAATTCCTTTAGGCAGGTATGTGCATATAAAGCCTTATTTTGATCTCAGGAAAATAGAACCTACGTACATGTATTTAGATCTAATATATGGTATTGTACTTTTTCCTGTAGAATTTTGGGTGTTTAGTAGTAATAAATATATCTTGACATATTCAATAATATTGAGTTTTACTAACTATTTCATATATTTCAGAATGGCAGAACCTGAGGAATGTGCAGGAACTGTGTCCTTCTTAGCCTCTGATGATTCCTCGTATATTACAGGAGAAACTATTTTAGTTACTGGTGGAATGACAGCAAGATTGTAGGGCATCACTCATAATAATTGATAATTAATTTTATGGAAAAAATCTGATATCTATAGAACACTTTTACAGTCAGTGTCAGATCAAGTATATCCAGACTGTGAATACCAATGTTTTGAATATTGACTGATATCATTTGAAGACTCAGGGGAAGAACGAACAATGTCACTTTTTCAAGGAACCCCAGTTAATGGCGCCATCTGGTGGCAAATTGTATAAGCTTTTTGTGGAACAATCAATTTCAGGTAAAAATGATCAGAAGCACATCAAACCATGGACCTTATAAGGTCCATGATCAAACCAAGGTCCTTCTGAAATGGCCTCCCGGATAAAAACGTCCATTGTACTGAAAAGTGGAAGTCAGTTATTGTACTGTTAATTATGATTAGCATTAAACATCATGTTAAAGTTGTAATTAAGCCCACTGGTTATTCTGTTTGCCACAAGGATTCTCGTCTAACAGTCTGTTTTGCCTTTTATGCCAAAAGACAAAAATGTGACTTAGATCATTCTTCAACTGGACTCTTAGCTTATGATTTCCAAACAATCTGTATTATTTTCATTTGAATGAAATATTAATGATGATTTTTTTATATTGATATAATTGAGATCATATGATTGTTTCTTTGTTCTTTTGTAAATAAATATAATTTCTTTTTATAATAATAATACAATCTTCAAATTATTCCACCGGTAATAACAATACTACCGGTACTGCAGTCTTCATACCAACCCCAAACAATTTGGTCTTGTACAATTAAAGCCCCAATAACACTCTTGTTGTAATTGAATAATATGTCCCAATCTTTATTCTGGTCAACAAATTGTATTATTTTACTATATTCAAATAAATTGATGATACAAATTTCATCGTAACACACGTAATTTAAAAAATTGGAAAAATTCAACTACATGATTTGAAAAGGTTAACGTAAACCTTTTCAAACGTGACTTGGATTTTGAAATATTTTCGAACCCTCTGGACAAGTAAAATATGATGTAATGGATAATTTACACAACAGGTAGGACACATAAAAATCTGGTACTTAGAATAAGACTTATTTATTTTCTAGACTGCCAAGCCAGCAAGAGTGTTATTGTCCCTTTAAGCTGTAATATGGCCTGCAATACATGAATTAGAGCAATCTGTTTCACAGAGAATTGCTTACGAATTATCTCTGTAACAGATGACTGTCCATAACTCGTGCGTTGACCAAACGTGGCGTCAGTCATTGGCTCAACGGCTCGTGCAATGTTTACATCACTCGGCAAACCTCGGCAGATTTCGGTACAATCTAGCCTCGGCTGTATGATGAGTTCCGCCATATTGGAACTACTTTAAAGGTACCGGATGAAACATGACTGCGCCCATACCGAACACAAATTGGCTATTCGACCGATCCAGCTGTAAGATAATGACGAAATAACACTTCTATTCTGAGCTAAAGGAATGGATAAAAAATAATATTTTCTACTTTCATTTGATAGACATAACGTTGGATTTTATTGGTTGATAAATAGATGAGTTAAGGCGACTGTTGTCTTTATTCTAAATAGGTTTCCAACGAACAGGTTGCAGCTCGATCGGTCGAATAGGTTGCTAGCCGAATAGGTTCCCAATTTGTGTAATAGCGTCAAGTTTTCCTGTTAAAGTAAACCGGTGGCCGCATCGCAAATGTATGGGCGTAGGTACATATCACTTACACTGTCATACAGCCGAGACTAGGGGTCAATTCGATTATGCAGTCCGGACAGTCCGGACTCTCCATTTCCATTCGTTTATTGGTCACGTGACCATTTTTGGAGAGTTCGGATCGTCCAACCTCTCCAATTTTTCGACCGGTGCGATTGCGGAGAGTGACGTAACAAGATGGCGGATCGAGGGATAGAACCTAGTTTTCTAAAAACAGTTGTCTGTCTCAAAATCAGGCATAAACTAAATTTGATTTTGAATTTATTTTTTTACCTATCTTCAAAATACAGCCCATAACCGGAGATCCAGATATTTATTATACCCCCAAATGATTAATTTAACCGACTTACAATGTTGACAATAAAGCAATACGTCGTCTTCTTTTGACGTGCTCTCGCTGGCAATTTGATGGATCCAGGAGATTCTCTAGAATCAAAACTAGAGTTACAGTCGCCATTTTGGTTCTCCACCTGTACTCGATTACACCGTAAACGCGGACAATCCTGATTGAAGAACGTGGAGAGTCCGGACTGCATAATCGAATTGGCCCTAGATGTAGGTTCCGGAACGTCCCGGAATCTGTCGAGATTTGCCGAGTGATGTTTACATAACACCTAATTGCTTCGGGCAAAATGATGCATTTTACTCATTTTAATACCCATTTACACTAAATAGGAAATATTTTTTAACTACAAATACTTCAAACGTCATTATTTATTTTTCTTATACTTCAAAAAAATGTTTGAGAATTTAATTTGTCGGAGTAAAAAAGTTAATATGCCGAACTCATTAAGTCTCGTCGATGTCATGCTTATCAGTGATTGTAGCGGCCAAGCGAATATTCACTGCGGGATCAGTTTGAAATTAGAGTATGTCAACAGAAGTAATTGCATCCTGGCATTAATCGAAAATTGGAACAGATTACTTATAGGGCTTTCATGTGGCTAGTTTTAAATGAAAAGTGCAAACCATTAATTTTTCATGTTCACCTATTTTGTTTCTTTCGGAACTTGATGTATTATGACCCTGGATTGTACGAAAAATCATGTTTTTAGTCCTTGGACACTGTATAGAGGTCACAATTTTTATCCGCTTTCGATAAAACTTGAAATGTATGTTAATAACCTAAAGACATTGTTTCACATTCTCGTATATCAAACCCCTAATTGCGTGTGACCCCTGACTGTACGAACGTTTAATTATATCATCGTTACACCATAATGATGGTTGAGTTAAAATGAAAATCGGACCGAAACTGCCGGACAAAATGTCAGCTCCTCGAACGCAAATAGTGGAAAAGTTTGGCATATCAAGCTTCTGGATCCCCTAGATGTCACACTTTTGAATTATGGTCTCAGATTGTTCGAAAAATCACGTTTATCATCGTTACTCCTCATTGAAGGTTGCGTTAAAATTTCGTGAAAATTCGACCTAGTTTAAACTGCCGGACACAATGGCCATTTTTTGGTACTCAAATAATCTAAAACCTACCACGGATGTGGCCTTCTAGAAGTCAAAATTGATGAAACTTGAAATGCATGTTTATATCACAAGGATCTTGATTCCTTTCGATAATCGCCAATATCGGCACGTAACTTCCTGGATTATGACCCCTTATGGTACCATAAATCACGTTTTTTACCAGTGGAACCTCTAGAGGTCACAATTTATATCTCTTTTTTTTCTTTTAAAAAAAACTGCTTAAATATATCACTGTTACACACTATGGTGGTTATGTTCGAATCTCGTGAAAATCGGACCAAAACTGTTTGATAAAAAATAATGGCTGTAAAAGTGTAAAAATATGTAATAACAAGGTTGTGGACACTTTAGAAGTCACAGTTTGTATCCGATCTTGATGGAACTTAAAATATATGTATACTGTATATCCAAAAGATTTCAGTTCCTCTCAATGTACATGCATATCGGGCTGTAACTTCTCAAATTATGGCCCCTGATTGTACAAAAAATCACACTCTTTTTTAGCTTGTTCTCCGTCTATCTCTTGCAAAATGTGGGCGTATCTTGCCTGGAAACCGCATCCTTGAATGATAACATCTTCAATAACCGAGAAACAATGTACATATTTGTTGATACGCCCACATTAAAAATGTATATTATCGTCGGCCCCGTCGGTTATTTCGTCCGTCGCCCGACTTTTGAACACTTTGAAAAATCTTATGGACACGTTATAGAGTCTAAAGTAAATATTCCATTGACTTTCAGTGATTTCCGATTATTACTGCCAGAGTTATAGCCCTTGATATTAAATGTTTTTAAAGGTAAATGTTGGCTATGGGCATAATATTTTTATACTGACCAGAAACAAAATTTTAATGCACCACAAGAGTAACGAATGACAGTGTGCAGATAGGGCCTATCCAATGACTGCTTAGTGAAATTGACGAATGCTCAAGAAATACTCAGCGAAGGCCAAGGGTTTCAGTTCTAGCACTCCTCCACAAAATCTTGATAGCAAGGAGAAGACGCAGACAGCCAAAAAGCATCCAGCTTAGTCAAATCTACATAACATAGCAAGCCTGTGTTATTTCACCATGGACCTTCACCACACCGTGGATCCTCACCTCCACGCACCATGCACGGAAAGGCCGGTGGCGAACTCCAGATCTCCAACCCGTTCAATACCCCACGACACTGATACCACTTACTAGGTATCCGGCCACAGTTCCCAAAACAAGAGCACCAGAGAGGGAAGTCAGACTTTCCCCATCACCTCCAATGTATCACAGAATCTTTTATTCAGTAGACGGCGCCAATATTTGCAGACGAGCTACAGGTGACGTGTTTCTCATTCACTGCTCCACGTGCGTTGGGGGAGCTCTACTTGTAGAAATGGTAACCCATCTAACTACTGTGATATCACCCTCGCTCACCCAGGTAAAAGTTGATTATCGCAGCTCACGGGCGACGAAAAATATTGTGTGGTGGGGGACCTCCATTAATATTTCATGTCCGAGTTCTTGTTACCGGAGGCAAGGTGATAGGGTTCAAGGATCTCATCTATAAGAAGACACACCATAAAGACATCGGTAAAACAAAACTTAGATGGTTTTTATACGCCCACATTTTTATGTGGACGTATATTGTCGTCGCCTCTGTCCGTCCGTCCACAATTGTTTGTGAACAGTCTACAGGTCACAATTGTTATCCGATTTCAATGAAACTTAAATATAGGTTTATCTCCCTAAGATCTCGGTTTCTTTGGATATTGGCATGTATCGGACTGTAACTTCATGGGTTATGGCCCCTGATTGTACGAAAAATCACGTGTTTAGCAGTTAGCTTGTGAACAGTGTAGAGGTCACAATTTTGAACCGATTTGGATGAAACTTGAAATGCATGTTTATAACCCAAAGATCTTGGTTCCTTTCGATATTTGTGCCCAGTGGGTCGTAACTTCCTGAATTATGGCCCCTGATTGTCCGAAAAATCACCCTTTTTAGCTTGTGGTCCCTCTGGAGGTCAAAATTGTTATCCGATTTAAAAAAAACGTTTGATTGTATCATCGTTACATGGTTATGGAGGTTGAGTTCAAATTTCGTGAAAATTGGACCAAAATTGACGGACAAAATGGCCGCCGTTTGTACGGGAATAGTGTGAAAACATGTTATATCAAGGTTGTGGACCCTATAGAGGTCACAATTTTGAACTGATTTTGATGAAACTTGAAATACATGTTTATAACATAAAGATCTTGGTTCCTTTCGATATTTGCGCATATCGGATCGTAACTTCCTGAATTATGGCCCCTGATTGTACGAAAAATCGCCTTTATCACCTTGTGGTCCCTCTGGAGGTAACAATTATTACCTGATTTAAAAAAAAGGTTGATTATATCACCGTTACAGGGTAATCTAGGTTGAGTTTGAATTTTGTGAAAATCGGACCAAAATTGACAAACAAAATGGCCACCGTTTGTACGCGAATAGTGTAAAAGTATGGTATATCAAGGTTGTGGACCCTATAGAGGTCACAATTTTAATTCGATTTTGATGAAACTTGAAATACATTTTTATAACCTAAAGATCGTGGTTCCTTACGATATTTGCGCATATCGAATTGTAACTTCCTGAATTATGGCCTCTGATTATACGAAAAATCGCCTTTATTATCTTGTGTTCCGTCTGGAGGTCACAATTATTACCCGATTTAAAAAAAAACATTTGATTATATCACCGTTACACTGTAATGAATTTTCAGTTTGAATTTCGTGAACATCGGACCAAAATTGCTGAACAAAATAGCCGCCACTTTTACACGAATAGTGTAAAAATATGGTATATCAAGGTTGTCGACCCTTTAGAGGTCACAATTTTAATTCGATTTTGGTCAAACTTGAAATGCATGTTCATAACTCAAAGATCTTGGTTCCTGTCGATATTTGCATATATCTGATCGTAACTTCCAGAATTATGGCCCTTGATTGTACGAAAAATCGCCATAATAATAAATGTTTCGTATCGAGTGGAGGTGACAGCTAATTCCATAATATTAAATGTTTCGTATACTTAACGTTAACATGGGGCAGAACTTTATAAAAACCAAACAAATTCTAATGATTTTCTGATAATTACTTAATATGCAACAACTCTTGTTGACTGCCCGGACGATTTAGCTGCTGTGTGGGCGTATGTTTCGTTGTTGCCTGGCAAGCTATTTTTACATTGTATACGCCCACAACTCTTGTTGACTGCCCGGGCGACTTCGCTGCTGTGGGTGTATGCTTCTTAGCCTGGCAACCTATCTTTAAATTTGAAAAACATCCGTTAAAAACATAGCCACTATAACGCTCACGGAAAGTTGAATATTCTAAAGGTCCATCCTCACGTTTTCGGAAGAGGGGGTAACTCCGGAATGTTGATAGTATAGTATTCATGACACCAATGCTCCCCACCTAATTTGGTAACAGAAATCTGATAAAAAAAAATCACAGCCTATGTCACGTTCAAAGGGATTTCAGAAAAAGTGGAGATAACTCCGTAACGGAAAGTCGCCGAACGCCTCTATCATGTTAGATTCTACAGATTTTCGGCAAAGGGGGTATCAAAAATGACCATAATTCACTCCAAGTTTTAAAAGAAAGATTCTGTTAAGGCATACCTTTGACACGGAAAGTCGCGGAAGGCTGAATACTGATAGGGACGGTCCTCGCTAAGTGCCCGAAGGTATAGCCTAACTCATAAACTGAAGCCTCGTCGCGTAGAACGCCGACAATCAACAGGGTTTGTCCTCGCGTGGCCATAATGCTTTATAGCAAATTTTAAAGCAATCCGTCGAAAACTGTAGCCTATGTCGCATTCGCAAGTTTTCCAGTAAATTGGGAATAACTCTGGTATAAAAGGTCGCAAGACGGTGAATATCGATCGCGTTCAACGAATCAACTTTGAAGTCAGACTCTAGTCCGCATCAATCTACAATTACGGTTCTCCATTTTCTTCTACCTCGGATGTCCTTCACGTCTAATTTGAAAAGAATTCGTCAAAAACTTTAGCCTCTAGCTGATCTATCGCGTTCGACATGTGGACCTGCGGTAATGCGGACGACATAATATTTCAGTGTGAGCGTACAAAAATTCCCAATCTCTGATTTAGTCTTGATTTCCATTTACGGTTTTTCTGTTATGTAGTATTATTGGGGCTATTGGAAATGGTACCGTATGAATATCATGTTATGGTGAAGCTCGGTGTTAAAGCGGTAATTTCATATTTTCTAAGAAAGTCAAAACATAATTATTTCTATGTCTTTTGCTCAAAAGGTTGTCAACTCACTATTATACGATCATGGGCAAAATTTTTGGGGCATTAAAATGGGTGACACAGGTTGATTGAGGAAATAGTTACTCAATTACCACCCTTGTTTTCCCATTCCTCTCCATGGACGGCCATCTTCAAACGTTTGAATTTGAAGTTGAAAATGATATTTTTGCCAATTTCTCAACTGGCAATAGTGAATTATAGGATTAATAGGATTATTCTTTAACAAGGTAGGACTGTTTATAGGTTCAATCTATTTTAGGGCTTTGTTTTAATACATTTTAAAAATATAACTTAAAAAAATGCTATTGCAACTTTAAGTTAGGCCTGCTGAGCTAATTCCGCTGAGGCAAATTAACGTCTGACCAAACCGCGAGTACCGGGTCAAACCGCGACAATCACCATTAATTTACAGATTTCAAGGAGCTAAATTGACAATATTTGGGACCTAGAAATTGACACAAATGGTTGGCGGCGCATAATGTAATATGAGTGCATATAAACTGATTTACATTCAACCGTTTCCGTTTCTACTCTAATTTCAAATCGGTAATGTTCGGCGAAATGCGCCAGAAGTCTCAATGAAATGACAATCTCTTGCGCCTGGTTATTCCAGTCTACACCATTAGCAGCATATTCATCGTACACGCTCTTAAAGTAAGAATCTGCGGTCACTGTTTGACATGGTTTGTGGAATATGTCTAGCCTCGTTCTTCGAGTCCCTTGTTACAAATGGCGCTGAAACGCATTACACATGTATTAGGCTATTTACACGATTCGTGTCAAACGTGTGCCAGTGATAAAATGTTTATTTTGTCTTAAATATTGGATATCAGAAGCCCATCTCTTCCCGTGAGATCACAACACCAATGTTGATTTAAATTGACAAATAATTCGTGTTTTCGATTTCGAAAACTTAATGAGTTTAGCTACTTTGTGGGCGTACAGGGTAATAATAATAATAGAGAGATTTTTTTTCATGTTTTCGTCCGAAATGCATTCATAATCGTAATTCCGAATAGGCTATTTGTTGAATGTAAGAGTGGCTCAGTGAGTTAGACGTTGGCTCGCTAACTGGAGGTTCCTTACTTGTTTAATCCCTGCGGGTGTGAGCAAGAAAGATCCTCGTGACTTTCCGCGGTGGTTCCTTCTTGTCAGTGAATTCAGTGATGCGCGACGGAGAGCCTGGCTAGGACAACGTATATTATAGTCATTCGGATGGGACGAAAACTGAAGTCCCGTTTACATTACACATTGGTTTGTTGGAATTCGATATAAGAATTTAACGTGGCGCCGCTTTCCGGGCATAATTTCCCTGTATGGCGTATGCCCGTTTTTATAAGTCCAGCCGCCAGCCGGAGCAGACCAGTAGGATTTTAAAT
The DNA here is from genome assembly GCA_963678685.1 of Patella ulyssiponensis. Lineage (NCBI taxonomy): Eukaryota > Metazoa > Mollusca > Gastropoda > Patellidae > Patella > Patella ulyssiponensis. Next base: position 58,456,452 of record OY783229.1, read on the forward strand.
CCCATACCATTTCATTTCTTCTAATGGCATGAGCGAGACAAAGTGCAAGGGAAACAACTCTTTTCTATCGGTGCGCTAAGGGAAAATAGCCTCGTTGCAGGTTCGCGGGTGAAAGACAGCCGCCATCTTGCGTCAGGAGTGTTATATGTAACCTGAAATATTGTGTTTTATGTCATTATCAGGGCCACTCATTTCCTAATGTTCCAAACTAACTTCTTATTAAACAGATGCAAGGCTTATCAGCCTTACGAATTTCTAAATGTAACACTTACAGACAAGTTTCTCTGAATACAAAGGTATGTATTGCGGTGTGGTAATTTGCTGTCAGCCGCATTGTCGTCATCACAAAAAAAAAACCTGACGAACGCCGAAAAAAATTATATGCCGGTCCATTGACCTACCTATACGATGTTTTTTATTACCTAATTTCAACTAAGTTTTTATTTCTTTATTTTCAGATTCCATGATACTAGTTTTCTAATTCAGTTATCCTTCATTATTTGTCCCGTATTCTTGGACACAAGGTTGTCCTAAAAAAATTAATACGCTATAAATATAGCGTACCGGTACGAACTTTACTAAACATGCCACCTCTTCCAAGTCGGGCAAGGGTTTATCCTGATATAAATACACATAAACCAAAAGAATATTGGGATTATGAGTCACATGTTGTGGAATGGGGGTAAGTATTTAAATATTACAATTATCAAAGTAGGCCCTATCCTATAATAATCATGATGTATTATTTGCTTTGAAGTTTGAACTGGTTACGAATTATTGTAGCCTGTAAGTAGAGGCCTTGCCAAAATTAGTGATATAATATTACTGCTGCTAGTAGGACTGAATGTCACGTACAACAGCCAATCGAAATATGTGAGAAGTACATTAAACTACATTTGGGCTTGACTAGGCCTGGCTAATGCACCACAATTATTTATCTGGATCGATTCACTATAAACTGACAATATTTGCAGATAAATGAAATTTGTTTCACTAGAATGGGCTGGGTATAGTGTAGAATTAACTTACCGGTATGCATTAAAAAAATTCGGGTGAAACTAAAGGAATCAAATCAGATATGATTTAGACAAAAACAAGTATATGATCAGCCTACTAAAGTACGATAGTAGTACTTCTCTAATTGGGCCTTTATCTCAATGTTTTTAGGTATGTTCTTGTTGCTAATCTAAACGTTATTCCTTCTGGATGGACAAAGACCTCTGGCCGTTCCTGTCCATCCCTGTCCATCCTTATGCCCATATAAACTTCAAAATTAAAAAGGTTTTCATTATGTAAAAGTTGTTTCTTAAACTAAACCTTTCCCTGCGGTACCCGGTTTATTCCGGGATTGGCACAAGCCCTCCATATACGACACCCTGAATATTCCGGTATTATCGATTGTATTTATTTCCGGGCGTTTTATTAGAGTTAACTCCCATGTCCCCCAAAAACAGTGAACTGTGAAAATTTGATTAGTTGTTGACTCAGATTTTTACAGTGTCAGTGCTACAAATTTGAATTGCAGATTCTGGCAGCTATACCAGTTTTAGTACAGGCACCCAACGTCATGCATGTATACCGAAAACAATTCAGTTGACGACGTCATATGACGTCAACAATTCAGCAGCTTAAGGGTTAAGTGACTTAAGTTTTTATGTCATTTAAACTAAAAGAATGGTCAAGAAAAAATATTGGGCAAGTGCAATAGGGATGCAAGTTTTAATATCCAGTCAGATTTGAAGGATGGTTACAGTTCTCGGGTCTGGATTTTATCTAGCCAAATATTTTCTACTTAGAAAAACTCGTTAATTTAATTCATACTTGTCATATTAGTGGTGATTTAAAATAAAATTAAATTGCTGTGAAAATACGGGCTATTAGAGTTACTTTTAAAAAACCTAAAAGAACTTAAAAAGCTAGAGTACAGTAACTAATCGAAATTTTATCTGGGTCCATCATTTCCTTCAGTTCTACTCCCCAGTAAAGCTGGGCAATATTTCGGTATTTCGATAAAAAACCGTCACAGAAATAAAAACCATCCAAAATACTGTCTTCAGAAAAATATCAAAGAACCAAACATCATACCGCGATATATCGTGTTTTTGATTTTTGTGGATGATATTTAACATACATATAAATGTTGAACAAAATGTTTTCTTTTTTATGTTATTTACGGTATTTTATTACTTAATGATGAAAAAATACTGTTATACATGTACACCCCTGAGTTCATTCCACAAAGTTTGCAAATGCTGATAAATCGAGTTTTGTTTACCTCACGTAAAAACCGTCACAGAAATAAAAACCATCAAAAATACTGTCTTCAGAAAAATATCGAAGAACCAAACATCATACCGCGATATATCGTGTTTTTGATTTTTGTGGATGATATTTAACATACATATAAATGTTGAACAAAATGTTTTCTTTTTTATGTTATTTACGATATTTTATTACTTAATGATGAAAAAATACTGTTATACACCCCTGAGTTCATTCCACAAAGTTTGCAAATGCTGATAAATCGAGTTTTGTTTACCTCACGTGACTTCTCGCTTACTTTTCACCCGTTAGAATTATCCCTGTTTCTGTTCAATTTCTGTACATCTTGACGAATTGTGAATACCGATACTTTGATTTTCGAAAGGAATCATTGATTTTAAGATTGAATTAAATTTTAATAATGCAAATTACATTGAGGGCTCCGGTAGGCTGATTATCATTCAGAATCAGAGTCGGACTTGTAATGGCGGTCGTGATCCGGGAAAAAATATTTGACTAAATCAATGGACGCTTTTTGACATAATACTTATGTTGTATAGTTTGAATTAGTATCCTTGTATTGTATAATGCCTTTGCAAGAAGATATACTCTTGAATGAGTAAAAAACGAGCTTGCAAGGGTTAATGATCCGCATCCACACGTACCCGTAGCTATAAAATTATGCACGTACGAAAGAACTTTTCTTTTATGTTTTTTGGGCCTCCTTCATTCGAAATATTTTTGATTTAAAATGAGATGTTATAATTAGTGTTTTTCAATATTAAAAATGTAATAAACAGCATTAGCAGATTTGTGTTTGAACCAGCTCATTGAATTTGGTTTGTAAATTCGGTAACTTGTATGCTAGAAATAATAATATTAATATTGACTATTAAGTGTCAAGTGAATGTTCCAGGGGTATTTCCAACATTTTATGCGTGTTTATTTACATTTGAAAGGTGATAAACTGAAAGTATTGACATTTTATAAGATATCGCGATATAGTGACAGATTATTAATATTATATTGCGATATTTTTTGAAAATATCGCGATATCTGTTTCTAGGGATATCGCCCAGCTCTACGAGTCCCCAGGAATGTCTTGTGTTCAGAGGGCAATAATATGGAAGGCTAATACTAATAAAGGTTGAAAGATGTTGTTATAGATAATCTTAGTAATTTAAGAGATTAAAAAGCTAAACTTGCAGATTAGATAATCTCTTGGCTACAGTGTTCGCAAGTACAAATCTAATAATTATACCTCAAACATTATATACTATTCAAAAAAAGTAGGGGATATTTGATTTTTAAGTGTTATTAAAGTCACCTAATGAAACTGACGAAGAAACAAATGACAAAATGAAATGAAGTTCACATTCATCGATTTATTCCAAATGATCGTTAGACTAAGTAAGGCACAGACTGACCATTATAAGGGTAAAATGATACCTGGGGTCAAACAGTAAAGTTACCACAGCATCACAACAAAGTCAGTAACGGGTAAATCCTCCTCTGTTTGCCAAACAAGCATTGGTCCGATGTGGCATACTCCTAATGAGACGTCTAAGGTCATTTTGGTCCAGATTGTCCCATTCCTGTTGCAACGCAGCAGGAAGTTCTTGGACATTGGCAGGACGTTGTTGACGTTGACGTAACCTCTGTCCAAGCATGTCCCAGACATGCTCGATGGGGGAGAGGTCGGGACTCAGTGCTGGCCAAGGTAATGTGGTGATGTTCTGTTGTTGGAGGTAACCTGTAACGATCCTGGCCTTGTGACATCTTGGGTTGTCATCCTGGAAGATGAAACGGCGGCCATGACGTTGTGCGAACGGCACAACATGGACTGCCAAGATGTTGTCCCGGTAGTACTGGCCTGTAACACGCCCTGCAACAACACGTAAAGCCGTTCTTCCAGCAACAGTGCTGCCTCCCCACACCATAACAGAACCCCCCCCAATTCGATAATGTCTGATGACGTTAACGTCTTGGAAGCGCTCGTTTCGACGACGCCACACCCTCCTACGTCTGTCCAAAAAATCAACGGTGAACCTTGACTCATCTGAAAACATCACATTGCTCCAGCGTCGATTATCCCAGTGTTGACGATCCCTACACCAACGACGTCTTGCCTGAATGTGATGATCTCTCAAACAAGGGATCACGCGAGGACGTCAGGCGCGAAGGTGACCCCTATGCAGTCGATTCCGAATCGTCTGGACACTCACTCTCACACCAGTGTCTGTTTGAAGACGAGCGCTGATCTGATTTGCTGTGATGACACGATTTCTCAAGGCGAAGGTACGGATAAATCGATCCTGGGCTTGAGTTGTCGCCCTTGGTCGACCTGAGCGTGGTCTGTCCTGTACAGATTGTGTATCACGGTATCTGGACCATAGCCTGCTTATGACAGACTGAGAAACATTCATCGTCCGCACCACAACCGCCTGTGTTGTGCCGATCTGTAGCATGCCAAGGGCACGTAACCTTTCATTTTGGGTAAGCCGACGCATATCAAAATTTGCTTTCTGGTCACTAAAACAATTAAACTGATGTTTCCACCCTGGAATTCAATGCCACAATGACTGTAACATTCAAAGTCAGAGTCGTGCAAATCTTGGGTTGGACCCCCATGATGATCCCAAGCATCACCTGCATTCCATGCGGTAGCTATTGGTGCGTTTGGGCGTCACATGTAACTGGAAATGTTTCTTCTGTTAGGTTCTATAGTGACTTTTTTCATAGTCATTTGCATATTTTAGTATTATGCCCCCAAAACCAAATATCCCCTACTTTTTTTGAATAGTATATACAGACCAATAATGATGAAATCATGAAACGTAAGCTTACACTTACACTTCAAATTGTCATAACTTCATATAGTTATTAAAATCTATTCTATTTATGCAGGCCTATTATTCATGTATTTAGAACTTCATGGTTTAAGAATGGATCTGTGTAATAATTCTTGTATAGAATTTGAGTAATAGTAATAGTGTGGTTTCTTTTTTTAATTTTTTCTTTATCTATTTAGCAATCAGGATGACTATCAAATTGTACGCAAGTTGGGAAGAGGGAAATACAGTGAAGTATTTGAATCTATCAATATCACTAACAATGAGAAATGTGTGATAAAAATTTTAAAGGTAGGATAAATTTAAATGTTTTCAAGACATAATTACTTGTTTTATTATTGTCCCCTGCGTTTATTTTATATCTGAGGACTATCGTTTATAATGGTTTTGTTTGTTGGGTGGCCTGAATGATTAATGTGCTCGTTGAATCATAAGATCTCTCCTTTATGTCGCAGTCATGCAAAAATCTGCCCTTTTCACACAATCTTTTTTAAATCGAAACACAAATATTGTCGGACACTGCGTAATATACATGTACACGCAGAAGATTTCCCGACGTTAGAATAATTAGATTATTCTATGTTGTAGTTTGTACACTACAGACATGATTTTTTCCGCTTTAAAGCAGATTTCCGCTTTTTGTCCCATCTGGTTCTGATTTTTTTGCTGTCGGTTCCGATTTTTGACAACGCTATGTTATGATATTGTTCCGCTTTAATTAATTCAAGCACCTTGTTTCAAAAGTGTAACATCATAAAACAAACAATCATTAATTTTTTCCTGACAAATTTCTAACTGGTGAACTCCAAAATATCTATCCATAACTTTAAAATCTGCCGACCGGTTGTCAGCGATGTAAACATTAACAATATGGTATTGTTGACTCGCGCGAGATTGAACGAGATCGCCTGTCATTGTGTACAAGTGACACAAAGTTTCTCTATCGTGCCTATGATGGTACGGTACGTAATCATCGTCAGTTCTTTCGCGCTAGGGCTAAGGTCGTAGATCGAGAAGTCGACACTAAACTATTCGACAAACGACTTTAAAATGGATGGGAATGATTGGAACCGAAGTTGGAAGGCGAGCTTGTGAGACATTCTATTAGTAAAGTCAATTCCCGAAGAGTCGTGAATTATTATTATTAATTACATATTTTCTAGTCGCGAAAATTATACAGGGACAATCAAAAGATCGGATGTGTAGTTCAAACATTATTTTTTTTTTTTTTTGTTTAGTAAGTATTCTGTAAATGAATTAAATACAAGAAAAACAAGAAATAAAAAATTTGTAGTAAATACAAGAATATTGAAATTCAGTGTGAGCCCCCCCCCCCCTTTACTTTAAAATTACTGTTGCACCCCCCCCCCCAAAAAAAAACAGACTGGCGCTGCCACTGGACATACCCCACAACCTCCCTGATTATTTCATCTTTTTTTTTTCAATAGCTGAAGGCTGAAATCATGTCTGACACTATGTCATCATTTTATGTGCTTCATGTGGCATTTACATGTATACACACCGCTTCTGGATGTGGTCTCTGTAGGAAAGTCTGGAAAGGATATACTAAGTTATATTTTCAAATGTATTACGAATATTTGATGACCAAGTAAACCTAAAATCGGGTTTGTCCGGTAAACAATATTTCTTGTGCTCTTATTGCTCTCCCAAAGAGAGGGAGAAATGGGGTTTAACGTCCAAGCGACACAAACTATGTCACTTCAGGACTAACAAATGGTTTAACTTTATTCCAATAATTTGTTTGCGCGTACATGTAGGTGTCTGTAGCAGTAGGAAGTCCCAGAAAAAACTCCAAACCAGGGATTCAAAACCACGCCAGTCGACTCAATGACAGGCTTTATGATACAGCACGCACGTGCTAACCATTCAGACATCCACCTCTCTCAACCAAAGAAGAGTTGATTTAGAAATTGTCTTCCAAGGTAATCAATTACATGTAATCTTGATTATTTTTATAGCCTGTTAAAAAGAAGAAAATCAAAAGAGAAATAAAAATATTGGAAAATTTACGTGGTGGAACTAATATAATAACTCTTCTTGCAATTGTTAAAGACCCTGTGGTGAGTAAGCTTTAAATTTTGTGAATGAAAAGTGCAATGGTTACACTGTATGGATGGCATGCAATGAATATTTGAGATCTAGTAATCGACACAAATGGGTCGCAACGCATATAATAATTGAAAATGTATGTATATAAACTGATTTACTTTCAATCGTTTCTAATCAGTTATGTTCGACGAAATACATCAAAAGTCTCTATGGAATGGCAAGCTCTAGTGTCTGGTTACTCCAGTCTACATCAACAGTATTTATTGCGCATGCTCTTCAGATAAGAATATGTTGTTACTGTTTGACATGACGTGTGGAATATGTCTAGCCCCGTTCTCTGAGTCCCTTGTCACAAATGGCCCTTAAGCAAATTGTGGTTCACCTTTTCTCCCGGTAAGATCACAAAATCAATGTTGAATTAAATTTACAAATAATTCATGTTTTCAATGTCGAAGACTTTGAATGATATGAGTTAGAGACTTAGCTAATTTAAATAAAATGAAATGCAATAAAATAGGGAATCAGAGTAATGGCTACAATTAAGGATGTACAATGTAACAATACATATAAAAATAGTCGTGATTAATCATGGTTATTGCAAATTGAATAATCACAATATTGTGATAATTCAAATAATCCTGCTTGGATGATTCATTATCGTGATTATTAAGAGTAATAAAAGCGTAAATAGCCAAGTAAATACAATATCAGGTCTTGAAATTAAACACGGCAAGCCGCAAAATTGGGAAAAACCGACGCAACCCCTGTCTGCCGCGGCATAATTCATTTTTTTGCTGTGGTAGATCGTATGATCCTAATAATGACTAATGTACAGTTATAGAATAGAACCAGGAGGATGTCATCTGACTGTAATAACGTCAATACATATTTTGTTTATCATTATGTATTTGAAAGTCAGACAAATATTATATTGCAATTATCAAATACACTTTGAACCCATGTGCGCTGTAGGCATATCCATGTTTTAGTGTTGTAACTGTATAATTTCAAATTCATTTCACAAACTGTTTGCATATGGATACACACAGCTTACTTCACCCTTTTTGACGCTCATCTGATGTTGTCTCACTCTAATTCTCATTAACTTGGTTTATCATATGTAAGTTCAGAAAGTATTGATTTTAATGTACAAAAAATGCTGTGGTGCCGTTTATTGAAGGAATATTGGGTCAGGCTTCATACAGAGTTAAAAATAACACAATCTACATGTATTGAGAACTTACTTATTTCCGAAAAAGGAGACAGTGCTTGAAATTCTAATTTTTCTGCTATGGCACCAAAAATCTGAAAATGCCCTAGCTAAAATGAGCATCGATCGTGACACTTTTTGTGACACAATAACTCCTTCTAATTGAGCTCGAATGTTTATTAGGTCAATGCCTTTGAGTTCGAAGATTAGCATTTTCTGCTTAGGGTAAACAGAGTTAATCAATTTCATTTGTTGATGGAGAGTGTTGAAACTTAATGTATAGTGTCATTACTAGGTACTTATGATAAAGATAAATGTACAATGAATTAATATGTGTCATATTATGGGATTTCACAAGTGACGTCCGCCTCACTTTTGACTTGTTTCTTTTGTAGTCTCGCACTCCTGCCCTTATATTTGAACATGTGAATAACACAGATTTCAAGGTGAGTATTTCTTTTCTAATTATTTTCCCATGAAAAAAATATATAGAGGATATTTGTCGTTTTAGAGTGAATAACATATTTTATTTCATCGAGAAGCAAGAAAATATAAACGTTTTCTTGCTTAGAGATGAAATGAAATATGTTATTCACGACAAAACGACAAATGTCCTATTTATTTTATGATTTTACAATCATTTTAGGTAAAACAACATGGACTACTGCTAGCCAGTGGAATAACACTTTTATTTCACTGATAAAACGCGGTATTCCATTACTGATCATAAAATAAGTGTCAATAACTTCAATAAAGTTTTACTATGTAACATAATTGGTTTGCATACCACTGTTGTAAAAGTAACTTGCCGATCCATATTTGAAGGCAGTTCACTCATAAAATTCATCCTTGTCCATTCGACATCAATTATGGCTATAATATAAAAGTTGAAATATGTTGTACATCACCTGACACATAAATGGTCATATATCAAATACTTTTAATAAAATGGTCAATGCCATGGAATTGGTGTAAAGTGTATAGGCCAATATGGTCATTTCATGTGCTCTACACTGTAGAGGCTATATACTGTAGAAGATATAGGTTCTGTAAGGTGCTGGGAATCACAGTGGCTAGGTGGGTAAGGTGCTGGCTCGCTAGCCTTGAGGTTGGGTGTTCGATCCCTGCATTGACCGAGAAAGTGCATCTCAATTTTCCGGCGTGGTGTCACCTTGTCAGTGATGCAGAATGGAAGGCCTGACAAGGACAGCTGTGTAGTCGTTCGAATGGGACGGAAAACCTAGGTCCTGTGTACACATTATTGTGCACGTAAAAGATCCCTTGGCAGTTGGAATTTGATATAAGAGTAGCGTCTCTGCCTGGGTGAAATTTCCCTCATAGCACACTGTATGGCGTTTGCCAGTCTTCCATTAGCCCAGGTTAGGTGCAGAAGAGTAGGACGCTAAATCTCATTTCATTTCATTTATCTGTAAGGTGCTCTGTTTAATATATGGAAGTTGTTAGCTAGTACCAGTGACAACAAGAACTAGGCTAACAAGAATATGTATTGAAGTTTAAAATGGGGCAATGAAATCATAGTCTGATAATCCAAATATGGTAATCCCATGCGTTAGCCACCCTCCTAATTGCCCGTGCAAGTACACTGTCTGGAAATCCAGGGTAGCGTCTGTGCAGCTGACAAATCCAACAAAGGAAGCACCTGGCCAATTTCCCAGGGCTCAATAATGACTCATGCTCGTATCCTCTTTATAAACAACGTGTAGGGTTTAAGTTTCTTTAGATATCATTGGGAGGCTGGGAACACCACAGCCTTCTCAGTTGAGAAGTGAGGAAACACCACCTCAAAACACAAGCTGGAGAAAGAGAACTTATATTTAGCTTATATTTGTTGGATTATAGTCCGATTAACACTCAAGACTTTCCTCTGTGATTAACGATTAAATGGTTAATCAAGACTATTAGTTTTGTCTTACTGACTTCAGTAATGGATGATCGAGGCTAAGCAGAACTTTCATCCGCTTAGTATCCGCTCATAGTGGATCAATTTGACTGAAATTTTCAGTAAATATCCTTTACATTATGTAGTTTTTATACGCACACATGTGAACGCACTAGAGGCTAAAGTAAATATCCGATTGACTTTAAATTTATACACATTGTTTAAGTTCATGAGACAAAGAAGGCTATTGATTTTCAGCGATATCTGATAATTATTGCCAGAGTTGTGACCCTTGATCACTTGGAAAAATCTTGTGAACGCTGTAGAGGCTAAAGTTAATATCCGTTTGAGTGCTTAAGGTCATGAGACGAAGACGCCTATTGATTTTCAGCAATTTCCGATAATTACTGCCCAAGTTATGGCCCTTGATCACTTCAAAAAATCTTGTGGACGCTGTAGAGGCCAAAGTTATTATCCGATTGACTTTAAATTTATACACAGTGTTTAAGGTCATAAGACGTAGAATCCTATTGATTTTCAGAGTTTTCCGATTATTACTGCCAGAGTTATGGCCCTTGATCACTTTGAACAATCTTGTGGATGGTCTAGAGGCCAAAGTTAATATCAGATTGATTTTAAAGTCAATATCCTATTGATTTTCAGAGATTTCTGATAATTACTGCCAGAGTTATGGCCCTTGATCACTTCAAAAAATCTTGTGGACGCTCTAGAGGCCAAAGATGATATCCGAATTGACTTTAAATTGATACACAGTGTTAAAGGTCATGAGGCAGAGAAGACTATTGATTTTCAGCAATTTCCCATAATTACTGCCAAAGTTATCTCCCTTGATCTCTTTGAAAAATCTTGTGATGCTTTAGGGGCCAAACTTATTATCCGATTGACTTCAAAGTGATACACAGAGTTTAAGGCCTTGAGATGAACAAGTATATTAATTTTCAATGAATTTTGGTAACTGAACAGCTAAATCCATGATATTAAATATTTTGTATACCATACTAAATGTTAGCATGGGCCAGAACTTTATAAAAACCAAACAAATTCTAATGATTTCTGAGTTGTTACTCTTAATCAGATTTGAGTGTAATATAAATGTTTCATTATCGAAAAAAGTAGAAATATGCGACAACTCTTGTTGACTGCCCGGACGATTTAGCTGCTGTGGGCGTATGTTTCGTTGCCTGGCAATATGTTTATTCTGGTTTTATTTTGTAGCAATTATACCAAACATTCACAGATTACGATATACGTTTCTATTTATATGAATTATTAAAGGTAAGTTTACAATTAAAACTGAAAAAATAATATCTTTAATATGAAACAAGCCTTGAAATAACTGCTTACGGCTCAGCCTCATGTCAGGCTGAACTGAAAAGGTGATTCTCGGCCCGGACATTTCAGATTTTCAGCCGGACAAATAATTTATGTATATTATTAGGTGTCACAACTCCCATTGCTCGCGTTGGAAGAAAGTCGTTTTTTCCCGATTTGTAACCTTTTTTAAACTTAACGTCACACAGTCGTTATATAATCTTTATTAATATTTAAAACAGATTTTGAAAGCCGATATCTTGCTCTTTTGTTTGGTATAATTTTTATATATCTATTCTTCTTATTAATTTCATAAACGTAAGTTGAAAAACGTCAATTTTGCGTGTTTTGACGTTACGGTAAAAAAATTTGTCACGTTTTGAAATGAGGGTACCCCACTTCAAGTGCTACTAGCTAGTTGTTATTATTAATTAAAAAAATTCATTTTAATACCATTAGAAAGATAATTGAACGACCTTTCGATCGATGGGTTATGGAATTTTGACATATCAAAATACCATGTATTTTTTTCAAGTTGAAAAAACAATTTACGTACACTTTTTTTGAGGCAATTTGTCAAAATTCCATAACCCACCGATCGAAAGTTCATTTTATTGTCGTTCTGATGCTACTAAAATCGATAAAATCGCAGCATGTTAAGTGCTAGCTTCGAGCACTTGAAAATGGTATACAACGCGACATTTTGTGGACAAATAAATCTCGTAGTTTTGCCTTGTTATGACGTCATTTCAACACCAAAACTGTGATGTATTCCAAGTTCCTAAGATTCATATTCTCGGTAAATTACCTAGAAAGGTAAATCCGATGTTAATTTATGAAGTAGGCGTTATGTAAAATGTATGAAGAACTTGCCTGAAAATAAATAACAGTTAAAATCCATTTTGTTACGTCTTTCACGGGGTAGACTTTATTTACATCACATGACTCATATTCGCGCGCTTTTATGACCATGTGATAAGGTGTGAGGATCGAACGGAAATTTCCTACGAGCTACAACCCGTCTCTACATTTTAACACCAAACATATTTCAAGAATGGAAAAATTCTGTAAAATTGACGACTGTTTCAATGCTTTGAAATCATAAATTTGCTGTTCAATGAATTATTCAAGCCCAATGTTAATGTATTTCTGTGCACGCGAATGGAAATGAAACCGGAAAATATCCACACGGGTCTCTGTCTGTGTTGTCTGTACTGACCGTAGCCGTAAGTAGGCGTGAGGACGAAAATGTAGTACCCTCTTCTATGGATAATACATAAGATTTCTTTCCACTTAAAAAGAGAATTCTACCCAAATAAAGTTGGACCAACAAAAGAATCAACGGCAGCTGAAATAATTTGAATAATGGCTCTATAGACTATTTCTGGATTTGTCGTTGGCGATTTACAATATTTTGTTTTGACTGATATGATGGAACCGACCGACATTGAATAGATGAATAATTAGGTCAGTCATGTCAATAAATAATATGTCGATACGGATACTCAATTTTGCAAAACTTTTTATTAAATAATTTAGCATTATATAACAGTTGTCATACTAATTATTATAATTTTAATTCTCGTTTTTTTGGGGGGGAACTAATAACACGTTGAGTATCACATATTGTTGATCAGTTAACATTAACAAATTGAAAGAAACGACAAGCGTAAGGCCTTTTTAGGCCTTTATTTGATATTTATTTACATTGATTAAAATATACAAAAAATAAGAAAGTTGCTCAGTAGGCTACATATACTGATTTGAAGGAATACTAGAAATCAAAAGTGAAGTAAAAACAAAAAAAAATCTTTGACTAGTCAAAATGGTAGGTTCCAGGCCCAGGCCTTAAACATGACTTGGCCATAGCCTGTCAGTATCAGTAACTGAGTAACCTACTTTTACTATTTTTTAGTCCTTAGACTAGCTAGAGAATATTTTTCCATTTGTCAATGTTGTTATCTTCTGAGTAGAAATAATATGTAAAAGCATCTAATTCTAACAATAATGTAAGCAACGAATGCTGAGAACATTGATAATGAAACAGTTGTCCTTTCTTTAAGATTATGTGGTTGCTATGGCAACCATCCAAAATCCTTAATATTTCACAAAAATTATACAATTCATAATATTTTATATTACATGGACTGTAAATATGTGCTAAAATGATTTCTGCTACCGTACTTAAATGTACCATAATCAATTGGTTTGTCATGGTGATCAATTGGTTTGAAAATTGAATAACATTGCCTTTTGGGGATTTGTTTTTGTTTTGATTGCTATAACAACCAAATATTAAGTATTATAGAAGAGAAAAGTTAAGTGATTTTAAAAATTCACTACATTTACCAGTACAGTACACAAATTTCACTTGAATATCTCAATTCCTTCATAATTTTTTTAAGCCTAAATTGTGCGACTTCCAATTGCAGAATGTTTTTCAAAGTGAACCCCTTTCCAGGTATAAAGAAATGGCATATAAATATTTTGTTATTATTTATTTATTCAATCATTACTTGACAGCTACTGACTTAAAATAATATAAAAATTAATATTAATGAGAAAATTATCGGAAAATGATGCTTTTTTAAAAAAATATACAGTGGTTGCTATGGTAACCACTCAAACTCCTTAATATTTGGCTCAAACTTATACAATCCATATCATTTGACATTACATGTGTTTCAAATATTTTAAAATGTTTATTTTTAAATGTGGTGATCAATTTTTGAGTTATGTTAAATAGTGTTGAAAATGGTCAAAAATGGCATTTTTTCAATTTTGGTTGCTATGACAACCAAAATTGATAATATATGGCGGATTGGAAATATGTAATTTTAAAAATTCACAAACTTTTTGGCATATTCCCATAATTTCACTTCCTTATCTCCATTCTTTCTTATTTTATTAATGTCCCCAAAACGCCCCAAAAATAGGCAAAAGTGTGCCGCGGACAATTGTTCAAAAATGAGCACAAATCCAGCTCTTGAGAAAAGGCATATAGATATTTTTACACTTTTTTTTTTTTTAATCTTACTTGATAGCTACTGATTTTAAAATGTAAAGCAACAAGGCTCAATATTTCTTATAAAACATGGATAAGACCATTTTTAATGAAAAAATTGACCAAAATCACTTTGAAAAAAGTGGGATTTTGGGGAAAACCTACGTATTTTGGAGTTGCTGGGGAAACCGGAGTAATTGTTATACAAATTTGTAAATTGAAACATCATTAGCCTTAAAGTTGTATTTCATAAATATACATCCACATTTTTGATAGTTTTAATAGGAAATGAACTATGGCTTTACAAAAAACACCCAAAATGACCTTTTCAAAGTGTTGAAAAACCTTTCTTCCGCGAAAACTCAAAAATCGCAACTTTGAACCTCAATAAAAAAAAAAAATTTCATCCGATTTTGAATCTGTAAAAAGTTTTGTGAGAAGAATGATGAGATCTACTTAAAAAACTAATAAAATCAAATGTATAATCATAATCTCAAAATCACCTTTTCCACCTAATATTATTATAGCAAAAAAGTGTTGGAATTTACTATCTTTATTTTTTTGCGGGAGCAATTTGCCTATTTTTGTTGGGGCATTTTTGAGACATTAATAAAATAAGAAGGAATGGAGATACACAAGTGAAATTATATGAACGTGTTTGAAACTTACTGAATTTCGAAAATTGCTTATTTCTAATCTGCCATATATTATCAAATTTGGTTGTCATAGCAACCAAAATGGAAAAAAAAAAATGCAATTTACCATAATCCAAAAAGTGATCACTACAATTTTTAAGTAAGCCTTTTAAAATATTTGAAACCCATGTAATATCAATTGTTATTGATTGTGTAAGTTCAAAAAAAATATGAAGTTTGGGTTTCTACCGTAGTAATCACACTGATTTTTTTTTCTTAAAAGCATTATTTTCCAATCATCAATATTGATAGTTGTATTACTTTAAAAAATCAGAAGCTGTTGGGCAAGATTAAAAAAAAAAAAAATCAAAATATTTATATATCTTTTCTGAAATGCTGGAAAGAGGTTCACTTTTGTAATACATTCCGCAGTAGCAAATTGGTCCATTTTGGCTATTATTAAGACATAAAAGTGAAGGAATTGAGATCTTGAAGTAAAATTTTGTTTAGAAGTAAATTTGTTTGTGCATTTTTAAAATGACATAACTTTATTCTTTGATTTAAAAGCGTTGGAATTAGGGCTGGCGGAAAATATTGATAATCGTCGGTAACCGTTTTGAAAATCGATTATCGATACAGTTTTAAAATATCGATTATCGCGCAATTTCACTTGTAATAAGAAGCCCATAAAAATAATCCTTGTCATGGTATTTTTTGCAATGTGTGTCTGGGCATAGAACTGTAGATGAACAGAATAGACATAATAAAACACACCGTTTTGTTTTTTCAAGCCATGCGAGACGCCACCGGTGAGAAATGTTGGCCGCTTATGTCATGATGAGAGCTAATGGTTTCACGTAACAGTGTTCTATGCGCATGAGAAATCACTGCAAGAAATAAACTGTTACGGCGAACTGGATGTATGAAGAATTAGTTTGATGTTTTGAAAGGGAAATAACTACATTTTACTCATTATTATTCAGGTTATAAGCGACAAAAACATGGCGAGCAATGACGGTTCTGTCTTCCAAACAAAGTTGATCGAGTTTCTTTCTATACCCTCGTTTTGCTATGGAATGCTATTATTTTAGTGTCAAATAAATGAAAAAAATTCTACATGTACGGTATACAGAATGATGTCACAACATTAACTCGCATACAATTCGTTCTTCGTGTACAAATTATGATTGCTTTCAAACCAGTTGTAAGTCAAAATAATTTGCCGATATTATCGATAATTGGTTGGCGATAATCGATACTTGAAACAAAATCGATTGCCAGCCCTAGTTGGAATATGTGACATGTGATTTCAACACAGTTAACCATGCAAAAGGTGTGAAAATAAAAATGGAATTAACTGTTACATATTTTTAGGCAAGTCCATTAAATGTTCTATACCGATAGCTTGAATATGCGGTCCACTGATTATTAGTGGCATCCCCGAGAGACTTATATTCACGGTCTCTTTGTTGCATTGTTTCCTCGAACCATAAATTGTTAAATTAAAGCCAATTGGCTAGCTAAAAGTAGTTAATCAAATCAAATATAGTTTTAACTAACGAATGATCATAAAAAATGCATACGTCACAACAAAAGTTCGGGGGTTATAGATTAAGGTCGTAAACTCACAAAAAAAACTTTCCCTTCCCAGCAACGACTGCTGTTGGTCTCTTTCGTGTACGTTTTATTGATCAATAAAGTTTTTAAAAAACGTTGATTCCAGACATAATTAGCCAATAAATATATAGTTTTAATTAATAATTGAACTTGATCAAAGTCGTAAACTATACGTCACAACACAGGTTTCAGGGGTCATAAGGTCGCGAACTCTAAAGGAAAAATATTTTCAGGGGTCGCCATTTTGTTGAATGAATGTCAGTTTTGTACACCTAGATTGTTAATAATTTTGTCGGTATGGACAGTGATTCCGACTCAGACTCCGAAGGATTTTTACTGGAAGATATATTAGACGTAGAAATTAGCAATAATGATATCCTGGACAGTGAATTGACTGACAATTGGACATGAAGGCTCCGAAATAGCTAGTGACAAAGCGAAACAAAATGGCGGGTAATCTTCGAGATTCAACTTTCAACAAGGATTTTATTTGGAATGATGCACTGAATTCCGTTACATGCCCATCATTTTTAGGAGATCGATAGGTCCATAATACATATTAGAACGTGAGAAAAACAAATTTAATTTTTTTAGTTTATTTTTTTGACCAAACTTGCTCGTATTGGTTGATCGACGAAACCAATAGATATCACGTTGAGAAATTCAATGAGGTTTGAAAAAAAAATGCAGGAACATAACGGTTGAAGAAATTCGTGATTGCCAACATTATTTACAGTGCCAATCCTAAAAACTGGTTATGGACTAAATTAATCAATTGTGCTTACTGTGTGATGCATGGATCAGTAAAGTGTAACTTCATAAACGTAATGTTATTTTACATAGTTCTTTTTATACGCCCACATTTTCATGTGGACGTATATTGTCGTCGCCCCTGTCCGTCCGTCCGTCCACAATTGTTTGTGAACAGTCTACAGGTCACAATTTTTATCCGATTTCAATGAAACTTAAAATATAGGTTTATCACCCTAAGATCTCGGTTCCTTTCGATATTGGCATGTATCGGACCGTAACTTCATGGGTTATGGCCCCTGATTGTACGAAAAATCACGTTTTTTAGCTTGTGAACAGTGTAGAGGTCACAATTTTGAACCGATTTGGATGAAACTTGAGATGCATGTTTACAACCCAAAGATCTTGGTTCCTTTCGATATTTGCGCCAATCGGATCGTAACTTCCTGAATTATGGCCCCTGATTCTCCGAAAAATCGCCCTTTTTAGCTTGTGGTCCCTCTGGAGGTTAAAATTGTTATCCGATTTAAAAAACCGTTTGATTATATCACCGTCCCATGGTTATGAAGGTTGAGTTCGAATTTCGTGAAAATCGGACCAAAATTGACGGACAAAATGGCCGCCGTTTGTACGCGAATAGTGTGAAAATATGTTATATCAAGGTTGTGGACCTTATAGAGGTCACAATTTTGAACCGATTTTGATGAAAATTGACATGTATGTTTATAAACCAAAGATCTTGGTTCCTTTCGATATTTGCGCCCATCGGATCGTAACTTCCTGAATTATGGCCCCTGATTGTCCGAAAAATCGCCCTTTTTAGCTTGTGGTTCCTCTGGAGGTCAAAATTGTTATCCGATTTAAAAAAACGTTTGATTATATCACCGTTCCATGGTTATGAAGGTTGAGTTCGAATTTCGTGAAAATCGGACCAAAATTGACAGACAAAATGGCCGCCGTTTGTACGCGAATAGTGTGAAAATATGTTATATCAAGGTTGTGGACCTTATAGAGGTCACAATTTTGAACCGATTTGGATGAAACTTGACATGTATGTTTATAACCCAAAGATCTTGGTTCCTTTCGATATTTGCGCCCATTGGATCGTAACTTCCTGAATTATGGCCCCTGATTCTCTGAAAAATCGCCCTTTTTAGCTTGTGGTCCCTCTGGAGGTCAAAATTGTTATCCGATTTAAAAAAACATTTGATTATATCACCGTTCCATGGTTATGAAGGTTGAGTTCGAATTTTGTGAAAATCGGACCAAAATTGACAGACAAAATGGCCGCCATTTGTACATGAATGGTGTGAAAATATGTTATATCAAGGTTGTGGACCTTATAGAGGTCACAATTTTGAACCGATTTTGATGAAACGTGACATGTATGTTTTGCGCCCATCGAATCATAACTTCCTGAATTATGTCCCCTGATTGTCCGAAAAATCGCTTTTGTTAGCTTGTGGTCCCTCTGTAGGTCAAAATTATTATCCAATTTAAATAAACGTTTGATTATATCACGGTTTCATGGTAATGAAGAGAGAATTTGAATTTTGTGAAAATCGGACCAGAGTTGACGGATAAAATGGCCGCCGTCTGCACGCGAATTGTGTAAAAATATGTTATATCAAGGTTGTGGATCCTATAGAGGTCACAATTTTGAACTGATTTTGATGAAACTTGAAATACATGTTTATAACCTATGATCTTGGTTCCATTGCATATTTACCCATATCGGATCGTAACTTCCTGAATCATGGCCCCTGATTGTACGAAAAATCACCCTTTCTAGCTTGTGGTCCCTCTGGAGGTCACAATTTCACAGTTACACCGTAGTTATGAGGGAGGTTGAATTATGATTTTCTGATGATTACTTAGAATGCAACAACTCTTGTTGACTGCCCGGACGATTTGGCTGCTGTGTGGGCATATGTTTCGTTGCCTGGCAACCTATTTTTATGATAAGGAATAACTTTGTTGTTATTTGGTATTTTTGTTTAAAAAAAACACGCTTGTAAAGCCTGTTTTAAATTCTACATTTGGTAATATAAACATTTTTTGATTGGAGTAATAGTTTTCTTTTTATTTTGGGGTATCTGCAATAGGTGAGATTAGTGGATAATCTTTTAATTAACACTAGGAATAGATTCGAAGCTATAGTCTGGTTAATTGGCTTAGGAGATTAAGCAGTAATTAACATAATTAGCTGTAGGGGTCAATGAGTTAATTCACAACACTCTCAAACTCAAATGACAAAAACCTTCTTACCATACCAAAAGTAAATCTACAACTGTGTGGATGTTCTGTTAGATATGCCTCATATGTATTATGTTAATCAGCCCCTAAACTGACACTTAAAAACATAAGCTTAAAACAATCTGTTCCAGTTAAACTTTGAAACCAATGAACAATCTTAAACTTTGGAAGCGCTCAAGGGTCCTTGTACTATGATGTTTGTGTGTGATATAAATTTCCATATTATTTCTAAACAATTTTTAATTTTGTTTTAAAACTTGTATTATTCATACATCTTGAACTGATCATATTACTTTTCAGTCTTAATATTTAAAGTTTAATTCTATGAATGGTGATGAATGATAGTTTGTAATTGAACTTGATTCATGTCTTCTATAATCAAATTATCCTTGTGCCCTCAAAAACATGTTGAGAACACAGGTTTTTAATGAACTATATTTGACTCCAGTCTTAATGTTTCAGGCATTGGATTACTGCCATAGTTTTGGTATCATGCATCGAGATGTTAAACCTCATAATGTGATGATAGACCATGAAAACAGAAAGGTATTGTTTATGACATCAAGATTATATATTCATCACAGTCCTTTCCTTTATTTGTTAATCCCTGGAGAGTTACTAAAAACTTTGGATTGGTGGAATTTTCATTACTTGAAAAATATTTGTTCAAAATGCATACAATGGAAAGGCCTTATTCATTTTCAATTCATTTTATACATTAGCTGTTTTTTACACGCATACACGAAGGTTATCTTTCAATATGTATGAAATTTATAAGCATCATACGAAGAAGTCCATTGAATTTCAGCAATTTTCCACAATTACTTCTAGAGTTATGATCATTGTTTTAATTTGTGAACATTATCAGATCTGTAGGGGGGGGGGGCGCAGATGGACGAATGGTTAGCACATGCATGCTGTATCATAAGGCCTGTCATTGAGTCAACTGGCGTAGTTTCGATTCCCTGGTTGTATGTGACATGGAGTGGAGTCGCCTGTTCAACCTTGTGGGCTTTCTCTGTGTCCTCCCGTTTCCACCCACTGCAAAAGACCCCTATGTGCAAGCAAATTATTGATATAGAATTGAACACTGTTAGTCCCAAAATGACCTAGTTTGTGTCAAGTAGACTTTAAACCCCATTTTTCTGAGAACAAAAAAAGAGCCTTTAGAATTTCAACAATTTATGTCAGTTGCTTCCAGAGTTAAGGCCCTTGTTTCAGTATATAGAACCTTGTAATCTCTCAAATGACGAAAATTATAATCTAATTTGTATGCTTTGGTTTAACTAGAATTATTTTAAATGAAAAAGCTTTCAAGATTCCTTGCATGCAGCATGGAAAATTCTTGTGGAAAAAGTTACCCGTAGTTCCTTGGTTTTCTTGGAGAGGTAATACAACAAGTCCACAATATATTGTCCAATATTATGTCTTGGTCATTTATACATTTGTGATATTGAAGTAAACTGAAAATTTCTTTTTCAAGTTACGTCTCATTGATTGGGGTTTAGCTGAATTTTATCATCCAGGAATGGAATATAATGTACGAGTAGCCTCTCGTTATTTCAAAGGCCCAGAACTTCTTTTAGATTATCAGGTAATTGCTCTTCATAGTAATAAGTGTTTTCCAAACCAATATATTTAGATAATTTGTTGAATTTTGGTTACTGACAACATTTCAAATAATTGTGTTTTTATTGTGTTGATTATAATGAAATTGTTATTAGAAATCTATCTGTTTTTATTGTGTTGATTAAAATGAAAATGTTATAAGCCATCTGTTCTTTTTGAAAAATCATTAGTGCTGCATTAATAGTGTTTATTCAGCATTGTATAGAGTGTAAAATCTATAATGCACAGATGGTAATACTTACTGAATCACATACATGCACTCGGAACTTGTCAAAACCAGGTATTGTTTATGTTTCTTGCTATTTGAACTTGCAAAGTATTCCAATGCATTGAAGTATATAAGAATTTCTTCAGTTTTTTTTTTTTGCTCTCTAAAGACAAATGGTTGTTATCCTTTTTCAGATGTATGATTATTCTTTAGATATGTGGAGTCTAGGATGTATGTTTGCTAGCATGATTTTTAGGAAAGAACCGTTTTTTCATGGACATGATAATTATGATCAGGTAGGTTTTATAGATCTGATTTTAAGAATATTCAAAGTAATTACCCTTCTTCATTTTTGAGCTGTTTTTTTACAGGTTGTAACTGATTCCATAATTTAAACTTAATATGATGTTTTTGAATTTCTTGATTTGTTCAATAATTTTGAATGAATTGAAATTCATGCGTAGATTTATACTGGTGGAATCAATATTGATATTGGTGTAGCACTCAATTTTAAAATGGCTAAAATTCAATATTCGTAAAACCTCTAAAGAAAAGATTCAGGAAATGTGTTTCTAAGAGTACAATTTACATGTATTAAGTGTATTCATTTCATACCAAAAATTAAACATTAGTTTGCATTGCTGTTGCTCCTTTTTTTTTTTTTAACAACTGTCAATTTGCAATTTTCAAAAACTATATACAGGGTATGTTGAGGTAAAAGTGAATGACATGCAGAGTTAATGTTGTCCCTGAAGAATTTGAAATTACCAGAAAGATATAGTATTTAGGTAAAAATGGTCACCACAAAGGATAATTTTCTATAATAAAACCCTTTTGTTGCTCTAAGCCAAAAGACATTAACTCGTGTTGCCTTACTCATTTGAAATACGGTTTATAGCAGATGTTGACTACCTGCTCTCGGCTCAACAAAATTGAAAAAAAATTACAAAAAAAGTGTTGTTAATGGTTATGAAAATTGGCATGTAACTATTAATTTACTTATATTGTTTCAGTTGGTGCGAATAGCTAAAGTTCTAGGTACAGATGATTTGTATGCGTATATTGAAAAGTATCAAATAGATTTAGATCAACGGTTTAATGATATTTTAGGAAGGTAATGTATATGTGTCAAAATACTATTAAACAACAAGGAATGAATACCAATAACCAATCTGATTAGTTTAAAATTTCCTTTTACTTGTCTTCACAACACCAGGATCTAGAAAAGTTGTTAAATTACCGGGGTCTTGGTTACAGTAAGGGTTTAGCAAATGAAACAGTCTGTTACGGCTACTTCTTGATGTGCCATGCACATAACTGTTGGTAAATGCTGATTGATTTATCAATGTTTGATGTCATAGGGTCAAAAGCCACTCATACGACCCCTGACAGTCCTTCGGAGTACAACTTGTGAGATCTTCATGTAGTGTAGGTCATCGAAAGTATTAAAAAATACAGACGGAAATTTAGATCTGTATTTTGATCAGATTGACCAATAACATGTTAAATATTATGTGCCAAATTTATTTCAGTAACATTTCTTATCTGCAGTATGACAAGCTTATGGCATGGAATAACTACACATTCATCATAGCTATGGAATAATGAACTGGTTCGCTGTCCTAAAATTGATCAGTTGTATCTATTAACATTGTAATAGTTTTTGTAAAACATCTCTTGAATTTAAACAAATTACATTTTAGGCATTCAAGAAAGCGATGGGAAAGGTTTGTCCATAGTGAAAATCAACATTTAGTAAGTCCTGAGGCCTTGGACTTCTTGGATAAACTGTTACGTTATGATCATCAAGAACGGCTCACTGCTCGTGAAGCAATGGACCATCCATATTTCTGTAAGTTACAACAACTACCCGGATTATAAAAAGTGAAGAAAAGAATAAATGTATAGAACTGTTTTTTGATCTCAGATAAAAATCTTGATGTTTAAATTGTCTAAGTGCAAATATGCTTCCTTGGAAGATATCAAATACAACATTACTTATGCATTCCTTTAAAAAGGTCATTTTGATCATATACTCTTCCTATCTTAAGCAGAAGTTGATCCTTTACTTATTTGTTCCTGTAACAATTTCTGGAACACTTTCCAATATTAGTATATTTTAATACAGATCAAATATATGACTGAAATTCACACCTGTTGTCACTACAATGTAGATAAGTCAATGTCAGTTTTTAGTCTAGATCAATAGACACTTTTTTTTTAACATACATGAAAAGAAACCGGTTTCATTGAATTTTATTATTTCAACCCTTCTTGATGCTTTGTTTTCTTTTTCTGCTATCATATTCCCCCCCCATCTTGATTTAGCTGTTTATAATAAATGTTGGATGGCTTATTTTGATTAGTTAGCATTGTGCTTGTATTAAGAAAATTGATTTGCTGACGCTTTGATTTCAGATCCTATAGTGAAAGAACAGGGCAGAATGTCTACAATATCTGGTCACTCATCTCCGACTCCAGTATCTAGTTCAGGACAAATTGGAGGTAGATTAGTCTCTCCCGTTCTATCTACAAGTTATAATTTTAGTTGAACACCATTCTTTCATAAAACATTTGCCAGTTTAAAAATCGTTAGTCAATTTACAGCCTTGTTGATATTCATTAATTTATTGAGTCTAACTATAACTATCAGGTGCCTTCTTTATTTTGTGCCAAAATTTTGCAAAACGAGATAAAGTTAAACGGAGAAAGCAGTCTGATTACCATCTATGGTGGCTTTTTATCATTTTCATCCATTCGTTCATTAGGAAGGCTTTGATAGACTTGTTTATATGTGATAACTATCATCATGTAGGCCTACTAATATTTGTGGAGTCAGAAGTCAATTGTTCAGTTCTGTCCCAAGTCAATTAGATTCAATGTTTTTATTAACAAACTCGTCAAGTGTTTAAAAGAGTTTGATCACGAAAGCAAATTTTGCGTTGTGGACCAATCCTCAGCTGTTATGTTTGAAGGGTTAATCTTAATAATATTTCTTTTATTTCAAACAATTATTTTTCAAAAATTCAAAGTTCATTTTAAATAATTTGTTTTTGTTTGATGGTGCTCAGTTATCAATATATTTGAATTCATTTTTATGGTAAAATGAGTAATTTGCAAATTTACACCAAATTTACCTATAGTGCTCATATTTTGTATAAAAAAACTATCAGATGTGTACATGTTAGTTTGGTGTGAAATATAAAGAAATTATTTTTTGTTAATATAATTGGAGTGTGGAAAATAATAAAAAATGCTAGTGACATTTTATGTATCATTTGTCTTGTTATTTGCAAGAACTGCATAGAATTGTGTTCAGTCAATTATAAAATTTGATATTATATAAAATATTTGGGTGTGCACCTTAGTCCAGGCTTGGTTTGTGGTTTGCTTACTTGTATGTCGCAAATGCTATATTGCTTTGGCTTGCTCCAATGTCAGTCATAAAAAAAATTTTGGCCACTGAATTTTTCTTTCTTTTCACCCACTTATTTGCATTCTTCTGATCTTTGATTTAACCAATTCAGAATATTTTGATCACTCTAAATCCTTAAAATTAAATCTTAGATATACTAAACACATCCCATTTTTAGCTGTATATTTTTTTTTTAGACAGAAAAGATTCAAGAAAAGTTCCTTACTTATCTTTAGTCTGTTCTGTTTTGTAATACGACTATGAACTTCTCTCTACTAAGCACAATGATTGAATGACTCTAAACTGTCTATCCCGTATAAATTCTCAAAGCTTTTAGTCTTTTTGTAAAGATACTAACATATTAAACAGCCATAATTGGTTGAGTTGTAAACAAAAAGCTTCAATAATATAAAGCTCAGTGGAAATAGTTGGGAGAAGTTTACTAGTTTATATTTAATTTGAGGATATATAGTGACTGACTGCTATCCTTCATGCCTTCAGGTCAACCGGTCAGCAGCACGGTGGGTGTGTCAAGTTCTCCGGTCCTGACACCAAGCATATCGCCCTTACCCAACAATGCCGCAACAGCGCAGACGTAATCACGGCTTGTTATAGAAGCTCTAGCCGTTGTTATATCATCTTCACTGGCAGGTTGCCGGGCAACAACTTATACTGTTTGAGGGATCAGTCCAATTTGGAGCTTGAAGCAAGTTTTGTTGATTGAAGAGCTGTTTTCCAAATATTTGAACTGCTATTTGTTTAGATATTTATATAATTTGTGATTTGATAAAACTAAAGACATAACCAATATATATTGTTGTTGGTCTCTACTTCTTAAGTCTTTTGGAAATGAGCTCTTCAGTTCTATTTTGGCTGTAAGTGATGGAATGTAGGAAAAGTGTTCATCTGTATGATATATATCATGTTATCTAATTTAAATAAGAGCCAAGAGGTGAATGGGTCCTTTGACGATTTTATTATGTACTTAATGGGCCGGATTTCCACCTTTTGTAATGGTAAAAATGTGACTATATCTCATGGTAAGGCTTTTGGCATTTGAATTTATTCAAGAAAAAGATAAATGTTTTTAGTTTCTCTAGCAAGGCAAATTTATTATTATGTGTGTATTTTGTTAAGTTACTGATGTCTATTTACTTGTTTCTTTGTTTACTTACTAAAAGAACAAAATAAAATGAAAAATAAAAAAGTGAAAATTAACCTTGCATGTGAGTATGGTTTAAAACCAACCATGTCTGCGTTTAGATGTAATCTTGCTTTATACCATGCTTCCGGTTTGCTACAGCTAAATTGCATGGACTTCTCTAAAACAAGGTGCAATGCCCAGAAAAAAGCCCTCTTTGTATTTCCTTACCTTCTGCTGTGAGGACAACCTAGTATATAATTTTATGAAATTAACTATTATAGATGCCATAGAGCTACATGCCAAATCCTAGGATTAAAGCTTTTTTTAAAATTTTGTTTTCTTCAACGGATTTGAAGAGTTAATTTTATTACATCGTTGTTTAATTCTAATGAATTTTTAAATCTAAATGATACTTGGGTGTACACTGGTATTAAAGCACTTCCTCCATTTTAAGCCAGTTGGGTCTATTCAATGTTAAACCTGCGATAAAGAAACGAAAGTGACTAAATGGTTCTGTCTTGCAGCAATAGATTTGTACAGCATATTTATGCGTGATTGGATATTAAATATGTTTCAAAGCCTCTTCTTATGAAATTAAAGTATTGGAACTAGTAGTTGATGTTTTTATTGACCTTTTCTTTTAATAATTAATTCTATATTATGAATTACAATACATGTTGTTTAATACGCCCGCATTTTCATGTTGAAGTATATTGCCGTCGCCCCTGCCCATTCGTTTACAATTTGTGGACAATCTATAGGTCACAATCCTGACGAAGCTTGAAATTTTGGTATATCTTCAAAAGATCTTGGCTCCTTTCGATATTGGCTTGTTTCGGACCGTAACTTCATGGATTTTGGCCCCTGATTGTTCGAAAAATCATGATTTTAGTTTGTGGACTCTCCAGAGGTCACAATTTTTATCCGATTTTGTTGTAACTTATAATGTATGTATATAACTCAAAGATTGCACGCATCTCGGAGCCTAACTTCCTCGATAATGGACCTGATAAAAATAAAAATCTCAATTTTTATCCAATATAAAAAAGCCATTCGGATATCACCGTTACACCAAACTGATAGTTGAGTTCGAATTTCGTGAAAATCGGACCGACACTTCCCAATGAAATCGCCGCTTCTTGTACGCAAATGGTGTAAAAGTATGGAATATCATGGCTGTGAACCCCTAACAGTAACAGTTTTTATCCGATTTTGATGAAACGTGAAATATATTAGATATCCACGCACATTATTGCCCGTTTTGTATTAGAAACTGAGATTTTAGCCTGTGATTCCTAATAGTAGTAGTCTGGATAGTTTAACGTCCGCTTCCAAAAAAAGTGATATCGCAGACTATCTGTAGTTCCTCTAGAGGTCACCCTTTTATCTGACTTTTATGCAACCTAAATTGTGTATACATATCCCAAATATGTGCACGTAGAAGAGCCCTTGGCAGTTGGAATTTGATTTAAGAGTAGGCTGTAGCACCGCTGCCGGGGCAAAATTTCTCTCAAAGCTTATTGTATGGCATATGCCCGTCTTCCATTAGCCCAGGTTAGGTGCAGAAGAGTAGGACGTTAAACCCCCTTTCATTTTCATATCCAATCTTAATAGAAAAGTACTCTTGAAGCATATACAGGACTGTCGATTAGGAATATGGCAAAGGTTGCACTCGGAGATTGAGCGCTTGATGTACATGTTGATAGCCTTTATGAAGAGTTAGGCATACAACCCTTTGAGATAAAAAAAAATACGCGCGCAGTGTGTTATCCGAGAATATTATTAGGTTTCTATATTTTTAAAAAATAGTCGGCGATTCAAGACGTCTTGTGAACCTATGTAATGAATTCTCCACCGACTTCGCAGCTGTTGTTAGGTACCGAGAGGGGTAAGTCACGTGACATAAATAGGACCTCATTTGATCGATTTTGTATAGCTGGGGTATTCCTTGGCAATTACAATGTTTTGAGAAGGATTCGAAGCAAAATTATGATAATTAGTTTGAATATGTTTTAGTCAAAATATATCATCAAATCACCGAATTTGTACGCGGGAATGTATCTTTAACGAGGGAAGTCAACTGCCGTGGTTTCGAATTCCCGTTGTTCATGACACGGAGTAGGGTCACCTGTCCACCCTCGTGGGTTTTCTCTGTGTCCTCCCACTGCTAAAGACCCTACGCGCAAGCGAATTATTGAAATAAAATTAAACCATGTTAGTCCCCCCCTCTCTCTCAAAATATCATCCATAGTCTTCAACACTGCAAAGACGACACATTTGTCAATATAAATCAACATAAATGTTGTCTTATCGTAAAAAGATAAGTTTTTGATATCCAATATTAAAGACAAAATGAACATTTTACAATTGGTCTACGGATCGCGAGCCATATTGTTTTCGATTCCCATTACGCCTAGTATCCCTCAGGAGAATACAACCGGTTAAGACTGGAATAACTAAACACTGCAAAGACCGCCATTCAATTTGGACAGGAAAACAGAAACGATTGAAGGTAAATCAGGTTATATACATTCTTATTACATTAGTATGCGTTGAGACCCATTTGTCGCCATTTCTAGTTGCTAAAAGAATCAAGATTTATCTCCTTCTAATAACTGTTCGAATATATCACCGTTACACAATAATGATTTCCGAAAAATCGGGCAGAAACTGCCCGACAAAATGTCTGCTCCTTCAGGCTCGGTGGAATGGGGGCTGGTCCACCCGATAATGTTGACGCAAATACTCTTTGATTTGATTAAAAACAAATAAGCCTAATTTGCTAATATCTGGGACCTAGAAATTGACCCTGGGCCGCAACACATATAATAATGTAATCTGATTGTATATGAACTGATTTACTTCCAATTGTTTCTAATTTCAAATCAGTTACGTCCTCACCGAATAGAAAATTCTAGTGCCTGGTTATTCCAGTCTATTACGCATGCTCTCTAGATAAATTATGGCGTCGCTGCTTGACCGAGTTGTAGAATATGTCTAGCCTCGTTCTTTCTGGTCACTTATTACAAATGACGCTGAAACACACTATGGTACTCGTTTCCATCTAAATTAAATGGGATATAGATGCTTTTGTTATACTATTTGTGTAACGGGGGTGGTTATTTGACGGGAAGTTTTGGTCCGATTTTCAGGCAATTCGGACTCAACCATATTGTGGTGTAACAGTAATACTACTAATACGTGCCGGTATCGAAAAGAGCGTTTGAATATCTCACCGTTACCCCCTTAATGATGGCTGAGTTCGAATTTCGTGAAAATCAGACAAAATAACCGCCCCTCGTACGCAAATTGTTTAAATATATGGTATATTAAGGTTGTGGACCCTCTAGAGGTAACGATTTTGATGAAACTTGAAATGTATGTTTATGACCCGAAGATTTTGGTTCCTTTTGATATTTGAGCAGACCCGACTGAAATCCTGGATTATGGCCTCTGATTGTACGAAAAATCACATTTTTAGCTTGTGGACCCTCTAGAGGTCACACATTTTATCTGATTTCAAGAAAAAATGACGGAGTTCTCTATCCATATCTTGCAAAATGTGGGCGTGTGGCAGCCGCTGGTTCTAGTAAGATTGGATGTTTCTTCTGTCCATATATTGCCATACTTTTATTCGAAATAACCACCCCATAAATACTTTTCTGGGAAGGTATATTTAATAATTTACATGTAAATGTACAAAGTTTCGAGAATAGACCTGAATTTCATTGTTATGCTTTCATGGGGACATCACAAGTTGTCACCCTCTTTAATCAGATTGCTGGGAAGGGCTTTTAGTGTCAAATTTATACTGAACAAATAAAAAACTGGATTATACATTGTCTTCCTCTTAGTTTAGAAATTACATAAATAGAAATTAGAAAATCTTTTAGACAATACAGTACGACATAAACAAATTTAGAATTTTTAATCTAATATACCATCAATAACTAAAATTATTGGTTAACTTTATGAATTGACCATGTAAAAATGGCTCAACATTAACCTAGTCTTTGAGAACTGCTTCAGCAGTCAGAAGTTGAAGATGTGCTACAAGGAAAAATCATTCCACACTGAGGAACTAAGACTGCAATGGGGTCAGTTTGGTCTTTCTAAATTGAGTAAATGACATATACTATTGCACTTTTGGTGGACTTCCTTCCAAAACTTCTCCATTCCCTTTTCTTTATGATCACAGCTACTAAATTTCTTGAAATTACAGGATGTATGAAACTGTGGATCTGTCAGATATATAATGCCTCTATTATCGATGGGCAACCAACCTTGTATATCAACTATCATTAATGCCCTTTTAGATTCCACATATGAAAAGTGAGAAAGAGCTGTGGCTAGATCCTTGGATTCAAAATCCACGTCTGTATTATTAACATAACTCCAATTATTGGTTAACTTTTTGAATTGACCATGTAAAAATGGCTCAACATTAACCCAGTCCTTGAGAACTCCATCGGCAGTCAAAAGTTGAAGATGTGCTACAGGCAGAAATTGTACACTGACTTTAGTGCTGTGGTTAGCTAAGGCTTCATTGAATTTGGTGACGTAATATCCAGCTACCATTTGACAAATGATATCTTGCATATAATAGATAGTATCTCTTTGACGTCTGTATCTTTTACAAACATATCTAATATTGAAGAAAAAATAAATAAAAATGTAATATTAGTAATAAACTTGTAACCAATGGAAATAGGCTCCTGGACAAACCAGGGGTGGTGTGGGATTTATTGTCAATTGGTTAACACATAAAATTGTTATTCTGACATCCACAATTTTAAAAAATATGCCATCTAATAAAATGCTTAATTTATAAGGCAACACCACTGAAAACTCACATTATAAATTGATGATTGTATATCTGGTTTGGGATAACACATTAGAATGATGTTTCCACAATCATTTAAATGCACAGAGAGAGAGAAAGAGAGAGATAGTTCCCTTGCACGTAGGGGTCTTTAGCAGTGGGAGGAAACCGGAAGACCTGGAGAAAACCCATGAGATTTGATTAAATGCACAGAGGTATAAGTGGTATATGCCATCCTTTATGCCAGTCCCTGAGTTCTCAGATTTTACTCAAAATTGTTTGCCATTCTGTAACAAAATATATCCCATAAAACTTTAATTGTTTTAATGTATCAAATACATGTATGCCAATAAGAAACTGTGCCAACTTTTGTAATTCTGGATCGAAGATATTTCTCATAAACAGTGTTTGAAAGTTGAGTAAATTTCCATTCTGAGAATGCAATCAGGCTACCATCCCATTTCCAACAGAGATCAGCCATGGACTGAATCGCAAGGCTTGAAAATGTGTGCTAGGCGACCATACATTAGACTAATCCTGAATCTAGATCATTAATGATTTTTACATATTTCACAGTAAAGTAAAATGTGAGCAGCTCCGGCAAAACCAGGCTCTTGGTCATTTTTATGAAAATTGAGTTGATAGCATAATTGCATAGTCTACATCCTGGGCTTTCCAAAAATGTTACTCTTTATAACCTCGGACCAGAAATAAGAAATTTATGATATTTTGAAGTTTGCGAGTGTTTCGAAATGGGGGAAAACGCCAAAATGAGAAAAAGGACTTCAAAGTCTTAGGACATTTTCAGAAGAAATTTCACTTAATAGTCCTTAGCAACCTTCAATTTAGATATCTAATCCCATGATTTTCTAGTAGTATAAACCAAAGACACCACCCTAGGCATGGTTCCAACTCGGTTGGGACATTATTTATGATTATTACTTTTTTCTTAATGGACAAAATCAAATCCCAGATTGTTTGTCGCATTTTCGACAAACAGGGAAAAACAATCTATTCCAAACATGCTTCATTTATTTTGGATTTGAAGTCAATATAATAGCAGCAAGAAGTTGTCCTTAAATGCTTAGTACAACACATTTCTATAATTAAACAAAATTAATGTGCCCATCAGGCCTGCCTTGTCTTTTTTGTGACTGACCCACCCCCCAACCCCAACAATTCTCGCTACGAGCGTGTCGAAGACCGCATATTTGGTAACACTTTCAAGCCATTATGTAAGGAAAAAGAGTTTGTTAAATTCTTTGTTGCAGTTTCATATGTTCACGCAATTTAATATTTCCAATAAAGAGATGCAAGAAATGGAAACAGCCAAGTTCAAAGTGGGGCGAACTCAATAACTATATTTTAGGTCTTTGAAGCTTTATAATTACAAATATACTGTTCATGTTTTTATATAATAAACGATATAATATTTAATATATCTCATGAATTTTTATGTTATTGACACTCAGTTGTATGCATAAGAATTGCAAAAGTAGAATCTAAACGGCCAATTATATGCAATCAAAAGATGAAAAAGACACAATTTATGTTTATATAATGACATGGCAAGCGGGTCGACGCGAACAACTTTATTAAAAATGATAATTACATGTTCATCTTCCATGTCGAGAGTCTTATTTATTTAAAGGGCCAATCTCGACTATATTTTGGGGAATAAAACTGCTTAAAGTCCTTGAAATCCTGTACCCTTGGGCCAAAAATCTAACTCAATATATGATATACGTTTTCAAACAACTTAAACCGGCCAGTCTTTATCTGCAAATGGAGAACTATGTCCCAAGCAGTATTATACGGTCTCTGGATAAAACCAGACTTTTATTTTATACAAAAATAACGTGTATGTGAAGTGTACCTTTCGTTATCAAGTACAAAAATAACGTGTATGTGAAGTGTACCTTTCGTTATCAAGTACAGCATGTGGGTCATGTACTGTATAGATCCACAGAGGAACGACAATAGATTATCAGATCACCCAACGAAAAAAATTGAATCGAACCCCAAAAAGAGTTGCGTATACCCGGAACCCATCCGGATAAACAATGTTGAGACAATAACGGAAAATACAACATTCTTCTATATTTTGGCGCTTAATACACTCTTGTTTCTGGGGCTGTTCAAATCCAGGACGTTCCCTTTAAATTATAATATTGCAAGTTTATACAAAATTGACAAAAAGGGTAAATTTGGATATTAATCCGAGAGAATTTTTGATTGCAGTGAAGACAATTACACCACCGAACCCCCCACCTCCATTGTGAACTCAACTAGGTCACTTGTGGGAAATGTCCCAATACTTAAACATTCTATAATACCAATAACTTCATACTGCAATTTGATTTTTGGGCTTAACTAGGTCGCTTTTGGAAAATGTGACGGATAACAACTACTGAAATTTGCTGTACCAATACTAAAAATTTCTGCAATACTAAAACGTTCATACTCCTATTAGTTTTGTTCTCCCTGATTACACGTTTTGAATCCCAGGTTCGGGAAACTCATTTCTCAAACACAATGTCATGATTTTGTAATCTACTTACTGTAACCGGCCCCTTTCGTCAATGACAATAAAAACCTCTTTAATCAATGGTTATATAAAATCAGTGATTCAAATTTTAAAACTTAATTTTAACCGTTGACGAAGAGAAATTCTAGTCTAAGATTAGCTAATCTGACTTTTCAGAATACCACTATTACCGATTAAACCTAAAAACGAATTAGTTTATATATTGTTTGAAAATATAGTCCCATTTTTTTAAAAAAAAGATTTTGTTTACTCCACACAACCAATATTAATTCTAATGTTCTGGGTTAACCAATATGGGGTAACTGGCTTCAATCGTCATAATGATAAAATAACGTCTGTCGTCATGCCGTCTCCAGTTCATTAAAAAAGCTTCATGGCAACGAGAAGCCCTATGGTCTATCTTGTTGAACTGACTCTGATTCGTTGCTGACAAACAATTTGCCCTTGATTTCTCCAAATATGGAAAGTTAAGTTCACAGCCCTTTTCATTGACCTATGGAGATTAGCATCAAGGACTGTGTGCATTTTCAAAACATTGGATTACTTTCGCTGATTTTTTCACAGAAAGACGCCATTTCGTGGGTCTTTTTAATCACGTAGGCTCATAAAAATTCCCCAAAACACCGTTTCCAGTTTTCTGATTGTCAAAATCCTTCTCAAATCACAAATTTCTTTTGTATTTCTTGATGTTCCAATCTCAATCTCAAAATCGAGAATTTAACCCAAATCCATTGTTAACAATGCTTTTGTGGCCGTAGCACAAAATGACGTCGCGCGAGAACCGCCTGGTTTCAGTAAAGCGGCTCACAAATTGTTATTCCAAAAATCACATTTCAGCTGCATTGTGTCTCAGCTAATGAGTTGTGTGTTTTTGATGCGTCTAGGTATATTTACCTTCCTAGGGGTTCATCTTGGTGCAAGAATTTAACCTCAAATACATCACGAAAACTGCCTTTCTTCTCTAGCTGTAATTCTTCTCCAATGAAAGCCAATGTGCTGTTTGATTGCCATTCATTATTAACAGGGTTATATGTTAATATGTGAGCCCCTTAAATAAACAAAACAAGTACTGCCTTTTTGATTTATAATTCAAATATCAAATATTTCAATTAGAGTAAATATTAGAAGTGTGGCACCATTAATTATCACTTTAGAATAAATATCCGGGCCAGGGGAAACAATTACTGATTGGAAGGGGGGACCTACCAGCCTAGGACTTTGGGTGAGGTTTATGGGACTGCCTATATATAGGTCCCAGAAGCTCCTGGGGATCAGATCATCGGAATCGCTTTCTGAACAATTTCTGGCAGATAAAATTACTCAGCAAGGAAGTGAAATTTTATTTTTTTTCTAAATCCCTTACCATGATGTCGAAAGGGAGTTCAAATAAGAGCTTCCAACACCTGTCAATTTTTAAGATGGTGACTTAGACGCTCGCCTTAATATGCCTTTAAATGCAAGAAATTGTTAAACCAAGAAACAATGTGATAAAAACATGGTGCCACATACACCTACTTTAAAATTTGAAATATATGTTAAATTTTAAACAACATTAAGGGTATTTATTTACATGACAACCCCATAATCAATTTGCTAGACCATCAGATGGTCGTTATTTTTAAAGGATTGAAATAGGAACACCATTTCATAATACAATTGAAAAATGGATAATCAAGTAAACGTCAACACTGATGATTTCACTCAGAATAAAGTAATTTGACTGAAATTTTCAATATATTCCAATTTTACGTAATGCATCTTTTCGCAAACCATACGTGTGAGAAGGCTAAAGACACATACTTGATACATAAGGTGATTGACTTGATTCTTCTATAGTTGGCAGTTTCCAGTTCAATAGATATTCTATAGAACTTGATATGGAAGCAGAACTCTCTCCAATTTGTAGCTCTGCAAACTGTTCATGTACTTCTGGTGTGTTTACATCTATTAATGGACCTATCTCATCCTCATTGGTATCTTCACTTTCTGTTGTTTCTTGCGAAAATAAACTTGTTGTGGATGCTGAGAAAATAGATGAAGAATAATCTGAAGCTGATGGATCTGAGGAACCTTCAAATTCAGCAGAATCAACAAGGGAGGTTGAACATGTTGCTGAATGATTTACTGACTGCATTTCAGCTTCTTCTTGTGGATCTTTTTGATTTTTGGCAATACTACAATTTTCTACACTTGGTTGGTCATTTTCGCTTCCTTGTGACACAGCTTCCCATGAAATATCTGATAAAACTTGCTCATTAATGTTATTATCAGAATCATCATTTCTACTTTTAGATTCCTCTGAAGAAAAAAATGTTTGTGGATTTACATTAAGGCCAACATATTTCTTAGGAAACTTTGGTTGAAATAATTTGATACCATGCTTTCCATCACAAGGAACCGTTGAGGAAGTTGGTTTTGATGATGAATTTGCCTTTGGCAGAATTTCCCCTTGCGATGGTTCTGTTTTAAATGGTTGAATTTGGGATGAAACCGGAATGAGAAACTTATATTTCTTTGCTGATAAATCTGGAAGTAGCTTCTCCTTTTTAATGAAACTTTCGGTGCCTATAAGATTGGGAAGACCAAGAATTTTTAAAACACCATTCATTAATTTTATGGAATATTCGTTGTGATCAAGGTTACGATCATCTGGACAAAAACACAAGTGAGCATATAACTCTATGCTGAGATGTTCAAGGTATTGAGATAAACATCTATCTTGCGGAAGCCTTGAGAATGACAGAACTTGACTTATCACAAATACACATTTGTTGAATGCATAGAAACTCTCGACTCCTTTTAATAAATTGGCATCATGGTGCAGGGCCAAGCATTTTTTCATGTTAGCTATAATTGTATGAAATAAGTCATTCTGCTGAAGTACAGTCTTCTGCTGGTTAGCAAACATCAATAAACACTCATTTCCAGCTAACTGAAATTAAAATCATAAATCTAGTACAGTAATATTAAGCAGATGTGATATAGCAATTCCATGTTTTGTGCAAATTGTTTCCAATTAAAGAGAAGATAGGTTACCAGGCAACAAAATAAACACCCATAGCAGCTAAGTCGTCACATTTTTTTTTCTTTTGTCGGTAATGGAACATTTATAATACACTAATATATTATAAAGAGTAACAACTCATTAAGTAATTAACAGAAATCATTAGAATTT
Organism: Patella ulyssiponensis; assembly: GCA_963678685.1. Lineage (NCBI taxonomy): Eukaryota > Metazoa > Mollusca > Gastropoda > Patellidae > Patella > Patella ulyssiponensis. The sequence goes on from OY783229.1 coordinate 58,493,281, forward strand.
CTTTGCCAAGCAGGAATGCCCACATTTTCCAAAAGATGGATAGAGAACAAATTAAATCCAAAATCCAGATAGTTATGGTCTGAAGTGCGCAAATATGTGAAGGGGCTGAGACTTTTGATATATTTTAAATTTCATCAAAATGGATACAAATTGTGACCTCTAGAGGGTCCACATCCTTCGTATTACATAGATTTTTATGAAATTTGAACTCAACCTTCATTGATGTGTAACGGTGATATATTTATTTTGTCCGGCAGTTTTGGTCCGATATTCACAAAATTTTATCTCAACCATCATTAGGATGTAACAGTGATATATTCACACGTTTTTTTAAATTGGAAAAAAATTGTGACCTTTACATATCTGTACACTATTCGCATACAAGCGACGACCATTTTGTCTGTCATTTTTGGTCCTATTTTCACGAAATTCAAACTCAACCTTCATTACGGTGTAACGGTGATATAATCAAACAGTTTTTAAAATTGGATAATGATTGTGACTTCCAGAAGAACCACAAGCTAAAAACGCAATTTTTCTTGCAATAAGGCAATAATTCAGGAAGTTACAATCCTATATGCGCGAATATCAAGAAGAACCAGGATCTTTGGGTTATAAACATGCATTTCAAGTTTGAGTAAAATCGGATTAAACTTGTCACCCACAACCTTGATATACCATATTTTTACACTATTCGCCTACATGCGATGGCAATATTGTTCGGCAATTTTGGTCCGATTTTCACGAAATTTGAACTTGGCCTTCATTAGGGTGTAACTGTGATATAATTAAATGTTTTTTTTTTTAAATCGGGTAATAATTATGACCTCCGTAGGAACCACAAACTAAAAAAGGCGATTTTTGGTATAATCTGGGGACATAATCCACAAAGTTACCATCAGATATGCGGAAATATCGAAAGAAACCAAGGTTATAAACATGCATTTCAAGTTTAATTAAAATCGGATTAAAATTGTGACCTCTACATATTTTTTCAGTTTATATCAAAATCAGATAAAAATTCTAACCTCAAGAGGGTTCACAACATTGGTATTACATATTTTTACGCAATTTGCATACACAGAGCAGCCATTTTGTCAGCTAGGTCCGGTGTGATTTCACATAATTCAAACTCAACCGTCATTAGGGTATAACAGTGATATATTTTAACGATTTTTTAATTATGACCTGATATATTTTTTAAAATCAGATAAAAATTTTGACTTCTAGCCACAAGCTAAAAACTAAATTTTTTGTACAATCAGGGCCTGAATTATGGCTCTTGATTTTACAAAACAATAGCGTTTTAAGCTTGTGGTCCCTCTAGTGGTCACAATTTTTATCAGATTTAAACAAGCAAACAGTGAGGTTGATGTCCCCTGCTGAAATCCCAAAATAAATACATAACACATATTAATTAATCACACATTTTTTTTTCAAAAGTATCAAGCAATCAAACTACCGGTACAAGCTAAGTTTCATCACTCTCAATCAGATAGAATCAAGATTATCTTGTCCCAAAGTATCGGACAATGAAATTGATTAGCACTGCTTAGCTTTAGCTCGAAATGTTAATCATTGAACTCAGTCAAGACATTCACATAATGAACATCTAAATCAAGTTTAAACATTCTACCTCAATTAAAAGTTGTTGTTCCAAAGTCTTGAAAATATATACGGTAGGAGTCTTTGTCTCATGACCTTAAACACTGTGTATAAATCTAAAGTCAATTGGATATTAACTTTGGTCTCTAGAGCGTCCAAAAGATATTTTAGGTCATAACTCTGGCAGTAATTATCAGAAATCGCTAAAAATCAATAGGTTTCATCGCCTCCTGACCTCATTATAGCCCTAGGCATGTAAATATGATTAGGATCTATATCTTTCTGCTGTGTGAATTTAAGAAATGCTAAGATTGTCCTCATATAAACAGTATCATGTAGCTACATGCAGAAATAATAGAATTTTAACTTTAGAAGTAGAAACTGCTGGATCAAAGGCAATTCTCCGATCATAAGCACCCACATCATGTTTCGAAGTAATCAAGGGCTGTAACTCTGCAAGTATTTACTTAACCAGGGACTATTCAATAGGGGAGACCTAATCTCGTCAACCATCGAAATAGCCATTCAAAAGACTAGGAACAGAGACTAGCTAGATGAAAAGAAACCACACTAAGATTAATATTAATCAACCACACAAACTGAATAGTCTCCTCCCTGTTCTCACTATTGTTAAAAAAAATTAAATACCTGATGTTTTGCTGAAAACAAATTATCAACATTATTCATCTTTTTGAGAATTTCGACACCTTCCAAACTTAATTTATAACCTTCAAACCATGGATTATCGGAATTAAAGAACGGTGAATATTTCATTTTCATAGCTATAAAATCTTCCATTGTTAACTTTGCCAAGCATTTAGTTAGTAAGCCTTGTGAAGAGCTGACTCCCTTATAATCTTCAATAGACTTCATGCAAATTATGGATTCCACCAAATACTCTATCGCTTCCTTCCATAAACCTATAATCATAAAATATATGCATAGTGATTTTTGAGCTTCAGTCAACAATAATTCATCACAAGCACCATTTGTGTGTGGCAAGAACAATAGTATACATCCCCCTCGTCAATGAAATATTTCGGTGATTGGTTTCATGTGTACTTTAGATCACCAGGCCTGGTATCTATGCAAGTCATAGGCACTACATCCTGTTGCTACACTAACCCCCCTCTCTCTCTCGCTCTCTCTCTCTCTCTCTCTCCCCGCACAGCAAGATGTTGACAAAGATTTAACAATTAGCATGGGTTATTTTGGTGCTACTGGGGTATGACAAGTCTCTGTTTGTGTCATCCTGTCACAGAGATGGTCAAAGCCCTTAAGGATTCGGTGACAGATTCTGGTTTCTGACGAAACAGTGACACAGAGAAATGGGCATTGTACATCATTTTCAAAAATATAGTTTTGCCAACCTACCTAAATTATGATATATTTGTCCTTTTATTTGAACGCAGACAGCTTTCACATTAACATACTGATTTTCAGTCTTGTAATCCCACCTAAATTCTAAAATTATGTATTACAGTAAAATTTATGATGCAAAAAAATGGTTTTAATTTGATAACAGAATGAACAAGCCAACAGTGAGGCTGATGTCCCCCGCTGAAATCCCAAAATAAATAGATGACACATATTAATTAATCGCACATTTATTTTTTTCAAACGTATCAAGCAATCAAACTGTACACGAAGTGTCATCCAAAAGTGTTTTATAAAGAAAAATGCTAAAACCGATGAGAAAAATGAAAATGTACCCTAGTTAGGGGGACCCTAAAGGCAGACAAAAAGGCCCCACGCTTGACAAAAGGGCCCCTCTGGCCATGGGAAAGGGCCCTCGTGTCTGAGTCAATCGTTTCTATACACTGTTACTGTCGAATCCATTACTGAATGAAAATGCAGTCATTGTATTGGCATAAAAATCATCAATCAAGATGAACCTAAGTTATCTTGTCCCAAAGTATCAACCAATCAAATTGCTTATCTCTGCCTACCCTAAGCAGAAAATGCTCATCTTCGAACTCCATCAAGGCATTGACCTAATAAGCATACACACCAATTTTGAACATTTTAACTCAATTAGAAGGAGAGTTATTGTGTTCCAAAGTCTCGGTAAATCAAATTGCTTATCGCTCTGCTTACCATGAGCAGAAAATGCTCATTATCGATCTTAGTCAAGGCATTACTGTAATGAAACTATACACCAAGTTTCATCACTCTCACTTTATTAGAACTTAAGTTATCGTGTCCCAAAGCATCAACCAATCAAATTGCTTATCTCTGCTTACCCTAAGCGGAAAATGCTCATCTTCGAACTCCATCAAGGCATTGACCTAATAAGCATATACACCAAGTTTGAACATTTTAACTCAATTAGAAGGAGAGTTATTGTGTTCCAAAGTCTCGACCAATCAAATTTGTGTATCGCTCTGCTTACCCTGAGCAGAAAATGCTCATTATCGAACTTAGTCAAGGTATTACTGTAATGAAACTATACACCAAGTTTCATCACTCTCACTTAATTAGAACTAAAGTTATCGTGTCCCAAAGCATCAACCAATCAAATTGCTTATCTCTGCTTACCCAAAGCCGAAAATGCTCATCTTCGAACTCCATCAAGGCATTGACCTAATAAGCATATACACCAAGTTTGAACATTTTAACTCAATTAGAAGGAGAGTTATTGTGTTCCAAAGTCTCGACCAATCAAATTTGCGTATCGCTCTGCTTACCCTGAGCAGAAAATGCTCATTATCGAACTTAGTCAAGGTATTACTGTAATGAAACTATACACCAAGTTTCATCACTCTCACTTAATTAGAACTAAAGTTATCGTGTTCCAAAGCATCAACCAATCAAATTGCTTATCTCTGCTTACCCTAAGCGGAAAATGCTCATCTTCGAACTCCATCAAGGCATTGACCTAATAAGCATATACACCAAGTTTGAACATTTTAACTCAATTAGAAGGAGAGTTATTGTGTTCCAAAGTCTCGACCAATCAAATTTGCGTATCGCTCTGCTTACCCTGAGCAGAAAATGCTTATTATCGAACTTAGTCAAGGTATTACTGTAATGAAACTATACACCAAGTTTCATCACTCTCACTTAATTAGAACTAAAGTTATCGTGTCCCAAAGCATCAACCAATCAAATTGCTTATCTCTGCTTACCCTAAGCGGAAAATGCTCATCTTCGAACTCCATCAAGGCATTGACCTAATAAACACATACACCAAGTTTGAACATTCTAGCTCAATTAGGAAGAGAGTTATTGTGTCCCAAAAAGTGTGACGGACAGACAGACGGACAGACAGACAGACGGACGAACCCATTTTAATAGTCCCCCAACTTTCTTCGAAAGGCGGGGGACAATAATATTGACAACATTAATCATCTATAATATATTAATCAGTACTAGAAGAAAAGTTAATTGGCATCAGAAGCAATTTAAGATTGGGGGAGCGGGGGAAAGGAGGAAAATTAATATAGTTTCACTTAAAGCTACCTTTTTTGATCAGTCCATTAAGAATTTTCATAGCACCATGTAAATCTCCTGAATCTTTCATTAAACGTGCTTTACGTAACATTACTTGTGGTGCAGTGCGTGTTTCAGGTTGAAGCTGCAGGATCAAATCAACCATTTTCATAATTTGGTTTGAGTTCCCATATCTGTAAGCAGCTCGATCTACTAGGAATATCATTGCTGATGCTATTTCGAAGCAGTCCCATTCTAATGCATACACCAAAATACTCTGAAAAAATAACCATAGGGATTTGTTTATTACAAAACAAGCATTATACACTCTCAACATGCAAATCTTCAGAGGATGGCTCTGGTACTCATGCCCTCTGGAATTAAAACAATGACACATTCTTACTGTACAGTTGTCATCCTGGCATATTGTTGCATCTTCTACAAAACTTTCCCATTCTGTCGAATTCAATATTTTGTTGTTACCGAATGTAATGTTACATTCAGAATTGCAAAGTTATAGGCCATTTGCAAAATGAGATTTACTATAATCCATTTATAAAAGTTGTGCATTTTCATTGTGTCTCAGTATAATTATTAAATATAATGGATCAACATATGTGTTACCATTTTGGATATAAGTATATTATTAGTATATGTTTTTATTTTATTTACTATAAATTAGGATACTTACATATAGAATAGTTAGGTGATCATGATTTTTAAGGTGTGTGTTCTCAACAAGAAAATATTCAGAAAGAATATCATTGGACATAAAACATAATTCTTGTGCCAGTACTGCACGAAGTTGGTCCCTCAAATTAGATGGCATCATCAGGTCTAACCATGATAGTATAGTTTCCTCATTGCTTTCCTTCCTTTTACAAACAGAATAAAGTTCATCTAAAAAAAAAATATCAAAATGCAATGCATATGTAAAATGCCATGTAAATTCTATGATCCAAACAAATTAGGAAAAATATTACTTTCCCATGTTAGGATTTTTTTTTCGAATAACAAGCTGGAAAGTGGTTGCTTGTACCTACCTTTACTGATGACATTTAAGGATGTTGTACATTGCTTCAAAAACTCCACCTTATCCATGTTATCCTAAAGATATCAAGTTGGATATAATATTGTTATCTGTTAATCTGCAAAAAAGTAAACACACAATTATAATACAAGATAATAAGCTTATATTCTGTTCAGTGAGAGTGAGAGAGAGAGAGAGAGGGAGAGAGAGAGAGAGAGAGAGAAACTAACATATGATTTGATCTTCTTTCATTAATCAGCTTGCACTGTAGGAGTATAACAGTGGGAGGACAGGCTACCCTACTCCTTGTCACATACAATATGTGTATATATATTGCTATTTATTTTATATTCTATATGTCATGTACATATATGAATTGCATATATATGCCGCCTGATACAATAAAATCTTACCATATATTACTTAGAGGGGGATCACGTGGCTAAGTTGGTAAGGCGCTGGCGCGCTAGTCTGGAGGTCGGATGTTCGATCCCTGCATTGGCCTAGAAAGTTCATCTCGATTTTCCCGTGTGATTTCCCTTAGTGATGCAGAACGGAGGGCCTGACGAGGACAGATGTCTAGTCATTCAAATGGGACAAAAAACCAAGGTCCCGTGTACACATGGGCGTAAAAGATCCCTTGGCAGTCGAAATTCTATATAAGAGTAATTTCCCTCATAGCACACTGTATGCTCGTCTTCCATTAGCCCAGGTTAGGTTCAGAAGAGTAGGGCGTTAAACTCCATTTCATTTCATTTAGTTAATTAATATAAACCTCATTGGCATGTTTTTATATAAATATTCTCTTTAAAACAAATAACGGTTTATGCTGGAAACGAAATCGGAACGATACGAAATGACAGGCGGACGGATAGTCCAGCTCTGACTGAACGTACGTAGGTCTCATTACCGTTCAGAGCTGGACTAGCCGACGGACGGAGTCCAGCACCCCCCCCCCCACACTCACACACACACCTACCCTTTCTTTGGCGTGGAATTAAAATAAAAATATATACAGAAATATAAATTTAAATGGGTGTGCTTGTAATATTTCCTACCTTTCTCGCTGAAAGTGGTGAACTACGACCGTTACTAAAAATAGTTGTTGGTTTTCCACAAGTTATTTGTCATTGTCACGTCCGTCTCGTTCAACAAGAATCTGATTGTCTCGACAAGACGACAAATCAGTCCGCGTAAATTGAAAGATGCCTATGATCCGTTATAAAGTTCAGTGGCTCATATCCAAAAACAAAACAAAAAGGTCAGAAAGAATATTCGACCGCCAGCATAGAAATGGTAGCTTAATTCTTAGTGCTTCAAAAAATAATTAATCAAGACCGTTTTAACATATTACTCACATAATTCCTTTTAGGTACCTCTGCAGAAATGCATTGTTCTTAGTTGTTGTGATCATCATTTTTGTCAGAATTCAACTGAGGGAGGGGTACCAAAATATAAGATCCGCGTCTTATTTTGCCACGTGGCTTTATTTCGGTTTTTAGCGGGAAAATGAGGACAAGACAGTGTCAAATATAAGCACAATCGATAGGCGAATAAAATGGGGTTTAACGTCCAGCTGTTCTGCTCGACGGGGCTAATGAAGATGATTAATCAATAAAACAAAGTACCCGCTATGGTGGTGTTGATTATTTGGACTCCCTAATACAGGTCTACAGTTGTTTATCCGGTGGCTCGATTGTAAGGTCAAAATGCGACAACCCTTAACCGACTTCTTCTAATCTGATCATCTAATTTTGGCATGGCGTGTTATGTTATGTTTTTATTGTGCTCAATCACTAAATGCCACTCGGGAATTATAGAAAAGCTTAGTGTCCCAAAATTAGATTGAAATACCCATACATGTGATTGGCCACAAGCAAAATGTCAGGAGATTTTTGTAAAAATGTCAGGAGAATTAAGGTCAAAAGAGGGAGACTTTATCACGCGTTAAAATTACCCATCCACCATGAATGAAAGACAAATTAATTTACATATTTTATATATTTTAATATCATTTGATTGTTATAATTACACAAACTTAACAAAACATGTGAAAACACACAATAAACACACTGTGTTCTCATTTAAACATTAGAAATATTTGTTCCACTTCTCTAAATCCCTATAATATTTTAATATTTCTTTTATCAATCGGTTCCAAAAATAACTAATGGATTTTCGTTTTTATAACATATTTGACATTCAAAAACCAGGAATGGTAGCTACATGTACCACATTGTTTTCAGTCATTGAAGACGCCATATATCTTTCATAAATACTACTACATGTATTAGTACTAGACTTGTCATTTGTAATCTTTTTCCAAGCACGTAACATGAGATAGCGTCAATCATAGGTAGCGACCGGTTGACAAAATTAATAATATTTATTAACCACGGCACTCTACAAACAAAAGCTCAGTCAAAAGGAAACATAATAGTTTAATGAGATGAAATAATATTAAAAAAGACAGGACAATAAAATCGTTTACATTAGCAGTCAAGTGATGCCATGTGCCGGTTGGGGTCAAAGTTGACGACATCCATGTACGGGTCATTGGTTTTCTGTGGTACTACCGCACAGCATGGCTACAGTGATAGGAACACGTGTAGTAAATTCTTTGGAAATATAGCTGACATGTTCAAATATTTATGACATAACTAATCATTTAAAGAATTAGGACGGGGGTATTTTTAAATCATTTAGGCCAACCTGCTTGCAACTGGACAATGCGTGATGTTATACTGATGTCAAAAATATATGATCTGTCAAACTGAAAGTAGGCCTACCGGTAAGACTGATGGAGAAATAAAATACCAAGAATGAATGAATTGAGTTGTGCTGTATAATACTAATAATTTAGACCTGTGACACAAAATTAGCGTTTATAAATATTGATCAAATGTGAATAAATTTGTTATTGAAATTTGTTAACGTCACCGATATTTCAATTAGCGTAACCAGCTAGGTGTATTATATAGTAACAACATTCAATACGAGATTGTAGGTTGTCGTTAACAAAAAAAAAAATGTCTGTCTCGTTTAATTTCGATTCTATTTGATTTACAATTTTTACTCCCAAAAAATAAAATTACAAGAATTGAAAAAGCGGGAGTATTTGTCGACAGATCGGGAGCTCGGGAGATCAGGGGTGAAATCGGGAGACTCCCGCGAATTGCGGGAGGTATCACATGTATGAATACCATTCACTGACAGTTACTTTTTTGTGATCCTAAATATGTGGTCTACTAATTAAAAATCAAAGTATATGTACTGACCTAACTTTGCCAACAAATTTACCAACAAAAGCATTAAGAGTTGGGTGAGGCTCATTTGTGGCACCCAGCCCAACTATGATTAAAAGCTCACTGACCGGTTGGTTACCATATGATTCCACTTTTAAAAGTGATATATTGCTAATATTCCTTTACTTTTCTCCATGCATAGGCCTACCTTTCAGGCAATTAACTTTTCTGCTTCCAATTTCCGTCTGTTTTTCTTGCCTGCACAAATTTGGGGATATGGGTAGCTTCTTTTCGTCTTACATGTATATTGTACTACACATAGCTTGTTCTGAACTATAATAATTGATCCTCTTTTATAAAATTTGTCAGGTGAGAATTGTATAACATAAAGAATTTTTGTAAATCCGAGTACAATTTTTCTTTACATCAGGTTTTATTCATTTACTCAGTTTTTTAAAATAAACAAAATTTAACAAACTTAACATGAAAAAAATATCACAAATAATATACATTATTTTAAAAAAATACATCTCCATAAATAAGAACAAAATTTAAACATACATTATGCAAGAGCTAAATCTGCCTATTGTAGGTATTTCTTTAGACCTGAAGGCTGAAATGTTATCTGAATTATCAATTCGACATTAATTATCTTATGCGTACCATAATCAACGCTTACCAAAATCAACCCTCGATGTCATCGCTAGCCTGCGATCATAACTTCACTTCAGGATTAAATCAATAAATGGATAATCAAGACTATGCTTTTTATCGTACTGACTTAAGTAATGATGGTCTAGGCTAGCCGAAAATTTCAATCGCTTAATTGCCTTTATATTATCTAGTTTTTAACTATTATAGTGTAAACTGCCAAATCATCATCTAATCATTCTCCCATAATGTATCCTTTAACAATTTTCAAGACATTATGGGAGATTAGATAAAGAGTTGACAGTTCTTGTTATAATAGATTGAAAATAGATAAAATTAAATAGAATAAATGCTGAAAATTTCAAATTGCTCCACTCCAAACCAAGATATTAGCTTTTGAATTTTAGGCTAGCTTTGATTGGCATTACTAAAGTCGGTACAAAGTCTTCATATCCAATTTTTACATTTAATCATCTTTCACAAAATGCATTCCAATTTGCTAAACATTTCAAGTCTAAAGATTAAAGAAAGACCTGCAATAGGCAGATTTAGCTCTTGCATAATGTATGTTTAATAACAAATTAGTAGGGCAATGGTCACACATCAATACCATTACTGAAATGATTTTTACAGTCTATGGTTAAAAAATAAATAGTTCTTATTCCCAGAGGTATGAGCATAATTAAACACAAATATAATTTATATGGAATGGGTGGTGTGCTACCAATAGGAGGAAACCACAGACCTCTCCGTGTTGCATCTCTGATATGGTGTGACAACCATGCAGTTGTAAACAACAGAGAAAATATTTTCAAAAGTTTGGAATGAAACAGATATCCAAAAAGGGCAGCCGTACCAGAAACCAGAGGAATTATAGTTGATTTATGAAAAGGTGGTCTTCTTGGTAAATTTATAGCATCCTGCAAAAGTAACAATAACCAAATATTAGGTTAAAGAAATAGGCATCATCACATTTTTTTGACTTTCAGGAGAATTACAGGTATATATTCTGATTAATGTTCAAATGAAGAGCAACACATAGTTTTTGTATTATTGTATATACATTACAATTATATTTTTTCACAAAGAATTTTGGGGGTAATAAAAAACAGAAGATCACCTTTATATCAGTTGATTTAGCTTCAATAAAGTGATCCAGATCAACTCCCAAGGCCAGAAAAAAACACAGAAGTAGTGACACTATTTGGTTACCCTTAAAATTAAAATTGATCACAATCGCCCAAGAAAAAAAGCCTACAATTCCATGAGTCATGTTGTCAATGAATGCTCTAGTCCATACCATTCTTCTTTGATTTATTTGTGACGACCTTTCATCTACAATGAAGTAGTGTTCTAAACAATAGTCACCAATTATGCAGGTCAATACTAAACACGTTTCATAAACCAAAAGGCTTACATGAGTATGGTTCAAAAATAACATATTCACCCCCTTTTTTTAGATAACGGCGAACGGTACAGCGGTATTTATTTCAGGCTGTTCACGTACCGGTACTAGCTACATGTATTAGTTGAGCTGAGATTCTACATTATGGGGGCTAAACTGATTTGTCAGTCAGTGAGTTATTTTAAGATTTCAAATACGAAGTGAATTTTGATTGGGGGAGTGGTACGGAACGCACACAACTGCTCCGGTGGACCATAGATCGTATTCTTGTTCTGTTCTATCATAGAGTACAGTTCTATGGTTCTACCATAGAACTATTATATACGATCTATGGTTCTATCATATACGATCTATGGTTCTATATAGCTGGACTGAACTCGCCAACAGCGCTGCGTCACAAAAACACTAAACAGTGATTTTCGGAAACAAGTTCAGCGACATTTCTTTACCTTCATGAACTAGAGTTGTAGAATTCATATTACCAGATCTACCGAAACACAAAATTTCTTGAATTTAATCACAGTACGGTAAAAAAAAAAAGAGATGGCATATTTAAATTAAGTAGCAGTTAATCATAAGTAAATATTGGTACTGTTCTGAGAGGCAACCATTATGGGGGCAACCATCTGACATCGCGGCGTTGTCGTAATGTGCAAAGCAAGTCCAGAAAGAGTGTATCCGGTTTTATAACCAATCAAATCTGTTACAGCGTTTCTCAATCACCGGAGACCACACTTTCTGTAAATCGCTGTGTCAGTGAACAAAAACATTTCAATTAAATTCTGTTAACAAACTTTGTATAAATATCAGCATGTTTTTAACAAGATCTGAATATGATCGTGGTGTCAATACCTTTTCACCAGAAGGAAGATTGTTTCAAGTAGAATATGCCATCGAAGCCATAAAACTTGGTTCAACAGCAATAGGAATCCAATCTTCTGAGGGAACAGTTTTGGCAGTGGAGAAAAGAGTCACCTCTCCACTGATAGAACCATCCAGTATAGAGAAAATAATGGAAGTAGATACACACATAGGCTGTGCTATGAGTGGACTGATTGCAGATTCTAGAACCCTGATCGATAGAGCTAGAGTTGAGGCCCAAAATCACTGGTTTACTTACAATGAAAGGATGAGCATTGAAAGTGTCACCCAAGCAGTTAGTAATCTCGCCCTAGCTTTTGGAGATGATGATGCTGAACCCGGAGCTATGAGTCGACCATTTGGAGTGGCATTGTTATTTGCTGGTATTGACGAAAAAGGTCCACAATTGTATCATATGGATCCTTCTGGTACATTCATTCAATATGACGCAAAAGCCATTGGTTCAGGATCAGAGGGGGCACAACAGGCCTTACAGGAAGTGTTTCATAAGTCTATTACCCTGAAAGAAGCTTGTAAATCTGCTCTTACTATTCTAAAACAGGTGATGGAAGAAAAACTAAACTCCACAAATGTTGAATTGGCTACTGTTACACCAGAAAGAAATTTTCACATGTTTTCTAAGGAAGAATTGGAAAATGTAATAAAAGACATTTAGACAAAACAAAGACACATTCTTTTTGAGGATATATTATAAATGTTCACATTGTTATTGTATTTTGATTTAAAAGGGGGATCGTTTAATTACAAGTACAATGTGTAAAATCATTATAATTTACACATAATGAAAAAAATATTTTAGACCATATCAAGTCTATAAAGAGTGAATTTGTTCCCTTGTTGGGATGTGATCATTGTTTTTTTTATTGTTTATTATGTAAATTATCATACATCATAATAAAATTTGACCCCCAAAGTGAATTAAAATGAAATTGTTGATTTTTCATTGAATATTTGTATACCCTAGGATGTATTATAATCAGAATCAGATATTGCCACCCATTTTGTTATCTGGTCTCAGTTTTAAAAAGTCTAAATGTAATCCCAGGAAAGTATATATATGGGATTTATATAGTTCTGTTCTTGATACTTGAGCTTAACCCCAAGAAACACCTATAAGTTTGAAGTGATTTTGATAAATGGTTTTGACGAAATGTTGTTTTTAATTCCGATTTTGAGATTCCTTTTTCATTCATGTTTTATTTATCTCTATAAAGACAAGTTGTTATAAAACTAATTCTGCATTGAATATTCACAATTTTCTTCCTTGTTTTTGTCCAGTTGTCAACGACTGAGCATTAACTTATCCAAAATATTAATCTAGTGATTGTTTTATGCAATTTTGGTGTAGGCCCATATCAAGATTGAACTTGAAGTCCTTCAATAAATTATACATCGATACACTGTCATTTTCCTCACTCAAAGGTTGTGACATTCTATTTGATTTCAGCATTAGAGAGAGACTATATTATATGAGAAGATGAAATTTAACAGTTATTTATTAAAGGCTCAATACATGTACCATTCTTGTTGTAACTGAATAATATGTCCCAATCTTTATTCTGGTCAACAAATTGTATTACTTTACAATATTCCAATTAATTGATGATACAAATTTCATCTTAAACTGAACACACCAAATTTAAAAAATTAGAAAACTTCAACTAAATGATTTGAAAAGACTAACATAAACCTTTACAAATGTGATTTGGATTTTAAAATATTTTTGAACCCGCTGGACAAGTAAAATAGGATGTAAATAATAATTTACACAACAGGTAGCACACTTAAACATCTAGTACTTAGAATAAGGCTATTATTTATTTTCTGGAGCTGCCAAGCCAGTAAGAGTGTTAGTGTCCCTTAAAACGGCAATTTCATATTTTTTAGTTATATTTTTAAAATATATTAAAATAAAGCCTTAAAATAGATGATATCTATAAACAGGCCTACCTTGTTGAAGAATAATCCTTTTAATCCTATAATTCACTGTTGCCAGTTGAGAAATTGGCAAAAATATCATTTTCAACTTCAAACGTTTGAAGATCGCCATTGCATGGAGGGGAATGCAAAAACAAGGGAGGTAATTGTGTTATTATTTTCTGTGTCAGCGATTTTAGTCGTCCTGAAATTTTGCCCATGATCGTATAATAGTGAGTTGACAACCTTTTGACCAAAAGACATAGAAATAAATATGGTTTGACTCTCTTAGAAAATATGAAATTATCACTTTAAAAAGACAAGCTTGATAATATGTTGGTGACCAAAGATGCAATAAAGATATTCAATCATTTTTAAGGCTATCATTGACATTCAAAGTAAAGCTGTGAATATAAGGCTGCCTTTGACCTTAAATAAGTAAAGCTGTGAAGTTGGAAGTACAAGTAAGTCACTGACAAAAACAATTAGTGGTCTGAATTAATTGCATTGTAAGTGGGTTATCTCCCATACACCAGTTAGTTTCCGGAAATTGGGAAATTGAAGTCGATGTCAACAACATTAGTAAAACTGCTATTTGTTTTTGACGTTGGAAAGGTGTAAGACTTGGAAACTTTTTGACTTTTATACATCTGGTGTGGTGAGTAAGAATTAGGTTACCGGTAATTACAATTAGGTTTATTTTGATGAGGGAAAAAAGTATCTGTTGCCACAGTGTTGCCCAGTGTTGGGGGGGGGGGGGGGGTAAGTTAAAGGAGCTATAAATAAATCGCTAACATTTGGGACCTAGAAATCGACAGAACTTCAGAAGTGGGTCCCAACTAGAAATGGTTCCACTACTGCTGTCTTCTGTCTTACTCCAGTCGCAGTAGTGGTTTTTCCTACCGAGTTCCTTTGCGCAAGTTTTTTGGTCGAATGACCACAAAAAGTTTAGTGGCCTATAGCTCGCTTAATTTACAAATAAACTGACCCAAAACAGTACTGCACGCAGCTTAACATATAATAAATCAATTCTTATTGAAATAAAGGTGAGGCCTTACCGCATAATTATATGATTTGATGAAACCCATCTCCTACGCGAAATTTCAACTGGCCAACCGTCATGGCCGCAAGTTGCGTAGCCTTAAAACAGAGGTGGGGAAGAACGGTATTTTCATACTGCAGTTATATAAGGCCGGATAGGAACTGTGTAGCAAATATATCGTTCGTTCAAAGACAGCAGTCTCAATCTAATGCAAATTTCTAGCGCCTGGTTATTCCAGTCTACATATGCGGTTTTATTTGGTGCAATATGTCTAGCCTTGTTCCCTGAGTCTCTTGCTAGAACTGGGGCTGAAACGCATTATGGTACACGATCGTGTACCAATGGTAAAATGTTTATTTTGTCTTAAATATTGGATATCAGAAGCCCATCTTTTCCAGTTAAGATCACAGCATCAGTGTTGATTAAATTGACAAATAATTTGTGTTTTCAAAGTTGAAGATTTTGGATGATATTGAGTTAGAGCTACTTTAAAGAGGAGCTTTTCCATAATACTCAAAATAAAAAAAACAATTAGAATGTATTGGTTTGTTTCAATCAGTATTGATGCTGTAAAATATCTTGCCATAAAAATGTGGGATCCTAATATCCAACATTTCAAAATCTGTGTACAAGTCGTGTAAGTTACTTGATGGTTTCGAGCGCTATATGCTAAGACAATGCAGAAGATATAGTAGTTAATGTCATTAATGATTGACAAACGCAAAAAAATAACATTAAAAAAAAATGTGTGGAATAGAATGGACAAAGCAGATGTAAATGACTACCTTTCAGTTTGGACTGTTAACATAAATGACTGAACAAATCTGATTTGAAATTACAATAAAATTGTTTAAAAATCACTTAAATTTGTTTGCATTCATTGGGCCTATTATACAAGATTCTCTGAGAGAATTTGTAAAATTATACCAGTACCCTTCATTTCAGAGTGATTTCATAGAAGATGAGAAAAATGCAGTTATATCCAGATAGTTTGCGACATCGATAAGATTTCTCTCCATTTTCAAAAGGAAGGCAAAGTGGCCCGGCTCATTGATTAAAGATACATTATGGGAGATTAAATAAAGAGTTGGCAGTTCTCACCATAACTAGATAATTTAAAGGTAATTTGCTGAAAATTTCAGTCAAATTGATCCACTATGATGAACCAAGATTTGAGCAATTGAAATTTCCGCATAGCCTCGATCATCATTACTAAAGTCAGTACGATAAAATGTACATGTATCAAAAATTTTAGATGCTTAATTGGATTAGTTGCTTTAACTCATATTTATAATTGCTTTTAAAGTTACATGTATATCTAATCGAAGGGAAGGTCATTCTTGTATGTCTCAAAATCAAATGCAGAAGAGCTTATGATTTATATACAGGATGATCCCTATCCAATTTGATTATTGGTAGTTCTAGCTTTCAGTCAATGGAAACATTTCTGGATTGCAAATACTATAGGCCCTTTTTATACGCCCACATTGAAATGTGGTCGTATATTGCCGTCGCCCCCGTCCGTCCGTCTGTCGGTCCGTCCGTCCGTCGGTCCATCCGTCCGTCCGTCCGTCCGTCCATCGTCCACAATTTCTTGTGAACGCTCTAGAGGCTAAAGTTAATATCCGATTGACTTTAAATTTATACACGGTGTTTAAGGTCGTGAGACGAAGAAGCCTATTGATTTTCAGCGATATCTGATAATTACTACCAGAGTTATGACCCTTGATCACTTTGAAAAATCTTGTGAACGCTCTAGAGGCTATAGTTGATATCCGATTGACTTTAAATTTATACACAGTGTTTAAGGTCATGATACGAAGAAGCCTGTTGATTTTCAGCAATATCCAATAATTCCCGCCCGAGTTATGACCCTTGATCACTTTGAAAAATCTTGTGAACGCTCTAGAGGCTAAAGTTAATATCCGATTGACTTTAAATTTATACACGGTGTTTAAAGTCATGATACAAAGAATCCTATTGATTTTCGATAATTACTGCTAGAGTTATGACCCTTGATCACTTTGAAAAATCTAAAGTTAATATCCGATTGACTTTAAATTTATACACACTATTTACGGTCATGATACAAAATAGCCTATTTATTTTCAGCGATATCCGATAATTACTGCCAGAGTTATGACGCTTGATCACTTTGAAAAACCCTGTGAATGCTCTAAAGGTTAAAGTTAATATCCGATTGACTTTAAATTTGTACACAGTGTTTAGGGTCATGAGACGAAGAATCCTATTTGATTTTCAGTGATATCTGATAATTTCTGGCACTTGATCACTTTGAAATATCTTGTGGACGAAGGCCTTTAGACAAACCATCAAAACTATTCTGATCATTTCTGATAATTACTTAATGGGTTATTACTCGTAATAAGATTATCATGTGTTGTAAATGTTCTCCTTACTGACAAAAGAAACAATATGCAACAATCCTTGTTGACTGCCCGGACGACTTAGCTGTTGTGGGCGTATGTTTCGTTGCCTGGCAACCTATCTTTTTTACAGGAGGAAATATGTCAGAAGTTCCAACTCTTCATTCAGCAGCAATATTTGCATGTACACAGTCATTGTTAAAGCTATTTGATGATCATCAAGATGAATTTCGACATCGATTAATTGCAGTTTTTGCCAGAGATGACTATGGAGTAATAGGTCACAATGTTCTACAAAGGATAGTCGAATATTATCCAGAGAAACTTACAGATTCTATTCTTTTGGCGTTAGTTCAAGAAAGCATTAAGGTTTTGAATTTAAAGAAATGCATCAATGTA
This sequence comes from Patella ulyssiponensis, assembly GCA_963678685.1. Lineage (NCBI taxonomy): Eukaryota > Metazoa > Mollusca > Gastropoda > Patellidae > Patella > Patella ulyssiponensis. Next base: position 58,511,276 of record OY783229.1, read on the forward strand.
ACTGGATGTAATATTTTAAAGGCGTTACAGAAGTGAGTTACCTACTTATTCCAGTTTTATGCATATAAAAGCTATTTCTGTGACCAAATTCAACATGACTTTTAGTCCAAAGTTATAATTGCATACTTTACTTTTTATTTCAATAAATAAAAGGATTTAAAGGGTCAATCCTTATAATATTTTGGAGAAAAAAACTGCTTAATTTTGTGTTAAAATCCCCTAAAGTCGAGCAACTAACTCAACATGTGTGATACGTTTTTCAAACAAATTAAACCTGTCAGTCTTCATCTGGAAATGGAGACCGGTGTGCCAAACTGCGTCATGCAGTATTTGGATGAAACCAGACTTTATTGTTTTGTTATTTTAAGATACATTATGGGAGATAGATAAAGAGCTGGCAGTTCTCACTATAATAGTTAAACCTAGATAATGTAAAGGCAATTTGCTGAAAATTTCACTGTCCTGATTATCCATTTCATGATTAAATCATGCAGCAAATCGGATCATAATATCCAAGGAATATCGCAATCTAGCGCTGACATTGACTGTTGGTAATGGTCTGGATAAGTTAAATAATGTCTAATTAATAATTTAGGTAGTATTTCAGGCCTAAAGAAAGACCTGTAATAAGCACATTTAGCTCTTGCATAATATTTGTTTAATTAATGCAAATTGGTTTTATTGTGTTTTCAGGAGTAAACAACTTACAAGTCTAGATCTGTCAGAATGTGAGAAATTAATGTTGCCAGCTTTGTTTGGAGCTTTTGGAAATATATTGCCATGCCTGACAATGATAAACATTTCTGAGTGTAGAACCGTAAACAATGCTTTGGTTCAGGTACATAATTTGTTTTTATACATGTATTCCCGCAATAATTGTGGATATTTATAAAGTTCCAATCAATATTTTAAATTCCCATAAACTAGCTGGTACACGGCTTTTTTGTACTTTACTATCAAGTGTATTTTTGTCCCTCACCTTTCGAAGAAAGCAGGGGACTATTAAAATGTGTCTGTCGGTCTGGTGTAGGTGTTTATTAGGTCAATACCTTGATCATGATGGAGTTAGAAGATGAGCAGTTTCTGCTTGGGGCAAGCAGAGATAAGCAGTTTGATTGGTTGATACTTTGGGACACAATAACTTTAGTTCCAATTAGGAGTTCGAAGATGATCATTTTCTGCTTACGATAAGCAGAGATAAGCAATCTGATTGGTTGATGCTTTGCTGCACAATAACTTAGGTTATAATGAAGTGAGAGTGATTAAACTCTGAAAATAGATTCATTATATCATTACCTTGACTAAGTTCAATGGTGCGACTTTTCTTTTTAGGCTAAGGTGCGATAAGCAATTTGATTGGTGCAGACTTTGGAACATGACAACTCTGCTTTTGATTGAGGTAGAATTTCACAACTTGATGTTGATGTTCATTTGGTGAATGTCTTCACTGAGTTCAATGATTAACATTTTGAGCTAAAGCTTAAAGCAGAGCTAATCAATTTCATTGTCCGATGCTTTGGGACAAGATAATCTTGACTCTATCTGATAGAGAGTGATGAAACTTAGTGTATAGCTTGATAGCTAGATACTTTTGAAACAGATAAACGTGCGATTAATTAATATGTATCATCTGTTTATTTTGGGATTTTGGCGGGGACATCAGCCTTACTGTTGGCTTGTTTTTATTATTTTATACAAACAATTTTTTTTAAAACCTTACATGATTGCCTCTCAGGGGTCCTGCTTATGTATAATATAATATTTACGGTACCACTGACATTTCTTACAAATATTCAGCAACATTGATGACATAGAAATTGAGTTTATCATCAAGTAAAGTTGCCCACATGATTAATTATAACTGTCATAAACTACCAGGCAAAAGAAAGTTGACACATGTAAATCCAGTTTTATCTATACAATAATGTGGCAGTAAGTTTATACATTTCAAAAAACATTAGCAGGATATCCTCAATTTCGTGCAGTCATGAAAAATCGTAAAACCAGGAATGTGGGTATTTTCTCAGTATACACGAACATGGTTGTTGCATAAATATGTGGCGGGACAGACCGATGAACGATAGAGGGCTATTGGTGTGATACAGATGTGGGCTTGTCAATGGCAAATTTTAAGAATGTTTCACTGCAGTCCAACCACCATCAGCAATCTTTTCCGACGGTTTCAGCAAATAGGCTGAACTCAAGAACGACCAAGATCTTGATGGTAAAGGGTCACAAACTCCAGCTGAAGATGACTATATCCCCCCCCCCCACACACACACACACACACACACACCCACACACACGAACAGGTCGCCACTGCGTAAGTAAGTAATTTTTTTTTGCTGAAAGTTGGGACACACAATCAGCAAACACACTGACTCCCTTTATGGCTCTGCATTCTTGGTACAAGAATCTGCTGACCATTTCGAGGAATGAACTTGCGTCCTCAACACCGTCAGCGGAGATTACATTGGGCAAGAACTGTACATCAATGGCAACAGTATGATTGGTAACATATTCTCTTCACAGATGAAAATCGCAACAACTTGTTCAGAAGGCACTTGAAGGAATTAAAATAAAACTTCTTATTTTAATCCCTTCAAGTTCTTGTGGGGAGAGACTAGTGCCTAACTGCACTCATCCTTATGGCAGTGGTGGAGTTATGATGTGACCAGCAGAGAACAAGGCTTGTTATTATCTGTGGAAACCTATAACTGTTCAATGATACAGAGATGAAATTCTGTAACCTCTGTGTCATTCTTGCAACAGCAACCCAGGGCTATTGCAAGAAAGGTAAAGGATTCCCAATGACATAATAAGACAACTGATAACATGCATGTTTTGGCATGTATTAATGTTGTGTCTGGTCAAATGATCATACTGCATAAGGACTTAATCGAGTGCTTCTCCTTGATCCACATGTGTGTGTAATTATTTATCTAGACTCCCCGCATTGATCTTTAACTGTGGCTTGTGGCAAGAACACTATTTTTAATGTTTTGATTTTTGTTTAAGACATCAGAAACTTATTCCTCTCAACAAAATATTCATCTTTTTCTGGATCACGTACCGGTACCTGAGGATTTCCAACTTTGTTTTGCCTGGTAGTTTATATATACATAGCTCATTTCAAATACATGTACTTTCCAATTCCAATCCACAACACACATCATTTGTGACACAAATAGTCGTAATTTACAGAAATAAACGGTTAATTCTGACAGATAAATTTAAAGTACAAGTAGGTTATGTACTGTAAATACAGCAATATGACTGCATGACCATATGCAGATGAAAGGTTTGAATCTCTGTTCTCAGTTATATTACTATTATATAAATTAGAGATGAGTGAGATTTGTTTGCGGGTTAACTAGTTCTGGTTAAATTTATGCTAATATATATATATATATATATATATATATATATATATTGTTCTATTTACATTATAGTCACTTCTAAGAAACACACCTTGTTTACAAGATCTAAATCTTTCTAAATGTAATGAATTAACAGATGAAGCATTTTTATTGGATTTAGAGGTTCAAGACAAAAATTTACTTGGATTAGAGGTGTGTATTTTTCTATTATTTGAAATCATTGCGTGCACCTTAGGTTTAGTTTTAAAGAAGTATGACCAAAATTTATATAATAAAAGGAAAAATTAGTCAATGAATTATATCAAGATGTGTAAAATAAATTGTTTTGAATAACAAATTTGTATTGGCTATTTGCTTCGAGTAAACTTTAATGATTATCAATCATCATTTATATTTTGCTTAGAATGATGAATTGCTTGCTGGTTCATGACAAACATGAATTTTAAGCCCAAATTACACTATATATTATGTATGTATTTATTTAAGACAGATGTACCAGGCTCGTATCACAGATCAACAAACTTTTCTCTGAAGAGTATAAATATCTCATCCTGCGACAATATCACAAGTTTAGCTGTTGCAAATATCTGTGCTTTTGCAGGCCTAACTCTTCAAAATATAAATATGGCATATTCAAATGTAAGTGACATATTTTATTCTTTTGCTTGTAGATGTTGCTGGGTCATTCCATGTCAAGTGGATCCATTTTCAGCAATTTGGAAAATCAAACCCCTTGAAAAAAAATATATGTTATTGTACATGTAAAACAGATCACAAATGTTGCACAGTTTCTAGTTTAACATGTACAATAACATATATTTTTTCCAGATTTTTTCGTTTGGGTTGATTTCCCATCCTATCTGGCCCACCTGACATGGAATTTATGATAACTATAACCTTGATTTGTGATAAATCTATATAAGAAAACCATCTCATGTTAATTTATATATGTATTGTATTTTATAGATATCATCCCTGTGTTTGTTATATTTAAGTGGTTATTCACTGGTAACAGTATATGTGTATATGATGTCCTGTACGATAGGATCAGATTTTGAAGACAGTGATATCACACATGATCAGATTTGGTCACTTCAGTCAAAATATCACATAGGTAATTTTGATTTATACAACAATCTAATAGACAATGCAGCTATACTAATCAAAGAAATATAAGGATACATGTTGTCCTTTTGCATTGAAATGGGTTGGCGTTATAACTATTACATTTCTGTGCAAGCTCATGAAGATGCACACTACTGCCTACCCAATTTTTACACAGGACCTCTGCTTTTTGTTTCATCTGAACTACTATGTTCGTTGCCAGAGACTGGCAAAGGGAAACTAGACTGAAAAATACAGAGGAATTGAACATGGTATGCCATACTTATTGAGCCACCATGACTCCATGTTATTGAAAGTAAATTGTATGCCAAAGAAGTAGTTGGTCTAATATTGCTGTTTGATTGCATTGGTTGAGTATTTTTGGTCGATTGCACTGGCTATTGTCAGTGCATTCATAACAATTTTACCAAAACCTAATTAAATGCGATTTTATTTAGTTGGTGGTTTTTTCATCTTTCTCATGTAATTTTAGAAATATAGCGGTGCCTTATCCATTGTTTTTTTTAATATTTGTCTGTAAATTTGGCAAAACAAAACCCAACTCCTAGCCTCCTTTGCCTCTTGTCATATTACAAATGTTGCAGCCATTTTATATTTCATTCTCTTCATTTTAAAAAAAAATGCTATATCAATTAAAGCAAGAATCTGGACATATTTGCAGTGGTAACATTGGCCTTGTCTTTTAAAATGCAGCCTCTCTTTTTTATTACAGATTCAGTGAATGAAAGAAAGAAACGTGATAAAGAAAATTTATGTGAATGTTTGAATTATGTGAAACAAAAAGTAAAAGACAAATATAATGCGTTTGTATCAGAGGATCAAATCGATATTGAAATAACAGAACAAATCGACAAACAGTGTTTTTCATGCAGTAATTTAATCTCTCAACAGGAAGTGAGACCTTGTGAAAGGTTATCTGTGTCTAGTATGTCTAGTAACAAAAAAATTCAATTAACTTCTGATGAACAATTTACTGCCGAAATGCTTTGCAATGTCCACTCCATGGAAGATCTTGATAATGATAGCATTGGGAATGACAATCAAAATAAACCTATTGTAATGAATCAGAACTCTTCGAGTACTTTAAAACAAACAGTTCCAGAAACAGATCATAAAATAAATCTACCTCTAAACAAAAGAACTTACATATCCTCTCTACAATTTGTTAACATTTTATGTATACCACCAGAAGAGTCATTAGACACCATAACATTCCCAATCTTTTTTGCTTGTAATAAGAAATTAATCCATTTGTCAATTAACTGGCCATTTTTCACAGAGGAATTTGTAGATCAGCTTGTTGATTCACAGACATGTTTACAGGAACTCTTACTTCCAGAGTGTAATTCAATGAGTGACGAAGACATCATGAAACTTTGTAAATTATCTCATAAGTTGAAGAAAATGGATTTGACAGGTAGGTCATGCATGTATCTTATATGGACAGCATTGGTTCGTCTGTCCGTCCGTCCATCCATCACACTTTTGGCTACACAATAAATCTCTTACTTATTGAGCTAGAATTGATTGGGGCACAATTACGTTAGCTTTAATTAAGTGAGGGTGATGAAACTTGGTGTATAGTTTTATTACATCAATACTATGACTAAGTTCGGTAATGAGCATTTTGGGCTCAGAGTAAGCCGAGCAATAAGCAATTTGATTGGCCGAGACTTTGGAACACAATAACTCTCCTTCTAGCTGAGCCAGAATGTTTAAACTTGGTAGGTGAATGCCTTGATGGAGTTCAATCATGAACATTTTCTGCTTACAGTAAGCAGAGATAAGCAATCTAATTGGTTGATGCTTTGGGGCATATAACTTTGGTTATAATGAAGTGAGAGCAATGAAACTCAGAATATAGATGCATTATATCATTACTTTGACTAAGTTAGACGGTGAAAATTTTCTGTTTAGGCTTAAGAGCGACTGGCAATTTGATTGGTCAAGACTTCAAAACATAACAACTCTGATTTAAATTGAGGTAGAATGTTTAAACTTGATGTTGATGTTCATTTCGTGAATGTCTTGACTGAATTCAGTGATTAACATTTTGAGCTGAAGCTAAGCAGAGCTAATCAATATAAAGAGTGGTGAAACTTAGTGTGTGGTTTGATTGCTTGATACTTTTGAAAAAAATAAATGTGTGATTAATTAATATGTGTCATCTATTTATTTTGGGTAATTCGGCGGGGGACATCAGCCTCACTGTTGGCTTGTTTTATATTCATAGTTAAGGGTCTGTGTACCTAGAAGCCTCAGTTGAAAGATTCCTGTAAAAAAGTTACAGAAAAATGAAACTTGTGGCAGATATGCAAAAAACACTACCAAATAAAATAACAATTGTAATGTTAGTTTTGACATATATTGTTAAATGGATATTTGAATCTTAGCAAATGTGACATAAAACTTATAATTGTATAATTTCATTTGACTGTCTAGTCCAGATCTTTTTTAAACATTTTTTTTTAAAAGTAATTTGTTTCCTTGTTGATTACCAGATTTATACAATATATGTTTAATCTGGGTATTAATTATATATATCGTTGTCTACAGGTATATTTATGTTAAATGACATAGCTGTAAACAGAATTATTACAGATGAAATACAAAGTCTAAGTTTGTCAGAGTGTTCAATAACAGACTTAACTCTAAAATTAATTTCTAGGAGAGCTGCTTCTACAGTAAGTTTAAAATGATTTATTATCTATTCTGGTTTCAGTCCCATTTGTTAATACTATTAAAATCAACATGAAGCACAGCCGTTAAGTTTAATAAATATTTAGGATCATAAGGTTGTTCCAGGGTTGTTCACTGTTTAACTGGTGTTAAAATGACGATTTTTGATGGTTTCTGTAACTTCTAGAGTTGGGCACATTGAGTATAAAATCATGTCTTTATGCTATATTAATAGGTTAATCAGCCTGGTAACCCTAGGTTGACTTTGATTCTGTAAACCTGTTTAGACTCAAGGTCTGAAGGATCTTGATTTAATTACTGGTACTTGATTGTTACAGACTGTCAGTGCTTATACTAATGAACTAATTTATACTTTATTTATAATGTTACAGAAATTTGTATTGAAACATTCCACTGGCGCACATTAATTTATTGTTTGGCAGAATAAATGTTATTTTTGTAGTTGTTAGAAAAAGTTATTTGACCATTATTTTGAAGCAAAGAATGTGTATTCTAGCACACCCCTTGTTACATGTAATTTTTATTTCAGGTAAAAGAAATTGACTTGGCATGGTGTGAAGAGATAACAGATGAAGGAATCAATGCTTTAATGTCATCCTGTACAGCTTTGCAAAATCTCAATTTACACCATTGTTCCATTACTGAAAAACCCCTCTTTAGCATGGCTGAAAAATGTCGAAATATCTGTACTTTAAGTCTCTCTTCTATTCAAGGAATATCTGATAAAGCTGTTATCGAATTAGCTAAGAATCTATGTCTGCTGGAAGAAATCGATATAAGTTGGAACACTGGTACGTCTTTAACATTTATTTTATTGTATTTCAAAAATTATTTCAAGATTGAAGATCCCAAAAAATATTTGGGGTTTATGTTCTGCATTTCAAAGATACTGTGTACCTCTCATAGATATTATACACCTATTTCATATACAACACTTGTTATTTACTAGTAGGTAGAATGGGATACCAGTATTTAAGACCAATATTTATGAACCTGCAACTTGATATAATTTATTCACAGACTTGCCATGTCGGTTTTGTTTTGCGAGTATGTTTGTCCTGCCACGGTTTTGTTTTGCGAGTATGTTTATCCTGCTACTTACTATTAAATAAATAAAAAGAAATGATAGTTCTTTTACAAAACTAACCTACAATTTTCTAAATTAGAAGAAACTGATTACGTGCAGCAGTTGTCTGGTTGACAATCTTCTACAGGTCTCAGAAACAGTAGTAGTCCTTTAAGGGGATTGTGGAATATGCAAATTAGCATATTTAAACCCCATTTGATGTGATTATGAATTTATTTCTTATACATGTATCTATAATGATTGTGTGTTTTCAGATATAACAGATGTTGGTATTGAGGCATTGTTTAAGTATAGTAAGAAATTAAAGATTGGAATATTTTCTGGCAACAAAAGAATAACATCTCAACCTATGTATTGTTTAGTCACAGGTATATATTTTAAACATTAGGGTACTGAGAATTATGATATTTACTAATCCTTAGATTGGAGATTCCAAAAACGTCAGCTTGAGACATAAATATATACGGAAATATGAAAATTTCTTGTAACCTTGGATAATACAATGGTGTTCAAATAGAGAATGACGAATAATGTTAAGGTTGCCACATATCAGTTAACTTTTATTGTTCTATTACCAAACATTCATCATTAATTATCAACAAAACAGTCAATACAATCCTCCATTGATGACTATTTATACTATTCTGTAACACCAATCATGAGCTAAAATATGTCTTGTAAATGTGTGCTCAAATATTTACGGACTATTCAATTTTATAGTTACATTGCAGGGGTCAATCGTAGCCATGTTGGAAAAATTGAAGTTTATAGAAAATTATACTGTGAGAGAGAGAAATCAGGGTTAATGTCCACTCAATACAAACTTGGTCATTTCGGGACTAACATATGGTTTTAATTTTATTTCAATATTTCGCTTGGGCATAGGGGTCTTTAGCAGTGGGAGGAAACCGGAGCACCCAGAGAAAACACACGAGGTTGGACAGGCGACCCTACTCCTTGTCACGTACAAACAGGGATTCGAAACCACGCCAGTAGACTCAATCACAGGCTTTATGATACAGCACGCAAGTGATAACCATTAATTTTATTTTAATATTTGGCTTGGGCATAGGGGTCTGTAGCAGTGGGAGGAAACCGGAGCACCCGGAGAAAACGCACGAGGTTGGACAGGCGACCCTACTCCTTGTCACGTACAACCAGGGATTCGAAACCACGCCAGTAGACTCAATCACAGGCTTTATGATACAGCACGCAAGTGATAACCATTCGTTCCCCCGCCCCCCCTCAAAAAAAATATACTAGATTTAGAAATTGTAAATTGTCCAGTGAGTCTTGCAAAGGTTTAGACAATTTTTAACACAAACAGACAAGAACGGCATATAAGGCTGACTGGTAATCCATGGTCTTGCGAAGGTTTAGACAATTTTTAACACAAACAGACAAGACCGGCATATATGGCTGACTGGGAATCCATGGTCTCGAGTGTTCATTTATCATTGTTGATGTATAGTGTTCTTATATATACATGTATCTTATATATAGATCTTGAAGCTTGGAGAAAAAGTCAACTTATAAAAACAAATAAAAGAAATAAAAAAATGAATGAAAGGGGACGAAATGGAGAAAATGTTGATGATAATTCCAGTGATGAAGAGGTATATCCATTATAGACATAAATTCCTATAAAGTTTGAAATTGAACTTAGATAGGGTGACCCACTAGGAATGAATATCTCCAAATATCTCGACAATTACGCCACAATATTTAATATATACCAAGCCTTAAATCAGTTTCGCACATTTATAGTTACTAATTAAACGATCATGTTGTACTTAATAAGCTATGACCATTTGACCATCTATAAATAATAGACTGAAAACTGGTTCTGAGTGTCTTCCATAACATCCAGGTTATGTGCCCTTGTTTCGAAATTAGTCTCGCTTAACCAGTCTACCGACTATTCTACATCTGATTGACGGGTCAGGATAATCAAGACTACTTTTTTTTACGAAACATAACAGAAAGCTGGAACAAGAAATTTTTTTTCAGAGATATTATTTGTACTAAACCAAAAGATGCCACTCCTTACTGTGGAATAATTAATATAAATTATTAAGAAAATAATTGTTTTTTCTCATAAATTTATAGCTTTCAGTTTACAAGTAACACTTGTAACAGTGATTTGTAATCTGCAAATAACATCCTAATTTGCCGATACTATGTCACACATTGACCTGCGATGTCCTTGATGTATTATGTTATTAATATGGCTACTATTTTACTGTTTTAACAGTGAGAAATACTTTTATTATTGCTCTTTTAATTATATTTGTATCATTCAGGATGAGATTTATTTACCTAGAAGATCGACAGTCTATGGACCCAATCTAAAGAGAATTGAAGTACATTATGTAGATTTTATGGATGATGCCTTATTATCACATATTGTAGCATTCTGTTTCGGATCTCTTGAAATTATGGATTATTATAGTGAAGTTGTTGAACCAGCAAAACTAACAGTTAAAAGAGGTCGATTATATAATATGATGGGACTCAAATATTTATAATGCAGTGTGAACACAAAAAGATTTGAATAGTTTAAACTTACTTATGTATGTGTTTCTTATGTCCCTCTGCTTTTTTTTATTCACTTTGTGAATTATTGCATACATAAAAGTACAAGAAGATGATCATAAGTAGTTTCAAGTGTATCAGATGTTTTATACATTGTGTGTTAAGAATCTAATTCAAAACAGATGTTGATTTTGCCTATTCCAGTAATATCTAAAACCATGTTTAAAGGGGCATTAGGTAAGAATAGATAAACAGCCGACAGGTCTTGCTATAATATTTAAAAAAAATAGATAATGAAAACAGAACATTTCAGTCAAATTGCTTCACTGTGAACCGAGATATAAGCGTCTATCTATCATAAAACATATTCAAATCCTCTAACTATCGCAGGGTAACAATGGCATTGAGAATTTATTATGGTCTTGATAAGTTAATTAAACTTGCATTATGCAAGAGCAAAATCTGCCTATTACGTGTCTTTCTTTAGGCCTGAAATATTATCTAAATTATTAATTAGACATTAATTAACTTATCCAGACCATAATAAACTCTCGATGTAAAGGCTAGCCTTCGATGTAAGCTGGATTAGATTCAAATATGCCGCTGAACGGCCATTGTAATTAAATCACAACATTGGATAATTGAGACTACTCTGTTTATATTAATGATTTTAGTAATGATGACCGAGGCTATTCAGAAATTTCACGTGCTCCGTTCTCAGCCTATAGTGGATCAATTTGAATGAAATTTTCAGCAAATTACATTTACACTATATAGTTTTTAACTATTATAGTGAGAACTGCAAACTCTTTATCCTTATCTCCCATAATGTATCTTTAATGTCTAATTAATAATTTAGATAACATTTAAGGCATAAATTCAATAGGCAGATTTAGCTGTCAAATGTGTTGATAATCAAAGAATTTCAAATGATTTCACAGAATTTTCTCTATCACAGATTTTGATTTGTTAGTTTATCTGAAATTAACTGGAAAATGAAACAGAGCTAAATACTAATATAATTAAGTATACATGACACATGTCACTCGTCCGTGAAATGATACAACAAATTGGTCTTGATTGTTCATGAACATTACCAGTTAAAGCAGTTCTTATCATTAAACCCCGTCCCTCCCCAAATAATACTCTTCATGTATAATTAGTTGGGGAGTGTTACTGAAATCTGTGATACAATTATAATATTACATATATATATTTTTTTGATACTATTTTGTTATGTTAAATAAAATTGCTGTGTGATTTATATTAAATCAAAGTTTACAAGTCTTAATAAACATGTGACTTCTATGACATTTAGCTCTTCAAAGTACCATTTAGCTCTTCAACGTACCATTAGCTCTTCAAAGTCCCATGTAGCTCTACAAAGTACCATTTAACTAAGATGAATTCTAGGATGTTGTACAAAAAGATGCCCATAATGGCTTGATTGATGATGTCTGTTACGAGTCTGTGCACATAAAAGACATTTGGAACTGATGAAAAGCAGGCAGAAATGACATTAAAAACTGGATCAAAGTTACATATGGCTTTCAAAAGGGTATCAGAGAAAGTTTTGTATGTTTTTCCATAAAGCTTACATATATACCACTGGACTTTTCGAAGATTAGTTGAGAGAATACTCCTTGAAACGTTTTTTACTAAATACCATTTAAAGATTAGTTAGAATCAGTTGCAGAAGTATTGGGAATGTGGAGGTATTGGTTACAAATAGGTTTAGACTGACTACGAATGGCTTAGAACTTGATGTGAACTGATCACTGGATGGGGCACAAACCAGGTGGAATACTAAGGCTATGATCGTATTATAGATATTTATACATTACATACCTTCTATACCTGTCCACGGCCCGTTTTACGGTGTGCTGTAGGTAGGGCGTTTTAAAGAATTTATTTAGTGTGAAGGATTTACGTGCACCCCTATGTGTACACGGACAAAGCAAAATCAGACTGGAAATGCCATGGAAGATTGAAGGCCAACACCTGGATCAAACTCAATGAGCTACGAATCTTTTAATTACATGCTCACATTTCGATGTCCGCATACAGTATTATGTCATCCTCCAGCCATTTGGTCTGTCAATAACACGATTTTGGCTTGATCGGTTTTAAGAGTTCCTGAGATATAACCCACATGTAGCCTATTCAATTTTGCCACCCATATTAAAATGACTAAAGCTCAGTAACCATGGGTCGAATTAGATGAAGTGGGTATTGCTGGGAGGGCAATTGTTGTTTTGGAAAAAGTGTTTCAAAGAATGACGATGAACATATAATCTTCGCTTTGGCCTTGAATCTGAACTGCGGGCGGTCGTCTCTTTGTCATGATTTTTCATTAAATAATTATCCCTGCATGTTTGTACTAAAATAGCTACCGTAATTGGGGTTTATAATAATATCTATTACTTGCATAGCAATTATCAGTGGCTTTACAATGAAGTTGTCTTTAATGTCCTAGCTACTGTTCTGCACCAACCAGGATAATAAGGACGGGGATACGTGGGGTATTTTGCCCGGATAGCGGCGCTACACTGCTTACACATTTCGAATTTTTACTGTGAAGGGTAAGTCTGCAGTGTTTATGCCAATATATGTACACGGGACCTCGGTTTTACGTATGTCCATGTCCCAACGGAATGACTTTACACGTTGTCCCTTGCCAGGTCCTCGGCAAAACGGCAAGACTCGCATCTAACTAATGAGACGAATGCTTAATGTTTTGATGAATACTGGGGCCCAGTTACATTTGTAATTGATTAACACCATGGATTAGTTAACTAGAACAAAACCTTTATATTAATCCGAACGGGTCAACAGAGGTAGAGGTTTGGTAGTCCATTTTGTACAAACAGTTGGGTAAAACGGTTCACTCTATTGGGGTAAAATGGCCATGTTAATTTCATCCCACGTAGCATGGAAATGAATGACAATCTCTCTGGTCAAAGACCAAAGACATGAAATTTTGGCAATAAAAAAAACAAACTACAGTGAGACTGTTCCTAGCTGTCTTCTTCCACGGGTTTTACCCGTACGGTACGAAAAACAAATCAACTAAAGCTGCATTTCCTTTAGTACGGATACGGTTCGGCTCCGGTCCGGTTGCGGATACGAAAATAAAACACTTTCATAGAAGTTTAGTATGAGTGTTTCCTTACGTACGGGTGCGGATACGGTTCTCTATGCGGCGTCCGTACGGTTTTTCGAAACGGACCATGTCGCGTTCGGTACGGAAACGCATGCGGAACCGTGTCCGTAAACACACATAACGCACATAAGGAAACACAGTCTGGGTAGGGAAATTCCAATTTTCGCCCTTTCTTAGAGACACGTCCATGTTGAAAAGAGAGCCCTTCCGCTTGAAAAACCGCATATAAGGATACACAACCTTCCGTGTGTCATGTCTGCTTCCGGACCGGAGCCGGGCTGGACCCGTACTAAAGGAAATGCATCTGTGTTCATGGACTCAGAAAAAGAAAAAAAATGCTGAAAAGAGAGCCCTTCCGCTTGAATAACTAGGCCTACATATATAAGGATACGGTACACAACCTGTCGTGTGCCATGTCTGCTCCCGGGCCGGATACGGATCAGATCGGTACTAAAGGAAATGCAGCTTATATTTGACTTCAATATTATTAATGTACTATTGTATAGTGGTGAAATCATTCACAAGCTTAGAAACAGAAAGCGCGTGTGAAGATTTCGACACCGCGAAAATTCATTCGCGGTCATAGCCTATCATTATGTTTAAACGACCAGCCGAGCTTCATAGCGATGCGAAACAATTTTCTTAAAACAGTATGGCCTAATTAAATGTTCATTTTCCAAATGATCAGTCATCGCCCCAAGCCGTTTTTAAATCGGACTTAAAATCCCTCAATCATGAAAAAGAAACCCTCTGCCGACAGTCCAGATTAATTGGGTAAGCGTACGAGAACCCTAAAAATGGAGTCGGAAAAATGGATAAATAAACGTAGGCATATTATATAATTTTAGGCCTAAAGAATTGACAAATAAATTGATGACGATAATATCTTAAGCATTGTTAATTCCGAGAAAAAAAATTGATGTAGAGAAAGTATATTAAAATCTAAAAAATGTCAATAAAATTAAGTGGCCGGGCGGGTCGGGGGTGGGGGCTCTGTGTGAGAGCAGCTCGCCGCCCACGGAGCCGCATAATTTAATAAGTTAAGAAAGAGGAAGGTTTTTGAGCCACATATTTTTCTGAAATATTATTATATAAAATTCGGTTTTAAAAATCGATTCATTCACGATTTATCCATTGCAGTGGTTTTATATCCGCAGCCGATAGAATTAAAGTAACTAACACACTATTTCGTTTCATGTTTATTTACATTGACGAAATATGCATTGGATCTTTATAAAAGAGCCCGGATGTTGATCATAGCAACGGAACGCTACACAAAAACTTATTGTATAAAAATCTGCTTTTAAAATTAATTCATTCAGGATTTATCCATTGGTGGTTCTTATCAGGTACCGCTAGAATTTAAAAGGTATCATAACACTATTTCGTTTCATGTTTATTTACATTGTCAAAATATGCTTTTGATCTTTATAAAAGAGCCCGGATGTTGATCATAGCAACAGAACAAGCAATATGGCCGAGTCGGAGACGTTGAGCGTCGACACGAGTAATGATACTGGTGAAGATCCTTTATTAGAGCTTTCCGATGAAAAATTATTTCAATTAGTTAATGATACAATGTAAGTACAACCTTTTGAAAAACGCAATTACCTTATCCTTTGATCAGTGTGCTTATGTTTTTGATTTGAATCTACTCACTGACAATCAAACCACTAATATTGTGGAAAAATTCAGTGTGAACCATTCAAATTGCTTCAAAGTTAAAGACTCCAACACAAAACAATTTAAAAATTCATTTTTCATAAGGGCAGTGCAGGACTGGAACAGTTTAGAAGAGAGTGTAGCATGCGCACAGTCAGTGGAGAGTTTTAAAGCAGCTCTTCAGGGCCGCAACTAAGCGGACGCCACTCACTACCGACGCGTCATACCAGAAGTGGTTCCTGCGTCGTATACATACAGATACAGATACTTCAGGACGATCAGATGATTTATCATTGATCATTGATGAATGAAATGATTGATTGTTGTAAAAATGAGTAGGCCTATCGGTATGACTAAATGTTGAAGGAGCATTGTTGACTATGATGATGAATGTGATTTTTGTCTACCGCACATAGTATTAACCTATAAGGAAGTTCTATAAAGTAATCAATTATTAATGGCAGGGGCCAGGGGTATTATTACTATCCCTCCGTACTCTTATAATTACTTAATCTTAACTCATCATACTCGGTCAAAATTACAAATGAGGATATACAATGTATTATACAATATTCCCCAGTTTGGTTTACTGATTTACTCTTAAACTTTCAGTCTGATACCGTCCTACCATGCCCTGAATATACATGATGTTATGTCTGTGACTGTGATTTAACCCTTTTCAACAATCTTTATTTTTCAGAGAAGACAATGAAATTCTTACGGCAGAGACCCATATGTTTGAAAAATATCTCAAAAGAGTGGAACCTAAAGGAGAAAGTGCTAATCTTTTGCAATCCTTACATCCTGCTGGTGGATTGGCTCCCTCAACCTCTACTCAAGAATTACGTGGTATGGGCAGAAAAAGATCAAAATCTCGTAGCAGCAACATTGACCGCTCACTGAAACTTACAGCTGAACAAAAATGTGATATTTCACAGAGAGAGATTGAGGAGTTGAGAGAAGATAAGGAAAGAGTTCGTGAAGATTCAGAAAGGGTTTTAGATAATTTTAAGGTATTAAATTCTTAAATTGCTTAAACTTTTGTGATAGTAATTCAATCTTCCATGTAGTAAAAAACCCACTATTTTAATTTATTGATTTTAGTATTATTATAAACTGACTTTTTGACTTCAAATGTTTTAACTGCTTTAATGACATTTCATTCAGGCTATAATGGAAGAAGCTGATTTAAGGTTAGCTGAAATGAAGAAAGAATACTATGAGTTTGAGCGAGATATAGTGAAAGGAGCCGTAAATACTAGAACTAATAGAGTAGTTTCAGAAAAAGTTATTCGCTATTTTGAAGATAAACTAAGATCAAGGGTAAGTCAATTTTTAAGAGTATTTTTTTTGTGGAAGTGACATCAAATAGAAAAATGACAAATATGCTATCTTGTACCTTACAGTATTACTGACAATTTAAAGGTTGTTTTTGATACTAAAGAATTTATATTCTAATACATGTACATACAGATTCCGATTTATTATATAACTTAAATTTCAGGATACACTTATTGAAAAATTAAGATTAAAGAATTCTACATTAAAAGTACAGAAAAAGAAGTTACATCTGCAACTCAAACAGGTATGATAATAAGGTTTTTTGAAAGCATATTTCACAATAAAGTGTATTCTGCTTAGCTAAACCATACTCCTTGCAGTGTTAAGTTTAATTAGACCTAATCCCACTCAAACACTGCCATACTCAACGCAAATTTCTGTCCTAAATTATGACTGAATTCAATCAACAACCAGTACATGGCGGCGTAAAACAAAATCAATCAGGATTAACCAAAGCCCTAAATACTGCAGTGTAAAGAGTCCGGTGACAAACACAGCTACATCATGCCAGAATTTTATTGTGTGATAAAGGAGGCTATCCCGATTACAAGAGGTCACCCCGATTAACAGTTAAATTTGTTGATGCTTTGGACCATGATAACTGTGCTTCAAATATTGTTAAATTTAATTTTGACTTTTTGGTTGCAAAACGTTCTGGGAAATTTGGTTCATAGGCCTTTTCATATAGTTGAACAACAAATGAAGGAAAGTTCATAGTTCTTGAAATTGGGATTTTGCTTATACCTTCACAAAAACTGAGAAAATGCCATTGCTAAAAGAAGCTACTATGGCACCTCTCGATTGTTTGTCATATAGGGTAAATAGTAACACCCCATATTAGTTTAATAGAGGTCTCATTGTACTCTTATATAATATTGATTTGATTACAGAAAGAAGAAATGGGAGAAGTACTGCATGAGGTTGATTTTAATCAGTTAAAGATTGAAAATCAGCAATATCTAGAGAAAATAGATGAAAGAAACCAGGATTTACTGAGATTAAAAATGATGGCCGGTAACACAACTCAAGTCCGTAATGCGTATCAGGTAGATAACATTATCTTGAAATAATTAATAACTATATGTAAGGCAGCTTACCACATAAACTTTTTAATCTGCTTTTGAAATAACCTATGGCTGTCCCCTAAACAATATTAAAACTGTAACATGGTTGTTAGTGCCTTCAGTATTTATGTTTTGATAGAGTAATTTTACTTAATATGTAATACCATATATATACTACTTCCTTGAAAAGGTCGAGCATCTTAAAGGCACAATTGATACGGTATGGTAACTAACATACGAAAATTAAATGGTAGCTGGCTTTTTTTTTTCGCAGGTATACATTGAATGGCCATTTTGCTCAGTAATCCCAGCCAGAATTTGGCTATTTTTTTAAAATTGCGTTAAAGTTTTAAATTTTGGTTTGGAACTGAAATAAATTAACTATTAGTCAATCCCCACGCTAAAAACATTAACAGAATTGATTGTGTATATCTGAAATAGACACGACTGAAGCACAAAATAATGCCAATATGCCGACGTCAAATCTAGAGTTGTAGATTTTATTTTTGTGAAAAATCATTGGAAGAAGCGATAAGACATTATGGTTGTAATGATTGTACAGTCCTAAAGGCTGCAGGAAGGCTATTGTTAATGTAACATTGTGTCTTGTAATGTTTTTAATGATCGTAATGATAGAGTTGACATTTTGTTTGTTGATGTGACCACATGACCTGTAACAGATAACGTCATATGGCTATCATGCCTATTCATTGTGTCAGAGTCACTTCTCTACAGGTAGGGTGAGTCTGTCGTTCAGATTGAATTGATACAAAATATAAGGACAAGCAATGTGAATAAGTATAAAGTATTGAATGATTATTATGTTTTGTCATTTCAGAAAAAATTACACACTTTAGAAAAAGAATCTGAAAGATTAAAGTCTGAGATCAGTTCAAGAATTGATTTGTTATCAAGAATTGATGTAGAAACTACAGTTGTTGAACAGGTGAATTTTATATTATCTAGACATTTAGTTGTAGAACAAGTGAATTATTCATATTATCTATAGACATTTAGTAGTAGAACAATTTACCTAGACATTTGTTAATGTAACAATATACATTACTACAAATTAGATGGTTCATAATATCAGAGCATTTATAATAATCCTGTTCCTTTACATTTTGAATGGACAGTACTACAATCATTCCTTCGACTGCCTCAAACAGTTCCAGATATGTGAAAAGCTTTCTGTGTTGTACTACACGCCTATTCATATGAGATGTTTTCCCATCTATGGTTGTTTTATCCTCTGGAGTGATTTTATCACTTTGTATATATTTCCTTTATAATTTATTTTTGTTGATTTAGTTTTGAAATAACCAACCGATGCTATTTATTTACAGGAGAGAGTGAAGGCTGAGAAGATCAACAAGAATTTACGTCAACAATTAACTGATTACAAAGTACCAGCCGTTATGGAATATGTTACAGAAAAAGCTGATCTGTATGATCTTCAGAAAAAGGTCAAAAGTTGGGAACGAAAAGTCGAAATTGCAGATGTGAGTTTCAACAATTTTCTGTTTGTAGCACCTTGTGAACCCTCAAAGGACGAAAATTAAAATCTGATCTGTATGAAATTTTCTTGTAAATTCCCTGTATTACCTACAAAAGAATAAATAAGTTACACTCCTTGTTGACAGCTCGGACAATTTAGCTGCTGTATGCGTATGTTTTGTTGCCTGGCAACCTATCTTTAATTCTAGTTTTTAAAAGATGAATGTTGAACTTACCAGGTTAAATTCTAAAAATTAAAGAATGTAATATTTCTGCCATTGTGTTGAACTAATGAGATGTGTTTGTGGTCAAAGGGCATACTCTAAACCATCAACTGTGATCTAATATAATAAGATAATCTAATGTGTTCTGATGTAATTAAATAATCACATTTATTTAAATAATTAATGGTTTCATTGCTCTAATGTAATTAATTAATATGATTTAATTAAAGAATTAATGACTTCATTGCAGATGGCGCTGAAAACACATCGTAAAACATGGAAACAGTTGGAGATCGGAAGTCAGATGGCTAATCAGTGGCGTATGGTGGAACCATTGTAATTAAAGTAATAACTTCTACAAGCTGTCTATAGTAAAACATGGATTTACTTATGTCATTTATTTTATTGATGTCATAAAGCACGATTTAGATACAGATCCTCTACATTGTTATTTTTGAAAACCACTTTAAAACTGATTCTAAATACAGATATATGTTGTGTGTTGTGGTGTATCACAAGCTCTGTAAAGTATGAGGCTGTGAAGGCGGTTTTAAAATATTTTTGTATATATATACACCGCATGTATAATGCTGTAGATATGTGTTTTTACTAACCTACTATTGTGTAATTTGAGTGATTCTCTCAAAATGTTCACTTTGTTTGTTTTATATAAATCTGTTTTTTTATGAATCTGTGATATTACAAGAACTGTGGAAATGCTTTTAAAGAGATAAAGTTTAATTCAATGAGATTACGATGTTAGGCTGTAATCTGAAAGCCCAATTCTTTTTTCATACCATCTGGTCATGGCTGGGATTAAGCTTGCATGGGCCCTTGCTTCATCAGTGACAAGGTGGCTTTAAACCATTCATTGTCACTCACACAAATGCAGTTTGTGGGTATAACAATGTAGGTAGACTTATTTCTCACAAATATGTACAATATAATAAAATTTTAATGTTTAATTTAACACTATTTATTATACCAGTATTGATATTGTACAGTATTTATCATGTAGATATATTATATCATACAGAGATACAAGTATTAATTATATGAGGTATAATAAAATATGATTTCAGTTATGTTCAATCAAGTCAACAAGAAATGTATTTTAGTTTTTATCACTGATTAAAGTTTCAGTTGGCACATCAGGAATAAAAGTCTTAGAATTTAAGGTTTCAGCATTAATTGCAATGAATTAGAAAATGATCCCCTATGCTTGGATGTGACTTTTAACATCCGATGACCGCCGACAATCTATTTAACACACCGACAAAAAATGAGAACAACCTTCATTAAAAATTAATAATACATAAACAACACCATTCATTGTACCAGTACAGGTAAACCCGTAGCACGATTCATGGAGACTTATTAGATCTAGTTAACTACCATAATAATATCAGCAGGTTATCACCTATTATGGATAGTAATCCAATGTCCGTGCAATAACCAATGACAGATTGTGTCAAATAACATGGAACTAAATTCATCCAATTTAAGCATTCCATTGACGAATACAAAGCATATTACTTGATCACTTGTAACCCAAATTGCGTTTTTGCATACTGGTAGTTATTATGTATTATTGTTAATGTATTCGGGTATTAAATATATCGTATTTTTTCAAGATTGTTATTATTATTTCCCTGTGGTCATCAGGGATGACAAATTCAAACTGATCTACCAGACAATGTGTGATAAATCTTAAAAGATGTAAAGGTGTACGAATCGGTAATTAATGAATTTTATTATCGTATCTCTTTAATTATGTTACTTAAAGCACTATATAATTGTGTGATGTTCCAATAAAAAAAAGAAGTGTTTAAACTCTAGATTCTGAATCCTGTTCATCACCAATAAAAAAGTTTTTAGGGTCAATTGGCAGTGTTATAGTTTCATCTATAAAAGGCACTTCATCAGCATCAGAATTATGTCCAGAATCATTTTCTTCATTAATAGTAACACCGGATCGCACAAACGCTGCTGTAGAACTAGTATGACCACCAGTATTGGCTGCTGAGGCCTTTGCCTGGTCATAAGACAAAATACCAAACTTCTTGAGTAAAGCGATTCCAGGCATCCACATTATAGAAAATAATACTAAAACAGCACACATTACTCCAGCGTACCATGGATACAATTTGGGTTCCAACTCAGCCTTTAAATAAAATAAAAGTTGTTCAATAATTGAGCGATTAAAACAATTTTAAAATAGACATTGGTATAAACCCAACCTTTTAACGTGGGCTATATAACATTTGAATACATTTATAAAGCACACATTGTTCACCACATCACTCATCCATTCATGAAAAACTTATGGACCATTAAACATAAGTTGATCCGAACTGCCATTTAAAAGTTCTAGATCTGAAACAGTCGGACTGATTGCTCTAGTTCTCTGGTAGTTATTTAATAACGGAGTATGAGAGCGATACCCAGGTATCACTCTCATACTTCTAGTTCTCTGGTGGCAACAAATTATATTGGTATATAGACACAATTGCTAGCGCGGGTGGGGGGGGGCTGCACCTCACACCATGTTTCACGCTTTCCAACTAAAATGTCTACCTTTGATAATCGAGTTGCAAATTTCAAGGTTCGTTCAATGTCAAAGGTTCCTTCGAGGCCGCTTTGTCTTTGTCACAACATCCGATTGGACGCTGCGCTGTTCATGTGTCGGCAGATAAGGCAGCTATAAGTTCGGGTATTGTGAAGTAATCAAGCAGTCGTTGCTTCAGGAACATGCACATGGATTTATGTGAAGGTATACTTACATTTATTTTATTGTATGCGAAATATACTATTGGTTTACTAAATTTACTAAATAAAGTTGCTATTAATAAACACGCCATAAGTAAAGGAGAAATCACCCTCCATACTAATCTCCAGTAAAGGTTTGGTCGGAACCCTATCATCATTTCTACGTCATGTGCAAACCTGTTAATAAATATGATTTTACATGGATAAGCAAATTACTTTATAATTTATATATAGTGTACAATGATTTATTATTTATTACCTTCCGTGGTAATTGAAATCCAAGATGGCGGCCATTTTTCAAGATGGCCACAAAAATGGCCGACCAAAGTTGATGTTTTGCTTAGAAATATTTGAAGTTGATCAATTTGCAAGATCTAGGTGTCGATTCCTATGTTGTAAAGCCTACTGAACTACATGTTTCTGTTCAAAAAGCACTCAGACATATTTTATATATATATACACAATATACATATATATATCTATTTCAATTTCTATAACAATTTACATTAAAAACACGATTGTCTGCCTTTCTTCATTTTTCTCACTACACATATTTATTCATTTATTCATCATTCAGCCACATCCATTGGGTGGACTACTGACACTGGTCCTCGCCACTGGACCAACTCTCATCTATGGCTCTAAGAAGGTGCTACTGCACAGCCTGGTAAACCGCTTTGGCTGGTGGGCTAAACTAGCACACTGAGGGTCTCTGTATGCGATGGCAGTACATTTGCCCGAAAATACAAGTTCACATTGATGATCGTCAGTCTTGAACTTCTCAGGAGTGATTGTCGGGCACTACCAAGCAAGGCACATTGGTGACACCACTGCTGTTAAACC
Source organism: Patella ulyssiponensis (assembly GCA_963678685.1). Lineage (NCBI taxonomy): Eukaryota > Metazoa > Mollusca > Gastropoda > Patellidae > Patella > Patella ulyssiponensis. The sequence goes on from OY783229.1 coordinate 58,534,666, forward strand.
CAGCATGATGTTCAGTGTCAGCTAAGTAGGAATATATATGTTGTCATCATACTGTGCAGCAACCTACTAGTATCCCAAAAGCTGTCTAATCAATCCCAGAATGGACAGGGCGTGCCAGCGCGGAGGAGCCGAGCCACGGATGACGGTGTTGTAGTTATCGGGATGGTGTACAGATCGCACGGGACGTATGACACTGGATGAACGATCGGACTAGGTGTAGGGCACAATGCAAGAACCTAGTTGTGTCCCATACAGGAAAGTGCCTATTGTATATTACATACTGTACATAAAGTATATAGTGTACATTGTGCATGTATAGTTTTATAGAGTACATACATAGTAGGTAAATAGTGTACATACATTACATACATATACATAACAGGGTGGTAAAAGGATAAACACTCGACCTTGAACGTCATCGTGGCCATGGATGCGAACTCTACTGGAAACTTGTGGAAAACAGACTGGACTAAGTGTTGCCTTTGTCGGTGGTCGAATGGCCTAAGGTGTCCGCTTTGGATCATCAGGTTTGTCATTAAGTCAACTGGTTTAGTTTCGATCGCTGCAAGCGATTTATTGAAATGATATTGTTTTAGTACCCCCCCCCCCACTGTCTGTATCTTGGCTATACTTACTTGTCTAAACCATAAACATAAGTGATACCAATTGTTTCAGCTAAAGCAATCAGGATAAGCGGAAAGGATCCTGCAAATGCATCAAATAGCGCCACCCAATAGGCCCCAGATCCTAACACAAATAAAATTCCCACAAAACAACTTAATCCACATAAAACAGCTGAAAATAAAAAGAATATTACACAATAAGACATGCTAAAGGCCACATACGAAGTGCAGATTATCTTAAAATTTAAAGATTTTACAGAACTCAAGCTACGTTACAGAATGGTCGCAAGCTTTGGATTGTCCAAATGATCGCTGGACCACTAATAAAGTGGAAACAGAATATTCGGTGCAGTTTACTTGTGCATATGTATGTTCCATAAAAAAGAAATTCAACAAGCTGAATTTTGTAACAGCCGCACCTAACACAAACATTAGCAGCGGTATGTGCCAACAATTAACACGCCAAAATTAAAATATAAAATATAATTAAACCTGATACGAGCCACCTTCTTTTCATCCATGGAAACAATTGGAGATCATATAGCGATGTAGCAACACCCTCTATTGTACCAAACTCACTCCCTAAACCAAGAGATAGTAACATTAGGAAGAACACAAACGACCAGAATGGCGCTGATGGTCCAAATTCATTTATTGCTTGTGTAAAGATGATGAAAGCTAAACCGGTTCCCTCGGCGCCCTGGAATTTAAATTATTTATATGAAATAATCGGTGATATTTTATCTGTTTGCACTTGCCACGTTTTTGTTAAAAATGCGCCTTCGGGCGACATCAAATTTTCCGCCTCCCTTCCCGGGTACCATCACCTCAGACAATATATTCATACAAAAAACTTCAATCCGAATCCTTGGACAACTCTTCTTATGACTATAACCCTTCCGCTAGAAATGGTTCCACTACAGATGTCTTCCGTCTTGCTCCAGCCGCAGTAGTGGATAGTGTTATAAGTAGTTGCTTTGAGCAGGTTTTGTCATGATTTGCTTTAGTCAGACGATCTCGTGTGTGTACTACAATTTGAACACGATACTTTGGTTTTTCATCCAATCTGAACCATTAGACACACTTTTCTTGCCACAAGCGTCTCTAGGAACAAGGAAATTATTCCAAACAATCCAGACCAAGGAGCTTATCTAGTTTTCAAACTTGGAGAGAAGGACTCAAAGGATTTTATTTGGCTGTGCTAATGACATACAGGATCAAAATGATGGCGGAAAGAACACTAGACAAAGATATACTTACCTTATCAAGATCATCTTGAAGATTACAATGTCTAAAAACTTTGCCAGTAGAATTACTTATAGAAGATAAATTATTAGAGAACTGTTCTAAATACACGTTGTGGGATAATGTACTTTTATTATAAGATGTATAAACATCTAATAATACATCTATATTACTGAAAAGAAATATACAGCAAACATAAAATGGACTTCTCGTCTGATTGACTCACGTATCAACAAAAACCCTATCATAACTTTTGCTTTTGTTTTAGTTTGAATATTTGTCGTTTAATGCTTGTCATTCTATTATAGTTAGATCGATATATGGAAAATACCCCCCCCCCCCAAAGAATTGCTGCAAATGGTTTCTCAACTGATTGTGGTAGGGTTTAGTAGGACCCCGGAAACGTGTTAATTTTTTCAAAATGGTGTTCAATAGGCCCACCGAAACGTCATAACTATGTAACTATCAACTCATGTTTGATGACCTTGGTGTCTATCCCCAGGTTTTGGGGGACACAGAGCACATAATGATCATAACAAAGGATGTTGGCCTATTATGTAACACAAAAATCAATATGACGTCAAAAATGGTCGCCAACACTTTAAAATGACCACAGGTCCAATACGATTGACTCAAATTTGATGATCTTGATGTCTATCCCCAGGTTTCGAGGGCAAGGAACACATTAAGACACCCGTGGATATCACCAAGCTGTTCAATCATTGTGAAATTGAATTCATGACCGTCAGCTGTCCACTGTCACCTAATGCACAGTTTTTGGTTTGATAAGGGTCACTTACAACAGTGAGTCCATAACTTTTGCAGCTGCATCGAGGGGATTTGCACCCCCACCCCATCAATTAGTTACAGTGGATAATCTTCAAGAGTTTGCCAGGCGCAGCATTGTTTTGGGCCATAATTGGAATTAGCTGGTCATTTTCCGGTTTCTATTCCCATTCAGTTGGGTACATTTCATTTTCGATACCCATCCAAACCATAATTTGAAAGTACACAAGTTGGCTATCAAATTTTGTTGCACGTGAATTTAGGGGAAAGCCGTTCAGGAGTGACAAATGCTTCAGTAGTTGCCACTTTCTTGGTGACAATGATATGGCGCAGTGATGATAACGTATTATTAGACTTGCAACCAAAGAGACCATCAACCAATTGCCAATATCTTGGGATTTGTTTTAAAGGATGAATGCACCAGCACAGGACTTCATGATGTGATCAGATTTCACTAATTTCCGGGAGTCTGACTTTTTTCCGATGCCTAAAATCATTGAAGTTGAATCACAGCCTAAGTTATAAAGAGCAACTCATTGCATTGCACACATCGTCTCCTAATGGTTACGGCGGTCATCTTGAAAAAATACTTTTCATGGGGTCCTACTTTGGTAAACTTTTAGTATGACCTGATTACTGTTCATAATATTACATTTCAGAAGATACGATTTTGATATGGGATAACATTATTATTGTTACATTTTGGAAGATACAGTGTTAATATGGAGTTGGTTACGTCGTTACTATAGGCTTACATTAACATTGATATGATTATTGAAATTACATTGTCGTAGTAAAAAAAACCCCGTCGATATGCGGCTACATTAATGTTACATCTTGGCCGATCTTTACTGAAGATAACCCGGAATTATTATAGATGTATCTTAAAAATGAAAATCAGGTCATACTTACTGATCTAAACAGTTTTCAAACATCAAAGTTGCCTTAAAACCAAGAATAGCAAAGATGACAGCGCAGGCATAAATGGCGGTAAACCAATTACACAAAGAAACCAATATGGCGTCTCTTTGAAAATTGTTGTTGGACGGATTATAACTTGAAAAGGCAATCAAACCACCAAATGCCAGACCAAATGAATAGAATATTTGTGTAGCAGCATCTAACCAGCATTGTGGATCATACAATTTTTCTAACTAAAATAAAAGTACGGAAAAAAAATCATTATAAATATTGCAATCGTATCAAAACTACACATCACTTAAGCTTCGTGTGTCAATTTAAGGCGATCTTCCAAAAACAAATAGACAGATCCAGGGGGAGGGGACAGGAAGGGACACCAGCTTGCAAAATTGTAAAGAGAAGTGCATGCAGTAAACTTTTAAAATACAGGACAACCCCACCCAAACCATGGGCGTCACACATTGCGGGGGGGGGGGGGGGAACCCCTCCCATTGTTTTTCGAGGTGTGTGTGTGTAATGGGGGGGGGGGGGGGTCGGAATATACTTGGACCCCCCCCCCCCCATTTACATTATAAGCCCCAACTCCTATTTATTTACAACAATTATTAGGAAAAACCTGTACATATCCCAATATGGTTTACATTACTAAAATAAAACACTTATGTTTACTTTTTGAAATCCACAAAATAATGTACAAAATACTTTAAATAACTATACAACTTTCTTGTAAATGTAAATGTGTATATGTATATAGTATTGTAGTTAAAGTAGCTAAGTCTCTAATTCAATATCATCCATAATCTTCAACATTGAAAACACGAATTATTGGTCAATTTAAATCAACATTGATGTTGTGATCTTACCGGAAAAAGATTGGCTTCTGGTATCCAATATTTAAGACAAAATAAATATTTTCTCATTGTCAACATTTTATATAATTTCATTTCCGACCCCCCCCCCCCAGGTGCACGACTGCACCTCAGCCCCAACCCTAAATGTCAAATCTAGCATGCACATATTATATATTACCCTTTCTGCTTGGGTACATTCACGAAAGCGCATTTAGAGTGTATTGTTCTATTATATGTATAATAGTAGTTTACATTTCTGTATAATAATTGCCATATTTTTATATTGTGTCAGTGTGTCACCATGAATGACACATATGTTAGTCAACTGTGACAACACGTGTATATAAGGAAATTGTAGACTCCACCTAGTCCTAAATAACATAATGCTATTCTTATTGTTTTATGTATATAGATATCTATGGTCTCATGACATTGAAATCCGCCATTCCATTTCATTTATGTGATAGACTGCTCTAATCGTATTATTGTACCAGAATCTATGTTCAGGGACACCGAGAGTATTTGTATGTGCTGGAGCAATGCAGGTTATCTGACTGTAGTTGTCCGATATCTTTTAATTTATAAAAGTAACAAATATATACCTTTGGTGTAAACATGTGAACTAAACCATCTGTGGCTCCCTTTAATGTGATTCCTCTAATGAAAAATATAGTCAGAACAATATATGGAAAGGTAGCAGTGAAGTAGACAACCTGAAAATATCAAATATCTTCATTTCAAATAAAACAATACTTGGTAGGCGCTCCACCAGATGTACACTGAGTGATAAAGTCATTAAAAATGGTCGGTGGTCCAATATTTCAAATAAAACACCGATTGGAATACAAAAACAATGATTTCTGCTGTCCATGTCTCACTAAAGTCAGACAACAGGATGAGTTAAATTAGTGTTCAACGCCCAAGTCGTATTTTGGAGCAAGTATGTAATCGCCTGCTTGAACTTGAGTGGGGAAATACTGTTACCACCACCTTTCCCCTAGACTTTAAGAACCCAGTATTTAGTATTATCTACCTAATATGTCTTTAAGGAGATTATTATAGAAATAGAGATTAGATAATCCCATTAGGTTGATGGAATGATATGGTGGTTTATGTGCTCTTCAACACAACAATTAATTAGGTCATGCATGGATATCGGCGTTTCCACTTTCTCGCTGAATTGCAACTGCCAAGGATTCTTACACGTGCACGCCGACATGTACATACCTGGACTGGATAAATAATATTCTATTTCTAGTCCAGATTTGTTGTCTGTACAAATTGAGCGTAGATTAAGAGCAACGCAGCCAATTTTTGGCCTGATTTTGCTATTATGAACGAAAGTTAAATTTATTATCATAAACAAATTCGTTGGAATAGCTGACCCGGGTAAAGGATTTGGGCCATTGATATGATTAATTACAATTGCCAATTGTCAACAAATAATTGAAGCTATTATTGCGTGAAATTTTATCATTGTTATATTAAAATAATACCACCAGCATGTTGTTTAGCATTTTATATACGCAGTCGAGTACGGCAAACCGTTTTAAGGGATTAAACAAAATGTCAGTATTTTCTTATTTATCATTTTGGCAAAGAATTTCATCCCAAACGTCATTTTAAGAGAGTTAATTTTCAGAAAGGGGATTTGACATGACCATGGTGTCTCCCGATGACAATGTTTGTATAATTTCCACATTAACAATCCCAACAGAATTTGAACAAATTGGTAATTGTTTTCTTGGCGTCACTCGTTCAGTACCGCACTCGAAAACTGTGCTGACAAATTATAATGGATTTATCTAATTGTCAAAAAAATATAATGTAACCTCTCCAAAATATTTGCTTTAATCTTAAAGTGGCATATTAGTTTAGTTTCCGACGCCACCAATATTGTCTTTGTGCAAGCAAGATTAGGTACATAGTTTCATACATGTATGTGTGTAAGTACATGTAGTTCGGATGGAACGGAGAACCAAGTTCTCGTGTCCATGCTGGCGTGGACGTAAAATAATCCTTAGCAGTTCAGCAGTTGAAATTCGAAATAAGAGTAGGCAATAGAAAATTATAGAATGCTTCATTACGTGTGTCGTCTTCATTAGGCAGGATATGCAGAAAAGTATAGGAAGTTAAACCCAACATTTTATTTTATTTACTTATATGTTTCTATATATCTTTTGGTGTAATAAAGCTTACGTATTAACACACAATCTCGATATAATGACACTTAATTAACTACCCGTTTCCACATTCATCAAAATTAAAAAGTATGCTCATTGTGTATGGTCTCAAACACTATATATCGAACAATATGTTAGTGGGATTATCTGATTAAAACACAGATTCTATTTCGTTTCGTTTTTATAGTTCAAAAATTTCGTTATTATTGACGTGTTCTGGATGAAGAGTGGGATTATCCAATGAAAGGGTCTTTTATGGTAAGCTTTTGGCCTTTTGATGCACTGAACTGTGGGTAAACCACTAGAAACGTCAACACTGATTGATTAATCAATTTCTGACGACATATGATCAAAAGCTGCTTAATTGTTTGGCCCCTGACATGAACTCCCACTAACACGTGTCAGATCTTCATGTAGTGTATCCATCGAAAGTATAAAAATAACGAAACGAAATATAGATCTGTATTTTAATCAGATTGGTTAACGGGACCGTTGGCATAAGTTGACTGTAAGTTATTGACGACCATTCTCCCGTGCGTTGGCCATTTTATGCATCTGTACTTACACCGATGAAATTTTATAAGGGAAGGCGATCAGACAAATACAAACCTTCCCAGAGCTCTTGATACCTCTACATATACACCCAAACACGACCAACCAGGCAAATACCAGACATAGCAACATCTTCCAGTTGATGCCACCAATTTCATCAATACCCGGTGATATCACTAACGCCTTACGGTACCAGAAATATGAGGTAGGTCCAGCAATATCGCACTCAGGTACTGGGATCGTGTGATTTGGTGCTATCGTTGTCATAGGACACGTTGCCCATGGTAACGGACTTTGGAAGGAATGGAAAAGGTAGTAAAAACACCACATGATGATAGCATTATAATACAGGGCCACTGTAAATGATGTTACACAACTAGCCACACCGACACCTCCCATTAAAGGGTGAATCCGATTCCACACGCCCATACTTCCGGTTCGCATCTTCTGTCCAATCGCCAGTTCTAAATACAGCAAGGGCATTCCCTCCACAAATAACATGACGAAGTAGGGAATGAGAAAGGCACCTGTTAAAAGAATAACACAGAAAAACATTCATTTGCTCAAAAATAGGACATTATTAGCCCATAATTATTATGCACTAAACAGGCGCGGATCCAGAGGGGGGGTCCAGGGGGTCCGGACCCCCCCCCCCCTGCTCAGGCTTGAAAATTTTTTTATGCGATTTTATTGGCGATTTAGACCTGTTATTTTGGAATTTACCTTTCGGAAATACGTCAGAATGAACCAAATTGAATCTAATTTACCAAATTATCGGTTGAGCGCAATTAGTTAAGCAATTATCAAACCTAGACCCCCCCCCCCCCTGCAAAAAATCCTGGATCCGCACCTGACTAAACTTATAAAATAAATATCTCCGACACCTTTTCCATCTATTCTGACAGTCTGACATATAAACTCTAACTTTACACTTAATGACAAAAGATTTTCTGCGGTAACATGTTAATGTGTGACTTCTACATTATAATATACCCAGGTAGCAGGCCGACATTGGGCCAACATTGGCCCACTGTATGCGGTTACGTTGGCACAACGTAATTGTCCAACGTTGGTCCAATGTTTTTTTGTCCATCGGCCCAATGTTGGCCCATTGTTGGCCAAACTTACATTGGACCAACATTGGGCCAACATCGATCCAACATTGCATCCAGTATATTTACATTTGTTGGCCCAACATTGGGCCAATGTTGGCCTACTTACAGCCCCCCCCCTCCCCTTTCAAAATAGCCTAGACCTCATTATGCATGTACGGCAGCACAATAAGGCCTCAAAGCCACCTAAATATACCAAAATCTACCATTCTTTCAACTGATGTCACACAAATGCTACTTTTTAAAATGAAAAATAACAAATTGGCATAAAGAACAATATATCATCAAAAATCAATATGAATTATTTTGATATGAAATGAAATAATGGTACATTAGGTATCCCCCCCCCCCCATCAACCTCCCCAAGGCACATTACTTGTTTTATTGTTCTTTTTGGTGGGCTCTTAAAAAAAGCGAACGCCTCACACAGTTAAAGTACAATAACATGAAACTTGGCATGCTTCTTCAAGAATTGTGCATTCATACTTTACATGTGACAAATTTTCACTCCTTGAATAAATAAGAAAACCGCTAAAGATTATTAATATATCTCTGTTTATTTTAAAATGAAAAATGCATTATGCAAGAGCTATATCTGGCAATTTGCAGGTCTCTCTTTACGTGAAATGTTACATAAAGATTAATTAGATATTTAAATGTATTAACATCACATGACTACAATCAACCCTCAATGCCATCATATGTGTGTGATTTTCAATCAATTTGAATCTTAACTGCTGTTCAGCGCCCACTGATGATTATATGCAACTAGAGCATCGCTACTGCTGTGTCCTTTAAACGATACACAAATAGAAAAAAATGGACTTAGCTCTGCTCCTGGCTGGGGGTCAGGCATGCACCGCAAACAACAGGAGTGATCCTTAGGGTATAACTGAGTAAATATGTAAACTTTCAGGAGGATCAGTTAATAATTGCAGTCTGTACTGTTGACGACACGCTTTACACTTTTTAACTATTATATTAAGTCCATTTTCTAATCTTCCATAATATAAATTTAATTTTCTTCAGAGAAAAGCAGATCTTCAAAACCAGTAGCTACAAATAGATAATGATTTAGATTAATATAATTACTACCACAAACTTATGTGTAATAATATCAACAATGATTTATTTTAGCATTTAAATAATATATGAAATTAAGGCTCCTATACCATTTCATTAGACTCAAACTGGGTTAGCGAGTAAGACGCTGGGCTAGAGGTTTGATCACTGTTTGGAGTTTTGATAGATATGCTTATTATCTAAGCAAATTTTCTTGTTAATCAAGGGTCAGTCTTGCTTCTCCATTTTTAAATGAAATCTTTAAATGGCGATTGTATTTAATCCATTTACATCTGCACCATCCGTTGATCTAGAGAGTTCATTATAGGCTTTTCGTGTAAATAAATGTCTAATTAACAATCTATAAAACATTTGAAGCAAAAAAAAAACCTGTAATTAGGCATATTTTGCTCTCACATAATGCATCCTACGGTCATCATATACTTTTATCATGTAAGGAATTAACGCCACTTTTACTTCATTTATGCAGTTCTGAAAAACACTGACACTTTGGTAAATGATAGTGATTCATGTTTCATTTGCCAGTAGTGTCAGTGTTTTTCATAACTGTATAAATGAAGTAAAAGTGAAGTTTATTCCTTAATTTACATTTAATTGACCCGTTTCATATTTAAAATCAGTCTAGACATATAACTTTAGTATGAAGTGTGACGATAAGGGGAGACAGCACAGTTGTCCTGGAAGATTGCAATGCTTAGAAACAATACAATATTTTACAGTACTATACATGCAGTTCGTGATTGTTCATAAATTTCAGGAATCATTTCCTTTAGTGCTACAGACATGAAAATTTATCAAATGCTAAAACTTTATTATGAGATAAGTGCATGATGTCAAACCAGGTCTATCAATGACGTAAAATGAAAAAAATATTTTAGTCTCACTACAAGTAATATTTCTAATGTTGTTAGCTTATATATGCACAAAAACAAACATAACAATAGCTATTGCCATTGAAAACTCCATAGATATGTAAAAACTTAGATATCTACTTACCAATTACAGCCTTTGACAAGATTAAGTCTGAGAAGGGAAATTTAGACCCCTTCCCTTCCAGTTATATTTTGTGGCCAGCGCATTGGAAAAAAACAGAGGACATAGATCTTTTGACCATGTCATCTACGCTGGAACCACCAATGCTTTTCAGATGGATAACCTATAACAGGAAATAAATGAAAGGCATCTAGTATATTATTATATTTCAATCACTGTAATATTTACAATCACGGTCAGTTCAATTATGCAGGTATATGCTGATGAATATTGATGTACATTTACTAAACAAATTACCCATGACTTGAATTAAATCTAAAACCCTCGCCAGTATCAACCTACAATTATGACTAAAAAGAGGCCTACAATTGGTTGTGGGGTTAACAGTCAGGGACGTAAACAAAAATTTGAATCCACAAGCCCAGGGCTAGTAGTCTACTGTCAGGCACTAGCCTGGTATTAATATCCTCTTGTCCGACAAGGTACAAGATTTAATTTTCAATATGTAGGGGGGGGGGGGGGTGTCATGGTGGCTAAGTGGATAAGGCGCTGGTTCGCTAGCCTGGAGGTCAGGTGTTTGATCCCTGCATTGGCCGAGAAAGTTCATCTTGATTTTCCGGCGTGATTTCCCCTTGTCAAGTGATGCAGAAGGAGGGCCTGACAAGGACAGCTGTCTAGTCATTCGGATGGGACAAAAAACCGAGGTCCCCTGTACATATTGGAGTGCACGTAAAAGATCCCTTGGCAATTGGAATTCGATATAAGAATAGGCAGTAGCGCCGCTGCCCGGGCAAAATTTCCCTCATAGCACACTGTATGGCGTATCCCCGTCTTCCATTAGCCCAGGTTAGGTGCAAAAGAGTAGGACGTTTAACCCCATTTCATTTCATTTCAATATGTAGGCATGTTTTGTTGCCTGTCAACCGTTCTTTTTTATAAAGATCGTACACTTGATTTTCTATCGCGACTTGGTTACACTAGTGAAACGGTTAAAACAAACCGATATTCGACCTACAAAACCAGGAATGTCGCCAAAACAATGTTTGCATTCACTAATGACCATATAAATATAAATAGTTCATATAGCACTCGTCATTTGTAATATCTCACGGAAAATTAAGGTCTTTTAATTCCAGCTGGAAGTTTTGTATACATTACATTATTATTAGCACCCACTACAGGGCAGGAGATATGAACTTATCAAAACAATATAAATGAAATTGGAAACCCTAGGAATTTAAAGATAATAGATAATGGAACAGTCCATTATACAATACTACAATTATTGAAATGGCCTCTTCCAGTTTCAGACATTGAAATGGCTCGTAGCAATTAACCACATTCTAAATGATTAAAATGCAACTAAAATAAAAGATATATACATGTAGATGCAAGACAAATGCATTTATTATATCATTCATTTAAGAGGTAATAAAACATACTTAAAATACTCAATTTACTTTACAAGGACTAAGGAGGGTTCCATAATGAAATGACAATAGACTTTTGGCTACGTGGAAATGACACCAGTAGAAAATAATCTACAAACAATTAATTCTTTTATATAATTATTTCTAAATGGACACAAAATATTAATTAATCGTTACATACCTAAATTTTCAATTTTACACCTTGTAGCATCCTATAAAACTCCATAGTTGAACACAGCTCTAAAAAAGCAGCCATCAGGTTTGGCTGTGATTCCTTTTTGGCGGAAAGATGTTTAAATTTGGTTGGGTCAACTGTCAACATATTGGGTGTGTTTTAAAATGAAATATGTGTAAGATAATTAATCTTGACCCTTATTAGTTTTTTTTATACGCATTAAATATAGATATTTTGCAATTAAGTTATAAAGCTGTATTAAACGTTTAATAAATATTTTTAAAATTTGTTTGGGTTTTTTTTCAAATGGCGTACTCTTGGGTAATTTTTACCTATTTATTGCGTGTTTTTTATAAACGGTTCATAAACGTTCAAAAAAAAATCATATTTACGGCATTAAGTTTCATTGGAAACATTAAAAATAATTGTACGGAAACATCAATTATGAACGTTATTTAAACATATATTGAACATTTTATCAATATCTATCGAAACCTTCTGAAAACCTTGCACTTAAAACATTTAAAAAACGTTTAATAATTTTTTTTTACATAACCTTTTAGAAACAACAAAAACAAACCCAACCAAACAAACAAACAAACCAAAAAAACGTTTTTTTAAAATATTTTGTGATTGCTGGGATTCACTTAGACCTGTAATTAGCTAAATAATGGCCAAGTTTCACACTTAAATAATATAACGAAGTCCATGCCTAAACAAGTTCTCGGTTAGCCTAATTAGTTGTATAGACCTTAATCAAATTTGAGGTGCTTTCATATTCAGCTTAATAATTAGTCTGTGTTACTATGTGATGTATATATATACAACTGTAGATGTGCGTGTTTTACATACATGTAAAAATAGTTCAAATAGTTGGTCTTTTTGTTGTTTTATAGCCTTAGAAGATGCAATTGACGATTTTTATATCCTTTCCCACATACACAGTTGAGGGTTAAAATAATTGAACTTACCTTCGGCACGAACCCAAAAAACCAATTTGGCGTCCCAAAAGCATCTTTCGCGGCAACATAATAGTCACGTGATCTTTTTCCGCAGCAAAATAAAACGCTAGTGTTACCAGAATACGTACTGAAGAATTAACCGGGATATTTGTCAGTTTTACAATAAGCCTTAATTAAAATGTATTGCAGTTTGTATTGTGTTATTAAATCTCGATCTACGTCGTTAACCATTACAACTGTATCCGTGATCATACGTCGAATTCTATATAGATAAGCGCATTGAAATTCCTTTTTTTAGGCCCGTATTATGCACAGCAACGCAATATACATTAATTACCATTTTCTGTGCTTTGAAAGTAGGCCGGTATCGCCTATTTATTACACCAATAACTTTAATGCATTAACCGAAATTATGATTCCCGAAAAAATTATAAAACAAATAAATGATCGAAGTCGCACACCGCCGAGTGGGACCCAACAAAGGGTTTCAACCCACAACCAATGCCATACAAATTCAACGTGTTCAATGACAAGAAAGTGAAAATGTTTTATTATACTTAAAAGTCATCGAACTTCGGGTCCTTTATTTTACTGACAAGAAAGCCAATATTTTCTTTCAAATAATATTTTGAAAGCTCTGCTTTCACATGCTCTAGGGATTTAGAATGTGACTTTTTACCTAAATTCTTAATTGCCGCCGGGAGCAGGGAGTGTCAGGCAATTTCATGGCGAAAGTCTGGGTAGTACATGAAGTTTTGGGACTATTTTGATCCCAAGGTCAAGGGTCAGGTCAAAGGTCCAGGTCCCATTCGAAAGGAAAGTGAAATGCCAATCCAAGGTCATGACCTTTGATTTGCCACGCAGACCAGGGGCCCCACCAAGAGACCGGGGGCACCCGACTCAGTAGATATTTTGGTGACCTTGACCCTTTCAGATGACCTTAACCTACAGGGGTCACGTGGGCCGAGAAGACATTGTGAATGGTCAAGGTTCCATGATACTGACTTTATCTGTTGGGTCCCTAGGCGGCAAAAACCAAAATACTTCTGGGGGCCCTAGCAGGTCAAGGTCACGACTTTTGGTTGACGATTTTAAAAAATGAAGAACAAATTTGGGGTCAGTCTATCGTGTCACCAAATCCTGGCGCGATCGGAAGATATTTTTTGGGCAAATTTCCCTACAAAGTCAAACAGCTGAGCAGTGAAGCGATGTGGTCTAAGGGCAGATAACTCGCCCATCCCGAATAGGACGCGATGGCCTTGAGGTCGCGGCCACTTAAACTAAATTGACCCCTGGGAGTCTCGTGGTGACCTTGGTTTGACAATCAGAGGTCAAGGTCAAGGTAAAATGACCATTATGCACCATTTTGACCCACTTCCAGTCTCCGTAGAAGGTTTCAAGTTACCACGTGACGCACAAGGGTCGATTTAATAACGATAGCCACAAGAACTAGTTCCGCGGAAGATCGGAAAAAATAGAAAAAAAATAATGATTGAAATAGGACCAATGGGTGCACTGGAGCCACACTGGACCGATGTTGGGGGCAATGAACTATATGGGCCGTTCTAGGCCAAGGCCACAAGTTTCAGACCTACTGCACTTCTGGTTCTGGAATTTGGCCCCAAAAGACAGCAAACAAAGTCCCTGTAGTTGCTTTTTCCAATTCAAAGTTCAGGAAATGGAGCAACGCGTTCTACTTTTGATTATAATAGAAGCAGCAAGGACGAGTGTGATGTTTAGCCACTGCCGCTTTAAAGTGATAATTAACGTGAAAATTTACACAGAGTATGAACAATGTTGGCCCAATGTTGGTCCAATGATGGCCAAATAATGAATGGGAATACGTTGGCCATATGACGTTGGACCGACGTTGGCCGTGCGACACCATCGCTGGCCAACCATTGCCGACATTGGCCCAACGTAAGACTGCTAGCTGGGTATATATATAATCTTTCAAAATTATAATATTATGTATATAAAATTCCGCACCTAATGTCATTTGCTGCCACTTGTCGACTGTTGACAGCTTTGCCAATAAGGGAAAGTAAGGACCAAACCCCTAGAAATAATTCTACTCCGTGAATGTAACACTGCCACGTAGGAAAAGGAAAGCAAGTTTTAAGTTCAACAACACAAATATCAGGTACATGTTGATATGAAAATCCGAAATGTAAATCAGAACCATTATTGTTCCTTGTTTAATTTTGGAATTATAATGCGGCGTTTCTTTAGAAATCCAGTATACTTCTGATCAGAATATATTGGACATTTGGTCTCCGGGTGCAGCGAAGCCAAAAGAGTGCGGACAAATAGGACAATGGCCCCAGAGAAAGTTATGTCATAACAACGTCATATGCATCAATTGTAGATATATCGTTTTTTTCATATATTTACATAAACATCTAGTCCATAAAGTTGATTTAGTGGAACAGTTTATTGTACATCAGCTTTACATAAATTATATGAAATAGGTTAATATATAGATATAAAGCTAATGATATATCTTGATTATGTTACATTTGTGACATGACAATTAGAAGAACAAACCAATTTATATCATTGGTTCAGTAAAATCGTTTTAGCATTTCCAGTTCTTCTTCGACTGTCTATCTTTCTAAGCTAGTGAATGTCGGCGACCTCTAAAGCACGGAAAAATAGCCGAATGTTCTTTACAATGAATTTCAGCAAATAGCCTTCGGCGTTGAGGTGGTTCCAACGAGTCACTCTTTTAGTTCGAATCTGGATTCGAGATTTGGGTATATACGTCAAAGTGCACCAAATCGGTTGCATACTGATCTGGTGGGGTTCAAATGGTAACTGGGTTACAAGCAGGACCTAAAGCAGGACCTAGTTTAAAGATACTTTCCCAGAAAAGTATTTATCGGGTGGTTATTTCCAATAAAAGTATGTCAAATTAGGTATTGAAAGTATAGACACCCAATCTTACTAGAAAAATACTGGATTACCCGAAAAAGGCCCATGGGCCAAGTTGGGCAAAATTGTCAGGGTATCACTAACTGACAACCGACTGTTATCTTCCAGGTTATTGTGTGACAGCTTAATTGAGGGGGTGGTTGTTATTTCTTAATCAAACGGTTAGGCGGTTAAAAAATATCCGTGCTTTGAAAATCTGAAATCCGTGCTTTGAAAAATGCTATGTACACTTATGAATCTGGCAAGATTGTATGGGGAAACGTAGCTATCATTATGATCTTCGACTACTTTCAATTTCTGTTTCAAAAGATGCATAACGTTGACATATTCCAAACATGTTTCTTTGCGCTGTTTATAATAAGTTGGTAGGACGCTGGTTCCTTAGCCTTGAGGTCGGGTGTTCGATCCCTGCATTGACCGAGAAAGTTCATCCAGATTTTCCGGCGTCGTTCCCCCTTGTTAGTGATGCAGGACGGTGCGAAAAACCGAAATACCGTGTACACATTAACGTGCATGTAAAAGATCCCTTGTCAGTTGGAATTCGATGTAAGAATAGGCCGTATATTGCCGCTGTACGTGCCAAATTTCCCTCATAGCACACTGTATGGCGTATGCCCGTCTTCAATTGCCAAGTTCGGGGCAGAATAGTAGGACGTTAATCTCAATTTCACGTCATTTCATTTTTCATTGTGTTATCGGAAGTCAGATCCCCAAAACCCCGGAAACCGTGCTTCGCCAATAAAACCAGGGCCCGGTTCCTGGAAAATTCTTAAAGTAAGCACAAAGTTATGCTTCAGTTTTTCTTACGTGAGAATCTTAATAAAATACCGTCTCTAGAAAATTTTAAAGACCATTCTTACGTAAAAACAAGTTAAGAATGAGTCTAGGCACATTGTGACTGGTAAAATGAGACTATGGTGCTCTCAAACGTCATAAAAACAGTTTTGGTATGCGAATTACGTCATAAATTTGTCGTCTGCTTCCCAGCAAATGGTCGATTTTGATTCCCCTATACCACACATTTGAAATGTGGCACAATGACAAACTAAAAAAAAAAAAAGAAAAAAAAAAGAAAAAAAACCGCAAGCACTCTGAAAAATTGCGGGAGTACCCGATCTTAAAGTAGTCCGTGTGTTTGTGTTGTTTACTAATTGGTAAATAAATAAAATGGTTTCAGGACAGAAGCGAAATTTTCTGCATACTTCTTGAGAATATGTTTCTACACGATTTTCTCTGCCTTTAAATTGTCTCTTACGTATTAAAAGATGTAGGAAATGCCCTTTAAATTGTCTCTTACGTATTAAAAGATGTAGGAAATGCCCTGGAATAAGTAACCGTCAGCCATCTTGTTTGAAGCAGAAACAGACTTAAGGTTGGTAAGCCAGCCCTCTACCTTGCTTGAGACTTGTGCTTAGATAAGAACAAAGTTGCGCTTAAGTTTTTTCTAGGAACACATAATAACGCACTTGTACTAAAGTCTACTTAGCCTAAAATCTAAGCACAAGTACGTTCTTAAGAATTTTCTGGGAACACAAAATGCGATACGTTTAGGCCTACTTAAATGCAAAGTCTACTTGAAATCTAAGCACAAGAACGTGCTTAAAAATTTTCTAGGAATCGGGCCCTGGTCATTCAACGCGCCACCGAACCTAACCATTATCACATTGTAGCAAACGCACCATATTTGGATAATAAATATCCTTCCTTGGTTTTTACACAATGTAATACATCAATTAAATGGGTTAGGTTTAAATGTGTAGCCTATTCTTTTTCTTAGACATTCAATAATTGTAAATTGTCGGAATTTCTGGATAATTTTTTTTTTAGAAAATCATACCTTTACCCTGCGTTTTTAACAAACTGAGTCTTGTTTTTTTGTTTGTAAACCTTGACCTTTATACAATATTATTATGAGTTTTAAGAGGAGTCCGTTCTACTAATACAGTTTTATACGGTCTAGTGAAATCTACACGTGTTAGACACATTATGGTGACATAGTCATAATAAATTATAATGGCGTTTCCTTATAGGATATTTTAGTGTTATTTTTCTTCAGGGATATTCTATTTTCTATAAATGAATGGGAGATTTGGGAATAGGCATTTCCTTATATTTTAGTGTTATTTTTCTTCAGGGATATTCTATTTTCTATTAATGAATGGGAGATTTGGGAATAGGCAAAATGCTCATGTCAGACCCTTATCCCCATATCATTTGTTGGTTGAGAAAGAACGATTAAAAGCATAGCGCTGATGTTAAATTTTCGCCTATCTTATTTGTTTGTTAGGGGCAAAACCAGGGTGACGTGAGCTGGTGGGCCGATTAAAATACCACTGATCAGAATGCAATCAAACCGGTTAAATAAACACGGAAAGTCAAAGCCAGCTGTCTCTTTCCTTTTGAATGTGGTAAATCTGATTTACTGACAGGGTGCCGGTGATGGCGATAGGTTTTGGAATCATTTCCGGTGGGTGGAATAGAATATCAGAATACAGTACAAGAATGTGAAGATGGCACAACTCCTTGCTACGTATGATCGTGGAAAATATGTCACAAATTGCAAAGATGATCTACAACGGATGCCTATATATATAATAGACTCCCTAGACATTAACACCCCTTCTTTATTTAATGCTTTCATTAAGTTGCAAACACTGAGATGTTGTAAACATAAGTATTGCAGATTAAACCGACTGTCACACTGATTATACGGACTATTAGTAAATCAATGTTTTCATATCATTTGACAAAATGGGCAAAATGTAAACACTGGCTTCATACTTCTACTGACATGTGGGTTTATTCAGAATATTCGTCCACAAATTGTTTTCATTGTATATCGGTATGACCATGCAAGGATCGGTCCCCACTCCCGTAGTCAACCCCAAGGGACTTACGTAATCCCCGAGTGTTAAAAGTTAAGAGCAGATAAATAAAACAATATTTACTGAAAATAAGAACATGACGGCAATTGGCCCATAATGGTTAGTGGAATTAGACTTCTCTCGGGTCGGCTTCCAGAAAATGTACTCTTTTTTGGTCCACCGATTAGAATCCCCTTCATTTACTCTTCAGATCCAATTAGAAGTGTCTTAACACATTTTCAAATAGCATTCATTTATAAATACTTATTTTGAAAGAAAAAAAGTCTGTTCATGTGTTTAAATCTTACCCCCACCATGCTGTTGTGTCAAATACGGAAATCTCCAAACATTTCCTAGTCCAACCGCATATGATATCACCATAAAGAAATACTGCAATTTGGAGTCCCATGCAGCTCTGTTAGGTGGTTGTGGCAAGTCATGATCAGTAACAACATCTGGTGATGGTAAATTAAGTGGTGTGATTAATTCCGTATTGTTTATTCCATCTTTGGAAATTCTTTTACGTTTACCCATTCTATTTCTGTCCTGGACCATTCACAACTTATATACTGATATAATCATCGTATATTTATGACATTGTTGAAGAATTTGGACGAGTCCATTCAAGCCATTAATACAGAACAGTCTCTATTTTCATACAAATGTTCTCACGTTACTGTAGTAGAATTTTTGGTGTTTATAATTTAAGATTTTGTGAATGGAACTCAACAAACCGTGTCGTATGCGGGCGGGGAGGCCAATAGACTTCCCAAAATTACGAAAGCACATGACTGACATTGCTGAAGTAGCGCTGGATTTCCTAGACGAATCAATGAAAAATATATCCATTTTCATTGTCAAAATTTGAAAACGTCCACGGGAGAGGTTTAATGTCCACTCGACACAAGCCAGGTCATTTCGGGACTAACATATGGTTTAATTTTATTTCGATAATTCGCTTGCGCGTAGGGGTCTTTAGCAGTGGGAGGGAACCAGAGAACCCGGAGAAAACCCACGAGGTTGGACAAGCGACCCTACTCCTTGTCACGTACATCCGGAGATTCGAAACCACACCAGTTGACTCAATGACAGGCTTTATGATACAGCACGCACGTGCTAACCACCCCTACGTAACTTAGAAAGGCTGACTAACAATATTTTAGCCTGAAAAGGATATACCAATTGGGTTGAAACAAACTTTTGCCACCAACAAGTACAATAATTGAATGAATCATAGTTTTTTCCCCAAACTGAGACTACGGGTAAGCATACTGCGTTATGTGCGTGGGTTTCCTGTTGCCGTGTGGGTATTCATCGGGCCACAAATCAAAGACATGGGCGGTATTCTACGGAAAAGATACCCTCATAATAATGACAGGAACAATTAGTATAATAACAATCAAACTTTTTTCCGTATAATATGCATAACAATTAATCAAACTTTTTCCGTATAATATGTATATGCGAATAACTGCATGTGCAAGAGGCTAATTATACAACAATAAAATCAATTTGGAGAAAGTATTAATCACGCGATCAGTATAGATCGGTTAAATTACCGGACATGGCGTTTAGCTGGTGTTACATCCATGGCCATGGGAGGATTGTCGCAGCCTGATCTATTAAGGTCATGTTCCGTCAAGTCGTTACAACAACTTATTGAAGTCGGAATTAAAGTAAGGTTCTCGATATCGATTCGGGTAATCTCACACAGATTTTTAAAAACAAGGCCTCATTTTCAATAAACGTTTGAGCAAATATCAAAAAATTCATATTATAGTCAATCGCAAAGAGTTCGGAATCAGATTTGGCTACTAATGTAAACTATGAACTATGTTTACCATGGACAATGATCCGGCGACTTATTTATATATATCTAAACATTAGGAAACTCAACTATATTATTACCTAAACATGAATTATCAATAAAATAAAATACATGTGCAACTAGAAATACGAACTTTCCCATGAATGACATTACAGTGCAGAGTAATGGCGTCTTTAGGCTACTATAATACGGATGGACAATATTTCCCAGCTAACAAAAATACCAATTACTTAGTTTCGTAACAATCGACATAGGAACTGCAACTGTGGTGTTATTATTTTATTATTGTCTTCACCAGAATCTCCATGGCAGAAATGGACAAAATGGCTATAGGGCAGTCATCAAGTACCAGCAATTGTTGCCTACAGAAGAGGGCTGCGCAATTTAAGCGTAGCAGAGAGAGCCTTGACGATGCCCCGCGCCCTGGATGATCATCGACAGCAACTATTCTAGAAAAGATTACCTGAGTGTATGACATGATGATGGCTGATCGCCGATTTTCCACTCGACATATTGCCAGTGCTGTGGGCATATCTCATGAGAGGGTTGAGTACATTATCGCCAACTAGTTGGGAATGACAAAAGATTCTACAAGATGGGGGTTAAAGCTCTTGACTGTCGGTCAGAAACGTGTCAGAACCTAATTTGTAACGTATAGTCGTTCGGATGCTACGAAAAACTGAGGCCTCGTGTACACATTGACGTAAAAGGACAGTTGGAATTCGATATAAGAGTAGGCCGTATCGCTGCTGTCCGGGAAAAATTTCGCTCAAAGCACACTGTATAGCTTGAAACCGTCTTCATCAGCCCAGTCGGGCCAAAACAGTATTGAAAATAAATGTGCATTCCGGTCTTTCATAGACCAGTGTTATATCTAGTAAGTTGTTTGACCTATATGAATGATTGTATAAACGTTATGGTAAACAGATTGTTAGAATTGTATAATAGACTGATACAGCCTAAAATCGCTGTTATTGTGGTTATTGCTAACAAGTAAGTTTTGCTGATCTTATAAAATGTTCATACCAAAAAAAAAATGCGATTGTTTGATAGGCCTACTAAGAAATAAAAATATGTTTGCAGCAATGAGAACATATCTTGCCCCCAAAGAAAAATATTCTTCTTAAAAAATTTAGGGGGACTAAACCATTTCATCATATCAAATAAACTGTTTCGAAATACCATTATAATACAATGTGCATAATTCAGCAACAAATGGCATTTGATGTTATTTCTCAACTGTTGACAGTTTTGCCTATAAATGGAAGCAAGGTCGTGATAAGGAGAAGGAAGTATACTGAATTGGGTTATTTTGGTGTGCTATTTCAATTAGTGATGAGGCAACCTTTACATGAGTAAATTATGGTTTCGCAAGAGGAAGTTTACTAAATACCACAAAACTGGATTGATCTTTTGACGTACAATTTCGTCATCACGCAAAATAAATCCCTACATAAATGCCAAATTCAGTCATTTTGAGGCAATCATATAGTTGTATATATAACATGTTCAATTTAATTCTTGAATCCAATAGTTTTCCCGATCAATGGCGTGAATTGTTCATAGCTCCAATACACGAGAAGGTCGGCAAGAACCCTGCTTGAGCAAATGCCTTTTATTTTATCATATCTAAATATATTGCATCAAATAACATGTTTGGTCAAGCTCAAATGTCCCCTTTTTCATTTACTGAAATATAATTATTAATGAAAAATATCTGAACTTATTAAGTCTATGTAAAATACATCTTATGTGGTGAAAAGTAACAACTCCATTTCGAATAACATCGATTCTACCAAGGAGCGTTTTAACTTCGGTGGGATATGAATATCTAATATTTAAGACACAGTGAATATTTCAAAATCAAAGCACCATTTGTAATGAACCAAGAAAACCATTTCCCATAAGACAATGTGGAAGTAATTAAAAATGGTTGATTTACAAACGACAAATATTTAAAAAATAAAAAAAAACCAGTGTAGAATAGACTAAGCAGGAGAAAACGACTTTTGTTCGATATGGACAGTTCATGTATTTCATAGTTCGTAGTTTATAAGAACTATAAAACTTTTAAAAATTGAATCTAAAGAAATCACTTTACATACAATTATAGACTCATATTCGGCTATTTTAAGGTTCCAAAGAAAAGATTAGAACTAACACCCTTTAAGCGGTACATAAACTATCGGTATTATGCTAGTATTCTGTAGTAACATCAGAATAGAGGTAGCGCACTTTAAGCCGGTGGTTTAACGTCTGCTACTTCAATAGCGATCTCGAAGACAATCAATCCTGACACGGATAGGCTACAAATCAGATCAAAGCGGTACATAGACTATACCGGTGTATTCTGTAGTAACATATTAATAAGATCATTTTTGTTCCATAAAAAATTCAACGGGCTCAATACAATTAGGGGAGAAGAGCGTGGCAGAAACCGAAATGCCAAAAAAAAATTTGGGTTTACGGACAGCGGGTTGGGTTTTCGAGAGACGAAGAAGTGGAGCTCACGTTAAAATGCCCCCCCCCCCCCAAAGAAAATTTTGGAATATTTGACGGCCGCAAACGCGTTTTCCGGCTATTTGTGCCCGTTGACAAAGCAACTTCAAGGTGGTCTAAAAGCCTAATTTAAGGTGGCTGACTCGAATTCCAGTCAACCAAATAATCGTTTACAGTCCGCGAAGAAGACGGGGCCGTTCGGAGAAAATTTTGAAAATTTAACTACCGCAAACGTGTGTTATTGGAAAATCTGGATACGAACTCGATACATTGTAGTCGAAAGTTCGATTCCCTTTTGTTTTCTTTAATTCACTAATTAATGTGGTCCCATAATCACTTGATAGTGGTGATGGTAATTTATAAGCTAACATAGTCCTGGGGCCGGTTGCTCAAAGCTCCGTTAACTTTTAACGATCCGTTAACATGGCGTTAACGGATCGTTAACTTTAACGGAGAGAAAGGTTGTTGCTGGAAGCTCCGTTAACTTTAACGTATCGTCAACTTGCCGTTGTAGTTAACGGAGGTGTTGGGTTCCGTTATCTGTTTAACGGTGGCATTAGTGGGCTGTAGCATAAGTCATACATGTAGATTACTAGTGTAATTTTCTATAGAACAATCTAGTTTTAGAGGGTTGGGCGATGGGGGGCTATTCCAATTTCTATATGATAAAATTCTATAGCATTCTGCAGAATTTTGGGGTCTTTAGAAAATAATGGCCCCAAATATTCTGTAGTAAAAATCTCATAATTTTTTATACAGATTTATGCTAAAATTTCTAATAGAAAAAATAAAGTATTCTATATTTTTTTCTGTAGTAAATTATCTTTTTGTCTTTAATCAAGTTTTGTGAACAGACTGCACAGTTAGTTGTCCCACTGTCTTCAGTTTCTTGTTAATAACTTCTATGAAGTTGTTATATACATGTACATTATATCTACCTTCTCAACCTCGTGGGTTTCCTCCGGGCACTCCTGTTTCCTCCCACTGCTAAAGACCCCTACACGCAAGCGAATTATTGAAATAAAATTAAACAATATGTTGGTCCCGAAATGACCTAGTTTGTGTCAAGTGGACGTTAATCCCCATTTTTCTCCCTCTCTCTCTCACATTATAAATATGTAAATTTAAAATTTAGCCAATGAACAAACAGCCTTCTCCAGGATTAACTTTAATGAATCCGTTAACTAACGGATAATGAAATTGACTTTCCAGCAACAGAAATTTAACGGACCGTTAACAAACGACAGGTTGGCAAATTAACGATCCGTTAGTGTTTAACGGATCGTTAAAATAACTTAGTTTTGAGCAACCGGGCCCTGGTCTTTGTTCTAAATTGGCTGAGAACACGTGGGCGATGCTAACCGAAATCTGTTTTAGTAAAAAAATTTAATCTTGGGATTATTAAAAATAAACCCAGTTGCTCAAAATAAATGACCCTCTAATATAAAATCTGACTAACTGCTGTGATTTACAGATTTCGCAATAGGTGGTTTATAACCTAATTCCACTCACTTATTACTTCGTCATATGATATTGTAATTTACCTATAATAGCAGAAGTTATCGATTCATATGGGATTAATCTTCTGGTTTAACTTCACATGGCATTTGACTTGAATTATGAAACAATATTCTGCCAGCGTCCACACGATATCTAAATAATGTGGTCGGTTGACATAATCCAAAACAACACGCAAACTGACCTTACCAGTAGTTTAATTATGTTTTGTCTTTTTAAATACACCGGTCAAACAGTACTGGATTCCCATGGCACACTTGGCACACCTGCGCCAGGCATCCACGTCTTAACGACTAAGTTAGAATACAGAAAACATTTTACAACTACATGTTTACATTCAGTCATTTGAAACGAATTAAATCAACCCTGTTTTCCACTATATAACGTAGGAGCAATCTGAGTAAAATACAGATCTATATTTCGTTTCGTTTTTTATGCATTTGATGACCCACACTACATGAAGATCGGACAAGTTGTACTGGGGGGTCGCGTGAAGAGTCATACGAGAGACTTTTTTTACCCTACGACGTCAGACATTGATTACTCAATCAGCGTTGACATTTCCAGGGATTTACCCCACAGTTAAGTACAGAGCACGCCAAGAACTCGCCGTGACAGACCGTTTCATTGGCTTATAACATCAACTAGGACCCTGTTATATAACAACTCTTCCAGATCCTAGTGTTATGAAAACAAGTTCACGAAATTTTAACGCAGGAGAGGCTGGACAATTATTTGGTACCGTAACGCATTGAAGGTGACTTTATTCAGAAATTGGACTTTTTAGGATCAGTGATAATTTTATTCGAGAAAGGCAGTTAAACCACTGAACAACAAATTAATATGTAGGCAACATTGCTTACCAGTGAGCATTCAGCAATCCACTTTCTGTATAACTCAACCTATTTTTGGGATAACTCAACCTATTTTTGGGAAGGGAGTCTGGACAGGGGTCCGATGACGGCTGCACCCGACTGCACGGTCCCATAGACATGCTCATCAGACACGACACACTGTAAACTAGATTGAGGTAAATGGGCAGGTTTAAAAATTGTAGAACAATACAAAAATAAGTCTACCAACACAGGTGCATTGGACCTTTTAAGACGACTATCATCATCAGTGTCAATATATTGTCCCTTGCCCCTGATCAGCGACTTCATTGGTATGCAACTTGCAAGAATGAAAATAGCTTTCAGAAATTTATGGTTCAGGAGAAAATAAGCTTTGGTCATTCAAATTCTGCCCACAGTCCGACAATGAGCATAACACAGGGTAGTAGTTCGCCTCTGAACACCTAAGTCTCCTCATAGGTCGAGTGTGGTCACAGCTGAACTAAATTATATAACAACGAAGTTAGCTCTATAAACTTTGTTATCAGCTAGGTCAATGTCACTTCAGTTGTTCTGACAAGACAGCCCTTTACTAGTCTAAATGAATCAAAATAAACTACGACACTGTCAAAACTTAACGTATTGAAAGCCATTTTAATCTTGTCCTGCGTCCTGTCTCCATACGACATGATTGTCGTTTGAGTGATCGTCTATAAATAGAAGTAAATGTGACGTATGTAAATAGGACATCTATATAAACCGAGGTTATATAATACGCCTGAGATTAAATTCCGGGTCAACTTTCGACTTGAATTTTAAGGCGAACACATCTCTGGCTGGGGGTTCAGTACGACAGTCTTCATAATGAGCTCTAAACTTATGAACTGTCGGTTTCCAAAATCCGAGGCGACGGTTCGACTATTTTGCTTTCCGTGGGCTGGAGGTGGCTCTAATTTTTATTCGAACTGGGGTTCAGCTGTTTGTGACAATGTAGAAATTATTGGAATAAGTTTACCCGGAAGAGAAACACGTATCGCCGAAAAACCAACGAACTCAGTTGAGGAGATAGTTGAAGAGGTGACAAAGACAATGGTTAGTGATTATTCAGACAAGCCTTTCGCTTTATTTGGTCACAGTATGGGCGCTTTATTAGCTTTTGAAACAGCGAAAGTCCTGAAAGAGAAATATCAAAAGGAACCGACCAAGATGTATGTGTCCGGTATATCGGGACCGCACATTCAGGAAAAGACAAGAGTCAGTCGGACCGTTTCAAAACTAAACGATTCCGAATTCATCGAGTATCTCCGATCATTAGGTGGGACACCTCATGAAGTGTTAAACAATAGTGATATGATGAATATGTTTCTGCCTATGTTAAGAGCCGATTATTCCATTGTGGATGACTACCTGTATGAACTACCAGAGGGGAAACCTTTATTGTCATGTCCCATTGCGGCGTTTGACGGAAAATCCGACAGAAAACATGAAATAGAAGCATGGCAAAGGGTGACAACTGGAAAACTGACTATTAATATGAGAGATGGTGGACATTTTTATTTAAAAGAACCAAAGAATATGAAATATCTTCAAGATTTCATAAGCAACGATTTTTTAGTTATGTGTGGTTAAACCGTATTTATCATTTGAATTAAGTTAACAAATTCAACACTCACTTCAACAGAGTCGTTAAATTCAAATTATATACTTTACATAATAGTACCTGCACACTAAACTGGATTATTCCAGATTGATGGACTAGGTTAGGTTATAATGAAGACGTATATCTCCACCATTACAATTGTATATTATAAGTTATTCATCATCAAAATAAAAGTTTTTGAAGATACTCTATTCGTCATCTTCATCATCTAAAGAATGTATAAATTTGGTTATTTAATTTTTTTTTTTTTTAGCGTACCTTCAAACTGTATGGCAGAATATCCCACGTTACATAATTTATTAAAATATTATATAATTCAATTTATGATTTATGATTTTACACGTGCAGTGTATAAATATATTACCTTGTACTTATTTTGACAACATGACATATTCTGTACGTTTGATGTACGGTAAACAGTGCGTCTGCTGATACGACATAAATCTTTTCCTCGGCTATGACATGACATCACCATAGTTTATAGCACTGTTGTTATAGCTATGTGGGCGTATATATAAAAGTCACAAATCGCTACCATACACACATTCCGAGTTATTGCTCCTTTTGACAGATGGACTCGGGCTTGGTCAGTCTGATTATTAATTCTGCCCGTGACGTTTCTTGGCCTATAATTTAACATTTGTTTGGACTTTCGGGTGATCTTAACCTTTATAACCCCGAAGCGCTCAACATAATCATAAACTTCGGATAAAGTATTGAACTGGGTTGACCATTCATCTCGATTTTTTGGTGCACCTGGTCCAAGGAATCCATACATTCTGGTGAAATGGCAATTCACCAAAATCTGACAGAAGATGTTAATTCAAACACTCTTCTTCGATTGTAGACCAAAAGTCGGGAAATGGAAGTTTTTGTTGCCTGGCAACTATATATTTTAATTTTTTCTATTGCCAAAGCAATGCCTTTAGTGTTGTTTAGTGATCCTTTACTACGATATGCAGAGCCGGTAAACAGAGAGAGGGAGAGGCGAGAGAGAGGGGGTGGGTGGTGGTTTAACGTGCACTCGACACAAACTAGGTCATTTCCGGTCTATGACAGACCTTACGTTACAGCGCACACGTGCTAATCGTTCGGCAATCTCACCCCCATTTGCAAAATAACCCCGTAATTAATTTGATGAATACTAATTAAAGCAGTAACGATTATCAGTGTCCGGTTTCTGCTGTCCCTACTAAGGTTAAATAAGCGGTATATAGCTATACCCCAAACAGGTTTTATTGGAAAACAAT
The DNA here is from genome assembly GCA_963678685.1 of Patella ulyssiponensis. Lineage (NCBI taxonomy): Eukaryota > Metazoa > Mollusca > Gastropoda > Patellidae > Patella > Patella ulyssiponensis. Next base: position 58,562,968 of record OY783229.1, read on the forward strand.
TGACCATGAAAACATTAATTACAGAAAATTATAAATCAAAATACTTTTAAAATGCGAAACAGAATATTTAGTTATTTAAACAGATCGGTCATATAGTGCAAACTATTTAGCTTTTGATCGTTTAGTTCATTGGAATAACTACATGTACAGTTTACTCTGTAATCAGTGGTAATCCGACACCTCTTCTGCCGTAAAATCCTTTAACACTGTGATCTATTCGTGTTCTAGCCCTTGAAAATGGTTCCAGTGGGGCATTCAATCGCTTTCCATACTCTGAAGATGTCAAAACGGGGACAGGCCTCTTGGCTTCCTGTAAAAAGAAAGAATGGATCATAAGTTGCTGAACAATGACAAATATGCCCACCATATGCTCTGGGCTGACAAAAATAATCATAATTTTAATGAAACCCAATAGATTCCTAACGGATAATAACTGCTAGCTCCAGGGTGTTGACAGGGCGTAATCGATAAAAAAAAAATATACATACAACTTAGTAAGCGTCTTCCTCGTAAGACGTCAATCATACAAACATGTCAAAATTACCTTTGAATTATATTTGTTGACAAACAGATGGACTGACTTTCCAATCCACGCTACCCGCATGAAAATTATGGATTATCTGCGTACAACAGGGAAGGACTGGGGAGGGGCCTGCGAGTAATTTAAGCCTGTTGGATCCCGAGATGCTGCCTTCTGTTGAAGATGGGAAGGCGGGGGGGGGGGGGGGGGGGGCTCGAGTAGTTATACATACAGTTTCGAATTTACGCCGCTTTTGACAAATTGGTAACATTGCCTTTTGATAAATTGTCTGTTTGATGGTTTGTCCACCAATCTGCCAATTATTTACAAAGCTAAAAGTATTTATGATTACACACCTCTTCAGTCACAGCAATACCAATAGTGAGAATATTATTACGGTCATCTCTGTGTAGTTTACTGTTGTACCCAGGTTCATTGTGAAACAACCGTTCATAATTAGTAGATACTTCAGCCTGAAATTTCAAATGTTCGAACATTTGAAGCGATAGAGAGAATGGGGAAATGTCTAAGAACAGAAATTAGGTTATTTCGGGATTGTTCTGTGCACAAGGGTTTATCTTTCTTCGCCTGGGCCGAAACAATGACACTTGACTCAATGAAAAAAACCTTAGCTCCTCCACCAATCATAACATCCAGCTGCAGAAGAAATATTGAAATGATATGTTTAATTTATGCAATTTTAAAACAATCTCGCATCAATATTAAACATTTGGCTACGCGTTTCTTACTTCTGTATTTCTTGTTCTTTTACCAAAGTATGATGTCTTGAGTTTCTTTAGTTCTTCCATGTTCCATCGTTCCATGCCACTCCAATGTCCCGAATCATCTCCTTTAGTAGCGAGATGTTCTTTATTTTTTAAATGAATGTTCTATAAATATATAAACACAATTAGCTCCCAAATGCAGAACATCGTAGGGGTTGATCCATATCGTAGTGACGAAAAGGGGAATCAATTGTTTAAAAGTAATTGGGCAAAATTTACTTCAATACACGTTTCTTTCCACACGCCCGTATGGTTTAGACGGATTCTGACCTCCGGTATATCAACCAAAATAAACCTTGTAATTCACACAACTACCAAATATCAGGAAACTTAACATACGCCTACTGAGTATTCAGGCATCACGAAGGGTGGGGGTGGGGGTACTGTCGGTGCACCGCCCTAGGGCCCATAATCGTCTATGGACGCATGAATAAAAAGATTTTCGATTCCCCAGAACATACATGTGCAACTGAATCATCTAGATATAATTGGATTATTTACACAGTTTTGTGATATCTCTGCACTTTTATATACAACATAGAATTTCATTTATATTGTGTTGCTTATTATCAAGTTTGTGCTCAATAAATCTATCTACCATATTAATATACAAATTGAACGGACAACTACCAGAGTATGCCCCCTTTTCACTGCTGATGCAAAGGCCACAGTGACACTTTCTGCCAGGGTCCCATGCAGGCATATTGCGCATTAATTTCAAATAGGATTTCTGTCATTTTGAGCAGGGCTAGGTATATACTTACACGAACTATTGTTTTCCAAGAACCGAGAATTTCAGTTGGACCCAAGTCCCTAATTCCATACGCAGACATATTCTTTTCTTCCATCTTTGGGTGTTTATGTTGTAAATCTTCTTAATCCACCACGTCCAAAAAAAAATAAATAAATAAATGATTATGACGTCACAGACATGTGTAACGACAGGTTGAAGTTTGGTGCTCCATGTTATTATAATGCGAAGATCAGCTATTCAAACTTGTTACTTCAGTACTTACTGCCCATCGCGTAAACCAATTTGAAGTGTTTCTACCTGTGCTAATTGTGTGTTATTAATTTGATATATCAACGGGAAAGTTTATGGTTTGGGTTAATATAACGAAAAACACGTCCATGTGGCTTAGTTGAGTTAAATTAAGGTCCTATAGTAACATGGTTAAATTTTGTTTATCCGCCTATGTAGACTATTTTATCTGAATTGCAATATTTTACGCCAAGATTTAGACTGGACGGAGAAGTGCCCCCTCCCACCATATATTTTGTACTGACTTGTACTGGTTCGCTAGAGAACGATTTTCTGGACTGGAAAACGCATTTGCGGTCGTCCAATTTTCAAAATTTTCCATATCTACTAGAGGTCAATATATATTGAGTAGGATAAAAAGTCAGTCCCTTTATAAGGGGACTCTATTAGTCTCCCAAAGTATATAAATAACTTCTAGTTTATCAAGTGGGATCTTAATGGTTTAATTTCTTTCGGCCAGTTAAGTATTCCCATCTAGAGGTTTTTTTTTTGAAACTATAATGTTATAACTTAAGGCTGTAAATAGGTTCACTGCATATTAATTGAACATACGACTATGAAATTACATAAGCTTCATGCTTAGGCATAACCTTGAAAATCATTGCATGTATAATGTGCAAAGAGAGAGAGGGGGAGAGAAACATGGATCAATTTTATTTCAATAATTCGCTTGTGCGCATGGGTCTTTAGCATTGGGGGGAAATTGACGGACCCGGACAAAACCCACTAGGCTGGACAGGTGACCGTACTCCGTGTCACTTAAACCCGGGGAATCGAAACCACGCCAGTTGACTCAATGACAAACGTTTAGAATGCGCACGCGCTAACCATTCAAGACCATCCAGTCGTGTGCAAAATAATCCCGTAATTAATTTCAGAAAGCTGTTTTTGCATTCAACGACATTAATACATACCGTCACATCAAGTCACTAAATGAAGATAGGTTGCCAGTCGTCCAGGCTGTCAAGAAAATCAATATACTTGTTCGTCTCATGAGCTGAAAGTAGCCAAGTCTCTAACTCAATATCATCCAAAATCTTCAACATTGCAAACACGAATTATTTGTCAATTTAAATCAATATTAATGCTGTGATTTTAACGGGAAAAGATGGGCTTCTGATATCCAATATTTAAGATAAAATAAATATTTTACCATTGGTACACGAATCGTGTACCATAATGCGTTTCAGTTCCAGTTCTAGTAAGGACTGGGTGAACGAGGCTAGAAATATTGCAAAAAAACAAACGGCGTATTTAGACTGGAATAACCAGACGCTAGAAATTTGCATTCGATTTAGAGCACTGGCTTATTTCGCCTAACATAATTGATCTGAAATTAGAGTAAAAACGGAAACCATTGAATGTAAATCAGTTTATATACTTTAATATTACAGTATTATATGCGTTGCAACCATGTTGTGTCAATTTCTAGGTTGCAAATGTTAGTGATTTAGCTCCTTTAATCGCTGTGTCAATCTAAAGTCGGTTGGATAACTCTGGTTTACAGAGCATCCACACGATTTTGAAGTGTTCCATGGACCATAAATCTGGTGGTAATTTCGAAAATTAGAAGCCCAGAAACGCAATCTCCAGCAATCCGAGACAAGAAATACGGTAATAAAATATGATTAAATTTTCCAACTTGACTCTTTCAAAATTTTTTTAATTGGGTCAGATGAAACAATTTTTCCACTTACAAATGTTTTTCATTTTTTGAGTAATTTGATTGTGATTTTGGCGCAAAAACTTTTTGGCGCATGAGTATGGCTACTCATGAACTCATTCTCACCACGCCCCTGCCTTTGCCAATCGACTCATGAACCACAATACGGGAAGCTGACAAATGTTGCCCATAGCACAGTGTATGGCCAATGTCCGGCTTCATTATCCAAACCGGAGTAGACGTTAACCCCAATTTCATTTAATGTAAACCACCATCTCTTTGCACTGAAGTTGGTGAATTTCCACATTCAATCCAATACAAGTGAGGTTGGGTGGTCGAATAGTCTGGCACCGTTTCGATTCAACACTAAGATTAGTATGACAACCTGCTAGGTCGTTGGGATTATTTAAGACCTATTGCACATTTTTATTTTGGCTTTAACTGTTACATATATATCATTTATTCACATGCCAAGTCTATACTCAACTATCTTTAATGTCGGATGGCAGAGATTAAAACGGACTGAAATGTGATTGTGAGTCTCATAAACAGTACTACGGAAATAAATATTTGCCACATCTTGTTGAAACTTCAAACATTAACTTGAATGAAATTGTTAATATATTAATTTTGAACAATTCTTTTTTTGGATCTATTGCTGGAAGAAACAGACAAAAAAAAGAACTATGGAGTTATCTACCTTGCTTGGCAAAAATAGACACAACCCGTCTTTCTCCCCTTTTTGCATGGTGATTTTGTTGACTTTTTGGTGTAGAATCGAAGAAAAGGGTTTGAAAATACATTCTCTACCAGGTTTTGATGAATATTCATAATTTTGAGGCAGAAGGATACAAGAATTGGTAGGTTGGTTAGGTTGAAATGTAGGTCTTGTGTATCTCAAGTTTTTCATGAAGAACCGAATATTTGCTTTTGGGCAAGAGGTTGCCACATGTTCATCCACCTGTGGTAGAAAGCGTTCAACCCAACAGAAATTTGGGAAAAAGTTAGAGCTGGCCTGAGAGTTATCTGTGGCCATATATGCCAGGTCAATATGTATAATGTATTTGACATTAAATTTGTAATAACCACATTTGAGTTGCAGTTTCTTAACACACTATGTTATTTTGAGACTTTCCCCCCCTAAAGCATGTATTCGGTTCTGCATGAAAAACTTAAGATACACAAGCTGGAAGTGAGACAAGCTCTACATTTCAACTTAACAAACCTCTCCAACTTTCCTGGGATACTTTTATTTACACATTGGCAGTTCTTGGTTTTCTATTCCATTCAAAGGACAAGTGAGAACAATGCTTTAAAATTCTGCAGGTTTTTGTCCAAACAGACAGACCAGTTCAGTTCTACTCAACTGCTGTTAACTTGTGAGTGTGTCAAAATGAAATGTGGTTTTAAGTCCTACTTTTCTGCACCTACTGGTATTAAATGAAGATGGACTGGGTGCAAAATGAAGATGGACTGGGTGCAACAAAGGAGGCTTAGCCTAGGGCTTAGCCTACCCTGTGGCATCAATTTAAATCTTGCTAATTCAGAAACCATTAACACTATTTCTGCAGAAGGATTTTTTTTATTTTTACAGATTTATTTTTTTGCCTTTGTAGACTTCTTCTTAGTTTTCTTAGACTTGCTAGAGGCTGCTGCTGCTTTGAGTTTACTGAATTCCTCATTGATCAATCTTGTTCTCTGTAATGTAAATTTAATCAAATCAGTCACTTTCATTTATTATTTACTAACAAATAAGTCTGTGTAGGCTTAAAGATTATTAATCTTGTAGAAAGTATATTACAATTGAAGTTTTAACTAACATCACAGTGTTAGGTCTGATAGTGAAAGTGCGAACTGTATCATATGCCAAATGGTCGTAACTGCTAAACCAATAAAGTCAATCCAATAAACATATCATTCGACCAGTCCACAGCAGTTGTTGTATTCTTTTGTCAGACATGAGAGCATTTACAAAACACTGATCAAGTGCAACAACACGTGAATAAATTATAAATATTCAAAATCGGAATGGTTTCTAGATCTTCCTTGTGCTAACATTCATCAAATCAATTCAATTTGAAAATCAAAATGCTCATTTGTCTCATATCTACTGTGTCTGAGTTATAACTTTATCCTAAGAACATCCACAAGCACTTGTTGATGATAGATGGATTGGTCAATCACACTATTTTACCAACATTTCGTCTAATAGTTTGGATGCAACTAAAGCCAATGTGGCCCCAGATAGGGTAAGCTTACTCTTCTGGACACCTGTTACGACTGTTTGTCATGTATTTTGCACATGGTGAACACTGAACAGTCCATTTGCTAATTACACTATTTTGCCTATACCGTTTCTATGCTTTGCATTGTTCGTACTTGGTTTCATTTTATTATAACCGTTATATAAACATACACCAGGTTCAATGTTAGAAACAGAGGTACTGTGTTGTAAAGTTTCGGCCAGCCAAATATTATACCTCAATTTGAATCAAGAGTAATTGTGTCCCAAAAATTGAGACGGACAAACCCATTTTAATAGTACCCTGCTTTCTTCAAAAGGCATCAGACAAATATTTTGAAATAATACTTACAGCTTGTTTGGCTTTCAACACCTTGAATCTGTCAAAATCAGTCATTTTTTCACGCTGAAAAAAAGTACACAAGTTTGCATTATTAAAATGTATAGCCTGGTTCAAATTACACACTATAAATAATAATTTCCATGTTTTTCAGAATAAAATTTGTCATCTATAATATCAGACGGCAATTCCTATCAAGACATAAGGTTCATCATACACATGGAAATTCATACAATTTTATTTATATTTTGAAGATTCACATTAATAAATATGCTACTAAATATGCACTAAAACAAAAAATAGGTTTCCAAGGTACAAAATATATTCAGCTAGTCAATAAAGCAGTCAACTCGGTCGTCACATTATTTTTTTGTTGGTAATGTGAGCATTTACAAGACAATAACCGGAATGTCCACAAGATTTCACAAAAGAAGTGATCACAAGCAAAAACTAAAGAAGCAATTATAAACTTTTTAATCTCATGGACAGACATGCTGAGTAACTCTAGCCTACAGAATGTCCACAAAGTGATCTCGGGCCATAACTCAAGAGTAATTATCAGACATCTTTGAAATTGAATAGGCTTCTTTAGTCACCAGAGAGTCTGCAAGCTATGGACAGACAAGGATGACCACAATATACGACCAGATTTCGGTGTGGGGATACAGTAAAACTCAGGTCATTTTTTGATATGTGACAATATTAGTTTTTCTCTTACTTATTAGTAAATAATAATGAATAAGATAAATCTTTTGTCCAACAAATAACATGGCACTACATTGAAGACTGTATAACCAATACCTATATCAAATCATTCAAAGCTATGTTTTTCAGAAAAAAAGCTTGTCATCTATAATATCAGACGGCAATTCCTATCAAGATAATAAGGTTCATCATACACATAGGCATTCAGAATGATTGACTCAATCTGATTATTGATCCTCCATGTTAATTTTATCAAAAACAAAAAATCATGATATTTCCATCTGTCCTATCAATTCTTAAAGTTCTGTGGATGTCAACCCAAACTTTCCCTCAATCTACTGGATGTCAACCTAAAATTTCCACCAATCCACTCGTCATACATGTAGTTCCAATAATCTGATTCAACCATGATTAAAATGATCACAGTTTAGGCCTACATTACGGTGTTTAAAGCAGCACTGAAATTTTCTACATTTTACAGATTAAGGCCATGACAGATAACCCTGCTCAGCTGAGATGAGGCACTGACTCAACTGAATAACCTACATTCAGAAATATAAATAGGGTGAGGAAAAACAAAATCAAAATATAATTTTCGAACAGCATTTACAACTATGTATGACTCGTTGCTATATGTATATACAAATAATTTTAACAGACAAGTTTTTGAATCTTCCATGTTTTTCAGAATAAAATTTGTCATCTATAATATCAGACGGCAATTCCTATCAAGATGTAAGGTTCATCATACACATGGGCAGCGGCGGATCCAGAGGGGGGGGGGGGTGGGGGGGAGTCCAAACCCCACCCTGCTCAGCTACATAAAAAAAATTAATGCCTTGCATCAATGAAATTAAATCACAATGTGATCCTACATCATCATTAAAATGATTTCTCTCTTTAAAAAGCTCAATTTGAATGTAGGTTTATGTAATTTAGAGACAATGATGGCAGATTTCCTTAACTGGAACCTGGCAAACCCCCTCCTGCAAAAATTCCTGGATCCGCCCCTGACGGGAACCAATAAAATTTGGTAATTAAAGTCTGCAGTTGGTTCAATAGTTCATTGAATGGTTGTATTTAATGAACAATATTACAATAAATTGTCTCGAAAAACAGACTGGCAGAAAATCAGCTTATCCAAGAGTGGAAACTTTGATGTTGGCCAAATTTGATAAAGATCTTCATACCTTTAAAAAGTGTTAGGTGAAATCAACAAGATTCACCCTCTTGATCCTAATGCTTCATACACTGATAAACACAAAAGTTCATTTTCCCACTGACAAATAATATGGTTCATCCCCTTAATATTCTTTGACAAATAATATGGTTCATCCCCTTAATATTCTCATATGTTTCACACCAAATATGAAAAAAATATTAAAAACTGTAGCCTCCATTGTTTTTACAAGTTTTTCTGGAGAATGGAGGTTGCATGATGCTGATCACCCTTATGAACACAATGCTTCACACAATTTAAAAAATATTGTTAAAAACTTTAGACTACTTAATTAAGCAAATTGTTCACTGACAGACCCAACAGACGGACAGGGTTTTCATATATATCCACAAATACATCTTCCATGTTTTTCAGAATAAAATTTGTCATCTATGATATCAGACGGCAATTCCTATCAAGACATAAGGTTCATCATACACATATCTGGAAGACATATTTGATGGATTCCTGATTAAATTTGAGAGAATATGCATTAACAATTACCATCTGTCTGCTCAATAACTTCTTGGCCCATGCCGTTTCGGACCATTTTTCATCCATCTTTTCTCGAACCCATAGTTTTTTGAGAGCTGGGGTACCAATATTTTTCTGGATGTTGACTTTAAATTTAGTTAAATGAATGGCTTTAAAACCAATTTCTTTTCTAATAACACCAGTTGCAGGCCCATCAATCAAAGCCTGAAAAGATAACAAAATACATGTAAATTGACAGGAGCTTCTTGCTGTTATGTTTCTAACAACTGTTATTCCTTGTGCACGTGAAATGCAAAGGATGTGGTTATTGGAGATAACATTACATCAATATCAACTCTTCCTAATGACTTTACAGAAGGTTGATACAAGTAGTGACCACTGGATGTCCCATCTGTAGCTTAACTTGCAAATAGTACTCAATGTTTGACATGTAATGCTCAAATTAAGGAGCTGCAAGGTAATATGAATGTCAAAACAATCACCCTATGAACATGTTTTTTAATCTATTCAGGCTGACCTTAAAAATATGTTTCGCCTAACCCGACCAACTAAAACCACCACCCGACTAAAATTATTTTATTGCACTTTTCTGCGATCTTTTTATTTTATTTTGTGTATCAATCTGAAATATATCACGAGAGTTATGTCCCTTTACTATGTCTATGGTTTAATCCGTTTGATTCATTACTGAAACTGGTTGATCAAGACGAAAGCATCATAGGTGTCGCTTCTCAACCAAATGGTTGCAGGAAACTAAATGTTTTGAATACAAATAAAATGTAAGAAGTATAAAATATCCCACAAAAGACGAAATGATTCTCAATATCCGTTTTTGGGAAAAATGAAGGCACAACCCCAACGATCGTCAAAAACGTGATGAAGGAAATTCACACTTCAAGTTCGTGGCAAATCGTGTGCGAGTCGTGCATCACTAAAATTTAAAATCCCGATGTTATTCAATACCGGTATTGATTTGTTTACAGCTTATATAAGTAAGTTTTAATGTATTTACCACATTTCTCTATGGGCTTCTCTGACTTACCGACCTACCGACCCTCTTTTCCTCAATTGTGGCTCAAGTTTGGTGAAACAAAGATATTTTTAAGGTCAGCCTCACCTAGAGTTTTCTGATTTGTTCATTCTCATTTAAGCAAGATCTTTCTTTAAGCAGGATCTTTCTTATGCAAGTGCTGATGACTACCTATAATTTATCTCCTACTAGAATAAGCAAGAATTTAAAGATCAAGTATAAAGCTTACTCTGTTTTGGTCAATGATATCTACAATTACAGCCACTTTACCACGGTCTGGGCCAAAAGCTATGAACACCACTCTGCCAACTTCGACCACACGGTCATAAAGTTTGTATGTATCCTGAAACGAGCAAATTTAGAAATGCAATAAAAACAAAATTTAATTTAAATTATGGGATATTAATGCTCTAAATATGAATTTGCTCTGTGTGCGACTATTTTGACATAATACATGACTAACCTCTCAGAGACCCTAAAAATCTTTGAACAGCTAATAAATATCTGGCAAATTGATACTACATCTATGTATATTATATATTCAAAACATTTCTATACTTATCTGATATAATGGAAATTTTCAATATTTCATTATACATAATTTAGAAAAAATTTAAATAAAATAATATTGTACAATCTGTTATCTGTATGTGGTAGGTACATTAAACAGAATGACGAATTTAGAAATTCCAGAACTGTGACATACAGAGAGCCAAATTCAGAAGTTTATAATTATTGTCCACAACTAATGGTTAACTTGTACACATTTAATGTATGGAATAAAGTTTTACTCATTGTTGGTTGTTTTAATAGGGTTTTATTTACACAATCAACAAGCTTTATTGAAAAATGACCAGCCAGGATTAGTTCGCCGATGTTTTTGTAATAAATTAGCCCTGTATTGTTTGTCCAATGGCGTTATGATTTATAATGAAGAATGCAAATGGAAGATTAGACTCATCTCCGTTGATGTTTAGACAAAAGTTTAGTTGACTTGAAGTAGCCAAGTCGCTAACTCAATATCATTCAAAATCTTCCACATTGAAAACACAAATTATTTGTCAATTTAAATCAACATTGATGCTGTGATCTTACCGGAAAAAAGATGGGATTCTGATATCCAATATTTAAAAGAATAACTAAACATTTTACCACTAGTACACGAATCGTGTACCATAATGCGCTTCAGCCACATTTGTAGCAAGTGACCCCAAGAACGAGGCTAGAGATATGCCACCAAATTAAATGGCGTTGCCGCATTCGTATCTGCAGAGCATGTGCAATGAATACTCATATTACAGTTTTATATGCGTTGTGACCAATTTGTGTCGATTTAATATGAAATCTGAATGTTCGAGTCAACCAATGACGTGTGGACGACTCAACCAATGTTAATTTATTGTGATATATTTGAGGATCAATTAAGTACTGATACGCTTCGTGTCAACTTTATTGTGATATATTTTTGGACGATCGCGTGGACGAATTTCTCTCCCTACGGACGAGTTAACTGGCATTCTTCTATACTATACAAATAGAATAAATCGTAAAATTTCTTAATTCATATTTGCTATGTTGCCTAAATTATGATTAAGATAGGTTTTCAGATTTAACGGGGATGGACCATAAACAGTGGCAGTTTAGTTTAGTGTAAATAATCCGTTTGAAAACACGTGCATTCCACACTTGTAGCAAACGAGCACAGTTTTCGATCATTAGCTAGAGAAAGAGAAAGTTTATCGAGTTGTAATTAGAAAGAAATAATGTTTATTTATCCAATATTATGTATTTCCTATTTCAGAAACGGGTTCAATGACATATATTGTAAGAAATATATGAAAAATTAATATCACGCACCAACTTTCCCATGGTGGACCGTCAAAAGGAAGTTGGAAGATAAGGCATGATGGGATTTAAAAATTCCAACAAAATATTAGATCTATAGAGTTTTGTTTGCTACCATATAATAAAGTTCACATGAGAATATTAATGAAAAATAATGATAGATATTTGATATTAAACAAATTCTATTAAATTTAAAAAAAAAAAAATATTTCTGTCACCAAACGTCCTTGACCCTAAACCATAACAAGTGCCCGTGTGTAGTTCATGTTCACATGTTGTTTATCGAGGTTTCAGATAATATGAAATGACACCATTTCTATAAAAATTATTTAACAATTATTTGTTAGTTAAGATTGTAAATGTTCAAAATGTATTTCTGCAGACAAATTCCTAAACACTTGCAGAACAGTTTAAAGAACGTGAAGCACCACAAAAGCACAATTGCGCCTGAACAGGTAAATACTTAATATCTAATACAAAGAATAGACCAGTAGTATTTTAATAGCGAATAGGCCTATAGACGATCATATTCAATGAATGAAATTTAAATACAAATACTTTCTCAATCTCTTCTCAGTCAGTACTTGTAGTGATAGAACAATGGACTATTCATATGAACACTGTAATATACTTTCAAACGCAAGATCAATCAGTAATTCCGAAATGCAGTTATTTGGGACTCATTTATTTGATAATTACTAGGCTATTTACACTTTATTTTATGGTCACCCTAGCAAATTAAGTTTTTTTTTTATGGATTATCAAAAAAATCTATCATGGCATTTGATTTTTTTTATAAAGCAAAAAACGGGGGGTTATGGCCTAGTGGTCTAGAGTGTTGCACTTCGACCTGTAGCTGGCCGGTCACCTCTGGCTTGCCGCTGTAGTTTCGATCCCCAGTGTGAGCGTATGTGGCATGGAGATAGGGACGCCTTCTCAACCTTGTGGGTTTCCTCCGGGCACTCCGGTTTCCTCCCACTGCTAAAGACCCCTACGCGCAAACGAATTATTGAAATAAAATTGAAACCATATGTTAGTCCCAAAATGACCTAGTTTGTGTCAAGTGGACGTTAAACCCCATTTCTCTCTCTCTCTCTCTAATAAATGAAATGAAATGGGGTTTAACGTCCTATCTCTCTTATAAAGCAAAAATACAATTTGCCTCTGTCACACAGTGTTAAACATTTCTGGAAGCTGCATTATATTGTTTAATGTCAGTTTTGATGTACCAGTAATTTCAATTTTATATGTTGAATCAATTTTGCAGGTACAGAGAGAATCGCCTATTGCTGTATCATCGCGACTTATTGAAGAGCTCCAAGGTGTTGTTGGAAAATCTAATATATCTACAGCTGAGGCAGTTAGAGAACAACATGGCCATGATGAATCATATCACCCGTAAGTATTCATGCTACCAAGGACATGAATAATCAAAAAAAAAAAAATTATCATTGAAGGACTAAGATTCTATATAAACATGCAATAGTAATTAGTAACTCAAAGTTTGCCAGAAATCAAAGGAATTGTATACATTTTAATTTTGATGTTCATGTCTCTAAATACATGTACTAAGTATTTATGCTATTTCTGGTTGACTTATGACTTCAGTACATCTCTACCAGACTGTGTCGTATTTGCTAAAAATACAGAACAAGTCAGTCACATAGCTAAACTATGTAATAAAAGCAGAACTCCTCTTATCCCATTTGGAACTGGTACTGGTCTTGAAGGTGGTATTAATGCAATTAAGGTGGGCTGTTCTTATTCCATCATTTTTTATTCAAATTTTAAAATTTTATCATCATGCTTTTTTTTTTTTTTTTTGCTTTACATCAAAAATTCAAGTTGAATTATATACATGAGAATGAGATATTTAGTAAATTTGTTAAATTTAATCTAGAAAGTTGTAATTGACCTTGACTTTACAGATAACAGATTACAAACTAGATTATAGTTTACAATACTAATATTGCCGGCAATACATTATTATGTTAACAGACTTTTCTGTAAAGTTAAAAAATGATAAATGATTAATTTTTTAGGGTGGTGTTTGTTTGGATTTAAGTAAAATGGATAAAATATTGTCTGTTAACCAAGAAGATTTTGATGCTACAGTTGAAGCTGGTGTATCTAGACAAACATTAAATACTTATCTTAGAGATACAGGTTTATTATTCCCAATCGGTTTGTATTTTTGGAGATTTTCTACTGATTTGATTTAAACAAGTCTAATATTCTCAATGGGTTTGTTTCCTATATTTTTGAAAAAGAATATTAAAACCTTCCGTAGCGCAATTACCAACATAAATTATTTATGATTGTAATGTATTAAGAGATGTTAGGGTATATTGAAAATTTTAAACTTGGGTTGCCTCCCTTTAATATTGCATCTGATATCCAACAAATACAAGTATATCGCTTTATTACTTTCATACCATCTCAAAGAAATAATAGGAAAAAATCCTGAAAAAACATAAGGGCCCCGCATCTCGTTGTTTTAGTACAGAACTGTAGTTACATTTTATTATATTTAATTTATTTCATAATATGCAATTATATTTTAGATCCTGCAGTTACATTTATTATATTCATTTTATTCCATGATATTCAATTATATTCCAGATCCTGGAGCAGATGCATCCTTATGTGGGATGTGTGCTACAAGTGCATCTGGTACTAATGCTGTAAGATATGGCACAATGAGAGAAAATGTTTTAAATCTGGAAGTAGTGTTACCTGATGGTAGAATCTTTGATACAGCTGGTACAGGAAGACGGACAAAGTAAGCAATATTATTATTTGTATCCATAAATTTAAAATGTCTGGAATTTTCGAATTCTTGAAATTGATTATTATAGTAATTTGTGAAAGACTTTAAGTTATTTTAGCAATGAAATATTGTGGGTCATCTTCCTATTGTTCCACCTGGAGCTCACTGAGTTATCTTCTCATTTTGATCAAGAAACCTGTTTTTAAGAAGGAAAAAGTCTGTGAAAAATCAGATAAATTCAATCTTGTAATTTCTTGTTGCAGCAGAATCTATTGTTTAATTAGTGAATTAAATATTTTTTCAGGAAAACTTCGGCAGGATATAATTTAACCAATCTTTTTGTGGGATCAGAGGGAACCTTAGGTATAATCACAAAAGCAACATTACGACTCTATGGAATACCTGAATGTGTATGTACCGACATTTTTATGCACTCTCTTTTAATACAGAGTTGAGTTCTTCACAGCTAATGTTTTCAGACTGTAAATTTTGAACTTTTTTGCAGTTATTTTGAGTTTTAAAGTTTGTTAATGCAATTCAAAAAAAATTCTTAAAGCTAGAGCATAAAGTAAAATCTTTTTAAAATTAAGACTATTTCAATTTTAAATCATTAAGTTATCACCGCTGTAAGCTTACAATACATTTTGTTTCTGTTCACATTTTTATGTTTTAAAGTTTGTGGATGTGGTATTTTACATAGAATTGTCTATGTAATTTTAAATCATTTTTCTTTGAATGGTTGTTCAGCTGGATTTGTTGACAACGATTTTAGAGTTTACACAAATGTTTTTGCTGATGGTGGTTGTATAATGCATTAGGGGGCCTGACAAGTCCCCACCCAGCCCTTATTTGATTTTATCTTTCTTTGATTGTACTTAAAGCAACTGATATCTTTATGAAGGCATAGACAATCCCTTTGTTTTTAGACAACCAGTGCTGTGTGTAGTTTTCCATCTGTACAGAATGCAGTAGATACAACTGTTAATATCTTACAATGTGGAATACAGATGGCTAGAATAGGTAAAGTATCAATATTTTTCTCCCATTATTTCAAAATACATGCGGTCTTTCATTTATTGGCAAATTGCTACATAATGGACAATGTTCTTTAATTTAATCCTATTGTAATATTAATTACTTTACTTTAATACTATTATGTTATTATTTACTTTAATACTATTATTTGCTGTAATCCTATCATTTACAATTATTTACTTAGAGCTTCCAGGGTTAACTGAAATTACACATTGGTTGAAAAATTTATTAGTATTGGTTACTATTTGTAGAGGTTATAGTAAATTATATTTATTAAAGCATTTTTTTGTAGAGTTTTTAGATGAGGTTGCCATTGATGCTTTCAATAAATACAGCAAATATGATATGAATGTAGCACCGTCATTATTTATGGAATTCGCAGGAAGTGATGGAACTTTAGACAAACAGGTGGAAGTTGTGAGTAAGTAGGAACAATTGAAGAACTTTTTAATACTTTGGAATCGTTGAATATTTAGGGCTGTGTCATGTCATGCTCTTATTACCGGTATCCTCAGTATCCCAGGATAAAAGTGCAATTAAGTACTTTTTAAAAATTCTGAATTAACTAAGCTGAAATATATTCTCGATGAACATGATGGGGGCCTGGGGTATGTGCTAATGTTCCTTTAACATGAATATTCTAATAGCTTTATGTAATTATACTGATAATTAATACATACATGTATACCAGTATTTTACCAAGGATGAACTATTTCAGGTGAAATTGCACAGATGAATGGTGGGTCTGACTTCAAGTGGGCCCAGGAAGCCGAAGAAAGAAATCGTTTATGGAAAGCTAGACATGATATTGTATATGCATGTATGGCTCTTCAGCCTGGCTCAAAGGTAATCTTAATACTTTACAATCAGTTTAACTCATCAAAATAGGAATCATAATCAGAGTCAAAAAAAGGGAAAAAATCAGTTTCTTAAATAACAACTGACTTTAAATAGACACTGTTTCAACATTATTTTGTGTCTCTATGAAATTTCTGCTGTTTAATCAGTGAGAGACATGTCTGGTTATTGCTGTAAGAGATATATGTCTTGGTATTGCTATAAGAGATATGTCTGGGTATTGCTATAAGAGCTATGTCTGGGTATTGCTTTAAGAGATTTGTCTGGGTATGATAATGCTGTAAGCGATACAGCTGTAATTGTTTTGTTGTTTATATTTTCAGCCATATTCTACAGATGTTTGTGTACCAATATCTAATTTACCAGATGTTATAATCAAATCGAAACAGCTTATAGATGAAGCAGGTGTAATTGGTAGGTTGTAGTAGTTTTATCATCTTTTTTTATTCAACAACGTGGCAGCTATGGTGACTCAGTGCGAGTAATGTACTAGTTCACTATCCAGGAGGGTCTTGGATTCCATTCCTGTGTTGATTGAGTAAGAAGTTGCCTCTTGTCAGAGGTCCAAGATGGACGGCCTCTTGAAGAACAGCAGTTATTCAGATGAACCATTCATTTGAAAAAAGACTTGGTAGTTAAACTTCGAGGAAGAGTAGCCCAAAATGTCACTCACCAGGCAAATTTGTGTCATAGCTCATTACACGTAGGTTCTGTAACCTGATATTTATTATCTTGTTTCATTTATTCAAGAACATGTTCATGTACTGAAATATATTCTCGTAGGTGTATGTACATAGTGTCATGCACTTCGTCCCTAGATTTTCTTATACATGACAAAACATTGTGTGTCATTCACAAAATATTATGGTTTAGTTAGATACGCCCGGTTTTATTATGTGCTATCAGTATTTCAGATTTTGAATTAGGATTTCTGTTTGATTTGATCTAGCAGCTGAATTAGTAGTAGTGTTAGAGCTAAAACTATAGCGAGGTATAAGTAATAACTGGTTACAGTTAACGGAGAATGATGCACATAGGACATTATTTACAAATCTATCTATGAATATTGACCAAAAATAGTACATTTGCCCGGAATATATCTGATTTGCCCTACTGTCTGAATATATATCATCATTGCCTAATATGCCTTTGTAAGTAGTCATTTATCATCTCTAAGTTGTATATTCATCAAAAGTACTATGTATTCTTGTATATTTACTTTAAATAATACTTCCTTCCATTATATTTCTTCTAATTTAGATTAGAAAGTCTTAATAAGAAAGTATAATACCAAGTTACATTTCATTTTGATGTAAATTTCCAGGTCCAATGGTAGGTCATGTTGGTGATGGTAATTTCCATGTGTTTTTCCCTGTGGATCGTTCAAATCCAGAACAAGTACAGAAAATAAAGGATGTTGCTAAACAAATGGCATTGTGAGTATAGGCATAAATACATTTCTTACTGTTTCCCTTATTACAGGTTTTACATTGGGGCATGTGGGTGATGGAAATTTTCACAACTTATTTCTCATTCATGAAGATTTCCCAGAACAAACGGAAAAAATTAAAAAACTGGCTTTCGAAATTGCAAAGTGAGTAGTAAACAGAGACATTAACAGGCTTATCCTTTGTACTAACACACTCTCTCCTCTTCTGAAATAAATATTCTTCAATAAAGTGTGCTTATTTCTTGTATATCTAAATGGTTAGCAATCTGAATGGTTAGCACAGGCATGTGCGCTCTATCATAAGGTCTGTATCATAAGTGACAAGGAGTGGGGTCGCCTGTCCAACCTCCTGGGTTTTCTCCAGGTCCTCTGGTTTCCTCCCACTGCTAAAGACCCCTACGCACAAGCGAATTCTTGAAATAAAATTGAACCATGTGTTAGTCCAGTAATGACCTAGTTTGTGTCAAGTGAACCTTAAATCACATTTTTTTCTCTCTCTCTCTCTCTCTCTTGCATATCTGGTTGAATCTAAGCTTGTAGATTAATTACCGTTGATATCTGGATTTTGTTTTCTTAATTAAATGTTATATACTGTAATCAATGAGATTACATTTTAGCATAGATTGAAAAGAGGAAAATATTTTACGAAAAATGCAAATGACAAAAGACAATATATCAACTCATGAAAGATGTGTAAGATTTAGATAAAGAGTTGGCTATTCTTGCTACAATAGTTGAAAAAGACATAATGAAAAGTTAATATATTTCTCCTGTATGAGTGTTGGAACATGTAGCATAGAATGCGACTAAGTCTTGAGTATCCATTGTATAGTCAAATTTATAAATCTCACAGACTTTCTAATCCATTTAAATCTCTGCCATCGGATGTACTAGAAAGTCTGAAACCTAAATAAAGACCTGCAATAGGCAGATGTAGCTCCTACATAAATGCATCTTTAACCATTACATTAATTCAGGATTGCCCAAGAGTTAGATGGAACATGTACTGGAGAACATGGAATTGGTCTGGGAAAGAGAGAATTATTAGAACGAGAAATAGGAGAAGAAGGTTTAAATGTTATGAAACAAGTCAAATTAGCATTTGATCCTAACAACATCATGAATCCTGGAAAAGTGTTTTGTTAAATTAATGACACTATTTGTTGATCCTTGTTTTTATAAAAAAAAATTAAAAAAAATATAATACTTAACGGAGTATTTTATTAAAGGAAAAAAAGGTGTGTGTGTGCACTGATATTGAAAACGCAAAATATAAACTGTGGTTTTAATGTCATATATTATATATCTTTAGACTTAATTTAGTTATTTAGTTTTTACTCAGTATCAAAATCATGTTGAACACGTTGACCAGTTCTACAAAATAACCTTAAATTACTGATATTTATATAAATGTAGGGCAAATAGGGTACCGTATCTAATATATGAACTGTAATTTCTATGATGTTCTATATGTAGATGAAATTAATCCTGTGTGTGATTTAGTGTCTTGTCTTTTTCTATTAAACTTGCATTCAACACAAGCTGATTGGGACCTTGGTTGATTCAGACCATGATTCATTATGACCAAAAGTCAGTGCTTATTCAGACCAAAATATGGCTGATTCAAACCATTATCTGGCTCATTCGGACCATATGATAATAAATACTAGAAACCGAAATTTAGACATCTAAGTATAAAAGGGTTTTATCTGGACTATATCATGACTATAATCTGTATTTTATTTCCGCCAATTAATGGTAATTTCAATAAGTAGTACATACATTAAAACCAATACCAGTATAGAAAAGCAATCAAAATAACTGGCTTACCTTGTTTCGAAAATAAACATAAAAGTAAATTTATGGGATTTCCCCAATCTGATTAAAACACAGATCCAATTTCGTTTCGTTTTTTATAGTTCAAAATTTCATTTTTACTTGTCTTTACTACTCTTGGATCTGGAGGACTTGTTATTTAATTCGTGTTCTGGCTGAAATGAGGGGTCAGCCAATCAAATGATCTGTCGAATCGACCGTTTGACCTTTTCATGCGTGGAACTGTGGGTAGATATTACCAGCCAACGACGTCTATATTATAAACACCAGCGGATAGAAATCATAACAAAACAAAAGTGGATTTTGAAAAGCATGGCGGTCGCTAATTGGTTAATCGAATGACTGACGTTATCGGGTCAAATGTCCCGTTTTTGATACCTGACGTCATAGAACGTGAGCTTCCACTATAACTAGTTAGATCTACATGAGTGTAGGCCATCGAAAGTATAAAAAACGAAACGAAATATAGATCTATATTTTAATTAGATTGGGATTTCCCAATTTATGGACCCAATTCTATCACAAATAGTGGTTACCTGGTAGCATCGTAGAAAATATACAATATTATCATGATATAAATTAAATGATCTGCATAAAGCTAAAAAAAAAATTAGGCTATTCCTTAAAATGAAAAGAGCCATGGTGGCTTAGTGAGTAGGATGTTGGCTTACTAACCTGGAGTTCCCATGTTCAATCCCTGCATTGGCCAAGAAAGTTCATCAGGATTTTGCAGCATGGTTCCCTCTTGTCAGTAGTGTAAATTGGATTTCCTGGCAATAGATAATGTATAGTCGATGACTTGATGGGATGGTATGAAAATCCAAGGTCTTGAGTACATATTGGCTTGCACTTAAAAGAAACCTTGACAGATTTTCTAAACAATGGACACATTAGGGTACCTGAAACTGCATGAGCGCAAAATTTGTAATGGAAAATGGATAGCCCCATGGTTCTGTCATCAGACCAATTCCTTTTCATTATCATGATCAATGATCTATTGTGGGACGTATTTTGTAACAGCATGTTGTGTCGCTCGTATTGGTTCTAATGGGGTAAGCAAGGTCTTATTTTCTCACTAAGATGTTCAGTTACATTAGTCAGGTGTTCACAGGGACTGACACACGACGGTTTAGCAGTAAAAAGTTGCCCAGTAAAACTGACTGAGAAGGATTTTTCGACAAGGATTCAATAGCATGGTCCCTGAACGTACAAGGTGAGCGTAATTAGACCTACGTTCAGAGCTGAACTACGTCGAATCAGAGACAGCCCATAACGATCATATCCTCTTTTAAGCATATTGTTAAATTATATAGGCTTTAGTATCCAAAAATAAGTTTCTCAGTAGATTTTGTTATATTCAATAATATACTGCATAGAAAATGAATACGATTTATTGCCAACCTGATTTGCATAATGTGTAGGAATACTTTAATATATTTGTTATATCTCTCCTGTATTATATATACTGTTGTTGATTTTATATAATGATTACATATATAATCTAATGTTTTATACTTTTATTGGATGAATGATTGATTTTTTTGAATGGTACATTTAGTTGTTCCATTATTTCTCCTAGAGAAAACTAGAATATGAAAATAGAAAAACCTTTTGACTTTGTAGAGGTTCCTGTATTTCTATATTGATTATTTTGAATGGAATTGTATTAAAAAAAATTTAAAATATCTCAAGTTATTCTGAATTTTAATCATCATTAGAACCTTTTGGGCTAGAGAATGGTCATCCATTATCTAAATACAGTTTGCTTACAAATTTATTCAGAGTACCTATAAGTCATAAATACTGGGAACCTTTGTTCATTTCAATTTTATAAGCCAATGTGTTATGCGAGATTCTAATGATGATAGCTTTAGAACAAATAGAGATTTTATGAATTTCTTTTTTTAGTTAACATGAAATTAGACTGGATCTGAATCACTTTCTTTATGTTCAAAACGTCTTTTGGGAATGGTAATATAATGATTAAATTTAAGCAAATGGAAAATCAATGATTAAATCCAAAAATTACCTGTGATATTTAAGTTTTCTATGGATATGTATTACTGCTTTTAAAATAAGTTAATGATGAAAAATTGAAAAAAGTAAATTGATCCATGGATGTTATTTAGTAATAATGTTTTGTGCTATGGAATGATAAATGTATTTTTATAAATGTCGAGTAATAAAAGAAAATTAAAATCAACATGTTGTTTCATGCCTACATATTATCTGTTAATTACTGATATAACAGTTTCTTGACTTGTATCGTCAAACTATAATTAATCAGACGCCCATAGAAACAACCCCCGTCATATCTCCTGTAATTAGTCAATGAAATCTGAAACAATTACCCCAAACACTTTGACTTCGGAAGGTTGATGACACATTTGTGTTATTTGAATAAAACGATGAACGTATGTAGTCCAGTGTGCGATTCTCGTCACTTCGTAAGTGTTGTTAACATGCATTTAACTAAGCACGTCATAATTTGTAAATTTAACTTACATTTTCGGGTTGAACCGATAAAAACTCTGGTCTAGACTTTGTCCCGATCTTGGCCTTTTGGGACTAGGGAAAACATAATCGTTTCTTGGTACATGTATTCTTAATTTTGTACTTTCCAAATTTTACTGTTTTTTTACGTTTTAGATATTGAATTAAGATGGCGATAATATTGATAAGTGAGGGGGTAGCATGTTGATATAAACTCTACAAATAGATTCCTCCTTTTACTTCTGGTACTGTTGCCAGATATGTCAAAAATATTATTCAATATATTCGATAATATTGATGTGGAAAAGGGTTAGTTAAGTTCTATATTAAGTGTTTAATCAAGCGGGTATAGATTTTATCAGTAAATAACGTGAGATCAACCAAGGCATTTACTTCTGATCAAAAAACATTCACCACTTAATTCAAAATAAACCAAAGAACTATATATTGGACAAATTGATGAAGCTTTAAGTTCTACTATATTAAACCACTTAATTTATTCAGTCATTGTCAATTTGAGATTAATACTTTCTTCTTTAGGATAATAAACACTTGTGAAAATATTCGCGTCAGTTGTGTGAGAATGTTTATAATGAAAACATAAAACTGTAGGTAAGAGCAACCTAGAATAACAGGTGACAAATTCCCTTGGCCGCTGTGAACCCCTCTCACTAAGAAAATAAATTAGGGTTACCATACTGATTTTGTTTAAATTATTTAATACACTATACATATCATATTGATTCATTACGCATATGGACGAGCGGGGTTTCCAAGATAGCTCCCAAACAAAAACTATATGATTCTGAATAATATTTTTATTGTCAAAAACACGTCATCTTACGAACAAATCGACAAATTTCGCAATGTCTGAACCACTGGTCAATATGCTTGGCGCAGATGAATAGTCTACCAAATGTCTTCAATCGCCCTAAATCCTAATTGTTTCGTCTCTTTATTATGAAATGGTTGCAATCTTTTTAGACGTAATTTCGGGTATTTTGCCGCCTGATTTTACTTTATCGTGTTCTAACTTTCAAGAAACACAAACATCATCGAAGTGATACAATTTTAGGCAATGGTTTCTTTGAGAGAACCCAAATCGTTCTTTCTCGGGGCGATGAATACGTCGAACTCGTTTGACTAATTCCAACCATTGTGGTCGAAGTCACGAGATTTTCCAATCATCACGTTCATATCGAATTGTCGTAGGGAAAGTTCCCCGGAAATTTTCGATCTTGGTTGACGGTACGGGACGGAGGGCCTGGCAATTACAGTTTTTTGTCTGCATATCTTGTAACATTCAGATCCACAAAATCCTTATTTATTGTTTAATAAATGCCTGAAGAACTGCTATCGCGGTGAATACGTTAGCATAAAAGACGTAGTTTTATTTTGCCATCTTTAATTTCAGTTATATTAAGACTCATGGTGAAATATAAAAGTATAATCGCTTTGAAAGATGCATTCCAGTCGGAGGTGTAATTATGCTAAACAGATAAAGGTGAGAAATGGGTAAACAAAATATTATCTATCTGTAATTCAATATTAGGGCAGTAATAGTATTTCTTCAGCTTAAATTAGGTCTAGATATCGGTTGTCCAATAATCTATTAATGACCTTATTATCACTGGAGAACTGCATCTTTAATAGTATTAAGGGGTTATGGGTTTTCTTTGATAATCGTTTCTATACGACAATTTGATAACAATGTAAAGTTAAAATGTCAGACAATGGAAACGAGTGGGTAATCCTACTTCTTTTCTTTATTTTCACATTTGAACATGCAGAATCATTTTAAAAAGAAAAAAATACCGTTTGTTCTGATGGATAAATACTTCCCCTGTAAAGGAGTGTAGTTACTTATGCGTCTTGTGTTAACCTGAACGCACGAATAAATCTCAATGAATGGTTGAAACCCAATACGGTCTGACTTATAATAAACAATTTCGACTCGATCCATAAACAAACATTATCGACAAAAGACGACAAAAAAAAAAAAAAAACAATCCATGAAAAAGAATATGTAACCGCTCTAGACGGAAATTGACTGTCTGGCAAATCATCGTTTATTGCTTTTCAGTATTAATATCGCAATAAATAATGCGAGTATAATAGGCTCAAGCAATAGATGGTTGTTGTAGGATGGGACTAATGTCCCTAAAAATAATGTAGAATCTTTGAACTTTATTTATACTGCCCAATCAAAGTAAACAAGATAAACAAACAGTTTGTTTCTTTTTTCATAATTCAAATATTTACTTGCACAGTCGGGCTAAGCAAGGATTGGGACAATATTCCCCCCCCCCCCCAATCTGCAGAGGTGTTTTTTAGGCCACATTTTTCGGTCAGAATGGGGCACAAATTTTCAAAATGGCCACTAAAATGGTTCCGGAATATACAAAAATCGTATTTTTAAGCTATTACTTCTAGAAGGCGTTTTAAGTATAGATCATTAATTGGATTTTCAACGATATTAATCTGATAAGACGTCACACGAAGCATTTCTCTTGCAAATAATTCCTGGAATCCAATATGGCGGCCAAAATCCAAGATGGCGGCCGTATATTGCAGTGATTATCGGATATTTACAGAATAACGATAAACATGTCGTGATATATAATTTTGCTGATGCTCTTTCGATATAAGTTACTATTTTTTCCCTTTCCCTTTACAATCTAAGTTGGCGGCCATATTTTGCAGGGATTGCCGGATATTTACAGTGTAACGATGAACATGCCATGCGATATGTCAATATATGGGTTTTTGCTGATGCTCTTTCGATATGTCATTATTTTAACGACGCCTAGCAAGTTCAAATTGTAAGTAGGTGTCGATGTTACAGACTTGATTATATTCTGGATGAACAATAGATTTTATCGAATTTCTTAGTTCTTTAACAGTGAAATTTTGGAATCATAACCTTCCATTGTCACACCACCATTTTGATGGATATAAGGTACGTGCTGTAGTTATACCCCATTTGCCAATTTCAGATAGTAGCTGCCGTTCATTTAGTTTCTTCAACGGAGTTATTGGAGAGGCATCGCACAGACATACTGCATAATAAATGGCATATCTATTTATGGTACAAACACAATTTGTGAAACCCCTTTGTGGCTCGGTAAGTAAGACGATGGCTCGCTAACCAGTTGATCCCGGTGTTAGCCGAGAAAGTTTATCATGATTTTTCGAGGCGGTTGCCCTTTGTCAATGGTGCGGTCGCCCAGATGGGACTTCAAGCCGAGGTTGCGTGTATACACTGGTGTGCACACGAAAGCCCCCTTGACAGTTGGAATTCGATATAAGAATAGACCGCATAGTGCCGCTGTCCCGACTAATTTTCCCTCATAGCACACTGTCATTGTGTGGCTTATGACCGCCTTCATTAGCCCGGGGGGTTAGGATAGCCTAGTGGTCTAGAGTGCCGCGCTTCGACCTCTAGCTGGCCGGTCACCTCTGGCTTGCGGCTGTGGTTTCGATCCCTGGTGTGAGCGTATGTGGCATGGAGATAGGGGCGCCTTCTCAACCTCGTGGGTTTCCTCCGGGCACTCCGGTTTCCTCCCACTGCTAAAGACCCCTACGCGCAAGCGAATTATAGAAATAAAATTAAACCATATGTTAGTCTCGAAATGACCTAGTTTGTGTCGAGTGGACGTTAAACCCATTTCTCTCTCTCTCTCTCTCTCTCTCTCGCTCTCTCCTCATTAGCCCATTCGATGCGAACAGCCGTACATTAAACCCATTTCATTTTTTTGTCCTAACTGGTGGGACAAGACAAGGCTAGTTAAAAAACACAATTAAGCGTCTTTGAAGCTTGATATCAGTCGTACGTAACTAACGTATGAAAATTAAAAGGTAGGTAGGTAGCTAAAGTGGGTCTGTCGTTCAGATTGTACTTCTGCGCAGGTAGGGTGGGCCTGTCGTTCAGATTGGATATGGGTGTGTGTTAAAATGTACAAATTACCAACCGAGGGGAATTACGCGTAAAATATTTCTTACAGTTTATTCAACCAATTTAATATATACATTACCTAAAAAACAAACAGTGTAAACAATATCGAACACAATAATCTAAATAATAAACTGGCGTTTCTAAAGTGCATTATAACAAGTGCTCACTCCCAATTGAAATAAACAATACAAATTACAGTACAGTTTGTAAACAACATTGATGAGTAATAGATGAAAATACTATAACGCAGTATGGTGGCATCTGGGCCTGTCTCCTTCGTCCGAAACGATGTCTACCCTTGGTAATTTGATTGACACCAGATCGGAGAGAGAGAGAGAGAGAGAAATGGGGTTTAACGTCCACTCGACACAAACCGGGTCATTTTGGGACTAACATATGGTTTAATTTCATTCAATGATTCGCTTGCGCGTAGGGGTCTTTAGCAGTGGGAGGAAACCGGAGTGCCCGGAGGAAACCCACGAGGTTGAGAAGGCGCCCCTATCTCCATGCCACATACGCTCACACCAGGGATCGAAACCACAGCCGCAAGCCAGAGGTGACCGGCCAGCTAGAGGATAAAATGAGTAATCTTTCTGGCTTCAACTAACCAGTACATGTATAAGTATGGCATCTTGAAATCGGTAGATGGCTGTAACTACTTCTTATTGGTGGGTGGGTAGGGAGAATTGTGTATGTTCTAGGGGTGAGATTTGGCTTTAATTCGAGAATATGGGGGGTGGGGGTCAATTAAAGGATATGTTATATAAATAAACGGTTATAAACTATAATAGTACTAAACATGCGCGGTAAAAATTCGCAAATAATAAAATATACGCATGGATCCGATGAAAACACCCGATAAATTATATTATTGTCATCACTGTTGCTAGGCAAAACAGTAAGCAAAACACAGCTACGTGAAGACCTATTTTTTTTAAAAACTCCTCGAAGTTCTATGCACTACTGATGTCATGCATCTGAACAGCAACTGTTCTAAATAGAATAGTGTTAACTATTATGTTGTATAGAAAAATCAGAACCATTAAAACCAAACGAAATAAAGATATTATTTTAAGTAGATTGTAATACACGGTAATACCCAATCCGATTAAAATTTCTGATTCAAACTCCTTTGAAGATTTGGTGAGAATAATATATGAAAGAAAGAGTGTTATTATCTCAATGGCAACATTTATAGTTTAAACATACATTATGCAAGAGATAAATCTGCCTAGTGCAGGTCTTTTTTAGGACTAAAAGGTTACATAAACTATTAAATAGGCATCTATTAACATGACAAGACCATCATCAACTCTCATTAGATTTGAAACCAATCTGCCGTTCAACAGTCACTGATGATTAACTGCAAAAAATGGATAATAGGGACCAACGGTTGTAATGACGATCGAGGCTAACTTAAGCAATTTGACTGAAATTTTCAGCATAATATTATTCTGTTTTCATTATCTAGATTTTAACTATTATTGCAAGAATTGTCAGCTCTTTATCTAATCTTCTATAATGTAATTTTTAGTAAACTAGTGCGTTTTTTCATACCAAGGAAAGGTGTGAACACCCCTAAAATACTGTCTTAATTACATAATAAATAAGAAATGAAATAATATACAAAAACAATAGACCCCTTGAAGAGATCGAACACATCACCGTGTTTGATGATTTCAATGAAAACGTGTTACGACGAATAGCACATGTAACATTTTTATAAATTATAGTCCATGACGTCTATTTATATATCAACATCATGTTTCAACGTTAGTTTGGTTTTGTTCTGTGTATCACTGGCAAGTTGGTAGAACCAAACCGCCATGCACAAATCTGTAAAACTCATCATGTAATGGAGTTATCATCTCTGACGAACACAAATTGTCACGTCTGAATCGGACGGTTTCTCAATTTAAAAATGGCGACACTGTCTTCTCACTTACACACTGATACAGCTGTATATGAAATGTGATTAGAAAATGGAACCGATGTGTCTAAATTTCGAAGGCATCCCTCAAAATGGTCCACCTTTCCCTGTAAAAAAATATGTAAATGGATAAGCAGGGTATTATTTGGCTGATAGAATATGAACATTATGTTAGCATACGCCATAACTTAAAGTAGCTAAATTCCTTTTCTTGGGCACCTTATTGAAATGGGCACAAATGTGTCGCAACGCAAGTAATAAACTGATCAATGAGTCTTGTTTGCAATGTCGAAGACTGTGGATTATAATGAGCTAAAGACTTGACTCCTTTAATAAGGGGGTGGGGGTGGGGTTTGATGGCCGAATGGTTTGCACGTGCGTGGTGTATCATAAAGCATGTCATTGAGTCAAATGGTGTGGTTTCGAATCCCCGGTTGTACGTGACAAGGAGTAGGGTCGCCTGTCCAACCTCGTGGGTTTTTGTCTGGGTCCTCCGGTTTCCTCCCACTGCAAAAGACCCCTACGCGCAAGCGAATTATAGAAATAAAATTAAAAACCATATGTTAGTCCCAAAATGACCTAGTTTGTGTCAAGTGGACGTTAAACCCCATTTCCCTCTCTCTCCCCCTTTAGGGGATCACGTGGCTAAGTGGGTAAGACGGTGGATCGCTAGCCTGGAGGTCGGGTGTTCGATACCTGCATTGGTCGAGAAAGTTCATCTAGATTTTCTGGCATGGTTTCCCCTTGTCAGTGATGCAGAAAGGAGGGTCTGACAGGGACAGCTGTCTAGTCGTTCGGATGGGACGAAAAACCGAGGTCCCGAGTACACATTGGCGTGCACGTAAAAGATCCCTTGGCAGTTGGAATTAGATATAAGAGTAGGCCGTAGCACCGCTACCAGGGCAAAATTTCCCTCATAGCACACTGTATAGCGTATGTAAGGTATCGGATATACATACAGTTTCATATGATATGAATAAACCTAATCTTTCATTATAAATTATCATGATAAAATTTCATTCTCGGATTAACCGCCGAAGAATACAGAAACCAGTTACTTCAAAGGCCTATACTTACCACTGCTCTGGTGACATCTTTATTATCTTCAGGAGCAATACCACCAAACACAAATGAGTCGAAGCCTCCACAATTCACTGGGTAATGTCTAAAATATGTTCTTTTGTCCAGTTCAATAAAACCTTGGAATCGGTTTCGGTGGAATTGGACCTGCAAAATTTAAGAGAAGTGTGAATAAGAATTTTAAGATTAGTAATTGCAGAAATTCATCCTCGCCATTGTGTTATTTGGGCATCTTGAGTACGTCTAGTTAAGAGTTGGCGATTGTACACACTAAACCAAATTCTTATTTCAATCATGCTGTTTAAAAAAACGCATACTATGTTAAATTTTAAAATAAAGTCCTTGCTTTTAATATTGTAGGCGAAACTCTTTTCTATTTACGTAAGTGGCTCTTGAAGCAAAACGTTTCCAAAATAATGATCATCAAGAATTCATAACCATTACAGTTTAATAACGCGGTAACATTTCTCTGAACATAAAGAGTTGGGTCAGATCTTCCCCATCTCCTTCAGTAGGATTTCAATTTCGAGCACAATAGGCAATTAGTTTATATTTTCCCATGAAAAAGGAATATAAGGATGTTGATTTCTGTAGCAGGGGGGTTGGGATGGCCTAGTGGTCTAGAGTGCCTCGCTTCGACCTCTAGCTGGCCGGTCACCTCTGGCTTGCGGCTGTGGTTTCGAGCCCTGGTGTGAGCGTATGTGGCATGGAGATAGGGGCGCCTTCTCAACCTCGTGGGTTTCCTCCGGGCACTCCGGTTTCCTCCCACTGCTAAAGACCCCTACGCGCAAGCGAATTATTCAAATAAAATTAAAAACCATGTTAGTCCCGAAATGACCTAGTTGTGTCGAGTGGACGTTAAACCCCATTTCTCTCTCTCTCTCTGATTTCTGTAGCCCCGAAAGTAAGCAGACTAATTACCGTGTGCCAATGTCCGTCATCCATTCTCGTAATAATTGGTAATCTGAGTCGCGCATGCGCATAAGGACATATGATGGTATAAAACAGATGACCATTCTCCATCCTTAAGGCGATCATTTCATCATCATTTGAAGAACGACGGGCGTAGAATAACATTCCAGATGGTCTCCTTGTTTTAAACTGAAATTTCATCTCATCCCTGTTAAAAATAAACAAAGAAAAATTATCAAGAGATGGGTTACAGCAACTTTTCTTACGGTCTAGAGCAGTGGTTCTCAACTAGAGGGATATCACCCTGGATGATCTATATCAATGATGGTAAGACAAGAAAAGGGTCGGCATTAACAATTTCATATTCTGGGAAAACTGGACAGACAGTGTCCACCCAGGTTCAGTATAAAGCACGTACAAATCGATACCGAATAGGTAGGCATATGTTTCGTGACTCGGGGAGGAGGCTTATGAAAACATGATGCTTATTTGTAAAGTGTAAACCCCAAAACAAAATAAGATCGACTGAAATAGAAATCTTACCCTTTACCCGCAATTCCTCGTCCTTCTATGCCGACTACAACTCTACTGATTGACACGGGTTCTATTTTAACACCTTGACGACCTGCTATATCTATCTCAGAACTCTGTAACGACAAAAGAACGAAAGAAAATAAATTTATGGTTTGTAGAAATTTTAATTACCCAGATGAATAAATAATGTAGTTCACATCTTGTTTGTGGACACTCTACAGGTCACAATTTTGGATAATGGCATGTATCCAACCGTAACGTCCTGCATTATGGCCCCTGGTTGTACGAAAAATCAGGGTTTTAGCTTGTGGACACTCTAGGTAACAATTTGTATCCGCTTTTGATGACACTTATAATGTATGTTTATAACCCAAAGATCTCGGTTCCTTTTGACATTCACGTATATCGTGCATTTAGCATGTGATCTCTCCAGAGGTTACAATCGTTATCCGATTTTAAAAACCGTTCAAATATTTCAACGTTACACCCTATAATGATGATTGGGTTCGAATTTGGTGAATATGAGACCAAACTCGACAAAATGGCCGCCCCTTGTACGCAAATGGTGTAAAAGTGTGTAATACCAAGCGTGTGGACCCTCTAGAGATCACAATTTTAAATTTTGATGACACTTAAGATATTATGTTTATATCCAAAAGATCTCTGTCCCTTTCGATATTCGCGCTACAGTAAGTACATGTATACACATAAACCATGGCTCCTGGTTTTACCAAATAATCGCGATTTTACTTTGTGGACCCTCTATAAGAGATCACAAATTTTATCTGATAAAAGCATTGTTAAAATATATCAGCGTTTGAGGTCGAATTTCGTGGCCGCACTTAGTATGCAAACAGTGTAAAAGTATGTAATACCAAGGCTGTATTAGACCATTGATGTAGCATAAAAGAAATCTTTATATCCCAAAGGTCTCGGGTTTTTTTTCTATATTCGCGCAGATAGGACCGTAACTTCGTGGATTATGGTATGGTCCCTTGTTCTAGCTTGTGGACCCTCGATAGAGTTCACATTTTTATCCGACTTTGATGAAACTTAAAGTATGTGTTTATATCCCAACGATGGTTAATTTCTAATAATACTAGTGATATCCGACAAAAGGGTGGGGGGATAAGTCCACTCGACAAAAACTAGGTCATTTCGGATCTAATATGTCAGTGACCGCCCTAGACATTCGCCAATTAGTCAATGACGACAAATATTTTTATTGGCGAATAAAGTGATGATTCTGGCGAAAATTTTGGCGAATGAATTATTTTGTAAATCTGTTAATATTAAAGTTGAAATCGTTTCGTTAAACGCTTCTTTCGATCATCCAATGGAATGTCTATTTTTAGTACATTAATTACTCTAGTCTCAATCGTACAAGTCGCAAATCAGTCAATGTCACGCATTAAAACGACTGAAAGATCGAGTCTAGAGACTATACAACAGAATTACGCCCCTTTTGTGTGGCACTGCACTGTTTATCATGCTCGCCGCTTGCCGAGTGTACATTCGCTTCACTACAAGTAGCGATGAAGTATATCGGCCGATACAAATAAATTACCGATAGTGGTGGATATAAAACCATTACACATTAAAATGTCTCGAATGGCATGATGATCTATGTAGATATTTGTCTTTATTTTAGTCGGGAAACGCATGGTACTTTTACTATTTTACGGCGGGAATCAACATAAACCCCGTGTTGTTGAAGTAATAATTGGGCCACGCTTCTTACGCAATCGTCAAAAATATACACCATCCATTATGAATTAAATTATTTGCTGTATCATTAATGGTCGAGATTATCATATTTTAAGTGTTAATTATATAATTCCTTACAGTAATCGGCACGGCATCTGTATATATATATCTATATCTATACGTGTGCATTAGTTCATGCGGTACCGGTAATGAAATGAGACATCAAAGCGATACCTTCATGACCTGTTTGTCAACAGTGGCTATCACGTGACATTCTCCCGCCATTTCTAGAACTATTGTTAAAAATAAAACATCTAATGGGAACCTATTTGTTGATAATA
The DNA here is from genome assembly GCA_963678685.1 of Patella ulyssiponensis. Taxonomy (NCBI): domain Eukaryota; kingdom Metazoa; phylum Mollusca; class Gastropoda; family Patellidae; genus Patella; species Patella ulyssiponensis. The sequence continues at coordinate 58,595,755 of OY783229.1, forward strand.
TTATTAATTAATAAAGTATGATCTTTATTATGAGTTTTTATTTGTCGATACAATAACCAAGCATAACAATATAAATCACTAAATTATTTCTAAATTTATATCGGCATCTAGAAGCCGGAATGTATTAGACAGTGATTACGTGACATCAAAGGAATATCCCTACTTTCATCCTTTATTCCACCACGCGCAAACCACGTGATATTTCCCACCTTTTCCAAAACTTCTACTCATATATTGACAGACAATATAGTGAACTAGATAAAACGAAGTAAAAAAAAAAAAAAAATACGTAGCAATTTAGATAAAGGATACTCATAAGGATTTTGTACTGTTTATTATTTCCTTTCTACGGCTGCTATGAGTCTTGTATTACCGGTACGTTTAAAAAGCAACAAGCACGTAGTTTCATTTTTAATTAACAAACATATGAATAAAAATAATATAAAATATTTGGCTATAACTTTCTGAATTGGCTAATAAAATTTTGATTTGGCTAAAAATTTGGCTAATGGTTTTAAGGGTCTAGGGCGGTCACTGATATGTGGTTCCATTTTTATTTCACTTATTCAATTGCGCGTAGGGAGTTGTAGCAGTGGAAGAAAACCGAAGGACTCAGAGAAAACCCTCGCCACGTTCAAATGGGGAATCGAAACCACCCCAGTTGACACAATGGACTCGGGGCACCCTAGGGCTTTGATCGCGTTTATATCAATCGTTCCGCGTCAATACTGAATTATTTTATTGTCAAGACTACCTACACGTAAGATGTGTTTTTACGTCTAGATTCAAATATAGGTTAACAATCGTGCAATTAAGAGAATAACAAAAACATCTTTTCAATAAATATAGATGGATAAAAATTGTTCATACAAAACAATCAATACAAACTAAACAAAACTTGTCTGAATTTATTAATTTTTACATAGACATTGATTTTAATCATAGACATTTTTTTGTAGTGTCGTGTGCTCCAGACAGATTGATGTAAACAATTATGGATTCAATATATGAGCCATATCATTAATTATTTAACTGACATTTAATAAATAAACTTGTTATTAACCGCATCGGTAAATATAATTTATAAAGCGCGTGTAATTACCCAAGAAGTAGTCAATAGCAACAGTATTGTTCGATAACTGTCTCTTTCTAATACTGAAAAATAGAAACGGTCATCGGCCCGAATTATTTCTAGCCAATAACTTAAACCGTAGACCGTATAAACTGTCCATGCTGAAACAAGTAGCCAACTGTCGTTCTATTGACCAAAAGCCAAGCATGGCGTCATCGCCGCCCATCTGAGAATTGTGACTTCATGCCAATTTTTATGTCGATCACACTCAAATTAGCAGAGCTTTTATATTTAGGCTTTGTCGGATAGCGTCGCATGTATAAAGAACAACAAGGAGATGTGTACTACCAATCACATTAATTTTCGCAACGGGTTTATATGTAACACAAAAACCTCGCAACGGGGTTATGTAACATAATAACCTTGCATGTTATCGGCTTGCATTTAGCATACTATCCGGGAGTCAGGTATATAGCATATTTTATGCGGTTTGCATGTAGCATAATTCGCACGTTATGTACATAGCATACTAACTTAATACAAATTTAACGTTTTATCGGGTAAACATTATGTATAGCATAATAACTTTATATCGTAATAACATTTTATCGGGTTAACATTGTGTATGGCATAATAACTTTATACCGATTTCTACGTAATAACTTTTTATTGGGTTTATACATGTACATGTTATCTGATACCTATAGCATAACAACCCCGCTCGTTGTATATACATAGCATAACAATCTCGTACTGGTTTATAAATGAAGTACGGTTATAACATTTTATCCCGATTATACGTAGCATAATAACATGTGATCTGTTTGTTTGTTTAGCACAATAACCTGCATCGAGTTTATATGTAGTGAAATAACATCTAGAGTTAATGCGTAGCATAAGAACGACCTATAACTTAATTTACATAAAAACATGCGCACCTAATATAAGTGGGTATACTTCCTAATAATACTGAGAGAATAATCCCAAATTATTAAAATAGGTAAGATAACAAGGAGAGAACACCTGCGTCTATAACTCGGACAATTTAAATATCACGGTGACGTCTTAGATATAGATAGATAAAGTTTCTTTAGTTTATGAAATTTAAATACACAATTACTCATTACTTAATGTATATTACCTTTATTTATCAGATAATTTTTGATCGAAATGATTGCATCGTCTAACCTTTACTTTCAAATACATTCAAATGGTTTGAAGACGAATTAAACCTACGTATTAGGTCAAACTGACTATGAACTACGTTTAATTTCACTAATTAAGTTTAGGACAATCTACTTTCGACCTATCCTAACCTCTGTGAATTTATGGGTAACCTTATTTTCTCTATGTAAATGGAGTTAGATGTAAGTATGGTAGAGTTGTTTAAAGTGGGGGTTATTGAGTACAGATAACTGTTATTGGCACATTATATTGATATACACGTATTAGCATTTACTTACTATTATCTAGAGCCCAGACACCCGTACGTTAACCTACAATTATTAATAATCATAATACCTTATGGACAATTATTATTTCAATAGATGGACCTTTTACTACACCTTTTAATATAATACAAAACCCTGGGATCTGTGTTAGTGGTGGTGACGTAGAAAGACTTTATAGTAAACATTGTCAACAAAAAAAAAAAGAACATTAGAAAATACAACCTCCCCTGGGTTTATTATTTACTTTTTAAGAAATAAACCCTGGGGGTATTATTCAAAACATTTTTCAATTGCATATTCAAATCAGAGGTTGAAGTTGACTAACACACGGGCGTTAATCCACAGATTTCAATACAACTTTTATTTTTATTGTCACAATACAAACATGACACCTGCACTTCTATCAATAATAGAGTATTATAATCCTCGTGTGTACAGTCATGTATATAACTTACACTGATTAAAAGATTTAAGTTGGATTTACGCATCGTTGAACTTGGAAAATGAATATGAGCCAAAAAGCGAGATTAGTAAATTGAAATCTTGTGTTTGTGACTCATATAATGCATAGTATATCCTATATATTAAGAATATGTTCAGTACTCTCGTAATACAAGAATTATAGCATTTCGAAGATAACGATGCATTATGTCAGATTTAGATAGTAAAGAGCTGTCAATTGTTGCAAGGAGCTGACCGTTATTGCTATATTAATTCAGAAATAGATTATGAAAAATGAATATATTGAAATTTTCTGTCAAATGAGCACATTGGGAGTTTGATGTTTCTTTTCAATTTATATCGTAAATAGTCTCAATTGTCAAATGCAATTGCTACGATAGTCCATTTTAACGTTAAATTATTATATTGCACAGTTATTCTAATCCATTCAATGGCTCGGTCAATCGATGCTCTAGAGAGATGATTATTGAATTATTGGCATGTGAATAATTGTCTAAATAATAATTCATATAATATTTGAAGCCAGAAATATGGACCTGCAATAGGCAGATTTAGCTCTTGCATGGGGCATTTTTAACACCAGTTTCTATTGAATTGACTCTTTTATCTTAAGACCCCAGTATCTTTATTTAAGGAATGAAAATTATTGTTGGCCTTCTGTCATATGTTGCACTTTTCAAACATTTGTGTTAGTTTTACTTTCTAGTGTATTTTAGATCTTCCTCAAAAAGACGTTAAAGCACTTGGTCCACCCTTCAGGAATAACAGACTGGTGGAACTTTCATATCAATCCTTTCCTTGTTCATAACCCATATCTTGCTCGAATTGAATTAATAACATACATAAAAGGTTTTTCGTCGCACATGTAGGCCTATTTGAAGTTAATATATTAAGAAGATAAACTCGCATCGTATGACGTTCTGCATAGAATTATTCCCGGTTTATCTAACTGCACGTTGACAAAGATCATTGATCGAATGGTTCTCATAGCGAATCTTTGATCTTATAAAATAAGATTTCTTTACAATTTTCTTTGATAATAATGCCACAAGACTATCAAAATCAGAAATAGATCTTATTAATAACCACTGACAGCTATTTTAGACGGTGATTTTCTGATTTAATATAATTTGTCTCCTTTTTATCGATTATCATAATCAAACTAACAATCGGGTTAACATTCTATCAGAAATGATCAAATAGAGCATTTTAAACTAGTTGTTTGCCGATATATGTTATATTACACATACAAAAGCGCAAAATGCAGATCAGCAGAAGATCAGAACCAAGAAATACTGGAAAAATGAAAGTGGACAGAAATTTAGACTAGACCATCAGGATCATGATCAGTGAAGATCGATCTCAAGATACCGATCTATTAATCGCGATTAAAAGAAATGTAATGAAATGGGGTTTAACGTCATAACTGGGCTCATGAAGATGGGCATACGCCATACAGTGTGCTATATGGGGGAACTTTGGCCCAGACAGCGACACCACGGCCTACTCTTATATCGAATTCCAACTGCCAAAAGATCTTTTAAGTGCACGCCAATATGTACACGTTGTTCATTGCCAGAACCTCTGTCACGCTCCACTAACACGGGGAACCACGCCTGAAAATCCAGATGAATTTTCTGGGCCAATGCAGGGATCGAACACACGAGCTCCAGGTTAGCGAGCCAACATCTTACCTACCGTGACTCCCCGATTAAAAGAAACATATTTTCTAAGTGGATGCGTCAACCCGACTGGCATTTCATTTTATTTGATTGGTTTGTGGATTATCAAGTTTAAATTATCACACATTATCTCTAAGCTATTACGTACTCTAACATCTTAGATTGAATTGGGCATATTGTAATTGCCAAGACATAAAATTTTTAAAAATGTTGTAGTAGGTACTACTATGGGTGACGTTTAAGCTGGTTCGAACGATTTATTATTTCAAGGCGTATTTTTGAAGATTGACGAAGTAATATGTAACGCAATTTGTTGAAACCAGACTTTATATACAACTGTCCTTGAACCTAAAGCAGCACAGATAGTGAGTCAACGTTTGGTATACTTTTTTTTCTATTTAAAAATGTAGGCCCTGTGATATGAGTCACCGTTGTGCACTGTCTTGCTAGACTGAATTTAAAACAAATTACTCCTTATCATGAATATAAATGGGTTTAATTTGAGCAAAACACTGCACTTAAACATGAACTGTCATAATCAAAATGAATCTATCAAATTCTGTCTGAACCCACCTGATGAATATATAATATAATTCCAACTCTTTACCCAGCCTACACACCGCTTGATATTCATCAAAGGGGCATTAATAAGAAAAAGTCTTTATTTAACATGGGCGAAAATGAACGAATATCTCAATACAAACAGAACCTGTATTTAAAATATCACGAATCAAATGTTGCACACCTACAGGTTTATACAAGATAGTTAATCTGTTAAATCACCATGCATCAAGCTTAAACACATGATCTATACTACATATTATTGTATAGTCTTCACTCTACTTACTAATGTCAACATCAGTAAAATCACTGTCAATATTGAAATAACCTATTTTCAAATTGCACTAACAAACGCCTACAATTATCAAGGCATTCAAATTATTACAAAAAAAACCCACACACATTATTTTTGTAATCAAAACAATCGTAATAGTGTGACGTGAATAGCGTAAGGATCTGTCTCATCTGGGATTAAATTAAACCTGTACTGCAGTATTACAGTAATCCACATCGAAGGTAATGCACAAGGTAGGAATATGCCGATCACGATTATCCTTGCTAGAACACCTGATAACACTTACCAATTGCAATAGAGGAGAAGAACGTGTGTTTCTAAAACGCCTATACTCGACACAACGGGGCCATTTCGGTACCAGCACCATGCAGGGGTTTTCTGAGGTTATATCTAATGGATGAGGCCAACTTCAAGTTTGGTTAAAGTCCACGAGATGTAAACAGGGCTACTAATCCCAATCCTATAAGCGTGTACCTTACCCTAACCCTAACCTACAATCTCGCCAATAATCACGTGCCCTAACCTTATTTACATCTCAGTGATCTTGACGAAAATTGAATTGACCTTAACAAACAGATCTAGCCGTTTTGGGGTGATTTCGACCTGCGACCGTTGCGACCAACAGGTTATTTTGTGCTCGTGTAGTCCATTAGAGAGGGTCCTCGTGGGTTTTCTCCGGATCCTCAGGTTTTCCCCCTACTGATAAAAACCCCTACGCGCAAGCGAATTATTGAAATAAAATTAAACCATATGTTTATCCCAAAATGGCCTAGCTTGTGTCGAGCGGACGTTAAACCCCATTTCTCTCTCTCCCATTAGAGAGATGGAGAGAGATAAATGCTTTAACGTCCACTCGACACAAACTGGGTCATTTTTGGATTAACATATGGTTTAATTTTATTTCAATAATTCGTTTGCGCGTAGGGGTCTTTAGCAGTGAGAGGAAAACTACAGTTTGTGTCGGGTGGACGTTAAGCCCCATTTCTCTCTCTCCCATTAGAGAGAGGGAGGGAGACATAGGCTTTAACGTCCACTCGACACAAACTACATGTAGATCATTTAATTCGCTTGCACATATAGGGGTCTTTATCAGAGGGAGAAAACCCACGATGATAGACAGCCGACTCTACTCCTTGCCATATACAACTGACGAATCGAAACCACGCACACGCGTTAATCATTCAACCAACCACCCCAAGATTCCAATAAAATTAACATTATAAAGATATTGCAGCATGCATACAATGGAAGCTCAAAATACTGTTTTGTAATGTTAACCGGAACGCAACTAAAAATAATTTGTGATTCGACATAATCAATATGCTTTCAATACGGTCAATATTAATATCAATACTCTTACCAAAAACCCTGTACATAAATCATATTTATGTATAAGTTTATTTAATAAAATAAGGGGTACAAAGAAAACCATTGAGTTCATTTGCAGCACAGCGTAATCTGAATGATTCATACAGTGACATTTTGTACTTCTAAATGTCATTCAAAAAGATAAAAGGAAATGTCCCTGCAAATTATCATTCCATGTTGTAAAATGTATACATTGAGTCTGGCGTAGATTGCGTGCATAAAGGCTTGTATACACCAAAGATAGTCTTTCGGATATTAAAATCATCGGCGATTTTTCGTCCTCGACGAATAAACAGTATGCAGCTAACAGACTAAGCCCGCAATAAACATGACACTGCAGACGATGTGGAAGTCACATTCTCACACCATCAGTATGTAGAGAAATCGGTGAGCACCGAATGTTTTGCCCATCTGATTGTCACCAACGAGAAATCATTCGTAGCATGCTTTAATTGTTTTACACAACAATATATAGCGTACCTTCGATGATACTTTAAGGTATATTAGCTCATCGACAACTCTGTGAGATAAGAGCTGTTTACAAATTATTTATATGTGATTTACTACGTGAACGACTGGTATTAACAGTGAATGTCGTCTGGTGAAACTGAAAATGAAATGGGGTAAATGAAGACGGACATCCGCCATACATGAGGTGGATTTTGCCCGGACAGCGGTGCTACGATCTTAATCACTGTGCCACCACGTCTGGTACTATTATAGTACCTATATACTATTGCATAGATAAAATACTGTAAATCAGCAACAGCTGTCTGGGTTTAGATGATAATATGTTACTATAATCTATATACATGAAATGGGGTTTAACGTTATTTGTGTCGAGTTGACGTTTAACCCCATTCCTCTGCCCCCCCCCCTAGTTTTGTACAACTAATGAAGACAGACAAACGCCATGCAGTGTGCTATAGGGATATTTGACCCAGACAGCGGCGGTACGCTCTATTCCTATATCGAATTCCAACATTCATGGGTTCTTTTACGTTCATCCCAACGCGACACATGACCTGTAGGCCTACCGCCGACAAGGAGAAACCGCCCTGGAAAATCCCGGAAAACTGTTACGACCAACACCGGAATCAAACCCCGGACGTCCTGGTTAGTGATCTAGTATAGGTCTATAATGGGGGGATAACACCTAATTTCGAATCGTAACATTCGAATTCTTACCCGACCGCTCCGCACACACACACACACACACACACACACGTCATTCCCGATCAGTATTATACTAAGCCCTTGTAAGATTTTATATCGTCGACTTTTTAATGCTGTGAGGGTATTCTTTGGAAATCAATGAAAGCAGCAGTCAGTGCCAGTTAGATCAAATTCCGATATTATCTACAGGATTGTTTGTCAACTACCAAGATTAAAATTATGTTTACGAACTTAACAACGAAAATAGGAATTTATATACTTAACTTACCTCGCATCTTTTTTGTCGTCTGGTGGACACTGTTCCATATAATAAAGTTAAAACACTGAATATTCTGAATACAGATTTCAAAAACTTGTCCGACCTCATCACGATTTGCTTAGGTTACTTTTTGAAGTTTGTATCAAAAAAGTAAGAAATCAAATGAATTTGTTTAAAAGAATTTGGTTTAAAACTTGTGTTAACTTTCTTAAAGAACGTCTTTCTCTCTTACTCGTGCAATCAAGTGTCGTCTGCTTTCAAAATGTCACTTTATATAGCCATGTGACAACCCATGTGTGATACTCATTCTCTTTCATTCATTACTATGTCTGCTGCAATCTGGTTGGAGGAAGAAAATTAGCATTTCGATTATACCTGTATAGCCTTGCATCATCAACGTCACAATTTACTTAATTCTGATAAAACTCCGCCCTGATTGTGATACGTCACAGACCCCTCGTAATTATTGGCCTATTTTCGACATAAGTATACATGCAAATATATAGGCTATTATGTTTATCATTATCGCGCATGCTTGAGTCACGGGGACATTTTTGTTGACATTTTCCAACAAACGTCACGGAGATTGACAGCTTTATATGACCATGGGGGTGGGACTTTAAGTCATTAAAATTTCGTTGTAAAATTTTACGATACGAAAATTTTTAATGTATCACGACTGATTGATACCTGATGGGGGAAGTATTGCGAAATCGTGACACCGATAACACTAACGTCGTTTTAGTCATAGAACACTGACATATTGTTCGTGAAGGTATCATAGACGGGATTACCTTAGTTAATAGTTATTTACTTTAGCCTAAATTATTTGACATCACCTATGACTTACATACAGGAACTGGCCATACCTTTATTGTACTAAGGGAATCAAATAGATGACACTATATTCTGGAGTGGTGACTCTTTCATAAACATAGATTCTAGGAATTCGACATTGGTCATCGCTACGTGTTTCCCAACTATTTGAAATAAACAGAGTTGTTTTCTTTTTTTTTTTTTTTTAAAAAAACCCATCCAGGATTAATCCAATTGAGAACACTAGGCAAAAAGTGTTTCGTATTCTCAAAATAGTTATTTAAAAAGGTGTGTGTCTACATATTTCCTGTTTATAGCAGATTGCGGACGTAGCATATCGTGTCTACTTTATTTTAACCATTGTTTTCAAAATCCTTGTCCTAAAGCCTACTGGTCCGAAAACGTACTTGGGTTAGAGTGAGTCTTTAAAGGCATTGTCTATTTAACCAAAACGGTATTTCAGTAATATCATTTTAAGTTGAACTCACGCAATAGGATCAAAATTCCAAGAATTGGCGTTATTACGGTTATTTTGTCCGGGCGTTCGTTAAAGTCTTGGAAAACGATAGCTTTCAGTCTAATCTGAACATCACCAAAATTTAAATTATATCGAAATGACTATCTCACCGAAAAACCAAAACGAACCGAGTGTCAATGTGGTGTTACAGCGGCAAACGAATATAATATGTTATTCATATCTGTGAATTCGAATTAATCGCTTTCGTCATTAAATTTTTACTCACTGCAAACCCAACGTACACCTGGATCGTCGGAATAATAATATGCTCTCTTAAAAAACGTGCAGGATTGGACGCGATGTTTTACCAAAAAGCAATAAGAAGCGTGTGGTGTTCGTACAAGAACGCCAACTGTGAACACAAGTTGTTCAAATTCAAGAACACAGACTACAGGTGATTTTTCGCAGCTCATGTACTAAAGATCTAATTTTCAAAAATAAAACTATTTGTATTATCAACAATCGCATGTTATAAATTTTTCGCTTTTGGTACCAGAAGAAATGTCTGATCATACATGGCCACAATTTAATATTTCCCCATGGTTAGTATTTTTAATGACATGTATAATTTGATAATTATTTTATATTTTATTCAATCCAGATTTTGGATTTTATTCCCATTCAGTTTTCATTTGTTATACCAAACAATATTCTTAGTAGAATGATTTGATTTGTTTAATATCAATACATCTTCCGTGTCGAGACAATAACATGTAAGCACAGGCAGGTAAGTGAAAAAAACACATGATGGATATAGTTGGTCTATATCGGGATTCGATCTTATTCGAAATTATACATAACAAATAATGAATAGGAAATTATCAAACACTTTATTTACAAATTCATACCTTCGGAATTTAATTGGTTTTTTTTTTTAAAATAAAATGTCACGAACGTCCGTACTGGTTTATTTCTGTCATTTATGATTACTTTCTATTCGTTTTCTTATGTCTCGGTGGTCGGTGTTTTACGTTGGCTTCCACTAGTTGAGTTGTTAACATAATTTGAGAAAAAACTAAGTCATTGACTATATCATCCCGTCATTTACGTTACCATGTACAAAATCTACTTTTTTTTCAAAATAACGAGGGAGGTACCGTAATAGCCATAAAACAAGATGTCGATACGGAGGCAGATCACCATTAAATTTCACCATCTCGGTACCCACAAATTGTAGTTACTCTATTTATAGCAAATCTTCTCTTTTCTCCCCTTTTGCATGCCCATTTTTGTTGATTTTTTGATCTAGAATGGACGAAATGGTTTGAATTAATATTTTCTGCCAGGTTTTGGTAAATATTCATGACTTTGAGGCGGAAGGATAACTGAGGTTGGCTACGGTGGTATGTATAGCAACTAGTTACATGTTTTTAGTATGCTTCTTCAAGTTTGTGTATCTCAAAATGTTGCAGGTCAACCCCATCAAAAATTTTAGCGTAAAGACATGGCCATTTGTTCCTCTGTCTGTAGTGAAAAACATTCAGCCCAACGAAAATATGGGGAAAAGTTGGAGGTGGGCAAAAATTCGAGAATTAACATTGAAGTCAATGGGGAAATTAATGGTGGTGTGCCTCCATACCCATGAAATTAATTGCCATTTCAGAAAAATATACTTTCATTGACTTATCAAATTGTAAAATTTCTCTCTTCAAGTATCACATCTATGATTTTTTATTAACCCCTAAATTGTCGTCACGATTCATGGTTATTTACAACAGCGTATAAAATATGGGATTTATTTCGGGAAGGGGCGCCCAAGTCTTTCTTGACTTTAGCAAAAAAGTTGCATTGCCTATGCGTAACCATGGTTTAGTTTTTAGGTTGATTATCCAGTAAATTTTCGTCAAATGTGGACAACTGACCCAGACCACCACCCCGAATGTTCAAGACTTGGAGGCTCTTGGTGCCCAAGACTATAACAAAATCAGAATCATAAAGACCAGCCTTTAGAAAATCTGAACTTTGTCAATTTATTTTTATGCACCCACACGTATATTATAGTCGTTGTACCTGTGCTTGATAACGCGATAGAGACTGTTTAATTCTGTGTAAAGTATCGGCACTATGAAAAGATAATAAACCCTGTCGATTTCCAGGCCTGGTCGTTCTGAAATCCAGATTTCTCGTCAACGCAATAGAGGCTAAAGTTTTTGAATGATTTTTTCAAATTTGGTTTAAAGTATCGGCACCGCATGAACAGATTTTTATCGATTCTCAGCTTTCTCAGATTTTCCATTTTGGGGGTTATTGCCCTTGTCATTATGACATCCCGATTTCTCGTTATCGGAATAATAATGTGCTATAGAGTTTTTGAAGGATTTTTCAAACTTGGTATGAAGCATCGCTACCGTGAGAAGATCCCCCTAGATTTTCTGTCTTTGGGGTTACTGACGTAGTAATTCTGGCATACGGTATAAAGTTTTAGGGATATTTTTTTCAGCTTTCTCAGATTTACCGCATCCGGTATTCAGGCATCGCAATTTTTCGTAAACACGACAGATGTTAGAGTTTTTATTTATATCAAATTTAAGCATCTGGGAGACGGCCCTTATCGATTTTCCGCTTTCTCCGCTGTTGATACATAACTGCTGCGTTGGTTTTTTCCACGCTTTGCGTGCCTATCCTTTGTTTTCTTAGGATTTATATTCCGTATTACCATATATTTTACAAAATAATCATTTATATATTTTATATAAATTAGATTTAGATATTAAAGATACATTATGGGAGATTAGATAACGAGTTGGCAGTTCTCACTATGATAGTTAAAAACTAGATAATGTAAAGGCAATTTGCTGAAAATTTCAGTCAAATTGATTCACTAAGGAAGTTCCGCTTAGCCTCGATCATCATTACTAAAGTCGGTACGACAAAATCATAGTCTCGATTATTCATTTAATCATTAAATCGTGAAGGATTATGCAGCAAATCGGATCATAATATCTGTTTGCAGAAATATTGCTGATTGTTTTCGTATTAAAAAACTGAATGCACCAGTGTTTAGGATCTATGTGCCCAACTTTTATTCTTACTTATTTGCATGACTGTAAGCAGGGTAGAGTGAAAAGGCAAAACTGTGAAGTATCGTAGATAACTATAATATTTCGCATCTCTAAAATCTGCATTCTGATTTAAGAGACACAAAGATTTGTTAGTGTTACATGAGATGATGACCTTGAGACGGTTATTGTTATCAGTAATTTCGTGCGCCCATTACAATATCTTTATACAAGAATGTTTGCTCTTCCTAAAATATTATCTGTATCTTCTTTGTAGTTTGCTGCACCCAATTTCGTTGAATGTCACATGTTTTATAAATGATCTCTCCGCGGTCATTCATGGATAAAAGTGTAATCATGACTCGCGAATGTACTGTATTTTATTCCGTCCATATACACGTAATAGACTAATAAATAGTAGTGCTGGCACGATAAATCGTTGAATCGATGTATCGCGATTCACCGTCTCACGATACCTGTATTGAATCGCAGGATGCCGAATCGATTTTTCACGATTCTTTTTTGCTTTTTATCAAATATATCATGAACTTTAAAAACTTTCAATTATATCCACAACCCTAAACGTTATTTGAAACTATGACACTTCGCAAACGATTTCCAGTAGTCTTGACATGTGTGTTACATAAATAGCGCACGACCGTAATTACCGTTAGTTTCGTAGGTAAAGATTAACAACATTTTAATGTCTTTTCGTTTTGTTTCCGAATTTCAAAGTTTGTTATAAGGTTTAGGTAATAAAACATACATATTTGAATACATAAAACGACATTTTACTCTCGAATTTTATAAATTTAGAACGTAAATATAATAGATAGTAGCTCTTGTAAAAATCGAAATGGCTGTAAACACAGTCGCAATAACAAATCCTCCAGCGAAATATAAATCTAAAGTTTGGGAAAATTTTGGGTTTTTAAAAGGGAACACAACAAAGTTGTTTGTAGAATATGCAAAACTATTCTAAAATATTGTGGTAATAAAACCAATCTCAGCATTCACTTGACAAGACACCATGTAGTGTCCATAGTGGCGACTGTCTTGTCTAAGTTCGTCTGCTAGGATTAGTAGAGTTTACTTCTAAAGTAGGCCCAATCAAGTTTATTTATTTCCTGGTTTTAGTGACTTCATTAAAAACACAATCACATATTTAATTTGTTGTTTTATTGATAAATCTACGACCTAGTTATGAATCGCGATACGTATCGCATCGCGGCACATGAATCGCAATACGTATCGTATCGTGACTGCAGTCCCAATACCCAGCACTAATAAATAGCCCATATTCTACGGAAGAACTTTAGGGTCAATCAAGTTAACAAAATATTTTGAACTATGTCGTAATTACGAGAAAAAAATTATGATTGATCGAAATTGTCGCCTACATATCATATAAATACCAATTAATTATGTCCTAATTACGAGATAGTTGTCAGATTTTTTTTTTTCATTTGATCCTAAACACCCTAATGGTCTTCCGTAGATATCACGTGTTTGAAATGCGTATTTTAATTTTTTTTAAAATATGGCGTAAAATTATCTGAGGAATCTTTTACAGTATATGGCCGACCATCTATAAATGGTAAAAATGCAATAGATAATTAAGAAATATTAGATAAGATTGGTATGTTATGTCTTTACAATTTGACACCTGGTTGAAATTGAGGTATAGAGACGCAATGTTATCTTACGTTTTATCTCCCAGTTTAAGTAAATATGATAGAAATGCGTGATTGTATGAATATTATGGTGAAATTTATGGGTATATGACTTATACAAATAGAGCAATTTCACAGTTTGGTAATCTATAGCAATTTGGTATTAATCATGCATGAATATTAATATTAAAAATGTCGTGCTATAAAATTTAAAGCATAGAATGACCCGAGGTTCTTTTTATAGTCAACAGTTCAATAGATCGACAGTTAGCCAGATTAGACAAGCATTAATAACTAGATAATCTAATAGTTCAACCATAATATCCATCAATAGGGAAATGGTTCAGAAAATATATATCTGTTCCAAGCAATTTTGTGAAACCAAAGTCTCAACCAATACTGGATCGATTTATCGAACAGTACAAATAGCTTCTCCCAAATCGTTTTGTGATATCAGAACAACGAAAAAATATAGAAAATTGTGTTAGATATTTTAGTGCTTACAATATTTTTTGTTAAGTACTTGTGGATAATTTAAAAACATGCAAAGTTTATATAATATATTTCTCCTTCACTCTAAACCCGGCGTCCACTTTTAGAACACCAAATACGCTATTTTAGAACACTATTTTGAAACACTTTTTGAACACCCTGACGCGTCTTTTTTCTACCAGAACACTATGTGTTTATTTTCAGAACAGTATGTGTTCAATTTTCAACGTTTTTCCCTCTGGGTTTTAGAACACATTTGACGCGTAAAATGTGTTCTGTTTTTAGAACACTATACGTTCAACTTTTCCCCCTGGATCTTTCCCCATATCGGACGCGTAAAACCTGTTCTTTTTAGAATACAATAAGGTGTTCAACTGAATGAAACAGATAATGAACACTAAAAGGTGTTCGGTGATCATATTTTGAACACCGTTCGTTCAGAATTTCACACACAAAGGGAACATGGTGTTCTAAGCAGTTCTGTTGTGATAGAATGTCTGAAATCTTAACAAACAATTTAAAAATCGGTTAAAAGAGTCTTAAATCATTAATTATTTCGTATGATAAAAGCGTGGCACAAAAATTTAAAACAATTTTAACACAGTTTACAACTTTATTGTATTTTCTAAATTTTATAATACAACTTGGACATAGATAATGTGACAAAACATACGTCGATAATATGCCCAATGAAAACAATTCGCATATTAATATCGGAATGTATATCATAGGCAAGTAAAATGTTGTACACATGTACTGTATTCTAGTTCTTACACATGTCTCTCTCTAGTCGTTAGAATGGACCTTGGCGAGCATCCATAACTCTTGGCAGGAGTAAGCGGAAAAACCACCGTCTGGGTAAAATTTCTCCCATTGCACACGTGATGCTTTTTGGTCTTCATGAGCCGAGGAAGATAAACTCCATTTCATTTCCCCACCTGCAATAGAAATATTAACATCAATTAAAACACAAGAAACCGGTATAAGATTGCTTATAATGAAAGTGTAAACTAATAATAAATGGATATAATACCTGAGCATATAGACTTACCGTTTGAACGTATAATATCTGCAACTAAATTATTTTCTAGAAGACTGGGCTGTCCATTCGGTGGCCTGTGTTTTTATTTTTTCGCCATCTTCTGTTGTTACCGTGAACTATTATTAAGAAAAGAAGATGACTATATATATTGGGTTTTAACATCACACTCTTCTGCTCCGACTGGGATAATAAAATAAACCATTCTACCGGGTCAAAATATTCTACCGACAAAATGGCTTAATGAATCAATATTTTTAGATATATAGACATTTATATATGCATGTATTGAGAATCATAGATGTGGGCAATCGAATGCCTCTTTTAGGCCTATTTATACCTTCCTTGTCTGTCCCGTCTTCCATATGGCCCGGTTGGTGCAGAAAAGTTGTAAGTGAAACCCCAATGTCAGATGATTATTAATTTTGCATACTAGTGTTCTATACATGTATACGTAACAGAATGTGTTCCGTATATAACAGAATATGTTCTATAAGGAACACCATGTGTTCAAACAAATGGAAGAAGAAAATAATTTGTCAAATTCGACCCAAAATCTCTAAACATGCGCTTTTTGATAAGAGGGAGTAATTTATTAACACAAATTAATATGCTTAACGATAGTTTCAGAGTTGATTTGTAATAAATATGGGTCTAGGGACAGGTCTAGAAGCTTATATAGGCCTAGGTCAAGGCTATTGACACTATTCATATTGTTAATCAAGCAATATTTCCCACATTCCATGTCTACTTCGAATCTAAGTTTCCATTTTTCTTTTGAAACAACTTGTCTACCGTATTTAAAAAAACAACAACAATACTTTACCTTAAATAACACTTGTTGAAACAGCCTGAGCCTTTAATTCAAACCAGCGTCCTGCAAATGGCGATTTTGAAAATAACCCGCATCACGTGCTGCACTGTGCGCATGTCCGATATCGAACTTGAACACATGGTGCCCAAATTGATATTCCGTTATGAACACCCCTGAACACCATGCGTTCCTTAATGGTCTTCTGCGTCCGATGTGTTTCAAGTGTGAATGATTTCAAAGATCATTGAACGGAAAATGCACACAATGTGTTCAGTTTTGAACGGATTTTAAGGATTTGTGTACGTTTTAGAACTGCGGTGTTCATATGTGAACATTAACGTGTTCACATTTCAGCGCAAAATGTTCCAATATGAACACATTCAGACGCGTCAGGCGTCCGTTGGATTTACAGTGTTGTTGACGATCTGTATATAATGATATCAAGTTATTCAATTTATTGTGAACTTGTATATTTTAAGTCTTGCCTATATAATAGTGGTAAAAATTATTTTCATACTTCAGATAAAAATAAGGTCTGCGAATTGAATAGATGATCTAATTATAACAAAAAGTACTTAGTTTTCAGATCGTAAATTGGGATGATGTGCCTATATACATGTATTATTAAGATTTTTGACGGGACAATGTGATCTAATCATTCTAAAGGGAGAGAGAGAGAGAGAGAGAGAGAGAGAGAGAGAGAGAGAGAGAAATAGGGTTTAACGTCCACTCGACACAAACTAAGTCATTTCGGGACTAACACATGGTTTCTTCTTTTTTCAATAAATCGCTTGCGCGTATATATGGTCCTTTAGCAGTGGGGGGGGGGGGGCGGAGGACCTGGGGAAAACCACGAGGTTGGACAGGCGACTCTACTCCTTGTCACGTACAACTGGGATTCGAAACCACGCCAGTTGACTCAATGCCAGTCTTTTTGATACAGCACGCACGTGCTAACCATTCGGCCATCCAACCCCCCTCATTCTAAAGAGAAATAAAAGTAAAACCATAACATTCAATAACCAAGATACTGATTTCCGAGGACAGTAGGCTATAGTAAGTAATGGGCGTGGGTTAATTTCATGCCGCTGCTGAAACAAATTGCCCCACTTAATTGTAAAAAGATAGAGAATCAGTGGGCAATACCGACGATGTTAAAACTGCTTTGCGAAATATCAAATGTAGAACGCGTACTACTAAGAAGACAAATGGGATGGCACAAAGCCCAAATGTTCAATGTATTGAGTGATGTTTCTCCACATTATATTCGATTTAAAAGAGCTAAATCGCTAATAAACTGATTTGTATTCAATCGTTTCCGTTTTTACTGTAAATTCTCATCAGTTAAAGTAGCCGAGTCTATAACTCATTATCATCCAAAATCTTCAACATTGAAAAAACGAATTATTTGTCAATTTAACATTGATGCTGTGATTTACCGAAAAAAGATGGGCTTCTAAAATCCAATATTTAAGACAAAATAAACATTTTATCATTGGTACACGTATCGTGTACCATAATTCGTTTCAGTCCCAGTTGTAACAAGAGACTCGATGGACGAGGCTAGACACATTGCACCAAATCAAACGGCGTATGTAGACTAGAATAACGAGACGCTAGAAATTTGCATTCGATTGAGACTGCTGACTTATTTCGCCGAACATAACTGATTTGAACTTATAGTAAAAACGGAAACCATTGAATGTAAATCAGTTTATATCCATTCATATTACAGTATTATATTATGCGTTGCGACGCACTTGTGCCAACGTCTGGGTCCCAAATGTTAGCGATTAGCTCCTTTAAATTCTTGAAATACGCCAGAAGTCTCAATCGTATGGCAGTCTATATCGTCTGGTTATTCCAGTCTACACCGAAAGTATTGATTGCACATGTTCTCCAAAAAAGAAAACGGGGTCACCGTTTGACATCATTTCTAGCCCCATTCTTATGATACACTCATTATGGTACACGATTCGTGCACTACTGGTAAAGTGTTTATTTTGTTTTAAATATTTGATATTTGAAGCCCACCTTTTCCCGATAAGATCACAACATCAATGATGTTATAAATTGACAAATAATTCGCGTTTTCAATGTCGAATACTTTGGATGATATTGAGTAACAGACTTGGCTACATTAATACATTTGGCTTGTTACATTACATGACCTATTAACTATAGCGTAGTTCATTAGACTTTGTCATTTGCGATATTTTGCGGTACTTCAATGTCTTTTTTTAAAATTAATAACTGCATCTTCCTGATTCAAAACACGTATCATACATCCAAAAATATTATCGCCGCCCACATCCACTCTTCAAGTTATCTAGTTTATAATAATAAAATAAAATTGTCTAACAGGATATTGGAATTACATATCAAACTAAAATAACACCCACTTAATATAACGCAACGTTTAGTAATATCAGGAATACTGTTATTTCTAATTCAATTTCTGGGCGCCTGGCCCAACGTTGTCGCGCATATTATTGTCGCCATTGTTGAGCAGTGAATGTCGCGTAGCGACCCATTTCAAATTATGGGCACTACTTTTCTGCGACAACCCATTGGGAAAAGGGAATGACGATATTTTTTCATCAGAAAGTTAATGATTATGAAAGAAGAGTTCAACGATTGACGAGGAAAATAGAATTACGCCTATCAGTCGGGTATGGGATGTTCATTTCTGTCCAAGATTTTCGTGATAAAATTCGAGTTACCTTGTGCACTGATGACTTAATTCGGCGTTTTACACGATCTACCCCATTGCTGGAGCCAAACCTACGTTGTTACATTAAAATTTGATTGTTTTGTTGAAGTAAACATCGAAGTTTGTTCTACTTATATAAGTTACAGAAAGAAGCTGAGCCAGATATTTATCACTCTTTGTTGCACCCATCGGTTTTGTGGCTAAATTTTTTTAAAATTCCATAACAAAGTTGCCAAAGCTAGCTTATACGCACGAAAAACTTGCAAAACAGGTTTCGTATTCAAAGGATATCTTAAGTCTATCGACACTTAACTACTAGATTTCACGTAACATACCCATTTCATATCACTTGTCTTGTCAGCATGTGTATCATGGCGGTAAATCGTAAGTCGCGGTGCTGATTCCTACTTTAACTCAACGGCGATACAGGTGATACATGCATATCCGAGTAAATGGTAATTTTTAATCAGGGTTCAAGCAGAACAAATGTATATTATTATTCATGTAGGGACATTTGGTGTTTAGTTAAGAGATTTATTCGATATCTATTTACATTAACCTAGTAAAAATTATTTTATTAAGGCACTGATAATATTTTTATAAAATTTAACCCTTCACTCTGTCTTTCCACTTTCCTGTTCATTTTACATCATTTTAAATAGCTCTTACCGGATATTCTGATGGAGGGGGGGGGTCTGATTTGGCTGTAACCAAGTGCACCAATATTAAAGGGGTCCCAAATTAGTTCTAAAAACAATCGTACACCCAAAACCCTAAATATAAAGTACATCGGGACCTGGTTGTTAAACTTATCGTTAAATTTAACGATGTGGTTAAATCATCGTTATATTTAACGACCGAAGAAGTCTGTTGTTCATCGCGTCGTGAAATTTAACGCCTGGTTATGTTAAATGGTTAACATGTCGTTAAATCAGGCAAGTTCGCAAGCTTATGCCTTTAACCTTAAACCAGCGGTTGCTAGGCAAGATACCGTTCGCCTATACATTTTGAAAGAGATGGATAGAGAACAAGCTGTATGATGCACGAATATCAAAGGAGTGAGGGAGCTTTGGGGTATAAATATATATTATAAACATGCATTATGCAAGAGCTAAATCTACTAATTGCAAGTCTTTCTTTAGGCCTGAAATGTTTTCTAAATTATTGAATAGACATTAATTAACTTATCCAGGCCTTAATCATCTCTCGATGGCATCAGTTTTCTCCGATATTAAACAGATTGGAACAGTTCAGCCGTATTTTGATTTAAGCTAAAATGAAAGGACGAGACTTAGCCTCGAACAACCGTCTTGTAAACCCTTCAAAAGCTAATATCTTGGCTCGCAATAGAGTAATTTGAATGAAATTTTTCAATTATTCATTTATATTATCTAATTTCGAACCATTATAGCAAGAATGCTAGCTCTTTATCTAAATCTTACATAATGTATCTTGAAGTTTCATCAAAATCGGAGATAAGTTGTGACCTAAAGTGTCCACAAGTTAAAATCTTGATTTTTCGTACAATCAGGGTCCATAATCCATGAAGTTACGATCCGATACATGCCAAAATGGAAAGGAGCCGAGATCCTTGGAAGATAAACTTATATTTCAAGTTTCGTCAAAATCGGATAATAATTTGTTCAATAAATCTTTTTGTCGTTCTTGAGTTAGATCATTTCTTATAGTCTGCAGATTCGTGCCCAACAACATCGGAAACATATAAAACGACATCTCAAATGCCTAGTAGCGAGAACATCGAAATTTTATATTTTCCCACCAAGATCGACGCTATCTTGGATTATTTCTGTGTTTCTCCAAGGGTGAAATGAACACTCCTAACCTAAAAATAATTGGGAGGGGTCTCTGTACAACAATATTCCACAGAGAAAAAGTTTATCAAATAAAAGTAGGTTAGCTGCACTGACGCCCAGACTACATGCAGCAAGTACACCTTTTTAATTTTGATGTAAGTGCCCCACTCACATTTTTAGCCAAGTGCAATGAAGTGAAATTGGGTTTAACGTCCTTTTACGTACACGCCATTGTGTACACCGGACTTGTTTTGTTTTTTTTGTTTTTTTGTACCACCCAAACGACTATCCGCCAAACGACGCGTTCCTATCGACCATTCGTTCGTTGACCTCAAGAGCGCCCGAGTTCCCATAATTGAAATTACTTCACATGATGAAAGAGAGAGAGAGAGATGGGGTTTAACGTCCACTCGACACAAACTAGGTCATTTTGGGACTAACATACGGTTTCAATTTTATTTCAAGAATTCGCTTGCGCGTAGGGGTCTTTAGCAGTGGGAGGAATCCGGAGTGCCCGGAAGAAACCCACGAGGTTGAGAAGGCGCCCCTATCTCCATGCCACATACGCTCACACCAGCACATGATGAAATCCTTACGGTTATGCCATAGCCTTCAGTAATAAGGACACTATTTGTAACCCGGTTTGAGCTGGGTGTAATAAATATCATTAATATCACTGCAGTTTAAACTGAAGTGTGTATTTTGAAACATTTAAATTACAACCAACGATGATTGAGCTGATTTTTAAATTAGTTTGTGTTGTTCATCACATTGTTGTGTGTAAATGTATAAAGGCTCCATGAATACGTGATGCATTTTCTGGACATTTGATAGTTATAAGAAAGTGAAACCTTGAAAACTCCCTGTGTCCTATTTTATACTTATAGTATTTAAAAAAATCTTTGCACCTGTTTGCTAATTGTGTTTAAATGGGGTAAGTAAATCAAATTGATGTTATCCGTGTACTGAATAACTGCACTCAACAACCAGTCTTTAATATAAACAGTCGTAATGAGAATTAGATGGATTATTCTGAATACAAAGAGATTTTTCAACGGAAATACTGGGAATGTGACTGTACACTTTCACTACTCTTTAAAACACGTTTTATTATGTGCCTTAACTACACAATAACAACATTTAAATTTGTGGGGAGGGTATTTTGTCGTACGTTATGTCTCGAAAAGAAAAAGATAGTCATTATACACAGCAAGCTTTTCTTGACACGTAATATATCTCTCCCAACAGAAAATCTTGGCATGCTGGATACCTATGTTCACAATGTTTTTGGAAAAGGGGGTGGATTGGATATCGCCATTCAGTCTTCACGGACACGGTACCCCCCCCCCCCCTCTTTTAACGAAAGCCTGGTTTATGCGATATAGGCTGCCGTTTTTAATAGATTTTTTTTATATTTAATGTTCAGCACTGGCTGACACCTATTGATTTTCACAATTGGAGTGTACATTGAGATCAGAGAGGACGAATCCTGTTGATTTTCACCATTCTTGGAATTGCTGCTCCAAAGATAAATTGCTTGTGAACATGATTCAGACCAGATTCCTTGAAAGTATAAAGGGTACTTATCAAATATGACATTCAAGTTTTCCTTTCGCATAAGTTGTTCTTTTTGGTATCTTTTCTTGAAACATTATTAATGTGTATACAAATGGTGTATAGAACTGTTATCATTTTACTTTATACTTTTTAATTTGAACAGGACCATATTTTAATCTTACTTTTTTCGGTTCTTGCTACTCGGTCGACATTTTTAGATACCCCGTCATCCATGAATCATATATGTATATCCACTATACTTGTGTACAACACACCTTTTATGTCATTTTATGTATTACAAACGGTTATTATTTTGCATTTTAATATCGTCGCTTTTAGGTCATTTTTATGAGTCAACGGTACACGACTATAATCAGTCAATGACAAATGGCGAAACCAGATTTTTGCGGAAGTTTAGGTTTCTTGTTACTGAATTGAAGGCAAGTAACATAATCTGGCTTCCTTTGTTTACATTCACGAATTTCTGCATGAGGTATTTTTTGTGATATAAATTTCTCCTATCGCTACACTCAGTGACCAGCGCTACGACAGGCTATTGACAATCAAAGGTATTGCATTGCAGCTATAAAAACTTCCCTGATTGTCTCACATGTACCATATCATACCATGTATTTATATTTAAGAACGGGGCAGAATTTTAAATTTGTACAGAAATGGTTTAGTTGTATCATATGCTTATTAGGGATTGTTGTGGGAGAAAGAGATAAAGCTGTGGGGAGTTAACAGTTGCAAACAAAATCCATTTGACCAAAGGCAAATAATCAAATGAATCTTTTCCGGTTAGAATTAGGAATTGGTTCTCCCACTTCTTGAAATAAGTCGTGATGCATGACCAATAAGATTTACCCCCTAGCGGCACCTTATAGCCTGTTAAATAGTAAATCAGCCAAACTGGATGGCTGAAGATTGCAAGGGCAATACATTTAGCCATGGGCCTAATTATAATGTCCATGATTTAGCTATAGCGATTCCGGTAATGGAGGATGTAACCAGGTGAATATAGATTGGGGTATTTTGTTAGCTATTTTCGAAATTCATAACACCATTTTCAATATACTTCTTCGGAGAGGATTATTATATATCATGCCCTTTTTATACACGGCAAACTATCACAATATTCCTTGAGCGCTAAGAAAACTATATGTTATCGTATATGTCGGTCAGAAAATAGTATTAAATATTTTAAATGGTTATCTAATCTTTAAAGATTGAAAAGAATAAAAAAAACTGCGTTTGGATTTTGGGTACTATATTTAAACGGAAATCTCTTCCCGCTGTAGACAATAATGCGTCCTTATTGAGAAATATTAATTCTCTCTGTGGCAATACGTCTGACTTTCATCTTTATTTTTCTCATAGAATTTGATCAATTTCACAAACTATAGTCACGTTGCTAGAGATTCCATTTATGACGATATTAATCTGCTATCCATGACGGATAGCTTTCTAAAGGATTCTTTTGATTGCCACCCCCACGTGTAATAAACGGGCCATTATCCGACGTGCAATAAAAAGACAGGCTAGTAAATGACCTATAATTGAGAATCCAGGAGGTAGGGTATTGTCTGTCGTCTATTTTCTGCTCAACACGTCTAGTTAGCCTAATCAACTATCAAATGTCGATTGGAGCCAATTTCAATACAAGTGAAAAATAGGAAGTCCTTAAGTGACATATATGTGTCTGCATACATCCCACAAAGACATTTACTGTTCAATTATTGCTGTTTGACATTTATATTCCTTAAAGTGCGAATCCCGAATTTCATAGAATCTGAAAGTTACAAGTTCGTATACGTATGAAATTTTAACGCCAAAATACAGAGGAATTGTGTATTTACCTTGTCTGAAAATTTCAGTTCAAAATATTCAGTCGTTTGGACGTGAACGTCAAAATCGCACCACAATCAAATATCCGGACACTAGACTTTTTAAATAGTTGAACTTGATAAATGCGACTACATGCGATACCTATTGTACACTTCATAAATAGAGAGCTTGCGGCACTCAGCATGTAGACGCGTATTATCCAGGCACTTTTTAGGATGTAACCAAGACGCCGGTCTTCAAACACAGAGCAATACCGACAATTGGAAATTTTTTGAAAACGTATCACAACGCTTGAAGTAGTTACTAGAGGCTAAGTTATAAGTTATTAGAGGCCTTTCATACAAAATTAAGCAATTTTAAGCCCCAAAATGTAACTGGGATTATTCCTTTAAACGAGTAAGTGTCGTTTTCAAAATATATTTTCTTTTTATTCTTTCAAATTTATTTTCCAACCCTCAGAAGATTGCGTTATGGTTTTGCCAAGTATAAACCACACACTTTGTCATCAAGTAAAACCGAGAAACTTAAAGGACTATAACGAAATTTAATTTATTAAACCACCGCTTCCAAAATCTCGAAGGTCACCAGGAGTCACTTTAAACACCATCGCCGGATGGTATGCTGATAGATATTGCAGTTGCAGATAATAATGTACGCTTTTTCATTGGAGACAAAAATTAATGTGACGTGGGCTTTTAATGAATTACTGTAGCACACAGGCGGCGTGCTGGCTGGGCGGATAGGCAGAGTGTCCCCTGAAATACAAAAATAAAGAGACGGGATATGGTTGCAGCCGTCGAATCCAATGAGATTTACAACCTGGGTATAGGATGTGTGTGGTTATGTGTGCCCTCCCTTCTCAAAAAGTGCCCTAAAATTTCAGAGTTACCTCAAATACTCAAGGACATACCAGCGTCAATGTCATCAAATTCCGATTACCTGCGGCTCTCGGCCTTTTCTTGATCCAGCCTTATCCAGTGATACTAAAAAAAACAATTTCACTCAACGTACGTACATTCACACCGATCACACCTCGCTGCTGGTTTTCTATCATTTACCGATGCTGGTAATCGACTGATTGTGGCCGGTATCCAATTTTCTCTGATTTCGGTTTTTAAAAGTTCGCACCCTTTTTTTGGCCCCAATTCTGATTTTTGCCCAGCATTAGCATACTGACGTGTCTTTTGAAGTAGTTGAGTAGTTACTAATTATTTAACAAAAGAGAGAGAGAGAGAAAACAACTTGCTCTGGACCACGAAAATGAAAATAATCGAGAAATACATGCACGGGCGACGGGAATGTGTTTATCTGCTAACATAGTCATGCAAGGCCAATGCGCTAACCGTTACCACAAACCATATTGACATTCATTAATTTTGCCACTCTAGTAACCTCATTGGTCCGGCTTGAAGTAAGCCTCTGCTGTCTGGATGCGTGAGAGCTGCGCAAATTGCTTATTTACTGAATTGTGTGCCCTGGTAAATCGAGGTATTGATAAATCGAGGTAAATCGTGCATTTTTTTTCACTCTATATTTTTGTTTTGCGGTTTGATGCTGGTTTTTCTTTACTCGTACATTTCACTTCTTCAGTACTTAATCATTATCCTTCAACCATTAGGCCCCAAATGACCTAGTTTGTGTCGAGTGGACGTTAAACCCTATTTCTCTCTCTCTCTTCAACCAAGTGTCAAGGGATGGTAAACAATGGTTCAGATACACGCCAAATCGACCTTTGCAGGTGCCACAGAGCAAAAGACATCCCCCTTTCCCTAAACCCTACTAAAATGCCCCAAAATGCGTCTGTCCCATCGATGTACCATGCAGCATGCTTCTGATGATAGCACGACAGAACATGGAATTTGGAAACTACTGCGACTAACTAACCAGGAGGTCCCGAGTTTCTGGGGATTTCCCAGTCTGGTTTCACGACACAGAAATTATTGAAATTAATCGCTACTTTTAGAACAAGTTGATAGGTGTTTTTTAAAAGATCTGATTATTCAATTTTTAAGAAGTTTCTATTTATCTCAGTTTTAACTTGGTGACCGATTTCATCCATGTTTTCAATAATAGTTTAAAAACTATTTCTGAAAACATGAAAGAAATCGGTCACCAAGTATAGAATATGTACACGAAAGTATGAGTGTATAAATGTCTGGAAATATATGAATTAATGATTTGTGTGTATCTGGCCGGTAGTTTGTAACTGTTTTAATCACCTAATGTCACGCACAGCACCTATATTCTACATTATACAACTCCAGGAAATGAACACAGGCAGCATCTATCAGTTTCGCGGTTTGGCTTGGTGTTGATTTTCAGCAACGCAAAGTGTATATTATTAGTATATAAAACTGTTTTACTTATTATTTCCAGTCGTAAGAGCGCTCAGGTCGCCGAGGTACTCACGACTGATCAGTTCCACTTGATCGTAAACCAGAGGCCGATTTCTAGTCGCCGATAGTTTTGTTGCGACAGGACGACATAAGCTAGGCTTTATAAGTTGCCGTTATAAGTCGCTTAAGTCGCCCAGGTAGTCACGACTGGTCAGTTCCACTTGATCGTAAACCAGTGGCAACTTTCGGGTCGCTGTCAGTTTTGTCGCGTCGTTGGGCGACATAAGCTAGGCTTTGGGCCTAATGATGCTGTATATCTGTATCATATAGACGGCAGCAAACGTGTTTTTTTTTGCAATTCCAGTCCGTGAGTAAAGCCGCACGAAAATAGTCAAATATAGCCTTATTTACGGCTTTGGAACCGAGATTCAACGGGGGACAGAAATGATAACGACTGAAAAATGAAATCCTGTTTAGATTCCAGGACTGTCACCAACGAACACTCATACGGAATGGCCCCCCAAAAATGTATGAAAATTAGAAGGCCGCAGCAACAAAATATAGCCTTATTTTAGTTGTCGGGAATGAAATCCCTCTTCAACTGAATTCCAGATGTTGAGGTGGAGGGAGACAGAAATTAAATAGCGAAGGTCACCAGTTCGGGGGAATAGGGACGATATCTCCCCTACGGAATTCATGGAAATAAAACGGCCGCAAACAAGGTTTCCTGCCATTTCAGCCTATGTGAACTGCAATCAACCAGTCAATCAATCAGGCCCATGTAAATGCATTCACAAAACATTAGAACTGACGGAACAAATGAGATGATGTCCAAACGCATGTTACAAATTTTAACCCATGTACTCCCCAAACCAAATACCCTGCGTACGCAACTGTCTTCTTGTATTGTTAGACTAACCTTAATGATTGAGTTGCCCAAAGTTTTTCAGGTTTGAGATGAACATTACGAAATTCACAGTCCACCATGAGGAACCCCAGTTATAAATCAATTGTATGCAGGGATATTGCCCCTTTGACCAAATAATAAAAAAAAACACCTAGAAGAGCTGCTTAGATTTAGGGATTGTTTTTACCTCCGTGTTTTTATTTGGCTATTTGTAACGAGTAATCTATCAAAATCTAGAGTCGTGCATCTAGTTTTTGTAGAGTTTTTTCTTTTGTTACATTGTTACAGCTACCCTGTTAACACTTTGGGAACATTATTTCATCACAAAATACCCCCTTTACAATGTTGTTAATGGACGTATAGTTGCTTATGTTTTATATTAACATGGATTGTTGTAATACAAATAGTTCAAAGAGACAGAACCTTTAGAAATTATTTTTTTTAAGTAAACATGTGAACAGTTAACGAGGGGGTTGTTGTACCTTAAAGATCTAGAGACTACCTTTTCAAAACGTTAATATGACATAACGTTTCGAACATCAATAGAGAGCTAATAGGGTGAGAGGGATAGAAAAATGGGGTTTAACGCCCACTCGACACAAACTAAGTCATTTCGGGACTAACATATGTTCTAATTTTATTTCAATAATTCGCTTGCGCGTAGGGGTCTTTAGCAGTGGGAGGGAACCGGAGTACCCGGGGAAAACCCACGAGGTTGGATCCTACTCCTTGCCACGTACAACCGGGGATTTGAAACCACGCCAGTTGACTCAATGGCAGGCAGTATGATATAGCTTGCGCACGTTAACCATTCGGCCATCCAACCCCCCAGCTAAAAAAGGATAATTTTACGTTTTTCAAAAGAAATTTTAGACATAATTCATCTGATGATATGAGGAAACTAAACGTTGTAAGACACATCAATATCTTTTCTTTGTTTACTATTACATTAGACGCTATAAAATGAACTTAAAACTCCGTATTTATTGGAAATATGATTCAGTATTACTTACGTAGGACGATGTGACAAAAAAAAACACAGAACAAAGTGTAACCAACGACATTTATTTTTGCTAACATTAAGACATAATTATTGAAATAAATCTGATATAATCACATTACAACCTCCTTTATTGTCGAAACATCTTGGCGAAAATTCTATAGGGATTGAAATTTTATATTTTTGATTGATTCATTCTTCAAAACTGCCCTATATTGTAAGGCGTTAATGCTATACATCTTTCATCCCACTTGATTTGTTCTAATGTGATATTTACTCAATCTTGTTCTCCAGCTTACCTTTGTGTTTACATACTTTAATAAAGAGTAAAACTTAGGCCCTATAAAGACAAATGCTTATCGGTTAACACGTCACTACTTAGTAGGGGAGCTAGCTGGCCGTTATTCCTAAACTAGCAGACAAAATTAGCACCATTCCTAACGGAGGCCCCATGATGGCCGATGATCAGAATGGGAATTCCGTAGTTGCACATCCCGCTGGGTTTAGGGGCCGTACGCCCCCGAAATCGCGGAAAAAGTCGATTTAATTCAAATCTTTGCGGACAAGGTTAATCTTCGCTTCATATGTTCCCGTTGCTAAAGCAAACTTGAAAAGTGCTCTTCAGAACAAAAGATCACCTGGCGTACGGCCCCTAAACCCAGGGGATGTGCAACTTAAGAACTCCCATTCTGATCATCGGCCATCATGGTGCCTCCGTTAGGCATAGCGTCAATTTTGTCCGCGAGTTTAGGAACAACGGCCAGCTAGCTCCCCTACTAACTGTATTTTTACAAATTGGACCCTTTGTTTTGACTTTGGTATTCCAGTTGCTGATCAACCTGTAATGTGTCGTTTTAGCGCATTTAAAGGTGATCCTTTAAGGAAAAGTAGGTGTTCATACAGATGAACAAATCAACATGCTAACCCTGTATTTTCATGCACGCACTGGACAAGAAACACCGTATTAAATAAAAAATTGCGACCACAAGATAAACAAAAGCGATTTATTGTACAACCAAGGGCCATAATCCGGGACGTTGGGGTCTGCTATGCCCGAATATAGGACAGTTAAGAAATCGTTTGGGTAGAAACCATTTTCAGTTTCATCAAAATCGGATAGAAATTGTGAACATCAGATGGCCCCACAATCTCGGCGTTACTTTTACACTATTTGCGTACGAGGAGCGGCCATTTTGTCGGGCAGTTTTGATCCGATTATCACGAAATTCAAAATCAACCGTCATTAGGGTGTTCAGGTGATATATCTGAATAGTTTAAAAATTGTGAGAGAGAGAGAGACCACAAGCATAAAACGCAATTTTTTGTACAACCATGGGCCCATAATCCAGGAAGTTACACTCCGAAAAGCGGGTTATAAACATGCATTATAAGTTTTATCAAACCTATATTTCAAGTTTCGTCGAAATCGGATAAAATGTATGACCTGTAAACGTCCACATGGAAATAAATTTCCAATTAATAGTTTATATAACATAAGGCCTACAGAAAGACCAGCAATAGGTAGATGTAGCATACTGTATGTTTAATAAAATTTGATTGCTTGTATCCAGATTAGAAAGATTTTTACATTTAGCTGCCCCACTATGAGTATTGCATCAACCTATTAAACGTTATTCCTATCATTACACGCACGTTGTGTATGGAAGGATAACGCTGTCAATATTATTTCAATAGTCACTGTACAAACTGCATGTCAGCATTTTAGTTTTACAATTTGCAATTTCCAGTGCTCCACAATATTATTGTCACAGTATTAAAACACAGAATACAATGTTCAATAAAACAATTACAGTATAATAGTTATTTTGCACCCTTCTCCTTTCTGCATTTTGCATTATAGACAGATGCATAATAGAACTTCGCATATTAGAACTTATCCCTTATATTGAATCTACGATGAAGCTCATAAAATTTTAACTGCTGAAATATGCATTTTTCGCCGTAAACATTGAAATAATGTTGGCAACGTTATCCTTCCAAAAATGGTGTCTGTCATCTTAAATAGAAGGCTTGATCTTGCTTTAACTACGTACATTTTATCAAGGCCTTCACGTAATATTCCCCATTTCGGCACTAATTTCGATTGAGTACAAGCCTATCAGATTGCACGGTTTTCGCGAATACAAAGTCTCGCGCTTTCAAGCTAAAGTGTGTACCTGTGATAATCGAGTTGCAATTAAATCAATTAGGTTCGTTCAATGTCAAGGTTTGTGTGCAGGTCGCGATGTCAGAACCTCTGTGATTGGACGCTACTGTTCACGTGTCTGTAGAAAACGTGCATAGCCATAAGTACGGGAATAGTGAAGTAGACAGAGAGAAACGGGGTCTTTAGCAGTGAGTGGAAACCGGAGGACCAGGGGTAAACCCACGAGGTTGGACAGGTACTACCGGGGAATCGAAACCACTCAATGACAGACCTTATGATAAAGCGCGCACGTGCAGACCATTCGACCACTTAACCCTCCGAATTGTGAAGTAATCTAGCAACGTCCAGGTGTTGTAAAACTCGCAGTCGTTGCTTCCGGCATGGGTGCCTGTTAGCTATGGTAGCTGTTAGCGGCCATTCTCGACAAGTCGATAAAATCAACCCGACAACACGACAATTATTTATTATGATGTAAAGCGCGTGAAACATTGTCCAATTTAGTTAAAATTGTATAGTTAAAGGGAGATAATTTATATTTTCGTAAATATATTAATATTGCTTCTCGAATGAAGTTGAAGTCACATCATCAACTCATTGATCTTGACTGTAAGTAAGTGGTTCTATCTCATTATTTCCGTTCCGTGGAACTTTTTCGAGGAAAACAAAATATAGACTTTTTCTAGGAGTCAGACCTATTTTTTTTAAAGATAGTATAGTTTTTCTACTAGAGAAACTTTCGTTGAAATGAACTATGCATCCCAGAAAAGCTTATTTTGTGCCCATTTGAATGGTGTGAAACGGTTACAGATTTAATAAAAGGAACGTGACCAATGAAACAAAAAACAAAAAAAAAATGGTATTTGATATAGCAATGACTACTGATCTGATATTATCCAATATCAACACTCGTCGATCAGGAAAAAAAAACATAAATAGACCACCACCGTGTCATGATTTAATATAGCTCCGTGAATATCACCCTGTTATATGATTGTATATACATTGTAGCTCCGTGGATATGATTGAATATAACTTCAAATTAGATTTCTAATTCTAATTTCATCAGATTTAGTCTAGAAGGGTCTCCACATTCTTCATTTGAATATAACTCCGTGATTTAATATAGCTTCGTGGATATCACCTTGTAATGATTTAATATAGCTCCGTGGATATCATCATGTAATGGTTTAATATAGCTCCGTGGATATCACCTTGTAATGATTTAGTATAGCTTCGTGAATCTCATCTTGAAATGCATGGTTTAAAATAGCTTCGTATAGCTCCGTGGATCTCACCTTGTCATTATTGAATATAGCTCCATGGATATCACCATGTCATATGGATATCACTTTGTCATGATTGAATATAGCTCCGTGGATATCACCATGTCACGAATTAGTATAGCTACGAGGATATGACCATGGCATGATTAAAGTAGCTAAGTCTCTAACTCAATATCATCCAAAATCTTCAACTTTGAAAAAACGAATTATTTGTCAATTTACATCAACAGTGATGCTGTGATCTTACCGAAAAAAGATGGGCTTCTGATATCCAATATTTAAGACAAAATAAACATTTTACCATTGGTACACGAATCGTGTACCATAATGCGTTTCAGCCCCAGTTCTAGCAAGAGACTCGGGGAACGAGGCTAGACAAATTGCATCAAATCAAACGGCGTATGTAGACTGCTGGTTTATTTCGCGGAACATAACTGATTTGAAATTAAGAGTAAAGACGGGAACCATTGAATGTAAATCAGTTAGAATCCATTCATATTGCAGTATTATATGCGTTGCGACCCACTTCTGTCAATTTCTAGGTCCCAAATGTTAGCGATTTAGCTCCTTTAAATACAGCTCCATGAATATCACCTTTCATATAGTGATTGCCATAGATCACCAAAAGCTTCTTCATTGTCATGTGTTATTTTAATGTCGGGGGGGGGGGGAGGGGTATGCACAGTTGTGACTTCGATGTTCCTACCACATTGAGTATAGCCACCCGAAAGGAAAATTTATGACACAGAGTGGGTGTTGATCAGACGTTTGAGAGTAGGTGGGCAATACGTCAAAATGTTGGGAAATTTGATATTCAAATGCAATGATGGCCATCTTATTGATTAATAATTTCCAGCACTGTACATTTCTTAATATGTTTATAGGGTGCTACTTGGTCAATTGCTTCGTTGCTGGGAGGAGAGGGTGGGTGGTGGTGGAGGATTGTGAGGTGAGGAACTCAAGAGATATATGTAGTTAGAAACAAAATCTGCATGGCTCGAAAGTAGTCTTGATGATCATCACAAAAGGTTAGTAAAACATTAATTTATAACACTGTTCATCTCTAGAAACAAGTGTTTTGCTTTTGTGACAATGCCAACATATGGTGGAAAATGAGACAATGTCAATATAAATGATAAACATTTTGTATAGGGTGCCTCTGGACAACGTATGTTGGTGCGACTCCAGCTAAATGGATAGTGGTTATCTCCCCTGTATTATTTTGAGATGTTTTAGTTTCGTTTGGTTAAAACGGCAACTTCATATTTTTTAGTTATATTTTTAAAATATATTAAAATAAAGCCCTAAAATAGATTGTATCTATAAACAGTCCTACCTTGTTAAAGAATCATCCTATTAATCCTATAAATCACTATTGTCAGTGGAGAAATTGGCAAAAATATCATTTTCAACTTCAAATTCAAACGTTTGAAGATCGCCATTGCATGGAGGGGAATGGGAAAACAAGGGAGGTTATTCAAGTAATTGTGTTATTATTTTCGGTGTCAGGGATTTTTATGCCTATTTAATATTGCCCATGATTGTATAATAGTGAGTTGACAACCTTTTGAGCAAAAGACATAGAAATAATTATGTTTTGACTATTTTAGAAAATAAGAAATTTCCACTTTAAGTTCAATAATATTCATTTGGGTTTTATTTTCTTAATTCAGGGTCGGCGGAAGCAATTCTTCATTGGGGGAAGGGGGGAGGGGGGGTACCATCGTAGCAGGGTTCAATTTAGTCTAAAACCAATGAGTAGCAAATTTTTGTGACAGATTCACATTTTGGCTAATCAATTCAAAATTTGAATAGCATTTTCTCATATTTGAGGAGCCTTAAAACGTAGCCTACATCACAAAAATTTGCAATTCTGATTTTTCGGGGTATAAGTGGATGCTTTTTTTCCGCCGAAGTCTGGCCTTCGTTGTATACTCCGCTTCGACTTATGCACGGATGAAGGTAAAAAAAAAATTGACATCTCCACGATGCCGGACGCACTAATCGTCTAAAACAAAACTACACGTACTTTATGTTAAACCATTCAATCGAAATATTTGTAGACGTGGCTTTGCTTGTTTAGTTAAATATCCCCTCTCCGCCTTCAAAATATTATCAACCGAGAATATGCCTCAAATATATTCAGACATTCGTCAAAAATGGCTTGTTTCACGCGTCTCGCGAGATGTCTACTTTTAGTTTTCAGTTAAGTTAACCAATCATACCATACTGCGTTGTTTTATTCTATTTTTAGTAACACTTTATAAACACGTGTGATTAAAAACGGAGTCTGCATTGTCTTCTAGTTATCGGATATATTGAAATAAAAACTGGTTCAAATTAATCACGACCACAACTTGGGAATATTGAACAAGTTAGTCCTGCATTTATAAATTGATTCTTTCGTAGGCCTAAATATACTCCACATTCATCCAAAATATAATGAATCGCACTTCACAAGTTTGAAATCAATTTTTGGCTAATGAATAAAATAATTCTATCGCCTTTACCGCGATTTGAGTCGCTTTTTGCGATGCGATACCGCTTAAATTGAACCCTGCATCGTAGGTCTTAAGGTGAGGATCCAGGGGCCGCCTATAGGCCCCGGAAGTTCTTGGGGATCTAGATGGTCGGAGACGCTTTCTGGGCAATTTCTAGCTAATAATATTACTCAGCAATGAAGTAAAATTGTTGTTTTTTTTAACTCCCTTACCATAAAAGCATAATCTATGGAGGTTAAATCCTGTGATGCTGAACTAGACAAAAAATGCATAATATAACCATGGTTGTGGACACTCCGGACGTTTCGATTTTTATCCAATTTTGATGAAGCTTTCGATATTGGCGCATATAGCATCACCACTTCCTGTATTATGGCTCCTGCTTGTACGAACAATCACAATTTAGTTTGCGGGCCCTTAACGCATGTAATACACATGTAAGATCTTGATATTAAGGCCACCTACAGATTTCGCCAAGGTAGCGAGATGTAAACAGGGAGGCGCCTATCATAACCAAAGACCTAGCCCTTACCCTAATACACAATGCTCAGCAGCAATCAAGTGCCCGAGCCCTGATTACACCCCGTGACCTTGACTGTAGGTGGCTTTAATATTTAGATCTGGCCGTAATACTCAGGTTGTAGACCATCTAGCGGTTGGAATTATTTATCCAGTTTTGATGAAACTTGAAATATATATTTACACTCCAAAGATCTGTGTTCCGTTCGACACGATATTGGCGCGTATTGGATCGTAACTTTCTGGATTATGACCCCCTTCTACCATTGTTGAGGATCAAAAGATGTTAAGCCCTATTGATTTTACCAATTCACCTTCCATTTCTCGCAAAATGTGGGCATACCTTGCTTGGCAACCGCTTGTTGTAAGTATAGTCAAAACTGATACCAATGAATTATTTACCTAATATGTCATATAGATGCAATGGAGGTGGGATGGACTTGAATTAAAGTTCTGCCGTCCAATTATCTACACCCCCTCCCCCCCGCGGATCCGCGTCTGATGATGATAGAAATGTAGAAGATGATACTATGTATTCAGAGGATATAGATGCAGATAATAATAATAATTGACGATACAGATGTAGAAAATAATGATACAGATGGATGTAGGGGATAATAATGGCGATACAGATGAAGAAGACGTAGAAGACGATGCAGGTTTATAAGATGATAATGATGATGCAGGTTTATTAGATGATAATTGATGACACAGATGTAAAAGATGTAGAAGTGATAATATTGATGTAGAAGATGGTAGAGATGATGATGATACAGATGTAGAAAAATAATAATTGACGGTACGGATGTAGTAGATGATAATTGATGATACAGATGTAGAAGATAATAATGATGGTAAAGGTGATAATGATAATGGTAACACAACTCTATAAGATGATGATTAATGATACAGATGATGAAGATGATAATGATGATGCAAATGTAGAGTATAACACTATGATATGGAAGATAATAGTGGTGTTATAGATGCAGAAAGTAATAATTGATGATACTGATGAAGAAGATGATAATGATGATGC
The DNA here is from genome assembly GCA_963678685.1 of Patella ulyssiponensis. Lineage (NCBI taxonomy): Eukaryota > Metazoa > Mollusca > Gastropoda > Patellidae > Patella > Patella ulyssiponensis. Next base: position 58,632,115 of record OY783229.1, read on the forward strand.
AAATGTAGAATAAAACACTATGGATGTAGAAGATAATAGTGGTGTTATAGATGCTGAAAGTAATAGTTGATAATACATAGGTAGAAGATAAAATGATTATTCAGATGTAGAAGCCGTAGAAGATGATACAGAGGTAGAAGATGATAATGATGTGTAAGAGGATAATGCTAATATGGAATTATAAGATGGTGAAACGGTTGTATAAGATGATAATTGATGATGCAGATGTAGAATGATAATTGATGTTACAGCTGTAGGAGATGATAATATTGATGTATCAGCTATAGAATACAGATATATAGAAGATGATACTGGTGTGGAAGATGATAATGGTGACACGGATTTAGAAGAATATAATAATGATGATGCTGCAGGTGCAAAAGATGATAAAAACAATAAAGATGATACAGAAGTATACAACGATAATTGATGATATACAGGTGTAAAGATGACAATTGAAGATACAGGTGTATGAAATGATAATTGATGTTACAGCGGATATACGATATATAAGATGATAATGATGATACGTATTGTAAAAAAAAATGATCATATAATGTCCGAGATGATAATATTGATTTAGAATATGATTATATTGATTTAGAAGATGATAGTGATGATTCAGATGTAGAAAATAATAATTAATGATGCAGGTGTATAAGATGATAATTGATGATACATATAATGATGATACTGGTAGATAATAATTGACGATGCATATTATGTAGAAGATGATAATGATTGTGTCAGGTGTAGAAGATAAAGATAATGCAGATGTAGAAGAAGGTAATGACGATACAGGTGTAGTAGAAAGATGATAATTGATGTTACAGAGATTATACAAATGATAATTATGATGAACTTGGCAATAATGGTGATTAATGGCGTTGAAGCAGTTAAAGATGCATTCTCACGAAAGTATTTATAGGGTAATAATTTCCATGAAAAGAATGGCAAATTTTGTACAAATAGCAATTAGGGACATACAATCTTACTGGAAAAATATCAGATTCCATGAAAAAAACACCCATGTCAGGGTATATTAATTAGTTTTTATTCCAAAAATATCATCAAATCACCCAGTTTGTATGTGGGAAAGCATTTTTAAACCATCACTTGTCAAACAAGATACGTTTATCTTTGTAACATTCATTTTTTTTCCTTGAAAAAACAGTTAGGATATAATAATGAATATTATATATTTTAACAAAACAGTAGAAAATAACTGTTCGTTATCTGTATTATTACTTTACTACTTTAATGTATAGACCATAGACTACATAGGCACTCCTTTGCTAAGCATAAGGTTATAATTAATAATGACGGATATGTATAGAGGATACATTTGATGCACATGTATTGACATCGTCTTCATCGTGTGTGAGAGCCTAAAGGTTCAATATGAACTTTCTTCAAGTGTTTGGTTTTGATGGAAACATGTGTCTGTTTGAGATTAGTTGCGAAAATACTCAAAAAAGATAAGATATTTCTGACATGAACATGTGTTGAGAATTTGTAAAACAGTGTTGCATTGCTCGGTGGTTTACTGGTGTGAGAGGGAGCCATAATTAAATATTATTAATTAATGCAGTTTTAATCAATGTCGTTGTTATATATGTAGTGAGTTGAAGCATGTCAATACAAGGCTTGGATACGTGACTCATGTTATAATGTGCAGATTTTATTTCAATCTATATGTATGTTGAGATGGGTGGCATGAAGGAAGCCTTATTTAAACGACGTCTGCAAAATAGAACAAAGTGGGATAAATATTGTTACTGGTCTCATTGAAACGGATGTATCTAAGTCTAAATACAATATACACCCAGATGCAAACGCTGTATAATTGGATAATTAGCGAAGTGTTAAGCTAATAAATAATGTAAGTAATTATCATCAATGATATTTAACTTGTACATAAATGTCGTAGACTAAATACAATATAGATCAACGTACTAAACCGCCTAAGGTCATGCTTTCTATTATAACAAAACAAAAAATAGAAGATTGTCTCTTGATAAGAAAACGAATTTAGGTGTGTTATTCGATGTGTTTTAAAGTTCGAGTTTCTAGTAAAATGTAGATTAAAGCAAAACGATTATGTTGTGTTGAAGTGCATGTCCAGACGACGAAGAGTTTCGAGTTTTCGTTAATTTTGTCATGTTAATTCAAAAACATAAAATCGGTATGTCGAGACACTCAATATAACGACTGCATGCAAATTATGCATCTTGAACTTTCTATTTGCTTGACTGTATATATAGCTATATACAATATATCCTACAATGAAATGGAGAGAGGGGTCACGTTATTTGGATAGTAAACTTTATGTTCTACATTGAATTAAATCCATTTGAAAAATAATGTCATCAAGTATGTAAGTGCACGTTTGAAAGAATACACAAAATGGATTATCTCTGCGACAATTATTGGAAAATGTGTTGGAGAATGGTTGTAAATTTAATTTAGAGATGTAACAATGGCGCTTTAAATTTAAACGTTCATAAGTTGTTATGGTAGATTTGTGTGTCCTGTAATAATTATATAATAGATAACCTACGTAAGTTTTATTCCTTTTAAAAACTATTTAGAATTGCTATACATGAGTTCACACGGTGATGGAAAGTACTGAAATATAATTACAATCCTATATTCCAAAGCTTACAAATATTATTTGAAAAATGTGGTACGGAGCACTCGAATGACTTCATACAATTATATATTAAACTTATTACGGACCATTAATGGTCCATCAAATAATATTTCATGGGGCAAGATGGCTTTATTCTCTGTCTAGCTTGCTCTAAATAGATTTGTTTTCTGATTTAAGCGTGTATAAGACGCATTAATCAATAATTTAGAGCAGATATCATAGATGAGATGTTATGTTTCCAAATAACAGACAGCGTCTAGTACAGCGTCAGTTCTGGTTGTTCTGAATTTATGAATTACTTTGAAGGTTTCTTCATATGGAAAGAATCGACAAAGTTTTATGCAGTGCAATTGTGAAGAGTGTACGACTTTCTAAGATTGGATAATTAATCAATAAAGATTGGTTGATGTCTGAAAAGGATCTCTTAAGACAACATCAATTTCTCTATGTTCTTTGAAAGCGATCTATATCGTCTGCATCTTTAATTAAAATTGTAAGCAGGTCTGGTAGTTTGCCGTAAAGGTGTGAAACGTGCTAACAAAATACACTCAACATATTCAGTTAGTTTTACATAGTAACCAAAACCTGTAGAGAACACTCCTGTTTACGGTTTAAAGCTGGTAGACAACGTGTGATGTTGACATGTTCTAAATATTTCATAATGTCAACTACTAAAACTATTTTTACAATTTTTTTTTCAGTGAATAGGTCAATTGAATGGATGTAGACACTGTTAACCTGTGTATAAAAGTATCGGTATCAAGTGAACGAGAAGGAGTAATCGGGTTGAATCGTAATCTTTCCATGGAGGATAATTTACCGTACATGTTTTTGTTTATTTCGGTAGCAGGTCGAACGGATTAACGTCCCATCGGAATCATCGGAATACTATCAACATGTGTGCTTGGGGTGGAAAAGGCATATCAGATGTAGAAAGTTTCATTAAAAGCGTCTCATCGGCTGTAACGACGAGATTCTGGGAATACTTTCAACCCACTGAGGTATGTAATAAAGGTTGTGTTTATGAATACTGGACTCATTGTAAACAAGTACATAGGTATACTATATTGTTATTCACAGGGGAGTCCATCTGTATGTCATTTACCTTAACAGTGTAATATTGGGAGTCATTGCTCTATGAAAACTGATACTTATATGTCCATCTCTGACAGTCAAAGGTATACATGTAGATATATCCAGACATTTAAATATCTTACCAACTCGTTAACCTATTATTTTCAACACGGGTTACGTTGAAGTGAAAGTTTGTGTACTTGTTGGGTGTATATGTTTAAATAGAGATTTTATTTCACTTTCAAACTTTTTACCCTTTATTGAAAAACCGTTTTGGTTGCCATAGGATCAGCTTGGGTTGCATTCATTGCCTGGTGGTAACAACTCGCAAGGCAAAATCACTCTTTAGGCGGCTATCAGTTTTGGATATTTGGGTTTATTCGTAAATACAACCCTGTGGACTTCTCCATCTTCATTAGCCCAGTTTAGGAGCAGAACAGTAGGATGTTAAACTCCATTTCATTTCATTTCCATTTCTGTGGACGTCTAACCATTCTTGAATTGATCTGATGGAATCGGGTTGGGGGACGTCTGCTTTTAACGTCGTATTACAACTACCACCACCCATCTCCCCAATTAGCCCGCCTTGTGGTAAATTCACGTATAATTTCATTATCGGTCCATTTTCCTGATAATGGACGGCACCTTCTTTTATGAACTGGATATGAACTTGCCAGTTATAGAAGAAAGGAATATTGATCCTAGCAATGGTTTCAAATCTTGCGGGTATATTCTCATTTGAATATCAGTGAAATATCTTATCTATTGACAGAAAGTGTTCTTGACGGCAGATTAAAACGTTCCTGGAATTAGAACGGGGTTAACATTTTGATCACTAGCAAACCTCAACTGATTCCAGAATTATATCACACATCTGTATATCTGTAAATTATCTATAATAAGAAAATTGTGCCGTCCTTTTAATGTCGGATATAAACTGCTGTAATTATCTCCTTATCATGCAGTGCCTTTGAGCACAAGAAATTAAAATATATCGACATCTTTGATTTCATTGCTATTATAATGCGGGAGGTCGGGTGTTCTATAGCTGCATTTGTCGAGAAAGTTGATCCCGATTTTCCGGCGTGACTTCCTCTTGTCAGTGATGCAGGACGGAGGCCCTGACAAGGACAGCTGTCTGGTCGTTTTGAGGTTCCGTGTAGGTTACACTTTGGCATACACGTAAAAGATCCATTGACAGTCAGAATTCGATATAAGAGTAGGTCGCAGTGCCGCTGTCTGGGCAAAATTTCCCTCATAGCACTCTGTATGGCGTATGCCCGTCATTAGCCCAGTTCGGAGTAGAGCAGTGGGACGTTAAACCAATTTCATTTCATTCACTATTATAAGGCGTGCCCCCAGTGCAACCAAACATCCTGCAATGGTTAGGTGATAACTCCTTGATTACACACCTGCTCTATAGAGGGCCTTACGCTGAGAAATGTGAAACAGTAAAATATTTTAAATTTGTTTAATAAACTTTAGCGATAATTTCAAATTTAAAAAAATTGGCAGCCAAACACCATACTCAGACACCATTATCTTTATTGCTGCCCATATCAGTTAAATTAAACAGTCCTTAGAGCATAATTTCTACTTCTAATTTTAGACTGAATCTAGGTAATAGGAAATTTATAGTTTTAAAATATCTCCATGGGGTTGGCAAACTTTCAATAGAATAAGATAAATATAGAAATAAATAACAAATTTATCAATGGTGCAGAAATGTAAACGATCTTAAAGCGAGGTGGTTTGGTTTATCCCCTCCAACCGTAGAAAAATACGATATGATAATTACGTTATTTATTGTAAGTCAATGTTGTGTATTTTACAGGAGCCACGGCGGCTCAGTGAGTAAGACGTCGGATCCCTAATTTGGATGTACCGTGTTTAATCCATGTGTTGACCAAGAAAGTTCATCGGGGTTTTCCGGCGTGTTTCCCCTTGTCAGTGATGCAGGTCAGAGGGCTTGACAAAGGGGAGGGTCTAGTCGTTAAGATGGGAAGTAAAATCGAGACCCCGAGTTGAAATTTTCGTGCATGTAAAAGAACCCGAAATAGGAGTTGGCTGCCGTGCGGCAGTCCAAGCAAAGTTTCCTTTATAACACACTCTATGGTCTATGTCCGTCTGCTTTAGCCCAGTCTGTACAGAACAGTAGGGATTTTAATTAAACTATATTTATTTCATTTTGTACAATTGCCTGAGAAATAGGCCTAAACATTTTTGTTACATTCATAAAGATGAAGTGGCATTTGACAAAACTAAGGACGATGAATGAAAATGATGTCAAAGTAAGGTTTAGTGACGCATGATGTGGCTTTGTCAGTACCAAAGGGCCAAGGGCTTGGTGGTTTTCGATTGTCGTTCGCCTAATCTAACAGTAAATGGATAAACTTGCATAGATCTTAATTTCATTTGTTGAGCATTTATCCGAATAACATCCTACAGTATGCATTTATTGGATCTGGCATTATTTTATGAATGTACGTCAACCATGTATCGCGTGGTTAGCTGTAGAAGTAAATAATTTTAATTCGAAAATAACCGGATTTATCACAGGTTTAGTGTTTGTTTGGTGCCGTGAATCAAATGCTTTGTAAATAGAAGGAAAATGCTCTGATAGTCTAACAATGTTCATCTTTGAAGGGCAAATCCCGAATATAATTTGGCTGAATAAGACTGCCTTATGCAAGCCGTTATGACACCGGCCAGTTGAAATTTCGCGTAGCAGTTGGCTTTCATCAAATCATTATAATTATGCGTTGCTTCACCTGTATTTAAATGGGAATTGATTTATTATAGGTTAAGCTATGTGCAGTACTGTTTTGGGCCAGTTTATGTGTAAATTAAGGGAGCCAGTAACCTTTTAGTCATTTGACTAAAAAAAACTGGCGCAAAGTAACTCTGTTAGCCACTACTGCGGCTGGAGTAAGGTGGAAGACGTCAGTGGAACCATTTCTAGTGTAAAACCAGACTTTTATTTGATAAAAATAAGGTGTAAGTGAAATTTACTTTTCGTTATGAAGTACAGCCCATGGGTCTTACATTGTATATACCTCTAAAGGAACGGCAGTCGATTGACAGATCACCCAACGAAAAAATCGACCTGAAATCTTAAAAGAGTTACGTGTCCGGATAAGATACTATGTAATCTGTAATCAACGTGGACGTGAAAATTATTTATTATTATTGGCCGTATGAAGTTGTAAATAACCATATAACTGTCATTGTTATCAGTTGTTGCGATCTTGTAAATAATCAATGGAGTTTAATATTACAACACTCTGATTATCAACTTAACTTTTTGCGCGTTCTTTTAAATACATGTAAGCAAAAGGCTTTGTAATCTTTTCCATTCCGGGATATTGCCAATTCTATAATGGGATATCGCCTATCTTAATTTCTAAAACGGGCGTGTTGTTTGTTGGAACCAGGGAGAATGGCTATTTCTTGATATTGTTGTTAAAAACGGCGTATTAATGATCAATATTTAATAAAATAGATTGTTATGATATCTCAAAAATCTGAAAGAAAGACTGTCTCCTGTTCAGCGCTATCCATCGTGTGTGATTTGTTTAGTCAGATCCATTAGGTGCCATAATGACTTTTGAACATGGTGTAAAAAGACACACGTGTATTTAATGAGCAATAAGATGGTCATTAAGTACAGATAACGGTCATCAACAACACATTATTTGACGTTTGATAAAGTTATGACCACACCATTGATCATCGTCAAGGCGTCAAAAATGCCTATTTCAATACTATCTGCAGACTCCACGTCGCGGCATTATTGAGCTTGGCGAAGCAGTTTTATGACAGAACTGGCATCTATTGGAACACATCACATTGCAAGTCGTGTAGATTTACGGTTGTTCTGCATAACTTTTAATAAATATGTCTCATTTTCCATTATATATCTGAAACCGAACACCTTGAAATGTTATGCTTATGTTTCCAATGCATTAAAGTTATTTATGGTTTAAATGTATTCGTTTCTATTGCTTTTTTTGTGGGTTTATTTTTTGCACGGTTTGGTGTGAATTATTTACCCAAAGAAGTGCCCAAATAGTAATAAAGGCGATCCTTGAATACATCTTTCACCACTGAACAAATAAATGCGATAGGTTCTGTGTCGAGGACAAGAAACAAAGTTAAAGTAGCTATGTCTTTAACCCAGTATCACCCACAGTCTTCGACATTGCAAACACGACTTATTGGTCTATTAAGACCAACATTGATGTTATCTTAAAAAAGATAGGATTCCGGTATCCAATTATAAAGACAGTGAAAATTTTAAACGCTTTCGAGAGCCATTTGTAATGAAGTGACTGGATAAACAAGGCTAAAATATTCCACACGACCAGACTATCGAGGTAGACTGGAATAACCAGACGCCAAAGACTGTCGTTCAATTTTGCACTCTCTGCGTATTTCGCTGAACATAATTGGGAAATTACAGTAAAAGCAGAAACCATTGAATGTAAATCAGTTTATTTATATACATTTATATTACATGCGTTTCGAGCCAAAGAATAGAGATTTAACTCCTTTAAAGTCTTTGGGATGGATTAAAGTCTTTTCCCAGCACGGGATCTCCCTGTTGAGTTGCGACCGGAATTTCTTTCAACAATGAATCTTCAATTAACAGTAATTGTGATTTATTTTGTAAAATTATTGTTTCTGTACCTCTATTCTTGGGTTTGCCAACTAATAACACGCTAAATCCTACATCGTTAGTCATCCTGTACCGTGTAAATAATAAGCTGCCCAACGGGATACATGAAAATTACCATCAGTAACCTACATAAGAATGCTGTCTTATTATTTGATGTATACCGTACACTGTTTGAGATAAGTTGTTACTTTTATACATAATGTCAACCTTAATACATAAGCCCGTTTAACACGATTAATCTGGTTCACTGGACCATCCAAAATTTTAGGTAGGCCTATAAATTAATTCGGCTATTCAAAGGGGAATCATAAGAAATAAATATATAAAGGGTTGTATAATCCGTGTTCTAGAATCTCCTATTTATTGAAATTCCAAGAACTATCTACATGGAGTGAAGTGTTTTGCATGACTTTCAGTTGAATTCCTAAAAAAAAAAACCAACATAGAAAGGGCACAACTCGTAATGATTCTTAAAACATCTATGCTGTGACATTTAATTATTTGTCTTTGATTTGTCGCCTTATACACTCTCTGATCAGACATCAGATTTACAGCCAACATGAAAATATCCTCATTATCTGTCTTAAACCTTAAACGCGTTAGTCTCAATTATTTTTTTCATGAACTCGGCCACCCCACAAACAAATAAAACACTCATCCCCTACCCCTCACACCGAGCCCAAACTGGAGCCATCTTTATTTGCTGGCGAGGATAAAAAAGAAACGAAACTTATCAGATTGTCACTGTTGCCCATTTTGGCATATTGCCAGGTAATCGAAAAAAACCTACAAAATAATTTCATCTAAAGGCAAACCTTGATTGATTTTTATCGTTAATATTATTTTATCGATTAATCCTCGTGGCTCAATTAATGCTGATCGAGGGAATTTGAATGAATCGTCTTTGATACGAATTCTGTTATGACTATGTTCGAACAGCTGACAAAGGTGAGAATAACAAAGGATTTCTGGCGCTCACTTTCTCCTGGTTAACGGCCAATATTGGCCCTGTTAGCATTACAAAGGCGGCTAATATATATTTTCTTAAGATTTATAAATAATTAGCACACACATTGCCGTATTCGTGACCACGTGTTGCGAAGTGCAAGAAGAAAAAAATAAGGTTTTAGGAAAGAGTCGTATATTGTAAGCAACTCTGTAAATAAACTAGAAATTGAATGAGGGGGTAATGGCAGAAGAGTCCACTTTGTAGAATAGGGGTTATAATTTACACTAGGTCAAAACTAAGTCATATATCTTGCTCTATTCTCTATTTTATCATCATGGCAAATAACTTGTTATTAATTTTATTGATTAGTAGATAAAATTGTACTTAAAACGAAATGGGCATTAATATTGTAAAATAAGTCATCTGCTATTATGAAATAAACCCCTTATAATGGATGAGTCGAACTTCGGTAAAGATTCTGAGCATGGCGACTGGATAACAACAGTTAAAAATTATGTCAGAGTTAAAACGACAAAAGGTTTGTTTGTAAACATTGTCAACTTTTAATATTAAATATATCAAATGTTTAATGACCATTCCATGAGGCTATCTACTTAAATGAACATACAGAAGTGATAATTTTCATTTATAAACCGTTTTATTCACAGCTCTAGTATTTCATTATAAACTGAAGTACATAGCATGGATCTATAATATGAGTTGTTATAGGACCATTTGTCTCAGTTTTAGATGTAAAATTTATTGATTTTTACTAGTGTGAATTTGAAAAACATAGGCCTATATACGTTCCACAGTTTTACATATTTGTATATTATGTAAATGTTGTACAGATTTTAATTTGTAGCTAAGTCTCAAACTCAATATCATCCAAAATCTTCCACATTGCAAACACGAATTATTTGTCAATTTAAACCAACATTGATGCTGTGATCTTACCAGGAAAAGATGGGCTTCTGATATCCAATATTTAAACATACATTATGGAAGAGCAAAATCTGCCTATTGTAGGTCTTTCTTTAGGCCTGAAATTTATAAAAACTATTAATTAGACATTAATTAACCTATTCAGACCATAATCAACTCTCGATGTTGAGGCTATATCATGAGATTTTTGTTGGATTGTAGTTTGATTCGCTGAAATATTTTCCTTCGTGATTTACCACTAAAAATGGATAACCAAGACTACTGGTTTTGTCTTACTGACTTTAGTAATGATGACCGAGGCTAAGCGGAAATTTCAATCGCTTAGTTCTAAGCTAACAGTGGATCAATTTGACTGAAATTTTCAGCAAGTTGCCTTTACATTAGCTAGTTTTAACTATTGTAATGAGAACTGCCAACTCTTTATCTAATCTCCCATTATGTATCTTTAAAACAAAATAAACATTTTACCATTGGTAAACGAATCGTGTATCATAATGTGTTTCAGCCTCTGTTCTAGCAAGAGACTTGAGGAATGAGGCTAGAAACATTGCACCAAATCAAACAACTAATATGGAGACTGGAATAACCAGAGACTAGAAATTTGCATTCGATTGAAACTGCTGGTTTATTTCGTTGAACATGACTGATTTGAAATTAAAGTAAAAATGGAAACTATTGAATGTAAATCAGTTTATATACATTCATATTACAGTATTATATGCGCTGCCACCCATTTGTGTCAATTTCTGGATCCCAAATGTTACCGATTTAGCTCCTTTAAAGCGACGACGGGCAGAAAGATGTGCCCTTTAGATCAAGGTTTGCATTGAGTTTTAAGTGGCATGGTTTCGATCCAAAAACAAATTATTGAAATAAAATTATCCAAAGTTAGTCCCAAAATGATCTATTTTGTATTGAGTGTGTATTAAACCCCATTTCTCTCTGTCTCTTTGAAGGAATCGAATTGGGTCAATCCATAAACTAATAAATACTTGTACCACAACTTTTTTATGACCACACCAATCTGCCCTTTACTCAGAAACCTATTGATTTCCAACAATTTTCCGTAACTCAAACAGCTAAAGTTACCATCTGATTACCAGTACATGTTTTGTATGACAGGAAAAACTAAAAGCCAATCAAATTCTAATTATTTCTGATAATTATTTCATCGTGGGTTGTTCTCCATGACCAATTTTTAGCAGTAGGCTCAAAAGGGCAAGTATAAAAGCTGTTATCTTGGCAAATCTTTCATTGTAGCAGTTGACACTAACACAGAAATAAAATTAACCATGTATTATAGTCTCAAAATGACCTTGGCATTGTGTTAACGGGACGTTGAATGAAACCCGTTCAGTTCCATTTGATTGAATTGGTATATTAAAGAAACTAACATCAGTTATGGCATCGCTGTTTGACATGAGTTGTGGAATATTTTTAGTCACTTTTTGCAAATGACTATGGTACCTGGATATCAGAAGCCTACCTTTTCAAGGTAAGATAACAACATCAATGTTGATCTGAATTGACAAATAATTCGTGTTATCAACCTGTAAGACTTTGGATGATATTAAGTTAGAGATTGTAGCTAAGTCTCCAACACAATATCATCCAAAGTCTTCAACATTGAAAACTCGAATTATTTGTCAATTCAGATCAAAATTCATGTTGTTATCTCACCTTGCAAAGGTACGCTTCTGATATCCATGTACCATAGTGCGTTTCAGTGTCATTTGTAAAAAGTGACTAAAAATATACCACAACTCATATCAAACGGCAACGCCATAACTTATCTGGAGAGCATGCGCAAAAGACTGGAATAACCAGACACTAAAAATTGCTATTCGTGTGAGACTCATGGTGTATATTGCTGGACATAACTGATTTGAAATTAAGAGTCAAAAACGTAACAACAGAATGTAAATCTGTTCATAGACAGTCAGATTACATTATAATATGTGTTGCGACCCATTTGGGTAAATTTCTAGGTCCCAAACATTAGCAATTTATCTCCTTTAAGGTGCTGAATAAACAGTATATCTAAAGCAATTCAGTTCTTTCCATGGCTACAATTCACAATGGCAATTCACACCTAACCAAGAGAAAAAACAATTACTGTTTTTGAAAATGTTAAAAGTATCATACAACACTTGGCCATTAAGGGGGGTTGGATGGCCAAATGGTTAGCACATGTGCGCTGTATCATAAGGTCTGTCATTGAGGCAACTGGAGTGGTTTCTATTCCCAGGTTGTATGTGACAAGGAGTAGGGTCACCTGTCCAACCCCGTTGGGTTTTCTCCAGATCCTCCTGTGTCCTCCCACTGCTAAAGACCCATATGGGCAAGCAAATTATTGAAATAAGATTAAACCATACATTGTATGTTAATTCTGAAATGACCTGGTTTGTGTCAAGTTGAGGTTAAACCACATTTCTCTGTCTTTCTCCGAACCATCAATGATATCAGTGTCTTGAAATTGATGTCTGTGTCTTGTAAAAGCTACCATTACCTACAAAACAATAAATATGCGACAACCCTTGTTGACTGCTCAGATAATTTAGCTGCTGTTGGCTTATGTTTTGTTGTCCAGTAACGTATTTTTTGTAGAGTGGAAGATTATTTGATCAAGCCCTCTTGATCTTACTTCTATCCTTGAACAATCATATCCAAGGCAGACATTTTTATTGCATGTCAAATAATTATGACATATGTTAAAGATACTTTATGAAAGAAGAAATGTGAGACTAACATCAAAAGCAAGTACAATGTAATATATTGAGGATTATTTGGTAAAGTACAAGCCATGGTGATGTTGTTTCTTGCATTTTGTTAGGAGCTCTGTATTAAACATTAAAAGTAAAAGTGTGAACAGAAGCCCCCCTAACAAAACAACAAGAGAATGAGAGATAGCAATAACTACAATATATAACATCACAATTTATACATGTACAATGCTTTTCAAGTTTTGATAAATTCCTTTCACAAGCTTTGAAATTTGAACACAAAATTAACAAAGATTTAAAAAAATTCCATGTCAGCTTTGAGCTTTGTACTTCATCACATTCACTAGCTTTTAAAGTTAAATTATGGCTGAAAATATTAATCATCAACGATTACAACCAAATGAACGATCAGAACGATTGAAAAAATCTAACAAAACTGTAATGTGTGGATAGTTAAAACAAAACACAGGTAATGACAATAATATACAACCACATTAAAACTAGGTATAATAACAGAAAACTAGAAAAACCATAGTTGTGTTCTTTAGTGAAATAAGAAATCATTCTAAATAGAGATGAGATTAACTTGTGTTTACTGAGATAAACTATTTATCTAATGAGAAAAACTTATAACTTGTATATATTCTATAACCTGGTTAAGATCGTAGGGCAAAATGAGTCATTCATATTCTTAGTTTTTCAACTTATTTATTTGCATATTTGCCAAACTATGCACTGGAAGTAGTTAGCATCATTACATGTATATATATGTAGTATGCAAGGTTAGTGCACTGCTGTAGAAGTGGCTGGTAAATTAATGCAGTGTAGCAGATGGTGGTAGTTTCGATGTCAGTTCAATATAATTGTCTAAATAAAGTATATAGAAGTCAGTCTAAGTTTGCATAATTGAACTGAAATATCTGCTATATTGGGAATGAAATTGTAATGACTCTTACGATTGGAATAGGATTAAGAAACATGGTAAGTAATAATGTACATACTATATGTTACTATTATGCTCATTACCGAATACACAGAACGCTTTAAATTCATCCGGTCATGTATTAAATGTACTGCACTGATAATAAATTTATTGAGTGCTGCTGTGGTGCTAAACCGCAGTAATAATGAGTGTTAGCTTTAAGCTAGGGTTCCATTTGTACAAATCCTTGAAAACAGGTTGGATTGAGTGTACATAATGCCTAGTGGGTTTGTCCTAAGTGTAGGTACTTTTCCTGTTGAACAAGTTTTTCCAGTTGTATCCAAGTCCATATGAAATGACTTCTTGCCACAAAAAGAACATTCACAAGGCACTTAGCATTTTGACAAACAGATGGGATGAGTTCTTTCCCCATAATGGATACACAAAACTCAATTGGCTTAACCATGTCTTAAAATATTATTTAATGAATTATTAAAGCAGCATTAAGATTAGATAAAGAGCTGACATTTCTCATTATAATAGTTAAAAAAGAATTAATGTAAAGAAAATATGCTGTAAATTTCAGTCAAATTACTTGACTCTGAGCCAGAAAAACTAAATTTCAAAAACACTGTAACCCTCGATTGTCATTGATACCATTGTTACGGTAATAAACAAAGTCTTGATTGTTCATTTCTATAGTTAATCATGACCCACCATTGAACCGCAGATTGGATTCAAATCTGTTTAATATCATACCCATCAAAAATGCATCGAGAGTTGATTATGGTCTTGTCATGTTAAAAATGTCTAATCAATAGTTTATATAACATTTAAGGCCTAAAGAAAGACCTGCAATAGGCATATTCACTAATATTCAGCTTCCGCATAATGTATGTTTAACTCCTTTATATGGAACAGTCCTTGGATTTTGGATAATACAGTGATTGTTCAAAAAATAATTACAGTTATTTTTGGGCGAAAGTGATATTTTTTAAAGAAAACACATGGCAAGTGAAAATTTTGTATTGTTCGATTTAAACTACCTGGTAAGTGTGATTGTCAACATAACATTTCACATTAGATATCATTATGATAATTAATAAGTTAAGCTATAACAGCTATTTTAAGTTACAGCTGTCACTTGTCTGTATGAAATAAATTGATTTTTTTTTACTGTGTGTTATGCCATTACTAAACTTGTTATTCTACCAAATAAAGCCTAACTCAACAGGGGGTTACTTTCTTGCAAGGGAGGTAAATCTGTTTTTACTGTAGTCCTTTTTGAGAATAAAATATCTGCTAAGATAGAAAAGAAAATATTTTAGGAAAATGTCAATGGAAATTTCTTTTCATTTGAATGATAGTATACAGATGAGACAAATGAAATGGGCTCAAACACCTTACCGGTACTTTCCTGGACCAACCAGAATAATGAAGAGGACAGTGTGCTATGTGGGAAATTTCGCTCTGACAGTGGGGTGTTCGGCTAGTCTCCATCAAATTCCAACTGTTAAAGATTGGTTTATGAGCATGCCAACAACACCAGGGTCATCCTTGGAGCTCCTGGCAGTCCTGGTTAGTGAACTAGTGCTGTGCTCACTAATTGAACTGTTGTTGTGATCCATGTTCCTAAAGCAATGTTAAGAATTATCTGTTCAGTAATGTTGTAAAATGATTTTCCAGATTAATTATGTTGTTATCCTTAATTGCGGAAATCCGAAAGTGTTTTTTTAACGTTATTTGTTACTAAAAAATTTTTTCAAAAAAAGATAATTAGATGATTTGTTACACAATGAACTAAGTATACTATAAGGTAAAATTAAATGTTTACTATAGCATTCTCCTTTAACCAATTCCCACTTTTATATCTTTAACAAAACTACACAGTAAAACACTAGAGGGTTTATCAACCATTGTGGTTAGTCTTGGTGGACCTATGAAAACATTCACTAATGATTAATTTTAGATGGGGGGTTGGATGGCCGAATGGTTAGCGCGCGCACGCTGTATCATACAGCCTGCCATTGAGACAACTGGTGTGGTTTCGAATCCCCGGTTGTACATGGCAAGGAGTAGGGTCCCCTGTCCAGCCTCCTCGCGGGTTTTCTCTGAGTACTCCGGTTTCCTCCCACTGCTAAAGACCCCTATGCGCAAGCGAATTATTGAAATAAAAATTGAACCATATGTTAGTCCCAAAATGACCTAGTTTGTGTCGCGAGTACGTTAAACCCCATTTCTCTCTCTCTCTCTTTAATTTTAGATGTATGTAGAAATGGTTAATGAGCTGATAATGCTGATAGCCATTGGTTTAAAAATATAGGGTACTCATAATAGGTTGGCAGCAGATTGAGCTTCCCGTATTAAATGGATTGGGAATTGAAATAAAGCTCTATGTGTACATTACTTGAAAAAAAATACAACCAAAGAATGTACACCAATTGCTAAACCATTCTGTATTAATATACAAAATATGGTCTTGCTGTACATTACAGCATTATACAAGAGATGTGTTTAAATAAAGCATGCAACTTATATTCACAGTGTGTAACAATATTTACATTCATGTTTGTTTTTCAGACTGGTCCAGAAGAGGAAAATGAAATAAGTGATATATTATGTGATCAATTAGTAGAATACTATGGTGACCAGACGCCTATAGTTGTAAAACAAGTCTATCAATCTCTCTATAAAAACCTGTATGATGGAGACTATTATCTTTTTACACAGATGTGTTTTGAGCCATATCTTAAATTATTGGAGAAACTCAAACAGGTAAGTGAAATTTGTAAAATATGTTGCTTGTTGATAACCTGGATTATTCGTGGACTTTTCTACAACTCAAGATGTAAACAGAACACAATTTTTATTGGAGATCAATCACTTGTTTTATTCTAATAGCACAACATTTCAACAACTGTCCTCTTATCCTTATCAAGTGATCTCCCTTAAAAATTGTGTTGGTTTAATGTGTTCCTAAATCGCCAAATGCCACTTTAAGGTTATATTCACAATGTATTATGTAACATTTAGATAAAGACCTGGCCGTTCTTGCTATATTAGTTCTAAAATAGATAATGAGGAGTAAATGTATTGAAAGTTCGGAAGTTTTGATGAGTTAGTCTCAAATCTTGATTGTCAAGAACTACTGCTATAATAATAAACAAAGTCTCAATTTTCTATTTTATCCATAAAATATTAAAAGGCAAGGTTGTTATAATCCATAAAATATCTCAGCTATCCACTGGTCTAGAGCGTAGAGTTGATTATGGGCTTATGTGAATGCTTGTCAAAATATTAATTTATATAATATTGAAGCTAGAAAGGCCTAATGTATCTTTGAATGTGATGAAAAGTTCATACTGGGAGTCATTTCAGGAATATATTAACATTTTAATCCAGGTGAGTTTTCAAATCAACCATCACATCTGTACATATATTGACCAAACCTGTGTACATTAGATAGGAAATACCAGTGTGAAGTGTGTCATATCTTATATATATATAGATTATCTCTATATCTTCTATTGTACATTAATACCTACATCACAGCACTACACAAGACAATTATTGTAATCCTTTTGGATTTCATATTGGACAAATAACTACATAAACGTGGTGGGTCTTCAATTATGTGGTCATTTTATTTTTTTATGTCATGTAGCTAATAGTTTAATTACATCCCTTTCTTTAAGATTTATCATTGACAACTGCTTCTTTCACATTTTTGGGGCTTAATTCTGTTTGCATCGCTTGGGATATAAAAATTTAAAGACAGTGAGTAAACAAGGTGCAGTCAACATGTTTAAGATAAAGACAGATCCCTTTTTGAAACTCAAATTGAAATGCTACTAATGTCAATAAATGGAGGGAAGATGATCAAAGTCTGTGCATGCCCTTTGACCTATGGTTTTAACAAAAAAACTGGCAACATGGCAAAACAGGATACAAGTACTGAGTCTCAGGCTGCATGTTTTGAGAAGGATGTAAGGGAATATCGGCGATCAAGTTAATTTAATTTCTAGTAATTTAAGGAATCTTCACCTTATCAGCAATTCTACTTGAAAGTCATTGGAATGCATAAGATATACATCAGAGGTCGAGTTAATGGTAAGGGTCAGTACTAGATGAACAAACTTCTAATAGTAGTAAGCATGGAATCTATCTGTTAACAATTGATCAGAAACATGACCAGACATTTTGAGTCTCGGTTTGAAAGTTTCTCGATTGTATATTTAAGTATTATCATCTTCTTATAATTGATAGTTTGCGATATCTTTCTTAACTTTCTTAACTAATAAAAAATTGTTTAAGATCTCTCTTGCATTTGTCATAGATGAAATTGTAATTTTAGATACAGTATTAAATTATATATTAGATATGAACTGGCAGACATAAGAATGCCATGAATGAACAGTTTATAGATCCAAACAAGCTTTGTAACTGCTGTTTCTGGGTATAAAGTTTCTGTTATTCCTGAAAGTGTACTGTCATTAAAGCAAGGAGTTGATCATGTCATGTCTCAAATTGTTTATTATTCTGTCAATAAACACATATCAGGCATTTAGTATTGATGATTAACCAAAATGTATATTAATAGCTACAAAATAATTTTTCGATACAGTATAAGCAGGTTGTCTTCTCTAGGATGATTTAGGAAAATTTTATGGTATACACTCATCGAGTGCTGATGGTTCAGGGGCTTTTGACAGCTCAATGATAAAGTGTGCTCTTGTGTATATTAATAGACAAAGTTTAATTCATATTTGAGATTTCTTTGTGTGAATTTGCCATACTGGTAATCAATGATAATAATTGAAGAAGAAATAAAATATATAAATAGTGTTTTGGATTTATTGTCCATCTCATCAGAAGTTGGTCATCAAATACTGTCAGTTTTAATTAAAAGTTGCTGTCATTCACATTGTTGTTTTGTTGTCATGTTTTATGACCTACCTAAATATTTCCTCCATTACCTGTAAGATAGGTTTATTACTTACATTATACATGTCTACCTCTTATCACACTACTTATTATCTTAAACGACTCTCCATTCTTTACCCGTCTGCTGGCAAGATGATAAACTCTCTCTCTCTAGATCTAGGTTGACAGAAAGCACAAGACAAGACATTATATTTGATATCATCACAGAACTGTGATCTGATCATATCTTATTATATGACACCAAAATATGAATTTATTATACATTTTTCACATTGTTATAATACCCACATTGAAATTTGTTTGTATATTGTTGTTGGACTCCCCATCGGTCGTCCACAATTGCTGGACACTAATCATCTGATTGACTTCAAATTTATACGCAGTGGTTATGTTCTACAACATTTGGTGTGCGAGGGATTGGATGGCCAAATTGTTAGCAACTGGCATAGTTTCGAATCCCCAGTGGTATGTGACAAGGAGAAGGGTGGCCTGTCCAACCTCGTGGCTTTTCTCTGGATCCTCCAGCTTCCTCCCACTGCTAAAGACGCCTATGCGCAAGCGAATTATTGAAATAAAAAATTTTAAAAAAATGTTAGTGTCGAAATGACCAAGTTTGTATCCAATGGATGTTTAACCCCATTTCTCTCTCTCTCTCTATCTCTCTCTCTCTCTCTGCAACATTTGTTTAATAAATGTAAGCACCAGGATGAACTAGATGCCTATCAAATTTTAATCATTTCTAATACTGTAATTACTTGATGTGATGTTATCAGTTTTTAGTACATATATCTTGCAATTGCTCCCATTATCTACAAAAAATACTGTAGTGACTACTACCGTACTCAGTTGCCTAACAACATATTTATTTTTTTTAAGTAATTGAAGGATATCCAGACAAGATAATGCACTTATTTTTTAAGCAATAATAATGATGTATTCTTCCTAAACAAAAAAGTTATGAAAATTGTTAAACATAGTATTTGAAAATAAGCCATATATGATTATATCTTCATTGTGCAATCAAGCAAATCTTATTCAAAGCTATTCAGTTCAAAATAAAAACGTTCAAAATGAAACATGATTTTACAAAAATGTTCTTCATGTACAGCTAATATTCCCAGGGTATTCTGCTCTATAGCAAATCAATATTCCTCCTTAACTGTTGGTCTTAGCTAAAATTTGAGAAACATGGCCCTGTTTTTGGTTTGGGACAGTTACTGTATCCTTCAGGTTACTGTATCCTGAATTATTTTGTTTTTCAATCATTCCCTTTCTTACATGCCTTTGATCTTGCTGCACGAGTTATTAAATTACCTAGAAGAAATTTTTAATTAATAATGGCAAATATTTGTGATTGAATTACTGAAATATTCAGCCTTCTGCATCTGTGCTGGTTTTTTGTTTCGGGCAGTTGCAAGGGACTAATTATTCTTTGGAACCCTCCGACACCCCCATCCCCCTTGCCTACATGCACAAAAAGCATAGCCTACTTTTCTTTTCTTTTGCAAGAAGAGTTAAATAAGTTCAGATTAGGTATGCATCTGATTTGCCTTTTTGCATTATATTTGGTAACAAATTCATGGTAAAAAGACTGTACATAAATCAAAATTCAATAGGAGTATGCGGTTTTTGGCAGCTTTCTTGAAATGTGACAAGATGTAGCTATTAAAGTCTCATTGATTTAAAACCTCTAGATTTACTGACATCCATATTCAGCTAAACATGTATTTTAGTGTTACATGACATGCAATGTTTTTCAATTTTCAAATTTTGATGATTCATGTACAAGTTATATGATAAATATCCATAAAAATTGTGGAGAATATATCCAACTTGAACAGGTGTTGATAAACCTGAATCTAAACAGTATCATAGATGAAAATATATAGATCTTGACAGTATATACTACAGCCACTGACTGAGCTGTGTGTCTGTTCAGCTGTACAGCATATAATATAGAGTGAGAGAGACTAGTTAAAGGTGTATACAGACAATTAACAGCTCTGTTGACATTCTTCACTTACTTTTACCAGGCGAAAGGAATTGACTAGAGCTTTACTTGTGGTCTTTACTCAATCAGACTTTACTACATCACACTCTACGTTCCATCAAGCAGGATTACTTCTAGTTCGATGTTCATCTTCAGATACATTATTTTGTTGTGATTTTTGTATTTCATCCTATTTTTGTGTGATTAGGGGTCTTTATGTAAATTTGTGGGAAAAGAACTATAACAGTAAGTATGTTTTAACACATTATTCATAATTAATAGAAAAATAAGACATATATTTCTTACTAGAAAGTTTAATATTTGAGAAAAAATAAAATAATGGCAATGGTCCTTGCCTTACCTTAATATAAGGAAAGAAATCAGTAAAACTAGGTCCTATTCATTAATTTCACTTCACTCCTCATGTAAATGGGAGCATCTGTGGCTTGCCGAGTAAGGTCCTGGCTTGTTAACTTGTAGGTTTGGGGTTTGATCCGAGAATTGACAAAGAAAACTCCTCAGGATTTTTCAGTATGGTTTCCCCTTGTCAGAGTGCAGGACATTGGGTCTAGCAGGGAACAGTGTCTAGTCATTCAGATGAGACGAACAACAGAGGTCCCATGTATATATTGAATAGAACCCTTGATAGTTGGAATTCAATTGCTGCCTTGGCAAAATTTCTCTCATGTATGCTACATGATGTATGCCTGTATTCGTTAGCCCTGGTAGGTGCAGTAGAGTAGTATGTGTTAACTCCATTTCATTGCATTTTCAATTCCACAGGTCCATGGTTTATTGTACATTCATAATGCTAGCTTCAATACTGAGGCATTACAATTCTACAACAACTGTTATGTAGACAATGGTTAAATATTGTAATTGTATGCCAGAAGGTTTATTGATCGTTATTACAATTTCTTAGAAATCATTACTGAATTAGACAAGGATCATTTGAACTGCACTTATGAACCTTATTTTCAGGCACGTATCAAGAGGGGTTGTATCCAATTAAGGGGTCTGGACCCTCCTCTGCTGGCGCCATATTGCCGCCATTTTGGCTCACCCCACTGTAATCCTAAACATGTATGCACCAATATATGCAGAAATATTGTCTCAAAGCTACTGATTTCATCCAATTCAAGAGTTGTTCCCGCACCCCTCCCTATCTAACGCAACCCATCCACTGCTCATATTCCTATAGACACGCCCCTGATTTTATATTGTGCATAATATTCAGGTATCATTTACTGCCTGCTACGCAACATACATGTATGTATAAATATCTACTTCCTGTTCAAAATATATACAACCTTTTATTGTTCTTGAAGTACTTGTTGATTTCATTTTCTTATTTTTACAAGTGGTGATCTTATTTCATATATAAAATACTTGTTGCTATATTTATTTGTGGTTGATCGAGTGGAAGTACTAACAATAACAATGTCCATAGAACTTTGTTAGAAAAGATGGCTGAAAGTGATAAAATGATATTTACCTTGAAGCCATTAAGATGTTAGCCAATCACAAGCATAAAATGTCACCTCACTTCAAGTATGTACATATATTGGTGTTTATGAACACAGCTGGGAAGGAAAGTTTGTAGATTTAACACCAGTAAGTTTTCCGAATGGGTTTGCAATCAGAATATAGGCCAAGTCATCACATACTGTCAATAGAGTTTAATTTCAGGAAATCCCTGGAGGCACTTGTATTATTTGGTTGAGGACATTGAGTAATGGCAACAAATTTGCTTTAACATAAGATTAAGAACAGGGACTTACATGCAGTGCTGGAAATAAAAGTTATTTTTGTATCTGACAAAATATCAGACAATACTGAATTGACATTTTGAACTTTGTGCCAGACATGTATTTATAATATAAGAAGATACACAGAAAACAAAAGTAAATCTGTGCTAGACAAAATGACAGGCACCAGAGGAAATAAACCTGACAAGACCTGAATTATTTCTGACAATGTTTGTGACAGGTATCTTATTTCCAGGCTTGATGACATGTTAACTAAGTACTAGTTGAAGCTTTGGGTGATAATAATATAATGATTTTATTGTGATTGAACCTGTTCTTGAAGGAGTGGTGAAGGTGGAGGCAGGGGAAAAGAAAGTATTTTGAAGGCTGGCAGTCTGTGTGGTGTGGTTCTGTTTCTTCAAAGACCTAATTATATAAATGCTCACAGTTTTGCTTCGAGTATATAAATGTTTTCATATTTGCTTTGAGTACGGAAATTACCACAAAATACAGAGTGGTTTAAATGTTTTCATGTTGAATGTTTTGAAATAGTTCAGCCAACCCCATATTATAGATCGAGCCCACACCCTTTCTCATATAAATTTAAAATAATCTCACTCAAGTGCATTTTGATTATATTGTTGATGCAATTGTCCTATAATGAACTATGTGAAAGTTTGTTTTCATTTAGTGTGTAGAAATGGGAAATTCAAGTTTGGTACACCTATTTAAGAAATTTTAAAGATAAAGTTTGTTTAATATGACCATATTGAATTTACTTGGAAAAATATATCTAGAATAAAGGTGGAGCTTTTTCTCAAAACATTTACCTGACATTTAATCTTCCTTCTCGTATCTTATAACAACATAGAAATTCTTCATGGATAGATTATAGTGAGTGTCTTGTTTACTTTTTATTCCAGCTAATTATATAAGTAAAATAAAAAGTAAACTGTCAACTAGGTGGAGATCTCAGTTGACATTCAGTAATGTGAGAAAGTTTAAAGAGATGTAAATGGGTTTTACTATATTTATATTAAATACTGTTACAGAGGAAATTTTACTCATGAAAGCTTTAGTGATAATTCTTTGGTTACTGTATTTCAAAAAGGTATTCATGTAGTTATGAAATTAATACTCCATTTTATTTAGTTTTGTTTTGATTTTTCATTTAACCAAATTATTCTATGGACTGTATCTTTTGTGCAACATTAGGTTTTACGGATCAGATTTGGTTGAAATTGTACTGATGGTTGATAGTGATAGTTATAGGCTCTCTTCACTAATCTGGAATGACAGATCAAATATAGTGCCAACCTTTATGGACTGCCCGGACGACTTAGCTGCTGTGGGGTTATGTTAAATTGCCTGGCAATTTATCTTTATACATATGTAACACAGTATTTTAGTTAAATACTTTTATTTGAATACACCTATAGCGATGTGTTCCTTTTTCATTTCCTTTCCTTTTATTAAAATAATGAGAAAGCAATATTACACTGACAAATGAAAGCAATGAACGGAAAGTATTCTGTGAGATTGTCAATAAATTTCAGACAACTATATTGATTGAATAAAAGCATTAAATTGAAAATATTATAACTGTATTTGTGGTTCTGTTATACTTTACTCTTGTCTTTAAACCAGTAACACATAGGATATAAATAAATAAATTGTAATTTTTATATGGGCACAGTGCTTTTCTCTGAAAATTCATAATCTATTAATGTAGAAATTAATTAACCAGGCCTGGAAATAATTATATTAGTTGTTCCTGATAAAATTTCAAGCAAAAAGGAACTAGTACCATACATTTTGAAATTTGTGCAGACATGTATTATAAATATCATTATAAACTCTGGTTAAAGACAAATCTGTGCTTATCAAAATATCAGTGAGGTTTTGCCTGACAAAACCCAAATATGTGACAGTCTTGGAATTATTGTAACCCTTGCTGTATGACTTAAAGGAGTTAAACCTCTTTGAATTAAGTCAAAATAAATCATTTAATTGGGTTCATCTCTTCAGTTTTTTGATTAATGACAGAATAAACTTAGCTTTCTTACTCCAAGCAAAACTAAACCGCCATTTTGTATGCAGGATAGTAATAACAGCTTTTTTGTTATCTGCAGAATGTTTATAGATTTGCAATTGGCTAGCAATTTGTACAAAACGAAATTTGAAAAATCTAGTTTTAAAAAGATACAGATTAGCCACCGTGGCTAAGTGGGTAAGATCCCTGCATTGGCTGAGAAAGTTCATCATGATTTCCTGGCGTTGTTTCCCCTTGTCAGTGGTGCAGGACAGCTGTCTAGTCATTCTGATGGTATGAAAAACAGCTGTCAGACTGGATTTGTATTAGTAGTAAACCACAGAGGATTTCCCATGTATGTTTGTGGTACCACAAACGTGAGCAAATCTGAAGCACTGTTGTCAATAACTATAAGCTCCAGTGAATGATCAGTCAAATATGGTCCAAATGACTTTAAAGCACAATTGGATATTTACCAAATCGGTTTAATAGACATTTTATTAATACATACATGAACAAAATCTGTTATATCCTCACTTATTGGTAAAATGCAGTCAGATGCAGATTCCCGGAGGAAAAGGGCACTTTGATGTGATAGCCTTTAAAGACATCAACTTACATATATAAAAAGGTCAAAAGTCAAGTTTCTTTGTTTTTTGTTAAGAGAGGACAGGATGTTTAGTTAAGTTCAGATTAGCTGAAGTTGGAGAAAACAAAAAAATGCCTCAAGGTTAAAAGATGGTTGAATGAAACTCTAATCCTCTAGGAGATTTTAAAGTGATGGATTTCTCGCACCTAATAGCCTTCACTCTCTTATCTTACTTGAAAGTTAAGGGATATGTTACATAGGTTTAATGATACAAGTTTAATCAAATATATTCAAAACATTTAAAATCAGAACATATTGTATTATCCTGAATTGAAGGTAAAGTTTATTTGTTTAAAATTTTGATAATTTGTTGGAATAATTGATACAGTTTATTAGACCTTTTCAACCATTATATTCCTTATTTATATTTGATTATTATTCTAATGCTAAAAAGAGCACAGAAGCAGTAATTATAGTTTTCAAAAACTAGGACAAGTTGTATTGTAAATAGACATTAATCTTCTTCAATGTTAAGTTGTTGAGCTGGTTCTGTGCTGTACCAGGTGAAATTATGCATTTAGTACTTTAAACAAATATGCTACATTCACTGTAGGTGTGTGTAGATAGATCAACCTGTCTTTTACATGTTTAACTCCAAGTCTAACAGGTGACTCTTGATTTAAACAGTGGGTGGTACAAAATCTATAGACACGGGATATATTAAATGGACATGGACCATATGGTTTTCATGATTTTGTGTTGATAAATTGATGTGTATCTTGTACCAGATGTATTTATTCATCTGTTTTAAACCTCATAAAAATACAGACTTCATTGCTCATCTCAAAATATTGCTGCCATATCTCTGTATCAAATTACGGAACTATAGTTTATGGAGGATTTTAGAAGTTTTGAGTATGTTTTTGTTATGGATTCACACCTGTGTTTGTTGTTTTTAGTATCCCCTAGAAGAGGTGGATGATATGAAAAAAATGAAAAATATGTATTATTTCTGAAAAAAAATGTCTTGGTTAGACTTGTTAAGGAGTGATTGATAACATAAAAGTATGATATATGATAGATATGAATGTATACTAATAGATAAGTTTTTTATTTCCATTATTTATATGGTACTACTATGGCTATCAGTTTTTGTCCGAGGTTGAGTATCAGTTGCCATGTTTTACTTTATGTCGATTTATCATCTGCATCATCAGCTGTCATCTTGAATTATACTTCCACCAGATACACACCACAACAATATATTGTGGACTATGTGAACTTCCCATTTTAGTGATTCCCTTTCGCAAAGCACATGTAAATTAAACAGTTTGCTATACTACTTTATAATTAAAATTTACATTCACTTTGTAAAATGGGTCCACTCTACCCTAATCCACATCTCATTTATTTATATGGTCTAAAGTTTGCTGGAAAATAAGCAACTCCTTATTGGAGCCATGGCTGTCAGACAAAATGGACATTTTTATAATGTTATTGTCCCCCCGCCTTTCGAAGAAAGTTGGGGGACTATTAAAATGGGTTCGTCCGTCTGTCTGTCTGTCTGTCTGTCTGTCCGTCTATCCGTCTGTCCGTCACACTTTTTGGGACACAATAACTCTCTTCCTAATTGAGCTAGAATGTTCAAACTTGTTGTATGTGTTTATTAGGTCAATGCCTTGATGGAATTCGAAGATGAGCATTTTCCGCTTAGGGTAAGCAGAGATAAGAAATTTGATTGGTTGATGCTTTGGGACACGATAACTTTAGTTCTAATTAAGTGAGAGTGATGAAACTTGGTGTATAGTTTCATTACAGTAATACCTTGACTAAGTTCGATAATGAGCATTTTCTGCTCGGGGTAAGCAGAGCGATACGCAATTTGATTGTTCGAGACTTTGGAACACAATAACTCTCCTTCTAATTGAGTTAAAATGTTCAAACTTGGTGTAAATGCTTATTAGGTCAATGCCTTGATGGAGTTCGAAGATGAGCATTTTCCACTTAGGGTAAGCAGAGATAAGCAATTTGATTGGTTGATGCTTTGGGACACGATAACTTTAGTTCGAATTAAGTGAGAGTGATGAAACTTGGTGTATAGTTTCATTACAGTAATACCTTGACTAAGTTCGATAATGAGCATTTTCTGCTCAGAGTAAGCAGAGCGATACGCAATTTGATTGGTCGAGACTTTGGAACACAATAACTCTCCTTCTAATTGAGTTAAAATGTTCAAACTTGGTGTAAATGCTTATTAGGTCAATGCCTTGATGGAGTTCGAAGATGAGCATTTTCCACTTAGGGTAAGCAGAGATAAGCAATTTGATTGGTTGATGCTTTGGGACACGATAACTTTAGTTCGAATTAAGTGAGAGTGATGAAACTTGGTGTATAGTTTCATTACAGTAATACCTTGACTAAGTTCGATAATGAGCATTTTCTGCTCAGAGTAAGCAGAGCGATACGCAATTTGATTGGTCGAGACTTTGGAACACAATAACTCTCCTTCTAATTGAGTTAAAATGTTCAAACTTGGTGTATATGCTTATTAGGTCCATGCCTTGATGGAGTTCGAAGATGAGCATTTTCCACTTAGGGTAAGCAGAGATAAGCAATTTGATTGGTTGATGCTTTGGGACACGATAACTTTAGTTCTAATTAAGTGAGAGTGATGAAACTTGGTGTATAGTTTCATTACAGGAATACCTTGACTAAGTTCGATAATGAGCATTTTCTGCTCAGGGTAAGCTAGGCGATATGCAATTTGATTGGTCGAGACTTTGGAACACAATAACTCTCCTTCTAATTGAGTTAAAATGTTCAAACTTGGTGTTTATGCTTATTAGGTCCATGCCTTGATGGAGTTCGAAGATGAGCATTTTCCGCTTAGGGTAAGCAGAGATAAGCAATTTGATTGGTTGATGCTTTGGGACACGATAACTTTAGTTCTAATTAAGTGAGAGTGATGAAACTTGGTGTATAGTTTCATTACAGTAATACCTTGACTAAGATCGATAATGAGCATTTTCTGCTTTTAGCATTTTTCGTTATAAAACACATTTGGATGACACTTCGTGTACAGTTTGATTGCTCGATACGTTTGAAAAAAATAAATGTGCGATTAATTAATATGTGTCATCTATTTATTTTGGGATTTCGGCGGGGGACATCAGCCTCACTGTTGGCTTGTTTTTCTCAACTCATCAATACTTACATGCAAGTGAAAGTGGGAGAAATAGCATTAATTTTTTTGTTATCAATTTCCCCTCCCATATTTCTTCATTAGACTAATTATATTACTTGTTTATTGTCTGGTAATTGAAATGGTGTCTGCTTTTAGAAAATGGTGGTCGTTTTTGTTTATCAGAATATTGAAGAATGTTGGGAGTGAAATAAAGACCATGTATATTATAGTGTTAGTTTACAGGATCAATTATCACTTGATACCTGTAGAGACTGATTATATACATCTTCACACCTTGTTTAAACTGACTAAATATTAATACAGAACATTGGACTTTTAACCTGCCTGTTTGTAAATATTATTTTCACAAGTCAAAACAAGCTCAACATGAAGTCTTATTTAAAGAATGTAAATTTAGTGAAAATTCTTATTTTATAGGCTACAGACTTGAAGTTATTCTACATGTAGTAAATTTTGGCCCCTGTCTTTTAGAGAAAGCAAATACCTATTAAAATGGATTTGTCTGGCTGTCTGAGACACTTTTTTTTAACACAATAATTCTGCATTTTCCTTAGGCAATGTTGAAACTTGGAGAGATATTCTTGGATGTATTTAG
The DNA here is from genome assembly GCA_963678685.1 of Patella ulyssiponensis. Taxonomy (NCBI): domain Eukaryota; kingdom Metazoa; phylum Mollusca; class Gastropoda; family Patellidae; genus Patella; species Patella ulyssiponensis. The sequence continues at coordinate 58,661,162 of OY783229.1, forward strand.
TGATGAGCATTTTCTGCTTAGGCGAAGCAGAGATAAGGAATTTCATTTGTTCATGATTTGCTACATGATAACTTTGATTCTAGTAGGGCGAAACATCTGAAACTTTGTGTATAGTTTCATTAATCAATACCTTGTCTATGTTTGATAATGAAGATTTTTTGTTCAGATTGATAGCTTGATGTTTTATGAAAAGACAGTAAAATGTCATCAATTTATTTTGGGAATGAGGCAAGGAACATCAGATGGATGACTTGTATTAAAATGTTTAAATATAACTTGACAAATATGGAGAAAGAAGAAAATGAACATTGATTATTTCAATAAATATTTGCTTTATTTGAGAAGTTAGATATTTTCTAAAAACCAACGTCTTGAGTAATCAAACAAGACGTTACATGAAACAATCCTGTTGGTCTAATTCTCTAACCAAATACATGCATTTTTAGAACAACAATGGCATGAAGCGTGCATCACGCTTTTCTGGCGAATAAAATAGAATCTGATGACTATAAGATTAGCAGTTTCTTTAATTAAAAAATAGAAAAACTCCTTTAGCGATGATTTAATGTCAACAACAGCCAGTGATTTGCAATGATTTTCAATGTTTCTGAGAGATTTATTTGCTTAGGTGAAGGCATTGCTGCTTTTATCACTACAGTTACTTGACTTCTTGACCCTTCTCTTTAATAGCTGCAGGGAGGAAACCAAATACCGGAATCCGCCCCAAGTTTAACAAATGGTGGACATTTCTACAGATCTCAGATATAATCAGCATGGCATAGCAATTATGGTCAATAAACTAAGAAAAGAAAATTAAAATCATGGCTGATCATTATAGCAATCAGTAACTTAAAGACTAAACAACGGTACTTGACAAAAATGAGACTAAATATGATGATTTTATGCTGATTGGACCAGTTCTTGAGGCTTAAATAGCTTTAGTCCCATATTAATGAAGTCTGTCAATGTAGTCTGAAGTACCTGTATCTTATTAAGATCACACAGTGTTGAGTATTTACATACTAGCTGAATTGACCATTTCAATGATTATCCTATTTGAATTTCGTTTTTTTTCTTTGGCCTTTTCTATGAATGTCTTGTAATTTTAAGGATGGTAGCCAAGTAGAGTTTAGTTAGAACTAATCTGAGGATGATATGATTAATACTAGCCGCAGGATTTTATTCATTGAAAGAATGTTCAATTTAAAAGTTGCTGAAGAATGAAGAATTTTCAAAGTATTGAAATGCTTACTTGTAGGAGGGAATTCACTAATATTTGGGACCTAGAAATTGACCCAGATGGGTCGTAACACATATGATAATGTAATCTGATTAACATTCAGTTGTCCAGCGAAATACGGCGTGAGTCTCAACCAAATAAAAATTTATAGCGTCTGGTTATTCCAGTCAATTGCCCATGCTCTCCAGATATGTTATGGCATCGTCGTTTGACATGAGTCGTGGGTCTAGCCCTGTTCTTTCTGGTCACTTGTTACAAATGACACTGAAACGTACTATATTTATTTAGTCTTAAATATTGGAAAGCAGAAGCCTACATTTTCAAGGTAAGATAACAACATCAATGTTGATTTGAATTGACAAATAATTCTTATTTTCAACATTTGGATGATATTGAGTTAGAGACTTAGCTACTTTAAAGTGACCTCTGGATTTAGTGTAGATGGTACATGTTATTATCTCTCACATTGCTATTAAACTATAATTTTATTAGATACATGCTGATATCTTCATCAAACATGCTTCATTAATCAATCTGGCTGTTTATTCTATCTAAATAAATAAAACTCAATCACGCCAGACGCCAAATTACCTTCATCATACAAATCCAACTGACCATTAAAACGAAATAAAGGTAATTATATGTCTTTACATAAATTAATATACTAACATCTTATCTTATCATAGTTCATAAAGTTTACCTCCTAAAATATTACACATCCAGAGAATAAGTACATATAAATGTACGAAAGAGACAAGAAATTTATGCAGACATCGCAAAATTTTGGGGCATTCTTTATAAGGATGAACCCTACCAAAATTTTAATTTACAGCTTACTTATTTGCTGAGCTATTGAATATGGCATCATAAAGTTATAATCTTCAGTTTTCTTGCTTTAGATCTAAGACAGCTTATCAAAATGGTTTGCTGGCATTAAATGACCCCAAATTGTATTGTGCATTTAATTTAGTGAAGTGAAATGAGATTTAATGCTGGATGGAAATTTTTGTCCTGGGGGGAACAATTGGTGTTTACTGATTTATTGAGCATGCTAATTGACAAACACTACTTAATTACTGGTTTTATACCTGAAGCCAATAGGTATATTTTCCACTCCATTAAAGTCTAGTTTTATTGTTATGTTTAACCACTGGTATCAAATTCTAGATCAGTGGTTAATATTCATCTGACTTCAGTCTCGTATCACTAAGGGTTATGTGATAGAATTGGTTCAGAAAAATAGACTATTTGACCCCTATTTTAGAATGATAGAAGAATATGTAGGACATTGACCTCATTAATTAAATTTGATCATGTCAAGATTTCAAATCCAAAGACACATTTATACTCAATCATAAAGCTGATAAATATAGGATATAATATGACATAAATAGGATAAAAATCATTTTAAATCTCAAGTTTTGCACTCTTGTCAAAATAATGTCAAAAGTATATAACTAACATCGAGTTCACAAAATTTGACATCAATCTTTGTTATGATTATTTCACATTGTACAATATTAGACACAATAAATCCCAACCTTATGTAATTAAACACAAATTTAATATGTACATGTCCTCACAGATGTGTCAACAACAGATTAAGTCCATTTAGTTTTGGACATCCCAGTAAATAAATATGTGTTGATAGCCTATGCTTACCTATCTACATATTATTGATAAAGTTTCTTTTGTACTTTATATATAGACTATATTAGTCTTCTTACTTGATAATAAACATAGGCTATGATATTAAAGCAGACTGCAAGAGGGGTGACATAGAAAGTTTCAGTTCAGCTCTAATTTAGGAGCTATTTTTGGATTAATGCATTTGTGTGTGTATTCTTTCTTGTAGTTGGATTAAGGCTACTCTTTGGGATATATTTAAGGTAAAATACACACCTTTCTTGGTATTTGTATAAATATATTCAAGTGTCTTTTCAGCATTTTTTGTCAGACAAGTTTTAGTTGAAACATGTTGCTATATTTTATGTATATATGTGCAGAATGTGTGTTTAACTTCATGTGGTTTCCAATATAAAAATCCTTAAGTTCAGTTCCGATTGAACCTTTGAATATTTTAAATCACCGCTGTTTTGATAAATATTTTGGCGAATAAGGGAGAACATGTTTTTGATAAAGAAACAGTTATGGAGAGATCTGTAAAGAAATGTTATAAATTATTCATATAGCCGTAAAGATAGTGTTATGATTATATTGATGAGATCAATTTATTCACACAACTACTTGACCAGTATCTAAACATGTTATTGTGATTGACACTTTGCCTCACTAATCTGTTTACATGTTATTTAAGTGTCTATTTGTATCATATCCACACCTTCATAGTTTGAGATTGCTTTCAAATTTAAAGTAACAATACATGATTTCTCTTTTTGAGAAAACAACCAAATCAAAATACTAACAGTAGATAATCACACAGCTTGGTTACAATCAGATTAAGAACATGCCCATCAATTTGGTTTACAGAAAATAAAGATGGCGACATGCTTGTTACATGGACAGCAACATATCTATAGATCGATGGAATTTTCAGTTTGTCATATCTTTAAGTGAATACTGAATGGAATTGAACCATATTTGGACTGATATTCCTTTAAGAGATTCAAAATTCCCAATATTGTAGTTTAAAGAGATTACTTCAGCACTAAAACCATGCTTGCAGTTTTTAAACTCAGTGCTAAAATGAATAAACTCGGACAGTAGATAGATTTGTTATTATTGCATAATAAGATCGGATACTCATCTACACTTGGTTCAGTAAATATCAAAAATATTGTTCTTGCATTAAAGACAAATTTGTATTGTTTTATTCCATAAAAATAAAATTAAAAAACCCATTTCCTGGGGTTGCTTATTATTAATATCATTGGATTTATAGCAACAACAACAAAACAACACACCAGTTAGTTCATCACAATGATTCTTCAGTAAAGATAATAATAATGTATTTTTTGAGAAAAAAACTGTATTTTCATCAACAGCTGTACTTGCTGTGATAATGACACATTATCTTTTAAGAAAGTTGCATGTGTATAAAAAAATGTCTTCATCTTTCCAAGCCTCAAGATATATTTCACATTATTAGATAAAACTGTTTGAAAGAAACATCTGTGGAAAGGCAGAATTAGATACTGGAAGCTAAAAACATAAAAGTCACACTGAACTTTGAAAAAGTCAACGAAAACATCAAATTATCAGAATATGTAATTGGAGAATGATTCCCCCCACCTGCCCCACCCCCTCTACTAAAGAGTATTTGATTTTCAACTATTAGGGATCTGTTTGTTCAGGCGGCTACCCTAAGACGGAAATTTGGAGTATAAGGACAGCTCAAGCCTGACTGTGACATTGTGCTACCACTTGAAATTTTGGTGTGTACTACTTCTAGTTTCACAAAGTTCCTATAAGGAACCATTGCATGGCTCTACTCGTACAATGCCTGGTAATCAACTAGAAATTAATAAGCCTGTGGAGTATTTAGCTTAAATTTTGCATAAAGTAACATCTTTCCTCTTTGTGAATTTAATATAAGTTAATGGTTGAGATCTGGGGCACATTGAAAACTTAACACTTTTATAAATGATAATTTTCTTGTGTCCATAAATATACAGCCTACAAACATGCCAAGAATCACACTTCAGCTGTTTTATGTCTTGCCAGCAGTTCCAATGAAATCAGTTGTATCTCATATATAAATGCTTGGATATGAATAAGAACAATTCATTCTATCAAGGACCGGTCCACGATTCTATGTTTTGATTTAGAATTACATGTACAGTAATTGCATCACAAAATTTCATTGATGTAATTAAAAGCCAATTGAAGCATTTTTCTGTCAGTGGTCTGTCAACAGCCAACAGTGTTGTAGGTTGGTCAAGTGGTTTAAAGTGCAGTAAGCACTTCAGATCATCAGACTTGTCATTAATTCAAGTAACAATTTTTAAGTTTCAAGCTTGTATGACAATGAGTAGGGTCTAACCTTATGTTTTTAGGGGGTTCTCCCATTTTCAGAGACTGCACTCAAGGGAATGGTTGAACTCTCTTAAAATGATGGATGCATGCCTTATTTGAAGAAAGATTTCAACACATTTTACACCCTTCCATGCTCATAAGAAATTTGTAAAGATCTGCTACTGATAGTGTTATAGGACTTGAAAAGTAAACAATTATATGTATGCTTGAAAAGATGATTTGATGATAAGTGGTGGTTCTTAAACACATGTATTTATTATGATTATAAGCAGATTTTTCCTGGCCTGCAGCATTTTTACACATCCTCACTTCTGATCATATCAATGTGTCAACTTAGAAGTGTGTATATTAAATACACTGTGTCAAATTGCAAAAAAAAAATTAGTGTGGGTTATACGTTATTCATGTAGCTTTGAATATATGTTTTCTGTATAATTGGATTGCTTAGTTGATGAAAAACAAAATTTGTTTTCTAAGTTATATAGTGTTACAGATATTAATTGGAATTCTTTTATTAAAATTATAATTTGGATTTGGGTTGAAGAAATATAAAACTGGAATTGAAATGAAATGAAATTTAATTTTGGTTTAACATCCTACTGTTCTGCTCCAAACTGGGCTAATGAAGACGGGCATACAGCAAACAGTGTGCTAGGAGGGAAATTTTGCCCGGACAGCGGCACTACAGCCATGGACCTTATAAGGTCCATGCTACGGCCTACTCTTATATAACAAATTCCAACTGTCAAGGGATCCTTTTTGTGTACGCCAATGTGTGCACAGACCTCGAAAACTGGAATTGAATTTACTATGTTGAATTTATCATTTAGTGTATTAGAGAACTATATCAACTTCATTCTATAAATTACTTATTTGTATGAAATTGAAAAAAATCTGTTTTAGATTATTTTCTAGCATCATATGCAGGGATTATATTTTGGACTTTTCGCTAATAAATGGAAACTGGAGCTACTGTCAATTCATTAATACAGATAATTTTAGTAGTAAGTTTTAGTGATGACATTATTTTCTAGCATCATATGCAGGGATTATATTTTGGACTTTTCGCTAATAAATGGAAACTGGAGCTACTGTCAATTCATTAATACAGATAATTTTAGTAGTAAGTTTTAGTGATGACATTTTTAAACGAGAATTGATTTTAATAAATAAAATAAATATTTTATCATTTGATCTCAAGGTTAACAAAATGTTTTCAATTATTTTTGAATTTTTGTCTTGCTACAAAGAATAAATACAATAGAAAATGTGTTTTCTCAGACGAATTCAATTTTGAGTGTCTACATTCATTGATCCAAACATTTCAGTGAAGTAGAAAAAAAACTGTATGAATGTTGATTGTGGGTTGAGATTATTATTTGTTGACAAGAAAATACCTATATTTATTAAAACTAGGCTGTGTAACAAAGTTATACTACAAGTACACAGTAGTGTGATTTTGTACCCGACATGTCAGACTAACCACACAATAGGAATATTGGTCTGAATCATATTATAACTATTCTATATGAATGGGTGCAGCTTGTTATTATTCTCTAACTTTATTTGCGGGTTTCAATTACCCAGTGTAGAGAGCCATTGTTCACTGACCCAAGATTTTATATTGAACAGACGTGAAATCCACCATTTTGTACCTTTAATCAGGTTTTGACTGTAGGGATTTATTGGAATCACGTTTTATTATGTATTTCCTTCTTTTGGGGTTTGTTTGAACAAACTGGAGTGGTCATTCAACCGGAAATAATGGAATTAACTTTTTTTTCCTTTTTGTCTAATATTGCCAACATATAGATCAAGATTAACATAGACGCTTGATAACTTACTGTTGTGAAAAGGTATGATAATAGAGTTATGAAAAAGATCTTATTAAAGCATGTTTGTCACATACGATACTTTCTTTATAAACACTTCATTGACAGCAAGTGGGTTTTTCACACATATTCCCACATATATTCAATAATACCACTGATAGTGATAATAAGTTCATATATATCTAGCTTCTATTAACACAGGTACGCACCCAGTATTTGTAGTCCACCTTCAACTTACACATTGTTTTCAAGGGTATGAAATACACAGCTTGCCGACGGGTTACCAAATATTCAGCATATTTCTTAACGTGCTTCTTATTTGGCACTGGTTATGTATTTTTGATGGTGTAAATGCTAAAAGGAATCAAAGCATTTGACTTTTGTCTTTTATGCCTGGAGATTCTCAATTGTTTATTTTCTCTTTCTTATTGTTCATATAATAATTTGGTCCATTTTTAGATGAAATTCATCATGTTTGTTCCGCAAAATAAAGAAGGCGGCCTTGAATTAATTCAATATGTATGAAGAAAAAATTTAATACCACTAAGAATCAAAAATGATATGAAACAGTAATTGTATCCCTTTTTATTATATAAAAATATGGAACCTAAATAAGCTTATTATAATAAAACACAGCTAAAAGCTCTCAAATCTGTTGGAATTTAATTTTGTTTTCTTAATAAATGTATTTCAGATTTGAATCACTGTGAATATGATCGATAAGTATAAGAATGGATATGATGTCTTGATAAGTTGATCTATATGTTTGCTTGTCTTTTCCAAGTTTAAAATGAGATTATCTCCATGTACTTAAAACTAAGAGAATTAGATTGATGTTGCTATTCTGGTAGTGTAACTAAGCTAGAGAGCTGTAAATAAGATTATCAGGACATGCATGTCTTATAGGATATTATTAGAGAGATAACTAACATGAACAATAAGATAACCAGCAGAAAATAACCCCACTTCTTTAATATCATTTGGAAGCTTTATGCCCGCCAGCAATCAGCCCTAAGGCTTGACTGAGAAAGTGTGTAGGCTGGTAGGGGTCTTCTTTAGTCACTAATCTAAGCCTTTTATCTGCTTTCGACTTGAACAGAAAACTTATTGCTATCAGCTTGTCCACAGAAATCTATCTTGGCTAGAAGCTATTCAGAGCTGTTGAACATTAGCACAGCTTTCACTGCACATTTCTCCTTTAGAATGTGTTGGTAGAGTTTGGAGTAATTATCGGAAAGTGTGGGTAGGGGTATGGTTATTGTATTACCGTAACTGGTAATTTCATTTTGGAGATAATGATATAAAGTCACATGGTGTATAACACATGCATGGATGATTGCTGTGTACTAAATCATGGTTGACTGCTGACAGAATTGTTTATTATTCTCTGATATTCATATTGGGAATTTTACGTGGATATATGTGACAGTTTTTCAAGGTAAGAGAAGTATGTGTATATTGAATATTTAATTGACTTAAGCACATATGCATAATTCCAAGTGTTTACAACAGTTTTACTACATTTTAGGGTTAAGTGACAGGGGCTCATTTTGAATCTTTATTCTTAAAACAAAAATTGTCAATTATTGTTTTAAGGAATGATATTGATAATCCTAATTTTTGTCCATTATGTTTTTTATTTTTTTCATCAAATTTTCTTAAGGGAAATGAAAATATTTCAAATTATTTCAACAAATGTCAATAATGGAGCAAATTTTTGGCTTCAAATATACCAGAGTTTTTAGACATGGTCCACAGTGTTACAACAAGTATGGTTAATTGAAGTTAGCAAACAGTGAAAAAATGTAAAGTATTTGTCAAATTGTTTACTTGTGCACTTCAAATTCATATTGCAACGAAAAAAGGACTAATTGTTGAAACCTGTGTTTGTAGAAATGATTTTAAATGGCTCCAGGAACAAATACAACCCATTTCCATTAACATTCCCCTGTAACACATTTTACTGGAATTTCAGAATAACTGTCAATACTGTTTGTCATGTAGATTAATTGTTATTTATCGGCCATGTTTGTTTATGTGCTCAAACATTTAATTTTATCTCTGCCTCCCTACTGATCTCATTCAATTGAACACATCAGGGGGTCACAGGACAAACTGGGTTGGGCTCTTTACAGATGTTACAATTGATTTTATGATTTGTGACTCCATATTGAAAGGCAAACTAGAAATCGAAAAAAGGCGTGCATACACTTCTGTATTAAATTGAAATGTCTCTATTCCCAAACTATGCTTGACCGTTAAAACAGTAGGATTATCTTTTTTGGATTAAGAAAAATGTAAATATTCATTTTAGGCAAAAATGACTTGATTTGCTCTGACTTTTGATTTATACATAAACAGGAATTGTCTGTTACATACTATCCTTGTTTGACCTGTTTGGACAAAAGGAATATGTAATTTTTATAAAACAGAGGCGCCCCTCGCGCCCCCCCCCCCCTAATTTTTGACAGTGCCCTTTTTTACTACTGAAAGTGCCTTTTTTCAGACACATATATGTCCTCTCCGAACGTTTACTTAGACGAAAATATCAGCCAAATAGCTCTTGGAATGTCGACAGATGCAAGGAAATGACGGATAATTGTCTTGGGGGCCCCCCCCCCAACCCACTTGCAGCGGCGTGCCCCATTCCGTTTTTTAAAACACTGCGTCTGCTTCTAGTACATTATTATTTACTTTCACATATTTTTAAACACCCACATGTGGTGATTAAATATGTGCATGTTTATTAAAAGATGATTGTTAATATAATAACTGGATAAATGATAATCTACCATATTGGCATTGATGAATGGATGACATGATGAATTAAAAGTCTTGTTCCCTGTCATGCACTAATCATCAATTTAATGAAGAACCCTCTTAATTTAGAGATACATGAACATGAGATTAATATAGATTTTGTTATTATGCAATTATTTTGGGAATTATAACCAGTGTTAAAGTGTTGATTAATTATGATGAAATCTCTCATGAGTAATAACTGTCACTTTCTCCTAATTGTGTGAAGGAATGAATGTATAAATAGAAAAGTTGATTATTATTTAATTTATATTAAGTCAGAATTCTTCTTCAAACTTTCCTTGATATGACATACAAACTTTACTTTATAAAATAATATTCATAGCACATTTCCTTCGATGTAGCTCCATCATCTGGGTTGTGGGGAATGTGAGTTAATGAAAGGTATTTTTTCACAGTTTGTTTCAATGTCTTGTCACTTTTTTGCAGTAATATATGATGGTGTACTTGAAGAAGATCCATTGACATTTGATTAATGGAGTACAAAATACTTCTTCAGTATCAGTTATAATTATTTTAACATGAACAAGATTTCAATGAAGATTTATCACCACTTAATTAGCATTCAAAATAATAAATCAGTTTTCTATGACAATGGTGGGCTATTTGTCTTTAAGGACTACCATCCCCAAATAATAATAGGGGTGGTTGCTGCCTTACACAGCATGACTGTAAATGTATAGAGTACTATGTTAACCCTGTAATTTATCGGTGTCGTGAGGTTGTTATATTTGAGTAATGTAATGAATACCTGGCATAAAATGACACATAGAATACTGGCCTTACCTGATTTGAACTTGACTGACCAACTATTAAAATACACTACATTTTTCTCTCTTGATTAGACTGAAACACAGCCATTGATGTACATTAAATTGTGATTGATCTACTTGAACTATACTCTTGTGTTGAGGGTTTATATTAGGGGGTAAAACTAAAATATCCAGATTCCACAAAACAGAAAATTTGTTATTTTGGCATCAGTGATAATCTTGTAAAATATAGAGACATCTATGTAATGATTTTTTGAAGAAGTAACCCCTTGTGTATGAAGATGAATTAAGTTATAAGGGAATAAGTTATGGATGTTATAACTAGTGCCCCATTGATTCTCATTTCTTATTGAAGATCAAAGCTGTAGATTGTTCTTTACTAGCCCTTAAAATTAATTTTATTGATCCAAGAATTCTACTAGAGAGTTTCTGTGCCATAAAACTGTCCTTCTTGGTTTCTAAGCATGATTATTCATGGATAGAATTGATAAAGCCAGGGGTCATCAGCCAGAAAGTAGACTCCATTGACCACTTTTATAGACTGTATGTACCAGATCCTCAACTAATTTAACTAACAAATTCTGTTAATATTGTAAAGTCTCGACTTTCTAGGTCTGTTCTCTATTATCTAAATTACTTTGTCTGTCAGGTAGTTAATTATGATTTTCAGGTTTTGATTATCATAGGTTGGATTTTAAAACAATAGTACTCACACACATTTCATCAAGTTTTACAAAAGGCTTAAAGCATGCTTATTTAAATAATTCGCCAGCATGACTGACCATGCATGGGTTGACAGTGATAATTATAAACCTTCATTAATGGAGATTGAGCAGGGATAATGTTTGTCCAGTTTCTCCTGCCAGTGAATTTAGTTATCATTAGAAACCCAAGCACAGTCCAAAAGCATCCAAGATCAATTGATTTCTTATTTAAAGATGAACAGTAGACTCATCTGTGCCAGGTTCCGTTATTGGGGTACCATTACCAGATGATGGAGATATTGATCAAGGCAGACGGATAAGACATAAAATATCCTTTGATGATTATATAGATGTATTAAAGAGTACCATATGATAACAACTAATTCCGTGTTTTATGTGATGAAGAGCTTAGTCGTTCTATTGATATAAATACTTTGCTTCTTAATAAAGTGTATAATAGGAATTCCAGAATTCCAACTAAATGAGACTTGATTGCTGGTAATAGAAATAATGTTAAGGAAGGCATTGTACTTTATAACTTATTTTAGTGCAATAAAGACATTTCTGTCATTCAGTCCATGTCAGACTCTGGTCACACAAACTTCCAGTTCTTTTGTACTTTGATACTTAACGTGATCACAAAATTAACATGAAAGACAGTAGAGGAGGAAGAAGTAAGTGACATTTTATGTCAGTATGGATCATTTTATGTCCATGCCGGAATTGTTTTAAATCTTCTAAAGGAAAGTTGGTAATACAGATAACTGGTAACATGCTACTTATGTTCGGCAAAATACCCGAAGAGTAAGAATTAAATATCGGTCTTTGGCATCTGGTTATTTATTACATTCTACACCGGTAGTATTCTGCTACATAGGATATGTTAATCCTTGTTCATTGAGTCCCTTCATACAAATTGCACTTAAAGCATTCTAGCAAGCTATTTGTGTGCCAATTTTAAAATTTCGATTTTGTCTTAAATATTTGATATCAGAGGCCCGACTTTTCAAGGTAAGATAACATCAATGTTGCTTTAAATTGACCAATAAGTTATGTATGCAATGCTGTATATTGGTTATCAGAAGCCCAACTTTTCATGGTAAGATAACATCAATGTTAATTTAAATCGACCAATAATTTATGTTTGCAATGTTGAAGACTGGATGATATTGAGTTGAAAATTTGGCTTCGTTAACATCTAATATTGGAAGTAAGGACAGTGCTACCATGTGGTGTAATCAAAGGAAAAATCATCCAGATCTCAGTAAAAGATGTAAAAGTCACACTTCAGACAGAATTGTTAACTAGTTGTCTTTTACTCTACTTCCTGAATGAGAAACTCAATTGATGGTCTGACTTAGTATTTAATCATGTCGGTTGTGATTAGCACAGAAATCTTCACAGAGGCATAACAAGAACCATATAATCATGGTCCAAATTTCCCTCAATTCACTAATTAGTTGCTTGTTTTGTTAAGTTTATAACCAACAGCTAGTTTAATTTGTAGTCTCGGTATAAATTTGATTTAACGGCTTAATTCTGCTGTCAGTGATTATGACTGACAGTCATCAACCTGTGGGCTGTCAATAATAACTGACAGTTGACAGATGGGTCAACCATTTGTTCACATACTAATTAAAAAGAATAGAATCCTGATTATGTCCACCCACTTCCTGAAGTGATAATCTGAAAGAGATTCTGAATTGATTTTCCCAAATCAAAAGAATTGAGCAGATTGTTACATTTGATTGAAGTCTACACTTTTTCAGAGATTATGTTTGCATGAATATGTTTTTTATTTTGTGTATGGCCAGACACATGAATGTAAAATGAATGAATATATATTGATTGTAATATATATTGATTTCAAGAAACTGTAGAACAGGAGGAATAAATTTGCAGTATCTGTCTACTCTATAGTCTTTATTGTAACATACATAAAAAAAAACTGATAGTAAAGTACTCGACTAGCATGTATCTGCCTATAGTCTTTATTGTAAAATACATAAAAAAAATTGATAGTAATGTACTTCACTATCATGTATTTGTGTATCTGACAGCAAATGAAAATTATTTAATTGATTTTATTAAGTATGATAACTTGAATGCTGTATAAATGGAATGGGAAACTGGTTGTTTTCTGGAATGTTGATAGGTGTATACGCCATCTGCTTTTGAATTATTCACGGAGATGTCTGCTTTGGAATTCGATTAATGCAGTCGTTTTTCAATCTCTTTCTAGGTCTTGATGTCATAGTAGGAAAAAACAATTTCTGCATTCTTGCAAACAACATTGAAGTGCTAGGATGAGTTCTATACCAAGCAAATGGTGAAATTTTGTACTCTTGATGTCAGTGTGTTTCTTAGCAACCCAGAAACCTTTAAATGTCAAAATCTTTGCACAAATATGCAGTTTGATTTAAAGGTTATATGAGATGCACATGATTCATTTAGATTTAGAGATTATAACCCATCCAGTTAGATACAGTCATGTGACATTTTAATGACTACAATTTATGTGTATTAACTACCTATTTGACTGTTTTTGTAAGATGTAAAAATGAAATGAAAAAAAAATTAGCCAACTGGCCTAATGATGCCAGATTTATAACATGTTTTATTTAACTTTTTAATATAAGGTAAAATTTTTAAATTACCTCAAGTTAAATGAAATGGGGTCTTGGGTAAGATTTTTTTATTTAAAAAATATTGATAATTAGGTGACTTTTTGCGACGTTTTACAGAAAAACCTTAAGCTCCGGCAATAGAAGTACAATCGACACAAAACTTAGCATGATTGTTTTTTAGACAATTCCACATCGATTGACAGGTCAAATTCTAAGTTAATTGTGATAATGTCATGCCTGGTTCCTGACCTATAGTGTTCTTGTTTTCATTTAATGTTTCATTTATGAGTACATTTTCTATGATTCTTTGTTAATTTTGTTATCCTGGAAAAACCTGATTTGTAATTATCATGTGATTGTGGTAAATACATGATCAAATCTCTGTAAACTACGTTTCTGCGTAAATGTATGAATAATATTTTAGGATTAAAAATAAAAAGAAAAACCCTGTGTCAGGAAATTATTCTTTGAAGAAAAACGTTATCAGGAAAATACTCTCTAAAGAAAATAATATGATTAATGTTTTATAAAAGTACAAGGGATAATAAATATGATTCTTTTTGAGCCACTGTTGGGATATTCTAGACCCATTTCTCACACAGCTCTTGTATTACACGTACTGGTGATGACTCATATGCCAAGTAGATAACAAGTTATATAGGTAAAATGTCTAAATATATCTACTTTAACTGACTTATGTATTCATTACTTATTGCATAGTGGTGTAACACGGATTAAATACACTCTTCAACTCTCCAGTTGCCATTATAACTTAACAAATCTAAATGTCAAATTTACTCTTACTACTCAGCAAGAACTAATACAGCACTTGTTTCATTTAATCGGAAATGTCATAGAATTATTTAGTTTTCATGTTATTGGCTTCTCAAGATTTGGAGTGTTTTGAACTCTCCTAGGATATATGACATTACACAATAGATTATAAGAGTTGTTTTCAACAAATTTCAACCGCATATATTTAAGTTTGCTTGTATATCTGTTTCAGAATTTATTTGAATAGTATCTGTCTATAATTATCAAATACTTACTAAAAAGAATGCTACGACCATAAACATTTGTTTAACTGGCTAAATTCACAGTATCGTGACAATATAGCACACATAGAACCGAGATCCTTGGTACAGATTGGGTAGACTGTAGCGCTGCTGACCAGGCAAAATTTACCCATAGCCCACTGTATGACATAGGCCCGTCTTCATTAGCCCAGTCGGAGCAGAAGACCCATTTCATTTTGGTCAATATTTAAAAGGTATAAAATGGTTTGTGTCATGTCATTAGTTTCCAAGGGTTTTAGTTTCATGTATTTTGATAATCGCTCATTAGGATTAGACATGATATAAAAACTCCATCTTGGAATCCAATCTCTGGAAGGAGTTCCAATAGGTCCACATACAGTAACTGGAATGGTTAGAGAAACCATAGTTTGAAACTTATATGGTGTAAGCATGTTGAGTGATGTACAGTGTGTAGACATGAACAGATGATGAAATGATAATTTACACATCTTGATATGATGATTGACAACATCATGTAAATATTTCAATAATTCAGCTAAGAAGACAAAAGAAATAAGCCATTAGTTTAAAAGAACATAAAACAGATTTAGAAATTATGTATTGTAAATTGTCTTCTTGGAAGTCGGTCAAACTATTTGGCGAAGAACAGATCTATAGTAATAGATATAGGTGTAGTTGTGTATCGTATCTGTCACTTTCTGATTTACTCAGCAGACTTGAGGTTCATTCATGTTTTTAGATTCCACCTACTACATATTCCAAACTATCAGATGTTCCTGAAAGATTAACATAGGCAATAGGTTAAAGGTCCACGGCCAGTTAGAAATCGATGTAAGATTAAGGCTTAGCTGCTGTACTGGGTAAATCTTCCCTTCTCTAGTAGTCCGTTCAGACGCTTATTTTTAAACCAGTTTATAATCACTGGGGTTTTTAAGACAGCATCGTGTTGCGTTCACACGTACTATAAGCCAAACCAGTTTAACTATTCTGACCTCTTCGGTCAGAGGTTAGAGTTAACTACGCATGGGCAGCTTCACCATCTTTATTCGGTTCTCGCACGCTTTTGATAACATTGGCACTGCCTGACCCCGATATTTTCACAGGAATGTAACTTACTGCGTACTGCGCATGCTCAAAGCATGCTGGAGCTGGGGTTTTTAAGCCAACCCGTTCAGACGGCTAAGATGAACCAGTTTAAAATAAAAAGCCTTCTCGAAGACAGGTCGCGAGCTGGGGTTTTTAAACTGGTTTATTTGCCCCACATGTGCATTCAGACGCTTAAGTTAAACTGGTTTAACGATCCCCGGGATGTTTAAACCAGTTCAAAATAAGCATCTGAATGGGGTATATCACACTGCATGGCCTACCCCTTATCTTCATTAGTCCAGTTGATACAGGAAAGTAAGAAGTTAAACCTCATTTTATTTCATATCATTTCATCTTATTGAAATAAAGCACCAATTTTACACAGATTTATTGCCCCAGTAATCGAAACCTTGTAATTGCTTTACAAAGCTTTTGACGTTTGTTTTTAAGTACCTCTTGGATGAGTTTAACTAATTTTGAGAAAGAATCATAGCAAAATTTTAGACCTGATGTGTATCAATTTTATACAGTGTTATTATTCAACAAATTTTTGAGATTTTGTATTTAAAATATATCAGTTAATTAACCCATTGTCCTCAGAATCCTGTAAACACTCTATATGTCCAAATGCTTTAGTTTCATTTTTCAAAGTATGCAATATTGTGCTTCAAATAAACTTAAACACACCACTGGTAGTGATGAATTGTTTTCTTACAGGAACTATATCAATCATGTAACTAAGGCAACCAGTCTATAAAAAACATTAAACTCATTTGTACTTTTAAGTGAATTGAAATGAGGTTGAAGTCCAAGATGTCTGAATCGACTGTTTGGACAGCAATTGAACCTGGGACCTTCTGGTTAGTGAGCCAGTGCCTTACTCACTTGGCGACCATGACTCCTTTAATTCAAAGTAGACAATAGTCGTGTAGGATAATAATATATTTTATAACACCAAAACCATGAATCCTTTAATTTAAAAAGTAGATCATAGTCACATAGGATAATAATATATTTTATGAACACCAAAACCTCTCAATTTAAGATGTTTGAGACCGTAAGTTCCAGGGTATTTTATTTAATTCCAAGAGAAGGTTTAGGTATTTTAAACAATGAAAGTAGTTCAAGCCCAACGATGATGTACAAGTTTTCTCAAGTTCTGGTAAAGGAGCCTATAATATCATTGATTAAAGGTGTAAACAATACCCAGATCTAATCTTGTTGCGTATGCTCCCATACTTCAGGCGAGGATTTTTGCTTGAAATAAATAAGGTAATATGGTGATTACCCAGGGTTCAAATTACACCAGTAAAATTGCTTTAGACAGTTTAGTCTACTAAAACAAACAGGATTTGTTTGTATTTAATTTATCATGTGGTACCTTTGCTTAATGACCGATCACTTGTTCAACAAATTGGACAAAGGTGAGATAAAGTGTTACATCTATTTTGTTTGTTCATTCAATGAAATGCTTTGCTATGTAGGTGTTACTTACTTATATATTTATACAGGTAAAATATATTTCGGCCTGATCTCTTGTGAGACATAGTAGAGCTATATTTTGTCACGCGTATAAGTAAGCAAATTGTCTCATAAACTTGCATTGGTTTTAAAATCATATTCAATAATTTTCTGTAGAGGTTAAGTATAGATCAATAGGACTGTATGAATTGTATTGGTAGTTCATTTAGTAAAGAATAGTTGCTATTCACAACAGATAATATTCAATCTGTTACATTCATATTAAAGGTACAAGGAGATCCTTCTAAAAGAATGTCACGTCAAACTAAATCATTTCATATATTTCTAAGATTCTATTCACACCTAATTTATTTTAGTTATGAATATGTTTTTATGATAATCTAATCATGTGTAAGTATGTATATACTTGAGTATATGAGGTATGGAATAATGGTAGGTATAAAACATACCTGAGAATATCTAATAGTCGGTGTCAATCTATACATTGTACTTTAAACAGATGGATTTCCCTTAATTAGATTTAAAGTAATGGGGTTTTCTGTTTGAGAGTGGGTCAAGCAGTTATGAGTGGTAAATGAACCTTTTTTTTATTTTGTCCATGATCTCCTGTTTATAATATCTTTTCAAGTTACAGTTTGTGGGTTGTTGTAAAATTTGTTAGGGTTTTGTCACTGGTCTCCCTGAATGATTTTATAAGAAGTCTGGGTTACCTACTGCCACAGTTTGTTCTGTGAAGTGTTATTCAAACAGTTGTACGTGAACAGACCTATGTACTGTTTTATTGACTGATTGAATAAAGATAAAGAAACTTGAGTGTTTCCCATCATCTGATTTACCTAGTATAACATCATTTAAACCCAGCATGTGGTAACATATACACCCATCTACTTAATAAACTGACCTTCTTTACAAGATGCCTCGTCTGGTCCAGTTAGTTGAGAGAGAAATGGTGTTTTAATGTCCAC
Organism: Patella ulyssiponensis; assembly: GCA_963678685.1. Taxonomy (NCBI): domain Eukaryota; kingdom Metazoa; phylum Mollusca; class Gastropoda; family Patellidae; genus Patella; species Patella ulyssiponensis. The sequence continues at coordinate 58,679,724 of OY783229.1, forward strand.
TTGACACAAACTAGGTTAGGGGTGGGCATGTGACCTTACTTTTGAGGTACAAACTTGGTATCGAAACTATGTCACTCGATTCAATGACAGACCTTATGATCTAAAGTATACACATTAGACCATTCGACCACCCAATGGCTGGGTAAGCTATTAATTCCAATTAAAGGTGGCAATGTCAAAATCTACGGTCAACATATCATTAAATTAATAATTTCAGATATTTTGTGCTGATATGATGGAAAAGTTAAATTATTGGCACTTATTTGCAATGATTTAAACTAGAAATAACAAAGAGTAAAGTTTTGCTTACTTCTGTATCATTAGCTATAATAATTATATAAAACTATTTGCATTTTAATATGTGCCAATTATATTTTTTTTGTTGTTGGCAATGAACTTCTTGCAAAGCTTGAGAAGGACGTTAAATCCCATTTCATTTCATTTTTGCAAAGCTTACTGAAAACCTTTAGAAAGAAATCCAGTATAGCAACACCTAAATTAGGTGGTGTGATTTATGTTTTGGATCTCCTTATATCATTGCAGTAATCTGATAATTGATTGTAAATCATGCTTTTGTCTGTGGAGATGATTATCTGTGAAAAAGAATGGAGAAATCTTAGATGTTTTAAGAGCCATTGTTATTGTGTAATACAACGAAGTTTTCACTTGTGAATTATGATCATTGACTAATCCCCTTCCTTGAGGCCACCGTTAGTCCCCAGAATGAATCTACCCCCATGATCCTATATCTGTATTATTACTTATTACACTTGGATTATATAAACATCTTGTTTTATTGCTATCATATTGTCTGCAGCTTAAATATGAATTAATTTTCCACTTGAAAATTGAAAAGCCCTTGAGGCTTTTAACAAGACTATAAGTAATCAATTAGGCAGGCATGATTTGTTATTATGCAATGCAATCACACTAGTTGTGCTTATCACACTTCTATACTAAATAATAGTTGGTTTATATTATTATGGTAAATATTAGTATACCTTAAGGCCAACCTTTGATAGCTTTATTTAACAGGTCATATTCTTTTTAATTATACAAGTCACAATATCTACAATTACCTATATAATATACTGTCTAAACTTTAGACTGATGCATTTCATGAAGTATAGTAAAGAAATATAGATCTAATGTGAATAAGAATAGAGTTTCCTTTGATGTTTTGTACTGAAAAGACCTACATCATACCAGCATAGAGTATGGCAAGTAGCTTTCGTCTCTCCACAACATTCTGTAATCTTACCTTTTCTGTGTTAAAGGAGAATATGCTAAGATATTGTATAACCTGTAGGTTTGTGACTTAATTTCCAATAATTACTGCCCGAGTTGTGGCCTTTCATCACTTGTGGGCTCTCTGGTGGCTAAGTTATCAACTGATTGACTTGAAAGTTATACATGATATACATTAGGAAGAAGTATATTTTGTTGCCCAGTGTTAAAATTTTCTCAAGAAATATTTCCTATAATTTATTTTCATTTTGTTTTTCAGATCAGCCAGGAGGAGCATGGTGAAAGAAAAAAATTCCCCTTCTGCTTGCAATCTGCTGTTTTATTACATTTGTGTGATCTACAATTTGAACTACAGTCACAAGATTTCTACTACTGTGTGCGATTAAGTGAAAGTGTTGAACCAAACCTTGTTGTTAAATATCATTCTATCAATGGTGTGCAGGAATATCTCATAATGGAAGGCGAATACCATCACGCCTTCACTACGGATATCATAAAACGTATTCAGACGGCTAACGAAAGTGAAATAGTTGTTATATTACGGAATTGTATAGTGTCTGTAGCTGATGGAATAGAGCGTTTAAAATGGAATGAGGTAGCAGACGACAGTAGTGAGGATATAAAATCGACAAGTGCTTGTTCTCAAGAGAAGTCTATATCAAGTGATCTAGCTCGTGCAAAATTGAATGATTCCACTTCGAGTTGTGAAATATTTGAACAGTCTGGGAATAGCGAAACAACGATTGAAACCAGTAAGTGATGTGATAATTATATTCTCGAGACTGTGAAATATTGTTGACTTAGCTCGTCAGTATCCAATCATCTGGATAAATGGAGATTATGTATAGTCATGCATTAGATGAGGTCTTCATTTATGCGAAACAATGAATTACAAGATGGCATAAAATCTCATCTTACATGTTTGGAACATTTTAGAGCTATTCTTGGTTAATGAAAGCTTTTAATTATACATGTATTGATTTCGAGGAGCAAGAATTTGTTCCCGTGAAAAGTTTATTTGGTCTAATTTTAGCAAAAATCACAAACTAACAGAATCAATTTGATTGGAATTTGTGATTATGGCAGTTTCTCTTTTTAGAAATCAAATGCTATATTTGTATTCTAAAGCCTAATCAGGTTTTTTTTTTAAAAAAAAAAAAGCAGTGGATTTTGTAATGCTCAGATCTTAATAAGAATTTGCCCAATATCATAATCAAAATTGCACATAGTCCTCAAATCGCAATTCGAGGCCCAAAGAAATATAGAATTGAACAGTTCTACAAGAATGCTGCTCTATGGACAGTTAAAGGATACATGTATATGATGATGATATTTTATTGACAGAATGTTTAGATATTTAGACTAAGAGGAAGATATTTATAAGTAGTCTTTATGAAACAGAACAAATGCTACATAGTTTATTAGCTTTAGCAAGATTTAATGTGTTTCAGAGAATGGATTATATTATGTTTACGATTGATAAGCTTATCAGATACTTATACCACATGTGAATCAATTGACCTTCTGATTTTCTTATTCCATTCATTAATTCCTCTTTCTATCAACAGAAGCAGGTAAAAAAGATGGCAAGACGTTAGAACGTAGTAAATCCAGTGAATTTTATACAAGTCGTAAATTAGATCAACCTCAATCTGTAATGGATGTTGATTATGATGTGTTACAATCAGGAATAGCTGTTTTACCAGGTTTGTACTAGTTAATTGATAGTTATAAAGACGCTTCTATCAGTTTTCAGCATTTTGCCAAATTTGTTCCACAGTTTTTGCCCCAAACTGACTATTGTTGTTCAAAGTATATTGCCATACTCATACACACGGTACGATGCTCATCCGATTGTCTCAAAATTTTGATGATCTGTAAATAATAGGGAGAAAAGGATCCCTACTGAATTTTAGTAAAGTCTTATTGCCCCTGAATTATTGATTCACGATCTGTTAAGTTTATTGCAAAACTCTTAACTACCCACCTTATGTCTTTGCGGCTGAGAAAAGACTCAAAGATTCAAAGAGTCAGACACTTTTGACAAGAATAATATATATTGTAATATTCCTGAGAGAATATAATATAAGCTGTTTTCAGCTTAAAGATCCCTGTAATATCTCACTTTATTCAAAAGCAACAGACAATATTATTGAAAACACACCTACGAATATATGCCCATTGGTGTGTATGTCAATTTCAGTGCCACGAAATGACACTGAAAGGCAAACAGTACTGTAAATAGAGCTGTGGTTTGCAGCCTGTTACGCCCACATTAATCCACCCAGTTTAAACAACCGTTACTGATGTAATTTTAGATTTAAAATATGATTATATGTTGGCTATATTATATTTATTATACAATATGTCATTGTAATAAAAACATGTTATTACTAGATTAATGATATCCTGGTAAATGGAATGAACTGTGTTGTACAGACAGGATGTTACTGTTATGCTGTTGTAATTTGTCTAGGAAATAATGTTATTTTCTTCACAATTCTAATTCCACGTTTACAAAATACACCCACCACCATCCCATATTTTCTTTGTAAAAAGATCTCTCCTATTTCCAACGCTTTGACATTTTGCATTGACATCTACAGTAGCTTAATGTGCTCTGTATGTACTCATTTGTATGCCATATTGCAAAGGTTACCAAAGAATACCTTCACTACCACATATTATCCTCAGGTCATGTTCAAGAAATCCTTTTTCCATTGTGATGTCATGTTAACTGAAATGTTACTGCCCTGGCAAAATGAAACTGGTTGAGATATCATGGTGTACATTATTCAAGTCATTATTGTGCCATAGTTACCATTAGCTTTGGCATGAGAGAATTACATGTAACTAAGAATGTATAAGTAATATAAATTGACAGATCACTTAGACAATCAAGCTATTTGAATTCTGTATTTTGTCTAGGGATAACAGCTGTCTAGATAAATCATAGAAGTGGAGTAATATTGATTTCATATTAATGGTGAACTGCAATTAGTCTGATCATATCTATTAGTCAAAGGGTAGTCAAACTGCTTTACAAAACATAGACAATACGAGAATATAACAATAAAATCTAAATTGTCAAAGTGACCTAAGTTCTATTCTTATCTTTAGTTTGGGACTGGAACAGATCTTTTCAAAGGCTAGCTAATGACAGTACCGGTACTTAAATGTGCATATATATGATGCATCTTATATGAATACAGATTTGTGGTACTGTGAAAGAGGGCACAAATTATACAAAATATATCGTATAGCATATCATGACCTAAATAAGATATTAATCAGATTATAATATAATGTTTGTTATTACAGGATGTCGAGATGTAAATGGTGGTGCTGTAATATTAATGTTTACTGGCAGTACGTTTTGGCATGATAGACATGTTGCCAGTACAGAACTAGCTCGATTACTCATGTATTTTTATACTATACCTAGGTAAATCAAATCTTTATTTTCGCTCCCTTAATCTATCTATTTATTTTTGATCAATTAAAGGATGTTCTTAGTAAAAAATAGAATAATATTGACGTTAATAATAAACCTCATTATTATTCCACACATTTCGGTTGCCCACAAAAATGGTGTATAGCGTACTAAACAAATTTTGGATGGCTCTACCATCCCAGTTTGTACAAGATTTGTCCCCCTTTTGCAGCTTCAATTTTCAGTTTTGTGTCTGTAAATTTAAAAAATATTAAATTATGTAAATGATAAATATTCCAAAATTATGTTACACAACCGCTATCTATGACATCTAATGGTAATTCTGAAAATAAATACAACTCACAAATCCCTGCTCAGAGCAGTAGTACAAAACAAATTTTAAGGTGAACACATGTCCTAAGTTCAGAGTCGACTGCCTTGAGCAAAAAAGTGTATGTTAAATATGGGCCTATAATTTTCTCATATCTGTTTTTATAATTGAATAATAAAGTTATAACAAGCTGAATTTTGTCGCTAAATTAAGAATTCACTTATTTACAGAATGGAGGTGAGAGAAAAAGAATTAACTGTAGTTGGAGATATACGAGGAGCCACATCATCTATTATAAATATATTGTTAGAATCACTTTACCTATTTCAAGTAAGTTGAGTTTTTACCTAGATTTATAATTACGTTTTTTTTTTTCTATTGCTAAATTCATAACTTGATAACAACTAGATGATCTATAAAATGTATTGTGATCTCGATAATGGTGTCCAAAGCACAATCAGGGGAGATAACTTGTCAATGATAACTCTCAATTTTACTTGTATCAGGTGGTTTCCATTGGTGGTTGTTTGTGATGACTTTTATAACTCCTAGTTGTTGGGTTTTTTTATTTTTCAGGATAATATTCCAGAATGTAAGTCCATCCTTCATCTTGTCTGTGATAAAGCTACCCAGTCGTTAGTACTGAGATCACCTGTTTATGATTCCAAATCACCTGTTAAGGTAATTCTTTTCATATATATATATATATATATATATATATATAAGACCCATTAAAGGGACATACTTCTTTTAATTTCCTTATTTACATTAGGTATTATCTGGTTGTATTATATTTCTAACGAATTTGAGATTTTATTTGAGCTCAATAAGTTCATTATTTACCGGGGGGTTGGGATGGCTTAGTGGTCTAGAGTGCCGCGCTTAGACCTCTAGCTGGCCGGTCACCTCTGGCTTGCGGCTGTGGTTTCGATCCCTGGTGTGAGCGTATGTGGCATGGAGATAGGGGCGCCTTCTCAACCTCGTGGGTTTCCTCCGGGCACTCCGGTTTCCTCCCACAGCTAAAGACCCCTACGCGCAAGCGAATTGTTGAAATAGAATTGAAACCATATGTTAGTCCCAAAATGACCTAGTTTGTATCGAGTGGACGTTAAACTCCAATTCTCTCTCTCTCTCATTATTTACCAAGGTCGTCATATAGCAGGATCCTGATATTGGCCGAAAAAGTTCCCTTGGATTTTCCAGTATGATTTCCTCTGACCGGTATTGCAGGATAGAGGACCTGGCAAGAAACAGCATGTAGTTGATCCGAAGGGTAGAAATAACAAAGTTGTGTGTGCATGTGAAAAGAGCCCTTGACAGTTGGAATTCGATTTAAGTAGACTGAAACACCACTCTCCAAGCAAACTTTCCTTCATAATACTCTGCATGGCATATACCCATATAAAGATTTTGCTGGTGTAGATCAATGAGCTGCTATTAGAATTTCTAAATAATAATACAACATTAGACTTCTTTTGAAAGATGCATTAAACATCTAGATTTCAAGTCACTGCATGTTGTTGCATACCAGTTCTGTATTGATTTTTATTGATGCTTAAAACCCGGAATTGTTTGTATGTGCATGAAATACACTTGTTGTTGCCTCATTTATCCAGTTGTGAATTGGATTCTACTTTTTGACAAATTGGAGCCAACTGTTCTTTAATTCTAAATTTGTATTGTTTTAGATTGATTTGCTATCTTCACAAGATCTGATTCATCGTTTTATTCATCCATCACAACTACCATCAGCTTTAGATGGTACATTTCCTTTCTGTCATACAGAATGGGTTCGATTTCGTATGGTAGGTTAACTTTTATATTTAGCAAGATCAAGTTATCAGAAGTTCCTGACTTGCACTCATAGAAATGATTGTAATTATAAAATAGTTTAGATGACTTTACAATTTTTCAGTAAATTTTTCATAACTCTTTTTTTCAGAAATTGGAACCCTTTTTAAATTCATGCCGTGAAGTAGCCAAATTCCTAGTCAGCATAATGCAAGAAATATCCAGTGTTCAAAAATTGCCAAAAACTGCTCAAGAGGCTAGTCATTTAATAGAAGAACATGAAGAACGAGTTAAAAAAGCTTTCACAGATTCCAGATTAGTGGCGTTACAGAATGATGGGGAAAACACCATGTGTTCATTACGACGTGAACAATCTTCCTCTAATCACTCAGAAGACTACAGGTAAATACATCATATTTATGTGAATGATTAGTTGTTCTAGAAAGAATTATCATACCGTGCCTTGCAAACCACAAAGCTAAAATAGTACAATAATTTGAATGTTGATTGTGTTGATATACCAGTATATAGGGATCACAGTGGCTAAGTGAATAATAGGCTGGTTCACTAGCCTGGAGGTTGGTGTTTGATCCCTGCATTGGCCAAGAAAGTTAATTCAAATTTTCCGGCGTGGTTTCCCCTTGTCAGTGATGCAGGATTGAGGGGCTGACAAGGACAGCTGTCTAGTCGTTTAGATGGAATGAAAAACTGAGGTCCCGTGTACACATTGACGTGCACGTAAAAAGATCCCCTGTCAGTTGGAATTCAATATAAGAGTAGACTGTAGCGCCACTGCCGGGCAAAATTCCCCTCATAGCACACTGTATGGCGTATACCTGTCTTCATTAACCCAGTTTAGGTGCAAAACAGTTGGATGTTAAACCCCATTTCATTTCATTACCAGTACCTTCAGTGCAGATATAGGTACATTAATTGTATTAGACAGTGTAGACTTTTACTTTCTAGAACACTCCATAATAACATTTCTCAAAGAAATTTGTGTTGTACTTTGGTAGCCATGTTTGTTGCACAAGATAAAAGATACATGCATAAAATATATGACGGTATTGTGGTAAATCTGATTTTTTTAAAACATGTCAAACATATCTAATTTTTGTAAAGAAATTACATTGGTAGAGAAAAAATGCTACCAGTGCTTAACTCAAATTAATGAAATAATTCCTTACATATCACTACATGCTGAATATTTTACTTTACAGTCTCCCCCTTTTCCCAAAATCTTGTGAATGGGATAGAGGCTACAGTTTCTGCCAATTTTTTTTTCATATTCAATGTGAAGCAAAGGACTAGGCCTAGCGCAGTGTTTCCTATTCTCCGTCCTTCGCTTGCAAAATGTGGTAGTAGTTTGCATGGCAATGGTTTGTTTAGTTACAAAAGTGTGAGCTAACATAACATTCAAGCAAGTTTATGAAATAAGATTGAACCATTTTTAAGTCCCGAAATAGACCTAGTTTGTGTCGAGTGGACATAAAACCCCATTTCTCACACTCTCTTTTCCAAATCTGATGCACATGTCATGAAAAATTCTAAGCAAACACTTGAAGGGAATGGCAGTTTTAGTTTTTTGGAAGCTTGAAAGCTGAACAGTGTAAAACTTTCATCATTTGATTTTTGTAACAGTTTATGCATGAGCCCCAAAAGGACAAAACCACTTATTACAGTTCCCAAGAAAAAGCAACAAGTTGGCGCTTCTTGTAGCAGTGTGGTATAACATCATCAGATTTATTAAAACAGCACCTATAAACACAAAGAACATAAACACATAAACATTTTTCCTAGAAGTAGCTTATTTTTTGGCAAGTTACATTTTGTATTATTAAATGTAAAGAAGTTTAAATAAACTAAAACAGTAAACTCTTTGCATTATCACACGAAACAATGTATATTGTAATTCTATGTTAATGGATATTACGAGATAACTATACAACAAAACACAGACAGAACAAACAACACATGAACCTAGTACATTTCACAATTAGATAGTATTCTTGCAGAAAACAGAGAAATGCAAAAAAAAAGTTAAAAATATTTGTGGTCTGAAATATACACTGACATCTACACAATACATGTCATGTCTTCAACTGACTTACTGTAATTAATACGATGTTTTTGTGTGAAATTCATTAGATTTCACTTAAAATTACGTCTTAGGTTTACAGGTATGTTGTTGTTGTGAGACAAACAGATTCTCAGTATTTTCGAGAGAACATATTTATTAAATGCACAAGAGACATCTCTGGTGAATATTTGTACAAATTTCTTGTAATTATTCTGTGTATGAGTTGTACTGTCTAAAACATGAGTTGCTAACTAAACAAATATAAAATGTTATTGATGAATGGACACCATTGTTGTTAAGTCAGTTTCACGTAAGTTGTGCTTTTCCTGGCTTGTTGCTACAATGTTATTAAGTTTAGTCCTAACATCCTTATCATGGGGATGAGACTAATCTCAGCCACATCCTACCTCAAATACTATTTCTTTTTTATGACCGTTCATGTACTATTGACAATAAATACCTAGAATAGTGTATGAAAAAGGTTGTCTTAGTGATAAATAAAAACACATTTTGGGGTAAAAATTCTTTTTACATCCTAGTAGCTAGGACATGTGTATATTTAGCCATTCCTAAAAACTACAGACATCAGAAACGTACAAATATGACACATTCTTGCAGGACTTATTTTCGTGTTACTCTTGTTTAAAAAAAGACAAAAAAAACAGTTGAAGCAGAGGTTGTATCAATATTGTTTACAGAATATAAAGTTCTTGTTGTTTCTAGCAATTCCTGTCTTTTTGTTATTTTGAGTCAGACTTTGAGTGGTCACGTTGATGATGTTGATAAGTGACTGTCCCGTTTAGACTAAGTAAATTTTGTTAATCGGACTTATTGACTATAGAGTTATAAGACTGTTTACAATTTGACCATTTCTGTTCTTTCCTGCCAAAAGAACACCTTTTATTGAACCCGTTTATTTACCAGTATTACAGTGACACAACTAGTTTGTCCTCATACTCTATTTTTACTGTTGCCAAATCAGAAGTTTTGAACTTTCAAAGAAAACTTTGTTCTAGAATGGTCATGTCAATTGAAGATTAATAATGTTTAACTAAACTGGCCTATTTATTTGGGTATTATAGTATAATATCTTAAATTTGGGGTTGTTACAAGTCTGAGGTTAAAACGCTATAATATCATTTTAAAGTGCTGTGCCAAATCTCTCACAAAAATAGCATTAAGTCACAATGATCACTGATTTTAAGACAATAGAGTCTGCGATGGTTATTAAAAAAGTGGTAGACTTCATTATGTAACAGTAGTGGGTATTACAACCTGTAAAAGTAAAGGATCAGTGTCCATCTCCACCTTTTTTTGTATAAATTTTAAAATGTGTTGTTACGCCATAAAGAAATATTTCATCTTCATATATATTTGTGATGGAAACTTTCTTGTTAGATTACAGAGTGGTGATGTTAGAGAACTGGACATGATATAAAATCTTATCTTTTCAAGTTGCTGTTTTTCTGATTAAGAAATTGTTTCAGCTGAGTTTTTACCCCCAGAATTCGATTATCTCACATTTATGAATATGAATGTAATAGACTTTAGACAGATTACTTTGTCACATCCATGTTCTTGGGCCTATTTCATGAAATTTTAACTAAAATGAAATCCAAGTTTTAGTACTTTGAATGGATAATATAAGATTGATTTTAGTGCTTAGCCAATCAAGTATCTACTTAAATTTGAAGTATCTACTAAAATATTGATTATATCTTTAGTTAAGATTTTGAGAAACAGGTCCCAGATCTTTGATTAGCATGCACCCCTATTTTACTTGTTAAATTGGCTTGTTGATTGAATAGGATATTTGTTTCTGTTATTTTAGTCTGTACTTTTATTTTGCCGATTCCTGAAAAAAATTGAATATTTAGATAAACATAAGTATTGAGAATGCAATATGTGACCTGATTAACCGTGAAGGAATATGTTGTTAAAAAATATTTTTAAAGATTCAGTCATTTCTGTTCTGTCATTAAAATGTATACAAAACATTACCATCAGTACTAATTGACACTGAGTTTTTTTTATGTTTCAAATAGTTTCTATGGACGGGTTTAAAATACATTTTGTTTCGGAAAATCAATATAATTGGGAATCTTTCGATCTTTTATTTATCTTTCAAATTGATTCAGACTTATCTGTTTTGGGTTGTTTACCTGGAAAACAAATTACCATCAATTGGGTACAATTTCTCTGCTATCAAATAAGATGGAATTCTTTCCATTGTTATTGTTCTAGGGTGTAATGTCACGAAACTGTCTCCGTTTTATCTGAAATTCACATTTTGTTTAATCTTATGGATTCTTCGGTGTTCCCATCTGCTGCTGTTGTGTGATATAGGGCTAGTTTTCTTCTTTAAATATTTCTGCTTTTATCATGATTGCACATTATTCAAACAGATGAGGAACACTTGTGTTTCTTTAAAAATTAATGATGTTTTTGTTGTGATACATGAACGTACCCAGGTGGGGAGTTCGGCTGTTATAATATGTATTATAGCAAATATTTTTCACTTTTAGTTAATTCATTCTTTGTAGCCAATTTTTTATAAGATGTGTGAAATACCTTCAGTTGTTGGTCTGTGCATATTTTTTTAAAACTGATTTTCAATTTTGAGTCTCCGAATTTGACAATATTGAATATCAGGTGTTAAGTTTAAATAAATCACATTTATTTAAATATTTATACAAAGATTGAAGTCAACAAACTCATTGTTCAAAACAAATAACAAATTTCAAAAAAGAGCAAACACTGTTTTTGATCTAATTTTGATTGATTTTTTTTTTTTTTTTTTTTTTTTAGTATTGCCATGTGAATTGAAATACTCTGTAGGACATCATTCCTATTCCTCTGCACTCACCTCTCACTGTGTCTGTTCATCATTTTGTTTTTCTGAGCATATTAATGTAACTCTCTACTGTCCATGTGTATATTATTAATACTTTGGTTCTTCTTAATTAAATTGTTTTCCATTTTAATTTCTTATAACCATGTCATACTTTTTGTATAGTGACTGGTTTCACTGTATACTCCATTCAGATTCTGTGGAAATTATGTTCATTAACTTTAACTCAAATGATTGCCTTTGTACATAATAAGGATGAGAGTGGCCTGCCTTACTTTTTGATTTTTCTTGGGCTTTTTGTGTTTTCTCCTCTTGCTAATGACTCCTACACAAGAAATATTGAAATAAAGGTGTACCATAATGTTTGTCCCAAAATGACTTTCTCCTTTTTTCTCTCCTTCTTTGGAAAGGGGGTAAAATATAAAAATAATAACATCACAGATCCACAATACATAATATTGTTTTTTTGTGCCTTTTAGAAATTAGATAATCTCACATGAGATTTTGAAAAAAAAAATGGACCAACACTTTGTTTTAAAATTATTTGTGTAAAGTAATAAAGTTGCACAGCATCTCAGTAAGCATAAGGAAACACATCAGATATGGTATGTTTGCTAATTTTAGAGTTTTCTTGTTATTTGGTATTTTTGACACCAGTCTTGAGTCTTTCTTTGGTCTTCATACTTCTGAAAAAAGTAGATGCTTATCAACGGAAAATCTGTTTCTCAAGTGTAAAATTCATAGTGAACAGTTTCAAAATGGATATAGATCTGTGCACAATACAGAAACAATACTTGGTGTGTATAATATTATTTCAGATCTTGACAATAAGACATCTTCAGTACTTAAATTACCCTATTAAACATAAGTGCTGCAATTGACCATATCATTCTTATCAAGTGTGTTTTCACTCAGCAGTAGAACGTCAAACCCCATTTCATTTCTTTTTCTCTTCTTTTGACACAGTTTTATGGCCAAGCAAAAGTTTTGGAATGGTTTAGCTTCTATTGATCCCAGTTGGTACTTGGTAGTCATTGGTGAAAACCAATGTTTTCCATGCCCTCTTGCTTTTGGTTTTCCTCAAGGCTCTGTGCTAGGGTCTGTTGTTTACTGTGTATATTACCCCAATTGACTTCCATCACCTCCATCCAGCTCTATATATGATTCAAAGGAAAAATGAATCTATGCATATCAGAAACCCAGTGCAGAAGTAACAGAAACTCAATGAAATACAATTTCAATTTTCTAAGACTAGATCAAGATAGGACTAGCTCTTCAGATTGTCACAAAATATTAGCTTAAAGTCAGAACATGATTTGAGCAATATAAGAATCCTTTGCAAACTACAACATTGTAAAAGTTGAATGTCATACAGGAATATTAGTCTTGAATTGGTTCAGTAATCATTTTAGTATTTCCAAAGGTATGATGAACTGAAATTCCATTGTTTTATGCTGTTCCCTATTTAAAAGGTACACTTTACTTTTCTAATTTTCTCTCTTCTTCCTTCTTTTTCTTGACAAAGTAATAGAATTTGTACACCCAGGTTTCATTAGAAAGCATGAGAAATCTGGTACTTGCCCTTGTAATTGTTTTGGATGACTGCAACACTTTTTTTATTATTATTATTTCCAGATACGCCATGGAGAATGTTGATTGTCTGTTTCATCAACTTCAGGACACTATGATGAAATTAGTTCATCTTGCTGACACCCGTCTTAATAAAATAGAACAATGCTTACAGTTACGTGAGTTTGAAGAAGAATGCTCCAAGGTATTTTATTAAGAAATATGTTTATTTGAATTCAATAAATATTTTGGAAATAGTTTGAATATTTCTATCTTAGTGTAAAAAAAATAATGAAAAAGAAAATCAAATTAGAAAGACAGTGCGTGCATTCTTAGTATATGTGATGCAGATATATATATACTTTTTATTGATCTATAAATGGATATTGATATACTTATTTAATATAGCTGCCAATGAAATAAGATGAAAATGCCATTTTAAGGTAGAGATAATTAGTTAATTGAATCACATTCTCTATGCCTAATTATGATCGGCACATTGATTGGCTCAGATATTCAGCAAATTGTTTATTCTAAAACTGATTTTCCACATAAACGCAACTTAATTAATCAGATATTTCCATTCTAAAATAGTTAAATCTTATCTGTGATTATTATACTCTGTGAAATATTATAGTAGGAATACATATGGATGCAATTTATGATAATCAAATTAATATTTTCTTACAGGTAATAACATGGTTGACAACAGAGGGCAACACAACATTACAGCGGCACATTGCAAGAGCAGATAATCTTAAAGCTATTCGGTTACAGCAAAAAGATTTTGAGAAATTTTACTTTTCCTGCATGGTTAGTACACAATTATTTCTATACACCCACATTTTCTTGTAAACGTATATTGTTGTCATCTGTATGTCCATCTGGCCCTCTACCTTTTGTTTGTGGACACTTTCTCTACAGGTCACAATTTTTATCCTATTTTGATAAGACTTAAAGCCCAAATAACACTCTTGTTGTAACTGAATAATATGTCTCAATCTTCATTCTGGTCAACAAATCGTATTATTTTACAATATTCCAATTAATTGATGACATAAATTTCATCTTAACACACCTATTTTAAAAAATTGGAAAAATTCAACCAATTGATTTGAAAAGTCTAACGTAAACCTTTTCAAATGTGACTTGGATTTTAAAATATTTTCGAACCCTCTGGACAAGTAAAATAGGTTGTAATGGATAATTTACACAACAGGTAGGACACTTAAACATCTAATACTTAGAATAAGGGCATTATTTATTTTCTGGAGCTTCCAAGCCAGCAAGAATGTTATCGTCCCTTTAAAATATAAGGTTATATCCGTAAGATCTCGGTTCCTCTCTGTGTTCACACATATCAGACTGTATCTTCCTAGATGGCCCCTAATTGTATAAAAAATCATATTTTTAGCTTGTGGTTGTTGTAGAGTTCATAATTTTTCTCCGATTTAAGAACAACGTACAAATATATCTCTGTTACACTGAAATGGTGGTTGAGATTGAATTTCATGAAAATTGGACAGAAACTGTTGGGACAAAATGGCTGCTCCTTGTATGCAATACGAAGTTTGTGGATCCCCATGAGGTCAAAATTTGGTTCAAATTTTGCTTAAACTTTAAAATTATATTTATATCACAAAGATATCGGATCCTTTCAATATTTGGGCATATCAGTCTTTAGCTTCCTGGATTATGACCCCCGATTGTATGAAAATCACATTTTTAGTCTGTGCACCCTCAAAAAGTCACAATTTTTATACACTTTTATAAGTGGTTTAAATATATCATCATTACAACCTGATGATCTTTGAATTGAAATTGCTCCTTGAAACCAAATAATGAAAATGTATGTACATGTAATACAAAGGCTTTGGGCCCTTTAGAGGTTATAATTTTTGTCTGTTTCAAATGAAACGTATGGGATGCTCGATTCACAGTCCAGAACGTCCCGAATCGACAGAATTACAATCGAGTGATGCGGAATTTGGTCCTGTCACAGTTCTGCCAGTCCCGACAGCTGAGGTGGAGTGAGTAGAATTGTGACGTATTCCTGGGTAAAAAATATGTTTCAGCTGTCATGATTGGTTGAGATATTTATTGTACAGTCGACACATGCGTTGTACTCCGAAATTCTCCTTTTCACTCGATTGACACCAGTTTTGGAATTCAATTCCGGAACTGTGAATCGAGTACCCCCTTAGATTATATGTTTATATTCCAAAGATCTCAGTTCCTTTCCATATTCACCAATTTCATACCATAACTTACTGGATTATGGCCCCTGATTGTACAAAAAATCATGTTTTTCTTTTAGCTTGTTCTCTATCCATGTCTTGCAAATTGTGGGCGTATCTTGCCTGGCAACCACTGGTTCTAAAAATATTACACAAGGCATCTCTGCTAACTTGTACTTAAATAAAATTGAACTAATTAATATTTTATTAAAGATAGGGTTATTTGGTAGAATTTTTAATTTATTAGTAACTTTGGAGTTCATTCGGTGTGTAAAGAAAATAAGGACTTATTTCAATGTAAGCTGTATTCTTGACTTGTACCTCTGAACCTGAGCACCCTGATAGCTTCCTGGTACCCAAAGTTGACAAAAGATTTTCCACCCTTTTGCGATCTGTTTTACTGCTTGTGAAGGTGAATTCTGTCACCGGTAAAGATTACAGCCATTGTCATATACTGATCGTTGGGTAAAGAAATAAAAGATACATAACCAGAAACGGAAGATAGATTGTCTGCTTGATGCCAAGTAGCATTAACTTCACCTAAGTTGTGTTTTTTCCCCTGAAATCTAGACTTCTCCAAATTGCAGGAAAAAAAGGTGAATTTTAACTTTCAGAGATCTGTCTAGACATGGAGATTTATTTTAATTGAAGTTCAAAGTAACCTCACCAAATAGACAGTTTTGGTATTGTGTCGAGTTGATTTTTTTGGTGCAAAATGTGTGAGAAGAAAAGGGTACATGCAAAGGATTTAATTGTGGAAAATCAAAAGCATCCTTTGTGCTTCATATTTGTTCAGTCAATTAGATTCTGTAAATTTAGATAACCTTATTTTGTTGTCCAAAACAATTTGGTGAAGTTGTGATCAAAATTTAAAGAAACTTTTACCCATGGTATTTTGTACTTGGATTCGTCATGCCTTTATGAAAAAGTTTCTTCAGGACCAATTAAAAATATTTAATCTGATTATTATCAAGTTTTGATTTATATTTTTAGTTCTGATAATGTTTTTAATTTTGAGAATTATAAAATTAGTAAATTTCTGACTCCTTGACATAAGTTCTCTCAGAATATGATAGAGGAAGTTGAGACCTAGATATGGTTGATCTAGATTATATTTGATATCATTTTCCTGCTATGTTATGTTTGTATACAACACATAACTCTAGTTTGAAATAGGGTCATAAATTCATTTGAAATTCTTCAAGAACTTTGCACCTAATGTTTGCCACAATTGTTTATTTCACTTGGAAGTCTTTGTTTGTTCCACGCGCACCTGGAAAAAAAAACAATATTGTTGCATTATATTTACTTTTTCATATTTCTTTAAGTTAACAAAGCCTTAGGTCTGTTGAAATGATTATGCAGCTATATTTGAAAGCCATGGTAGAAACTTTAAGCACTTCATATGTAACATCAGATATAGTTGATAGTAAAATATATG
This sequence comes from Patella ulyssiponensis, assembly GCA_963678685.1. Classification (NCBI taxonomy): domain Eukaryota; kingdom Metazoa; phylum Mollusca; class Gastropoda; family Patellidae; genus Patella; species Patella ulyssiponensis. The sequence continues at coordinate 58,696,705 of OY783229.1, forward strand.
TATGTTAGGTTTATGGATGTACCATTGAAGAATCTAACCTATTTTGTTTTTATTTCAATATTGAAGTTATGCTTTGTTTTACCACATTTGGCAGGCGGAATATCCGTGCCATGTGTTCCAACTATAGCTAGCTTGAAACACTGGTGCCAAATTCTTCTACAATTTCTCATCAAACACAAACATTTCATTGCTTTTGAAAAAAAGAATTTCACATTCAAACGAGAGACATTCAATAATGTTTATTTGTTCTTTTAAAGGGAAACATAGTTCAATCAACTTTGTCTTTGAACAATATGCATTGTACATTTTATTATTTTAAATCATATTCATGTATAAACAGTCAAAATTGATATATTGTTCTAGAATAAAATGCTGACAGGATGGACTTTAATCGAATACAAGCAACCGTCATATCAACATATAAAAAACGGATTCTCATGATGATTTTCATCTACTTTACTTTTCTGGTTTAGAATGATATGCAGTGGTCTTAGAATTCTCGACCATGAAATAGTTCTGTGTTAGAATCTACAATGTCAATTTTCCCGATTTTTAAATATCAGGAGTAGCCAGGGCAAGCTTGCAAGGAGCGGCACATTGTCTTTTGAACAGGAAAAAATAAACAACACATTTAAAGATCCATGATGCCATCCATTCAAAATTTCTACACCAATTTGCATTAACAATGTATTCAAAATGACTGGAGAATGGTTTGAAGCAACTCCAATATATTTCCCAGTTGGAAATTAAATTTGAATGACTTAGAAATAATTTTTGCCACAACAGCACTATATTTATACTTGAGTTATATTCCATTGTACATATATCTATAAGCTGTTAAAACATTGAGAATTCCAACTACAGATTAAATGCTTTTGTTATAAAATATATAGGTTATTTTTCTATGTGTTTGTAGTAAGATTAGTGTTTACATGTTAAAGGTCTGATTTAATACAGATAAAATAAAACCTTGTTGATTTATAAACAGACACAGTTTGATTTATCATCAGCCTAGATTTACAAGTTTTTCCTCTTGAGTTATATTCCATGGGAAAATTCTGGTTTACCACTTTCTGGTTTCTGAAAAAAAAATTCTATGGTTGTGTTGTGTCCAATCCAAATCATATATGGTGGGAAAAATACATTATTCTGGAACTCAAAAGATTTTATTTTAGAGATTACAAAAATATTGCCCAACAGTTGAATTAGAAATGTATAAAATTTCACCACACTTATTTCTTGAAAAAATAATTATGTACGTCACTTATTTTGTATTCATCGATGAATACATTGTCAACAAAATGACAAACATTTGGATATGTTCTTAAAAATAAATATCTTTTCAAGGCTATGTATTATTTAAAAACAAAAGTAAATAAATATAGACTGAAATTGTGTAGTTGATATTCATGTTTGAATAAAAACTACTAAATCTATATCGGATGGTTCAATGGCCGTAAATATTCAGTTTGCTCATGTTCCCCACAAATTCCTTTGCTCAGTTGAAGGAAAGGGTTGAGTGTTCAAATGGTCTAATATATATGTGTTTTCGATCATACTGTCTATCAAGTGGTGTTATTTTGATTCCCCGCTTGTATGTGACAAGGTGTAGGGTTGCCTGTCCTACCTCTGGGTCTTCTGGTTTTCTACCACTGTAAAGGCACCTATGTGCAAGCGAATTATTCTGTTAGTCCTGAAATGACTTAGTGTGTGTAGTTTGGACGTTAAACCCCATTTCTCCGTCACCTCAGTTGAATTGTGTCGTCGCTCCTGTTTGTGTTTGATTTTGACGAAACTTAAAAAATGTGTTGGTTCCATTAGATATTGGCAGCTTAACTTCATGGATTATGGCCCCTCTACAGGTTACAATTTTTTTCGATTTTGATGAAGCTTAAAACATATGTTAATATCCAAAAGATCTCAGTTCCTTTCGATATTAGCACATAATTGACTGTAACTTATATTTTTAGCTTGTGGACCCTCTTGTGGTTACATTTTTTATTTGATTCTTAAAACTTTTCTGCTATGTCACTGTTACACCATTATGACAGTTGAGTTTGAATTTCTTAAAAATCGGACCAAATCTGCCTGACATAATAGCCAATTCCCCTTACGCAAATAGTGTAAAAGTATCTAATACCAAAGTTGTCGACACTCCAGAGGTCTCAATTTTTATCCGATTTTGATGAAAGTTCTTGAATGAGTTTAAATTATGTGTGCATCAAAACTCAACTCAAATTCCATGCGAAGCATTGGGACAATGAGAAATTGAGTCATATTGATTTTCCCAGTTCTCTGTCCATCTTTTGCATAATGTGAGCAACATACGGTTTGTTCTGCATACTTCACAAATTAACTTTGTTAAACTTAATAAATATCATAATACAAAATTTTATTCATAAAAATGTACTTAAAGATCTAAGTAGATAATATACCTATAAATTTTTTTTTTCAGCAATATATTGATAAAGGTAATGATTTATTGGAAGAAGCCAGTATGTTAAGTCAGACTGGTAATTTTGATGAGGCAACAGGGTACAAAGATTTGGCAAGAATGCTCAAAAAACATCTTCATACTTTTTCTAACCAACTTGAAGACAGAAGAGAGAAAATAGAGGGTACGGCCAAATGTTATCAACTTCTTGACAAGGTAGGTTATTTAAAACATTTTTGTGGGAAAAATCAAAGAACACCTTTCTTTGAAAAAAGAAGTTTTTTATAGATATGTCCATATGAATAAGCATTCGAACTATTAGATATTTTGTTTATATATATATACACAAGTGTGGTAAAATAAAATCTGTAGTGAAGGACCTCTAAAGCAATTTGACACTAGTAGTAAAAAAAAAAGTTTTTTCCTCATTTTTTCTCTTATTTTTTATGTAAAAACACATATAACAAACTATTCTATTATTTAACTTGGTTCATGAAAGAGACTAAACGGTAGCCAAATTTATTTTTTTAATGGTTGGTTTTGTAGTTTTAATAAGGTATTGGAAATTGTCCAAACATGGTGCCTTTAATTTTGCCATGCATTTCTTAATCTATAATGAACTTGATTTAGATAAAAAAAAAATTAGAATTTTGTTTGTTTCTTACTAAATGTCTTAATTCATTGACTTTGAAAATTTGAATCATTAAATATTTAATTTTTTTTTTAAACTTTGTTTATTACTAAATGTCCAAATTCATGGACTAATTTGGATCTTTGTTTAAAATATGTATTTTCAAATTGTAACAAATTATTAAATAACCATCTCGAACATTGGTGTGTTTTGAAACTTAATGTCATATCCATACTTTGGGAAAAAGCACCTTTTGTTCTTGAGCAGCCTCTCTGTGATTTGCTTTGAATTAACAAGATTAAACATTGGCTAAGAGTGAAGGCCTCCATTGGGATTTATTATGTCAACATATCAATTGTAGCCAGCACTTGAGATTTTAGCTTTGATCAATACGATGGATAGGTTGGTCACAAGTTAAAAAATCCGTTAGTTGTGAGTTGAGTTTGTCAAGTGGATGCGGTTGTGGTTTGATTTTTCAATCTTTCTCTATGAATTATCATAGACCATTATCGTACTACATTTGGATAATATTAGAATTAATTAAAAAGGTAGGATGAAGATTTTATTTAAGACAGTTTCAAATCCATTTTTTTTTAAAATATATATAGATACATTTATTGTACTGTTAAGTTTGAAAAAGATATTTTCCTTTTAAAATTGTTTGGCATTTAGAAAGAACTCACTTTTTGGAGGAGATTATTTATGAAAGCTGATTCATTTCTGCAGTTAAAAATACATAACGGTTGTTCTTTCTTCTTTGCAGAGTTATGAGTGGGCTTTAGAAGCCATGAAATACGTTGCCAGTATGAAAATGGAACATTGTGCTAGTCCAGCAGGACTTGATAAACTGTTAAAAAGTCTGGAAGCTTATCTGCTGGAACATCCACCATTAACAAGTGATATTTTCGATCATATGATTGAAGTTACTCAAAGACTTCAAAATGACAAATTACTAGACCAGTGTCGTCTAGCAAAAGCTAGGTGTGAGGAAACCTATCATTTACTTTTATTGCGACAAAATACTTTACAACGAGCGAGAGACCAACTTATTGTAGACCATAAAACAAAGTCAGACAATTCTCATTCAATTGACCCGGATTCTGTGATAGAAATTAACTCACAGAGTTTCTGGGAACCACAAATGACAAGCACTCCAACTAGAGGAATTACATTTATCGCAAAATCCAAAGATCAGAGGCGTTCTTGTTCACCATCTACAAGCTCAAGTTCTGGTTCTCGTGATTATACTAGTACTTCAAGCACTTCATCTAATCAAATGGCAAAACAAAGTAAGGAAAGCGGAACTGTTGTTTCTCAAGATAGTTGTGCGGGTAGTGATATTAGTATGGAAAGTCTCCATCAAAAACTAACTATGTCCACGTCCATGCCACAGCCAGGAAGTACTTATACAGAGAGAGACAGGCCCTTAAAAAAATTATTAAAGAGAACAATCACATCTCCCGTTCCTATAACTAGTTCACCAATTTTAGAAGACAGAGTTAGTTCATCAGGTGATCCCCGATCAATCCGTGAAAGACGTTCAGGAAAGTCTGTCAGTATGGTTACTGGTAGCTCAGAAAGTCTTCCAAGGTAAGATTAAAAAACGTACTTAAAACTACTTATTCGCTCAAAATTATTTGTAAGGTATAGTCGGCACACTATGCTTTTCAATTTTGATTTTACTTCAGAATTACAAAACTTACAATCTTGAATAATAATCCAACATAGTAAAAACATAATTAAAATCTTATATCCACATAATGTCACCTATTGTAATTATCAGGCCAGGGTCTGGTTCCCAGGGGAATCAGAAGTTCCTTTTTATGCTTTACTATTATGTAGACTTATATTTCAACATCAACTCATTAAACCTTCAGCAATAAATTTTAGAAAATTTTTGCATAGAAAAATATGTAAACCATGAACACAAATGATGATTTCATAAAATTCATGATATAACTATTACTGGAAATTGTCTTGGTAAAGTTTAATCTTAACTTAGACATGAAATTTTTCAAGATATTTATTGATGAACAGACTAAAGTTACAGTAGAGTGTCTGTCAAACGTTAAAGCCATTCTTAACCTTATACACTTTCTCGATAATTTAATTGTGGGGATTTTTAAAGCTTGGGCTGGTTTACTGGTAACTTTTCTGACTTATAGAACTTTCTTATGCTAGCAATTTAGCACATTAATTAACACCCTTGAAGTTACTGTAATATTCCTGCATCTAACAGTGCCACTGAGCAGCACACTGTAAATATATATATATTTGTCTGAAATTAAGATGATTGAACTGAGAACATTCATTATGAAAGTAAGACTGTTAGGACAGTGTTTGAAATTTGCTATATAGCTCAATATTCATAAGATCTTGTTGGGGCTTGAATAGGAATGTGTTTTATTATTTCTTACCCTGAATTTAGAAACATACATTAAAATTCCATATAATGTTTGTATGAAACAACTTTGTTTCTGGCTTTATATGCATGGGTTAAAATTTGTATGTCACCTGTCAATGAGTCCTTATGATATTGCCGTTTTCTTAAAAACACCAACTTTAACTTTTATCAAATTCCCAGTGTTTCAACAAAATTGATTATTATTTTACCAAATTTTGATGCATTGATTGTAATTTATATAGGAGAAAGTCTGACTTGTAGACACTCTACAGGCTAAAATTTTTACCGGATTGACTTTAAATTTATACATAGTGTTTATGAAGAGTCTTGTGGGCGCTCTAGAAGCTAAAGTTATTCCACAAGATTATATTAAAGCGGGTTAAAACAACATCAATCAACCCGAAACTCAGGAATGTTCTTTTAGATCAACATCAACTTGATGATCTACTTGATGTTGATTATATATAAAAAATCTTTCCTAAGTTAGAAAAAAGGTTGGGGTGGGCAGTGAATTTTTGCTTGAGGTGAGGTTATATATTTTCAGTAGACCCACTTTGATCAGCCAAAATAGGTGTGTTTCGTTTGTTTTTATTTATTTTTTATGAAATATTGTTTAGATAATTTTAGTGGAGTCGGATATTGCATTCTTCTTTGTCTTCTATAGGTGTTTAACATCCGGTTCCACCAATGGTGATAACGCATACAAGTTGTCTTATTTTATTATGCTTAGCACATGCACAGGGATCTTGTTGTTGGTGGGCAGAGTACCCAAAGTAAACCCCAAAGGTTGAGAAGGCACCCTTATCTCCAAGCTACATACCCTCACATAGCCTTCCGTTGATAATTAAACTACTCTTGAAATATTAATGAAATTAGTTCCTTTATTTTCTGAAATGTAGTAGATTGGTTTTCTTTACTCCATTGGATATAGAGGGGAAATTAAACTAAAGTACAAATAAATTAACATGATTAAGGAAAGAAACAGATAAAATATTTTAGACTTAATTGCTAGGATGCTGCAAGATTTTATTGCTTTAATTATAGTAGGACTGCTCTTATTGACATGCAGATGTATTTGTTTCTTCAACACGTTTCAAATTATTGTTTCGTGTGAATCGTGTTTATTGGCAAAGAGTGTACATTCTGTGTAGTTCATTTTAAAGTTAAAATACCATTCATTTTATGTTGGGAAACATGGAATGATTACCCATTACCGATAACTAAATCAATTAATAACATTCTTCATGTTTTTATCTGTTAATCAATGTTTTATAAAGTTAATACGTCTAGATTTTAACAAATTGTTGCATACTGTATAATTTCCTTATTAACGATACATTATGGGAGATAGATAAAGAGCTGGCAGTTCTCACTATAAAAGTTAAAAACTAGACAGTGTAAAGGGAATTTGTTGAAAGTTTCAGTAAAATTAATCTACTCGCATCAAGAATTTATTGATTGAATTAGCCTCGAACATCATTACTAAAACCTGGTACAAAAAGAAACATAGTGTCGTTATCCATGAATCATGTATGAAAGTTGAAAAGCAAATCGGATCCTAATCCAGTAAATATTGAAAGCTAGCAATGACATCAAGAGTTAATTTAGATAACAGTTCAGGCCTAAAGAAAGACCTACAATAGGCAGATTTAGCTCTTGCATAATGTATGTTTAACAACATTTGTAATAATAATTAACTTGAAATGTTTCAATCATCATGCACTTCCTGTCCATGGTGTAATTAATTAAAGTGCACATAAAATGGCCCTGAAAACTTCTCTATGTGAGCAGTCCATGGTTATTTTATCCACTTTACGGCAAATTCACATCAATCCGACTAAATTTAAATCAGCTATCTTCATTCAAAGTCGTAAAAATAGACCTCCCGTAAAAACGACTTTGCCAATTATTGAAAACACTCTTAATCCCCTCAGACGCCAGTGACGTCACAGTGACCGAATGCATATTCGGAATGTTTATTCCTTAATTACCTATATACAGCCGGCGTGTGTATTCATTAACGCCTGACTGATTCCTTAATCCCCCTAATTTGTTTCATAATGTACGGTCGTTCTGTTTTCTCACGGCAGCGATTTTAATACACTCTACCATCGTGTACAGTCTAAACGATTCGAGATACATTTTCGTCAGAAGTTTATTGTTCGAAGTTAGAACCTGTTTCATTATGTACGGTCGTTCTGTTTACACACGGCAGCGATTTTAATACAATCTACCATCGTGTGCAGTCCAAACGATTCGAGATACATTTTCGTCTGAAGAGTATCGTCGTTCTAATTTAGAATTTGTTTCATAATGTACGGCCGTTCATTTTCACACGGCAGCGATGTCATACACTCTCCTATGTGTGCAGTCCCATCTATTCGAGATACATTTTCGTCAGAAGAGTATTGTGGTTCGAATTTCCCCGAGTAAAAGAGTATAGGAGTAAAAAGATGTGGTCACGCAAAATATATCATGAATTTCAAACATGATTGAAACGCGATTTGTAAATGACGATCCGTTATCGACGTACGGCGCCTTTATTTCTGCTTGCGAATTTGACTTTATTACTCTGAAATAGACCGTAAAAATGAAATACAAAGAAATATCTCAATATACGTTAGAATTAACAGATTGAGAAGGATCACCTAACTATCTATGTGTATCGCAAGTGTAGTGTCGTTAATACCTGTAATTAATCAATCAGGCTAAATTTGAACAGTGATTGGGTCATAAAGTAATTTAGAATGTTGATTAGGTAATTATCTTTTTCTTTGCTCACCGATGTTTTTGTAATAAAGTAGCCTCGTATTATTTGTTGATTGGTGTTTAAACAACATCTAAATATAAATCCTTCGATGGATATACGTTTGTGATAAGATAAGGTTATAATGTCTAACATCATTTAACTTTTTTATAAAGAATACAAGTATTTTACAATTAAATTGACAGTTTAATCACTCACCAAACGGCACCAGGAACTCCACATTTGATCAAGTGTATTTGATATTCATTATTACAAATTGATCTGGCCGGCGTAACAAAAAAAGATAATTACCCTTCTAAATTAGAACCACAATACTGACGAAAATGTATCTCGAATCGTTTGGACTGCACACGATGGTAGATTGTATTAAAATCGCTGCCGTGAGAAAACAGAACGGCCGTACATAATGAAACAAATTTTAAAATGGATCTTGAATTAAAATTTATTATAAAACAATTTATTCCGTAGTCAATTGTTTTATTTAATTAGGGGGATTAAGGAATCAGTCAGGCGTTAATAAATACACACGCCGGGTGTGTATAGGTAATTAAGCAATCGTTCGTAAAATGTTCACTGCATATCACTGTTGTGACTGTAGGTTGCCAATCAGGATTTGAATTGTTTACAAACGCATTCCAATTTTTCCGTACGATTTCATCGTTGGGAAATTTATGAAACGCCGGTACATTATTCCCCTTTCCCTTGCTGGGATTTCCACAACTCTCAATAACACAACGGTAATATGGCATCTTGAAATACACTCGGTAATATTCTAGTCACAAATATAAATCTATTACAACTCAAGACGAGAAAGGTCGGCTTTTACTACTACTACTACTTGGTGTTTAACGTCTGCTTCCACATAAGTGATATCGCTTTTGTCGGCTTTTGAAAATGCTTTGACTATTATAGTATAGTGATATGTAGCTTACGTGTTAAATTGCGAGTTAATGATTACGCCAGTCAAATGTTAATTGGACCGACAAATACACACGTGTTAACTGGCGGTGTGTATACAGTGATATATCGTACAGATAGTGCTATATTGTATAGATAATGTGTATAGATTATGTGTAGTGCCTGTGACGTCACCAGCCAATCAACCGGATAAAGGTTGTAATTGAAAATTTGAAAACCGTTTTTGGCTGTCTGATGTTTAAACGTTAATATCTCAATTAATTTTAATCAGATTGGAGTGAACTTGACGTAAAATGAATGTAGTAACCCTTGGCTATCAATATATGCAATTAAAAATTATTATTTTATGTGGTCTTTAATCATTATTGGCTTCTCCTAAACTGCTTGACAAGGACACATTGATGGGTATATTTGAAATCTTCACCAAAATTGATTGATTGGGTGATGATTTGATTAAACATGCATTATGCAAGAGCTAAATCTGCCTATTGCAGGTCTTTCTTTAGGCCTGAAATGTTTTCTAAACTATCAATTAGATATTAAATGACCCAGGCCTTCATCAATTATCGATGGCATCAGATTTCTCTGATATTAAACAGATTAGGATGGTTCAGTGATACTTTGATTTAATCAAATATGGAGGAACGACACCTAGCTTTGAAAATCCAGTACGGTGGTTGAAATTATTGCACACGTCTGTCAAAACTTCAAAGGCTATTATTTTCGCTTGCAATAGAGTACAGTAATTTGAATGAAAATTTCAAATTATTCATTTTACATTATCTACTTTCAAACTATTATAGCAAGAATGGCTAGTTCTTTATCTAAATCTTACATAATGTATCTTTGAATAAGGAGAATCTTCAAGGGAAAACTCTGAATCTTTTTGATATCTTTTCCTATCCCACTCAATTAAGTCACAACCCAAATAGTTAGATACGTTGTCTGGAAACTGCGTATTGAAACTTGTTGAAAAAATTTGCTTTACCCAATAGAGAGAGAGTAAAATGGGGTTTAAGGTCCACTCGATACAAAAAGGGTCATTTCGTGACTCACATATGGTTTTATTTTAATTCAAAAATTTGCTTGCGCGTAGGTGTAGTATGAGGTAGTTTTATCCAGTTTCCTCTGATCCTCTCACTGTTATAGTCACCTACCCACAAGCGAATTATTGAAATAAAGTTGAAACCATGTGTTAGTCCCAAAATGTCCTGGTTTGTGTTGAGTCAACGTTAAACCGCATTTCTCTCTCTCTTTAAACTAATTGATGAAAAATTTGATTCGAATCCCTCTCAAAACATTTTAATCTCAAGAAAACTATCCCATGCTGGGAGAATCGATAGCTGGAATGACAAAAACAATGCTAAAAAATATATTTAAACATTGAATTTGTATTACTCGTCTTGTAAAGGTCTTGGGCTACAGAAAAGTGAGGAATTAGAAGCCAGAATGGGCTGTTCTCTGATACAGAAAAAACCCCGAACATTGTCTTTCATTAAATTGCCTTTATATTATTTACAGTATGCCAGAAGATGATGATGAAAATAAAACAAGTAATGGGCGTGTTGAAAATGTCAATCATATGAGAAAAGAATGGACACCGGTACCTGTTAATTCACATCTCCTTCGTCAAAATCGAAATAATCCCTTGTCCTCAATGTCTGAATCATCATTATCGGAACCAGAAATGAAGAGAAGAAGGTATGTTACTTGTTTCCGTGTAAAAATGAACAAATGACTGAATCCATATACACCCCACCCCCTACAATTACATATACAATCATTGTTTATGTATCAAAGTGTCACAAGATAATTTTGGTGTCAGTAATTTATGGTTACATTTCATGTGTGTGGCAAATGTTTTTTGAACATGTTATTTCTTTATTATTTAATTATTTTAACTGATGTTCAAATGCTACTGTAATATTTTTTTGTAGAACCCTATCTCTTATTATGAGTGAAATGGTACAGACAGAGAGGGACTATGTCCAATCATTAGAGTATGTAATTGACAACTATATTCCTGAACTACAAAGAGAGGATGTTCCACAAGCCTTGAGAGGAAAAAGAAATGTTATTTTTGGAAACATTGAAAAAATATATGAATTCCATTGTCAGTATTTTCTGCATGAAGTGGAGTCATGTGAATTTACACCATATCAAATAGGCCAATACATACTATCACATGTAAGTATATATGTAGTGATCTAAAGTATAGACCTGCCAGTAGAGAGAAATTCGAGAAACTTAGTCTTTCTTCATAACCCTAAAATTCCTAAATATGAACAATTGTAAAAAGTTTAATTGTTTTTGTGTTTTTTTCAGGAAAATGCTTTCTATTTATATGCCCTTTACAACAAAAATAAACCTAAATCTGATACATTAATGGCAGAATTTGGTAAAACATTCTTTATGGTAAGTTAAGATTCATATTTTGTTCTCCATGTAAAATCATAAAATTACTTCAATACCAATTGTGTTTATATAATTCACTGAGTTTGTAATTGTGAATGATGTTATATTATATCTGTGCCAAAAAGAATATATTTCTATAACTTTTTTCAGGACAAACAGTTACAGTTAAATGACAAAATGAATCTGGCTTCGTATTTATTAAAACCTGTTCAGAGAATGGGAAAGTATGCATTACTTTTGAAACAGATTATCAGAGAATGTTCAGAAACCGAACCAGAATACCAGGAATTAAAGGTAAACAAACATCAAGTAGTTTATATTTACTACTTGGCATGGTGAATTTTATTTTCACATTTGAAATTTCTCAGAAATCTCTAATAAGAATTCAGTTTTTGTTTACTTTGAATGATGGAATTATTGCATGCATTTTATTAGACTATTGAATAAATTTTGTGCCTTCCTTCGATCTCTTCAACTTGCCACCCCGACCTGATTCACAGTTTAAAGATACTTTCTTTTTACTTTTTAGGCAGCTGAAGAAATGGTGAAGTTCCAATTAAGACATGGAAATGACTTATTAGCTATGGATGCCTTAAAAGAAAGTGATGTATGTCTGACAATAATTCGGGGGGTTTTATATTGCATTAGACAAATATTTATACTTAACTTCTTTTGTTTATAGCTAAAACATCTATTTATTGTTTTTTTAAACCATTGTAAACAAGTGAATGAACTTTTTTTTGCGGTCTTTTAATATCTGAGATTTATTTTTCGCAGGTAAACTTACAAGAACAGGGTCGACTTTTACGCCAAGATGAATTCCTAGTATGGCAAGGACGAAAAAAATCAATACGACGAGTCTTCTTATTTGAAGATCTCATTCTTTTCAGTAAAACAAAAAGAGGTCGTCAGGGCCATCATGATATGTATCTGTATAAAAATAGTTTTAAGGTAGGTTTTAGGTTTCAAAATGTCAGTACTTAAATAATTCATAAATACTCTCCAGCTAGATCACTGTAATCTGGCTCCAAGTGTTTATTAACTGTTCAAAAGTATAAAATAAAGACTTTTGGCTGCAGATCATTTGCCTATAATGTATGGAACTCTCCAAAACTACATCTACAGACAGTCCCATCTCTAATCATCATTAAACAAAAACTGAAAACTTACTTGTATCAGCTAGTGTTCATATTTATAACTGTTTCATGTAAATTTGGTCAGCACCTAATTTTATGTGTTCATCAACTCGCCATCTTACAATTAGATCGTTGTTGCATTTATAGTGGCACATGCATTAATATTCCAAATGTGCATTTATAGTGGCACATGCATTGATATTCCAAATGTTATTATCAGTCGTAGAGAGTTTATGGAGAAATGCGATGCTAAACTGAACTATCTGTACAAATTTCTGTTACTACTGTTAAGAGTTTTAATAAATTATTCAGTCAATGAGAGTGATCATAGATTTCGTATGTTGTTTTTTTTGTAGTCAACAGATTTGGGTTTAACAGAGAATTACGATGAGAGTGGGTTTAAGTTTGAGATTTGGTTTAGAAAGAGAAATAGTGGTGATAAATATATTTTACAAGCTCAAAATACAGAAGTTAAAAGAGCCTGGGTGAATGAAATATCTAAATTACTGTGGAAACAAGCAATGAGGAACCGAGGTATGTTTTTGAAATATCAGAATAATGATATTATTACATCAAAGATATCGATTTATCTTTGGAACTAAAGCTTGACAACCATTCAATGTTTGTCACTTTTAACTTCACATCAGAAATATGAAGTTCTGAAACTATAAATATGTTTTTGTGTTGACTATGCTAGATATTGTCATTTTCTGAGCTAATTTTACCTGGCAATCTGGCATGAGTGACGGTGAAATCTTTAAATAAAATTTAAAAGTTGAGGTATGACATTCATAATAACACAGCTGCTTGATAAAGATATATAAGGGTACTGTACGTTGCATGTAAAAAAACCCAACAAGTATTAAATCCATAAAGTTGTGTTATTATGAAGATGTTTTTTTTCCAGAAGTGAGATTATCAGAAATGGCCACAATGGGTATGGGAAATAAACCGTGTTTAGATCTGAAACAAAGTGCTGATAATATACAAGATAGATATATAAATGTTGGGTTAGGATTGAGGGGTTGTAAGTATAAAACTAGATCGTTAATTTATCCTAGAATGATTTTACTCTCACTCTTTGAATATACATATTGACTTTTGACTATATTTACTGAATGTACCTCTTCTACAAGCATGTAGCACTTTGTAGTGTATGAAGCATTAAAATTTGCTGTATCCATATTCAGAATTTTCAAACTTCCCACTACCAACTTTCCACTACCAGTAAATCTTCAAAAAAGCTTAATACTGAAAAGCACACCACCATATATAACACACACCTCTCTCTGATCCCAGTATTGTGCAAAAATTGGTACTCCTCTATAAAACACGCAGTTAAGATTTGCTGTTTCTTTTAATTTTTATATATTTGACATGAAAGAAAAACAGGTGCATTTATTGGAAAATAGGATTACTCAAAATATGAAAATATATTTAAATGACATGCATGGTCATTAAGATAAAACATAAGATGCACGTGGATGTGCATTATTCAATAGCAGGCCACAGCAAACTTGGGTAGTCATTTTTTAAATTTTGAAAATTTCCAAAAATCAAAATGGGATTATTAAAGCTCCTAAACCGATAATCCTGAAGTTATTGTAGTATGCAAAAGAAATCATAAGATTCTTTGATATCTGAGACAAAATATGAGTTTTCAAACATTGAAAATTGGTGGCATGTGTAATACAATTATTAACTATCAAAACTGTTTCGCTTAAAAGACATACACCATTAATCTGTCCAACAATAAATTTGTTTAATGTGAAGAAATCAATTAATCTATAAAATCAGTAATTAGAGGTGTCTGATCGCTTCCCCTAAAATCGATCCCACTTATCTGTGCTGAAAATGTTCAAAAAGGACATGCACCTTTGAATTTGGATTTGTGACAACATAACATATGTGATATTTTATGAATTTAAGAACTATATTTAGGCATATCTCATTGTTTGAATCAATAAATGAGTTGTATTGATATAGGTCAGTCAACGACATACCTTATGTACACACATTTTTCATCTTTTGCTTTAATAGTGTGGGAAAAAGTTTCAAATTTGCATTCCTCCTATAAATAATTGTTACTGTCCAAGGCAATCAAGTGTGTGTTATATATGTGTTTTTATGGTAGTTTATGTGCTCTTGTGTTTATAAGAACTTGCCAAAACTAAATGACTCTTGAAGTACCTAATACTTTGGAATAATGACAATTTCAGCAAACTCTGAACATGTTTTGTTTTTTGTAGCTCGATGTCGAAACTCCATTGCCGTCTCATCATTTGATCATTTAAGAAATGGAAACAAACGACCCCATTCCATCATTTCGGTCAGTAGTAATTCTTCATCTAACTCCAGTCACTCAAGTTTTGGTTTGTTTGGTTCCCTTAATCTGGCTTTTGATCCTTTAGACACCTTACGACATCAGCACCGAACCTCAACTCTTCTATCCAATGGTATGCATGGGTATATTATTCTTTATTTTCAGCAGTATTTTAATATTTTTTTTGTTTTGTTTTGTTGATTACTTAGTTTTATATTTATTTGGTCTTCTCTATGTTAATATTTTTTCATTATTATTCAATTTTAAATCTTATCAATTCTAAAGTTTGCTTTCAGAAAAAAATTAAAACTTGAATTAGGGGATTTTATTTTTTTTACTTTGTTTTTATGAAAGTTTATAATGATTAGTTTAGCATAGTATTGTCTAATTTCTATATTATCTGACATTCTTAATATTTAATGGTTTGAAACCTTTCAGTTCTATGTATTTTTTGTTAAATGTGGCGAGTGTCTCTTCTTGTTTTGTGGCAGTCTATTGTTGCTTGCTTTTATATGTTTATTTCAGAATTTCGTGGGAGGAGAAAAGTTTTTTGTTTTTGTTTGGTTTTGGGAGGTTTGGGGGTTTTAGGTGTTTTTTTTTATTTTTAACAAAATTAGGGGTAGACAAATTCAGTCCAGTATAATGGTTGCTTTATGGTGGGGGGATAAAAATAAAATGTACAAATTTTTAGTCATAACAAAATTTAGGTGTAGATGTATTCAGTTCTTAGTAGTTGCTTTTTTGTGAGAGAGAAAACCTGTCTTAATCTTTAGTCATCAAGTTTAATTTGACTCTGGTAGATGCTCTTTCGTTTTAGGAAAAACAAGTGTTTAGTAATTAAATTTAGTCGCAATATGTTAGTAGAAGTATTAGATGTGTTAATGTAGTATAATGGAGAGGAACATATTCTTATTATCAAGTGAATAACATTACTTAATTTAAACCTGGTCGGTAGATTTTATTGTTTAACACCAAGTAATGGTTTATTTTCCTTTAATAATTAATACCAGGTAAACCTTATATGACTATTAGATACTGTCTGATAGACTCCCTCCATTTGAGAAAATTTCTGTTACCATTCTTGTTGAATGTACTAGATAAGTATTGTCATTCACTAGATAATATAAATATGGGAGTGACAAGTGTATAAAAACAACTGTATTCCCCTGAATAAGCAGATACAAATTTTTGAAATGTAATGAGCACGCACTTAAAATAATATTTACAATTTGACAGAAAAACAAAGACAGAAAAAGTTTGCTCTCTTTGACTTTAATTAAAATGACTGATGTCTTTTGCAAAAAGAAATCTAAACACACTCTGACACCATTTGTATTGAAATTTGCTGATATCTTTTGCAAGCAGAAAGTGAATAAGACTGTGACATCACATGTATTCAAATAATGACTTTTCACTGACAATTATTCGGTCGAATTTGGTAAGTGGCACCAAGTGTTACCTACTTAATTATATCACACACACAAATGAAAAATGTGTCTGCTTAAAATAAAGTGAGTTATGTTTGTTTGTGCTGCTTATTTTTTTTACTATTGTGATAACATTATAACTTGATAACCTCAATTTCATGCAGAAAGTGGAGTTGGAACCGACATGTCCAGTGGATTCACCGAGCCGAGCGGGGACCTCAACACGAGTAACCGATGTGTGACACCAAATGACCAGCCCGTGACCTCATCAGCCCGTTCCTACATAAACTACATGAAATCTAAAGTTCTCAAAAAATCTCGAGAACCGGTGGTCACAGATGTAAGTTTATCAGCCATTTTACTGCGCATATGCCTTCATTTAACTCTTTCTTTTCTTATCACTAATCATGTAACCTTTTATTTTCAGATTTCTTCTTATTTCCTGTCTTCTGCTCATTTTAATTAAAATAACATAAATTCTGCAAAAAGTAAAATTCTCATTTTATAATATAGTATATCATATACGTGTACCATAATAGAAACGCTGACACAAAATACCATACTCTGATTTCTTGGAATTCCGATGATAATGGGAGTCGAACGTTATTTTTAATATGGTTCAAAATTAAATGCTTTTCTTTTCCTGGTGATAGTGGTGATAATCCCTCTTTTAATTAAAATACCATACTCTAATTTCTTGGAATTCCGATGATAATGGGAGTTGAAGGTCATTTTTAATACGATTCAAAATTAAATGCAGTTCTTTTCCTGGTGATAGTGGTGATAATCCCTCTTTTAATTAAAAGGAATCGAGTACTAATTTGTAGAATTTTTGTGTATTTACTTTATTCCACTTAGTTTCATTCTTCTATTAATTTCTAATTTTCCTTACAGTTTCAGTTCATTTGTATTTTTATTAAAGTTGTGAAAAAAATTCAATCATCTATAATTAGAAAACGTCGGGAAATGTGGGAATTAGGGCACTAAATGGTGAGGTTCGGTTTGGAAGCAGGTTATGGTAGGGTTAGGTTTGGAAGTGGAGATAGGTAGTCTTGTCTTAAGGTTTTTGGTATGGTTTTAGTTGGCTTGAAACGTTGCACTTATGGGAGGGAAACAAAAGAAAGAAAACTTGAAGTGTAGGACAGCAGTAATTGGTGGAAAAGAAGAACAAATAACAGTGGATGTCTTCTATGTAAATTTATACGAAATGTTCACCTCAAAGCAATTGCGCATTACCCTGCTTTTGACAGGTTTCACAAGCCCACTTTGTTTGCAACTTTGTCACAAATATTGCACAACTAACATATAGTGTTTAATCAACATATAGTCATACCTTGCTCAGACGTCTAGTTGGCCATTTTGATTTAAATCAACTATAGATCGAAATAGATGTTGTTAGCTTTTGATATTGTTTAGTAGCTGTTATTATAGTTGAGCATGTTTTATTTTTTCAGGTGTAGAGATCTTCTCAAGGATGCCAAGCTTCTTTAAAACTAATTGGGCCATTGCATGTATATTGTCATCAGTTGCATTTATTTATCTTTTCACCAATGTATGTGCGACACTGCAATTCGTTTTCATCATTTTCCAACAGGTTGCATATGGGGCAAGCCCTTATAAAGTAATGGTTGCTCAAGCTAACTGTTCCTTGAACTAAGTATGATTAAGTACCATGAACTGGATCGTATTCAAGTCTCTCTTTTCATTTAAAGAGGTACTGTTATGTTCAAGGAGAAATTTAACAGCACCATCTAACTGGTCTATTCCCTTTCTAGATCGCATAAATGTTTGCTGCACATTTTTTTCGAAGCTTTTGCCATTGTCAAACATTTGATGGAAATAGTCAGTTAGTATGAAGATTAATTTGGTTATGGGGTGAATTTTGACGCTTGGAATATGGTGATGCAACCGCATGCACAAATTAATGACACGTCATTTGAAACATTTCAGGATGATATAGAAACAGAACAATTTGTTGAATCTTGAAAATAATTTATTTTTCTCAGGAATGTATATTTTTGTCTTATAATAAATGTGTAAAGGTGTTTTATGTCTGTACTATATTGTATTCGTAGAAATAGATTTTTATACTGTTTAAATACGAGTTATAATTGTACATTTATTTGGTCCATTTTCATTCAATGAAAAATTCTTCTGTAATCATGAAATAGAATTTTAACCGTGAATGTCTTTAAACCAAGAGATTATAATTTATTTATATGTATATGGATAAATTGTATGTACATTGTAAATTATCTTCAACACACTACCTGAAGTAGGGTTCATGCTGTCCAATTGCAGATCTATATATTGTTCATTTCTATATTGTACATTGAAATTTATTTATTATTACATAAGTTTCTGTATATCTATCAGCAAATTCTCACTGATCTTTTAATTTAATTGACTTTTTGATGTATATAACACATGCATATTCAGTAAATCATTAAAATAGTAAGCATTTTTTTTATACCAAGTTTCCATAGACTCTGTACATTAATGTTATGAATTTTTACTCCAAAAGAAAATGGCTACACAATATTTTGCAACCTATTTTTGTACATTCAAAATCCTAATGTTAGTTTTATAATGTCTTCCATTTTACAGTGTGCCTTACTTTTGGTATGTTATGTATTTACGGTCGTTGTGGTAAAATCATGTATTATTTATTGACTTTACTAATGTCTTTGTTGTCACAGTCAAATATTGTAAATATATGAACTATAAATAGACACATTATGCTGTTCGTACTTGTATGATAGCAATAAAGAATATGAAAGAAGTCTGTGTGATATTTTATCGATAACTGTCAGGCAAGAATTTATTGTCTTGGAATTTTCTAAAGAAAACCAGAATTGAAAGCAAGTTTATTTGGCATAAAAAATGTGACAAAAACCTTAGTGTAAATCTGGATACCGGTACTAAGATATTTAGTATTGTCAACTTTATCCTATCAATATTTTCTTGCTTCACAGTGTTTTGAAATTTCTCTGAATGGTGGATGAGAGTTGTAACATGTACAGTTTCCATAGATTTCAGATCTGAGCTGTTCAACCCAGTTAACAAGACAAGATCACATCAAGATATTTCAATATTTTGAAATTGCTCACAATATGTTGCTATGGGTTACTATTTTAAATCAATCATGATGAAAAATATGAGTTTGTCTACAGAAAATATTATAGAGCTGGTATGATATTGTTTTCAGCACAACTGACTGTATAAATGGCAAGTACAATATTAGTAAGCCTAATAATATGGGTTGGAATTGATAGATCTAGCATCCAAAACTGTTTCGGTAAGTCACTCGATACAACATCTCCATTTAATAACTGATACTTTCAAAATAATCTTAATGAAAATTCTTACATCATGATTATGTAAGTTATCATGTTCATAGATTGGATAAAAAAAACCAGGGTTCACCTTTGTCCATGTAAAAGGAACCTTCTACTCCCCTAACCAACTGGTATTTGAAGAAAAACGGGCAGAGGAGCACAAATCAACCTGATTATGATAGTAAATAATGAGTATCAACACCAATAAACATATGACAGAAATTATTATTGATCAAATGAACAAACACAATGTACCTGTTTGTTGTTATGAAATGGAGGATTAATAACTGCATATGTATTTATCAGAAATCATGTTAGTTTTCCCATAGGATTCATAGATACAATTAAAACAAAGTTTGGAAATATTGATATTATCAGAAATCATGTTAGTTTTCCCATAGGATTCATAGATACAATTAAAACAAAGTTTGGAAATATTGATATTTTTAACCTGTTCACTAAGTTTCAAGGCAAGGGTAATAATTTCAAGGTAATTCATTGATCTATATTATTTTTATGAAAGATGATTTATTTATGATTTATATACAGAGCTTATCATTCATTCTATAAAAGTTTAAAAATAGATAATGAAAAGTGAATATATTGAAAATTTCATTCAAATTACATTCTTCTGAGTGAAGT
Source organism: Patella ulyssiponensis (assembly GCA_963678685.1). Taxonomy (NCBI): domain Eukaryota; kingdom Metazoa; phylum Mollusca; class Gastropoda; family Patellidae; genus Patella; species Patella ulyssiponensis. Next base: position 58,717,140 of record OY783229.1, read on the forward strand.
TTGAAGTTTTAATACCATGTAGCGCAGATTGTTTATTATCATAATCCCATTTCCCTAGCAGTACATGTGCAATATTGGTGCCCAAAACAGAATCTTAACTTATTTATTCTGATCAAATGATTTTATTTCAGACCAATTTTCGATACCATCAGTCAGAAGTTTCTGTTGGGAGATAAAAGAACCAGCCATGGATATTAGATAGTGCTATTCAATAATAAAATTATAATTCCTGTATTTTTTTCTGTGTTTACTTTTCTGTCAAGTCAATAAAAAAAATCTGTTGTCCACATACAAAAGTATATACGAGAAACAAATCTCTACAGATACTGTTTATTACTTGTTTTGTTTCACTAAAACAATATCTTGACTAATTTTGATAATGATGCTCTGCTTAATTTGAGTGATAATCAATTTCATTGCTTCTTGCTTCATTAAAAGATTGATTTGCAAGTAATTCCTGAGTATCAACTATTTATTTAGGGATTGAGGTGGTAACAACAGCCTCACTGTTGGCTTATAGTTTTTATAGAATGTACAGATTTTAGAATTTTTATTGTGGTCTGGAGTCCAATCAAGTCTTCTAAAACCAGAGCATTTACTCGAGACCAATCACGTTTTTTTAAAGCCAGGGCACTTGTAATGCTATCCTCTTACTTCCCAGGGACAAGTTATTCATAATCATGTAGTTATCATCAAATTGTAGAAAGAAGTTTCAGATTAACTTTTTTGATTCTGTAAGAAATTAGACGGAATTGTCATTAATTGTGGAGGATGACCCTAAGTGCTAACCAGGAGATCTCAGGATTTGCACCAGATTCTGGCCGAGAAAGTTCCAGCGCAATTTGGTCACCCACCCCCGGTCATGGTGCAGGACAGAGGTCCTGTGTACACGTTGGCATGCACATAAAAGATCCCTTGACAGTTTGAATTTGATATAACAGTAGGCTGTATGGTGTACACCCATCTTCATTAGCCCATTCGTTGTAAGATGATAAACCCAATTTCAATTAATCTCATTAACTGTGGAATATATATGTACATCAACAATCCACTACCTATTGGGAGCCGGGTATATATATGTACGGGACAGTTGATTAAAATGTACTTGGTTTGAATTCTGGCGCTGGCTGAAATGAGTTTTTTCAAATTTTTCTAAGCCCGGATCCTACTTGTCATGGTTGCAGCAGCTGGGTTGACAAGGACAATATTGTTTGGCTGGCTCAACAACAAACAAAAGTGGAATGCCCAATTACACATTGACATGCACTGGAAATAACCCTTGACAGTTGTAATTCAATAAAAATGTTGCTTCCTGGGAAAAATTCTCCTTCGAACTACACTCATGACTATATGCATACATTAGTCTCGAAGTTTTGATGACCTGCGGAACTCCATTCAATTCTTTTTCAATGTCTGTTCCTAATAAAACCTGAGCATTTCACAATCATAAACTTCTTAAATACATAACTATTGTCAAAATTTTGTTTGCTAAAGCAGAAAAAAGACTAAATATTTGAATTTTCTTGATAATAATGGTGATGTTTAAATATTCCTGGTTGTAGCAAAAATGACACAAGGAATATTCATTTAACATAGCCATCCCCTCCTTGAATAAATAATTTACTACAGCTTTCTTCAATAAGTCATTTACTCAACATTTTATGTTAAAGAGGTGCGCATGTCTCCCCCTCAAAACAACATTACTTTGTTATTTTAGTCAGTTGTAGGGCCCGCCTCTAAATAGTCATTGCCTCCACACTATTTTTGAAGTGCAATCATAGTGGTTAGTGTTTTAAAGTGTTTGTCATACTCCGACCATACCCACAACCAGACCAAGTTTTCAAGAATTATAAAGCTACCCCCAACCACCACACACACACACACAGTATAAGATGACAATCCATGGGTACTTCTCCAGAATAATAATACATACATCCTATTTACGATTTATTGTATTTTATATATGGAATAATTTACATAATGTCTTTATGAATATATTACAATATGTTATACAACTATTTACATTATACAGCTAAATGTCTCACGGTCTCTGGCTAGTACCTCAACTCTTTCAGCTAGATCAAAAAAATGTTCAGGTTGGATAACAACATACATTAGAAGTGTGATGACAAAATAGTTTGGTTTATCAGATTCAACAAAATGATTTGCAAGACAAAATTATTCTAATGGTAATAGTCTGCAACACCAACTGTTTCGATATAGGGCTCCTAGAAGTGCGCAGTTTGCAAGAGACAATAACTTAACTAGGAGTGATCAGTCATAAGTCTATACAAATAACTATGTTCAATTTCTCAAGACAATAATTTCAACAATAATCAAGCTTTCTTAAAAAAAAAAGAATGGAACAATAAATGCAGTACATGTTTATTTTATCTTCTAATTTATGTCCAGATGTATACAGCACTGCTCCGATACTACAGAACAACATGGATAATTTAACTGTCTGATACAATATGATGTGTCAAAAGTTATGGGGGATGCTTGATTTTCAGTCAGGAACATAACATTGACAGAATTGAGGCAGACTCCTGTCAGAGTGTGGTCAGTCCCGAAACGGAGGTGATGTGAGTAGGAATATGTTTCAGCTGTGGTTGAGGTATTGTCTGAGGCAGCTAGCTTATCCGCTGTCGCCTGAAACCCCCTTTTCACTCTGTTGCCACTATTTAAGGGATTGAGGGAATTCAATTCAAGGAACGTTCAATCAAGTACACCCATGAACTCAAACAAATATCTAATCACCACCATTTCCTCAACTCACACTTAATTCTATGTGTACATAGATTAATTAAGGTATTCATTAAACATCATTGGATGTCAACCTCTACAAAATCTTTTTGTTAACTTTAATATTTGTAACTTAAAGACATAAGTCAACATGGTCAATAAAATGGCACATTCCCCAGCATTAAGGTACATATGGTTAACAGTGCTAGGTACAGTTGATATAATATGGATATACAGATTTTAAATGTTATTATTAACAAGTTTATCTGAATTAAATATTACACATAGTTTTATTCATTTTACTCGATAGGTTCATGTATTAAAAATATTATATATGTTATTGGCTATTCTGATAATACTACCTTTTGTATTTCCTTCCATAATATCTAAACACAAACCTAATTTGAGACTTAGAATCTCTACAGATACGAATACTCAACTGAATATTCTACAACAGAATTCTCTCCATCCCAGCAAAGGTAACAATGAAGCAGACACAAAAATTTTGCTCAAATATGTATACAATAAAATCTGGATCAATCATCAGCTTATAAAGAAGTTCCACGTTGATAATTACATCGTAATTTTACTGACACCTGATCTCATATTGGGATTGGCAGTACTGTGCATCCTTGCCACATATAATATATGAATATGAATCTGCTCACATTACATTCTACACTTACATTTCAATCTAATGCTGAATTTTTGTTTTCACACCACAGATTTGAAAGACTAAACTTCATTTTAGTCCAGCAGTAATTTCATGATTATATTTTTTTTGTTATGTTCATGATTGTATTAACACAGTGGTTCCCAACCATTTGTTGGTTCGACCCTGTTCCAGAAACAATCATCTGATTGTGATCCCTTGAAGAACGAAGTCATCTTTTACTATGAAACATCATCATTATTTACAGATCTAAATGTTGTAATGAAAGATTGTGGAAACAAATCGTAAGTGTGAGAGAGGAAAAAAAAACAGGCAATAGATCAGAGGTGAATAGGTCAGAAATTAATATGCTTTTCATGAAATCATAGCATTTTATCAAAAATTTCAGATTTGTCTGCCACAACCCCACTAAACCAGCTGGGGTTGTGACCCCGAGGTTGGGAAACCAGGTATTAACACAACTTCATAAATATTCTATAATACATCTCTACAAAAACATCTGTGAATTAAAATGATATTGTTATTTACAATGAGTTGCGATCAAACATTATTTACATTATCTCTTTCTCATTAACACCCCCCCAAAAAACCAATGAAATAACTTAAATTCGAGATGAAACATTTTGTTTCTATGATGAAATAATTAGTGTGCTGTAATGCCAGAAACCATTTTCACACATCTGGTGAATAATAAAGTTCATCTTTTCATAAATTTATATAAAAAAAATATTACAAGCTGTGGCAATCAAATGAATGAAATATAAAGAAGTTGTCTTAGTACACAAAACTATTTCCAACAGCTTGTAACAGCCTGCTGATATTCAACAAAATATTCCATACTACGTATGATAAAATTATGGCAACCTGTTTAAATAAAGTAAATTTATGTTTTCACGACAATGATTTATAATTTTCAAAACAGAATCTAGCCAAACAAATACATCCACCACAATATACTATTTCGTATTATTATTCACTGACAAATACTATTGAAAGGTGCTCATCAATGAAATATACACCTAACTAAAACATTGCATTTAATTAATTTTCAATCTATAAATTTGACAATATAATCTATCAAATAACAGTTCCATCACATTCTCCTTGTCAATTCTAGTAAAAAATCTCAAGCTTATTGTAATTAATGTGTAAATGATGATTTGTGAAAATTTCCATATAACAAGAAAAAAAAATTATAATTGACACCTTTATTCCATGCCTTTTCACTAATATGACCTGAATAACCAGAGAAATAACACAACCTATGTATAAAGTTATCAAAGTATCCAACCACAGTTCCTAAGAAGAAGAACAATATGAAGATCTTGGACAAACACCAATTTAAAATACACACATCTAAACAAAGCTGTACATCATTGCATTTTTGATTTTTTTCTTGCTATGGCATCTTCTACTGCCTTTAATTGTTTTAGAAGTTCTTCACGCCGCGAGGAATTACTCTTCTTTTGTTTAGATTGAGTCGCAGGAGCCGGTGCTGCCATCTGTGTAGTGGGAGGAGTGGGTTTATTAACAGGGGGTTTAACAACAGCAGGTGGTTGAGGTTTACTTGGTTTTGTAGTTGTAGGACCAGGTTTCTCTTTAACAGGAGATTTAGCTTTCTCCGGTCGAGTTGCTGGTTGTTTAGGTACTTTATCTACTGAAAGAAACATTTTATATGCTCATATTAACATTCACCTTTACAGAAAATAAAACTTATAATAATCCCAGATGACAAAATTGTAAAATATAAATATTCCAGACTCACTATAATTCTTAGTATGTGTCATGTCATTGGTTAGTCAACCACATGACTAATAGCCAATACAGGTTGAGGCATACAAAATAGTATATCAATTAAATTTCAATCATCAATTTTACTTGTTAAAAATTCTGCGAAAATTTGAACAGTGTTAGTAAAAAATTATTTTTGGATGCTTATCTGTCAGTTGGATTTCTGTTAGTCTATTATAACTTGCCATAATTGTTGTTGTCGTAACTATGTCATTTGAATTACAAGATGTATCTATGCTATGTGAAGTGGTATGGTAAAACAAACATTCTGGAGGTCAGAAAATATTACAGTTAATTTACAGAAATTGAGAGTTGTACTTGACAAATCACATATTGGTGGGTCTATACAATCATGTCTATGAATACAATCAAAGGTATTTGTGTTTACCATACCTGAAAGTTGTTTAGTAGGTGATATAGCTTGTTTTTTACTGGGTGGACCACCACCAGTACTAATTTCACCTAAACGTCTTTTAACTGGTGTTGATTGATCACTACCACTACCTTTATCACCCTATATGAAATATAATGAAAGTATTTAAGTTGATATCTCTTGTTTTCTTTTTTTATTTTATTACATTGGCTACACAGCTTCTGCAGATTTGTTTGGGCTAGAAAGATTAGAAAACAAGTTCCATAACCATGTAATTTACACCGACAAGGCCAATGACGTCGCGCATACACCAATGCAGTATGCCACATGTATTTTTGCACAGGTGGACATCATTTTTTTTCGTTCCATACAAATAAGCAGACACTTTTCTTCCACATTGCCAAGTCCTGCACATATGACAAAGCTAGGTTGCCAGGCAACGAAACATACGCCCACAGCAGCTAAATCGTCCGGGCAGTCAACAAGGGTTGTCGCATATTTTTCACTTTTTTCGGTAATGAAACATTTGTAATTCACTAAAATTTGATTAAGAGTAACAACTCATTATGTAATTATCAGAAAATCATTAGAATTCGTTTGCTTTTTATAAAGTTCTGCCCCACACTAACAATTAGTATATGAAACATTTAATATCATGGATTTAGCTGTTCAGTTATCAAAATTCATTGAAAATCAAAATACTTGTTCGTTTTAACACCTTAAACTCTGTGTATCAATCTGAAGTCAATCGGATGATAAGTTTGGCCTATATAGCGTCACAAGATTTTTTGAAGTTATCAAGGGAGATAACTATGGCAGTAATTATTGGAAATAGCTGAAAATCAATAGACATCTTGGTCTCATGACTGTAAACACTGTGTATAAATTTAAAGTCAATCAGATATTAACTTTGGCCTCTAGAGCATCCACAAGATTTTTTGAAGTGATCAAGGGCCATAACTCTGGCAGTAATTATTGGAAATCGCTGAAAATCAATAGACATCTTCGTCTCATGACTGTAAACACTGTGTATAAATTTGAAGTCAATCGGATATTAACTTTGGCCTCTAGGGCATCCACAAGATTTTTTGAAGTGATCAAGGGCCATAACTCTGGCAGTAATTATTGGAAATCGCTGAAAATCAAAAGGGTTCTTTGTCTAATGACCTTAAACATTGTGTATAAATTTAAAGTCAATCGGATATTAACTTTGGTCTTTAGAGCATCCACAAGATTTTTTGAAGTGATCAAGGGCCATAACTCGGGCACTAATTATCGGAAATCGCTGAAAAACAATAGGCTTCTTCGTCATATGACCTTAAACACTGTGTATAAATTTAAAGTCAAACAGATATTAACTTTGGCCTCTAGAGTGATCACAAGATTTTTTGAAGTGATCAAGGGCCATAACTCTGATAGTTATAATCAGAAATCGCTGAAAAACAATAGGCTTCTTAAACACTGTGTATAAATTTAAAGTCAATCGGATATTAACTTTAGCCTCTAGAGCTTCCACAAGCAATTGTGGACGCCGGACGGACGGACGGGTTGACAATATACGACCACATTTCAATGTGGGCGTATAAAAATGAAGCCAGACTCGAAAATCATAAGGATTGAACCTAGGACCCCCAAGTTAGTGAGCCAGCACTAAAGTCACTATGGCTCCACTTTACAAGCTAAAATGAACAGTCATCTGTTTTTATAATAAAAACTTTCAAATCTATTACTAGGGGAAATGACAATTTTTTTTAGCTATATCACTAATTTATAATTGAATAATTCTATGACATAGAAACTTCTATTAGTTCTGTACAACTAAATGTGAAAAAAAACCATGTGTTTGTTACTTACTTTACTTAATAATGTCAGTTTAATGTTAGATTTTTGTCCTACAAGTTTTAAAGGATCTTTAGCTTTTACTGGTGTAACTGGACCTTGTCTATTAGGTATTTCAGGACGACCCGCCTGACGTGGTGCTTTGCCTGCAGTAGCTGACCTTGGATCTGTGGAAGACACTGGTTTTTTCTTACTTTTTCTGGATCCTAAAAAATACAAATTATTTGTAAAACATGTGTCTGGAATATTTAGATATTCACTATGTGAAATAAAACCCCTCAATCCAAATAATATCTGAATAAAATAACAGTGGCTGCCAGGAAAAATATGCCCATGTTTGGCAAGAGATGGGCTGAGAACAAGCTTAAAACAAAACACGATTTTTCTTACAATCATGGTCCATAATTCATGAAGATATGTTGGCTGAAATAGGTGAATATCAAAAGTGATGGAGATCTTTGGGATATATACATATATTTTAAATTTCATCAAAATCAGAAAAGAAATTTGACTTCTAGAGGATGCACAACGTTCGTACATACATACTTTAACACATTTGCGTACAAAGAGCGGTCATTTTGTCAGGCAATTTTGTTTTGCGATTTTAAAGATATTTGAATTCAACCTTTATTAGTTATAGTGTAATGGTGATATATCTGAATGTTTTTTAAAATCAGATAAAAATTGTGACCTCTAGAGGTGTATAAAAGCTATCCACAAATTAACCCTACTGAAACATGATCAAAAGGTTTGAAGCCAGGAATCTACTCATAATATATTTGTTATTGGGACAGATAGAACTTTGTGTTATTAAATTCCAAATGTTCCCACTTTATTATATAGTTGAGCACTCCTTCTTTTTTCTGTAAAATCAAAGGGTTTAATTATTAGCAGTAATCAAACCTGTTTTTTTCTGTGGGTTTCCTGATTTAGATCCATGCTTAGTAGGATTATCTAAATCTCGATATAAATGCTGTGAGTCGGCACTGCCACTACTACTATTAGATGATGAACTTGTATGAGATGAGACACTACTGGCACTATGAGAGGATGTTGAACGACTACTACCACTAGAACTGTGACTACCAGTTCGTGGTCTGAAAAATAAAACAATTAACCAGAGATGATTAATTCTTGCTGTCACGAAATCACTTCTATCAACAAAATCCTGGATCTACTATAACATTGCAGTCCAAATTCCCAACAAAATATATAACTATCATTAAAATCTTAAATCTAACAAAACAATAATGTTCAACATCCAAACAAAATATCTTATATCTAATAAAACAGTATCTTATATCTGATAAAAAAGTAAGTCCAATTTTTAAAAAAAATCAACCGTAGTATGCAAAGCTTTACATGGCTGGGGCTTTATACAGTAATCGAGAGAGAGAGAGAGAAATGGAGTTTAACGTCCACTCAACACAACCAGGTCATTTTGGGACTAACATATGGTTTCAATTTTATTTCAATAATTCGCTTGCGTGTAGGGGTCTTTAGCCGTGGGAGGAAACCGGAGTGCCCGGAGGAAACCCACGAGGTTGAGAAGGCGCCCCTATCTCCATGCCACATACGCTCACGCCAGGGCTCGAAACCACAGCCGCAAGCCAGAGGTGACCGGCCAGCTAGAGGTCGAAGCGCGGCACTCTAGACCACTTGGCCATCCCAACCCCCCTATACAGTAATCGAACTAAAGGCATGAAATGGATGAGGCAAGAAAGGGATCAATGTTCGAACATGGTCATGGTATACACTGGGAGATTTCCATATTCGATGTGAATTTCAATATAGAGTCTTGACAAAAGTTGTTTGTTATGTATAAATAAGTTAATAGCTAGTAATAAAGAGCTCAATCGAATGGATGTCATTTTCGTAAACATGTACAGCGTGTTTTTGTTGCCTTGGAAACGTTTTTTTCATTGACGTGGAAAATGATTACAAAATTGTGATTACAGAAAATAATTGGGGATAACACAAGACTACATACATTGTACTGGTGTGTTATGAATAATCAGCAAACTTGTTTATATTTAGGATTATCAAAGCCTGGCTTCTCGCAAAGGTATGATTGTCAAGGATTATAGTTGACAAGCTGATTGACGTCTAAATCAACAGTAATTATTAATTCATTCTTAATGAGCCCAAAGTAAATTGTTGTATGATACCATAGTAGAACGTTTATTAAGATCCCCAATTTTGCATACTGTGTTAATTGTGTAGTAGATTGTTAACATAGATGTTAAAGGGTTTAAAGTGATATACCTTCTTTCTCTTTTACCAGCTAAACTTTGAACATTTCTTTGTGTAAGAGGTAATGGTGCAGTCGGTGGCCTACGTCTGTCCGGACTTCTTTGAGGTTTAACTGAAACAGCACTACGAGGTTCCCTGTTAAAAATAAATAGCTTTGTAGCCATCATTCACATAATAGATGGATAATTTGTAGTCTTTACCTTGGAAAACCGGTAATTGCTATAACAAAATAATTCTATTGGCAGCAATGTTATTAAATTGTCTTCTTCTATAAGAAACTAGATCATTTAGAAGACATTATTATTCAGGATATAAATATAACATATCCTACTTACATATTTCGTAATGGTACAGGAGGTCTTGAATCTTGTGGATATACAGGATTACCTCCCCTTCTGTCCATGTTACGAGGTGGAAAATTACGACCCATTTCTCTGGAGTTTGGTGGAGGTCTTTTATTGATCCCTGGGCTACGTGACCGAGACCTAGAAGACCTGGAGGAAAGAATATTTTGTTATCAGATATATATATGAGAATTAAAAGGTTGTATTTAAGTATGAATTTAACTATTGAAGAAACTTACATCTCACATCAATATACTAATATAACAGTGGAACTTGGTATATACTTTGGACAAATATATCAGGCATACGAAAATATTTACCTAGAAAAAGAGGAAGATCTACTATATGATGAACCACTACTGTAAGAATTAGAAGAATATGATCTCGAACCAGATGAAGAAAAAGAGCTGTAAATAAAATAATGTTTAAAATATTATATAATCAATTATATTTCTTACTCCTTTTTGAAAATTTTGTAGACTTGAAACAGTGGGAAGCTTGGGTTATTTCATGTTTTATTCTTTAAAACCAAAATAATACAAGATGCAAGCTTTTTATGAGCTAATAGCTAAAATCATGTACTTAGCCATTTAATCTCTCTTCAATCTTATTGTTACCACTTGAGTTCACAGTTTGTGATCTACATTTTAAGATCTGTGATGAAACAATACAACCCATGTAAAACAAACTAAACAATGGCACTGCACCATGTTTTGGTTTCTTAAATGTTCTTTTAAACAAATTTGGAAGAAAATGTAAATACATTTTCAAAAAAATCTAAAATACCTAGAGGAGTGAGATGAACCACTGTGAGAACGCCGTCTTCGTCTAGGTCGAGAATTCCTAGGTGCTTTCTTTTTAATTGGAGATTTGGATCTAAAAATATAAAAAAATTACAATAAGTAAAATAATTTCTTCCATTAAATTATCATTAAACATAAATACTAGAATAGATTCAAGTCCAATGCTCACAAAGCTAATCATTATGTGCAAAGAGTATTTGGCTCTCTTGTAGTGTACTAAGCAAAATTTTGCTCTGACAGCAATAACTGACATGACAAAAGACTAGAACTGATAAATTTTCATGGCCAGGTCCACTATTCTGTACTAATGACAAAGGGAAACCTAGCTAGAAAATCCTGAGGAACTTTCTCAAAGTCACTAAATATTCAGCTACTTATGTTAGGTTTCATACGATTTTTTCTTCTATTTGTTGAACGTAGAATTTCCAAGGCAACAATGGCCTTCTGACTAACACTATCAATAATATGAACAAAATCAACCAAACAACAATTAAATAAAGGTAGTGATTAACCCAAAGCAAAACTATTGTATTCTGTGAATTTGCTTTAAAGTAATTATTTGTACCTTTGCCAGGGATCTCTCCATTCATCTGCTCGACCTCTTATAACAGGAGGTTGTGAATCTCTTGGATCTCTAGGTTCAGGTCGTAACTTGGGTGATTCTGGACGGTATAATCTGTAACATCATGTGTTCAGTATAAAATACATTATCTTAAAAATCATGAATATGTATGTGGTTATAACAACCTATAATAACTAGCTTATACTGACATTTCTATTTTTATACCAAATTTCTGATCTATCTAAAGAGAGAGAGAAATGGGGTTTAACTTCCGCTCGACACAAACTAGGTCATTTTGGGACTAACATATGATTTAATTTTTTTATTTCAAAATTCGCTTGCGCATAGAGGTCTTTAGCAGTGGGTGTAAATCGGAGGACCCGGAGAAAACCCACAAGCTTTGACAGGAGATCCTACTCCTTGTCACATACAACCAGGGATTCGAAACCATGCCAGTTGTCTCAATGACAGGCTCCCAAATCCCCCTTTATGTAAAGATCCTATTTCATTTCCAACAATATCAAATCATAACTAACCTTTCAACATGAGAGGGTGGAAAATGTTTTTCTTTGAATCTATCTTTTTCCTGAAACCGAAGAAACATGTCCAAATTATGACAAATTCATGAATTAATTGACATTTTCATAATGCAAATCAGGTTATGGTACACAACACTGCTTTAATTTGAGATGACAAAATGTACTTACCCTGAAGTCCTCCAACATATCTGGACCTCTCGTCCACCGAACTTCAAAGTTTTCATACTGTCCAGCCTGAAAGCCTTGAGGTCTATCATAATATTCATCTGGCTCATCATATCTACAATACCCATTAATTATATTATGTTTTGTGTCTTATCAACACTACAATAATATATCTATGTTATCAAATAACACATTTTTTATGGAATAACAATCTTGTTGAAATGTTGCAGTGCCAAAAACCGTAGTATTTGTTATTCCATACAAAGTGTGTAATCTGATTATGTCCCAACTACTAAATGCCATTCAAAGAATATATGTATGTTTACTGAAAATAACAACTTTTCTGTAACAACTATTCATTGTCCCAAAAGATGAAATGGCACATATATAACATTTAAAATCAGGTAGACTTCTACTGAGCTAGACATGATTGTATTCATCAATTTTCAAGAATTCCCGATTTAAATTTCTGTAGAAAATAACAATTACACACCCTGCGTCATAATAAGGATCTTTATATCTGTGACGTTCGTTTTCTTTATTAAATTCTTTATCAGGAACATCGTCTAAATTTAGATTCAAGCGTTTTTCCTCAAAATCTATTTCTGTTTCTTTTCTTTCTGATGCTTTCTTCTTCATCTGTTGATGAATAAATGAAATAAAGAACTTATTATTGATTGCTACCTTATAATTACTTCACTAGATGTAATATACAATACATTATCTTGGTTTATCAAGTTGCCTTTCATCAATAACTAAATAGGTATATTGAATGAATATTGGTCATACAGTACACGATTTAAAAAATCAATATGTAATTGTAAATCATACCTCTTTTGCCTGACGAAGTCCTCTTTCCCATGCTGTTTCAACTACTGGTACCTCAATAGGTGGTGGAGGAAGAATCTCAGGTTCTGGACATGCCTGTTTCAATATACAACAAAAATAAAAAAAAGTGCCAAGTTTGAGTGTTTTTATACTGATTGTCACAAAATTATACGTTAATTACAAATATACAGTAATGTGTGTTGTTGTCCTTGACTTTATAAATTAAAAAAAGAAAAAAAAGGCCAAAACCAGGAGCGAACCCTTTTCTCTCGGTTAACAAACGAATTGAGCTACCGTTGTCCTCCGTCCTGCACAACTGACAAAGGGGTACCACGCCGGAAAATCAGTTGAACTTTCTCCGCCAACAAAGGACACAGGATCACTAGTTTAGCGAGCCAATGTCTTACTCACTAAGCCACTGCGACTGCAGGTTTCACTATTTATTATAGTCGTCAACAGGCTTTGATAATCAAAATAAAATCAGGGCTAAAATATGAGTAGATAGTCATAAAGATAACTTACATCATTTGGCTGCCATGTTGGACCATACTGTCCTCTAGGTCCCATTATGACATTAAAACCTGGTCTCTCTATTAAACTATAGTTACCTAAAAATTAAAAATACATACTGTTTCATTTCTTTTAATCAATCTCAATGGACTTTTCAAAACATCAAAAGATAGGTTGCCAGGCAATGAAGTAGTCAACAAATTTTTGTTTTTGTCAGTAACGAAACATTTACAACACATTAAAATCTGACTACGAGTAACAATCCATTAAGTAATTATCAGAAATCATTACAACTGTTTGTCTCATGACCTTCAAAATTTATATTAACTTTAGTCTCTAACAGATCCACAAGTTTTCATGAGTAATCAAGGGCTATAATTCTGGCAGTAATTATTGGGAATCATTGAAAAGCAATAGCGTTCTTTGACTCATAACCTTAAACACTGACTCGCTGTGTATGAACCTAAAGTAAATCGGATATCAACTAGAGCATCCACAAACTATTGTATTTTTATTATTAACACATACATTTCTTTGATCATGTGTTTATATCAAGTCTGACAATAATGAAAGAAAACTTTTATCATTACCTTTATCATTAATACCAGGATGTAGAAATCGACAATTATCACCCCATGTACAGTTTCCTTTAACAAAAAATCTACAGATAGGCTTTACAAATGGTTTCTTAGAACCTGGTTCACGTATTTCCCCTTCTTCACAATCTTCATCCTAGATAAAATACATCATCTTATTTAATATCTATTCTAGTATAATAAAAAACACACTAGTATAGAATGGTCCTTGCTACAATTATGCCGAAGACCGACTTAGAAAATAAAATAGACAATGTACCAATGATAGGTAAGTATATAGACTAAAATATTTATTCCTAATTTAAGTACATGTAACTTCAATGATGTTTGGACCTTCAAATACCAATTTGCACACAGGACCTTCAATTTCTTCCTATCCAAATGACTCGATGCACTTTCCTTGTCAGTCCAACAGGCAGCAAATCAGATGAGTGGGCACCAGCTGAAGATGTGATTATCAGTCTCAAAAAATGACATTCAAAATTGGGTCTTCAGGCTACTAAAAACCTGTTTGTTTGTCATTTGATTCTCACTATCAACATGTGGTTGAAAATTATCAAGAGCTACAAATAAATCAAGAAAGGCAGAGTTTTGGTCACAATCATCTACATGTACTACCTATTTCTATTGCTGACACGTGACAAACTGAAGTTAAACTGTTCTAAGGGCCCATTCCCCCTTTTAAATGTGATGCTCAGTAATATCCCCCAAAAGTCACTAGTAAATTAAGCAATATATCTTTTGGTGGCAAGCAAATTTACAGTGTCATGGTTACTTCTGAATCGTAATTTTACCTTTTAAACAACACTAGCACTGGGCTTGATACATGCCAGGTTTCCCACCAAGGACATTCTAGTGTCCTTACTAAAATATCAGCCCAGGCAGTAGGCTACAATTGCTATAATATACTTACATCATCTATTTCTCCATCATCAGATTTATCCATATCCTAAAAACACAAACAAGTTGAATTTCAACTATTTCAAGTGGTTATTTTCATTGTATACGTAATTATAAGTCCCACAGAGCTAATAGTCATTTTCCTTATTAATAAGAGCTGAAATGCTTTCTTAAGACAGTAAATTAAAAGATCTGCATGGTTAGAAATGAGTTACTTCAGTAAATTGCTGATAAAGATTATGACATAAAATTAATATCAATTTATAGGATCTTTAGATGTTCAAATAATTTAAATCTACTTAAGGGTTGATTTATTTCAATATTTGGAGCAATATGTTAATTTTTTGATAAGCCTGTTATTTGATGTGCATTGACTTAAAAGCCTATATTAGCCTTTCATTATTACAAAATCGTCTTGAAATATCATCTGAAAATTGTAAAAACACAAAATTTATTTAAGCTAATTAATTTGTATGATTACCTGATCGTCATCACTTCTCATCTCTCCTTCTTCGTGTTCACTTCTTTCTTCTTCTTCATCATAATCTAATTCTACATGTTCTTCATTAAAGCTAGTGTTATTAGTATTGGGTTTATTATTAGTCATTTTATCACTTATCTTATTCTCTTCTACACTACACTCACCATTTACACCTGATTTTTCTACATTATTTTTATAGCTAGCATCATAGTTTAATACTTCTCGAGAGTCTGTCTGACCACTAGCAGTTACCTCCCCATCTTCCTCACTTGTGCCTTTATTTGGAATGTTTGCACAAAGTCTTATTCCTGACTGAGAATCAAGTTGAGGTCTTTCACTTGGACTGTTGGCTTCAAGATCTAAAGTATCATCGCCAGATGTATAACCCGATGCATCTGGTTGTGGACCTTTATCGCCAGCATAGGAATTCTTAAATAAAGCACTTATATTTGCATGAGTTTGGTTTGAATCAGCTCTGGCAAACTGAACAGAACTTGAGCTTGATTGATCTGGCATGTGTAAAATTTCACTATCTGACTCATCAGATTCAATGGGTTCCGCACCTGCTTCTAATTTTCTATAGGATGAAGAGTTATCAATGGATTCATCAGGAGACTCGATCTCTTCTGCATAGGGCACTTTTGAATCTAGGGAAACATTTGTGTCACATTTAAAATCACCGTTATCGAGTGATTCATTACTATCAACTTGATTATTGTCTTCTGCAATGTCAACACAACTACTTTGAGTTGAGTCGGCCACTTTGTAGGAATCTTTATCAAGGCAAACACCAACTTTTAAATCAGAAGAATCTACATTATCTGTAGTGGAGGCTACAGCTTCACTGGACAGGTTATCTGCTGTCACTTCTGATTTCAAACTACCACTTACTTCTTCATTAAAACTATCAGCATTATCAGGAGTTCTCCTTATATCATCATCTACACTTTGTGAGTGAGAAATATTCGCATCAGAAGTTACAATTACATCCTTTTCTTCATCTTCAATATCCTCTGAAGATTCTGGATTTTGTATCAAGCATTCAGCCTCTGAGATCTGATTATCAGCAGATATATCTTCCTCCCTGTTTTCCGAATTTTGGGAATCAATATTGTCATCATTGTCTGAACCAGAACTTTGAATGTAGCTGCCATCATTTCCAGATTTAATAGGATGAGAACCATAGCTGTCAGGTTCTTGATAATTTGGCGATCCTGGTGTGGCAGTGGGGAAAATTGGTGTGTCAGTTGTGGAAATTGGAGTTTGAGTTGGGGATTCTGGTGATTCTTCAGGTGATTCTGGTGTTTCTATTGGTGACTGCAGTGTTTCTATTGGTGACGATGAAGACTGTGGAGTAGAATCTACGATATCTGAAGAGGGTAGAACCATTTCAGCATCTTGAGATGGAGAAAGATCAAAATTATCATCATCAAGCATTGGTTCTCTATCAGCATTAGAATTGTTACCACCATCAAATATCAAGCCTTGCATTTGCTCCAAGTCACTGTCATTTGGAGAATTATCTTCTCCTTCTGCCATAGGAGAGTTAGCTGTTTCCATTTCTCCATCATTATCATCTTTTATCTCATCTGGGTTATCTTCAAAATTGTCACCTATTTTCTGATGGTCATTTTCTGAGCTATTGTCGGCATCCATCAGTGCCAAAATGACTAATATTCCTACAAAGGTAAAAATAACAAATCTTCATTAACAATAGAATAAACTATTAGGCATTTTTATTTCTTCACCAATACAAATTAATCTGCATGTATAAAAATAAGAAAGTAGTCAGGAAGTAAATGTAAGTTGGAAGTAATAGTAAGTTTCTAAAATACTGCCTTAACACTGAAAGACTAAAATTCTCTTTACATCAAGAAGTAGGAAAGAATAGATTTTTTGATCAAAATGTAAAACACACGTTAGTTTGGAAACTCAACAGAAACTGTATGGCAACAGGTTACTGAGATTGGCTAACAAATTGACTATATAATCCTTCAGACATGGGAAACATACATTAACAGGAAAATATGTCAAATGGGAAATTCCAAGAAATGTGGACATTTAGATGATGTAAAATTACATTTTTTAGACTGCAACACATAATAATATTTTCAAAATAGCTTGGTAACATAAAAGACATCGCCCTTAGTAAAAGGCATTTACTCAGACTGAGAAGTGGTCAACTTTGAGTTGTCAATTTCATCTGGACCCAGCCAGACCATCAACATTTCCCTTCAACTGATTAGCAAACGCATGTACATGTAGTTTCTATTTTTCATTAGAGTCTTCCTATTCCATTTCTCTGAATTTTACGCATTGTGGCAATTTTTGTTGACATTTTGTAAAAATATCAATTGTAAAATGGGATTGAAACTCCAGATTTGGGTAAATTTTCATGACAGATGCGGACAGATGCTTATGTTGAAACATATCACAGATACTAGGGCTGCAACGATTCATCGATGAATGGCGATGTTTTAAAAATCCACGATGCACGATACAATCAATGTCCGTATCGTGAAATGTTATCCGAATAAAAATTTCACAAAAATAGACTAATATTCCTTTAAATGCGTAAACAAGTCCATGAGCAAAATAACTTTTTTTATTTTCAGAGAGTATTAAGGCGTTTTTGACACTTGAAGTAGCTTATTAGTTGACCGAATAAATGCCACATTGAAAGTAAACCATAAAAAATGCCTATTTTTAAAATTTATTTCCTATCACGATATTAATCGTATCGTAGACTACAGTGTATGAATCTTGATGCGAATCGAATCGTGGCCTGGCGTATCGTTGCAGTCCTAACAGATACTGATAGTTACATGTACTTCTTCCAGTATTGTGAGGACCAGGCCACCTAGGGCAATAGATAATTCCTGTTATTGCATTGCCAGTTCAATATCCAACACTCTGAATTTTTTTAATGGGTCATATATATGTTTTTAAAATTAATCCTAATTCCTGGTTATGCATGGACAATGGACTTTTTGTTAAATATTGACAATGTAGATTAGTCTATTGCAAGTCTTTCATTTGGCTACAAATGTTATACTAATTACTAATAATTAGACCTTATTATTTACATAACAAGCACAAAATCAGGTTTGTAGACCCTCGGATGGCTTGGATACAGCTTGGATTTAAACAGCCGTCCACTTAAAGAGACATTATGGGAGATTTTTATAAGGAGTTAGCTATTCATGCTATGACAGTTCAAAAATAGATGATGAAAGGAGGATATATTGAAAATTTCAGTCAAATTACTTATCACCACTGTTATTTTTGACTAGAAATGGTATATAACTCCATCTTCACCGATGGCCGATCGTTTGATTGACAGGCGTTTAACTCGACCTACATAATCTCGATTATCAAGTAATGTTTTCAATGACTGTGGTACCGTTAGCCTATTTGGTTTGAGACACCGGGCTGCAATTCAACTCGTATTACATTTATTTTCTACTACAAATTATTAGAATTAAGACTTTTAATATATTGATAAGAAGAGAAAGTCGGCAACAGAATTTTAAAGTTTGAAAGGAATGGACCAAATCAATAAGGCAGTATTGTAAATAATTATACTAAAACCGACTTCTTCCGTTGCCTGCGTGTATTTTTGTACACAGAAAACAGGCGAACAGAAAATAGTGATCCGATGGGGCTGCAATTCAGCTGGGTGATTTTACCTGCGATGTTTATCAATTTCCATAATTTTACTGTAAACGCAAGTGACGAAAGAGCGTATAGCCTCACTTCGTATACTCTCTCATTTATCCTCGATATAGGAGTATTATGTCAAAGTAACGGTTCATCTCCTCTGACGACGCCATTTAAAATTAAATCAATCAATGAAATCCTGTTTAAAGTGGAGTTATTGTTTGTCAATCACACGATTGGCAATTCTCGGAGACGGTGCAAAAACAGTTGATGCCTATTTCTAGTCCAAACTTCCAACAGTGATAATTTCATTCAGAAAAGTACTTTTCAATATTTCCTTTTTTTTTATCATCTATTTTTGAACTGTTATATCAAGAACAGCCAAATCTTTATCAAAATCTGAACTAATGTACCTTTAAGTTTGCCAGCCGAAACTAAGGGGTTCCAATAGCTAACACCAAACACATCAAAGCCTGCATGTAAGAGTAGGCCTATTTAGTTATAGTATATCTCATCTGTGGCAGACAGCATTAAAGGAGCTAAATGCTAATATTTGGGACCTAGAAATTGACACAAACGGGTCGCAATGCATATAATAATGTAATATAACTGATTTACATTCAATCATTTCCGTTTTTAATCCAATTTCAAATCAGTTATTTTCTGCGAAATATGCCAGAAGTCTCAATCGAATGGCATTCTATAGTGTTTGGTTATTCCACTTCCAGTCTACATGCGCTCCAGATAAGAATATGGGTCACCGTTTGACATGACTTGTGGAATATGTCAAGCCTCATTCTTCAAGTCCCTTGTTAAAAATGGGCCTAAAACGAATTATGGTACACAATTCGTGAATCAATGGTAAAATGTTTATTTTGTCTTAAATATTGGATATCAGAAGCCCATCTTTTCACAGTAAGATGACAACATCAATGTTTTTTAATTGACAAGTAATTTGTGTTTTGAACGTCGAAGACTTTGGATGATATTGAATAATAGACTTAGCTAATTTAAACCCAATGAGAATATGGCAAAAAAAAGAGACAAAAAATTACATTAAAGTCAATCTATAGTGAACTGTTGCAATTTGCTCATAATCATCATACCGAAACCATACCTAGTTCAGCTCGGAACGTAGGTCTCATTACACTAGCCCTGTACTTTCAGGGACTGTCCTATTGAATCCTTGTCGAAAGTGGAATCGCTTCCCAGTTAATTTTACTGGGCAACTTTCTACGGTCGTGCGTCAGTCCCTATAAACATCTGACTAATTCAGACTAATGTAACTGAACATCTTAGTGAGAAAATAAGACCTTGCTTACCTCGCTAGAAGTAGAACCAGTATGAGCGACACAACACGCAGTTAAAAAATATGCCCCAGTCTTTTAACTGACTTGGCTGACTTCATTGAAAGGGTGATGCACAAATTTACGAACTGGGACATATAAGATGAAACAAAATTTAGGTAAGCCTGGGGGAAAAAATTGTGATTTTTGAAATAAATTTGATTGAAAATTATTGTAATTGGGCTAGGCAAAGCAATATAAATGACTGAAGATTCTCAACTTTTCAAAAATTTCATTTTTTTTTCCCAGGCTTACCTAAATTTCATTTCATTGTGCATTACCCTTTCAATGAAGACAGTCAAGTCAGTTAGAAGACGGGGACGTTTTTTTAACAGCGTCTTCTAGCAAAGTAAGCAAGGTCTTAGTTTTCTGGTTTGTAGGGCATAGGGCATGTTCAGGGGGACTAGCCATGACCTCACACTAAATTCCAGGGTAAGGGTTGGTGTACTGAAATAGTGCAATTTTTTCTCAGTACAACTAAAAGTTCTTTCAGTTGGTGAGTTACATTGGTCAGGCGTTCACATGGACTCTGGAGTCATCTGTGTCATGGACCGACACGCAACCGTTCAGCAGTAAAAAGTTGGCCAGTAAAATTGACTGGGAAAAGATATTACTTTCGACAAGAATTCAACAGGACAGTCAGTCTCTGGACGTAAAGGGCGAGTGTAATGAGACCTACGTTCAGAGCTGAACTAGACCATACCAAGGCAGATGCTGTACCGTACTACAATCTACATGCAAAACCAAGCGGTCGAAGGACATTTTTTGGGGATATCGATAATTCTCATACTTACCTCAAGTATGCTCTGTTTTATCTGTTATCTGTTTGTTTAATGATTTAATTTTAGGAAAAATAGGGTTTAACCTATAGAAAACTTTATTTAGTTGGAGTAATTCAATAAAATTAATGAATTTTTGACAAAGCTTGACTCCGAGCGGAGGCTGCCATTGCAATATTTTCATTGGATAAACTCACACATGCAAACGGAACCGGAAATCAAAACCAGGCTGTAAAAGTCGTCCTCGAAAATAGTGATACAACTCGTCCAGATATAACAGATAACTAGCCATTTTATTAGTTGAGCGTAAAATCTTGCAATATATTTAGGCTAAGAAGATGAAGTATATCATCTGATTTTAATAGTCCAAAAATACGGACATTAAATCTGCTGAAGACCTACCCCTTTCCGAATTTGTCGTCTTGCTGCGTATGCCAATGACCCTAATTGGCGTCTCTTTTATCACACATATTTAATCCAATTCTGCTTATAAACTGTTTCTGAAACATTTATTTACGCGGTCATGATATTGGGGCCGACTCTACACTACGAGGCTTCCTATTTGTCCGACTTGTCTCACTTCCGTTTACATTTCAAGATGGAGGTCGAAGAACTTCTTTCTTTCAAGGTTTGCAATGATTATTAAAATATATTAATATCACATTATTTAGAATAAGACAGCTCGTAGTTTTGACAACATATACTATTCGACCAATCTTCAGTTTATAATTAAAGCTCCTATCGTAGTTGAATGACATTGACAATAGCCATAATTCAATGAAAATATTGAAAATAAACAAAAAAAAGAAGCTTCCTCGTTCCTGAACTTTGAAGTTCCTCCACTCCTCCAGCTCCAGCAGCAGTTGAAGAGCAAAGCTAAACATATTCGGCAAGTCATGTCAAAAGTTGACGCCATATTCTCATTTGGAGCGCATATGCAATAATAAATACTATCGCCGTAGACTGGAATAACCACACGCTAGAGTCGGCTAGAGATTGCCATTTGATTGATACTTCTGGCGTATCACCGAACATAACTGATTAGAAATTACAATAAAAACAAAAACAATTGAATGTAAATCAGTGTCATACATACATATTATATTATTATTAGCGACCGGCGCCTCCGCTAGAGGGCTCAGACAGTGCTGTACACAGCTATGGCCGATTTTCAACCCCATTGCACCTGTTTTTGGGTCATATATTCGCGGAGCTGGTACAGACTTTTGCATCGGAATCCAAGTCGGAAAACACATGATTATTTTAGACAAGGGTCAAGCGCGTCTGTAAATATGGTTTATGGCGGATGACATGCGGTAAGTTGCTTTTTATTTTATTGTTGAAGTTTTCTTTTATTTTTAAATTGTCCCATACGGGCATATACGCTCAAAGTGTTGCTTACAATCGTGAATATAAACATTAAATTAGTGATAAACAATATTGCCGGGGACGGAAACCCCCGTAGAAATTGGCAATTCCTGGAAATCTGCACCGCGTCGGTTCCAAAGGGACGCAACTCCACCAAAATTATGGGTATACAGACCACTGTTAATAGCTTGACTAACTTTGACAAGAGAAATGTCATCGAGTGGCTAGTGTGTATTATTAGACTTATAAGTGTAATTTGAAATGCAGATGCTATTTTTGAAAGTATAATTAATACAGTCCATTTTAATTGAGAGCATTACAGTTCCATACTGAATGCTAATTCATCAGATTCTGAAGATGATAGCTTTCATCTAACCATTGGTTCAGAAACTGAAGTAAGTACATGCATGCTATACACAGAAGTGTTTTTGAAGCCTGAAGTATTATCCAGTTGGTTTAAAAAAAAATCTGATTACACTACCGTGGTTGTACTTCTAATCAGATGTATCTATTTGTTTCAGAAAGAGTTTTAGAGTAAACTAAAAGGAGCACAAATTGACAAAGAGTTATTAGTATGGTAGACCTATATTTTGGTATTCAGGAGAGTGCTGGTTTGGAGAAAAATCTGTTTTTATTTACATTGAATTGTTCTGTTTACTACAGTTAACTATATAAATCATTGATAAATAATTTTCTTTCAATTCTTATTTATTTAATTTTTTCAATATATATTTTTTTTGCTAATTTATTTATTTTATTTTTATTTTTTATTATTTTTTTTTTATTTTTTTTGGGGGGGGGGTGTATTATTAATATTATTATATAATGTTATTTTTAATATTATGACACTGTTAGTTAACTACATAAATGGTTGATAAATAGTTTTATTTTAATAGTTCAAGTTTATTTAAATTATTTTTATTTTATCGGGTGGTAGTATTATAAATTTTGGCAAGGAGGAGAGTATTATAAATTTTATGATATAGAAATATGGGTATGTGGATAAATAATTTTATTTTATGTATTTATTTATATCTTTCTTTTTTTTAAAATATTTTGTTAACATGTACTTATCTGTTATTTTTAGTATTTGAACACTCAGAAAAAAAGTCTTGTTTAAATATGTTGATTCCATTGTATAATTGTTAATGATTTATACCCTAAAGTTAATGTTTACGTAATTTTTTAATCTTCTGTACCGTTATTACAAACATTATAAAATAAACTTCTAGACCTATATGTAAAATGTTTGCATGTTTGTGTTGGTGAGTACATAAGCTTAATTTTGGTGAAATAATTATGTCTTTAGGACTTTTGGTTTCTGAGATATGGAGTGGGGTTGAAAATTGAAGCAAAATGGCCAATTTCGCAAACAAGGGGTGTGCCAGTTCGTGTTACTAAACGGATTGTAACTCAGCCAATTCTGTGCCGATTTTGATAAACTTGGTGTTGTTACAATACTGAGATGTACAGCTTTCAGAAAATATCAAGCGTCTAGAGAAAAAAATAATATTTCAAAATAGCTGCCAGTCGCTATTATTATATGCATTGCAACCCACTTGTATCAATTTCTATGTCCCAAATATTAGTGATTTAGCACTTTTAATTATTATATTTATATTATGATTATGTATTTGACAAATCTTGTATGCATAGGACTACCGATCAACTGACAATTGTTGGTAGTTAAATCTGTGTATACTTTTATATTCCATCAGTGATTCATCTGATTAATTTTGACAAACGTATGATATTGTCTGATGTAGAGAGCTGAGTGCCACAGGGAAACGTGCTAGGACCGATCCTATTCCTGATCTATATAAATGATATACCAGAAGCCGTTGAATCTGTGGTCAAACTATTCGCCGACAAGGCATCAACACAAAATTATATGGTCAGTGGATCCTTTGAGGAATCAAACACCATCCAAAGAGATGTCAAGATCAAGATTATCGGTTTATCAGCTTTAATTATCCCGCTTTGATCGTTGGCATTTCTAATGTTTTCGATAAAGACTAATTTATAGCTTGTCTAGCTATGCATGGCAAAGGCCAGATAGGTCTATACAGTACATGTTATTGTTTTTATGGAATCATTTTAGGCTTATTATAAACTTATTTGACTTTTGTGTTCAACCTTTTCTTTCAAGGATTTTAAACCCCATTTTATTTTTTGTTCAACTTATGTTATTCTCCCCCCCCCCCCCGAATCTGAAACTTTGCCTACCAGAGTCCGAAATGTCACTTGCACAAGTCCAAAACAATGAGAAAATTGAAAATATGTTTGATCTGTTTTGGTTTAACTCTTTCAGTTTGTAACACAGCTACATGGGCATTACTGGAATGCAATCATATTAGCTTCTGATGTATGTATTTTGTAGATCGATAAACCAAACACAGCAAATACATTAAAGAGAAAAAAATCTGAAATTAATGATGAGAATTCAGCACCAAGATCTAAGAAGAAGGGTGGTATTGTGGGTCAGATTCAGGCAATTGGTGCTGAAGTTACTGATGATGATAGAGCAAAGATAGCTCGTATGGTGGAAGAACAGACAGAGGTAATGGAATTTCTTTGGTCTCCTTCAATTTTGTTGACTGGAGTAATTTTCCTTGTACCTCAGACTGTTACTAGTATTAAACTTTTAGACATTGAGTCACTTACTGTCAGATTATTTCAAGTAAAAGCCCTTTGTCATTTAAATTGACTTTCTGCACTGTGTTCCATTTTTTGCTAGCAAAGCAACTGTTTATTCCTAAAGCTTCAGCAAGCTCAAAAATTTGCAGGGGAAATTGCTACTCACTCAATTTATTCTGTACAAGTAATACATGTACTCACCTCACTCGTGCTAATCAATATTTTATATACACACGTTTCGACAAGAGTTCACATGTTGTTATCAAGCATACAAATTACAAGCTAGTGTTTCAAGATTGTTAACTTATGGTTTCTCTTATTATTCTTCAATGTACCTATATAAAACACTATCACAATTTTTTCCTCATTTTTAATTTGTATGCTTGATTACGACCAGTGAATTCTTGTCGAAACGTCATGTGTATAAAATATAGTGATTTTACCCATAGAACTGTGTTGTGTTATGATATATTCAATCGCAAAATGCCGTTCAAAGATTATATTGTATTTTTTGTTATAGGGTGATCTACTGGATGAGACTAGCTTAAAGAAACTTTTGCTGCAATTTGAAAAGAAGTGCTATAAAAATCAAGAAATGAGAATTAAGTTTCCAGATTTACCAGAAAAGTATTAAAAAAATCTGTCAAATAAAACTTGCAGTAATTCATCTGCTTGATTCATTTGTACCTACAGATTCCCTTATGTATTGTTTATTTTCGCTATTTATGTATTAGTTTCTTGTACATGTGGTACATGTAATACTGACTAGGCCCACCCCAGTTCCTTGAAGAAAATTAGATGAAATTGAAAGTTTAATACAGGTGCACCCCTGTTCCTAAGATTGTCTCAAACCAACAAAGATATGCGAATAGCTTTCCAACCTTTTACTAGTTCTTGAGGGCGCGAAAACTGTGTACTAAATCGGTCTCAGGCATCCTAGTCATGGCAGTTTGGGGAGGTCTAAGTGCTAAAGGGTTAAGCAGAATATAAAGTTAATATTAATACTAAATTAATTGGCACAAATGTTGTTTGTGCTATTCCTTGTAATGACTGAATGAAATTCACTGCAGATGAACTGTTTTGATAGATTTCATTGGCTAGTTTATTGAAGTTATGCTTTATTTTTAGATTTATGGAATCTGAAGTAGAATTAAATGATGTGATACAAGAAATGCATGTTATTGGAACCATTCCTGAATTTTATCAAGTTTTAATAGACCTAAAC
This sequence comes from Patella ulyssiponensis, assembly GCA_963678685.1. NCBI lineage: Eukaryota > Metazoa > Mollusca > Gastropoda > Patellidae > Patella > Patella ulyssiponensis. The sequence goes on from OY783229.1 coordinate 58,743,557, forward strand.
ACAGTTCAATCTTTATTGCAACTGCTGGCACATGAAAACACAGGTACCTGGTCATTTATATTTGCATCCCCATTTTTTATTTAATGCATTACCTAAGAGTTAAATCTGTCTATTGCAGGTCTTTATTTTGGCTTCAAATGTTATATAAATTATAATTTAGACATATGTTCACACAACAAGCCTATAATCAATTCTCTAGACCAGCAGATGGCTGAGATTTTAATGGATTAGAACACACACGAGTATTGTTGTAACTATAATAAAAAATCTATGTTACAACTTTATACTATCGTAACTTTGCGCAGACAAAATTAATTTGAATGAAATTTTGAATATATTCATTTTTCACTGTCTATTATAACAAGAATGGCCAGCTCTTTATCTAAATCTTAAATAACATCTTAAAGATACATTATGGGAATGGGAGATTAGATAACGAGTTGGCAGTTCTCACTGCAATAGTTAAAAACTAGCTAATGTAAAGGCAATTTGCTGAAAATTTCAGTCAAATTGATCCACTATTAACATAGAACGTTCTGCTTGGCCTCGGTCATCATTACTAAAGTCGGCAAGACAAAACAAGTAGTCTCGGTTATCCATTCTTATTGGTAAATCATGAAGGAAAATATTTCAGCGAATCGAACTACAATCCAACAACAATCTCATGCTAGCCTCGACATCGAGAGTTGATTATGGTCTGAATAATTTAATTAATGTCTAATTAATAGTTTTTATAACATTTCAGAAAGACCTACAATAGGCAGATTTTGCTCTTGCATAATGCATGTTTAAGAAGAATGCTTTATAGGGGAAGGGCAAAAACAAAGTTGTGAAACAAAACTTAGGCCAAGCAAGGATTATGACATATTATTTTATTGAATAGAGTCAAGTTTTCAGAGAAAACCCAAAGCATGTCAATAAATCAAACAATAACGTAGAATGAAAATAAGCCAAAGTAAAGTGACTTCAATTTGGCGACTACGTCATTGAGTGACACTGCAAGCTAAAATAGATCTACAGAGATTATTGATCCTACAGAGAGTAACATCTGTATAGAGTTTGGGCCCAAGAATAAGTAATTTCGATTTTTTATTTCATTTAGAGATAAAATTACTCATAAATTTTTGGACTTACTGGAAGGATTTGGCAGACCGTATGACGAGGTGTTGCAGGCCGGATTTCTTTTGCGTGCTGTACCTTGCCCGCCACTGCATTTAAGATATAATTTTAAAATTACATGGTCACCCAGGTAATAAAATGTAACAAATTTGAAAAGAGAAGAAACTCATCCCTTTTCCTGTACACATTGGGGATACTTGATTGAATGTTCTGGAATCGAATTCTCCCAATCCCACAAATACTAACAATTAGAAGCAGGGTTATTCTGTCCCAAAAATGGTGACAGACGGATAGAAAGACAGGCAGATGGACTTGTTATAATCGTCCCCAGTTTTCTTCAAAAGGCGGTGGACAATTGATATTTGTAGTAAGCTTCAGTCAGACTGTTAATCAAACACATTTGATACTTTTATTATTTTGTAGATATCGCCATTGCTGTTGTTGATTTATTACAAGAATTAACTGATGTTGATACTTTAAACGAGAATGAAGATGGTGGAACAGCTCTAATAGATGCCTTGGTAAGATTTGCCACAAAATTTGTTTTGTTTCAGATAACTTTCAACTTGGAAGTTCAAATGTAATTATTATTGAGGTTATTTATTGAAAATTTCTATTTTATTAATGATATATTCCTTTGAAACAAATACTGAAATTATGCTCTATTTGTTTGGTAATCTAAACTACTAAGAAAATAAATTCAATTGGCAATGACTTTCAAATAATGTCTAAAACATCATCCATTTTTGTTTCAATTAACATACGGTACCGAGAAAATGATTAACTTCTAAAAACATCTAAAAGATTATTGTGAATCAATGTGCATAGGTATTTAATTGAATTATTTCAGCTTGAAGGTCAGATTGTAGCTGTATTAGTACAAAATATAGAAAGATTAGATGAAACAGTTAAAGAAGAGGCAGATGGAGTACACAATACATTGGGTAATTTGATAAAAAATATATATCGACTTTTGTAAATGATGCATTGTATTAGTAACATAAATTACAGCGTCTGTATGACAGACATGTCTTAATTTGTTGTATTTTATGCTGTATTTCAGCAATTATAGAAAATATAACAGAATTTAGACCAGATGTTTGTCATGAAGCAGCTCAACAAGGTTTATTACAGTGGTTGTTAAAAAGAATAAAGGTAATTTAATTAAAATAGAACTTGTTAAACACATCAACAAATTTCATAGCAATTGGTACTTTAATACCTAGTTCACAGTTTACACCAGTTACAAGAACTAAAGTAGATAAGTCTCTAACTCAATATCATCCAAAATCTTTGACATTGAAAACACAAATTATTTGTCAATTTAAATCAACATTGATGTTTTGATCCTACCGGGCAACTATGGGCTTCTGATATCCAATATTTAAGACAAAATAAACATTTTACTATTGGTACAAAGAAATTATGTATCGTTTTATTTTCCAGGCAAAGATGCCAGTTGATGACAATAAAGTGTATGCCAGTGAAATATTAGCTATATTATTACAAAACACAGATGGTAAGTAAGACTGGGATTTACTATACTCTTGTGAAATATATAATACATGTACCGAAAGTTAGCTATTTATTTGAAAACAGATTTACTTATGGTAAATCTATTATAAATAAAATGACATAAGTTATTTAAATATTGTTTTAGCTTTGGTTATTATTGATGATAATCTACTTTTGGTATATTTACTCTGAGGAATATAAATATATATTAATTATCTATATTAAACAAATGTCTTTTACTTCATATGTTTGGTTTAATTTTTTTTCAGAAAATCGACTTTTATTAGGTGATATTGACGGAATTGATGTATTGTTGTCTCAACTGTCAGTAAGTATGTTATGACGTGTTATATAGTTAACTAATGTGTAACCTTCGAACAGATTGAAAATATTCATTTGCCATTTAAAATGGCATGTCAAAATATTTATAAAGTTCAATTTGATAAATTTTATATTATTTGTTCATTATTCAAACAATATTAGATTACTTTCCTTCTTGACAGCTTTACTGAGATGTGCATAAATAATTTTGTTTTTATGTTGACAGGCTTATAAACGTCATGACCCTACTACTAAAGAAGAAATAGAATATATGGAAAATTTGTTTAATTCTCTTTGTTCGTGTCTTATGGTGCCAAATAATAGAAATAAGTTTCTGAAAGGTGAAGGTCTGCAGTTGATGAATTTAATGTTAAGGTGAGAATATAACAGATTAGAATCATTTTACAATTGAATGTAGTATCTCAATTTTGCTTTCATTTTGTATTGACTTTTAGTTTTTGATTATGAATAATTACCATCAGTAATTCGTTGTAAGGACCTTCAAATATTTATAAGGACCTCAATTTTATTTATGTAAACGTTTATTTTTCAGTTTTCTTAACATTTTTTTTTCTGTATTTGCTCAACAGGCATTTATGTAAGATTTAGATAAAGAGGTGGTGGTTCTCGCTATAATATTTCAAAAATAGATAATGCAAAATGAATATATGGAAAATTTCATTCAAATTACATGATTTTGAGCAAAGTTATCAATGTTTGTAGTTTTGACAAGATGTGTGCATTGATTGTAACCATCGTACTGGTCTCACTTCTCCATATTTAAATTAAATCATTAAATGTCCAGACCATTCTAATCTACTTAAAATCCAAGGTTGATTATGGTCTTGTAATGTTAATGTTAATAAATGTCAAATTAATAATTTATATAACATTTAAGGACGAAAGAAAGACCTGCAATAGGCAGATTTATCTGTTTAACTTTTCAGGCAAAATGACTACCATCAATGTTGAGTAATAATGACCTCTATAGTATAAAACAGAAATGTTCAGTGACTGTACCTCTGCTATTATAGACGTTATAGTACTGGTGACTACAAGTCAAAATATTTAATAATTAAGATGTGTTGATACTGTATGTTCTGGTGGTTTATAAATAATATATATCCACACGTATATTTTTTTCAGAGAGAAGAGAATGTCTAGAAATAGTGGTTTGAAGGTACTAAATCATGCTATGACAGGAAGTGAAGGAGCAGATAATTGTCAAAAATTCATTGACATTCTTGGTTTAAGAACTATTTTCCCATTATATATGAAAACACCAAAGCCAAATAAAGAAGGTCATACTAAGGATGAAATTGAAGGTATTTTTTTTAGCTGTTCTAATGCAGTTAATTATGACATACAGGTGACTTCCCTTATATTTTTTTAAAAGTAAGAATTTGGGACTATGCTTGGGTATGAGCATCACTATTCATTATAATAGTATATGGTGAATTTTTTATTAAAAGTTTAGTTTTGAATTCTATTTGTAGAACATGTTGTGTCTGTTATTGCTTCACTATTAAAGAATTGTCAAGGAACACAGCGCCAACGTCTTTTAAATAAATTTACAGAAAATGATCATGAAAAGGTAAGTTCCTGACATTTATTTGTCCTTTAATAGAGCCAAAATATCCTGGGTAACATATCGAATTCAATGTTAACATTTTTTTTTCTCTTTTTTTTTATTTTCAGGTTGAAAGACTACTAGAATTACATCTAAAATATCTTGATAGAGTGAGGTCATGTGACAATGAAATAGAACAAGAGAAATTAGTGAGTATAATACCTATTATCTTCACCTAACCTGTTGAAAATTGGTATCCTATGTTACAAAATGTGTAAGGGGTCATTGTGGCTAAGAAGCTGGCCGAGTAAGTTCATCCAGATATCCGGGCGTGGTTCCCCCTTGTCAGTGATGCAGGATGAAGGGCCTGACAAAGACAGCTGTTTTGCCGTTGGGATGGTACAAAAAAACGAGACCCATTGGCGTACACATAAAAGATCCCTTGACAGTTGGAGTTCCATATAAGAGTAGGCCGTAGTGCTGCTAATTAAGCAAAATTTCCCTCATACTCATAACACACTGTATGGTGTATGCCCGTCTTCATCAGCCCAGTTTGGAGCAGAATAGTAGGTCTTAAACCCCATTTCATTTCATTTCGAAAAATGTGTAAGCATACACTTCCTCGAGGATACTCAATTGAACAATCTGGGATTGAGCAAACATGAAAGTTTTGGTGGCAAGGCGATGAAGGCATGCACCAATATGATGCTGAAGCTGAAACAGGTTCCTCGAGTTTGACTAGATCTCAAGTCAGTTCAGACTCTCCATCATGCACATCCATAGCTATTTGTGGAGTTAATTTGTATTCTTTTTTTTTTCTTTACAATGTCAATACAAATTGATTTGTACTGTTTAAATTTTCAGCGTTATAAAAAACAAGGTCTACCTATAGATTCTGATTTAGATGATGAGTTCTATTTAAAGAGATTAGATGCTGGTTTATTTACACTACAACTGGTTGATTACATTATGTTAGAAGTCTGTTCATCAGGGGAACCTTCAGTAAGTACTTTTGATATAAGATTGATCAAAAATATGTATATAATTTGCACCTTTATTATCCTATTATTGTCATCAAAACTGAAAATTTTGCAAATTCTTTTTTTTCCTTAGATAAAACAAAGAGTGATGCAGATTTTAAATATGAGAGGAGGATCTGTTAAAGCTATTAGATATATAATGAGAGGTGGGTTTAAAAGCATAAAAATTCGTTATATTTTCTCAATACAAATTTCACTAATGTAATTGATTGTTGAAATCCTTCTGTCACAGAGGCATTAACTCTTTTTAAAAGGAAAGTAAATTTGCCTATGTTTAAATTAGTCTTGCTATTTATTACAATTCCAAACACTGACCTACTTTTACCCCTCTAAAAAAAACACATGACTTCTAAATTCAAACTCCAGACATCTTGCATTTTATGTATTACAGTTTTAATCTGACCATTCTAAATTTAACTGTAAAGACAATATAATAAAAAATAAAGTAATTATATCAACTTGGGTGGGTTTTTTTTTCTCTTTCAGAGTATGCTGGTAATATTGGTGATGCAAGGGATGATAATACCCAAGAAGCTGAACAGGATAGAATATTAAAATTAGTTGATCAATTTTGAGTTGAATCACAACACACAACAGTACTACAATTCAAACAAGAAAAATGTATGTTTGCTGGAGAGTTCGTAATCTGGTACTTTTTCAGAGTGCCCAAGATACATGTAAGAAAAGGTTCCTGAGTCCTGCCTCTAAACTTCAGTGTCAGCATGCACAAATTTCTGACAGTCACTGGTTTTTACTTATTGGAAGAATGGTTTGGATCAGTGATCTTAGACAATTTTTAATATGCCATTGACGTAAGTGTGTTCTTTCAGAATCATGCTGGCTAGACATTTTATTCATTACAATTTTATCACCTCCATAATCAGTCATCATAAATAAAGTGGATTGAACACTTATATGTTTTTATTCATATGAAAATGATAACATCCTGCCCGTAAGGTCCAATGTTAGAATGCTGAAAATCCTCTACAATAACAAAACTGGGCTAATGAAGACGGGCATACGCCATACAGTGTGTTATGAGGGAATTTTTGCCCGTGCATCGATACTACGGCCTACTCTTATATCGAATTCCAACTGCCAAGGGATCTTTTGCATTCACGCCTCAAGTTTTCATACCATCCGAACAACTAGACAGCTGTCTTTGTCAGGCCCTCCATCCTGCATCACTGAAAAGCTAGGGGAAACCACGCCGGAAAATCTGGATGAACCTTCTTGGCCAATGCAGGGATTGGACACCCGACCTCCAGGCTAGCAAGCCAGAGCTTTACCCACCATTATCCCCAGTGGGTTTAGTAACCCTAGAATAGAAGTAAGCTGAGCATCAGATTAACATTTGCAAGTTTTGTAATATGTCCGTGATGATAAAACCCAACATGTTTTGCTTCAGCCACACAATTTTCTGATATTTGGAATCCCGAAAAAAAAAGAGAAACCTGGAGGTTTGAGGACTGCATTTAACCAAGTAGGTTTAACCTTGAGGAAGGTTTGTCCAAATCTTTATCCAATAATGCTTTGTGAAAAATACCACTTATTTTTTTGCTCTTGTAATTTGACATGCTTATAGATTTGTCACAGGTGTCATTCTCACTTTCGTATTCCCATCATCAAGGTTTTGTTACATTCTGCCATTGTGTACACAGGACCTTGGTTTTGCATCACATCCAAATGACACGGTTACTTGTCAGGCCTTCCATCCTGCTTTGACAAGAGGAACTTCTCAGTCAACAATGGGAGCTTACCGGAGACCTACTGGTTAGCAAGCCAGCATCCTACCTACTGAGCCACCACAGTATCCCTCATTTATGAAACCAAGGCATATATATATATATAAGGATCAATTTTGCCACTATTGCATTCAAAAGATTCTACATATTGATCAGGGTAATTATCAAACATAACGCTAACGCTACAATATACGTCCACATTCCTGCTTTGATTGATATGGTACTTTGTCAAGAAGGCTAGGCGTTTGGTTTGTTTAGCGTTGAGGGTCGTGCCTCAACATCAATAGTTGCCGTCCTTAGAGTATAAGGAATAAATATACCAAGATAATCCATTCAGAATTGTGCCTTCCTAACGCTAAAGGCAAAAAGTGGGCGTGGCCCTGCCCCTGGGGGTCGGGACATTCATCAAAATCAATAGTGGACGCCCTCAGGCTATAAGGAATACAAGTACCAAGCTGCTTCATTCAGAATTGCGGCCTGTAAACGACAAACACAAAAATTGGGCGTGTCTTGCCTGTGGGAGTCGGGACATGCAGTTGACGTCCTTAGGCTATAAGGAATACATATCCCAAGTTTAAAGACGATCCATTAAGAATCGTGGCCTGTAGACAACACACACAGACACGAAGTAAAAATGGGCATGGCTCTGCCCCTGGGGGTTAGGAAATCACCAAAAACAATACGGGTCATCTTTAGGGTATAAGGAATAGGTATGTAAAGTTTTAAAAGGATCTGTTAAGAATTGCATCCTGTAGGCGAACACACGACACAAAAGCATTGGGCGTGGCTCTGTCCCAGGGGGTCCGGCATGCACCAAAAATAATAGTGGTCAGCCTTAGGGTATAAGGAATAAGTATAAAAAAAAGTTTTCAAGACGATCGATTAAGAATTGTGGCCTGTAGCTGACACACAGACAGACAAAAAGAAAATGGGCGTGGCACTGTCCCTGGGGGTCGGGCATGCACCAAAAACAATAGAGATCTTCCTTAAGGTACCAAGAATGAGCATTCAAAGTTTCAAGATGATACATTAAGAAATGCAGCCTGTAGACGACAGAAAAACAAATACAAGAAATGGGTGTTGCTGTCCCACGGGGGTCGGGCATGCACCCAAAACAAAAGGGATCATCCTTAGGGTATAAGGAATAAGTATTTTAAGTTTCAAGATGACCAATTAAGAATTGTGGCCTGTAGGCGACACACAAAAAGAAAATGGGCGTGACTCTGCCCCTGGGGGTTGGGCATGCACCCCAAATGATAGGAATGTTCCTTAGGGTACAAAGAATAAGCATTCAAAGTTTCAAGATGATACGTTAAGAAATGTGGCTTGTAGACGACAAACAAATAAATACAAGGAATGGGCGTGTGGCCCTGCCATTGGGGTCGGACATGCACCAAAAAACAATAGGGATCATCCTTAGGGTGTAAAGAGTAAGTATACAAAGTTTTAAGAAAATCCAGTTAGAATTGCGGCCTGTAGGCGACAGACACACAAAAAGAAAATAGGCGTGGCTCTGCCCCTGGGAGTTGGACATGCACCCCAAATGATAGGGATCATCCTTAGAGTATAAAGAGTAAGTATACAAAGTTTGAAGAAAATCCAGTACGAATTGCGCCCTGTAGGCGACACACAAAAAGAAAATGGGCGTGGCTCTGCCCCTGGGGGTTGACCAAGCACCCCAAATGACAGGAATGTTCCTTAGGGTACAAAGAATAAGCATTCAAAGTTTCAAGATGATACGTTAACAAATGTGGCTTGTAGACGACAAACAAATAAATACAAGAAATGGGCGTGGCTCTGTCCATTGGGGGTCGGGCATGCACCAAAAAACAATAGGGGTCATCCTTAGGGTGTAAAGAGTAAGTATACAAAGTTTTAAGAAAATCCAGTTAGAATTGCGGCCCGTAGGCGACACACAGACACACACAACAAAAAAAATGGGCGTGGCTCTGCCCCTGGGGGTTGGGCATGCACCCCAAACAATAGGGATCATCCTTAGAGTATAAAGAGTAAGTATACCAAGTTTGAAGAAAATCCAGTAAGAATTGCACCCTGTAGGCGACACAAAGACACACGAAAAAAAATGGGCGTGGCTCTGCCCCTGGGGGTTGGGCATGCACCCAAACGATAGGGATGTTCCTTAGGGTACAAAGAATGTGTATGCAAAGTTTCAAGATTATAAGTTAAGAAATGTGGCCTGTAGACGACAAACAAACAAATACTAGAAATGGGCGTGGCTATGCCCCTGGGGGTCGGGCATGCACCAAAAACAATAGGGATCTTCCTTGGGGTATAAGGAATAAGTATACCAAGTATAAGGAATAAGTATACCAAGTTTGAAGAAAATCCAGTAAGAATTGCGCCCTGTAGGCGACACAAAGACACAAGAAAAGAAAATGGGCGTGGCTCTGCCCCTGGGGGTTGGGCATGCACCCCAAACGATAGGGATGTTTCTTAGGGTACAAAGAATGTGTATGCAAAGTTTCAAGATTATACGTTAACAAATGTGGCTTGTAGGCGACAAACAAATACTAGAAATGGGCGTGGCTATGCCCCTGGGGGTCGGGCATGCACCAAAAACAATAGGGATCTTCCTTGGGATATAAGGAATAAGTATACCAAGTATAAGGAATAAGTATACCAAGTTTGAAGAAAATCCAGTAAGAATTGCGCCCTGTAGGCGACACAAAGACACAAGAAAAGAAAATGGGCGTGGCTCTGCCCCTGGGGGTCGGGCATGCACCCCAAATGATAGGGATGCTCCTTAGGGTACAAAGAATGTGTATGCAAAGTTTCAAGATTATAAGTTAAGAAATGTGGCCTGTAGACGACAAACAATCAAATACTAGAAATGGGCGTGGCTCGGCCCCTGGGGGTCGGGCATGCCCCCAAAACAATAGGGATCTTCCTTGGGGATAAGGAATAAGTATACCAAGTTTGAAGAAAATCCATGAAGAATTGCGCCCTGTAGGCGAACCACAGACACACACACACCCACACACACACACACACACACATACATACACACACACACACAGACAGGGGCGACGGCATAATACGTTCACATTATGAATGTGGACGTATAAAAATTGTTCAAACTGACATTCATATATTTAATCTGAGCAATCATGGCTTGAAGCGTTCGTCTTTCAGCGATTTTAACCTCTGACAGGTAGCCAGGTGAACTAAATTTTACTTGATATTAAGTAAATTAAAACACATCCCCCAAGTCATCTAACCCAATTTTAACGTAACACCACAGTAAATATAGTGGTGGCTGGAATGGAAATGCACATGGCTTGTCTGGTGTATTTAATCAGTTTAAAACAATTTCCATGAATAAAGGCTTACTGGAAAATTTGACAAATGGCAAAGTCTTCAATTTAGCACAGTTTGCTACCATGATACTTGGTGGAATTCGTGTGGATATGGATTATAGAATTGCAAGAATCTTCAAGCCGTTGAGCTAAAGCAGATTCTTTTGACTTTCAACCATTTTTAGACATTCCCATGGATCAATGTACATAAAGCCATAAACAATTTGAGAGTGTTTGTGTACCTATTGGTATTGATCATGTAATTGGTCTTTGATAATTGAAAGTGACTGAAGGGACAATATGAAGAAATGCAGCTTTTTAAAAAAAACATTTCGAGGCCTGACAATGCACCAAAATTTCAAGCATATTACCAGGGTTATAACACTACCAGAAGTAATTGTTGCAACTCCATCTGGCATGAGCAGCATACATGTCTCACAATTCTGCGCATTAGATAGAAATTTCTACAAGATCCAGTGATGGCTGTTTATGGTTTCATAACAAGGGCTATGGTAACACAGAAAACATTGCTTTAATTCTGAAATATGGACTAAGATCTTTCATAGTGAACAGTTTGGATTCTGGAACCACTTCACAATTATGATTTCATGTCGACATGTATCTCTATAAAGCCTGTCTCACACACCGAAGGTATGGGGGAAGGTCAGAAAACTATTGAGGAATTTATCAAGTGTTGCTCAATTCACACCCTGTATATCTTACATAAACTGCTTGGAATATTACGCATAAAAATACATTTTGAACTAGAAAATTAATATATTACTGTTGAACCATTTCTAAAATTTTATTTACAAATCACAATCTACAGACTGTATTCTTCTTTTTTGAACCGAAAGTGAAACAGTATTTATTACATTGTTCTTACTCCTTTTAGTCAAGTAAATTGGCATCCTTTCCACGAGAAGTATTTTTTACAGCAATATATCCAGATTTAAATTAAAGATATAACAAACACACAGCTTGAGTCCATATTATTATTGATAGTCCTAATATTTGTATTAATCAACCAACAAGAACTGTGTCCTCATCAGGAAATACGTATTCTGGTATCTCTAAATTAAGTGGAGCTGGACCTTTTCGTATTCTACCAGAAGCATGCACCAAAAAACAATAGGGATCATCCTTAGGGTGTAAAGAGTAAGTATACAAAGTTTTAAGAAAATCCAGTTAGAATTGCGGCCTGTAGGCGACAGACACACAAAAAGAAAATAGGCGTGGCTCTGCCCCTGGGAGTTGGACATGCACCCCAAATGATAGGGATCATCCTTAGAGTATAAAGAGTAAGTATACAAAGTTTGAAGAAAATCCAGTACGAATTGCGCCCTGTAGGCGACACACAAAAAGAAAATGGGCGTGGCTCTGCCCCTGGGGGTTGAGCATGCACCCCAAATGACAGGAATGTTCCTTAGGGTACAAAGAATAAGCATTCAAAGTTTCAAGATGATACGTTAACAAATGTGGCTTGTAGACGACAAACAAATAAATACAAGAAATGGGCGTGGCTCTGTCCATTGGGGGTCGGGCATGCACCAAAAAACAATAGGGGTCATCCTTAGGGTGTAAAGAGTAAGTATACAAAGTTTTAAGAAAATCCAGTTAGAATTGCGGCCCGTAGGCGACACACAGACACACACAACAAAAAAAATGGGCGTGGCTCTGCCCCTGGGGGTTGGGCATGCACCCCAAACAATAGGGATCATCCTTAGAGTATAAAGAGTAAGTATACCAAGTTTGAAGAAAATCCAGTAAGAATTGCACCCTGTAGGCGACACAAAGACACACGAAAAAAAATGGGCGTGGCTCTGCCCCTGGGGGTTGGGCATGCACCCAAACGATAGGGATGTTCCTTAGGGTACAAAGAATGTGTATGCAAAGTTTCAAGATTATAAGTTAAGAAATGTGGCCTGTAGACGACAAACAAACAAATACTAGAAATGGGCGTGGCTATGCCCCTGGGGGTCGGGCATGCACCAAAAACAATAGGGATCTTCCTTGGGGTATAAGGAATAAGTATACCAAGTATAAGGAATAAGTATACCAAGTTTGAAGAAAATCCAGTAAGAATTGCGCCCTGTAGGCGACACAAAGACACAAGAAAAGAAAATGGGCGTGGCTCTGCCCCTGGGGGTTGGGCATGCACCCCAAACGATAGGGATGTTTCTTAGGGTACAAAGAATGTGTATGCAAAGTTTCAAGATTATACGTTAACAAATGTGGCTTGTAGGCGACAAACAAATACTAGAAATGGGCGTGGCTATGCCCCTGGGGGTCGGGCATGCACCAAAAACAATAGGGATCTTCCTTGGGATATAAGGAATAAGTATACCAAGTATAAGGAATAAGTATACCAAGTTTGAAGAAAATCCAGTAAGAATTGCGCCCTGTAGGCGACACAAAGACACAAGAAAAGAAAATGGGCGTGGCTCTGCCCCTGGGGGTCGGGCATGCACCCCAAATGATAGGGATGCTCCTTAGGGTACAAAGAATGTGTATGCAAAGTTTCAAGATTATAAGTTAAGAAATGTGGCCTGTAGACGACAAACAATCAAATACTAGAAATGGGCGTGGCTCGGCCCCTGGGGGTCGGGCATGCCCCCAAAACAATAGGGATCTTCCTTGGGGATAAGGAATAAGTATACCAAGTTTGAAGAAAATCCATGAAGAATTGCGCCCTGTAGGCGAACCACAGACACACACACACCCACACACACACACACATACATACACACACACACACAGACAGGGGCGACGGCATAATACGTTCACATTATGAATGTGGACGTATAAAAATTGTTCAAACTGACATTCATATATTTAATCTGAGCAATCATGGCTTGAAGCGTTCGTCTTTCAGCGATTTTAACCTCTGACAGGTAGCCAGGTGAACTAAATTTTACTTGATATTAAGTAAATTAAAACACATCCCCCAAGTCATCTAACCCAATTTTAACGTAACACCACAGTAAATATAGTGGTGGCTGGAATGGAAATGCACATGGCTTGTCTGGTGTATTTAATCAGTTTAAAACAATTTCCATGAATAAAGGCTTACTGGAAAATTTGACAAATGGCAAAGTCTTCAATTTAGCACAGTTTGCTACCATGATACTTGGTGGAATTCGTGTGGATATGGATTATAGAATTGCAAGAATCTTCAAGCCGTTGAGCTAAAGCAGATTCTTTTGACTTTCAACCATTTTTAGACATTCCCATGGATCAATGTACATAAAGCCATAAACAATTTGAGAGTGTTTGTGTACCTATTGGTATTGATCATGTAATTGGTCTTTGATAATTGAAAGTGACTGAAGGGACAATATGAAGAAATGCAGCTTTTTAAAAAAAACATTTCGAGGCCTGACAATGCACCAAAATTTCAAGCATATTACCAGGGTTATAACACTACCAGAAGTAATTGTTGCAACTCCATCTGGCATGAGCAGCATACATGTCTCACAATTCTGCGCATTAGATAGAAATTTCTACAAGATCCAGTGATGGCTGTTTATGGTTTCATAACAAGGGCTATGGTAACACAGAAAACATTGCTTTAATTCTGAAATATGGACTAAGATCTTTCATAGTGAACAGTTTGGATTCTGGAACCACTTCACAATTATGATTTCATGTCGACATGTATCTCTATAAAGCCTGTCTCACACACCGAAGGTATGGGGGAAGGTCAGAAAACTATTGAGGAATTTATCAAGTGTTGCTCAATTCACACCCTGTATATCTTACATAAACTGCTTGGAATATTACGCATAAAAATACATTTTGAACTAGAAAATTAATATATTACTGTTGAACCATTTCTAAAATTTTATTTACAAATCACAATCTACAGACTGTATTCTTCTTTTTTGAACCGAAAGTGAAACAGTATTTATTACATTGTTCTTACTCCTTTTAGTCAAGTAAATTGGCATCCTTTCCACGAAAAGTATTTTTTACAGCAATATATCCAGATTTAAATTAAAGATATAACAAACACACAGCTTGAGTCCATATTATTATTGATAGTCCTAATATTTGTATTAATCAACCAACAAGAACTGTGTCCTCATCAGGAAATACGTATTCTGGTATCTCTAAATTAAGTGGAGCTGGACCTTTTCGTATTCTACCAGAAGCATCATAATGTGAACCATGACATGGGCAGTAATATCCACCATAATCACCAGCATTAGCAATAGGTACACAACCTTAAAATAAATGTTAAAATATGATTAATTAACACCAAATATTATTTGTCACAAGCCGTCCATAAGGTCTGTAACATTTTTATTCTTGGGAGCAATGAAATGAAATAGAGTTTAGCGTCCCACGGTTCCACTCCGATAAGTTATGGGCGCATTTACAAGGAGCTAAAACTAAACAATGGCAACAACTTATGAAGTAATTATTTAAAATACTGGTAATCAAATCATGGTATGACCTCACTAAAATCCCACAGATATGTGTCCACAATTGTTGTAACCGCCATTGTTTACTACATAAGCCCACATTGAGCATGGTGTTGTTTGTGTTGAATGGACGTTAAACTCCCTCTCTCTCCACATTAGTACCAAAGTTATCATGTCCCTAAGCATCAACCCAACAAATTGCTTATCTCAGCTTAGCCTTAGCAGAAAATGCTCATCTTCGAACTCCATCAAGGTGGTGGACAACTATTCATAATTTGGGTACATAAAATACATATATATGTTACCTAAATGTGTACAGACACCCAAAAGAATTAACCACTCTTCTTTTTGTACCCGATCATTGTCATGTTGAACATCTCTTAATTGACTTAAATCTACAGCTTGTTCTGCTGCAATTTCTTCAGCTGTACGATGACGAACAAACAATGGTTTTCCACGCCATTTAAAGGTGGCATTCTTTCCTTCAGGAATATCTGCTAATTTTATTTCTATTTTGGCCATAGCTAACACATCAGCTGAAGCACTCATTGAAGAGACAAACATTGTAACTACATTTTTAGCAGCATATGCAGTGGCTACACTACCGGCTGTAAAAGAAAACATAATTGATTTACGATGCATGTTGTTTTGATGATGTTCAATTTATAATTCAACCAAATATTCTGTATAATTCAAAATATCAGGAATTTGGTTATCATACTTTCTAATCATAGATTTGTGTCATTTATTTTTATATGTAAATGTCTAGTCGAAATATAGCCAAGCAGTGTTAATTAAATCTACTTAAGATTAAATTTTATAGACCATTATGGTTCATAATAGATTGGTTGTCAGGTTATTACTGAATATTGTTCAAAGGAGCTAAATGGCTATTCTTTGGCACAAATGGGTTGCAACACATATTATAATTCAATATGAATATAAACTGATTTACATTCAATTATTCCTGGTTTTATTTTAATTTCTGATCAATTATGTTCGGCGAGGAGTCTGACTAGGATGGCACGCTATCATTTGATCTTATAAAGGTCAGTTATCTTATCGTTGTCAAACAAATTGGAACACTAATTCCAAGTTTCCTTTTCTTACAAATTATTGCAGATGTGTTTCAACAATGAAGAACTAGATGTACATGTTCCATGTCATTCAAATTTTTTTTTTTAATCACTCATCACTGACTGTTATTCTTTTTATTTGAACTGTTCAGCAATAACTTGATCTAATCCAAAGTTATCCCAAGTCTAACTTTTTGATGATAAACAGCAAGAATTAATGCAATGCAATACAAAACATATTTTATCAATAACAAACCTCCAATAACCATGTAAGTAAAAGCCCTTCTGGATGATGCAGATTCACTTGTTGGTTTATTTGAATCTTTTACGGCATCACGTCTATAATCTGAAAAATCTGGAACTCTGAGGTCAGTGTGTGCTAGTCGTATCTGTGCTGTGGCTGAAAGAAACAAGCCTACCGTGAAACTGATGTCTGCCACCTCAATGTCCAAAAAGATAAGATAGTGGACACTATTAGGAACTGTCTCTGCGTTGATGATGTCCACTGACAGTTCCTATCGGGCCCTATGCCTATATAGCTGCAATATGAAAATACCACTCTCCCACCTCTTTTCTAAGGCAATTTTGGAATCCTTACCTACTACATGTATTTTCAAATTGATTCTACTTTATTCGCCAAAGGAATTATTTCTTGCCACAGGTGACACACATTTATAATAATTCAACACTATTTTCAAGTAGAATTCTGCTATTAAAAACATAGGCCTACACAAAATATGTTTAAACTGATTATCAGCCATTACAAGACTCGAACATGCGCAAACCTCATGTTTATTTGATCGCTAAATTCTACTTAAAAATGGTGTTGAATATAAATTTGTGTCAAATATAGTGAGAAATGATTCCTTTTGGCAGAAAATTAAGGATCATAGTCAACACTATATTGTCATAGAGCCTATAATATCGATGTAAATCATTTTCATATGATTGTGGACAGGCAGTGTAGGCAGCTACCTAGGGCTCAAGAAAAATAGGGTCCCCATACAATTTTTAATGACCTTTTTAAATCTGATGTTTTACATTATTTCATTCTGACAAACCTCACTTGTTTTTGTCGGTTTTACATAAGCTAAGCCTGTTCCCCAATTCCATTCAGACATCCTTAATAAATTAAAATATTGTTTATAAAAAATAAAAAAAAAACTGTGAGGGAAGAAGGCCCTCACAGTCAGTGACACCATAGAGCTCGAGATGAGCTTATGTGTGATCTATTTCATGGTTTGATGAAAACACAAATGATATTGTTGAGAATAATGAGTCACTGACCAACCAAGAGGGAGTGATTTATGAAACTAGTTCCACAGAGTGCCCAGCTGGTCGACCTGCCTAGAGCCCATCAGAGCCTAGTTCTTTTCAGAACTGTCTTTTAGCAAACTTCGCTGACAGTTCTTATCCGGCCTTATATAACTGCAGTATGAAAATACGGTAAAATATCGCTACTCCCTACCCCTGTTCTCAAGCTGTTTTAGAACCCTTACCGTCTATTTGTCATCACAATTGTTTATTTTCCACCAAAAGGAATCATTTCTCACTATATTTGACACAAATTTATAATAATTCATCTCCATTTTCAAGTAGAATTTAGCGATGAAATAAACATGTGGTTTGCGCATGTCCGGGTCTCGTAATGTCTCTCAGTTTAAGCGTATTTGGTGTATGTTTATAATCGCAGAATTCTACTTGAAAATAGTGTTGTATCTTTATAAATGTGTGCCAGCTGTGGCAAGAAATGATTCCTTTGGCGAATAAAGTAGAATGAAGGTGAAAAATAGTAGGTAAGCCTTAGAACAGAGGTGGGGAAGAACGGTATTTTCATACTGCAGTTATATTATATAAGGCCGAAAAGGAACTGTGTAGCGAATATATCGTTCGCTCGAGGACAGTTCCTAAAGGAACTAATCAGAGCCTTGATCCGCTCCTGATTGTTGATTTGGATAAATCATGCCAGGCCCCCTTTCAAAAATCCAAGGGGTGCAGGCTGTTTCGACGGGATTGCCTGGTTACGAAACAGCTGACAATGACATCCCCTGTGTTGCAAAGAATGGTATTTCCAAATAATTAGAAGATAGAATCCGAACAGAGACCGTTCCTAAAGGTGTTACATAAATGTTTATCTCTTTAATAGTAAAAAGTGCACTTTTAAATATAAAATTTCTTTCAAAAATAGATCTAGACTACTTACATGCGATTCCAGAAGTAACACGCATTGCCCCTTTCCCTGTCAGAAGTGACATTGAATAACTTGTTAGGGCGGCTTTCTTGGCAGGAGGTACAAGATATTTTCCAACAGTTGGAGCAACAGACTGTACTACAGGTTTCGTAACATTGGGAACTATTAAAGAAACGGCCGACATCATCGAGGTTTTCGGAACATTAATCATTTTTGGTTATGTTTGCCCCTGTCTAACATTTACGAAAAGCCGTGAAGAAGGTCATTCACGTAGGAGCAACGCGCGGTCTAAAGTCGCAAATATTTACGAATTCTTGTTTGCTAGTTTTTCTAATTTATTGGTATAATTTCTAAGCTACAAGAACAATATCTAATTTTCAAACACATAAATGTCCTAATAATAAACGAATGATTATTTTTATTGTTGTAAATAGGGAAAGACAAAACGTCCGCACCAAAACGACCGTATAAACAGATGTTGTGTCCTGTGAGGTTGGGTGGTCGACTCTCGAGTGGTATGATCCAATGCATGTCAAGTGACTTATGGTTTCGACATGGAATTGTTTCAACACTTTAATATAGGGTTGTTTCTAGAAAAAAATACATATTATGAAACTTTAATATTTTATTATCAAAAACATAATTATTTGTCAATATACCAGATATCAGTAGTGGAACCACTTCTAGGGTTTGGCATTCGTGTTTGATGTGACACCCATTTTTGTGTCTCAATATTTCATTTTTGTAGCACCAGAGAAAGTAAATAGGTAATAGAAAAGAGAATTAGTTCTTCCATGTATGAGTGGTTTGTTTAAAATTATGTTGAATTTCAGTGTTTTGTCGACAAATATATGTTTGTGGCGTGACACTATGGTTATTGTGTCTCCTTTTTCTTATAGGGAAAATGAGAAACTGTAAAAGAAATTGTCACAGAATTGATGGCAGATTATTATATTGCTGTTTTTACCACCCTAACCCCGAATTTATAGGTTTTAATCTTACATACCTGACCCTAACACTAACCCTCTCCACGTACCAGCAATAAAAGTGATGGAATGTAAGGGAGTCGGATCTAACATGATTGCCGGTTTTCTCGGGTTTCCTTCCATACATAGCTGAAGACCCCTACTCGCTTGCGAATTATTGAAAATTTAATCCTACACCTTAGAACCAAAATGACCTGTTTTCGAGTGGACGTTAAAGAAAGGAAACAAAGGGAGAAGAGCATCACAGTTCCACAACAGAATAATTATGCCGGTATTATTGCGGTATTGAAGAATTGCTATCCGATTCAGATCCATCAGATCACCCGAATTGAGATAAAATGACGGTAATCGGGTAATCTACTGATTCGGACCTACATTTGGCTGATTTGGACCATGACAAAGTTCATTACTTGAATCACGTGCGTATTAAAATATGTTTGCATATTATTTAATATTACAAAAAAACGACAATAAATTATAGTGTTATAATTATTGGTGATTAAGTACTTCAGTAACAATAAGATAATCACGGAAAAGGTGCTTCATATTTTTGGCTGATTCGGATCATTAAACGATCTTCAATTCTACCAAGTCTGCTGTATACTGTTGAGCGTGAATTCTTTAATTTAATTTAAATTAATACAATAGTGTAATTATTGATTGATCACTTCAATGACAATAAACTAAATCACGGAAAAGGTGCTTCAAATGTGATTGACGATGTCGCAATACACAATATTAGCAACTGATAACCCCCAAAATAGCCGCAAACCATTATAATTACCGCAACGAACAGCGAATATTAAATAGATGCATACCAGTAAAATTTCTGCAACGAATAATCCCATATCAAATAGCTGTATATTATATCAGTATAATTATACTGCAATGAATAATCCAGTATCATCGAATAGTGGCATATATGAAATGAAATGGGGTTTAGCTTCCTACTGTTTTGCTCCTAAACTGGGCTAATGAAGAAGGGCATACGCCCAATCTGTTTCACAGAGAATTACTTATAATATCTCTGTCACAGATGACTGTCTTCAACACATGCAATGACATCACGCGGCGTCAGTCATTGGCTCAATGGCACGTGCATTGTTTACATAACACGTAACTGCTTCGGGCAAAATGATGCCTTTTACTCATTTTAATACCCATTTACACTAAATAGGAAATATTTTTAACTACAAATACTTCAAACGTCTTTATTTATTTTTCTTAAACTTAAAAAAAAAAAAGTTTTAGAATTTATTTTGTCGGAGGAAAAAAGTTAATACTGGGGACTCGCGTCGATGTCATCCCCATCAGTGATTGTAGCGGCCAAGCGAATATTCACTGCTGATCAGTGTGGCATATGCCATACCGTGTGCTATTGGGGAAATTTTTTTCGGACAGCGGCGCCACGGCCTGTGCTTATATTGAATTCCAACTGCCAAGAGATCTTTTACGTGCACGCCATCGTGAACTGGGGACCTCGGGGTTTTTTTTCGCCTAATATGCATGTCATACTGTTCTTAGAGTTCAAGTATCTCCCTTTTCGACCAATGTGAGAGACTAGACACTTTATTTGTTCTCTTTCTCTCTCCCAGAAAAGAATAGGCCATCGGTGTGGACTCATCCCGTCGGCCTGGGGCCGGTCTCAAAACTAAGTTATTATAACGATCCGTTAAACATTAACGGATCGTTAATTTGCCAACCTGTCGCTTGTTAACGATCCGTTAAATTTCTGTTGCTGGAAGGTCAATTTCATTATCCGTTAGTTAACGGATTCATTAAAGTTAATCCTAGAGAAGGCTGTTTGTTCATTGGCTAAATTTTAAATTTACATATATATAATGTGTGTGTGTGTGAGAGAGAGAGAGAGAGAGAGAGAGAGGGAGAAATGGGGTTTAAGGTCCACTCGACACAAACTAGGTCATATGGTTTAATTTTATTTCAATAATTCGCTTGCGCGTAGGGGTCTTTAGCAGTGGGAGGAAACGAGAGTGCCCGGAGGAAACCCACGAGGTTGAGAAGGTATATATAATGTATATACATGTACATAACAACTTCATAGAAGTTATTAACACGAAACTGAAGACAGTGGGACAACTAACTGTGCAGTCTGTTCACAAAACTTGATTAATCTAGTAATCTACATGTATGACTTACGCTACAGCCCACTAATGCCACCGTTAAACAGATAACGGAACCCAACACCTCCGTTAACTATAACGACAAGTTAACAATACGTTAAAGTTAACGGAGCTTCCAGCGACAACCTTTCTCTCCGTTAAATTTAACGATCCGTTAACTCCATTTTAACGGAGCTTTGAGCAACCGGCCCCTGGGCTATTTTCTGAATTGTAACATCTGTGCATATATAGGCCTATATATATATTATACAGATCGTCAAATTCAGAAATTATCTGAATTGTGATCTTCGTATTTCTCACGGATCGTCCCTTGGAATATACGAGTGATCAATAATTATTTCGTAAAGTAAGTTAATAAAGAGCAAGCCCTTGTCTTCGGACTAGGTTTAGAATCTATTGATAGAAGTATATAGATATTATCATTCTACACTTTGGCACAACGTTCACCAGGTTTCTGGGAAATTCTGGAAAAGCGAGTTACTATTTGAGATCTGCGCACAAGTTTTATTCAAATCGGTCAACAAATCCACTCGTGCATACAGAATAAATTAATTTTGTGACCGATTTGACTTATTTTTGTGGTCGATTTGACACTTCCATAAAGTGGTCGCAAAACTGTATCATGGGAAATTGTCTTTTATGAAATTCAAAAATGGCGACCTCTGGAAGCGACAGTGAAATATTTGAGGTATTTGAATGATAATGTGCACATAACTCCGCATTAATAAACAAAATGTGGACGTTTCAATGGTGTCGCCCTTTTCACACAGCAAGTGTCACTTTATATCGCAAATCTATGTCTGTCAGTGTGGAAGACAAGGTCTTTAGGCTAGTCCTTGAAAAAAAAAACAACATCCGGTGTTTTATTCACCGATACAAGCGTCGAATGCCGAAAACAATGCCAATGTCAATTCCAGTTCTAACTACAACACCCAACTTTGACCCTCTGAATCTAACTGTCCGCGTCATAATGCTTTGCAAACCAAAGAACTTAAAATTTAAAGGGACAATTACACTCTTGCTGGCTTGGCAGCTCTAGAAAATAAATAATAGTCTTATTCTAAGTACTACTACTAGACGTTTATTCGTCCTACCCGTTGTGTAAATTATCCATTACATCATATTTTACTTGTTCAGAGGGTTCGAAAATATTTTAAAATCCAAGTCACATTTGAAAAGGTTTACGTTAACCTTTTCAAATCATGTAGTTGTATTTTTCCAATTCTTTAAATTAGGTGTGTTAAAATGAAATTTGTATCATCAATTAATTTGAAAATTGTAAAATAATACAATTTGTTGGCCAGAATAAAGATTGGGACATATTATTCAATTACAACAAGAGTGTTATTGGGGCTTTAATGAATCTACTGGGTCTGGGTAAACATTTATGAAAAAACACCGTACCGACACCGTACCTGTACCACTTCTTCAAGTTCTTGATTAAAACGGCAATTTTAGTTATATTTTTAAAATATATTAAGATAAAGCCTTAAAATAGATGGTGTCTATAAACAGTCCTACCTTGTAAAAGAATAATCCTAATAATCCTGTAACTCACTATTGCCAGTTGAGAAATGGGCAAAAATATCATTTTCAACTTCAAATTCAAACGTTTGAAGATCGCCATTGCATGGAGGGGAATGGTAAAACAAGGGAGGTAATTGTGTTATTATTTTCTGTGTCAGCGATATTAATGCCTATGAAATATTGCCCATGATCGTGTGAGTTGACAACCTTTTGAGCAAAAGACATAGAAATAATTATGTTTTGACTTTCTTAGAAAATATGAAATTCCCGCTTGGTTTTTCTAGTTCTTTTACTATTTATTTAGGAAGTTACCAAGTTTAGTAACAAGGTCTGATAGAGGCTAGCGCTCGTTTCTGGCCTATCCTAATGACAACAAATATAAAAAGAAGTCTTCCACCACCTGGGATCTAAGTCTAAGTGTCTAAGGCTATTTTGGAATCCTTACCGTCTAATACTATACCGGTATCTTCCATTGTCATTTCATTGATATTTTCAAGTTTTATTATCTACCATACCATTATAAACTATTTTCTTGTTGAAATCCTATCAAAATCATGTTTTTGGGGTGGATACTGGACGGTATTATGCCTTTAAAATGTCTTTTGTTTAGTTGCTTACAGCATCATGAAAAAGGTATCTTAAAAAGGTCCTTATGCCACGTTAAACACTTACAGCAATTATTTTGAATTATATTGTTAGTATTTTCTTATTTTTTTTAAAGGTGAAAGAGATTATTAAACAGAGAAAAAAAAAAGGTGCAATTGAGTATCTGGTGAGATGGGATGGATTTGGAGAGGAAGAAGATTCTTGGGAACCTTCAAAAAGTCTTGTAAACTGTGTTGATCAAATCAAAAAATTTGTACAAGCTCAGGTTTGGATACTTTTTATACGCCCCTTGTGAACAAACTAATGACAAAAGTTAACATCAGGGATGTGCAATATGAAAAAAATTATATTTTCATAATTTTAATCATTTCTCATATATTTATCATATGGAAAAGTATCATAAAAAATATAAAATTTCACTAATCTCATAAAATTTTTCAAAAGATGAAATTAACCATAAATCGCTACTCCCAATAATAAATTTCTATGTTATAAAGCTGATTATGAATAAGAAATTATCCAGGCATTTTATAATCCCCAGCTTTTCTGTTTGACAGTGTGCAGTCAATCCAATGTTATGTGGGTATATCAACATCGGAGAAGATGACTGAAATCATTAATACCACCAGTGCTAACTGGTGTGACCTTCTTATCCACATAATACTGGCTGAACATTACTTCATGGAGATGAGATATTTACTGGCAGTTCTGTTATATAAAAAATATCATAATATTTGATGATAATAAAAACATAAAATGTCAAAAATGTCATAAAATCATAATAAAATAATCATGAAATTAGATTGAAAAATATAAAATTCCACTAGAATCTTTCATGAAAATATAAATTTTTGTCAAAAATTTGTGTATGATATACATTTTTTAGATAAGAAGGATTGCATTTCAACTTCTAGAGTTATGGCCCTCATTTTACTTTGTAAAATCTTGTGAATGCTATTTCAAAGAAATTTATTGAATTTCGACTATTTCTGTTAATTACTTAAATACTTTCCCTTATTTCACTTTGTTGAATTATGTGAATGCTTTAACTTTAATAATAAAAGTTTATATATTATATACGTTATTTAGATTTTGTAAAACAAAGAAGTCTTGATATTTAATTTCAGCAATTGTTTATTATTTCTAGAGTTATGACCCTTGTTTCACTTTGAACCCCTTCTGAATGTTGTGTATAAATTTGTCACTGTATTGTATCTGTATACGTGCATTATTTAGATTAGTACCACAAAAAGCCTATTGCATTTCAGCAATTTCTGTTGATAACTGCTACAGTTAGTTGTAGCCCTTGTTTCACTTTGTTGAACCTTGTGAATGCTATAACGACAAACGTGATCAGTTGATCTGTATGAAATTGTTATCAGTGTCTTGTAAATGCTCCCATTACCCACACAAGATTAAATATATGATTATGACAGTCCTTGTTAACTGCTTGAGCAATTTAGCCGCTTTACTTACAAAAGAATAAATATGCAACAATCTTTATGAACTGCTCAGACAACTTAGCTTCTATGAGTCTAAGTTTATGTTTCGTTGCCTAGTACCCTGTCTTTATTTCAGGACGCCAATAAAATGGAACAGAAATCCGCAAAGTCTAGATCAAAAGGTAGAGCGCGGTCTAGATCAAGAGCCAGATCTCGGTCAAGGGCTAGATCGAAGTCTAACACAAGAAGTAGTAAAACAAAAAAATCTAGCTCAAGGAGCAGCAAAACAACAGCTGCAGTCGTTGTCTCCTCAGATGAAGAAGATCTAATCGTGACCCCAAGGAGACAATCTAGAAGAACAGAAGTTGTAACAAGAACAAAAACCAGAAACTTTCCAGGACGAATGGAAACATCAGCCAGTTTAATGAAGGTATTTTTTTTTAAGACTGTACCACACTAATTAATTAACAATTAATAGTTTTAACACTGTCCAGAATCAATTATATCATTCAAAGACCTATGTTCCTTTCTATATTAGCATCTACTGGACCGCAACTTCATGTATTATGGCCCCTGATTGTACAAAATATATAACAATTTTAGCTTGTGGTTCCTCTAGAATTTTTATCCAATTTAAAAAAACGTTTGAATATATCACTGTTACACCATAAATTACAAACAAAGTGGCCGCTCCCTATGCAAATAGTGTTATAGTATGTAATAACAAGGTTGTGGAACCCTCTAGCCTAGCGGTATCAATTTTGATCAGATTTTGGTGAAACTTAAAATATCTGTTTATATCCCAAAGATCTTGGTTCCTTTCGATATCCGACAATATCAGACCACAACTTCCTGGATTATGACCACTGATTGTTCAAAAATATCAGACCACAACTTCCTGGATTATGGCCACTGATTGTTCAAAAAATCACAATTTTAGCTTGTCGATCCGTTAAACGTCACAATTTTTGTATGCCCACATTGAAATGTGATCGTTTATTGCCACTACCCCTGTCTGTTGGTCTCTCTGGCTCCCACAATTGCGTGTGGATGCTCTAGCGGCAAAGTTAATTTCTGATTATGGTCATGTTTATCGTCATGAGGTGAAGAAACCTTTTGATTTTTAACAATTTCTGATAATTACTGTCAGTTATGGCTCTTGTCAGAGTTATGGCCCTTGATCTCTTTGAAAAACCTTATAGACGCTTTAGAGGCTACAGGTACTATCCAATTGACTTTAGATTTATACACAGTGTTTACGGTTATGAGACGAAGAAGTCTATTAATTTTCAACAAAGATCAATAATAATTATTGCCAGAGTTATGTCACTTGATCACTTTAGAGGCTAAATTTAATATCTGATTAACGTAAGATTTACACACAGTGTGTAAAGTCTTCAGACAAAGAAGCCTATTGCTTTCTGATTATTACTGCCAGAGTTATGGCCCTTGATTTCTTGAGAAATCTTGTTGACGCATTATCAGATTTTTATATGTCCACAAATTGTTCAGGGACACTCAACAGGACATAATTTTTATTTTCTTTTGACGAAACTTGAAATAGAGGTTTGTCTCTCAAAGATCTCGGGGTGGGATGTAAATAAATTGTATTAAATTTCATATACCATTTTTCGAGATTCTGTCCGGATTACCGCCCTTTTTATACGCCCACATAGAAATGTGGACGTATATTGCCGTCGCCCCCGTCCGTCCGTCTGTCGGTCCGTCCGTCCGTCCGTCGGTCCGTCCGTCCGTCCGTCCATCGTCCACAATTTCTTGTGAACGCACTAGAGGCCAGGGTTAATATCCGATTGACTTTAAATTTATACACAGTGTTTAAGGTCATGAGGCGAAGAAGCCTATTGATTTTCAGCAATATCCGATAATTACTGCCAGAGTTATGACCCTTGATCACTTTGAAAAATCTTGTGAACGCTCTAGCTGCTAAAGTTAATATCCGATTGACCTTAAATTTATACACAGTGTTTAAGGTCATGAGACGAAGAAGCCTATTGATTTTCAGCGATATCCGATAATTACTCCCAGAGTTATGACCCTTGATCACTTTGAAAAATCTTGTGAACGCTCTAGAGGCTAAAGTTAATATTGGATTGTCTTTAAATTTATACACAGTGTTCAAGGTCATGATACGAAGAAGCCTATTGATTTTCAGCAATATCCGATAATTACTGCCAGAGTTATGACCCTTGATCACTTTGAAAAATCTTGTGAATGCTCGAGAGGCTAAAGTTAATATCCGATTGACTTTAAATTTATACACAGTGTTTAAGGTCATAAGATGAAGAAGCCTATTGATTTTCACAAATTTCCGATAATTAGTGCCAGATTTATGGCCCTTGATCACTTCAAAAAATCTTGTGGATGCTCTAGAGGACAAAGATGATGTCCGATTGACTTCAAATTTATACACAGTGTTTAAGGTCATGAGACGACGCCTATTGATTTTCAGCAATTTCTGATAATTAGTGCCAGAGTTGTGTCCCTTGATCACTTCAAAAAATCTTGTGGATGCTCTAGATCTAGAGGCCAAAGTTAATATCTGATTGACTTTAAATTTATACACAGTGTTTAAGGTCATGAGACGAAGAAGCCTATTGATTTTCAGCGATCTCTGATAATTATTGCCAGAGTTATGGCCCTTGATCACATCAAAAAATCCTGTGGACGCTCTAGAGGCCAAAGTTAATATCCGATTGACTTTAAATTTACACCCACTGTTTAAGGTCATGAGACGAAGAAGCCTACTGATTTTCAGCGATTTCAAATAATTACTTCCAGAGTTATCTCCCTTGATCACTTCAAAAAACCTTATCCGATTGACTTCAGATTGATACACAGAGTTTAAGGTGTTGAAACGAACAAGTATTTTGATTTTCAATGAATTTTGATAACTGAACAGCTAAATCCATGATGTTAAATGTTTCCTATACTAATTGTTGGCGTGGGGCAAAACTTTATAAAAAGCAAACAAATTCAAATGATTTTCAGATAATTACATAATGAGTTGTTACTCTTAATCAGATTTTAGTTTATTACAAATGTTTCATTCCCCAAAAAAGTAAAAATATGCGACAACCCTTGTTGACTGCCCGGACGATTTAGCTGCTGTGGGCGTATGTTTCGTTGCCTGGCAACCTATCTTTGTTACAGTTGTTTGATGTTTTAACTCAGGATGTCAACTGGCAGACAATTGCCATTCAAGAGACAATCACTGTTTCATATATTTAAGAGGTCTGGGACTGTACAGCGCAGTGGACACTTAAACTGGCCCCCGAATTCATTCACTTGATTTGATATAAATTTGTTGTTTATTTCTTGCAATATCTATGTAGTTGGATTAGTGTTGCATGAAGTGCGGCCCTCCTGCACTTGCTATTGTGGTATTTTGTAATACATATAACATATATATATATTTATTTTTCAGGTGACCACAGATGAGGATGATCCAGAAATAATCCAAACAACAACTGTTTTAAGAGAAAGAAGGGAAGTTAAAATGGTGGAAAATCATGAAACATCAATATCATCAGTTACAGGTGGCAAATCTGAAGAACCTAATTTTGTAGTCAAAATGTGGAATCATGCAGATACTGCTGTTCTTATTCTCTTTATATGTATCAGTGTCTGTCTCTTTAGTTTTGTTCTGGAGAAGTATATTGAGTAAGTTGTTTGATATCTTCAATCTGAATTATGGAAATCTGTTTAGAACTGTTATTTAGTCCAGGGTTCAATTTAGTCTAAAACCAATGAGTAGCAAATTTTTGTGACAGATTCACATTTTGGCTAATCAATTCAAAATTTGAATAGCATTTGCTCAGATTTGAGGAGCAGTAAAACGTAGCCTACATCACAAAAATTTGCAATTCTGATTTTTCAGGGTATAAGTGGAGGCAGTGGATATTTAACCGAATTCGGCACTTTACTCTGATTTACTATTTTGCCGTACCTTCCATTGGACATGCGCAGTTCTCTGATTCCTGGATTTAGCCGTTTTCGCTAAGGCAATGATGCCGGCTATTTTGCCGTCTGACATTAACCCATAACACAAACCCTAACCCAATATCTAAACCTAACCCAACAGTTCTATTCGTCCTGTGTCTAACATTGCTTCTTTCTCCGTTTCTTATAAAGGGACGAAATAGCCTACTTGAATTTCTATGGTAGAATTTGATAGAATTATTTTTAAAAGAAAATAAGATAATAAATGTAAATTGTAGAAAAACATTTAGAATATTACTCCATTTTGGTCGAGGGCGCATTTCTGCGGATTTTGGTTTTTAATTTAAGTACTAAGACTGTCAGTGGTGTTTATGTTTTTCCAGTAAAATCGTGCTTTGCGCCAAACTTGAAAGACAGAGTAATCAAAATGGTGGAATATATCAAGAATCGCACAACTGCGCATGTCGAACGGAAGTGGATATTAAACCAATCAGAAACGATGTATGGTAAAACAGCGAAAGTAGATACTTTGCCGAATTCGGTAAAATATCCACTACGATAAGGGGATACTTTTTACCGCCAAAGTCCGGCCTTCGTTGTATACTCCGCTTCGACTTATGCACGGATGGAGGTAAAAAAAAATTCAGTTACCGTCTCTCCACGATGCCGGACGCACTAATCGTCTAAAACAAAACTACACGTACTTTAAGTTAAACCATTCCAATCGAAAAATTTGCTTGTTTACTTCTTTATTTAAATGTCCCCCTCTCCGCCTTCAAAATATTATCAACCCGAGAATATGCCATAAGCATCAAATATTTTTAGACATTCGTCAAAAATGGCTTGTTTCACGCGTCTCGGGAGATGTCTACTTTTAGTTTTCAGTTAAGTTAACCAATCATACTATACTGCGTTGCTTTATTCTATTTTTAGTAACATATTTTATAAACACGTGTGATTAAAAAAGGAGTCTGCATTGTTTTCTATTTATCGGATATATAAGATATATTGAAATAAAAACTGGTTCAAATTAATCACGACCACAACTTGGAATATTAAACAAGTTAGTCCTGTATTTATAAATTGATTCTTTCGTAGGCCTAAATATACTCCACATTCATCCAAAATATAATGAATCGCACTTCACAAGTTTGAAAACAATTTTTGGCTAATGAATAAAATAATTCTATCGCTTTTATCGCGATTTGAGTCGCTTTTTGCGATGCGATACCGCTTAAATTGAACCCTGATTTAGTCATTTTTGCCATTGGTAGGTCACTAGTCACAGCAACAGTTTAAGTTATCACGAATCAAGGGCAAAATCAACATAAGACCACTGTTTTCTCACAGGATTTTATTTTCTTGCCAGATTTTCTTGTGTTTTGTTTTTTCGTGTCAATTTTTATTTAAATTTGTAAAAATTTTGTTTTCTTTTTTAGGCCACGTATGATCTGGAAAGCTTTAGTTAATTCTTATAAAACTTCAGTAGCGTATATCATATCATCATGGGGGACTATCTGTACTATGGCTGGCAGTGCTTGGAATACAACTTCGGCAACCCTCAAAACCAATTGGAAAAATCTGTCTGGAAAATGAAGCATGTGTGGCCTCTTGCCAGGATCAGTAAGGCTGTAAATTTGTATACTATATAACATGGCCCTGTTTCACAAAATGATTTTAAGCCTTTTAGATGAAATTTTATCTTAACTATGCATCGTAACATTGGTTATTTAGTGGATTAGTTTTAAAGTTGTAAAATGTTATATGTTTGTGACAATTCTCAATAGTTTCTGTAATTCAAAGTACCATAAATCTACAAATTTCAAGCGATTTAGATTATCAATACACATCATTTCCAATGAAGTCTGCGTAAGTCAAATGTCAAGGTCATGAATCAAATGGCAAGTTCAACTAGACCAACCCACTGATACATTTTAAAATGAATAATAAGGAATTAACTCATTTATTTCACCTCTCTACGACTGTCTGACCATGTTAAAATATTGCTACAACGTATGAAACTCTTCCCATTGATATTGTAACCGATAGTTTAACCTTTGCCAGCAGTTTTCAGTTTCGAAGCATATTTGCGTCCAGGGGGTTGGATGGCCAAATGGTTAGCACATGGGCACTGTATCATAACGTCTGTCATTGAGTCATTTGGCGTGGTTTTGATTCCCTCATTATTTTGTGTGTGACTAGAAGTAAGATCGCCTGTCCAACCTTGTGGGTTTTCTCTGGGTCCTCCAATTTCCTCCCGCTGCTAAAGACCCCTATATACATGTACAACCGAAAATTTGAAATAAAACTGAACCATATATTAGTCTCGAAATAACCTAGTTTGCATCAAGTGGATATTAAAACCCCATTTCTCTCTCTCTCTGTCAAAGTGTCCGCAACGGAAATGTGCACTGTGGGGGCTCAAGCAATTTTAATTAAAATCAATTAAAATTACATTTTAAGTTAAAATCGATCTTCGTAAGATGCATAAAATTTAAAAGTTAAAATCTATTTCAGTGATTTTAGCGTAAGTTTTTGTGAAACAGGGCCCAAACCTTTTGCATTGTAGATGGCAGCGGCACTGAGCAGCAGTATTTTATAGAAGTATCAGGGTGTTTTGTTGTTTTGCTAGTTAGGCAAAAAATACAGACATTGTTTTTAGTGCTTAGTATTTTTTAGATTTAGTTGCAATTTTTTTATCAGTATTTGGACCAATGTTTTTTTTCTTCATCATGTGTGTTCATTCATTTAAATTTATTCATTTTTTTTTAAACCAAAGATTTATGTTTGTTAATGTTTTTTTTACAAAGATTTGGGATGCTCAAGTTTAAATCAAAATTCAAATTTTTGCTTTGATCAAATCAATAATTCCTTCCCTGTAATTGTAATACAAATAGCCATTCCCATTGTGTGTTACTGACATAAAGAATTTTTTGCGTTTTTATTACTGTACATGCTTTCATTGTATCAGAACACTTTATTCATTCATCAATTCATTTATTTGTTCAATTATTTGTGCATTCATTAATATAGTTTTATTCATTCTTTAATGGCAATCAGTATTATGACTATACAAATGTTTTGTTATAAATTTTTTAATTCAAAATATCATTGAATTGAAAGTGTGCGCATTTTATGATACATCTTTTGGGTTTTCTAATACAATCTTATATTCGAAAATGATGTATAGCCAAATAAAATTCTAAAGAAAATAATGATGTATAGCTAAATCTAATCCTAACCCAAATAATGATGTATAGCTAAATGTAATTCAAACCTAAATACTGATTTATAGCCAAATCAAATCCTAATACATCTTTTGGGTTTTGTTTACACTTAATCCAATCTCATATTCAAAAATGATGTACATGTATAGCCAAATGAAATTCTAACCCAAATAATGATGTATAGCCAAATCTATTCCTAACCCCAAAAATTATGTAAAGCTAAATTTAATTCTAACCTAAATACTGATGTATAGGCAAATCTGATTCTAACCGAAAAAATGATGTATAGCTAAATCTAATCCTAATACATCTTTTAGGTTTTGTTTACACTTAATCCAATCTTATATTCGAAAGTGATGTACATGTGTAACCAAATGAAATTCTAACCCAAATAAAGATGTATAGCTAAATTTAATTGTAACATAAATAATGATGTATAGCTAAATCTAAATCTAACCTAAAAAAATGATGTATAGCCAAATCTAAATCTAACCTAAAAAATGATGTATAGCCAAATCTAATTCTTAACTAAATAATACTGTAAGCTTACAGCCAAATCTAATTCTAACCCACAAAATTGTTGCTGTTATTAAAATTGCATTTCTGATATGAATGGCAAAGTAAAAATATATCAGTTAATTCAGTTATGCAATAGTGTTGTCTTAAGAGAATTAACCTTGTTATAATATAAGTTAAAACAATATGTCTGTTAAAATTTGCCCAAAAGTATATAGCTAACTAATTGTGAATTGTGTATATATACACCACATACATGAACTTGTGAATTAAATTCCCAGTTTCTGGTAAATTGTATATTTGGAATTGATTTTTTGTTTGGTGTACATTAATGGTTACAGGAAATTAAAGTAGACATTCCAAAAGTAATTGTTGTCTCTGTACCTATCAATATTTTATATGATTGATCCATGTATCGAAATCTATTTAAGTAAACGTTTATTTCCAAATACTTGTTTGGGTGGTCATGATAAAGTAGCAATTTATTTTGTTGAATTAAGTTTTAAAACTAGAAAACAAACTTATAGCACACAGATATTCTAAGTAATATGATTGCTATGAAAGCAAGTGACTAGCCTGCAGTGATACAGACTTTTAGTAAAATAGAATATAAACTAAACAAAAAGGCAATCCACAAAATGCAAAATATGAAAAGTGAGCATTTTCCTCATATTTTAAGCACTTGAAAAATAAACTATTTGGGAATGAAAGCAAAAAATACAAGGCTGAGGTATATGTCCTTTTACAAAAAAAAAGACAATAAAATGATTACAAGAGAAGTTTAATTCAAAAGATACTACCAGTCCTGACAGTGGTTGTCTGTTGAATGGTGTCATTATTAAAACATGACCAAGAATAAGGACGATCACAAGAACAAATTTCCAAACATTAGCAATTTTTCATGATGATTAGGATACTGGATTATTGTAATGGTATCAATACTGACAACGAAAGGGGGGAAACATTTCATATTTGAGTTTTGGTATTATGATTAATTCTGAAAAAAAACCAATTGGTCAATAGTTAGTGTTTTGTATTTTCATAATTCGCCATTTTCATATTTTATAAATGTTAATTTTTATTCGAAATTAATTATACCTAGTAGTTTTATATACTTCCAAGTTTATGATGCATAATTAATTCATTCTAAACAATGTCCATAAAATATTTGAAGTGGGAATTTTATTACTGTTATATTAGAATCATGTTTAGCAATTTATTATTTACACAATGAATTTCTCAGTGTAATCCAATATCTACAAATAACTTTTATGCAATGATCATTTCTTAACTGATGAACAAAAGATAATTGCATGTATTTATATAGTCAACACATCATTTTCATAGAAAAATATTTTAAGATTAAAAGTGTATTTTTCACATGACTCATTATTTATCATCTGATCTTTTTGAAATTGACCAATGTTTTGAATTTCAACGATGTTTCATAAATTCTGGAGTAATTTCCCTTGTTTTGTTCAGACAAGTGTAATCATCTTCCTTGCAATAAGAGTTACTGGGTGCCCGAATGGCCTCATGTGTGTGTGCCTTAGATCACGAGCTCAATGAGTTATTAACTGAAAAATCCTTAGGGGTTTCCTCCCACTGCTAAAGACCCCTACGCGCAAGCGAATTATTGAAATAAAATTAAAAACCATATGATAGTCCCAAAATGACCTAGTTGTGTCAAGTGGACGTTAAACCCCATTTCTCTCTCTCTCCCTTAGGGGTTACCACTAAAAATAAGATGCCAGCTAACGAACTATGAGATCTTGGGGTTGATCTTGGTGTTGGCTCAGGAAGTTCCTTGGGAACGTCTAAGTACACACACCCCCCACCCAAAAAAGGTCCTTTTCTGTTGCAGCTCCTATAACCCTTTGTCCTCGCTCACTTTGTAGAATCTTGTCCATGCCTTAACGTCAAAAGTCAGATGATATACATTAAATTTATATGCTTTTTATATGCCCACATTGAAATGTGGTCGTATATTGTCGTCGCCCCCGTCCGGCCGTCTGGCCAGCGTCCACAATTGCTTGAGGACGCCCTACAGGCTAAAGTTTACATCCGATTTATACACAGTGTTTAAGGTCATGCGACAAAGAAGCCTATTGATTTTCAGCGATTTCCGATAATTACTGCCAGAGTTATGGCCCTTGATCACCTCAGAAAATCTTGTGGACGCTATAGAGGACAAAGTTAATATCCGATTGATTTTCAGCGAATACCTATAATTACTGCCAGAGTTATCTCCTTTGATCAATTTGAAAAATCTTTTGTAATGCTCTAGAGGCCACACTTATCATCCAATTGACTTCAGATTGATACACAGAGTTTAAGGTCTTTAGACGAACAAGTATTTTGATTTTCAATGAATTTTGATAACTGAACACCTAAATCTGTAATTCTAATGATTTTCTGATAATTACTTTATGAGTTGTTGATCTTAATCAGATTTCAGAGTATTATAAATGTTTCATTACCGAAAAAAGTAAGAATATGCAACAACTCTTGATGACTGCCCGGACGATTTAGCTGCTGTGGGCGTATGTTTCGTTGCCTGGCAACATATCTTTTTCAATTATTGCAATGATTCACCATGAAAATAGTTACTAATAATTACTTTTTGAGTGACTGGCACTGATTAAGCTGCTGTTACTTGTCAACTTGCAGTTAATATTTTACATTTACAATATAAAGATTTTGCTTTTTGCTGTTTCCCCCCTGCCTTTCAAATGGGTCTTTGGTGAACACAATAACTTTCCTTTGAATTGAGTTAGAATTATCAAACTTAAGTGTAAGTGTTCATTAGGTGAATGCCTTGATGGAGTTTGATGGTGAGTCTTTTCTGCTTAGGGTAAGCAAAGATAAGCAATTTGATAGGTTGGTGCTTTGGAACAGGATAAATTTGGTTCCAATTGGGTGAAAGTGATGAAACCATGAGTATAAATTCATTTATATCATTAGCCTACCCTGACTAAATTTGATGGTGAAAATTTTCTGCTCAGGCTAACTAGTGATAGCAATTTTTATTATCGGTACTTTGATATGTGCATATTTATGTGTCTTAGCTCTAGCTCATCACAATCATAATCGAGATAATAGGGGTGTCAAAATGTGCCGTTCAAACCACGGGATTCGAACCTATAATATGTAATGTTAACGAAAGGAGAAGAGCTTTAGATTTCGGCAACACATTAATAATACCAATTTGACCTTTATGGATAAATTGCTTTCAAAGTCATACCCGAATATACATACCCAATTGCATTAAAATTTGATTGAAATCCAAGTATATGGAGAAATATGTGGGCTTATGGTTAAATTTCTTTACATGCAATGGTCAAGTTTTCCATTTGACGTTCAATCCGAAAGACTACACACACATTGTTTGATGGCCAGCAGAGGCCCTTTACTAAGTCAACAACGCAAAGAAGCCGTTACCCCCCCCCCCCTCCCTCGTGTAGTTGATCATAATACATATAGCTTCTTTACATATTCATTTTCATGCAACACTATTTACATAGTTATTAATTTTGAAATCACGCGAAAAGAGTATTGGGTAATACTTTTTACTTACAAAAATAAATCGAAATATAAATCGTATAAAACTCTTTAGCTAACACATGCAGACGAAATTATTAAACGTTTGTGGTTTCGGCGATATATACTTTGCATTTTTATCTCTGAGTATACTATTAATATTTCGGTTCGTTGCTGGTAAATCATGCCTTACTGCTGTAGGGATTTACATCCAGAACTATTTTATCCATGCCCGCACTATAAAGGTATAGTCGTGATTAGTTAGCTGCACGGGTCGCTATGTTTATTCATCTAGACAGGTCAAGTAGCCATGGGCAACCAAACTACATCGCAATCTTTTATTGCCTTCCAGGTGAAGCGACTTAACTGTATTCGCAAGGTTTATCTATATAGTTCCGATGGGGCTTAAAACCACTTAGTCGTGACATTTATTAGCCATTATAGTTTTTCGCGTGTGGTTATGATTCCTGTCAAGGAATTATATAGTTCTGTATATTACTTAACATTATGCATAATAAAGAAATGTAGTTCTACGTGAATTATATTAGGTGATCACCAAAAACTTAAATGATACGCGTTATACCCTCGATAATATTAATATTTGATACATCATACATGTAATTCTTGGATTAGGACTACAGATTATTTAAAAATTATTCGCCCAATTTTATTTATCGTTAGTTTTTTGTTTTACAGACCTATATGTCATCGTATATAGGACCAAATTTTACATTTTCATTTTTTAAAATTTTATTGTCTTGGAGAGAATATACTTCGACAATTTTTCAAAGGGTAATTGTATCCCTCAAAGTGCGGAACAGGATCAGAATAATTGTAGATTCGTGAGATAGATGCGTAATTCAATCTCTTCTATAAATTATATATATAGTCTCTAAATGTGTTCTCATGGATATGAGTCACCAAATAGAATCCTGGCACACCTATCAAAAAGAGCTCGTTATGCTTGGTTGAACATCAGGTCGCCAAACATTGACACTTCGACGTAGTATGCCTTGCTTTGATGCACAAGATAGTATTTATTCCTCCAGACATTCCGCGGGACCTCGGACATTTTGATTGGCGGAATAAACTTTGGTGACCCTAAGCCCTACGGCAATCCGATAATAATGGGAGACCTTTAATTGTCCGTAGGCTGAACTGTTGCCATGGCAAGGTGTATATGGCTGGGCCTTTGAGGTGGAATTTATGTCAAGGTGTACCGCCTTTTTAGTCTAACGTGACTACACTAGCGAAATTCATTCTAAGGGTGACAGTCTGAAGTATCAATACGCAAATAACGTTGAGATGGTATCGCCAGTGAATTTTTTTAGTTTTATCATGTTGTAATAGGCCTACAATAAATTAGTCTTCAGCCTTTTATTTAAAACAAAAACAACCACCCAATACACCCTTTCTTTTACTGCAGACCAGAAACAAATGTTTTCTATACAGTCCTATGGCAACAGTTTCCACATTCGGCTGTCTTACCAGCTAAAGCAGAGATCTCGGTAATTATTGCTGTTTAAAGGTGCCAAATTATAAATTCTATGAAACCCATAAGAATGTTATGGTACCCGACGCAGATGTGACATTCCATGAAAAAGTAGACCATAAATTTATTTAGTTAGAAAAGCCAGTTATGGTACTACACGCTGATGTGATATTCCAGGAAAAAAGTCGAAAATAAATTTATTAGCAATGTGAACGTAGGCCTAACAAGACATTCGTCAATATTATATCTGTCAAGATTTTCAGTCATCATTTTATGTATATTATAAGTTATATAATAGAGAAAATATTTACATATAACCATGGCCTAATTTATGAAAAAAATACAAGGTGTTATTTGCAAGGCAGTGAGAGATATTACACCCTTCTTGAACCAATAACTTTATGACTTTCCAATGTTTCCACACCGGAGGTTAAAAGTCTATTTAACTTGAAAGAAAAGCTGGCATTTATAACGTCAGAAAGGATAATTGACTAATAAAGTAACAACATCAAATATCATCCACGCATTATTCATACTTGCATCATAAATTCACGTGAGTTTCACTTCATAAAATATATTTTTCAGCAACAATGTTTGTGATTTATAAATACATGTCGCTTGAACTTTAAGCTAAACGAAATTTCTGCGCCTTTCATTTATTCCCCAAGCAACGCCTCACTGCCTGCATGTCTTTCAGATTGCAGTACTATGACACATGAAAGGGTAATCAAGGCGACATAGAACGGTAAGTTTATACACCATAGGTAATCGAATTACGCTACATTTCCCATTGATGAATAATGGCACCTAACAGTGTTGTGTTTTCTTATTACGTTGGGTTCTGATAGTTCATTAGTTGAAAATGTGTGCCCAGACTTTATTGTATCCATAGTTAATTGGGCTCAGCAGAAAGCGTTAATTGATCTATTTAATGATCTCTTTTGGAATTCTATTGTCTATTGTAAAGGGCGATTAACGAATGCTCTACAAAAGTCGGCACCCCTTTTCTTAAAAAGTGACAATACCGAGAGTGACAATATCATTGTATTGTACATTTACCATTCGATAATCCCTATTTCAATATAGAATTATCCCTAAATACAAGTTTAATAACTCTTTGATATACACTACGAATGAAGCAGAACTAAACTTATATCATCTTATAACCATCCAATAAAGTACGACGACTCCCCAAAGGTTCATAACATTGTTGCAAATACATGTATTTAAATCAGAAGAATACTGTGGTGTGAGATCTTTTTTTATTACCACAAAGGATTCTGTTTTCATCATTATATTAATTCAAATCAACGAATTTGTAAAAACAATTTGCTAAATAAAATAAAAAAAAAGTACTGGAATAAGCAATGCCTTATACGTTTTCTCACGAAATGAATTTCGAATAGGCGGCAAGTAATTAACCTGGACACGTATACTGTCACATATTTCATGGGGGCTATTAAGGATGCATGATACATTACCAATTTGGTGTTTGATCTCTGTACGTACGTATCACTTTCAGCTCATCGTCTGTAGAATTTATCGGACTATATTATCCATGTTGACGCCGTCTTTAAAATACTGTTATCGTTATATGGCAACAGACATGGGCATGTTTAGTCCTAAGGATTCACACCTCTTACGGTGAATTAGTGCCAAATCATTACATTTATACATAAATATGCCCGAGTGAAGTATAAATTTAAATAAGAACAAAATTAAAATATCGTGATCACCAACAAAAAAGAATAAATATCCCCACCCTTCATCCCCGCAAAGAACCAAAAGACTCTTTGTTTTTACATTATAAAGCCCATCTATTGAGTAATAATCACTCTCTTTAATTTTCATAACAGCAATATTATAGACTTTGTTACGAAATATTAAAGAATGGACCCCTTGGCTTATAGTGTATATCTTTATGACATTAAGTGCACAAAATAATCCAATGCCATACCGGCACAACCCCCTCCCAACCCAAATAATTTATGAAGGCCCGAGGAAGCTGCCTTTGTTTATTCAGCTTAAATCTTACATAGAATTTAGATTAAGGCAATGGCATCTATAGTAGTTTAAATGGGTTATAATACTGTAGGTAATTTATTTATCTTTCTAACAAACTAGGCTAAGTACTTAAATAAACTCTGAGAAAAAACACCAGCCTACTCTACTGCTGCAGACAAGTCTTTGTTTTTTTAACTTCGGGGAAAAATAATCTAAGCCATGCCAAGATAACTTGAAGGCTTCTATTGCCGTCTATTTATATGTTATTATATGGGCCCTCTAGAACAGTTGCATAAGGAACACTAGATAGTAATTCAATATCGACACACTCGTGAATGTCGTATTTGTGTCACCAGACGAGAATCGTGGGCCTACAGGTATGAAAAGCGATATTGGATAGAACTCGTCACATACAGCCAGGTATTTTAAATTTAGCCTGAACCCAGTGCAAAGATAACCCGATTGAGTTCTAATCTATTTATTGGTCCTTTATCACGTGCGCCGACTCGCATTCCACAGGTGGGCATAATTGACTTTCCTGGCGGGACAGGTACCAAATTCCATCAAGCAGAACTTTGCGCGCCCCCTATCGACCAGTCAGCTCATATCCGTGAGAGTTGAGAAACAGACCTCGTCACTTGCAGACATGTGTGTAAGGGTGTCGGCGCTGGATGGAGCCAAAGTTTCGATGTAAAAGGAAGACGATTTATAAGTTGAATCATTAAGTACGGTACGTGAAGTTTTTTATTTTAATCTCAGATTAAATGATTAAATATAGTTACAAACTTTGAAAGTTATTTAGGAGATGTCAGAAAAATTCCATTGTCGCCAATACTCTGTTTGTGCCTTGGTGACGAAAATGGCCGCTCTACCTCATTTGCCTCTCGTTTCGTTTACCATAACAGAGATGTTTCTTCGAAACTTTTTATATAAACTTATTGAAACAAAGTTAAACTTGGCAACATTGTAGACCCGCGATTAGCGATATTGATATGCTGATGATTAATCCCGTATACGTCACAAACTTAGAAGTATGGAAGGGGCGGTGAGAACGCTTGACTGATTGCATTTCGTGTATCTGACGACAGTCTTTTGGCCCAATTTTTCCGTCGAATGATAAAACCGATATTATTTAAACAGGAGGCATGATAGTCTGTGACAGCTGTATATCGAAGCTAGTTTACCGAGGATGGAATCAATAAAGTTTCAGTAGAACTTATGCCAGAATTTCACGATTTTATCGATTTCTCCAACATGCGCTATTTTAGCAGACGATAAAAGTTTGCTCAAGTTTTGCAAACCACACTGTCGGCATCAGTAAAGCAGAACGACTCGGGTATAGCGTTAGTTGATAAGAGACAGGTAGGTTAGGTACTGTGTAAACAATCCCTGGCTGGGACACCTAATAAATTGACTGAAATAGAGTTATTTGGTCAGGTATATGGGGAATCGTTTAACTTGAAAAAGAGGCAGATAAAGTTGAACTAAGGCTTATTTAACACATAGAATATCTAATAATATACACATATAGTGTCATAGTTGCAATTTTGTTTAGAATTGTAATAATGATTTACAGATTTGTTTGATATTGTAAACGTGAATTTTTTATGATTTACATTTCTTTTTAAAAAAGGTTTAATCATTCTGATCAAGAATAAAATGTAATTTTGAATAACAATGAGATTAAATTAACTGTGTTTTAAATTTTAAAACTGATTATTGAAAATCCAAGCACTGACCTACTTGAGTAAGAAATTTTTTATGATTAGTCATTTGAAAACCACAAAAAAATGTTTTGCTTGGCAAAATATGTATCTAGTTTTACTTACAATCTAATTTAATTAAAGATACCTTCCTTCCCTCGTACAAACTGGGTGATTTGATGATATATTTCGACTAAAAACATATAAATAAAATGTATCATAATTTTGCTTTAAATCCTCAAAACATTGTATTTGCAAGGAAATACCCCAAGCTATTAAAGATCTATTAAAAAAATGTAATGTCTGTGTCCACATGACTTGGCTGTCATGGTACCTGGCACCAGATGCCAAGTCATTAGAGAATTCATTATTAAAGACGCTGTTATCTTTAATCGCTGTTCATTTAACATGAATATCGAAGCCTAATGAAATTCTCAGATTATACACTGCCAATGTCTTTTTCCATGTTTTTTATCCCAGAAACTGTTGTATGTTTAAGTCTCTCACTTAATATCTCTTGAGCAGATGTTGGAAGATTACTGTAGATATAAATAACAAAGATACATAAATTTGCCATATTTTAAATCTAGATTCAGGTGATTATGCGAGTTCTTGGAAGTATTTGAAATTCATAAAATTGAAATTTTGATCATGTAGTGCAAGAGATTATTGAAATCAGTCAGGTTATTTAGATAAAATTTGCAGTTCTCCAACTGTGAACAAAATGGTGGGGTGGCGGTAGGAAACAATGTGAGTGCCCAACTTGTCTAATGTCATTACTTTTTGTCTCCCACCTCTTCGAAGGAAAGCTGATGAGTAAAATGTGTTTGTCTGAGGTCTCTCCATCACACCTTTTGGGACACAGTAAGTTTGCTTCTAATTGAGGTGGTTTATAGTATGTGAATACCTTGACCGAAGTCGATGATTAACATTTTAGACTAAGCAGATATAAGCAGTTCGATTGTTTGAGACTTGAGTGCCCAACTTGTCTAATGT
The DNA here is from genome assembly GCA_963678685.1 of Patella ulyssiponensis. Classification (NCBI taxonomy): domain Eukaryota; kingdom Metazoa; phylum Mollusca; class Gastropoda; family Patellidae; genus Patella; species Patella ulyssiponensis. Next base: position 58,786,018 of record OY783229.1, read on the forward strand.
CATTACTTTTTGTCTCCCACCTCTTCGAAGGAAAGCTGATGAGTAAAATGTGTTTGTCTGAGGTCTCTCCATCACACCTTTTGGGACACAGTAAGTTTGCTTCTAATTGAGGTGGTTTATAGTATGTGAATACCTTGACCGAAGTCGATGATTAACATTTTAGACTAAGCAGAGATAAGCAGTTCGATTGTTTGAGACTTGGGGACACAATAACCAATTGAGGTAGAATATTGAAATGAAGTGTAGATGTTCATTAGGTGAATGTCTATATTGAGTGGACGATGATCATTTTAAGCTTGTGAGCAGATAATATAGGAGCAATTTTATTTGACAATGCTTCGGAGCTAGAGCTGTAAATGCCGGCAATAAACCTAATTATGAACGACATGTGCTCAAAATTTCTTCTTATTAAGGTAGAATGTTTGTTGTCATCAGGCCCGTAGCCAGTGGGGGTGTGGGGTGTGGAAGGGTTGGACTATGCCTTGATGGGGTAAACAGAGATAAGCAATGTGATTGGTTGATGCCTTGGGACATAACTCTGGTTCTAATTAAGTGAGAATGATGAAACCTTGACTAAGTTTGATAATGAGCATTTTTGGCTAAGGGTAAGCTGAGCAATTAGCAATTTGATTGGTCGAGACAAGTTTGATTTTAATGGAGTGATAGTGGTGAAACTTCATGTATCGTATCATTACATCAATACCTGAACACAATAACTTCCCTTCTAAATTGAGAGATAAAATGTGCAAACTTGGTGTAGGTGTTTATTAGGTGAATCATTGACAGAGTTCCATCATGCACTTTTCCCTAAAAGGTTTAGCACAGATAAGTAATTTGATTGGTTGAGACTTTGGAACACGATAACTTCACTTCTAATTGAGTGAGAGAAATGAAACTCTTAGTATAGATTCATTATATCAATGATAACAAGTATTTCCGACTTAGGCTAAGTTGCGATGATCAATTAAATTGGTCAAGGCTTTGGAACATAACAACTCTGCTTTTGAAATGAGGTAGAATGTACCAAGTGTCTATAATTGATGAATAAGAAGAAACCAGTAGGATGAAATGTCAACATCAATAAGAACCTAAGTTGGTTACAATAGCTCAATACTTTTTATAAAGATAAATGTGCAATTAATTAAAATGTGTCACCTATTTTTTTTGGGATTTCAGCGTGGACCATCAGCCTCATTGTTGACTTGGTTTGAATACTGGTAGTTCGTATTGTTTATGCATTTTGTGTATAAATCTATAATAAACTTTTTGTCTTTGACCACTCATTGTTAACTCCCAAACGTTGATTTGTTTTTTATTTAAGTTCTTTGTGTAGCTTTTTTGTAAAAACCAACCTTTGCCATTAATACTGTACTCAAAATGTCAACCAATAGAAAAAAAATGTTATCTTACATCAATGTCTACCACATAAACGTCTTTGTCCAGCATTTTTTATTATTTACTTTTATTCCTGTTTTCATGAGGAAGAAACTGTGAGTAAGGCTTTAATTAGCTTACCAGGAGTGGTTTCCTTTTGTAATTTTTGCAGGATTGAGGGTCTAGCAAGGAATAGTGACTGATCAGTCTGTTCAGACCAAAACCAAGGCTCAGTATACACATTGGCATGCACATAAAAGAATTCTTAACATAAACCCTGTTTACACTTGACAGCAATAAGCTTGCTGTTCTCGGTACGGTACCAGGCTGCGATAAATTTCTAGAAATTGGACGGTTTGCATTACTCTACAATAACCATTCTCGGAACCTTGCCAGGCCTGCTACATGTAAGTGTGGAACTATCTACAGAAAAGATAATTTCACTCCCTATGCTTATTACCCAGATGAAAACATTGCAGTTTATTTAGTTTGGGCAGCCATATTGATAGAACTGACGACAACGTTCATTTGGCTTATGCGCAGTATTTCGTACCGAGTACTGTTCCCAGATTGGATATAGCGTTTATACTATGAAAATTAACTGTGCCCTGTGTGGCACTTTGCAGAGACCTCCTCACTGCAGTGGGCCAAATTAGCACGATTCTCAGTTCAGAATGCTTATATTTGACCTGTTTACACCACAAAATTTGTAATGTAAACAGGGTTACAGTGCTGCAGATTTTCTTTAATACACACTGCATGGCCTATATGGTTGTCGTAAATTTGGTCATTCAATGGTTTTAAAAATGGGGGTCAAAAGCAACAAAAATGATTACATTTGACTGATACTGGTTCAGATATAACAAATAAATAATAATCCAGCATATTAAGCCAGGCGCAGACGGGCAACTTTTTCGATCAACTTTCAGGCAACAGTGAAATCGCTGGTCGTTGAAAGAAAAAATCGCTCGTCTGCGCCAATGGGCAACAATAGTTGCCTGCTGTTGCTCTGAGTTGCTTCTCGTTTCCAAATATCAAACATGTTTGATATTCGACAACAGAAAATCGCTCGTCGCCGAGAAATTGTTCATCTGTTGCTTCAAATTGCTCGTCTGCGGCGACAGGCAACAAGCAACTGGTTAACTGCCCAATCAGCGAGCGCTCTACTGTCATGTGATACTTCAAGATGGTGGCGTCGGAACAGCTAACAACCGTTGTTGTATGTACAGCGCCATTTTGAATGATCACGTGATATCGACATTGCTTCTCGTTGCCAGTCAGCGCACACGGAAGACCTCGAGTTGCCAATTGCTCGGAGTTGCCAGTAGTTGCCTATTGCAGCAACAAGCGACGAAAAGTTGACCGTCTGCGCCAAGCTTTAGTATAGCTTTATAAACAATGGTCATGTGGTCCGCGGTTGTTACAAAAGTAGAAACGAAACAATGTACCACAGATTGTATTTCAACATAGGGATGTACATGTAATAAGATGTACAGATATGGTGTATAGCTGAAGATAGTATTGCGATATAACAAAATGTATCTATAGAATTATCAGTAAAATAATAATTAAATGTATATTTCATTATTAAAACTTTCATTGGTCAACAGAAGAAAAAGAAGATTGAATATGATAAAGATATACATCCAGGAACGAAAACAGAGCAGTTATAACACCAGTTATCTTTTAAAAAAAAATACTTTATCCCTTAATTCAATTTTAAAAAGCTGTAAATGGATACTCAAAAACACATTGTGCTTTTAAAATGCAGCATTGTTGGGCTACTTCCAGAATTCAGCACATTATAAATAACCTCATTAACATACATTGTATTGATTACATACATATTTTGACCAATTATGATTGAATTAATTTGCAACCAATTTTGTACATAGAATATACTGATAGCTTCCTGTAAATTAAAACATACCCTATGTAGTCTTTGTGAACATTCAACAGACAATATCTAATAATATTTCGACTATAGCTGATCTTTCTTGCATAAACTGAGCTTTCTTGTATAAACTGAATGACATTTAGTCCACCTGCTTTTAAAGCTATGGGCAGAAGACCGTATGTTGAAGTTCGCCACTGCTTTTTACGTCCCATCATGAACAGCCACTCTGCGAGTAAATTATGTTCCTCATGTCACATGCACAAAATTGTGAATTGCTGAAAATGTAAGATTGCTGTGGTAGAGGCTTTTCATTTGCTTCTACAAACTCTTGAAGCAAGACCTTTCTGAACCAAGAATCACCAATTCTTCTTCTTTCGTTAGACTCCACACTTGGGCAGTGGAGGAAACCATTTTGAGATCATGTGATATCAATTATGTCTCCAATTATCTTATGAAAATGGTTCGCTCGACAATATATATACGCTGGACAATAGCAATTGGAAATGCTAACATATCAATCGCTGGCATAAAAAATTCGGCCGAAAAAATATCTAACATGCTAAAAAAGGGCGATCGGTTGAACAAATAACTTTCTAGTCTTTCGAAGGGATGAAAAACGCGGTTCTGTGTACACATTGTCATGCATGAAAAGATTCCTTGACAGTTGGAATTGATATAAGAGTAGGCCGAAGTGCCTCTGTCTGGGCTAAATTTCTCTCATAACTTACTGTATGGCATGTGCCCATCTTCACAAGCCCAGTTCAGAGCAGAACAGTAGGATGTTAAACTTCATTTCCTTTCACCTAAGGGGGGTTGGGATGGCCTAGTGGTCTAGAGTGCTGTGCTTCGACCTCTAGCTGGCCGGTCACCTCTGGCTTGCGGCTGTGGTTTCGAGCCCTGGTGTGAGCGTATGTGGCATGGAGATAGGGGCGCCTTCTCAACCTCGTGGGTTTCCTCAGGTTCAGAGCAGAACAGTAGGATGTTAAACTTCATTTCCTTTCACCTAAGGGGGGTTGGGATGGCCTAGTGGTCTAGAGTGCTGTGCTTCGACCTCTAGCTGGCCGGTCACCTCTGGCTTGCGGCTGTGGTTTCGAGCCCTGGTGTGAGCGTATGTGGCATGGAGATAGGGGCGCCTTCTCAACCTCGTGGGTTTCCTCCGGGCAAGCGAATAATTGAAATAAAATGAAACCATATGTTAGTCCCAAAATGACCTAGTTTGTGTCGAGTGGACGTTAAATCCCATTTCTATCTCTCTCTCCCTTTCACCTTAGTTTCGTAACGGTTTTACTATGGAACTGTGTGGATGAAATGTCTGCTGCCGCTGATAGTGCAGCCCCAAATCTAATTCTCGTTTATGGTTCATTTTGACACATGGTAATAAATAGTCATTCTAAATGATATGTGTCACACTGATCAGCAGTGAATATTCGCTAGGCCGCTACAGTCACTGATAAGGATGACAACAACGCGAATTAATGAGTCCCCCATATTAATTTTTTTCTTCCGACAAATTAAATTCTAAAACATTTTTTGTATGTATTAGAAAAATAAGTATTTGTAGTTAAAAAGTATTTCCTTTTTAGTGTAAATGGGTATTAAAATGAGTAAAAGACATCATTTTGCCCGAAGTAGTTACGTCTTATGTAAACAGTGAATGCACCATTGAGCCAATGATGGACGCCGCGTGATGTCATTGCACATGTTGAAGACAGTCATCTGTGACTGAGATAAATCATAATTCTCTGTGAAACAGATTGGATATCTGTAAGTAATACTGTCAATGACTCCACAATAAACCAGATATTTAAGCCTCTAATCAAAAATGCAGGGGAAAAAAGCTTTCTCGGGAGAGATTTTTCTCTTTTTCCAATATCAAGAGAGCTTTTTTATTACTCTCCAGGAATTTCTTCAAGTAAGGCCTGCTGCGTGTGATGATTTCTCAGCTTTAATTAAGTTACTGAATTTTATTAGGTAGATTATAATTTGTACCATGTATTTATGAAACTGAAAAATAATAAACACAAAAGAGTTCATGTTAATTTCATTAGAAATTGAGAATAACCTGATTTTAGTGAATAAACAAGAAATCAACACTGTCATGTCCCATTGAAGGGGGATGTAAGATTATATGAATATATTATTCTAGTTGTGTATGTAAAACTAAAACTAGTTAATTATATTATCAATACCAGCATGATGTTATTATAGAGAATCAGGAAGTGCCTGCAAGTCTGTTGATTATAGTTAACTACGGGAAATAAATTGACATTATCCCATTACATTGTCAGGCCAAACACTCTTTCCTGCCTTCAATGACCCGAACTCTTTGGCAGGAAATCTGTAGTTAGGAGACATACTTAAAACTCAGCTATTTACATGGTACTAGATAGTATTTATACAGACCATATTTCTACATTTTATAGATTATGTGCCAAAAGTTGAAATGTAACTGTTTAAATTTAGTGCATTGTGGAATAACACCAGTTTGAATATAGGTCATAAATATTCCACATTAAAATAAAAGATATGTGATGACAGGTTCAGTTCAACTGCTAATTTAATGATATAATAATGTTATAATCGAAAATTTGTAAATTAATATACATTCCATTTGACTTTAGGAACATTGTTCACCAAAACACAGACAGAACAAACTTGACTATATAAACTTAAAAAGAAGATATAAACAGGGCTAGAAATTTGTCATTTTTTGCAATGATGTAAGAGGATTCTCACATATGCAATCTGAGTGAATCCTCTGAATCTTAATACTGTCTAAAAACACAAAATTGTGTTGTGTTGATCTAATTTTCTTTGCATTTTATATTGCCGGCAGACTTAATGTCTTTCTAAATCTGGCTTCAGTATGTGAATTGTGCCGTTTATGTCCAATCAATCGAAAGTGAAAAAAAAAACCAAATGGTTGATCTTAAGTGAGAGAATAGGATTGGAATGACCCAATTTAACCACATAATATTGATGTGGAATCAGTTGAATCAAATTATAATGGAACCCAAAATTATTTTGTTTCAAGGTTGGCCTGCTAAAGAAATTTCTTTTAAATATTATGTAAGAAGTGATTTAAAAAAATAATTAGGAAACAAATAAATTTTTATCGTAAATGAAATTCAATGCATAGAGGCAAATAGAGTTGCACCTACACTGTTATAATACAGATTCCTTTCGGTGTGTCGTGACTGGGGAATTTTCCGCACCATTCATTACATAACATAAACTAGTCAGAAACTAGTCAAAATAATTAGTTAGAAGTAAACAGTTTTAAACAAAAACATATTGAATTGAATTTCTTGCCCTGTATAAAAACCCAACTACGGATGGGCCTAGTGTCCAGATACACAGGGTGGGGGTTCCCTTGTTTTGTCTTACTGCTTTCTTTATTTCCGAAATTTGCACAAATGATGCTGGTCAAAGGGGAATTTTCAGAGTGTGTTGTCAGTGGGATTATTTGGTAGTGGTGCCAATAAGAAAATACTCTACACATTTCTACTTTGTTGAAGCAGTATGCCAGTGCATCCTCATCAAATGGTTGTAAATTTAGATACTAAAAAGTAGAATATGATTTGGAAAATGCTAAAGGAATGCAAAGAAAGGCTCGATTATAATTGTTGCCTAGCTTTGTTTGCTCAGGAGTAATAACTGCTGAAATTTCCAATAATATATCTGCATCCTCAAATGAATATGAATTCAACAGATATAAATGAATACATCTTGTCAGGCGCGGATCCAGGATTTTTTGCAGGGGGGGGGGGTCTAGGTTTGTTAATTGTGGTGGGCGTAGCTCAACCAATTAACGGGGGGTTTGGGGGCCCTCCCCCCGAAAAATTTGGTAAATTAGATTCAATTTGGTGCATTCTGACGTATTTCCGGAAGGTAAATTCCAAAATTACAGGCCTAAAAATTGCCAATAAAATCGCATAAAATTTTTCAAGCCTGAGCAGGGGGGGTCCGGACCCCCTGGACCCCCCCTCTGGATCCGCGCCTGCTTGTCCAGAATAATTCTATAAACACCTGAACATAGTGGTGCAAAACTTGAATTTGCAATATCAAAATGTCAACTTGAAAAATCTCCCCCAAAATGTTCTCGCCACACTTTGTTTGGTGGTGTTACAAACCTTTGTAAGAGGTTTGAATCATATTTATTCTACAGTTATAGACAGAAATATTTCCTTAGTTTTGTGTTCAAATAAGCCCTGTCACTTTCGAAATAGTAAATGATGTAATATATGTTTGAAAGAGTAAGCTGCTAGAAATTCTAAAACATTTTTTGCAAATTTATATATAATCACATTGAAATACATGTAGTCACATCTTTGATTTTTATGGAGTTGTTACCCCTAGCAGAGAAACTTTGTAAACACTCCCTGCAGATCTATGTGCTTATCAAGTCAAATAAAATATAATTTTGTCATTCATTTCTATACTAGTCATTAAAGATTAAGTAAGATGCTTCTTTATGATATTCTTTTAGTTTATAAAAAAATTGTTGAAATGGAAATAAAGAAAACAGTTTTTTTATTGTCTCGTATTCATATTGGTAACCAAAAATGCAGTATGAGGAAAGATTTTTCTTACAATTGGAATGGGTGATAAGAAAAATTAAAATGGCTGTCATACAATGTAATGAATTATGATCGTGGAGATTTACAAAGACATATGTTAATTTGTAGAAGACTTAATAAGGAAGTGTATTTCTGCTGTTGATAGTAGATAAGACAACTTGAGTTCTTTGATACTAGCAGGAAATATGGCTTTTCTGAGTTGGCTCTAGTCTAGTGTGTGTTCACTGTGTGTTCATGTCCCACCTTCCTGCTTCACATTGATTAATTATAATACCCCTTGACTTGAATTCCTGTTCTGCTGATGGCTCACTCCACTCTAACATCATTTTGTAGCTGGTTGGGTTAGCACAGTTCAAGCAAAAGATTCCAGTTATGGTAGGTTTAAGTTGATTTTGTCATAAAAATTCAATTGGTTTCTTTAATAGATTGATAAATAGTACATTGTCATGGGCTAGTGTCATTTAGAGCACAATTTAAGTGATCTATATTTACTAGAATTTTATGCAGAGTACATGTAGAGTATGATAATGTATAGTCAAATATTGTATTGTAACTTCTTGGTGATTTAATTTTCAAATATCCTGTACCGTTTTACCAAACAGGATTTCAGTATCAAATATGTTAATAGATATTTAATAGAGATTGACACTTATGAGTTCATTCGAATTAGATATAATTTCATATGATGTTTAAGGTATTTACCTAGAAAGTTATAATGCTTGAAGGAATTAGGTACCTATACTCATATGTAGTATTCACATATTCGTTTCATACTCTGCGAGCCTTTTGTAATTTTATGCTTGGTAAAAAATTATGGATTTCAGGTCGGTTATCTTCTATAAGTCCCACATTACTTTAATGTACTATTACTACTATTGTATACATGTGCAAATATTACCAAGAAAATATACTGCATTTTATCATTAATATATAAACAGTAAGACATATTTAATTGAATTATTGAAGTTGGTGTAATGGGTACACTGTTAACCCCTAGGAAATAAGAGTGAAGATACAGTTCGATTCTAACCACCTAGCTTATCATATAGTTAATAACCTGGCTTTATTAGTCACGGTGGTGCCGAAAAATGGGAAGGTTAAACACCATTTCATTTGGTATGAAATGATATGATATATTGATTCAAGTATTTATTGTATCCATCTCTTCTGTGTGAATCAAAAAATAATCAGTTTTATGTTACTTTTTTGTAACTTTATAATTATAATCTTCAATACAATATATGTTGAGCATAGTTATGGCATAAATAAATTACAAAGATGGTTCAGGGTTAGATGCAAAAAGCCAATTGTATACAATAATTGTAAACCTAAGTACTTATGATAAGTTAATTTGGAAGATTAGAATAATGAGTAACATTCTTGTTCATACAAATTTTTATCATGAATAAGATATCAAATTTAATATTAAAGTAAAACTAATTTACAAACTTTTACACCAGAATGTGTTAATGTTATAAAACAAGGAAAAAAATGGGAAGAATTTGGGATATATTCTTTACAGGTAAATGGTTTAAAATGTCAAGGAAATGGGATGCTGTGAAAGCTTTTTGCATTGTTGACCTTTTCCTGGTTGTCCCTTCTAATGTCAGATTTCTTCAGAAGGAATTCAGGTCAAAATTTCTCTCACCTCACATTGTCTATATTTTTCTGTGCATTGGTTAACAAGAGAAACTCTGTTCCCCATGAATATATTAACCTTTGTAGATTCAATATATTTTTGGTCTACTACAACTTTTTGTCTTGTCCTGTTTAGTTAGATGAGTCAGTTTTAGCCTAAAGAACAGGTTTTCAGGCTCTCATAACAATTATCTTCACAGAAGAAAATGCCTGTAATTTAAGTTGGTATAAAATTTGCCTAATAAATGTATGAAGATCAATAATTCCATCAACAAAAACAAATTTCATTTAATATAATTTGAAATTTTTCATCAGTTAGATCAGTGACGTTTTTTGTTATAAGATCTTCAAGAAATGAGACAAACCTTAAGGCCAAATGCATCAGAAAACATGGTTCATAATGGTAATCACTGAAGTGTAACGATGAATATAGCAGGTCTACCAACAGAATCTAAAACTAGTTTGGTTATACCGTATACAGAACATAAACCTTTATTAATAAAGATGGTGACTTGATAAATTGTTATTTGTTAAAATGAAGTGCAGACCGATGAATGAATAATGCAAAAGTTAATATTTTTTTAGGAAGGCTTAAGATACTTTTTGATATAATGTGATGTAATTTACAAATAATCCTTTCTTTTATAAGCTTATATGTATCAAGTATTAACTAATTCACATTATCTTTTTATAAAAAAAAGCTTGAGGTTATGTCATTTTTAAAAACTATTTCTACATTTTGTAAAGTCATGTCTGTAGGTAACCGTTTAGGATTTTATTGGTGATTACCTTTTAAGTTATAATAAATCACAACGGTAGGGTGTATTTAATCCTTTTAGTTTTGAGTAAAAATCTGGTTATTATGTGAAAAGCTGTTGGCTGAATACAATCGGCAATTACTGCATAGGATATTGGTAGTTCTGATGAAACTGTTTATACAGTTTTTGTCTTGGGGAAACCACCTGTTGTCTTCAGTTTGTTGTGATACAGTTAGAATCCTGACTATAATGAGACAGTAGAATCTGGAGTTGGTAAAATACTGTTTAATTTGCAAATCAATACCCCCATCTGTAGCACATGTTGGCAAATTTGATTACATTTTCCAATATTAAACAAGTTTGGAAGTTTTGAGAAAACACTTGGATATTATTAGAATGATGCCCTGATGAAGCAACTTGATTCATTTTTAAATAGTTTTTCAAAATATTTTTCAAGAGAAACCAAATCAAAAAAACTATATTTACAGAAGAATTTTGTAATTTACAACTAACAGTAGAAACTGGATATTAATGTTTACAAAAAAGACATCCAACAAGTGTTTTTATTTGAGAAGGAAATCCAGTCCAACCAATGTAAAAAAAACAACAACATTGTGCTTAGATTAAATATGTAGAGGGAAGCATAAAAAGGCGGTTGAATGTGCCTAATCCTTGGTTAGTAGTTTCCATGCTGTGTAGACATGTTGATATCTAGGGCCATTTCCTCTCTCAGTTAAGTGGTCCAACAGGCTCAAAGTACAATAGGATTGAATGTTTTGTGACTGCCTATCAGCATGAGTTGTCAGGATTTACCTTGGTACCTGTATACATTGATCAGATTATTATTCTCTCTTCCTTCACTGTATTTAGGCCAAACATTCAATAAAACCTAAGTGTATAGCCAGTGGCCATATCACATTAGAAGTTGAACTTGAAGTAATGGACAAGATGTTGAAATAAAATCTTTTTGCATGAATTATATTTATCTCCCTCTTTTAAAGTCTAATTACTGTTAATATTCTAGTCCCTACTCTACCATTAATTATACATACTGTGATAAAATAAAATATTTGACCATGATTGAATATAACACTTCTTACTTTATTCCAAGATTATTTTGTATGAATATTTGGTACTGTATAATTTTTGGCCTACAAGTACAAGGTACAGATACTTTTCTAATATCAGTGAGCGGAAAATAAAAATTCAATAATTTTAGGAAATGTCTTTCAGTCTATTTAGCATATTGATACCTTATACATGTACGAATTTGTTAAATTAAATTTCCCATTGAGATTTATTTACTAAGCTATCCTAAGGTTATCTTTTAAATATATTATAACAAAAATTCTAAACATAATCCATGGGAAGATAAAATAGATGTCTATTAAATAGAATGGAAATGGAAAACTCTGGTGTGAATGAGTATTCTAATTGTATCAGCCTTTTATTAAGCCAATATAATAGCTTCAAAATGTTATCATGTACAGTTAACTTGTCACACCAAGATAGCTTCACACTGAACACATGACTGAATCAGTTTGCCTGCTACTGCCAATAACACCCAGATTTGAGGGCTGTGGGAAGACAGGTTTCCTTTGTCCCCCTGCTTTTAATGTCTTTAGACTTGGACTTAGTATTGACTAGTTGCCCGAAATCTATTAATAGCTGTATTCAACAGGTATTGACTGAGAAGGAACTCTAGCACAAGGTGGTACGCCTTAAAGAATAGTGTCTTATTTTGTCCCAACATATTTAAGAGGCATTGAGTGGTGTTCACTGATTGGCTGATATAAGCTGAACTAGGTACCAGGATAAGAGGAATTCTAGTGGCTGTGTTACCTGACACGCACCAGGTATCATACAGTCACTAGCCAGCTTAGGTGACACTGCTTGCCTATTGATAGATTGATAACCCGCTACATGTCAGCCTACATAATGGTAAGTGCTCTCTATATTTATCTCATATGTAGGAATAGTAAATTAACATGGTGTATTTTGAATTAGAGATACAAGTATTTCAGTGTTATAGAGTTTCTAAAAGTTTGTTATTAGTGTGTTATATTCTGGTTTTACTTGTGTTCTAGAATAACTTTTACAATATTATGGGGAAAGTAAGCTTACAATACATTAGTTTACATTAATAGAAGTACATAGAATAAAACGTCACTTGTGTCGTCTGCTATTTTAAACATGTTTACTTGTTCTGTATTAAGGTAGTTAGTGTAGATGAGATTCAATGTGAGCTTTATTTGTTCTCTTCTGACTATTAACATTTCAACAGGAGAAAAAGATAACAAGTTGATTCACTGGCACATGAATGGATCTTAATTGTTTTGTAATGAACTCTCAGTTGAGAAATTTGACCTGCTTTTCAATTCATGCCTACCTAGTGATCATTTCAACATAGAAAACAAAACCACATTCTCTATATTTTAAACTGTAATTACAAACTCACATTTATTGTTAATTCTGGTATCCAATGCTCACATCTAAATTTGATATGTTTTTGGGGTATCTGGAATATGAATATAAAACTTATTGTCAGATTAATAACATCTTGTTTATTGAAAAGTTCCTTATTATTGAATTTGATGAATTTTAGACTGTAAATTTATAAAATAACCCAGTAAATGTTTCAAATTATATTATTCTTCTATGATTCAGTTGATTTGTTGACAAGTTATTAATGAAAGATCATTAAATGTGTGAATTTTATTGGTTGCATGCTAAAGGCTTAATAAATAGTCAGAAATGGGCATGTCTCAGTGAAATGTCTTATTATCAGTCAAGCATGACTGGCATCTATTTAGAATGACACATCCACCTATTAGATTTAGAACACTAGAGTTTAATGGCCAGGTCATAAAATTAGAGAGTCCCTTGATTAGCCCATAGGTCACCCCTTGAAACCCAAAGATGAGAGAAAGCGTTGGACCAGTAACTTTGTTTAATTACCTGAATTATGTAATAACCTATTACCTGGGGCTTGTAGACTAAATAGATGAAAAATTGAGATGCAACATAATAATAATAGAAGATAATTTTATAATATTAATGATCTTGGATTGGTCTTTATTTAAAGAAAGGTGTGATGTATTTTATGACACTCCCTCAGGACATGATTATGTAGCTTAGAAGAAATTTATCAAATCAATTTTCCCACTTGTTGAAAGTCTCCTAAAATGTTTTCATTATTAGATTGTTTTGGATATATTGTTTAACAGTAGATGTTACATGAGAAGTTATTACCTTTTTTATTTTAATACAATTCACATGGTTGTTATGAGTTTTAAAATGTAGTACATAATATGACCTAAGACAAAGTAAAAAGGATTGTCTAGTTTCTCATTATTGATGTCCTGCTAAAACTTACAATATAGGTTCAGTCAATATGGTTAACTTCTATATGTATAATCAAAGATGGCAGTATGTAAAATAGCTCACTAAACATGAGGCAGACAAAAGACTATTCGGTGAGAACCAGGCCATGTCTGTACCTGTTTGGCATAAAGCTTTGTTTGCTTTGAACTTCACCTGTGATATCTCAAGGTACTTTATACATCAGATACCTGTCTACATTTCCTATATACAGTAGATTTATAGCTTTTTGAGGACTGGTTAGAATGACACAACAAGTTAAAACTCCCTAGGAGAATAGATTACATCTTGTTTTGCTTCATGTTAATAAACAAAATAAAAAGTCTCCAGCAAATATATTTTTACCCAGTTTTTAATTTGAAGGATAATAGTTAAAAGATCATGTGTTCTTTTTTTTCCCATTTGTATAATTTGGTTTTCTAAAGACACCAAACACACACATGAATTATTCCCACACTTCGTGACTAATTAAAGAAAAAATAGGTTTACGTCCTTATAACCCTAGGCTTGGAATGGAATATTCCACTGCACCTCAACATTTTTACACAGGTAAAGCCCTTCTTTTCATGTCACCTGAAACTATTCAATTGAGGACTGTTTCTCTAGCGTGGCGATGAAATTTGGAAATAGGCCCGCCTACTTGTGCTGTGTAGTACCTGTTTTGTTTGCACTCTACTTAAGACTGGTTGTGAGCAGGAAAATGGTCCCTTGATTTTAGTGAATAGACATCCTGGCAGATAGACTGTTGACTTTGTAATCATGTACATAGTTTTCATGATAAGTTATATTGCCAAATATTGTCCAATGTTCAAGAGAAATGTCAGTTATCATTAATAAACAAATCCTTGATAATAGATTTTTTTTTTCTAGATGATAAGGACAATATGTTTAATTTGAACAATTGTTTAATGTATTGCTCTTCATCTAAATGATATATTGATGAAAGGCAAGTTAAAATGGAGTATAATTGTTTACTACAAGAGTTAATAAAAAGAGACCAGTGTTAAGGGAAGATGAATGCTTGTCAGTTTTTGTCACTAAGCTTTGGTATTTTTTTTTACCTTTCACCTGATACCCAGGCATGTGTAATAAAGCAGAACAGATGAGACTATGTCTAAGGTATTTGTTTGATTCTGATGTCAAAGAGTCAGAGATTATTCATGAGACACTTAAAAGTTAGTTCCCACGTAGGCACCTGACTAGTTGTGCATGACATAGCATTTGGACTAGTGCTCTGTGAAGCGAAGACATGTTATCAGATCAGAGGCTTGGCTCTTAAACTACCCTGTTGAATTTAAAGTCTTTTGTTTAACTCAGCACAAAATAACTTTGCTTCATTTGTAATGCAACGAAAATTCACTGTTAGAAAAACCTATTTAGAGGATAAAATGGTTTGTATTATGTATTTTATATATTTAGGAAAGTGCACCGTTCTTTACACATACTTAATAGAAAAGAAATAGCAACGCCATTTGATTTTCAAATATGTTTAAATATTAGATACACAATTCAATAGAATAATATAAATAGATTTATAGAACTAGGATTGATCTTCCACATACCACATAAAGTTATTCATTTACGATAGTGATTTCCCCACATTGTACAGGTGCCTAATTTGCAGTCAAAAACTTCCCACAGGCAATTAATTGTTCACCTGTGACGAGTTGTTCTTTTGTTGTTTGCTGGTTGATTTTATGACTTAGTTCTCAATTCTCATGTTCACAAGACAAAATTACAGAAAATATGTCCCTACAGAAATACTCATGCAAAAGTTAACTGGTAATACTCCATTGAATTCTATTGAATTGAAGATAAAATGAGCTTGAACTTGGGGTCTGCTAGTTTGAGCGTATAGTTCTTTTCATGATAACCACAAGTGACTTTATTTATAATATTTCTCCTCTGTGATAAATAAATGGAATATGATTAATTTGTATTTCATCTCTTTAGTCTCCATACTCTTTTCATCTTTGTGACTGGGTTTTATGACATATTTTATATAAAATGTAATTTATGAGCATGGTGATAAATACTAAGGATACATAGTAAGAGAGTTAGATTCCTGTTTTTATTAGAGTCTGGTTATTGAGTTTCTATTTAATTTGTGTTATAGACATTGATTTATTTATATTGGTATATTATCAATGAGTCATTTTGATACCTTTTTTTTCTGTAGCCAACCATTTGCAGTAAGATTTTTTTAAAGATTTTTGCTTCATGTACAACTAGTTTGAACATTATTAATATGTAACAGAAGTTATTATTAATACTGGCTTAGAATAGCATTTTGATGTCTTTTATTATGCCAACATGTTGATGTTCATGTTATGAATTTATTAGAATTATTTTTTTTATGTAATGTAGTAGAAATGTCTTGTTTTTGAATGAAAGCTGTTATTGATATCTGGCATGTAAGCTAGTATATGTCGGATGGAAATGAAGAGTTTCAAAAAATCGATATTGAATTATAAATTGAGGCACAAGGTACTATAAAAGAGTAAAAAATGATTTATCTTCTAATGGCACAATATGCCAATATGTTGGTGAATAAAGACATTTTCAGGTTCAAGCTGTTACGTACATGTACTCTCAGATATAATTCTATACAGTTTGAATCAATAAAAGTCAATCTAACTCCGCAGGCACAAATAAACCAATATATATTTATCCTGCCAGTGGAATTTTGTCACCCTGTAATTCTGGCAACAGCTGGTTTGTCTCAATTCAACATCAGAATATGGCATTTCTGTGACATTTTATGAATAACATTTCTGGTGCTGAATGCAAAATTTATGGCAATTATGGTTAATTATTTCTGGCACCAAATGGTGGTTCAACAAAAACATTTGCATACTTTGATTCAGAATTACATTAATTTGGAACTAGGTTACCACTGGTTTTATAAAGTTGTTATCCTGTCAGTATTCTTACTCACGATTTATTGATGGCACCGATCTGCCTCATGAATAAGTAAAGTATTTTAATGTATGTTCTTGAGAAATACAATGTGTATAAAAATATAAATATTTCCAGATAAATGTTCAATAAAAAGTCATTAGTGTGGTTGAGTGATCTTGGACATTAACTTTTTAAATACATGTACGTTTGTAAATGACAGAAATAACTCTTTAATCTTCTTTGCTATGATATATACATATTTGTAGTTGCTAAAATGGCTCATCATTTGAGGAATGTTTACCTGACTGTTAAAGGTTTGCTTGAGATTCCAGGTAGACCAATGGCGACAGAGATTTGCCCTTGAGGCAATCTCTGAAATGGAGAAGCCTTATACATGTACATGTAGAGTCACTCATTTATCAAAGTCCATTTTGTGCAAGGCTTGGATTCTCTTTTTGGGCAAAGATATCTACCTGATAATATTCACATACTGTGTTACATGTAAAATCAGTTTCCATCTATGTTTATTTTATCTTCAACATTTTTATATCTTATCATTTATAGACTTAACTGCTTTAATATGTTAGCTGACAAAGATTTATTTTTTCTTTTGCAGTATGCATATAAGTTGCAAATCATAAACCTTAAAATTAATTAAAGCATAATTAGGGATGAACAAAACAACATGAATAACTATTGTTCTGTTATTAAACCAAGAATAACTCTTTGTCTAACTCTAATTATGTTTTCAGATGTCTACAAGAAAAACGATAATGCATTTTTTTTTTTATGATAAAAACTTTTGCTTTTGTTAGCTTGGTTTATAATATAGATGAATTAATAGTAATAAAATATGAGAGATGATGAAAAAGAATTAAGTACACATTGTATAGGATTGTTGGGAAGGTAAAGACAGAGAACATGTTGTGTCAAAACCTGACTTATAGTTGCTTCAGGTTATCAGGCATTAAAACAACTTATCTCACTTATTGTTCAGCGTTCTTTGAACTGCCAAGCTGAACTCTAACCTTCAAGTGCTAGAGGTCATGGAAACTACTGATTATTCAGCTACTGATATGTCAAGTGGAATACAAAGGTTTGATGCTTACATACAATTTAGATAATAAACTGTTTTCTCTTATCTATTCGATTTAGAAAAATCGATTTGTCAGAAACAAGTTCCAGTAATAAAAATATACTGAAAGAATGAACAATAGCTTAATATAAAAGAATATTCATTTCTACTGCTGATTTTAAATATAAATATAGATCAAATGAGAATTTATAGTTTAATAGTATATATTACGATGGTTAATCAGGAAGAATCAAGGATATATAAAAGTCTACCTATAGATTATATAAATAGCTGATTGATCTGTAGATAACATCATCACTCAAACCTAGACATCTTTTAATTCTCTTTGCCCATTTGAACCTGTACCATGTATGCAGTAATTAGTCATTGATGTGCCTAAAACTATCCTACCTGTTTACGTCACTACTGAATAAGTTTATGGAATCCTGTTCCATTTGGCTGAGTAACTGGTATGCCTAATTAAAATATTTTGTGGTACCTGGTACTCCGTAACCACCTTGACTTCTAAAGAGCAAGATGTTGAAATTAAATGCACGACTAAAATTATTTTTTATAGAGTCTTTTATTGTAACATTTCTAGTTTAAAAGAATTCCTACTTGACTGGGTAATTTAAGTGTAGTTTTACTAAAAACATAAAAGTTTGTTCTAATTAAAGAGGTCTTATATTATTCACTTATATTATGTGTACTGCTAGGTAAAATTTTGAGATTTGTTAGGCTCTTTGAAAGGGAAACTCTTTATAAGTTAGTTGAGGAAACTTGATAAGAATTAAGACTTAGTCACTTAGAATAGGTTTTGTGGTCCAAAGAAAGATTTATAAGAAAAGCTTTGCTGTTATTGTCTCATCTCACTTCCCTATTGAAACTGTTTGTGGTTGTATTTAATCATCATCCTTTTGCCACGGGTCATCAAGTAGAAGATTTATTATCTGTGACCCAGGATGTTAGAAGCTGATTTTTATACGTCATGACTTATATTTCTTCATATTTATTGAATAGATAATTTTACTTGGAATTTTCCATAGATGCTTTGATATCAAATTTTAGAAAACCCTTTCAGATATATATATATAATATCTATATATAGAAACTTAACAAAATATAATGACCAAATCATGACACATGAAAAATATTAATCTATGAAATGCTAATGAAGTAAGGTATTTGTCTTTTATTCTTGGATTATAAAATATCCACAGAGTTGAGAGTTGTTATTAAATTGTTTGAGTAAAAGTAAAATTGAAGCTAAGCTCTAACCTCTAGAGTATTATGTGTCTTATATAGTAACTACACAAAGACCTGCAAGCCATAATACCTGTCAGGTAGAGTAAGAATGACCTCCAGACACTTTCTAGTATTAGGTAATAGTTGCTACCAGGTCATCATTCACTACTTAATTCTTGCTCTATTCGAACTGGTTCTCAGTCAGCCATTGTAGAGTAGTGAATAAGTCTATTTTAGGATTTGTCACTCTCCCCTCAAATGATTATCTAGTGTCAGATCTATCTTTTAGAATTTGAATGCTGAGTCGCCATAGTGACAATGTTTTTATGCAGGTAAAATGCACATTGTATATTTTCATACAACAATTTCCTTCTTAGGAATAAATGACAACCAAAATATAATCTTTTCTAAAAACTCAGTTTTGTGTATTCTGCTATCAATGATTCATCACATTTACTAGCAATAAAATTTGAATCAGTGAATTATTGAATCAGGGAATAAATGTATAATTTGGGGTGTAAAAAATATTGAAGATACAGCATTGTGATTGATGACTGTCATAGTTGATGGATAAGTATGGTACTTACAGTAGTGGGACCGTAGTTAAAATTAATAGAAAGATTTACATGACATAATAAATATTTTTAGTTTTTTGAAAGAAAATGGTTATTTCTTATTACTCGAACAATAATGTTCTTTTTAATGGCAGTGTACACTTAGTGCAAATATTTCATTATAATGTTTGCTGAAATCATACCATAGAAATATGTTAACCTCAGGTGTGTAATGCTTAGTTGCTATGCTACTAAATAGATCTTAACAATAGTGGCACAGGATGATACCTTAGTTCACAGGTATGCCCAAGGCTGTTACCAGTTAGACAATAGAAAGTATATTTTGTACAATTGAGGTTTTGTTTCTACCTTGGCTTCTAGTGGTTGAAAACAAAGTCTGGTGACACAGAAAGGGATATTGCTTATCAGTGATAAGCTTTAGGCTGAACTTTGATAGTATCATTTATGTGATGAAATAAATATCTAGAAATAGTTTCACTAGTGTTGAGTGATAGAAGTTTACAAAGTAGTTTATGATTTGTTTCCATAAGCAGTTAGATAAACATGAGTGTCATACACTGACAATACCAAAACTCACCTTCCACATCAGAAGATGTTAGTTGCAGTTACATCTTTTTTTTCTTGAAAAAAATAAACATATTAAACTATTAAAATTTTAATTCTGTTATTTATGAATTTTATTGTTTGTATTTTTCAGGTTTGGGGAGCAAGTAAAAGCCTGGTATGTCTGGTAATTCACCAAGGGGGAGCAGTGATGTTCAACTAGATTCCTCTGATAGTCAAATAAAAGGACGTGGAAGAATTCGAAGGTGTAAACACTGCAAATTTTCGTGTACAGATGCAAAAGAATTTTTCCACCATCAGATGATGGAACATGAAGAAGAAAATGATCAAAGTTTTGCATCACCAAATAAAGGTCTTCCAAAACTAACTCCTATTCGCACAAGAAATTCTCAAAGTCTTGTAGAAGAAACTCCAGAAGAAATTGTTGAAAAGACAAATGGAGATACAATTATTATTAATAGTATGGTCACAGATGATGAAGAAGCAGATGAAGATGGAAGATTAATTATTGCTGATCAACAAGAAGAGGGCAGTAATTCAGAATCTGCAGTAGTTACACCCACTCGTTGCGGTAATATACAAAATAGAACATACGTTTGTAGTGGCTGTGATTTTTCGTCCACTAGTGCTAAAATATTTCTAAATCACCAGAAAGACGCACATAACTTTGATATCATTATTTATGAATGTGACATTTGTGATTACGCCACAAAGTATAAACAGAAATTACCCAGACATCGAAAACTTCACTTCTCTGGTCAAGGGTTGCTAATTGGTGAAGGTCTTGCTGGAGAAATGGATGAATTTAATGGTTTTTCAAATGACGATACTTTCGACAACTTGCCGGAAGAAGATGAGCTACCAGAAGATAGCTTTAAAGATTTACCTCCGCTTATTGACAGTAATACTGTTGTTGTAACTCCTACGGATCCCGATGATGTCATCCCTGAAGTCAAAAAGACAAAAAAAAGGCAGGAAGTAGATCCAGCAAAATATTTTGAGGTTGTAGATGACACTGGTTGTAAATATGCCTGCTCAAGCTGTGGCAATGTTTACAAATGGCGAAAATCTCTAAATAAACATTGGAAAGAAAAGCATGGTGGTGAAATGCCAGACAACAGCAGGAAACCCCCAGGCTTAGTCTATCTTGTGAACTCTGGTGGACATACAATTTGTGGAAGAAGAAAAATCCTTGCTAACTCGGTCTTAAATAAAAGCCAGAATGGGAGCATGAGTGAAACACCACACTCTTCTGCTCCAGGAACACCTTTAACATCTGTTGCTGACATGATGAACTCGTTGAGCGAAAGATCAACTACTTCTACATCCCCTGTTTCAACAGTCATTCCTAGTTTCATTGGGCCATTTGTAACTCATAGCGTTCAGCCAGTCTTTCCCGAGACGAGCACTCCCAATGCAGACAGAAGACAACAATTGCTTAAATCTAAATACAGTAACTTTCGCTTGCAAGGACAACATGAACCACTGGATTTTTCTGTAAGAAAAGATGACGAAGAAATAATGCAGTCTTCCTATATCAAATCTGAACCAAGATGGGAAAGTGAAGATCCTAATGCAGATGATAAAGATAAAGCCATTTTACAATGTACCAAATGCTCTTTCGTAGCCAAAACATTGGTTGATTACAGTTCCCATATGACACTCCATCTAAATAAGAGAGCTTTTAAATGTGCCGAATGCCAGGAACATTTTAATGGTGTTGATGATCTTAACTTGCATTTTGCTGATGTTCATGCCAATAGAATTCAAGAACATAAGGAAGCCATTCAGCGCATTCCTCATGGCTTACAGCAGACATACCATTTGTTGAAAATGCCATTGAATGCTATTACTTCATTATCATCTCAAGATCTCACCACAGCAGACAATAAAAAACTCAAATGCAACATGTGCAGCTTTGTGGCTAAATGGCCTGCAGAACTTCAAAAACATGCGGTTTCTCATTCTGAAGAACGACCTTTTATGTGTATGGTTTGTGGATCAACTTATAAATGGAAGTGGGACTTGGTCAAACATTTTGAAAAGAGTCATCATACATTACCTAATCCTTATAAAAGAAGAGAAATGAACGCAAAAAATGGATCCTCACCTTACAGTATGACAAAAAGTAACATGTCAATGGATGACGAAGCATTGTTGTACAAGTCTAGTCTTGAAGATCCACCATCAAAGAAAAGACGTCTATCTGACTCTGGAATGGATGGCTTTGAAAGAATGGAAGAAGATGAAAATCGCAACAGTCTTTCACATCTGACTGATCTAAATATAGATGTGAATGGATTGGCTAGCATAGGAAGAACCTTGGGTCTAGCTAGTAACAGACCATCTTCACTGCCTAGACTATCTGATATGGAGATGGAAGATGAGGATTCTGTTCATAGATTACAGATATCAAACATACATTCCTTACAAGAAAGGGAAGCTCTGCTTGGAAAACGACCAATTAATGAAACCACACAAAAAGCTATTCATGCTGCAGTGCTCAATAGACTGAACAATGGTGGTCAAAAAGAACAACAAGTTACACAACTAACAGATGACTCTTCAGTCCTCTTGCCATATAAGTGCCAAAGATGTGAATACAGGGCCAGATGGCCATCAGAAATAACACAACATATGAAGAATCACTCTGAAGATAAACCCTATCTCTGCCCAAGATGTAGTTACAGAAGTAAATGGAAATGGGATGTTGTGAAACATTTAAAGAGATGTGGTGGTGGTGGAACCATCAAAGATGTTATTGATACAACTAAGGTCAGAAGAAACGCTCCACCTAATGTGACTGTTATGCCTGAAGGTCGACTACAACAACAAACGCCCCAACCCAACAACTATACTACCAATTATCAACGAATATCTGAAAGCAGTGATAATTTACTTGGAGGTTCAGCATTGGCATCTATTGCAAGAATGACAATGGAGAAGCAGGACATGGAAAAACAGCCTAGAACATCTAGTAGTGGGGGAAAGAAACCAGTCTTCCGAAGTTTGATCAATGATGGACTTTATTATTGTCTGGAATGCCAGTTTGTTGGAACAAGTCCAGCAGAATTAAAGAGGCATGCTGTTCTACATTCTGAAAATAAACCTTTTATGTGTGACATATGTGACTACAGTTCAAGATGGAAATGTGATTTGAAGAAGCACAGAAAGACTTACAATCATTACACCAGTGCAGCTCAGATGTTGGAATCTCAGGCATCAGATCATAATCAAAACAGTGATACAGAAGATTCTGAAAATTCATTCCGTTGTCAGAAGTGCTACTTCTCAACAGACCAACCCCATTTGTTTAAAGCTCATCTAGAAGTGCATGATGAATCCAAATCACCTACACCATGTCGATTTAAATGTAAACAGTGCTCATTCCAGGTAAATGATCTGGCATCCTTTGTGCAGCACCGTGTAACACACACTGATGCTGTCATCTCTAGACAGTCATCTCCTGCTCAATCACAAAACTCACCAGCTGCTTCCCATACTTCAGAGTCCCCTAAAACAGATATGGATGAAGCTAGAATCAAACATCCACGTAAACAAGTGAAGACATTCCATTGCATCAAATGTGATTTTGTCTGCAAGAGAAGAGACCTTTTAGAATCTCATGAACTGGAGCATGATGATCAAGAATCCATGTTGAAATGTGTCTATTGTGATGCCAGTTTTAAGGATAAGGACTCCCTGTTGGATCACATCAGTAATCATTCCGACTTCAACCCAGATGAATGGGAGACATTCTTCATGGAAGAAGAATTAGAAGAAAATAATAATGAACAAATGGAGTCATTGCAACAAATTAAGAAACCTGAAGGATCCAATGCATCAGATACACCAAGGCTAGCATCTGCTCTAGCTGCTGGACCTTTGAACAAAACAGAAGTCAATAATCAACCTCAAAGATTATCTGGTGGCATAATAGTTCCAGCTGTCCGCAAGTTCACTTGTGAATGGTGTGATGCTACATTTGCTCATGTAACGACACTATATCACCATGGCAAGAATGTTCATCCCATAGAACTTGGCACTCAGGAGATGGCAGAATCAGCTCGAGATTTTTTAGTATCAAACACTAACAGAGCTAGTCACATTGATTCTAAGCAGCAGCAACAACTACAACATCATCTTCAACAACAGCAAGCAGCCTCCCAATATTCAAATGCACTTTTTGGCGGAAATCAGTATCTTATTAATCCTGCATTGATAACTTCTAGAGTATTGTCACAAGTTCCCTCAGTCAATAAAGAAAGACCTATTTTACCTAATAATTTGGATCCAATGAAAGGTAGAAGGATGATTAGCCCGCAAAAAAAAGCCAAGTCTTTCCAATGTACCAAGTGTCCATTCACGGCTCCAAATGCAGTGACTTATCTGCGTCATATTGAGAGACACGGCAGCAATTGTAAACACACATGTTGGTTCTGTGACTACAGCATTGACAGACTTAATTTATTATATCAACACATGAAGGGAACGCATACCGATCAGTGGAGAAAAACTGCTACAACTGGTGATGTTTCCCCCAAATCCGATCGAGATAACAGGGAATCCATTGAACCTAATCATGACAACTCCAGTTTGGACATGTCTCCAAAAGGCAGCCGTCTTCTAATAAAAGAAGAAATTATGCTGAAAGGTGTACCAGTTCAAATATGTACTTATGATGGAAAGAGAGTCTTTAAATGTAAGAAGTGTTCATTTATCAGTAGTAATGCCGCTACCACTACCAACCATGCTGGAGAACATGCTCCTTCTCAAATGAACAAAGATAAAATGGAAAAAGTCCAAAGTATGAATAATTTGGTGAAAGCTCTGCGAGCCCAGAAGGAAAAGAAGAAAACTTATCCCTCAAATGAAACACAATGTTCCAAATGTCCGTTTAAAGCTACAACACCAGATGGATTACTGAAGCATGCTACCTACCATGATTATGATGGAATGTATCGCTGTGAACAGTGTGATTACAGTACTGATAAGGTGATGATGTTAACTCAACACATGCAACTCCATGAAAACAATCAACCTACCAAGCAAGAAAATATCAAATCATTTGTACCCTTGACTAGCACTTATAACAGAATAATCTTAAATAGAAAACCTTCAACTGGTAAAGATACCCCCAGCAGCAAATTACTGAGTATCCATGCCAAAACCAGTTTAAATAAATCAAGAAGAGTAAGATATAAATGTTCAAGGTGTCCATATAATACCTTCTGTAAGAATAACATGGTTAAACATCGTAAACAGCATATCATCAAAAGCAGATTTCGATGTCCAATTTGTAACTATAGCGCAACGAGAGATTATCTACTCTTCCAGCATATGAAGTTCCATGGTGGAGACACTGATCAGATGATTAAAAAAATGAAAGAAAGTAACTTTGAAGATGTGGTTTTGGACCCATTTGATAGTAGCAGTAGTCCAAACAGCAATCATAGGATGGATGAAGATAATTATAATGAGGAAATGGATAAATCAGCTGAAGATGATGTCATGACAAGTCAATCAAAAGATGGGCAAGACTGTTACACATGTAAAAAATGTCCATTTTTATGTGACTCGAGTTCAGACTATCAACAACATGCTAAACAACATTTCATTGAACAGCGCTACAAATGTGATTACTGTTCATTTAATGATGATCGCTTACAAGACCTCTTGCAGCATAGAAATCTCCATTCTAATGAAGAGTATTTTGATTGTAATCCGCCGATAAGTAGTGTACTAAACAAGTCTTATACTGATGGTGTAACTTCAACATCTTCCAACCAGAATAAAGACACTACAGATACAACCAAAGAAGAGATGAGATATTCCTGTCTTCTCTGTCCCTATAAATGTAATTCTGTTAAGAGTTTCAATGTGCACACATCAATGCATGGAGTAAACAAGAAATTTATTTGTGATTTCTGTAACTGGAGCGTTGATCGACTGAACTTGTTGTATCAGCATAGAAGAGTTCACGGTAATGAACCAGGCTTCGAAAATAATCCTGAAGAAATTGTTTTCATGAACAGAGAATTTGCTCTTGGAGTACCGATGGCCAATAAATTAAGAGAACCATTGGGAGGAGTAGATATGATCGGAATGGAGAAAGATGATTTGGTTTATTCTTGTACCGATTGCCCATTTACAACAGCAAACAAGAACAGCTTTACAAATCATAAAGCTTTGCATCAAAGCCCTGCCCGTCACAAGTGTTCTGAATGTTCTTACAGTGTAGATAAATGGAGCCTGATGTGTCAGCATAAAAAGCTACATGATGGAGATGATATTGCAGCCTCCCCAAGCAAGAAGAGACTTCGATGCCCAAAATGTCCATATCATAGCCAAAATCGTCAACTACTAGATAATCATATGAAGATGCATGCTTCTGGTCACAAATACAACTGTGGTATATGTGATTATAGTATAGATCAACTTAATCTACTTCAACAACATGTCAAGGTTCACAATGAAACCAAACCATCACCTCATTCTTCTAATGTCCAATTACTTGAACCAGGTACATCTAAAATAACCTGTCCACAACTCTACTTTACTTCAGCTACAGATGACAGTGTTTTAAGTGATGCTAGTGAAGAAGAGTTCAAATGTGACAGATGTCCTTTTAGTACCCCTTCGAAACAACAATTTGATGACCATGAAAATAGGCATAATTTTAAAAATCGTGTCTCTTGCCCATACTGTGATTTCAGCAGTACAACGGATAACCAAATTTTGGAGCACATACAGGTCCATTTTCCTGGAACACCTACTGATGCATTGAAACTGATGTTGGAAAGACGCCAAAAAGAACCTAACAACAATACAGATGCTGATGACAAAATGGCTCAAAAGATTATCAAAAAATCTGTTAAAGTTGAAAGTGAACCTGATTCCACTGTATCTGAGAGCCAAAAGATTCAACAGCCAGAAGAAAACAAGTCTGAAAAACCAGATGTGTCAACTATTGATACTGAAGATACTGACAACTTGAAACAAACTACCAAGGTGTACGTCTGCCAGTATTGTGAACGCGAGTTTAATAAGAAAAGCAATATGATCCAGCATGAGAGACAACATTTAATTGGACATCAATATTAATCTGTCAGCCTCATAGACTGTAAATATATCATTGCCTTATAGTACCATTAATATAGTAGACAAACTTTGAACATGTGACGGATGATTTGGATGTTGTGTTTAAATTTGATTTTTACTTAAAGCTGAAAAGCACAGGATATAGTTATCTTTATTTAAAATATTAACTGCTTAGAGTTTACTTGTACTTCTATTCCATTAAATATTGTAGTTATTGATGTACATATTTTATAATTACTATATTATATTATAGTAAGTTGATTCATGTGTGGGTGTAAAATAAATTGTAGATAATATATACATGTAGTATATATATAAAGAGATTGAAAGTTATGTACATGTAGGTTCTGGTATATGTTGTCATTGAAATAAGATAATGAACTGAGTGCTTGATTAGAATTAGTTCATGATATATTCGTAGATGTGCCTTAGGTATGGATTTGAACTTGTAACCAATACCTTAATAATAATAATAATAATATTATATATTATTTATTGATAAAAGAACATTATATACTGCCAATGATGTGTGCAATGATTACAAATTAAGATTGTTCTTAACTCTTTCTCAAATCTTATTCATTATCACAGTTAGAATAATGTGTGCAATCAAGTTAAGTAATTGAATAAGAGATTTTATATTCAATCAAGTTAAGTAATTGAATAAGAATTTGTTTTATATATTTCATATGTGTCTTATCTATCTCTTTGATATCTTTATAGTTGTAGATTAGGTTGTATTGCCTTTTTATACCATAGCTATTGTTCAATAAGTATCTAACGTTATTATTGTTCAAATTATACAATTGTGCCTTAAACTTCATTCCATTTGTTTATGGTTGTGAAATTATCTGAGAACTACAATGAGTAAATGCTCAAAACGGTTTCATTAATAGGAATGCTCAGTTATTTTTACAATATAATTATTTTTTTAATGTAAAATTCCATAAATAACAATTATTTTAGGAGAAAAAAATGTTACAAAATATTTATATTCCATTGATTTAAATTTTCAGAATTACCATTCACCATGTATATTATTTTATAAGGACAAATATGGAACAAAATATTTTTACTGTTATATTTTTTTTATGTGTGTATTCCAAACAAAACCAGTGATATAAAAACCTGCCTAAACATTGTCAAGTGTCTTCCAATATATATCTGATATTACAACATGTATATTGTCATTCCAACGACTTGAGGCTTCCATATTCCATGTTTTGAATTGTTCAAGTTAAACTATGCATTTTATATATCAACTCTTCCAATCTATTTACATTGTTATTAGATTATTTTTGAACCAGTATTAATGGACATCTTCTTGAGGTTATTCTCACAAATCTGGTTTTTGATATTTGTGCCTTAGTGCTTCCTTGAAATATTAACATTCTTAACTTTCTATGCAATATTTTTGTACATTTATTATAGAAAGACATATATATTGATTGTCTACAGTATGCAAAACCAGACTCTTTCAAGACTTAGCTTATTAAAGCAATACAGCATAATTGCATGTAATTATATAAACTGCAGTTTAGTTTAGGATGGTAAAAGGTTATTAATTGATGTGAACATTATATTTGTTAAAGATATACTGCAATTATGCTTTGTATTGTGAATAAAAGAACATCTTTGCAACAACATTCCAAAATAGTGCTTTAAATGAATGATAACTTAAAAATTTGTTTTTATATTTTGAACAATGGCTTTCCTTTGTATATTATGGACATCTCTATTCTTTTGAACAAACTATATTTTCTTTTATACTATTTCGCATATTATATATTTTCAACCTAATTGTTATTTGCTTGACTATTATTCTTTAAAACTATGTAGAATTAATTATTCAATATATTTGTATATATGATTTTATTGTTTTAATCGTTCGATTACATTCCAGATGTTATTCTGAATTTTGGCATTTTTTTCTTATGTTTATTTATTTCTATGTGCAAATCATACATTTAGCTTAACTGCTTCTTATATTGTAAGACATTAAGTTCCATCAACTAATTACAGTTAAATTTCTTACATGTAGATGGCAAAGGTTTAAAATGATTGTCATTTGAATGAGTAGTTATTTTTCACATATTTTACTTGGGATAAAAAAATATTTTTCAGTTATGATTAAAATATATTCTAATGAATTAAGTTTGTTTGTTAATGAATGGGGGATCGCTTGGCTAACTGGGTAAGATTCTGGCCCGCTAGTGTGGAGGTCGGGTGTTCGATTCCTGCATTGGCCAAGAAAGTTCATCCTGATTTTCCGGTGTGGTTTCGCCCTTGTCAGTGATGCAGAACATAGGGCCTGACAAGGACAGCTGTCTAGTCATTCGGATGGGAAGAAAAACCAAGGCTAGACATTTGAACAAATTGGCATGCACGTAAGATTCCTTGGCAGTTGGAATTCAATATAAGAGTAGGCTGTAGCGCAGCTGCCCGGGCAAAATTTCCCTCATAGCACACTGTATGAAGTAAGCCTGTCTCCATTAGCCAGATTAGGTGCAAAACAGTAGGACTTTAAACCCCATTTCATTTCTGGTCATAGGCGTACGGGGGGGAGGGGCACCGACCCCCCCAAATATTTTCATGAAAAAAAATAGAAATCTGAAAAGAGCTCAGAATTGTGAGATCGGTCATTAGCCGAGGAGTTTTTGAAAATGGGGTGGGGGTAGGGGTATGGCCTTGTCGGGGAAGGCTATGGTCTTGTCGGGAATGAATGCTCAGTCTGTCGGGTTTTGAATATTTTTAATAATATGGAAGCGGAAAGAAAGCAGTTCAGTCAATGATGAACACGTACGCCATCTGAATAGAACTAGCTCGCACACATGGCTTTCTCAGTTCTTGAGTACTGTGTTTCTGTATACTGGCATCCAACTCCATGCACCGGACGAGCCCAGTGATAGAAGTGAGCAGCTGAAAAATTTTCTTTAATAATAATTGATAAGTTTGTAATAATATTGTACCTTGTAAGTCACATATAATATACATGTACGATGGCTCAATAGGCTTTTAATAATTCGATATTGAGCCCTTTTCTTTGGAAATAAATATTCATAGGTGAATGTAAAGTGCCACTGGCAAGAGTTATACAACGCTCAACAACGCTTATTTTACTTATAAATCTCTCCAGGAAAAAGTTCCAAAACCACTATGATGTTGATGTTAAATATCATTAAATAAGCTTGTTATTACATTATGTAACATTTGAATCCAATTTTACTAAATTGTTATTCAATTTGATTAGTTTCTCTTAATCAATTTCAAGTTCAATTGATGACTTTTTACCAGTTTTTATGCTGCAACTGACATAATTTACTACACACTCCAAATTACTAGAAAGTACATGTATTCGAAATGCCTGGAAATCGCGTCTACGGCCGTCTAGTTTTTTAAAAATTTTCTGGGGCCTCTCGGGCGCTTAGTCTTGGGCGCTCGCGGGCGGACTCTAAAGAAATATATTTGTCGGGAAAATATGTTGCCCCCCACCCCAAACAAATTCGGCCTCGTACGCCAATGTTTCTGGTCAATGAATGATTGTTTGAATTTTTATGATGATGCCCCTAATTCTCATTTAAACATCCTTTATCAGCAAGGTGAGCATATGGAGCCCTTATTAGTATCATAAATATGCAAGTTACATGATTCCAGGGTTTTCTTAACTGACCTTATGAGTGATGAATACTCTGGTTTCCACCAACTACAAAAGAATAGTACAAGATTCTTATTGAGTGAAGTTAACGTAACTCAACGTCATCCACATTATTTAACATTGAAAACAAATTATTTGTTAATTTAAATCATCATTGATGTTGGGGAAATATTGTCTTCTGATATCCAATATTTAAGACGAAATAAACATATTACTATTGGTACACTAATCGTGTACCAGAATGTTTCATTACCATTTGTAACAAGGGACTCAAAGAACAAGGCTAGACATTTTCCACAAGTTAATATCAAACAGTGACACCATATAATAAATACTATCTGTGAAGACTGCAATAACCAGACAGTAGAGATTGCCATTTGATTGAGACTTCGCGCCTACTTTGCGGAACACAACTGACTTGAAATAAGAGTAAAGCGGAAATAATTGAATGTAAATAAGGTAATACATCTTCATATTACATTATCATGTGTCAATTTCTAGGTCCCAAATATTTGTAACAGTTTGACCATTTACCCCCCCCCCCATCAAAGTAATCAAGGACCAGAACTCCTGGGGTAATATCAAGATATTGTACATTAATTTAAAGTCAATTGGATATTAACTTAAAGGAGCTAAATCGCTAATATTGCACATGCTCTCCAAATAAGTTATGGCGTCCCCGTTTTGATTCTTGTACCAATGGTAAAATGTTTATCTTGTCTTAAATATTGGATATCAGAAGCCTACCTTTTCAAGGTAAGATAACAACATCAATGTTGATTTGAATTGACAACTAATTTGTTTTTTCAACATGCTAGACTTTGGATGACATGAGTTAGACTTAGCTACTTCAAGCCTCTAAAGCGTCCACAAGCAATTGTTGACACGGGACAGATAGACGGTGTCAACAATATGCGACCACATTTCAATGTGGGTGTATAAAAAGCAAATAAGGTGATTGGAATTTTCTCTGGTTTCCTTCTTTTTTGAGCAGATCATATTGGATGCTGATATCTACTTCCGCTCACAAGATTTACTTATCTATCCTGGTGTATAAATGTGGCAGGGCTTTTTCCTTCTCTGTCAATCAAAAATCACCCATGTCCTACCATGGCTCTGAAGTGTACAGAGTTATAACTTTATTGATCATGAAGCAGTTTCTGAGAGTGCAAACAAAAACTAAAAAATACTATCTGAGAAATTGTATCCCAATAACTAAGTCAATTTGTTTCCATGAAAACACAAAGATGGGATCATAAAATATTCTTAAAGGGACAATAACTCTCTTGCTGGCTTGGGAGCTCTAGAAAATAAATAATAGTCTTATTCTTAGTACCAGATGTTTATGTGTCCTGCCTGTTGTGTAAATTATCCATTACATCATATTTTACTTGTCCAAAGGGTTCGAAATTTTTTTAAAATCCAAGTCACATTTGAAAAGGTTTACGTTAACTTTTTCAAATCATGTAGTTGAATTTTTCCAATTGTTTAAATTAGGTGTGTTACGATGAATTTGTATCATCAATTTATTTGAATATTGTAAAATAATACAATTTGTTGACCAGAATAAAGATTGGGACATATTATTCAATTACAACAAGAGTGTTATTGGGGCTTTAAATAACAAAAACATTCATGGTATTGTAGCTTTATTACTTATATGTACAATAAATGTGCAGATTTGGGTCAGAATTGGATAGGACAATAAAAATCTGTTTATTACTAGAGTTATTTTAGAATAGCCCATATTGACACAAGTACAAATAATTATACTAGAGGTGAAGATAGGATGCTAAACAAAACAAATAGCTAATTTGTTCAAGTAGTCCATCAATTTTATCGAATTTTGAATCTTTAGGTAAACAGAAAGCAAAATCATCAAACAATTGACAAGAATCTATGACATAATGGATGAGCAACAACTCAAAAATACGATATGGACCAGGATATGTACATGATGTCATGGACGCCATTTTGCAATTGTGGCATCATATTAAAAATCACAGAATGTCAATCAATGTGCAAGCATGCTAAGATTTATGTTGGAGCTTTAGTCCCTTTTGAAGATTGTCGCCCGAAGAAAAACAACTCTATCATTAGCGTTTGGGGACCAAGTCCTTGTCCAAAAATGGCAGTAATTGTTATTCATAGCAATAATCAGAACAAAATATATTCAAAGTACATCACAAGTTTCCACAAAGTAATTAACATTAATTTTGCAATTCACTAATATTAACATTGCTATTGATTTCAAGAACTTTTTCCAGCAGAGCATTCACACGATTTTACCAACTAATGCTAGAAGTAATTACCAGGTACAATTCTTCTTTTCACTAATTTCAACAATGGATATTAATTTCAAGAAGATTGGAAAAATAACTTTTGTCACTAGAACATTCCCAAAATTTTATGAAGTGAACAAGGGTCACAACTCACAACTCTAAGTATTTAACAGAAAGTGTTGAGATGAAAAAGAAATGAAATGGGGTTCAACATTCTACTTTTCTGCACAAACCATATTAATGAAAGTCATTTTTAAAAAGACCAATTGTTTTATTGACAAATATTATTTATTTGTAATTAACATTAATTAATGCAGTTCAAAACCTTTTCAGGACAATTTATGTCCCCAAGACATTTCACATAGTTTCCTAATTTTATGAGAAAAGAAGCAAACCTATCATATTTCTGCAGTAGATTAAGTAAATATTTACAGATATATAGACTGAAGATAGGTCGCCAGGCAACGAAACATACACCCACAGCAGCTAAATCGTCCGGGCAGTCAACAAGAGTTGTCGCACATTCTTACTTTTTTCGGTAATGAAACATTTATAATACACTGAAATCTGAATAAGATTAACAACTCTTAAAAGTAATTATCAGAAAATCATTAGAATTTGATTGGTTTTTATACACCCACAGCAGCTAAATCGTCCAGGCAGTCAACAAGAGTTGTCGCACATTCTTACTTTTTTCGGTAATGAAACATTTATAATACACTGAAATCTGAATAAGATTAACAACTCTTAAAAGTAATCATCAGAAAATCATTAGAATTTGATTGGTTTTTATAAAATTCTGCCCCGCTTAGTATACAAAACATTTAAAATCTTGGATTTAGCTGTTCAATTATCAAAATTCATTGAAAATCAATATACTTGTCCGTCTCAAAACCTTAAACTCTGTGTATCAATCTGAAGTCAATTGGATGATAAGTTTGGCCTCTATAGCGTTACCAAAGATTTTTCAAAGTGATCAAGGGAGATAACTCTGGCAGTAATTATCGGAAATTGCTGAAAATCAATAGAATTCTTCGTCTCGTGATCTTAAACACTGAGTATAAATTTGAAGTCAATCGGATATTAACTTTGGCCTCTACAAGATTTTTTGAGGTGATCAAGGGCCATAACTCTGGCAGTAATTATCAGAAATCGCTGAAAATCAATAGGATTCTTTGTCTCATGACCTTAAACACTGTGTATAAATTTAAGGTCAATCGGATATTAACTTTGGCCTCTAGAGCGTCCACAAGATTTTTTGAAGTGATCAAGGGCCATAACTCTGGCAGTAATTATCGGAAATAGCTGAAAATCAATAGACTTCTTCGTCGCATGACCTTAAACACTGTGTATAAATTTAAGGTCAATCGGACATTAACTTTGGCCTATAGAGCGTCCACAAGATTTTTTGAAGTGATCAAGGGCCATAATTCTGGCAGTAATTATCGGAAATCATTGAAAATCAATAGACTTCTTTGTCTCATGACCTTAAAAACTGTGTATAAATTTACAGACAATCAGATATTAATTTTAGCCTGTAGAGCATTCACAAGCAATCATGGACACTGGACCGCCAGCCGGGTGCGAGGACAATATACGATCACATTTCAATATGGTCGTATAAAAACGGCTCCTGTACTTTTATGCAATGATAATATAACACAATTTTTATGGGAAACAATGACTGGTTTTATCACACAAGCACAATGTTTGGACAAGTATCCTCTTTGACTTGATCACAACATTAGGATATTGCTGAAATGTCATGCTTTGTAATAAAGCCAGTGACTTCTTTCCTATAAAAATTCTGTTCTATTCATGTGTTTCTCAATCGCAAAATGCTGCTTAAAAATTAATGATAATATAGTCAAAACAGACCTGTGGTGGGCAGTGTAAGGATAATGGCTATAATTTTGAATGGGTGAAATCTTCAGAATAAATAACTTTTCGAAAGTGCCTCACCAAGATAACATCTGAATCATCCAAAACCATTTAAATGTCTGGCAATTTCAAGTGCAATCCACAGTAAAAAAAAAGGGATCTGCAGAATCTTAACCAGTGTACATAAAACATCAGTATCTTTTAAGACGGATACCAGAGAAAGATAGAGAAACGTCCAATTGACACAAACTAGGTCATTTCAGGACTAACATATGGTTTTAAATTATATTTTAATAATCGGCTTGCATGTAGGGTTCTTTAGCAGTGGGAGGAAACCGGAGGACCCAGAGAAAATTGTTGAATAACAACAGGCTATTAAATATATTATTAGACATAGAACTATCATGAACAAATAAAATTCAATAGGATCCTTCATATCACTAATAATACAAACAATAAAGTAATGTTAAAAATATTTTAAACCTAAAGGGCAATAACTAGAATTCTGATGAGTTTGTTCACCTCAATAATGTAAACATTTATTTCTGAAAGAGTGAAAAAATGTGTCAAATCTCTGTCAGATGACTGATAAATTTGTGTTCCATCATAAAATATAAAAGTATTAATTCTAGAGGAGTAGGGCCATCTGTCTATTTTAAGGGTAGAGATTGGTTTGATACTAGTGAAGATTTCTTTCATGGTAAAACATTCTTACACAGGGATAAAACAATAGTCTTTCAGAATTTTTTTTAAGTTGTAAAAACAGATCACATATCACAGATACTAGCAAGTCCCCTCATCAACTAAGTCTATTCTGATAGATATTTATAGTACAATTACACTCTAGATGTCCCATATTCTAAACACTATCTGTTGATCCTCTGTTAACATACATGAAACTAACATAATCTAAATAAAAACATAACTAAATTCATTTACAAATCATGAGATGTTAAAGTGTTAAGTCTTTTGTCATAGATGTGTGTTGAGACTCCCTGATTCCATTATCTGGCAGGGATCCACCAATAATGTGTAAAATGTGGGTTACATAGAATATGGTCATACTGTATTTAAGTGATTGATGTCCAATATAACAATTCCATAAATAATAAATATCAAACATTTATAGTTCATTATAAACACCGGTTAAAATACAAGTTCTATCTAAACCTCATAACATCCGTACTTTGATACATGCACATATAGGCATCACCTAATAGACGGCGAATATGTTCTGGTATATGTTTATCATCATCATTTGTAGTAGCCAATTGTTCAAACTTCTCCTCTGATAACCATTGTGTTAGGTCTGGTACAGGTGCAACTTGTGGTATGTTATATCCACTCTGTTCTCCTATAAAAACAATACAAATATATTTTATACAAGCTAAAGTCAACATCAATTTATACTTTTTCGATCATAGGTCCAAATTATCTCAAAAGCTCAAAATATGTTGTTAATATGTCATTAAGCCAATCTGGGTACCAAAAAAAAAACGTTCGGAAGAATAGACTGGCATCTAATGAGAAAAATGACGTCAGCAGTGTAAAATCATAGAAACCAATCTAATTTTCATTTACATAGCAGCATGGGGAGCATTACTGAATTCTTATTTTTATTTGGTCAAACATACTGTTTTATATCTTACCCATTCTGTCTGCCATGGAGTCGAAGAAAACCCATTGAGCATTTTTTCCACTACCACATTTAACAAATGAAACATAGTGACTAGTTTGTATACATATTACAGCAAATAATTCCATTTTCTCTCGTGGCACTGTATATTCAGGTTCTTTATTTGCATTCTTTTTGGAATTTTTCATAATAAAGTCTAAGTAACCAGATGGTGTTGAGATTTCTGTTTGGACATGCTTTCTTCTTGTTTGATGCTGATGACTCTGTAGAAAATATAAATCTTTATTAGACGCAAATAACTATCAAATGCAATAAGATATGTTGCCACAAACACCTACCGCACCACAATCATCCAACTAGGTTTTCGCATATTTGTTCTTATGTAGTTCTGCTGAAGAGTAACAGGGATTTTAACTATGTTGCAATATGGGCTGATTCTTAAAGCTAATTTTCAAAAAAC
Source organism: Patella ulyssiponensis (assembly GCA_963678685.1). Classification (NCBI taxonomy): domain Eukaryota; kingdom Metazoa; phylum Mollusca; class Gastropoda; family Patellidae; genus Patella; species Patella ulyssiponensis. Next base: position 58,823,021 of record OY783229.1, read on the forward strand.
CTACAAGGAATGAAGGATGTGGCTTCCAATATGTCCGTTCTAAAAACACCTATAGATACAGGTGACAAGTAACAACCTCTAATACACTGTAGTTAAAACTCATACATTTTTTAAAATTTTATATTTTTCCCTAACTTAATGCCATATAGCCATACATTGTTGACTGTACTTTTTCAAACAAGCTGATGGTGGAGTATTAATCTACATAAAAAGTTCTTTCAAATCCCTAAAGCTGAAGAATAATGTCTAACTTGAAGAAATAAAACCAGGCCCCGAGTTCACAAAGCATTCTCAGACTTAAGTCAAGAATTTACTCAAAATTGTTGGCCTTATTCATATTGTATCTAAAATATAGCACTCAATAAAATTTTTGTTGTTTTACTTTTAATGTATCAAATACTGTTATAAAAGACTATATGCAAAGTTTTGTGTTTCAGGATCAAAGATATTTCTCATAAACAATGATTGAAAGTTGAGTAAATTCTCAACTTAAGTCTGTGAATTCTTTGTGAACTGGGGGCCAGAACACCAAAATCAAGCTGTAGTTTGCAGTTTTAAGTTAGTCTATATGTACTATAACATATATTACCACCTTACAAATACAAATACTTTCACACAATTTGTGTACAAAGCGCGACCATTTTATCGGGCAGTTTCGTTTCGTTTCTCCCAAAATTCAAATTCAACCTTCCTTATGGTAGAATGGTGGTAACAATTGTAGGTTTCTTGATGGTCCACAACCATGGTATGACATACTTTTACACTATTTGCGTATAAGGAGCCGCCATTTTGTCAGACGGTTTGGGGCTGATAATAACAATAATGAAATTCGACAATCAGTAGGGTGTAATGGTGATAAACTTAAATGCTTTTTACAATTGAATAAAAATTATGACCTCTAGAGCATCTACAACCTAAAAGCGTAAAAAGCATCAAAATTAGATAAAAATTGTGACCTATAGAGAAGGGACAGACAGGGGCAATGAAATAATACATCCACATGAAAATGTTTGCGAATGAAAAAGAAAAAAAGAGATAGAAACAGGAAGAGGGTTCACTGATCAAACATAGGCCATTTTGGGACTAACATATGGAAGATCTTTACCTTAATAATTTATTGCAGATAATGGTCATTAGCGATGAAAAGAAGGCGAGAGGTGGGGTTTACCCTACATGCAACACAAACCAGGTCAATTTTATTTCAATAATGTGCTTGTACGTAGGTGTCCTTATCAGTGGGACCAAACCCAAGGACCTGGGGGTAACCACCATGTTAGGCAGACAACTCTATTTCGTGTCATGCACAAAACTTGGATCGGAACTATAACATGCATCGGAATGGCATGATAAAATGTGCAAGGATAATAAATAAGAATAAGCAGTCTATAAAGTTTGTCAACACACGGTTTTAATGCAAGATAATATAAAATCCTACCCTTTCTTTGCAAGCTGTGCAAAAAGCTGTAGAATTTAAACAAGGTAGGCCTGCTCCTTGATAACAATCTTTACATTCATATTCAGCTAATCGACCACAAATATTACATTCTCTTGGACCTGAAACAGTCAAACAATATAAAACCTATGAAGCATTTGTTCTCTACCCTATTATACACGGAAGCGCATGGTAATAGGGCAGCTGGTCATGAATTTAGTTCTTCAATATTCTGCCAGTTTAACTGTATTCCTGCCCCTGAACACTTTCACTGTAAAAGACAATACCAATGGTATACTGAGCGTGTAGTCAGCGGATGTTACCTTTCTAAAAGCCAATGAAAATGCTTGTCTGTTGCAAGCCTTTTCGTCAACTTGACTGACTACACCACTGACATTAACTGTTTGGATTGCCGATATATATTATATGGAATAGCAGAAATATATGCCATCAATTACCTAGAAATAAGAGAAATATTGTCAATAATTATGCAGCTATTTTAAACACTGTTAACGCTGAACTGCTATGGGTCAATGACTAAAGGTATACTCAATAACGGTATCATAAATGGTCGCCATCTTTAATGCATGAAAACATTTATATCAGCAACCTCAAACTTCGCGTTTAGATTTGCCAAACAGTGTGTGTATGGCGTACCCCTTCTATAAATAAAATCTCTGGTAAAAAAAAGTGTGCCTAATACACCAAAGATCACGGTAAGTGCAATCATTTAGGATCGATTGTCTCTCTCCATTAAGATTAATCTACAACATTTGTACAACTTCACAACATGCGCTCTCACCTGAAAAGAGAGAACTGAACAGATTTAGCTATCGGTCATTTCTAGTTATATAGTTGAAACTTCAGGAAATAGGATCAATAATTTGTTTCATCTTAAGTTCTATTTCTAGAATCTGATCACAAGGATATGTAAAAGGAATAACTTACTGTTTTCTAAAATATCTGATATATCTAATTCTAAACTAGGAATAATTCTTCTATACATTTTATAATCTTTACCAAAACGTGGCATCTGAATTATCAAGCATGAAGGAACCTGCAAATAAATCAATTTTGTACGAAAAATTAAAAACGATAGCTGAAATAGCAGTTGCCAGGCATCCTACATTTTGCAAGAGATGGATGGAGATCAAAAAAAAAAAAGAAGCAACTTCAAGCTTCATCAAAAATGTGACCTCTAGAGTGTTCATAAACAAATTGTGGATGGATGTCTGGACTTTCTGGCATAATACATCCGCATGAAAAAATGAGAGTGTATACAAACCAAAAAAACAAAGAAATACAGCAAATATGAAGACAAAAAGATGAGAAAATTTGTATCCCACAAGGGGGACTTTTACAACTAAAATCAACTAGTTCCAGTTAGTTGCATATATCGATCATATTGACAACTGAGGACAACTAAGAGCAACTGAATTTGGAGCACTTATATCACTTAGAACTGATATCATTAAGAATTAATACATGCGTGTTAAGTCATTCATCATTTGATTAACTAAACGACGAATACTGTAGAAGAAGCACTTCTACATTATTGCGGACATCATCAATATTTGAAATGTAGATGTCTTCGTTCACTTCCATTTTCCGAATTTATGGTCACATGACACATGCTGCTTATCACCTGATGTTATTTCCATGGAAACGAGTTGAAGCCAGCCGTAAGAGTGCTCTTGATAAACATGGGCAACTGACTGGAACTGAGTTGTTAGAGGTGCCCAGGTTGACCTTTTTCAATTGCATTCTGTCGAAGCCAGTTGCCAAAATGCCAGTTGCTTTCAGTTATAATGATAACCCCCTCCCATTATAATTGTGTCAGGTTTATTTGATTTTCAACCAAGACATTTTACGTACCTCCTTAAATTTAACATTTCCTTGTAAACATGATATTTCTACTAGACGCTGTGTTGTGGGTAATAACAGGTGGTCATCTTTTTCCATAAATAATTGATAAAAATATGTATGCTCACCGGAACTGAAATACAAGTTAATTACAATTACAGTGATCCTCCCAGGCAAATATAATTTTAACACAGAGATCATTGCTACGACAGATGTGTTATCAAGGCTTCAACAAACGGAAGTGACGACTGCAAAAGGAAAACAGAGGTTATCCTTCTATATAACTGACTGAAGTAGCGAAGGATAACCGTTACACTGGCAAATTTCTGCTCAATAATAATACCTTCAAAGACCAAAAGTTGTTATATGAGACTTTGAGAGGATATCTGACAATTCAAAACAGAAATTGACTGTCAATTGAAAAGAGAAAACTAACAAATATACAAAAAAGTCTGAGCATTACCATGTTTAATTAAAATAGCATTATGCAAGAGCAAAATCTGCTTATTACAGGTCTTTTTTTAGGCCTGAAATGTTATCTAAATAATCAATTAGACACACTACTTCTATTTTCTCGTGTTCTCTTATCTAATTATTATTATTATTATTATTCATCTTCTATAGCGCTTCATTATATCCGGTGATATTTCTAAGCGCTTAACAAATGTCACATCAGAGATCGTAATAATATTTAAACAAGTGTGTTTTTAACTTCGATTTGAATTTAACAAAAGTTGAGCTTTCTCTAACTGATCTTGGTAGCTTATTCCACATATGGGCACCATTTATAGGGAAAGATAATTTTCCTCTGAGTCTCTTGTAAACAGGTACAGATAATAAAGTAGTATCTGTTGACGAACGAAGATTCGGTCTTTCCTGTTTGTAGAATGTGAATAATTGTTTCATGTAGGAGGGAGCTGTATCCGAAAACAAAGCTTTATAGACATTTGATAGCACTTTAAAATCGATTCGGGCTTTCACAGGCAGCCAATGAAGATTTTTAAGAGTTTCTGATACATGATCTCTAGAAGATGACTTGGCAACTAGTCGAGCACAGTTATTTTGTACAACTTGAAGGCGGTTGAGGGAGAAATCTGGAACGCCAGCCAGGAGTCCATTTCCATAGTCCAACTGAGATATGACCAGGGCTAATACAACTTTAGCACATGAGTCTTTAGTAAGATACCTCCTGATTCTGGATATTGGCTTTAATCTCATGTACATTTTACACTATTGTTAACCTGTGGGATGAGAGACATTGTCTTATCCATGATGAAACCAAGATTTCGTGCTTTACATGATGGTGAGATTTCAGTATCGCCGATGTTTAGCTTTGGTGAATCAGGAATTCTGTCTTCTAATCGTTCAGCTTTAATTTGTTTTGATTCATCCATGTCCGAATATCACTGATACAGGATTCTAGCTTCTTTAGGGCACTGTGTATTGACATCTGGTCAGAAGGAATGAATGTGTTATACAATTGTGTATCATCGGCAAAACCATGATAGCTGATACCATGCCTGTGAATAATTTTACCAAGTGGAAGAACATTCTGTAAGAAAAGAAGTGGACCTGGTACCGATCCCTGTGGGACTCCAATGGACAGCGGTTTAGATACAGAATTGCTGCTATGAATATGGACACATTGGCTTCTGTCAGTTAGATAAGACTTCAACCAATCCAGTGCCGATTCTTTGATTCCCACCGATAACTGCAGTCGATTGAACAGAATGCTATGGTCGATGGTATCAAATGCTGCACTTAGATCAAGAAGTATAAGGTTGATGCCAAGGTTGCTGTCCAATGCTGCATCAATATCAGCTTTTACCTTCAAGAGTGCTGTCTCTGTGCTGTGTCCTTCTTTATAAGCTGACTGCAGTGGTTCATGAAGATCGTTAGCTTGCAGATAATTAGTGATTTGTATGGCTATCACCCTTTCAAGCACCTTTCCGATAAACTCAAGGTTTGAGACAGGTCGATAATGACATTCAATTATTGATGTGACACAGATATCTTTCGACTGTTTTTAAAATCAAATGAAAATTGTGACCCATGGAGAGTCCACAAGTTAATACCATGATTATTCGTACAATATCTTTGGGATATAAACATACACATTCCAAATTTTAACTGACACACAGACATACTACGGTGACGAGGATATATCCACATAAAAATTTAATTTTTAAGATGTGAACTGAAGATATTATTTTTCATTTCATATCCATTACCATAATTAGTAAGTTTACCTTAGATGCAGTAATGGATCTGCTTTCATCACGTCTCCAAGCAAAGCAACCAAAAATTCCTCTGGATCTAAAACAAAGTTAAATATTCCATATCTGTATCATCTTTGCCAGAAAAATATGGTAGCAGCATCCGAAAACTGAACATACATAACTTTACATTAAAATAACCGCACTAAAATCTCAAAAAATTAGCATCTAGTGGAGAACAAAGCACCTTGAATAAAGATCAGAATTGTATGATTTTCTGAAACTCTGGTTGGGAATTACATTACCCCACCCAATCGTTTGTAAAAGTACCGGATTTCGCAGGATGAAATTATTTTCCCATTTTTCCGTTTATATCCACTTATCAGAGAATGGAAAAATTGATAATGGCCCCCAAAACTTTTTTTGCCAAATTGTGAGTGGGCTCAGACCTTGCAGACCCCCATGGCAGATACCTGAAAACAGGCTTCTTTTGTTTACCTTGATCTGGTAGGGTTCTTTCTTATCTACAGGGTTTTAAAAAATGCCATTAACTCCTTTCTCAGAGATTGCCATCATGAGATTTCATAAGTTTGAACAGCGAGGGGGAGGAGTTAAAGCTAAAAATACCCAATGATCATATTATATTACAATGATAATCAAGCTGCTAAAATACTGGTAATTCAATAATAATTTCTCGCATCGATTCATTATCCATTTGGGATTTTGCAGATTGCAATAATTATATGTAGCAAATTCCTCTATCTTGATGTTGTATGTTCTATATATAATATCTGTTCCGATCTATGTTGACCCAAATTCATAACAATTTCAAGTGAAAAAAATATTCACCTTTCTCTTCGTTCATCATTCCAAGTATAGAACTATGTTTATCTAATAATTCACGTAACTTCATCACTTTATCAGCTCTCACATAATGATTCCTAAAATTATAACATAATATAAAGTTAAAATCCACACAACCAATTACTTGAATAACAGCATGTATACATGTTTGTAGATATGTTGTGTGTGTGTGTGTCGTTGAATGAAGCTTGTTAATTATGTATACCATATTAGTAATTATTGGATTTAGCCAATAGGGAATCCCCATGGTTGATTAGATGGATTGTTTTTACATCTACACTTAAAATGGCTAAACAAAATTTTAAGTACTTATAGCAAGTGGTTACTATATTCATATTACTGCACTTTCACACCAATCACTCAAAATTGCTATTATAGACCACCTGTAACAACGACTTAGTCAATTCCATGTATGAACAACAATGATTGATGGTTAATCTGTTGTGGCTTCAAATCCATCCGAGTTTTAATCTCGCCGGTAATTGATTGGTAATTGCTTCCTTTACACCCACCGATAGAAGACCGGATTATACGGTGTCGAATCAATGGAAATCATGTGACGGGATGGCGGTTTGATGTCATAATCCAGAATATACAGAGTCCAGATTATCCAGAAATTTTGGGGCTTAAGTAATAAGGAAATAAATTGCAAAATGAAAATGATGTCGTATTTCACAGAGTTCCGGAGTAATCAGAGTTCAGATGTGACAAAGTCCACTGTATCAACAACACTCATCCCTCGATTGCCAGTGACCCAATGTATACTAGAAATGTTAATTCCCTATTACCAAATACACCGATAACTTAATCCCCTAATAAAATAAGACAATTACTCCATATTGGCATAGCTTAAAAGTGTGATTTAATTTCAGAATTTGTTTTATAAAGGCCATAACCAAGATTGTCGCTGTATCCACATTCCTGTATCTTTTTGATTGAAATATATTGGAGTAAGCTAATAATACATAGATAGAACTCAATGATGTCCCTCGCTGAAATTATGAAATAAATAGAGGACACATATCAATAAATTGCATGTTTATATTGAGTGGGAAATCTTACCTATTGAACACAATAATAAATCTTGATTGTGCAAATGTTAGATCATTCCCCCCCCACCAACTTACCGTCTTAGGGGATTCACAATGCCATCTTTAATAACTTTTTGTACAGTTTCATAATGTTCCATATCAGTCGGCCTTCTTGCACGGTATAAAATATCATCAAAAACAGGCGTAAAATAAAACATAGAAAATAACATTGAGTCTAAGTAACATGAATTATGATGTCCTTGTATTCCACGGTTTTTACCACAAATTATATCACGATCTAATGATGTCGGTGGGGAAATATCTGCATCTATATCAGGTGTCTCTAATGAACCAAATCCATTTGCAGACATGCTCCTTAAACTTGTATAAAAGCGTCTATCTTTCAGACATCTAATGAGTGGAACAAAAAATGCATGTTTTGGGGCACAGTTAAAATATCTATGATCATTAAAGGTTCCATCAGTACCAGCTACAGTCTCTTCATCCTGAAATAAAAGATAGGTTGAAAGACAATGACACTTACTCCCCTAGCAGTTAAATTGTCTGAGCAGTTGACAAGGGTTATCACAAGCCCTCAATATCAATTTCATACAGGTTCAACAAGTGAAACAAGGCCAATAACACTAGAACTCATAAACCGAAATTTCTGAAATTCGATAGGTTTCTGTGTTTTACTTATCTAAATAATGCACTTAAATGTAAAAGTGAATCAAGGGCAATAACTGTATAAGTTATAAATGGAAATTAATGAAATTGAATAAGATTCTTTGTTTTCATAATTTAAATAATTAATGTAAATTTTATACAGATCAGATCATAATTTTAGTTGTTAGAGCATTCACAAAGTTCAACAATATGAAACAAGGACCACAACTCTAGAAGTAATTAAGAAATTGTTGAAATTAAATAGATTTCTTTGTCTCATTAGTCACTAATGTCAGGGTGCCCTGTGTGCCGAAAATTTTCCCTTCTAAAAGTGGTGCTCGACACGTTGAATATGCACACTTCAATGGCTTGTCTCGAAGTGATTTCTGAGAGTCTCGGACTCTATTTGAGTCTATAAATAGCCATAGAACATGAAATTCTGAACACATATCAACTATTACAGCCGTAAAAAATCTATTGTTGACGGTTCTGAATAGCAGTACTATTTAGCTTTTTGGTTATTACAGCAGCTTTAGAAATTACGCGCTTTTTTTTAAAAATTGGTTTATCATTAACTAGACCGTTAGGAGCGCATTTTTTGGTTTAGTACAAATTACATCTCTTTGGTTAGACTGGTTAAGTAAGACTAATGTCAAAACATATACATAACCTATTTTTTGCTAAAAAGTGTCTGGATGTTATGGACATCACTCGGAACCATTTTTCAGTGCATTATTTATGGATGATTAAATGGTCATAGCTTATTAAGTACAACATGGTCGTTTATTTAGTGACTATAAATGTGTCAAACAGATTTAAGGATTGGTATATATAAATATTGTGGTGTAATTGTCGAGCTATTTGGAGATATTTATTTATGGTGGAGCACCCTACTAATATAAACAATATAAACAAATTTCACACTGATCAGATAATAAATGTTAGGACTGAAACAATTCAGCGGAGAATCAGTGTTCCTTGATTTTTTTCATAAAAATAGGTTGCCAGGCAACGAAACATACGCCCACACAGCAGCCAAATCGTCCGGGCAGTCAACAAGAGTTGTCGCATATTAAGGAATTATCAGAAAATCATTAGAATTTGTTTGGTTTTTATAATCAAACGTTTTTTTTTAAATCAGATAATAATTGTGACCTCCAGAGGCACCACAAGCTAAAAAGGGTGATTTTTCGTACAATCAGGGGACATAATTCAGGAAGTAATGACCCGATGGGCGCAAATATCGAAAGGAACCAAGATCTTTGGGTTATAAACATACCTGTCAAGTTTCATCAAAATCAATTCAAAATTGTGACCTCTATAGGGTCCACAACCTTGATATAACATATTTTCACACTATTCGTGTACAAACGGCGGCCATTTTGTCCGTCAATTCTAGTCCGGTTTTCACGTAATTCAAACTCTCTCTTCATTACCATATAACGGTGATATAGTCAAACGTTTTTTTAAATCGGATAATAATTTTGACCTCCAGAGGGACCAAAAGCGAACAAAAGCGATTTTTTGGACAATCCGGGGACATAATTCAGGAAGTTATGATCCAATGGGCGCAAATATCGAAAGGAACCAAGATCTTTGGGTTATAAACATACATGTCAAGTTTCATCAAAATCGGTTCAAAATTGTGACCTCTATAAGGTCCACAACCTTTATATAACATATTTTCACAATATTCGCGTACAAACGACGGCCATTTTGTCCGTCAATTTTGGTCCGATTTTCACAAAATTCATACTCAACCTTCATAACCATGGAACGGTGATATAATCAAACGTTTTTTTAAATCGGATAACAATTTTGACCTCCAGAGGGACCACACGCTAAAAAGGGCAATTTTTGGGACAATCAGGGGCCATAATTCAGGAAGTTACGATCCGATTGGCGCAAATATCGAAAGGAACCAAGATCTTTGGGTTATAAACATGCATTTCAAGTTTCATCCAAATCGGTTCAAAATTGTGTCCTCTACACTGTTCACAACCTTGATATAACATATTTTCACACTATTCGCGTACAAATGGCGGCCATTTTGTCCGTCAATTTTGGTCCGATTTTCACGAAATTCGAACTCGACCTTCATAACCATGGAACAATGATATAATCAAACGGTTTTTTAAATCGGATAACAATTTTGACCTCCAGAGGGACCACAAGCTAAAAAGGGCAATTTTTCGGACAATCAGGGGCCACAATTCAGGAAGTTACGATCCGATTGGCGCATATATCGAAAGGAACCAAGATCTTTGGGTTATAAACATGCATTTCAAGTTTCATCCAAATCGGTTCAAAATTGTGTCCTCTATACTGTTCACAACCTTGATATAACATATTTTCACACTATTCGCGTACAAATGGCGGCCATTTTGTCCGTCAATTTTGGTCCGATTTTCACGAAATTCGAACTCGACCTTCATAACCATGGAACGGTGATATAATCAAACGGTTTTTTAAATCGGATAACAATTTTGACCTCCAGAGGGACCACAAGCTAAAAAGGGCGATTTTTCGGACAATCAGGGGCCATAATTCAGGAAGTTACGATCCGATTGATGCAAATATCGAAAGGAACCAAGATCTTTGGGTTATAAACATGCATTTCAAGTTTCATCCAATTCGGTTCAAAATTGTGACCTCTACACTGTTCACAAGCTAAAAAACGTGATTTTTCGTACAATCAGGGGCCATAACCCATGAAGTTACAGTCCGATACATGCCAATATCGAAAGGAACCGAGATCTTAGGGTGATAAACCTATGTTTTAAGTTTCATTGAAATCGGATAAAAATTGTGACCTGTAGACTGTTCACAAACAATTGTGGACGGACGGACGGACGAACAGGGGCGACGACAATATACGTCCACATGAAAATGTGGGCGTATAAAAATGATGAATGACAACTGCAATTTTTTTTTCAATTTGAGGCTCACAGTATATTTTACACCGTATTGCGATATTTATTCAATAAATTAGGTGTTAGGACTTAAAGAATTTACCTATCAGTTCAGTGCAGAGAAAAATCTTGGTAGCTATAAATAGACTGTCGGCACTACATGAGTCAATATACTAAAACAATATTTTCCAAAGTACCAGAAGCCATCAATTTTACACCAATAAAAACGCATTACACAGTCATTTTGTCTTCACAATGCCAGTGCCTCGTTGAGTTTTTGTTTAACTTTCGGAGGTATTTTACTTTCGACTTTTATGTCCATATCCAGGAGTATTACACTGGGTGAAGTTGAGATCATAAAACCACCTGCATCTTACTCATCAAAAGTGTGGAACCATTCTGTTTTCCCGTTACCTACATAAACGGCAACAGGAAAGTTCATAAAGAAATTTCAGTTTGCCAAGTTTTGTGTCAATGATTTGGTATTTTGATTCAATTTTTTTAAAAAGTGCCGAAACTAATGGTTAGATATTAATTTTATCTTAATCTTATCTATTAATATATGAAAGTATAACTTTGAAAAGTTACTTATTTTGTTTTTTTAATTTCAAGCAAAATTTGATCAATTTCACAGTAAAAGCATGTATATCGTGATACTCCTGTATCTTTGAGCTAGGACTAGTAGGAGATGATAGTGTATCATATCATGGCACAACGTATTGTTTCAGTCCTAAAAAATGTAGTTTGTATAGTATCGCAAAAAATTGGGGGCAATGGACTGATGGACAGACGGAGGCGATGGCAATATACGACCATGTGGGAGTATGAAAATTAAATACCAGTATTATAAGCTTACACAAAACACAAAAAATACAAGTGGAAATATTAAATATGGGTACATTTTGTGGTGGTGATTCCCTTGCATGCAAAGTAACCAAGTGAAAATATAATTTCAATCCATTAATTTTTCTGTACTACAGTTTAAATCAACTTACGGTTTCTATTCCTGCCATCTCTTTCCCCTCATATCGACCTATCCATCTTATCACACCATATACTGGTTGTTTTAATGGTACCACTACCCTCCATCCTTCACAAAGATCAGTATCAACTAAAGTTGGTCTACTTTTAGAAGTCATAATATGTCTTTCTTCATCTAAAAAAAAACATATGCATTATTATCCCGTGTTAAAAGTATATATAACGAAAAACATAACAGTACTTTTTGGGGTTAACTTTATAAGATCAATAACTACATGTTCAATTTATTTTTTAAAATAAGATGCAACAGGAAACAAATTCCAAAAGCAGTAAGCTTTTACACAGCATTTACCATTTTAAATATATGTAACAATAACAGCTATTTTGAATCAGAATGACACATAAACCTTTGATTTTCTACAGAACAACAATATAGTTTTCTTCTGCGACCATATAATGAAAAGAGGTAGTTAATAATATAAGGGAGATAACTGATCACATTCTTTGTTATGGTGGGTTTTTCCACCAGGATATTACAAATGTATTCAAGCTATTTGTGTCATTAATTCCCACACCTAAAAATAGCATTTCAACTGATGTCAGTCTGTATTCTAGAACATAGCTATCTTGACAAAACCTGTTATGACAAAATTCCATATTGTGTCTTAGAAATTTTATCAAAAGAGATTGTTAAAGGGCATATGGCAGTGTCTGTCAGTTTACAAAAACTGCGAATGGCGAACACCAAAAAATATTGATAATACAATTTTGATGCTCGGAATTCCTTTATATTCTTTGTATTCTTTATTCTGCTGTAAAAATTTTCAGCTACTTCTAATTTCTACAGCAGAATAAAAAAACATGCAGGAAATAAAGGAATCATTCTATATATCTATATATATCATTCTATATTAACTTTTAATTTGTGTATTGTATGATTAGGGATAAGAAGTGATTAGTTTTTGGAGTAAAATTTAAATTGATATGTGATAAGAATTGGCCAGATACTGTCGTGAATCAGAAAAAATTTGCAGTATGTCCTTTTAGTTTGTTGGAATTTCAACAACTTGCAAATACACAATGACAATGCAGCATTTAAAATTCACTGTAAAGTTTCCTTGTCACTTGTTTGTAATCTATCACAATTCAGGACGTGAAAAGACCGCTCGTAACAATTCTTCTGCCTGAAGTGTTTGCTTATTTGTAGCATTAGGTAATGATAATTTTAGTCAGCATGTTAATTGAACCGTCAATAATCATTAGTGTATATCGTTTGTGTAGTCCCTGTGCCTATCAACCAGATTAAGGTTGCAACCGTAAAATTGAAAGTGTTTTAGGGCATCCCATACATAAATGGCAATATATTGATTTAATTATATTGTGTGAAACTGTCGTAAAGTGTATTATAGTAATCACTAGCTATAAGGACATATAATTTTGTTTATTTTAAAGGCTCTTTAAATATTGGATATTAGGACCATATATTTTTAGAGCAAAGTAACAACATTGAAATGTGGCAACATTGAATTCTAATTCATGTTTTTAATCTGAAATATAAAGGATAATACTGAATTAGAGGTTAAGCTGCTTTTAAAGACTTGCCTTGAAGACGAGAATACTCGTACATTGGATTCAGTCCTTTTTCTTTATAGTCATCTTCATTTATAACATTTGTTCCGAAATGTGTATCAAAAGTGGATCTACCAGGTCTTCTGTTGGTACTCCCATTGTTATTAACATTTAACGAATGATATCTACCATTATCATCATGGCTACTACCTCTATGAGTAAATGAATTCTCAATAGGAGTCCTAGTATAATTTTCAAGTGAATAATCAGATTTTTCTTTCCTGATTATATGTTCAGTTTTTGACGTTTGTTTTTCAGGTTTTGAAGTTTGAATATTATTGATTGTATGTGAATGTACTTGGGGTCGTCTATTAGTATCACTGGTATCTGGTAATATATTAGAATATGGCGTTGATTCTGTATAAAGTCCACTATCAGCATCTATATTATTAGCAATTCCTGTAAAACAAAAGCAAACATATCAATCTGGCACAGTATACAACAAATTTACTGATAAATGAAAAAGCAAACTCTTAAAAAGGTGCCTAAAAAGGAAATAATGAAAGAAAAGATTATGTAATAAATTGAACCTACATGTGAACTAAAATAAGTAATCCGTCTTAAAAAGAAAATCAGTAAAAATATTGTAATGCAATGTGTGTTACTCCTTCAGTATGAAACAACTTGCGTTTTACTTTTTGTCTTATTGACATCATTTCAATGTCAATATTTGTCAAATAGGCTTTATAATGTATCAGTACATAACTAATTTTCATCTACTGGCATCAATTACATGTACCGTATATAGACTGTACCTGAAACTTGTTTTTAAAATTATTCCATCTTTCAAAAGAATGTCCTTTGAAGTTGCCATTTGTAAAATACCCATACCTAATGTTACACTGAATAATGTACTCAGTGTTTATGGCACAAATATATTCTCAAATATATAAATAAGCAAATTATGTTGATGTCAGACACTAGCGTATCAGAATAAGATATCCTGTGAGAATACAGTAATTCAGTATACAGATTCGAGCACAGCTATTGTCAAGAAGACATGTAAGAAAGAAGTCATTCACATTGACATAATTTGCCATAATACACTTTTGTATACATGTAATGTTTTTTTAATGTTGAAATTTAAAACAAAAAGATACAAGTACAAGAAGATGAAAGATATGTCACTTGATCACTGATAAACAAACCATGTAAACAACTAGCCCTGGGGAGCAAATTGACTCACATCATCCAGTTCTGTATGTTCATGTTTATGATATCCCAATAAACAGTTCCTTTGATCAGATTTTTAGTCAGACTATTTCACAAGAACAAAATACAGCACTAAACTTATGCCAAATCTGTATGCTTACTATAGAAACCTGCAAGCCAGGTGAACCAATTTCATCATTTCCAGTTCTCCTCCACCTATTCTTAAACTTGAGATACCAATAACAATTTTGACATACCTGTCTGATAAAATTCATCAGCTTTCAATAATCCCAGAATTGGAATAAGTGAAGCATGATTTTGTTTAGCATAAAATAAACGATGATCGCTGTATTTTCCTGTCCCAGATCCGATAGGTTTGTCCTGAAAGGAAACAATGGTAATTTGACATTTTTTTTGTTATAATCATCATGGTACATCAGGAAGGTATCAGTTTATATAGAAGAGAAGAATATTTTCCGAATCTCTGAAAAGAAATAAATTAATACAATTGAGGGATTGTTAATCCCTTGCACTACTATGTTCTAAAAGGAATATAAGTCTTAAAATGGCTCTTCATTTCAGTTCAATATTAACAAAGATATTACTAATTGATGATAAAAATTTGATTGGGCGTAAACTAAAAATGCCAAAAATCTCATCAATTTGTCAAAACGAGCAAAAATGTTGTCAAATTTCATCTAAAATATATTACTTGATTCTTATAAAATAAGTATTCCATTGTTTTGAACAAATTTTGGGTCTGTTTTGGTTTTTTAACCCTAACAGCCAAGACGATACATTCTTTAAGTTTCGCTGATATCATTTCATAGGCCTTTATTTAATCCAGTTGAATCCAAGCTAGGAGATAATTTACCAACCTTACCTTTGATATTTAGATTTTGTTTTCTTAATTTAAAGTAGGACAATCAATTTGAGTACATTTTAGTGCTGGATTAAGCAGTGGAAAATCTTCATTCCGAAAATGCATATGACATAGAGGTTTTAATAGACCTTTCTAACTTCATTGGTACTCGGTTTCATGCAGGGATTCCCATCTTCATTAGCCCAGTTTGGAGCACAACAGTAGGACATTAAACCCCATTTCAATCATTCATTCATGCATAGATTACCAAAACAGATCCCATAAAGCAACAATAACACTGCTGGTGCAATGTAGAACCTATGTTTTTAAACTTACAAACTCCACCCCTACAGTTAAGCTTTGATCTTTTGCATCAGGTAATGAACCAATCCATTTAACTGTTCCATCAAATGGTTGAACATCTGCTTTACCAGTATCTCTCATCCATACTACTCGATCTCCAATTAACAAACTACACTCAGGATGTGATTTATCTGTTGTTTTTCTAAGTTTGTATTGACTGCCCTTGGCTTTTGATAATTCACTCTGTTCAAAACCTTCTTTATGTTTACGCAATTTACTAATTGGTATAAAAACTGCACTGTCTTTTGAACATTTAAAATATTGATAACCTTTTACTTTTCCATCACTTGTTCCTTTCCCTAGCTGATCCTGCAATAATAAAACATAGTCATCGTGAATAAATAAAAAAATAAATAAAAAAAACATAATAGGCCTAAAAAGAATTATCAGAAAATAAATATTTACTTAATTACTGAATTAATAGGGCCTAATAAGTATTGAAGTAAAAGATCACACATGTTCTTTAATTAAAAGAATCATAACAAAAGTGAATAGTTTTAATTCACTGCAGATAAAAACTGATTGATCTACATGTGATAATCATGACAATACATTTCAATCAGTCAATTCCATAAAATATGTATTTTAAGAGTTTCGGCAGCGCATGTACTGTAGCCGACAAATAATCTCCAAGATAACAAACACATGTAACTAAGTGTAAGGAATCAGAATTATTACCGTCAACTCTACTCCGAAATATATTCCTTTCAAATCTGGCAGTTTTCCTACAAAACGGATTGTCCCAGGTGAAAGACAACTGTCCATCTTTAATTTGACATAGGCCGGTTCATCCAAACTTTCATTTGATTTAGCTCTACGTGTTATTGCTAAACCCTCAGCTAACCAATCCTTGTCATTATAAACGGCCAGTCTGTCAGAACATGTTGGTATTGACTGTAATAAATCCATTACTTGTTGTTCTATTTCTTCGGCTTCTCCGGGAATACATTCTATCTCTACCGGTTCTGAATCCACAGATACTAAACATAAATAATAGGTTGAACCTTTAGTAACTTCGTCAAAAAATCTAAGCAAAGTTCCTGGCAAAACTTCCGTTTTCGATTTTGGTCTCATTAATGTCGTCGAAAGTTTATCCCGTTTCTTACCAGTCTTTTTACTCAGCAGAATAAAACTTTTATGCTGGATACTCATTCTCAATATATACAATAAAATATACAAAATAACATAATTAAAACCAAAATTAAATTCTTCTACGTTTGTACATAACTGGTAAATTTCTAGGCTAATTTTAGCTGATTTTCCGGAAGTCAATTGAAATTAACTAGGTGGAAGGGGGACAACTCTAATTAGAATAGCCAATAGCCATCCGGCCACAGATCACTAATTATTTCCCCATTGACTTTAAATAATGTTAATTCTCGTCTCTTAGACCGGCTGTAACTTTTTCCCAAATATTCGTTGGGTAGAATGCTTTCTGCCACAGATGGAGCAACATGTGGCAAACTCTGTCCCAAAAGCATGTATGAGGTTCACCATGAAAAACTTGAGATACACAGGCTGGAAGTAGAGACAACTAAACAAGCAATTTTCGGCCATCCCTTCAACGTAAACAACCTCATGTAGTAGGACAGGGTTCGGATACTGGATGCAGCGGCAGCTAATGTCGTGAAACAAACAATAAACAAGATATAGTTTGACACTTTTTATTATAAATTAAACAGCAATGGATTCTGGAAATGTGACGTGTGCCCTTAATTTCTCGACTAACTGATTTGCCCGAAATACCAAATAGAAATCATGAAATTTATACGCCAAAGTCTATTTCTCAAACTACGGAATAAATTAACCCACTGTGGTGAATCGATTCATCGATCCTGTACAGTACCTTGACCTACAATTACAAACTAAATCACCGAATTCTTCCTCATGAATCAAGTGAAAAGACCGCAATGCCTATATCTCCAGTGTCTGACAGTAGAACGCCATGTCTAAACTGCTAGAACACCATTAAAAACGAAATCACCGAATTCTTCCTCACGAATCAAGTGAAAAGACCGCAATGCCTATATCTCCAGTGTCTGACAGTAGAGCGCCATGTCTAAACTGCCAGAACACCATTAAAAACGAAATCACCGAATTCTTACTCACGAATCAAGTGAAAAGACCGCAATGCCTATATCTCCAGTGTCTGACAGTAGAACGCCATGTCTAAACTGCAAGAACACCATTAAAAACGAAATCACCGAATTCTTCCTCACCATATGGTTAAGTACGAGTATCGATTTAGCGCTCCCCACAGCGAAGTGACAAGTAGATATAAATTATACTATTTTCCCCGAATCAGAACTATTATCTAAGAGTAAGAGATGCGCTAAAACAATCAAACCGAAATATGAAACGGATGAAAATCAACACAATCTGGTTGATATGAGGCGATTATCGACTCTGACAACCAACCTGTGTCTTAATTATGATAAGGTTACCTTACATAGGGAGTTGCTAACTGAAACTCCCCCCGATGAATGATACGCACCCAGTTTTATAGTCGAAGCATGCACGTCCATGACAGTTGATTGGCTCAAATACGCCAAGCAAGTAGAGAAGTTGATGAGTTTGGGCGAGTGGTTTGAAATACATTTAGCAAAAAGGGCGACACTACCACATTCCCCCACCCTTAAGACTGTGTGACGTAAAGTATTCATTTCTTTAAGGAACACTTGTCAAAAACAAAAATACAAATGCATTACAATAATATATACAAAAATATTCTCTGTTGCCGAAATGGACAATGTCATGAAATTTAATACGGATAATCCGCGAATTCGTCATCGATAGTTGGAGCGTAGAGAATCTCTTTACTGGACTGGTCCATCATTATGGTCTGTTCTCCTGCTTGGTACAGTTCAAGAGGTACGTCACGAGCATTCTAATAGGTTAGATGAGTCGTTGGTGTAACCATATAATCATCAGACGGAAGTTCTTTTTCGATGCTTTCTTTCTTCTCACACAGATTACCTGGGCGTGGAGGAGGACATCTTCCGGGTCGATAAAATTAACATTTGGAAATTTTATTTCCTCAAGGTTGAACTCATACACACCATGCAATCGTTTGTGTTTCATGGTCCTAGTTCTTTTCCGGGAGCGCCGATGACACACAGGGCAAGCAAAGAGGGTTGTGGTTTTAACGTGAACTGAACGCCAATGTTCTAGATACTTTCCTAATTTTGTAAAAAGTATTTGTTTACACCCTCGAACTTTGCAGGCCATGCCCGATTCCGGAAACGGTTCTCTTAAAAGAGTTTTGGAACTCGTAAAGTTCCTCAGGATCAACTTGGACTTCGAACTCCATTTTATGTCTGCAAACTAGAGTAAAAACATAACAAAAATGTTACCACGAACTTTCCGTAGTATTAACAAACCCCACCCATTTTTTTAACTATTTGGTTTATGATATTTCAGCGTATTTCACTCGCTTAAGACAAAACAACAAACTACCAGCTTTATGCCTATTGCGAAAATACATATATATATTTAGTTCTTTTAAGAAGGTGAAAAAATCACTTTTGGTTTAATGGTCCGTCCACTACGCGTTCGTGTAAATGTTGGGGAAGGAGTAATATCTGACCCATCCGCGAAACCGTTCACGGTTCCTTCGATAAATTCAGATGAACTGGTATTTTTCCAAGGTTCCGGTAGTTTCGACCCTTCAAATGGTTTTAAGTTATCAACGTGGGTAGAAATTGCTTTATGGTTTGGCGATTCTTGTATCACATAAGTAACCGTAGAGAGTTTCCCTAGAACTTTATATGGTCCTCTCCATTTATAGCCAAATTTTTGATTTGCAGAAGGTGGGTACCACCGCCACACAAAAGACCCTATTTCAAATTTACGATATCGGAAATCGCTTGCTCACAACATTTACCGACACAACTGCATCCTGGCATGCTCGCCAAAAGTGTAGTAGGACAGGGTTCGGATACTGGATGCAGCGGCAGCTAATGTCGTGAAACAAACAATAAACAAGATATAGTTTGATACTTTTTATTATAAATTAAACAGCAATGGATTCTGGAAATGTGACGTGTGCCCTTAATTTCTCGACTAACTGATTTGCCCGAAATACCAAATAGAAATCATGAAATTTATACGCCAAAGTCTATTTCTCAAACTACGGAATAAATTAACCCACTGTGGTGAATCGATTCATCGATCCTGTACAGTACCTTGACCTACAATTACAAACTAAATCACCGAATTCTTCCTCACGAATCAAGTGAAAAGACCGCAATGCCTATATCTCCAGTGTCTGACAGTAGAACGCCATGTCTAAACTGCTAGAACACCATTAAAAACGAAATCACCGAATTCTTCCTCACGATATGGTTAAGTACGAGTATCGATTTAGCGCTCCCCACAGCGAAGTGACAAGTAGATATAAATTATACTATTTTCCCCGAATCAGAACTATTATCTAAGAGTAAGAGATGCGCTAAAACAATCAAACCGAAATATGAAACGGATGAAAATCAACACAATCTGGTTGATATGAGGCGATTATCGACTCTGACAACCAACCTGTGTCTTAATTATGATAAGGTTACCTTACCTAGGGAATTGCTAACTGAAACTCCCCCCGATGAATGATACGCACCCAGTTTTATAGTCGAAGCATGCACGTGCATGACAGTTGATTGGCTCAAATACGCCAAGCAAGTAGAGAAGTTGATGAGTTTGGGCGAGTGGTTTGAAATACATTTAGCAAAAAGGGCGACACTACCACACTCACAACCCTTGTATCCTTCCGCCTCAAAATCATGAATATTCACCAAAACCTGGCAGAAAATGTACTTCTAAACCCTTTTCTTCGATTCTACACCAAAAAGTCAACAAAAATCGCCATGCAAAAGGGAGAAAAAGGGAAAGGGAGAGAAAGACTAAAAATAATTTTCGCCCTACCGGCCCATGAATATTTAGTGATCTGTGTCCATCCTTACACCAACAAGGTACCTAAAATTGGGTTTAATTTTAATGGCATTGGCACGCCAACATCCACCAGATGCATTGTTCCAAACATATGATGATAAATGCGCGACAGATTAAAATACCGACGACAAATTTACAGGCTTAAAATTAAGATCACTGACAATAAAACTGCGCTACAGCTTCGTCGAATCGAAAGGAAAACGTGATGTTTAGAAAATTTAATTGTGACCTGTAGAGTGTCCAAAAAAAAATTGTGGGCGGACAGACGTGCGGGCGGACAGGGGCGACGAAAATCACGTCCACGTGAAAATGTGTACACGGGACCTCGGTTTTTCGTCACACCAACGATATACATTGCCCCTGTCCAGGCTCTCGTGCACGGCCTCGCCACCACCGGGTAATTTCCGATAAACCTTTTCGGCCAACACTGGGATCGACCAGGGGATCTCAAACCACCGCGATCCTACGTCTTTCTCACTGAGCCACCGCAACTCCCACCAATCAACAATTGTAGCCCTTATCGCGTTCACAAGGTTTTCTTTTTGGAGATGGGGGCATAACTCTGACTCCGGAACGGTAGTCGCGGAACGCTGAATATTGATAGGCGGCATCCTCTAATGGTCCACATCAAATTTGACAAAAGTCTGTTAAAAACTATAGCATCTATTGTATTCACAGGGTGTGGGGGACTCCGGAACGGAAGGTCGCAGAGAAGGGTTAGGGTTCTCACGGCCACACAATGCTTAAAACCAAATTAGAAAGGAAACTCACAGAACGTTGAATATCGTAGGGGTTCGTTATCTCATGACCACAGTGCTTCATTTCAATGTCTGTCGCGTTCCCAATGTTTTCGAAAAAGGGGACATTACTCCTAACGAAAGGTCGCTAAACGCTGAAAATCGATAGTATCGAGCTGTTTTAGTTGTATTCTCAAAGTGCAAATTCCAATACATTATAGCATCTTCAATATAAGGCTTCACCTCGCCTTAACTATATATACATACATCTTATCAAGTCCTTCACATAATACCCTGTATATTTCGCCACGAAGTTCGATTGTCACAAGCCCAGCTTGGGAACCTATCAGATTCATCGGTCGTCGTGAATACCAAGTCTCGTGCTTTATAGCTAAAATGCCTACATGTGACAATCGAGTTGCAAAGTTCAAAAATCGATCAATGTCACGGCTGCTGTTTTCCCACGAGTTTCTCAATTTAAAAAACCCTGTTTGTTTATAGTGTGTTTGGTGCCACGAACTCTGATTGGACAATGCTAATTAGTCACTTGTAAAAACAACTAGCGCAAAGTTCGGGGAATCGCTGAGTATTCAAGCAACGGAGAGATGTTGTATAACTCGCGAACGTTGATTAAGGAATATGAAGATATAGTGGCCCCCTATAAGGATGGATAGACAAAGCAGTTGACCAAATACCTTCTCCAATCGCGGTGTAGAAGATACCCGGGATACACAAATTATAGGGGTCACCTCTGGCTTGCGGCTGTGGTTTCGAGCCCTGGTGTGAGCTTATGTGGCATGGAGATAGGGGCGCCTTCTCAACCTCGTGGGTTTCCTCCGGGCACTCCGGTTTCCTCCCACTGCGAAAGACCCCTACGCGCAAGCGAATTATTGAAATAAAATTAAAAACCATTCGTCACGATCATAACTCAAGTGCTCAACTCATTTTTTAATGTTTTGAGATAAGCGAAAAAAACTTCCCTGTATGTGCTAGATGACAGCGGGGATACAGTTTTTGTGCTCAAATCATTCATGATAAAAGCCTTATTTATCTCAACGGGGGCGTTTTACTGCACGGTCAATACATGCAGAGATAAATGACTTAAGCAAATGTGGTCTACGTAGTTTTGAGTTGAGCACTGACTTGAGCAACTGTTATCTATATAGTTCTGACTTGAGCACTGACTCGAGCAAATATTATCTTTAGTCATTAATTCCTCAGCATCTCTCATTACCTTTGAAATATGGGAAAAGTTTGCTTGTTTCGGGGAATAAGACAAGACAGGGATATTGATAACGGCATAAGGCGCGGATACGGGTGGGGTGTACCTTCTTTTATACTATACTTTCTCCATCTATTGGCAATAATGTGTTTTATGTCTTCAGGTTTTGGGGATTTTGACTACGGCTCCGCTCATCTGTTTATAGATATCAACATAAATTGTATATTCAAAGCTTTTAAAATACTACAGTTGTTCGTTCGGGAGTCTTTCTTTCTAATATCTCTTTGCCGGGAATGATGGGTGTTTCAACGCTACAATATTATGCAAATATGAAACGGAATTATCAAAAACTGTGACAATTTGTACATTTTAGACCATTTTATCGTGTTTTTTTTTCTCGTAAAAGGGTAAAAAAATAAATTTTGAATCGCTGCGCTTGACAAGAAACTCGTTTGCGCCAACCCCTTTGCAAAAATCTTGTAACCGCCCCTGGCTTTTTTTTCAAATTAAAACTGTATAGGTAGGGATTTAAAATATAATGCATGTCGTATTTAATGTAACAGACAAATTTTACTCAAACATCTTTAATCTTTACCTTTTAACAAGCTTGAAGCAACTAGGCTACTCGTGTATCAGTCCATCATAGAAAGAGTGGACTTGTTTGGGCATAACTTTCTTCATTATCTGTAGATCATTAAATTTTCGACTGGTTATGGGCCTCTTTGCTTGAAATATGGGTACCCAATTGATTTTAACATCGCCTTTAACCCTTACTGGCAGTGTTTTCCAATCTTGATCCTCACCAAATAATTTGAATAATAATTCCATATTTGGCCTATACTGAATCATGCTCAACATGTTTACTGTTGGATCACCCACTTTCTTCCCGAGTCTAATACTGTTTAAATATGTATCATTCATCTTTTTAAAATCATCAAAAGACAGCTGCTGGACAATGTAAGGTCCTGGACTTTTCCTGGCTGTCTGCATCACCATCAATAAATCTCTTGGAAGAAAAATGTCACCTCGAATATTTCTCTCAATAACACTGTGCATTGAGTCACATTCCATGTTAGTATGTCCGGAAACCAAATATTTTTGAGTAATTATGACACCTGTCTCTTTAGACAAATGGGCATAGATATTTGCAAGATTAGCGTTCTTGTTTTGATATCCACAGCCATCAGACCAAATGATGAGCTCTTTAATCTTACTGTTTTCAATGACGGATTTTAAATGTTTATACTGAATAAAAGCGAATGTTTCGCTTGAAAGATCACCATCCGTCTCATCCCACATGTAGCAATAACCGTCGTGGCTGGTCATATTGTGCAGTGTAAAGCTATGTACCTGAAGTTTGGTTCTGTAATACAGAGCACTAGCTTTGCTTTGTGGACAGAGAAGAACTGTCTGTGTGTCCATGGTCCATACTGATAAAGATTCATCTGCAGCTGCTTGTTCTTTGTCGCGGCTCTTTTCTGCTCTGGCATGATCTTTTGCAGCAAGATGCTTTTGGTGATCCTCTTCGGAGATGTTTCCTTGTTTTGCCCCAATGCAGGTATCGCATTGATCCTTTCGTGGAATGAAAATTGACAAGTTCAGTGTTCGAAACATCTCTTTAAAGTAAGTGAACCCTGCTACTCGCTGTCCAGCTTGATTCGCATCTGTCTGATACTGTTCATATAATTTAGAAACTTTGGTACCAGGTTGAAGGAAACGTTTATCTCTATAGGCTGGGGCCTTACGGCAGTAGTGAGATTCTACACAAGGGACTCCCAAAAGCCACTGTTTAAGAAATCCAACAGATTCTTCTGACATTTTCTGCGTTGGACCAGATCTAGTCGACTCTTTATCCATGGCAGTGGATGCTTCTATGGATTTAACCAGTCACCAATGGTTCTTTGAGACATTCCAATCGTGGAACAAAACATAGCTTTACAAACCTGACTAGTGCTCCCATTACTTAATTTCAAGTTGTAACAATGCGAATTTCCTCGGGTTTCAGTATTTGATGTCTTTTGCTTCTTTTTCACTGATGCTACCAGAGCTGTAACAAAGGTCTTCCGTTCATTCCATGACTTCAAATCCCAAAACTGTGTAAATATCAGTTCTCTCTCATCATCGGTAATATCATTGCAGTTTCTAAATTTTGATTTCTCACAAAATTTAGAGGAACATCTAGGTCCCAGTTTCTTCCTGTCTATTATGTGTCCTCTTCTGCTAGTGTGATCTTCTCCCATCAGTCTCATTTTCTTTGCCACATTCATCTTCCATTTCTCTGGTTTGGGTTTCTTATTTCTCATTCTTTTCTTTGATACTTCTGTGTTACTTTCATCAAGAGACGAACAGGACTCAGATTCAGAATCAGATGGCTGAAATGTTTTATCAAAGGGATCATCAGTATCGATATTCGCAAGGGTCTCATCAATTTCATTTAGCTTTACGGATTCCGAGATATTCGCAACCTTGCTGTAAGTAGTATCCATGAAATTGAAGTTACTTTGAGTATTAGTTTCGGCTAACTCTATCACGGTATCCACTTCACTATCTGTGGTACGGTTGTCGGCTTCCAATATCTCAGCCAGGATAGCAATACTTTCCAAGTCATCTATTTTCTCATTCTCATTTGCTTTGTTTTCCAGAACCGTTTTATCCCCAGTCACATCCTTTTCTTCAAACATCACCCGATTGGACGAAAGCCTTGAAAATAATCAACCTGTTTACTGTCTGTGGAATCTGTCAGAAAGGTTTTATCCCTCCTCACATCCATTTCTTCACTCATAACTCCAGTAGGGCATAACCCTGAAAATGGATCAGTCTGTTGACTCTCTTCGGAATCCGACATCATTTCTTCACCAGAGCCTAAAACAATATAAATTTCAAAATTAAATATGATTTTGATCTGAAAATGGGTTGTCTGAATTGATAGCATTACTGATCATTGCAAAAATCACAAATGCCTAAGTCAGAAAACCATGCTTTAAATACACGCTTTCTCGACGTTCAACGTCGTGACCTAGGCACGTGGTTGAGATGGGCAGGAATTGACCTATAAACTTTGTCTCACTGAAAACTGATTCTTAAGAATATTTAAGAATTACTAAAGTAAAATTAAGCACAAATTCTTTTGGTAGCTACTTACCTTCCTGAATAAGATCAATCACTTCTTTATGACTATACAATTTATGTTTTTCTTGACATTTTCTAGACGCCATCTTGTTTCAAATGGAGTTGCCTAACTCATTTGACTATTTAGGCAGAAGTATAAATAGGTCAGTATCTCTGTTAATTGATTGGCTATTATTATAATGTGACTTTCAGCAGGTGGAGATAACTATGAGCTTTATGTGGATACCAATAACTCAAACTGATAAAAAAGTGACTTGGGCACTTGTGTTATGACCGTGACGAATGTTAGTCCCGAAATGACCTAGTTGTGTCGAGTGGACGTTAAACCCCATTTCTCTCTCTCTCTCTCTCTCTCTCTCACAAATTATAGGTTGTTGCGTGTAGAAAGTTTCATGAAAATATCATGAATGGTTTATGAGATAGTAAAATGCACACCTCCACGATGCCATAGTTCTGGCGATAGCTTTTTTTGCATAGGATGACTAATCACATTTAGAAGCTTCTCTATGCATAATTTTAGAACTGTAAGGTCGTAACTTTCACAAAAACATTGCTATTAAAATGTTGATATCCTAATTGCGTTATTAAGATTGGAATGGGTTTTCCTCTCATATCTCACAAATTAAATCCGACAATTTTTGAGACTGAACACCTTTCCGAAACTATGACATCGAATATGTTTATGCGTGTACACAGTTTCATAAAGATATCTCGAACGGTTTATAAGATATACTACTCAAAAGAAGTTAAGGGTCCAACCTTTTTTTCTACCAGGTAATTGTCTATGCACATATCATATATATAGAGAGATAATAATCAGATATGCCACCAAATCGCATATTTGGGATTCATATTTCAAAAATTTCCAAGGGGAGAGATATACTAATCAAAAGAAGTTAAGGGTCAAACCTTTTTTTCTACCAGGTAATTGTCTATGCACATATCATATATATACAGAGATAATAATCAGATATGCCACCAAATCGCATATTTGGGATTCATATTTCAAAAATTTCTAAGTGGAGAGCCCAGCCCGCCCCCTCCCCGTGTCGGAGCGGCCCCTTTCACTGACCCCGGTTGGGGGGGCTGGGCTCTCCCCTTGGAAATTTTTGAAATATGAATCCCAAATATGCGATTTGGTGGCATATTTGATTATTATCTCTGTCAAATAATATATTTCATAAATCGATTAACTTAAGCCAAAAAAAACCCGACCTGCAAGTAATTTACAACCATCAACTTGTGAAATTATCATATCGTCATAATTAATTAACGTATTATCATTGTATCGTCAAGAGTCAAGAGAATTTAGCTGGTTAAAAAATGGGACTAGTTGAGAAAATTTTGACCATTTCATTAACCAGTTAGGAATATTGATTAAGTAGGAATATTTTCATCGAAAAATGTCCCATTTTTATTGCCGGGAGCGCTAGTTCATTCCTCCTGTGATGGAAGGCTACGAGACACATTGGTACAGAGGGACGAAAATGAAAACCATAAAAGCTGCTTTTGAGTTTTGGATTCTGGCGTATCCCCACAAACAGGGTGCAGGTGACTTAATAATTTGTAAATTTGCGGGCGACAGTGTCGGGTGAAATTTTCAGATGAAATACGAAATCCCCATTGCAGGAGAATTCTGGCCCACGCCCAGCACACCCGACCCAGAAAGTCTATTATACCAGCCCATTCCAGACTCCAGTGATGGCGTGGCGGCCCGTTAAAGCCTCCGGCCACATACAACATGATCTCCCCCATATAATGTTCGGCAGAAAAATGTTTTTTTTTAGACGAATTGGACAAAATTATTTTTCTTTATTTTTTGTCCGACCGGCCCTTCGGGTGATCGTCCGACCGGCCCTCCCAATCCGCCCCTGTATAAAATTATTGGCGGAAATCGTGTCAAAATTGGTTCACGATATCCTGACGACAAAACCTGTGTACAAGGCATATGTCATTTTCAAAAAAAAAAAAAACGATTTTGACAGTCTCCTTAGAAACCATAAACTGAAGCTCAAAACAATGCTCCACAAAACTGTTTGCATCGCCCAAACGCAGTAGGGTACGACTTTTTGGAGTTGATTATGTCCTTGCACGTGCACTATGCATTTTCCATGAACAGTTTTGGCATAAAAAAAACCTTCCATGACCGTGCTGCTCTCAGTTGAAATTCAACATGGTCAGACGTCAGCTGCGTGAACTTGACAGAGGAAGAGCCATTGCGTGGCTTCAACAGGGTTTAATACTGAGGAATGTGGCAAAGAGAATAGGTTGTAGCCAGAGTGTGATTGGGAGACTGGCAGCGTTTCCAGGCTACCAATTCAATTCAGAATCGCCCACGGTCTGGTAGGCCAAGATCAACGTCGCAACGTCAAGACCGGCATGTCATTCAAATGGCCTTACGTCAGCGTGTTAATACAGCGAGATGTCTGAGAGATGAACTGCGAAATGCAAGTGGTGTTCAGGTATCGGACCAGACCATAAGAAATCGTCTGCGAGCCCACAACAAATCTATCTCGACGACAAGGGTTCGACCACCTCATCTTCAACGTCATAGGGTAGCACGTCGTGACTGGTGCACACGTCATAGAGACTGGAGACGGCGACAATGGGGGCGGGTACTCTTCACTGATGAGTCCCGATTTGCATTACAGTTCAATGATGGCAGACTTTGCGTCTATAGGCGGCAAGGAGAAAGATTTGCTGATGTTAACGTCAGACAAGGCCATCGCTTTGGAGGTGGTACGGTAATGGTGTGGGTTGAAATTTCGACGTTGTGTCGACTTCTTACGAGCACGTGGTGGTTTCACTCGTTATTAACAAAGTTATCGAATTTGAGACAGTTTTGTTGGACCTCATTGTGCTCAAAATGGCGAATTTTCATCACATCCTCAGAATAGATTTGTATCAAAAGTGCATATGCTTTGCATAACAGACTCAACATTGAGACATATTGAACTCATTCTGACCAAAAGTGTGCTTAAAAGTTTTGATTTACATGTTCCCTGTGTCTAGTAAAATGTCAAACAAAAATAATTGGTTGACCCTTAACTTCTTTTGAGTAGTATACATGTATGCTCAAAGATCAGAATGCTCAGAATAATGACAATTTCCGTGTAGTGGGTCAGCTCGAAGTAAAAATCTTTAAATTTGGATACAAGTACTACCATTTAGTGTCCATTAAAGTTCATTTAAGAAAATCGTCAACATTGCCGTCATTTTCCAAGATGGTTTTCATTTTTTTACTTTTCTTTCAAAGTATTTTGCCCACTAGACATATTGGGAGGGTTTTTATTCGTCCACATTTTTCTCTTGGAGGTCTAAATTAGCGGTTAATTTTTTTTGTTCGATTCCAATGAAACTTAACCATCTATGTTAAAGATCCAAAGATCCAGGAGGAATTCGATTTTGGTCTGCATACACTTCTTGGGTCATGGCCTTATACGCAAAATAAGAATTGTACAAAGTTTGCGGGCCCCAAGAGCTCTCAATTATTGTCCGATTTAGACGAAACTTAAATTATATGTTAAAGATAAATTCTAACGAAAGTATTCACAGGGTAGTTACTGTACTTTCAATAAAAGTATGGCAACTTTGGTTATATGGAAAGTAACTACCCTGAAAAACAGGGCTTATAATTTTGATACGTGTATCCATATTTGCTGAACGATTTTCCGGTTTTATTTGTTCTCTTGTTTCGTTTTTGCAGAGAGTCTGTGATACCCGGGACGCCAATTATTTGATGGCATGCCCGCCAGATTCAGAAATGTCTGTGATACCCGGGACGCCAATTATTTGATGGCATGCCCGCCAGATTCAGAAATGTGACACAACAAAATATATAGAAACACATGAAATAAACTTTTAATACAAAATCAAGTATAAAACGGCTTTTACATCGAAGTTAACGTCGATAATTTCAAATTTCTCCCCACAAAAATAATGACATTTCACTCTATCATTGGATTTCCCTATAAATTGGATCTTTTACATGCACCCCAATGTGTACACGGGACCCCGGTTTTTCGTCCGTTCCGGCCCTCCGCCCTGCATCATTGACATCGGGGAAATACGTCGGAAAGTCTGGATGGACTTTCTCGGCCAATGCAGGGATCGAACAGGCTAACAAGCCATCGCCTTACCCACTTAGCCACCGTGCCCCCCCCCCATTCGACAAATAACACGCAGGATAAAATTTGTTGTCACCAGCTGCATATGACAGTAAGTGAACTTTTCATACGTTTATTTAGGATGGCGGGCCAACATCTGGATCCACCATTGCTCACAGTTGTGCTGTGAAAACTTTAAAACCTCTGTTGCAGCATTTTGCATTTGAGTCTGACTGAAAAAGAGATTGGCAAACTGTTTTCTCTGTGGCCTTAACATCTGACAATGGAGCGTGTGCCCAAGCAACTGAAAATACATAGATAGGTAAACCAAAATTATATTTCAACAAGCCAACAGTGAGGCTGATGTCCCCCGCCGAAATCCCAAAATAAATAGATGACACATATTAATTAACAGAACACAGTTTTTATGGGATACAATCACTAGTTTTATTCTAAAAGCACGACGTTTCGACAAGTATCCTCTTATCGTTATCAAGCACAACTGACAATTTAGTAAACTTGAGGTCAATATATATGACATTAATAAGAAACCATTTACATGGATTGCATCTCATGAGAAAGGTTAAATTATTACACACTCTTATATATTTATCTTCAAGTTTACTAATCAGGCGCACACACTTAATAGCCACATCCCCATATTGACGTTGAACATAATCTTTAAGTGGCATTTAGCGATCGGGAAAACACATTAACAGAACACAGTTTTTATGGGATACAATCACTGGTTTTATTCTAAAAGCACGACGTTTCGACAAGTATCCTCTTATCGTTATCAAGCACAACTGACAATTTAGTAAACTTGAGGTCATTGAGGCTATTAAGTGTGTGCGCCTGATTAGTAAACTTGAAGATAAATATATAAGAGTGTGTAATAATTTAACCTTTCTCATGAGATGCAATCCATGTAAATGGTTTCTTATTAATGTCATATATATTGACCTCAAGTTTACTAAATTGTCAGTTGTGCTTGATAACGATAAGAGGATACTTGTCGAAACGTCGTGCTTTTAGAATAAAACTAGTATTGTATCCCATAAAAACTGTGTTCTGTTAATGTGTTTTCCCGATCGCTAAATGCCACTTAAAGATTACATATTAATTAATCGCACATTTATTTTTTTCAAACGTATCGAGCAATCAAACTGTACACGAAGTGTCATCCAAAAGTGTTTTATAAATAAAAATGCTAAAACCGACGAGAAAAATGAAAATGTACCCTAGTTAGGGGGACCCTAAAGGCAGACAAAAAGGGCCCCCACGCTTGACAAAAGGGCCCCTCTGGCCAAGGGAAAGAGCCCTCGTGTCCGAGTCAATCGTTTCTATACACTGTTACTGTCGAATCCATTACTGAATGAGAATGCAGTCATTGTATTGGCATAAAAATCATCAATCAAGATGAACCTAAGTTCATAGTGTGCTTTGAGAGAAATTTTATCCGGGCAGCGGCACTACAAACTACTCTTATTTCGAATTCCAACTGTCAAGGATTCTTTTACTTGTAAGCCAATATGTACATGGGACCTAGGTTTTTCGTCCGATCCGAACGCCCTGCACCACTGACAAGGTGAGGAGGGGGGGGGTCACTGAGATCAACCATAAGACCAACCATAAGACCAACCAAAGCTCTCCCTATCGAAAACATAGGCCCAGCGAAGAGAACCTCGCTAAAAAAAAATGTCTCGAGCATTCGGTTACAGAATAGATAGGATGCTAGTTAAAGAAACATACGCCGACAGCATTTTTTTCAAAGCGATAAAGGAAAGGGCAATAACTTTGGAGGTAATATTATTTGTTGCATTAACATAAGCACCGCATATAAATCCAATCAGGTGAAGCCCTTTCATAGATATTAAGGGCAAAACCTATAGATGGAATAATTATTGAAAATCGTTGTAATACGACAGATTTATATATCTGAAGAACATAAAAAAACGTGACAATATCTAACTACATATATATATGAGCGTCGAGAATGAGGGTAGTGAACGTGTATAGAACATGATAAAACCGCCCCATTTCGACAAAAATACAGTATATACTGAGCGCCATAGAAAATCTGTAATCAACGGTACAAAGTCAAAGGGGTCAAAACCAAAAGTACGACACAGATGTCAGTAGCGCGTGTGTCCTCCACTGGCTCTTCCGCACGCTGTGCAGCGACGTAGCATGGAATTAACCATCTGTGTCGTACTTTTGGTTTTGACCCCTTTGACTTTGTACCGTTGATTACAGATTAAACATCCATAAGTGTACAAATGTGTTGTTATTGATGTGTTCCCATTTGAATATTGTTCACAATAAGAAGCAAAATAAATAAGATACGTTTAGAGGATCATTTTGTTATACGAAAAACTAAGTGATGCGTTTTCTATGGCGCTCAGTATATATATATCTCCCATATTACAAATGGTGTAGATCTGTATAAAACGCCTCTGGTGCTCACGAAGACATAGCAAATGTTAAAGAAAGAAAATGGTACCGTTTATCTTCATATTACAAATAGTGTAGTCATGTTTCTATAAGGCGACGCTGGTTGCAACTGGTTGTTACTTTTTGCCATCGTTTACAGTTTTTTCAATCTGAAATAAAAAAGGAAAACACTTCCTAATACCCATTTCTAAATTAGGCTTGGTCTGTTTTCTTTTGTTGATGCCGGGGCTGTTCAGGTAGGATTACATGAAAATGTGATAAAATCAGAAACTCCGAGACAATATTTCTAGTCATGTTATAGGTACATGCATGTACGTGTATAGGATTAGCTGCAATATTTAATTTATACATAGAAGTTGTATTTCCACCGCGACAATAATAATAATACCGGCCTTTACCCAAGTAAAAATGTAAAAATAGCTTCAATTGCAAAATGTTCAACACAAATCATCACCACAGTGTGCACGGTAATTATGTAACAAATAGTGAAAAGTAGAACATTGAAATGTTGTTCTTATTTTACCGAACAGTTTCGAGTGTTCGATCCCTGCATTGACCTAGAATTCGATACAAGAGTAGGTCATGGCGCCGCTGACCGTGCAAAATTTCTCGAAAAGTACACTGTACGGCGTATCCCCGTCTTCATTAGCCCAGTCGGATCATTTCATTTCATTTCACTTCAATTTCTATAATTTCGAATTGAAGTGAAATCAAGTGCGTGTTCTAATTCTGGTTATACGGCCATTTTAAAAATATCGCGTAGCCGCTGGATTTTCATTTCAATGGAAATTTGTTTATACTATGTGTAGTACAGTTTGGGGTCAGTTTAATTGGAAATTATAGGCCAGTAACGTTTTTGTAGCCAAATGACTAAAACCTTGCTCTAAGGAAGTCCTTAGATATATGGAAGGGAATCGCTGCCAATATTAAATGCTCTGCTAAAATGTCTTTTGGATTGATTACGTGTAAAAAGTACAATGTACAAAGTCTTAATACCAGTAATGATGAAGTCAAAATACCTCTAAGGCCAAAGTTAAATGTAAAACGTTAAATGCAGTGCAGTGTGTCAAATCACAAATGTTTTATTGGAAAATGCTGTTTTTGACGCGTGTACGTTAGACATTTCCCTCATTACATTTTACATTTGCGCTCTGCCACTTCTCATTTGTCGTTTACGCTTTCTACATAACATCATACGCAGAGCATCAACTATGGTATGCAAATGTAGATATCACGTGACTTATTAACATATGCGGAAACGAGGTCGAGATCAACCTGGCATACAGTAATACAGCCCACGATAGCGTCCTGCACACTATAAAAAATTATTTACCTTAAAAAATACACGATCAAATTTGGAGAGAGAGAAATAAATGGGATTTAACGTCCACTCGACACAAACTAGGTCATTTTGGGACTAACATGGTTTCAATTTTATTTCAATAATTCGCTTGCGCGTAGGGGTCTTTAGTAGTAGGAGGAAACCGGAGTGCCCGGAGGAAACCCACGAGGTTGAGAACGCGCCCCTATCTCCATGCCACATACGCTCACACCGGGGATCGAAACCACAGCCGCAATCCAGAGGTGACCGGCCAGCTAGAGGCTGAAGCGCGGCACTCTAGACCACTAGGCCATCCCAACCCCCCGATCAAATTTGGATGGTACTAAATTATATTACCATGATTACGGAGAGGGGTATGTAGTATCAAACCCCGAGTCATAATACGATATACCAGTGAAAAGCACGTTCATGTACAATGTATAGGCCCTACTCTTTCCTGTCTTTACGTATTCATTATTCACTGGGCACAATGATTATTTAGCCTGTACTAAAATTTAGAGAGAGGGCTTGGGACCGACCGGTGACGAGGATTCAAAATGTCAAAATACGGGTCTTAACGGGCCCGTAGCGAGATCATAAAATTTTTTTTTTTTTTTTTTTTTGGCGGGGGGGGGGGGGCTACAGAATTTTTTGGAAGGGTGGAGGATGTGGCCAGCTAAGAACGCTACTAAGAAATCATTATTGTTGGCAAATATTATGGGGGGGAGGGGGTAATTCGATTGGGGGGTGGTGGCTAAGCTACGGGCCCGGGTCTCAATACGAAATTCCAGTTATGGAAAATATGTTTCTGTGGCTCTTTGAATCCACCAGTTATGCCCTGGCACATTCATAATTACTTACTTTAGAGAAAGAAAAATCCTTTTCGTTTTGTTGAAATCAATGTGTCGCTGTCCAACCGTAACCTAATTGCTAAATACGAATCTTGTTACGAAGATTTTGATAACTTTAATTATATTATTGATTTTCATACGAATAACATTAGTCGAATAGTTGGTAAGAAGTTATCGGAAGTATAGTTTGTTTAATTATAAAATGTTAAAGACCAAGCGCCCCCGTGAGACAAAGTTCCCTCAAGCTCAGTCCCAAAAGTTAGATTGCCAGGCAACGAAACATACGACCATAGAAGTTAAATCGTCTGGACAGTCAACAAAAATTGTTTCACATTTTTACTGTATTTTGGGACTGTAGCACATCTTTATACTCTGTATTTTCTACAACTGGAATTTTGTACTAAGACCCGGATTTTGACATTTTAAACCCCCGCCAACGGTCCCACATACTCTCTCTAAATTTCAGTACAGGGTAATTAATCATTGTGTCCAATAAATAATGAATATGTACATATAGGCAACTTAAAGGGAGGGTGCTTTTTTCACTGGTCTTTGAGCGGACAATGTCCACCGCCAGTTCCTATCCGGCCTTATATAGCTACAGTATGGAAATACCGTTCTTTCCCACCTCTGTTCTAAGGTTATTAGGAACTGTCAGCGAATATCGTTCGCTCAAAGACAGTTCCAAAAGGAACTAATCGTATTATGACTTGGGGTTTGACACTACATATCCCTCTCCGTAATCATGGTAACATTATTTTAGTACCATCCAAATTTGATCGTGTATTTTTTTCAAGGTAAATATTTTTTTTATAGCGTGCAGAACGCTATCGTGTGCTGGATTACTGTATGCCAGGTTGATCTCGGCCTCGTTTCCGTGTGATATCTACATTTGCATACCATAGTTGAATCTCTGCGTAAGATGTTATGTAGAAAGCGTGAACAACAAATGAGGAGTGGCAGAGCGCAAATGTAAAATGTAATGAGGGAAATGTCTAATGTACACGCGTCAAAAACAGCATTTCTCAATAAAACATTTCTCATTTGACAACAAACTGCATTTTACTTTGGCCTTAGAGGTATTTTGACTTTACCATTACCGGTATTAAGACTTTATACGTAGTACTTTTAACACGAATCAATGGAAAATACATTTTAGCAGAGCATTTAATATTGGCAGCGATACCATTCCATACTTAGAACGATCCACTGACCACTGCTGTGGCTGGAGCAAGGCGGAAGAAATCAGTAGTGGGACCACTTCATGTATAGGATTAGAGTGGGGCGAGACCAAAACGACAACAATGCTTCGCACGTTTGTGTCTTCGATGTTATATGATTGAATGTGGACGTGGGAGAGAAAAACAATACGCGTTTTCTGGAGCAGTGGAGGCAAATTGATCAGTAGTAAATATTTGTTTGGCTGATGCTATCACTGAGTGAGTTAATTAGCTCCTGGTGTTAACTTTTTTTTCTTCTGCAAATTTAATTCTAAAACAGGTTCTGATATGATTAAGAACAAAATAAAGGAGTTGTTAGTAAATATGGTCTATTTAGTTTAAATGTGTGCATAAAATACCGTAAAATTGGTAGAAGGCAGCAATTCTGCCAGGACCAAGTCGGTTATTTACGTCCGATGTAAATCAATGCACGGAATATTGACTACGTATGACGCGACGCCATATACGTGTATCTATACGTTAGTTGGGGGGTTGGGATGGCCTAGTGGTCTAGAGTGCCGCGCTTCGGCCTCTAGCTGGCTGGTCACCTCTGGCTTGCGGCTGTGGTTTCGATCCCTGGTGTGAGCGTATATGGCATGGTGATAGGGGCGCCTTCTCAACCTCGTGGGTTTCCTCCGGGCACTCCGGTTTCCTCCCACTGCTAAAGACTATTGAAATAAAATTGAACCATATGTTAGTCACGAAATGACCTAGTTTGTGTCAAGTGGACGTTAAACCCCATTTCTCTCTCTATATACGTTAGTAATCGGTGTGTACAGAATTCAGATGGGGGGGGGGGCTTCCGCGCCACTTCACTCAATGATAGACCCTATGATCTAAAGCACACAATATGTCGAATTGATATTTCATCGATCTATGCTGCGAGAGAGAGAGAAATGGGGTTTAACGTCCACACGACACAAACTAGGTCATTTCGGGACTAACATGGTTTAATTTTATTTCAATAATTTGCTCGCGCGTAGGGGTCTTTAGCAGTGGGTGGAAACCGGAGTACCTGGAGAAAACCCACGAGGTTGGACACATTTGAAATAAAAGCCCATTAGCGTGGATTAAGATATGACATCTTATTATTTGATCTGTTTGCTATAGGAATCTCCTGCAGCACAGTCAACATCGATGTTTAGGTGCTCACTGGTGCAGGAATGTACTGGAACTTTGGACACTGTCGAAGTGTGTCTGCACAAACAATTCGGAACCGATTTCGCGAAGCCGATTTACTCTCCGGATAGCGTAATTTGGCCCCGTCCTGTAACTTCAACATCAACGTTTCGTGTTCACTGGTGCACGAATGTACTGGAACTTGGGACACTGTAAACGAGTCAAGTCTCCTTTTCCAACGAAGTGATGGGAGACGTGTGCACGGGCGTCCCAAGCC
Source organism: Patella ulyssiponensis (assembly GCA_963678685.1). Classification (NCBI taxonomy): domain Eukaryota; kingdom Metazoa; phylum Mollusca; class Gastropoda; family Patellidae; genus Patella; species Patella ulyssiponensis. The sequence goes on from OY783229.1 coordinate 58,860,372, forward strand.
GACAGATTCGATCGAGGTAGTGTCATTATGTTGAGAGGTTCACTTTTTGGATCGACAGAGAGAAGTCGTCCAACAGGACAATGTGAGGCCGCATATTTATGACACGTTTAACAGTGGATTTCCTACAGAATGAGAACATTAAATTGCTGTCATAGCCATCAAGACCAACAGACCTCAATCCCATTGAATATATTTCGGACGAACTGGACATACGTCTTTGTTAGCGCGACCCGGTGCGCTGACAATTTCGCAACTGTTATATGCACTGCGGAAAGCATTGGCTATGTTTCCACGTGCCCGGATTCAGAGACTTAACTTGTCTATGCCAAGACGATGTCGCACAGTGTATGCATGATGGACACACAAGGTATTGAAATCGATGCCCTGGTGCGATGTTGTTTGGTTACGAAATGCCTCCACTCTCCAGAGCAGGGGCATAGTCATGCCAAATTAGACTGTGATACTATCATAAATAACAATCATCCAAAGTTTTCGACATTGAAAACACGAATTATCATGCCAATTTAAATGAACATTGATGTGGTCTTGCCGAGAAAAGATGGTATGCTGATATCCAATATTTAAGACAAAATAAACATTTTACCGTTAGTACACGAATCGTATACCGTACCATAATGGATTTCAGCGCCATTTGTAACGAGGGGGTCAAAGAACGAAGCTAGGCATATTCCACATATTTCTCAAGTTGAACCCTTCTGTCATTTGACAATGTACGGTAGGTCGATCGACAATAATTACAAGTTCTTGTTTTGTCGGATGTTGTCATATTATAACACGCCCGTCGCCATCTTAACGCGCATGCGTAGTCTGATTGATGGGCATGTTTTAATCCGATTGAATCCGTACCGGGAGATTATCTAACGTTGAAATTTTGATTTTATTTTCTTAAATAAATGTTAAATATTCAATCTGAGTACATATTTAGCGTGGATTAAGCCGTGATAAATTTGTTATTTTCCGAAAAAAATGTAAATCACGCATCGTTACTTCAATGTTCCTTAATACCTCAGATATTCCACCCAGCAGTGAAAGAAAATTACCATATTTTCTCTTCACGAAAAACGCCAGCGAACAGTGATCCAATACGTTAGCGGTACATATACGATTTACTATGTTTAGTAAGCGAGATTTCAAGATTAATTTGTACCATGTTCCACAAACTACACTGCGAGTTTTACGACATCTAGCCGTTGCTTAATCAGTCTGCAATTTCCAAAAGTTTAGGTAATTATCGCCAAAAACACACGATATGAACACATACAGGGATAGATTTGTTTACAGCCGTTCAAGTGGGTCACAGCATATCCATAGCCCAAAAGCGGAAAGTTCCAGCAAGCTTGAAATTGAAAGAACCTAACTTTGCAACTCGATTATCACAGCTAGACATTCAGATGGAATGCGCCCGGTTTGATATTCGCGAATTTTCTACACGTTTCTTTTTTTTTTTGACAGAATAGATCCCATCGGTTTTGCTCTGCGATATAGGAATCCCTTGTAACTACAATATTGTAAAAATTTGATTTCTAGCTGAAATATCAGCACCGAAATAATTCAATTCGGTAAAGATATGCGGAAGCGAAAATCCATCGATCTATGGTGTCCGTTTTCAATCGGGGAATTTGAGAGGTCGCCAGCTGGGTCAGAAAACAACCGAAATTAATGCCGAAAGATGTACGGTATTACGTGAAAGCCCTGATAAAGATGTACCGAGTTAAAGCGAAAATGGAATTGTACCAGCGTTGTATATATTTATCAATCCTTATTTATGGTGGATGTGCACGAAAAGGGATTCCACTGACTTGCTGCTTCCGTTAAAGAATAATTCGAGTTTTCTCAAATTAATGCAGCAGTCTCCTCTAAAGCAAAACGATCGGTAAATTCCCATTAGTTGGAAATCGTGGTATTTTTGGTATCCCAAGTTTCTGGCTGTTGTTTCCACAGGAGGGAGGGGCGGTCTAAAGTTGGAAAGCGCCCGGCTTGATATTCGCGAATTTTCTATCGGGGAATCTGAGACGTCGCCAGCTGGGTCAGGAACCAAACGAAATTAGTGCCGAAAGATGTAGGGTATTACGTGAAAGCCCTGATAAGATGTACCGAGTTAAACCGAAAATGGAATTGTGCCAGCTTTGTATATATTTATCAATCCGCATTTATGGTGGACGGTCACGAAAAGGGATTCCACTGACTTGTTGCTTCCGTCAAAGAAAAATTCGAGTTTTCTAAGATTAATACAGCAGTCTCATAAAGGAAAACGATCGGTAAATTCCCATTAGTTGGAAATCGTGATATTTTTGGTATCCCAAGTTTCCGGCTGTTGTTTCCAAAGGAGGGAGGGGCGGTCGAAAGTAGATTATATACAAGCTGTCATTGTCAATGCGCTTTCGTCGAAAACCTCTAGAGTCCCTTCCCTAGGTACATTGGTAAACAGATCTAGAACATCATATGAGACCTTCTTCACGGGGTTTTGAATATTCTGCAGTTTCTCACAGAATCCATCCGAATCGTTAAGGAAGGGCGATGTTGCCGTGCCAAGTTAGGAAAGTAGCTTTCATAATATGGATCGTGTTGTAGAAGACTGGATCTCGGGAACACTCTATAAGACTGGCTTTCATTGGATTTCAAGTTTATAGTAGCCCTGGCATAAGGTTGTCGAGGGTGGTTTGGTCCGAGCTTGTAATTAACAGCTTTCTCGATCTTGCTAATATGGGTGTCACGGCTGAGGGATTTTGTAGTTGGTGCAGGCATTAATCCCCTTTACATTAAAAGGTGATTTGGTCATCGGTTATGTCAAGATTACTAAGGTTTACTGCTGTTTTGTTTAAGAATTCCTCTCTTACTTGTCTGGTACTATTCGAAACAGGGCAGGGCGCCGGGGTAATGAGTATCTGAGATTAAAATATTCATTCAGCTGCTTCTTTTTGATAGTTTCAGCAAAAAGCGTATTCAAACTGATCTGTATTGTTATCTTCTCGAGAAAGTGTGGATTGAAGTTGGGTACGCTATTGTTCAGAAACATTAAATAAACGGTGATCTTCATTTCTATGGTTCTGGATCCTTTCGTGGACTAGGCATTTGCTAGCCTTAATGAGTATCCTCAACGCAGCAGGCGAGGTAGATGAAGATATGGTTGGTACAATACCCTCGCTTCTCTGCATCACATTAAGAAAGTATGATTTGTTACATACATGTACATATTTACTCTCTGTTTTTCGTATTGTCTCGGCATAGTTTATCACACGTTCCTTAAGCAACGTCCGCGAGTTTTACAACATCTAACCGTTGCTGCAATTCCCGAACTTTTGCGCCCACTGTGTTTAACGTGACTAATTAGCGTTGTCCAGTCAGAGGCCATGGCACATAATACACTGTAAACAAACATATTTTACAGTCGTTGAAGGTTTTTCTAAATTGAGAAACTCATGGAAAACCAGCAACCTCGACATTGATCGATCTCTGAACTTTGCAACTCGATTGTCACTTGTAGACATTTTAGCTAGAAGCGCGACACTTGGTATTCACATCGACCGATGAATCTGATAGGCTCACAAGCTGGGCTTGAACCCAATCGAAATTAGTGGCGAAATATGCAGGGTTACGTGAAGGGTTTGATAAGATGTTCCCAGTTAAGGCGAGATCAAGCCTTCTATTGAAGATGAGTTTATCATTGCTTGATAAATGACTAGAGAAGACTAGTCAGGACGTCGCTCGGTTATTGTATTCCATTGAATTGTCACTAGTAATGTTATACTGGCTGATGTTTAAAGAACTTACAATTATGTTGATAAATTCTATTAGATCCTAAATACTTTAATAAACATACATTATGCAAGCTAAATCTGCTTATTGCAAGTATTTATTTAGGCTTCAGATGTTTTAGAAATCATTAATTAGACCCTTATTTACACGACAACCTCAAAATCAACTCTGTTGACCCACGGATGGCTTGGATACAATATGGATTTAAACAGTCGTCCATTTAAAATTAAATCAATAATTGGCTGACTAAGCTAACGTTTACCGTTAGTCGCTGATGTCATTACCGGAAACTGGTGATGAATGACCTGTCAAGTGAGGCTACCATAGCCATCAAGCATGTTACTTGATAATCGAAAAGATGCGGGTGGAGTGTAGTCAAAATCTTTGGTCTGAACTACCACCCTGTCCGGAAATTCATAGCCAGCGAAAAATATTTTCAATTGCTTTTCAGATACATGTATCAAGGCAGGGTCAAGCAATTTACGTAATTCAAATCAACTTTATGCACTGTGTAATAATAATGAATCCATCATTCCAGTAGCTCAACTGAATTTTAAAGATACATTATACAAGATTTCGAAAAACAGCTATCTCTTCTTGCTAAAATAGTTCAAAAGTAGATAATGGGATATGAATATACTGAAATTTTAAGCCAAATTACTTTATCCAGCATAGCAAAGTTATGAATGGGCTAAGTTTTGACACCAAAAGCCATATATTGTCGCCCACATATTAGCCTTTGATGAAGATATGGCGGACATTGTCTAATTCACTCAATATCTAATTCATTTAATGGTCTAAAGAGTTGATTATGGACTTGCCATGTGGATAAACGTTTAAATAATAATTTTTTATAATCTTTGTAAAGTCAGAAAATGCCCCACAATATGCATGTTTAGCTCTCGAACAGTACTTAGTAATGAACATACAGCATTTATTCATTAATTTTTTTTAATATATCATTAGCACAACATGAACAGTTCTAATACAATTAAAATTATCTAAACACATTATTGGTTTTCATGTACAGATGACGTCAGAGGGAAATTCATAATCTATTTCAATGGATAAAAAAAAGAATGATAAACATTTCCCTATAACAAACTTAAAAAACAACAATGCATCAAATGCTTGGATCTGTCTATAGTTAAAATGCTAAGAGATGCAAGTTGTTTCTGTAAAAAAAAAAAGCCACTTAATATGATACTTAGCACATAATGTGAAGTGATTGGGCCAAAAAAGAAAATTACCTACGTTTACGGTTACCCAACCAACCCTATTATTTTAAGCCGAATTTGCTGAGTTTAAACTATCTTTTTTGCAGACACTGTATTATTTTAAAGAAGCTTACTGAGTAATGAAGCTAGAAATGCTAGGAAATAAATAATAAATACCTTACTGTATTTAAAATGATACCGAAAAAATGAAAAAGGTTTTTCGACAACCCTATGTTTTATGGCCAAGTAACCGTAAATGTGAGTATTTTTTATTTGGCCTTACATATATGATGAATGAAGATTTATTAAGTATATCAATATCGTCTCATACCAGGAGGTTGAGTGACTCCCTGACCTGCAGATGCACCATACATATGTTGTCTGCTAGCAGCACTGCCATACCCAGTAGCACTTTCAGGTGGACTAGGTTGTGTTCCGGGTCTCTGTGGGTAGGAACTAGATCTAGCTCCATAACCACTTTGTTGACTGACAGCTGGTCTTCCCCCATATCCAGGCGAGGATGGGGAAGCAGTACTCAGTCGTCCACTACTGCTTGTACCACCGGTTGAATGTGACATATTAGAAGTTGGATTAATATTCTTCAATAAATTTGGCCCGGTTTGAATCAGATTATCAAGGGCTTGCTGAACGGTTGGGTTATCAAAATTTATAAGCGATGGATTGGCAGAACGAGTTGGTGCTTGTGGCTGTGTATGTTCAGCACGTCTATAATCTCCATATCCTACATTACTTCTATTGGGTTGTTGTGGTGGAGATGTAGCAGTATTCCCGCCATTAAGAATACTAAGAATCTTATTTTTTAGCTCTTCTTGTTCTTGTTGAACTGGTGACTGAACAGGTTTAACTACAGATTCACTACGATATAAAGCTGAAATAAAATTGATACTCAGGTTACTAATATTGTGTCACAATCATTTTTACGCGATGTTCAGAATAAATGAAAACCTTCAAATGCCTGAATCAAGGTTAACTATACATAGTTTTAAGACCATACAATTAACAAAAGTTGTGGCCATTTATAGTTGGTTTCTGGATTTCACACCACCATCTTTATGTGTCTTAAGGAATGTTTTTTAACGGATTCATACATTTACAAATGATTTCAATGCACAAAACTTTCTTATATACACAGCAACTTACGATCATCTAATCCAGGTCTCTTTCCTTCAGCTTCTAAAATTTTATCACGTCTTTCTCTAAGGTATAGAATAATCTTATCAATCTCTGTCAATGTCAACTGTCTATTGTCAGCCAATAGATTCAGCAAATATGTAACATCAGCTGATGGGGGCAAAAAGGGAACAGAAGTGTGAGGAGCAATAGGAGCTGGAGCTGCACCAGGTGCAGCTCTTGGGGCTGGCTTCAATGCCTTCTCTTGAAGATAGGTCTCAAAATTCTTGGAAACAAGGTTGATTGCATCTTCTAATGGCATATTTCGGTGCTCTGTTAGAAAGAAAATAATTCAAATTACAATGAGGTACCATCAAAATAGGTGTATTTTATCTAAGCAGATAGGCATCACAAGAACAGCCCTTAGTCTCTGAATAATTCTTTCTATAATGAAAGCATACACATTTCCATAATTTAAAAAATATAATTTTTATTCAACTTTTTCAGTAACTTTTAAAGAAAAATGTTGTCAGGCTTCATGTAACTTACCCATTAAAATGAAGAGAAAAAAAATCCATAGGTAAAAAATCCAATAGCAACTTTGTCAACCACTTCCTAATTTCTTAAATTATTTTTTATTTGTAAGCTTACTCAAAATTAAAATCACTATATTATGATTTCGTTATATGATCCTATTTAGTTCCTAAATTAGTTTATTTTTAACTCTGATCGATGCTTACCTAATAACATGACCCGTATTATTCTTATAGTATGAGGAAAAAGTAGAAATATGTTTAATAATGACCTTTTCAATATTTCGATCATTTGGGGCACATTGGAAACCCCTGCAGACGCAGAGTCAAATTATTTTGGTAATTTGGTTATTAGAATGTCCACATGAATAATTTTTATTACTGGCATTCATATTTGCAGAGAACACACTGTCCAAAGTTTTACAGAAGTATAAAACAACTGGAAGCTATGGAACAGAAAAATGTTGATTTCAGTTAATCTGTGGACTTTTCAGACTGAAGAAGCTGAATATGGGTCACTGTTGAAAGTATCTATACCGGTGTATACATAGGGCAGCTTTTACAGTTGTGCTAATATTTTTGGATACATGTATATATATACATATATATATCGTTTAGAGTTCCTTTTTTTGGAATAACTACTTTTATTATTTATGATACTTCCGACGCAAAGTTTTATATTGTTTTAACATTGCTAACGGTAAAGTTTATTTCTCATAAATTGAATTCATTTATGAGAATTTCCATGAGATTTGGACATGCAATTTTACCATATTGCTAATATTTTGGGATACATATATATGTATATATATACATATATATATCTCTCTTACAGTTTCTTATTTTTGAATAACTACTTTTATTATTTATGATAATTCCAGCACACCAATGCAATATTTCATATTGTTTTTACACGGTAAAGTTTATTTCTCATGGATTGAATTCATTTATGAGAATTTCCATGAGATTTGGACATGCAATTTATATTTTAAATTACATATCTTTGTAAATGCACAAAGCGGTTGTTCCAGCTGGATTTTGGCGCATATATTTAGTGTAATAAATGATTACTTTTATTATTATTTCATAAATGCATTCCCGAAATTCGCTGCAATAAATGCATTCACACATTTCGCAAAGAATTATTTACTTATCTTCAGAAATAATAATGTTACTTATATGAAAAATTACACGCATAGAATTCAGTATTTCAATGGGTACATTCCTGCACAAAAAGACACGACTTTCTTAAAAATTAACAAAATTCTTCAATATTTAATTGTATGGTTCAGCACGCAACTTTATCAAACTATTAATAATCCAATACCCAACTGCAACCATAAAATGCTCGATAAATATCTATGTAAACGCACAACCAATATTGTCACTTTTATTTTCAGTTTTTATATTTTATCTCACTTTGGATTTTGCATCAATAGTTAATAATTCAGAGACGTTAGTACCTTGGTATGGATAGGTAATCGACGCAACCAATATCGTCACTTTAATTTACCGTTTCTAAATATCTATGTAAACGCACAACCAATATCGTCACTTTTATTTTCAGTTTTTATATTTTATCTCAGTTTGGATTTTGCGTCAATAGTTAATAATTCAGAGACATTAGTACTTTGGTATGGATAGGTAATCGACGCAACCAATATCTCACTTTAATTTACCGTTTCTATATTTTATCGCCATGGATTTTGCATTTAGCATAAAGCACAGCACAAAATTATACACTTAATAGTGTATCATTTGGGGAAAAGGAGTAAATTAAAGACACTGGGACACCAAAGATTTCTTTTCTTTATTACAGATATACAGAGAATTTTTATACCCACAAATACTATCACCAAGCACTTATTTTCAACCTTTAAAAACTGGTACTCATACTTCAGTGCATGACTGTTTGCTTGAAAAGAATTTTAGTACTTACCTTGAGGAGTACCATGAAGTATGTTCAAGATAACAGAACTATGTAGTTCATTCTGTAAATTGATGACAACCGCATACAGGACACCTTGTTTAGCCATTTCTTCTAACTGCTTCTGAACATTTTGATCTTCAGGGAAAGAAAGTATTCCAGTAACAACTTTCAATGCTTTTAATTTACCCATGATTTCATCCGCATAATTTCTATCAAAAAAATAATTAATAGATTCAAATATAAACCAAAGACATTTTTCAAGGAAAGTCCTGTATCAACTGGTTCGTTGCTTGGGGGATTTTACCTATAATTTATATTTTCTTTTCATCCCCCAATATCACTGGGATCTGATCTTGCTTGCACTGTAAGAAGTAAGTCCAGGGGGATGCACAAGACAAATCTATTATACTAGCAATCTGATTATAATACAGATCTACATTTCATTTCGTTTTTTTATACTTTCACTGGCCTCCATTACATGAGAATCTGACTGGTTGTAGTGGAACACTTACCTTAACTTTGGATTAAGCATAATAATTTCACATTCCATTGGTTGAGGTGGACCTCTACGTGGTGGTGGTATTGGTGGTTGGTAATAGGGATCTCTAGCATATGGATCATCAAAGGGATCACGTCTTCTGTAATCATCAATAAAATCATTTAACTATGTTCTATATTGCAACAGAGCACTTTTCTAATAATCTTAAAAACCTCTCCTAGACATTACATCACATTTATGTCCGGTTTAACATAAAAGTTTAAGATAGGGATAGATGTTAAACTACTAACAGAAAACGAAGGTTACACATTGATCATAAATTAGGGACAGGTTTTCTGTATAATAGTAACTAGATTTGCAAGGCAGATATGAAAGCTTTCATATTCATGGTCACAGGTCAGAGATTCTGTCAAAAAGAAAAAACTATTATTTAGATCGGCCAAAAATTCGCTTAGTTATAACCAGAAACATTTCAACAGGGCAAAATTTCCTGATAGATGTTACAGATTAAATTGGCCCAAAACTGGACAAATTATAATGACCATGCATCACTTTCCTTTAAATGTTATTGATCTTGTTAAGAATCGTAAACAGAAAAGATTTATTAATTAAGTTATAATGGTAATGATTCCTTCGCGGATTCAGAAAATGTAACTATGTAAGGAAAATATGGTTAAAGCCTTTCAATATGGTGGCACTTTTGGTTTGATTGACAAATTTTGTGTATGCATCAGTACAGAAAAAAAATTTCAAGGCAATCTGACCTACTTTTTTCGATAAAGTTAGAAAATTTCTAATGGCATCATTCAAGTTGAATCAATGGTAATATTAAAGGAGTTGTCAAAACCATCTGAACTTCCGGGAAGAAATCACTGCGACGAATTATTAAAATGCGTTGGAAAAAACGCAAAGTTACGACTATGCATTGTTAGTTTTTTCATTCGAAATGAAATAGTTTTGACTATGCATTGTTAGTTTTTTCATTCGAAATGAAATAGTTTCCACAGTCCATTCGAGTGCCTATCTTAAATATAACTATGAGTCGACTTGGGGCCCATTTTGCAGAGAAAATTTCCTTAGAAAAAACGTAATTAAACATAGCAGCTAAGAATATTATCCATGAAATGGGCAATGCTTTAAGTACTCCTGGTGGTACTCCAGAGGGACCCTGCTTTTATTCTGCTTAATGGATTTAATCACTTCAAATACTTCAGATGGGGTAATTGGGTCGTCCGTGACTGGTATGTACGGGCACGAGACAGATGGGATTTCAATTGGCTCAGTGTCAGAAGGAGCCAGCAAATCTTCAAAGTGAGCTTCAAAATCACCATTGTCGGTATTTAATTTATCTTCCATGGTGCCATTCCAATTCATACTCTGCCAAATCTCACGGGAATCATTAGATTTTGCAAGTTTCTGCCATCTGTTGTTGCGATCGGTAGCATACGGGTTTCGGTAGGGGTTTCCTGACTGAACTTAACAATGCGTTACGCACAATACAATTGGCTTCTGTAAAGGTTTCACCCACATTCACGTCAACAGAATCTATATCTGGCGGTTTTGAATTTTTTAAAAGGCGAGATACACCAGATTGGTCGATCTCTGACCACTTTTGTTGTCGATGTTGCAGACTTCTGTTTTTTTGCGGACAGAGAGTTATTTTGTTCCAAAGTCGAACTAATGGACAGACAGACCCTTTTCAATAGTACCATGCTTTCTTCGAAAAGCGTGGACTAACAAAACAATAGTCATGTTTTTCACACTATTTTATTTATAATCTAATTAACAGTCATACCTAATTAAGGAAAATTATGTGTACCTACCTGTATGGATCATCAAATCGGTCATAACGGTCATCTATTGGAGGTGGACGTCTGTAGGGATCTGCATAATATGGATCATCTCTGCAATATAGAAATCATACGCTACCGATGTGAGGTTAAGGTATGGCAGTTTCAGGAAATCCTATGGTAACGTTAATCAATCCCAGCAGGTTTCTTTATCGAAAGTCTCAACATTCCCCCCCCCCCCCCCACTCAAGTTAGCTTGGCCAAACACCATTACTACAAATAATTGATGTGAAACACTGAATTTGATGAGTTTCTGCTTATGACAAGTCTTAGTATTCTTGAACAAAAATATATAAATCCTGACTTTTACGGTAGATTTATTACAAGGTTAAGACAGGTTGCCAAGCAACAAAACAAACACCCACAACAGCTAAACCGTCCGATCGTTCGACAAAGATTGTTGCATATTTATTCTTTTGTGGGTAATTAGGGGCATTTAATAGACAATTTCATACAGATGACAATGTAATTTTCGTTGTTTGAGGGTTCACAAGGTTCTAAATACTTCAACAAGGGCCGTAATACTGGAAGTAATCTATAGAAATTGTTGAAAATCAACAGGCTTTTTTGCTTTACTTATTCAAATAATGCCTATAAATTTCATACAGGACGGATGATAACGTTTGTTCACAAGGTTCAACAAAGTAAAACAAGGGCCATATGCGCAAATATCGAAAGGAACCAAGATCTTTGAGTTATGAACATGCATTTAAAGTTTCATCAAAATCAGATTAAAATTGTGACCTCTACAGGGTCTACAGCCTTGATATACCATATTTTTATAGTATTCGCACGACCTCTACAGGGTCTACAGCCTTGATATACCATATTCTTACACTTTTCACGTAAAAGCGGCAGCAAATTTGTTGGGCAATTTTGGTATGATGTTCATAAAATTCAAACTGAAACTTCATTACAGTGTAACAGTGATACAATTGTGACCGATTGTTGGGCAATTTTGGTATGATGTTCATAAAATTCAAACTGAAACTTCATTACAGTGTAACAGTGATACAATTGTGACCTCCAGAGGGACCAAAAGCAAATAAAGGCGATTTTACGTACAATCAGGGGTCATAATTCAGGAAGTTATGATCCAATATTCGCAAACATCTAAAGGAACCAAGATCTTTGGGTTATTAACATGCATATCAAGTTTCATCAAAATCTAATTAAAATTGTGACTCCTACATCAGGGCCCAGGACGGCAGTCATTTTGATCCGATTTTCATGAAATTCGAACGCAACCTTCATTAAGGTGTAACGGTGATATAATCAGACGATTTTTTTAAATTAGATAATAATTGTGATCTCCAGGAGGACCACAGGCTAATAAAGGTGATTTTTCGGACAGTCAGGGGCCATAATTAATTCAGGAAGTTACGATCGATGGTCGTAAATATCGAAAGGAACCAAAATTGGTTGGAAATTGTGACCTCTATTTGGTCCAGAAGCTAAAAACGTGACTTTTCGTACAATCAGGGGCCAAAATCCATGAAGTTTCGGTCCAATACATGCCAATATCGAATACAGCCAAGAACTTATGGGGATAAACCTATATTTCAAGCTTTGTCAAAATCTGATAAGAATTGTGACCTGTAGACTTGTCCACAAACTATTGTGGACAGACGGACAGGGGCGACGGCATAATATGTGCACATGAAAATGTGGGCGTATAAAAAGCACAATAAATAACCTGGCTGGTGGCAAAGGATCTCTATATGGATCACGGAATCTGTCATCATAAGGATCTCTTAAAGGTGATCGGTCTCTACCTCGTCCAACCGAAGGTGGTCGTCTACCATTATCAGCTCCTCGACCTCCTCCTCTATAAAACATACATGTGTCAACAAAATTACTTTATAAAATAAAAGTTTTTACACTTCTAACTATAAATAATTACTATTTATTATGTTTATTTCCCCTTCAACTCTCCATTTGATCAAAAAAGATAGGCTGGCACTGCCAGGCAGGATACGCCCACATTTTTGAGAGATGGATAGAGAACAAGCAATACCGAAAGTGATTTTTCCTACATCATTAAGTCCTGTATTTCATACTGTATTGGGAGCAGCCATTTTGTTGGTCAGTTCCAGTCTGATATTCATGAAATTTGAAGCCGACAAAATCGGATAAGAATTGTGACCTGTAGAGAGTCAACAACCATGATATACCATATTTTTACACTATTCGTGTACAAACGGCGAACATTTTGTCCGGCAATTTTGGTAACGATTTTCACGAAATTCGAACTGAACCTTCCTTATGGTGCAACAGTAATATAATCAGAGTTTTTTTTTAAATCAGATAATAATTGTTCGAGAGATAGACAGAGAACAAGCAATACCGAAAGTGATTTTTCCTACAATCAAAGGCCATAATTCATTAAGTTACAAATATCAAAAAGAATAAAGATCTTTAGGTTATAAACAAGCAATTCAGGTTTCATCAAAATCGAATTAAAATTGCGACCTCTACAGGGTCCACAACTTTGATATACCATATTTTTACACTGTTCGCGTACAAACGGCGGCCATTTTTTCTGGCAATTATGGTCCGATTTTCTCGAAATTCATAATCAACCTTCTGTAGGGTGTAACGGTGATAGAGTCAAACGTTTTTTTAAATCGGATAATAATTGTGACTTCCAGTGGGACCACAGGCGATTTTGCGGACAATCAGGGGCCATAATTCAGGAAGTTACGATCAGATATGTGCAAATAACGAAAGGAACCAAGATCTTTGGGTTATCACCATGCATTTAAAGTTTCATCAAAATCGAATTAAAATTGTGACCTCTACAGGGTCCACAACCATGATATACAATTTTTTAACAGTATTCGCGCACAAACAATTGTATGGCAATTTTGGTCCGATTTAACCGAAATTCGAACTCAACCTTCCTTACGGTGTAACGGTAATATAATCAAACGTTTTTTTAAATCGGATAATAATTGTGACCTCCAGAGGGACCACAAGCTAAGAAAAGGCGATTTTGCGTATAATCAGGGGCCATAATTCAGGAAGTTACGATCCGATATGCGCAAATATCGAAAGGAACCAAGATCTTTGGATTATAACCATGAATTTCAAGTTTCATCAAAATCGAATTAAAATTGTGACCTCTACAGGGTTCACAACCTTGATATACCATTTTTTAACAGTATTTGCGTACAAACGGCGGCCATTTTGTATGGCAATTTTGGTCCGATTTTCCCGAAATTCGAACTCAACCTTCCTTAGGGTGTAACGGTGATAGAGTCAAACGTTTTTTTAAATCGGATAATAATTGTGACCTCCAGAGGGGCCATAGGCGATTTTTCGGACAATCAGGGGCCATAATTCAGAAAGTTACGATCCGATATGCGCAAATATCGAAAGGAACCAAGACCTTTGGTTTATAACCATGCATTTCAAGTTTCATCAAAATCGAATTAAAATTGTGACCTATACAGGGTCCACACCATGATATACCATTTTTTAACAGTATTCGCGTACAAACGGCGGCCATTTTGTATGGCAATTTTGGTCTGATTTTCACTAAATTCCAACTCAACCTTCCTTAAGGTGTAACGGTGATATAATCAAACGTTTTTTTAAATCAAATAATAATTGTGACCTCCAGAGGGACCACAAGCTAAAAAAAGGCGATTTTGCGTATAATCAGGGGCCATAATTCAGGAAGTTACGATCCGATACGCGCAAATATCGAAAGGAACCAAGATCTTTGGGTTATAACCATGAATTTCAAGTTTCATCAAAATCGAATTAAAATTGTGACCTCTACAGGGTCCACAACCTTGATGTACCATTTTTTAACAGTTTTCGCGTACCAACTGGCGGCCATTTTGTATGGCAATTTTGGTCCGATTTTTCCGAAATTCGAACTCAACCTTCCTTAGGGTGTAACGGTGATATAATCGAACGGTTTTTTAAATCGGATAATAATTGTGACCTCCAGAGGGACCATAAGCTAAAAAAGGTGATTTTTCGGACAATCAGGGGCCATAATTCAGGAAATTACGTTCCGATAGTCGCAAATATCGAAAGGAACCAAGATCTTTGGGTTATAAACATGCATGTCAAGTTTCATTAAAATCGGTTCAAAATTGTGACCTCTATAGGGTCCACAAGCTAAAAACGTGATTTTTCGTACTATCAGGGGCCATAATCCATGAAGTTTTGATCCGATACATGCCAATATCGAAAGCAGCCGAGATCTTTTGGGGATAAACCTATATTTCAAGTTTCGTCAAAATCAGATAAGAATTGTGACCTGTAGAGGGTCCACAAACAAATTGTGGACGGACGGACGTCCGGACGGACAGGGGCGACGACAATATACGTCCACATAAAAATGTGGGCGTATAAAAAGCTATTGAAAATATCATAATTCTACCCTCTCTTTTTTGCTGAAATATGAAGTGGCTTACTTCATATTTCTAATATGAAGGCTGGTGACTTGCTATTTCAGCCTAAATATTCAGTGGGTCGCCCTTTGAATATTTTTGGTAAGCATTTTGATAATTTGTCACCCTCCAGGATATGCCCCCCTCAGACCCCACCTACATACAAGTAGAAAATAGATGCTCACCCTCTACCTGGTCCTGCACCGCGACCTGCACCACTTCTTCCTTCATTAGCCATTTTCACATCTGTAAAAATTAATATATACTATTGTAACGTTTCCCTTTACTACATATTCACTTATTAAGTATCTACTTCATATCACTTTTCTGCATCTTTATGCACCAAGAGCTCTCAGCACAAAAATATGCCTACTGTGTTACTGTCCAATATTCACTTCTTTTTATTTTTTGGGGGGACGGCGTATTTTTTTCCAAATAATACAACAACTCTTAGCATTATCCAAATACATTTACAAATAAAAACTTTAAATCTAACGGTATTTATTGTATTTTAAGGGTAAATTCTTTGAAATAGCTAATTTATATAGCATTGAAAGTGACTGGCAGATAAATTCCAACCAGTCCAATTGCCCTGAAAGTCCCACTTTGACCATGAGATTATATAAGAATTATACACCGGGGCTTTGCTACAATACTAAAGGCACTCACTCAATTACAATATGTGACTTTATCCATTTGATAAAATATAGGTTATTACACAGACTATGAAGTGTGGCCATACTACGAATTATGCATTGATGAAGCCTCAATGTATAACTAGAAAACTTTTGAAAGTCAATGCACTGCAATAACACTAACTGAGCTCATAAGATGTCAAAAATATTTAAAGTTCATAAGTATTAATAGTATTTATTATGTAATATTCACCAGATTTTAACAGCCAACATTATGAAACTTCAAAAAAAAATTACGAAAAAAGACACGCAGTAAATTACAAAAGCGATTAAGGTGGATAAAGTGTTGATCAGTGTCCATTTCCGCACCCCGATCTAACACAGCTTAATAAAGCAAAATCTGTCCAAATTGTTTGAGAGATGTTCTTACAGATAAGTTACTCTACAATGAAATTTTTTTTCAAAATTTGAATCTTAACTTCAAAACATTGCAAATACATGAACACCATAGAAACAAATGTCAATGATTTAAGATGCACTATGTAAGAACTAAATCTGTCTATTGAATGTCTTAAAGGACAATATTGGTGCCAGTCATTATCACATATATATGTGATAAAACTGATTAAACACTTTCCAAATGTAATATTAACACAGAGATCATCGCTACCATAGAGGAGTAATAAAGGATTCATGAATTGGAAGTGACGAACGCCAAAGGAAAACACGAGTTATCTCTCTATGTGAATGACTGAAGTGACGAGTGATGACAGATAAACGGCCGAATTTCTGCTCACTAATAATTCCTTCGAAGACAAAAAGTTGTTATATGCGACCGCAAGAGGATATCTGACGATTCAATAAAGTAATTAAGTGTCATAAGATAAGAGAACACGAGAAAAATAGAAATACTCCGTACAGTCCCTTGTTTTTATTCCTTCTATAGGGGAGACCGGGGCACATTGAACCATTTTGTTCACATACATGGTGGGATCAATTCAACTTTTGTAGTGATTCAAACAAAAATTTGTCCAATATTCGGACAGCCTGAGTTGCTGACGAGCGACTCTAGTCCGTGAGACCCATTGCACCCATGCATGGCACAGCCAAGTTTCGAACAAGTTTAATTCCTTTTATTCAATAGGCCTACAGATTTGGAAAAACTGGTATTCTAAATCTTTTGTTTTTATTTTCAAAGATATTTTTAAAAAATTCAAAATGGATCAAGCCCTTGTTTATATGGATTGTAGATTATACATACAAGAATTTCTTAGGCAAAACAAATTATTAAATGATATATAGTCTATAATTCACTGGAGTATATTGAACCATGGTTCAAAGTATCCACCTGACAGTGGTTCAATCTGACCCATCACAGTTTCATGATCAAAATTAAAAAAAAATCAATATGCCCTCTTATATGGATCAAACCCCGGTTTATCTGGATTGTATAGATTAGACATATGAACTGATTTTAAGTACAAGAATTTCCTAGGCTAAGAAGTTAACATGTATGGGAAATTTTTCTCTTTTAAACGTTCTTTTGAAAAATTAACTGCCTAAAAAAATAACTGACAGCATGTGGCTACTGCTTATTGATGGAGAAATGGGTCTAAGAAGTTATCTCACTTCTGTATAGTGTTGGGTTGTATAGTATTATTTATAAAGGATATATCCATGGTGGTTCAATGTGCCCCGGTCTCCCCTACCTTATAAAAACATGGTAATGCACAGACTTTTTTTCTGTTTTTCTTTCGTGTTCTCTTATCTGGTGGCAGTCAATTCTTTTTATGAATTGTAAGATATTCTCTTACAGTGTCACACAGCAACTTTAGGTCTTCGAAGGAATTATTAGTGAGCAGATATTGGCCCATGTATCTGCTATCACTAGTGACTTCAGTCAGTTGTATAGAGGAAAATCTCGTGTTTTCCTTTGGTGTTCGTCACTTCCTATTCATGAATCCTTTATTACTCCTCTATTGTAGCGTTGATCTCTGTGTTAATATTATATTTGGAAAGTGTTTAATCAGTTCTATCACATATGTGATAATGACTGGCACCAATATTGTCCTTTAAGTTTGGCTACAAATGTTACATAATGCTTCATCTCCCAAGAACGATAACTTCCCTCAGAATAAAGTAATCTTAATGAAATTTTCAATATATTTCAGTTCTCGTTATCTATTTTTGAACTATAATAGGCAAGCTCTTTATCTAAATCTTACATAATGCATCTTTATCAATGGTGTCTCATATACACATGCTACATATTGCAATAAAAATAAAAGACAAACAAAGATACAGAAAAAATCAAATCTTTATTTTCCAAAATAAATTATTACATACTGGACATTGTACCTGAAAAGAATGTTTTCATAAGGACTATACTAGACTAGTTATGATGCTCTATATGCTTTTAGCCCTATCATGTTTTAGTACACTATGTTTAAGAAATTAGTGACCCAATCAAATAATTTCTCTTTTTTAGACCCATTTTATTATCGACACATATATGTTGCAGAGGTTTCATTACAAATTGGCTGAGCATAGCAAACTGTTCTGTCACACCTGATTTAAATAACTTACACAAGCAGGATTACCAATTTAGAAAAGTGTTTAAAGACAATATTTCAATAAATGCCACTAAATAGCATAGTGGTTTGGGAAAGGGGAAGGGGGGGGGGGATCTATGCTATAAATTTGACACAAATTTATTTTTTATTAACCTAGACATTTTAATAAATGAAATGAAATTGGCTTTAACGTCCTACTGTTCTGCTCTGACTAGGCGGCCACTGTAATAATAAAATGTATTCACAGAGAAAAAAGTGTCAACATCTTTGTAAGTCTTTATCCACATAAATATTTGATCGTCAAACAAATAAGCCTTGGATCTAATGCTTACCAACTTTGTTTCCTTTTATCATTGATCCACGTTCATTTTCAACAGCTGTTTTAGCATTTTCTTCATTAGAAAATTGTACAAAACCATATCCTTTACTGTGACAAATAACATCTAGAATATAAAAATATATAGATAGGAGCTTGTCGGGCACACAGATACACTCACCACCAGCAGTATTCTTCCTTATGCCCTAGAGAACAATTCCAAAATAAATAGATGACACATACTAATTAATTGCACATTTATCTTTTTCAAAAGTATCGAGCAATCAAACTGATTATCTATACTTAATCTAAGCATAAAATGTTCACTATCAAACACAGTCAAGGTTTTGAAGTACCTGGTAGCAAAACTATACATTAAGTTTCATCACTCTCCATCAGCTACAAAAAAACTTAACTTGTCCAAAAGGGAAATGTTAATCAGTAAATACATTCTTGACCTATCAAATTGCTTATTGCTACTTAGTCTAAGCAGAAAATTCTTATCACTGAACTTAGTCAACTTTAAGGTATTGATTATAAATGAACCTTTACTCACGGTTTCATCACTCTCACCCGATTAGAACCAAAGTTATCATGTTCCAAAGTCTCAACCAGTCAAATTGCTTATCTCTGCTTAGCCTTAGAGGTAAATGCACATGATCGAACACTGTCAAGGCATTCATCAAATAGACACCTACACCAAGTTTGAGAGAGAGAGAGAGAGAGAGAGAGAGAGAGAGAGAGAGAGAGAAATGGGGTTTAAGGTCCACTCGACACAAATTAGGTCATTTTGGGACTAACATATGGTTTCAATTTTATTTCAATAATTCGCTTGCGCGTAGGGGTCTTTAGCAGTGGGAGGAAACCGGAGTGCCCGGAGGAATCCCATGAGGATGAGAAGGCGCCCCTATCTCCACGCCACATACACTCACACCAGGGATCGAAACCACAGCTGAAGCTAGAGGTGACCACTAGGCCATCCCAACCCCCCCACACCTTGTTTGAACGTTCTATCTCAATTAGAAGGAGAGTTATTGCAATCTGAAGTCTCGACCAATCTAATTGGCTATTGCTCTCTTTACCCAGAGACGAAAATGCTCATTTATAAAACTGCATTTATATACATAGACATTGACCTCCATGTACATACCTAAAATAGGTCCATATCTCTTAAAGTAATCTGACAGTTCTTCTTTAGTATATCCTGCAGGTAAGCGACCAATGAATATTCTTGAGTTGTAATATTTAGGGTCATTACTGCGAATTGGGGCCACAACCTCAATTACATCACTAGAACTACTGCTGCTACTACTTGATTTTCTTCTTGATCTTGCCCCACGATCTCTGGAAACAATACCATTAAAAAGGTTAAGAGAGGCATATCAAAAAACTTGGTTTCAATCATATGAAAAAAAGACCAGCAACAAATTTTTTTGTCAAATATTTATTTGTGTGTTTTCGTATAAAGGGCATATAACATTACATAAAGTTGGTTTTCAGGCATAAGCCCACAGCAGTTATGTCCACAAAGGCAGTTCTTCCTTATCTGGACCACGTACATGTACCGGTATTCAGACGATATTTTTAACTGTTTGAGTTATCAAAACAATTCAGTTAAATTTGGTATTTTTGAAATCCATTAGAAATTGGGTTTAATCAAATTTGAGGAATTACAGTCCATAACATTTTTAGGGACAAATTTATTGAAATTTAACATTGTCTACTAATGCAATGATGCCTTAAATGGGTAACACCTGAAAAATCCAAATTTTCTTTCAGACAAGATTAGGAGGGTAAGGAGATATAGCTCTTTTATTTCAAGCCCTTGATACTGTTTCCACTAAAAAAAATCTTGCCCAAGCACCTATAACTATGACTGTGTGATTTTAGGACAGATATTCCTCTCTTTGGGGGGTTACTAATGGTCTTGTTGCTCACATCATTTCCAGTCACAGTTCTTGGTCGTCACTGTTCTTACTAAGTTGCAATGTCAAGGTAGCAATCTTCAATTCCTGTCATCCAGGTCTGGGTTTCCTGAAACCTATTGTGCAGCCTGTGGATGATAGCCTCATGATGAATCTGTATGTTCAGTAAAATCATTCATGCAGACTATGGCCAATTTTACTGCTTCGTGAGTGGGAAAATTAGAGCAATAATATTCCAAGAAGACAACTTAAATTAAACCAGATTCGTGTTAACCATCAGCATACAGAACTAATAAGACCTTGAATAACTGCTATATCCAACACAGCTCAAACTTGGATGTATGTTGTTATTATCAAACTTGCCATAAAAGTGTCGTTACAACATTGATATACCACACTTTCATGCTATTTGCAGTCATTTTGTTCGACAGTTTCGGTCTGATTTTCAAGAAATTCAAACAAACCATCCTTATGGTGTAACAACAGTGATATTATAGTGGAAGAAAATTGTAACCCCCAGAAGACCACAAGCTAAAAACGTGATTATCCAAGAAGTTACGGCCAGAATATCGAAAGGAACCAAAATCTTTGGCGTATAAACATACATTTCAAGTTTCAGCAAAATCAGATAAACTATGTGACCTCTAGAGTGTCCAATATTTTTCGTACAATAGGGGCCATACATGCCAATCACAAAGGAATTAAGATCTTTTGGAGATAAACCTATATTTCAAGTTTCATCAAATTTGTGACCTGTAGACTGTCCACAAAAAATTGAGGATGTATGGACAGTGGGAACAACAATATACGTCCACATGAAAATGTGTGCGTATAAAAAACCCTGCGATCTTGCACCGCGATCTCCGGAATCAATACCATTAAAATGGTCAACAAAAAAATTGGTTCAATATTGTTTTGACTAAGGTTATCTGTTGGACATTCAGTTCAGCTGTTAACGTGTACTGTATGTATCTCTTGGAGCCTACCTGTTTCTACTACGAGATCTCGACCTTCTATTTCTGCTCCTACTTCTGCTTCTATGTCTGTTTCTGTCATAGCGTCCTCTTGTGCGGCTTGAGCTTCTATGGCTTCTACTGTTACTACGCCTATGTCTTTGGTCACGAGAGCTCATTTTGGACAATCAAATTATAACAACATTAACCTTTAAAAACATCTAAAAAGAGTAGAAAATTATACATCTTTTATGAAAATATCATCTAAATCATAGAAAAGAGCAAAAAGTGCATTCCTTTTCGCTAAATCTCTGAAACCTAATCATCTGTGAAATTGTTTCTGAGAATAGATCTCCCCTATTCTATCCCAATTTCTCACACAAGATATCTTATTCTTATATCATGCCCCTCTCTCATACACTGTATACCTACCTACACACACACACACCTTTTCCCAAAAAAGGGAACTGTTGTTGCCTTTTCTTTTTTATGGTCAACTACATTTCAGATCTGGCACAGTTTGGTAAAGCGGTAATCCAAAACTAGTTCAATAGTATTTTCTTCTGAACCACCATGATATTACTTACAGTTCAGGTTTTGACACAAATTATCAGATTTTGCAAATTTAACTAATCAATCAATTCAAAAATATGCATCTAATGACTTTTCAATATAATTAAGAGCAGAAAAACAATTTCACCTGTTTCCATGTAACTGTGTACAACTTAGTTGCCAATTTTCCTTTTACTGTGCAAAAATAACGTAAAGATATTTTGTTATCAGTGCGCGCAAAAATAACCCGATGGCAGGTAGTTGAGGATGTAGAAATAAAAAATAAACCGATGGCAGCTAGTTGAGGAAGTGGACATAAATATCAACCGATCGCACAATGGCATAAAGTTTGGTTATTTTATAAGGTTATATTTACAATGTATACACTTCAGGAAAAACCTAAACGTACATTTTTCTTTCTCCATTTTTTCAAACAAAAACAACTATCCTAATATTAATATCAAATAATCATTTGTTTCAAAATCATAAGAACACATTTCCAACCTAAACAATTGCACTAAACAATGTCTAAAATTGCAAAAAAATGAACAAAAAGTTCCCCAGAACACCTGCTTGCCATATTTCGGCTATAGTCAATTTCTGAGACCAGTGGTTTGGGAAATCGAGTAGCCTCATGGGTATGTATGACCAAACTATGTGAATATAAATGGAATTGCTCAACCCCTCATATCACCTTCCAGATTTTGCATGGATTTCTCATGAACAAGAGCATAATCTGCATTGTTATATAAATAAATTATCAATAGTAAATTATCACTTAAATATTCATTAACAGGACAAACCAATAATCATCCCTCTGAGTCTGAGCCATCAGATATCTCCAATATTAGGTAGATTAGAACAGCAGGGCCATTTAAGAGTTCAACTAAGATAGGTTGCCAGGCAACATAAGAGAGAAATGAGGTTTAACGTCCACTCGACACAAACCAGGTCATTTCGGGACTAACATATGGTTTAATTTTATTTCAATAATTTGCTTGCGCGTAGGTGTCTTTAGCAGTGCGAGGAATCCGGAGTGCCCGGAGGAAACCCACGAGGTTGAGAAGGCGCCCCTATCTCCATGTCACATACACTCACACCAGGGATCGAAAGTCAGGCAACGAAACATACGCCCAGAAAAGCTAAGTTGTCCAGGCAGTCAACAAGGGTTGTCTCATATTTTTTCTTTTGTCAACATATGAAAATCCTATAACGAGTAATACCCAATGTTTTTCTTTTGACAACACATGAAAATCTTAATAAGTAATACCCGATTACATAATTATCAGTCTTATGTATAAATTTAAAGTCAATCGGATATTAACTTCTGCCTTTAGAGCGACCCCAAGATTTTAAAAAGTGATCAAGGGCAATTACTCTGGCAGTAATTATAGGATATCACTGGAAATCAATAGGCTTCTTCGTCTTATGACCTTAAACACTGTGTATCAATTGTGGACAACGGACCGACAGACGGGGGCAACGACAACATACAACCACATTTCCATGTGGGCGTATAAGAAAATGGATTCAAGATGTGGCTATATGATGAGATTGGGTCAATAGATGTCAAGTGGGCCAATGCTTTTATACAGCCCCCCTCAGAATATTATAAAAAAAATATACGTTATAGTAGTAGGCTACATACAAATTTATGTAAAGCTGCAAAGTTATACAACTCCAACATTAATATTGACTGAGATATGGCCTATTGAATAAGGGTACCCTTTCGCAAGTTTTGAAACTACTATGCTACACGTATGACTTGATTTTAGTGTACAGATTTCATATCTTCTGGTTAGACATTTTTCTTGAAATTATGGGGTTTGTAAGAGAAAATTTTGTAGATTAAGAATTCACTATCAAATTTTGCATAACAAATACTTATTCATCACATGTTTAATGGGTATTGTTGGAACAAACATGATAAAAAAAAAAGCCATATCTTTGACGGTTTCTTGTAAACTTAGCTTTGAAAATTGACTCACACAGGAAAAAAACCAAAATCGCTCTCTTTCAAACGCTAACCATGTATAAAATTTTCGTAGTGTCTATCAATGATGAAAGGCTCATCTTTGATATTTTACTCCTTCATTATTCATTTTCATTTAATTTCAACACTAAATTATGATTTTTTCATTTTTTGTACTGATTTGAATGGATTGATTATAATACTTCAAACTGTGGATTGATAGTGATACTGATGCAGAATTGTTAAGTACCATACCCACAAAATGTTATTGGAACTTAATGTAACACTTTGTTTCATGATGATGATCAGGCAATTAGAAGTGTGTCATAATGTAACAAATAAATATTGTGACCTCTTGAGTGTCCACAAGCTAAAAATGAAAAAAAAGTGTTATTTTTGTACAATCCAGGGACATAATTCATGAAGTTATGGCCTGTTATATGACAATATTCAACGGAACCAAGATCTTTTTCAGATAAATCTATATTTCAGTATTTGGAATTTGTATCATTTCTTTTCTCTGGACAACTAAGTTTACACAATGAAAGGGAGAGTTTAATTGTCAAGGTCCATAGTTAAACAGATACAGATAATGATGCCTGAGCGAGCCCTTTCAAACCTGCACATGTGTGATAATAACATCATAAAAGACAACGTTGGATTTAAAGAGAAAATGATATATTTGCCAATTTCTCAACTGACACAAGTGAATTATAGGATATAGGATTATTTGTTAACAAAGTAGGACTGTGTGTACAGATGCCATATATTTTTTGACAAAGTGGCTATTTTTATGCAACTGTAAAGAATATCCTGTGGGCTATTTTAACGCCACTTCCTGATGCACAGGTGTAAAAATATTCGACAACTGTGCGCTATGACGTCTATATTATATAGATGCCATTGGTCAATGTGAGTTTCGTAGGCTTTGGGCTATTTTTACGGCCAAGTATGCAGAGTATGTTCGATTTCAACGAGATCTCGTGCATGCAATGAAAATCCTTACTAAATTCCTGCGTGCAACCTAACACTTCAGGCGTGAAAGAGATAAATCCACAAGTGATAAATAATGTTATTTCTGTACCACTGAAATTCAAAATTACATGTATAGAGACCATTAAAGTCGTAGCCATGTTGTCTCAATTCTGCTATAGTAACCTGATCGTGATCCTTTAACCATGTCTGAGCCGTGATAATACAAAAGTCAATAGACTCGATCTGAATGTGATGCAGGAATCGGTCGACTTTATTTCGAAGTGACCACGCATTGACTAAGCCAAATTTAGAGTGGTCAGATTTAAAGATACATTATGGGAGATTTTTACAAGGAGTTAGCCATTCTTGCTATAACAGTTCAAAAATAGATGCTCAAACAAGAATATATTGAAAATTTCAGTCAAATTACTTTATCCTGAACAAAGTTGTTACCACTATAATTTTTTACTAGAAATAGTAGTTAAATTTCATCGACACCGTTTTCCCATTATGGCCGATTGTTGATTGATAGGCGTTAACTCCACCTATATAGTCTCGATTATCAAGTAATGTTTACACTGACTAGTACCGATAGCGTATTCGGTTTGAGACAGGACTGCAATTCAATTCGTATACATTTATTTTTTACTATAAATTAGAATTAAGACTTTTAATATATAGATAAGAAGAGAAAGTCTGCGATAGGATATTAAAGTTTGAAAGGAATGGGCCAAATCAACGAGGCAGTATTGTAAATAAATTATAATAAATAGCCGACTTCTTGCGTTGCCTGCGTGTACTCTTTTGTACTTCAGGTAGGCCTAAGCGACTCCCTAAGCAGACGAATAGAAAACAGTCCGGAAGTATGATGACGTCAACGTCACGGAGAAGCCCCTCCCACGACGCCATAGTGATTAAATCAGTCGACGAAATCCTGTTTTAATCCGAGCCCAATCCAAGCCATCCGTAGGTCTACAGAGTTAATTTTGGGCTTGTTATTTAAATAAAGATCTAATTTATAATTTCTATGACTTCTGAGGCCCAAAGGAAGACCGACAAAAGTCAGTTTTTGCTCTCCCATAATGTATGTTTAATATGTTCAGTTTCAGGTGATAAGCTACGCAGTAATTCTGAATGTACTCTATTGTTGTAACCTTGGGAATTCTGCCATTTTTCAGTTCTTAGATTCTTTGAGACTTGACCCTGTTTCCCCCTGTACGTTTTGTTTAAACCCAAATGATGTAAACGATTAAATACAGCGACCGGTAGTCTGGTTGATTTGAGTTCAGATCTTATTACACTCAGTTCATTACTTGTATAGGTTAAGTGTTTCGCTTGATTGCACGTTCATTACATTGTCACCCTCACTGTCATTTTTTTACATTGAGATGCAATTTTCATCAAAGACGATAATCAAAAAGATCTTTATAAAAAGCATTATTATCGAAATGTTCTTGAGTTGTTCATACACATTCCTGTGAAATTATAGGTACACAAATCATACATTATAACACAGTTCCATGTATCACTGATAATAAGTTGTTGTTTTGATAAAAAATGTTGTCAATTGCACTTAATAAATCCCGATGTATTTTACACCCACACTTGCCACGTTAAAATATATAGGACTAACTCTTGTCTCGAAACATGGAGGGTTGAGGGATGAGGTTTTTTATCTAGTTGAGTAAAATTCTCTACTATTGTACTAAGCCCATTATTTTCCCGATGCACAAGCGCGATGAGAAGTGCTGTAAAAAAGCTTACAGGGTATTCTTTACCATTCCGTAAAAATAGCAAACCTGGATTTTTTGAGGGTTTATTAAAATTAAAGTTGCGATTTCATAATGTTAAGTTATACGGGTATTTTTAAAATGTATTAAATAAAATAAAGCCTTAAAATAGATGGTTTCTATAATAAACAGTCCTACATGTACCTTGTTAAAGAATAATCCTAATAATCCTATAATTCACAATAGCCAGTTGAGAATTTGGCAAAAATATCATTTTCAACTTCAAATTCAAATGTTTAAAAGATAACTATTCTATTGCATGGGGGGGGGGGGGTAGAAATCATGGGAGGTAATTGTGTTATTTCTGATGTGAGTGACTTTTAAGTGTGGGAAATAATGTAGGCATATATGATGGTATAATTGTGACTTGACAACCTATTGAGCAAAAGACAGAAATATTTATGAAATTCTCACTGAAAGAGGATACAATTATCAAAATTTGCAGTGTTATTTGGAATTATCCAACATTAGAACTTGAACAAGCTTTCCTTTTTCGCACCTGTAATAAAAATAGTTACGCCTATTGGAGGCAACATACTTACAAGAAGACTGATGGAGGGGTTTTTTTTAGCTTTCTATTACTAGTTTTCGAATCTTGACTCCTCGTTTTGTCTCAGATTTTTCTTTAACCGGAAGTACCGTTTGTTCAGGGTTTTCAGTAAACAGATTGTTGATTGGATAAATTAAATTTCTTGTCCAACCAAATCAGTTTCTAAACTTGAGACTTTATTGGTTTCAAGATGGCCGAACAAACCGAAGGTAATAATAATAATAATAATAATAATATCTTTATTTGGGTAAGAAATTAGGCCAGGTAGAGAATATTGTAACATTTAGCAGCTGTATCAACACTCTGAGTACAATCTAGATAAATGTTTAATATTTAACACAAACCAATTTCATTTTATAAAATAATTCTTTTTAATGCGTAGTATTTTATATTGAAACAATTTAAGCACATGTTAACTTAGTGTCAGTGGAGACTCTACTTTCATTTTTCAAAACTGAGCTTATATGCATCTAACTTTATCCTATTTAACAAGATGCTCTGCGTTATTATATTTCCTTTATAATTAAAGAGGGTAACAATTAGAATGGAGAAGACCTTAGTTTTTCATCATAATTTATTGGCCTTATGTGTTTCAATTTTCATGGGAAAATATTGAATGGGGTTTAACGTCCGAGTAGGCCTACTAGGCTAGGCTAGGCTGTAGAAATGGTTCCACTACTGCTGTCTTCCGTCTTACTCCAGTCGCAGTAGTGGTTTTTCCTACCGAGTTCCTTTGCGCAAGTTTTTTAGTCAAATGACTACAAAAAGTTTACTGGCCTATAGCTCGCTTAATTTACAAATAAACTGACCCAAAACAGTACTGCATGCAGCTTAACATATAATAAATCAATTCTTATTGAAATAAAGGTGAGGCCTTACCGCATAATTATATGATTTGATGAAACCCATCTCCTACGCGAAATTTCAACTGGCCGACCGTCATGGCCGCAAGTTGCGTAATACGTCATTAGGCCTGCAACATAAACAGCGCTATGCATAGAAAAACTGATCGGTAACTATTTTAATGGTCCTGTCTTCACTATTTGTGATAGAATTACTTATTTTAATACAAACTGTAATGGTGTGTGTTGACAATTATGCTTTTGAACCTATTTGAACTTGCGTAAGGGGTCTTAGACTGTACCAATTGTTACCTTAACACAGTTTAAGGTAACAAGTATAGTTACTAGGCTAGGCTGCAGTTCTGCTCCAACTGAACTGAAGTGGGGGGACATATGTCATACGGTGTGCTATAAGCGAAATTTGGACCGGACAGAGGCAGTACGGCCTTCTCTGGTTTGCTAGCCTGGAGGTCAGGTGTTCAATCCCTGTATTTCCCAAGAAAGTTCATCCAGATTTTCCAGCCTGATTCCCCCTTGTCCGTGATGCAGGACAGACGACCCGACAAGGACAGCTGTCTAGTTGTTTAGAGGAGATGAAAAATTGAGGTCCTGTGTACACATTGACGTGCACATAAAAGATCCCTTAATTGTCAGATGGAATACAATGTAAGAGTAGGCTGTAGTGTCGCTGTCTGGGCAAAATTTCCCTCATAGCCATAGCACACTGGCCTATGCCAGTCTTTATTAGCCCAGTTCATACTCACTGAATCACTGTAGCTCCCCGGGACGGCAGTGACTGTACCAGAAAAGTCTTGATCTCATCCATTTTAAAATATTTTATTTCAGTCATTCTTTTTTAGAAACAAAAAAAGAAAGATAAACAACTTTTATTATTGCAAAATAAATAAGTAAACAGTGAAACTCAGTCAAAACTGATCAAACTGAGTCAATGTAATGCTGTTTTGAAACTACCGGTACATGTATATATTTACCGGTACACCAAGTTTCATCACTCTCTTTCAGTTAGAACCAAGTTATAGTATTTCAAAGCATCAAGCAATCAAATTGTTTACCTTATCTCTGCTTAGCCTTTGCGCAAAATGTTAATCATTGAACTCGTTCAAGGCATTCACTAATTTCTTTTTAATTTTGAATTTCAGATTTAAAAGCATTTGAAAGAAGATTGACTGAAGTGATTGATAAATTGCAACCCGCTGCTAGATTCTGGAGAAGTAAGAATTTTGAAATATAAAAAAACATCTTTCATGTGATAGAATTGATAACAGATTTTCAAATTTGATTTTAGAACACTACTCTTTTCGGGGGGGGGGGGGGGGGGGGTGTCATGGTTTAGTCTGTTTGTCTGTCTTTCTGTCCATCTGTCCATCCATCCATTACACTTTTTGGGACAAATAGCTCTCCTAATTGAGCTAAAATATACAAATTTGGTGAAGGTTCCAATTAAGTGAGAGTGATGAAACTTGGTGTATAGTTTCTTTACATCAGTACATTGATCAAGTTTGATAATGAGCATTTTCTGCTCAGAGTAAGCAGATTGATAAGAAATTTAATGGGTCAAGACTTTGAAGCAGGATAACACTCCTTCTAACTGAAGTAGAATGTTAAAACTTGGGTAGTTGTTTATTAGGGGAATGCCTTGATGGAGTTCTAAGATGAGCATTCTCTGTTTAGGCTAATCTTTTATGCCCATGCCCATGTGTACAGAAGACTTACTTATTTACATTCCATACAAACAGCTATATGTTGTCTCTTGCCAGGCCCTCTGTCCCACACCACCGACAAGGGGGAACCCCAGATGAACTTGACAATTACAGGGATTGAATACGGGACCACCAGGTTAGCAAGACAATATCTTACTCATTTATCAACAGTGGATCCCCTAATTAAGTGAGAATAATGGAACTTGGTGTATAGTTACATTACATAAATTGACTAAGTTCAATAAAATGAGCATTTACTGCACAGGGTTAGCACATAGATAAGCAATTTGATTGGTCGAGACTTTGGAGCTAGGTCATTTTGATCCTATTGAGTGAGAGTGCTGAATAGTTTCATAACATTAATACCTTGAATAAGTTTGATTATGAACATTTTCTGCTTAGGCTAAGTAGGGACTTCAATCTGATTGGTCGTGACTTTGGAACACAATACATTCGAAGCCGAACAGTAGGACGTTAAATCCCATTTCTTTTCATTTTGATTCGAAGCCGAACAGTAGGACGTTAAACCCCATTTCATTTCATTTCATTTTGGAACGCAATTCTCTCCTAATTGAGGTAGAATGTTCAAACGTGGAGACCCCTGACACAACCTTCCAGATATTCATGTAGTGTAGGCCATTGAAAGTATGAAAAACAAAACGAAATATAAATCTGTATATAAGTTTTTATATGGGCTATAAACACGTTAGGGGAATTGATACTTTATAAATTGACATATGCATATTATTATTATTATAATTCTAGAACATGTGATACATAATAATAATATTGAGATAGAGCCTTAGGCACTTTAATTTAGCCATAGGGGCTTTAATTTAGTTACCTGTAAAATTATTTGTACAGTAATCATACCTAGCATGATGTTTATTTTTATTTTCAGTAATTCTTATATTTGTGTCGCTGTGTACAGCTGTTGGTGCATGGACATGGCTCTGGGACCCAGATACATCTAAGGTTAGCAAAAGTACTTTTAATGTGCACACATTACATTCATTTTCTACTATTTTTATACGCCCACATTGAAATGTGGTCGTATATTGTCATCGCCCCTGTTTGTGCGGCATCCACAATTTCTAAAGTTAATATCGGAGTTGTTGACTGACCGGACGAATTAGCTGCTGTGGGCGTATGTTTCGTTGCCTGGCAACCTATCTTTAATGATGGTTATTTAGAGATTTATAATATCTTGTAAATTACAATATTTATATATTACACAGCACTAGAAAGATAAAGAGCTGGCGGTTCATGGAATAATAGGCCAAAGTTCAAAATAAATACATAATGTGAAATGAATATATTGAAAACTTTGTTCAAATTGCTTTATTCCAAGCAAGATATGCAAAGACCTGGCATAGATTGTTTATTATTGTTAGAACGGTACTTGTTTTTTAAGACTTAACCCCATTCGCCATTTTTAAATTAAATCATAAACTGGCAACAGCTAGTGTTTTAATCTGTTTTAACTTTAAATCGCCGCCATCCGTTGATCTAGTGAATACAGGAAAATGTAATTTATTCAGAAAGGATCGAGAAGCAGTGATCTTTTTTCATATTTTTTGTGTGAATTATAAACTTTTCATGTCAAAATTAATCTCCAATGTATGAATGTAATTACCTTCAGTTGACATTTTTTGTTGCCCAAACTCAAACAATCGAATAGATCGCACTTTGTTTTGATTGTAACACACAAGGTTGCAATCATTTTTCAACCTTTATCCCCCTACAATGGTTCCACTCATCACGTGACATTTGTAATGTTTTGATGAACTCAGTCGAAAATACATTAAAAAATATTTACATTGCAAGAGTGAACTAGTTGGGATATTTGTTGGGATATTTAATTGTGCAATAGGTTTGTTGCCTAGTAGGAAACCCACACTACTGAAATATATAGTTACCTGCTGAATCAATGCCCATTATGAGGTTTCTTTTTTCAAACTTGCTTGGATTTTTTCACGTCATACATTTTATATGCCTACAGAGCAATGATGTATATTGTTATTGCTCCTGTCTGTTGGGTCTTAGTCTACAATTTCTTGTGAATACATTTATCATCTGGTCTTGTTTCTATGTTGTTCAACATTTTACACCAGTAAGACAAAGAAGCTGATTGAATTTCAACGATTTCTGATTTCCAGAGTACCGTAACAGCCTTTGGTCCCTTCCAAAGATCTTGTAATCTCTGATGACAAAAGTTATTTTTTCATCGGCTTGAACTTTATATGTATTGTTCAAATCAGTGAAACAAAGAAGTCTATTGATTATAGACATTTTCCATTATCTACTTCTAAAGTTGTGGTCATTATTCACGGTACATATGAAATCAAGCAGAAGAAGTAAAAATCAGGTTATTGAACTTATGAAACCTACCAAAGTGCATCAATGTCCATTTATTACTATTAGTTTCATAATTATGGCTCTTGCTCAATTTGTAGAAACTTGTGAATGCTTGAACCACAAAAGTCATTATTTGGCCTACTTGATATTTATGTTCTTTGTTTCAGTTATAGCATGGAATAATAATTACAACAATTTCTGATAACCACTTATATTGTGTTAGAGAAACATGTCAATACACAAATAATATTATAAAGTATTAAGATTTGGTTTTTTTATGGACAGCACAGACAATTTTGTGGCAACCTAACCTCTCTTCAGATAGTTGGTAATGGGCATATTTGTTGTCCTGTTATGGTTTTCAAATTTGGCACTGGCAACAATACAGCTCGCGATTGTATGTTCACTGCCTAGAAATATTCATTCAAATGATCTGAAAAGATTGAAGTATGAATGGAAGTATATTGATATTGATCCTAACATAGGGTGAACATGCATGTCTTAAAGGACATTATTTTCGAACAATACGACATATCATGCCAACTTACATTTTAAAAGGACACCAAAATCATTTTACAGTACATTCTCTTAATACCAATTTACAATTATTTTTCTTTCATTTTCAGGTTTCTTTTACAAGCTCATTGTGGAATCATCCATTTTTTGCACTTAGTTGTCTTTTGTTATTAATTTTATTTTTGTGCGGAATACACAAGAGAGTAGTAGCACCATCAATGTATCCTTTACTTAAATTATTGTCTAACACAGTCCTCCTTTACTTAAATTAATATCTAACACAGTCCATCATAACCAGTAGTCAAAATACAGTACCACTGCTGTCGTTAACCATTAGATTGGACCAAATAGATACCTGGGGTCTGTTATATACAATGTAATATAATAGTTAATACAAACTTTTCATTGAAGGATTTGTATAGTATGATGGTATTCAAAGATGTTTAATTTCATTATATGGCAAATGCAATTATGGTCAAGTTATATTAAGGTTGAAATTTTAAGTAAAAAGTGATTGTAAAATACTAAAACTAATAAAGGATAAAGTTTAGCTTTTGAGCATACCAGAAATAATAATAACATATTTTTCAAGACAATTATGCTTAAATCTCGAAACCTGAATTAATCATATCCCATGCCAGTAAACATGTTCAGGAAGGTACAGGGATAGGCAATCACTGTCTTATTGGGAATAAAAAACCAAATACTGGTACTACCATTAGTATTTATGGGTGTATTAGTTCTTTAAAACTAATCTTAATTTTTGGTTCTTTAAGTCTATTGTGTTTGATTATTTGTGTAAGATATGCATAATTTACCATCACTTCTAGAAAAAGGAAAACTAGATGTTTGTGAGGCTATAAAGGAGTAGATGTGGGATCCAACAACACAATATTAATAACTATGTTGAGTATCACACTGTATGGTTTAATTCCCATCCTCATTAGCCGAGCTAGTGTAGGACATTAAAACAATCAAACCCATTTCACTTCATTCGAAGTCTATTAATATTCACTGATGAATTTGTGTAATTTAACCTGACATTAAAAAAAAATAATTCTCACAAAGTATTTATCAGAATAAAGTTTCTGCTACTGGTAAATAGTTTGTTTATGCTAATATTTATTCTTTTAATACAGTGTTACCTTCTTTAATTGAAATAACAGTATAGCAGCGAGGTGTCGAACAGTACTAGCAGATTTTAACATGTCATGTGATGATGTAAGTAAATCTGTGGTTGTTAATAAATTATCTCAACATAGATTTATAGAATATCCAATAGATCTTGCTCTATTAAAAGAATTTGTTTGTAACTCAAAAATCTTTTTTGCTACATTTCCAATTTATGCATCTCCTCATCTTTATATTAAAATACATTCAACTGTATATATTTCTTCTATTTTAAACCATCATAGCAAGAGAGATCCATTTAAAAATTAAATTGAAAATTGCTTTGATGTTTTTAGTTGTACAATTGAAGTGCCACTATGAATTCATAAATTATGATTGGGGAGAGGCTTTACAAGTCATAAATTATTTCATCTCCCCCTTCTTCAATGCATTATTTAAAGATATCATTTATTATTCAGACCGGAAAACTGATATTAAAACCAAGGCCACCGCAGGATTGATGAATATAATTAGAGACACAGATAAAGTGTAATTATCAAAATCATTCATAGAATCCAAGACTTTTATATATGAAGATCAAATGTTGGTACATGAAAATCAGATGCTTGTGATCAGTTATAGCGTTTGTTGAAATAGATTTTCATCAAGAATGTTATGAAATGAGAAAAAATGTGAAGTACATATTAGATTCTTGTTTTTATTGTGCATTGTATGTATATTCATTCATTCATCATGGTACAGGTATATAATATCATTGAAGTATTTTTCAAATTTTGTGAATCTAACAATTTATGTTTAAATGATAGATATGTGTAAAATAAAATTTGAAGTGTAGAATTATATCTTCATTTGTGAAATGTTCTCTTATTTTATTAAACTGAAAATTTGAGAAAACCGTAATGAACTTATGGAAAATATATATTTGTTGCTCCCAAAAAATTACATTATGATGTATTTTCTAGGAACCCCAGTTTAAAATTTGCAAATTGTAACATATAGCTATGTCTACATATGATGCATAAAGCATGAGGACAGGTATAATTATTTAACGAGAGATGTTGTGGGTGATGCTGTGTAATAATTACCAATCACTTGTTAAATTTATTGTGCAATTGGAATCTATAATTCTGTATTTCCTGGTTATTACAATTATTGTACTTCCAGACAAAATTCAGTTTTGTAGGTTGAACAGATCACTATGGTATATTTCCATATCAATCAAGTTCTTGTAAGGAAAACGCCCCTACAAGTCCACTAAGCGTTATAATTTCCTAATCTTATCTGTCAGAAATGCATATCAATATTTTGTATTATGGCATTTTTTCTTATCTTGTGGGTTGTGGGTGTAGAATCGAAGAAGAATGTTTGAATTGATATATTCTCTCAGATATTTTGGTAGGGCTTAAGTATTTGGTGTAGAGTCGGAAGGATAACCGAGTTAGGAAGCTGATTACGGTGTTGTGTTTTGCAGCATGCTAATAGTTAGTTACTTTAGTGACAGATTCTTATCAGTTTTGGCCAAAGCCAATAAGAGTCTGTTACTAAAGTAACCGACGGATACTATGCATGAGGACAGGTGTAATGTTTGTGTATCTGAACATTTTTTTGTCAACCTGACACAAACTTTGGAGCAAAGACATGTTTAGTTGTTGCTCTGTCTGTAGCGAAAAGCATTCAGCTTTAGGAAAATTTGAGAAAAAGTTAAAACCAGACAGGGACCAGAATAACATTGAAGTCAATGGGGGAGGTTAATGGTGGTCTGCATCCAATTACACATTAGAGTTATTTCCCATGACAGAGTAAAAGTAGAGGGTGTGATAATAGTCGATTCCTTTGGTACGGCGTTAAAAACATGTGGAGAGATATGAAAATTAATAACATTAAAAAAAAAATTCGACTCTCTACACCCCAAACGCCCATGTACATACCCCCTGAATACGGGTGCCCCTTAATGAGCCAAAATAGCAGTTTTTCTGTCATTTCACAACTAACAAGTTTGTGTAGAATGCCTTTGACAGGTTCATATGTAGATTTTCGTGGTTTGTGAGTCTCAATATGACATTGAAAATGATCCACAACAATCCACTATGGCGGCAATCCAATATGGCGACCAAAATGGCCCTGTAAAAATGTTTTTTGTGCTTTTCGACCAAACATAGTTTTGTAATATGTTTTTGAAGTCGTAGAATCCTAATTTGTTCTGATTTCAAACAAATAAGGAACCATTTACAACATATTTATCATGTGAAAAATTCATCAATTCGAATGCGATTACATAGTATCATTATTTTGGCAAAGTGAAGCTATCTCAGACTGAATTCAAATCACTCATCATTACATCTGCTTAGGTAGACCTTCAAATTGGCCCCATAAACAGATGCTGGCAACTTTTTATGGTCCTTTTATAAACGGAAAATGTCACTTTGTTTAGGTACTGATAAGGCTGCACTTCGAGTAGTTACTTTTGCAACTGTCCTTTAGCGAACGATATTCGCTGACAGTTGCTATCCGGCCTTCTATAGCTGCTGTATGAAAATACCGTTCTTCCCCACCTCTTTTCTAGGGCTATTTTGGAATCCTTACCTACTATTTTTCACCTTAATTCTACTTTATTCGCCAAAGGAATCATTTCATGCCACAGCTGACACATATTTATAAAGATTCAACACTATTTTCAAGTAGAATTCTGCGATTAGAAACATACACCAAATACGTTTAAACTGAAGAGCGATAACGAGACCTGGACATGCGCAAACCGCATGTTTATTTCATCGCTAAATTCTACTTGAAAATCGAGTTGAATTATTATAAATTTGTGTCAAATATAGTGAGAAAGGATTCCTTTTGGTGGAAAATAAAGAATTGTTGTGAAAAATAGACGACAAAGGTTGTAAAACAGCCTGAGAATAGGGGTGGGGAATAGCGGTATTTTACCGTATTTTCATATTACAGCTATAGAAGGGCGGATAGCAACTGTCAGCGAATATCGTTCGCTAAAGGACAGTTGCAAAAGTAACTACACTTCGAGCATATCTTACGTCGATATAATCAAGGGATCATTTCCCATTTTGTAAAGGAATACGATTGCTATTTCCTTGCCAGAAAAGCTTCTGTTTCTCGTCTCAGGCTTTCATTACAGCAGGAATTTCATACTTAGCGATGATAATAATACTATATTCTCGGAATGTACCAGAAGATTGTTAATCGATCAAGTCCTGGGATCTGGCTTTCACATGCACAGTGAATGCACATTTCAAATATTTAGCGCCTCCTTGCAATATCTGACTCCTTGCTACAAGACCCAAATCCAAATACCAAATATTTCGCCCTTCGTGCATTGAAAACCGACAGTTAGTTTAGGTAGTAGCATAGTGAGGACGAGGACCTTGACCAGCTCTGAGCGTGTGCCTTCAATTGCTTTGCCAAGTGACTCACATATATCTTGACTTTACTTTGTTTGATCGAAACGTTCTTAAGAAATAAAGCTAAATGTAGGCTCATTGAATCCGATATTACTCCGTCAGGAATGGATTCAGAAATCCTAGAAGGTGCTCCAATACACCATCTAGATTCAGAATAGGCAGTGGGTTTCATAAACTATGAGCTCAAGCACTAAAAAAAACAGAGGAGCATCCACTGTACAAGTGAAAGTGAATTCCCAGGATTTGATCGAATCCCAATCTTCTGGTACCTTCCGAGGATATAGTAATATTCCTGCTGTAATAAAAATGGGGTAGAGAAACAAAAGCTTTTGCAGCAACAGGTGAAAGCCAATTTACAGGACTTGATTGAATCACAATCTTCTGGTGCATTCCGAGGATATAGTATTATCGCTAAGTATGAAATTCTTGCTGTAATGAAAACCCTCGACAAGAAACAGAAGCTTTTGTAGCAAGGAAATAGCAATCTTATTCCTTGACAAAATGTGGAACAATCATTTGATTATATGGAAGTATGCTCGAGGTGCAGCCTTGTTAGCACCTAAAAACAAAGTGGCATTTTCTGTTTATTAAAGGACCACAAAAAAATTGCAAGCATCTGTTTATGGGGCCAATTTGAAGGTTTACCTTAGCAATCTTAGCTGTAAACCGGATGTAATGTTGAGTGATTTGAATTCAGCCCGAAATAGCTTCACTTTGCCAAAATAATGATACTATGTAACCGTATTCGAATCGATGAAAATTTCACCACATGATAAATATGTTGTAAATGGTTCCTTATTTGTTTAAAATCACCACAAATTCGGATTCTACGACCCCAAAAACATAGTAGTCGACATATTACAACACTATGTTTGGTCGAAAAGCACAAAATAAATATTTGCGGCGCTATTTTGGCCGCCATATTGGATTGTTGTAAATCATTCTCAATGTCATATTCTGACACGCAGACAACGAAAACCTATATTTGAATATGTGAAAGGCATTCTAAACAAATTTGTTAGGAGTGAAATGACAGAAAAACTGATATTTTGGCTAATTTGAGGTACACAATTTTCAGGGGGTATGTGCATGGGGGTCGGGGGTCAAATTTTTTTCTGTGTTATGGATTTTGATACTCCTCCACACATTTTAAGCACCGCACGACTTAGCTTCCAGAATATTTGTTAAATAACACACACACATACACCCATACATACATACACACAGACAGGGGCGACGGCATAATACGTTCACATTATGAATGTGGACGTATAAAAAGGGCACTGTCGAAAATTAAGGGGGGGGGGGGGCTCGCTGGATCCGCCTCTGCGACATGCCCTTGGTGATTCATTTCAACACAGCACTGTAGCAAAACTGGCTGATTGGTGTCATTGGTGACCAAATCCCGACATATGCTCTTCGCAACTTTTTCTGTTGTTTTATATACCCAAACCAACATCTGAGAGTCAAAGGATTGCGGTCACTTAATGGAGCATACAAAGTCCGGAGCCCTGTTTTACTACACTGCTCTTAATTTATCGACCCAGCCGAAACAGAACACCCCAGACTGCGAGGAAGCTAACTTCCAGATTTATAAAAATGAACAGATTATTCTGTTGATAGACCAGTTTCTACAGGGGCCGTACGATTGAAGAATAAAAAAAATTACCAAACTACCATCAGATTCCTACCAAATTAAAAGACGCTAAATGATACCTCAACAGCAGACCCGTAGCTAGCGGGGGGGGGGGGTGCAAGGGGGGCAGCTGCTCCCCCCCCCACTAGAAAAGTTTGGCGTCCCCATTGGCGCCCTTTGCCCATTGGGGAAAAATCGGCTCGACCCTCAATGGGCGCCAAAGGCGCCCTTCCCATTGGACGCAAGGCGAGACCAACGTCTCCATATCAGTATGGGCACTACCGAGTGACACTGGGTGGGCGCTTACGACGAGATTGGCGCCCAAACAATGTCACCTGATTTTATGGGCGCCTCGCCAAACATATCGTTTTATATGTGGCGGCCCAAAATGTTGAGGCACCTCATAATGGCCAATGCGATTAACACCACAACTGATGGAGCGCCCAAAACGGCTTGATCTATGGGATGCCTTATCCCGGAGAGGCGTCCATAATGACATGATTGGTGGGGCGCCTTATATTGACAATCGGCTCGACCCTCCTTGGGCGCCAAAGGCGCCCTTTTCATTGGACGCAAGACGAGACCAACGTCTTCATATCAGTATGGGCGCCACCGAGTGACACTAGGTGGGCGCTTAAGACGAGATTGGCGCCCAACCAATGTCACTTGATGTTATGGGCGCCTCGCCAAACATATCGTTTTATACGTGGCGCCCCAAAATGGTGAGGCGCCTCATAATGGCCAATGCGATTATCACCACAATTGATGGGGCGCCCAAAACGGCTTGGTCTATGGGGTGCCTTATCCCGGAGAGGCGTCCATAATGACATGATTGGTGGGTGCCAAAAACGGCGTGATAATCTTCAAAATTCAAACAAGTCCGAACTTTTCATTTTTCTCATAAATTATTATAGGTACGTTAAAGTCGTTTTCCTTCCTTCAAATGTTTAGAATGTTCATATCATAATACGCGTATATTGCACATTCTGCCTCAAAACCTCAAAATTGAAACTTTCGTCTTCAGGTGCAAACCCTATTTTCAAAATTTGTCCTGGGGGGGGGGGGGGGGGCACCATAGGCAATCTGACCTTTCGGGCAGATGGGTAAAGAGAAAACAAATAAATATTATTCCATCTAGTTGGCAAAAGAAAGTGCCCGAAATCTAATAAAACACTAATTTTACTTTTATTTTAATTGAATACCACGAATTTGTTCTGAACTGGTTTGGGTCAGATAAGTCGGATTTATAGCTCTTATCAAACGAAACACCGCGAGGAGTATGGTAAGCCACCTCAGGTAGGCTATATTGGACCACATTTAAAGTAGCTAAGTCTCTAACTCAATATCATCCAAAATCTTCAACATTGAAAACACGAATTATTTATCAATTTAAATCAACATTGATGCTGTGATCTTACTGGAAAAAGATGGGCTTCTGGTATCCAATATTTAAGACAAAATAAATATTTTACCATTGGTACACGAATCGTGTGCCATAATGCGTCTCAGCCCCAGCTCTTGCAAGAGACTCGAGGAACGAGGCTAGAAACATTGAACTAAATCAAACGGCGTATGTAGACTGGAATCACCAGACGCTAGAAATTTGCATTCAATTGAGACTTCTGACTCATAGAGACTTCTGACTTATTTCGCCGAACATAACGGATTTGAAATTAGAGTAAAAACGGAAACCATTGAATGTAAATCAGTTTTTATACATTCATAATGCAGTATTATGTATATGCGTGGCGACCCACTTGTGCCAATTTCTAGGTCCCAAAAGTTAGCGATTTAGCTCCTTTAAGTTGCTGTATTCACGGGTTGGAATAGCAGGAAAACACGATTGCGGCAGTAAAATTTTCCAAATTTGCCCCCGACGACCCCGTGGCCGTGGACTATAAACAATTGAGTGGAATTCGACTCAGCCATTTAAGTTAGGCTACTGTATTCAGGGACTGGAATAGCAAGAAAACGCGTTTGATGTCGTCAAATTTTCCAAATTTTCTTGGAGAGGGGAGTCCGTACGCCTATAAAGAGCACCCTAGACCCTTTCACGGCACCGTTTACCGTGCCGTCAAGTGTAGGTATATTGGCGCTCCCAGAAGTCCCCTTGGGGGCCCCCAAAAGCCTTTGCCCCGCTAACAATTTTGGGCTAGCTACGAGCCTGAACAGCGTGCGTATCAATAGCCGGAGATAGTGTTCGTCTTGTTTCATATCACGAGCCAATAGCTCCTACACGAGAACTAACATTGTCGTTTCCTGGAGTGCCCTATATGGCTTACTGACAGCCATACATGTGTTTACTTTAAGAATAGTTCTCTCGTGACCCCAATGCTTCCCACCATTGTTTTTTCAAAATAAAACCCAAAACATAGGTTAAAACTACAGCCTCTATCTGGTCCACTGTAGTTTATATCGCGTTCACAACGTTTTCGGCAAAGGGGTCATAACTACGGAACAGAAACTTGCCGAAACATGAATGCCGATAGTGTTTGCCCTCTCATGGCGACAATTGTGCATATCAAATGGAAAGAAACCGACGAAAATTCTAGCCTCTATAGTTCTCATAAGGTTTTTGGTATGGTTTTGAACCAGGACGTCTAGCTGTCATGAATATCTACATCAAGTTTAAACATTTTACCTCAATTAAAAGCAGAGTTGTTATGTTCCAAAGTGTTGACCAATCAAATTGCCTATCGCTCCTTAGCCTACGCAGACAATTCTCACCATTGAACTTTGTCAAGGTAAGGATATGAAGAATCTATATTCGTAGTTTCATGGCTCTCACTTCATTGTAACCAAAGTTATCAACCAATCAGATTTCTTATCTCATCATCTGTCGAGGCATTCACCTGGTAGACACCTACACCAAGTTTGAACATTCTACCTCAATTATTGTGTTCCAAAGTCTTGACCAACCAGATTGAAGTCTTTACTTTGCCTAAGCAGAAAATGCTCTGCATCGAACGTTTTTAAGGTATTGATATAATAAAACTATACACAAAGTTTCGTCACTATCATTCAATTAGAATCAAAGTTGTTCAGCTCAATCAAATTACGTATTGCTCTGCTTACCCTGAGCAGAAAATGCTCATTATCAAACTTTGTCAAGGTATTGATGCAACGCCGGATTAACCATGGGGCACCATGGGGCACAGGCCCCAGGGCCCACCACATTAGGGGGCCCCCCACAAAAATCTCAGTTGCGCGCCTCGAGCATGCCCGGACCGAGGACTCCAACGGCCGGTGACCTAGTGACGGGGCCCCTCCGATGCTTCGAGGGCCCTCCATCGGTAGTCCCTGGGGCCCCCTCAATCCATGGTGTGTTGCGATCGACTTCCGAGAGTTCGGTGTAATCCGGTGATGGGTGTAACACATGTTTTTTTATTGTCGTGAGATCTTCTATCGGATTGACCATCGTCTAACTCGAATTATCGTATAACTCGAACAAATTACACGTCCCCATCATTTGAGTAGCGCGAATTTTGCCTCAGATTGACGTACGATTGTATATAAGCTGTAGTTGTTGTTGTTGTTGATATTTGTTGTGGGTATAAGCTGAATTTGATGAGATGCATACCATGATCACACGAAATATTCATATTTCGTGATTAAATCTCGTATTACCATTTTGTTTGTCAAACATCGAGTCCGGCTTGGTCGTAACGTTACGGCCTCCATTCATCAAATCATCGTGGGGGAAAAATACCATTCCGAATCATGTAACCCCGTTATTTATCACTGAGCGACTTCAAAATTAGGTTTGATGTCGCTCTGCGCACTTACAGTCCCCTCCTCTAGAAATGTCATCATTTCATAGCACTTGCATGGATTGGTCCACTGGAATAACGCCAGAATGCGCTAATTTGGTGGCAGAATTTTTTTTTTTTTTTATGGGGGAAGTACTTCTAAATGGCTCCAACACAAGTGCCTGAAACGCCAGGAAATCACGTTTCTGGCCTCCAATTTCTGAAAATTTCTTTGGGGGGGGGGGGAACCCTCAGACCCCCCTATGCGGGGCTTCGCGCCTTCGGCGCTCGCGGTCAGTGATCAGGGGCCCCCCACATGTTCCAGGCCCCAGGGCCCCCACCCTGGTTAATCCGGCGTTGTATTGATGTAATGAAACTATACGCCAAATTTCACACTCTCACTTAATTAGAACTAAAGTTATCGTGCCCCAAAGCATCAATTAATCAAATTGAATATCTCTGCTTACCCTATGACAAAATGTTCATCTTTGAATTCCATCAAGGTGTTGACCTAATAAACACCTACACCAACATTCTAGCTCAATTAGAAGGAAACTTATTGCAGGCGCGGATCCTTGCCTCCCCCCCCCCACCCACAAGCGACATAGTTGATTTTCATTTTCGTTTGCTTTGTTACTGTTGTATTTCACATATCTGCTCTTTATAAATTAATAGATGATATAAACATGATTTTCGCATTGTCTCCGCCCAAGCAATCCAAGGTTGCAACGTATTACCCTTTGCTCCAATGTATCTCCCCCCCCCCCCCCTCGACAAAATCCTGGATGCGGGCTTGTATTGTTGGCCAAAAGGTGTGACAGGCAGATCATCAAACGGACGAACCGATTTAATAGTCCCCTGCTCGAAAGGCGGGGAACAATAAAGTATCTGTGATTGCTAAACAGCGGCTGCCAGGCCACATTTTGCAAGAGATGGATATAGAACAAGCGGAAAACAAAAATAGGTTGCCAGGCAACGAAAATACGCCCACGGCAGCTAAACTGTCCGAGGAGTCAACATGAGTTGTCGCATGTTAATTAATTATCAGAAAATCATTAGAATTTGTTTGGTTTTTATAAAGTTCTTCTCCATGCTAACGTTTAGTATACGAACATTTAATATACTGAGCGCCATGGAAAACGCATCACTTAGTTTTTCGTATAACAAAATGATCCTGTAAACATATCTTATTTATTTTGCTTCTTATTGTGAACAATATTCAAATGGGAACACAGATTGTCAACATTTTTTACATAATTTCATTTGCGGATCCCCCCTATTTATTTCACGGCTACGCCTCTGCGTTCACATGAAAATGCGGGCGTATGAATATGAATAAAGCACTTCTGTTTTCGTGTATCTGTATCTTGTTGCGTAAATGTTTTTCATGAATATTGTCCAGTTCTATGTTCTAATGAAGGTCGAAATCA
Organism: Patella ulyssiponensis; assembly: GCA_963678685.1. NCBI lineage: Eukaryota > Metazoa > Mollusca > Gastropoda > Patellidae > Patella > Patella ulyssiponensis. The sequence continues at coordinate 58,904,764 of OY783229.1, forward strand.
TGACACGATACCAATCAGCCACCATAGTATTTCTATGACTTTTACTAGGGTGTGTGTGTGTGTGTGTGTCTGTGGGTCGCCTATACAGGGCGCAATTTTTCATGGATTTCCTTCAAACTTTGTATACTTATTCCTTATACCCTAAGGAAGATCCCTATTGTTTTGGTGCATGCCCGACCCCCAGGGGCAGAGCCACGCCCATTTCTAGTATTTGTTTGTTTGTCGTCTACAGGCCACATTCCTTAACCTATAACCTCGAAACTTTGCATACATATTCTTTGTACCCAAAGGAACATCCCTGTCGTTTGGGGTGCATGCCCAACCCCCAGGAGCAGAGCCACGCCCATTTTCTTTTCGTGTGTCTTTGCGTCCCCTACAGAGCGCAATTCTTACTGAATTTTCTTCAAACTTTGTATATTTACCCGAAAGATGATCCCTATCGTTTGGGGTGCATGTCCAACTCCCAGGGACAGAGCCACGCCCATTTTCTTTTTGTTTACCCGTGTGTTGCCTACAGGGGGCAATTCTTACTGGATTTTCTTAAAACTTTGTATACTTACTCTTTACACCCTAAGGATGATCCGTATTGTTTTTTGGTGCATGCTCTACCCCAGGGGCAGAGCCACGCCCATTCCTTGTATTTATTTGTTTGTCGTCTACAAGCCACATTTCTTAAAGTTGCAATAGCATTTTTTTAAGTTATATTTTTAAAATGTATTAAAATAAAGCCCTAAAATAGATTGAACCTATAAACAGTCCTACCTTGTTAAAGAATAATCCTATTAATCCTATAATTCACTATTGCCAGTTGAGAAATTGGCAAAAATATCATTTTCAACTTCAAATTCAAACGTTTGAAGATGGCCGTCCATGGAGAGGAATGGGAAAACAAGGGAGGTAATTGAGTAACTATTTCCTCAATCAACCTGTGTCACCCATTTTAATGCCCCAAAAATTTTGCCCATGATCGTATAATAGTGAGTTGACAACCTTTTGAGCAAAAGACATAGAAATAATTATGTTTTGACTTTCTTAGAAAATATGAAATTTCCGCTTTAACGTATCATCTTGAAACTTTGAATACTTATTCTTTGTACCATAAGGAACATCCCTATCATTTGGGGTGCATGCCCAACCCCCAGGGGCAGATCCACGCCCATTTTCTTTTTGTGTGTTGCCTACAGGCCACAATTCTTAATCGATCATATTGAAACTTAAATACTTATTCCTTATACCCTAAGGATGATCCCTTTTGTTTTGGGTGCATGCCCGACCCCCGTGGGACAGCAACGCCCATTTCTTGTATTTGTTTGTCTGTCGTCTACAGGCTGCATTTCTTAATGTATCATCTTGAAACTTTGAATACTTATTCTTGGTACCTTAAGGAAGATCCCTATTGTTTTTGGTGCATGCCCGACCCCCAGGGACAGTGCCACGCCCATTTTCTTTTTGTGTGTCTGTGTGTCACCTACAGGCCACAATTCTTAATCGATTGCCTTGAAAACTTTTTTTTATACTTATTCCTTATACCCTAAGGCTGACCACTATTATTTTTGGTGCATGCCAGACCCCCTGGGACTGAGCCAAGCCCAATGTCTTTGTGTCTTGTGTCCGCCTACAGGATGCAATTCTTAACAGATCCTTTTAAAACTGTGCATATCTATTCCTTATACCCTAAGGATGACCCCTATTGTTTTTGGTGATTTTCTATCCCGACGGGGCAGAGCCATGTCCATTTTTACTTCGTGTCTGTGTGTGTTGTCTACAGGCCATGATTCTAAATGGATCGTCTTTAAACTTGGAATATGTATTCCTTATAGCCTAAGGACGACAACTGCGGAGAAAAGGGTCGACATCCGGCATAGCCTCTTGATGGTTGCTTGATGAGAAAAGGTTAGTTGAGGTATTCAACACAAATGCCAATGTCCTCGGGTCGACGAAAAACATCAACCGATCCCAGTTCATCGAGGCAGTTTTGTAAATCTGTAGCTTGTCCCGTGCAATTATTGAGGAACGCGTAGTTTGCGCTGGGGGAGCTGGACATGCCCTCCCATGTTGGCTGTAGGTTTAACTCGCTCGATTTCTCCGTTGTTGCAGAGGGCGGTTGGGTCAAAAACGGGGTCATACCTTTGCCGTTTAAGGTGGCGTGCTGTAGACGCCTTTATCATGTTGGTTTCAGCTCCAGAGTCTAAGGTTAGTTGGAGTAGATGGTAGCTGGCGAATGCTTTAGTGGTAGGTGATTGCTTAGTGCTGACACAGCACGCTAGAATACGATGTTGACTATTTAATTTGATTCATCACTCACTTGGGATTCAGGGGGGAGGTCTTCACAAAGAGTTTGTCGGGTTTTTGTGATCGACTTCTAGCGAAGTCAAGTAAGTATGGACAAGTAGTCAGATAATGATACTCAGACGTGGGATACCTTCTCTCATAGTTCCTTTAGGAACTGTCTTTGAGCGAACGATATTCGCTGACAGTTCCTATCCGGCCTTCTATAACTGCAGTATGAAAATACGGTAAACTATCGTTATTCCCCACCCTTGTTCTGAGGCTGTTTTAGAACCCTTACCGTCTATTTGTCACCACAATTCTTTATTTTCCACCAAAAGGAATCCTTTCTCACTATATTTGACACAAATTTATAATAATTCAACTGCATTTTCAAATAGAATTTAGCGATGAAGTAAACATGCGGTTTGCGCATGTCCGGGTCTCGGATGACTCTTCAGATTAAACGTATTTGGTGTATTTTTTTAATCGTAGAATTCTACTTGAAAATAGTGTTGAATCTTTATAAATGCGTGTCAGCTGTGGCAAGAAATGATACCTTTGGCGAATAAAGTAGAATCAAGGTGAAAAATAGTAGGTAAGGATTCCAAAATAGTCTTAGAACAGAGGTGGAGAAGAACGGTATTTTCATACTGCAGTTATAGAAGGCTGGATAGGAACTGTCAGCGAATATATCGTTCGCTCAAGGACAGTTCCAAACGGAACTACTTCTCTCATAACTAGCAGAACGGTGCTTATTTAGTCTAGAAGTGAAATTTCAGATTTTCGAGATGCAATAGTTCTAGACAGTAACGTCAGTCTGTACCATAGGCCTACCATTGTTTCACAAGTTGTGGTAAATCTTGGTGGACGAGACGTTACTCTAGTTGAGGTCCCATCGTTGTGATATAGTGGAAGAGGTGTAATAGGTTATCGTCCACAATGGATATTATTTGTTGGTATAGATCGTCTGGACGTTTATCGGATTGGAGAAATAGGTTGTTAAAATCCAGAAAGTGAGAACCAGTTGATTGAAAACCGTAATGGTAAGTGAATAGATCTTCTGGACGTTTATCGGGTTTGAGAAATATGTTGTTGAAATCAAGAAAGTGAGAACCAGTGGATTGAAAACCGCAATGGTAAGCGAATAGCTTGTCAGATTAATGATAGGAGAAGTGCAATTCTTGGCGATGCCTGGGAAGACATTATCTTGGTTTGTAGATGTTGTTTAATCACAAAGATCACAATGGCGGGATGAACATTAGCGAGGTGGGTGATAGTAGACATATCTATTCATCTATGAGGGTTTGGGACGTTGGCTAACACTGGTAACGGTTTTGTTTGGTGATATATTCGCCCTTAAGATGTTTTGGGAGCGGCATAATTAACAGGTTGTTGGCTTGGTGGCTTTTCACAAGATCTAGTTTGGCATAGCCTTCTGTTACAAAGAATGTATTAGATGGCATTATGTGCAGTAAGTAGGCCTATATGAGCTATTCTGAACATGAAAGCACGAAACATAGCTATTTTCATCTTCATTTGTTGGTCCATCGGGACGAACCCTACTGAGAATCAGCATTCCTAACCTTCATTTGACGATTAAAAAGATTCACTTAGCAAGCTACGTAGGAAACTTTGGGATCATGAGATCCCCCCGCCCTTGCCCCACACATACACCCGCACACACACCATCACACACAGCCCCTTAACCTTTGCCGAAGATTATTATGAACGTGATAGAGGCTTTATTTTAATGGGTTTGTCATGAAATTCGTTGAGAAGCATTATAGTCTTTTTTTATCCTACGAGATTGTTTCGAGAATAATCAAGATTATAAGTCGACAAAATCAACCCGACAACGCGACAATCGTCGCCTTTACTTGCTCGACTTGTCGGGTCAATTCTGTCGACAAAATACAATTATTTCGCTTTATCGTGCCGCGCCTTGTCGCCTCAGAAGTCAATCAGTGCGCATGAGCAAACATTCTTCGGTTAAGTGGAAGACTGTAGCGGCCATTTCGGCGAGACGTTCCGTTAAGGCGAGGTAGCGAGAGTGCAAAAGCACGAGGGAACAGTACGAGAATGCGAGCTAGGGTGTTTCAATGGTGCTGGAAGGAGGATCTGACAAGGATCACTATTTAGTCGTTCGGTTGGTGTGCAGTTTAAAGATCCCTTGACAGTTGGAATCTGAAATAAAAGTAGGTCGTAGCGCCGCTGTCCAGGCAATAAGCCTGTCTTATTTCGGCAATACAGCCTGTCTTATTTCAAGCTCCATCTTGGGTTACATTATACTTGTACGCTTACACCGGATTACGGTTTTCCGTAATATCAGAAAGACTAGACACTTTCCCTTTCATCCCTGCGCCATTGACATGGTGATACCACGCTGGAAAAGACAGCATGGGAACAAAAATAAACTTCCTAGTTACAGACCACGGATATTTTTTAATTGCAGCTACTTTTTGCACCAATGCAGTGTTCTGAGGCCTACGCTTATTTAAAATTCCAACTGACAGTGTACGCCATGCACCGTACACTGGACATTGGTGAATCCATGCTGGACGCAGATCTTCTGGTTGGTGAACCAGCGATAACGTGACTCCTATTTTTTTTACCTAAGCCAGGGAGATTTGAAATTGGGATGTGACAAAGAAAATTCTTTAGCGTATTCCGTAAAAGAAAATTACCCTTACAGCATCGCAGTCTGATGCGGGATGCGAAGACTAAAAGGAATAACATTAAACGATTTTTCGAAAAATCTAGAAACTTCTAAGAGAAGGGATTTATATTTTAAATATTTTTTATTATGGCAAAGCTGGCATAGTGTATTATCACTTACAATAGATATACTGAAAGCATACATTAGAATGCATGTACATATCAAAGCTGATTGATTAAGCAATGTCTGACGTCATAGTGTCAGAAAACGCGATTTTTCGTATAATCAGGGACCATGATACAGGAAGTTACAGTTCGATATATATGCGCGAATATCGACAGGTACTAAGATATCTAGGATATAAACATACATTTAAAGTTTTTTATCAAAATCGGATAAAAATTGTCAACCTTTACAGTGTCCACAAGCTAAAACTAATAATTGTTGGTACAAGAAGGCGCCATAATCCATGAAGTATCGGTGCAATACATGCCAATATCGAAAGAGATCGAGATCTTTTGGATATAAACCTATATCGTCAAAATCGGATAAAAATTGTGACCTGTAGAGTGTCCACAAACAAAATGTAAACGGACGGGTGTCCGGACAGGGAGGTAGACAATAAGTACATCCACATGAAAATGTGGTCGTATAAAAACATGATATGTGAGAAAGAACCGGGGAGAAGGAAGGAACGACAGCTACTCTGATCGTGTAGATAATTTATTTATGAAATTTGGCGGGACCCACTTCTCTGAAACCATAATGCATAGGTAAACTTTTCTTCACAAGACACCCCTTTATATTTGGGACTTTTTCCCAGTATTTTGGGTAAAGCTTGTGATTTGCCACAGAGCTCCCTCTCCATTTCAGGTTTCTATCCTTTGGCGGTACAACCCATCTGTTTATATTATCAAGCCTTATTCGAACAGAAGAGACTGTGGTAACGAACCAACTGCTTCTAACCTATTCACATATAAACTCGTTTCATAATGATAAGGCTATTTGTAATGATTATTGTCTTTCAGGTTGTTCTTATAGTCATGATAATTTCACAAGTTTGGTACATATACTGAGTGCCATGGAAAATGCATCACTTTTTTTTCCAAATATTTTATTACTAGGTGGTTTTGTATGTATAATATTATGCAATTCACACAATGCTCCCAAATGCAAAAAATATCGGCCCGTGTGCACGAGATGCACATAAAAAAAAACAATATTCACGTGCAGCATTGTTTGTGAGCCCTTTAAAAGCATGTTTTCAACTTAATGTGCAGTACATGAACTGTGAAACGTCAGTCTGTCGTAATTTGTTGTTGAACGTCTGAAGGAATCGAGCTAGAGATGCCGGGACTTACTGAAAATCAACGGAATGAAGCCATGGGAATGTCCAGGGCTGGCATATCTACACGTGCTATTGCCAGACACTTCAATTGTCATCAGTCCACTATTGTAAGGTTGGTGGAACGTGTTCGAGTTACTGGATCAACACGTGACCGTCAACGTCCTGGTCCACAACGCGTTACAACCCAGGCTCAAGACCGCGGGTCAGTCATCTGCGTGACAGATTCCGCCCAGCGACTTGAACAGGTGCAGCAGTCGTCGGAAGACATGGACCAGTAAGTGCCAACACCGTAAGACGTCGTCTAAGAGAAGTAAGACCCCGTGCACGACGACCTTGTCCTTATGTTGGAGCTATCCTTAGGGATCATCACCGTCAGCGGCGTTTGATATGGGCTCAAGGACACCAGACATGGAGAAGGGTAGACTGGCAAAGAGTGCTCTTCGGTGATGAGAGTCGCTTTCATCTTTATCACGCTGATGGCCGTCAACGTGTGTGGAGACGTCTTGGGGAACGTCTTGCAGACTGCTGCGTCTTCGAAACAGATCGATGGGGTGCAGGGCTCACACTGTCGGTCGCCAAAGTCGCAATTTGCGATAAAAATATGAAAGTGGCGATTAAAATTTAATTTTGGCGATAATTTTTGCGATAAAGTTTTACGGTACTGGCGATTCTTTTTGAGAACTGGCGGAAAAAAAATCTTAAAATTCTAATCGTATTTATCCTGTACATTATTGAGTGTCAATCACGTGGCTAAACACAATAGTAAATTAATCAACTGGCTGATAATCCGGGTCGCGTCGACGAGTAATACCAATTAGTTGTCTCGGATTAATGATAAGTTGATTGATAATTGCCAATGATGTATATTAAACCTATCTCAAGTCACTATTTAATCTTCATGATTAAATTACGCGGTGATTATTTGATGTTTCGTTTCGTCTTAAAACGGAAAATGGTAATACAAATGTACATGTAACCAAAATGGCCGACAGTTCTATCGAAAAAAAGTAAATATTGTGATAGTTCAATTCCGTTTACTGTGACATCATATACGGCATGTAAAACATACAAGTATGCCCATGGATATCATTATTTAAAATTATCTTATCACCACTGGTCGAAAACGTACGAACTACTTGAATATCGGCGATTCTTGAGCGAGAAAACGGTTCGCCCATATTTATCGTTGCTAAAATGTTCTAAAGGTGAACGACGGGTATAATTGTAAGCATCTCTTACAAATATAACTGAAGTACATATCATTCTATCAGAGATTCAGATACCGTTACGGTACCAGAAAATAACAATAGGTCTATTGTACACGCAATCCTTGGACAAGATTTGACGTGTAAATACTGAATATATAGTGCAATACGACGATGTTCAAATAGCCTAAAGTTACCAAAAATAAAATCCGATCTTAGTAAACCAAAACTGTGCTAAATGTATTATGCTAAGTCAGATTTGTTAAAAGTTGTTGTATATTGTATTGCATATATTGGTAATCATTTTATAATAATCCTAGTTGAAACGTAAAATTGTTAGATATTGTATAGTTTTTTATCACATATTTTTGGCGGATAAAATATTCAAGTTGGCGGAAAAAATATATAACATTTCTTTACATAAAAATTATCATCCATATTGGCGGAAAAAAATTGAAAGCCAGTGTGAGCCCTGATTGGGTAGATGGAGTGTAGTGGTGTGGGCCTCACATTTCATCACCGGACCCCCCTATACATTTGCAGGGGTCGCGTTAATGCTGTAGCCTATCGTGATGATGTCTTGCAACCAATTGTTGCTCCGATGTTTCGAGCGCACCCACAACACAACTTCCAACAGTATGGATTACCTGGCTGCTAACAACATCAAAGAGACGTGAAACCTTAACATGTTGGGAAACTTTTTCTTTTCGAAGGTCATGTGTTCGGGTGTGATGTACGATAACAATAGTTCCTGTGGCTATATGAGAACAAAACCATGAAAAACGATGACCAGACCATCCGGATCAATAACAAAATGATGGGAACTCATTTTGCTTCATGTTCGAAAACGGGTTCAAGACGAAATTGGCACTGACCAAATCGGACAATTATTTAGACAATGCCCCGTAGAAAAGTCATACCCTGTTTCTTGTTGCCGAGCAGATCATGTTGAATGTCAGGACACTATAGTGTGGACATCTCGGATTAATCAATCAATGAAATCATGTTTAAAGTCCAATCCAAGCCATCCATGGGTCTACAGAGTTGATTTTGTGTTTGTTGTGTAAATAAATAATTTATAATTTCTATGACATCTGGAGCCTAAAAAATAAAGACTTGCAATAATCAGATTTAGCTCTTGCATAATGAGTCAAGCAAGCAACAATTTTAACGTCGAGTTTTGATGTGATATGAATAGGTAGCCACATCCTCAAAATACACATTTATATAAGGCAGTCATTGTGGACTCCGGAAATTTCCGAACCTCCTTACCGGCCTATAATTAGCATCTCCCAAAAATAATCAATCATAATATAAATGTGCTAACTTCTTGGAGCAGATAACTCACCTTACTTCTTAGCGAAAGGGAGATAACTCTCCATAAATTATTATCAGTTCCACGGAGAGAGGGAGAGAAAGAGGTCATTTCGGGACTAACATATGGTTTAATTTTATTTCAATAATTCGCTTGCGTGTATAGAGGCCTTTAGCAGTGGGAGGAAACCGGAGGATCCCCCTTTATTCATTCAATGAGCATATAATAGGGCAGTAGATAGCCGAATGGTTAGCGCTTGAGCGTTGTATCATAAGGTCTGTCATTAAGTCAACTGGCGTTATTTCGATTCCCCGGTTGTAGGCCTACATGATAAGGAATAGGATCGTCTATCCAACCTCGTTGGTCTTATCCGTGGGTAACCCTATATGGGTATCATATTGGAATTAAATATATATTATGTGGTAAATGCCATATAGATAGGCCTATATTGGCCCCTGATACACGTGTGGGTAATCCCGTACGGATGCCATATTGAACCCATAAATATGATATATATGAATATGGTTATGTTATATCCAAACCACGCAGATTCCGGGTGCACAAGTTGGTAATCACATCTGCCCATAGGCCTATCGGTTCAAGGTACGCACAACTAAAAGTGCGAGTTCAATAATGAGCTTACATACGCAAATAACTAACCCCATATGGATACCATGTTGGCCCCAGATATACAAAATTTATTATGTAATCCCATACAAATACCATATTATCCCCAGATACACACATGGGTAATCCCATATGGACACCATATTGGCCCCATGTATACAAAAACAGAGTTGTTCATGTGGGAAATCCCATATAGATCCCATTTTGGCCCCAGATACACACACTATAAGGTCAGATTATCATTGTAAGAAAGAAGTAAGCATTATATCATTTGGCTTGTCTCTGTGATATTAATATATATGAAAATAAAGTGTATTTGCCTACATTTGTGGGGGGTTGGGATGGCCTAGTGGTCTAGAGTGTCGCGCTTCGACCTCTAGCTGGCCGGTCACCTCTGGCTTGCGGCTGTGGTTTCGAGCCCTGGTGTGAGCGTATGTGGCATGGAGATAGGGGCGCCTTCTCAACCTCGTGGGTTTCCTCCGGGCACTCCGGTTTCCTCCCACTGCTAAAGACCCCTACGCGCAAGCGAATTATTGAAATAAAATTGAAACATATGTTGGTCCCGAAATGACCTAGTTGTGTCGAATGGACGTTAAACCCCATTTCTCTCTCTCTCCCTACATTTGTATGTGGGAAGATAATATGGGTTCAGTATGGGAACCTTGTGGTATGATCTGGGCCCACAGCCCATTTTTTCCCCATATGGCCCCCATATTGCAATGTTTATGGGGGACCTTCCATTCCAGTGGTTCACATTTTTTTCCATTTCGTTGGCAAGCATTGGATAATGTTGGTTTGTGTTTCGTGGACACCGCTTGTTTCATTTGCTTCTAGGGTCCCTTTCTGTGGACCCTGGTTTTCCAGTTTTGCTCCATATCATATGGTCCGTGGTAAATCCGGCAATGGAAAATTTTGGTGATGTCCACCTTCTCATGATACCCGAAGCAGGTCATTATTTTGCTTCAGACTTAATCCAGTGCTGTATCTATGTCTAACACGTAATGTACATAGATACAAAGGTATTTGAAACTATGTCATGGCCGGCTGCACAAAGGTGTATTGTTTGATCCAGTCCTGTCTATATAATGCTGTTAGTTTGATCATTTTGAGAAAATGTTTGATTACTCTTCGAAACGTTGCCGAAATATATTAGTGGTTGTAGAAATATATTAGAGTCTAAAAACGATTATTACATATGCCAGAAATAATTATAGAAATAATATGGTGTAAATATGGGAATTCTTCTGGTCATACTTTTTGTTTTAAAATCAGTCAAAATTTACCATCTCAATAATCCACGATATTAAATTACCTATAGCATACTTTTTAAATTGATTGTTTGGACTTCGCTTCATTGCACATAATTATAAGGCTAACTTCTTTCGGGTATTCGTTTCTGGGTCAGCTGTTAGTTCAATTCAGTTCAGTTGTTACAGTAATATACTTTTCAGTAGTGTAATAAAGACTGACATATACAATCAAAATTTAAGAACTTTGATGGAAGAACATTGATGATACGAAAATGTTTAAATTGAAGTTTTCGAGTAAAATTCGATCAAATAAAATTATTCTTCACTTCAATTGTTTTATTATATTGGTTTAAGGATACCAATTCAAATGATTAGTAACGTGATGTTTGGTGACATCGATGGACTTAATTTACAATATCTTCTTTGCCGAACCGTATACTTACTGCAAATGACCAGGTTCACCCAATTCTTATCAACTTCTTAATCGACGAATGCCTGATTGGTTGAAAAGAACAGGTGTTCGTCACACTGGATTTACTCGTCAAGTTTTATAGACCCGATCGACTCTCAACATCCTACCATTATAGCCTATTCTGTCAACACGTACTGTGTATTTCCTTGTGTTATTCATTCATGTCAAACACAAATCATATCAATCGAAGATAAAGTTAAAGGCCAAGGTTCATGTTACTTTTTTTAAAGCGCTTAAAATGAAATGACACATTTTTGCACAATCAGTTATGACCACAGTGGTAATCTCCTTATAACCGCTGCATTGTTGTCGATAATTGGTGTAATGTATAGATAATGAAGCAAACAGTTTGTTTTTAAGAGTAAAGTTGTCTAGATAATAAGTGTTACATGTAGAAGTTGATCAGAGACTTCATAAATATTAAACTGATTACGCAGTACTTTTCATTCGATTAAGTTAATGACACATGGTAATGTTAGTTGTGCGACTTGGCAACAGATGTTCCTCATGTGTTCAGACCGATCACCTATATCGGATATTGGTACAAGTCATACTTAACATTGATTGCAAAGTTGAGTGAAATTGGCGAAGACGCTTATGTGTGAGGTTCAACTATTTGTATTCAGTGGACAATTACATGATAGAAAATCAACACTTCTAATTTCCAGGATTCAAACAAAGCGGGCTGTCGGTTTATTAATGGTAAGACAATCTTTCTTGTCTGGTCTCTACTCATGAAATGCTATATAACACTCGTGATAAATTTAGAAAATGGTTCTAAGTGATATCCCAGAAGGCGCCTGGCGACGCGTGCATTCAGTAATATGAAATGACCTTAATTTTCATAATTTCTTAATTGTATAGCCTCCGGAATAATGTCCACAGAGCCCGTGCATGCAATGACGTCACGTAGCGACCCCACAACGTGATCGATTGTGTACGGCGATATTCTGTGTGTTGTTTCAATGCAATACATTGGCATATTTTTCGACGTCTTTGTTCTGTAAGGCTGAGGCCGATTCTTAAGACTTGTAATTTTTAGGGCCAAAAGGGTGTCTAATTTACCAAATAGTGAAATGATAGGGTTGGATAGCTGTTTTTAACCGCCGCCTTTCTGTATATTGCAGTGCTGCCGGCCTCGATGTGACTCGCTCTGCTGTTGATTGGACGTGAAGGGATATAGAGAATTATTACATAGCATTCACCGTATCTCGCTGGTTCACGACCGTGTCGAGATCTCACTTTTTATGCAGAAGCACAGCAAGAGCGAGTACCAGGGTGAGGAGACGGTGTTGTAGGGGGTCAAAACATCTCGGATTCTCCCACATTGTGCGGGCGGGGTGTGGATAAATTTTAATCAACACGGAAGCGGAGGTTTCATAGCAGATTTTGTGAAAGTTATAGCTGGATATTATCAGTCAGAATGGGGTGTACTCTCAGCGCCGAGGAGAGAGTTGCTATGGAACGGAGTAAAGCCATAGAGAAAAATCTCAAAGAAGATGGTATCCAAGCAGCAAAGGATATAAAACTGTTGCTTTTAGGTAAGATAATTGTAATGCAATATTGATTTGATGTGCACAAAGCCGACGTTGCATTAATGAATTGAAAACATTCACCGGCTAGAGAAACATGATTGTTATTATGCGGCCGCCATTTTGGATAACTCATAGACATTGGCATTACCATTACCAAAATGGCACCGAGTACACAAGTCTGATTTTACATTAATTCCTGGCATTACTGGTGATTTTCTTGAAATTTATATCAATAAAGAGTCGTATTCTTTTACTGATGTATTATTTCTTTTAAGACTGACGATGTTAAATTTCGGTTGTTTTTCTTTTACCATTTCTTAGGTGCGGGCGAATCTGGGAAAAGTACTATAGTGAAACAAATGAAGTAAGCATTTTTATTTTTATTCCTGCATACATTACTGTATTAGTAAATGACATGTCTGGGAGCCGAGGTAGGGGTCATAATTATATTGGACATCTTCACATGCCATGTGCCCATTATATGGTGATCGCTTGTTAAAATCCCATCTTATTCTTTCTTTCTGGTTTCGCTCACTATCATTTAGTATTCCCCAGACTAAAGAAGTGTTTAATTTAGACATTCGATAATTCTAAGTCTTAATGGGCACATTTAAAACAAATCAAAACATTTCATGAACATGTGCTTAATCTTCACCAACAAACTCTAAGGGTTTTAAGATGATTAGTCATCCTAGAATGCGTTTAAATACATTGACTTTGGATTAATGAGCTTTAGATCATAGTTCATTCAAAGGTTATATTATTTTACCAAATCTTCACCTAACAAGATTAACTGCATTAATTGTATTATCGGTACTATGTACTGTATGAGTCTCGAATTTCGGTAAATGACCTAATCAAACTGTGAAGTATGGTTGCCAGCTTGACGTCTGTCAGCTGATTTTTAAGTGATTATATATTTTGAAAGTGTAAATATCCCTGTCCACTCATCCGAATCATAGCCCATTATTGTAGGGCAGCTGGTCTTCTGATTACCCACTGTATCATTTAAGCTGTCATAAATCGCTGTAATGTCATAATAATAGATTGTCATGGCGCCATCTTCTTTCTCTGTTGTTCCAGTTCATTCTTAGCCAGACAAGAAAGCATAGTCGAGTGATATTATGTCATAATGACAACTTTATTCAGTTTTAATAACAAACGTTTATAATAAACTGGCTAGGGTCAAGAAAATCATATTTAAAAAGCGATAGGCAACCGTAAATGTAGATTTCACACAACCATGATTCATAAATTATAGCAGACTACTTTACTTAGCTATTCAAAATGGAGGCTCGTTTTCTCAGTTCTATCGACAGCCGTGTGCTTGTTGTAAAATTGAAAACCAGTAAATAAGAATTTATGCTAACTAAAAGATTTAAACACTGATCGGGAACTAATATTTGTTGTTTACAAATAAGCAAGAGGACAAAATCATCCGTTGAAAGAACGATATTTCAGCCATATGTTCCATTTAAAGAAAGCGCAATACTCTTCACGACAAGGTCTGATCTGCAGATCGCGCGCATTACCACAGAAAATGGCATTTCATAGAATGAGTGTTGGTACCCGGTGTAGGTCTACAATCTGCGCAAATAAGGATATCGATCAGGGCTGCGCCCATATCGGTGGTTGTTAAATAGTGTTTAATATACCAATAAATATTTGCTGGCTTAGCGCAATATGTGAATAGACACAAATCACCAATTTTTAAATTGTACAGGCTACCAATAGGTGAATCTGCCAGTATGTGAATGATTTAGTATATCGTGCAAAACTAAAAATGTAATTTCTTAATCTATGATTTTGAATTAGGGCAATTGACATTAACAAACGATGACTTACGAATGAAGACATAACGACTTCCCTGTTCACATGTTGTAATCCTTCAAGGACTCACCTATACTTGACTGAGTTATATAACCAGTATACGGAGCAACAATAAGAATCTTATACATCAAACCAAAGGTACAAATGAATAGGTTACTAGCCAAATTCAACTGCATGTACGTGTAGATGTGGAATCTTCATCTATTGCGTATATATTTATCGACTTTCACTCGATTTAAATGTGTATTGATTTTGCTTAAATAATGAATTATGACGAAAATAACTACACATACAATTCATTTATCACACGGGAATGGCAGTATATTTTTCGTCTGTATACATGAAAACGGTAGTAACATGAATATTGTGTTTGATACGATTAAATTTTTTCGGAAAAAAATACACTACTATAGTTCCTCTATCATAATTAGTAAGATTAAAGCTACTCGTCTTATCGTATCTCACAAATTTATAAAAATTGACTATTAATTTTTCCTTATTTTCGTATTTTGTTGGTCAAATACATGTACCCACATTTCTTAAAATTGCATTATGAATAACCATTTAACTTTTTTAATGGGGAAAAAAGAGAGTGTTTTTTTTTATCGCAATTTTATTTAGTCTTATCAATAATAGGCCGAACGGTGAATTATTTATAAATATCATTCTAATGTTGAACTTAAATCCAACAAGTCTTACTGTACATGTACATGTACATATAATGACAAAAGTGATAAGTATTGTTTGGCGGTCGCCGTTTATCTAAACTGGATTATATTTCTATATTTGACCATAATAAATATACGCGCATATATAAGCAACTACCACTATTTTATCCACCTCCTCATGTATCTGCAATAAATCAGGAAATGACAGATATAGCCAATATGCCAGATGATATACTGTTTTATACCGTAAGGTACATACACTCTAAATGATAGCAAATTGACTGTCAACAAAAGAAAATTCACAACACATAATATTAAGAGATATATTTGTGTAACCTGCGAATTTTGCCATCAACACTGATAATTCTTACAAGTTGATTTAACACCACAATTCGAATTATGTAGCATTTTAAAAACAGATGGACATGTATCTCATAAGAGGACTTGCCTCGGATTTTACTCAAAACATCAATATCATGGATTTGTTCAATTTCAATCCAGTGCACTACCGAAATTTGTGCCGAAGAACCCATTGGTCTCCGGATAAAGTTTTCACAGAATTTAATTTTTCCTATGTGAGCTACATGTACATGTATATGATGTGAAGAAGTGTGTTCTTGATTAAACAGACAGAGACTTGCCCTTGGTTCTGTACATGTGGTGATTAAGATGATGGTAGTCTTATAAGTACATGTAAATGTTAATACCACGCTCCGACATTGTCAGGGATATACAGCCATCGGTCATTGCTAATACTGGGATGTTTAGGAGATGGATGTACAATGCACCTTACATAAGGTGTCAAAATATCTGGATGTTTACCCTGTTCTACACACTGGACTGATTGGGCATACATTCAGATCAGCGACGTAATTTTTAAGTATGTTACAGACGTGTATAATATTTATGAATTCGCGTAAACTGTTATGGTGGTATACTTGCAAAGCATACCCTCTATAATACAGGTATGTTTTTGTACGTTGAATTGGATGTCTTGGACACCAATAAAACCGGTAACGTGTGTGTAATAGAATTAGGGAATGCATTAAATTTCGTAGACGGTGGTGTCATCATATGCAATAGAATGGACCAATGTACACGTGCATGCTCTCATAAAGTGGAGCAGATCAGTGCAGTTTTGATTGTTAATGTTGTCATCGGGGTTCGTAATTTTGTGGCTTGGATTCTATTCACAAAAGCAGAACACCTCAGGTAAATGTTAAATTTTTAAAAATTGTTCGCAAGATGAAAAACTAGATACTTCATGCTATTGCAGGGTGCTCAAACAAGGTTCCGATGTACATCACTGATGAAACACTGCTACAACCTTTATGTTTTCTTTCATGTACACCAAACATAAGCTACATCATACAGCACATTGTCTTACTGGGAATAAAATGATATTGTGTGCAATACAAGTTCTTAATGAGCAGAACAGTCGGACGTTTAACCCCATTTCATCCCATTTCTTAATAATGAAAAATACAGCCCTAACAAATGTTTGCGGTACAGGGAATGTGACGGAGTTATGTACATTGAATAAAGAGCTTTAGTAAAGCAGCTCAAACGGACAGCTGAGCCAGGTGGAGATAGACCCGTTGCTTTTCGAAATCGCTTCTTGTGGATAAGGAAACAACTTCAGTGGCTAACAAAGCTTTATAGTAAGTATGTACTGGTTTTTGATACAATTATTCACCGAAGGCGAAGGGGTACTGATACATGTAGCTTTGGAAATTTTTATCTCCGCTGTTACGTTAACATTTAGAATGAATTATATTTTTCATCTTGGATTCTACTGGATTTGTCGATTACAGATGAATTTGGCCGATTTTTATTTTAACTATAAAGTAGTGCTGGGTAACTGGAATATAGCTAAATATTGTTCGTCATTGCTGAAGGTGCGTCGGAAACTGTACTTTTGTATCATACTATGTATTCCGGGAATGCCAGACATATATTTTGATTATAAAAATGGACCTCAAGCAACATCAATCTTGCATATACCTTTTAATAAAGGATCACACGGCGAATCAACAAAGGTTGCCACTGATATAATAATAAGTCTCCCATATTATCGTCCTTGCTAGTAATTGTATGGTCTGTGGTCATCAACGCATAGAAATGTCCATGAGCTTGTTTACTACAAACGACAGGAAAGTGGAAGATGCTGATCGAAATGTTATCATATGATTTCAGAAAGAAAAGGAGTACCGTCACCTCATTAGAACCATGTCGTGTGATCAGTTTAATATACGGTGTTTGATTTTCATTTGCTAATGCGTTTTTGTTTAGTAGAGGACTTTCGTCATGCTCCTCGGCACATAGTTTTATCGATTATATAATATTACTCCTTACAAGGCCTCCGGATAACTGTTGACGCGGTCGTCAGGACAGCGGTGCATTGTATCGGCCTAGGTGATTCGCTTAGAATATATGTACCTTTCCAAAATTCTAGAACTGGGCCGGGAAGCATAGCAACATAACGTTAAAATATTGTAAAATTAACAGTGGCCAATGTTTATTCCTTCTTGAACACTGAGTTGATTAATAACGTCTATTCTTCACAAATTATATAAACTGGTAGACGAAATTATGAATACGAAAACTAACGTATATGATACCAACTCACCTATATTTTCACGCGCATTCAGTAAACCTCACAGGGCTCGCTTCACAATTAAATACGCAAACCACTTGCATGTGGCCGTGAAAGAGAGCATTAGTCTGAACATGTTTATTTTTAGACCAAGAAGAAATAGTATCCGATAGGCATGTGGTATATAATTCTATAGTTACGGTACCGTAAGTTATTTATATACAACCGATTAATGCGCCCAATAAACATTCCGAAATAATTTACTCGAGTTTGACACTACCATCGATGCTTGTTGTTTCGGTGTAAACTCTTTATGCCTTTTATTTCATCCAAATCTATTCTCATCTTACCAAATCAACATCTTTCGTCTCCATAAACAAGCACATATTTGTCTTTTCATATATGTTGATGATACATGTATAATGATTCAACAGTTCTGGAAGATATTTATAGAATGCCAATATGTACAGATCTCGAAGATCAGTCGTCGGTCAATTTTATGTCTCGATCCAAATGTTAAATGTAGGTAGACGAGAGAAAATTCAATAAGCCCATGATTTTTAACACATAATATTTATACCCGGGTATAGGCTAACGAGAATTAGGGCATCTAGCAAATTTAGCAGTGTCAAGTGCTCTTGGATACGTACGCTGCCACGAGTACGTAAAGAAGCTTGTCTCCAGAATTTTTATGAAGGCACGTGAGAGAAATGAGGTGTAACGTCCACTCGACACAAACGAGGTCATTTCGGGACTACCATATGGTTCAGTTTTATTTCAATAATTCGGTTGTGCGCAGGGGTCTTTAGCGGTGGGATGAAACTGGAGGATCTGGAGAAAATCCTCGAGGTTGGACAGGCGACACTACTCCTTGTCCCGTACTTTCATGAAGGTGGAATGGGGCCAACGGTGCAATTCGAAATTTAATTGGAATTTGCTACCGACCTCTTATTATCAGACATTTACTGAAGTCTCACAATGAAGCATTTGTTTAATTAAATAGTTTAGTAAGGATATACTCACTGTTATTACACGAAGCAATTGTCCCCCTCGTGTCCGTCCGAAGGATGGAAGTTTTTATAAGGCAGTGGTTCTCAATCTTTCTCCACTCGATGGCCCCTTTGTACAAATCTCCGTGAATCCCACGTGTGCATTTTTAGTCAGATCTCTCATAATATGGACAATAGGACTCCTCATACATTATGAAACAAATATGCAGTCCCTATTGAAGTTAGTGAATACATACCCCCACACCATTTTCAGCTCCCCCAAATGGTAGAAGTAGCCTATAGTCAATAGAATAGAGGAGTTAAACATCTGGTGGAAAATTGGTTCTATTTCACCCAAAAGAACAACTGAATGTGAACACAACTGGTGTGGTTCTGATATTGGCTACTGGAACTCAGTGTAGTGTAGACTGTCAACAATTTCATATTCACGGATCCACCCCGCTATGTCCAACACACCTGTTAGAACACAGCAACTGTACGCCTAATTAGGTGAATGTTAATCTGCGAGGGCTAAGCCGTTTTTTTTTGGTCTGAGACACATTTTAGAATATAATAAATAACTCTGCGTCCAATTTATTGAGGTAGAATTATGTTCAAACTTTATGAAGTTGTTCATTAAGTGAATGTTTGCCGAGTTCGATGCTGAATATTTTCTACGTCCTACCTTTCTGAACCGACTGGGTTAATGAAGACGGGTTTACGCCACGCAATGTGCTATGGCGGAAATTTAGGCCGGACAGAGCTTTAAAATATTTCTGACATTTAATCAGTTCCACCTCTGTGATTTGCGTATTCCTATACTATTATAATGTGAATGAATATAAACCAATTTACATTCATTTTTACTGTAATTTCTGATCAGTTTGGCGAAATACGCGAAGAGACCGAATTGAATGGCAGCCTCTGACGTCTTCTTATTCCAATCTACACCGGTCTTATTCGCCAGTGGGATATGTTTAGCCTCGTTCATCGACTCGCTTAATTACAAATGGTGCTCGAAAGCATTCTGGCACGCGATAAAAAATTTGATATCAGAAGCCCATCTTTCCACGGCAAGATAACATCAATATTGATTTAAATTGACCAGTAAGTTGAGTTTGCGGTGTCGGAGATTGAATGAAACTGGGTTGGAGGCTTGCTTCCTTTAAAGGGCGTTTCATCTCGATGTTTTGGGTTTCTAAATGAAATGTTTATCATTGTAAAGTGACCCTTTTAGAGTAGTAATAGAATTCAGATCAACAGTATTTAAATATTAATTGGCTCAACTTTAAAAAAAATCAAATAAAAATCTCCAAATCCTGCACTTGTCTTCAAAAAAGAGAACAAATGATGTATAGCTTGTTTGACATAGTATTTTGAAAACTATATCACATTCGATATTGTTTCCAATTTTAGCCCTCAGTCCAACCATCCTAGTCCTACCAGACGAAGAACGAGTCACTTTTATCCACGCAATGTTTCCGATCTGCCGCACAATCACCAAATTGAGCACGTTGTGGCGACACCAAACCGCCTCATAATGATTATGGTCGGATAGAAATGTCACATTTCGAAATTTGTTCGATGTTTGTGCTAAACGTGTAATGCGCCAACGAAGAAGACAGTTTTCGCCTTAATAATAGAAATAAAATAAAACAGAATTAAAATGTACGCTGAACAAATAAAGAAGTTGGATTAAACATTGTCGTAAAGTAGCTTATAAGTCTCTACCTCCATATCATCCAAAGTCTTCGACATTGAAGACACAAATAATTTGTCAGTGTATATCAAAATTGATATTGTTGTCTTACCGGGAAAAGCAATCTTCTGATATCCAATATTTAAGACAAATTAAACATTTTACCATTGGTACATGAATCTAAGTCTCAAATATTAGCGATATATCTCGTTGAATTTAGATACATGTATAACATGAATAGACGTTAGAAATTAACAAATCTATAGAATTTTGAATCTAATATCATGTTAGCGAATAAATGATAACTTTTGTTATTTTTCATGAAAATAGTAATTATAGACCCAAATACAGGTCAGATACACACATGTATACGGGACACAATTATATGGATTACAATTACCGTTGATTAAAATATTGTGCAACGTGTCGACTAAGCTTAGTTATTTAGTCTTTTTCAAGCAATGATAACTAAATAAAAATTAAAACTTGCGAACGCAATAGAAGCTATACAGTTATTAAGGGATCGTTTTTCAAATTTGTTCTGTTATACACATTGAGGTCACGAGGGAATCATTTCCCACAACCTATATTGGACACATTATTGACTACAGCTTTGAACAGATTTTTTGTTCGAATTTGGTGTGAATTATTCGGTAATAAGAGGACGAATTTTTATTAAATGGAAGCAGAATACGACTAAAATCGTCGATTTAGGACTTAACATGTCGTTCAACTGGCTTAGTGGAGCTAACTGCAGACTGACAGCATAGGTTTAGAATGGAATATCCAGCGTCTGACTTTCCGTCCGGGGATAACCCCAGTACAGTCTTTTAACAGTAACAGATTATTTTTGTCGGATTTGGTGTAAATCATTAGGTCCATGAGAGGGCAAACCCTATCGATATTCAACTGTCGGCTACCTTCTGTCCCGGCGTTCGGAGTGTCTAAATAATATCGAATTTTAGCGTTCCGCGACCTTCCTGTGAAGCTGATATTATTTTATCGGCGGGTATGAGCCTTGTTTCAGCTTTCCAGGATTTGCTGTTGCAGAAATGTATTATTTGTCCGGAAAAGCATGTGAACACAATAGAGATCCGGTTTGTTGAACGCAGAAAGCATCCTTTTCAAATCTGGTCAACATCCAAGTCTTACTTTCGGATAAGCTGATGGATGTCCTTTTTTTCGAGACACAGCTATAATCTGTTTAAAAGGGTACTTCGAAAGCCCTAGCGAATATTCTCTGCTGAATATCGCGACACAGCTACTGTGTGGGCGTATGTCCACGCTTTTCGTTTCCATCACTTGGTACAGTGAAGAAGACAATATTATTTCAGAAAATTAGACACACCAAGATCTTATCGAATGTTTATGCATGTAAAAAAAAAAAGTAACGTATTCGTATTTTTTAGTGGGCCTGAACCCTGAAGTAAACATACAGACAGATCCTATGGCATTCGGGTTAACCGACTGTTTCTGTAACATTTATAAATATTTTATAATTAAAACATACAAACTTAGTGCCGAGGCGGTGTATTTATTTGGTAAGAAATAAGTAAAATATGGATTGGGCTGCACAGATATGGTGAAATTCAGATCCCAAGGAGAAAGTCGAGGTAGTATTTATTACTTACGAAATCCAAGCTCAATTTTGGCACGCATCAAAAAGTTATTGTCATAGTCCCTGCTTGGTTTTAACCATTGAGTACTTACGAGTATGAACCATATCAATTTCCAGTACCGTACCTCAACAATGTAAACAATTTTAAACGGCTAAGTTTACCGTGGTCATTGGAACCATATGTCCCCGTTAAGGTTTTTTGACCCCTCCTCCTTTTGAAGACAGTGAGGTACTATTAAAATGAGTTCGTCCGTGTGTCTGTCTGTAGGTGTTTATTAGGACGATACCTTGACGGAGTTCGAAGATGAGCCTTTTCTGCTTAGGGTAAGCAGAGATAAGCAGTTTGATTGGTCGATGCTTTGGGACACGATAACTATTGTTCTCATTAAGTGAAAGTGATGAAACTTGGTGTGTAGTTTCATTACATCAATACCATGACTATGTTCGATAATGGGAATTTTCTGCTCAGGGTAAGCAAAGCGATAAGCAATTTGATTGACCGAAACTTTGGAACACTATAACCCTCCTAATTGAGTTAAAATGTTCAACCTTGGTGTATGTGTTTATTAGGTCAATGCCATGATGGAGTTCGAAGATGAGCATTTTCTGCTTTGTGTACACGCTTTGGGTAAGCAGAGATAAGCGATTTGATTGGTTGATGCTTTGGGACACGATAACTTCAGTTCTAATTAAGCGAGGGTGATGAAATTTGGTGTATAGTTGCCTTATATCAACACCTTGGCTAAGTTCGATAATGAACATTTTCTGTTCAGGGTAAGCAGAGCGATAAGTAATTTGATTGGCCGAAACTTTGGAACACAATAACTCTCTTTCTTACTGAGCTAGAATGTTCAAACTTGGTGTAGGCGTTCGTTAGGCGAATGCCTTGATGGAGATCGATGATGAACATTTTCTGCTTACAGTAAGTAGAAATAACCAATCCGATTGGTTGATGATTTAGGGAACGTTAACTTTGGTTATAATAAAGTGAGAGCTTTGAAACTCAGAATATAGATTTATTGTATCATTACCTTGATTAAGTTTGATAGTGAGAATTTTCCGCTGGGATTATGGCGCGATAAGCAATTTGATTGTTCAAGACTTTGGTACATAACAACTCTGCTTTTAATTGAGGTAGAATGTTTAAACTTGATATAGATGTTCATTAGGTGAATGTCTTGACTGAGTTCAGTGATTAACATTTCGAGCTGAAGCTAAGCAGAGCTAATCAATTTCATTGGTCGATGCTTTGGGACAAGATCATCTTGATTCTGTCTGATAGAGAGTGATGAAACTTAGTGTATAGTTTGATTGCTCCATTCTTTTGAAAAAAATAAAAGTGCGATTAATTAATATGTGTCATCTATTTATTTTTGGACATTGGCCTCACTGTTGGCTTGTTTTTTAATATTTGCACGCAGTGTGAGTGCAAGACCCGTTTTATTGTCATTATACAATACGGTAGACCCTGCGTTTCTATTATCGTCCAGTAAAGATGATTCAATTACCAGGAACTTGAGCTTGGCTGATACCTGTATGCTCGACCACTAACTGGCACATTTTCGAAGCCCAAAGAGGATAGCGTCGGGGTTTCTTGGACAGTAGTGCGCCAAAATGGACCATCCTTTGTAGGTAATTGTTGAAATAAAAATGTACAGTGTTCTGAAAGATTATATCGATAAATTCAAGCGTTCATACAAGTGCATGACCAATCTAATTAAAATATAGATCTATATTTCGTTTCGTTTTTTATACTTTCGATGGCCTACACTCATATAGATCTAACTAGTTATCGTGGACGCTCACGTTCTATGACGTCAGGTATCAAGCACGGGACATTTGACCCGATAACGTCAGTCATTCGATTAACCAATTAGCGATCGCCATGCTTTTCAAAATCCGCTTGTGTTTTGTTATGATTTCTATCCGCTGGTGTTAGTATAGACGTCGTTGGCTGGTAATATCTACCCACAGTTCCACGCATGAAAAGGTCAAACGGTCGATTCGACAGACCATTTGATTGGCTGACCCCTCATTTCAGGCAGAACACCAGTCAAATAACAAGTCCTCCAGATCCAAGAGTAGTGAAGACAAGTAAAAACGAAATTTTGAACTATAAAAAACGAAACGAAATTGGATCTGTGTTTTAATCAGATTGGTGCATGACAGCATACAAAACACGCATATAATGTAGGAATATATTAATAACGAGAATAGAGAAAGAATGTAAGAATATAAGAAATATTATATTAATGTGTACAGAATTATCTAGGTTTTGTTGCATAAAAACGAATTGCCAAGGCAGCATACATGTACATATACACAGTTCTTAATTAGCATACATAAATATAGGACACTTTGACACACTCAACAAAGACATCTGTTTTGGGTTGGCGGCATCGGTGTATAAATTGGGTCGCGATTTCGTGGCACCTATTCGTTTTACAAGATTTTAAATTTCGTATACGTTTTCTTATTTAGTGTGAATAAAGGTTGTGAACTGAGATTCATTTTACATTTACCAATTCCATTCAACCACACATCTTCTTATTCCCGAAACGTTTTAGCCTTACGAAAAAATACAGATTGTTTTGAAATAAATTAATTACGAGAACAGTGTAGTAGGCTGTTGCAATGATGGTGACATCAGATCCAACTTTCAATAATGCCGTCCTGTAGGCCTTTCTCCAACTGTGTCGTATTTAATAGACAGTTTTCTGTTCTAACTGGAAGTGTATAGTACTGAATGCTGCAGAGGCTATTTTTAGAATCCGTGTAAAATATTGATTTCTCCGAAGCAGTTATAGACTAGCATTGCTGGTAGCTTCCGATAGTATAATGAAGGCGAACCTTTTTCAACAGCCATATCTAGAGGTGTTTGTCGTGTCATAATTTGTTATTCTAATCCATAGTTGACTAAATCCATCTCGGTAGTCTTTCTGTTACTCCGTGTGTCTGCTTCATATATGTTCATTTTATATAAACGTTATAGACAACTATCTGAGAATCATGAACCAGAGCGATGTTTCTTTTAACGTAGTACCATAACGGTGCATTAGGAGTTCAAGACACAAAGTTTAAAGTAGCTAAGTCTCAATATTGTAAAAAATGTTCAACATTGAAAACACGAATTATTTGTCAATTCAAATCAACATTGATGCTGTGATCTTACCGGAAAAAGATGGGATTCTGATATCCAATTTAAGACAAAATAATCATTTAACCATTGGTACACGAATCGTGTACCATATTGCGTTGCAGCCCCAGTTCTAGCAAGAGACTTGAGGAACGAGGCTAGAAACATTGCACCAAATCAAACGACGTATGTAGAGTCGAATAACCAGACGCTAGAAATTTGCATTCGTTTGAGACTGTTGGCTCATTTCGCCGAACACAACTGATTTGAAATTAGAGTAAATATGGAAGCTGGTAAATGTAAATCACTTTGTATACATTCATATTACATTATTATATGCGTTGCGACCCACTTGTGTCAATTTCTTGGTCCCAAATGTTAGCGATTTAGCTTCTTTAAAGACTATCACATTTCATATCTATGGGTGTGTCAAGTACCCCCTCCCCACTCCGCACAAGCACCAGACCAGATATACCTAAACAGGAAGTTTGAGGGATTGGGTAAAAATAAATTGATATATAAAAAAGATTTGGCACTGCTCCATTAAATCTGTCCCTGCAATTTATTTATCCTATTCAATATTTCAATCTGTTATTTGTGTCACACAACATGTACATGAGTGGGAGTTTTGATTTTACTCTGTTGTACTTATACTGCTTATAAATGGTAATCGGGTAAAAAGAGGTTTTTGTCTTGCTTGATAGGACTGAATTTGAATCTTTATTAACCATTATTATATGTGTGATATAAATATTTATAAATTTGTTTTCAGAATAAACATTACATACATGTACATGTACAGTAAAATAATGTGATAACATATGTCTAAAACATTCAAGACCATGTCAAATGTATTTTAAAGCTATCACTTTGATAATTCCCAGAACACTTTTTTATACGCCCACATTGAAATGTGGTCGTATATTGTCGTCGCCCCCGTCCGTCCGTCCGTCCGTCCGTCCGTCGGTCCGTCCGTCGGTCCGGCGGTCCGGCGTCCACAATTGCTTGTGGACGCTCTAGAGGCTAAAGTTAATATCCGATTGACTTTAAATTTATACACAGTGTTTAAGGTCATGAGACGAAGAAGCCTATTGTTTTTCAGCGATTTCCGATAATAACTACCAGAGTTATGGCCCTTGACGACTTCAAAAAATCTTGTGGACGCTCTAGAGGCCAAAGTTAATATCCGATTGGCTTTAAATTTATACACAGTGTTTAAGGTCATAAGACGAAGAAGCCTATTGATTTCCGATAATTAGTGCCAGAGTTATGGCCCTTGATCACTTCAAAAAATCTTGTGGACGCTCTAAAAGCCAAAGTTAATATCCGATTGACTTTAAATTTATACACAGTGTTTAAGGTCATAAGACGAAGAAGCTTATTGATTTTCAGCGATTTCCGATAATTAGTGCCAGAGTTATGGCCCTTGATCATTTCAAAAAATCTTGTGGATGCTATAAAAACCAAAGTTAATATCCGATTGACTTTAAATTTATACACAGTGTTTAAGGTCATAAGACGAAGAAGCCTATTGATTTTCAGCGATTTCCGATAATTAGTGCCAGAGTTATGGCCCTTGATCATTTCAAAAAATCTTGTGGATGCTATAAAAACCAAAGTTAATATCCGAATGACTTTAAATTTATACACAGTGTTTAAGGTCATAAGACGAAGAAGCCTATTGATTTTCAGCGATTTCCGATAATTAGTGCCAGAGTTATCTCCCTTGATCACTTCAAAAAATCTTGTGGACACTCTAAAAGCCAAAGTTAATATCCGATTGACTTTAAATTTATACACAGTGTTTAAGGTCATAAGACGAAGAAGCCTATTGATTTGCATCAATTTCCGATAATTAGTGCCAGAGTTATGGCCCTTGTTCACATCAAAAAATCCTGTGGACGCTCTAGAGGCCAAAGTTCATATCCGATTGACTTAAAATTTACACACAAACATTTAAGGTCCGGAGAGGAAGAAGCCTACTGATTTTCATCAATTTCAAATAATTACTTCCAGAGTTATCTCCCTTGATCACTTCAAAAAACCTTGTGGCGCTGTAGATGCCAAACTTATCATCCGATTGACTTCAGATTGATACACAGAGTTGAAGGTGTTGAAACGAACAAGTATTTTGATTTTCAATGAATTTTGATAACTGAACAGCTAATTCCATGATATTAAATGTTTCCTATACTAATTGTTAGCGTGGGGCAAAACTTTATAAAAAGCAAACAAATTCTAATGATTTTCTGATAATTACATAATGAGTTGTTACTCAGATTTTAGTGTATTACAAATGTTTTATTACCAAAAAAAGTAAAAATATGCAACAACCCTTGTTGACTGCCCGGACGATTTAGCTGCTGTGGGCGTATGTTTCGTTGCCTGGCAACCTATCTTTTATATTTGAACCAAAAAGTTTTGAATAAAAGAAAATAATTCCTGCATTATTGCATGTGAAATCTTTCATTGAGAAAGATATTGTATTTCTTCTTCTTCTATTATTAGTGTTTAACTCTGCTTACGCTGATAAGCATTATGATTATGATGTTGAAAACTTCATTTTGAGTGGGTGCAAAAACTCAAAACTAACACCTGACACCATTTACCGAAGTGACAATCTTTATGGACTACTTAGTAGACGACTAAGCTACTATTCGTATGGTTTATTGTCTGGCAACCTTTTTTTTTTAAATTGAAGCAAATTACCAAAACAAATGCTATTTTGAACTCAAAACAAGACTTCTTGGTGTTAAAAATTATCCTAGTGAAACAAGTCTCATATATTGCTCATCATTTTCTTATTGTTTTTTTTTCAAATTGAGAATATATCAAATTACTAATCAATCAATCAATCAATCTAGTAATTAATCATTCTATTTGTTTACAGAATTATTCATGAAGGTGGTTTTACCAGTGAGGATAATAAACAATTTAAACCTGTGGTGTACAGCAATACTATACAGTCCCTTGTTGCCATTATCCGCGCCATGAGCACACTCAACATTAACTTTGGAGATAATGATAGAGAGGTAAGTTTTGAAAGAATTTCTTTCTCGGAAATAGATGTGTGTACTTTTAGAATACACATATGTAGAGCCATGTTGTTATTTACAGTATTACATTTTTACAAGTTTGTGGTTAGAATGGAAAGCATTTTAATGGCATTTTTCATTTGTACTGTCTTTCTGCTAACCACAAACATTGTAAGAAGCATCAATATCAATGAATGGGGTGAAGATGGTGAATGACAGTGGAAAAAAAATCTGTCTGTTTTTTTTACAGAGCAGTATTCTTCTGGAGTTACCCAAAATAAATCTCAATGTACATGTAATATATTTAACATTTTAGCATTGGTGCAACATTGCATATGCAGTTGCAATACCAGTGAATTTATTTACTGCATATTGTGGAATATTCGCAATACTTAAGCCAATAAATATCAACCTATTAGGAAATAATGTTCTGATTTTTAGATTGAAGGATGTAATGATAGACTCACATTGAATAGGAAATTCATTTAATTAATATGAAAACATGAGCCAACAGTCAGACTACCATAAATCAATGAATTCCATCAGTAGATTAAGCAATAAAAACAATTTGACTTTGATTTTCATATGACTTTTACATGTACTTTTATTTCACAACAAGAATGTCATGACCTTACTTTGAATTGTTTTCATACCGTTCTTACTTGAACATCTAGTAGGTACATGTAGTTTACCATACATCAGAATTTCAGACTCTGAAACTGACTTGGATAGGTATATTAAGTATCACTAGATCTTAAGTTTGATATTTCATGTATTGGTCGATCACAAACATTTTACTTGGATGCATTATATGGGCAATCTCCAGGGCTATCTCTTTACACTTTAAGATCAAAATATCACAATTCTTGCAATTCAAAATTCTCTAGGCACAATTCAGTTGCTGATTGAAATATCACGATTCTTTCAATTCAAAATTGCTTCTACACGACTGCAGTTACATGTACATGTACTATAGTGGATAGAAACCAGATAGAGATTTGTATTATGTAGGTCAGAGTGTTTGTCTGGATAAAGACAAAGAAGCTTGCCTATTTTGTACTGGTAGTCATATCACTTGAATTTGCCAATATCAAACACTTACACAGTGTCAGTGATAGTATACATGCAGGAGTTTTAAAATATATTACTGGTAATTCAGAATTCAATGGTCTACAGAATATACAAAGCATCCCATAACACAACAGCTGGTATCGAATTGAATGTATCTGAAGTTGTGTGAAGATCAAGAGAGCAGGTTGACTTATAAATATGTATAAATCCCAAAACAATCAATAGAAATGTATTATATCCCAACAAGTAAATGTATCCTGAATAACAGACAACATGTTAAAGCTACAGGTAGAATGAAATTTTTGAAAGCGTGTTCTGTGTTTGTCCATATGTATACTGTATATTGGACATGTTACATTATAAACATAAGGCTTGCTCTAGACAAAAGGCTTGCTCTAGACAATTTAATTATGATATATTTCTGATTTGATATGTTCTGCTGAATTTTCCTGAACCTTGCTTTAGGGATAGAACAGCTATTTACTTCAGTAGAGGTGACTACCGGTATATTAAGGTACATGGCCGATCATTACATAATGCAAATAAATGGTTTATGGATATATGGAAGCAAAACCACAGTGATTGAAGAATTGAATATTAAAATGTACAAATATGCCTTAGAAACAAACAGAAAAAGTAGTTGTATGCACAAAAGTTTAGCACTAAAAAAAAATATAAAAGAATTTAAATACACCTACTTCAAACATAACAAGACTTGTGTTAAATGAAAATGAAAATATGCAGGCAGAAGTGATACAGTTGGCCTTCATTTATTAAAAATTGCAAATATATAAAATCAAACATATTATAATCATTTATTGTCTAAAAAAGACACAGAAGAGCAATCAATTGAAAATTGAAACAGGAAGATGTATGAAATCAGAGTTAACAGATTGTGTATGTATTATATGCCAGGAGGTATTCACTTTTTAAAATAAATTGAAAAAAACACACCGAAGAAAAGAACTGTTTAGATTAATCTTAGTTCATGAAGCAAAATTTGATATACTTGAATGATTCCCAACAATTTAAAATACTGATGATGAATAGAACTGTAGATATTTTAAAATATCTAGGGGTTTTTATATACCATTCATTAATGTCTTTGTAAGTTTTCTATCTTTGTAGTCTGTACATGTATGTACATGAATGTATCTTTCTTTGTTGTGCATGTATATTTTTAGATTCTTATTATTCATATATGCACATAACCTTGAAAGATGTTTTATGCAATAAGATTTCTTCTATAGTGACATGCGCTTTTACAATCTAATCTGAATGTCTCAGTTTTAAATCTGCGAGGGTGTAGTGTATCAGATTTCTGATATTGGACTGGGTGAAAATGTAGTGACAGCTGTTGCTGTTCTCAGGATGACAGATTTGCAACATCATCTTTTTGACCATGCATTATCATTTATTTCCGAGTCATTCAATACAACACCATTCTCAATATGATTATTAATTATTAATATAAACATGTACAATAACTTACATTGAAGTAGTTGTGGGGTTGGATGGCCGAATGGTTAGCATGTCCGTGGTGTGGCATAAGGTCCCGGTTGTACGTGACACAGGGTTGCCTGAAAAACCTTGTGAGTTTTCACCCAGTACTCCAGTTTACTCCCACTGCTAAAGACCCTTATGTGTAAGCGAATTTCAATTATTGAAATAGAAATTGAACCATGGTATTCCCGAAATGACCTAGTTTGTGTCGAGTGGATGTTTAACCCCATTTCTCTCCTCTTTACATTCAAGTACTCATTTCATAACAGCTAACAGAATTAAAATGGTTTTCACTAAAGATGTACCTGTACTATTTGACCCCTGACCTGGTTGAAGGTGTAGTGCTGAAAGGAAAGATCTGCATGTATGCATCAGTCAACTCATCACATGCAGGAGTTAAACCTTTTTTTTAAAAAAATGGGTTTATGGGTTGTTACCATGGCAACCAAAATGTCAGACTCACAAATATATGTGACATACAGTACCACACAAGTTTGTAAAAAAAGTGCAGCTGTGTTGGAAATATGTCCTGGACAAGCAAACAAACAAACCCACAGCCAAAACATGTCCATCTCCACAAAAAGACTAATTATACGTCCACATTAAAATGTTGTACATTGCTGTTGCCCCTGTGTTTCTGTCCGTCTTGTGGACACTCTAGAGCAGTTTTTCTCAACCTTTTTTTGCTAATGGCACACATTGGAACACATAGAAAATAGCAGCACACCTGGCTAAATACATATGAAAAATATTTGAAGTTTGCAAAATAGCAACATGGTAAGCCATAGACGCCATACAACCGTACGTAGACACAGACTAGTCATATGCACAAACTAAATAAAGAAAAACAAAACTATGAACTTAAATGTATGAGTGCTGCACACCAGTAAATACACAATAATTGGGATCACATGGTTATTAACATTTTCTTAGTGTGCCATCAAAATTTTGCAGCACACTTAAGAAGATTGAGAATCATTGCTCTAGAGGCTAAAATAACTTTGCGATAGACTTTAGATAACAGTCATGAGACAAAGAAGCCAATTGCTTTTCAACAATTTCCAATAATTACTACCAGTTATTGCCAGTGATCACATTGAAAAATCTTGTAGTATGCTCTATAGATGCTAAAAGAAAAATATCTAATTGACTTGAAATTTATACACATTGTGTGACAAATCTTGTGGACACTTTAGAGGCTAAATTTAATATACGATTGACTTTACAGTGTTTGAGGTTGTGAGACAAAGAATCCTATTGATTCTCAACAGTTTCTAATAATTACCACCACAGTTATGACCTTTGATCAATTGAGGAATCTTGTGAACACGCTAGAGGCTAAATTTATACATAGTGTTTAAGGCCATGAGACAAACAATCAAAATAAATTTAAATGATTTCTGATAATTACTTAATAATGGGTTGTTAATCGTATTCAGATATTAGTGTGTTGTATATGTTTTCATTGCTGACTAAAGAAAAAAATATGCGACAACCCTTGTTGACAGCTCGAATAACTTAGGTGCTGTGGCCGTATGTTTCTTTGCCTCGCAACTTATCTTTTTAAACTTTCAACTGTGCCATTTAGCCAACAAGTGTGCATGTGTTTTCTTACCGCCCCACCGTCAGTTGTACTACTAATGGCTGGGCTAAAGTGTAGAACTTCAATGAAATTGGAGAAGACTTGGTTTAAAAAATATTTTATTTTGAGTACGACATGAGTACATGTATACAATACTGATATAATAGATTTGAAAACCAGCCAAAGCTTATATAAATTCATCTACAAGTAATTTATTATACATTTCAATACAAGTAGTATTATGTAAAAGTTTCAAAAGTATAGCTTACACATTTGAATTGACAAATAAATATGCAAATGAATAAATAAATAAATATTCATGATCATCATCATCATTAGGTAGATTAATCACCATTGCCTGCCAATTACTTAATCTATTCAAAATGTTTAAAATCCTTGTGAACTTGGCTAAAAATGATTTCTTTGTACGAGTTACTTTCATTAGAATCACCGTAAAGAAATGGTTTAGTTTTTTTGCAGCTCCAAGTGTGTGGAAAACGTGTTTGCGCCCCCTCCCTCCACACTGCTGCACCATCACTTTTAAAAGAATAATACGCTGAATTGCATAATTTGGGCAGTGCAGATGACCACATCTGCACGTTGAATTATCAGAAAAATTCTTTGAAAATCTATGGAAATTTTGGGCACTCTTACAGTTGCTAAGTCTGGAATATATAATATGAAATTTTTGTTCACCAAAGAGAAGGCTTGATGGAAGGAATAGTGACTCTTCCTTCGACCTTGAGACTTTAATTTTAAGAAAAAAGTTCACACATGGTACATGTAGCTAACGATTGTTTCTGTAGAAATTCTTATGTACATGTATTACCAGTATTTATAGAAAAACATCTTTTATATGAAAGGGTTACTTCGGTACATTTACATATATTTATTAAGATGTGTGTACAGTTTTTCTGACAGATTGTATTATACTGTATAACATGTGATTTATTATCTTACATCTATTCAAATTTATGAACATTATTAATTAGGGTTTCACACTGCGTAGCTCGTGTGAAACACTATTGTTTTTGTTAAAATTATTCTTATTATTATTCTTCTTATTAGGCTTTCACCATTTTCAATGGTGAAAGGCTATTGTTATTACTAAGATTATTATTTATTATTTATTTTTTTTTCCACTTTGCCTATTTCTCAGCAACTATAAGAGATAGAGGTCTGAATTTTAATTTTCTGTCGAGAAACTGTGTGGTGGTTAGTGCTTAAATGTAAATCCAAATTTGTGCGCATAGCGGAAATGCGTGAAATCTTTAACGTACACGCTAATAGAAAATCAGCCATAATTCTTCTAATTCTCAACCAATTTTTCTGATATTTACATTTTTGGATAGCTGGAGACATTTCTGAGCCGATAGCAGTTCAAAAATGTCGAATTTAGGAACTTTGTCGCTTTCATTTCTTTGGTGAAAATTGGAAAATTTTCAAAATTTTTCAAAATTTTTATTTTTTGGAATTTTGAATTTCTGCTTATATTTTTGGATTGCTGACATCCATCCGATTCCATTAATATAGGTTTTGTTCTGAAATGTTAACTTTGATTTTTCACTTTTTTACGCATTTTGGTCAAATCGTAGAGTTCTTATTTTTTTAAAACGGCGCCTACGATTTTTCTGAAACTTCAGGAATATGAAGTCAAGAGTCGTCTCCAGTCCTTAGACTATGGATGAAAATCCTCTAATCACCGGAAGTGGTCAAGAAAGGTATCCAAAGTTTGACAAAATTCAGAAAAATTGGTGCCTGTGCGCCAAATAAGATGTATCGATTGGTTGTTTACCGAGTAGTTAAAGTATTATATCGTTTGATAGCCACGTGAATTATCTACAAGATGGTACTATAGCGACAAGTTTCTATCAAAAAATAAAAAAGTTATCTGAGTTTGAAAAGTAAGGTATTTTGCTATTTCGATCAACTTTAGACGCGTATTTCTCGAAAACGCCGCCTACGATTTTTTTTAAACTTTCTAAATCGAGAGTCTAATGGGTAGTGTAATGTGTGAAACCATTGTACAATTTTTCTAATTGTCATGGGTAGCCGAAAAAAGAGATCGAAAATTAAAAACGGCGTATTTTTACGTTTTGGAGCATGTTTAGGGTTCTTTTTCTCGAAAAATCAATGTAATATTTTTTTGGAATTTCTTCTACAGAGAGTTTTATCAGTAGTCTTATGTATGAAACCATTGCGCAATAGTTAGAAATATCAGGAGTATGAGAACAAAGGGATCGAAAATTGAAAATGTCACCTTTCATTGTTAAGTGAAACATGCAGTTAGAGTTGATATAATCTGTACGTATTGCATACGTTTAGAGCCTATTCAAAAGTCCGTTTTTCTCTCACGGTGACGATATTTGAGCGAAAACTATTTCAACTTTGAGAGTTAACTTATATTCAGAATATAGGGTTAGTGACCCTGTAGCAGAAATATTTGATTACTGTGTGTAATAATTAGTCTTTGAATTAATATTGCTTCTTCTTTGTCAAAATTACCTCATAACCGTAATCATCTCGACATAAATCGACGACTCGCGCTGTTTATAAGCAAGTCCAGTGTTATGAGGATGCAGTTGTATCTTGCAGTAGTATCGTGCAGAAGTACGAATATTGCACCTGTGACAGAAGGCATGATGTAGTTTGAGCATATACTGTATCTGTAATAAATTTTTGTATGTTAGTGGTGCCAAATCTTTAACGTGCACGAACTCAGAAAATTGTCGATATTTCATTGCATATTAAATCAATGTTTGAACCAGTTACATATTTGAGTAGCTGACATGAACGCGATTCATGACAAAAGTCCGAATTGGTTATAAATGGAACGTTTTGCATACGTATAAAGCATATATAGAGAGCTTTTTTTTTTAAAACTGGAAATATTTGAACTAAGGGTGTTTGAATGGTAACCAATATCTGGTACCGGTGCTTCTAGAATGAAAATAATTCATTTTAGTAATTAACAGTTACTCCTGAAATTAATATCCCAGGTTTTTTGTCTACATGACGTCATCATTTGACACCAGTGAAAATGAAGCTCTCTAATGAAGCTATTTGTAAATAAGGTACCCCTCAATTACAATGTTGAAAAATTAATGTTGAAAGGTGCGATTTTGGGTTTTGGTTATTACCTGATACTAAAGGTATTTTTTTGTCTCATTCGGAAAACTGTTTTTTTCTATAGTCGTTTAGATTTCTGAAACTAAAACTGATAGAGTTCTGAATATTGTTTTTTTTTCTATGTTTTAAACATTTAGTACTTAGATCTATTGCGAAAGTTGTGAACAGACCTGAAGTGATGTAAATCTTTAACGTGCGCGAATGAAAACCGGTCCTAATTATGTCAATTCCCAACCGATTTTCGAAAAAGTTGTATTTTTGCACAGCGAGGGATATTGCGGATGCGATAACGATCGAATTGAGATACCACGTCGTTCTCCTTTTTCTTGAATATTTTGAAAATGTACTAAAATTAAAATTTCTTGGAATTTGTGAGTTTTTGATTGCGTGCTTAGATTTCCGACGTCTGTGCGATTCTACCGATCCAAGTTCATTATGTTGGAAATTATTCAACTATATTTTTCACTTTCTTTCTATCGTGATGCGCATGCACAGAAAGTGTTAATATCCGAGTTGTTTAAGTGTGTGTGGGTATTTTTTAAGGGGTGAGTGGTGGGCATTTTGTGCTGCCTTGGGTAAGGTGAAAGCCTTCAGTCCTGCAAGCAGGTCTAGTTATTATTATTTTTTTTTTTCCAATTTGCTTATATCTCAGCAACTTCTTGTTGGATCGATACAATGTCTTCAGTTTTACTGGGAAAGTGGGCGTGACTTAGAGATTAAAGCTATTCCCGGCATTCTGCGACATTGCGAAATGTCCGAAATCACCGAAAATGTCGTTTTTTTAAATATTGCCGTAATATTAACAATAATCATTGGATTTTAGCATATGATGCATTTTGACATAGACAGAAACAGGGGACATAGCTATGTTACTTTTGATTTTTGATTTTCGACGAATCTTGGAAGATATTAGGCGCCAAATTTTGAAAATTTAAATTTTTACAAAAAACTTTTTTATTTATTAATATTTTTATATGCCATTTTAACCAAGGTTAAAGAGTCATCTGATTTGAACAAAAATGTCAACATTTTTTGTTTCCGTAATTTTCCTTGGCCGCCATTGGCTAATTCAGTTTTTCAGTCCTACATTAATTATTTATTGTTCGATTTGTATAAAACCATGTTCATATGTTCCGTGGTTCAAAATGCCATTTTTTTTGTTACCGGTGGAGTTTCCTGTAGGCACCGGAAGTGGCGTTAATTCAGCAAAAACTACAATATTGACAGTTCGGTACAACATTTTGAAAGCAAATACTATTTTCTACTAATTTGATCTTACTCAAAAGATGCGCCCTGTAAAGGTGCACAAAATCTCGGACTCAGTTTTTTTAATTTCGATTTTGTTTTCGGGCCATTTCGGTTAAAAGGTAAAAAAAGGGGTAAAAATAAGCTATTTACAACCCATCCAGTGTCTTCATATATTAAAATATTTCTTTGATACTTTCATAAACTTGTAGCAATAATCCATACAAAGAGAATGTATGTGAAATTTAGTTTGTTATATAAGCAGTTGCCGAGAAATGGGCAATTTTGCATGAGTCACTTTTCACGTTATTTTGGCTGTAAAAGAATCAATTATTATTCGATTTTCAATTTTCTTTCACTGTCTGTTGCCTATTGCCACAGTCGACTATTCCAAACCATTTTAACACTTTCACTGTTACCGGAAGTGACGTCATTTAGGCAATAACTGAATTTTTAGCCTTAAAAATACATTTTTTATTCAAATGAGTATTATTTGTAATATTTTTAGAATTATGAAATTTGGTTCCCATCAACAAATAGAATGAACCGATACGATCATATAGATACCACAAAATGGTTTCTAACTTGTACGGTTTCAGAGAAATGGATGATTTTCCACAAGCCACTTTTTACTTTATTTTGGCTCTAAAAGAATTAGTTATTATTCGATTTTCACAAAATTTTCACCATATGATGTCTTATGCCATTTACGATTTCATAGAACTAATTTAACTTTTTTAGTATCACCGGAAGTGATGTCATTTTGTCAAAAACTGAATTTTTAGCCTGCAAAACAGATATTTTATTCAAATGAGTCTGATTTGTAATGTTTTCAAAATTATGATATTTGATTCCATTCAACAAATGGATTGAACCCATACGATCATACAGACACCAAAAAATGGTTTCTAACTTGTGCGGTTGCAGAGAAATAGTCGATTGTCTACAAGTCACTTTTCAAGGTTTTTGGTCTATAAAAGTGGCAATTATTATTCTATTTACATAAAATTTTCACTATATGATGTCATATGCCATTTCGGATTTCATAAAACTAATTGAACATTTGCATTATCACCGGAAGTAATGTAATTTTGTCAGGATCACTTACAAGTAACAGATGTATAAAATGAATTGATATTTGCTGGATTTGGTTGATTCTGCGTCCAATTTATTTGATGTGTGCAATGCTTATGGGGAAACCTGTTTAATGGTTTCATTGGTACCGGAAGTGACATATGTTCAAGGGTAACGTGGCACCGGAAGTGACTTGTTAAAGGGTAACGTGGCACCAGTGAAACCCGTCATTCCTGCATGCAGGTCTAGTTCAAACTTAAAGCTGCAGGTCATCAGTTTAATTTTTCAGGCATTATCTCAGTTTTCAAGGCTTAATCCAAGCTAAAATGTACTTAAATTGATTATTTAACATTTAAATAAGAAATCAAAACTGCCGGTACAGATAATCTCTTAACTGAGATTCCACTTATCTTACATGTATAAATAAAGGATTGAAACCCTAAAAGGCTTGTCTGTCTATTTTGGGGTTGAAATAGTATTTGTGTGGATCAAATATACATTGTCTTCTATTGATTTCATTAAGGTATGACATCTTTATGTGTCTTAAACAATTTAAGTAATATCAAATATGTTCATACAAGCCAATTGTTCTTGGAGCTTTTTTTTGTAGAGGGGGCGGGATGTTTAAAAACATGTACTTGATAACTGTGTTTTTGACTATTTAACATTTAAGACGCCTTGTATTTGCTGTGTCTTTAAATAATGGATATAATGATTTACATACATATATACACATGATGTTTTAATTGTGTGCTAATAAATCAACAAACAAATATATAATATATCTGATGATTAATGAATACAGTACAGTACATCATGTATATTATACTTGTGTGTGTTTTATTTCTAATCATCATTGATGATGTCTGCTAATGTGTACAGCTGTGCTGGTTGGTATGACTAGTCGTCCTTTCACCAATTGCTCATGTTTATTTAATTGATTGCAGCTCATGATAATACTTCGATCTCTCAGTCTTTTATAGCAATAATGCTAATATTCAGATGTCATTCAGTGAAATATTATTAGAAAGACAAGTCTCCCACCCACACAGAAATGGATTTCACTTACAGTAGGCTAATATCGGCAACAATTTAAAGCTAGAAATGGAATATTTTGTTAAATCAGTTTGCGCTTCTTAGGAAACTGATTTATTCTTAAACTTTAAGATATTTCTTGCCGTAAGGAAATCTTAAAATCATATTGATTTGAAAGTTTCGTTTCAAACTGAAAAATTACTGGTATCAAATTACGAAATAGGTTTGTGTTTTGTCATGACCAGATATGCGTATACGGCTGTAAAGTAGAATAGATATTAAAGTATATTTCTTGTCTTTTATATTTACTCATCCACCTAATCCATAGGTTATAAAGTTCTGTTTATTTCTTGTAATTCCTGGTTTCATTAATTTTCATCTTGCATCAATACAAAGAGATCATGTTAGTAGCCATATGATATTACAAATCATACAAGATATGGATGTTATTGTCAAGTGAAATACGGGAGATTGTTTTACAATATTACACTTCTATTGTAAAGTAAAACTGATTTCCCCCCTAATTTTCCAGTCTATACAAATCAATATGACTTTTCCCTGGTTTAATGAATGAGCTGCAGCAATACTGAGCTGAGACTTGTAGCGTTGGCATAGCAACACACCAAGACAATCAATATGGTGTTGGCTACTGTATGCAGTCACAGAGACAATACCATTCTGTGTGTAAGGCCTCTCCTTTCTTTCCTGCTTAATTCATATTAACCCAGACTTTGCTCCCCTTTATATCAGCAAGAGGACACATTTCCCCTTTAATCCTAATAGATTTATGTCCAATTGATCTGTAGATAATTAATTTTGAGAGTATAAGCTTATCAAGAAATATTCCACAGAGTACATTTGTGCTTTGACCTCTGAGAAATAGTGATAGCATACTCTTTATTTATTGTTGAGATATAAATTTATATAGCACTGGCTCATGCTTCTTGACTTCAGAAACATAATTGCATTGTATTACATGTAGGCCTACATGTATAGGAAAAATAAAATGGAGTGGTGTTCGCAATGTCCTTCATTTCTGCCCCTAACAGGCTAATGAAGACAGGTTATCAGCCTGCAGTGAGCTATGAGTAGACAGCCAATTTTGCCAGGATAGCAGCATTTCATTGCATTCCAACTAAGCACAAAATATCTTGTACAATGATGTTTCAGGAACATATCATTAACATTTGGATGTCATTATGTACCAAAATTAGTGGACGAATAATTCATGATAAAACATATGACTTTAGGTGTATTTTAAAACTGAATTAGGAAATGAAGCAAGATTTCATGAGAATTGTGTTAATAGCAAAATAATGAATGTTAGTTGTATGTTATATAAACCAAATTTTACTTATATGGATATTTAATATAAGCGCATTATATCTAGTACATATATACATGTATATTCACATTTTTTTATACTTAATTGATTTTCTCAGCACACAGCTATATATATAATCTCTTTCATGTTGATGTTAGCAAAAAAATGTTTATCCACAGCATCCTATTTATCTAATGTTTGTTTTTGATAAAATGTGAACAGTTTTCGGCTATTTCTGTCTTATACTAAAGAAGGCTCGAAAAAGATAAGACCTTATCATACATATGAAGTAGATTTTAACAAGTTGAATAACATGAGAGTATAGATATTTTGATATTTTGAATGTATAATTCATTGACAACTAATGAGACAAACACATTTTTGAATGGATTTAAATTTGGTGGTGGTTATGCCCTACATGCAATATGGTGGCTAGTGCAACAAATCCTGTGATTAAGTCTTCACATCTCATGTTATGAAGTTTAGTGATAGCAAATGCTTCTATAACATTTTACAATGATGCTACTATACTGCTGAATATCTGACCAGGACCTGATGAAAGAATAAAAATAGTTTTATTTATTCATTCTCTTCATCATTATCATAAACAGCTGCTGATATTCAAGGTTTTTTATGGTTTGATTTTTTTTGTTATTTTACAGTCTGATGCGAAAATGGTGCTTGATGTGATAGCTAGAATGGAAGATACTGAGCCTTTTTCAGAGGAACTTTTAGCAGCCATGAAAAGACTGTGGGGTGATAGTGGTGTACAAGAATGTTTTGGTAGATCAAATGAATATCAGTTGAATGATTCAGCTAAATAGTAAGCAACCTTATTCACATTTTACTTAGGATGATGTGGTATTGTGATGGAAGTGTCTGTTTATCATGTTTGAGAAAAAAAAGCCTCATTGCAACATGTAAATCCTTTTTTAATGATTGGACTTTGAATCAGAGTCAAAAAATATATCCTCATTGCACATTTTATTAATGCCAGTGTTGACATATTACTGTCAACTAAATTTGTAGCAAGAGGAACTTTTGCTAACTCTAACAGGGTTAAGATTTAATTGAATAGAAAATGTCTGATTAATAACTGAAATGACACACCAGATCAACCCAATTCATCACGGTATTTTGACCTTATTTTAAGAGGTTTACATGTAGTTCCTTTAAGTTAAAATGGACACATTAAAGCTACATGTAAAATGATACTACTACATGTAGCTTGTAAATTAAAGGATGTAGTGATACAACAGGATGTTAAAGCTAGCCTTTAGCTAGCCAATTATCTATACACTAATATGAATAAGTTAAAGCTAGAAAAACACTGTGCATGCATGTACATGTAGGATAGTGCCAATGACATGTACTGTTGTTGAATTTATAAATGTAGAACTAAAATTAAACAGCCTGATCAAACTACACAATTGTATGTGGATACATCAGTGACAATAAGATTGGTCGTAAACCTTTTATTTCTACTGAGAGACCTCGATTTTAATCAGTATTAGCTGTGGAGGATGACTCTTGCTAAAACCTATTTACCGGTAGTATACGACCAGTTTATGCCATAATTCTCTATTTTAAGAAGTTAAATATACATGTGGATTGACTATGTCCAAACTAATTCAATATATTATGAGGAAGTTAAAGAAACTAGATATTAAGAAGTTAGGACTACATGTACAGTGTATAGCTACTGCCTTATTTAATTCTCTATAGTAGGATAATACTGGAATCACTGCCCTAGCTGATTTTCTGTTTAAGGATGATTCCCAACTGATTTCTTTATTCTTCAAAACTAGGGGTTCACCAGGCCGTGGGTGTATTAGTCTGTCGCTACAAGAAATACTATAAAAATGGGTATCAATAATCAATAAACCTAAATCTAACCCAAACCTAACCGTTATAATATATATCAGTGGAAAAATGAACCCTAAACCAAACCCAACCTTAACCATAATAATATATATCAGTGGACTAGTAAGCATTCCCCAATATTGGTCATGATGTCTACCCATGTCATTCATAGCAACAAGAATAGTGGTGTTCCTGCTCCAAAAAAATATTTGGACATTAGGTTGACTTATCGAATAAAAAAGGCCTATCAAATTTTAGACTAAATTCTGGTGAATTGATTTTTTCCTATCACATATCACACAGTAAATATTTGTTTTGTGAAAATGATATTAGATTTTGCACAGTTTAAATATGATTGGTATTAATTAATGTTATTATAATATCTAGATATTTCCACCAAATCCTTTCTGTGTTCTCTTATACTGTCCTATTTCATTCTATGAATAACTAAGCTAGGACAGTAACAGCCAAACTACCTCAGGCTGATCAATATAAACCCTGTCTATATTCTGTAAATAATGATGTAGATAATCAGTGACCAGTGAGGCCAACTCTTTCACTGACGTCTGCAAATATTATTTACATTGATAGATATCAAACATAAAAAAATATGACATGGTACAGTTTGTTGATTTAAATATGATGAATAATGAGAGTTTGTTATATTATTTACATGATGTGACATTTACCATGATTATTACTTTATCTTTTATCTCTGATTATTCACCACCTATGTATATTTATCATTCAAATGATAACACTAAATTGATGTCATAAATACATTTCTAATGAATTTTGCTTGTAAATAATAAGTAATTGTTGCTAAAGTACAATTTATTTCAATGGGCTATAAGCTATGGAAATTGAGTATTAAGTTCAGATATACTATGGTATATGGCATATGGAGTATAAAACTTACAGTATTACTAATTTATACTAGAATTTGTAAACTTCATATGAAATCGTCCCTCTGTCCTTTATGTGATTTTTTAAAATTACATGAACATGTAACGGTACATGTATTAACTCCATTGATAAATTCTATAAACTATTTTGTTGTTTAAGGTGTATTTTTATTTTCTTAATGAAAAATTATTTCCAAATTGAATATTAGAATACAGAGTAACAAATCTTTTTGTAGGTTAATAGCATTTAGATGTTATGTTATCTCAAATATCAGATTAATAAAAGCGTTTCATTTCTTCAAAATTTGCGAATAATTACTCTAGTCAAATTATCTTTTTATAAAGTGTTTATTGCCCTGTATCAAGTTAAATTTTATGACAATTAAGTCCCAAGATAAATATTTTTTGGGAGGGGTTGTTGAATTTTTTTATAAAAAGTCAATTAATGGATGTGTTTCTTTTTTTTCTGTTACAGCTTTTTAGATGATTTAGAACGTTTAGGTGCAAAAGATTACATGCCTACAGAACAAGATATTCTACGTACTAGAGTGAAGACCACTGGAATAGTAGAAGTTCATTTCTCATTTAAGAATTTAAATTTCAAGTAAGTTCAAGTCTGAGCATGATTTGAGTGATATTAAATCCTCTGTAATCCTGAATAGGCAAGTCAGTTCAAAAATGAATCTGTTCCATTCAGAATTTAAAAAGATATGATAAATTGAAATTCCACCGATCAATACTACCCCCTATGGTAATCGTACACTTCACTTGTTCTATTTTTCACTCTTTTTGCTTCTTTTTCTTGACAAAATCTGTCAACAACAGTGTTCTATATTTCTTCAAAGTTGAACTTTCTGCCATTTTGCAATGGTATCCTGATAACCAGATATATTGTACAATGGGGTTTTTTTGGTCGGATGACATCATGATATTAAAACCTACCCTTCGCCATCTTTATGTTTTTAATCTGATTGAATCTAAGCCAGGAGTTTATCTAGCATTAATATATTTATTTTGTATTAAGTTATGAATTTGAATATATCTTAGTGTGGAAAAAGCCTTGATACATTTGATATTTTCCGAAACATGCAAATGATACACCATTTTTTTTATACTATGAATAGGTATCAGTTACATAACTTACATAACTCTCTTTAAAAAAATCTTTGTCAGGGCCAGAACTTAATGGATGGGTTCTGTCTCAAAAGTTTTGATGATTAACAATTTTTGGAACATGTTTTAATGATCCCTTTTAATTAAAACAGAATTTTTAGTATTTTATTAAAATTCATAAATGATATTTCAGTAGATTTTAAGAGTAGATTCTCTGAACTACATACTAGACTATGTCTTTTTGTTTCCTGTAAAAAGTATGACCATAATGAAATCCCA
The DNA here is from genome assembly GCA_963678685.1 of Patella ulyssiponensis. NCBI lineage: Eukaryota > Metazoa > Mollusca > Gastropoda > Patellidae > Patella > Patella ulyssiponensis. Next base: position 58,949,137 of record OY783229.1, read on the forward strand.
GTTTATAGAATGTAGTAAAAAGTTAAAATTGGTTAGACAAAATTCTTTGCATAAAAGTTAATTGGAAAATATACTCATGTACAATAATTGTTTAAAACTGTCAGAATTATAACATCATGAAGTCAGATACCCGTTCGACACACAATAAACAAATTTTTTAATAAACTGTGAATAGGTTCAATTAATTAAATATGTTAATTTGACATTCTATAGAGGTCTAATAGGATCAAGCCAAAAAAAGATAACTAACAGAACTGTATTATAAATTTAGTTTTGTACATGATACCGATATCAGTCACTTGAAAAAAAATAATCATGTGATTCTATATGGTTTCTTAATTATAATATTGGATTAGTTCCAGCAATATGTTATATTGTCCATGGATGACATGTAGATAATAATACTATGGGTTATAAGTAGACTTACATTTATTTGAAATTAATTTGATGACAGTTTGTGGCAGGTGTGAAGGGTATTGAATAACAATTCTAGATATTTACAATGTATTAGAATCAAGAGATTTCCATTCAAAGACGCTATTTAGATATTTCTTATATTTCTTTCGTATAAACTTTGCCGCTAAAAGTAATCATGGTTGGGTAGAATATGATATAGGAACTATAATATAATATTTTATCAAACGTACAGGTTAGTGAGATCCGCTGTTTCACCCTCAAAAGATTGTAGCAAGTTAGACTATGTTCAAAATAATTTACCCTGATATTCCATTTTCGTACCGTGAGCTGCTTACATGAATAGTAGTCTTTGAATGTTATTTAGTTAGTCAGACAGGCTGGATAACAATTACTGTTGTTTATTACACAGTTTCAATTCAACAAAAATTTCGCAAGTCAGGCATATAAACACAAATAAGTAAAATAAAGTGAGGCAAACCTATACAATTTGATTATTTGTTATGTGAATAGTAGTAACACTTATATTAAATATTATGTTCTATTGTTTTTTAGATTATTTGATGTTGGTGGTCAACGGTCAGAAAGAAAAAAATGGATACATTGTTTTGAAGATGTAACTGCCATTATTTTTTGTGTAGCTATGAGTGAATATGACCAGGTTTTACATGAAGATGAGACAACTGTAAGTAGTTCTTGTTTTTAACCCGATATCTGCCCAATGCTGTTGGGAAAATTTACCAGTGATTTTAGTTTTACATCATTTGTAATCTCTTTCAAACAACTATATTGTGAATGATTTCTAATCCCTCCCAAACAACTATATTATAAATATTTATCCCTTCCAAACAACTATATTGTGGATCTTGAATCTCTAAAAGGAGTTTCAGTCCAAAACTAGTTCAGTTCACTTCAGTATTTACAAAGATATGATAAATTTAATTGTGGACCCTCTAGAGGTCAAAATTTTTATCTGATTCTTATGAAACTTAAATTGTATGTCTGTATCCTAGAATTCTCGCTTCCCTTCGATATTCTCGCAAATGGAACAGTAACTTCCTGGATTATGGCCCTGGATTGTACAGAAAACCATGTTTCAGAGGTCACAATTTTTATCTGTGTTCGATGAAACTTTAAATATATGTTTATATCCCAAAGATCTCGTTTCCTTTTGATACTGTATTGCACATGTTGGACCATAACATCCGGGATTATTGCCCCTAATTGTACAGAAATTGCTTTTTTTGAGCTTGTTTTCTGATGGCAGATGGTCTACCGTTGATGTTTTGACTTTTTTTCTTGATTAAATATTAAATCAATGGTACATTTTTATGTGGATTAAGCCATGAAAATTTAGATATTGCGTGAAGAATGCAAATAACGATCTTGCTGCAAAAATAAAAATTCCCGTTAGTGAACAGTGCTTACTGCTTACCCTATCGGTGATTGTCAATAGATTTTGAGAAGACAAAAGGTTACTATGACAACATAATTTTTTTATCGCATTTGACAATGATGCATCATCACCCCAATGGTCATTATATATGTATGCAATGCATGTAAGAATTTAGCAACAATTTCTCTTTCAGTTCAAATTGAACATTATGAATTTTGTTTTACAAATGAAGCTAATATTACAGTATGTACATGTATAGTGTGCCTAGTAAGTGTCGTTAAGGGTTTAATATCTTTTGTTGTAAAACATACATTGAAACATACCTTTTAATTTTTCTTTCAGAATCGCATGCAAGAAAGTTTGAAGTTGTTTGATTCTATTTGCAACAACAAATGGTTTACCGATACATCTATTATCCTTTTCCTTAACAAGAAAGATCTGTTTGAAGAAAAGATTAAAAAGTCATCTCTAACAATATGTTTTGGAGAATATACAGGTATGGTAGATCGATAACAAATAATTATATGCTGTCAGTCTCAGTTGTAGGGGTAGAGTAAAAAATGTCTAATATTTGCCAAAGCTGCAAATCAAGATTAAAATCTGCTCCGGGTCTGGCAGGAAATAGCTCTGTTCTATTTGTACTGTTGTCTAATTTCAATAACTGAGCATGGTCAGTGGTTTCATTTGTTAGAACTACTACTTGACTTGTGTAAAAGTAAAAGTCTGCTTATAGCTATATCACTATTCACCAGCAGCAGAAAATTTACTTATAATCCAGACCACTAAACTTGTCTGATTTATGAAATAAAGAACACTATTCATTGAAATGAGCTGAGAGTGTTATTGGTTTCACGGTATGAAATACCAAGGTTCTGCGAGTGAAATATTTTTATACGCCCACATTTTCATATGGACGTACATTGTCGTAGCCCCTGTCAGTCCATCCGTCCGTCCATCCGTCCACAATTTATTTGTGGGCACTCTACACTACAGGTCACAATTGATATCCAATTTTAATGAAACTGGAAATATAGGTTTATCTCACAAAGACATCTGTTCCTTTGGATATTGGCATGAATTGGACCATAACAACATAGATTATTGCCTCTGATTGTACGAAAAATCTGATTTTGATGCAACTTAAAATCTATGTTGATATCCCAGAAGATCTGGGGTTGTTTGGGTGTATCGGACTGTATCTTCCTGTTTATATCCCAAAGATCTTTGTTCCTTTTGATGATGTCACATACTGAATAATAACATATTGGATTATGGCACCTGATTGTACGAAAAATTGCTTTTGTTTTTAGCTTGTTCTCTGTCGATTTTTTGCAAAATATGGGTGTATCTTGCTTGGCAACTGCTTGATAGTATAGTACCATTACAATGGGGAAAAGTAATGTTTCTTGTTCGATGGTAGATGTATGAAGACTGTGTGTATAATAAATAAGATATAATAACAAACCTATTCATTTCCCTGATTTTACAGTTTGGGTACTATTTGAATTAAACATGAATGATTTGTCTGTTTCAGGTAAACAAACTTATGAAGAAGCAGCTGCATATATTCAAGCGCAATTTGAAGCCAAGAACAAGAGTTCAACGAAGGAAATCTATTGTCACCAAACTTGTGCTACAGATACTAACAATATTCAGTTTGTGTTTGATGCGGTAACCGATGTTATCATCGCAAACAATCTGAGAGGATGTGGCTTGTATTAAAGTGTCTACAGACTATGAGAACTATGTATCTGTTTGTGCAATGTCGTGCCGTCTGTGACTTATCATCCACATTCAATTGGACTTTCGGCAGAGAGCAAGCAAAAATGTCTCTGCTCATATTGTGTGCAATTTTAATGCCATTATTCTTGGGAAAATATACAGGTCCTTCTTGACGTAACTGTACAGACTCATTCAGGATATGGAAGCCTAGATATATATACCAGGAATACGGAAAATTATTTGATTTAAAGACATGACACTTATATATGTATTGACTTTTTCTTGCTGCAAATTTTATCTATATTGGTGTTCCATAGGAGATGCTGGTATATTTTGCCAGTGTATGAATTGTTTTAGTCTGTTTAAGTTTTGTTCTATGTGCAATATTTGTAACATTCAAGCTCATAGGTGTTCATACAGCTGACCAATACCTGTATTTGTATTTCAAAACGTATCATGCTTTTAATAGCTCCTTGTGTTTTGCACATTCTGGTTGTTGGCGACACCATAAATGGACGACTCAGCAACTAGTGAGATGTTTGAAGAGAGAATGCCGTCTACAATTAGTGAATATTTTACTCCAGTCTCATTATGTTTCGTAGCTTCTCCATTACTTGGATCAGACATCCTCTTTTCCAACGAGCAAATAAATGTACTAGCATTGGAAGGACACTAAATGAAACCTCATGGAGAACTGTACATTTTATCTGTTAATATCTCTGCCATTGTGAAAACACACACACTTACACACACCACAGATATCGAAAATCAAGATCTCAATGTGGAAGAATATGGCCTTGTAACCTTCCATGGTTCTTAAGTGATATTTTATGTTATGTTTGTGATAAGAAAAACGGGGAGACAAATTATTTGTTAACATGGCATCAAAACTTATCAATGTCTGAAATACTACACACTTGTTTTATTTGTCTGTAACATAACATCTAGCATAATCCAAAATTGTTTCAGGAAGGACGGTTGGATTTTATACATTAGTTAATATGGGAACTGGTAAATTGGTCCGAATGTTTAAATTTCTCTGTGCCTTGTTAAATATGATCTAGGAAAAAGAAATTGTAATAAAAGAAACCAATTTATGGCCAAAGAAAATTAAACATAGAACAGTGTAAAGGACTAATCTAAATCTATTACTTCTAATGCACCATTGTTAAATAATAAAATTCTGTTAAACTATATTGAAGTTGATAGAATTTATTTCAAAGCTTCAATGTAGTTGAGAGTTAATTAAAGAGCTTTTAATGTAGGTTTAATGTTTATGTCGGTTGGCCTAAATACATGTAGATATTAATGTCTATCATCTTAATTTTGATATATAAGCATTTAGACTTTCAACAAGCCAACTTTGATCACTTCTGTAATATTATAGGTTTTAAAATAATCATACTGCTAAAATATGCCAGTATATGTATTATGTATACCAGTATACAAAGTGTACTTGCACAATATACTATTAAGTACAAGAAAATATGTATGAATGTATATTGTATGTAATGATTTAATAAATACTTACAGCAAATCATGAACCATGGTGTGTATACTTCTAGAAAATGTCTAGCTGTGTAATATGACATTTTTGATGTAAAATGGACTAAGAAAGGTATTAAAATTAAAATATGATGTGAATGAATCACATTACTACATAACCTGTGTTGAATGATATACATCATTAGAGACCTACAATCTAAGGATTTTATCAATTGCTAAGTGTGTATAAATATGTAATGTCAGACTAAAAAAGATGTCTGAGATTGAATTATTGTCTTGATTCATGATTTGCTGTCTTAATTGAATGTGACAACTGTTAATAATATTCTTGTGTGTGTTTTATTTATAATTGCTAGATATACAATGTAAATATGATATAATATGTATTTTGATCCTCTTTCATCCTAACTAGTCTCTCTCTCTCTTTCTCACAACTGATGTAGCATCAGGCAAGCAGAGAAAAAAATTTGATCAAATTACTAAGATCAGATCCGTTACAGTATGGTGTTCACTATTACAAGATCGCTGGGTCCAACATTACTTTGGTGCAATATATTATTTATTATTAGAAAATGTATCCAAAACATTGCTCAAGTTTTCTGTCATAATAAACATCCTTCTTTGTATTTCTTAAATTAACTATGTTCTCCACTGGAATCTTCATTTGTCTCACTTATATTATAAAATGTAAGAACTTTGTGTAGCGACATAATTGAAGTATTATGGCCTCAGCGATTTGCTCGCTTGTAATATTATTAACATAATGTTATAATAATAAAAATATACCTTTCATAATATCACTCACTAAATAATTCAATATAATATTTATTGTTTAATTTTATTTAGAAATATCAAAAGCAGTGTTCTCATAATAGTATTATTTAAAAAATCTTTTAATGATGACAACAAATTTTTTTTACAATTGTTTTATATTTAGTTTTAAGTTTTGTATACTATACCTTTTACTCTGGTTTCCCTTTGCAAATCCGAATCAACGGTCTTTAATAGAAATCCCTTGATTTATGTTTATTTAAGTTTTAGACATGTTTTATATTTTGTGAGATTTATCTTGTAGTTTATTTAAGTTTTATCGTTTATTTAAATTACCTAGCTTCAAAAGGTTAGAAACTATTTATGAAAAACATGACAATGTTTATATTAAGTATATTCATATATTTATCTTAATTTTGTCTTTCTAAAAGACACAAAAACAAAGATAGTGTGTGATTCTAAACTACACTGAAAACTGTAGTGATATAAAACAGACATACATGGAAAAATAACCACTTTATAATCCTGTTTTATTTGATAAATCTTGTGTGCATATTGTTAAGTTTTAAAGTGAACAAACATACTGCTGTACTGCACAGGGTACACAATTTACAGTTAATAGTATTATGTAAAAACAGCTTGATTAAGAGTGATCCTACACTGGACTGCACTGTACATGAAGTGGTTTTGATTATTTACTTTTAGAAAAAAAAAATTTGTGTAATGATTTTGGTCAGGGTATTTAGCAGTTTTAGCCTCAAGCTCTTATTTATTATAGTGTTTCATAGTTCAACCCATTTTGTATTCATCAGGTATTAATAAACTGTGATTTATTCTCAAGAATGCAACCTTTGTAAAGCCAGACTAAACTCAGTGACAAGCATAAAAAACTAAAATCAGTTAACAAAATAAAATCAAAAGGCATTATCATTATGGGCAGGGCGGATGTAAAATTGTTCGAGTGTATCAACAAGAAAGGCCACAGCAAATTATCTAATTTGTTTTACATTTAATATGTTATTCATTTGACAGAGGACATGTTTTTCTCTCATGAAAGACTTGACCAATTACTGAGAAACTAATTAATTGATAGAAAAGTATACATGTACATTACTTTAATTAAGATGATTTATGACTTTTCTAATTTTGGACAAATCAATCAAATCACTGTAGATTTCTACAAATCTATTACAACAGTCACGGCAAACTTGATTCTTGAAATGATATTTATTATTAACTTATTGAACATATGGCTTCAAAATGTGCATGATATTTAAATATAGAAATTTTTTAGAAATAAATAGCTGCTCAATACTGATATTAATATAAATTATGAATATTAATCATATACTATAGTGAATCACTACAAATGCTACAGTAAAGTTTGTTGCTTGCATTCAATGTAAATGTAATTATATAATGTAATTTGATGGCTTGTCTTTGGCCATCTACTGTGTTCACCTAGTGTTTAAACTAGGTGGTTTAAAAGGGGGTGTTGGTGGGTAATAGTAAACGATAGAGTGGGGTGGGGTATGTAATGAAATGGTGGGAAGGGTTAGATGTGTTGACGATACGATTAGAACTGGTCATATTATGATCAACTTAAATCTGTAATTATACCGTCTTGTAGTTTGTATCATCTTATCCATGCTATGTGTGTGTGCGAGGAGGGAATCACTGGTAGGCCCTCCTACTAATTTATTTATTTCTTTTATTTCAATGTTCATTGAGAAAATTGTTGCATGAGTGTACAGTTTCAACTTTTAAGAAATGATTGTTTTATGGTCCAATAATATGTGTATTCACACTGACAATGTTGATGCTTCTTATCCTTATAAAATGTAGGCTGAAACAACTATGGCGAAGGAGTTGTCATTAGGGAGATATTAATACAAAACTGATAATAATGGTCAACAGAGATCTTTACACACAGTAATATTATTACATTGAACCAGAAAATTGTGATCGCAAATATTTTGATCAAAATAACCATCTTGATCAACTCGGTGATATATAGTATGGCCTAACAAAAGGATGTGAAGCATTAATGTGTCAAATGGCATTCAATGTATGTACTCAACTTTCATCTTTAAACATAATTACATGACCATTATCATATTTCTGTTTTGTTTTTATTTTTTCCAAATGGATGATTTTTTTGTACATCATTGCAAAATAACTGCCAATTGTAAACTGCAATTTGAAAGTTTTATTTGACTTCAAGGAATCATCATTTGATATTCCACCATTCTAGTCTTGTCTAGAAAGCCTGGAACTTGCTAACATTGTATTAGTGGACTTTAGAAGGTGCCACAGTAACGTCAGTGTATTATTGTCTCTCTTAAAACAACCGAAAATAAAATATTAGAATTTTACGAGTTTGGATTTAGTCTTTACATTACTTTCCTTATTACAGTCGTTGAAACAATTTACAGTTGATCACCTACGTGTATTATCCTAACACAAACAGCTATTTAATACCATAAAGTTTCCTGTTTATAATCCATTTGTTCATTAATAAGACAGCATATTAAGAATAAATTGTGTCATTTCCTCATAGCACTTATTTTAAACATAATTCTTTGTGAATCCCAGCGATTTATCTTTAAGCTGGCTGGTTAAGAGCTATAAAGGGACACCCAGTCACTTGAATAGAAATAACCATTTAATATTTATATGTGATCATAAAAGCTACAGTTAGTCAAAATGACTCTCTCTCTTTAGAAAAAACAGGGTGATTACATTTTGGTATAATCTTGAAGATGAAGCAGATTGTATCTTCTGCTGAAGCGTTTGCAACATGGGAATACCCTACTTCTATCCATATAGAAAGGGTTTTCTTTCAAATACTTGAAATGTCCAACCCCAATTTCATATCAGTGTAGAAATAGCGATGTTTGCCGTGGGCGCTTTCTCTTGGACGGTATTTAGCTGTGATTGAAATGGTCAATTTTAATTGTCTTGTCGAATGTAAGTGTAGTTAACGAAAATGAAACACATTTTTGAAAAATTACTGATAGATTAAAATTTTATGTTGACCTATTTAAGGTTGTGTATGAAATTAGGTACAAGATTTTCCTATATACTGGACAACAATAAAATTTACCATCATTTCCTCCAAAAGGAGGTCATAATATCTTTCTTCAAACCGGTTTCCCCCTGAAAATAAATTGATAGTCTTTACCAGACCTGCTATTTTTTGTTTAATAGATTTGGTATGATGTTAGTGTGATATTCAACAAATAAAGTTCCCTGAAATACATGCCATTGCACTGAAATAGAACAATTCAGTTTGGTTAATTAATTATATGGAAGGTGCTAGAGATTCATAGTCTGGGCTTGTTCTACACTTGATCAGATTGACTGCAAGGTCATTTTGGAGAATATTATCATGTATTATGCTAATGAATAGCTAATCAACATAAATGTGTCACACCCATTCCACTGCCTATGCCGGGTACTAGAAGAGTTGTCCCCCTTTAGTCTCCACATCAGCGTCAGATTTCGAGCTTTTGATACTTCAGTTTAACCTTGTCATATTTTTTTAGAATTCTCTGCTATACATATTATGGATATAAGTAACAATAAACACCGTCTCTGTTCAACAGATCGGTAGAAATCGCTAATGTTTCAGCTAAAAAAAATAATAAATAAATTGACATCAAGAGTTATGCACCCTTGCTGCAATATGTACTACAAAAATCCTAAATATTGTCATTTAGAAGGCAATATTATTTTTTAATACTATATTAAATTTATTTCAAATTTGTTGTTTTACCAAAAATTATTTGATTTGAATCAATAACTGCTATGAATAAAAATTTGGGAGGCAGGATGGCCATATTAAATATTAAATGCTGGATAACCGAGACATGCATAGATTGATAGAAAATGGCCGTACAATGGAGCACGGAACAATTTTTTGCAGAATACAAAGATTTACAGGTTTGTTAAAGCTTCAATAAACTTGTTTACTTTTGACTCAACCTCAGTTTTTTCTGAATAATGCACGGAAAGGTCTTTAAAGTGTGTTTGTATCATTGTCAACAAAATTTATCCTTTCCAAGCTTTGGTTCACATTGACTGAATTTGACTTATGATTATTATGATCGCCACATAAAAATAAATAAATAAATCTTTCGTCTGATTCTACTACATATATTTAGATTTATAATTCTTTTAAAAGGGTAGACTGGCTTGGTAGTGCAAACCACGTTGGATGAGCATGCTATTCCATTGCATTTATGCCCTTTTAACATCCCTTTGGCTTCTTCTTTGACTTTAGTTCATACTTGATACTTCATACTATAACTATATCAACTGAACTATATGACTAGATTGTGTCAATGTCATATTTTTTGTAAATATTGCAAGCATTCATACATATCATCACTGTCTGCTGCTAAATACTGTCTGACTCTACTGAGTACTGTTGCTATTCTATAACTGCCATTGCATTTGTGCTCTTTTAATTTTGATTTTAAACACCCCCAGCTGTGGTTGACAATAGTATGTAAGCCTAAAACTACCATTCGTAATTTTTACTTTTTGCCCTTCCAGAACAAAAAAGTCGAAAAGTAAAAATTACAACAAAATGTGAACTGACAGCACGCTATGCAGGCCAAAATCAACTCAAAAAAAGGAAATTAACAAATAAACACTCTGCGATTAAAATGCCTCATATTTTTCTATTTCTAATTAGGGGCCTATGTAATTGCATTTTGGCATGTATAGTGTCTTGTCAACCTTCGAATTAGTCATATTTTTAATTTTATTCATGTCAATAAGAAGCTACTAACATGCATACCCAGCCAAATGTCTTGACTGAGTTCTTGGGGGATCATGTGGCAAAGTGGGTAAGATTCTGGCTCACTAGCCTGCATGAGCCGAGAAAATTCATCCAGATTTTCCGCTGTGGTCACCCCTTGTCACTGTCAGTGATGCAGGATAGAGGGCCTGACAAGGACAGCTATCTAGTCATTTGGGTGGAACGAAAAATTGAGGTTCCATGTACACATTCGCGTGCACGTAAAAGATCCCTTGGCAGTTGGAATTCAATAAAAGAGTAGGCCATAGTACCGCTGCCCAGGCAAAATTTCCCTCGTAGCACACGGTATGGCGTATGCATGTCTTCATTAGCCTAGGTTAGAAGCAGAAAAGTTGGACGTCATGGTGTACAGTTTGATTGCTCGATGTTTATGTGTGATTAATTACTTTGTGTGATCTATTTAATTTGGAATTTTGGCGGGATACATCAGTCTCACTGTTGTCTTGTTAATTTGTGTACAGGTTTGCATTAAAGACGAAGAACATGAAGGAAGAAGAATATTGAATTTCATTTACAATATTGACTTCCAGACTGGAGTTGTTGCCTTGATCACTTTGTATTATCATGATCCAGTGAACAACCAATTGTTCAAATTAGTGACACAAAGAAACCTACTGATTTTAAACAAATAAAGTCTAGAGTTGTGGCATGGTTTTTGTCCTGTAGATGTCCAATTATCTACAATTGTGACAACATTTGTGGTCTGTTGCTCTGATGTTTCATTATTGCCTGGCAAGATATCTATTTAAACGCCCGCATTTTCATGTGGACGTATTATGCCGTCTGTTTGTGGACTCTCTACAGTTCTTTTCTGATTTTGACGAAACTTGAAATATAGCTTTATCCCCATAAGATCTCTGCTGCTTTGATATTGGCATGTATCCAATCATAACTTCATGGATTATGGCCCCTGATTGTACGAAAAATCATGTTTTTAGCATGTGAACCCTATAGAGGTCACAATTTTGAACTAATTTTGATGAAACTTGGCATGCATGTTTATAACCCAAACATCTTGGTTCCTTTCGATATTTGCGCATATGGGATCGTAACTTCCTGAATTAAGGCCCCTGATTATACGAAAAATCACCTTTATTAGCTTGTGGTCCCTCTGGAGGTCAAAATTATTACCCGATTTAAAAAAATATATTTGATTATTTCACCTTTACACGGTAATGAATGTTGAGTTCGAAAATCATACCAAAACTGACGGACAAAATGGCTGCTGCTTGTATGCGAATACTATAAAAATATGGTATATCAAGGTTGTAGACCCTGTGGAGGTCACAATTTTAATCTGATTTTGATTAAACTTTAACTGCATGTTTATAATCCAAAGATCTTGGTTCCTTTTGATATTTGTGCATATCTGATCATAACTTCCTGAATTATGGCCCCTGATTGTACGAAAAAATTAGCTTGACTTGTGGTCCCTCTACGGAAATACTATAAAAAATATGGTATAAGGTTGTGAACCCTGTATAGGTCACAATTTTAATCTGATTTTGATGAAACTTGAAATGCATGATTATAACCCAAAGATCTTGGTTCATTTTGATATTTGCACATATCGAATTGTAACTTGATTGTAGGAAAAATCACTTTCTTTTTAGCTTGTTCTCTATTAGTCTCTTGAAAATGTGGGCGTATCCTGCCTGGCAGCCGCTGGTTAACATTTTTATGATAGCTACACATACTTCGGACTTTGTGCCGATGTGACACTTTATTTTTAAATAAATACCACTGCCCAGTTGTATATTCATCAACCTCCCACACTCTGCCTTTCCTTATTTTGAGTTTGTCATATTTTTCATTTACTACTAATTTATGTATACTTACAGGCCAGTGCAATGGGTGTGGATTGTGTAGGACAATGGGCTTTATTAGCTGGGTAAGAGATAGAATTGATGATCTTTCTGTCTGATCGTAACTTTATAAGTTATTTTTAAGAATTATGTGAAAACAAAGAAAAGGCTTATGAAGTATGAGCTAGTATATTCTATTTTTTAAAAGTACAGCAATCAAATTTCAACTAATTAAGTTAAATACATAAATTTCCTGGTATTCAAATTGACTCAAAGATTGATTTTACATTTTTAATGCCAGCCAGCTATTGACTGCATATGGCTACAAAGACCGAAATGAGAGCTGTTGTCCTTGATATTTATCTTACAATATCTTTTTCTATTGCAATTTTTTTATCACTTTTGATTGCAGAAGAAAAGCCTTGGCATTGGTTAATTTAAATAACACAGATAATGTTATAAAGGTAGCCAGGAAGAGTAAATGGGAAATCAGTTGTGTACAGTGGAATCCTCATGCTTCACATGCCCCTATATTTGTTACAGCTGTAAGTTCGATTGTATTCATTGACTTTTCTGGAAAATTTTAGTTTAACTAGAATTGTGTCTAATCTCTTATTATGTTCTAATGGACACCATTGATTTTAGCTGTCTAATGTGTATTACTGTTTCAACAAATGACTAGTGTCAGCCAATACCAGTCTGGTCCCAGTCTTTTGGAATTTCTTGCCTTGAATCACTAGCATGAATGGTCTATACAATAGTCAATCCTTGAAACAAGCTAAGTAGCATGTAAGGTGATATTTTCATCAATGTTCAGCTGTCTGATCAGGTAAATTTCCTTCCTGATCTCCAGTTTGTTTCAGCTATAATAATGATTTGAATTAGTTTGCCATGACCTAATGCTGTCCGGTCGGATGCTATAAAATCTATTAATTCAAAAAAAATGGTCCAAGAGTTCACTGATCGCAAGTTTACACAATGAGCTTGCAAAAAAGGGCATTTGTGTGAAACAAACATAATTCTTGGGAATGTGGTATCGGGCATTTGGAGGCTAATTCCAAAGTGATGAGACACTTTAATTATTTTCACAATTTATTTAATGCTGAGTGATTTATATATATAGACTATTTTAATTGTTTAAAGTATAAGTTGGGAATTAATCAAAACTAGGTGATACACAGACTGAAGTTTCTGTTTTTCTCGATTTATTTTATCTTGTGACCGACAGCCTATTCTGTTTGTGAAAAGGGGGTTTGGATGGCCGATTCATTATCGCATGCGCGTTTTATCATGAGATATGTCATTGAGTCAGCTGGCATGGTTTTGATTCCCCAGTCGTACGTGCCTAGGTTTATGGTCGCCTATCCAACCTCGTGGGTTTTCTTCTGGTTCTCCGGTTTCCTCCCATTGCTAAAGACCCCTCATGCACTAGCAAATTATTGATAAAAAATTGAACCACATGTTAGTCCCGAAATGACCTAGTTTGTGTTGAGTGGAGCTAAAACCCATCTCTCTCTCTCTCTCCCGATGGCCTTGCACAGTCTTACATAACAAATAATCGTCTTCATTGAGATGAAAATTGTCTGTATACTACTACATGTAGATGTATATTTGGAAGGGGTCAATTCAGTCACATGTGTAAAAGTGGTAGACTGCAGACACTATTTTATTCTTTTTATTCCTGCTGATTATTTTCATTGACTATCAAGTTCACTATATTACTGTACAGAGCAGCACGGACAATTACAGCCAACCCCTGAAATGCATTGGGTTTTTTTTATTGTGTTTCCATTTAGTTTTTGTGTATTTTTTTCAGTCTAATCAAAGATTAGATGTATACACATGGAGGGATGGCACAGCTGAACATAAATGTAATTTAAAAGCTCACTCAAGGACTGTTAGGTAAAGAAAATTAATGTGAGATATTTGTACTTGTATGCCATTAAAATATGTGATTGTTGTCAAGGCCTAAACTAGTTTTATAGAAGGCATGCACAGATATCTGTTTCGTAATAAAATAAACATCTTTTGTTTCATTCAATTTTAAATATGCTCTCATGTCAATAATTACCTCAATTATGTTTAATTTACAGTGATGTGGATTGGTCACCATTTGATGTAAATATTGTAGCATCCTGTTCAGTAGATACATTTTCCTATTTATGGGACATTAGGTATACATTTAATTTATCAATATTTCTGTACAAATGTCCAGATGAGTGTAGTTCTAAAATGTTTTTATAACACGATCTTTATGAAGGTAAATAATCAATCTACAATGCTGCATTCCAAAGTTTGCTTTTACTAATTCTGTCAACATAGATAAAAATCTTGATTTTCTTATCCAAAATAAATATAATCAGTATGATACACAATGATAACCACATTGTCTACTTGTCTACTAGAAACTAAATAAGTATGAATTAATAATCTCCCTTGCAGCATGACATATTATTGGGTATTCACTGTTGACATACATCAAGAAACACAGGTGTAATTTCTTAATTCTATGCATTATGATTCTGTGTAATTTCTTTTCAATTATGTTTGTAGAGAACCAAAGAAACCTATAGCTTCCTTCCAGACAGTAGGTAGGTAATACCCTCAAAATCATATTTATTTATTACATTTTTTATATATTCCCAATTTCTGCTAATAATTTCATGTGTTGTGGCCCTTGTTTTCTTTATGAAATCTTCTGACAGCTCTTGAAGATGCCTATAGAGTATAAAGTAGTACAGAATAAAACCAAAGTTAGGTATGGTCTTCATAATCCAATCAAAGTTCCACTATATAAATTAGAACCCCGAGTAGAGGCTATCAAAATAAATATGTAAAAAAAGACACAACATTTACATGTAGATCTACTGGTATACTTTAATCTGATTGATTATGCAAACTATTCTTCTATTGTTTCATTCAATATAATTTTGTCTTGCCTAAACAGTATAATTTGATAGTGGTAGAATTTGTGAACATGTCATATTTTTTAGGGTTTCACACATCATTTCTAACTTAGTTCAGTATTGGAATGTTCAATATAAATTAGATCATTTAATTATGTTTCCATGCAAATGTTTAGGCTCAAAATAAAATTCTTTTTAGAGCTTGTATTTTTGAACTGTTTTAGCTGGAGCTTATCAAGTAAAATGGAATAAAGTTACAAATAACCAGTTTGCTACCACACATGAAGGTGATTTGAGAATATGGGATCCAAGGGTATGATCTGTTCCTCTTTAGAGATTTTTTACTGATCTGATTTAATGACTAATTCACCTTACCAAACTTACCTCGTATGGTCTCACACGCTTCAATATATGAATTTTGTACTGCTATGGTTTAGTCATTAGTTTACAATATGGAGCAGTAAGAATGTCCCAAGTGCTATTCTCAGCACTTGCTGAAAAGAATCTCCAGTTTTTTATAAAAAAACAATTCCCACGTGTCATGGCTAGTGCTCTTATAAGACTGACAAGTAAGGTCTACTAATGTACACATTAGCATTTGGTATTTTACTGAAGGGCTGACATTTAAATTTTAGTTATTTTCACTTATAAAGATAATTAATCAATGTTTTCATATATTTTTAGAAAGGAAATATGCCATTAACTTATATAGCTGCTCACTTATCTAAAATACATGGGTTAGATTGGAGTCCATCTAGTCAGGATCATCTAGTCACAGCTAGTCAAGATTGCAGTGTCAGGGTAAGCTGTCCATAGTACAAAATATAAGTAACTGATGATCTGAGTTTATTTGACTGAGGACTGGTCCACTTTACAGATGTGTGCTACTGATGTTTTCTGTTCTTGACCATATTGAAAAATACTTAATTTGAAGTTGAATTCTTTGGTAATGCTAAGAAATATTTGTCAAAGGTTACTGCAATGTAAGACACCACAGTACAGAAAAAATATAAATAAGTTACTGGTACACTGCTTGACTCAATCACTCAGATGTATAAACAATCTGGGATAAGGCTACGAAAATCAGGACTTTGACTAAAGTGTGAGTGAAAATAGATATTCATAATAAGGATTTATTGTGTGTCTAGCCAACTCAGTGTAATAACTTTATTGGTAGTAGTTATAGTTTTTATACGCCCACATGTTATAGTGTGACATATTGTCATTTAAGGTTACTTGAAACATAAAGATCCATATGTTTTGTTGAAGTATGTATTTATGGACAATCATCATACTAGTATTACTAGTGCTTGTCACATAAATTATTGTTCCATAGGTCATCATAGCCAATGTTGATGTGGTGGATTGCATCATTTTCTCTGGTATTTGGAGCATATTCGCAAAAGTAGTTTAAGGGTTAGGGGGGTCACGGTGGCTTAGTAGGTAAGGCGCTGGCTTGCTAGCCTGGAGGTAGGGTATTCGATCCATGCGTTGGTCGAGAAAGTTCATCCAGATTTTCCGTCATGGTCAGTGATGCAGGACAGAGGGTCTGACAAGTACAGCCATCTAGTCATTGGGACGGGTCGAAAAACCAAGGTCCTGTGTACACATTTGCCTTTAAGTACCCCAATAATTAAATGATCAACCCCTTTATTGTGTTAAACAACTTCCTTATTTAATAAACTACTTAATCTGCCTTTATTGACTTTTTTAATCTATGTGATTTCCTTAAAGGACAATATTGGAGTCAGTCATTATCACAGAACTTGTTAAACACGTTTCAAATATAATTTTAACACAGATCATTGCATAATAGATACGTAATGAAAATTTCAAGAATGGTAAGTGACGAAAGCAAAATGAAAACATAACAGACTGAACGAGCAATGTTGTTATATGAGACTGTGAGTGGATATCTGACAATTTATAAAAGAATTGGCTGTCACTCAATCATACGTGATAATGACTGACAACAATTTTGTCCTTAAGCATGAGAAATATTATTGGTTACTCCTTTCTCAGACATTTTAATCTTCTTAAAAAATGAAATAAAGGGGGGTTTTAACGTCCTACTGTTCTGCTCTGAACTGGGCTAATGAAGAGGGGCATGCACATTACAGTGTGCTATGAGGGAAATTTTGCATGGGCAGCAGCACTATAGCCAACTCTTATATCGCATTCCAACTGCAAAGTCATGTGCACGCCATTTGAATGACTAGACAGCTGTTGGAAAATCATGATGAACTTTTTCAACCAATGCCGAGCTGGCCGAATGGTTAGCATTTGTCCACTGTATCATAAGGTCTGTCGTCAAGTCAACATCTCGAAATGTTAAATGTACTCAAAGATTGGTCAATAGAAATGTAGGCTAACCTTTAGCAGTGATTCCTTTCATGATCTAAGTATTTAGTACAAACAATAATTTTCCTTTGTAAGAATTGGCCATGTGTTCTTACCCGGCTCCTTATTTACCATAACACAATATATTAACCAGTTTCCATTCACTTGACAATAAAATATTCTGCAGGCAACGAAATAGTGTCCTTCCAAAGCATGCACTGTTATTAGTTAATACACACCAGTTAAATATTTCTGCATTTACCTCACAACTAAAATGTCACTTCCCCACAAACTCGGCGTACTACAAAAGCTAACTGGAATGGTTCATTTTGGAGCAAAAAACGAGTCACATGGGCAAATATCAGTAACAAAAGGTGATCATAAATCTATAGAGGTGTCCAAGGTATACCAATTTTTAATTTTAAGATATCTCTTTATAAAGAAGACAAATGATGTTTTAACATCACAAACTATTCTTATCACAGATGTTTTGCTTTCATTTACTGCCATATAAACGAAGACACATAATTTAGGAGGAATGTTAATGATGTGAATTTGAAGCAGATACGTATACACTAGGCTTTCATTCTGTCATATTGGTAAAACACATAGAAATATTACTAACATAAATTTGAATACCGAATGGGAATTAAATATGAAAAATAGTGAGGTGGACTTGGGGGGTTTTTTTTATTCAATACACTATATGCTTCATGAAATGTAATTATTTGTAGTTAAAGTGACCTCGGTTAACCCCTACTAAAAATGTTGAGTTAGCAAAATTTTAAAAAAGCATCCTTGCTAAAGATACTGGTATATAATGCTCTCCAGATAAGAATATGGCGATGCAGGCGACTCCATTTAATTTGGTGCAATTACTCCACAAACCTCGGCAGACACTGATACCCTACGTCTAGATTGTACCGGAATCTGAGCGAGATATGCCGAGTGTTGGTGCAATGTGTCTAGCCTTGTTTTTTTGAGTCCCTTCTTACAACTGGGGCTAAAACGCATTATGGTACAAGATTCGTGTACCAATGGTAAAATGTTTATTTTGTCTTAAATATTGGATATCAGAAGCCCATCTTTTTTTGGTTAGATCACAGCATCAATGTTGATTTAAATTGACAAATAATTTGTTTTTTCAATGTTGAAGATTTTAGATGATATTGATTCAGAGACTTAGCTACTTTAATACTTCACTTATTTTAAGCAAATTTAAAATTTGTGGCCCCAGAGTGTATTGATAAATGTTCATGATATCATAAATGTAGACTCTACAGATTCAATAAATTTCTTTCTAGTGAAATTTATATAGTTAGAATTGAGCAAAACAAGCCTTATTTGGCTTTTAATTAGATTGAACAAAACATCAAGTGTTCTTTATCTAACTAATAATTTGGAAATTCCTAAAAATTCTCTTAGTGCTACACTTATTAAACTGGCCTTTGAATACCATTAAACAACTCAATTTGTTACTTAACATTGCCTTTGAATACCACTTACCCTCAACTTACAAATAGTTGTGTATATTTAGAATAGCATTATGCAAGAGCAAAATCTGCTTATTACAGGTCTTTCTTTAGGCCTGAGATGTTATCTAAATAATCAATTAGACATTAATTAACATATCCAGACCATAATAAACTCTTTATGTCAAGGCTAGCTTTCGATGTTGGCGGATTAAATTCTTATATGCCGCTTAATGGCCGTTGATAATTAAATCAATCAAGTGGATAATCGAGACTATGCTGTTTATATTAATGATTTGAGTAAATGATGACCGAGGCTATGTGAATATTTCAAACGCTTTTTTCTCGGCTAATAATGGATCAATTTGACTGAAATTTTCAGCAAATTATCTTTACACTATCTAGGTTTTAACTATTATAGTGAGAACTGCCATCTCTTTATCTTATCTCCCATAATGTAACTTTAAGTGAAATCTAGTAGTTTAGTGACTAACTTAGAACTTAAGATTTCCTCCAATATGGGCCCAGTTCAGAACTAATTTTGATCAAAATTTGAAGAAATGTTGGGCTAAACATCCTGTGTGCTGTGTTCCAGTTTGGTTATGTTTGTCCCAACATGATTAATAGGTAAAGGGGGGTGGATTTAGTTATTGCTGATTCGTAATGCTCATTTTCATAAATGTTTTATTGTAATTTTGGTACAGTTATTTATTTGTTTTATGATTAAAGTGCACAAAAGTATGTCCTAAGTTACTGCCCTGACTAAAGCATAGTAACGTACCTTTTTGACTAATTTTCATTACAGGCCCCTAAATTCAAAACCTTTGAAACAATTTATGTACTTTAAATAAATAATTGGCATTGCTAATGAATGTCTCATGTAAACTGAACATACTAGAATATATCATACTTTGCAGTCAGTGGTACATGAAATTCCAGTTGTAAGCTTTTGTTATTCATTAATTATATTGAGAAAAAATATTTTTATTGTTTCTCTTAGATTTGGAATTGGAAAAATCATCAGCGTTCTGAAGGAATGATCAGTTTAAAAGACGTGCCAGTTTGGAGAGCAAGATATACAGTGAGTCTTATGTTTACTGAATAAATGTATGTTAGCCACTTGGGAATAGCTTACTCATGGCAGATAAGTTGTGGGAAATCTGGATGATTTAGTACTGGTAATATATCATGTCAAAAATACCGTATGTTTAAGGGGTTTTATTAGTAGCTAGCAATCTTATGAAATTGAGAGATGCTGGCTCCCAATCGAGATCTGATGTAGGATGAAATATCAGTAGACTTGTGTAATTTCCAGGGCTGTTTAGTAGCACTGTGAAATGGCAAACCTAGGCCATTTCTAGAAATATACAAGGAGGATTTCAATATCTCATCATGGGCTCTAGTTCATATTTGGCAAATTTTTTTTACAGCATTTTTTGGTTGTTGTTTTCTAAATGAGTTACATTCAGATTATGAATATAAATTTATACCAATGATGAGATTTCAAAATTTTTCTTGTCAACATTTTTACCTGAAATAAAAGGGACATAACCCATGATTATTTAAGCTGATTTTTTTATACCACACACAAAATTCACTTGTCAACAAAATAGTAATAGAAAATAGGTGCACCTCATTATTTTCCATATTTAATTCCCATGCTGTATTCAAATTTATGTCAGTAATTTTCCTACAAAATTATGGGTTGTCATAATATGATCGCAACGAAGCGTACCAACTACTGTCGACACATACTTTTTGTCAATTTCACACCAATAATATTCCTCCAAAATATATGTATTTTTGGGGGTCTAGGCCGATGTATGACATTCGTCTTATACTCTGTTTCGACCAATATACAAATGAAGGTAAAACTAATTATTTGGGCAGTAACCAGCGCACCATGATACAGAGAGAGTGACATCATCTGCTAAATAAACTTGACTCTGATCAATTGAGATGCATGTTCCTCGTTGGACTTATTTGGAATATACCAGCGCCGAAATCCTACCACTGATTTATTCACATGTAAAATTTATGTTATTGTATATAATTTCAGCCATTTGGTGAAGGTTTAGTGACTGGAGTAGTACCACAGTTAAGACGAGGTGAAAATAGTCTTTATCTGTGGAGTTTAGAGAATCATAATCAACCTGTCCATGCCTTTATGGGACATAAAGATGTAGTTTTAGACTTTCAATGGCGTAAACAATCTCCTGGTGAGTTAATAATTACTCTGATGTTCAAACTTGGTGTAGATGATCATTGAATGAATGTTGACTGACTTCGATTATGAGCATTTTCCGCTTAGGATTAGCAGATATTACCAATTTTATTGTGTGAGACTTTAGAACACAATAACTCTGCTCCTGTTTGCAAGGGGGGGGACGTATATATTTTCATTATATCCATACCTTGACTGAGTTCGATAATGAACTTTTTCTTCTGACGTTATGCAAAGGGATAAACAGTTTGATTGCTAGATACTTTATTATAAGATCAATGAGCAACTAATTAATGAATGTCATCAATTTTGGGGGGGATTTGGGCTTGTTATATGCACAGGCAGCTTGCTGAGCACTAGTCACACTGCCTGGAATTCCTGTCTAAGTTTCTGTCAATATGAAATAAATGATGATTTTATTTTGTCAATGTTTCAGTATATTATACATATATTACATGAACCTTATTTTTGAATCATAAATTACCTTTAGACTTTTAAAGTTTGTGAGATATTTTAAACTTAACTGGATGAATAGTATTGAATTCCCCCCATTTATGTTTTTATTTAGGAAATCTTGTGAACGCAATACAGATCGATCGAATATGGGCAGGGAGGGAATGACCAAAAAGGGGAAAATGTTGAATTTTTAAACATTTCCAACTTCTTCAAAGTATTTTGATCGATTTTAATCAAATGTGGTTGATATGTTACCTTGGTGTAAATGTTCCATTGTTTGACAATGTTATCTTTACAAATTTTTTAAAGGATTTAAAAGTTCCTCTTACAAGTGGTCTTTATTTCTGTTTCTCTTGATCTTTAATGTTCACTGTAAAAAGTTTATATTTCTTAGATGAAGTTGATTATCAGCTTGTAACATGGTCACGTGATCAGAGTTTAAGAATATGGAGAATAGATTCAGCATTACAGAAGGTAGTATATTTTATCACATCTATTTCTTTGTTTTTCTTCTTTGAGTGGCATTTAGCAATTGACATACGTAATAAACACAAAAACATATTATGGAACACAATTACTATTTTAATTAAAGCGACGTTTCGTTGAGGATTCTCTCAACGTTTTCAAGCGAATGATAATGAAAATCTATCTATCTATCTTCTTGGTGTTTTAACGTCTGCTTCCACATAAGTGATATTGCAGACAAGACGTAGGAGAGCCGAAGCTGATTCCTGTTTTTTAGAATATGATTTTGCAATCTTTCCATTTTGGCCTTAGGCCATGGATTGGGTTTAGTGGGAAGTTCTTCCCTTTATTTAATATAAAACATATCGTTTGGTAGATGATCTCTTCTGCTTCAGGATTGGTAGATGTAACCGTTTGGGATCGTTCGTTCGTTCGTGGGGTTTAACGTCCACTTCCACCGAAGTCCGTTTGGGATTAGTTCAGAGGGTTTATATACAAAAACAAGTAACAGCTAATTAATCATAACGAATAGTGAAACCATAAATATATTAAGTCAACAAGACCTTACGAAACCGTATACATAAAATCTATAATAACTAATAATAGCTAATTAACAATTAAGAAAGCCACTGATCATAGTAAAGTTTCTGTTCAAAGGTAAAATTGTAACAACATATACATTAAATTCCATTGATAAAACAATAATAATAATAGATTAGGGGAAACCACTAAATCATAACCATGAAAAGTAACAGATCAAAAGGAAACTTAGCAAAACGTATAGGATTAATTAGCACAACAATGTCAGGGTAAAAAACTTATTATTGCTCTGTAGATAATAAGTTATGATTTAGTGGTTTCCCCTAATCTATTATTATTATTGTTTTATCAGTGTAATTTAATGTATATGTGACCCCTCATGGCATAATGAGTCGCAATGAGGAAATTTTGAAAATTGAGTTATTGTTATTTTCACATTCTCCAATTCAATACCTTCAATTTGATGTATAGTTTGATTGAATCGTGCAAAAATTGACTGAGCTGTGTCCGCTTGAAGCCACCCAACTCACCAAAGTAAGTTTTGAGAAAAGTCAAGTCAAAGATTTGGTATGTTTCAAAACAAAATCCCATGGCAACCAAGACATTTATTTGCTGTTTTGTCGTTGAATACTTATTCTAGAGGTTTTAAGGGATGCTGAAGACGAAAATTGTAGTAAACATTTCCAAAATGGGCGCGAAAATGACAAATGTTTGAGTTGTCACAAGTTATGTGTTTATTAATGTATAAGAGTCAATCCGATAATTTTGTTTTTCAAAATGGCGACCGAAATGATAATCGTAGTAGTAAAATTTTATCCGACAATATCGACCATTTTGTTTTAAATGAACCTGCGGTAACTATCGGTCTTGATGTTACCAGGGACGGACTGGGGGTCAAGTTTCCCTAAACCACGATGTACCCTGTAGTTCGGATAGAGAGTCTAAGCTATGATGTACCCTGTAGTTCATATTGCGTATCTAAACCATGATGTATTCTGTAGTTCGTATTGAGTCTCTAAACTATGATGTACCTTGTAGTTCGTATAGAGTCTCTAAACCATGATGTATCCTGCAGCTCGGATAGAGTCTTTCTAAACAATCATGTACCCTGTAGTTCGGATAGAGTGTCTAAACCATGATGTACCCTGTACTTCGATGTACCCTGGAGTTCATATAGTCTCTAAATGGGGGGTTGGATGGCTGAATGGTGTGATAATTATTGATCGTTGTTTTACTATTTCTACTTTCGTCTTGTTATTAACGGAAGTACTTCAGGTGGCACTATTTGCGTCCTTGACCTTCCGCCGTCTTTCACTTATGATTTTGCCATGCTTCCTTCAAGTTGATTAAAGCTTATAAAAGCCATCATCATTCGTCTTATTAATCTCATTCATGACAAATGGTTAGCACGTGCGTGCTGTATCATAAAGCCTGTCATTGAGTCAACTGGCGTGTTTTCGAATCCCTAGTTGTACGTGACAAGGAGTAGGGTCGCCTGTCCGACCTCGCGGGTTTTCTCCGGATCCTTCGGTTTCCTCCCACTGCTAAAGAACCCTACGCGGAAGCGAATTATTGAAATAAGGTTAAACCATGTGTTAGTCCTGAAATGACCTAGTTTGTGTCGAGTGGACGTTAAACTCCATTTTTCTCTCTCTCTCTTGTCTCTAGACCATGATGTACCCTTCAGTCTCTTAACCATGATGTACTCTGTAGTTCAGATAGAGTTTCTAAACCATGTTTATACTGTAGTTGGGATAAACCATAGTTTTGTAAATAGGTGATCGATCATCAAATGAATATGAATTGTACGATATGTTAATCTCGAAATTACATAGTTCCTCTTAAATGAATATATTGTTAACACGCTTTAAATATCTGGATGCAATAGAGGTGGTGTAGAAAATTCTAGGTACATTAAAACATTGACAATAGAAGGAGGTATTTCTTGCTATGGCTTGTTTATAGTATAGGACGAGATTTATTGTTTTGATTATAATCACAATGTTACACAATAAATTATATCCCTTTCCCTACTGAAAATTGTAATTAAATAATGTAATGTTATCTTCGTTTATATTATGTCTTTGAATCTACCTGAGAGGTATGTGCATCGGTATGACACCTTCAATAAATTAATATGCGTATTTCTACAAAGATCGATTTATAGTCTTTAATTACACACTGTTTACCAGCCATTGGAGTTTTAATGACAATAAATCATTTAGTTTATTCAGCTCGACATAAGACTTAAAAAATATATAAACACAGTTGGTTTAACTTGAATGTAGATATTTAATCATCTATAGTGCATATATATATCACCTTTCAGTTGAATCATGTTATGTTCATATTGTGTTACGCAGGGCTCACACTGGCTTTCAATTTTTTTCCGCCAAAATGGATGATAATTTTTATATATTTTTTTCTTCCAACTTGAATATTTTATCTGCCAAAAATGTGTGATAAAAAATACAATATCTAGGCTTGGTTCTTGGGACCGGTGCTTTTTACCCTATACACTTCACCGATAGAGGCCATTATATCGAAGCATGGTCTTGAGTCAATGATATACGCGGATGACAGCCAAATATATGTATCGTGTACACAACATTCAGACGTAACAGTATCTGTTGAATCGTGTGTGGACGAAATACGAGCGTGGATGAAGAAAAATCAACTTGTACTGAATGATGGAAAAACAGACGTGGTTTGTTTTTCGTCCCGATTCGGTGAAAGTGCTAATTCTTTAAATTCCATTCGAGTTGGCGACACTGACATATCTGTTTCGGAAACTGTTAAAAACTTAGGTGTTATGTTAGAAAGAGACTGTTCACTCGAAGGATTCGTTAAACAAACATGTAAGGGGTAAGGGAATAGCATACACGCTTTACAGAATAGGAAGAATTCGACCCCTACTAGACAGACGCTCTACTGAGAAATTAGTTCATTCAATGATAACCTCACGTCTGGACTATTGCAACAGTCTATATCACAACCTACACCTCACCCAAATACAAAAACTTCAAACCTTACAAAACTCTGCTGCCCGATTAGTTACAAGACAAGGCAAGTTTGCCCCATCAGTCCCTATACTACGTGAACTCCACTGGCTTCCAGTGGCCCAAAGAACAATATTCAAAATCATTCTATTAACTTTCAAAATTATTCACGGTTCAGCACCTATGTACCTGAACGAACTTGTCATTGTTAAAGATACAACTCAAAACACCCGGTTCGCTCATGAAGATCTGATCAGTTGTACTGGGAGGTCGTGTCAGGGGTCATACTAGCAACTTTTGACCCTATGACGTTAGACATTGATTAATCAATCAATCAGATCTACATTTCTTTTCTCTAGGGTAAGCAGAGATAAGCAATTTGATTGGTTGATGCTTTGGGACACGATAACTTAAGTTCTAATTAAGTGAGAGTGATGAAACTTGGTGTATAGTTTCATTACAGTAATACCTTAACTAAGTTCGATAATGAGCATTTTCTGCTCAGGGTAAGCAGAGCGATAAGCAATTTGATTTGCCGAGACTTTGGAACACAATAACTCTCCTTCTAATTGAGTTAAAATGTTCAAAATTGGTGATAATGAGCATTTTCTGCTCAGGGTAAGCAGAGCGATACGCAATTTGATTGGTGGAGACTTTGGAACACAATAACTCTCCTTCTAATTGAGTTAAAATGTTCAAACTTGGTGTATATGCTTATTAGGTCAATGCCTTGATGAAGTTCGAAGATGAGCATTTTCTGCTTAGGGTAAGCAGAGATAAGCAATTTGATTGGTTGATGCTTTGGGACACGATAACTTTAGTTCTAATTAAGTGAGAGTGATGAAACTTGGTGTATAGTTTCATTACAGTAATGCCTTGACTAAGATCGATAACAAGCATTTTCTGCTCAGGGTAAGCAGAGCGATAAGCAATTTGATTTGCCGAGACTTTGGAACACAATAACTCTCCTTCTAATTGAGTTAAAATGTTCAAAATTGGTGTGTATGCTTATTAGGTCAATGCCTTGATGGAGTTCGAAGATGAGCATGGTAGGCAGAGATAAGCAATTTGATTGGTTGATACTTTGGGACAAGATAACTTAGGTTCATCTTGATTGATGATTTTTATGCCAATACAATGACTGCATTCTCATTCAGTAATGGATTCGACAGTAACAGTGTATAGAAACGATTGACTCGGACACGAGGGCCCTTTCCCTTGGCCAGGGGGCCCTTTTGTCAAGCGTGGGGGCCCTTTTGTCCCCTAACTAGGGTACATTTTCATTTTTCTCGTCGGTTTTAGCATTTTTCTTTATAAAACACTTTTGGATGACACTTCGTGTACAGTTTGATTGCTCGATACGTTTGAAAAAAATAAATGTGCGATTAATTAATATGTGTCATCTATTTATTTTGGGATTTCACCGGGGGACATCAGCCTCACTGTTGGCTGGTTTTTATACTTTCGATGGCCTTTTCTACATTAAGATCTGATCAGTTGTACTGGAAGGTCATGTCAGGGGTCATACTAGCGACTTTTGACCCTATGATTAGACATTGATTAATCAATCAGGGTTGACGTTTCTAGGGGTTTACCTACAGTTACGTGCATAGCACGCCTAGAACTCACCGTAACAGACAGTTTCATTGGCTAATTTCTCACATCTCAAACGAAGTAGGTCTGTTTTTTAATCAGATTGTTTTATGCAGTTTCTATGATGATTTAATTTTATTCCTATTTTTAATGTTGTTTATCGGTCTTTTGACTATGAGATTTGGGATGTTTTTTTTTATTGACATTGACCACATTTTAGGTGATAGACTTTGTGTGATATATATATATATATGAAATATAATTGCACAGTAAAATTTTCATTCAAACTTTCCACTTTAGCTTGCACAAATAACAACCATGAAATTCATACAAAGTTTGTGCTATGTAAAGAGAAAAGATAGTTTTGACAGCTCTCTGCTTCTTTCAAGCAATAATTAGTTATGGATAATTTAACAATAAATTCATTTCCAACAATAAATTCAATTCCATTTCAATGTAGATTTTCATTTCACTGTAATGACGCACAGGCTACAAACAACAAAAATGGTGGATTATCTGTAGTAAATCGACTCGCTCATTCTTTTGAACTAATTTTTCTTGATACATATTAAAATATTTTACTTTATTCGCATCATCGTTCAAACAGAATAAAAAGACAAGATTATTGCCATGTCTAATGTTTGCTTGTCTTAGGATACTGAAACTGGTGCAAGTAACAGATTTCTATACAAGTAGCTAGTACAGAAGATGGTAAATGAAGGCACCTAAACAGAATAGGGAAAAATGTAATTTCTGATCTCAGTAATTCTGTCTTAAATCGTAAGGCTTGTGAATTTGATTGATAACTTAGTCACTCATCAAAAAGCGCCAATTTTAACTTTTTTATAATGTCAATTTTAGTATGCCTGATGTGGTAATGGGCCTTATATAGTAATGTTAATTGAGTTCAAAATTTTCACTGTGATTTTCCAATGGGATCTTGACAAAAGTTGTTCATTGTGGAAAATAAGGTTACTGGAGTTTATTAATTGTTAATAAAAGAGAGAGCAATATAATTAAACTTGTATATTTACAGGATTATCGAAATATATGTTCAGTGTGCTACTAATTATACTTGGATCATGATTTCACTGTGTTATCGTTGTTAAATATTAGCTGCAAGTTGACAAAGTCTTATTAATCAACCATTAATAATTTATTCTTTGTAATTATGCTGGAAGTTGATTTATTTAAGATAGCATAGAGGCGGGTTCATTTAAGATTCCTGCATCTGTGTTATTTCTGTACATTTTAATATCAGTTTTAAACATCTCACTTCAATGGCTAAATTCGATTGGGAAAATTTATACGAATTCTTGCATTTATATAGCACAACCTTTCAAACTTAAGCAAAGTACAGCTTGCCAAATGTTGATGTCTTTGCACAAGGAAGTTTATATTTAGTAATAGTATCTACTTTTGAGGTCTCGTAATTTCTGTTTGCGGCTGTCTTAGTTTTGCTTGTTGACTGATGACGATAAACTTGTCATTTAGTTTGAGTAAGTTGGTAGTCATCTTTCACCCAGCACCACATGCTTCTAGGCTTTTAATGGTATCTAAACCTTCTTTGACAAAGAAATTTTAACTCAAACTTTGATAGAAAGTTCCAGATACAGATTCCTGGAAAAGATACTGTGTATAATTGATTCCAGTCTTAATGTCCTAAAATTAAATGCTAACATTCTGCTCAGTGTTGGTTATGCTGCAAGACTAAGATTTGGTACCTATACTATGAATAGTTTGTTGGGCCAGAACAGTTTTCCAAAACACAAAACACTACTTTTCTATGTTGTATGTTTCTATTTACAGCAATATTCTTGTGAGCAATACCCATTTACCAATAAAACCTTACCTTACATTATACAAAGTTGGTAAGCTTTGATTAGAAAGACTTATTCCTCAAAAAACATGGACTGATATAATACACAACACATAGGCATCACTGTATATTACTTGAATTGCTCATTTTATGAAGTAGAATTCAAGAAAACAATTTTCAAAATGCAGCATATTTAATAGCCATCTCGAAAAATAATTATATCTCAACTTGTTATGGATCTTAGTGATCTTCCACAACATTCTGTTATTGATTAGTCCAGAGAGCTTATATAATATTCCCGGCAATGGTCATGTTTTAAAATATATATCAGTTCTTTGCATCAAGTACTTGTGTTAATCTTGCATAGTCCTTATTAAGATTTGTTCAAATGTGGTAGAGCAGGTAGGGACACCCATAGATGATCTAATGTAGGTACAGTAAACAAAAAATTAACACAAACAAAAAATGAAGGCATTAAAAAGTGAACTAATTTCAGTCACAGCGATTTCGATATGCATTACTTTTCTGTAACACTCTAAAAAAATTATGAAATAGTCAACCATAGAATTTTTCTTTAATTCATATGGAGAAAGTTACAATGAACCTGCTTGATTTGTTCATACCGGTGCGTACCAGCTGACCACAGTTCGGCAGTTTCCCTGGTGAGGTGAACATGTCAATGAGATAAAATTCACGTTGGGAATGCCATCAAACACAAATATTTAAGTATTAAAATTAAACCAAATGTTTTGAAGTTGAATTGGAGCTCCGTAAAACCAGATGTTCATATGTCATTTATTTTTTTCGGAAATATTACTACTAATAATTTCTGCTTATATTGCGGTCACTTACTGAAAGTCATATTTTCATGAATACTGTATTTATTAAAACATGTCAAGTAACCAGATGAATATTATAATGTTATCCGAAGCCCAATTTTTTATCAGCCGGGTCACTTGATTTGCTCTGATACTGCAACCTGACAGGCGTACGCCATGTAGAAACCAGCGAACAAATCAAGCAGGCCCATGGCTTCCACTAACTGCACTTGCCAAATTTTGTATTGCTTGATCAAAACAACTGGATTATTTTTGTGAGTGAAAGCCTTGACTCTAAATACAAATATAATTAGAACTCCTAAGGAGTACTGAAGTGTTTCGGTATGTCATGTCACGCGTTGTCATGTCAACATTCAAGTTACACCGTGAATTGAGCATAGTAACATCCAATACCTATTAAAGATGGGTTCCCAGAAAAGTATTTATTGGGTGGTTATTGGCTATAAAAGTATGACGATTTTGGTATATAT
Organism: Patella ulyssiponensis; assembly: GCA_963678685.1. Classification (NCBI taxonomy): domain Eukaryota; kingdom Metazoa; phylum Mollusca; class Gastropoda; family Patellidae; genus Patella; species Patella ulyssiponensis. The sequence goes on from OY783229.1 coordinate 58,979,702, forward strand.
GGAAAGTAGAGATGTCCAATCTTACTAGAAAGATACTGGATTCCCTGAAATACACTCATGGAGCGTATGCAGGACAAAAATGTAAGGGTTCCCTAAATAGTCTGCCCGACGATTAGGACTATCCGCACGCGTGACGTCAAAGAACTTGAGGGCTTTGTGTACATGTTGATACACTTTATGAAGAGTTAGGGATAAAAATCACGGGAAAAGACGTGGGCAGTGGATAATCTGAGAAGTTAATTAGGATTCGATATTTGTAGTAAATAGTCAACCGTCTTGTGTATGCAATGAATTCTCCCCTGTCTCCGCTGCCTTTGCTATATGTACGGAGAGCGGTAATCCCCTGACGCAAACATGGTCTCTTTTGATCAATTTTTATATTGCAGAGTATATACTTGGCAATTACAATGTTTTGAGAAGGATTTGAAGCAAAATTCTGACCTATAAATTAGTTTGAATATGTATTTAGTCCTAATATATCATCAAATCGACCAGTTTGTACACAGGAATGTAACTTTAAAGTGGAAAAACCTGTTTTTGAACTCTTAATAAAACCAGAAGTTGCATAATGTATTTTTAACATATTTTTAATTGACTAATCTGAATTTTCTCGTGCATTTTTGCAAAGAAATCAACAATTTATTGGTATTCAATCATTTATGTTCATTTCCCTTTATATCATTTTGTGTAGATAAGCATTTTCTTAAATATATAGAATTTGAAGACTAAATTGACTAGGGGCTAATCATTTCCCCCCTTATTAAAGTTACGTTCCTGTGTACAAACTAGGTGTTTTGAGGATGTATTTGGAACAATACCATATTCAAACTAATAAATCTATCAAAATTTTGCTTCAAATCCTTCCCAAAACATTGTTTATGTGAGGGAATACCTCTGCTATAAAAAATTTATTAAAAGAGGTCATGTTTGTGTCACATGACTTAAGCTGACAAACTTGGAGAATTCATGGCATACACAAGACGATATTTTCTTGAATTGCTATCCATTTATCATAAATATCGAAGCCTAATTAAATTCTTGGATTATCCACTGCCCATGTCTTTTTCCGTGATTTTTATCTAACTTTTCATAAAGTTTATCAACATGTACATCAAGCGCTCAATCCACACGTGCAACCTTTGACGCCACGCAAGCAGACATTCCTAATCATCGGGCTGCTGATTAAGGAAACCCTTATATTTTTGTCCTAAATGCGCTCCATAAGTGTTTATCAGGGAATCCAGTGTTTTTCTAGAAAGATAGAATATACCATATATACCAAAATTGCCATACTTTTATTGGAAATAATCACCCGATAAATACCCTTATGGGAACCCGTCTTTAATAGGTATTGGATGCTACTATGCTCAATAATTCATGGTGTATTTAGATAATACTCCATGTATTATGAATGGGAATATTGCTACTGTCCATATATACCAAAATTACCATACTTTTATTGGAAATAACCACCTGATAAATACTTTTCTGGGAACGTATCTTTAAAAATCCCACATGTATTTAGATAATACTCCATATATTATGAATGTGAATAATAACAAAAGATTGTTTACGTGTTGGGTATGGCAGGGTATTGAGATATTAAAGTACATAATGCACAAGAATATAAAATCATTAAGCGTGGAGCTGGTACCTGTATAGTATAATATATTACAATCAATGGTTTTACGGCTGTGTTGTTCCTTATATAGTGCACAATAACAACACTAAGTCTGGCCAGGTAAAAAGTAAGTTGAAAACACTACGGTTGAATTATCTTTCTTAATATATTGTATCTTGGACAACACTTTTTTGAGTACTGTATGGATTTTCTTATCTTTTGTTAACAGCATAATCTTTGCTTGTCTGCCAGAGATGCATAGATTTATTATATAGTTTAAGTACGGTAATGTATGTTTTCTGGAGAATTTATTTATATAGTTCAAGTAACTCTATCATTTATGGAGAATTTATGAGAGCGTTGTGTATATTAAACATTTTGTGCTATACTGTATAATGTTATAAACTGGCAATGGAAACTAAGCAGCACATCATTTTCAATTTCTGATAGTACGGTAATGGTATTATTAGTGTTATTGATTTTCATTTTATCTTTTATTTTCATTGTAAAATACTGATACCTAAAATTGGCCTCATAAATTAATGATTGTTCATGTGTATATTTGGTATTTGAAACTTGAGTTGACTTGATTTTAAGATGTATTGGTTATGTGTCTATCAAAAATATATTTATAATCATTTTGAGAAAAACATATGGTTCGTTTCATTCACTCACATGTTTTCAAAAACATAATTAATAAGCTCAAAAACTGACAATTTATGGCGGTGTTTGATATTTTTCACCTTTTATGTTGGGGTGTATTTGTTGATACTCATGTTTGTCAATTGATTTACCTGGATTTGGTGAAAAATAAGTCATTGTAATGTAACCTGTTGTTTAATATATATTGGAGATCTTTTATGAATTGGAATATGATTGAAACTAGTCAATTAATCATTGTATGTGAACATGATTTTCAAGATCTTTTAGGAGTCAGAATTTGAATAGAATTAGTCAATTAATTATTAGATGTGAACAGGATAAAGTGTACATTTTCAAGGATCAACTTGAATAAGTTTTTGTGAAAATTTGCGCAACAAAAATCCTGTGAAAGCTCACTTTAGTTCATAATCATGCCAATCTAAAATTTATTTTAATATTGCTATTTCCAAAATCAAGTGTGCATATCTGCTGATTGATAATATAAGTAAACATTTTCCCCTGATAACCATTGATTTACATAAACATTATATTTACTGCCATGGTATGCAGATACACGGCTGATTAGTGTGATCGTATCCCTCCTGCTTGCCAGTTCTGTAGACATTATTCTTAACAAATGATACTCATATAGGAGTGTTTTATTTTTTTTTAAAAAAAAAGCAATGAAGATAAATATTTTTTTACAACCAAGTTACAGAAAAGAATACCAGTAATTTTAGACTACCATTTTATTAGTAGGCCTATTAAACAACTTTGACTGCACGGACGACTATCTGCTGTGGGTGTATGTTTCTTTGCTGGCAACCTATCTTTTATGTTTTAGTTATGTGGACACCATGTAGCTGATAATGATACATCTACCCAGCAGACATCTCTACTCACTAGTAGACTACCAGAAGATTTAAGTAAATCAAACACTAGTCTAATAGAAGAACAAATGGCAACATCTTTTAATACTAACATGGGTACACAGCAGCTACAGAGTTTAATTAATGAATTCTCTTTAATTAATTCTAATATACCAAATGTTACAATTGAAGGGGTAAGTACATTGTTGTTTTGATTGGGTTTTTTGACTGGATGCAAAATAAACATAGGTTAATAACATTCATGAAACTAATACTGATTTTGAAATAAATAATTTAGAATCCAAATTTTGGATGGATATGATTGATATAGCAATGCATTTGAAACAAATAAGATATGGTCATTTGACATTTACACTAGCAAAGGACTCTTGCTGTCAGTTGCCAAATTGCAGTGTGCCAAATAAAATTGAAATTGATAATTAAATGTTTATTATGGCAATTAAATCTGGCAATAAATCTGGTGGTAATTTTTCAGTGTACTGGCAATTCTTTTTAAGAAGTGGTGGAAAATAAATCCGGAACATGTCAAAAAGTAATTGATAATTTCTAATTCTGAAGTCTGCTCTAAAGTCAAAGATGAGTCTGATGTAAGCTGCTCTTGACCAAATGAAATTGAAATTTCTATCAATGATTTTAATTCTGATATTATAATTTATCTGAAATAACATTGTTTCGAGTGGACCTGTTGTAAATTCAAAGAAAGTGGAAATTTGGTAATCCTTATCTATAATTTGCATTAAAAAAAATCAAAGTTTATAATTGTACACACGATTGCCACTAGCATAAACTCTTAAAACCACTTTTGTGTCAAATGTAATGTCAATAAACAAACAATAATCCTGATCTTGATCAAGCTTTTCCAAACTAGGATGATGCAATACAAAGAAAGATTTTCTGTAAAATGGCAAATGGTAAATTCTTAATCTATCATAACCCCATAATTTCAAGAATATAAACTGACTAGAAGGAATAAAATCAGATCACCCAAATCTTGTTGTCGCCCCTGTCCTTCTGGCGTCCGTCCACGATTATGACGAATCTTAAAATATAGGTCTATCTCCCAAAGATCACGGACCCTTTTGATATTGGCATATATCGAACCATAACTTCATGGATTATGGCCCTTGATTGTACGAAAAATCTGGTTTTTAGCATGTGGACACTCACGAGTTCACAATTTTCATCTGATTTTAGTGAAACTTGAAATGCATGTTCTTAATCCAAAGATCTTGGTTGCTTGCAATGTTTGCATGTTTCCGATCGAAACTGCGTGGATTAAGGTCACTGATCATACGAAAAATCATGTGTTTAGCTTGTCATTCTTCTAGAGGTCACAATTAGTATCCAATTTGAAAGAAAAGTTTTAATATATTACCATTACAGCCTAATGACACTTGTGTTAGAATTTTGTGAAAATCAGATCAAAACTGACGGACAAAATGGCCATCCCTCATATGCAAATAGTGTAAATGTATGCTTATAACCTATGTTTATAACCCAAAGATCTTGGTTGCTTGCGATATTTACACGTATCGGATCGAAACTGCATAGATTAAGGTCCCTGATCATGTTTTTAGTTTGTGACTCCTCTAGAGGTCACAATTATTATCCGATTTAAAAAAATGTTTTGATATATCACCGTTACAGCCTAATAATGATACTTGTGTTTGAATTTTGTGAAAATCAGATCAAAACTGACGGATAAAATGGCCGACCCTCATATGCAAATAGTGTAAATGTATGGTATATCAAGGTTGTGCAGTGACCGCCCTAGACCCTTAAAACCATTAGCCAAATTTTTAGCCAAATCAAAATTTTATTAGCCAATTCAAAAAGTTTTAGCCAAAAAATTTTATATCATTTTTATTCATATGTTTGTTAATTAAAAATGAAACTACGTGTTTGTTGCTTTTTAAACGTACCGGTAATACAAGACTCATAGCAGCCGTAGAAAGGAAATAATAAACAGTACAAAATCCTTATGAGTATCCTTTATTCCTTTATCTAAATTGCTACGTGTTTTTTTTTTACTTCGTTTTATCTAGTTCACTATATTGTCTGTCAATATATGAGTAGAAGTTTTGGAAAAGGTGGGAAATATCACGTGGTTTGCGCGTGGTGGAATTCAGGATGAAAAAGGGGGAATATTCCTTTGATGTCACGTAATCACTGTCTAATACATTCCGGCTTCTAGATGCCGATATAAATTTAGAAATAATTTAGTGATTTATATTGTTATGCTTGGTTATTGTGTTGACAAATAAAAACTCATAATAAAGATCATACTTTATTAATTAATGATATTATCAACAAATAGGTTCCCATTAGATGTTTTATTTTTAACAATAGTTCTAGAAATGGCGGGAGAATGTCCCTTGATAGCCACTGTTGACAAACGGGTCATGAAGGTGTCGCTTTGATGTATCATTTCATTACCGCACGAACTAATGCACACGTATAGATATACATGTACAGATGCCGTGCCGATTACGATAAGGTATTATATAGTAATTAACACTTAAAATATGATAATCTCGACCATTAATGATACAGCAAATAATTCAATTCATAATGGATGGTGTATATTTTTGATTGCGTAAGAAGCGTGGCCCAATTATTACTTCAACAACACAGGGTTTATGTTGATTCGCGCAGTAAAATAGTAAAAGTACCACGCGTTTCCCGACTAATATAAAGACAAATATCTACATAGATCATCATGCCATTCGAGACATTTTAATGTGTAATGGTTTTATATCCACCACTATCGGTAATTTATTTGTATCGGCCGATATACTTCGCTGTCAATATCTGATATCGGTAAAACCGATAGGTGTCATATCGGAACATCGCTACTTGTAGTGAAGCGAATGTACACTCGGCAAGTGGCGAGCATATGTAAACAGTGTAGTGCCACACAAAAGGGGCGTAACTGTGTTGTACAGTCTCTAGACCCGATCTTTCAGTCGTTTTAATGCGTGACATTGACTGATTTGCGACTTGTACGATTGAGACTAGAGTAATTAATGTACTAAAAATAGACACTCCATTGAATGATCGAAAGAAGCGTTTAACGAAACGATTTCAACTTTAATATTAACAGATTTACAAAATAATTCATTCGCCCAAATTTTCGCCAGAATCAACACTTTATTCGCCAATAAAAATATTTGTCGGAATTGGCGAATGTCTAGGGCGGTCACTGAGGTTGTGGGCCCTCTAGAGGCCATATTTAAATTGATTTTGATGAAACTTGAAATACATGTTTATAAACAAAAGATCTTGGTTCTTTTCCATATTCGCGCATATTGGATGGTTAATTCCAGTATGTTGACCCATATCACCGTTACACCTTAATGATGGCTGAGTACAATTTTTTTTTTTAAATGGGACCAAAATGGCCACCCCTCATACGCAAATAGTGTAGATTTATGGTATGTCAAGGTTGTGGGGCCTCTAGAAGTCACAATTTTGATCTGATTTTGATGAAACTTGAAATACATGTTTATAACCCAAAGACCTTGGTTTCTTTCGATATATTCATGGATATCGGATCTTAACTTCCTAAATTATGGCCCTAGATTTTACGAATAAAACACTTTTTGTTTAGCTTGTTCTCTATCCATCTCTTTCAAAATATGGATGTATATTGCCTGGCAACCGCTGGTTTGTTTTAAAATATCTATGGACCACCTTATTTTTTTTCCATATAAATAATAAACTGTTAAACATGAGAATGAATAAATGAAAATTTGTAATGTAAATAATTGCAAAATCAGCATATATTATATTGAATGTTAATATCCACTCATTCATTGCTAAATGTGGTGCAAAATTCATATAACTTTCAGTTATTTAAAAAAAAAAATTTATTAAAGATACATTATGGGAGATTTTGACAAGGAGTTAGCCATTCTTGCTATAAAAGTTCAAAAATAGATGTTGAAACAAGAATATTTTGAAAATTTCAGTCAAATAACTTTATCCTGAACAAAGTTGTTACCACTATAATTTTTTACTAGAAAGGGGGGTTAAAATCATCGACACCCTTTTCCCACTATGGCCGATTGTTGATTGACAGGCGTTAACTCCACCTACATAGTCTCGATCATCAAGTAATGTTTAAACGGTATCTAGTGAAGCTTGTGTATAGCCTCGGTCATCACTGTCTTTTATGAATAATTTCCGGAAGTATGATGACGTCAACGTCACGGAGAAACCCCACCCACGACGCCATAGTGATTAAATCAGTCGACGAAATCCTGTTTTAATCCGAGCCCAATCCAAGCCATCCGTGGGTCTACAGTGTTCATTTTGGGCTTGTTGTTTAAATAAAGATCTAATTTATAATTTCTATGACATCTGAGGCTCAAAGGAAGACCGACAAAAGTCAGTTTTTGCTCTCCCATAATGTATGTTTAATGTCATTCACATTAAAAGTTGTTTTATTGCCACACCGATAGATCCTGAACACTAATTGTTGATAACCACTAATGGTTATTACAATTGTGTCAACTACATGCTCCAATTCAAGACTTATATATTTATCATATTTTATCTTGCCTAATCCTAACCAAATGTTATTATTAACATGTCTTATGACATTATCTTTTTTAGATGGATGCTGTGTATAGAAAATGTTTAGTAAAAGCTGTTAGTGGTAAAAGATCTGTCATCTTAAATTTAACCTTTCCAGCCGGTTACCCCAATGGAGAAGCTCCTGTATTTCAATTTAGTGAGACATCTCTAGATCCTAGTATGGAAAAAAAGATATTAAAGGTACGTAAAGAAAGATGCAGTATTTACTGCTGAGGATGAAAACTATAAACAGAACATTGTCCAATAGTCAGCATCATGCAAAGTATGATACATCTACTAATTTATTTGGGCGACACTTCAAAGAGTTTCTCTAAAAAAGTAGCTATTTTCCATAAGTATTTTTAATAGTTTATCAAACATTGTCGTCTTATGTACAACTAGAAAGGGAGATACATGCATGTCTTTACGTAACTTTATTATACTTTTAGGTATTAAAAGACACATCGTTGAAACATGTACAAAGAAATATGGTTTGTTTAGAACCTTGTTTACGTAATCTTATATCATCGTTAGATAGTTTGACGGTAAGTATTTACAATAACAACAACAATATTCAAATTTTCCCTTTCTGTAAACATGTTATTGGATTGTTACAGATAATGAAAACAATACAAATAGGGTTTTTTTAAAATCAATGTTTTCTTCATGTTCTTCGACAACTCTTTAAATACTTTCAGCTGGAAGAACGAAGAACGCCAGATACTGAAGTACCATTTGACTTGACATCACAAACTGCTGTTCAAGCCAAATCGTTTAACTCGAAAAGGTTTCGTACATCATATGGAAACTTCCAGGATTCTAATATACCATTTCCTAGAACTAGTGGGGCTAGCTTCTGTTCAGCAGGTAACACCCAGTACACATCTGTTTTTAAAATTTTTTTCTGGCTCTATCAGGATTCTTTCATGTAACTTTCCAGTATTGAATTATCTCTATATGAGAATTTCGGGTGACAGGACTGGTACTGGATTAACCTTGTAGCTATAGTAGCATATGATGCAGGCAATGCAGTTCCAAGGGCCTGCCCTGTGCATGTAAGCTACCAACTGTAGAAAATGTAAGTTTGAAGTTGCTACCTACATCATGGTAATACTATTACTGAAATGTCAGATATATTTGTCATGTTGATATTATCTGGCTGTAAAGCAATTCAAGAAATTTAATTACTTTACTGTGTTATTTAAAAATTAATGTGTTTACCCTTATTGTTGAGATGTCATTATGGGGTTGTTTTTTTGTTTTTATGGTTATTTTTTACTACATGTATTAAAGTTGTCTTGTCTGTCTGTCCTATCCTTCCATCCATCTACCCCTTTTCACTTTTTAGGACACAATAACTTTGTTTCTGATTAAGCTAAAATGTTCATTGATATATATTTTATTAGGTGAATGCATTGGCTGATTTCAATGATGAACATTTTCTGCTTAGGCTAAGCAGAGTTAAGCAATTTCATATGTTAATGTTTTTGGACACAACAATTAAGTGATAGTGATGAAACTTGGTGTATAGTTTCATTTCTTTAAAACCTGGACCAGGTTCAGTCAAGAGCATTTTCTGTTTAGACTAGGTTTGATTACTCAATACTTTATAAACAATTAAATGTGATTGATAAGTGTCATCAGTATATTTTGTACTTGAGGTGGTGAACATGAACCTCATTGTTTGTTTTATCTGGTAAATGTCATGGTGAATAATATAATGGACATTGTTTGAATTTAGGTTATTTAGTTGTATATGGTAGGCCAGCTGATCTGAAAAAATCTAGTGCAGATGTTACACCAAAGTAAGAAGAATTTGTTTTACTTGCCTGACACCTTTATGAATCGATACTGTAAAATCCCCTTGTTTACTAACTGAAACTTCATCGTAAACTTTATAATGCCGTTAAAGTGATCGTCAAGAAAAGTAAAATTTTGGGGGGATCACTAACCTTTTACCCTCAGTACAACTGCAATATTTATTCATATTGTAATTTTTAGGTGAAGAAGAGAATTTGCCCAAAACATTTTTAAAGTTTGTTATGTCCTGATATTTAATTATTAAGCCCCGATGAGAATTAAATTTTTTCTTGTTGATTTCAGAGCTTTATCTGATATGGTTGTATATAATCAAGTACACAGAATGAAGGCTCCCCAGCCCCAGACACCCTATGTAGCTATGTTTTCTTGTAGTCCCCCTCCTGCCACGCAGATGATGGAATATCCTTGTACAATATCTAACTTTTATACGTATAAAGAAAAGGTAAATGGTCCAAAATAATAATTTAGTATATTTTATTGTCACAATACAGAATCAATTACTCCTTGTTTTACCAGATTTATGATTACATCTATGGCAGTATGCATACAGGATTAAGGGTAGACAATGATAATGTTTGAAACTATGCAACCGAAAATAATCATTTTGGAAAGGAATTATTTAGTTTCTATTAAGTTCAAAATACAACTGATTAGGTCTAATTAATTGCTTTAAATTTGTTTGGTGTGATAATGAAATCAACAAATGGTCATAGCCAATCAGTGGAATGTTTCTCAAAGTAAAATATAAACATCCCGAAAATAATCAGTCTGTACGTGGCCTTGTCTATTTTATAGAGACAAAGAACTAGAAGTAGAAGTAAACATGTAAAAGATGTACCTGATATACCTAGAAGAGAACCAAATAATGTTAAATCTACTAAATCCAAACCTAAAGTTGGTGTTGTACGAGTCTATGATGCCAGTAATTTATTACCTATTCATAGACAATTAGCTGAAAAATACATGTAAGTAATGTTGACATTGAATTTTTATTGTGAATATATCTGATTTAGGAGTAAAGTATTAAAAACTTGACCTGTCAAGCTGAATATGTAATATATGTTGTAAAATGATGTGGTTATTTTTATATGAACAAATGTTTATTTTTTGTTCTTTTAGTTTGGATGTTAATGATGTATCTAACATGTGTTCAGCTAATGCTAATGCAGCATCAGCTGTTGGTAGAAAAGATTTAGTACAGGTTTCGTATATTAATTCCTTTCTTTGGGTCTTAAATGTGATATAAATTATTAACATGACAAGACCATAATCAACTCATGGCTCAATTTTAAGTAGATTAGAGCGATTCGGTCATTTAATGATTTGATTCAAAAATGGAGAAGCGAGGCTAAGACTCAAATTACCAGTCCGGTGAATAGGATCATATTGCAACAACTACAACTATTGGTAACTTCACTCAAAATAAATTAATTTGAATAAGATCTTCAATATATATTCATTTTGCATTATCTATTTTTAAAATATGGCCAGCCCTTTATCTAAATCTTACATAATGTCCCTTTATTACCCCACTTGACAAAAGTGTAGATGCTCTCTTTTCTGCACCTACCAGTTTAATGAAGACAGGCATACGTCATACGGTGTGCTATAAATGAGGGAACAAATTTTCTCAGTCAGCAATTGAATTCCATCTGAGCGCGCAACAACGTGAACATGGAACAGTTATTGTCCTTGCCAGGCCCTTTTTAAAGCACCAATGCCAAAGGTGATCAACTCTGAAAAATTCTGATGTGTGAGCTAGCACCTTATTCTCTGAGACACCACTGCTCCCCTGCTCTTTTTCATCCAGAGATAAATGAGATAGAAAAACTACTGTGCACCAGTAATATAATCTATAAATTATTTCATCTACTGTGCACCAGTAATATAATCTATAAATTGTTTCATCTTTGTTTATTTTTAGTTATGGTCTTTAGCAGCAGCCATGCATGTCAAAACAAATGACAGTCACAGCAGGGAAATGTTTCTAGAATCACCATGGGCGTTATGTTCTTTAGGAAGACCACTTTTGGAAAGCTTGTAAGTATTTCATATAATGCTCAAAATATGTAATACCATTAAATAACTTACTAGTCCAAATATTTTTCACCTATGCTTAGTTGTGAATTTCTGCTAAGTATATTTATTGGGCTCAGTAGTTCAGCATGTTTCCAATCCTAAAAAGAATAAACTTGGGCCACCATATTTTCACAAGATAGATTTGACTAAAGTTGAGATAGTGAAATTTCACTGTAAATATATGTAAGTTATTCTATTTGCAGATTAGATCATTATTGTAAGATACAAGATGTACAAACTGTCGCTATGTTATGTTGTATGTTCTGGACTCGTGAAACAATAGCCAAACCAAAAAGATCCATTTCTAAAACTTCTATGGATTATTCTCCAGCTAATGTAGGTCTTTTTATATTTTTTATGTAGCATATTAAAAAGTAATAAAAAAGAAACAGTCAACTCAAATTTTCATTTCCTCTATTTTGCAAATAATTTCATCAATTAAATAGAAAATCTGCATTGTGTTTCAAAGATGCACTTTAAATTTTATCAACACTTTAATTGAACACTCATATCTGTCAATCCATTAACATTTTCCTGTAAACAAGTTTCAGAGAAAACTTAATAATGGAAAATTAGGCACATTATACAAAAATGTTGTTTCCATAATTGTTAAGGGGGGGGGGAGTGTTCTTTCACTGAAAACACAGGTTATGAAGACAAATTTTTTCAAAACCTGGATATTTGAATCTTTCCATCATATATCTCAACCCTAATGAAATTATTTTCTTTTCTTGAAAGTTATAGGATTGTTTTATCCTCTGATAAACTTCTGTCAGATAATTGTCCTTATTTGAATGTGTAGATAATTTTATGACAGTATTGTGTATACATGGATTGTCTTCATATTTAACAGTCATTGCTTCTTCCTATTGTTAGTATTGTGTTCATATTTAACAGTCATTACTTCTTCCTTCAGTAAAGATATACTGTTTCACACAGCTCCAATAAATTCCTTGATGATTTGGTCACTTATAACTAAGACAAATATTTATTAAATAATAATTTGCTGGTTTACTTTAAATACTTATACAACAAGCATGTAATTAAGTAATTAAGCATACCCTAGCTTGCTGAAAAACAAAGTTCAAAGAATAAGTCTGGCTTGTACAAAAACGTTTTTAGATATATTATTAGTCTTGATATAAACTTAATAAGATTCGCTTGATGTTAAAATTATATTGGTTTAATATATTCTATCAGTAGGTTAAAACTGTGGACACTGAATACCTCTTTATTTTTTGGGGTAATATTTGAAAAATTTGAGTTATATGCCCCATAAATAGCAGATAGACCGATTGGGCGGCAGTGTCTGAGAACTATACAATATTTTGAGCATGACCTAATTTAAAGATGTGCTCAAATAGTGAAAGTGAAATATCTTGTCTAGGGGATAATGACATTTTTTGTTGCTTTCTGTTTTATTTTGGCATTAAAGGAGCTGTCCTAGATTTTAAGAGATATCCATTGACAAGTGGGTATAAGTATGATCAAAGGGTCTCCGAAAATGTTTTTGATTTATGTGTAGTGAGTAACCAATAAATTTGACTTTATTATGTCACTACTGATACTGACAGTTTGGCAACTATTAAGAAATAAAAACGATTTGCATTTCTTCAAAATATTCAGAGCTTCAGCCAATTACTTCATATTAGCAAGATATTTTTTTAGTGTTATTCCAATTTTTAAAATATGCACTTTCATAAAGTTTCAAAGTGTTTCTCACATAATCAACCTGTTTTATTTGTTAAATATATTTGTGACAGCTCCTTTAATGAAGAAATATTTCTTGCTGTTGTTTTTTTACTTATTCATTTTATTTGATTTTTGTTCTGTCTTTATTCTCTTTCTATAAACATTTTCTCTTTGATCAGAAGAGACTTTGGGCAGTAATTATTAAATTTAAAAAAACAATCTTTTTGTCTCCTGAAAATATTTAGATCTTTTTTTTTTGCATGTCAATGTGAAATTTATAGAATATGATTATTATATATGAATATAATCGTCTATAGATTGATATGATAATTGAAAATGTAAATCATGCATGATAAAATGATTGTCATGTTTTTACTACGCTTAGACTGATGTGGGCATTAACTACATGTATCTAGGATCTAGTGCCGATAGTGGATGGAATATTTTACGTAAGTCTCCACACACACTTTTCATCTTCTTGTCTTAACTCTTCGTTTTATTATTTGTTGTGGTGGCCGCTTGGTAGACATATTTTAGTAATAATTTTGGAACATTTCTAAAATTACATGTGCATTATTAGTTTTTGAAGTTTAAAATATCAAATGTTTTGAAAAGATTATTTCCATATAAAATGGCTTCTGAAAATTTTATACATAAATTCCATTATTATTATTATGATATGCCTATTAAACTTTTGTTATACTTTTGGATTATGCTGTTACTATGGCTAGGGCTAACCCATATTTTAATTTTCAGACATATTTTGAAGGTTTGTATAAAGTAGGAACCGTAGATGCAAGAGTTAACAGCTTAATAATACATGTAAATTACTCCCTAGTTATTTCTCTTTTTTTCTCTAGATTCTTCTGTGGCATTGGTTTCAAGATCCTGTCTTTAATTTACAGTTCTTTAGATTTAACTCAATTCGAATTTCTGCCATAAATCTATTAACCATATTACAGCAAATTGGTTGTCTACTCTCTTACATTCTTTTAAAACCCACTGCACAGCTCTATCTGATTTTATTTAAAATCTGAAGAAACTCTTCGGCAGAATAGTTTGATAATTTTCACTATTTTAGGATTCAGTAGGGTTGTAATTTATTGTAATTTATGTTAGATGTGTGTCTTTGTGATTTATGTTACATGTGTGTTTTCATAATGTATGAGCATGTTGTATTGTTTTTAATTGTTTAGTTGTAAGTTGAATACTATTAACAAGAAAATAATGCGTTACCTGCGACTCATCACCAGTCGCATGAATTCCAGCACTTGTTTTCGTCATTGTCACTCCATCCAACTGTTACGTAAATGCTCTAATAACTACCGTTCTGATCAGGTAGTGTTTGTTTGGCCAAAATTTTAAAGTTTTCTATTGCAAATTTTAAAGTAATCATACAATTTAGTATCAAAATTATGTTCTAGTTTTGAATGCTAATCAAATTTCAAACTATGTGGTGGAAATTATCTGTAATGTTTTGACATTTAAAGCTTGTGAATGTGATACAGGACAAAGTTCTCAATGGAAATTTTTATAAACTTATTTTAAAAATTTAATGTAATGGTTCAAGAACCCTATCCTAGAATGACTAAATATTCAACACTGCTGGTGGGCATATAAATGACCGGAACAATCACCACCAATGTTTTTTATCCCACCTTTCAAAGAACTTGGGTGGCTATTAAAATGGGTCTGTCTGTCTGTTACAGTTTTTGGGACACAATAACACTCTTTCTAATTGAAGTAGAATATTGTAGGTGTTTATTAGGTGAATGCCTTGATGGAGTTCGAAGATGAGCATTTTCTGCTTAAAGCTAAACAGAGATAAGTTTATTTGGTTAGTTGATGCTTTGGGACACGATAACGCTTGTTCTTATTAAGTGAGAGTGATTAAACTTGGTATATAGTTTCATTACATCAATACCATGACTAAGTTCGACACTGGCTCAGGATAAGCAGAGCAATAAGCAATTTGATTGGTCGACAATTTGGATCTCGATAACTTTGATTGTAATTTAGTGAGAGTGTATAGTTTCATTATATCAATACTTTGACTAAGTTCGATTATGAGCATTTTCTACTTAGGCTAGAGACTTTGGAACACAATAACTCTCCTTCTAATTGAGCTACAATGTCAAACTTTGTGTGGGAGTCTATTAGGTGAATTCCTTGACAGTGTTTGATCATGCGCTAAGGCTGAGCAGAGGAAAGCAATTTGATTGGTTGAGACTTTGGAACACGATAATTTTGGTTCTAATTGGGTGAGAGGGATTCATTATATCAATACCTTGACTAAGTTCGATGATGAGAATTTTCTGCTTAGGCTAAGTACTGATAACATATTTTCTGGTCAAAACTTCAGAACATAACAACTCTGCTTTTGATTGAGGTAGGATGTTAAAGTTAGTGTGAATGTCTTGACTGAGTTAACATGTTCCACTAAATCGATGCTTTGGGACAAGATAACTTTGATTGTAACTTATGGAGAATGATGAAACTTATATTAGTGTAGAGTTTCAATACCAGGTACTTCTAAACCTTGACCGAGTTTGATAGGGAACATCTTCTGCTTTAACCAAGTATTGATAATCAGTTTGATTGGTCCATAGTTAAATGATAAATGTGTAACTAATTAATATGCATCACTGTTGGCTTGTTTTTTTAAGATAAGGCACTCAAAATCAGTATATTTTCAACCACTAGACATACCAAAACAAAAAAAATATGCAGTGGTGATTAATTAGATGGCAAGCTAATATATTTATGTTGACACCCTAAATGACACATTAATGTTATGATGCATTAATTTCTTGTCTTAAAGATACATTATTTAAGCGCTAAATTTGCCTATTGCAGGTCTTTCTTGACGCCTTAAATGTTATGTAAATTATCAATTAGACATATATTAACATGACAAGACAATAATCCACTCTCAGTGCTATCAAATGTTGATATTTTAAATTAATTAAAACGGTTCGGTCATTTAATGATTGAATTTATTCTAATGGAGAAGGGAGGCTAAGACTTAAATATACCAGTACCGTGGTTATTGAAATAAACAATCAATGCACATATCTTGTCAAAACTACAAACAGTGATAACTTGGCTCAGAATAAAGTGATTTGAATGAAATTTTCAATATATTTAATTATCTATTTTTGAACTATTATAGTAAGAACAGCCAGCTTACATAATGTATCTTTAAAGTATTGTGTTAACATTGAGATTAATGTCCAAATAGGACTTTACGTCAATGTGAACATGGCTTTAGTGACAGAGTTATTGTTACTTTAAGTTGTTATTGTTGTGTTACAGTTACTTGGATATAAAATTAACCTAAAACTTTACCATTGAGACTAATGTAGACTTTGAAGTATGAGGAAAGGTCAATAAAAGAATCAAATGTCTGTGATTGCTTGAGTAATAGATAGTAACATGATATTGAATCAAGTTTGTTCTGGTGAAGCAGCTGATTTTTTATTGGGGGGGGGGGGGGGGGGGGCAGGGGGGGTAGAAAGAAAGGCTACAATATAAAACCAGTAATTTTTAGATTATCACATTTTTCCAAAATTTCAGTACATTTTAGAACTCAAGTATATTTCGGGTACAGTGCAATATTTAGGAAACTTCAGAACCACTTTCAGTGGCCGGTATATGTATCTTTTTAGTACTAGTAGCTTTTATTAGTATTTAAATTTGATGATTCAAACAAAATTTATAGGTTATATAATTTCATGGACTCCATGTTACCGATTATAATGCAGATAGTCTCAGAGGCATAAAATCAATAGTGAAGCCAATATAAAATAGATGATCAGTTTTGGGGGTTGGTAAGGTAAAGGATACTTTTGATAAAATCAGGAATGCAGGTAAATAGTAGCTCAGAAGTTTTTATAATTTGTTTAAAAAAAATCAACATAGACCTGATAGATTAATTTAATGGATAACGGGAAAGAAATTTTAGATTCTTTTAACACAGTAAATATTTTGTTTTCTAACACTTGACAGTTATAATAATCTGTTTAAAATTACACTAATTTAAATACATTGTTGGTCTACAGTCCACACCAGTGATGGAATTTCAAAAATTTTTCATGAAAACAAAGGGGCATAACTCTTATCGTTATTTATGCAGGCGTTTTCAAACCACAATTAAGAATCATGTGTCAACAACATTTTCAAATTCATATGTTAAAAAAAAAAAAAAAAAAAGAAAAAAAAGGTGCACCTCGTGGGGTTTTTTTTCATGTTTAATTCCCATACAGTATTCAAATTTATGTCAATAATATTCCTACAAAATTACATGACATAGTAATATAGACTACTGCCGATCCGTACCTGTCTCAAATTCCCCCAAAATTTGGGGTCATAAGTCGATACATTTTTCAGTCAATATATTTTTCATCTAAATTTAGGTGCATTGATATTTATTTAAAACAAAATATAACAGCATGCAATAAACTAATAAATATTCACCATAGAGATTTGTAGCAAAAATACATATAGCTAGTGTGCATGTATGGCATGAATTGACCCAAAACATTCCCGTTTTTTTCATTTCTAATAAGTGAAAGTCTTAGGAAACTGCTGCTTTCTATTTCAGTTCTGTAACATTTTCCTTCTTTATTATTTTTTTACTTTTTTTTCCTGTATGTTATGCATTAACAGTGAAAACTGTTATGAAGGGATTAACATATTTATGGTGGAAGCTGGTTAACTCTTGCTGTAGAAACCCACAAAACACGGCACTAGATACCTAATAATTTAATGACTAGGGGAAAAAGGTTAATAACATGTAGATGTCATTGAAAATAAAAAATATTCTTACATTTTTCTTTCACAGTATAACCCTTATCATACTGTTAGTTCTGTATCAAATCTACTAAAAGGAATAAAGACGAGTAAGTTATATAACTATAAAAGACTGCTTGCTGTAATCTTAACATTCTTTATTTAACATGTTTTCTCTATCAAGTTAGTGTGTAGATTTTCATTTGTACTCAATAGTAGTTTCTTAGGTAGAAATATACTTTATTGTCCCCCACCTTTCAAAGAAATTAGGGGACTATCAAAATGAGTCTGTCTGTCTGTCTGTACATCACATTTTTGTGATACAATAAATAACTCTCCTAATTGTGCTAGAATGTTCAAACTTCGTGAATGCCCTGATGCAGTTTGAAGATGAGCATTTTCTGCTTAGGGTAAGCAAGTAATTTTTTTGACTGATGCTATGGGACACGATAACCATAGTTCTAATTAAATGTTGAAACTTAATGAGCATTTTCTGCTAAGGATAAGCAGAGCTATAAGCAACTTGATAGGTCGAGACTTTGAAACACCTTAACTCTCCTTCTAATTGAGCTAGATTGTTGAAACTTGATTGCCTTGATAGAGTTCAAATGTGAGCATTTTCTCTTAAGGGCAAGCAGAGATAAGCAAATTGGTTGATGCTTTGGTTCTAATTAAGTGGGCGTGCTGAAACTTGGCGTATAGTTTCATCTCATCAATACTTTGACTAAATTCGATAATGAACATTTTCTGCTCTGGGTAAGCAGAGCCATATGCTATTTGATTGGTAGAGACTTTGGATAGTAGTGAAATCCGTGTATAGCTTCATTACATCAATACCTTATAATTGGTCGAGACTTTGGAACGCAATAACTCTCCTCCTAATTGAGGTAGAATTTTCAAATTGGGGTAGTGGCTAAGCGGAGATAAGCAATTTGATTGGTGGAAACTTTGGGATACAATAATTTTGGTTCTAATTTGATGGGAGCGATGAAACTCTTTGAGTATAGATTCATTATATCAATACCTTGACTGAGTTAGATCATGAGAATTTCCTGCTTAGGCAGTCGTGATAAGCAATTTGAGTGGTCAAGACTTTGGAACATAACAACTCTGCTTTTAATTGAGGTAGAATGTTTAACCTTGTTGTAGATCTTCATTAGATGGAGAGTGATGAAACTTGGTGATTAGTTTCACTACCAGGTACTTCAAAACCTTGACTGACTTTGATCATGAACATTTTATGCTTAGGCTAAGTGTATATAATCAGTTCGATTGCTCAATACTTTTGAAAAAGATAAATATGCAATTGGTTAATATCTGTCATCCATTGCAGTGGGGGACATAGCCTCACTGTTGGCTGGTATTAACATAGCTTTTTATCCAACTTCACTTTTTATATGAAATAAATCTGACAATTAGATTTTGCTTATATGAGATAATTAATGAAACACTTACATATGACGACGTTCAGTGTGCAACATTTTATGCACTTCATACATGTAGAGGTTAAAAAAAGTTTGTTTATACATTCAGTGCAAAATATCAAAACTCTGAAACACATCTTGATTGTTTTTAGATTTATGTTTTCTTTTTAAATTGCACCTAGTTTCCAGTTATAATTATGCTTCACATCATAAGAAAGGCTGTTACTCTGCATATAGAATGTAGTTTTGCTATACTACAGTATATATGTCCAAAGCGCCTGCCTCACATTCATATCGTATTGACATAATTGCCATCTTCTTCATTGTAAATCAAAATAATTCAAAAACATTATAGTGTCACTTTTTCTGCTTTGTTGTAACAATTAACCATGAAATCAGTATCTTGAAACAATAATTAGGGGGCACGCCACGTGACCACATCCACAATGAACCAAGCCAAAAAGCATTGAACCAGTAACCTTGAGATAAACAAGTTTTGTACCATTGAGCACTGAGATAAACAAGTTTTCTACCATTGAGCACAGGACAAACCATCATTTAACCAATTTTCGGCTCAAAACCAAAAAGCATTCAGTTAGTGAGCAATACACCACTATTGTTAATGCATGATGAATTTTATGAAGTTGGATTCTGCTTTTATAATAAAACATGTATATCAAAATAACTACTAACCAATCTGTGCATGAAAATGAAGACAAATAGCCCCAAAAAATATATACATACATTGATTTTTTTTTCCATAGTAGTACATTATTGTAATTTTTTTTTTTTTTTTTTGCATATGATATATTCTTTAAGAAATGATTGCAGCTGTGAAGTTGTTTACTGAAGTGTATGCATAGATTAGGAAAAATGATGTTTGTTTCATTTTGTAAATTAACAGAAATTATCAGGATGTTTTTTTTGCTGTGATTATTGATGTACTAATAGATTTGATTTAGATAGTACTTTGGGTTTTAAATGTTAATATGTGTGAAAAGAGATAATACACATAACATCTTTTTAACTGTGTGGTGTATTTTCGTACAGCCACATTGACATGTGGTCATATATTACTGTCACCCCCATCCAACACACACAATTGCTTGTGGATGCTCTAGAGGCTAAAGTTAATATCTGATTGACTTTGAATTTATACACATTGTTAAGGGTCATGAGATGAAGAAGCCTATTAATTTTCAACAATTTACAACAAGTACTGCTAGAGTCATGTCCCTTGATCACTTTAAAAAAAAACTTGTTGACACAGTTAAGGCTTAAAATTAATATCGACTTTAAATTTAAACACAGTGTTTAAGGTCATGAGATGAAGTCTATTAGATTTCTATGATTTCTGATAATTATTGTCATAGTTATGGCCCTTGATCAAAGTTATCATACCATTGACTTTAGATTTATACATGAGACAAAGATGCCTATATATTTTGAAGAATTTTCGATAATTACTTTGAGTTATGGTCCTTCATTACTTTGAAAAATCTCTTTTGGTGCTCTGCAGGCCAAAGTTAGGTTTGTCAATTATTACATCAACAGATAAGTTTATCAACATATAGCTTTATTGATTATTACATCAACAGTAAGGAATATCAATTAATTAATCCGTAGATCCTAAAGGTTTATCAATTATTTGTCTGGCTGGAAGGTTGATGACTAGATTGATGAATCATGTCACTCTCCACAATAAAAATGAGTTGTATTTGCAAATTAGCATCAGGAAATAATTCTGATAATGAGGTTCCTTACAAATTTAAAGAATTGCAGTGCATGGATGTCTATAAATGTAACTGAAGCTAAGGCTTAGCAACTTCTCTACTAAAAGATATTGGTATCCTGTTTATTGGAATGTTGTAAATGATATTCTGCTCGCTGTTTCCATTCACCATTTGACAGTACTTTTGTTGTTTAATGCTTGTTATGTCTGTGTTTTGTGTCCTGACCACGGATTTGTTTTATTTATTTCTGTTTGTTTAAAAGTCTTGAAAATCTATAAAGAATTGGTGTACACAACTTTAACTAGCAGTAAACTCATTTCAAACTTGGTCAATATGTATGATTCATTCACACAAGGCTTCATCTTGATGATTGTAATATATATATTATTCTTATCTTGCTCTCTGATTTCTCTCCAGCTTGCACATTCTGCTTATTCCCACATTAACTTTATTCGTCAATTATTTCTTAAAATAAAATGATTCAGGGATTTGTCTTTTTCACTCAGCTATAATAATTCTAGGGAAAAAATACATTTAAACTAAAACATTTTGGGGATTTTTCTTGTCCAAGTTAGATTCTTATATGAGTATATTATTAAACAAATGTAGAATATTAGTCCACAAGTAATACAAAAATTAAGATAATTGACACCATTTACTATGTTTATTGTAAAGTATTGATTGAAAATATTTATAATCCAAGGTAGGTAACTTGATGAGAAATTAATAAATAACCATTAGGATTCTATTCTTGGTACCCCTCAGCATACCACACCTTACCCACTTTTTCCCAAGTTTTGTTAGCTTTTGGTACATATACACGTATATATCTCATGCAATTTGTTGCGTAGACTATTTTTCCTTCAGTCACCCATTAAATAGTTTGGCAGTAAATGTAGAATTAGTTGTTTCATTCATGCATGTCAATTTTAAAAGCTGATAGTTTGGCTATAAATTTGTTATTTTGACTTGTGTATTATTTATCTGTTCATATTTAAAGTTTATTTTCTTGTTTCATGTTAAATTCTGTCTTTTTATTTTGGCTAAATCTGTTAAATAATCTTTTTATAGATGTAAAGATTTGTTTGCTTGGTTTTAGACTAATAGTTTTTTATTTAAAAAGTTTTATACCATGAATAATTTCTAGAATAGTTAAAACATATTTTTGTTTTCGAAATTTATTCTGTTTTGCTAATTTGCAACTAATTTAATTACCTCCCTTGTCATGATATCAGAGGGCACCATGCACATACCCAGCCTGGCCCAGGCCGCGACGGCACCGTTGTCCGCGGTCGCCTCTCACCCTAACCTTGCTGCACTCTTTAAACAAGGTAGGTTCAACAAAAACGTACACATTTCAATTTATTATTAATTAGTTAAGATGAACATTTTATTACTGTTGTCTGTATCTAGTTGATCTTTAAACTTTCTCAATATAACCTTTGCTATAGATTTCCTTTTCTTATGTGTTGACAATAGTTTTATTTTTACTGGGCAGCATTCATTCTAGGTATACATTTAGACTCTGGAATGGAATGATGTCCAACATTTTTGCCAACAGTATATTTTAATCATGTTTACCTTAATAGTAATTTTATTTACTGTGTTAAGGTGTGCAATGTATGATATGAGCATTACTCCCGAAACAAATGTTGTCCCATATACTCTTTATGAAATCCAAGCTAAAAATTCACATAAGTGATATGGGTAGGACATTCTTTATTGTATAAGAAGCTTTGAAATTTGGATAACCTTTGACTGAGCAGATTACAAAGTACTGGGTAGATGGTACAGTCTAGATATTGTTGTTTCATTTTCAAGTAAATTTGAACAATTTAGCTGTTAGAGAACAAAGGTTTCTCTCTCTAAAGAAATACCTTACCCATTTTGATTATTTCATTCAAAGAGGCCACATACAGTAGAAAGTACTACGGTAAATTGGCAATGTAGATGATCAATTATAAAGTTTGAATTTTGTAATCAGTAGTTTGAATGCTCTCCACATTGCAAACCTTCCAGTGCTAAAAAAAACAGAATAATATATTAGTTTGCAGTTCTGCTTTATTCAACATACAGCTATGTACTGTTGAAAATTTAATGCTTGCATTTAAAGATTGCTGAAAATTTAATGAACAAAAGTCATATCATTATTTTCATTTAATGTTACCTATCCAATGTAGTATAAATATGTGTGGCATGTTAAGTTTTCAATTTTGAACACAAACTTTTTAATATATTCATTTACTTTTTTGTGCATCGAATGATAACTTCCTGCGTCTGACCTTTATGCAAAATGTGTTACAAAGTTTGTAGGCTCTTTAATGTGATGAATTGGGAACATGACATCATGAAATCCATTAATTTTTATTTTTATCCGTTCGTCCAACAACAGCAAACCTTATCGATAATCAGCATTCTGCGACCTTCTGTTCCACCTTTGCCAAAAATCTATGAACACGATAATGGCTACAGTTTTTAACAAATTTAGGTCATGACAGAATGAAACTTATAGATATTTAGCATTTCGCAACCTTCTGCGCCAGAGTTATGATACTCTTTCCTGAGTCCTTGTGAACATGATAGATGCTACGTTTTTAAGGGATTTGTTGCATGCCTGGTGTAAATTATTGCGCTCCTGAGAGGATGAATCTCATTGTTATTGAGTTTTCTGCAACTTTTTTTGCCAGAGTTATTCCCTCTTTTCCAAAAACATTGTGAGCACTAAATGATGCTGCAGTTTATAATGAATTTGTCGCCATGCATTGAGTTTATGGGAGGATTTATTTTCAAGCCTGTGACCAGGATAGCAATCAGATTTCTTATCTTTGGCAATAGATAAGGGATATGATCATATGTTGAGGTTTAATATTAAAAATCATTATTATATCTTGTGTCATCAAAGTTTCTCTCATGTGTGTTAATGAAATATCTGTTAATAAACAGGCACTATGCAAGAGATAATTCTGCCTATTGCAGATCTTTCTTTAGGCCTTAAATGTTACATGAAATATAAATTTAAAATATATTGACAAGACGGTAATCAAGTCCATGATTATGCACAACAAATGCTTTTATGTTCAACACAAATACAATGTACATAATTTTAATATGGTTCAACATCTTTTATTTGGCGAGAAAGTTTGATTTAATTTGATGTGTTGATTTGTTTGTAAGGATGTCTATATTTTTCTATATTTAAAATATTATTCCAATGGACCTCACTTATCTTGGTATATAGTCAAATATGGAATTAAAACTTCTGCTTAATATTGTTGATTAGATCAGGTTTTAATTTAATTACTAATTAATAGCCATGGTTAAAGGGAAGAGATCTAATAGTTGGTCAGATTCTTATGATGATTTCCGTATATTTGAAGAAGAAATAGAACAAGGAGTCGACCAAGAACAGTTACAGTATGAAAAAGATAGCAAGTAAGTTGATTCATGATAGTAAGAAGATACTGATACAATCTATATAAAGTAATTTTTAGTCTGCCCCTCCCTTTCCCTTTGTCCCCCTTTTACAAGGGTTTGAAAATATATTTTCTTACAGGTTTTGTTGAATATTCATGATTTTCAGGCAGAAGGATATACATAGGTTGGTTAGGTTGAAATGTAGGGTGGAAAATTGCATGTTTACTGATCTTTACTTCCAGTTTGTGTATCTCAAGTTTTGCATGGTGAACCTCATATAGCTCATGCATGCTTTTGAGCAATAGGTTGCCAAATGTTGCTCCATGTGTGGTGGAAAGCGTTCTAACCAACCAAAAAATCTTGGAAAGAGTTAGCGCGGATCTAAGAGATAATTATTAATATTAAAGTCCATGGGGAAATCATTAGTGATAGTGGCCTGATGGGTTTTATTAGGAAAGAGAAACTTTATGTAGCTGATTGGATTTAGAGCTTCATTGAGACTGCCACTTTCTTTAACATAATTTTTGTACACCCACATTGGAAATGTGGTCGTAAATTGCCATCGCCACGTCCGTCGTCCACAATTTCTTGTGGACGCTTTAGAGGTGAAAGTTGATATCCGATTGACTTAAAATTGATACACAGTGTTTAAGGTCATGAGACAAGCAAACCTATTGATTTTCAGCAATATCCGATAATTACTGCCAGAATTATGACCCTTGATCACTTTAAAAAGTCTTGTTAAGGCTCTAGCAGCTTAAGTTAATATCCGATTTATACACAGTGTTTAAGGTCATGAGACAAAGAAGCCTATTGATTTTCAGCGATATCTGATAATTACTGCCAGAGTTATGACCCTTAATCACTTTGAATTATTTTGTGGATGCTTTAGGGGCTAAAGTTAATATCCGATTAACTTTAAATTTATACACAGTATTTAAGGTCATGAGACGAAGAAGTCTATTGATTTTCAGCGATATGCGATAATTACTGCCAGAGTTATGGCCCTTGATCACTTTGAATTATTTTGTAGATGCTTTAGGGGCTAAAGTTAATATCTGTTTGACTCAAAAAATTTATACACAGTGTTTAAGGTCTATTGATTTTCAGCGATATCTGATAATTACTGCCATAGTTGTGTTGTAAACATGTGTTGTAAACGTGCTTTTTACTGACAATAGAAAAAATGTGCGACAACCCTTTATAATTGTTGACTGCCCAGACGACTTAGCTGTTGTGGGCGTATGTTTCGTTTCCTGGCAACCAATCTAACTATTGTTTTCTATGTATTACTTAGCTTATTATGATCTAACTATTGTTTTCTATGTATTATTACAGAATGTTAAATCCAGATAAAGCAGGGCTATATGATCAGTATAAAATAGCTTATGCTAATATTCTGTATAAGTGGGGTCTTATTAACCAATCAGCTTTAATTATGAAATTCATCTCTTTTCCTGTACAACCTGAAAGAAATTGTGGTAACTATTTAACTGTAATATGTAATTTCACCTATCCTGTCTATGCCTGTATATATTGAATAACAGTAGAATTTTTTACAAAATAGCTTTGAATGAGAAACTATAATGATCAGACTGTTTTGCGATATTATCAAGGATTGCTTGTCTTTTTTTCTTTTTTTTAAACTCAATTTCAATCACTTTTTGCGATTAGTATAAATATTTTCATTTTAACATTATGAACATAGCCAAACAAAGTGTGAATTATGCAACTAGGCAATAATTATAATGCAAAACTGATATTAAAAAAAAAAAAAAACCAAAACATCAGCTTTATGGCTCTGGACTGAGTTCTTCTAGCACTTGATCAAATTTCATTGACTTGTTGTTGTTGCTCTAAGTAAAATATTCATTTCATATGGTACAGTTATTTATAATGACATCATGTCAATCAAGTTTAAAACAAGCACTCTAGATGAGTGCTAGAACATTTTTCCAAGGAACGTAGCAGTCACAGTCAAGTTATTGTGATTCTCATGAAAAATATGAAATTCTTTGTACTAAGGTGTGGGATTTTGCAGCAAGTCTGTGGGCTTATATTGATAATTTGTCTATCTTTGGTTTGGATCTTTTGATCAAGAGAAAATGGATACATTTGCCCTTTCAAGTTGTACTTTTTCTAGAATCTCAAGTTAAATGGTTGTGGTAAGGAGTATACATACAGTAATTATATGTCTGTAGTTCTATAAATTGCCGTTTACTTACAGATTTCCTGATTAAATGTTCTAGCTGTAATCAAACAACAGAAACACCACAATGCACCAATAATCATATAGCTTTAAAATGTTCTATATGTAGAACTGGGGTTAGGGGTAAGCACTCCTTAATACTGATAATTGGAAAACTTTAATATTATGTGGATAAATATTACAACATAGAGTACAGTGAATAATTGGTGGATATTTGATTGGTACTCTCTAGTTCATTTGTCTCCTTGAAAGCATTTTAATATCGGGTCTAAATCCACACGGTTCGGATCAGATTCAGATTCAAGCACGTCAATGTTGAATGTTACATGAAATTATTAACTTCAGTTTAATTTAATTTCAGGTGCATCTAATTTCTGTCTGGCATGTGGTCATGGAGGTCACACTAAACATGTATTAGATTGGTTTGAAAAGGAAACCGAATGTCCAACTGGTTGTGGATGTAATTGTTTGAGTAAGAATCCAATGATATTTGGATGGTAGCAAATCTGTGATTAAAAAAAAAGTGTTGGTGATTTGTTTAAGAGTATAATGTATGATATCAATATTGACTAAAACAGTTCAATTATCTGTGATAATAGAGATTAAATGTGCCAAGATTATTTTGAAGAAAGGTTTGTTTCAGATTATTTTGCCTCAAGAATGTTTATCCGTAATATCTTTTTGAGGTTGAGGAAGAGATTTGTGTTATCTTTAGAACCTATATTATTAATGAGTGAATATCATACATAGTCATAAACATTCTGAGAAAAACTGATCAATGTACCGAAGAGATTCTGCCACTTTCCATAGAGATAGCCAAGTTTTTAACATGTGGTAAATACCAGTATAAACTAGTGTCACCTTTTCATGGTGAAACCCAATTTGATGAAAATAAGCTTTCAAACTACTCACTGACGAAATTGTTCACATTTTACTTCTATAACAGTGCTAAATATATAATAATGCAGATAGGTTAAGACTTGCAAAAGAAAATTTCCTAAAAGTTTTATAATTTACATCGCCACTAATTTTTTGAATAAACCTAGAGGAAGGCACAAAATCCTGTTTAATAAAAATACACTCAATTCTTCAAAAATTGTATTAAAATTACTTTGAATTACTTTACCTTATTGGTGGTCAATTTTGGGTAATGGTCCAATTTCAATGGCAAATCATGTATTATGGTTACTGGAATGGGAGCCATTTTCAGTCTTCAGATTTTAACTTATCATAAATTTCCACAGGATATCTGTTTTTACAGTGTATTACTAGTTGGATATTGAATAATATTTACAATATATTTAAATGTCAGTCCAGGTTGTTTGAATGCCTGTGTTATTGTTAAATTGTTTATTTGTTATATGTTTCTCAAATTTTACATGCTAATAAAATATTTGTAATATTGTTTGCACATTTACATCTACAGTAATATAGTAGTATCCCCTTTAAGTAACAATACCTCCATTTGCTGCATTGTCTATAGGGAAGATGGTTAATAAAACAAAATGTGCAGTGTTACACCTCGTTTAAAAGTGCTACAAGCCAGAGTTATTTACCCCAATAAATGCACAAGTCGGGTTACCAGTATTCACCATAGAAATGAAATTAAAGATGGGTTCCCAGGAAAGTATTTATCGGGTGGATTTTGCCTATAAAAGTATGACAATTTTGGTGTATATGGAAAGTAGAGATATCCAATCTTACTAGAAAAATACTGGATTCCCTGAAAAACACTCATGGAGCGTATACAGGACAAAAATCTAAAGGTTCCCTTAATAGTCAGCCCGATGATTAAGACTATCCGCTTGTGTGACGTAGAAGGCTGCATGCGAATTTGAACAATTTGTGTACATGTTGATAAACTTTATGAAGAGTTACATGTACAGCACTTTCTGGTATAAAAATCATGGAAAATGGATAATCCAAGAATTTAATTAGGATTCGATATTCGTAATAAAGAGTCGTTGATCACAGACAACATCGTCTTTGGTATGCAATGAATTCTCCCAGTCTTCGCTGCCATTGCTATAGGTACAGAGAGGGGTAATCCCCTGACGCAAATATAGCAATGTATACTTGGCAATTACAATGTTTTGAGAAGGATTTGAATCAAAATTATGATAAATTAATTAGTTTGAATATGTTTTTAGTACTAATATATCATCAAATCACCCAGTTTGTACCCGGGAATGTAACTTTAAAGACACATTATGGGAGATTAGATAAAGAGCTGGCAGTTCTCACTATATTAGTTATAAATTAGATAATGTAACAGGAATATGCTGAACCAAGATTTTAGCGATTGAATTTATGTCTAATTAATAATTGAAATAACATTCAATTAAATGTTTAAAATAGTATATAAAATAGTATTTACTTTTCTGCACCAATACATATTTAAAAAGCAAAAATGCAGCATAGTCAATTAGTATTTATACAACTGAGTTGGTGACTATTGTCCCTGAGACTAGGGTTACCTTCTACCAAATAACTTCAGCATCCCTCCATTAACATATAAGTATTAACAGGTGTTTTGCACAAAGTAGTCTTTTTAGCATAACTGATACCACTTTTTACTTAAATACTTTGGAGTGAACAAAATCTTTTTAAATCTTGCCATGATTACTTAATAAGCCATTAGGAGGAATGTAAAATGTTTTTACACAATAGAATATTTTTTATTCCATCTTCAATAGCTTGAAAGTGAACAATTTAAACAAATTCACTGAGAATTTGAATGAAATATCAATATATTCATTTTTCATTATCTATTGTTAAACTATTATAGCAAGAATGGCCAGCTCTTTATCTAAATCTTACACAATCCATCATTATAAGAAAATCCATGAAAGAAAAACACTGAACTTACAAAATATGAAAATTATATTTACAACGGAATAATGAAAAATTGAAGTTTATGGTTTTACATCGATTTATGAATTTTAATAAACATAGCACTATATCTTCATGATTATCAATAAATATAAATTCATTATTTCACACACACATTTATACTTCCGTCTTCCATTAGCCCAGGTTAGGTGCAAAAGAGTAGGACGTTAAACCCCATTTCATTTCATTTCATTTACATTTATACTTAATAGAACTTTTCCGTCCAAAAATCACTGATAGCAACACAAATGACTCACTTTTACATGATTTATAAATGATATTATATGCCGTGATGTTGACCAGCATAGTAACTAGTCACTCTAATCTGTTATTATGGTACCAACCCCGATCTTTGAATGTCCACTACAGAAATGATAAAACTTCTCAAGCTACACCTCCTCTTTTACCTGTAGCTCTTTGTCTAACTTCGTGATAAGAAGGTTGTACCATACGATGTCTACCCCTTGGAGTTGGATCATATACAATTGAATCGCTGAATGTATCGGTACTGAAAAACAAGAAATGTGTCCATTTGGAATAGAATAAAGTTTTATCTCCTACAACTGAACACAGGACTAAACTATCATGTATTATCAATTATTTGTTAGTGACAAGACGATTTCTCCATTTTACACGGTCATGTCTTTAACCAATCATATTAGCCCATTCGGATTCGCTCTGATAGAAAATATAAATTAAACCAAATGAAGAATTGTTTTGACAAATAATTATTTAATGATAATTATTCACAGTGTAAATTTAAAATCAAAGTGAACGAAAACCCCAAAATTGTCACGAGAATGCTTCACATGATGTCATGGAATTCTGTGAAGTTTGTGCTCGATCCAAATACAAGAAGTTGTGGTCAAGTCAGGTGGACACTATGATATGTGAATGAGAACAAAATCCTAATTATTCATTTGATTAATATATTGACAAACTTAATTAAAATAGCATTATGCAAGAGCAAAATCTGCTTATTACAGGTCTTTCTTTAGGCCTGAAATGTTATCTAAATAATCAATTAGACATTAATTAACATATCCAGACCATAATAAACTCTTGATGTCAAGGCTAGCCTTCGATGTTGGCGGATTAAAATCCTATATGCCGCTTAATGGCCGTTGATAATTAAACCAATCAAGTGGATAATCGAGGCTATGCTGTTTATATTAATGATTTGAGTAATGATGACCGAGGCTATGTGAATATTTCAAACGCTTTTTTCTCGGCTAATAATGGATCAATTGGACTGAAATTTTCAGCAAATTACCTTTACATTATCTAGTTTTTAACTATTATAGTGAGAACTGCCATCTTTTTATCTTATCTCCCATAATGTAACTTTAAGTAATATAAAAATTAAATGATATAATGGAGCAATTTTAAAAAATCCCTAGTTCAAAATCAAATGAAGTAGACCAATCATAGGTGGTATTATTCACCTTGTTGCTACATTCACTCGTTACATGAATGATTAATCTGTTTGAATGAATGATACTTACTAGTAAAACTGGTAGAAAACACAATAATATACTAACAGAGCAAATAATATTAATAATGTCATCACTACATATAGAGCTATTTTACCATCAGGTGTCTGAAATATAGTAGATAATAATGGAAAATATTGCTTGCCAGGCAATAAGTATGAATGGACAATGGTGACAACAATATACGACCACATTAACGTGGGTGTAAAAACAATAATATCCTTGAAGAAATAGGAGCAAGCTGCTGTTGGAATCATATATTGCAATAATCCTAGATTTATATTTTAAGTTCAAAATAGGAGATAATTCTGAAAACATTAACCGAGAAGCCATTACTTTCCAATAACAAAGTACAGGAGTAATCGGAGTAACTGTACTATGAATTTACTCATTACTGAGAGACAACTGTGTTTTTTTATGTTATAAATTTAAGAACATTAAATCAATTGTGTTTGGAGTGGACACGTCATGTTCAGACCAAACTTACCTCTTTTTTAGGAATTTCCCAGAATTTATTACATGTAAGATATGAACAAACAGCATCTTGTAACAAATCTGAAAATACAGACATGTAATGTAGATTGATGTTTAGCTAACTGCATTTTCAAAGATTTATTGACACAAACATTGCATATTTGGGTAGGATGTTATCTTTATTATAACTATAATATTAAGGAACTTGTTTCACTTGCTCATCAGCAACCTTAGATATTGATCATGTAATGCTAAGTTTCATCACTTTCACTCAATTTAAAGTAGCTAAGCCTCAATATCATCCAAAGTGTTCGACATTGAAAACACGGATTATTAGTCAATTTAAATCAACATTGATCTTTGGATCTTACAGGGAAAAGATAGGCTTCTGATATCCAATATTTAAGACAAAATCAACATTTTACCATTGGTACACGAATCATGTACCATTATGTGTTTCAACACCACTTGTAACAAGGGACTCGAAGAACAAGGCTAGACATTCCACAAGTCATACCAAATGGTGAGAGCATGCACAATAGACTGGAATAACCAGACGCTCAAGATTTCTATTCGATTGAGACTTATGGCATATTTCTCCGAACACAACTGACTTGAAATAAGAGTAGAAACATAAACGATTGAATGTAAAATCAGTTTATATACATCCAGATTATATTATTATATGCATTGCAACCTATTTGTGACAATTTCTAGGTCCCAAATTTTGGCGATTTAGCTCCTTTATTATTTTCTATATGTTGAAAAATAAAATTGCTTGTTGCTGCTTACCCTCATTGTCAAACTTAATCATATATTTGTGTAATGAATCTGTAAACCAAGTGACATTATGCTAGCTCAATTAGTAGCAATGTTATTGTGTTCCAAAATCTTGAGCAATCAAATTGCTTACCTCTGCTAAGTCTTAAGCAGACAATGTTCATCATCGAACTCGGTCAAAGAATTTACCTAATGAACAACTGCACCCATGTTAAACATTCTACCCCAAAAAGAAGCTGAGTTATTGTATACAAAAAGTTGTGACCGACGAATCATCCCATTTTTAAATTCCCCTGCTCACTAGACAGGCAGGGAAAAATAACTAAAAAACATGTGTAGCATATTGGATAAATATAAGTGTAATCAACAAACCTCTAAAACGTGTTGTTTCATTAACTGTAATATATTTAGGTATACAGTCTTCCATTAATTTCTATAATAAATACATATTCATATAAACCAGTAAATAGCTCATTGCATATTAAGGGCCATGATAGTCATTTGAGGGAATTTGCTCCACACCCAATCAGTTAGGGTATTTTTTCTCATATGACATAAACACACAACAGGTGTCTCTGAATGTTTGTTGCATATAAGTTGCTCTGGTACTGTAAATTAAGCATGACTTACTTCTTGAAATATAGTTTGCAATTTAGTCACCAATTAAACATGTAAACTGTAAATCTATTTTGTTAGACTTAAGGTAAGAACAGTTCAATCTATATAGCAATATATTCAGTAATAATAATATTATAGGTCTAGGATTCATAGATGGTAATAAGAATGAGCATATATTTTCCAGTATGGAGGGTGACAGTCAATTGCTCTCCTGGCCTTATTGCTTCTCTCATCTTGGTTGTTTGTTTGGTAATGAGATCGCTTATTATATATACATGTATTATAAATACTCTGGAATATTTCTCGGCTCATCCTGATATAGCCTTTTTTCTATTCATACAAAAGTTGCCCATTTTAAAAAATGTTCTATACTATACTGGCTACTCAGCAGTACACAAAATGCATGTTTTTGGTCCTCACAGGTTGAGTAAAAGTAGTATATACAAAAACAATTAAACATGTTTTAATTTTGATATGGATGCATTTGTGTATAACTGACGAGCTGAGCAGAAGGAGGCAAAAATTTCTTTTCGACTTAAGTTTTCTGAGTCTTTTTGAGCAATACTTAAAATCCACCAAACTTGTTAAAAACCTAAATTCTACTGTTCCGACAGACAATCAAAAATAGTTTAAAAAGTGTTGAACTATGAGAACCTTTAAAATAGATAAATAAATGAAGAAAATACAGATATTGCTAATTGATGAGGAAAATATTTTAAAATCTTATGGCTGTTCTAATCCATTAAAATCTCAGCCCCCCATTGGTTTAGAGGGTTGATTATTGGCTTGTCAAGCAAATAAATGTCTAAATAATAGTTTATGTAACATCTGAACCCAAAATATAGACCTGTAACAGACAGATTTAGATAAACTTTAAACTTACATTACATTCCTCTAATATTTCTTTCATATCATCCTCCATGCACAGAGCAAAATCCCAATAATCTGGTTTTCTTACACCTGCTATAATATCACATCTAAATACATCACAATAATCTGCTAAACATACAATATTCTCCTACAAAACAAAAACTATTATAATATTCCAATTGAATTAATGGCCATAATTAACTACAAATACAAAACCTTTTTCAAATATTCAAACTGAAATTATCGTTAATGGCCATATTTAACTACAAATACAAGAAGTTTTTCAAATATGCAAACTAAAATTACATCTTATTTCAATGATTTGCTTGTGCACAGTGAACTTTAGAAGTAGGAATTCCCCGGAGAAAATATGAGTCCCTGCTCCTTGTCACGTACAGATACAGAATCAAACACAATGAATGCATTAAACCACTCGGCCACCAAAAACCTATGTGGTATATCAACGAACTTACTCTTGCTACTATTTCATTTATATGACGATTATCAAAATGTTTATCCACAAAATCTTCGGCAACAAAGGCCTTGCCACAATAATTACAGGTCCATTTACTCATTGATTCCATAATTTTATTATCTTCTTGTATTCTATACATATCTCTATGTGGGTGTAATGGACATGATATTGGCAGTTCTGCATCCAGTAATTCAAAAGGTAGAACCATTTTCTAAAATGAAGAGAAACATACTCTTACCAATTTTGCTTTTACTTTATCCATTCTATCAAACATTAGGTGTCATTTGCAAGTCAATGAAACATGCTCCCACAAGTAGCTATTAGCATCTAGGTGGCAGGAAACGCTAGTCAGAAATTGGTGTTATTTTGGAGACTATGAGAAAGTTTGAACAAAACATCATAAGAAGTTTAGAAGCATAACAAAAAAAAAACCTAAACCAAATTCCTGCCTTTAATGCCAGTCCACACAACTCGATAGAGGATCATATCAATCACCACTAAGCAGTATGGTCTACTCAACTGTCATCTTCAATAGAAGGCTTGATCTCGCCTTAACTACGTACATCTTATAAAGCCCTTCACGTAATACCCTGCATATTTCGCCACTAAGTTTGATTGGGTAACAAACCCAGCTTGGGAACCTATCAGATTCATGGGACGTCGTGAATACCATGACTCGCGCTTCTAGCTAAAATGTTTACATGTGACAATCGAGTTGCAAAGTTCAAAGATCGATCAATGTCAAGGTTACTGGTTTTCCGTGAGTTTCCCAAAAAACTTTCAACGGCTGTATACTTGTTTGTTTACAGTGTGTTATGTGCCACGACCTCGGATTGGACAATGCTAATTAGTCTTGTGTCTACACAACGGGCGCTAAAGTTTCGGGAATTGCTAAGTATTGAAGCAACGAGTTGATGTTGTAAAACTCGCAGACGTTGCTTAAGGAACATGCTCAACTGTAAGACCTGACAGGATCTACAGCACAGATCAGGTCCGGCGGATACAGGATTTTGTCAAGGAGGGGGGGGCATACGCATACATTGGAGCAAAGGGTAATCATCAGCTCATACTGGTCTGAACTCTAGGCCTACTTATATGATACCGACTCTAAACAGAAACTAAAATCTGGGAATCCCATTGCTGGGTGCAGGTGCTGGTCTGAACAGTGATGACCAGTCTCACACTGGGGCTGAGAGGGCTGCCCCCCACCCCCCCTGGATCTACGTCTGCAGATGTACTAAACATATTTTCAGGTATGGATCCATACTAATATACTCACAGAATTAATTACATTTCTGACAATTCTAGATTTCTGCCTACTACATCTATTATTGGCTTCAAGTGGCCTAATCACTACCTACAAATAGAAAGTTTAATCGTAATTTACATTTTATAAAACAATAGGCTACCGCCATACTAGTATGTAGTCCATTGGAAAGAAACTATGGGTAAGTACAAACTAATTCATCTTCCACAAGTCCAATATAATTTGCAAATCAATAGCAATGTAGTCTACCTCTACTACTATGCAATGTATTGCTATTTTAAGCCTATAATTCCACAACTTTGTAAAATGATAATGATATATAACCTCTTCTGTAACAGAAATTTTAAAACTCCAATATTTGAATTGTTCAAAACAGCTAGGGCAGTGAGCGAGCCGGATTCCCCTGAGACCCTGAGTGGCTCTGTAACAATCTCTGACTCTCGAATCAGTTAGGGGCTTCCATTGCATGCCTACCATATATAGTTGCATTCTCTTTATCAGTCCGTTTCTAGTTCAAAATCAAAGTCTGACTTTTGTAAGACATCTGTGCCAATTAACAATGTAACCACACACACCCCCCTCCTCCTTCCCAAGAATTTGGGCAGGGGAAGTCTATTTCAAGAGCATTTTGCCATTAGCAATGAATGAATGATTCATGCATATAGGCCTACCATGACAATAGTAATATTTTGAATTTAATTCTCTTGTCCAACTATACTAATGGATATATGCTTACCAAAAATAAAAATGCAATATAATACATATTGATATATTGACCTATATGTATAACTAAATCATTATTTATTTTATACAAAGACATACATTTTGCAGCTTACGAAAAGGGTAAGCACTATTTCAGAGCTACCACAAAGTGACAGGCATCATACACACCAGTGCAGAATGATTGACAGCTGTCAGCCTTCACCTTAGAAATATCAAGGGAAATAATTCTAACAACTGGAGGCAGACCACATAAATGTTAAAACCTGTTCTACTGCTATTCCAGGCCACGAATTTAG
Organism: Patella ulyssiponensis; assembly: GCA_963678685.1. NCBI lineage: Eukaryota > Metazoa > Mollusca > Gastropoda > Patellidae > Patella > Patella ulyssiponensis. The sequence continues at coordinate 59,016,484 of OY783229.1, forward strand.
AGTACATTGTAGAACCATAAACTAATATAGCCATATTTATATCCCTAACTTTGACAATGGCCCATAATGCCATTAATCCCCCTCCCCGCACATGCACAAAAAGTCACGAAAGAAATAGATAAACATTCAATGTTTTAATTTTTCTATAACCCCCACCCCACATCCACACACACACACACACACCATAGTTATATTGGCTTTCACAGCAGGATTGTTTTTATTTAGAATGTCCCCAGCAGTATTTTCTCCATTGGTCCCAACAACATGATTTTTTTATAAGCGCCCACGGCACGATTTTTTAAATATTGCATGTTATAATAATATTAGTATTTCTATGGTCCCAATGATTTTATATAGATTGCCAGTCACAGCAGAATTTTTATTCGCATTAGCCCCCACAACAAAGTTTTCTTTAGATTATCCATCACGTCGGGCCTTGAGTTCACTAAGCATTCTCAGGCTTAAGTTAATAATTTACTCAACTTTCAATTACTGTTTATAAGAAATATCTTTGATCCCCAAAATCAAAACTTTGCACATTGTTTCTTATTCATGTATGCCTATTTGATACATTAAAACAGCCAAGGTTTTATACAGGGCTATATTTTAGTTAAAATAAGGCGAACAATTTTGAGTAAATTATAAACTAAAGTCTAAGAGTGTTTGTTCAGTTTGGCTTTCACAGCAAAATTTTTCTTAAGATTAATGCCCCCACCATTATTCTCTAAAGATTGCCCCACCCCACCCCTCAAAGCAGTAATTATTTATAATGGTTCCGATTTGCCCTCACAGCAGGATGTTCAATAGATTAGTCTCAACAATAAGATTTTCTCTAGATTACTACAGTATATTTATTACTAAATTATTACGGCATATTTATTACTATTACATCATATTTATTATTATTATTACAGCATATTTATAGTGCCCCCTTTCATATTCCGTGTTTAGGGGCACTTTACAAAGTGACAATGTAATCGTATAAAAAAAACAAAAAAAACAACAACCAAATTATGGACATATCAGTTGTATGCAGTGTCTGTTAAAGTGGCTTTAAATAAACGTTTTAAAACGGGTTTTTTTTATACTGCATGGAATATTATTCTATAAAACATACAGTTGAAAACTAAAACAGCCCCCATAAGAGTCTTACAGAAACTGCGAATGTTCGGCCCAGCAGAATTTTTCGTCGGAATAGCCATCACAGCACAATTTGTTTTCAGATTAGTTCCCACAACACGATTTTCTATAGATTGGTCCCAACAGAGGGTTTTGGTTTAGATATCCATCACATCAGGATTTCCGTTAGATTCTTTAGAATATCAATTATATCAGGAATTTCTTTCTTTAGATTATTATCCATCACAGCAGAATTATTCGGCACAATAGCCATCACAAATTTTGGGTCAAAATAGCTATCACAGCTGAATTTTCTATCGATTGGTCCCGATAGGAATAATTCGTTCTCAGCAGGATTTTCTATACATTGCACCCAACAACATTATTTTTTCGAAGATTATCATTCGTATCAGGAATTGTGGTTAGATTAATCATCAGAACAGCAGAATTATTCGGCATAATAGCCACCAAAACAGAATTTTTCATCAGAATAGCTATCACAGCAGAATTTTCTATAGATTGTTCCCGCAGCAGGAATTGTCATTAGATTATTTAGTATATTCAGCAGAGGAGGAATAGTCATTAGCATATCCATCACAGTAGAATATTTTCATCACAACAGCCATGACAGCAGAATATTTTCATCACAACAGCCATACACAGCTAAATTTGTTTTTAGCTTGGTTCCAACAGCAAGATTTTCTATAGATTGGTATAAACAGCACGCTTTTCTATAGATTGTTTTAAACAGCATCATTTTCCTTTAGATTATCCATCATATAAGGAATTTCGTTAGAATGTTATTCGGCAGATAACCACTAAAACAGTGTTTTCGTCAAAATAGCTATCACAGCAGAATTTTCTATAGACTAGTCCCAATAGCAGGAATTGTGGTTAGATTATTCAGCAGAACAGCAATTGCCGTTAGAAAATCCATGAAGGCAGAATATTTTCGTCACAATAGCCATGACAGCAGAATATTTTCATCACAAAAGCATAACTGCAAAATTTGTTTTTAGTTTGGTTCCAACAGCAGGATTTTCTATAGATTGGTTTAAACAGCAGGATTTTCTAACTGAAAGAATTGCGGTTAGATTATTCATCAGAGCTGAAATTTTCGTCACAGTAGTGATTACAGCAGAATATTTTTATCACAATAGCCATGACAGCAGAAGTTGTTTTCAGCTTGGATATCTTCTATAGATTGGTTTAAAAAGCTGGATTTTTCTTCAGATTATCCATCAAATAAGGAATTTCGTTAGATTATTCATCACAGCAATATTATTCGGCAGATATCCACCAAAACAGAATTTTTCGTCAGATTAGCTATCACAGCAGAATTTTCTATAGATTGGTCCAAAAAACAGGAATTGTGGTTAGATTATTCAGCAGAGCAGGAATTGTCGTTAGAAAATCCATGACAGCAGAAAATTTTCGTCACAATAGCCATGACAGCAGAATGTCTTCATCACAACAGCCATATACAGCTAAATTTGTTTTTAGCTTGGTTCCTACAGCAAGATTTTCTATAGATTGGTTTAAACAGCATGATTTTCTATAGATTGGTTTAAACAGCAGGATTTTCCTTTAGATTATCTATCATACAAGGAATTTCGTTAGAATATCCATCACTAGGTTTATTCGGCAGAATAGCCAGCACAGCAGACTTATTCTGCAGGATAGCTATCACAGCAGAATTTTCTACAGATAGGTCCTAACTGGAAGAATTGTGGTTAGATTATTCAACAAAGCTGAAATTTTCGTCAGAATAGCGATTACAGCAGAATATTTTTACCCCAATAGCCATGACAGCAGAAGTTGTTTTCTGCTTGCATATTTTCTATAGATTGGTTTAAACAGCTGGAATGTTCTTCAGATTATCCATCATATCAGGAATTTCGTTAGATTATTCATCACAGCAATATTATTCGACATATAGCCACCAAAACAGAATATTTCGTCAGAATAGCTATCACAGCAGAATTTTCTATAGACTAGTCCCAACAGCAGGAATTGTGGTTAGATTATTCAGCAGCACAGGAATTGCCGTTCGAAAATCCACGAAGGCAGAATATTTTCGTCACAATAGCCATGACAGCAGAATATTTTCATCACAAAAGCATAACTGCAAAATTTGTTTTTAGTTTGGTTCTAACAGCAGGATTTTCTATAGATTGGTTTAAACAGCAGGATTTTCTATAGATTGGTTTAAACAGCAGGATTTTCTATAGATTGGTTTAAACAGCAGGATTTTTCCTTAGATTATCCATCATAATAATATAAGGAATTTCGTTAGAATATCCATCACAATAGGTTTATTCGACAGAATAGCCAGCACGGCAGACTTACTCTGCAGGATGGCTATCACAGCAGAATTGTCTATATACTGGTCCTAACTGGAAGAATTGCGGTTAGATTATTCATCAGAGCTGAAATTTTCGTCACAGTAGCGATTACAGCAGAATATTTTTATTACAATAGCCATGACAGCAGAAGTTGTTTTCTGCTTGGATATCTTCTATAGATTGGTTTAAAAAACTGGATTTTTCCTCAGATTATCCATCAAATAAGGAATTTCGTTAGATTATTCATCACAGCAATATTATTCGACAGATATCCACCAAAACAGAATTTTTCGTCAGATTAGCTATCACAGCAGAATTTTCTATAGATTGGTCCAAAAAACAGGAATTGTGGTTAGATTATTCAGCAGAGCAGGAATTGTCGTTAGAAAATCCATGACAGCAGAATATTTTCGTCACAATAGCCATGACAGCAGAATGTCTTCATCACAACAGCCATATACAGCTAAATTTGTTTTTAGCTTGGTTCCAACAGCAAGATTTTCTATAGATTGGTTTAAACAGCATGGTTTTCTATAGATTGGTTTAAACAGCAGGATTTTCCTTTAGATTATCCATCATACAAGGAATTTCGTTAGAATATCCATCACAATAAGTTTATTCGGCAGAATAGCCAGCAAAGCAGACTTATTCTGCAGGATAGCTATCACAGCAGAATTTTATACAGATTGGTCCTAACTGGAAGAATTGTGGTTAGATTATTCAACAAAGCTGAAATTTTCGTCAGAATAGCGATTACAGCAGAATATTTTTACCCCAATAGCCATGACAGCAGAAGTTGTTTTCTGCTTGCATATTTTCTATGGATTGGTTTAAACAGCTGGAATGTTCTTCAGATTATCCATCATATCAGGAATTTCGTTAGATTATTCATCACAGCAATATCATTCGACAGATAGCCATCAAAACAGAATTTTTCGTCAGAATAGCTATCACAGCAGAATTTTCTATTGATTGGTGCCCAACAGCAGGAATTGTGGTTAGATTATTCAGCAGAGCAGGAATTGTCGTTAGAAAATCCATGACAGCAGAATATTTTCCTCACAATAGCCATGAGAGCAGTATGTTTTCATCACAACAGTCCTATACAGCAAATTCTTTTTAGCTTGGTTCCAACAGCAGGATTTTCTATAGACAGGAATTTCCTTTAGATTACCCATCATATAAGGAATTTCGTTAGAATATCCACCCCAACAGGTTTATTCGGCAGAATAGTCAACACAGCAGACTTATTCGTCAGAATAGCTATCACAGCAGAATTTTCTACAGATTGGTCCTAACTGGAAGAATTGTGGTTAGATTATTCAACAGAGCTGAAATTTTCGTCACAATAGCGATTACAGCAGAATATTTTTTTCATCACAATAGCCATGACAGCAGAAGTTGTTTTCTGCTTGCATATTTTCTATGGATTGGTTTAAACAGCTGGAATGTTCTTCAGATTATCCATCATATCAGAAATTTCGTCAGATTATTCATCACAGCAATATTATTCGACAGATAGCCACCAAAACAGAATTTTTCGTCAGAATAGCTATCACAGCAGAATTTTCTATTGATTGGTGCCCAACAGCAGGAATTGTGGTTAGATTATTCAGCAGAGCAGGAATTGTCGTTAGAAAATCCATGACAGCGGAATATTTTCCTCACAATAGCCATGAGAGCAGTATGTTTTCATCACAACAGTCCTATACAGCAATTTTTTTTAGCTTGGTTCCAACAGCAGGATTTTCTATAGACAGAAATTTCCTTTAGATTACCCATCATATAAGGAATTTCGTTAGAATATCCATCACATCAGGTTTATTCGGCAGAATAGCCAGCACAGCAGACTTTTTCGTCAGAATAGCTATCACAGCAGAATGTTCTATAGATTGGTCCTAAATTGAAGAATTGTGGTTAGATTATTCAACAGAGCTGGAATTTTCGTCACAATAGCGATTACAGAAGAATATTTTTTTACAATAGCCATGACAGCAGAAATTGTTTTCTGCTTGGATATCTTCTATAGATTGGTTTAAAGAGCTGGATTTTTCTTCAGATAATCCATCATATCGGGAATTTCGTAAGATTATCCATCACAGCAATGTTATTCGGCAGATAACCACTAAAACAGAGTTCTCGTCAAAATAGCCATCACAGCAGAATTTTCTATAGATTGGTCCCAACAGCAGGAATTGTGGTTAGATTATTCAACAGAGCAGGAATTGCCGTTAGAAAATCCATGAAGGCAGAATATTTTCGTCACAATAGCCATGACAGCATAACATTTTCATCACAACAGTTAACAGCAAAATTTGTTATTAACTTGGTTCCAACAGAAGGGTTTTCTATAGTTCGGTTTAAACAGCAGGATTTTTCTTTAGATTATCCATCATATAAGGAATTTCGTTAGAATATCCATCACAACAGGTTTATTCGGCAGAATAGCCAGCGCAGCAGACTTTTTCGTCAGAATAGCTATCACAGCAGAATGTTCTATAGATTGGTCCTAAATTGAAGAATTGTAGTTAGATTATTCAACAGAGCTGGAATTTTCGTCACAATAGCGATTACAGAAGAATATTTTTATCACAATAGCCATGACAGCAGAAACTGTTTTCTGCTTGGATATCTTCTATAGATTGGTTTAAACAGCTGGATTTTTCTTCAGATTATCCATCATATCGGGAATTTCGTAAGATTATCCATCACAGCAATGTTATTCGGCAGATAACCACTAAAACAGAGTTCTCGTCAAAATAGCCATCACAGCAGAATTTTCTATAGATTTGTCCCAACAGCAGGAATTGTGGTTAGAATATTCAGCAGAGCAGGAATTGCCGTTAGAAAATCCAAGAAGGCAGAGTATTTTCGTCACAATAGCCATGACAGCAGAATACTTTCACCACAATAGCCATATACCACAGCAAAATCAGTTTTAAGCTTGATTCCAACAGCAGGATTTTCTATAGATTGGTTTAAACAGCAAGGGTTTTCTTTAGATTATCCGTCATATCAGGAATTTCGTCAGAAAAGATACCACAGGAGAGTTTTATATAGATTAGTCCCAACAGCAGGAATTGTGGTTAGATTATTCAGCAGAGCATAATATTTTCGTCACAATAGCCATGACAGCAGGCTTTTGGGGTTTTCTGGCGTTGCGTCCCTAACTAATTTCTAATTCAAATCTCTATTCACCCCCCCCCCACACCTTCATCAATGTCCCTATCCTTCGCTACAATTTTTTCTTTCTCTTATTTTATTCGATTTTCCTTATTTTTTTTTTACTCAACACATTTTCTTCTTTCCACCGTTAACTATAAAACCCTAATCTAGATAATAATTTTTATTTTATTACACTGCCAGCTGATCATTTAAAATTTATATTCAATACATACTATTCTGGAAGCAGTTTTATATAAGCATTTAGTTGCTTGTTACTGTATCCAATTTATTCATATTATTCCCTCCATCGTTGTATATAAGAATTCTGAATAAATACTTTTAAATCATGACAGCAGAATTTCGTCACAATAGCCATGACAGCAGAATTTGTTTTCAGCTTGGTGTTTACAGAAAGATTTTCTATGATAAAATTATCATAAAAGTGTTATACTTTCTTGTGTTACAGAAAATATTGGGTGTTTCCTTTAGAGGGGCCACGGTGGCTCAATGTTCTACTCAATGTAGACTGACAAAGGTATTCATGGCATGCTTCTCCGATGTTGTTTCCCCTTGTGAATAGGTTAGGACGGACGGGGTGGGGTGGGGAGCTTGGTATTTGAAATGAAGAAGAGTATTTTGCAAAGGTCATCATGGCATGCTTTTCCGATGTTGTTCCCCCTTGTGAATAGGTTAGGCGGAGGGGGAGGGGCTTGGAATTTGAAATAAAGAAGAGTATTTATCAAAGGTCATCATGGCATGCTTTTCTGATGTTGTTCCCTCTTGTAAATATGTTAGGAAGGAGAAGGGGGTGGGGGGCTTGGAATTTGAAATAAAGAAGAGATTTTGCAGGGATGGTGTCTGGTCAAAATTTCAATCATATCACACTGCATGACGTATACCTATCTTAATAAGCCAGGTAGGTGCAAAAAACCAAGGATGTTAAACCCCATTTCATTTCTTTTCATCAGTTTGGGCCGAAATGCAGCATTTCCCCATACCGTAGAAAACATTGGGACCTTAATTTGTAAAAGAAAACAGGCATAACAAAAAGGGTGATTAAAACATGCAGATGTATAACTTTATTTTTCATATTTGGTCAACATACAATTTGCCTCTCGACAGCAAATATTTATTTTGTTCACCACAACAAATACTGAGGATTCTTTCAACAAAATGTTGCATATAAATTGTCGAGATTACAAACACGAAGTTGCAATTCTGGAGATATGGTAAATGTAGCATTGCAAATACTGAGTTTTTCTTGAATCTTCTTTTTAATAGTTTTGTACATAGGTATACAACTAATTGGAATCCCAGTGCCTGAAAGAATAATGGTAAATAGTCTTCTTTAATAATGAATTTAATCATAGTGTAAGTGTACATAAATTAACTAAAATTACAAATTACCACTACTACCATCAAAGAATCAACAAATTGGAGTCCGTTCCAGATGCAGGTTTACAACACAATGTCATGAAATTTTATTGCACATTGGGAGTCTTTAGCACCGGAAGGAAACCAGGAGAATCAGGAAAACCCAGGAAAAACCCAAAATAGCCAGTCTGAAAGATACTTTAAACGGTTTATGAGATTACGCTTTGTAAATGAAATCTAGGCGGACAAACCTCGTACTATATTTGGCTCAGTATAAAAGGGTTTTACAAGAACAAGAAATTACCTTATTGCTGACAATGTTAAATCTGAAGCCTCTTTTCTGCTTTTCTTTTCTCAGGACCGCACGCCTAAAATGTTAACAATTGTTATTCATTGTCAATGTTATATACTACATGAAATAAACTTAAATGGGTTTATATTCCAATATGGAGCTAATGAAAACAGGCAAACCCCATGCAATGAGGTACAAGGGAAATTTTGCCTGGACATGTGGAGTTGGGATGGCCTGGTGGTCTAGAGTGTCGCGCTTCGACCTCTAGCTGGCCGGTCACCTCTGGCTTACGGCTGTGGTTTCGAGTCCTGGTGTGAGCGTATGTGTCATGGAGATAGGGGCGCCTTCTTAACCTCGTGGGTTTCCTCCGGGCACTCCGGTTTCCTCCCACTGCTAAAGACCCCTACGCGCAAGCGAATTATTGAAATAAAATGAAACCATATGATAGTCCCAAAAATGACCTAGTTTGTGTGGAGTGGACGTTAAACCCCATTTCTCTCTCTCTCTCTCTCTTTTTTGCCTGGACATAGGTGCTATGACCTACTCTCACATCGAATTCCAACAATCAAGCGTTTTTAAATGTGCATGCCAATCTGTACACGGACCCGTTTTTTACTGCTATGCGAACCAAACGATATTGTTATACTATCATGACCTCCGTCCTACACGACGGAAAATCCACATGAACTTTCTCAGCCAATACAGGAGTCAAACACAGGATGTCCATGTCTGGCTATTGCTAACCACGCTTTACTCACTGAGACTTTGGGGCTCCCAATATTATAGAAATAAAAATGAGGGATAACATCCTACTGTACTACTCTGACTGCTATGAGGGATATTTTGCCTAGACATTGTCGTTACGGCCTACACTTATATCCAATTCCAACTGGCAAACGAACTATTACGTGCACGTCAATGTGTAGACTGGACCTCTGTTAATCTTTCCATCCAAACAACTAGGCACTAGGCAGTTGTCCTTGTCAGGCCCTATGTTCTGCACCACTCACTAACAAGGAGAAATCACGCCGGAAAATCGAGATGAATTTTCTTGGTCAACACTGGGAACTAACGATGGCAGGCGCGGATCCAGGATTTTTTGCAGGGGGGGGGGTGTAGGTTTGATAATTTCTTAACGAATTGCGCTCAACCAATCAACGGGGGGTTTGGTAAATTAAATTCAATTTGGTGCATTCTGACGTATTTCCGGAAGGTAAATTCCAAAATTACAGGTCTAAAATCGCCAATAAAATCGCATAGATTTAATTTTCAAATTTTCAAGTCTGAGCAGGGGGGGGTCCGGACCCCCTGGACCCCCCCCCCCCTCTGGATCCGCGCCTGGATGGGTACTTTATTATTTTTAGTATATAAGCTGAATTGTTGTCAAAGGATAAAACCACTTACATGTATACCAATTTCTACTTTGACATTAGATTTTTTAATAGACTATCAGAGCATCATCCTGAAGAAAAAATGAAAATAGAACAAAATTAAAATGCAAATAAATGAAGCTTTATAAAGATGCATTGTTACACAGACTATTTAAGCTTTGCTTCACTTGCCAAGCATGTGGCATTATCAACTCTCAAGTCTGTTGGCCCATCAGCCATGACCTCTGTCGATAATAATAGTGCCAAATCACAATTGATACCTTCTTGGTAATTAACATTACAAAAATTAGGTGAAGGTGAAAATAAAAATGGAATTTTAACGCCACTCTTCGAGTAATGGCATAGCATACCATTGCATATTACCAGTTTATTCCCTATTATTGAGAAAAAATTGTCAACATTTGAACATATATTGGTTTTTGAACTAGGCCTACAAGAAATCGTAGTTTGACTTGAGCCATTTGCCAAGGGGTCCTTTGCTTTACGTCACACATGCACGTCAATGTATTGACGGGATCATTGTTTTCCTTCCCATCCGAAAGACTATAGACCTTTCATCGAGCAGCACTGACAAGGGAAAATCCCGATGAACTTCTCAATTCTCGTCAACTGACCAATACCGGTACTAACGTAATTTATAAATTTGGCAAGACATATTTATAATTTATTTACTACACAGGCCTACGACCGTATATCGATATCAAAAGACACTTCCTACCTGGTGCATTGGAATTCCTGGTGTTTCGTGTTATACATTGTGTCGTCACGTGTACTTCTGTCGCTTTCATTTAATTCTCAGCTTCCTAATTCTATTAAACATCTTGTACATCTCAATTGTCGGTTGGTTTGGGTATCGCCATCAATTCGCTGATGAGGCGAGCTGCTAACGCGACCTTCACCGATCATGTCAAGGCGTGGTTATGCTTCTTAATCCCCGCCTACAAACACGTTAGAATTACTGCTCAGCTAGTTATTGGTAGCTCCTCCCCTTTTTTATATTTAGATAGGTGCGGTATAGCATCAACCTGCGAAAAGCATATCTAAACAAGCCTTTGTTGACCAGCCAGCGTGGTCAGACGTCAATTAGAGTTCACTTCCCTTGATTAAGCTGTTTCAATGATGCAAGGGAGGCAAATCCATTTAGGTACCGTAAAAAAGGGAGACAGACCACCATTAATTTCCCCATTAACTTCAATGTTAATTCTGCCTTTCTGGCCGCTTTGCGCACCTGCAACTTTTCCCAAAATTTTCATTGGGCAGAATGCTTTTCACTACAGCCAGACAAACAAATGGCCATGTCTTTGCACCAAATTTGTATGAGGTTGATCACCAAAATTATGAGATACACAAACTTGAAGAAGAATACTAAAAACATGTAACTAGTTAGTAGTTAGTTGCCGTATCACCGTAGCCAACCTGATAACCTCGTTATCCTTCCGCCTAAAAATCATGAATATTTGCCATGTTCATTCAAAACCTCGTCGTCCCATTCTAGACCAATAAATAATCAAAAATGGGCACGCAAAAGACGAGTACATAGAGCGAGAGAATTGCTATAAATAGACGACCGAGATGGTGAAATTTAATGGTGGTCTGCATCCAAAGTTTAAAATATAGTTGTCGCCCTTTTACTATAAATTTGAATTATTTTAAATTCTGGGTTGATTTTTTTAAAAAAAATTATGGTTTTATGATCCACGATACTCAGAATAGGCCCACAGTCTATATGCTGATCTTTGTAAGGGCCGTTTCGATCTGCCCACATAGGATGGGCTGGCTGAAAAGTTCAATATCTGAAAACTCCGAAAAGGACAGATCAATATAGCTTAACTTAAGTTGAAGTAGCCAAGTCTCTAACTCGATATCATCCAAAGTCTTTAACTTTGAAAACACGAAGTATTTGTCAATTTAAATCAACATTGTTGTTGGGCTTCTGATATCCAATATTTAAGACATAATAAATATTTTACTACGCATCGCGTATAGCCTTCCCAGCGAGGCGGATCCAGGATTTTCAGAAAGGGGGGGGGGCGTGCTTCGCCCACTTGGGAATGCGAAGCCCAGACCGTGATTTTTGAGTGGAAAAAATGCCCACAAGAACTAATTTCATGCTAGTACTGTATTTCTAACCTAAACTTCTTTTGCTCTTCTTTCCTAGGAGAATATATGAAGCTAAAAATTGTTAGCTACCACAAAAAATAGAGGGGGCGTGCGCCGGGTGCGCCCCCCTCTGGATCCGTGCCTGGTACCATAGTACGTTTCTGACCCATTTGTAACAAGGGACTTATTGAACAAGGCTTGACATATTCCACAAGTCATGTCAAACAGTGACCCTATATTCTTATCTGGAGAGCATGCACAATAAATACTATGTAGAGTGGAATAATCAGACGTGCTTTTTCGTCCGATTCCACCTATGGTGATATCACAGACAATGATAGTAAATCTGCCATGGAGACTAATTCATACCAAACTGTATGGAAACAAAGCCAAACTGTATGGAAACAAAGCAACAGATAAGACAGTGTCTGCTAGTAGACTGTTTATTTCTTATAAATCATAAACTGTACGATAGAAAAGAATATATCGAGGTATTGAAATAACTTCTTGCCAAAGTTGAATTTTTATATGAGCATGTAGATTTAAGTTATTAGAAGCATGTCATGTGATCAGTTACCATGTGACTTCCTTCTTGGAAAAAACTTATCAAATAATATCTTGTCAAAGATGAATTTCCATGTACATTGTAGCTTTAAGTTATTATAAAAAAATGTCACGTGATTAGTTACCATGGGACTCCCTTCTTGGAAAAAAGTCTGTGAGGGGTTTGTTTTTTCACAGGGTCTAGTTTTGCTAGGTCGCTACAACCACTGATAAGGATGAAATCAATGCGACTGAATGAACCACAAATATTAACTTTTTTCCTCCGACAAATTAAATTCAAAAACATTTTTTTATGTATTAGAAAATAAATAAAGACGTTTGAACTATGAGTAGGTAAAACTTAGTTCCTATTTAGTGTAAATGGGTATTAAAATGAGTAAAAGGCAGCATTCTGCCCGAGTCAGTGACATCTTATTAAACAATGCACGCACCATTGAGCCAATTATTGGCGTTGCATGATGTGACGTCATGTGTTGAAGGTAGTCATCTTTTACAGAGATATTCAAGGACTTTCGTAATCCTCTGTGAAACAGATTGATATTTTCAAATTAATTCAAGTTTAGTCAACTCCTCCCCTTCCTCCACATTCTGTTGGTACACAGTGTGGTCATATTATCGCTATATATTTATCAAACGGATATTCTAAGATTCAATTTTGTGTAATTCTTCTTAAATTGTTCTTATTGTAATTCATTTGTGAATAGCGGTTTCAGGTCGCTACACATTTACTCAAAAACATCATTTGGTGGATTTATTTTAATTATATGTTTCTTTCATTTTTTGTAGTTTTGAAATTGTCATTTCATAGCACCATTCAGTTGTTTGAATAAACAGAGCAGATTTTGTTGGTACCATCAGTCTGTTGATCAGGTCTATTGTGAAAGATAAAAATAATATTAATCATTTTTTCAATGGTACTACATGTATATTTAAAGTTGCAAATGCCAGTTTTCTATTATGCTAAATTTGAACTCAGGAGAATGTACAAATGACAAAATTTTCTATAAATCTTTAACTTGATTATCATATATACACATAAATAAATGTAAGGCACTATAAAATCTGGTCAGTATTCAATATTTGATCACAACAGGCAATAATATCTTCAAAATGGACTTACTAAAATTAGCCTTCATTTATATGTTAAACTATTGATATAGATCGGAACTAAATCTTAACGTTGATAACATATATAATAATAGACTTTGTATAGTGTGATGCCATACCTTACAATAAATGATAAATGAATTAAATACTAGCAGTATTTATCATCATTTTGGAGAAACCAAAGATTATTGCTAATAAATTTATTTCTTTTTACTAGGTGCAAATCTTAAATTAAAGTGTCACATATTCTCCCAAATAAATAAATACACAAAAATATATTTTGTATTTCAAAAATTAATACATTATCATAATTATTGTCTATAAAGCAGCATTGTTTCGTTAGCTTGTAACTTTTGGTGAAAGCACAAACAGAGCATCATCTAATACATAGAACGATTTACCCATATCTCCTTCACAAAGATAAGGTACTCGTGTAAATTTGTCCACATTAAAACCTGCTGGTTCAAACACATGTTTAATTAAACTGGTTGCTTGTTCTTCAAAACTGCTTCCTTCAATATGAATTTTTTCTGTCGGTTGGTGATCTGAGGATCCTTTAATAGAAAAGATAGGTTGCCAGGCAACAAAACATACGCCCACAGCAGCTAAATCGTCCGGGCAGTCAATAAGAGTGGTCGCATATTTTTACTTTTTTCGGTAATGAAACATTTATAATACACTAAAATCTGATTAAGAGTAACAACTCATTAAGTAAATATCAGAAAATCATTAGAATTTGTTTGGCTTTGATAAAGTTCTCCTCCATGCTAATGTTTAGTATACGAAACATTTAATATCATAAATTGAGGTGTTCAAGTTATCAAAATTCATTGAAAATCAATATACTTGTTCGTCTCAAGACCTTAAAATCTGTGTATCAATCTAAAGTGAATCAGATGTAAACTTTAGCTTCTATAGTGTCCACAATATTTTTTTTGAAGTGATCAAGGGCCATAACTCTGACAGTAATTATCGGAAATCGCTAAAAATCAATTGGCTTCTTCGTCTCATGACCTTAAACACTGTGTATGAATTTAAAGTCAATCGGGTATTAACTTTGGCCTCTAGAGCATCCACAAGATTTTTTAAAGTGATCAAGGGCCTTAACTATGACAGTAATTATCGGAAATCATTGAAAATCAATAGGCTTCTTCGTATCATGACCTTGAACACTGTGTATAAATTTAAAGTCAATCCAATATTAACTTTAGCCTCTAGAGCGTTCACAGGATTTTTCAAAGTGATCAAGGGTCATAACTCTGGCAGTAATTATCGGATATCGCTGAAAATCAATAGGCTTCTTCGTCTCATGACCTTTAACACTGTGTATAAATTTAAGGTCAATCGGATATTAACTTCAGCCTCTAGAGCGTTCACAAGATTTTTCAAAGTGATCAAGGGTCATAACTCTGGCAGTAATTATCGGATATTGCTGAAAATCAATAGGGTTCTTCGTCTCATGACCTTAAACACTGTGTATAAATTCAAAGTCAATCGGATATTAACCTTGGCCTCCAGTGCGTTCACAAGCAATTGTGGACGATGGACGGACGGACAGACGGACCGACGGACGGACGGACGGACGGACCGACAGACGGACGGACGGGGGCGACGGCAATATACGTCCACATTTCTATGTGGGCGTATAAAAAGGAGAATTCTTCTTTTGTATAAATGCACAGGTATTTCATTTATTGTATAAATAATACACAATAGGTGTTAATCAATTATGTTCAATTATATAAGGTGTTAGTCACTTTACAGGTGGTTAAGTCATAAATCCTCAATACACAATTTTGTGTATACCCAAAGAATAATTCACATTCAAGCAGTGTATATAGCTCATACACAAAATTGATTAAGCATAATTCACATTCAAATACAGTTGATAGCTCAATATACATTACTGTATTGGGGGTCATTTTACATACCGGTACATTAGTTATATGGAATATCTCACATCCCATACCAGACAGTTCCATGCAGTGTTATAAATCATATACATGTATAATATTGTCTTCTGACCAAACATATTACCCAATAAAAGTATTACTGAGATAATTTCATAGATAAACACAAAGTTCAGAAATATTCAAAAATGTAAAAGGTGAGTCTTGTGTTTACATGACTACAATCTATCACTATTCATTTATAATATATTAATGTATACTCATCTTACAACACTGTCTCATAACATAATTTTCAAATCTTACAATGCCATTAACATAAATCATTATATAGTTGTAATTCTTTAATGGTATTTATTCTTTCATTTTGCAACTGGTTTAAGATTTACTACAATTTAATACTAACCTTCTTCAACATATGATGAAAATGGTAAAACAACAGCTACTAAGGCACGACCTCCATCTTTTCTTAGGGACTTTTTAATTGAGTGAAGAATACTTATTGGTTTATCACATCTATCCAAAAGGTTTAAACAACCAATCAAATCATATGTTACATTTCCATTGTCCCAGGCATCAATATCTAAAACACTGAAAATGAGAATATTCGGTCAACAACTTACTTACCAAATATGAATTACAAAATCGTTATTCCATGTTTGATACAATGTAACCCAGAGAACTGATTTGTGTGAGGCTTTATAATTTACCTGAAATTTTTTTCTTTTAATCTTTTAACCATAACATTAGAAGCTTCTGTAGCATACACCTGATTAAATAAATGTGATAATTTCTGTGTTATTTTCCCATCACCTGCACCTATAACAGAAATCAGAAGTTAATTACATGAAATTAACATTTTACAGTTACAAAAATGTAAAACATATTTTTAGAAACCTAAATAGTCTCTATATATTATTTCTTCACACAAGGAAAGCTTCAGATTGGACAAGAGTGTACAGTTATAGCTACCTGTAATTAAAATAAATTACCTAAATCAAGGAAGTTTTCAGCTCTCCAATCATCTGTAATGTTGAGTAAATCTTTAATCTGATTTTGTGAAAATATAAACATAGAACCTCTGTCTAGCCAACTGAAAGTACACAAAATGAATTATAATGCAGAGTCTGCTTTTGTATAAATTAAAAAATGCTTAACAAATAAGCTTTATATACTTGTAACTTATTATCTGGTTCATGCCGAAGTGAACTAACTTATTGTACATTAATTTAATTTTTGGAGAATTGTTCTCCCAAAAATATTATTTTCAAACTAAGAAAAATTATTGTATTAAAAGCTTACCCATTGATTGAAGTTGGTGACATAAACCAACTGAGAACTGAACGAGCCATTGAGAAATATAACTGTGTAAATATATAATCTGATTTTTGATAACAATTTTCAAGGAACAAACTGGTTTCTTCATCCTGATGACAGGGCATAAATTTATCTTTCATCTCCTCAGGTATTTTATCCACCTCAAACCGATACCACTGAAAATAAAACATATATTATTATTACTAATAAAGACTCAACAGAACTCTTGTTACATAAGCATTACATAGTTTGGCCCCCCACATAACAGAAATAATATCAAAGCCACTTATTGTCAATCTCTCCATTCAGAACACAAAAATCTTTTTGTCATACCAAAATCCAACCTTCAAATGAGTAGACGATCCTTTCAATTCTCTGCACCTAATCATGGAATTCAATCTCATCTAATAGCAACTTGAAGAACAGTGAATACACTGACATTTTCAAACAAAGACTCAATAATTTAAAATTTGTTCCAATTACACTTTGGATAATGGGTAGATCTTTAAATTCAAAATGCGCCTTTGGAACCATGTTGTGTTTAAGCTCTGTATGAATATGTTTAATGTTAATGTGGTCCTGATGCTAGCTAAAACTTCATTTATATTGTTCCAGTAATCTTATTATATATGTAGCCTACGTTAATACTCCATATACATGTATATTTATAATTATAATATATGTTTATATCATTATGTATCTTGCTTTTGGGAAGCCGATTTATATAAGCCTTTAGCTTGTTTCGGTATCCTGTGAATAAAATATTGTTTTTGAAAAAAAAATAATAATTTTAAGTCATTTCAATAATTCACTTGCACGTATAGGGTTCTTAGCAGTGGGAGGAAACCAGAGGACCCAGAGAAAACCCACGAGGTTGGACAGGCAGCCCTACTCCTTGTCACGTACAACCGAGGATTCAAAACCACGCCAGTTGAAGCAGTGACAGGCTTTATAATACAACAGGCACATACTAACCCCACCCCCCCATCTGTCAACAAAACTGAAGTTATCAAGACAGAAATGACAAAAAAGTATTTGAATAACTATTTACGTATGGGTGTGTATCTTCTCTGTGTCGTTGATCATCTAATAGTTTGTAATAAACTGTTCTAGCTAATGGAGATCGAAATCTGCGTCCTGTCCATTCACCCATTACATAACTTTTAGTTCTTTCAAACAAACAAAAATCAAATAAAACAAAAACAGAAAAGACTGTTTGGAATGTTATTGTTTTGATTTTAGCATACAGATTTGGATTGGAAGCAATAAAGTACATTGAATCAATATAGATCTATAGCATCACGCAGTATGTTTATAATTTTAATACAGTCCTGATGTCTTTCAGAAAACACATTCAAATGCCGTGAAAATATAAGAAGTCTCTTTAATAATAGCCATGTGTACAATGTTTACAAATTTATGTCATTTCCGGAATACTTTGCAGGACAAGTCGCATTCGGCTAACATCGTCTCTGACTGCTCATTGTCCAAAAATAGTCCAATCAATCTTGCGCATTTGAGTTAGGATTCTGGGCCTGTTTCTCGAAAACTAAACTAAAGATAAAATCCAAATTTTAGGAGACACTTTAATTTTGATTGACTAAGCACTAAAATCAACATAATATTGTCCAATCAAATTACTAAAATTTGGATTTTATCTTAGTTAAAATGCGGCGAAACCATGGACCTTATAATAAGGGCCTTGATGAAACAGGCCCAGAGACAAACTATTAATTACTACTGTTTACCCAAGAAGCTTTAAAGATTTTTGGTATTAGGACTACTATTATTATGTCTCTCCAAATGTGAGCGAGCAGTTTCTCACAGTTGAGAATACTGAATACAAGTGTAGACTATGGTGGCTGATAGTGGCCATAAAATACCACCTTTTTATACGCCCACATTTGGGTTGAGGCTGCGTTTTCGGGATATGGGGGTTCCAATGCCTACAATTCGGGGGAAATGTGATTATGTTTCCATAAATGTTGATCATGTTATATATTAATAAAAAAATAGGTTGCCAGACAACGAAACATACGCCCACACAGCAGCTAAATCGTCCGTGCAGTTAACAAGAGTTGTCGCATATTAAGTAATTATCAGAAAATCATAAGAATTTGTTTGGTTTTTATAAAATTCTGCCCCATGCTAACGTTTAGTATACGAAACAAATCGAAACATTTAATATTATTTCTAAAATTGGATAATAATTGAGACCTCTAGAGGGACCACAAGCTAAAAAATCAGTTTTGCGTACAATCAGGGGCTATAATTCAGGAAGTTACAATCCGATATTATCCGTTGAATATCAAAAGGAACCAAGATCTTTGGGTTATAAACATGCATTTCAAGTTTCATCAACATCAAAATTCTGACCTCTACAGGGTCCACAACCTTGATATACCATATTTTTATAGTATTCGTGTACAAGCGGCGGCCATTTTTCTGCCAGTTTTGGTCCGATTTTCGTGAAATTCGAACTCAACATTCATTACATTGTAACGGTGATATACTCAAACGGTTTTTTAAATCGGGTAATAATTTTGACTTTCAGAGGGACCACAATCTAATAAAGGCGATTTTTCGTATACAATCAGGGGCCATAATTCAGGAAGTTATGATCCGATATGCGCAAATATCGAAAGGAACCAAGATCTTATGGTTATAAACATGTATTTCAAGTTTCATTAAAATTGATTTAAAATTGTGACCTCTACAGGTTCCACAACCTATACCATATTTTTACACTTTTCGGGTACAAGCGGCGGCCATTTTGTCCGTCAATTTTGGTCCGATTTTCACGAAATTTGAACTCAACCTTCATTACCATGTAACGGTGATATAATCAAACGGTTTTTTAAATCGGATAATAATTTTGACCTCCAGAGGGATCACAAACTAAAAAGGGCGATTTTTCGGACAATCAGGGGCTATAATTCAGGAAGTTACGATCCGATGGGTGAAAATATCGAAAGGAACCAAGATTTTTGGGTTATAAACATGCATGTCAAGTTTCATCAAAATCGGTTCAAAATTGTGACCTCTATAGGGTCCACAACCTTGATATAACATATTTTCACACTATTCGCGTACAAACGGCGGCCATTTTGTTCGTCAATTTTGGTCCGATTTTCACGAAATTTGAACTCAACCTTCACTACCATGTAACGCTGATATAATCAAACGGTTTTTTAAATCGGATAATAATTTTGACCTCCAGATTGACCACATGCTAAAAAGGGCGATTTTTCGGACAATGTGGGCGTATAAACACGAATTTCTAGGACTGTCAATCTCTAAAGAAGTGTATATGATGCCCCTGACAACTGTTTTGAATTGTGATGAAGCGGGGGAGGGGGGCAGCTGTGTGTGTGGAAGAGTGTGTAGGGGGGGGGGTAATTTGGCGGGAAATGAGATCACGTTTTTTTAGTGTTTGGCTCAAAACATTACTTTTTAATGCCGCTGCACATCTCTAAATTATTACACCAATCTGACAAAAATTATTCGAATTACCGTTTAAGTATCAGACACCCGAAAACACTTTTTAATTACAGCCTTAATCTAGTTGATTGGCCGGTGACGTCACAGGGACCACACATACAATATACACTATGAATGTGTTATAACCATCCATACACACAACCAATTGACTAGTGTGTATTGACGGTTCAATTAAAATACTTACAATTACAGCAACAGAAATTTGAAATTTAACGGACCGTTAGCAAGATAACGTTCCGTTAGTTTTCAGCTACCGGCCCCTGATCATTACCTAATCATAATTATCAATATGTAAGTTACAGATCACTATAATTCAAAGCATTTTAAGAGCTGACCTTTCTCGTCTTGAATTCTAATAGATTACATCCTTGTGACTGGAATCTGTGACAATGAATTTTGAAATACCACATTA
The DNA here is from genome assembly GCA_963678685.1 of Patella ulyssiponensis. Classification (NCBI taxonomy): domain Eukaryota; kingdom Metazoa; phylum Mollusca; class Gastropoda; family Patellidae; genus Patella; species Patella ulyssiponensis. Next base: position 59,037,078 of record OY783229.1, read on the forward strand.
TGTTTGTGTTGTTGAGAGTTGTGGAAATTCCGAAAAAGAAAGGGTACAAAATGTGCTGTATATATTTCTAATTCATTTATTTTTAATTGTATAATCAAAATCTGTAGTATGTGTCGCTAATCTCAAATATGTGTAACATCTATATGTTTGACTTTTGTTATTATCATTACTATTCGTTCCTTGTCTGTTATGTTTATTATTATTGAATTTATGCTTGACACTTTGATTCAACCTGTCTGTGATATCACTTGGACGTTAAACTCCGGGAACAAACGATTCTCTATGAAACTATCGACCCTACATAGTCCTTACTAAATAAACGCCCGGTTTTCATAAATATTAAATAATTTGTTGTTATTAAATACGCGTTCGGACTTCTCTCAAGTAGGCTAACACTGTCCGGCTAGTGTTACTTTCCTTTGCCAACTCCCTTTCCAATTAAAGATTTAAGGAATTGGTCGATAAAAAATAGCACAATCATCACGGGCGGATAACTTGAAAACGTGTCTCACCCATAGATTAACCCACTGAGTATACCAAGGATGGCTGTCTTCATAGACAGTGAATTATTATACAGGTTTACTGTTGGCTTAGGGGATTATTCAGGACCAGTGGCGGCGCCACATCCCCACGCAGTCATGTTGAGTGATTTCTTACCAAGCCCATCCTGCTGTAAACCTTCTTTGGGAGTGTTTTTTACGATCCTCAAAGTTTTTGGGTATAGATTCAACGCGACAAAAATATGCATTCACTTGATACACTCACTCCGTTCGTTTGACACTTCCCTCGCTGTTCAGATAAGCTGGTGATTTGGCAACGAACAGTATCGGGCCAGTTCTTTTTATCTGCCCCCCCCCCCTCAGCCCCAGTGACAGTTGATTTTCATTTTCGTTTGCTTTGTTACTGTTGTAAATCACATATCTGCTCTTTAATAGATGATAATGCGCGTGATTTTGGCATTGTCTCCGCCCAAGCAATCCAAGGTTGCAACGTATTACCCTTTGTTCCAATGTAGGCCTATCCCCCCCCCCTCTCGACAAAATCCTGGATCCGGGCCTGTTTAGGTAATTAAGGAATAAAAATTCCGAATATGTGACGTCACTGGCGTCTGAGGGGATTAATAGTGTTTTCGATAATTATTGGCGAAGACGTTTGTACGGGAGGTCTATATTTGCGACTTTGACTGAAGGTAGCTGAATAAATTTTAATCAGACTGGTGTGAACTTACCGTAAAATGCATATAATATAACCACTGGCTATTAGTACAGAAAAGTTTGCTCGCTCAACTATTAATTACAGGGACGGATCCAGGAATTTTTGCAGAAGGGAGTTTGCCAGGTTTCTGTTACGGTAATCTGCCATCATCGTCTCTAAATTGCATAGGCATACATACAAATTGAGCTTTTTAAACAGAGAAATCATTTTTATACTGATGTAGGATCATTTTGTGATGTAATTTCATTGATGCAAGGCATTATTTTTTTGTGTAGCTGAGCAGGGTGGGGTTTGGACCCACCCCCTCTGGATCCGCCCCTAAATTAATTAGTTCATAATACGCGGCAAACAAGAATATCCCCAACTGTTAAGCTCAGAGGCGTCCCTTCTGATTTTTATTTCCTCTATTATTTTCTGTGTCTTTTCAATCGGAAGATTAGCTGCCAGGGATTTGTATGACTCGATTCTTTGTCCTGGGTTGGACTGGAGGTGAAGTGCTACGGTCGAGTTAGTGCAGGTGGGGGACTTGGAATTGTGCCTGCTGATTCTCTTATCAAGTTGCTGTTTAGTTTCACGAATATATGGGGGGTGGGGGTACAATTAGCTTTCAGGATATCTTTTAGGGTTCGTCCTTTGGAGAAGGTGACATGGGTTCCTGACGTATAATATAGTAGGCTGCGTCAGCTTCCCTTGGAAAGGTATCGTGATTCCTATTAGTAGCCTACTTATTGTAGGGTTGTTAATGGTGGATTATGGCCCCTGTGTGGAACGTAGAGAGGTCACCATTTTTTTCCAATTTTCGGATGGGAAAAAGCCGAGTTCCCGTGTTCACATTGGTGTGCAGGTTAAAGATCCCTTGACAGTTGGAATTCGATATAAAAGTAGGCCGTGTAAAGCCGCTGTCCGGGCACAATTTCCCTCATAGCACACTGCAATGTGATTGCCTGTCTTCATTAGTCTAGTTTGGAACAGAAGAGTAGGAAGTTAAACCCATTTCATTAATTTCATTTTATATTTGTGTCGTTCATGAAGAGGGACAAATCTAGTCAACATATTAGTGCGAATAAAAATGTTCAATAAAGTTTACTAATACATGTAACGGGAGAAAACTCCAATTAATATTTCAGCCGACAAAATGTAGTTATCTCCCTTTCACCGCGACCTCTGTCAATGAGCGTATTTATGTACATGTAGTTTAGGAGGGGCATCTGTAGGTCCCTACTGGGGTCAGGGGTTTAGAGGGGCCCGGAAGTATGACGAGTATTTTTTTAAACATTGTTGGTAAAATTGATCTTAAAAAATACACTGTTACTCGATCGTAAAGTAGATGAAAGCCGGTGACTTTTCTAGGTGCCGTCAGGGTCGGATGAAGGCACGGGCCAACTTTGTTTCCCAAAAGGTTTCCCAAAGCACTCGCTTGGCTCAATAAATCGTCTCAATAATCTGATGGTACAGTAGAGCCCTGATATAAGCAACGTATCGGATGACAGCTTGAAATTGCTTATATCCGATGTTACTTATATCAGAGCAGAGTCTAAATTACTTATTTTATTGGATTTCTTGGTAAATAGAGTGAAAATGTTATAGTTTGCAAGATTAGATTGGTCTATATACGTATCTGTTTTTGTTTTAAGTACAGTAGAGCTAATAACAATAACAGATAGTTGCACTAATGTAACACTTTTACCTACAATAGCTACACTTCATGTGCTGCTTGCAGTTGTTGTTTATGGATCGATGTCTGTGTAAGAGGCCCCCGCAAATCCATTAGAATCGGATTCTATCAGTCCACTTTTTTGGGAAAATTTAGCAAACTGACTCCAGTCACTACAGATATACGCCAAAATGAAGCGAGAGACCACTAATCTTCCAAACAATTACGAGGCCGGAGGAGACACCCCTCCCCCCGCCACACACACACACACACACATCCTACCCCGCCGCCCCCTCGCCGAGTTGCTTGTCAGATGGCCCAGAGGGCTCTGGTAATGAGCATTATTATATTTTGACTTCTCTAGCAATATGTATTTTAAATGGCAATTTATCCTTTAACCATAAGCCAATATTTATATTCATTCCCTACCTAACATGATAAATTTCCTTCAAAACTCCAGACATTTTGGACTTGTGTATAAACCGTAATCAATCAGTAGCAAATTATAAATGTTCACTTTCTTATCCTGTATCGCTAATTCCAATTCCAGCGTTTCTTGTGAATGTGTATCAATTTATATTTGGACTTTATGTATGGAAGTACGGTACTGTTGGTTATGTGTGGATTCTGTTGGACAGTTTTCGTGTGTTGTTTATTATACTTGTTAAAACATTTTCTTTTTTCAAAACAAGTATGATTGATTAGACTATAATTTTGCATGTCCATGGCAATAGACCTGTACATAGTCACCGTTAAATTCAAAAATACAATAGATAGGCAGATTAGAAGTTAAATGCATTTAATATAAAAAGATTTTTATTCACCCCACACATTGATTATATACGGTCGACTTATTGTTTCTTAAAGGATGAATGGATGGGGCGGTGTCTCCCCCTGTGATGAGAGTTTGTCTCCAGTTTATGAGGTGGGAAATGACCATTTCCTTTACATCAGCATGGTGGCCGTCATATTAATCACTAAGACATCCTTTACAATTCTTTCAGATCAATAGGAGTACCTTGAGAGGGCGTGATTATATCAATGAGATAGTAGGATAAAGTCACCCAGCCTTGCGTTTTTCTATAGTTAGTTGACCACATTAGGGATAAAACAAGGTTTCGGTGTAATGGGTTTTATTAGCAAATATCCAGTTTGATGTAAGAGTAAGCAGCCAAACCCTTTAATTACTCATATAATATTTAAACGGAACCGTAAACGGTGTTAAAGGTGATCTACGTACCTTCGCCCCTCTAATCAACCATGAAACCAACTTCGAAATCTTAAACATACTTTTATTGTCTGATCTTAATAACAGTTTGGTCCTATATTATCAGTTACAAAAGGATTATTTATGCTCTTGTGTCAGGCCATGAGAGTGATAACATGGCGTCTGTTTTTATGGTAATAATAATGTGCAATGATCGACGAATACGTACACTATAATAGAAATTGCATAATTTAGATTAAGAACGCAATTAAACAGCACTTGTCATAAAACACAATGGTCTCCAGTGTTCTGTATGATATATTATTAAATTTATGCATAATTATAACGTATGTATATCGAGCTAACGTTATTAAGCAGTGTTTACATCCTGTTTTAATATATAATTATGATTTTTTTTTCACGAACGTTTATTTAATTTGACATATTTATACCAATTATAAGTGCTTATTTTAGTGGGTAAACGATATTGTGCTTTATGTCAGATAATACTGTTAGAGATAAATTTTCCCACCCATATGAGCTCCCATTACACCTGCATCTATTTTCCTTGTTTATCTTCACAGCCAATTGTTCTTTTTAATCAGCTAAACTCATCAGATATCAATTGGACCGAAACGTATGTTAATTTGTGCCCGAGGCAATAAAAGAACAAAGACAAATATTTCATCCTTTCATATAAAAAATCATCATTAAGGAAAGACGACTTCCCCAGCAAAAGGTATTTGTTTTCGGGAGTTCAGGAGTTCAAGAGTTCAAAGGGTATTAGCACCAGTATGGAGACAAGTGACTCACGTAATCTATAAATAGACAGTGTCTTGGCTCATTAACACTGAAAATTAATCACTCTGATTTCTTTCCCCTTATCGACGTGTCTGTCAACAGAGAACAAGTGCGGCTACTGTTCGAATTGGGCCCCAGGCAAGTATCGGTCAGTTGTACGGTATAGCCTGACCAGCCCGCCGTGCTTGCTACTGGCACCGCAAGATATAAACCGGGGTGTCTATACTTAATAGGTTGTATTTACCAAACAAATAAGAAACTGTTTTGTTTATATTTACTGCAAACTTGTATATATTCCATAAAATTGCTATAAATTTGACAAAATGAATCACAGGTGATGGGGTTTTGAAGGCATTATAACAGTAGCTTATAATTATGGTGTTCATTTTGGGTTACACTACAATTACGATGTCAAAAGTTTCTAGAAAAAGTTAACAGCCTAACCGATATTAAAATAGTTACTAAATAGGTATTCACTTTAGTACACCAAACAAATGAATTCCACTCCAGAGCAAAGTTAAGAACAGGGTTCTCTAGATATTAAGTATGACATAATTATATGGAAGACAGGTTTAAATTATGTATACTTGGATGTTCATCACTAATGATGTTCGACCAGGGCCTGGGTGTGTTGTGATGTGCTACAAAAGAAACACGCCGCACACTGATTCTCCTGTAATCTCTTGTTATAATAACGTTTCCTTGTATTTGTAGGGGGTGGATTGGCCAGTCACTAGGGGTTACCGAGTGCGCGTGAAGTCATAAGGTCTGTCAGCGAGTCAATTTAAGTGGCGTGGTTTCTATTCCACACTTTAACATGGGTTTTCTCCGGGTCGCCCGGATTCCTCCCACTGCTCAAGCCCCCTAACCATATGTTAGCCCCGAAATGACCTAGTTTGTGTCTCTCCTTGTATGTGTCTTGTTCGCGGGTTTGTCTTGTGGAATTCGGTTGTGTGTAGTGCGGGAAGCACGGGAAACAAGGTTATGCTGCATAAGCAGCTGGCAACACCTTCTGGAACACATCTTTTCTTGGAACCAGTGTTAACATTGTAATTACTGAATTTTACAGCGGCGCTGTCCTGTCGTATGGGCTTGTTTATACCAACCTAATAGACATTAAAATCAAACTTGTTAACTTGTGTTTTATGTCCAAATTATTATGATTATAGCATCCTTATAGGATCTGCTCTCTGTCGACATTATTTCGTCCACACACCATGAGGAAGGGTTGGGCACAAAAGCGTTTTATAGGCACAAAAGCGTTTTCGCGACACGGGAGAAAAATGCAAAAACGTATGAAAATGTACCCTAGGTAGGGAGGGCCTTACAAACAGACAAAAGAGCCACGTCTGACAAAAGGTCCCCTGGCCAAGGGAAAGTGTCCCGGAGTCCGAGTCAATCATTTTCTATACACTGTTACTGTCGAATCCACTACTGAACGAGAATGCAGTCATTGCATTGGCATGAAAATCATCAATCAAGACCCCATCCCTCCCCGCGAAAGAGGGCCCTCAAAATAGTATAGCCTTCGCCATGATAAACCTTTAAACCCCCTGGTTAGGCACGGTACGGTAAGGCAGTGAGGGCGGCACTATCGTCTCGAAATGTCTTGGATTCGATTTCCGGCATGGTCAGAGAAAAAAGTTAGGGATTATTCGAGCCTGTCCTCTGAGATATACGTAACGACTGACACGGAAATAGGGTGGGATTGGGGAGACGAAGACCATGGTCCACCCCTCCGTCGACACATTGACATGCACGTAAAAGAACCGTTGGCAGCTGGAATTCTATGAAGAATAAAGACTTCTGCCAAAACAAATAGGGATCCCAAACAAATAATACAGACATTAAGCATAAAAAGATAATTCGCATATAGCCTACCGAATTTGACAAGGCAATGTATGGCGAATATATGTTTTTTCCTGCGGGACCGAATTTACAGAAAAGTACCATAATATTGATTTTGAAGGGGTGTCAACATAAACCAAATTTGATTAAGAAAAATTAATTTTAACCTTGTGTTTACTGATAAGCCTAAAGCCATAGGCCTATTTATTATATAACATACAAACTACATTTTATTAAAATTTACAACCGACATGTATGAAAGGGACGAAAGAATAGAAATCGGGACTGGCTTTTATTTATGTTTTGCAGATTTCTAGCGCTCGCGACAGGGGTTTTTTTTGTGAACAATTTAGAACATCGACATTCGTGATGTTAAAACGGAATAGCCTATAACTATATTATGTTATCCACCAGTTGAATACCTCTGCTTGTCTGTACAGCGGATAAAATAATAATATTATACACGATGATTGTCGACCAAATCACTCTAATTCACATCTAATGTCATTCTATGTCTTCCCACTAATTTCTCTAACACCCCTTTAACAATTGCTGACATTAATGTGTGACGTCATCTAACGCAAACTGTTACCATGACAACGAGTAATGGATTTCATTTCAGAGAAACTGAAGTGTTCAAAAAATCTAATATTTATTAATCACTAATTTCTTTTTTTCTCTGCCTATGCCACATCCTTCCCGCGAGATTTGGGTAATTAGAGACAGAGACAAATATTGGCATTAACTTGAGTCTGCAGTAAGACGAAACAAGATGCGCCCCTAGAAAGTCATTATTGAAGATAATAACGCGTATGAACTCGTAATAATAGAAAATATAACTTTAGCCTCGCTCATTATCTCCATCGACACAAATCACACCATCGACCAATTATTCTCGCCGAAGAGAGACCAGTTCTCGCCAATAGTTAGACTATAATTTTATCAGGACAATATTAACTCGTCCTTTACGTATTTGCTTCAAGTTTTTGATGCTAAAATTTGAACCAATACTAATTACCGAGGAATGAATGTGTTCTTTATACCCGGTTTCATATTACTTAGCTGTCGTGAATCTTTTTATTACTAAGGTAGGGCCTAAAGGTGACCTGATTTCCGGGGGCTTGTCTTTTGTTTGATAATAATAGGTGTCACGACAAAGAACGACTACTTACAATTTTAATTATCTATATTTAAATTGACAACCGCGTTCACCATCCGCCATTTTCACTGTGAATATTAAATCTCTTTGCAGGCCAGACAGGTTTTTTTGTGTAGTTAGGAACGCGGGAAAATTAGTTCGCTCCAGAACAAAAGTTGCATCTGATAATGAAAGAGCAAAAGGTGTCCAGCAGGGAGTAACATTAACCCTCTAGTTTTAGTGTACACAGTATTGTGAACTTGTAGCCTATTCAATTAAGTTCCCTTCAAAAGAATTTAGCTTGGCAGGGGTAGCGTTATTCGTAATTTTGTTTTTATATTAAACAGTGCATTTCGCGAAATGAATAGCATTGCCAGTGCATTGGGGTTTCACGAAGAAGCCGCACCAGTACGAGCGTGTATTTCTTGTTTCCAGGAGGTCTTTAAATATGAATATGTTCAGGTGATCAGACATTTATTTCTTGTCCTATCCGATCAACTACATGCTATTCCTTGATAACATATGCTGCTATTAGGTGGAGGGGATAATTCATAAATTAAATAACAAGACGGGTTTATTGTTAAATTGAAAATGGCTTTAAATAAAAACACTAACACAAGAATGCTATCGAATGCCCATTAATGTCAACCGCCATTTTCAAGCTTTTTTAAGCTAACGCATTTCTAAATTCAGTTATCACAGGATACAAACAGTCGTGAAACCCAAAGAATGAATGGCTATTCTCTAAAACGATAATAGAATAGAAACCGAGTTCTTTAGTTATAGGGTCACACTTTTACCGTTAAGAAATATAACATTAGCATAATAACTGGTTTTGCTCGAGAAAAAAACTTTAATGATTGAAAAGGTTTCAATGTAGTCTTCTTTGGCAAGTTACCTTTTTACAGTAATGAAAACTTTTCATTAAATAATACGTATAAATAGTCGATTCCTTGGGTCCAAGTTGTTGATTGTGTACCTATTTGCCCGACAAGTGTGTATATAATGAAGAGAATATGAAGTATATTGATGAAGGGATGTCATAGCCTGTGATTAATGGGGTTAGTAAAGGGTACAAACCTTTCTCCCTGGGACACCCGATCAATTGACTTGATATTACTATATGGCATGAATAACCTAACTAGATTTTATAGTTATGATACTCATTTCTGATATCATGCCAATTAACTGAACCATAGCCTGATGACCTTAGTTGGTAAATTTCGGATCCAAGATTATTATAGTCTCGACCAAGAAAATAGTTTTAATTAGAATACTGTTAACAAGAATACTAGTGACATGGGATAAGTAGCCTTGTTCACCAGTGCACAAGTCATTCTCAAATATAAATTACGTTTTTCATGTCCAAATGTCATTCAGTTAATGCTACATTGAAGATACAATAGTCCGTTATTATAGCTTATGGCATTTGAAAAGACTCGACATCCAATACAGTCAGTTAATAATTTCAGAATGTTGGGGCTAATTGCCTGAATCTGATGCCATCAGATCTGACTAAGTAATTAATGAGTTATGACAGGTAATAATTAAAGCAGAATTAGCTAGCACGAGCAACCTAACAACCCTCTTGAAGTCAGACCGCTTTTGTGTCACCTTTTCAATGGTGCCAGATTTTAAAACAATGACTGAACAATGGCAGATTTTGTCTTTTTGATAAGTAAGAAGAAAGACAATGACAAAAGATCTATATATTTTCCGAAGTCAGTTATCGAGGACCCTTAACCATACATTCTTCGTCAAATTTAAACAACAATTAGTGATGTAGTATTGCGTTATAGCTCGGGGCTCCCCATTCTCTTTCCTCTGTTTCCAAGTTTAATTAATGATTTGAAGATAAAGCCATTGTGCAGTATTAATTTCACCCTCTTACAACCCACTCCTTAGCATGTTCAACAATGGACGTTATTAGGTCGATTAAGAAAAGATTATAAATTAAAAGCTCGTTGATACGATATTGATCCTATGTACGAATGTATGTAATAAGCTTAGTTAAAAACAAGAGAAACGTTGCTTCCTTTGATGTCAAAATAAAAGTAGACCCTGCTTCGCCATTTATATTCTATTTTATTTAAGATCGGCTAAATAGATAAATAGTTTAACCGGAGAAGTGGCGATCAACAAGCATTACAGAATAGGTCAATGGGTGGGTTCGGAGTAATTGTAGACTTTTCCCTGCAGACTAGTAGAAAAAATGCCAAGGCACGATAAATATATAGGACCCGGGTTTATAATGCCGTTTTAATGTTTTTTATCGACTATAAATACCCATACGTTTACAAAACATATATAGTATAAAATTGTCCATCAACAGCTTACGACGTTTTGGCAAGACGATATGTCTTACCAAAATACAATAGATTCCATACCCCAAACAGATTAAATCATTTAAACAATATAACAAAGTCTACAAGATGTAGAGAATTTAAGCAGGAACATTTGACCTGTGTGAGTTTTTAGCAATCTTATCATGTCTATACAAATGTTTTCCTACTGAATCTACTTCTCAACAGTTCTTGTTAGATATCAACTAGATTGATTTCACCTGTTGTTTCATTATTTCAACGACCTTGTTTTATGTCAAGACAGAAAAACTTCTCTATGTATATAAGACATATTATAGTTTAGACATTAATTATTCAAATAGAAGCAAAAACATAACTAGATTTAGCAGAAGTTTTAACAAGAGAACATTTGATAAAATCACGCAAGATACAGCCACAAGCAATGTGTAAAGTATTTCGAGTTTTTTTGCTGTCAGATCAAATAAGAGTTAGCCCGCAACCATTCTATTTATAAAGAAGATATAAGAAATTCCTTCTTTAAATGTCATTTACTAATGGCAATAGTTGATATGAATAGGATATCAAATTATACATATATCAGAAATGATTGTCGGGGAAACTCGCCAGAATACACATGAACAGCAAGCATTTCAAGGGCATTGCATTCTACCTGCTCTGGATTGATGATGGACCTTGGTAACCATAAATTACAGGAACTAGATCTCCTTTTCGTTTGGTTCAAATTATAATTGGGCTGATCCGATATGCTATTCTGATTATTGAAGAGACAAACTCTATACGATTAACAGCAGATTAACAGATGACGCAGAAGTCAGTTTGTTTACAATTTGTTTTACTTATTGATATGTCGACAGCGGAACACAGCAGATTTTATGTCAACATTTATTTTATCTATGAAATGAAATTTTCAACGAAGACAGATTGTCACCCAACAAAACAATAATATCCAATGAGCCCAAAGATGTCTAGTAATTCGTAGATGTTTAAAATTGTGAAATTTGAAAAAGATGTGTATTTCGGATAATAATTCATACACTGCAAGTATCACACCATGTTCTACAAAATGATAGTAACGTAACTCCAGTACTTCGAGTAATATTCCACGACTTGTATACTACACACCAATAACGTTTTCGTGAAATCCGGGGAGAAAAAAAAGAATGGTCACGATCAACCATGTAAAACTATCAGAATCAGTACCAGACAAGACATCATCTGTACGATGTTCAACAGTCCAAGTGTTTGGTAACATTCTCCATCATCTTTTGCGATGACAAATCTTGTGTTCCGTTGAATGCATATGCACACCATCAAGGTATGACATTTACCAACCAAGCGATAGTCTAAAAAAGTACGATTTAATAAACAAAAAACAATAAATAAAAAAACAAGAGAAAAAAGAAGTTGATCATGTCGTCAACATAAAGGTCAAAATGAGACTAATATACATTTTTTCCATGGTGGAAAACCCTACTGCTTTCACCACTGCAATGATAGCAACATACATAGTAAATTTGGACTTGGGTTTTGGATTCTCCAAACTAGCCCAAGATTATAGAATGAACAGGTTCAGTGCGCTCCCAACCGAGTATGTCTGTTTTGTAGTAGATCAAATCTGAAAATATTTCTCAGATCATTGAATCTGCATACCAAAGGGCGAAGGTGAACAATGAGAAATGGTATGATTTAATGATTTATTTATCTATTTCCTTTTATATTCTATTTAGTAGCGAAAATCAGATCGCCAGCGGTGGATGCCGAATATTGACAAATTTTAAACGAGATTAAAACAACGTTCAGTGTTCAGAGGCTTTAACTCAAGGATATAAGTTTTCGTTTCTGAAATTATTGTATGGTATTTGATTTTAGTATGTATTTGGACATAAACCACAAATGACTGTAAAATAAAGATATTATAAACTGTCGACAATATATTGTGAAAAATCTGCCCTTTTCCCTTTTTAAATCATTTAATATCATTATAACCACTACGAAATTGTCCATTTTATCGACTTTTATTGTTTTAGTAGGACGACCATCCGTCGTCGTTGAAATAGGACTGATTTTAAGGACAAGATGTTTTTATAAGTTGTTAAAACTTTTGTCAATCCTTTGTATTTTGCAAACTTTAAACTAACCGATTTTGTGTTCCAATGTGAACTAACCTTGACTTCTGATTAATCGTTCCGCACAAAAATGTAATCTTATTGAGTTAGCATCATCATTAATCGAAATAACCAATCAGATCAATACAATTAATTAATTGGTTTTGACTTAATCCAATGAGGGTCAGCTCATTTAAAGTTCCAGTTCTGTCCTTTTAAAAAAAACAACTGACTATTTGAAAAAAGAAAAAGCGAAAAAATATAAATATTGCAGATTGATAATAAAACTATAGCTTTTATGAAAACCCCTTGCACTAAGACAAATGTATGTTAGTTTTTTTGTTTTGTTTTGAACCTGTTTGTTTCTGTGCTGTGTTTATTTTATTGTTTTAAACATCAGTAAGATGAGGGAATGTATTTTAGGAACCTGTAGCTGTTTTCCTTGTTACCGAAAAAATCAATTTATTTCTTTGACAGGAAAGTTATAAATTACTTGGTTGTCGTTTTGCTCCCATAAAAACAATATGAAGAAAGTAATTCATCGCTTTCCAGAATTCTATACTTGATATTTTTATCAGACCAATTATAAAACATGCTTCAATGAACATGAAACTACTTTCTTTTGTTGTTTTGTCAAGTAGAAATATATGATTTTATGATGGTTGATATCTATTAGAGGGTTGAAGATGCTTAACATCTTTAATTTTAAGCTATTTTCTGTCACAAATGATGAAGAGTCGGAGGGTAATGGGTAGACTGATTGGAGCCCGAGATAAGCGCGCTTGTAGGCTAGTTAATTTACACTATGCTCTTGATGGCTAACTAATATTAGCACCGATTCGTCTTGTAAAAAAAATATATTAACGATGGATGCCTGAAGGAATTATTAGTTCAGGGGTCTGCTCGATTTGTGACCGATGGTATTTACTGTTATCAAGACGTCTCAGTCGGGAATAGTTGATGTGGGGAGCAATCAAAGAGTCGACTCTCCCAATGTCTTGAACGATGAATGTTAATGATAGGCTGTAGTTAATTAGAAAACGATATCTATAGAGTGAATACGTAGCGAAGTTAGATATGATAACAGACGATGCGGGTGTAAATCGAATCACGAGACAAATAACTTTTAAAATAAAATAAGATGGTCATTAATCAGCCATTATCTTAGTTTGATAAAACCTTGCACGGGAAGAAACTCTAAATATCGTTTCATTAATATTCTTCTCATTTCTCAAGAAAATTGAAATAATTTCTATTACAGAACATTGATTTTTCTCAAAACCTATGAATAGATTCCAACAAAATATAACAAAACAATTCGGCGAACCGCGCTTATCAAAGCTAATTGAATAGCAAACGACAACGCTCGTTAATCTGTAAAACCATACTAAATTGGTAAATCATTCACAACAGTTATCCTTCCCTGCTGAGAGTTCCTTGCCATTTTTGTTTGGGTCCGATGCATTTCTAAAATTTTAGAAACAGCAAACTTAGACAATTATTGATATCAGTTTCTCGTGATGAAACCCCGGCTTTTAGTATATTAAGTAAAGTATTTAACGTTCACTTAATTCCAATGGCTTTAACCACTGGCAGAACTCTCGACACACAATTTATAATATATGGGATTAAAGCCTATTTAAATGTTTTATTATAGTACCTATCACTTTCTGACAGTCGCTTAATAAAATTGTTCAGAGAAAATGTCTTGGATTAACAAGCTACCATTTAGAAGCTGCAATTTCCAGAATCTCAAATCAGAAGCCTAGTTGCCACATGATTACAGAAATGCATTAAATTACGAAGACCCCATTCATACCTGCCTATGTCACGCCATGTAGTAAAGTTAACGCATCAACCACTAATTCACACAACAATTTGGAATCTCACGTATTGATCACATCATAAAACTGTATCTGAAACTCATTTACTTCACAACCCGGTCAAATTAGTCGACTCCGTTATATTTGCTCGGATCGTAAACGACCCAAATACATTGTTACAGCACAATCATTGAGTCGGCTTAATGGTATTAAATATCCCACGTACATTCGATACGAGTTCCAATGAAATGTAATAACTGTAGATCTCGACCAGCCAAATATATTTTTTGATATTTAAATTAACGAGTAAATACCACGATTTCAGTGTAGATTACTGCATTCTTAAAGACATTCCATCTCCAAAATCAAAGCCGTTTGTCTCGTCTTAAATATTTGTCAGATACTTGTATTGTGAATTTCCATTCACTACTGGTGAAGAAAGATAAATCCACATTAAATAACTGTACATACGACGCTCTGATGTCAGACAAGACGCATCGGTGTAAAATATTCGGTTCCGGTATAAGAAGGCAGGAGGCGTATTAGGCAAGTGATAGAGCAGTTGCATACCCCCTTGAACATATTGTCTTTGAGTTAAATCGACAGTACTGTAGAATATGAGATTTTCGGACATTTTCGAGAAATTCCACCGTTAAATAGACATGAAAATTATCAAAATCCCTAAAGTAAAGGTTATCCCCCTAGATTATATGGATTGTGTACCAATACAGAAAGTATTCATATTTATGGTCCGAAATCAATTTCACAACCTGATGATAAGGTCAGATCAAGAGAAAAAATAGTACTAAAAGTATCACCACTAAACACTTTAGACTATTGACATTCAAACAAGAATATTTTTGTTTGTAAAGTCGTCACTGACAGAAACTCCCCTATTGCTTCCTTAAATCTCTGAATGGGAAAAGATATTGGGAAGTATTATGCAATTGTCTACCTGAATGAGAGTTGGTGTCGTATTTGCTCTCTGCCATGTATTATTTTCAAATGACAGAAATGTTCTTCTGATCCACTAGCAATCGAGAAGCTTGGTATTTTTATTTTATAGATTGCCCGAAGCACCAAAAGCTGCAATTATCTTTAATTGTTCTATATGAACTAAATACAGATACATGTTGGAGATTTTATCCTTCAGCACTTTCATATTACTGGGATAAAAGGTCACAAAGAAAAAAAAAGTAATCAAGTCAAGAAATCAATGATCATATCTTTTATTTTGTTGTATATTGCGAAGCAGACTACATATATCTCGTTGAATAGTCTAAATGACTTGACAGTACCAAAATAAGATGACTTCATAATAAAATGAGCCTCGATGGAGCACAACAAATTCAAGATATACACTTGGTTGTTTTATATTAGAATCAAATCACCCAGAAACTTTGCCATTAATACTGATTAATGTAATAACTTGGAAAATAAAAATGGTCAAACAATTTGATGACTTTGAACAAGTTGTAATTTCTTACTGGAGATTTGAGAAATATAAAGAACAACCAAGACAAAGACAGACAACAGTACAGTACTGACAATACTTCATATAATAACTATAAGGTAGTCAAATAAAGTCAATACCTCAATATAAAATAGAATTCATTACAGAAATAACAATTTTTAAAAAACAGCCCAAAACTTGTAATAACTAATGAATGTCATTAATGCTAAAGCTAAAACTGATTGGTCTAGAATCTATAACAAATTAAGATACAACAAAATCAAATAAATTTCCTGAAAGTGGACAACATTTAAAAGAGGAAACAACAACAATTTGTAAGTTCTGAAGAAAGTATTTCCACATTTATTCTGTCCATTTTCAGGAATAAATCATCGTTAAAGGATGCAAGTTTGTACCTGTCCTTTTTGGTCCGTGAACTGACTACATTCTGTAAGAAATGAAGTCTTATGTAATTAACAAGTGAGAGCTAATAAAACAAAAAGCACTTTTAGGTACTGTAGAACACGCGGACCCCACGGTCCCTATATTACAGACAAAGATCATATTGAGGTTGCTATGTTGTCAGCCACTAAAAGAAAACAAACAAAATAAAAGAATCATTTTCTAGGATTTCCATTATAAACATTGAATAAAGTAAGTTTTGGAGATCTACATAACCACATTATCTAAATTATTATGTACATCTTTTAATAGGTAAAACATGGCTACCATAATATATGCTACAAAATTGAATAATATAATATATTTCTTATATAATGACGATTCATATACTCTCCAACAGTACAAAATAATGAGATGATATACACATTTAGGAAGAAAAGTTTTTTGTCTTTTTATAATGCACCAAAACTCAGAAGCCCTATACAAACTACAAGCTGAAGATTTCCTTAAACTACAATCATACAAAAATAAACCTTTTTAGCAAACAAGCATATTATTAAAATGATAACTCTGTAAGCATTACTTATATTATATAAAAACTATACATTGACTGTCACATACAGAAACAGCTCTCAACTGGACATAAAAAATACAAGCAATATTTCTTCTATATAGATATGATTATTAATCAACAAATTTTAATACAAAACTAAACCTAAGTTATTCAAAATATTTGTCTTGGAATTATTTTATCTTTTTTTGACAAAAGGAATTTCAAAAAGCTATAATAATTATTAATAAATGTAAGTAATGGTAAAATGACAGTAAAATGATATATAATATAATAATAAAGTCAGCAACAAACAACACAAAACAAATAAAGATTAAGAACTAAACACAATGGACAAGGAGAAACTGAACACAAAACCCTGTGCTGCTAGAAAACAATAATAAAAGAGAATATAAGAGAAAACAAAAAAGAGACCCTGTAGTTTTTATCAGACCACTTTAATAGGACGAACACACATCACACACAACCATTTTAACCTGTAAGCTCAGGTAAAGGTTAAATTATTCTACTTTAGGCCTAAGCCACATGCCATTAAGTAAATTTCATGATATGTTAATAAATGCCGCAATTTTTTTCTCACCAAAGCAAACATTATTATTATTTAGGTAAGAAACTGATCCAAAGTTGATGTTTTGGTACATGTAAGTATCTGAGTATTGGAATCACATTTTAATTGAACACAGTTTGTTAAGAAACGGAAAATCATATTTTGGTTTAAATGCAAACATTTTGACATGTTTTTATCAGAAATAATGAACTAACAACAGACATGGAAGAACATAACAACCACAAATAGATACATAACAATTGTATATAAACAAGCAAATCATCTTCAACATATGTCACAGTATAATACCATGCAATACACAATGTCAAACATCACAAAGTTTTTTTTTATTCACCACACTTCCTATTTAAAAAAAAATGTCATCTAAATTAGATAGATCAATTCATGTCATGATAACGCAAAATATTCTCTTCCCTAATTAGAATAATCACAATATAATCACACAAAATAGTATTCACCAACAGATAACATAGAGGAGATTTATCTCTATGGTAACAGTAATGTCCTTCACCTTGACAACGACCATGACATGACACTCAACCACATCAAAGTCATACATGCAATTCTACAATTTCATCTATTCAAAAAAAATCCATGCCAAGAATTGAAGATGAAGTAACGACCACAAATATAATAGAAAGTAGTCATTTTCTATACATGTATGTAATATATCACTCAACTACTGTATATATATATATATTTATATTAATAATAACTAGTCACATTAAATGAATTTTGTACATCTTTTTTGACAGTAAGTAATCTTACAACACTTGCTTCACAACCACCACCAAAAACAAAATGGCACCATGAAAAAGTTGAATGAAATCTAATAAGAAGTCTCAACAAAACTGATAAATCTAATTATAATGTAGGTATGTACTATCTACAATCAATACTCTAAAACAGTTCATTGGTATAGAATAAAGTATAATATATATATAATAAGTATGTATATTAACAATAAATTTGCTATAAACTAAGATTCTGCTACTAGTACGAGAAGACCTCTAGGAGGTTGACTCCATGGTTGTAAAACATGTTCATGTGGTTTGCGACACAAGTTCCCAAATTGCCATATTATATATGACAATATACCTGGGATATGATGATAATACAAAAATGGAAGATTTGTAAAGTCAAACCTTCAGCTCAATGCTGAAGAAGATATGTATTTACTTCCTAAAATATGGAATAATGAACACTCTCAAGGCAGTCAAAATAAAACCTTACGAGCAAAAATATAAAAAATTTAATAAAATCTCCAACAATACTGCAGGTGAGAAAATGTTTCTACAACACTTCCAGTAGTAGGAGGTATGTCATCACATTTTCTACACACAAAGTCTTTCCAGAACTTATTTTGGCAGCAAGCGATTTATACAATCCACTAATCAAAGTTTCCACACTTTAGAAAGAAAACATTTAGAGCATAAACAAGTAATACTTGTAGAGCCCTTATAGAAAATAAGTTCCTCTATTCAAAACAAGATTACCAGTCACTCCTATAGTACAGTAATCAATGTATCTATAATATATATATGTATATATATATATCTATTCAATCTTTGGTTGGGTGACAGCGGGTTCAGCTGCTACAGAATTTTGGAAGTTATGGAGATTGTCTCGTGTTGGGGTGGCTCTGTGTTTACTGGGACTGGGTGAGGAAGCAACAGACACAGGTAAGGTTCCAGACGCTGATTTACGTTTAATGTATTTAGCTACTTTTAGCTTGTGAGTATCCAACTGACAATGAACTTTCATTTCGTACAATGACGACACCTTCTCAGCACACGGTTTACACTCATATTGTATCTGTTCCAGTTTTAACATCGGCTGCACATTTTCTGGCATCTTGCCACCCGCAAAACACAATGATTGTTGATGATTGACACAAGCATCTTTAGCAGGATAAACCATCTGACATTTTTTACATATGTACCCTACATCCACTAAGCTTTCAGTAATTAAGCGGAAATCAGTGGAACCAACCATAGTTTTCAGCTCGGTTAATTGTTTACAATCCTGAGTATATTGGGCCCTGGTCGACTTAGGGTCTGATAATTTCTCTCCAACTTGCTTTATTGCTTGTTGTGGTATCTGTAACAATGTCAGTGGTGTTCCAAATGCTAAAGGATCATATGCCATCATATGTTCAGCTCCTGAAATACACAAAAAAGCCATATTGAGTCATAACTAACCAATAAGATTACTTCTTAATAACAGAATCCTTAATAAATTCTCCCAAGACCCAAATTAAAATATGTATTTGTTGCAAATTCAGTTAGATGAAAACCATTTGATAAAATGAGTAAAACAAATACCTGGAAACATTCCTGGTTGCATCATTGGCATTCCCATTCCAGGATAGAAACCAGGTAATCCTGAATACATGTAGGATAGGAAGTTTGGATCCATACCAGGTAAGAAACCTCCTAATGCAGACATCATTTGGGCATTCATGGCCATTTCAGCAGCTTGTTCTTTGGTTGGAACTGTTAATGAAAATAAAATGATGTTTAAGTATGCCTTTTTAAGTTCAATGTGTGATTTGATGATATATCTGAACTATGTTTATCTTCAAAACTTCCTTCAGAACACTCTTAAAACATTTTAATTGCATGGAAAGTACCCCATGATGCAAGAATCTATTCTAAGAACCAATGTTTGTCACATGACTTTATTGAGGGCGAATCCAATTTAGCTTGTATTTGTCGGTAGTCGCTGTCCATTTACCATAAACATCAAAGCATAAGTAAATTAGTGGTTTATCCCCTGCCAACTTTATTTTCCACCATTTAATCATAGAGTCTACTGAATGTTTAGGTCTCTCAATGTTTTCTCACAACCATTAGCCATGAAATCAAACATAAGAAGTGCTCTACCAAATAATATTGCCATACTTTTATTGGAAATAACTACCCTATACATACTTTTGTGGAAATGTATCGTTAATATCTTCTCAAAAGTCAGATCATTTTATGATTAAGGTGAAAAGAGGCACAGCAAACTCAAAGCATCATAGCTCAGACAGCCATCATCATCCCAAGGTATGTGCATCCAATTACAACCTAATATATCCTAACTTACCATTATCTGTTTTAATATCCTTCTTTTCTTTTTTCTCAGATTTTAGTTTGTTACCGGTATTACTACTACTACTTGGACTGGCAGTACCTGAAACATTAGAATAAACAATAAGTACTCACACAATAAAGTACATGTAGGTGTCATCAGATGTTATATGCATTATAATATCTGAAAATGCCTAAGTGAAGGCAGCCAGCTTAAAATTTGATGTATATCAGAATGAAGAAGTAATAAAAGTGGTTGATTTTTGTAACATTGCAACACATTGTAGTACTGAATAGTCCTTGATGATAAAGTATTTATCTAATATTGATTACATATCAATTGTGAAAAATTTAAATCAACTAACCTGACAGTCCCATAGCATTAAGTCCCATGGCTTGAAGTTGAGCTAGATGTGAAGGTGGTGTTTGTGTTTCATCCCAAACTTTTCTCATTCTATCCATATCCCTTTGTTGTCTTAGCAATGTTGATACACCAGAAGGATCTGACATCTCCCGCTCAGCATCATTCTGTGATGCGATATATTTGCGAACATTATCAATATGTTTTTTGGTGAAGATATGGTCCTGTACAGTAAATTTGTGAGAATATTTGAATTTACACAATTTACATTCTTCTGGTGTTTTATGGACTTCAGCATCACTGTTATAACTTTTAGAATAGGCAAGCTTTGACTTCTTTTCTTTGGCCCTAGCATTTTGGAACCACACCTGAATAACTCGTTTTGGAAGACCAATCTCTCGACCAAGTAATTCACATTCTGCCATAGTAGGTGTTTTATAATCTGTAAACAAAGTTTTCATCACTCGTACCTGCATACTAGTCATCTGTGTGCGGTAGCGTTTATTGATATGATTGTGTGTGTTTGGTGATGATGGGTTGCTAGTATAGATGTTCAACTCATCATTTGCTGCCTCCGACATAGTATCAGAAATAGAATCATCTAAACTTATTCTTCTATTATGGTAATGATCTTCCATGCTAAATTCACTCATATCTGTGGAAGGTCCATCTGATGTTTTGTCATGATTGTCTGTAACAACTTTGATTGGCTTACTGAGATCTAGTGGTGTGTCATCTTCTGTAGAAGTAGAAGGTGCCTTGCTCTCAGTTTCTGATCTCTTCGCACTTGTTTTACCTCCATCTGATGTAGAATGAGCATTTTTCGGGGTGCTGCTCAAATCACTTATGTATTTTTTAAAGGAATCTTCATACAACTGTTGCATGGACATCTGTACAGAATCAGCTCCAGGTGAGAAACTGATATTTGACTGATGCATGAATGGAAGGTAATTTGACATTCCAGGTGAGATAAGTTTATTCAGATCATGGACAGAATTAGGATTTGAAGACATTGGTCCAGAATGTGGTTGAGGAGTTGGTGGACTTCCATCAAGAGAAGCATCTGGAATAGTATCTATGTTAAATTCTCTCTTTGCCATTTCTTCAGGATGTTTGGTTGCCAAATGAGATTCAAGAGCAGACTTGGCACGGAAAAGAGCCCGGCAAAAGGGACATCTTTTATGAATGATTTGTTGATGGGCTCTGTATTGTCCTTTTCTTTCTCTTGCTCGTGTATTCTGAAACCATACCTGAACGACTCGCTTCTTGAGACCGACCTCTCTTGATATGTTTTCCAACTGTTTTCTACTAGGATTACAGTCTAGTTGGTATTTTTGGTAGAGATAATCAAGCTGTTCTGGAAGAATTGTGGTTCGTAACCTTTTATCTCTTGGCTGATCCAGATCATCATCACTTTCAAACTTTCTTTTCATGCCAGTATTTCCTTCATGCTGGGCAAGAGATTGCAGGACATCAAAAGCACTATTTGATGAGAAGCCTGGGAATAGTGCAGGATTAATACTATGGATAGCCTGGTGTTCTTGCCAAAGGGTAAGTCTATTAAATGAAGCATCACACTTATCACACTGGAAAGTTGATGATTGTGCAACACTAGATGATTCATCAGCAGCAGAACTAAGATTGGTATCATCATTGGGAGACATGCAGGAATCACTATCATCATCATCATTAAATCCATCATCAGCACTTGAACTATTAGCTGCCGTGGAATGAGAGGAGGTGGCTCCACTCACATTATTTTTATTTTTTGACTCAGGATTACACATTCTCTTCTGATGTTTGATTAGTTCATAGTATCTCTGGAAAACAGCACTACATTTCTTACATTGATAGTTCAAACCAGGAGTTCTCTGAAAAGGTGAGATTGGTTCTTTGGCTTCTGTTGCAGGTTGGTTTTCATAGATTTTTCTGGCTTTTTGTCTAGCATTTTGAAACCACACTACAATTACTCTTGGACTAAGGCCCAGCATCTTGGACAAATGTTCTAATTCATCATCTTTGGGGTAAGCATTTTGCTCAAAATATTCCTGAAGCATTTTAATTTGATAATCTGTGAACCTTGTCCTGTTAGCTCTTCTAAAAGCTGAAGCAGACTGTATTGAGTGATCAAATGAGTTGTGTGATTGTTCATCATACATAGCGCCATAAGAAGGAGTTGGTGTATTTGGTATTGAGGTGTTTGGTGTAGATGGTATGGAAGACGTAGTAGAGGGAGTGGAAGCATTTGAACGACAATCATATTCTTTTCTATCTTCAACTATAGTCAATCTTGGTGGTTCTGGTTTAAAACAGAGTTCATATCGGTCTTTCTCTGAATCCATATCTATATCATGACTGTCTCGATCCTCATCATCACTGGGTTCCTGTTTTATATCAGTAAGTTTACCGGTCTTTTCATATTCATCAATATCAATAGATGTGGAAGGAGGATTGTTAAAGTTATATGGAGAATCTTTATTTCTTTGTCTCTCTTTAAATAAAGTATTCCTGAACCAATGTTTGATCACTTTTTGTGGTAAACCAGACAGATCTGACATCTGCTTTATTTGATCATCACTTGGTGAATTAGTGATATCAAAGTGGGCACGTAAGATCTTTAGCTGATCATCACTGATTCTGGTTCGCACTCGCTTTTGGTTGGCAGCTGCTGCTTGTTGCATCTGTTGTTGAGCAGAAGTAAAGCTAGAATCCATCATTGGTGGCATAGGGGACATAAAATTAGACATATCCATGCCTGGCAACATCATTGGCATCATGGGAGAAGGCATTCCCATAGGCATCATTCCTAGTGGCATTGGCATCATTCCAAACATAGGCATCAATTGGGAAATATCAAAATGATTTGGCATTTGTGATGGAGGAGGTGGCGGAGGCATTTCTTGTTGAGTGGGTTTATCTGTGGTTGAAGAAGACTGTGGAGTAAGTTGATTTTCAGGTTCTTTTGGCTGTTTCATTTCAAAGTCTGTTTTAAATTTAGCACCAAAAGTTTCTACAGCACCAATTGGTACTATTTCTTTGTGTACTTCTTCTTGGTGTGCTTTTAAAACCCATACACTTGAGAATTCCTTGTTACATTCAGAACAATGACTTCTGTTTATTTCTGGCATATCTGGTCTTTCTTTTTTAATTCCAGCTGATTGTTCTGGCTTCACTTCAATTTTCTCCTCAATCTCCAATTCTTTGACTTCCTCATTTCTGCCATCCATTTTTTCTTCATCCTTTTCTTTCTTAGCTGGGCATGCCTGGGTATACTCATTAAACTGCATTACACATTCAAATCCAATATTTTCCAAGAGATTTTTTTGAACTTGTGGTTTAAAGCGACCATAAACATTCCTTGGTCTGGCTAAAGCAGCTCCAGTACTCAGATAGCAGTATATCTTCTGATGCTGTATCAAAGATTCTTGGTTGGTAAATGTTGAGTTACATTTTTGGCATGTTAGATTACTGTTGTTGTTTTCTTTATCCTTTAAACTATCAAGTGTTGAAGTATCCATTCTTTCTTCTTTTGAAATAATTTCCTTCTTTAGTGGTCTGTCAATTACATCTTCATCATGTTCTTGTTTAATTGTTGAAATAGGGAGCATGGGGCTGTCATGGCTGGTAGAAGAGTTATGGAAAGTTGATGATGAAGACTGTGTCTTACTTTGAACTGTGGTTGTGTCTGATTTAATAATGCTGTTTGAAGAAGACAGGGGTTGGCCTGTACTAAGTGAACCTGGGGATGGGGATGATGTTGAAGACGGTGGTAGAATGCCTGATAAACCTGGCATCGCTGGAAGTCCTGACATACCTTGGAAGATGAGAGACCCTTGAGGGACATTACTAACCGAAATCTGAGCCTGAGTTTGGTGTATCATATCTGTTAGCGCTTGGGCTTGTTGAGTTGAGACCTTTCCTAAATCTGGATTTTCAATTAATGGCAATGTTATGTCAACGCGTCCTGTCATGGCCAATTCATGGATCTTGGATGCTCTGGTTTGATGGGCAACTGATCTAATATGAATATCTAAGGTAGCTCCCTGGTTATATGCGACCCTACATATATTACATCTATAGGGCTTACGTCCTGAATCAGGTGATGTTGTAGCTGTAGATGGGGAAGAAGACGTGGAAGGAGGAGATGATGCTGATCTTGTTGTGGTAGTTGATGGTTGGGAAGTTGGTAATGAAGAAGACAACGAACCTTGATGAGCAGCTTGTTTCGATTTATGCAGATGAGACACTGAATTATAATGAACCAATAGAATACTCTTTTGTGTAAAGGATTCTTTGCAGACATCACATTTAAACGGTCTGTTGGGATCTAAGTATCTATCTACTGGATAGCCGAGTTTTTCTCCTCGTCGATGTTGTAAGGTTTTATTATGACTGGTTAAGTAAGTTTGTTTAGTAAAAGCTACTTTACATCTGTGACATTTAAATTTCCTATTGTGATCTTCATAACTTCCTTCAGCTATAGCTTGACTGTTCATATAATCTTCCATAAACTGTTGTTCTCTATATGTCACATCAGCCTCAGTTTTATCACCATCTACACCCGAAAAGTTCACATTTTCATCTGAAATAGCACTATTATTTAACATATCACCCTCTTCGTCATAACAAGAATTATCATCTGACATGTCTTCATCATCTCGCATGTTCACAGTTTCAGTCACTGACATTCCATTTCCACTTGAATCAGATATCAGGTTGGCACCACTAGCACTATTTTTAACAATATATTTTTCGAAGCCTGGATTTGTATACAGAGCATAAGCTTTCGTATTCAGCTCACTTAAATGTTTTTCCAGTTCTGCTTTTCCAATATCACTATGAGTTGATTCTAAATGTTCGAATATTTGTTGAACACCTTTCATGGAGGCAGAACAGATGGGACAAGATGATACTGATTGAACTAAATGATACTGTGAATGAATGTTAAGCTTGTCTTCTGTTGGGAATACCAGAGAACATTGAGAACATGAAAATTTGGCATCTGACAGGTTGTTGCGTCTGGCATGGATCTCTCGAAAGTGAACTTGTAATGCTTGAGCCGTTTTAAAATACTGATTACATCCTTTCTTCCAACACAGGTAGCCGGGACCTCTTGGTGTCTGCTTTAGTTCTAGATGGCCCAGTTCATTTTGGTGAGCGTACAATTGATCAATATTACCAAAAGATTTTGAACAAGTTTGACAGCGATATTGTCTCTCTTCATTCTTCTCTGACACCATTGAACTATCTACAGCTGAAAGAAAAAAATGCATATTAGTTACAACACATGGAATTAACATTTAACATTTAACATACTTCAGATCACATTCTGGAAAAACATTTTATGTAATATCAAACTTAAATTATGTGTTATTATCCTATTAAAGTAGAATTACCTTCATCTCTGATAAATTTGGCATGATCAGCTTCAAGTAAATCCCAGTTAACATCCACCTGTTTATCAACATTTGGCATCCCAGAACCCAATTCTTCTGCTGGACTGCTGGATCTCACACTATCAGACTGTTCAGCAATGAGAAGAATTCGTTCCAAGCCCTCAGGTTTAACATTATGGGCATTCAGAAGATGGGATTTGATTTGAGAAATCTGTGGAAACTCTTCCTGGCACAATGGACAATGATACCATTTTACTTTTACTGAGTTTTTGGCCGCAGTGTTTTCAGGTCTGATCTCATTAACAGGTTTTGCATCTTGCCCATCTGTAAAGATAAATATGTAATGCCAAGAGTGAGTAAAATCAATTAACTATTTAAACTTGAAACCAAATGGGAGATTGAAATGGGATATCCTTTAATAGCAGGTTACACGTAACTTATTTAAGTAGAACAATCACCCAGCATTTTCTCACATAGAGCCCAAATGAAATATCCTTTATAAATCATCTAACTTTTTGTATAGAAGAGATTATAAACAGGTCAGTGCACATCAAAAATAGAAATTTTCTAATCTCTTGTAACTCAGCACAAAGCAAACTAGACAAGATTATTCTGGTAATTTACATTAATACTATTTATTAATGAATTGAATAATAAATAATATCTCCTCTATAAAACTTTGTTTCCATAGATGAAGGGCTAAACAATATAGAAACATGCTGACAGTAGTCAATGAGATAAAGGACGGGCATTTCTTTTATTTATGTAAAGGGAGTAGACAATGCTAGGTTATTAACCATTTAGAAAAAATGGTTGGCATTGCATAGATAGTGAGATTTTCTTTGTTACACGGAAAATGAATCTTGTTAAAACACATTGTCAGGTTTGGTAGTGTCGCTTGGATTATTTTTATGTATCTTATTAATATATTAGTATATAAACAGTATAATGTGTGAGGTTCTATGCTATTCACCATTAAAATCTATTGATAATTAATATCTTATTTACTTTCACAGGTTGTATAATAATGATTTGCTTTGTATTGGTATATATTATAACTACCAGTAATACTGTCTCAGTTCATGGGAAATTAATCAACTTTTCATTTAACTGAATACTAACAAATCCTAACTAAACCCTTCCATTCTAAAGAGACTGAGAAGTAAAAAAAAAATAGTCCAGTTTTGCTAATTTATTTTTGTAAAAAAATTATACATGTATTATGAAGAAATACCCCTTCTCAATATTTATTTGGAGAATAGTTTTTAATAATATAAAAAAAATCTTATAGCAGATAAAACAGGATGTTTAATTCTGATAAAGTTTAAGGTTTCATAAGATAATAACACTGATAAATTTCTTTTTTATTTCTCATCTAGGTTGGGGGTTTTGGTTTATAAATTATTGTATTTTAATTACATTGCTGGAGAAGCGTCATAATAAAAGAATGCTTACATTATATTATATTGAGGAGATATTTTATGTATGGGAGTAAACTGAACCGATCCAGTTACCCAACATTGGATTATGTATAAAAGAAGTTTGGTATTGATATAATATGCAATGTGTAAACAGGGTGGTCTACATTATTAGAATCTTCATGCCTGGAAAGTTAAAAAATTTGTGAGATCTTACATCTGATTTTATAACTTACTTTATTAATGAATAGAGTTATAATTTTGTGTGTGTGTAATTTCTTCCTTTTTCCTAATCGTTTTTTTTTTTAAAAAAAAAACCCATACAATATGCATACCTGTACTTTTACTGACTGTTGCTGATGCTGAATTATTTGGGGAACTTTGTATTGTTGAAGAACCTTCAACTTTGACCTCTGTTGCTTCTGTCTCACCCAGTTTGATGTTTTCTGGTAGATCTCCTTCTGGAAAAGAGAGCAGAGAAAAACCAACTTGAGAAACATATTAATTGCACTTGTACCATAACACAAAAAAGTGGGAAATACATCACAAGATTTGGAATAAATATTTTTTCATTAAATATTGCTTCATGTTGCACAGACAAAATAAGTTTACTCAATAGTGATAACATTTTAATTATAAAGTTATTTTTTGCTCATTTGAAACACAATCTTAAAAGAAAATTCTTCTAGTGGAAAATTTATGAAGAATGTTAGTTAATCTTTGTAATCTAAGTTTACTAAAACAGAAGTTTTGCCTTAATTATCAAAATAAACTAGGGTGTTCTAATGGAATTCTCCAGCGGTTTATCATCTTGATAAATAAATATTACATTCCAGTTTTTCTTCTTGTTGATTATCCTTATGGTGTAATATTTAATGATCATTTCATTTCAAACTTGTGTAAAAAGAGCAGATGGAAAAAAACTTTGATGGAGGCCTCTGATGATAAATTAGGTATTAGAAGATAAAAACTGCCCTATAACTGCTAACTGACAAAATATTTATCTTCAACCAAAACATTGTGATAATTATTTTTGCCAAGTATTAGTCATTTTTAGGCTAAATATATTTTCTCAGGCGGCTGTTGATTAATTTTCTGATAGAAATAGAGTTATTTCATTAGTTTTTCTGTTGAATTCATTATCTTAATGGTACACTAGTTCACAGCTCTACCTTTTATATAAAGGATAGTCGCTCTGATTCATTACAGCATAATACTGTATTAAAAAATTATAGCAGATTCGTGTTGAAAATAATAAAAAATACTACAAGAGTAGAACATCAAAACTATTGTTGGATTTTATGTGATTTGAAATGGTGACAAATCAAACCAAAGCGAATTGATATTTCTTCTCAAATGACTTTACGAAACTGTAAATTAGCTGTTTTCTTACATGTATGTTTTCGCATGATCTACCAAATGAAAAACATGACTGAGCTAAAATAATGAATTCAGCTGTCAATCATGTTTAAGGGTATTAGTATATCATTTCAATGACCTTGCTGTGTTACTCTTACAGACATTCATAAATTTTTACCAGTCCATATTTAATACAATTCAATACAACAATATATAATGCAATACATTTCTTTTTGTTTTTAACCCAAATGTTAAGAATATATCCTTATTTTGACTTATTTCTTCCCAATTCCAAATAGATACCTTAAGTTTTTAATATTGTAATGTGCTTACAAGTTTCTGATTCTAGAATTTACAAATCCTTTTAAGACACAGATAACGGTAACATTTCACGTCAGTTTAAAGCTTAACAAAGTTGGGGGATTTTTTTTCCCAATCTAAATGGATTCTAGATAACACAAAGCCATGAGAATGCCGAATTTTTTTTATCTATAACTTTGAAATATTTGTAATCAGGTTGAGTCAATAAACCATTCTTATCACAATATTACAGAACATCTTAACGTGAAATAATATACCAAATATAAGCAATGTATTCTGTACAAATATCATATTACTTAATCATTTCAAATTATATATTTGGGCATTTTGCTAATCTTCCCCACTGAGATGATAAAAACAAATTACATTTTAACACTAAGATGTCTTGAAACAAAAAAAAAGATTAAAAATTAAAACCTTCATTTTACTCTTCAACTTTTTTTCATACATGTTTATTGTACCTATCAGAAAAACATCATATTTACATATGAATTAATTCATAAACATTGGTGAAAATGATGCTATCGGCTTTTGAGAAAATGTAGTAATAAGTAGTAAAAAGAAGAGATATGAGATTAAGATTTATTTTTGTAAAAGCGGGACCTTGTGTCCCCTGTCTGTACAAACTAAGCTTCTGTTAACATCCTATCAAACTTACACTTCACTTGTCTTATTCATATCAGTAACTCTATACTTCACAAACAGTTAACTAAAGCAAGACACCCTTGCTCCTTAACATGTAAACCATGACCCCAAATTTCAACTCTGCTCAATGATTTATCCTATTGCTTTTAAAAAAACACCAGTTTATGTTTTAATTTGTATTTAAATAAAAAGGCCAGAAGATCTCGCCTCTTGTCAGATAGTCATTTATTAACAGGGAATGGTAATTCTGCTTCATGGCGTATCATCTGGTTTAAACGATCGATAAAATGAAAAAGAACAGATGAGGCAACAAAAATCAATAGTGTTCCGTTATGATTGGGATATCATATGCTCTAAGGGTATATAGGTCAGACTTCTGATCATTATTTGGGAAAATTTCGACCTGTTACAGGCAAATTGGCAAGAACTGTCAAATGTGTCTTCATATTAGTTTTCCAGCCCAATGGCTTGTAGAATGTGGTAACAAATTGTGATACAGCAGTAGGCAAATGGGCAAATCCAGCCAATCAACAAGATAATTTGTTGCGTTTCTTGTACCATGCAAAAATTTTCATTTCACAGACGCAAAATTCATTTCCTTGGGAGCTAGGTGGCACAGATATAATTAGTGTTGAGGATATTGATTGGTGAAAAATGGCTGGCAGATTAATTTGATGGTCTACTCAGTTTGATAGGAAAAATAATAGATCCCTGTGAGCTAGTGCTGTAATGCTGTGTTTCTCCAAACTTTAATTACTGCAATTATGAGAGGCTGAGCGCAGAAGCTCGAGGTGGCGGAATGCAACGGGTTCTAAACAGATCTATAAAATTACATTGATTCATTAGACTACAACAACCCTAGCTGTAAGATCTTTCATTAGACAGACTTAAGCTTCTTTCAATATCACAAATGACTGCCTTCCACGCCAAGTTATTTTTTCTTTTAGTCCGATTTTGTGATGACGTTTTTAATGGATCTTGAGAATCTGCCTACTCAAACTACTTCAATTTTGTTTTTCTTGCATTGATATCATTATTATGGTTTGAAATCATATGGGTTTTCAAATATCTTTATACCATTGGAATAGCAATATTTCCGTTTTTTGTCTCCATGATTAATGGAATGCTGTATATAAACGTCAAAATAGGATAATTTTCTATATGGCAAGAAAAGTTAATGGAAGATTTAGATATAATGGCTTATCCAGGTTTTTTTCGTCATTAAATCCATCAAAAGCCGAAGATAATTATACATGACAATTTTTTCTCTACATCTTAATAAGTTTAAAATGAACCCTTTAAGGCTTTAGGTAAAGTCATATAATGAAGAACATCTTCAAAATGAGATGAAAAATATGGGGTGAGGACATTTAACGATGGCAGATAATTATTCATATCTAAGATGGTTCAGTCATCAAATATTACATCATTACCTGCAGCACATATTTAATGTGACTCACTATGGTAATCTCCCTTTACAAGATTAGACTAATTCCGACTAATATTTCTGTTGAAACCACACAGCATTAAACACAGCTCATTAATAAATATATAAAATGGATGCTCGCAAGAAAAATAAAGCCAGATGTACATTGGGATATATTGATATACCTCATGCAGATATATTTTTACTCCAGTTCTCTCCCAATGGAAGATAATATACACAAATAATCTCAAAAACACCAAATAGAAAATACACTGACCTTGTTGGTAAGAGTAATCTGTATTGAATATGTTAAATAAAAGAGTAGGCGTAGAATTATTGGTAGTTAATGTTTGTTTAAGTGTATATTATAATTAGCTTTGTTTTAACCAGACAGCAGTAGATCTGTTGTATACTGTACTGTAACAGCTGTATTTATTCTACTATCTATATAATCAGTCTGTTTACCAATTACCTAGATTAATATGTTCTGCCTCATTACTATTTATTCATACAGACTATCTTCCATTCTATCAATAATTACAATTATTAATCATCAACACAATTAATCTATGTATTTGTGTCTGCTATTTTATTAAAGTACATGTATGTGAAACATTGTCCACACCCATAAGGGCATACTGTAGAATTTTCTAAAATGACAAATTTATTACCAATAATTAAACCTGGCGTTGATCATACTTTTGTTGTCGGCGTTATAAATTTCATCACTATGTCATGTAGAAAATGTACTAGACATAAATTTACAAATGTTGGTAACTCAATCATATTCTATCATAAATATATTAATGACTGCAATTACATTAACACATTTTTAGCATCGTAGATTAAAGAAAATCAATATTTCTCTTTGTTCTAAAACTTGATTAAAGGAGTGGTCTATACTTGAAAAAATAATCTTGATTTAGCTCTTGTAAAACAAAGAAAACCAACTATTAAATCAAGACTGATAAAAAATGCTGTTTGTGAGAGAGTTCGGCATTGGGACAGGGCAGGGTGGGAGAAGGATGACTTAGAGGGGTTACTTACAATCACACTTCCAACAGAATAAAGATCTAAAAGAAAAGCATTAGAGACCAAAACCACCCCTGTGCCCTTCGCAATGTAGGGGAATGTACCGTTCAACAAAGGCCGAATATTGACAAACTTATATAGAGACTTGTTATGGTCACAAACTGTTTTGGATTTCTTTTACTAAATTGGTTAAATGGGAGTAAATGTCCCTAAACTATTTGCACGAAAGAAATATTTAAATCTATTGATTGTCGAGGCACAATTAATACAATATAAAGACACCAATGAATTATGGAATCAAAATAAATATAGTAACAAAACAAAAATGGTTCAGTTTGGTTCAGTATTTACAAAGACATAATGAACTGAAAAATTTTCAACATTCAGAATCCTCTGCAAATGATATAAACAAGTCAGCACCATGCGTAAAATTTGGGCTTCTTTTGAATATGACAGTATTCAAGCCAGGAGATTATCTATGGTTAGTATTTTGTCTCTGTTTTCTAAATTAAATGTCAAATAATCAATTTAAATGTATTTTGGATTAATCTGCTTAAAATGCTATTAGTCGCTTTAATTATGTATATCTAATATTACACTCATAAAACTGGCAAAAACATAGAAATTAGGCTAAATATATACTGCTCTTTAATAAGTCATAAGTGAGAAAATGAGAACTCAATTCATTCTCTAATCTTATGAATCTACATAATTCAATTTTCAAAAAAGCTATTATAGTAGAGCTTTGACAAGAAAATGAAAAGCTATTCAGTGGTATTAATAATATTCAGTCAATTCATTACACAGGCAAGATACATACATTATGTGAAAATTATGTCCTTAAATTCTTTTATTGCAGTTGAGAAGAGATATTTTTAAAAGAAAAAACAGGGCCTAAGACTAATATTTGAAAAAGATTTAAATGGGAAAACATATCCTTAGATCATCTGAAACTATCCATACTTGATCAGATCTTATTGTTTTGAATGTTTTTGCAGCCTTCATTGGTTTTCTTTCATTAATTTAGTCTTGCCTGGTAATTAATAGTCAAGTTACTAAACAAAAGTAGTTAAAAATACCGAACAAATGGTCGTACTTTTGCTAAATACTCTGAGGACATTGTAATTGACATTTAAATGTTTGATCTGTATGTAAAGAAACCTCTGAAACATCAAGGTTTAATAAGACCTACCGTTATTCAGGAAACATCAATATCAACTAATTTTAGGATGAGAATTTTGAATCTTGATTAAATATGTGCCAAATACAAATTGTAAGCAATCATCAAGTAAAAAGATTAGTCCACCATGAACAAACAAAGCTCAGAAGAATTTTAGCTGATCAAAAGGAAACTTGTCGCACCTTATGATAAAAGAACCGTGAAATTTGAATAAAACCTGCCACAATTAAAGGTAAACATTGGAAGAAATATCAAGAGATGCCTATAGTCTCAGTCCAAACAATAGAAAGAATAGGATTAAAAATGGAAAACATCTAGCAGAAATTAATTAGATTCCTATCAGAAAACTTCACTCAAAGCCTCGGGTGGAGCTCATTTCTTCTTCTCACATTTAAATAAAACATTTTTCTAGCTCAAATGTCAAATTATCTAGCTGTGAATTTGTTTTCACACAGTTAACTACCCTTTGTTTTAAATGTGCAATTAAACCCATCTTTTCTTATCTTCTTAATTTGATTTTGTGCACATCGTTTTTCTTTTAAAATACACCTGCCCAAGCTAAACTTTAAGAAGATTTAATATTTATTTATTGACTGGAATAAATCCAATCCCTTCCTGTGGAGTAAAATAATTCTATCTCAGACCAAACACGAAAATGGCTAACCTATTTCCAGTTTAGGTAAACTCAAAATTGAAAGCTAACATATTTCCACATGAATAAGTTCAAATAAACTAAACAATAAGGGTCATAGCTTTTCCAAGATATCAAAGTAATGTCATATTTACTTATTTCTGCACGCTGGTTTCACCCAATCTTAAATTGTATTGTTTTTCCTTCAAGTGCCCAACATGTGTTAAACATATGAAAACATGTTAGCCATTATTAAATTGGGAGCCCAAATCTCACACAATTCTATTCTTAGAGCAAAAACATCACAAACGCTCTCACTTTTAGACTCAATAATAAGATCTAACTTTGTATTATATATACTAAATGGTTTAGCTGTATATTCAGAATAAAAAAAATAATAAAAGAACAATATATGTGGTAAATTAAAGTAAACATTCTTTCCAAAATAATTTTGTTCAGCAAGTACTCAAGATTGTACCATATAAATCATAGTTGTCCGATTATCAAACAAAAATGTCTACTAAAAATATAAAAAGAATAACTAAATAATCCAGTCATATTTTGACCTGATTAAAATGAATATGAAATTGACATATTTTGATGAAGAATGATGGTAAAAGAGTCACTATGACAATCAAACCTGTCATTTATGCAAAAATATGTAAGCAAGTCTTAAAGAACATTGTTATTTTATCTTTTAAACAAAACAAATTATCTTTTTTTACAAGGCTAATACACAAAGACGATTTGCACGAACATTTCTTCGTCGTCTTACATACTTCATCTTGGAAGTGAACCAGAGCTGTTTCTATCAGAGGAGATTGAGGATTTTGTTTACCTAAGACGAAATTTGTGATCCACAAACAATCAATATAAAATAATGCCTTTGTTGCTTCTGCTATTGTCCTGTTTTGGCTCTAGTATTTGGTGTTGAGCACCCTACTTAATACTTTGGCTGATTTCATATCTTGATTAACCACCAAATTTCTACCCACTTCATGTCTAAATCAATACTTTTGAAGTATTTTCTTATCAACCTGTCCTAATTTATATTAGACAACAGTTTTAATCATGTTGACTTTGGAAAGGTAAGATATCATAGATAAGCTGCCCATAATCCACTTTATGCATATATGAAATGATAATTATAATATCTACAATTTCAAGCTAGGACTGTCTAGGATTGTGGGAAACATCCACAACTTGAAAAGACATGTGTCATTACTTAATCTTAAAAGATAAAGCGAGTATTATTATTATAAAATACCCAATATCATCACAGGAAATCATGCATTGTCTATACTCTTCATTTGAAAGATATGGCCGGATTATTGTTTATCAACCACTCCTTAAACTAAATTACATTTTAAAGAATTTCTAGCCAATCAGAAACAATGTCTTAAACTATAGTTGTTTGTATAGATGACAAAAAGCTGATGAAAACTTGTTTGACAAGTGACCAAGGTCAATGGCAATGGGCACACTAGGGGTCAAATAAAAGTAAATTGTTTAGGATCAAAGTTCAAATAAATGAAAAGTTAAGACAATCTTTTCCAATAAATTCATCTTCAAAATTTTATGAGCAATCAAAAAGCAGCAGGCTATAGAGAACAGGTGTATAATTATTCCAAGTCAGGACTATAAAAATGGATTTTCTGTCAACCTCTCCAGACAGTTTGAGGTTATAAATTGGATTTAGAACTAAGACTGGATATTATTGTAATACTGTTGAATAAATAATGACATTATAGATTCAGTTAGCTATTAAAACCTTCTATAATCTATAAGTAAACCTTTAAAACACAACAGGTCTGCTCCCCGCTTCATAGCACCATTTGCACATCAATTGATTAACAATTTCTCCAAGGAAGTTGTCTGGTATTTATGTAAATATATACAATGTAAGAGATAATGACAACATCTATTATATTTTCAACAACCAGATCCTATTAGGTGAATGAAATGACATTTTAATTAGAATACCTGTAAATATCATCTATCTCAACAACAGCTCATTTCTAGTTGGGACCTTAATATATCACTCTCACAATTAATTATGGTATGCATCATCATATAAAATGACACGATATTTCATGTCCGGGTTGCTATTAAAGAAATTAACCTTGATTTGTATCAAATGCTAGTATAAAAAAAAATCTGTTTTAGTCCTCAAACTGGAAGTGGTATTAGAAATTCTAGAAAGTTTAAGCACCAAGGAGATATTTTATTTTGTTTCATGGTACGAATAGATAAAATGAATGAATGAAGTTATCCATGGTGATAATATTATGCTACTTTAGTTTTTAACACTTTAATCTCAACAACATTCTGACCTACAAATTTATTCACCAACAATGTATTACTTGAATCTAACACACATGTTTTCAAATTTGGAAATAAAGGTGTCCTTAATATAGAAACTATTTGAATTCTGCATAATATTATGGACTGTTTACTGTATTTGATTGATTAAATGCTCCTCCCCTAAAACTCTTCAAAAGACACACATACTTTGCATAAATTTCACGGGAAGTACAGAATAACACTTTTGCCTGTAGTATATTATTGATAACGGAACTGCTTTCAAAGTTAGAACTCTGTTTTAAATCTCAACAATAGGCTGGTTGAAAACATTACTTAAAAAAACCCACCCAATTTGTTGAAGTGTATTAAGAAATCTACCTGATAATGAGTTTCTATTTTTCATCAATAAAAACTCTACATGTATGATAAAACATTCTTAATTTCAAACAAATCAAATTAAATTTAAATCACGGATGATTAAAACATGAGATTTTAATGGAAACGATATCACAATACCAAAAGAAAATACCAGATAATTGACAAGCACTTGCTAATTTTAATACAAGAAAACAACTTTAAAAAATGAGCTTACAATCTGGCAGCCCACAACTGTCATCATTTCAACATTTAAGTAGATCATCAAACCAAAGTCAGCTAAAACCATGAATAATAATAAGATAAAGATGACCCCTTACACGAAATTAATGACTTTAAGACTGATAAAATATTCATAAGAGAACTTTTTCACACAAAAGCTACAGACATGATAGGAAAATTAGTCATTTTTTCCCTTTTAATTTCTGAGACTACAAGCTGATTAACAAAACATTATTCAACCTCTTATATCGGAGTAGTGACAACAGCTAACATAATTCCAAGAATGCATGAAAGACAACTATTACTAATAAAATAAATATATTTCACAACAAAGATCAAATATATGTATAATATAAGTAACATAAGTAAAACAACATCCAAGACAAAACCGTTCAAGTGGGTAATTCATAAAACTAATATGGCTGCCTATCAGTCATAAAGTTCTCGTAAACAATTCACCTCATCATAGTTCAGCTACTGTAACCGTTAAATATGTGAAGACAGGTTAGAACAAAAACATCTTCAAAAGACAAAAATATGAACTGGTATTAAATAAAAATGTAACAATTGGGTTATATGATAGACAAGAACAATGGTTTGTGTTGAAGAAAGAAAGAAAAATATGGCAAGCTACGTTATTGTAATGTCTACACTCTATAGGTCAGATATAACAGGATCTCAATATGGCCGCTGTATTAGACATGACCTGATTGTCACGTGTGTGCATGCAGATTACTCCATGCCATCGATCTTCTATATCCTACACATGGATCAATAACTAGGTCAGAGAGGTACTTTCAATAGTTGAAGGTGTAAGAGTGGCTAGACTTGCCGACAAGACGATAATACCTCACAGAGCTAACCTGTTGCTATACATAATGTAAATCGCGGCTAGTCAGTCAGTTGACTGTGAAGGAATGTATGTATGAATCGTCATGAAGCTTTTCATTCAATCAACATGTCTTGACCTGGATTGAAGAATATTAACAAACTTATCTAGATTAAATACCCTCACCTAACACTGTGAACTACAGGTCCTTACCATGCCATTAATCCCACACTAGCTTGTACAACAACACACAAATCATAATACAAATCCAATAACATCTTACCGCTATTAGCTGGCTCATTACTGACAACCGGGCCTTGCATAGCTCATTACCACATTGATATGACTTTCTTATTTTAATTTTTCTTACAGTAGAGGCTCATTGAGACACACCTCAAAGACACACAGTAACTGTCGTTCACTCGCAAATAGCCCATTGTTAAGACATGGTTGAGGTCACAGGCCTAGCAATGTAAATTCAATTACCCTGCTTGCTGTTGTTTCACAATAAGTCTCTCAAAATATTCCTATTTATTGCTTGCAGACGGCTAAAGAAAGTAAAGTAATTTGTTCTCACAAAAATTCATAAAGGTGAATTGTCTCTTGTGGCCTGAAAAAGGTGTGCAAATCAAAGAGTATGACTCATGAAATGGCCAATTCATCCCGAATAAACTCATAAATGTGCTATCTACTAAGTAGCCTGGATTAGAATATGAATAGGTAAAAAAATGAGCCCAGTGAAACCATTTGGTGAAACATATCAGTGTATAAAGTTAAACAAAGCAAATCGCTGTCGCCTGTAGCAACGGGCATTGGGCTAAAGAAAAAGGATGACCTTTTTTTCAAAGTAGTGATAGCTTGCTTAATAATGAAGCCCTCACCATTCGACTGAATTGATTTAAGAAATTTGACACAAAGGCCTTTTTCTCATGTAAACATGCAGATACTCTTGCGATGGAACGCATATCTTTACTTTCAAACAAATGCTAGTGTTTGCCTCCAGGTTTTTGTTCTAAGAGGTATCTAGTTGAAATAATCCTATTTAGACAGTGGGAGGGGCTATGGCTATTTCGTAGATCACACAATCATAATCAAACACGCTGATTGTCTTTGCAGGTTAAAACGACTTTAAGTTTAACAAATTTGACCTAAGTTCATCACTGCCTAAATCAACAAATATCTCTTATATTTATCTCTGAAGACAAACCGCTTCATTAGAATCAACACAAATCATAATTCTCTACATTGTTAATAAAAGGCAACTGTTTACTCATATCTCAATGAATTCATTATATTCAACTAATTTTACATCTTAAAGTTTCCTTTATTTACCAAAATTTATCTTTCATGTCCGCAAACATTTTTTATATGTGTAAATATTGAAGGAGACTCAACAAGTAACTTCTGTAATCTTTTCCTTTTAATACAATAAAATATCAGCTACAAGAAATGCAGAAATATTTGGAAACTTAATTATTTAGGTCAGAAGACAATCTTAGCTAGTAAGACTGTAAGATGGTATTTTTTCTGGGAAGAAGAATTATTTAGATAATCGAAATGTCCTACATCTTTTGAAAAGGACAAATGAACGGAATATTTTGATTAAAAATACAGACCATTGGCAAAAAATATTTACTTTCCCTTAAACAGACCATTGGCAAAAAATATTTACTTTCCCTTAAACATTATTTTTAATTACAAAATACAGCAATAAATTGTTAGCTTTGTGGACTTCCCTCGAACAATGCAAGAATATTCTGTTTGGTTTATGACATAGTTTGAAGGAGTCATAAATTGGAAAAGTTATTGTCTCTATTATTTTTTTTTCTTCAGAAAATATTTAATGCTCTTGGCAGAATTTTGGACTTACATTTGATACTTTAGATGTTGCAAGGGATTTAAACATATGCCCGCAGGAGCTAAGTCGTCTGGGTAGTCAACAAGGGTTGTAGCATATCTTTTTCTTTTGTTATTATACACACTAAAATCTGATTATGAATAACAACCTATTAATTAATTATCAGAAATCATTTGGTCGCTAAATATACAAAACATTTAATATCATGGGCCATAACTCTGGCGGCAATTATGAGAAATCATTGAGAGTCCATGGGCTTCCTCATCTTGTGACCTCAAAGACTGTGTATAAATCTAAGTCATCGGATATTAACTGACCATAATTCTGGCAGTAATTATCACAAGCAATTGTGGACACTGACTGCATTTCCACATTTCAAAGTGGGTGAATATAAAATTGGAAATGAACTTTTCAACAAAAAAAAAATTAGTACATATTTACTCGGAAAATGAAATAAAATGAATTTGCGTTTAACATCTTGGTATACGGCTCAGACTGTGCTAATGAAGACGGGCCATACAGTGCGCTATGAGGGAAATTTGCATGGACAGCAGCACTACGACCTACTCTTACATCGAATCCCAACTGCCAAGGGATCTTTACGTGCAGGCCAATGTGTACAGGGTACCTCGGTTCTTCATCCCATCCATACAACTAAACAGCTGTCCTTGTCAGGCCCTCTGTTCTACACCACTGACAAGGGGAAACCACTCTGGAAAATCCTGATGAACTTTCTCAGCCAACACCAGAATCGAACCCACAATCTTATTTACTTAGAAAAACCAATCTATAAATAAATTCATAATATACAAAATACCAGCACATTTTAAGAGGATACTTTGCTCCTTTGCTTCTTTTTATCAAGTACAGTTGGCTTCAAACCAGTGATTTTTTAAATACTTTTTTTTTTCTATCGGTGTGATCTTTAACACCTTGAAACATACAATGGAAAATATAAGCTAAAAAAGTGCTTTGTGCACTGATGAAAAATGTTTTAATTGTTTTTCCCAAGACCTTATCAATTAATTAGAATTTACTGTTAGTTTCTTTTCTTTGTTTATCTGCCAACCTTAACACTAGCTTGTTCGAGGCAGGACAACAAGAAAAGATAAAGAATGTTTGAAAAAAACGTCCAAAATGTTCCGAAGGTGAGAAAAGAGATTAGAAGTAAAATCCGTCAAAACAAAATTGGCCACATAGCGTGAGCAGATCATGCATTCGGGTTAAGCGTTAGAAGTTTACTTTAACAAATAACAAAGTGCGTTGATCACATTGTGTGTTAAAACATGAGGTGCAAACAAGTAAACTATCTTTGTTGGCTGCCTCAGGTAGTTGACACCTTCACTGAAAAACTGTTTGTCAAATCCATCAATATCCTTTCTTACTCAAACGCTCAATAAAATTTTTTGTCAATCCTGTCACGATTTTCTGACAGTGTTATAAAACTCGTCTTTTCATACCAATATTTTCTTTTCCTTCCTTATAGAGGATTTGTAAGTGGGATTGAAAGTAACAACTTTATTTTATGCTGTAAACTAGCTGATCAGGCATTTCATTTTCCAAATTTGCATTTTTATAGATTTTAAAACATTTTTCAAGATGAGTCGAATAATTTATTTTAAACCCTCAATAATGATGTTACACTTCTTTAAAAAAAAAAAAAAAAAAAATAAAATTCAAAATATTTGATCAAGAATTCTAATAAAGATATCATTCTTGTGTCTATTTGTAAAATACATCTTGAAGGCATAATATAGTAAATAGAATTTTCAGCTACACATACAATATCTTGAGACTTGAATTTACTAATCAACAAGTTATTTTGATAGAAAGGTATTAACATATTGTAGCCCAGCTACAACAAAAGGATCATGGTCTATATTGACTGATGAGATATATCAATGTGGTTTTGGTTGAGAGAGTTTGACAAAGCTTGAATAAAGCTACAAAAATAATAAGCTGTTCTACAGGTTTTTGAAACTAGTTGAATTGCCTCCAGCACTAATCAACTATTTCTTAGATTGGAGAATGTATTTGATTTAAATCTGTTTGAAAATTCTATTCATGAGCTTTTACAGTCAACAGTTTTTGTTAATGGAACAATGAAACATACACTTTGACGCTCTACATAATAAGTCATTAAATTTTGTTCTCACCGATGTGACATTCAAATATGGTTCAATTAAAACAGATTTCAGACAAAAATCTGTTTACACAATAATATGACAATTTGGACTAAAAAGTTGTGTGTTAAATTTGCTCATTAATATATTTCATGATTGAAATATTTTCTTTATAAAGTATGTCATTCTGAATGTTACCAAAAATACCAGAAACAAGAGAAAAATGACATTTAATTAACTGGTAATATCTGTAGTTGACCATCTTATCAAACAAATAATACCCACACAAGATTTACACACACCTGATATCTTAAAGAAAGGGACCTTCAATAACTAATTTTAAACAATCTATTTGTTTTATCATTTTTTAAATAATACAAGTAAAATTACACAGAAGGTGATAGTCCTGATATGTTCAAATAAGAAGTGAAAACCTTTCATAATTACTTTACAGAACATTTCGCATGATGAATAAACTAAATTTTAGGTGATTTATTGAATTGAAATCTCTGACACATATCTCTCTATATAAGCATAAAGCAGGTTTAAATAACTAAATAAATTTTGAAAAAAATATGACATGGATGTATTTTTGAATGTAAAAAGAACAAACACTTATCTGTAACAAGTTTAAGGTAAATGCATACCCAATGTTTTTGTCTATTTTAGAGAGATGTACTGTAGATATATGTACCATACATGTACAATGAACCATCAACATACAGATACATGTATATTATTTTATCGTGTTTATAGAAAAGGAAAGTGAGAATGTACTGTATTGAAATGAAATAATATCTTTATAAATATTTTGTATTTATGTAATGACTGGAGACGCAAATGAAATATTTTCTTTGGCAAATTTGCAAAAGGTAAAGTGTTGACTGTGGACATGATTAAATAAACCAGAATATATATTCCTCTTTTAATGCAAATTAATAATATAGCCACAGCTCATTTTTAGAACACCTAACAACAACACTAAATTTAAAGACTATCTCTCATGTTTTGGTTTTTATTCCTTTCAACTGTTACTTACCATCTTCATCAAAGTCGATGTCATCATCATCTGTAAGTTTGCGGACTTGGAATATTTGGTCAACATCTAAACTCTGAGCACTGTCTTCTTTCACTCGGCTCTTGTAGGCTGCATCATTTTGTAAATGCTGAACAGACTGAACATGATGAATCAAATTCAGTTTAACTTTGGTAGAGTACTGACACATGGCACAGTGGTAATACTTAGGGCTACTGTTGAGCTTTGCTTCTTCATATTGTAAGTGACGAAAGAGTTGAGCACTAGATTCATGTTGTAAGTTAGTTGTGTGGACGTTAAGTTTGTGAATACTGTTGGTGTAATAGTCGCAGGAATTACATCGAACCTGGACAGGATTACTAACATTCAGGTATTTCAGTCTCCATTCGTTACCAGGACCACCTTCCTTGATGTGGTTTACTAGCTGCAGACGTTGTATATGTTTATCTGTTTTACTGTGTAGTTGAAAGTTAGCTTTCAGGTTGGTTTTATACGAACAAAGATTACAGAGATAAGTTCCGCCAGATACTGTCACATGCTCAT
This sequence comes from Patella ulyssiponensis, assembly GCA_963678685.1. Taxonomy (NCBI): domain Eukaryota; kingdom Metazoa; phylum Mollusca; class Gastropoda; family Patellidae; genus Patella; species Patella ulyssiponensis. The sequence continues at coordinate 59,080,320 of OY783229.1, forward strand.
TCTCTTGTTGTTTAGTTCGGTCGAGTTGTAAATGCTGATGAAGCGCCTCTAAAGAATCTGTAGTAAAATTGTTACAGACGCAACAATGAAACAGCTTTGCTGCGTCAGGAATATCTTCTGCTTCCAATGGGGTGCCATTTTCTTTTGATAGATTGACTGGTATATCAAATCCTGGAGGTATTCCTGTCATTAACATAGACTGATCATATGGAAACATGCCTCCACCCATTGGAGATGGAAGCCCAAATAAAGAATGATCTTGCTGCCCTAGCATCATGAGTTGATTCATTTGCATATGCATATCCTGCTGCATGTGCTTCATATTTTGCTGAAGCACCATCATATTGTGGGTGTGTTTCTCACTTGTCATGTGTATGCGTAGATTTCTGGCTACAGTGGTTTCATAATTACAGACATCACAACGCCACGTCTGCTTGGGCTTTTGTAATTTTTTAAATTGTGACTCATCGGGAAAAGAAGGAGTGGTTGGGGTTGGAGGTGCTGATGGTGGCATTTTCATTTCCGTGCTGCCATTGGCAAGGTCCTGCATGTTGTTTATGTGCTTATCAGACTGCATGTGAATGCTGAGGTTACCTTTCGTTGTGGTGGAATAGTTACAAACTTCACACCGATATGGTTTGTATCCACATGAATATGTTTCTCCTCTTGCCAGTCGTGGATGTGATTGGTTACTGAGGCAATACATACACTGAGCATCATTTTCTGGATGCTTCTCCTTCATATGAATATCAAGTGTTTCTTGATATTTGTAGTGCCAATTACATTTGGGACATTTTAAAGTTTTACATGAATTGCGTGAATGCATCATGGTCATGTGACCACCAAGTGATTGGGAAGAGCTTAAAACAATGTCACATTTGGGGCACTCTACTCCTTGCAGACGACCTTGTGGATGTTCATCACACATTCCAAGGAAACCTGGTATATTCTGTGGCAAGGGACTGGAAAGAAGTGATGCTTCTGATGAGGTTTTAGGAGAGCCTCTTCTTTCTATAATGCTGTTGACTGATAAAGAATTGGTAGCTGGGGAGCTGCCAGAGTTGATGACAAGCTTTGGTTGTAAGGAATCTGACTCATCTTCACTAGAATCCGACTCATCTGGAATATTATTATTCTCCATTTCCCTAGACTCTACAGACTTCATTCCCCACAGATTGGAATACTGATGTTTATCTTGAAATAATGGGTTAGAATTTGTTGAATTAACAACAATATCAACTGATTTTGGCTTTGTGTAGACAAAACTAGTATTAGTTGAGGATTTAGTGTCCACTACATCAGATGTACTGGGATGACATACATTATTGTTAGACATAGAGTCATTAGAAGATACCGGCTCTAAAAATGACATCAGCGGATGCTTATCTTTACCAACACCTTGAATGATAGCGGATGAATTCTTGCTATTTAAAATCCTTTTCTCTTTCTCAGTAAGTTTCATTAAATGTTCTGTGGCTGCATGAGAATGAAAAGATTTGGTATATCCAAAGGACAAGCGACATATAAAACACATAAGTATGGGCTTGGTTGGAACCGTGGGACCATCTGTGTCGGTGTGGTTCTCTGTTGAGAAATCCTCACTCTTGGAGTCATTGTTATTATCTTTTGTTCGCACATCATATACTCGGTAGCTGTGCATGATAGGAGTGTGATGGTTTTTATTTGAAGAAATAGAAGACTGATAAAGGGAATTTAAAACAGATCCAGGATTTCTTGGCACAAAAAATGCATTAGCTATTTGTGGAAACACAGCTGGGGAAGAAGAAATTAAGGTTCCCTTATTGTCCACTATGGCCCCATCTTGTTGAGGTATATCTATAGAATCATTGTCACTACCGTTTGATTCACTTTCTTCTATAATATAAGCGGATCCATCTGGATTGTATACTATTTTACCATTAAAGCTTTCAGCATCACTAAAATCAGTTTCATTATTAACACAGTTGGATTTATCAGTTTGTATTTTAGAACACTTATGGTCCATGAACTGTTGCAATGTGGTGAATTCCCCATCACAGTTATCACAGTCGACAGGGTCTTCCTTATCCGAACCTATATCCATTGTTCCATTTAATTTTTCACCCAAAACTTGGGTCGATTCAGTTTTTTTAGTTTCAGAAAATAGCTGAACCTTATTGGTGAGATTAAGATCACGACTTCCTAAAACTAAATTGTTGTGGTAATCAAGGAAATTTTTACTACTGCTATCATTCATTGTGGTAGCCATTTTGTTACTAGTTGCGTTAAATTGGTTGCTATCTACACCATCGATGTCTGGTAGTTGCTGATCTCCCATCGAGGTTGTTGGGGCTAAAGGGATCATCAAGTGGCCCAGAGATTCTTCTGAGACATCAGATGTTAAGGACGATATGTCCATGTTGTTTTCAATCTTTCTCGTACAGCCATTCTACTTGTATGTTGTAAAATTCATCTGAAAAACATAAAGAAAAAAAAAAGAATTATTAACCCATGTCTGATTACGCGCACATGTACATGTATAATATTAATCAATTAAATTGAGTGAAATTGTTAAGATGTCAACCTGTGTCTGCCTCTACTTACTTTACAAACAGAAAAAAATTGTTATGGCTGAAAGAAGACCATAAAAACAACATGGAAAACTAATTACTGACAAATCTAATTTTCACCAAATTGAGAGTAATAACACAAAATATTCTAATAATACAGGCCAGTTTATCGGAGGAATAATTACATATTTAAGCTTAGATAGACAACATCAAAAAACATAAAGCCAAATTACTCAGCCAAGAAATGTTTGAAAACTATAATTATAATAATTACTTTTATAAACTGTAGGGCATTAGTTATGATGTAAACAGGAAAATATCTCTAGCTAAAATAGTATTTAAATGCAGTAGAAATTATCTATGATTGCTGTCAAAAATAGTTAGATTTGACAGGCTAATGAAAAACAATTCAGCGATGGATTATTTTTAATAATCCTTTTTTTCAAAATCAGGCTTTGCATGACCTATTATATTCTTTTGTTATTAAATATGATATGCTTAATTTGTTGGCAAATAATCTTCTTAATGGCAATTAAGAGATATAGGTAATAAGAATCAAATAAAATATCCAATTATATTAAATGGTCTTGCTTCAACATGTCTCTTAAGTCTCTAAAGATTTTCTTATAATTAGGTCTAAATACTGTCCATTTACTAACAATTATGTCATTTTGTGTCTAGAATATACTGCTTATAGAGAAGAGCTGTCGATATATATTAGAATGGTTTTTATCAGTGACAAGAGGTCATATCATTTTACATGTAATAACAGACCACTGAGAATAGAAAGAAATCCTGTGAAGAATTAGCTAGAAATGAACTTTTCTTGGCAGTTGTGCTAGATTTGATGAAGTAGACATTAAAGCTGTGACTTCACACAGATTTCAGACTGAATTATGAGTTGGCTGCTCATTACCAGCAGTTAATGTCCAATCAGGCAACTTGATACATCTAGCTAAATACCACCAAGTGTGATCTAGAAGCTTAATTAGGTTTACACAGGGTGCACTATGGGTCCGTCTGTCTCTATCAGCTTCTTATCCCTACCATCAGTTCACCAATCATACTCATCATCTCAGATCAATAAATCACCTCATACCACTCACTTTTAATACTTTTTCTTCCTCCTATTACAATATATTTATGCCTTCCTTATATTTCAATTTTCAATAATACACTCTCATTCTATTCATCTTTAAAAAAAATTCATGGATTCCATCAAAAGATAGAAAAAATGCAAAAAGTTTTTAAAAAATTAGGTGAAAGAAAAGTAATGAAAAAATTAAAATGGATTCTTGTGTCTATTATCATTTTTTCCACTTGACTATGTCATTGAACTTACCTAATGAAATGAATGGAATGGAGTTTAACGTCCTACTGTTCTGCGCCAATTGGGCTAATGAAGACGGGTATACGCCATACAGTGTGCTGTGTATGAGGGAAATTTTGCCCAGACAGCGGTGCTACGGTCTACTCTTATATCAAATTCCAACTGCCAATGGATCCTTAAAGTGCACACCAATGTGTACATGGGACCTCAGTTTTTCATCCCAAACAAACAACTATATGTTGTTCCTTGCCAGGCCCTCAGTCCTGCACCATTGACAAGGAGGAACCACACCAGAAAATCGTGATCGAACACAGGACCTCCAGGTTAGTTAGTCAACATCCAACCCACTGAGCCACCATGACTCCCTTTTAACTAATGAATAGGCTACTAATTATATTAGAATGATTAAAAGCATAAATGTTTTTTTTCTATAATTTCAACTTCTGACAATTCCTGGATGAAATAATTGTAGTAGATTTAGTGTTTAAAAGAATGGTTTGTTTAGAGCTTTAAGTAGAGTGGGGCATGTGTTTCTGTGTGTGTCTGAAGTCAGTACTCATCTATTATACTTAGAGTAATTAGCATGGTGATAATATAAATAATGAATTATTAAATTGGGAGAATATTGGGTAATTTTCTTCTCCAGGTTCTATTTAAGCAGCAGTAGTAGTAGAGCAGACCACCTACTACAGAGCTTTAATATCACAGTCTTGTTTACAGTTGCTGGTGTTTTTTCTCTACACTTGTCTATCATCACAGTTTACCAGTCTTTCAAATACAACCGCCTGGGATTTATTTTTCTTTCATGCAAGGATTAACCAGCCCGTAAATACATATATTCTAGTTTTAGATATGATCTCCACGTCTAATTTTGAAAGCTTGGGTGAAGGTGTATATCTGATCAACAAGTCTTTTAACGCACATGTTTTATAAAGCTTAACATCAAGATCACCTGATTATCCAGGCTGTTGACTTGGCCCATTAATACTTAACACTTGTCTATTTGTAGACTTATTTTCCAGTCTTAACGCGTTGTGTTAAACCTGCCGGTGAAATAAACCATGAAATAACACAATGATAAAGTGAACACCCCAGGGTTGCTTATAAACAGCAAGCTTTGTCTCTACTCCTACTTAAAATAAGATTGGTTGAAACAGTTTTACTTCAGGCCAAATATATTAAGTCTCAGATGCTATTTCTGTACAGCTTACAAAATTATACATGCTGCCAAATATCTTATTACACATTTTATAACATTATAAACTTTCATTTACAAGCCATACGTAAAAGAAATTTGGTAAACTGTAGAGATACAATTTTAATCTAACTATCAGATTTATAAATAAAACAAAGATCACATGAAAAGTAAAAATTAAAATGTTTTGATAACTCTTAATATATTTGGAGAGATAATTTAGTTATACTTCAATCTGCTTTTGGTTACTATTTTTATCACAAAAATGAAAAGCTAAATGTATTCAAAAATAAATTAATTCACAAAATTTTGAAAGATCGATCAGTCAAAATGTTCATTTCAGATAAATTTCCTTCAAGGTTTATGTTTAATTTTGACAAGGAGTATAGTTGTACTCAAAGTCTGTTAGAATACAATGTGTAACTTCTCATACTTATTTAGCTATCACCAGTATACCAGTCAACAGCCCTACACTGTTAAACAAATATTACTGTATCTGGCCTAAGACGGCATGAATGGCAAAGTCATCAAACTGTATGCTTGTGTTGGTTAGAGTGTTGAAGTGTTGGGGTGATTGGCGCTGCAGAGAAAAGGTCAGAAATCTACCTACTAGTCAACCCGATTAACAGCCGCCTTTTATTGGCCTACAAATGTGTTAGGGCACTAGAAGCAAATAAAAGTAACAGTAACCACTCATTTAAACTGGTAGATAAAATGAATTTACCAAACAGTGAACATAAAACCATTAAGTAAGACATGTCTGAAACTGCCATCACCTAACACATATTTTCATAAGCTTCTATAAAAGAATCAAGTTACATAATGATTAAACCATACTTTCCTTATCAAATTTATATGTCTATTAAACTGACAATATTCTAAACCTATTTATTCAATAATAGAAACAGTCAAACTTCACACTCAATTTTTCAATTGTTTAGGGTTCATGAACAGTCAAACATCTAGACCAATCCTCCAGAAATCCACAAAATCTTTTAACATTATGGCAGGCTTCCTTTTTAAAAATAGTTAAGCTTGATCTTTATCAAGAAAAAAAATCATAATAAAAAAAATCCTACAGAGACAATTATTCCATGGAAAGAAGAAAAAAAAATCTGACATTTATTATACATATAATAGATGAAGTAATGTAGAAGAAATGACTATTACTTTAACATGAAAGTTACAATCAGTCAACACTGATGATCTTAGTGTTAGAGTCAGTCAGTCAATGTTTAAATAAGCCAGACTTAGTTTGAGCTGTTTAAACAGTCCAGGTAAGACTTTTAGTAGTTTACAGTATGGAAGCTTACAAATGCCATGTTGCCTTTTCCTGACAAAGAACTGTCAATCAAAGTCAATAGAAGCTGTCATGAAAAGTGTTGTCGATTTCACAACATGTAAAAGAGAAGCACAACAGTGCTAGTAGTAGCAAGCCTACAGTTTCAAGGTGTTGGAGTAATGTGGTTACATAATGACGTTACTGATACCCAAATACACATACATACACAGGTGCACTATGGTTTACAATAAGACATTCACAAACAGACAGCTGAATCATGTTCTTATCTTCATCATCTTAGCAGGATGCTTCCAACGACTTAAACAGTGTAGCATGTAACACACGTTCATTCAATGGGGGGAAGACTTAGCAATATGTCCCTTAAATCAACCCACTAAAAAATACTCTAAAACTGGCTCAACAAATATCTCTGATGTGAAGATGGATTGATTAATTTTCATTTTAAATGATAAAACATAAAATCTGACCGGGAATTACATAAAGAAAATAATCAGGGCATTATACGAAAATAAACTTTGGATAAAAAAAATTATTTCATGTTCGCTTAATTATAAGATGACATCATAGCCTTGATAAATGATTATCACCAAAAATGCACTTGGCAAAACATGTCAATCCTCCTTTTTCTCACCAGTCACAAATGTCCCTTTTTATTTTCTATGAAATTAAACATGTTTTTAATAACATGGATAACTTAAAAGAAATATGTAGCCATAAAGAACACATTTACTCTGACTTAAAACTGTCTTCAAGACTAAAGAAAGTAACATGATTTATTAGCATTATGGCAAGCTTTACATCATAGTACATGTACACAAGTAGAAAAAACATTCCTTTATAAGGTGTATTATTTCTAGTATCAATGCTACTGTATTTTTTTACACAGTCTGTAACATCTACATGCTCTTTACGCAAATTCCAAGATGGTGGAATCAAACCAATTTGGCACCATGTAAATATCAATGTGTCATCTAAATTGGAAACTTCAGTTTCTCTCATTTCAATTGTTACGTCATTAGTAATGTTTCTCTTGTTATTTTGCGATTAGGGTTCAAGCTTTTACATCTTCAGATGTAGACAACTAGACATTATTTAAATGGCTGATTTTAGACTTAATACAAAGAGATGCAAAGGTAACATGTTCAGCATTGAATTCCTAGGTTCTATTAGAAATCAGTGTTTTGATGCATGAAGGATAAACAGACCACAAAATTTAGTAACTGCATTATTAAAATCGTTTAAGCTGACATCCGACTGAACAGCAATATCTATAAAAGTGCACTTTTAATATATCAAAATTACAAACCTTTATATTTTGAATGAAAATCTCTTTTATTTGTAAATTGAAAGAAAAATGCTTTTAAAAGTTATAACATCAAGCTAATATTATACAGGATTAATACATTCAGTGTAATTTGACAATTGAAAGAATTTAGATGACTCTATCGAACCTAGTCTTAATCCTTCTTCTAAAATACATAAATATTCATAAGAGTGTCACAAGTTGCGATTTACGTGTTTCTTTTAAAAAGAGCAACAAGTAGCAAACAGTGTACAATGAAACCATAGGAAGTTTATTGAAATTCCCTCTCTGCTAAACGTGTGAAGTAATCAATTGAAATACAATTTGATTAAATGGAAAATGTATTCAGCTTTGCTATAGCCTGTGAACAATCCCCCCTCCCTCTTGAATAAAATAAACAATTTGTTGAGTGTTGGCCTATTCAAAGGCAACTTGCTAACATGTCTACAAGCGGAAACCAACTTGTGAACTTGTAGTGTTTCCATGTCATTCAAATAAATAGATCAGTCAAATTTGATGGTGCTAGGGGATCTGTCTAGTGAAGAAAACAAAGAGACTAGGCCATGACAAGAAATAAATCACTGTCTTCAAACTTTGTCACATTTTTTGTATCTTTGATATATCTAGATCGAAGAATTTGGGTGAAATGCTTGGAACAATTGCACACATAGATTGGTTACATAAAAAATTAAGTAATTTCAGAAAATCTAGAAAATAATTGTGATATTAAAATATGACATTAGGGGGAAAATGGAGAATTGTCATAAATTGGAATATCTCTCACAAAATAATCAATTACCGCCACAACTTGAGAGAGAAATATTTGACAAGAAAAAATCATAAATTTCTATCTCCAGAAAATGATGTCATTGCTGATTAGATTAAAGATGCAAGCAAATTGAATTGGTTCTCTCGTAGAATTTTTTTGCCGAATTATAAAACAGATTAATCTATTGTAATAAGGTTATGACGCACCAAAATCTTCCAACAAACAGGACTCGATCAATTTGAAAATGAATTCTTCATCAAATCAGGTCTCGCACAAACTATTCGTTTTTTTATTTAACAAATCCCATTAAGCAAGTATGTACTTGATATATTTAGAGTAGTTAATAGGATTAATTATAAAGTTATTGTTCAAGTTTCTAGGTTTAAATATTATTATACAACAGCCTATACGCTCAATTAACTATATTAAGACATATCAACTGAGAAAACACATTAACGCCTTAGTCACATTAAATTAAATACATTCATTAAGAGATTATATAAACAATAATGATAATTAAAATACATATGGATAATGGCGATCAACATTTTCATTGATTAAAAAATGTTGTTTTATTAGAATAAAATTTCATAAGAATTTCTTATTATTAAATAAAATTAACCCATAACATACAAATCCAATACTTATACCATTAATTAATTATTTTGCCGTCCATTAGTAAATTAATTAAATATCCATTTTTTCAAAAATACATCGTGTTAAAAACAACACTAATTGTCTAATAAAAGGGTATCATTTTGAAGAAGCTGAATAGTAGTATGTGGTAATATCATGCTTAAACATTAGTGACTTCTGGGCCACCCTTATCACACTATATTGTGAATGAATGAACCTGTTGTCTGGCTAAGATGCTGTTACAATACTCACATGTCGTATTTCCCCCACAAGTGGGATTTTTTCCAATAATCCACTCAATGTACACTACACACACACATAAACAGTAGCAAGAAAGGAAAAAAATCTCCAGATATGAGCATAAAGATCCAACAAGTTCAAATTCCACAATAATAACACTAGTTTTAAATCCACAAAAGTTCCTTCACACAAGCAGTCCAATCTGACAACAAGTTAATACATACACAGAACAAGCTAAACTAATCACTTCTCTTCTAATCAAACTTGGTAACTCCCATTCTCACCACAAGGCGGCCTCCACGCCATCAGAGCGTATCATATGCAAATAACTAATTATAATTTTACCAATGACAGAAAACATAGCCACAGGTGCCTGGCCATAGGCTATAGGTTATAACAGGATGGTGATAGGGCTTTGAAAAGAAAGAATGACTTTTTGACCCCTCATTTCACTTTTATTTTCACCCTAGGATTCTTTCCTTAGCCCTGTGTTAACTACATGTGTTAATGATTTGCTTCAAGATTGTCTGCTAATAATTCACAGTATTTGACTTGCATTAAACACTATTCTGGGACAATTTATATGCCAAATCATTAATAGTCATTATATTTTAATTCTTGGAAACTTATCTATTTTTATATCAGCAAATTTGAACTTTCAGTGATGGCACTATCTTTCAGAGGATTTTTAAATGACAATTCCTTTGCTTTTGTTCTATTATCTTAAACAAATTTGAATTTTGAATGTCCTGTTACAAATGAATATAATGAATTATGGTTTTCTAGCATTTTAAACTGCTTCGCAAAATCAAAAGCACTGTTTGCAAATCATTTGAAAGTTTCCATATACTTGATTGATTGGAAATGGGAGATATATATATAATGCTATCTATATGGGTTTTTAAAAACAGATAATGTAATTCTACCTAATTCTTCATACAGACATTTTTACACCCTGTATTGGTGGGAATATCATTACTCTTTCCCAATTATACCCTCAATAATCTATTACAATTCAATCTTCTGACTTACCAATGAATTACTGAATAAATAATGGCATTTTTTGTTACCTACCAGAACAAAACATAAAGAATTAACAAGACTGTCAAATAAAAGAGAAAAGATCTAACTGTATGTTTTATTGTTAGAAAACTATAATAAAAATCGCATTCAAAGAACTCCAACCAAACATATAATTAAATAACACCCTTATTCACAGTTACCCATACAATTCAAAAACTAATTACTTTTTCACTCTGAAATTAATTTGCTGTTGTTGCTGGTTGTTCTATATTTTTCTCTTGAATAATACATGTTAAAGTAGCCAGCATGTTATTAGTGAAATGATTTAATTAACTATAGGTCTACAGAATAAGAACAAAATCACATGTGTTACACCTAATTTTATTTCATCCAATCATCTGTATTTTAAATTTCTGTTAATGTGTATCCAATTCTTTGTAGCATGAAGGAAAAAAAAATTATGCATGATGTGACGCATACAATTAATGGCAATTATATTTCAACATATAAAGTTAAAATTTAGAACAAAATATTCTCATTGTCTTGCACAGTTGAAATAGGGGAGTATGCTTTAGCGTAATAAAAAAACCCAATTGCCACAAGAAAGGGAATGTTTTAATATTGCATAGAAAGTTAATAAAAAGGAGTTGTCTTTCCCTAGTCCAGTCCATTTGGAAATACAGGTAGGTCTTAGAAAATATACCTATTTAATATCAATACCTATTCCTATTGATGTAACAAAAATAATATTTAGGTTATTGACATTAAAAACTTGTGTGTTTTAATAATTAATATGACGGAGATCTAATAATTAATACTTTCACAAATATTTTTTCAAATGCTCAAGCAATGTTGATTCATTTTATAATTTCTATCATTGTTTATCTTTTATTTAATGAAAAAAAAACAAACCTGCATATATTTAAATAAATGGTTTAGTAAAACAGAAATTAAAAGATTATAGCAATAGTTCCAATAAATTTTCATTTAAGATAAAAAAACATAAAACCAAAATTCTAGGGGGGGAAAGATTATAGCAATATTTTCATCTTCGATTTGGTATATATAAAATATTAATCTTACTGTATTGTTTTTCCCCGATTGGTATCTTGTTAAACTAAACAGAAGTTGAAGTCAACAAGGTTGATAAGATGAATATATTTAAAGGTAACCAAACATTAGTAGTTAAGATTACTATCATTTAGTGAAATGGTAGCTGACAACCAAAGACTATAAAACAATAGTCAGCAATCAGCAGGTAAATTAATGAGGTGTTAATCTAATGTGTTCACCTTCACTTTAAATCTGCCATTGTTTAGGCTTGTCTGTTAACTAAAGTTATTCAATCGTTAATTGTCTCAATCTTACACAATCTTACTAACTTTAGCCAACTCATTTACAGAACAATAGCTACGTCAGATAAACTTGCATAAACTTGCATAATATGTCAGTGTAAATGGCTAGTAGTATTTTGAATAAGACACAAATACTAGATATAAAACAATGGTGTATTTAATCCTGGGCTAATCAATAACGAGACAAGTTCTCCAGGTGTATAAAGGTAGGTTGCGCTTGGATACCTCGTAAAGGGTTATTATCCTGTTCTTTATCTCCCATGTCATCGGTCAACAACGCTTACTTTATATGATTGACCACGACTGTATTGTGACTAGTGCCGTTATTTGTGTAAGAGGGCAGTCCTAGTGGATAGCGATACAGTAGACTTGAATAGACTGATCATTCACTGACCGTAATATTGTGGCCTAAAGGTGAACCTGTCTGCAGAGAAATAAACAAAGCTTGTAGAATATACTGTGGTGCTTTATCCAATCTACAACAGCTGATCTCAGCCATGCCATCTTTTCTCTATATATTTAAATTTCATTGCTAGAGACTATTAGCAAATATTTAATCTCCGTTATTCACTCATATTTTACAACCCAAGTGATCTTAAATGTCAGAGATATTGAAATAATTTCATCATTATCTTGTGATAGATCAGTCTTAATGGAGAATTTAATGTACAAAAGGGGATCTCTATTTAGGAAAGGTGCCAAGACATTTCTTTCTGATTAAGAGTTATTTTACTAATATTTTTCGGTAAGCTAAAGTGTCTAAATATAAAAATAATATTCAGACTTCTAATGTATCTTAATTATTTCACAAATTTTTCTGATAAAAACATGTAATACTATGTTAAAATTTGGATGAATATAAATTTAGCACAATAATTCTAAAACTTTGAATAAATGTATTTAACATAAAACATTTGATATGATTAGTGGTCTAAATATAAAATATGTGAGATAAAAGTGTGTAAACTGATACCAGTTACACTGACAATAGATGACTAGGAAAAACACACCAATGGTCGGACAGGCCTTTAAGGGTCATTGCTTATGAAAGAAAAACGCTTGTTCAGGCAGCAATCTGATTTGACTAGAGCGATTCTGGGGAAAGTTATTACACAAGTTATAACAGCAGTTATCCATGTCGATTCACCAGTTATCGATTTATTAGTTTGACGTCATGACACTTTTCTGGCATTTGTGCTCGCGGTGTCTTAGCTATGTCAGAGGGTAGGAGTAATTGTTATCAGGCTATTATTCACCAATAGCTAGTCCGACCTGTTAATGGGACCAGCAGATCACACTGAGCTCAAGATCAAAGCACATGCATCTAAAAACTAATAACACAGAATTAAATCTTGTAACATCGACTTTCATATCCTTCACATATAAAAAAGATAGATAAAACATTTAATTGTGTTTTTCTTCCTACGAAGATCCACACTGATCTTTTTTTCTTAATCTATTGAATAAATTTGGAAATGTGACTTAATATTTGATCACAGATAATAAATATGGCAAAAGATTAAAACTTAGAATAAATATAACCTACATCCCTCACTGACAAATTAATATAACCAATCTGATCTGATGGCTTTAAAGTATTATTCGAGATATTGATTACGCATGATGTTATATAGTAAACATATACTGTTCTAATCTTATACCTTGAATATTGATGAAATACAAAGCTTATTGTTTGGGTGAAAAACAGCTTGTACAGTAAGATATTATACGAGTACTTACAGTGTTCATCTAGTAGATCTGTCCAAAAATATGTCCAAATTATATGATAGGCTGTGTAAATCCAATGTTTTAAACCAGAACAACAAACGGTGACCCACTTGAACAACGATTAATGTCCATGTGAAAAGTGGCTCAACCCTAGTGAATACAGGGCCCTTGTTAATTATCCATCCTATAGAATTCTGCATTGGTGATAATAAATAGCAACTCTTTTGTGTTGTTAATGCCTTTTCAAATATTAGCTCAGGCAGAGCCAGGGTAATTTCACAGTGTGGCCTACAGGTTAAAGGACGGACATCTTCTTGTGTTATCACAATATTATATCTTACTATAACAATACGACACCTCACCCCACAGAACAATGGTCCTACCCAAACTTCAATTATTATCTCGAGATTGGATAAAGCATCTGAACACTGTTTGATATAGAGGACTATAATGAAATATTTATTCTATAACATATTTTTTACATGTTTATATCAAAATATAAATTAAAAATTGTGCATTATTGTTAATGAATTAAAGCAACTTAACTACAAAGAAGTTTTCTAATCTAAATTCAAGAACTGGAACTTAAAACATGACAGTAATAAAAAAACATTGAAAACATTTATCCTTTCTCAGCCAATACTGGGATCAAACCTGGTATCAAACATGTGACTGAACCTATGACCTCCAGGTTAGCGAGCCACCGCAGCTCCCTGTACACTTACTCCCGTTTATCACTTTCCACTAGTGAATTAAAGGGCACATTTGCTTGGTGCCGAGCAGAGTAATCCTATCTATGCCCACTCCCCCATAGGGGAGAGAGAGAGAGAGAGAAATGGGGTTTAACGTCCACTCGACACAACTAGGTCATTTCGGGACTAACATATGGTTTTTAATTTTATTTCAATAATTCGCTTGTGCGTAGGGGTCTTTAGCAGTGGGAGGAAACCAGAGTGCCCGGAGGAAACCCACGAGGTTGAGAAGACGCCCCTATCTCCATGCCACATACGCTCACACCAGGGCTCGAAACCACAGCCGCAAGCCAGAGGTGACCGGCCAGCTAGAGGTCGAAGCGCGGCACTCTAGACCACTAGGCCATCCCAACCCTCCCTCCCCCATAGGCCTTGAAAATCTATAATCCATATGCCTTCCTTATACCCAAATCATACCAAGGCAGCGCCCTTAATACGCTGCTACAGCAACGGAAAATGGTCTCAGAGTGCGTCAAGATTGCCATAATCGTGGTGAAAGCGTGGCTGCAACACCAGATATCGCGCTGTTGTCTCCATGGTTGCAAATGATCGCCGAGTCACGACGTTTGTTTTTAGCACGTTTAACAGCTGTGAAAATGTGGTTGGGTCGCGAAGGTCCTTACTGCAATGCTACAGAGACAAAAAAATGGCCTCAGTGCGCGTCAAGATCACCATAAGTGTGGCAATAGCGTGGTGGAAACGGCAGATATCGTGCTATGGTCTGCATGGTCGCCAATGATCGCTGAGTCAAGGCGTTTGCTTTGAGCTTGTTCAAAGAAAACATCAAGGTTCTGCCATATGACCTTGAAAGCTGAGAGAATGCTAACATCTCCATAAACGTAGTACGTGCGCAGTACACACGTGGCAAAGATGCTGCGAAAATTGTAACATTTGCAACAGTGCCTTCATGGCGTCTTCACCAAAACCCTTGTGTGTCGGCCGCGACCCTCACCAAGCATTCTGAGTCCTTATGGCGTTATCATGGCGATGTTACAATGATTTCACCACGGTTGCACGACCTCATTGGGCTACCACTGCATCTATTGCGATGTTACGAGGTTCCCACTGCGTTTATGGAGTTCTTAATACGACAATGGCACGGTTACCAAGCTTGCATTACATGCCTATGGCATCAATGCTTTTCATGTACGACTTGCTTTGAAAACGGGCGATTCAAAGGTCTTCGTGAAATTTTGCAAAAATCTAACCAGCTTATATAGTCGCGGTGATCACATGGTGGAAACACATGTGCAGTCCAGATACACGTAGAAGACGTGTGGTAAGAACTCCAATGAGCGTGGTTAGAGTGCTGCGAATTCACCAATAACCGCCGTTGCCAAGTCAATAGATCTCAGTAGAAACGCCATAAGTGCGGAGAGATCGTGACAAGCCCGCCGTGAGAACACATTATAATCACACAGGTAGCAGTAAGATTGGGACTATTTTAAGTTTGTAATTTTGGAACATTTTCCACGTTGTGTTCATGCTTGTCGGTCACCTTGTGCATTTTCTGGTCGCTGGACGGTTCAGCAGCGCAGTAAGGACACCACTCCGGTCTGACAGTGGCATTACTGACAGATTTTCGATACATATTTATTGTTACTTTATGATTTATTTACCTTTAATTTTTAACTAAACATACATTATGCAAGAGCTAAATCTGCTTATTGCAGATCTTTCTTTAAGCCTGAAATGTTATATAAACTTTTTATTAGACATTAATTAACTTATCCAAACCATCATCAACTTTCAATAGCAAATTTGTATGAAATTTTCAACATCTTCTATTTACATTATCTATCTTTTAACTATTATAGTGAGAAAAGTCAATTCTTTGTCTAATTTCCCATAATGTATTTTTAACTTGTCAGGAAACAAAGCATGAAACTGGTCATGTTCTTGAAGCAACAACAGCGAGTTTTACAACATCTGGACGTTGCTAGATTACTTCACAATAACCAAACTTATGGCTATGTTATCTACAGACACGTGAACACTAGCGTCCAATCAGAGGTTGTGACACTGCGACTTCCATGGAAACCTTGACACTGAACGAACTGTGCAACTTGATTATCACAGGTAGACATCTGATAGATTCACAAGCTGGGCTTGTACCCAATTGGAATTAATGCTGAAATATGCAGGGTATTACACAAAGGCCTTGAAAAGATTACGTAGTTAAAGCGAGATCAAGCCTTCGATTGAAGATGGAAACTGGTATGAGTTGTAATAATATAGTTTGCCGTAATTTGCTATTTTCCAAAAAAATTGTATAATTAGTAATAACTTATCAAGATGCATAATTCAGGAAGATGGTATAACTTTTGCTGCAATTGCTTTTAAGAGAGCAAGGGTAATACCATCAGAAATCTGGGTTTTGTTCCATATAAATTTTAAGTAGATTAAATGGTAACATTTTGCTACTTGAGATTCACAGGTTTCTACTAATCTATAAAAAGTAATAACTTAACAGAATTGTTTAAATTCATGAGGTTTCTTCATCTCATCAATGGTATAATTTTAAAGTAGATCAGATATCTTTTACTGTTAAAGAATTTACAAGACTCTACAAGATGAGCAAGGGCAAAAGCTACCGTAAATCATTTACATTTGAAATAATTTCTCACCTTAATAGTTTCAACACTGCATCTAAATATAAATTAGGGAGTACTTGGCCTTGCCAAGGGCTCAAAACAGTGTTACACAAGAAGGGTCAATGGCATAATTTGTTTTAGGTGGAATGGTCACACCTTTGCATCAGAATTTGAATAATGTTTTTTTTTTGCTTTCAATTATCAGCATGCAGTACACATTCTATGCAAATCATCTCCCAAATGAGAATATTTCTGCAGTGATTTAGTTTCATGGACAAGAGAACTGTAAAGTGAGTGAGACCCCATGGTAACTGTTCATCTCTTCATGGAACAAGACTAACTTCCAATCAACACTTTGCTTAGGTTATTTGGAGACCAATCTCTTTATGGAATATGTGATCTCACTAAGCATACACTCAATATTTGTGAGATAGAACAAGAGATAATAATAATACATGCATTGTCCATGCATCTTAAAAGGTCTCAACCTTATGACTAGACGATAACAACAATATCTTGGCAAGTACTAAATGCAAAGGTCTGAGTGGTTTTGATGACAATAGAAAATAAGGATCAATAAAAATTAATAGATGACCCCGAATTTTAAGCAAATCTCTCAAATATGATGACTACTGGAAGCTGGACAGAGGTGGTGATAGTATATAACCACAATAATTCATCAGCATAAAAATAAAGAAATATCTTGACACTGTTTAGGACTAATCAACTCTTCTAATCAATAAGTATTATAGTCATGGCACTTTTTATAGGTAGTGGTAGTTCAAACAAAATAGAAACCTATTCATTAAAACAGTAAGGTATATGTGAAGCAACTTGTGTTGTTACACATGTAGATTAATTTGTAGTAGGGTAGTTATATATTGCTACTGATACAGGTTAAAATATATATGTATTTGAAAGGTTTATGACATTACTGTTTATATTAGGAGAGCATGTTGAGAAAATTAGGCCAACCATTTGTAGAAAGTGATATAATCATTTCCTGTCTTGAAGAAAACAATAGAAAAGTTACAGAAGCACTTAATTCTATATTCAAACTTTACCATATGTAATTTAAACTTACTACCGCTTAATAACAGAAAACACAGACAACTGGAGGTCATTTGAGCTTATTAACAATATTTAAAACTACAGCTATTCTTTTTTTTCTAAGAAAAAAAAAGAATACAATTAATCACACAGTACACAATTTTGAAATTCTCGAAGCCTATGTGTAGGTATAAATAACTTCAAACAATCCATATATCACAAGAGCTATAAAATGACACCCTGGTACCTCCAGCATTCAACATAAAGAAAAAGTTATTTTTTCGAACACCTTCAAGTCTGCAACTGTTGACCTTGTATCACTTGAAAAGACTCAGACAATTAATATTAGTTGTACTTGTTTCTGATTATAGAACACAAATTCATTTATAAATAAGCTATGGTAGTCTACTCTAAATATAAAAGTAAAACAGTTATTGTCTACACAGATAAGATGGACAGATAAATGGAGGAATTAAACTCACCACATATTCACTCCCACCATCTTCTTACACATAATCTGACAATTACAACAAAACAGAGAAATATCTCTCATTAACTGGTACAATATGGGCCTAGTTGATTCAGCAAGTCGAGATTCAACAGCTTGATCAGATTTCAGATCTGGGTAGACCAATGTTTAGAGAAAGTCGTGATTAAGACCTCTCATTATACACAATGTATAACATATATTTTATATTTCTCTAACTCTCTGTACACTTCTACATTGACAGCCAACAATATTGGTTTTAATTTAAATAAAGAAAAATAAAGGCCATTGTTCCTGGAAAGTAGCAGATTGTTATGAATTTCATTGCATTTGTTAAACCTTCCATTTCCAATCAAAATATTTTAATGAACAAATTTAATAACATTTTTTTTTCTCTTTTAACTGAAATATATTAGATTCGGTTAAAGAGTAATTATGTAATAAATCACATTTACCTATGTAATAAAACTAGCAAATACAAACAAATAAACTCTATACTGGATGGCAATATTATTGAAATATCCAATGAATAATATAATTCACATATCGCTTCTACTGAACTATTAATTGCATTTTTATATTTTTTTTGCTCCGTTATGCTTGTAACATCAGCGTTTTCTGTTTTAATTAAACACAGAATATAGGTTAATTGCTATATAGATTATTTTGATTACCAAACTATGACCACGCAGGAATATTTGGTTCAATGAGTTTAATGTCTGATGTTGGAAAACAGGTTGATTTTTCACCCCAATGAGCTATGTTTATGCTGATAAACTTTTAAGATATAATTTTGATGATAAAACAACTAAAGCAAGAACAAAACTAACGATTTAAAGAAGCTTTTTAGAATCGCAGCTACAACAATCTATACGTCCATTTATCTGTTCTTTCACCAATAATGACAGACTGACTCATATAAACCTTTATTGCTTCGTGGGCGCTGAAAAGTGCTTGGGGTTTTGCTAGCATTGATCATTGATTGTAGATAAATTTGTGCCAAGTGCAGCATAAAAATTTGGTAGCGCTGATCAATTATGCAATGTGAGGTCAGACTTGTTGCGGCTGGATAATGTAATGTAAGAATGATAGCGATCTGTATCGCGGTGCTGATAAAACTTCTATCTTTCCATTGATTTTTTAATAATTTTAAATCGCATCCAGGGTCAACAGACAATCATCTTAGAGAAAAACATGTTGAGTGTAATGGTGCTCATGATTATATTTAAAGATTGAAAGTGTGAAGAGAGTATCTCATACCAGAGCATGTAGTTATTTTTGTAACATTATAAACCCTAGTTTAAATTAAAGAATAAAAGTATAGTCTCAAGGTTTTAATGGCAGTCAATCTCACCTATGTCTCACACTTTTACTCATTAGATAAAATGTATTATATTAAATTGTATTTGAAGTTTCATGGCTGCTGTACAATTGAAGGGTGGTCAAATTTTCTGGAGTTGTGTGAAAATATACCACACATTATACACACAATTTTAGGAACTCAGATTGGTTGATAAATCTAGGTTTCCATAATCTGCTGAACAAATGGACACATTTCCAGTTCCACTCAACCTTTGTGGTCACCAGCTTAAAACGGCACACATCTAAGATTGCTATTAAAACTGACATTGACAATTTCAAAGGATTTTATTTCTTGATTCATTTTGTGGGATGACATCTGTCTTCATTCAAAATTCTAAATCTGTAGATAAATGTATAACAGTTAGAGATATAAACAATTGTTCCAAAATTAATACTAACATTAGTAAACAGACCAGCTTTTCGCATAACTAATTAAAATAACACATCAGATCAACCCAAATCAATATTTATTTTGACCTCAATCAAAGTTGTTTAGTCTTTAAAACCATTTTTGAAGAATGTGGAAGCTCAACAAAGCCCTAATGAAGAGAAATTGCAAAATTCTGAAGCAATAATTATTGTACCAATGAACATAAAAAAAAGAGCCAGGAATGAAGTTTTGAACCACCCATATGACTATTTCCTTTTCATATTGTTATAATCTTAACCTAATAGAAATTACATTGACATATAAAGTCCTAACTTATCCTTTATAATATATTTCACAATAAACAACCGCTAACAAACATATTATTGCTTTCTTCAATTGAAAATATAAAGCAACAGGATTTCTTGAAATCAGGTATTAAAATAACTATGACTGACAAAAGACATCCTAGCAACACAAAACTATATTGGCTGAATGCAGTAGAATTTATAATGTGTGATTATATCTGAACCCGGACTCATGTGAATAATGTGATTTATACAAATGCAGAATAAGAATTAAAGGAAATATTGTATCAATTTATATTTATGCAGCATCAAACAAGTTCCTCAATCATTTGGCAATGTATTTGTCAGAGAACACTTGAAGCAGGTGGCCATATATGACATATAATTATATTCTAACAATGTTTTATCAGCAAATTTCACAGGAGAGTTATTTTAATTTGTGGCCTTCTACAGGCCTTTCTTAAATATGCTGTTTTATTAAATCTTTTTTTCAGTCAACATTTCCAAGTATAACTGACAAATGATCTGTATTGGGGTGTTTTGACGTCATACATTTAATACATAATCTTTAAATGATACCGTACTATTCTTTAATTGCCAAAATATATACATTTTCTAGTCTAGTATTGAAAGATTATCCATGAAATTCCTACTTTAACAGGATGACAGGAATTTTTTTTTTTGCATTTGCAACTTACCGGTAATCCAAATTAATGTTGAATAAGAATTCAAATTCTACAAAAATTCACAAAATAAACATGTCATATTGTATTGTAATTTAGCAAAAACTCCATTTTATACAGAAAATAGATTAATGAGATATAAATTGTTATACCACCTCTAATTGATCAAAAAATACCTATGGCTGCAGTGAAAGAAGTCATCATTAAGTTTATAATTTTCTTATCAAATAAATTGTATTATTTATTTGAATGCTTCATATTTGTTTACAATTTTACTCATGAGAGCTAGCTTTCTTCAAATTTGTTCGTTTATTATTATTAATCACCAGCCTTGATAACTATATATCCTTTCAAAAATAGTCTTTCTGTCCATTTTTCCACTTGTCTAATTACAGTTATAATCAATCAATGACTAATTAGCTAGGTCTTTAATTAGTGCTGAGTCCCTTCCAAAAATAGTTTATCAAGAAAAACTCTGTCAATACAATCAATGAACAATTACCTTCTTTAAGGCATATATAGAAATAAATATAAAAGAAAATTGATTTCATTAATGGAAAATAAACAGCCTATGTATTTCTTCATATTTCTAGAAAATGAGTGAATATTTGTACATCTCTGAGAGGGTTATTGCAGCATCTAACGTCGATAATTAATTAAATCTCAATGATACAGCTATGACATGTTTTTGAAGCGAAAGTGTATTTCTACTTGTTTATATTATTTAATCTTTCAGAATAATTGTGCAAATAACATCATTTTACGAATCTTCATTTTGACATTGAGACAGGAATAATCAGTACTTATCAATTTAAAACATACATTGCAAAAACAGTCAGAACAGCTACATTCGAAAGCATATTCAAATAGTGCAGAAGAACAGCACTACACGCTAAACAAAACCGACAAGACAAACCCCACGGACACTGTAAGAAATCCACAACAAACATCAAATCAGAAGACTGGATACAGGGGCCAGTCATAAGAAGACCTAATCAGAAATAAAATGAAGTGAAATGTCCTACTTTTCTGCACCAACCAGGCTAATGAAGACGGACATATTCCATGTACCGTAGTGTGCATGGACAGTGGTACTATAGCTTAACCTTAATTCCAATTCCATCAGTCATGGGATCTTTGACTTGCATGCAAATGTGTTCATGGAACCTCTATAAGGGCAAATGTGATAAGCACACTGGAAGGGTGTCAGGAGTTCCTACCCTCTGTGACAGTAAGAAGGTAGGAATCAAAAATATAAATAAAAACATGTAAAAACTGTAGTCTTATAGATAGAAAACTCAGCAAAATGACTATGGTCCTGCATCAGTGTTGCTGTAGCTGGAAAGGGGTGTGATCACGCTGAACAGTTTATGATTGCATATACTGTCAAAATTAACATTTTTTTCGCTACCGACAATATCATGCTGTTTTACATGGGGTGGGGGAAGCTACAAAACAATAAATGGAAGAGGGAAAATTTAATTCAGCAAATCCATTTTGTGATCTCTGTTAACTGAGCATATTGTCTCACAGATTTTTCACTGTTATGATTGTTTATTATACTTTTATCATTAATTTAGAACCCTCAGAACAATTGAGAAGATCATTCAGGATATTGACAAAATCAGAAAAAATAATGCATATTAACACAAACATAATAGCATCTTGACACATCATAAGTTTAGAAAGCTAAAGCATCTCAACAAATCAGTGATGCCAGAAACTGGACCATCCTAACAGTGCAATTAACCCGATAAAGCTAGAACATCACAGCAGACCCACCAGAACCTCTTTCAGCTAGAGCATCTTAAAAAATAAGAACCTTTTAAAGCTATGGTATCTATCTCAATACCATACTCCTCGCAGTGTTCCGTTTGATTAGAGCTAATTCCACTACTCACTGCTGTAAATAGAGAAAATTCTTGTTCTAAATTATTATTGGTCAACAGTCCCATTAACAACCAATGGCTTACTGCATAACAAAATCGTTAAATTTGAAACAAAGTTCAAAATTGGACCAAATATGTTTACATAACGTTACGTCATGGCTCACGATTTTATTATGCCCAATTAACCAGTGCATAGCAGAATATTGTAGGAAAACAAATTGTGTGACAAACGAGGCTATCAACAATGTAAACAATGCTGTATGAAGACGAACAATACTTTCAACGTTTTTAATACCCTAAATCACTGCTCAAAGTTTTAGGGAAGACCCCATAGTAAACAAAGGGCTGTCATGTTCCTGTACATGGGATAGATTTGATTGAATGGGGAGAAAACACACACTCCCTCAAAAGCTCAAGCATCAGAAATCAGAAGCCAATCCAGCAATGGGCAGAGAGGGATTTCTCGGACCATTGCTTCAGGAATATGTCTCAATACAGAATATCATAAAGCTGGAATATCTCCACACAATAGACCACCATAATAATCTCAATTTGTGGGAAAAGTTAAGGGAACATTGACCTTCTGGTATAGACCACAGTTTTATAAACAGAAATGCATATGTGATCCATGACAGCGAAATGAGTCAATAATAATATATGAACAAATATATCGAAATTAGCTAACAATATAAAATTTAGTTTGCTTTATTTGTCAAATCTAAACTTACACCTTTCGTGTAATAACATTAAAAAGATATTTTCAGCCTTTTTTATTATTATTCTTCATACCTTAAAAGACTTGCAGCTTTCGACTCATTTTGCAGGCACAGATCACATACTCTATAGATAACATAGGAATAGAAATATTTTGAAAGCTGAGCACTGGATATTCTGCAGATAAAAAGGATCATGTGAGACATTCTGCATATCAGAAGAATCACTTGAGACATTTTCAGATTGGATGGACCATGTGACATTTAACACATTACAAAGACACATAGCATATCCTGGTGATTTCAAACATAATGCATCCTATTCTGAAGTTCATAAGAATCATGTGAGCTACTAAATAATTAGATCATACAAGTAATTGTTACAATTTAGGGTAGTATAAATATCAAATGGATTATGTAATAGATTCTATAAGAAGGAGTAGATTCTATAAGAAGGAGTGATACATTTTAAAGATCAAATCGATTATAGATTCTTAAGATTTACAATTGAAGAAATACACATTATCACTTTAGGCCTGTAATGACTTATGAATCACTATCTTTTAAGTGATGTACGGTATCATGATTGACGCGATTTATATATTGAATCTGGAGATGCTGAAACAATTCTTCATGATACGTTTTATTCATTTGAAAATATGAGATTTGGATCATGTCCCAGGCTTTAGTTGAACTAACAACACTGCATTGGAACATTTACTATGAATAGCCCAACTATTGACACATGTATCTTCCTTTAGTTCTGTACATTCCAGTTGTTAACATTTTGATAACGCTCCGTGGAGTAAAACTACTGTCTTTTGATCTTTATATATTATAGGATATTATCGATATGAAAAACCTTCCAGTCAAATACAAATCTCAAGTTCGGAAAAACTGTGGGTTTTATTAAAAAGTGACACGACAAAAAACTGTTGGTAGAATAAATAAATCTGTTCTAAACTATTGATATAATGTGACAAATCTGACCACTCCCATGACATGGCACCACAACTAAAAGTAGATCTATATTGTCTGCAACAGTCAACATTGTGACCTTGTTATGAATCAGGATTTGAATCGCATCTCAGCATATGAATCGAAATACGTATCGAATTGTGGATGCATTTGAGATAGTCAGTACTAATCATCATATGACTGAAACAGTAATCTACTCTTACATTCAATGTTATAATATACTTTCACAGCAACCAATTCTCAGATAGTATGATCTTAACTTTTAAACATTGATCTCTATTATTAATTTGATTCTGAATATTCAGTCCTGTACATGTACTTAAGTGGATCTATCTGATTACAGCTCAAGTTAATATTCTATAGGATATTCCTTGATGAATATCATTAATGACCTTAATACATGTAGAATATATATTGATCCCTTCCAACATAATCATATTGCACAAATTATTACCTCATTCTTGCGGTATATACCGTATATATATTCTTCTATTCAATGAAACTCTGAATGATAAACCTCTGTTAATAAGGATATGGGAGCACAATTGTTTTTTGAAAGTAAAACATAATTACAAATGTAGTTTAATAAAACAAATTTCCTGGATATATGGTAACATGTTGTAATCTGGTCCTAAACATATATAGATATATCTAGTTTTTCAGAATTATCATCATTCTATTTTGGAAATAATTACTGTCACATATTATTGATAATGAATATGAACTGACTTGTCTGTCAATATGAGAGAAAAATAGGCCTCCATATAATATTTAACTAAAATGGACTTTCCTTTGTTAACCTTCATCTTGCAAGTGATTATATGACGTGAAGCTGGCAAATTAATTAGTCTTTACTAATCAGTGGGATTATCTGCCAGCCTGATGCAAAAATCTAATTAGGTTATTAATTGATCGTGCCTGAAACTGAAAGAAATTTCCATAATTAGTAGAAGTAGGGTAGCCGATACATGATTCATCAGTTAATGAACATTTTATAATGAAATATAAGAGAGAAGAAGAAAGGAAAATCTATCATTGATCAGACTGTCAGAGCAATTAACTAGAAATGGATCTAATATTTGTCTCTATCTCATATTAAAGGAGTTAAATAAAGTCTTTGTTTACATCACATACACAACAGCCTAGATTTCTAGCTCTTATTCTGGGACATGATTATTCACAGAAGAAAATATTCACATTTCCTATCAAATAATATATATTCTAAAAAAAAACATGTGTACATGTATATGTATTTATGCAAGAATTATCTAACTATTTGTCTGATGGTAACAGGCCTTCAATAATTATCCAACACTGTATTCAACTGATGGGTATAGTCTTCAAGAATAAGTTAATTATTACACCAATGGATAGCTTTCAAGAATAAGCTAACATGTCCTGTGATGGTTAACCTAACAGACATAGCCTTTCATTCCACTTACTGTTAAGTTAACTATTCCACTGACGGTTAGCCTTCAAGAATAAGCTTACTTTTCCTGTGATGGTTAGCCTAACAGACTTAGCCTTCCATTCCACTTATTGTCTTCAGGGTTTAGCCAGCCAAGTTAGCCTACTGACATTAGACATGATTTCCCTTACTGGTTAGACTTCAAGAACCAGCCAACTATTCCATTGATGGTTAATTTAAGTTAACTATTCCACAAGGTTAGCCTGCAACATTCCGCTAACAACTCTACTAATGTTTACCTTTAAAGATTCTGCAAACTATTCTATTAAGACTATAAAGTTCAATAATTTAACCAACCATTCAAAGAATTCTAGTCTTTAAGCTAGCGTGTTTTAAGTGTTAACTACAATTTCCACAAACTTTTATGTAAGAAATGTTACAAAACAAATACACCTACCTATAATTCTGTCATTATCCATAATTACATTGTGATAAAATCATACAAGATTATAAATTTACCCTAATAATTTTTGACTCATGGGTAATATCTTTAGTACACTTATACTATCATATCTACAGATTAATTATGACTAAAAATGAAGTTGTATGACTGATATCAGATGAAATAGACATTATCCATGTAAATATATAAAACCAATTAATAATACAACATTTAACAATTTCAACAGGTCTAGAAATAATACAACTGTAAAATGGTCTTTAAAATGACATAGTCCAATAACTGTCTCATTTGATTTCAAACTTGAAGGATAATTAAATCTTCAGCTTAGCAGGTATTCATTTTCATATCTTATTCAAATCCATTATTAATTGGGCAGACTATTAAACTATATTTGATCTTGGATATAAAACTTTTCGACCCACCCTAGAATAGTTTGTTAAGAGGTTGACATAGCTCTTTCCCACCAATTTATAACTGTTTTATGATTTACAAGATTGTAATATCTTATTACATTTCACTGGATAACAGTCTAATTGATAATATATATTTTCTACAATAAGTCAATAATAAACTTCTTCTGCCTTCTACTCATGTGAAGTCTATTCCTAAATGAATCCTTAAACTAGACTTCAGTATTATTAATTTATGCTCATTAAATAAATTTATCAAACTTTTAGGGATTTATAAATTGTAATTTAAGCTCCACTTAAAAATTATGATCAATAAATAATCAATAAATTATATTACCTTTCATAATTTATCGCAGGCCTAGATTTCTGTATATCCTATACAATATGTGTGCATTTTTTATGGACTGGTTAAAAATACAGTTTGTTAGTTTTCTAAACACCTCAAAAGAGAAGTGGTATCATGTGTTCCAGAAAGGGTATTGCGGACCCCAGTCAGTATGATACCCATCACAGTTGTTGTTTCTCTTCCCCACCCCACCTTAAGTATGTTATTTCTGGACACATAATCATACGTTAGATACCTACCATTAGCTAATTAATTAATGTTTAAGTTCATAAGTAAAATTTTCATCAGTGATCTATATCAGGTCTCTATATTTTACTGCAATACGGCCATAAATCATTACTAATATGGCAGATAGCTTCTATCATTCTAATTATCTCCCTTACTGACTTCCATTGATTTTTGGTAACACAGAGCAGACCAATTATACTGGTAATTTACAAATACAATCACTTAATTTATACAACACAACAGCGGGGGGCAAATACATTCTAATCCCGCAGTCATAATATAAGACAGTCATCTTCTAAGTAGAAAAAAATGGGTGAAAACAGGAATACATGTAAATGTGTGAAACATGCAACCTGTTATGTTTAAATTTCTTATAATTATGTACATGTCTAACTATGGTCTTTAATATCAATACATACTAAATATTATAACTTATACTTATTTCAACAGATTTCTTGACCTAAAAGTAATTTCTAGAAATTAATGAGGTGGAAACAAATGGTGGAAAATAGCATTAACTATCTACTACTAAATGTAAAAATTTCACACAGATGAATTAATTGTGGTCTTTTGTACTGGTGGATCTATTATCATTGCTCGACCTCTGCTTGAGGAGATCTTCTAACCCTCTATTGTTTAAAGCCACTCACAGTAAAAATGGCTGTTTGTATGAACAATAATGGTCGCCCATGATAAAATATTGACTTTCAGATTAATCTAATTACTGTAAATAAAACCTCAGAATAATGAAAAGTTTGAACCCTCTGTGTAGCTGACGGTGAAATGCCTATCTTAAATTAACAATGATAAAAGCCATATGAATATTCTAATGTCTTTGAATAATACAACAATACTTTAATTTCAATTGTAAACTTGAAACGTTCAAAATTAATGTTTTTTTTTGCATTGAAACACATTGTTTTAAGAACAAAGCAACATTTATTAACATCATAAACGTAAATTTACCTTTCAACTTAAAAAAAACCCCAGAAAACTTTTAATATAATTACCCCAATTAGACAAAACAAAATTAATGTACAATCTAAAAAAATACTGTTTGTATGTATTGTCACGAAATACTAATAAATATCTGTCACCTTTTTGATGTTTTAAATGATATTAATTAAATGTTGGGACGTTATTAAAAATATCTAAATGAATGTAAAATCAATAAATTCTAACGATGATAAAATGTGCTTCATGAAACAATCATTTTTAATATGTTATCATTTATAACATAAAAACACCTCGGGATCAAATTAAACTAATGATAATAAAGCAATTATGTTTAATATGAATTCAAAGAATGTTTAATAACGACATTACAATGTTATATGTAGATGCTATTAATGTCTCATACAAAGTGAAAACAATCTGTATTCACCCTATCTATATTCCTCTGATGATTAATATTCTAAAACAGAATACTATCTGAATTAAAACAATATTTTATTAACCCTATATTAAAAGTTACTCTTATTTCACTGTAAGTATACACTATGAAAAGAACATATGTTGAACTTCACACTAATCTGACTAGGTACATGTAACTAGAAAAGCCTATAGATAGCTATTGACCAGTTACTGATGATAGGCTTGACTACTGTCTCACACTAAACACTACATAAAACATTAAACCAATAGATGCCCCCTTCCCATACACACATTATATAAGTTATTTTATATTAGAACAAAACAATTTACCTGTTGATGTCAGCTGACAATCTAAAACAATTACCATAGTTTAACTTTTAACACTGCCAAACTTTATGTCATGTGTCGTCAGTTCAACAAAAAACTGGTATAAATGTGACACTGTTAGTTTCTTGTCATTTCCAATGTATTGTCTTCAGCACAAGTCATTAGGCACGCTGGTGGCTTAACAAGTTTTTCACCTGTCGATTAGATGAGCCAATTTTACATACCTTTAGCTATGAATTTGAACTTAGATGATAAGACAGCTTAAGGGCTGACCTAGTTTAAAGCTTGATTTTCTTTATCAAAGTTATTAACTCATTTTAACCAAACAAGGGTGATATTAAGTTTAGTTTGTTATTCAGGTGATAAATTAATGTGCTATTACCTCATGTCACTCGCTGATCACTTGAACACTATTGTTGACATAGCCATATTACACAACACTCTTATCAACTTTATTTCAACCATTATAGATTATAACCAGGTAAATATACATATCCTCAACACAAATTTTAATTACCTCTTATGTACCTTTGACAAAAATCAATGTTTTGGGTTTTTGTAAAAACAAACAATTGTTTCCATCAATATTTGATACAGCAAAACTGGATATCCACAAAGGGATCCCTTTACTATACTTGTTTCAGAATAAATATGAATTCTTATCGTTGATTTGCCTTTTTCTGATTAGATTTTAATAGAAGTTACATGTATACTGAAGATGCTATCGATTATATTAGGTCTCAACTCAACATTAATTAAAAGGAAGTATAATCAATTTAATTACCTGTTGAAGGTATCTTTTAAGTATAAATTCTTGGTGACAAGAAACCCAAATTCCAATGGAGACAAGTTCAGGAGATAAGTTGCCTACTGTTGGGCACCTTACATTTGCCACTAATGAAATGATTAATTATAGTGGATAAGACGGGGTTCGCAGATAAAGAGTATAATAGAAGTGACCAAGATAAAGACAAGCCATTCACATTACAAACAATGGCCCATAATTACCAGCCAACCAGAGAGGAGTACTGATTATCAGTGGCGCAAACACCTTTTGATTGTGAGGCACCTTGTAAACGATGGGAGATTTCCTTACTTATGTATCATAAAGCTTAGGTTAATCATATATTTATCACATTTGTTACACGCTGCCATTTCCCCTTCGTTTTCACATGCAAATAATATGAGAAGCGTTTGTGACTAAGAGTATTAACACTAAAGCCTCATCGAGAAATGAAATTTTTACTTCTTCTGGCTTGATGAAAAGATGGAGCAAATTGGCTAATATTGGATGGCTGGGCCATAAGAGTTCTTGTTAACAGGCGAAAATGAACGTCTTCGTTGAATTGATTTTCTTGGACTAATGACCTCATTCTTTATGCGCTGAAAATATTTCAGAGAATTAATCACAATTTTGTTTCTATCGTATGTGAATAACAAAGTTTGCCTTCTTATTGTCAGTTAGGAAATGGATTGACTCTGAAATTACAGTCTTTCTCATCAATATTTTCAGCTAGAGGTAATTCCCAATACTTTATTATTAAGGATGAGAATTAATAACTTTTCTTTTTTATATTGGTCCTCTTGACAAACAAGAAGTTCACTGATGTCCGTAAACACCACTGATTGATTGTTTTAAATCAGCCAACATGTTTCATATCAATTATCAAACCTTCCAATTATTTTCTAGTAGAAGAAATAAGAATGCTTTTTACAGATAGTGTTAACTTGCTTTAATCTTGAAACACAGTCTACTGTCATTAAGTTTGGTTTTTATATTGTATTTCACAACACCTACATTTGTCAAATGAAGATTACTGGCAGAATCCAAGTTACATCAGTTTTCCACTCAAGTAAGTTGCATGAAAACTTTAAGGTGATGTTTAAGATTTAAGTATAATTGCCATTATGAAGTAAATATTTTATCTGAAAAAAAGATACAAGGGAAAATCAAGCAGGCAGACATTTTCATATGCATCTCATGATCAGTCCCCCAATGCACACCATAAAACCTCATATGACTGGATGATATCTGACAATTTCTTAATTAGAATTTAAGTTTCTTGTGGTTCATTTCTATCATGAA
Source organism: Patella ulyssiponensis (assembly GCA_963678685.1). Classification (NCBI taxonomy): domain Eukaryota; kingdom Metazoa; phylum Mollusca; class Gastropoda; family Patellidae; genus Patella; species Patella ulyssiponensis. Next base: position 59,111,576 of record OY783229.1, read on the forward strand.
ATTTATGACAGGTCATTAAACAGCAGTTTAAATCCAGGATTTGCTAAAAGACAAAAGTTGCCGTTCACCCTCTAGCTATTCCACACATTAGTTTATCATCAACAAAATGACCCTTTCAATACCTTTTCCATTCCTTCCCATGGGTGCTGCTTTGGGAAAGCACCTTTGTCAACACAAAAAAAACAAAGAGACTAATTTTTTTCTTACTTGACAATCAGACATACAAGTTATATATAAAACTTTTGTCCAAGAAGCTTGTTGCTCATCTTTCATGAACACCTTTAATTCCATTGTAAATAGAATTTCATGTACTAACTCCCATATTTTATCAAAGTATATTTTTAAATGTGAATCAAACAAATAAGTAAGTACGTACATACAGAGGTGTTAAAAAGACATATATTCAGCATAAATTAAATCAAACAAATTTTTAATGTAAAATTATATATATTAAAATACTAAAATCTTTGAGCAACAAACAGTAACAATAACTTTCTATGTGAAATGTACTTGCTTTTCAAACAGTTTATGTAATAATTCATTATACACAATTTCGGAATATAGTTCCATAAAATGATATTTAGTAGTTTTTTCCTTTAATCACCAAATTTCCAAAAAATAATATTTCTCCTCCAGACTTGTTATATGTGTTTACAATTGCCTCCTGACAAGCCAAGAGTGAAGCTGATGTCCAGCACATTAGATGACAATCATAAGTTACTTTTGAGCCACGGTAGATCAGTGAGTAAGACATTGACTCGCTAAGCTGGTGATTATGTGTTCGATCCCCATGTTTATAGGGATTTTCTGGTGTGGTTTCCCCTTGTTAGTGGTGCAGGACAGAGGCCTGACAAGTTTCAATGTATAGTCATTTGGATGGGATGAAAATCTGAGGTCTGGTGTACACATTGGCTTGCACATAAAAAGACACTTTGACAGTTCGAATTACATATGAGAGTAGGTCATTACCCTCAGAGCTTACTGTATGGTACATGCCTGTCTTTATTAGCCCAATCGGTGCAGAACAGTAGGAAGTTAAACTCCATTTCATTTCGTATATTACTTGCACTTTGTTTATCATTGAGCATTCAAATTGTTTATCACTTTGCTGACCCAACCAGGAAATACTAATTATTGAAGTTGGTCATGATACTGGGGTAATGAAACTACACACAAAGTATATTTCAGCTCTCTCCCTTAATTAGAAGTAGAATTATTGTGTTCTAAAGCATCAACAAATCAAATTGCTCATCTCTACTTAGGTTAAGAAAAATATGCTCATCATTGAACAAAAATATCTACACCAATTCATGAACATTCTATCTCAATTATTGTGTTAGTGTTCCAAAAGGTGTGATGGACAGATAGAGACAGACAGCTGCATAACCAATGCAGAAAATGCTCATCATGGAACTCTGTAATGAACATCTACACCAAGTTTAAATCCAGGTTAGGCAGAAAATACAGTCAAGTAATGAACATTCTAACTAATGGAAGCAGGGTTATTGTGTCCCAAAAAGTGGGGAGGAATGGCAGACACACAGACAGATGGATTAAACCATTTTAACAGTTCCCTGCTTTCTATGAAAGGCAGAGTTAAAAACAACACACTGAAACAGAAAGCACACTAAAGCATTTCAACAGTCAATATATCTAATCAATGCCGATTTCATGGAAAGATCTGCTTCACCATATCAAAGGTGACAGAAACTTTTGTTATTTCACAAAATTTGACAAAGTTGCATGTTAAAGTTCTGAGCAGCAACTATAAGAGGCACTGTCATCTTTGCTGCATTGACATTTTATCTTTTAACGTAATTCCTATCATATGGGTCCTTTTTTTTAAAATTAAAAACCTGAGTAAATCTATTGTTGATATAATAAGAAATAGCTCTGAGAAGATATAGCTAGAAATCTAAAATGTTTGGCAAACTGAAGTAAGCCTATAACATTCCACTTCCACCTTCCAGACAACATAACCTGTTCTCAAGTATCTTCCTATTTATATCAATTGTTTACTATTGATCAACATATGGCATAATCTTTTTATCAACATATCAATGCATGATCTATTTTTCATTTTTAAAATTTTAATTTTTGATTAAAGATGTATTATGAAAGAGCTAAATCTGCCTATTGCAGGTCTTTATTTTAGCTTCAAATGTTATGTAAACTATTAGATATTTATTCACATACCAAACCTATAATCTTCTCTCGACTATCGGATGGCTGGGATTTTAATGGATTTAAAATTCTAATGGTAAAATGGATAATCAAGACTTGCTACAATAGTAAACAATCTATGCTACATCTTAACTTCATTAAAAACTTAGCTCAGATTAAGTTATTTAAATGAAATTTAAATATATTCATTTTTCATTATCTATATTTAAGTTATTATAGCAAGAATGGTCAACTGAAAATCTTACAAAATGCAATCATTAATTAGACATTTATTTACATGCCAGGGCTATAATCAACTCTCTAGAACCTCGAATGGTCTTAAATTTCAACAGATTTAAATATGATTGGCAGTTAAGGATTTAATTAAAAAATGGATAATCAAGACTTTGTTTATTATCGTAACAACAGTAGCAATGACAATCAAGACTACACTGTTCTGCAAACGAATATAACTCCACTCAAACTGAAGTAAGTTGACTGAATTTTTCAAATCATTCCGTCTTTATTATCTATTTTTTAACTATTATAGCGAGAACTGTCAGCTCTTTATCTAAATTTTACATAATGCATCTTAAAGCAATAATGATTTTACAATTCCTGCAGTGTTACATACTTGTTGATGCTTATTAATACCAGTAAGAATTAGACATGCTGTTTCTTGCATTTTTAGAATATTAATTGATTAAAGCAATGTTTGTCATAATCTTACCTCACATCTACATAACTGTTAATAAATATTTTTGAATGTCAAACTCATTTTCCACTAAGAAGTTTTCTATTGTTATTACCAAGCTGTTATCGTTCTCTACTTAGAAAATTTCACAGCAGAACAATTAAGATCGATACTTTTTTCCCCATAATAATAAATATACTGTGTATTGATTACCACTCAATGTTAGCGTGATTAAATATGCAAATTTTTCATGTCCTAGCGTGGCTGTTGATTATAGGGGGTTCCCAGCTGTGACAAAGAATGTGTTTAGTGTATAATATCAATTCTTAAGCTTCATAATCCTCCATTGTCTATAAAACCATATGTTATAATACCAGCTAGAAATTCTCAAATATAACAACATATTTTTCCAATAACTGCCAACCAACTTCTTATTGGGCATAATCAAAACACAGCCTGAACTGAGTCAATTGGTCCCTCTGTTTTCAACTTCTTCCTCATACAAATATCATTAGCCGCAGCGTAAATGAATCTGCGATTCATTTTCAATGGCTGCACATGACACTGTATTGATTACAAGACAGAATGCAATTGCTATGAAAACACTGCAAATATCAAATCCAGGGATGGAACAATTGGCTCTAAATTTGTGGAATTCAAGAAATCTGACTAAATGTCACTTTACAAACAATACAGGTTTAATTATAGCCAGGATTTGTCTTCATTCCTTCTATTTTCCACTTTACCATTTGTTGATTCTATGAGAGCTACACATATTTTCCCACTATATCAGGACAAAAAATTACTCTAAATAAGAAGACGGACACTTGATATGAATGTCAGAATTTATGACATGTCTCTGTATTTTTTCAGAACCGGAAAAAGATATTAAAAAAAATTCCTTTTTTTATAGAGAAAAGAATAACATAAATATTTAACAAAAACTGAAATATTACTATCTAACTTGCTAATGATAGGAGAGACATTATTTTCATACATGTTGCAATATGGTAAACAGTCAAATGGAATTGAAGAAGATTTTAAGAATAAAATCATCATCATATTTTTAATACAAAAGGTGTACTTTAAAGTACTATAATCTATTTTCAGATCAGTAAAAGGAAATCTTTTAATTATCATCATTATTTAGCATTAACAGTTACCACGGTAATCTTATTTTTCATACAAAAAGTTAACAATGGCAATAATAATACCATACTTCATTACTTTTCGTTGAATAGAAAAAAGCCTGGAGGGTAAATGAAATATTAGATATCTGATGAATTTAACCAAGAAAAGTTATAATTTAGTTAATGAAGCTCTAAAATTAGTGAATAAATATTGAAGACCAGCTGTTACATCCAACAAGCTTTAATCATAATAATAAGAGAATTTATATAGTTAACTGAGATGTCACCATGGTCAAATCTCGGTACTATTTTTAAACTAATATCATCTTTTAAAACTTAATTCTATCATAATCTACATGAGGTGTACAGTTACTCTTGTCTCATATAACTCAAACACATTAGTTCACTAAACATATGTTTGATTTTTTCATTTATTTCCCCAGCAGTTTTCTCTGAACTTGACAATACAGGATTAAGAAATTGGGTTATCCAAAACTCTTCACTTTTTCAAACAGTGCAATGAAAATCTTTTAAATCTCAGAAGTACCACCAGGTAGTCTAGAAAATGAAAGTGTATCCTGCCTTATACATAACATCCATAAATAGTGGTTCAATAATTATATGCAATGATTTGAACCCAGAACATTAAAGGACAACCTCAAGTAAATGGGTTCAGTATAAAAGATTATCTGTGTCATTTTTAACAAATATTTTACTTTTCAATATTTGTGATTATTTTACATAATTAAGCTAATTACTCACTCAGATTCATGTATGTTTTTATCATGTTTATTGTAAAAAGTGGTTGCCATGCAAGATACGCCCACATTTTGCAAGAGACAGACAGAGAACGAGCTAAAACAATAATGTGATTTTTTGTACAATCAGAACCATAATCCCAGAAGTTATGGTCCAATGTGCACAAATATCAACAAGAAACAAGATCTTTGGGCTATAAGCACACATTAACATCAGATAAAAATTGTGACTTTTAGAGGGTCCAGAACCTTGGTATTACATACTTTTACACTATTTGTGTACAAAAAGCGACCATGAAATTGGATCTCAACAATCATTAAGGTGTAACGGTGATATATTTAAAAGGTTTTTAAAATTGAATAAAAACAGTGACCTCTAGAGGTTACACAAGCAAAAATCATGATTTTTTCAAACAATCAGGGGCCATAATTCAGGAAGTTACAGACCGCTACATGTAAAATATTGAAAGGATCTTTGTGAGATATGCATAAATTTAAATTTTCATCAAAATCGGATTAAAATTGTGACAGCTAGAATGTCCAAAACCTTGATATACCATATGTTTACACTATTTGCGTATGAGGAGCCGCCATTTTGTCGGGCAGTTTCAGGCTGATTTTCACAAAATTCGATCTCAGTCCTCATAATGGTGTAACATATATTTTTTGGAAATCAGAAAAAAATTATGACCTCCAGGGGGACTATTTAAAAACAAACATGATTTTTCATACTATCAGGGGCCATAATCCAGGAAGTTGCAGTCCATACAGATTGTCACTGGTAATCAGATAATAGCCTTCAATATGCATTTATTGCATAGTTGTCACATGGACACAAACACTTTTGTGCATAATTTTGGATAACTTTAAACTTCCAGAGCATCTTAAGATTTTTCAAAGTGATCAAGGGTCATATCACTGAGTACAAAATTAATAGGCTTATCTTTCTAATGGATATAAACACTGTATAAATTTCAACGGTATGATAATTTTACCCTCTAAGGTGCACATAAGGAATTGCAGATGCCGGACAGATCAACAGATAATCAGAAGTAACAACAATATATGATCACTTATTTTAAGTCAATACAATTAACCAAAATATCCATTTCAAACTAAAATAATATAGGTGGTCCAATCAACCATATGTTTCAGATACCAGAAAAAAACACTTTTATGACTTATACATTTTGAATGAATCCATATAGATTAAATTGTCCATTTCTTATATAAATCATCAATACATGAACCATATTTTACATTGAAAGAAAAAAAAGGTTACCAAAGTAATTATACCTAATGACCTTAAAAGTATTTGGTTCAAGCTAACAAAAGCTAGGAATTAAGCTGGTGTATTCGACAGAGTTGATAATTCTTGTAATCGGCCAAACTAAATAAACAGGGGACCATAAATCAACATGTAATATTGGGCTTTATACATCACACTATTTAATCTTTACCATTTCTAACCCTTATTAATCTTCGGATTTCATTTCCATTTGTGACAGCTCGCACTTACATTAGGCTTTTAACTTGGGTGCCATCTTGAAAACTAAAAGAAATCAATCTCTCAGAGGCAAGTCATTTAGATTTACCAATTACAAAAAGTCGCACTTAGTTTGGAATAATGACTGATGATTTTGAAGTTAGACAATAAAACACTATCAGGCTCGTTCATCATCATCTTCACTTTTCGAATTCTTTTTTTTCTATCAGTCCTCTAAAGACATATTCCTACCAACCATTGTTTCCAAAATTCATTTAAATTATAACATGACAAACAGTCATAGTACTATACTGAGAGTAAGTAGTAGTAGAACTGTCATAATTTACACCAAATAAAAATCATGCACTAAATAAGTTACTAAAAGAAGAATATGTTGTTACCTTTCGAATAGTTGGATGGTTTATAGTAACACACTACTTGCTACAGCAAGGATTGGTAGGACTTGTCTTGATGATGGAATTTCTTGTCTATAATATCATAGGGTCAACCAGTCATTAATATCTTCCAATAATTAACCAGATAATGAGGCTTCTTTCCGGTATTATTATTAATATTGAGGCAACTGTTAAATAAGCTATTAACAATAGCACTAATTTCACAGGAAATGTACATTTGAATCAATCAAAATTAATTATCTCTATCCATATGCGAAAGGTCAGAAATTGACAATTTATAAACAACGGGATGCAACAAGGCCTATAGTTCATATAATGAACACTGTACTTATTATCATTTTTTTAGGGTATATTTAAATTAGGTGGTTTGATATTAACGAGTCAAAGTTTAATTATCTTTAATTTACCTGAAATTAACATAGAAACTTCAATTGACAACTTCCTCTGGCATATAATTAACAGAGTGAAGCCCTTACTTTCATCCTCTTCTATTCTGTCATAGAAAGAATGAAGTAAACAGAAGTTAAAGATTTTAAACTAGATGAATATAAATATGGCATTGATTGGTTTAATTTCAAGCAATGCTGTCACTAATCAATATATATATTTATTGTTATATTGTTATACTTATTACGCATGTAATGTATTTATTCATGGCCTAGAAAATCAAATTTAAAATATATATATATATATATGTATATTTCTAACGGTATTTTTAACTATAAAAACACATAACTTATTTACATTTTAACATTTCAGAAAGATCAATATATACAAATTTCAACACTTATCTAATCTACATGATGATCTTAATAGCGAAAAATTGATAGTTTCTATAATCCCTGTAAATTAAAAAATTGGGCTGTATTTTTGATTCAAGTTAAATATTTTCTGAATAATTTAAGTGATAACATTATGTATATTGACCTCTAAACACTATGTTCTAGTATATTATATGTTATTTTACTATGACATTTTGTGTATATATAAAGTATATCAGGATGTGAAGTGATTAAATCATTATCATGTGGAAAATAACTGTTAAAATCCCATTACTTACGTTTTGTTTCCTGTATTAAAATTTGCAATTAGTTGTGGGATAACCTTTACTTAGAATAGCAAATTAAACCCTCCTGAAATTTGACACAATAAAAACCAATTTTAATATCATCAATGATAAGCCATTTTGCAGGGACCAAAAAATTTAAACTAAATTTCAATACATTGCTTTTTGACAATTAGCAGATTCCAATTAGAAGTTCTGTAAAACTGAAGATTAGCAAGATAATAATGTGACCAATTGTACATAAAATGATGATCCCCAAATTCCTGACGATTTAGCCTTACAGTTTCAAGTCCTTAATGAGTACTTTTTCATTTGATGCTACAATAACTGTTCTTTACCTACTAAGTTAGTTAACTGATGTGCATTTAGTATGCAATAAATTAGCTTGCAATAATCAATCTCATCAATTTCGATATTATTATCTTGTCCATCTTTTTATCATCATACAACAAAGTCATTTCAATTTCAATGTTGTATTATTATCTGAACAACTTCATTATCATTTGAAAGAAATCCTTTATGTAGGCATTGACACCAAGGTGATCTTCTGCAGCAGATTCTACTTCTTTTTACACCTTAAATCGTTAACAAACTCTTGTTCACAGATCTAACATTATAATCACCTGATTAATGTCACTATGAAGTTGAACATCATGTGTTCAATCTAGTCGTTGTAACAAAAACGAGGTCCTGTTTACATGCTGGCCTGCATGCAAAAGAACCCTTAGTTTGGAAAATCGGCCACATCACCACTGTCCAGGCGAAGTTTCCCTAAAAGCCCACTGAAGACATATGCCTGTCTTCAATAGCCTGGTTGGTGCAGAACAGTAGGATGTTAAACCTCATTTCATATTATTTCATTTCTAGCTCTTTCTGGTCTTCGATTGATACAATAATATACGTTATTTTTCAACTTCAATACTATTTCTTAGTTTTTAGATATCATATTGTAAATCTAAGTAAATTCTGAAAATTAATTCTTGGGTTATTTTTTTTTGAAAGTGTTTATCATATTTTTTAAAATTTAAACTGATTTCTTATTGCATACATTCATAATAGTAATACATATGCACATTTTTGCTTTGATTTCAATTTAACATGTTGATTTTACATGTTAAAATGTAACATATCGGTATTGAATATCCAAGTTTTCATTTTCTTCATTAAACATGCAAAAGTGTTCCTGTATTGTTTTGGAACTAGTTAGTTAAGTCCTCAATATTGGATAAGGTCAAATCCTACACATTACCAGTATTTTAGCCACTGCCAGTAGGGCATTTGGCTGTCATGTCTTTTGATTACAAAAGTACAGTATTCTAACTGTGAACTATTCAAATGAGAAGTGGTATAAAATTGGTCATTGTTGTACATAATATAGTGTTTTATATTAATAATTATCTGAAATATCATATTTGATGACATGTAAATCTACTTGTTTTTAAAATTTCTCTTGGTCAATTTCTGTCAGTTACCATTGTCAATTATTAAGGATAAGAATGTGTGAATAATTGCCCCACCTCATTTTAGTATCACAGTAACTGCTGAAATATTTCATACTGCAAACAGTTAATGAAGGTTTGATGCAACAAAATGAAATAGCATTATATATTGAGAGATGTTTTCATTTTAATTATAAAATTCTTTTTGAAGAGATGTTTGATATTTTCAGTTGAAATGACAAAAAATGAGACAAACGTCTTTATCACGAAGATTTGAACATACGTCATTTAATGCAACCAATCATATTTGCCTGTATAAAAAAAACTGATGTAATTATAGATATTACAGAGACAGTGATGTAAACAGGTACTGGTATTTTAATAACTTGGGGGAAAAAATCTTATTTAAAATGAGACAGATGATAACAATGATAATTTATTGACGCTAGTTTAAATTAATGCAATTACATACATTTATCCAAAATGGAGTTTTGATTGTTGTGAGGGATTGGAAGTTAGGCTGTTTATTATCAGAATAATTACTTTCTGTTCTCTATCACAATTAACATGTTGCTTCATACAACTAAACACATTATGATAGATATGGGTGTTTCATGATAGAAACCCATGTTCTGGATTAATGCAATTAAAGATTCTTAGCCAGCTTAAACACAAAAAGAAGCGAGAAAAGTCAGACAGTCTGTTTATTAATCTCTTTAACATTCTCTCATTTATCAAACTAGATCTCCCTTATTTTCAATATATGTTATAATTTAATATAAGCATTAATAAAGCGCACACTTATCAGTCTGTCCCATCAATATTCCTAGATGACTTGATTAAGTCAACACACTGCAGACAAAACTCGAAAGTGACAAAAGACACTTATTACCACCACAATTAGGGTTTGTTTGAAGAAAAACAGGCAAAGAATTTTCAAAAAGTGATAAATTACAGCTCCAATCAATAACTGTATTCAAAGACACATGGAATAAATTGTCAGACTGAAAAGCTGAATACATTAACCTTACATGGTTCTCCTCTGTCCTCCTACCTATAGGGAAAAATTCAAGAAATCATTACCTTTTATCTTTAAGTTACAAAAATAACCATATTTAATCATATTTAATTCTAACAAAAAAGGCAACGTACTTGTAGAGAAGCCATTTACTGATGGAAAAAAATCGAGACAATAGACAATACTGAGTATTTGTATACAAAATGTAATATAGTGGTTGAATCTTAAATAATCTCATATAATCTCAGACATAACAAACGCTGTCTAAATTCAATATGGAAAATGGATTTTTCGAGTAGAAAACAGATTTAAATCAAATACAAAAGCTAATAATGAATATTACCATATGAAAACTTTTGAAATATATAATGAATTTCAATGAAAAGTAGAACTTATGCAGTCATGAATTGAAAGAATTCAATATTACACTATTGGATTAAGTCATATGAACAACAGCTTGAGGTGTGACACTCTTCCAACTGAATTCATGTTAATCAAGTATGAATACTTAAGTTAAGAGCTTCTAGGTTTATAATATAAAGAAATCAATTGTATTAAAGAGCAGTATAGTGTGTCGCTGGGAATGATGTCTTGCATATCTAAGCAGTTGGTCACAGCTGTCTTGGTTGGTTAATCAGGTTAACTTCTCATCCTGACAACTATACAAATAAACAGATTAATATCATATCATTTCACTCACTGTTGCTAAGCACTGATAATTTCAAAGCAAATCATTCAAATTAATCACCATAATCAATTTTATATATCTAGCCCCTTTTAACACTTTTCTACTTTATAATGAAGGGCTTATGACTGCTTATAGGATGATGACTTACAATACAAAAAGTTCATACAACTCAAAACATGAAAGTTGCCAGTAGAATTACAATCAGACAATAAGGAACAAAGACATATTAAGAAAAAGATTTTAAATCAAGCCTTGTTCATACGAGGAGATGTCAGTTTTTAAAACACATCAACATTAATGTCCCTTTGTGATTTGATTTCAGACTTTTACCAAAAAGAAAGGGTTAAAACTGCCTGCTACACCATGAAGAAATATATGATAATTTCGACCACTAAGGTGTCCATAAAGTGATCATGGGCAACAACTCTGGCAGTAATTACTGGAAAACATTTATTTATCAGGAAACGACACTCTGTAGATTTGACTTTAAAGTCTTATTTCTTTAAATTAAAGAAAAAGAAGACACCAACATTGATGTTAATGCCCCCTGCCCCGATCCCAAAATAAATAGATGACACTTTATCATTTTATAAAGCATCTAGCAATCAGATTTTTTAATCACTCTTCTTAATAGAAAATGCTCATTAACAACTACACCAAGAATGGACATACTAGACCAATTACAAACAGAGTTATTGTGTCCCACAAAGAGTGACGACGAATAAACCCATTTTAATAGTTCCCATCTTTCTTTGAAAGGCAGTGGGTGCAACAAAAAATCCCCAGTGGTTGCCAGGCAAGATTAGCCCACATTTTGCAAGGGATGGATAGAGAACAAGTAAAACAAATAGTGATTTTTCCAGAGGCGGATCAAGGCTCTGATGGGCCCTCGGACTCTTGACCAGCTGGGCCCATTGCGGAACTGGTTTCAGAAATCACTCCTTCCTCGTTGTTCGGCTGCTCATTATTCTCGATGATGTTCGTGTTTTTATCGACTGAGCAGTGACCCTGTCCCTGGCCACCGACAAAACATTGTGATTTTGAGCGTAGTTTTAGCCGCTTTTTTCAGCTTCAAGTTTTTTTTCTATTCGCTCTTCTCCCATCCACATGCTTGCCTTTTGGCCATATCAACGGCAAATCAGCCTTTGTTGAAAATCGCAAAGACTTCAAAATGAAAGCAAATCCAGATACCAGGCTAATGCAAGGCAAACCAGTGACCTGTATCCTAGTTGGAGTTATTGATCACAATAAAGTTCATCTCGAGCGGCTAACACAAAATATTTCGGCAATATTTTTTCTTGGGCCCTGGGCAGGTGCCTACACTGCCTATGGGGTAATCCGCTGTTGGATTTTCCTAAAATCAGGGGCCATAATCCAGGAAGTTATGGTTGGAAATGTGCGAATATCGCAATGGATTAAAATATAAAAACAAGCCAACAATGAGGCTGATGTCCCCCGCTGAAAATAGATAACACATATTAATTAATCGCTCAAAATGTTAATCATTGAACTCAGTCAAGACATTCACCTAATGAACATCTACATCAAGTTTAAACATTCTACCTCAATTAAAAGCAGAACTGTTATGTTCCAAAGTCTCGACCAATCAAATTGCTTATCGCTCCTTAGCCTAAGCAGAAAATTCTCACAATTAAACTTACCGTAGTCAAGGTAATGATATAATGAATCTATATTCTGAGTGTTATCACTCACACTTCATTATAACCAAAGTTACCATGCCCCAAAGCATCAACCAATTAGATTGCTTATCTCTGCTTACTATAAGCAGAAAATGTTCATCATCAAACTCCATCAAGGCATTCACCTAATGAACACCTACACCAAGTTTGAGCATTTTAATTCTATTAGGAGAGTTATTGTGTTCCAAAGTCTCGGCCAATCAAATTGCTTAACGCTCTGCTTACTCTGAGCAGAAAATGCTCATTATCGAACTTAGTCAAGGTATACACCAAGTTTCATCACCCTCACTTAATTATAACTAAAGTTATTGTGTTCCAAAGCATCCACCAATCAAATTGCTTATCTCTGCTTATCCTATTAGCAGAAAATGCTGATCTTCGAACTCCATCAATTTATCGACCTACACCAAGTTTGAACATTCTAGCTCAATTAGGAGGAGAGTTATTGTGTCCCAAAGAGTGTGACAGACAGACAGACAGACAGACGGACAAACCAATTTTAATAGTACCCCATTTTTTTGTTCACCTCTGGCTTGCGGCTGTGGTTTCGATCCCTGGTGTGAGCGTATGTGGCATGGAGATAGGCGCGCTTTTTCAACCTATTGGGTTTCCTCCTGGCACTCCAGTTTCCTCCCACTGCTAAAGACCTCTATGCACACGCGAATTATTGAAATAAAATTAAACCATATGTTAGTCCCGAATTATTGAAATAAAATTAAACCATATGTTAGTCCCGAAATGACCTAGTTTGTGTCGAGTGGACGTTAAACCCCATCTGTCTCTCTCTCTCTCTGTCCCCCATTTTCTTCACAAGGCGGGGGATAATAAATTAAAAGTTTCATCAAACTGTATCAAAATTGTGTGCTCCACAATCATGATGTACCATATATTTACACTATTTGCGTACAAGGTACGACCATTTTCCCTGGCAGTTTTGGTCCGTTTTTCTCGAAATTTGAAATCTTTGAGTTATAAACATGTATTTTAAGTTTCACCAAAGTCGGATGACAATTGTGACCTCTAAAGTGTTCATTAGCTTAAAATATGATTTTTCATACAATCAGGGGCCATAATCCACAAAGTTTCGATCTGATACATGCCAATATCGAATGGAACCAAGATCTTTGAGAGATAAACATATATTTCAGATTTTGCAAATATTAGATTAAAATTGTGACCTGTAGAGTGTCCACAAACAGATTGTGGACAGACAGATGTCTGTACAGGGGTGATGACTTCATACATCCACATAAAAATGTGGGCGTATAAAAATCATGGAGGAAAACTTTTAGAAGGTAGACTTTAAACTCCAGAAATGAATGAATTTGGTAATATATACTAATATATCTGTAATCAACGGTACAAAGTCAGACTGGTCAAAACCAAAAGTATGACATAGATGTCAGTAGCGCGTGCGTCCTCCACTGGCTCTTACACACCCTGTGCAGCGACGTAGCATGGAATAAACCATCTGTGTGTACTTTTGGTTTTGACCCTTCTGACTTTGTACCGTTGATTACAGATTAAACATCCATAAGTGTACAAATGTGTTGTTATTGATGTGTGTCCATTTGAATATTGTTCACAATAAGAAGCAAAATAAATAAGATATGTTTACAGGATCATTCTGTTATACGAAAAACTAAGTGATGCGTTTTCTATGGTACGTTGATTACAGATTAAACATCCATAAGTGTACAAATGTGTTGTTATTGATGTGTGTCCATTTGAATATTGTTCACAATAAGAAGCAAAATAAATAAGATATGTTTAAAGGATCATTTTGTTATACGAAAAACTAAGTGATGTGTTTTCTATGGCGCTCAGTATATGATCAAACTAAGAAAATTACACCAGAGCATAAAATGAATCAATCATTGATCAACATATTATTTTAGAACAGTATGTATCATGCTGTAGTATGGTTAGAAAATATGTGTTTCAAATAAAGTCTACAGATAAATATATAAATGTGAGAAAATGATAAGAATCATGTTGAAGCAAGATAATTGGCATATCATTAGCCATATTGTCTGAATGTTACATGAACATCAAAAAGTTTGAGACAAGACTCGGCCTTTCCTTTGTTTATATTAAGACTAGAAATCTCTGCAATAAAGAATATTTCTCATATTCTCGATATACGCCCACATTGAAACAATTAAAACGAACTGACACAACACATGTTACACAGTCTGAGAAAAAAGGAAAGAATAGATTATTTTCATTTATTATATGTTTTAATTTGGAAATATGGTTTCTACTCAGACAGCACAAATATAATTCATTCATTTGTTATATTAACAAGTTTCCTCTGTATGTTTTTCTTATATGTTGACCTTGAAGCAATCACTTCATATCTTTTAATTTAATGTACATGTTATATAATAATTTTTTTTTTAAAAAAAATCCCTTAAATCTTTCCAGATTAAACATGCATGTAATTCAAAATTCCTTCTTTTTATAATCATGATCATGATGATTAAAAGTGTAAGCCGATTTAAAATTCTTATTTTGAACTAAAAAGATTATCAGGGGTAGAGCATCTGATAATATCTGTTAAGAGTTTTTTTGATGACAATCTGATATCTTTGAGATAATCCTATTATTATTAAGCTTTTTAAGCATAAGGGTCAAGTCTAGAAGTTCATAAATCAAGTTAGGATGGAAAACTTGCCTTAATTAAAGATGACATAACACTAAAGCTGAAAAGAGCAAGACAGAGAACACTTACGTGAAGCCGCCTGTCAGATGATGTTATAATGGTATAATGGAATTTCATCATCAAAATCTATGTGGCCTCGTCAAGTGTTAAAAGGATATTGAATGTGTTTATCAACTCTTTTTCTTAAGTTTTATTGATTATTTCACAAATGCCGCAAGTCCAATCAATGAAAGGTGAAGATTTAGAGAAAGCTGTGGAATGAAGACAGTCTTGTGTATACGACAAACAAAAACAATAGAAGATTAAAGAGTGAATGTTTTGAGGCAACACCATGTAAATCTAACTCTATGCAATTAACACACAAAACAATATACATGTGTTCTACTAAAATAAAAAAAAAATCAATTGCAACTACTTATTAAACAGTACTATACATAGAACCATAAATTGCCAATACATAGATCAATGGAAACTTTAATTTCCTTTTTCTTACAAAATTCATACAATGCAATTGGATATAATCTTCCTTAAAAAGTAAGATTACCTTACAATTATGGTGTGCGTAACAAAATAAAAAATGTATAAAAAAATGTGCTAACTACATGATTGATTTGATTAAAGCAGGTTGACATGTGTACTTACAGCAATCACAGCAGTTCTTGTACATCATGGCCATTTAAATCACTCATAAGTAAGATGTATGTGGAAGTCTAGAGACAGCTTCATTTCTTCACATGGCTAAGTTTCTTTTCTGATCTGAAATAAGTCATTTTTTCTAATACATATTCAATTGTATGACAATGTGTAAGACTATTGAAATTGGATCGATATGTGGTTGAAGTGTGTGGTGCATGGTAAAAAGATGATTAAGAAAACACATTATATCATTTAACGGAGGTTGAAATGTTAGTGGCCTAGAACAGCAAATATTACCCCACACTTCTGACAACAATATCAAAGACAGTATGTGTTTACTGTATACAAGTAAAATAGTCCAACTTCACGCCTGTTTTAATGTATGGATGAAAACTTCGGAAGCAATGTTTTATCTGTTTTAATTCAAGATTTACAACTATTGCTAGCTTATGGTAGGTGATAATCTGACGGAAGGTTCCTAATCCATTCTGCCACCCTAACAAGAAATTTGAAATTCAGCTGCCAAAACATTATCGACACATTTTCACACTTGGCATTCCAAACTTCAGACATTTTAGTTCAATCTCACCAAATAAATTGTTCTTTATTTATAGTTATGTGCATGTACCTAATAGCTTCTGTTTTTGTTTTCTGAATTATGAATTTTCATCTCTTTTGTCAGAAAATAGGTAACTAACAAACACATATAACCTTTATGTAAAGGAGTTTTGCATTAATTAGTTATCTGAGAATGCATGTGTGTTTACCACATGAATTGTTAAAATGATCATTATTCCATGAAGACAGATATCTCAGATAACCATACATTTACTTGTCTAATGTCATTATACAGGAATCACTTTCATTATGACCTACATGAAGGTGAAAAGAAGTTCTAGCAAGAAATAGTTTATGCTTTGACACATCTAACCAGTTAAAATATTCATTAGTTGATCGGATAATTAGAGTGAGTGGCTCTATCACCATTAGCTCCTCTAGTTAGACATCAGAATTTTATACTATTGACTAATGAGTCTGAAACTAGTCATTAATAGGAGGTAAGGCATCTACAGAATGAAGATCATCTCCCATGTCCAGTTGTAAAAATTTTAAATATGTCTACTGATGACCAATGGGATAATACTGAAAGATCAATGCTACTTTTAACACAGGGGAATTAAGATTAATGGTTTTATTAGATGTATCCTGACTTGAAGCCCTCCAATCTGATCAACTACCAGTTGTAAAATCACTAATGTTTTTGGGACAGTTAAAGTCATCTCCTTGCCTATATATCATCTGTCATTATCTTTTATCTTAATTATCTCCAGACATGGGAATTTTAATTTTCTTAAAGAAGCAGATGAGTTTTGCAGACTCAAAACAAAAAAGCCATCAATAAATTTACTTTCTTTTTAAGGAAAAGGATCTTTTGTCTTGACAGACCACACAAGAATAATAGCTTCCAACTTTGTTGATACAAAATATAATTCTTTTCAATTGAAAATAGATTTATGCTATATAAATATCTTTCAAAGAGCCAGAATAACATGTAAAAGTACATTACCATGACCCTAAAACAAATAACTATAGTCTTCAAACAATTATTCATAAGTTAAGAAATTTAAAGTTCTGGAAAAGGAACCTCATAAATTATCTAAAAAATTTATTTTTGGGTAAAGCACGTTCAAAAATCAATATTTAGAAAAAAAAAAAAATAAATCAGACAAAAAAACAAAATGGGCCAAGACACAGTGAATGTAATAAACTCCATCAGAAAACTGTATCAGATAAGTTGTTGGTTGATTTCAAACTTAATTTGTTTATCTACCCAATCTTGCTAAGTAAAACTACTTCAAAAATCTTTCACACTTTCTAAGTTTGCAAAATGGTTTGTAGACTTCTGGTGTAATATAATCAATTTGGTAACACCCTTTTTATGTAAACACTAATACAAGATTAAATGTACAAAAAATGATTAAAAATATCTTAAAGTATATTGAATTCTTAAATACAGCAAATTAAAATAAAGGCTACAACAGTGCAATCTGTGGTGCTTGACCCTGTAAATATGCTGAAGACATTGAAGTCATCAGAATATGGGGCAGAAAGTTGGAGAATTTGAGTCATTTCCTTGAGATCTCTACCACATTGGTATTAGTCTTTTTAATCACCCTCTTTCATCTGGTGATTATGTGAAAGTAATTATGAAGGTAAAAGGGTCCACTTGTCAAAAAGAGTAAATTCTATCTCTACCATGGGTAAGATTTATGGCAATGTATTTGGCAATTATTTGGGCTACCCAAATATCTATCATTCTGATAATAAGACTGTTGTTTTTGAAAGGATTTATTTCGGTAAAGCTTTCTAATTAGATTTTAGGTAAACATGACCTTAGTAAGATTAAAGCTTCACTACTTACTGTAAAATTAATTTTACTTGTTGTCTAAATAACAATGGTTGTCCTAGATACAGCTTTGTAGGACTATAATATGTATAACTGTAATTATTTCATACTTGATGTCACATTTCAGTACTATTTATTACATTTTTAATTAAACAATCAACAATTGGTTTATGATATAAAAACTATGTAGTTCCATTCCTATCACAGTTGGCTTTTATTTATGTTTTATATAATCAATAGAAATACACACTTGATTAAATGTGGTGTTTGTTTTTTATATGATTAAGGAAACTTTGATTTAATGTTTGCTTTATATTGTGTAAAACAAATATAAAATAGGGAAAATTTTTAAATATTATAATACATTAGTATAACATCCTGATAGTATATCACTTTACAAACAATAATAAGCAATAATTTCTTCTCAAAACCTTCTTTTAAAAAGGAGAAAACAACACAAATTAATTACATTTTTTTCCTCATTTTGTTACTAAAGGCCAACTATAAAAACCAATTCATCCATCAATAAATTTCTTTTCAATTTCAACACAGGAAACTTATAATAAGTTACAGTGAGGATTCAATGATTACATTTAGTGGGTTGTTTCATTTGTTTGAACCTACATGTATAATTTTCTTGCACTTTTAAAATCATTAATTTAAAAAATACATCATTACAGAGTATTTCATCAAAACCTTATGTTAATTGCAACTCCATGTGTAGATGTGAGTGGAATTAAGGAGGGCAAACAAGTTTTAATCAAAGATTATTGAGTTTGAAATGTTGAATAAATAAATGTATGGATATTTAATCTCTGTAACCATGGTTTAGGACATAATCAGTGATGGTATTTGAATGGGAAGTGATGTCACATGTAATTAGTGGATGGTAGATGTGTAGTGGAACTAATCTATTTCACTATTGATCTGTTATCTTAATCACTACCATTCCCCAATAAAGCTTCAAAGCTAACAAAATGTATAATATTTCAAAAATGTTCATTAATTATGGTAGTCTGAGCTATTAATAATCTGTGTTAATCATTTGCTATCATCAATGTGATTAGTGGCACCAGATTAGCAAGTGAAGGGTAGCCCAGTAGCCATTTTACTTTTGTGTGACCTCTCAGTGACCTGATATGGCCTTCAATATCTGAGTCAAATTAAGTCTCTTGTGATGGATTCCCTTCTCTTTTTTTAAAAAAAAAAAAACCCTAATCATATACAAATTCATTTTTCACTTGATTTCTAACATCAAATAAAGGTCATTTTAACAGTACAAAAACCAGTAGACCACACTTAAAATTTGTTATGTAAACAGGGTTATAGTTTGTCAGGCAATGAAACATTGTCTACTGCCGGTTTGCAATCAGGGCCAAATCAGATTGGTAACTGGAAAACAAATTCGGAGAAAGCAATACATACTTTATAGATTAACAAATATTTAATTGGGTTTAATACGTTCCTGGAAGTTATCTCAATTTTAACCAAAACATTTTTCGAAAATGTGCTGGAGATGAATCTGAATTAAGACCACAGTTATTTCTTCTCATTTTATTGTAGTGCAACCTTTTTGCATGCCATAGAAAAATTGTCCTGGTACAAGGTGATTCCTAGCACTAGAGGTCATTTCGAACGCCATTGGACAACTGGACATTGGTATTCCCTAGAAATTATATCACCTAAATTCAGATAGTTGCTTTGGATTAGAATATAAGTGTTCTAAGGACCTTCAGTACAGAATTATTTAAAAAAAAGTGGTATTTCTCCTTTAAATATTACTGTCCAATGCAGTTTCTTTGTTTTTGTCTTTTTGCTGAAATGTTATCTCGATTATTACTGTAACATGTAATTAAACCATAAACTTTGTAATGTTTTTCAAAAAGATATTACTGGAAAGTCATATTTATAAATCTCTAATCTATCTTTGTTTCAAATGCAATATGCTGACAAGACGCTAATTGCTTTTAATTTCTTTGAAGCATTACTCACACATGGAACAGAAAATTATTTGCTCAAAAGAGAGACAGTTTTTCAGTCTAATTCAAGCTATTCCTAATTAGACAGGATAATCCTCCAAGTCAAATCTACATGTTAAATTACTTCTTCGAATATGGTATTAAGCCATAAATATTACAAAAAACTTATCAAATGTCATAGAGGTAATATTACGCCTGCACACGTACAATGACTTCTTAATTCAGTCGCTATAAGATACTTTATGTAATGAGTGGTTTCTATAGCAAAAAGCAAAACAGCTGATGATTTTAAGAAATTAATATAAATTTTCTATAAATAGTGTATCGTCAACCCTTTTATATCTGCACTGAGAAAAACCAAAAAAAGAAGCCCATATGATAATAATAATTCTAGAAGTATACACGATCAGGAATTGGGAGTGGATAGGATAAAATGTACTATTGACAACCATGTATGTTAAAGATGTATACCAAAATGAATGGCAGTAAGAACAAGTGATGGAATCTATCAGAAGACTAATCTTCTACTGAAGATCACCTTTTAATGTTTGAGAAGATAAGATGAAGGTGTAGACAGACTCAAATTGTTTGCTTTTCTAAGTTGCTGACACAAGGCATGGGGGTAAAACTGTGTAGAAGTAGGAACCTGTTATAATGATTGTAAACACATATAACATAAATCACCCTGTTTGCCCCTCCTCACTGTGGTAGGTTCACACCAAATGAATTAATTCTACTTTTGACTAGTTCATTAATTTTTCTTTGGAATGTTCCATAATGAGTGCCTGAAATCATATGATCTTTGAGCAGCTTAGCTTCCAACTGGGTAGGTCAGAGCAGTAGAAAAACATTAATTCTCACTTTTTTTGCCTTCTCACTTTGTATCTCAACTTGATTAGTTCAATCTAATCGATAATGTGCTTTTTAAAAACTAAAACACATAAAAACTGTTGCTTTAGAAAACATGAGAGGCTCTTATGAAATATGTAGAAAATACCCAACAGTTTCGTTTAATTAAAATATCAGAAAATAACTCAAATTTTACATTTAGATATTTGCATTTTTCTTGAGTATTAATTTCTTCTGACAAACTTTCATGGGTCTATTTTTTCATCCATTAAAGTGGATTTCCATCTAACAGAACATACATAAAATTATTTTCATGCATCAGGAGAGAAAGGAAGGGTATAAACATAACAAATTAAATACACAATATTATCCACAATACATGTGTAATTTAGCAGGAGCACTACAAGTTTATAATCAACCAGCCTTATCAGTTTAATATACTTGTTTAAAGAATTCTTATCAAAATGGGAATGTTTCTGGCAATATTTTCTTCAGGAGTTTTTTTCTTCTACTTCTCATTTTCTCTGTCAATTAATTTTACTAGAGAATGGTTAAAGGAAATGAAGATATTGTGGTGTTTTCTCTTTTTCATCTGGTATTAATTAAGATTGGATCTCTATTCCTACTTTTCTATATTTTATGATGCCCTATATCATGGGAAGAATGGAGCAGCCACCAATTTGATTGGCATGTAATACATTGAGGTGTTTATTCTATAATTATTTAATCTTTCTTAATTTTGAGACCAGCTCAATTGATTATTTCCTGTTTATGCTACATCCAATTAATTTTGTACATCATTCAGTGAAAATAACCTCTGTAGGCATCATATGTTCATTGGAAAGCTGTAACCGTCTGCTTTTTAACATTAAACAGAAGATAATGACCAAACACAGCAGAAACCCTGCTATCCCACACACTAATAACAATTAAACAGTAAAGAACACCCCATGCAGATGGAATAAACTTTACTCCTCTTAATGAGTTAGCTGCTTGAGAATATTTGGCATATTTCTGGCCTGGTTAAGATAGTGCTATGGTAAAACAATTAACAAAAAGACAGAGAAATATCTCTAGCTATGAAATATATCTCCCTTGTGGCAAATCCTTACTGTAAATTACATTTACTCCCTACTAATGAATTTTTGTGTTTGTTTAAAGATTCATGGTTGATTTTTTGAGCTTTTTTCCTTCTGTTTTCTCATTAAATTTTCTTGGCAAGAACACCAATTATGAAACTTCATATGTAATGATGATAGTTTTAAACTAGACAAACAAACAAAGGATATC
The DNA here is from genome assembly GCA_963678685.1 of Patella ulyssiponensis. Classification (NCBI taxonomy): domain Eukaryota; kingdom Metazoa; phylum Mollusca; class Gastropoda; family Patellidae; genus Patella; species Patella ulyssiponensis. Next base: position 59,133,960 of record OY783229.1, read on the forward strand.
ATATTTTGTCAAAATAAGTCAAATGGCTTAGATAATTCCAGCTTTTTAATGCATTGTTCTTAATTTTTGTATTCATTTTAGGTAAGTCTCACTAAGGAAAAAATCAAGTTACACCACACATACTGTAGACAGATCATTCAATACCCTTTGGCATAAAAAAACAACATATCAAGGATCAATTTTATTCTAAACTTAGCTGTCACTTTCATTGGTTGCAAATGTGTCCTGCCCCCCCCCCCAATAATTGTTCCTTCATGAATTAACAATTTCAAACAAATTTCAGAACTTTTAAACTTTTAGTTTGTGTTCGTTAAATCTACTGGTAGTCGATATGAACTAAATTTGAACCTACACTACATTGTATTGTGAAAAGTAATTTTTGAAACAATTTTGATTTGTATAGTGTGTGACAACCACTAAAAATTCTGTAATCATCTAAATGGTGTTGAAATTTTGTTACATTGTAAACCCTACCCAAGGCTTTATGCACCTTACCTAATCCTCAAGGGAAGCTTTTATAATTCCAGTAAGGCCATGCTAGAAAAACTATATTATGTTAAATCATGTGGAAAACAAGCGGTTGCCAAGCAAGATCTGGACAGAGATCAAGGAAGTGATTTTTCATACAATCAGGAGCCATAATCCAGAAAGTTAGGGTCTGTTACCTGCAATTTAAAATCAAATGAAATAGGATTTTACGTCCTACTGTTCTGCTCCGACTGGGCTAATGAAAATGAGCGCGTGCCATACAGTGTATGAGGAAAATTTTCCTGGACAGCAGCAATATTGTCTACACTTGTATAGAATTCCTACTGCCAAGGGATCTTTTATGTGCATTCCACCTCTATTTTTTGTCCCATCCAATTCACTAGACAGCTGTCAGTCCCTCTGTCCTGCACCACTGACAAGGGGGAAACCACATAGGAAAATCCTGATGAACTTTCTCTGCCAATGCAGAGATCGAACACCTGACCTCCCATCTAGCCACCAGGTCCCCAGTATTAAAAGGGAGAGAGAGAAATGGGATTTAACGTCCACTCGACACAGACTAGGTCATTTTGGGACTAACATATGGTTTCAATTTTATTTCAATAATTCGCATGCGCGTAGGAGTCTTTAGCAGTGGGAGGAAACCGGAGTGCCCGGAGGAAACCCACGAGGTTGAGAAGGCGCCCCTATCTCCATGCCACATACGCTCACACCAGGGATCGAAAGTATTAAAAGGAGACTTGACCTGATCTGATACATGACAATATCGATAGGAACCAAGATCTTTTGGAAATAAACCTACATTTCCAGTTTGGTCAAAATCAGATAAGAGTTGTGGACAGACAGACAGGGGCGACGACAATACACGTCCAAATGAAAATGTAGGCATATAAAAATGCTCATCATTGAATTCAGTTAATACATTCACTAAATAAGAATCTACCTCCATTAATAGCAGAGTTATTGTGTCAAAAATCTCAACCAATCAATTTTCTTATCTCTGAACCTAAGCGGTAAATGTTCATCATGAACATCTACTCAAATTTTGAACATTCTAGCTCATAATTAGAGGTAAAGTTGCTGTGTCCCAAAAGGTGTGATTGACAAACAAAATGAAATATCTTAACAGTCCCTTAGACAGAAGACAAAAAAGGTAAGTTATTAAGTTTATAGAATAATATATTACATTAGTTTATTTGTAATGTTCACTTTACAAAGACATGAGAATTGGCTAAATCATTTTCTTTAAAATACATTTGGAAACTGGTTACTTCCCTTGCTTGTCTACTGTACCAATAGTCTTGGCAAGTGGTGTTGACACAATACAGTACTTTGTGATGACTATTGGATCAGGTAAGTTGTTCAGATGTGTTCCCTAGAAAGTCTAAATCTCACTAATGTATTTGAACTTTTCTTTAATATTTATTTACATATCTGTGATGTGAATAAAAAGTAAAGTATCCATATGCATTAAATATTACTTGATTTATATGAATATCTATGATGAGAATTTGTGACAGAATCATATTTAATGTGGTTATGTACTGTTGTCACCCATGTCTGTGGTTCAGCATCTGCCAGTTTACATTTTTGTATGAACAAATTTCATGAAAAGGTTATTTATGAAGCTTTAAAAGGATGAACCATATCAAACATCTGTACATTTCAAATCATTGTAAAAAATATTTATGTGTACCATAATAAGGATGAAATGTAATTCCACCAAACTTATGTGGTTAGGGGTGTTGGACGGACGAATTGTTAGACTGTGCGCACGTTTCATCACAAGGTCTGTCAGTGAGTCAACTGATGTGGTTTTGATACCCGGGTTGTTTGTTGTGTGACATGAAGTAGGGTCATTTGTCCTCCCACTGCATAAGTGTATTATTGAAATAAATTGAACCATACGTCAGTCCTGAAATGACCTGGTTTGTGTTGAGTGGAAGTTAAACCCCATTACTCTCTCTTTTTTATGTAGTTGTTGTCCTTGCCTTAGAAACGTATTACTGGGAAAATAGATGATTATTTTTGTCCATGCCTCAGAAACATTGATAATAATGAATATTTTGGTTTAATCATATCAGCATATTTGCTACTCATGGGAGGTATTGATCTTTCCTCTAAAAACTTGTAAACACCTTATAGACAGCAAAGTTAATGATGAATAACTGTATCATAGGGATAAACCCTATCAAAAATCATTGCATGTTAGGATTATTTACTTCTAATCTGATCATGGGGTCAAGATAATACCTCAAATTTAAATCACATCTACATGGGTGTTTTTTTTTACCAAATACCATATTCATGGTATAGCTTATGTATGCTGGTATACGTAAACTGTACTTGGTGCTTATTGTGTTAGTGTCCAATCTGTCCTAAACTTCATTTTTTTTCTTTAAAAAAAAACAGGCTTAAAGGACTGGAAGAAGACTAGATCTGGCATGGGTTCGAGATAATACCTCAAATCTAAATCACATCTACATGGGTGTTTTTTCTTACCAAATATTAATACCATATTCATGATGTAGCTTATGTATGCTAGAATATGTAAGTAAACTGTACTTGAGATATGTACCAGACCATTGGAGATTGTATAACACAGAGTAAAGATAATGTTCTATCTGAAGACTGATGTGTTTATAAACTTTCACTTTATCGCAGAACTTATCAACACATATTCAATAATATTGCACTAAGTTCCTGTGTGAGGTATTATTAAAATAGAACATGGGAAAAACCAGGGTATTAAATCATCCACTACCCTATACCATAACATTTTATAAGGTGAAAACAGGAGAGACATACCCTATTACCCTCATTTGTAAGCTAAAGATAAGTCAGAGAGGGTCTTGTGTAATACATGTTGTTCTAAATTTAATTTTCTGGTTTGTTTGATTATAAATACAGATTTATAAAAAGAACAGATCGTGACCCATTAGGAGTTAATTTTAAATCTTTACAGAGTAAAATAGATGATTATCATATGTTTCAATGAACTTATTCTAACTAGATAAAAACAGTATTAATGATTTTCCAATATTAGAATTTGTTGTTTATGACTTTATCTTTTGATGGTTATCAACTATTAATTAAGGTTTTTATTTTTTGCTTTGTTAATGGACATTGCTTTTGAAAGGATCATGATATTCCCTGCTAAGTAAAGTAATAAGATTAAGTCTTACCTTAAGAATAAACTTCATTGTGTTCATTTTGTTAATTTTTTTCAATAATTTATTTTTGGTAAACCTAGCAGGAAATTGCAGATGTTAATTTATGAAAGAAAGAATAATTCTTAAAATTAGTTTTCATTAGTCAAAAAAATTGAACTGATTTGATTAAGTTTCTAAACAATGGGAAAAAATAACAATACAATGTTATATTTTTGGCTGGTTGAATGTTTGTGTAAAAGAATGAGTACACCCAGCACGGATGTTATTAAAAGGTTTAGTTTGCTAAGTTTTGGGAATCACAGGTGTTAATGAAACAAGCAGACTGAAAGGTCACCATCTCTATTCTTGATGTAAAATGTCTGTAATCCTGGGGATGAAAGCGTGACTACGATTCCTCACCAATAAAACATTTGGTGCATGTTTGAGTAATTAAGTCGGCTCATCGGATGGAGTTTTATTTTGTTTGGCACACGCCCACTTGTGTTTACACCCAACAAGCCCCAGTCTTGATCTTACTGCTGTGATTTGTTTATCGATACACACAATCGTCATCACCATATCTATCCACATCTGTTTGATATGTTTTTCTTAGAAGATCCACCACAGGAAATATATGCAACATTATTCGCGATTATACAAGAGAAAAAAATGAGCCTGATCAATATGGGATTTGTTAGAGAAAAACATCAATAGGGACTAACAACACATGTTCAATGTAAAATGGTCTTTTTTAGTCATTTGATATCTTGATTAGACATCAGAGATTAGACTGCACTAAACAAATTTCTAACTTTCCACAGTAAATAAGTCTATTATATCTATCCTAGTTTCACACAAAAAATGTCTGTGGCGTGATTATTATTCTAATGGGTACAAGAAAACGCATGAGCAACGATCAATGCCCTGATCACCACACTTGCTTCAACTCGTAGCATTATAACTACTATAAACAACAATTACATTAATTCATTTCCTGTTCATACATCTGTATTGTATAGTCAAGTCAAATCTTTATGATCATACAGACACATGAACTTTATTTTGCCTACTTTGCATATATTTTTCGAATTTTTGACATCAATTTTCATTTATTTCAAAATTCATACCATCAAATTAATTGCTGGCATTTGGATAGTATGATGGCTCTCATTTTTCAATGTGTGTACTTTTAATGAATGGCAATGGCTATTTTAGCAATATTAAACATAAAGGCACACAATGTGGGTCCTTCCAATGCTACAGTGCTATCAAGGGACAATTAGAGTATGTTCAGGTGACACAAGGTCATCCACGTACCTGATAACTTTGTAAATGTGAAACGGGAGCTCATTGTGTTTGATACAATGAAAATTGAATCACAATAGATGTAAACTCACTGGGGTACTGATTAGAAACATGGCATGCCAAAATTGTGGAGATTAAAGTGTGTGCAAAAATAACTAGTTATTGAAAGAGATCTATGTCTAATAAATTGAAAGGTTTGTTTATCAATGAATAAATGGTGATGAAGACTACTTCCAGAAGAAATGTATAGCTATCCTAAAAGCATTGATGATAGATGAAGGTGAAAACAGACAATATGTTTAATAAATTGACAAAATATAACATATGAAGGTCCTTCTAAATTACAAAAAAAAAATGAAAAATTTCTGATGCATGAAATATTGAAAAAAAAAAAAACGTGAAGACCAACAAGTCTAGATTTTTTTTCATACTTGAGGGATTTTCTGTCCTCAATTATTTCTGATTAAAATACCTGTACTGTTTATTTATTAATACTTAGTTTCATATGAATTATTTTGGACATCTGTGAATAGAAACAGATAATGCTACTTAACATCGGCATTTAAACTTCATTAGATCTTCTTACATTTTTAAAACATATGGGAAAATGTTATATATAATGTTGAATTTTCGAAATGTCAGAAACTTTTGACAATAGTACAAGAAAAGGCACAAGACTTGAATACTGTGGTTTCACAAAAGCAGAAAGTGTGTCAAAAAACATTTTTATTCTCACATTTTATGTTACTAAGTTCATTCACAATTCTTATAAACAAGAGTTATTGAGAAATTTGTTCAAACTTGCTTTCATTGTTTGGCTAATCCAGGTTCCGAGTTGTACATCAAATGTTATGCTGAGCAATTGTCCTTTTCAGCAAAACCTTGTAAACACAGCTCTATATATCAGAGCTTTGAGATTAATAAATTAAAACTAGGGTTGTTTGGCCATTCATCAGGTGAAACCATATCAGAACTAGAAAATATGGAAATTTCAGTGTTTGAATTTGTCTGCAGAAAACCATGTCAAGAAATGGGGTAAAAGAAGCTCGGTGTCAGCGATTCTAGCTCTATAAAATAGTTTTTGTCTAAGAAGTTGAGAATATTTTTATAATAAGACTGCTACGTCACTATGTTCTTCCAACACCAGAGATTTCCCATCTGATTCCATGCCAAAAATCCTTCTGATGTCTTTAAAATACAATAATACTTGTTATTGTGGTAGTATTACCATACATTCTACCAAATAAACTGATTCTGCAAACAATTACACAAGGAACCTATCAAAGTTCTTATTTGTCCATTCACTTTATTGTCCCTATTGTATCAAAAATCATGTAAGTGCTCTTTACGACAAGAGTTTTTTTTCAAACTTAATAGGATTGTTTGGCAATCAAAAGGGGGAATCGTATCAATGTTCATTCACTAAAATATTCTTCCTGTCAACTTAACCCAGACCCATTCCAAATCTTAAGGTGTTTTTTAAAAGGAATTGTCGCTTTCAACCCAGCAACATCTTGTGATATGCCTGCTTCCAATCTTCACAAAGCTGCTGATAGGAATATTTTCATTTCCAGAAAATGCTTCGTTTCTTGTCAATTTACTGTGTAGAATTCTGAATAATACTGATGATTCCTCAATAACCACTAAATGGAACACATTCTTAATATTGCCCACTAATTTATTGATTCATTTAAAAAAAAAACAACCCTCTGCATCTCCCTAATTCTATTCTGCTCACATACGAAAGTCTGCACATTTGTGATGAAAGTTACAGTTCAAGTCTGAATATTCAATTGCTTGTTACAGATATTAGAACAAAATGTATCATATAGTAGAATTTAAAAACCATCATTATAGAAAAGACAGTGACTATAATCATTTAAATGTATTATTCTACTCTTTTGCAAAACATAAAAAGATTGTTTATATATCAAAATTTCTAATTCAATCCATTTCCAAATTTTAAAAAAATCATACACTAATTGAAAATATTAAATCAGATATATAATATGCTGTTGGTTAGCTAATCATATTTTATGAACTTTGACCTCCAGATAATATTATTTGATTATAATCTAGTCTCAGTAGGTTTATATATTAATTATAATACACAAGAGTTGCCCCCTTCGAGAGTGGGGGGAATTGACCGATGTTTCTGTTAATGACATAAACATGATACTGGCTGATATATTTCTGTCTTATCAATTTACGATAAGAATAATGAACTAGCTTCTTCACAATATTTCTTTATCACACCATAAGCTCTCATTTATTTAAATTTCTAATTTGCTTTCTGTCTATAAAACAAAATGAACTGTCCAACATTTCATTTTGATTCCAATTAATCAGCCAAATATATATGGAATCATGAAACTAAAAGATTGTCTTTGACACAATTCAATTTCAAACTTGTATTTCAGTCTGTATGTTATCATTTATCACAACTTTTTAAATTGACAATTCAAATGGACATTAATCATTTTCAACAAAATAATCTCAAAATTATTTCTTTATAGAAATTCTCTAGTGTTTTTTCATGAAAAAAAATAATTGGTAGAAAAAATTTAAAGAGAATATACATGTCATTATGTTATCTATTTACCATGATATAGATCCTGCTTTAAAAAAAACAACAGAAAGGTATATTATAATAACTGATAGAAGTATACAATGTATGTAATATCTATTAAATACTAAAAATAATGTCTCTATTGTGTGCTTATGCTGCTGTCTAGTTTTATTTATTAACAAATACTTCTGAAAAGAATCTAATCAAACAAGTAGGCTTACATGAATAAAATGTAGACATTCTTATTTTTATTTGGTAATTATATTCACTGTTTTTCTTGGTTTTGAATATATTATGTAATTTGATAGGCTGTGATTCAATATAATCACAAACACAATGATAGTTTCATCCAGATATAATTTGTTCCCGCAGTCCAACAGACAGCTGCAAAATATGAATATTTTTCATATTTTCTCATATAATATTAGTCAAGTAATTTTCTCAATTATCCATACAGAGTAAGTTTATTGTTTGTTAAGTTTGGTGAATCTATTGAAGCATGAACCTCCGTCTAGTCGCACTGTGCTCCCTCTATTTTAACTGACATTAATGAATGTTTCTTGTGGTCCATTGTTTATTCGAAACATGACAACCTCTTATCAACCTGCAACTGAGTTTTTTTATCCGTGATTACCTAGATCACATTTCTGTGTAGGAACGTTAACCCAGCAAGCTAGTTACATCTGTCATATTGGGCTGGCAATCAGCTTGTCATATCCAAATAATAAAGTGAAACTATAATTGACAACAGGTATATCTGATAACAGGTAACATAACATGTAAAACAAAATCATGGCATTAATTTAAGATTTCTTTCTTTTAAAAACTAGTTTTGATTTCAATAATATGATTCCAATTACAAGAATGCTTCAAAAATTTGACAAGAGTTGATGGATATGATTTTATAGACATGGGTTGCATAGACTGATAACAGAAAGTTTGTAAACTAAGAACCAGGATTCCATTTTTAAAAAAAAGATTGTTTATTTTGACTATGATTTAGAAAGACAATGAAAATAATTATTTAACTGCTAACAATTTTCTCAAAAACATCCAGAATAGTTTGTATCCTACAAATGATTGGTGATGAAGTATGTGTTAATTTAATGCATAATTAACAGTGTCACGCAACTTGATACTTCATTATTTGACATGATGGCAAACAATAGTTAAGAACCAGCATTATTATCAATCACAATTGTTTTTCTTAGCGGATTTCAATCTTTTGGCAATAAGAAAGTAGGTTATTATTAGACTACTAGTAACATCGTTAAATTCTACCTGCAGACAAGATATTTGCAACAGTAAAATTCCCAAATATGTAATAAAATTGAGGAAGAAAGTCAAAATATTTGAATTTTTGAAGACCTTAATAGGTATAGCTAAACAAGAAATTAACAAAATGAAAGGGTGATAAAGAAAGGAATATTTGAAGAGTAAACTTTCTTGATCGTCCCATACATTTCCAATATCCAATCTGAATAGTGTTTGATAGGATGAAAGCGAACAAATGTTATTGGTAGGGTTGGTCACAAGAAATATCTGAAGACAGTCTTTTGGTGAGACAGAAAAATTAGGCTACTTGGAGACAAACCACTGGATAGTGACACAGAATTGATAATTGAAGAAAAATCAACTTGTGTAGATTCAGAATCCTGAGGATGCCACCCTGGCAGCCTTAGGGAAATCCTGATGGTGCCACCCTGGCAACCTTAGGGAAATTTAATTGTATGTTATGTCAATTTGAAAGATGTATTTAAATTCATAGAGTGGTCATAGGTTTAATGATGGACCTTATTAGGTCCATGGTTTAACACTGGTGTTGCAAATTACCATCACTTTTTGAAAATGCTGTTTGTATCGCCCATGTGCTGAATCTTTAAGGACTTTTGGAAATGAAGTGGGGTTTATGTTCTACTTTTCTGCACCAATCAGGCAAATGGCAGGCATACACTATGCAGTGCCCTGACAGCAACATTTCCACAATAGGGCATTTTCAGGTTATTTAGTGGGATAAAATTTGTGACAGATTCTCTCGGACCTTGGTTTGACCGAGATTGGCATTCTTTGTGCAAAGTTAACATATGGTTTGATTGAAAATCATTCGGTAGTAGAACTAGAGGAATAGCTGCAATCGACAGAAATCAATTGTAAATGAATGTTACGTATTCCTGATAATATTTATATTAATCCTAATCAGAATGCTTCAAACCAGATTTCCAGATTTGAATCAAATCTGTTAAAAATATAGCCTTTAGCATCTTCACAAGGTTTCAGAAATAAGGGCATACCAATGTCAAACTCAACTGATGTTCCTTTTACTTACTTCAGAAGCAATTTGGCTAATGAGAGGATTGGTATAAATGTATCTATTACATTTGTTGGAATCTTTTTAACCATTGGAGTAATTAAGATGATCCTACTTTACCTTTTATCTATTTGATACTATCAATTAGCTAGAGATTTATTTACCAGGTAACTTCAATATTTAAATATATAGTAATACAAGGCATTCCATTATCATTATCTAATTTACAGACATTATCTTTTAAACTACATGTAACATGTTTCAAGACTTCTTTACCCATTTAACTTTACAAGGGAATTATATTTCTTGAAATAGCTGTTCAGAGTTTCCTGAAACACAATTACATTTATCTCATTAAAACTGTGGTTACTTCTGTTAATAATAAATATTTTGGAATTTAGAAGGAACTTATTATACGACAAAACTTTTCCCTTTTTATACAAAATGCATCCATTGTCATATTTTCACAATGTATGCATAGTTTATGTTGGGTTCTTTTTTCAACATAAATTCGACTATGCTGAGATCGGAAACTGATGTTACATAACTATATTATGTGTGTATATGAAAATGAAATATCTTGAAACTTGGTTTCATAAATCCTTTGCCTTGGTGAGTAAGGTACTACCTCACTAATCAAGAGGTTTCAGCTTTATTGCCCCAGTCAGTGGTGAAGGATGGAGACAGAGAGCCTAGCAAGGCACAGTGTCTAGTTGTACGAATAGCTCCAAAAAACGAGGTCCTATGTTCACGTTGATGTGCATGGATAAGAACCCTTGGTAGTTGCGATAGATGGAGAGTAGGCGGATATGTTGCTGTCAGGGCAAAATTTCGCTCAAAGGACACAGCATATTGTATGTCTGTCATTTGCCTGATTGGTGCTAACAAGTAGGACATAAACCCCATTTCATTTCCAAAAGTCCTTGCAGATTCAGCACATGGGCGATATAAACTGCATTTTCAAAATGTGATGGTATTTACGAATTGAAATACATCATTCAAATTGACATAACATACAATTAATTCTGATAAATACATGAAGATAGTTAATTTATAGGGTTATAATATGAAGAATATTGACCTATGATTAAGGAGAATTGGTACAAACTGGTTGTAGAGATAGCTTGGAGGACAGCTGTCATTTACATCAATTTAACAATAATCTACAACATCCTTTAATTAAACAGCCAAAAAATAATAAGTCAAATAAGAGATTAGAAATTCCTTTCTAATTTACCATCTCTCATTATTTGCTTCATCAAGACAGCTCTAATTATCCCACAATAGACATTTTTTTCTCAGCAATAGACAATTACCATCCTTAGGCTACCAGCTCGACAATCTTTGATTTTTAATTCAGAAACAGAAAGACAAATAAGTAGTTTCCTTTATAATATTTGCTTAATGGTTGTCTGTAAATTAATAAATACTCTTGCAACGAACAAGAGACTAAATAATAAAAACAGTATGAGCTCAATTATTGAAATAAATATCTAATCCCACCAAGGATATCATTGATAGTAATAATAGTTTAATAACTAATTATACAATAAGAACTACATACATTCTTTATTATTGTGTCTTTTTAGGTCCAATCGATGGAGTGATGAAGCGTCATCAAAATAAATGTATTTTTGTAATTGATAGCGAATAGTATGGAAAAGTTTAAGGTAGTGTAATTCTTTATATATGTAAGTGTTAACAATAAACACAACAAGAAAGATCAAAGATAAATATTAAAGTAAAGAAAATTTGACCTTTAAACCACAGTTTAGTGCAACTATATAAGTAATTTATAATATGTTCAGCATATGATAGCGCCAGTTTATATTATATTTAATTATGACAAAAAATGAACCCAGTTTACCATACTGAAGATATTGTTTTTATTATCAAAGAAAACTTTCCTTACAAGCTAATTAAAATTCAAATAGAGCTAATCATGCAATTTTACATCTGGAATATCTTCTGAATTTATATTGTCCACATAATCATTAAAGGAGAACTTGAGGGGTCAAGCTTTTAAAACCAGACTACCACACCTACTTGTAATCTGTTTAAAGTAATAAACTAAACAATCTTCAAAGAAAGAGTTATTGTTTGTTTATTTCTGTGCTAATTGATTTAAATACTTTCCATCTCTGTAAAAAGTAAGTTAATGACCAAATTTACAATGACATCTCTTAATGATTTTATTATCTGTAAATAATGTATTTCTAGAAAATGGCTATGTTTATCTTAATCAGTTCTGTTACATTTTTTACCATTACTGAAAGCTAGAGAAAAAAAATTTAATCAAGTTTCTTCATCAATCTCCCAAACAGAAGCTACATTTTATCAAATTTTTTGACAGCATTTCATTTTGGCACAGCAAGAATTATTTAACTCTTCTACCAATCAGTCCCAGTCTAAAATATTTGAATCAGCTGAAAACATAAATTTTATTTGCCGAACATTAATTTTCTTGTTATCAGCATTTTTAACTTTTAGCGATAACATTATCGGGTGAATAGCCCCCTAGAACTAGAGAAGGGAGATAACCCTACCACCAACAGCCAAATCTGTCAATGAGAAAGTAGTTGAGCCTAATGGAAACTCGAACTATAAATTCAGTGATAAAACATCTATTTTAAAAACAGGTCCATTTCAATTCTGATAAGAAAATTTGGTGAACATTGGTAGCGAGGCTTGTTACTAGGATATTCCTGGTAGGAGAAAGGGAGGGGGATTGTCTTACACTTGTTGGGTGTGTGGTGGCTCTCGACTTCACCTTTCACAGTTGGAAATACTTGATATTTTGGCAGTGTGCCTAATTAAGCTTCCTGACTAAAGCATTCCTTTTAGAATTGATAGCTCTCTTACAAACATATAGGCACCTGCTATCATTTTATATAGGCCTGCCACCATCTCATCATATTCTCTTGATTACACTAGGGGCCATATTTAGCCCACAAAACAACCTTTGTCTGCTAGTGTTTTGTTCTGTGTGAAAATGACAAGCTTTAGATGTGTTTAACATTTCAATAGAAGGTAGCAATTATTATGATTAATAGGCTACATGTGAGACACTATTAAACTCAGAAGACATAATTTACAAACTTTTCTGTACCTATATCCTTCACCTATAGATTAACATAAATCAAAGACTGGTCTTTCAAATTCTTCTATTTTTATTAATAACGATAGGTTCAAGTTTCATGTCTATTACTACTTGTAGTTTCTTTTGATGTTATGGTCATAAGTACATCCCAAACACTGAAAATACATGTTCCATCATCACCTTTAATTCACAATTTTATAAAATGAATTCAACAATAAGTAATTTGTCGTTTTAATTAAAATTGTGACAAAGTTCTGAAATAAGAGAATGAACTACTGACAAATATTTTTCTGGATAATCTAAATTATTGATAAGAGATTTTTTTCTTTCTTTCAATAATGCGTAAATAACATGTCATTTTTCAAGTCTTAACCCATGCTAAAATGTAGTAAATTTAGTATTCAACATATGATTAAGAGAATAAAACACAAATAATGGTAGAGGCCAATCGAAAGATTTTAACGAAGATTATATGTGGCACTGGCTTGTTTTGACCATTTAATATCCACAATATTGTAGATGCAAAGAATTAAAAATCTCTTGAATAACAATAAGAGACTTTAACTCTGAAATTTTAAATATTGTATAACTGTACATATTCAGAAGTAAATACTGTTATGACACCAACAGATGTAATTTGTGTTATGAATTAAAGTATGATATGATTTATATAATATTGGTAGACTGTAAATAGGAATATTGTGTGATAGTTCCATCTTAGTTAACAACTTTAATCTAACATGCAATATTGCATGATCCACTGATGAAGAATAAATAATGACTTTCAGTGAAAGAAAATGATTTGTTTAATGCCTCAAAAATTTGGCAGGTTATAATCTTAACATTTAACCTTTTATAGAAAGAATTCTACAAAAATACTTATAGTTCACATGTTGGATTTTTTTTTTGCAAGCATTTCTTTCTTGTTATTTCTACGATCATAAATTTTTGTTTACGATTTGTTTGATTTTTAAACTGTCTACAACTTTCTTTCAAGATGTCATACTGTAACACAAATTGCTCACAAATAATATGCCCACCAACATCCAAGTTGTCCATGACTTTAAACATATATTCATTTGAGATCAAACGTCATTTACGCATTGTTTGAATCAGCAAGTGTGCTCCAACATGTGACATATTGTCAAATCGTCATTTTTTATTTAGTGTGAGCTTAATCATTTCCAATCTTGATTTTTTTATACCCTATTCATAATAAACATCTTTTCAGTCAAACCCAAGCCGAAATCCCAAAATAAATAAATGACACATATTATGTCTTTTTCAAAAGTATCTAGCAATCAAACTGATTATCTATACTTAATCTAAGCATTATAAATGTACACGATCAAAAGTCAGTCAAGGTTTTGAAGTACCTGGTAAAACTATACATACACTAAGCTTTACTGCTTTGCTTTAGCTGGAAATACTACTCAATCACGACATTCGCCTTCAAATACCTCAATTAAAAGCAGAGTTGTTATGTTCCAAAGTTTTGACCAATCAAATTCATTATTGCTACTTAATTAAGCAGAAAATTCTCATCATTGAACTTAGTCAAGATATTGATATAATGAATCTTTACTCAGAGTTTCATCACTCTAACTTAATTAGAACTGAAGTTGTTATGTTCCAAAGCATCATAACCAAACAAATTTCTTATCTCTGCTTACCCTAAACAGAAAATGCTCATCTTCGGACTCCATCAAGCCATTCACCTAATAGACACCTACACAAGGTTTGAACATTCTAGCTCAATTAGAAGGAGAGTTATTGTAACCCAAAATGTGTGACAGACAGGCCCATTTTAATAGTCCTGTGCTTTCTTTGAAAAGCAGGGGACAATAATCTTACAGGTTGGAATAAATGGTCTAATTAACATTTTATAAGAATCATAAGTAGGCCTACATCTACAAAACTCTAGATCTGAACTTTAAAATAGTGGTTAGTAAAGAACTTAACGTTAATCATATCAACTGAATCTTCTCAAGACCCAAACTTTGACAGACTTCTTACAGACAATGAAACAATCACATCAAGTTTTCAAAAAACAAAAACTAAAATTCTGTGTTTTTGCAAAGTTTTGGTGACAAAGGCTACTTGATTGATCGATGTGCTATGTCAAATGTCAAGACATTTCTCCTTTACAGGTAGCCAAAAGATAACACCAAGTTTCAAACACTAATATAAGTATAAGCATACTATATGAACCAGGAATCATTTCAGTTATCTTGGAGTAGTGACGTCATATCAAAACTTGAGTCAACCAATTGATTTGTAATTGTACAACCAAACAATGAGTCTGTTAACGTCCACAACGATGACACTCAAATTGGCAGAGCCTTAGTTTTGTTTGAATAGCATAGCCCCAAGAAAAAAATAGTCACACAAAACATGGAAATATGCAGCTATGTTCCAACAGAAGCCTATTCGGAAGCATATATGGACGTTAACCAAATTTGATAAGAAAGGATACCTTCAAGAAATCTGATCTCTGTCTTGTTTCTAAGCTTAAACAATTCCATTAAAAACTGCAGCCTGGGGGTAACTTCGGAACACAAGATCATAGAATGTTACATGTTTATAGGGTTCGTCCTCTCATGATGACCACAATGCTTCACACCAGATTTGAATTTGAAACAAATTCATTAAATACTTCTTTCATGATCATAAGGTTTTTGGCAAAGGGAGCATAACTCGTGGAACTGAATTCTTAATATCGATAGGGTTTGTCCTCAGATGAACCCAATGCTTCACATTATATTTGGACAAAATCTGTACCCTCAATCGCATTCATTAAGGGGATGCTCGATGGTCTGTTTGTCACAGTTTTGTCAGTCTTGATAATGGGAGTGGGGTGAGTATAACCGTGAGGTAATTAAACAAAACAAATAAGTTTCAGCTGCATGGTTGGTTGAGATATTTTCTTATGCATTCAAAGTATGTGTTGTTGCATGAAATCTCATTTTTCATTCCATTGCCACTATTTTGGTGAGAGAGAGAGAGAGAGAGAGAGAGAGAGAGAGAGTTGACAAAAACAAGGTCATTTTGTACTAACACATTTTTCAATTCTATTACAAATTTTTGCTTGTAGGTTGGACAGGCTACCCTACTCCTTGTCACATACAAGCTGGGAATCTAAACCCCACTCCTTGACTCAATGACAAACCTTATGATCTAGACCATTAGATCACCCAACCACTGCGAATACACCCACAGCAAACGAGCTAATTCGTCTAAGCAGTCCACAAAGGTTGTCACATCTTTATTCTTGTGCAGGGTAGGGAATATGAACATGTAATAGACATTGTAAGGGCCAATCGCTAGAAATCAATAGGATTCTTCATTTCTTGAACAAAAACACTGTGCATAATTTCATATCAATCGGATGATCAAATAAGACACTATTTATGGATAACAATTCGTATTACTATAATTTATTACATTTTAACATGACTTTACAAGTCATCATAAGGCATATAAACACACAAAATTTAAAAAGAAAAAACATGTGGATGACAGATGAGAAGACATACAGGGATTCTTGCATCAATGTGGTGTATGAAACCAAATTGAAATAGGCTTTAGATTTAAATCTTGTAAAGGAATGAGTTCTTTTTTTAATCAAATTAGAAGAATTGTACCCGATCAAATACAGATTGAAAAAGAAAGACAAATACCATTTTTAATTTGACAATGTTATTCAGGTAATCATCATCGAATGACATAATCATTTTTAAAAATTTGATCAAGTTTGTTTTCATCACAAAAGTTAATTATGTAAAACACTAAAGAATTTTATTACTATGTCCAAACTCATTTTTCTTTTTGTGTTATTTTTGTAACTTTGAATGGATTTGGGGAGTAATTCACTTATTACTAATACTCCCTCTTATTGGTCTAATGTTGTCAAGCTTCCATTATGTGAACCTAAATTATTAATGCGTCTGATTTTTGCTTACTAAACCATATCATCAAATCGGCAACTTATGGGCCATACTTCAAGCTCCACTGCTTTCCTGATTGCTTTTCTCAAATTATAAGTGTGAAGATAATTATACAGTATGGGAAATTTGCTTGGCATCTTATTTTGGTAAAAACTAGACGCTGACCTTAATGTCTGGTCAAATTTAAATTGATGAATTTAGATGAAAGAGACAGTGTACTTAAAGTAACAAAATTAAATCAATGACATTTTGAAAGGTACTATACATAAATAGTTGTTTACTTAGTATATTTTCGGGCTGGATATTGGTTAGATTAACATGAAGTCTATTGTCCAGAAGGCTAATTAGAGCTTTAAACTTGTACAACAAATGGTGCTATATAAAGAAAGCGGATATATTACCGGTAAACAAGATATGTATACATAATTATTTTTTAGCCTTCAAAAAGATGGTTAACATATGTAGGCCTACACCATAATACAAAGAGACAATAGAATCAAAAAGGTTATAATATCAAAGTATATAAAAGATAGAAAGGTTCTTTAATTTATATAAACATGTTATAAAACATAGGCTTCAAAACATTATCTTCAAAATATTATGGGTTGGCCTCCCATCCAGTTGAATTTCTACATTTTAGTAGATTTATTTATAATCTTTTTTAAAATAGATTATAAATGTTTGCTGGCCTATCTATCTGTTTCAACTTCCAGCAGAACAGCGCAACCATCATTAAATTTCTGTGAATTACTAGGACATCTATAGAGACTGGTGCTCTATTGCCTTTGACCTATGCACTCACATCTTCTTTCAAACAATGTGAATATTGTGATAGGGGGCATTAGAATGGAATATTAGTCTTAAAAATTCTCCTTTGAATTCAAGCCTCAAAGCCTTAATATTCAAAAGGGTTTAGTAGAATAGATAGGAGTGCAATGATTTCGTCATTTTCTGTAACAGCTTGCCCAAAATAGGTCTCACTCATATATTGGGGTTGGGATGGGAGCTACTATAACCTTTATATTACCATGTTCTCAACGTTTACAGAAAAGAAGGCAATGCACTCAATCAAAGGGTCTTGGAATGCTGAACATCAATAAGGTTCATTCTCTCGTGATCACAATGCTTCAAATCAAATTTGAAAAAAATCTGTAGCCTCTGATATAAGTGTTGTTGACAGACAGACAGATGGACTGGATGACATCTTTCACTAGTTTATCAATGGCACCAGACAACATTATGGGGATTTAAATGTCTGATGCGTATGGTAAAAAGGAAATCATGTAGATAAAGTAGTCAATCAAGGTAGGTGTATAACACTGCAATTGGTTTGATCATTTAATTAATCTAGCATATTATTAAAGATAATTGGGATTAGAAATAGTTTAGTCAACATTTTTTAAAATTTTTACTTTGATTCGCTTTATCTTATGCCAGATTCAGCATATTTGCCATCAAATATTTGTTCAATCCAGACGGACATGTCCGGCATATATGGATAAACAGTATCACCGTATCATGCCACCATAATATTCTAGATCAGGAAATAATTCACAGAGTAGCTTTGCACTATATAACATGTATGATTTAATCACTGATTATAATATTATGAAGCAAATCAAAACTTCATGTATGGTAAAGATTATTAATAATTTATTCATTAATTAATACAAACTGAAGTGCAAGAAAAACAAATGAGCGTAGTTATGACATGAAATATTGATTGAGATGCAATATTTTTCTAAACAATCTTAATATCTTCAAACATTCTTTTATTTAGTAAATGAGGGAGTAGCATAATTTTCGGACCCAAAATTAGAGATCTAGTCATTTGTCTTTAACTCATGCATATGTATTTGATCAATGTCTCTTATTCAACGGGGGGGGGGGGGGGGGGGGGGGGGAAGTGTATTTCCATAGCAGAATGAAGCTAAAAATATGCACGAGTGAATGTACATAAAGTGATTTATATTAAATCCTTTATTGTAGATTCTACTCATTTATGTTTGGTGAACTACGTGAATATTCCAAATTAAACAGTAATGGTTTAGGTCTGCTTCGTCCATTCCACACATTTGTTATAATATTATTATGTCAAAATAAACACAACAGTTTTATGGATAACAATTATCATATTTCAATAAAGCTAAGTTTCAACAATGATTCTCTTGTCGTTATCAAGCACAATACTGATACAGACATTCATTCGTTCGTTTCTGGGGTTTAACGTCCACTTCCACCTTGGGTGATATCGTAGACAATGATACAGACAGAAGAAACGAAATATACTATGTACAATCCAAACATTCAATGAAACCATAAATTAGGAGAACCATGACCCTTGATCTTGATAATGAAACCATATGCAATAGCATAGACACCTAATTGTGATGGAAATCACCTAATTAATATGGGGTTGTATAATAAATTACCTTAACAATGGAGGTTGGACAGGCGATCCTACTCCTTGTAATGTACAACCGGGGAATCGAAACCACACCAGTTGAGTCAATGACATACTTTATGATACGGCGCCCCCCCCTCCCGCAGAAAAGATAGACTCTACGGTACAAACTGAGGACTGTCAGTAATTGGTTTCAAACTTTTTATAGGGAAGTGTGGCTGAACACCACACCCACATTGTGGCAATTCATATGAAGATCATGGAAATAGAAAAACTGAGTAATCTCTTTAAATAATTTGTTGGTCATTATATAATTAACTGGGTTTATATCTTTCAGCAATGAGAATCGTCAAATTACGGTTATTGCAAGTTCGCTTGAAAATTTCATGATATGAAAATTTAACAATCTCAAATATACAGGTTACAATAATCTAATAGATTATGGTGACACACTTAGTTTAGTTCTACTATATTTCTTATATTTATCTGGAATAGTACTACATGATATCTTACACACTGGTAGTTTCTCTAGCTATAGACCAAGGGAAATAATCATGTTATATTTCAATATCAGTGAGAAAAACAAAAGGATGGCTTTAAGAAAATAATCAGAAATTTCACTTTAAAATCTAAAAAATTTAGTAACGGGTGGAGAAGCAATCAATATACCTTTAATTATCAACATAAAAAAGATTCAATATACAATGAAAAATCAATGATTTTCTTATTTAAAATTTGGAGGGTGGTGGGTGGTAGTGGGGTAGGTAAATGAGGTAAAAAGGTAAAATAGTAATCATTAAAACTGTAAAAGTAATTAAATTGGATATCAGTACCTGTACTATGTGTTTATATTGAGAGAACTTTAATAATCTAATATTTCTCCTAATGCCAAACTGTAGTGTAATTAATTTCTATATCCAATTTACTTTACTTAAACTAATAAAGTCTCAACAATTGATAGCTTTATTTGAATATTTTAATGAAAGTGTATAAAAACACCTGGTATATTATTACAATATAAATCATGCTTTCTGATGGACTATCCAATCATATATAAGCAAATATTTATTCTACAGCTCTATGTCAATTTCTGAGTAATATATTAAGAAGGTAATATGAAATTAGTATTCTGTAAGTTATCTTACCTCTCACTTACTAAAATAACTGTATTATTTAATACAAAACCATAATGCTATTCAACATTATCTAACTCAAAGTAGATCACTGCATCTCCATTATATATACGTATCATTAATTATTAACAATGTATATTATATATTTAATTTTCGATGTTCCTCAATCTACCCACTACGTTTCTCCATTCAATTAGCTTCTTGGAACAATTTTTCTTCAGTCCATGTCAAACTGCTTTAATCATGATTTATAAATCTAATCAATTTCATGCCAAAAGGAGTAAGGATAGGTTGCCAGACAACAAAACACACACCGAAAGCAATTAAGTCACCCAAGCAGTTCAAAACAGATGTGTTATGAATCTTTAGGTAAAAAGCAAAAATTTTATACTGCATAACATCATTGGTCTCTTGAGAAGATTATATAAAATAATAAAGGGCAATAACTTTATCAGAACTTGTTGTAACGATATGTAATACAAAATGAGCATGTATAACTCTAGAAGTAATTAATTGAACTTTTTGAAATCATCAATTTCACTAATCCAAATAAAGCTTTCAAAATATTTTACTAAAAGAACTAGGACTATACCTCTGAAAGTAATTAATGAAAACAAAAGTCAACGACAGTAATCAGAAAATATTTGTGATGGTAAATAATGGTTGTATTGAGTGGCATATAAGTTATATGTTATTAACCATTTTATATTAAATATTTTATATCGACTAAAAAGGTAGCATGATAATTGCAGTCTATAGAGTTTTCATAAAAAATTCTGTAAGACAGATACACCAACAGACAGAATAATAGGGGCGAAGACAATATACATATTAAAAAGATTCCAGATAAAAGTCGTTCATAAGAACTGTGTGTGACACATAAAAGTCGTATAAATTCAATTTGAAACATAAACAAGCCAACAGTTAGGCTGATGTCCCCCCCCCCCCTCCCCTTCTTGCCTTAATCTTCGTCAAACATTCTTCCTCAGTTATAAGCAGAGTTATTGTGTTTTACCAACGAAATTGCTGATCTCTGCTTAGCTTATGCTCATTGAACTTTGTCAAGACATACATTCATCAACACCGAGTTTGAACATTCTACCTTAATTAGCTTACAAAATACAGAAAAAGTCCTCCACAAGAATCAGTGCCCCCCCCCCCCCCCCCCCGAAAAAATGTTTTGCCCCTCGAAAAAAAAATTGACATGGCATGGAACTTTCTCTGTGTCTTCAGACATGCACAAAGATTTTCTGTTTTGCCCCTCGAAAAAAAAATTGACATGGCATGGAACTTTCTCTGTGTCTTCAGACATGCACAAAGATTTTCTTACAATAAAATACCGTGATTTTTTGTTTGGCAATGAAATGACACTTGTCAGACTTCCTTGCACTAAGAATGCACTTCTTCAACCTGACCTTCATAGATGGCATAAAACTGACCTATATGTGATACTGACCATAATACACATACATTGCAACATTGTACACTGTTAGAAATTTGTGCAAAATTACAGTAGTACAGTTAGTTTTTGTACCTTAATTGTCGGCATATTTTCCACAATATAGTTCTATTACCAACTTACAAGTCTGGTGTATATTTTTTACAGAGTTTCGTGTATGTTTACCGATTGTTCATCGCGTCTTTTTTACAATAAACGGTGTTGAAATCAAAGATACATTCAAAATAAGTAAAAATACATTCTTAAATACGTAATACTAAAAATAACTAAGCAAACATGTAATTTTACAGATTCATATTATTTTGTAAATTTACTTTAGAATTATAAATAAAACTGCTCAGTTAAATTATTCATTTTCGCTATAAAATATACGGAATATTAACCAACTTTGCTGCCAGTAATTGTCATATAAACTTACCAGACTTTTTCCAACAGTGTACTTATTATATTATTTTATTCAAACAATATCTTATTCATTTAAATTTATAGAATTTATATAATTAATAGTACAGACAGGACTTGACAGGATTAAACACGTAAATGGATCGTTTTCTCACAAAAACAGGACGAAAAAGGTACACTGTAAAGGACAAAGTTGTTGAGCGGCCAAACACTAAGAACTCGAATAAATGGCGAAAAACGGATGGAGGCGATGTACAGGACACAATTGATGGCAGTAAAAGTCAAGATGATGAAAAGGATGGTAGGGTTAATGATGATGATGAGGGTGGTCATGCTGATGGTGATTGGGTTGAAAAGCAGAATGCTGATGGACTCCAGAAGCAAAAGGCAATGAATACGGTAACAGAAATGGTAAACAATCCATATATTTCGTCTGCACCCAATCATTTGGCGGCGTCTTTGAATCCTGTCCAACCTAAATCGATACCCTGTGGGTTTCCTGTAACAGATGGCAGGCGCTTTCATCCTAGTTGGTATGTACGCTATCCTTGGCTAGAATACTCGATATAAAGACACGCTGCATTTTGCCACCCCTGCCGCATATATGGTAAGGAATATGGTAAAGGTGGGCTCGAAAACAAGAGATTCACTACATTGGGCTTTTATAAATGGAAAAACGCCACTGACAAGAAAAAAGGGTTTTGCAAACATGAAGAATCTGGACACCATGTAACAGCGGTCACAGATATGAAGTCACGAGAAATGAGATCTGCACAGAATAGCAGTGTTTCGGTGCAAATAAATCAAGATGTGTTTGAACGACGGCGCTATTATGTGAAGTCCATAGCCGAGATGATACAGTGGTTAACAACAAATGGATTGGCCCTACGTGGAGACTACGTGTACAACAATGATAGCGGTCTCTTCAATAGTTTGTTTGAATATACTCTATTAAAGGACAGCCGTTTGAGGGAAATAGGATCAACCATACCTAAAAATGCTACATATAAATCACCAGAAATACAGAATGACATCATTGACATTATGGCATCTATGGTTTCAAACGATGTTACAAACGATGTGAATTCCTCGGATGGAACAAGAGACAAAACTAATTTCGAAAATTTTTCCATTGGTGTGAGATATGTGAAAGAGGGAAAAGCGTACGAGTCTCTTCTCCATATGCCTAAAACAGATGAGCTAGGTGCCGCTGGTTTATGCCGACTCGTTCTTGATGAGCTTGCACATTTTGGTCTAGATCCAGCCAGAATGTTGAGTCAGTGCTACGATGGATGCAGTACGATGAGTGGCGATAAAGGTGGTTTACAACGATTGATACAAAATCAGCAAGGCAGATGCATTCCCTACGTCCATTGCTATAACCACCGTTTACATTTAGTGGTGATAAATGTTGTATCGTCTGTTTGCGAACTTGGAATTTTTTTCGAACATCTGGGTACTATCTGCAAATTTTTCAAAAAAATTGACATAAGCGTTGTCTATGCTGGCACTAGTTTCAAAAGAGTCCTAGACACTAGATGGTCTGGACACTATGACGCCACAGTTGCTATAATAGAGAACTATGGAGGTGTAATAGAAGCTCTGGAAACAGTTGTTGATTCCCAAAAGTTCGATGGAGAAGATACGGTAGTTGCAACTGGACTGTTGACGATTTTGAAAGGATGCCAGTTCGCTTTCAGAGCAGCAATCATGAAATTTTTTTAGGAATTTTAAAACCAGCCGATAGTTTTCTCCAGTCGCGCGAAAACGATATCAATGGGGCAATGATACTGATTGACGGTGGAATCAAATTGCTAGCAGATGCGCAGAGTGAGGAACAGTTTGATGATATATGGGACAATGCAATGATGTGTATAAACAACAATGTTACTGCTGAAGATGCTGGTATCGCTACTAAGCGATTCCGAAATGCGCCAAGACGATTGGATGATTACATTATTACTGAATGTGAAACTCTGCCTCCAACGAATCGTGGTGATCCAAAATCTGAGTCGAGACGCCTATATTTCGAAGTAATTGACATTGTAATGGAAGAAATCAAGCGGCGTTTCAATGAAAATGGTTGGTTGTACTCATCAGTAAGAGCAATGTCGCAAAAATCCCCTACCTTCCTGCGGCTGGAGGCACTCCAGCCACTAACAAAGCTAGACCTGGTAAAGTTACCTTCGGCTGCGGAATTAGAAGTGTGTAGAGAATTTCTCAAAAGTGTCCCGATGGCAGCAAAGGACCACACAGACTCCGAAGTTGTTTTGGAAGAACTCTATAAAAAACGGTCAGCCTTTCCCAATGTCTATAATCTGACTGCAACAGTATCAACCATAGGGTCGAGTACTGCAATATGCGAGAGTAGCTTCTCGTGCCTAACGCGTATAGATTGTCCGACTAGGCGATCAATGACTCATCGTCGGAAGAGGAATCTGGTACTCTTAGCTTTCGAGAAGCGCCGTACGCAATGTCTCAACCTGGAAACATTCTTGACCTTGTTTGGTGGGAAGCACACCCGGTTAAGCCTGTGCTGAACTAATGTATATGGTTAGGGCATTGTGAATAAAGATGATGTATACATTTCATATTGTTGGTTCTGTTCTGACATCTATGTGCCCTATATTTTCCTACTGACTCACCAAATGAAATGGCCCCTGTCATGCCTCTATGTTTATTGTTCAGAGTTTGCTAGACTACGATTTTCTGGGCTGGAAAACGCGGTTTCTGTCGTCCAAGTTTCAAAATTTTCTTGGGAAGGACACTCAGAACCCCTCCATCCTTGGGTGGTGCCCCCCCCCTTCTCTGCCCCCCCTAAAAAATTTCACTGCCCCTCCGCAACCAGCAAGCTGGCTACGAGCCTGACAAGAATCAGTTAAAGTATTCAACTAATGAACATCTAAACCAAAGTCTCGACCAATGAAATTGCTTATCCATGCTTTGCCTCAGCAAAAATGCTCAGTCAAGAAATTCACCTAATGAACAATAATCTCCTTTTTGTCAAAAAAAGAGAAGTTAATGTGTCCCAAAAGTAAGACTGACAGAAAGACAGCCAGATTTTAACAGTCACTGACCCCAAAAAGTTTTTTTATATTGCATGCATTTATAAGAGGCTGATACTAATAAATTTCTGTGAATATATAATCCAAATGTATAGATGGATTAAATTGTGTAAATATCATAAATATCATTATCATTGTTGCTGAACTACAACCACAGAAGAAGTGAACATACAAATTTGTGTGGAGGAATACATCCTCCCTTGAAATACAGACAATAATGTTGATATCATTCTTATTTTTCAAACTCAACAGTTTTCTTTGTCATACAATTATTAAGTATATTTCATTTCTAGCAAGCCTTCACATAAGAACTTGATGGCGTCATGATAGCATTGTTTTCATTCATAGAAATAATTTGTTATTATCAAGTGTCAGACATGATAATGAGAAACAATAATTGACTGAAGTCTTAAATAGTTAATATTCATCTTCGCATATTATACCTAAATTCAAAGACTAACAAAAGTATTAATAAAAGTAACAACTTTTCTAAAGTCTAAATGTCATGGAGAAATAAATTTGTGAACAAACAATTTAAAAATATGTTTGAACTATGCCATTCAATATTTAGATACATTTTTTGCTGCTTGGCCTGTGTATTACATAATATGTTATTCATGACATAATAGGTAGTACATTTGTCATGAAAAAAATGTTTGATTTAATATCGCAGAAGCTACTAAAAATAATCAGAATTTATCTTTTAGCAGCAGATACACTTTCTATATTAGGCAACATATTTTATATTTTGGAGACATAAAATCTTAGTTTTATTACAAGACTGTATCAGATCTTTGTCTTATTATCACAAAGTTGTATCCTTTAAAAAAAACAAAACATTTTTCTGGTCAAAGACACCAGGTTTTGTTCAAACACAGAAAATTCATCATACAATTTTTATTGGATACTCCCGGTGCTTGAAACCTTAACATATTCTTTCTGTTATTATGAGACGAGAAGGATCAAAGTGGATTTTAATTTGAAAACAATCAAAACATACCATGTCAAACTCCACCCTCAATTTCTAATAAACCTGGCATCAAGGTATGTGCACAATTAAGAAATTCTAGAGATTGGAATCCTATTTTCAAACACAATGAAGATGTGATTACTCAGTAATTATTGGTCCCAGTTCAAATCAAGTAATCAATGCATTCAGTTTTAGAATCTTAAATTAATCAGGAAAGCAGGAAGATATTTTTTTATTTCTTCCACAAGTACTCTATATGTCTATTATTTCTAAATTACATATGTTGCCATAATTCTATATTAATAATGTAAATGATTCTTTTAGAATATTGAAGATATTGATTTGGCTTTATGTCTATAATGTTGATTGCTAATATTGTACAATGTGTCATGTGGTCACAGCTGTTGAATAATTATATATTTAGAAATCACAATAATTTTAGTTAAAAAATGTATTATTATTAAACTAATTTAAGGATGGCTTTAATCAGTAGTATTCCCCTTAGCATAATCTTCTGTAATTCCTTTATAATCTACTATTACTTGCATGCACTTCATGTTTCTTTTATTATATATTTCAAAAACAACAAAAGAAATGTTATAATACTCTTAGTCTTATCTTATGTACAATGTATGTGGCTTAATCTCCTATATGCAGAAATAGTATATAGATGAGGAAATAAATCCAGTCTTTCGAGAAGGAGCTATACATACTAACCCCTAGAGCTCCATAACAATCTTAACCCCTTACACTAAATGGTGTATTAGGGCTCCTGACCTCTCACCCCTATGCCAATAATATTGACCAGTGGCCGGTTGTCCTGTTAGAGGCTAATTGTTAACAATAGGGAATATCAGGTGGCTTCATGTCCTACAGGTCTGAACAAACAGCGCTGATCACTGACCCATATATCGCTTCTATCATCCCACTTGTATAACAAGCAGACACCATTGAGCCCTGTATTGAGACAATCTAACCAATCCATACACACGCACGCCTAATGCTCTATTGAAGATGATCACCAATTTCTTGTGCACAAATGGCAAGAAATGCTAAAATAATTCTACATAAAACAAATCAACAAGTGGAAAAGTTAAAAACAACAATACCTCACTGTGTGGTTATTCAGGAAGTTGTAACAGACTAAGAATATGAAGTGCTTCGTAACACAAGCACTGTCGGTGGCTTATCAATAATAGAATAATGAAATGCACGTCACCTTATCGTAGTGATCTGCAAGCGTTTAATCAAATGGGTGACCTCCTCTACAGTAAACCATCATCAGCATAAATTACAGCTAGCTTTTGTTTGCGGTGTAGAGGCAAGAGAGAAGACAGACAGGACATTAAGATGTCCAGTTGAAGCTACTGTAAACAATACTCTTGTTAACCAGTCAAAATCATAATCAATTTAATTTCTCACTATTACTATTCTAACACCTCGGCTATAGTATAAGCTAAAGGTTTGTTTTTATTGCCTTTAACCTATTCATGAATACTTGATAAAAAAGTCTTCAATCAATGCAGGTGATATTTATTTCCCCATGACTTAATCATATGTACATCCTCTAATAACATGCACATTAATTTTTCAAAACATCAAATGTTAACAAGTTTAATTTTAATGAAAATATAATTTGTTATTAGTAACTCTGCATGTATTAATGATTTATAATGAACTAAAATGATGTGCACTTTCAGAACATGTCAAAAGATTTTACTTAGGTCAGTATATTCATCACATAGGGTGATTAAAATTAAAAATGAGAGGGAGGCGGTAAGTAGGTGCAGCCAATTGCAAGTTCCTCCTGAATTAGAACCGCTGTCAACTTGAAAATCATGTCATTTAAAAGTAAGTACATGAACTCTCCAAACAAAAATATATCAACCACTGCATCTGAAAAGTCCTGAGGCACACAGAGCTCATCAATTTATGGCAACTGCTTAAATCTATACTCATATTTAAAGAGTCCAGGGAAAGAACAATGTAAGTCACATTTTTGTCTTTTCGCATAAAAGGCAAAATAAACTTTTGGACAGGAGTGCTTGACGTGAACAGAACAACAAGTGGGTTTAATTAGAACTTACAAATGATGTGTAATACGAATCACAATACCAGTACAATAACTGACTTCCACTTTTCAGCCAAATTAAGGTCAAATAAAAGGTACGATGGGCATATTTGTCCGGGAAGTCATTTCAGAAGGGCCTTGGTTTCATGTGACTGATCGTTTTTACCGGAAATTGATTGTTCCACAGAAAGTTTATACAATATACTACCAGATGGTGCCATTAACTGGGGTTTGTTGAAAAAGTGACTTATATCGTTTTTCCCCTGTGCTCTTCATTTGTGACTGACATTTATTTATTTGTCTGTCTGTTCAGGGTTGGAGGCTACACTAGGGCTGGTAGCAATGGACCACGACTTCCGGTTTCTGAGTTATGCTACTTCCAGTTCATGGTTTTACCTATGCTACAACCGGTCAATTGCTAGTAATTTGATAAAAATTACAAATTTATCTAATTCGTGACCTACTTATAACATTATGACAAACAATTATGAAGACTAGTGTTCAAGAGCTAATGTTTGGCAATAACTCAATGAATAATTTACAAAGCTTTTTCAAATTAAACACATTTCAGAAATGAAATGGACTTATGAAGATGAACATATGTCATGTAAATGTGTTATAAGGAAAATTTCGCTTCCTCTCTTCGTGAATTCAAACTACAATCGGCTCCTAACATGTGTGCCAATGTGTAAACAGGATCTTATATGTAGCATTTCATCCCATCTGAACCTCTAGACAATGTTCCTTGACAGGTTCTCCCATTCTATACCACTGAGAAAAGGATACCATGCTGAAAAATTGTGAGGAACTTCCTTGGCCAATGCTAGGATCAAACGTGGGACCTCCTGTTGAGCCAGCATTTTACTCATTGGGCCATTGTGGCTGCCACATATTTTAGATCTCTTGGATATGAGAAGCATTATATCAGATGAAATACTTTGACACACATAGGTCCATATTAAATCACATGCTCAAGCAAGTAAAGATGGACAGAGGTGACTGTTCAATGATTATATTTTGGAGAATAAACTGCTTAATTTTGTGTTTATACTAAAGTCCTTAAAATCCTCTACCGTAGGGTTGTGCAACTAACTCCTTACATGTGATACTTTTTCCAGTGACTTAAACCAGTCGGTCTTCATCTGGAAATTGAGACCAGCGTCCCAAGCTGTAGTATACGGTGTCTGGATAAAACCAGACTTTTATTTATTTTTAAAAATTACATGTAGGTGAAATTTACCCTTCAGTATCAAGTACAACACTTGGGTCATGCACTGTATAGACCTTCAAAGACCAAATGAAAAAATTGACCAGAAATCTTAAAAGGGTTACGTGTCCATATAAGCAGTTTTGATGTTCATGTCTGAACGACTCAATATGATCTGAAATCTAGAGACAAAGTAGATGCACCATTCCTTTGTATTTTGGCGCTTAAATTTCATATGTACACAGACTTTTATTTCTTAAACTATGTTCAAATTGGGATAGTCCCTTTAAATTTTAAATCAAATCCTCAAGAAAGTACGGATGGACAGATATACGGAGAGGTGATGGTCCACGTTAAATCAAGAAAGAACGGATGGACTGGTAGGCAGAGGTAGGGCTGTCAAAAATAATTGCAATATCGATATATTGCAATACGACCTTTCGCGATACACTGTATTAATACGTTTTTTCGGAATCAATATTTTTCTACTTTCGTTTTATATTTGCCGGTTGTCGTAAATCTTATTTAGAATGTTTTTAACGCGACATTTGTACTTAAAATTCTTATTTATTTTCCTATTTTAGACCATTGTCAGTTGTTATAGCATTATATTGTCGTAATACGTAAGTAAAACAAATCCTGTTCAAATTTAAGACAACCACAAATTACTAATTATAACTATGATGAAAGTCAGCAACAAACGAAGTAAAATTTTGTAAATGTTTTCGTAAACAAAATATCAGTGGAAGAGATTTTTGCGGCAGATAATGAGATAAGATAGCAATATTTTTACTTTCATTAGTTGGTATTAGGAGCCAATAAACGTGACAAATCATAAAAAGTTTGTTTTACAAACTGCAGTTACCTGCACATGAAGAAAATGGCACCATGATGGCAGTGAGCTAGGGCTGTACGATATTCTCGATATAGTCATTTATCCCGATATGGTATTTTCAGACCCAATTACGATATCATGTGACCAAAAATCGTCGATATAGTGGTTTATCGAATATCGCCAAAAGCTTTAAATATCGACAAAAATTACCATAAAAATAGATAATAAATACACTATACAGCAGTGGAAATTAGCCGACGGCAATAAACTATAATAAAACTAATGTTTTGAGAATCGTTAAATGTTGAAAACACTTGCGCAGTGTTCGCAGCCGTTTTTCACTGCATCGTGTATGACTGTATGCGTTACTTTTACTTTGTTTTTAGTCGACAATAACTTGTCAGTTGTTACTACATGTAAAGCTTAGGCCTACTAAACACCTGAAATTTCCCACTACCGCGGCTAAGTACCAGGCTATAAATAGGTTGTCATATTTTTAAAAGATAGGTTGCCAGGCAACGAAACATACGCCCACAGCAGCTAAATCGTCCGGGCAGTCAACAAGGGTTGTCGCATATTTTTACTTTTTTTGGTAATGAAACAACTCATTACGTAATTATCGGAAAATCATTAGAATTTGTTTGCTTTTTATAAAGTTTTGCCCCACGCTATCAATTAGTATAGGAAACATTTAACATCATGGATTTAGCTGTTCTGTTATCAAAATTCATTGAAAATCAAAATACTTGTTCGTTTCAACACCTTAAACTCTGTGTATCAATCTGAAGTCAATCGGATGATAAGTTTGGCATCTATATATAGCGTCACAAGGTTTTTTGAAGTGATCAAGGGAGATAACTCTTGAAGTAATTATTTGAAATCAATGAAAATCAGTAGGCTTCTTAGTCTCATGACCTTAAACAGTGTGTGTAAATTTAAAGTCAATCAGATATTAACTTTGGCCTCTAGAGCGTCCACAGGATTTTTTGATGTGATCAAGGGCCATAACTCTAGCAATAATTATCAGAGATCGCTGAAAATCAATAGGCTTCTTCGTCTCATAACCTTAAACACTGTGTATAAATTTAAAGTCAATCGGATATCAACTTTGGCCTCTAGAGCATCCACAAGATTTTTTGAAGTGATCAAGGGCCATAACTCTGGCAATAATTATCAGAGATCGCTGAAAATCAATACGCTTCTTCGTCTTATGACCTTAAACACTGTGTATAAATTTAAAGTCAATCGGATATTAACTTTGGCTTTTAGAGTGTCCACAAGATTTTTTGAAATGATCAAGGGCCATAACTCTGGCACTAATTATCAGAGATCGCTGAAAATCAATACGCTTCTTCGTCCTATGACCTTAAACACTGTGTATAAATTTAAAGTCAATCGGATATTAACTTTGGCTTTTAGAGCGTCCACAAGATTTTTTGAAGTGATCAAGGGCCATAACTCTGGCACTAATTATCGGAAATTGCTGAAAATCAATAGGCTTCTTCGTCCTATGACCTTAAACACTGTGTATAAATTTAAAGTCAATCGGATATTAACTTTGGCTTTTAGAGCGTCCACAAGATTTTTTGAAGTGATCAAGGGCCATAACTCTGGCACTAATTATCGGAAATCGCTGAAAATCAATAGGCTTCTTCTTCTTATGACCTTAAACACTGTGTATAAATTTAAGGTCAATCGGATATTAACTTTGGCTCTTAGAGCGTCCACAAGATTTTTTGAAGTGATCAAGGGCCATAACTCTGGCACTAATTATCGGAAATTGCTGAAAATCAATAGGCTTCTTCATCTTATGACCTTAAACACTGTGTATAAATTTAAGGTCAATCGGATATTAACTTTGGCTTTTAGAGCGTCCACAAGATTTTTTGAAGTGATCAAGGGCCATAACTCTGGCACTAATTATCGGAAATCGCTGAAAATCGATAGGCTTCTTCGACTTATGACCGTTAACACTGTGTATAAATTTAAAGCCAATCGAATATTAACTTTGGCCTCTAGAGCGTCCACAAGATTTTTTGAAGTGATCAAGGGCCATAACTCTGGTAGTTATTATCGGAAATCGATGAAAAACAATAGGCTTCTTCATCTCATGACCTCAAACACTGTGTATAAATTTAAAGTCAATCGGATATTAACTTTAGCCTCTAGAGCGTCCACAAGCAATTGTGGACGCCGGACCGACGGACCGACGGACCGACGGACCGACGGACGGACGGACGGACGGACGGACGGACAGGGGCGACGACAATATACGACCACATTTCAATGTGGGCGTATAAAAACAAATATTTTTTTAAAGAAAACTCTACGAAACTTAATTTCTAAAAGCAAGAATAAAACGATCTATAAATAGATTACTGTCACAGTTCGGCCAGGAATACCCCAGCCAAGTCGTGTTTGGTAGTGAAACATTTTTATCCAAAAGGGATGTTTTGCACATTTTAATAAATCTATATTTAAAAAAAAGCAAAGTTTTAAACAATTCTTACTGACGCTGTAATCAGCTTTAATGCATATATTTAATTTATTAAATAGCAAAGTGATTATTAAATATCGCGATATTTAACTATATCGTTGAAAAGAATGCCAATATCGATATCGTCCCTTTTTGCAATATCGTACAGCCCTACAGTGAGCCAAGTCACATAAATTGTGGCGACTTATTTTATCGGTCCAATTGTCATAAAATGTGCCATAGGCTAATAAAATAATAATTAATATCCTATTCATCAGAATATATTCAAATTTCATATGGATAGACATTCTGTTTTTATTTTGGTCATGCATTCAAATGATCTTGTCTTGCATCTATCTAAGCTATTCTAGATTACCGTTTTTTTAAATTTGTTTTTCTTTTTCTTCATATGTAACATCATTCTAGACCTATTGTTACAAATCGTTGACTAATGAATCACTTTATGCTACTGCAACGGGAAATTCACATAAAATTGTTTCTAACAGCAAAGAAAAGTCCACAATTTGGGGAAACTTTGGTTTTCGAGAAACTTGATAAAAGTTATGCGATTTGCCGAAAATGTTATGCAAGTATTAAATACTGTATAAATAATACAACAAACCAGTAAACCATATCTTACCCAAAACAAAAACAACTATTAAAGTTGTAAACACCATTTATTTTTTATTATATATTTACCTGGACAATAAAACTATTCAAAATAAAATGTGTATTATAATAAACTAAGCCTTTATTGAAAGTATGGCAATACTGCAATATATTGCAATACTTTTTTTCGCGTATCGCAATATATTGCAATACGACTTTTGGCCGCAATACACAGCCCTAGGCAGAGGTGAGGTTCCATAGTTGGAGTACCAAACAGAGAGGTGATAGCTATGTATGTCCAAATTAATTCACATTGTCTAGCAAGTACGGATGGATGGAAAGACTTTTAGGTGATGGATATTAGTGTGGGCATATAAAAACTAACTAATCACTGATGAAAAAAGAGTTTGAAATAGTCAAATTCTTGGGTTTTTTCCACAAAATTTGCTAACGAGTCAAGTTATTTCAGGTTGGTTAAATCATTAAAGGTTTTTAGATTATTACATTATGAAACACAGATCCAAAAACTTCTATGTAACCACACCCAAATTACAAGTTAACAATATTATGTTATGAAGACAAGTCATCATAACAGATCATTTTTTTTGTGTAAAAAAAAATATATAATAGTTTGACATGTGTGAAGCAGGCGATTATCATTGAGTTCATCTTCTACAAGTTATTATACAAATAATTTATTCATTGTCAACACAAAAGTTATGAGTTTAGTGTATTGTTGATAAGGGGTTCAACGTAATTGGACTTCCTAGCGGCCATGACAGTACAAACACAACTAGTCCACTTAACTTTGATCTCATTTCTTCAAACTTAATTAGACTTTTGTTAAGTGGTGAAAGGCCTTTACTAAATCAGTCTTCTTTCTACCTGACGCGCATTTCTAATTAGTTCGCATTCCTCAAATACACAATCTAATTACACACTTTTCTGGAGGCTAAAGAATTTATAATTAAGATAATTATCTCTTTCTGAAAGCTTTTCTAACTAAGGTGACAGACATAGATCCCGGTCTATCTAGTAGATGTGACCTGAGAGGTTAACATATAATACTAAATTCTAAATATAAAAAATAAACAGTTGACTGATTTTCATTTCAATAGAAATAAAGAAAAACTAATTTTATTTCATTCTTTAAATAAAATCAGATTATTGTGATTTTGAAGTTACATAGGTAAAAGGTGTCACATTACTTTTGCAAGGATAACCAGGTGGAATATAGTCCTAAGTCTGGTGTAACCACAATTGATGGTTGGTTAAGAGGGTTATCTGCCTCTTACAGAAGTACCGGTAGATAAAAATGGTGTCATCTGATTTGCATTTATGACAAACATCCAGGGGAAGATTAAGGAACAGATCATCAGAGGCCTTTCCCTAGAATATTACATCACTGTTGAGCCCTTTCCTGTTGGTTTAGATACAACCTGAAGCATTTGATTTTGTTGTCCAAATCTGGTGAAAGATTTGGTTCACATCTGGATTGTACTTGCAGCATACGCCTTTATTTTCATTTCAAAAGTGTATACTGTATGCAAAGCTTAAACATGCATTATGCAAGAGCTAAATCTGCCTATTACAGGTCTTTCTTTAGGCCTAAAATGTTTTCTAAAGTATCAGTTAGACATTAACTGACCCAGGCCTTAATTAATTCTTGATGGCATCAGATTTTTCCGATATTAAACAGATTAGGATGGTTCAGCGACACTTTGATTTAATCAAATATGGAGGACCGAGACCTAGCTTTGATCATCCAGTACGGTGGTTGAAATTATTGCACACGTCTGTCAAAACTTCAAAGGCTAATATCTTCGCTTGCAATAGAGTAATTTGAATGAAATTTTCAAATTATTCATTTTACATTATCTGCTTTCGAACTATTACAGCAATAATGGCTAGTTCTTTATCTAAATCTTACATAATACACATTTTTCTTAGCACATATATTTTCTGAACTCATCACAATTACGGTGTAGTTTTGTGAAAAGAGTTCAAAAAGTTGAACATTGAAACACTTACCATGTATAATCAGGTAAGAGATGCACAGGAAACAAGCTAAAAAAAAGAGGGATTTTTTGTACAATCAGGGACACTTATCCAGGATGTTACTGTTCGACATGCGACGACATCAAATCTTTAGAATATAATCATATATTTTAAGTTTCATCAAAATCCGATAAAAATTGCAACCTTTAGAGGATCCACCAGCTAAAAACACGATTTTTTAAAACAATCGAGGTCTTAATCCATGAAGTTAAGGTCTGATATGCGCAAATATCGCAAGGATCCAAGATCTTTGGGATGTAAACATATATTTTAAGTTTCATCAAAATCAGGTAAAAATTCTGACCCCTAGAGGTGCCACAACCTTGGTATTCAACCATCATTAAGGTGTAACAGTAATACATTCAAACGTTTTTTAAAATAAGATAAAATGAAAACCCTTGAAGGACCACATGCTAAAAAGGAGATCATTTGTACAATCATGAGGCATAATTCCGAGAAGTTACCCCCCGATATGTGTGGATATAATAAGGAACCAAGATCTATGGGTTAGGACAAACATTTCAGGTTTCATCAAAATTGGATCAAATTTATGACCTCTAACGTGTCCACAAGCTAAAAACGTAATTATTCATACAATCTTGGGTAACAATCCATGAAGTTACGGCCCAGTACATGCCAAGGTTCGTCAAAATATGTATAAAAATTGTGACCTGTACAGTGTACATAAACAAAATTTGGACACAAGTCAGGATGGACAGGAGGGATGATTATATGGAAATGTGGGCGTATAAAAAATGAATATATTGAAAATTTCATTCAATTAATGAATTTTGTTATTCTGAGTGAAGTTATGAGCATTCTAATGTTAACAAGATCTAGTGTAGATTGTTCATTATCATAGCAATGCTAATTCACAACCAAGACATTAGTTTTATCGTTAAATTTTTAATCGTTAGATTTTCTAATCCATTTAAATCTTAGTCATCCAATTGTCTGGGGAGTTGATTATAGGCCTCTTACGTAAATGAATGTCTAATTTATATAACATTTGAAGCCGAAAGAAAGGAGTGCAATAGGCCAATTTTGCTCTGACATAATGCATCTTTAAAGGAAGCAGTTTTTCCATTGGTTGAAATTTTTGTACCTGGCAAATGAAAGGGTTACATTCTCAAAACAATTTAGATAAAGTTTTCTTTAATAAGAAAGACATGATGCCTTAAAGCATTTAATAAACTAGATGTTGATTCAAGATACATTATGGGAGATAAGATAAAGAGTTGGCAGTATTCTCTATAATATTTAAAAACTAGATAGTGTAAAGATAATTTGCTTAAAATTTCAGTCAAATTGATCCACTATGAGTCGAGAACGAAGCGGGGTGAAATTTTCGCCTAGCCTCGGTCATCATTACTAAAATCATTAATATACAGCATAGTCTGGATTATCCATGTTTTGAATTTAATTATCAACGGCCGTTATGCAGCATATAGGAATCTAATCCAGCCAACATCGAAGGCTAGGCTATAGTAGACATTGAGAGTTTATTATGGTCTTGATAAGTTAATTAATGTCTAATTGATTATTTAGATAACATTTCAGGCCTAAAGAAAGACTTGTAATTGGTAGATTTAGCTCTTGCATAATGTATGTTTAACATACAGTAATAAAAGGAGCAGTCTCATATAAAGTAAAATCTGGTTAATTCTATAACAGAATCATGTAAACATTTATCATAAACTTTTGTTGAATATTAGTCCTGTGAAATTTTATTTTGGGCTGGTGTTAAGCCATTTAATTTTTTTGCAACTGATGGTTGCCCAAAATAGGTTGAAAAATGTTACCAATGGTCTTCAAAAACTATCCTTGCTAATCTTGACTGATAATTGAAAACTAAATTTTTCTGTCTGAAATCCTTTCTGAATATATTGATAAGATGTAGTTTTTATTGATCTAATTTATGGGATATTATTAGAAATAGGAACTAGGTGAAAATATAAAGTGGTTGAATGCATCAGTCTCTATTATTAGATAATGTTTTCTTTAGATTGTTTCACGAAGGAAAATAATTTTGGATGACTGAAGCTGCAGCTTAAAGGATTATATCATATTGATTTCAATGATGGTAAATTACACCAAATTATCAGATGTGAAATAAGATTTGACCTAAAATAACAGTTAGCTAGAACAGAAGAAGCTAAATGAAGAAATAACAACATATGATTCATTCTAGAAATGAGTTGGTCTGTGCCTCGAGGAATAAAAGGCATGAAATGTTTATAATTACACTTTCAGGCTGTAATATAGCTAAAGGAATAGTAGCTAATTTGATTAATTTTAGATGTACAAAATGGCCACCATCCAAATTGTGTTATCAATATGAATAACTGGTTGGCCTGCCTTCCGAATCTATAATGAAAGAATTATTGTATAAGCTCTCCTGACAAATTACATCTCGAATTGCATTCATTATATCCAATTGATAATTTGTGTGTTAGGAAAACTAATGTAAACTTTGTAATGGTTGAGAGTGGAGTCAAGTCAAGAACATAACTAGAAATGGTCTAAACTCATCAGTTTGCTAAACATCTAACAAACAATTGGACATGTATGCTTTAAGACATCATACCATATATTTATAAGCCCCAAATTTCATCTTTTAAAGAAAAAAATAAAGGATATTATTCTGTACATTTCATAATATAAAGAGACAAGTTACACTGCATTATTATGAAAGATACATTGTTATGATTTGCATATTACTTTTTTGGGCATCTATGTCTGCATCTAAGGCACATCATTTGGTACAATAATACAAAGAATCTCAATAAGCTTTAAGAAAATTATTCCGAGAAGGATCCAAACGCATATACATGGATGAAGATAGGAAAAAACATATCCCCCGCCTCCCGTTTTTTGCTAAATAGTAGAACTTGCACATTAAAGTCAAGCTTTCGCTATTGTCTCAAACTATAATTGCTATTCCAATCCAAATACTTGTGAACTTTTCTAAATATATACAACTTGTTTAATTTTTATTCAAAAACATAACCCACATTCAAATTAGAATCATAAACAATAGAAAATTCTATCAAAATATAACTTTTCTTCCCACATTATTGAAGCCGCAGTCGCTCAGTAATTAAACCCATGACTAACTAACCAGCAGGTCTTGGGTTCACTCCAGGTGTTGGCCGACAAAGTTTCCCAGGATTTTCCAGCATGGTTTTCTCTTGTCAGAGGTGCAGGACAGAGGAACTGACAAGTGTCTAGTCATTTAGTTGGGACAAAAAAACCAAGGTCCCCTGTACACATTTGTGTGCACATAAAAGAACCTCTGAAGGTTGGAATTTGAAATAAGAATAGGCTGTATGCCCGTCTTCAATAAACCCATTACATTCAATTTCTGACATTTTGGAAATTTTCACCTTTAGTTAAAGTAACCAATCCTGGCTGTCACATAAGCCCAGTCGGTGCAGAAAAGTAAAACATTAAACCACATTGCATTTTATTTCCAACATTATTCATGTGAAAATTTTCATGTTGCAATTTCTCGAGTCTTGAGAGAAGAATTCTAATTTAATTTTTAATTAAATTAAACAATTTTTAGTAAATTTCATCGTAATATTATTACCATGTGCTACCACAAACAGTGTGTGCATTAGTTTTAATTTACATTAAAACCGGTTCAAATAAATAAAGAACCAAATTTGATTTATGAGTTCTACATTTAGTAACTGATTATTTTATATTAATTAATAATATGAGACATTTTTTTTGATGTACATTGGCCAAGTATTAGTCTATTAGACATTGATAACACTCCTGTATCTTGACAAATGACCACTACGGAAGAGATGAAAATCATTTGACAATTCAACTTCAACTCCACATTGACTTATACTCTATACAGCCAACAGTGAGGCTGACGTCTACTGCCAAAATATAAAAAAAAACAAAAAAACAGATGACACATATTAATTAATTGCACATTATCTTTTTCAAAGGTATCGTGCAATCAGATTGAAGTCTCTACCTTGCCTAAGTAGAAAATGCTCAGCATCCAACCTTGTTAAGGTACTGTGGTAATGAAACTATATGTATATGAAGTTTCACCACTATCTCTCAATTAGAATCAAAATTGTTGAGCTCCAAAGTCTGGACCAATGAAAATGCTTATCAACGGTTATCGCTTTGCTTACCCTGAGCCAAAAATGTTCTCATGATCAAACTTAGTCAAGGTATTGGTGATGAATCAATATACCAAGTTTCATCACTCTCACTTAATTAGAATCAAATTATCGTGTCCCAAAACATCAACCAATCAAATTGCTTATCTCCGCTTACCCAATCAAAACCTACACTACACCTTCTTCAGGTCCATCAAGGCATTCACCCAATCAATACCTACACCTACTTCGAAGTCTATCAAAGCATTGACCTACACCAAGTTTGAACATTATAGCTCAATTAGAAGGCAAGTTATTGTACGCCAAAATCTTGATGGATGTACAGACAGACGGACCCATATTAATAGTCCTCAGTTTTCTACGAAAGGCAGGGGACAAAAATAAATTCAGCCAAGCAAATAAGCAAAAAACTTATTTTGTGGGATGTAAAATTATATGGCTTAAAATTAAACCTGTATTTTAATTTGAATAGCTCAATAAATTTATTTCAATACCAAAACCATTAACCATGTGCTGTGGTTCTTTTTTGTGATACTGACAATAAAAAGTACAAATTAGAAACACTAAACGATTTTTTGAAAATCAGTAAAGCGAGCGTTATCAATACTTAATACCCCTTTCATAAAATTTGCGATTACATATATATTCAATGAATACTGATAATCGACAGCAAGAATGAATTGTTTGTGTGCAATTGATGCTCTTGTTGTTTTCTATGGTGGTTACTGGTGTGCATCCACTGAGAAGAAGATTGTGTCGTGTTCAGTCTTCCGTACAATGGCTTTAAACCTAATGCATTATGTGAAACGGCTCTCTAACTGTCAGGTAGTAGGGAAACCTGTGAATACAACTATAATTACTTAAACGATATTGACAAAGTGCTCTATTCAATAAAAAGTGTAAGCTGTATCTTTCAGTTATATTGAATTCACTTCGCTTCAATTTCCAGGCAATTAATTATTAGTTATTAATTGGTAATAATATGACAGTCAATAGCCTTACCTACCAACTGAAATAATAAATTGAAATGATGAATGTTTTGAACTAATTTTAAAGTGTATATTTGCAAAAAAAAAAGGATGTCAAATTCTGATTTTATTCAAGAAGAATTTGGGGTTAAAAAATGATTGAATGTAACAGACATTTTATATTTGTAAGTTTGATAGCTTGAACAAGGAACATCAAAGGTGTTTTAAAAGCTTTCCATTAATGTCTGGCAGGATCAAACAATGGGCAACACCATATCTACATCATCTGACATTTCAGGCAATATCTTTCTAACATGACACATACTTGATATGATTATAATTCTTTCAGTCAAGGTCTATTTATACATTAACACATTATGTTAGTTTCTTTAAACAGTGCATTTGTATGATGTAACTCATATGTGAACAATAAGAGTGGTAACAATGAACCAGTGTCCTTTAGCCATGAAAAATATAATTTGAGTGCATAAAAAATATGTATCTACAGTATACAGTAATTGATGTTCCATCAGTCTGTTCTTCCATCTTCAATATAACATTAGAAATGTCATAAAGTGTACAGAACATAATACAAGTATTGGTACATGCAGGGCCGATTATTACCATCTGACCTTGGTTACTACATCTGTGCTAAACGGTAAAAATAAGTCATATAATTCAACCATTTCTAGATCGTTGTAGTACTTGCATTAAGAAGAGAAAAAAGAGAGTTGAATTATATGTGGACGCGAAGTTGTAGGGGCCCTGCCCCAGACAATTATGAAAAATAGATCCGATTTAGTGCATTCTGATGTATATTCTGTCTTGGTGAGTAACTCATACTAATCTTGTGCTAAGAAAATGATCAGGCTTATCAAAACTCACACTCTAATTGCTGATCTTTCTTTATGCCTTAAAGGAATAATCCCAGTTACATTTTGGGGTTAAAATTGCTTAATTTTGTATGAAAGGCCTTTAATAACTTATAACTTAGCCCCTAGTAACTACCTCAAGCGTTGTGATACGTTTTCAAAAAATTTCCAATTGTCGGTATTGCTCTGTGTTTGAAGACCGGCGTCTTGGTTGCATCCTAAAAAGTGCCTGGATAATACGCGTCTACATGCTGAGTGCCGCAAGCTCTCTATTTATGAAGTGTACAATAGGTATCGCATGTAGTCGCATTTATCAAGTTCAACTATTTAAAAAGTCTAGTGTCCGGATATTTGATTGTGGTGCGATTTTGACGTTCACATCCAAACGACTATAATATTTTGAACTGAACTTTTCAGACAAGGTAAATACACAATTCCTCTGTATTTTGGCGTTAAAATTTCATACGTATACAAACTTGTAATTTTCAGATTCTATGAAATTCGGGATTCGCACTTTAAATCTCATATAAATTATCAATTAGGCATTAATTAACTTTCCAAGACCATACTCATCTCTCGATTCCACCAGACACTTCAGATATTAATTAAATTAAGTACAATTTGCAGTGGTTGATTCAACGTAAAATGCCATCAGATACTTTGGATTTTAATCACAATTAAGTACCATCTGCAGTGGTTGATTCAACGTAAAATGGATAAATAAGACTGTTTATTATCGTAATAACAGTAGCAATGACAACTGAGGCTACACTGTTATTGTAAAGGCGATAACTTGGCTCAGAGTGAAGTAATTTGAGTGAAACTTTCAACATATGCCCTTTTCATTATCTATTTTTTAACTATTACAGTGCAAACTTTTAGCATTTTATCTAATCTTACATAAAAGCCCTTTAATTTAAGAAAAAGATCACTTTTAACAAACAATCAAACTATACAATGATTGTACACTTTCATAAGGATTTAACATTTGTGTAGGCGCAACAATGACCACTTTAGTTTCTACAGCATCTTCAAACAGTTGTGGACGATAGGCAGGGTTGATGACAATGTTTGACTTCATTTCAATGTGGACCTATAATAAATGTAAATATGTAAACCAGGAGAGCTTGGTGACTACATTGCTGACAGCTGATAATTACTGCATAGTTACTAACGAAGCTAATGTCACCTGTGTCATGCAGCTAACCATTAACTCTTCTCTTTCCATTTCAAAACTATTAATTTCCATCAGTATTTCAACACTATTAGTTAAAATCAATTCGACATAGAATAATGCGTAAACAATATGAGAAAGAGTTTTTAAGGGGAAGTAACCTGATATAACTGGAGCCTGTCATAATAATGTACAATTTTTATTCAAACTTAAGCAACTAATTACACCTTAGGTTTCAACTAGTTTTAAGTCCAAAGTATATTTTAAAGATATATTCCGTTAGGCATAATTGGGTCATCTGTCCTGGTATTGATCGCATACGGCTCATTTAGGTGGTAACACTGAAATTATTTCAGTACATATGCACCATGAGTAGCCTATTGATCATGTCTGTATTACTGTGTTGCCTTTCTCAACACCAAGGCTAAATTACTTAATTCATAACTGGAAGCATTTTTGGCAGTAAATGAAATGGGGTTCAGTAGCACATCAGCACCAACTGATCTAATAGATTACTCATTCTAATCTATTAGCTGTTGACAATTCACATTTAACTCAAAACAATCTGCTAATTTCTCATTTCTAAATAAAAAGATTCGGCATAGTCATAAAGGTCAAAAATTTTTAGAAATGGTCAATTGGTTACTGTAAAGCAATTTTTTCTGTTAATAAAAAAATCTTTTGAGATGCAGAGAATGAGACAAGAAAAATACCCTCTTTCATCTAAAATAAGATTGTTACCAAAATTAGTTTCTGAACACTTTTAGCTTGAAAGATGGCCAACCAACGACAATATTCATTGCTAATTCTCAATTTTAATTAGTCATCTTTGATATACATATTCCATTACATGCACCAAAAGTTCTTATATTGTATATATTAATATATATAAATATCATGTGTAAAGAATAATAACATGAAGGGAAAATGAGGTTTCTAGGGAAAGTTTTGATAGACAATAAAAGAGACTGGATGAAGTGGAGTTGTAATTTTTGTGCTTGAGTCGGTAAATCATTAAGTCTGGTGCCATGATTATAAAGAAATGAGATGGGAGATTCTTTATGACTTCACCACTTGATGAAATCTTTTATTGATATTTTCTGATTAATATTTACCAAGCTGAACAGATTCTATGCCCAAATTTCATCTATATTGTATAATTAATGGTGACTGCATATCTCTAATACGGCCAGCTGTCTATTGAAGACTATGTATGAAGAAACGAGGACCTAACAAGATAATCAATGCAGTGAGGAACCTACCACCCAGCCTCTAAAAAAGCAATATTTCCCATCTCCTAGGTTAATAACTTGATTGTCCTTATTAATGACTTTAGGTTGTGCGTAAGCGCTCCAATTACCAGGCAGAGAGCGAAAGGGTCGTAGAGCATCAGATTTTCTGCTGCTTGCCACCATAATAGTAAATCAATTTATATCGCAAGCCATAACTATCCAGAACTATAGGAAAAAAAACCCTTCCAATTCACAGTTATACCAGTAGGAGTTTATTGAATAAATGCTCATAAATGTTTCTTAAAACTATGCATGTCAGCTTTCATTTTGAAAATGACAGCAAATTAAAAGCAGACGGACTATCAGGATTGTAAAGATCATGTGGGTTGG
Organism: Patella ulyssiponensis; assembly: GCA_963678685.1. Classification (NCBI taxonomy): domain Eukaryota; kingdom Metazoa; phylum Mollusca; class Gastropoda; family Patellidae; genus Patella; species Patella ulyssiponensis. The sequence goes on from OY783229.1 coordinate 59,178,303, forward strand.
CTAATAATGAAGTAAAAACTGATAATAGAGCCAGTATGGCACTACAGATGAATGTTTTAACTGTAAAACTCTACATGTAGTTATTAATCCAGCACAGACATCTAATATTTGATCATTAAGATTACAATTATTACTACACCGTGTACATACAGCTAGAAAACATTCAAAATGTCAATTGTCTGCGAGTAAAGATAGAACCTGTATGTATTGTTTTAATCTGATTAAGATCATTTTCTTTTTATCCCTTAACCTTTATTGCTTTCAAAATTATTTAAAAGTCAGATTCATTTCAGAATGACAAATAGTTTGTTATTAGAAAGCTGATAGTCCTGTAGTTATAAAATAGGTAATAGTACATCAGACTAAATGTTGTGCACATATATTTTTTCTATATGATTTAATAGAGTTTTGTTTTTTAGTACGCAAATCAGAAAATAACAGAAGGGATAATGCCAGGGAGGCAAACCCACAATATTTATTCTTACTGTCCTGTCAGCCTTGGAAATTATTGACATTAACAAAAGAAAACTACAACAAAACATTTTAAAAGCACCAGACTTCAAGAGATAATTTTCTGGAAAGAGGAAGTAAATGAAAAAGATCATAAGAAACAATATAGATCATAAGAAACAATATGTTTAGAGTGTTTTTTTATTTAAAACCAAATGAGAGTATACAGGTATTGTATGGAATGGGGGTTAATGTCATTTCAACATAATAATTTGTTCACTCTGACACAACCACATCGGAATTTTCATTTTTTTTTTATTGCAACATGGTACTCCGGTATGGTGAGTATTCAGTACTTTTTTAAAATTGTATCCGATAAAATACATGATGTTGCTGTCCATTAAGCTATGGGTTATTCTAATTAATCATCTTTTAGTCCAAATTTTGGAATCTCATCAAACAAATCTGCTACAAATGGATTTAAAAAAGATCACTAGTTTAAATTTGTTTACTATAGCAAGATTAACAGTGGACTTGTCATCAAAAGAGCATGAGACACAAATTCAGGTTAGCTGGTCAGTGACCAATTTCAAGCATCATACACATTGAATTTATTTCTTGTGCTTTTCATAGATTAGTTTAATTGAAATAGGTATTATTATATTCATTTGCTCTATTACATATTGTCCTAATAGATCTTCAAACCTTATTCTTCAAAAGATAAGTACATTACTTGTCTAAGCTCTGAATAAGCCATTGCCATGGGTACTCAAAACAAACCGATTAACTGGGAATGAAAAATAAGAAACCTGATTACAACCCGATTACTGAGTAATCCTTGGATATAGCAAATACCAAATCAAAAAAAAAAAAAAAATTTAAAAAATAAGACATCATCAAACACTTTTAAGATTGTCATGTTGAATTATAATAATGTTAATCCTTCCTCTACAATGATACATAATGTACTTATAAACTTTTATCCATACAGTATTGTCAATGTTAAGATAAAAACATTTTTTCAACAAAAAAAGAGTTAAGCATGCTCGTTGCTTGATATTAACATATATCGATGGTATGCCACAAGTGGCTGTATCCTGAGTGTTGAGCAGTGTCAAGACAAACCAACCATCCGATTTACCTTATCGCTAACTAAATTTGTTTATCAGAACTGTATACAATTCTTCCTTTTGATCCCTTGTCCCCAATATTGACATCAATTGTTTTCCTTTAAAACAAACAGCTCTCTTCATACAGCCAAGTGCAGGGAGACTTTGTTTTGTTTGGCTTGATTTGTTACGGATCTAACTCTGGTTGTGAAGAGTTTAGTAGACCTCACATACTAATCTTGTGCTAAGAAAATGATCAGGCTTATCAAAACTCGCACTCTAATCCACAAATATAACTAATATGTTTTTTTCTTCCTAGTTATCATTATAAAACTTTTTTTTTATTTCATATTGCTGTACAAAGCATCTTTTTTCAGATCTTAGCATTTGGAGCTTCGTATTAGATAACAAATAAATAAACAACAAGCTGACATGTAGACTTAAAATGTTCGACTTTAAATGTTATACTGACATAAGTAGGCACGGCACTGCTGAATGTTGATGCATAAAATTATGACAACCACATTTGTCAATCAGTGGTGCTTTTCTAACATTAAATAGTATTAATTAACAAATTACATTCATTGCCGTCAAAATTCTATCCTAGCTTCAGGAAATAGGTTCAAAAAGTTTTTATTCCCTCTTAATTAAATAATAAAAAGCTTAAACCCCCCAAAATTTCTTGATATTTTGTTATGTAGCACAATATGATATTCTGAAATAATATTTACGATTATGGCAAAAATAATGAAAATTTGGTACACCTACTTGTTATTATCCATATTTAATTTATGAACTGGCTTTTGTAATATTCCTGATTAATTACTTCTACAGTTACATGATAAATACTGAAAAGTCTGTGATGTCCTATCTTCTTTATTAAAAGGTATTGATGAATTACATCAATAGTGTAATCAATCCTCAAAAGATATTGCAGACTTCCATGTCAGATTGTGCAGTTTCTGGGCCAAATTCAAGCTTTCATAGTATCCAATGCCTTATATGGTATGTCACATTATATGGTAATTAGAGTTCAAAGCATTGATTGGTATGACTGTTACCCATAGTCATTCAATTACAAAATTGACCCATAGTCATGCAAAGTGACCTATAGTCATGCAAAGTGACCCATAGTCATGCAATGTGATGGTAGATGTCATATAATCATATTCTTTGTACATCACTATCTACTGGAAAATTCCCTGATGAGTTGAAAGAAGCATTGGGTTTTTGATTTCTCAATAAGAGTACATTAGATTACAATGTCTTGAAAAGCTGCAGACCTGTCTCAAACCTGTATTGTAGCAGCGCATTTCAAAGCCTATCTGAAGTTACACCATGGGTCATACCATGTCGAGTGGGGCAGGGTAGGAAATTGACCAATCGAAAAATTCAGGAAAAAATATAAGTTATTGTACATTTAAAAACTAGAAAAGTTGTAGAATTTGTGGTCTGTAGCTTTAAAATTGACTGAGATGCAGGCATTTGAGTTTCAGGAGTTGCCAATAAGTTTTCAAAACAAAATATTTTGTTTTTAAAACTTATTAGCAACTCCTAAAACTCAAATGCCTGTATCTCAGTCAATTTTCAAACTACAGTTTCTAGGTTTTACATCACAATAACAATATATTGCTTCCAATCTTATCAAACCCTTCCAATCAACATAGTACCATCTTCAGTAGATTGGTTGATCTCGCTTTAACTCCTGTAATAACCTGCACACTTCGGCACTAATTTCGATTGGGTATTCACCCGGTTTGTGAGCCTGTCAGATTCCCCAAATATCGAGATTACCAAGTCTAGCCCCTTCCAGCTCAAATGTCTACCTGTAATAATTGAGTTGCAAAGTTCATTCAATGTCAAGGTTTCTGTGGAGGTCGCTATGTCCCAACCTCTGACTGTACGATACTGTTCACATGTCTGCAGATAACACAGCTTTAAGTTCAGGAATTGTGAAGTAGTCTATCAATGTCCAGATGTTGTAGAACTTACAGTCGTCGCTTCAGGAACATGACATAGTACAGAAACAGAGCCTTAACACGTGTGAATAATGATATCCTTACCTGTCTTGACAATAAAAATGTGGTGTTACTGGTTCTTCTTGATTTAAGTGCCGACTTCGACACAATCGACCAGTCACTATTGTTAAAATGGTTTCATGCTGTTGTCTGACTTGAGGCTAGTGTGCTGAATTGGTTGCGATCCTATCTCACATCCTGTCACCAAACCGCTGTCATCAATAATGTTAAGTCTTCCTCTCTAAAACTTAAATATGGTGTGCCCCAGGCATCTGTGCTCAGACCTCGGACCACTGATCTTTACCGCTTATACCACTCTTCTAGGGCGGATTTTGACGTCATTCAATCTGAATTATCATGTGTAGATGCTGACGATATTCAACTGGGTTCTAATCATCTTTTATCCAAAATATTTGTTAGTAATATCTTAATCAGTAATGTTGTTAATAGTGTTTGAAACATTGGTATAATTTTGGATAAGAATATGAACATTAATGCTCACATCTCCTAAATCTATCAAGTTCCAACTTCACAAAATTGGATGGATCCGCAATTTCCGAGACATTGACTCTACAAAACTGTTAATCAACTCTTTGGTGACCTTGCAAATATGCAAATATTACCCCCGTTTTGAAAGAACTTCACTGGCTGCCTGTCTGTAACTCTCCTCTATATGTTAATGAATTAATTCAACCCTACCACCACCCTACCAGAAATCTTCATTTCAAACTAAGTACCTTATAAAGTCAGTAACTGCAAAGTCTTCTTTTGGTAGAACTATGGAATTCTAACAATTTTCCAATAGAACTCTAGTGCTGTACATCAAACCCATCTTTTTATCAACGTTTTCTTTAAACTGCTGATCGCATACTCCTTTTAATTAGTGTTTTTCTTTTAATTGATCATAATGTTACCAAATAGCATATAGTATTGTAAGCAATACAGTTTTGAGACGAACAATACTTTCACCGTTACAAAAATCTTAAATCACTGTCCAAAGTTGTAGGAAATACCCCAGATTAAACGAAGGGCTGTCATGTTGCTGTAGATTCATTTGAATGGGAAGAATAGATAAGACTCCCTCAAAAGCTCAAGTATCAGAATCTAGTCCAGCAATGGCCAGAAAGGGATTTTTCGGGCCATTGCTTCAGGAATATGGTAATACCAAGGGTATAGACCCTCTATAAGTCATAATTTTTATCTGATTTTGCTTCAGGAATATGCCAAAGAACAGCTTCGTTTGGATTTTAGGATATTATTATTACTATTATAAAAATTGCTTCCTATGTACAAATAATTTTGGATATCCATAGGCTACTTACTGGACAAGTTATGAACAATCAGCAACCTTGTATATTTATGGGATTGTCATATTAGTTAAATGTGCAAATTACTTGGAACATGAACCAAATTACAGGTAGAGGGCATTCTCCATGTTGCTGATTCTCTCACAAGTTGATTTATGACAATAGTGATCAATCATTATTTTCATCAAAAGCTGCAGTCGACTGCAATCGACTGATTAAGATCCATGTATGAAAGTCATCATAGCTGCATCGCAGGTGTAGTTTCAAGTTACATCTGTTATGGAATGTGTACCTAAATGTATGCATTGTTTGTTTCATTATTTTGTTGTGTAGTTATCCTGCATAGGGTGGATGAGGGCTGGATGCCCCAAGCTACACTAACTATATGGTAGGTTATTTTGGAACTAAGATATTTGAGATATATTGTATTTTTATATCGGCACAAGTTTTTTGGAGTGGAGGAGCAATGAGGTTCCGCAAGCTACCCTAGTCCTTGTCATTTACATGCCTGAGACGAAATCCATTACTTGCATAGTACATTATAGTTTACAGTGATTAGATCACTTAGACATTCAGAAGCTATTAATAAATTTACCCAAATATTGCACAAAAAAAACCTCCAAAACTCTTATCATTTAACAGCGAAAATAAAAAAATCTTATTTATTTTAAAAAGTCTATATATTCATTCACCTGATTTTATTTGAATCAAAATAAAAGAATTATGAATGTACATGGATTTCATACTGTCATATCATGGTTTTGTTGAGAATACGCAATCCCAGGTATCTTTCTGATCAAGTACATTCAACATGACGAGTCCTTTTATTTGTCTGTGGATTAAAAGTATTTAAAAAGATTTGCCTGAAATAATTAAAATATAAGGTTCCCACTGTGTCTTAATCACATCCCTTCATTGTATTGATTAATTCCTTGGGAAAAGGGAGTGTTATTTAGTGTTTGAAAACAAAATTAATCCCAGTATTAAGCTTCGACTGTGTTGACCTTTAATCCTGTGGACAGACTAAGTTCACAGACAATCTATGATGACATACCTCGATAAAAGAAAAAAATAATATCAAGATATTTTACATTACTAGATTAGAAGAACAAATCTTTGATTTCCCTTGGCTTTGTATTTCATTCTTTACATACTATGACACAAACATTTTCCTTGTGGGATATTAATTTATTTCATGTTAAAGTAGCACCAACTAAAAGGCAAATGCCAAAAGTACCAGAGGCTTTTATTAATAATCAACATTATACACAAATAAGGACAAATCTTTTAGTTATATATATATAAAAATGTAAATAATTCAATTGTAAGTTACGTCTTTGTCAATTTTTAAATCTAAAGAAAACCTTAGTTGGTTGATTTAAAATTATTTTTGTACACTAAAGTTATTATTAAATTTATCCACTCATGCCCATCAATCCATACCAAAATCGAGCCATAAATATGAGTATAATTCCAGTTTCAAAGATAAATAGCTAGTAAAAAATATCCCAAACAAATTACTTAACTTTGACCCATGGACTAATCACATGAACAAGTATAAAGAAATAACATTTTTTTTTTACAATCTTTTAACAAAATTAAAAGCAGAATCGGATCAATAATATTAATAGGAAAATAATATTGCGCAATAATCAACATACTATAGGGACATGGTCTAAGTCTCGACTTAACAATCTACTTTTCAACACCAACTAGCAAACCACACCTAACACACATCCCCTGACAAAACACACTATTATACTTCTGTAACAGAAAAGTTTTTAAGTATGATTTGAATGAAGTTAAAGATTGTTGCATTTTTAAGGCAAACAGGCAAAGTTTCATATAGTTGCTGCATTATATGAAGTTGTTCAAGCACCAATGGTTTTCAGTTTATATGTGGAAGTATCCAGAAAAAAACTGATCTGAAGAATGTAGACATTTAGATGAACAAAGTCCTGGAGATGGAGCAGATGTAGTGACTTTTGAAGGGATCAACAGTAATTATCAGATTTCGCTGAAATTCAATTGGCAAATTTCAAATCAATCGGTTGATAACTTTATCCTCTAGATTCTAGAGCATACACAATGGGAATGCTCGATTCACAGTTCCGGAATTAAATTCCAAAACTGGTGTCAATCGAGTGAAAAGAAGAATTTCGGAGGACAACGCATGTGCCGACTGTATTAAAAATATTTCAACCAATCATGCCAGCTGAAACATATTTTATACTGGGAATACGTCACGATTCTACTCACTCCACCTAAGCTTTCGGGACTGGCAGAACTGTGACAGGACTGAATTCCCCGTCACTCGATTGTAATTCTGTCGATTCGGGACGTTCTGGACTGTGAATCGAGTATCCCCATATTTCTACATTATCAAGGGACATAATTTTGACATTAATTATCAGAAATTGTTGAAAATCAATAGACTTCAATAAAAGAAATGAAATTAAACGGGTTTAATATCCTACTCTTCTACATCTAACCTGGGCTAATGGAAGACGGGCATACGCCATACAGTGAGCTATGAGGGAAATTTTTGCCCGGGCAGTGGTGCTATAGCCTACTTTTATATCGAATTCTAACTGCCAAGGGATCTTTATGTGCACGCCAATGTGTACACAGGAACTTGGGTTTTTGTCCCATCCGAACGACTAGACATCTGTCCTTGTCAGGCCCTCCATTCTGCATCACTGAGAAGGGGAAACCATGCCGGAAAATCAAGATGAACTTTCTCGGCCAATGCAGGGATCGAACTACTTTATCCTGAGTGAAGTAATCACTGTTTGTAGCTTTGACAATATTGTGTTAATTGATTGTTCATTTTCGTAACCAGCCTTGTTTCTCCATTTTTGAATTAAATCATTAAATGGCTGAACCGTTCTAATCTTCTAAAATCTGAGCTGTTCAATGGCATTGACATTTGATTATGGTCTTGTCATGTTAATAAATGCCTAACTAATAATTTATATAATATTTAAGGCCTAAAGACAGACATGCAACAGGCAGATCTAGCTCAAGAATAACCTTTATTGCTTTCAAAATCATTCAAAAGTCTGATTCATTTTAAAATGACAAATAGTTTGAAATAAGAAAACTGATAGTCCTGTTGTTATATAATAGGGAATTATACATCAGACTGGAATATATATTTTTTCTATATGATTTAATAAGTGTTATTTTTTAGTAGTAAGAAAAAATATAACAGAAGGGATAATGTCAGGGAGGCAACCCCACAATAGTTAGTCTAACTGTCCTGTCAGCCTTGGAAATTATTGACATTAACAAAAGAAAACTACAACAAAACAGTTTTAAAGCACCAGACTTCCAAGAGATTATTTTCTGGAAAAAGGAAAAAAAAGAAGAAATATTGAATATAATATTAAATTTTAGCAACGAAGTCCAAAAAATAAAACTCATTGACAAAAATGTCTTCATCAAGAGATGTATATCAAACTAGGGACTTCTCTTTTCACATTCTGTCAAGATTCCTTCACAAAAAAAATGAAACTTCATTGCCAGATGATATCATTAAATTCACTGTCAGTCACCCTTGTTATGACTGGCTCAGTAAACCCTGTATAAATTCAATGTGAAAAAAAGGCATTATCAAAATTATTCCTTTTACGCCTCATAACATGTAATTTATAGAAAGAAAAACAAAAATGCTTCCGATTACTTTGGGGGTCATTTTTTAGAAGCTGCACTTAGGAGTCAGAAGAATGATGACATGCTATCTAGGCAGGGGTTGCAATCAAATTCTGACATTTTTCATTAATAACTGGCCAGCGCTTGTCAAATCGCTCTCACATTTTTCCCTATGACAAACAGTTAATAACAAAGATTGGTTTAAAAATCAGCTCACACACAGTGAGGCCTTAACTAGAAAATTCATCTGTTGTTTAATTAGGAGACAAAACCATTTTTCTACAAAATCAATAATTTCAGAAATTTTTACCATCCACATGTACTGATTACATGATTTGAAATGTGACAGGAGTGAAAGCCTTGACCTGTTTTAGCTGTATTTACCATTGACATTTTAAATAATTAAAGCTGATACATAAGGTATTTAGATATAATTTTCAAAACCTTATATTAAAACTCTAATGAGAATAGTAAAATAATAGGAAGTAATAAATGTAGGTTTGACAATTACTGATGTACAATGTATTATATGCCATAAATATATTTATTCAAATGTTAATGAATATTATGTAAGCTCATCAAAAATTCATATAAGTAAATGAAATGGGGCCTATTTCTGGGCTAATGAGGACACACCGGTAAACTTTATTGTCCATGATGTAATAATTTCTTTTAACCACAATCACACATTTTTTTAAAAAATTTTTTGTGAATATCTATTGTAAGAAAATAATAATATTTTTCTCACTATTGCCTACCAGCAGCTATACTGTAACAACTTTTTTTAGCTCACATTTTCAGATTAGAACTTTTCTGAATTCTTTAAATAATAATTATACATTAGTCATTAGCCCTATATTATTCTTATGATTAATGTTCTTAGCCTGGGTGGCCAAGTGGTCAAACATGAGTGGTTGTGCTGTAGATCATAAGATGTGCTATCAATACAAATAATACCAATCTGATTAGAGAGAGAAAAATCTGGTTTAACGTCCACTCGACACAAACTAGGTCATTTGGGGACTAACATAGGGTTTTAATTTTTATTTTAATAATTCGCTTGCGCGTAGGGGTCTTTAGCAGTGGGAAGAAACCTGAGTGCCTGGAGGAAACCCACTAGGTTGAGAAGACGCCCCTATCTCCATGCCACATACGCTCACACCAGGGATCGAAACCACAGCCGCAAGCCAGAGGTGACCGGCCAGCTAGAGGTCGAAGCGCGGCACTGTAGACCACGAGGCCATCCCCCCCCCCCTCAATCTGATTAGAACACTGATCCTATTTCGTTTCTTTTCTTATAGTTTCGGCATGTTTTGCACAGAACTGTGGGCGATTGGTTAATCAAATGTCTGATGTCATAGGTCAAAAGCAGCTCGTATGACTTCTGACATGACCTATCGCTTCAACTGGCCAGATGTTCATGTAGTGTAGTCCATCGAAAGTATAATAAAACAAAACAAAATATAGATCTGTATTTTAATCAGATTAATAATAATACGTTTGATCCCATGCTTGTACACATGCCAATGAATATGGTTGCCTTCCAAACCCATCGAGGTTTCTAAGGTACTCCAGTTTCTTCCAACTACCAAAGAACCCAGTAGGCTGACAAGTTATTAATATTTTAATAATAAAACATGTTCGTCGAAAAATTCACATTAATCCCCATTTCTCTCTATTTTAATTTGTTATTGATAATTTTTGTACAAACGATGAGATCATTAACAGAATTTCTTTTAACATTTCATTGAGAAGTTTTAAGTTATTAATGTAATTCAACTATATTAATTTTCTGTTTAGCCATCATTTAAGCATAAGTCTATGCAGATTGTATAACTAATCAATACTAGTTTTCTGGCGCAATATTCCTTCAGTTCCTTTGGTCTTTAACCAGAACACATTGTTAGAACCATAATTTAAGGTTACCACTCTAGACATATTTTGAAAATAAAAATAATTGAACATGAATATCTAGACATATTTTGAAAATAAAAATAATTGAACATGAATATCTATCTATTATTCCAGTGCATGATGAAATCCTATTGTGATACCCCATAAAAATACATTGGCTAGCATTTTTAGCCATTCAAAACAAAAGCATAAATTACAATTCTATCAAATCTTTAAATGACATCTAGAAGCACGGATTACTATTCATAAAAAAACACAACACAAGGTATATATGGCTATAACTACTTCTCTAAAATTTAATTATAGAGAAGTAGTTATAGCCATATATACCTAGTGTTGTGTTTTGTTATGAATATTCTATCAAAGACTGGATGTGATTTTAGTGTCCAATCGAATCCAAGCTGGAAGATGACCTATTATATTTTCAGAAAAATGTAAATCATGCAAATATCATGCTTACATGGGGTAGGGTTAGTCGTGCATTTAGGTCACAAGACAATGTATCTAAGGTTTGAATCTCAAGAAGAACAGTTGGGATTATTTAACCACGGTTCTTACTAATCTAATCGGTTAAAAAACTAAATTTATATAGTGACCCAATAATCCAAATAAGAAAATATCTGATTTTAACATAATAAACAAAGAACTAAATTATAATAAACAAATAACTGAATACATGTATAGGCATACTAGTACATATTTAGTAAATCTACTTTTCAATATTTATAAAAGAGAAAAAACAAGGAAAATGTTGATATATTCACATTGTTTTGTTTTTTATTTCCAAAATTTCAATTACATATGGCAAGATTAGTGAATCAAGTTAAACTGAATATGGCAAGCGTAAATATAAAAAAAACATCACCATGTGAAATTAAATTTCCAGTAAATCCATACTTGATGATAATTAAAGCATTCTTATCGTACATGTATGTTATTATTGACTGATCTGTAAATGGTTGATAATGATAAAAATAGTGAAAATGATCGAATAGAGGAGATGTTATTGGACAGGAAATAATGCAAACAATTATAGATCGGCAAGAACAATTAAATTATTATAAAAGACAATAATGATTGGTCTAAAATAATTGACTCATTAAATACAGAAACCAATCAAGGTAATCAGCGACCAACATCCTGTTGTTGGTAATAAAGAACAATTAGGCCTCCACACTCCAACAATTGGGTGTCACAAAATGCTAATATAGAATGATTATATTTTGCAGACTTGCCATGGAAACGCTAGAAAACAGGATTTTATCACATTAATTATTTAACTTTATCTAGCACAATAACAAGTATTACAACCTCTGTATTCTTTGCATCTGCCGCATTTATTTTTCTTTTCTTTCATACTACAGGCATGCTTATTAAAAATTTTATCTATTCTTATATAATTTTAAATCAAATGTGCTAAATCATCACCCCTTGGTGTAAGTTATATTCAATACATGTAGATGAAAGGGAAAAAATAGGTTGCCAGGCAACGAAACATACGCCCACACAGCAGCCAAATCGTCCGGGCAGTCAACAAGAGTTGTTGCATTTTAAGTAATCATCAGAAAATCATAATTCAAACTCACCCATAACTATGGTGTAACTGTGATATAATCAAACGTTTTTTTAAATCGGATAATAATTGTGACCTCCAGAGGGACCACAAGCTAAAAAGGGTGATTTTTCGTACAATCAGGGGCCATGATTCAGGAATTTACGATCTGATATGGGCAAATATGCCATTTTATCCGTCAACTCTGGTCAGATTTCCACAAAATTCAAATTCTCTCTTCATTACCATGAAACCGTGATATAATCAAACGGTTTTTTAAATCGGATAATAATTTTGACCTCCAGAGGGAACACAAGCTAACAAAAGCGATTTTTCGGACAATCAGGGGACATAATTCAGGAAGTTATGATTCAATGGGCACAAATATCGAAAGGAACCAAGATCTTTGGGTTATAAACATGCATTTCACCTTTCATCAAAATCGGTCTAAAATTGTGACCTCTATAAGGTCCACAACCTTGATATAACATATTTTCACACCATTCGCGTACAAACGGCGGCCATTTTGTCTGTCAATTTTGGTCCGATTTTCACGAAATTCGAATTCAAAATTCATAACCATGGAATGGTGATATAATCAAACGTTTTTTTAAATCGGATAACAATTTTGACCTCCAGAGGGACCACAAGCTAAAAAGGGCGATTTTTCGGACAATCAGGGGCCATAATTCAGGAAGTTACGATCCGATGGGCGCAAATATCAAAAGGAACAAAGCTAAAAAGGGCGATTTTTCGGACAATCAGGGGCCATAATTCAGGAAGTTACGATCCGATGGGTGCAAATATCGAAAGGCACCAAGATCTTTGGGTTATAAACATACATGTCAATTTTAATCAAAATCGGTTCAAAATTGTGACCTCTATAAGGTCCACAACCTTGATATAACATATTTTCACACAATTCGCGTACAAACGGCGGCCATTTTGTCCGTCAATTTTGGTCCGATTTTCATGAAATTCGAACTCAACCTTCATAATCATGGAAGGTGATATAATCAAACGTTTTTTTACATCGGATAACAATTTTGACCTCCAGAGGGACCACAAGCTAAAAAGGGCGATTTTTCGGACAATCAGGGGCCATAATTCAGGAAGTTACGATCCGATGGGTGCAAATATCGAAAGGCACCAAGATCTTTGGGTTATAAACATACATGTCAATTTTAATCAAAATCGGTTCAAAATTGTGACCTCTATAAGGTCCACAACCTTGATATAACATATTTTCACACAATTCGCGTACAAACGGCGGCCATTTTGTCCGTCAATTTTGGTCCGATTTTCATGAAATTCGAACTCAACCTTCATAACCATGGAATGGTGATATAATCAAACGTTTTTTTAAATCGGATAACAATTTTGACCTCCAGAGGGACCACAAGCTAAAAAGGGCGATTTTTCGGACAATCAGGGGCCATAATTCAGGAAGTTACGATCCGATGGGCGCAAATATCAAAAGGAACAAAGATCTTTGAGTTATAAACATGCATGTCAAGTTTCATCAAAATCGGTTCAAAATTGTGACCTCTATAAGGTCCACAACCTTGATATAACATATTTTCACACCATTCGCGTACAAACGGCGGCCATTTTGTCTGTCAATTTTGGTCCGATTTTCACGAAATTCAAACTCAACCTTCATAACCATGGAACGGTGATATAATCAAACGTTTTTTTTAAATCGGATAACAATTTTGACCTCCAGAGGGACCACAAGCTAAAAAGGGCGATTTTTCGGACAATCAGGGGCCATAATTCAGGAAGTTACGATCCGATGCGCGCAAATATCGAAAGGAACCAAGATCTTTGGGTTATAAACATACATGTCAAGTTTCATCAAAATCGGTTCAAAATTGTGACCTCTATAAGGTCCACAACCTTGATATAACATATTTTCACACTATTCGCGTACAAATGGCGGACATTTTCTCCGTCAATTTTGGTCGAATTTCCACGAAATTCGAACTCAACCTTCATAACCATGGGACGGTGATATAATCAAACTGTTTTTTAAATCGGATAACAATTTTGACCTCCAGAGGGACCACAAGCTAAAAAGGGCGATTTTTCGGAGAATCAGGGGCCATAATTCAGGAAGTTACGATCCGATTGGCGCAAATATCGAAAGGAACCAAGATCTTTGGGTTATAAACATGCATTTCAAGTTTCATCCAAATCGGTTCAAAATTGTGACCTCTACACTGTTCACAAGCTAAAAAACGTGATTTTTCGTACAATCAGGGGCCATAACCCATGAAGTTACGGTCCGATACATGCCAATATCAAAAGGAACCGAGATCTTAGGGTGATAAACCTATATTTTAAGTTTCATTGAAATCGGATAAAAATTGTGACCTGTAGACTGTTCACAAACAATTGTGGACGGACGTCCGGACGTCCGGACGTCCGGACGGACGAACAGAGGCGACGACAATATACGTCCACATGAAAATGTGGGCGTATAAAAATTGTTGATTTATTTGTTCATATTGTTAACATCAAATTTTGTACAATTTGATACATCCGAACGATTGACTGCCCTCATTATCCTTGCAGACGCCACCCCTGACAAGTGAAGGCAAGGATTTTAAAGATTCTTACAAAGAAATCAAAGCCTGTCAATCAATGCACAATGGTCCAAAGAGAGAGAGAGAGAGAGAGAGAGAAATGGGATTTAACGTCCACTTGACACAAACTAGGTCATTTTGGGACTAACATATGGTTTTTTTAATTTCATTTCAATAATTCGCTTTTGTTTAGAGGTCTTTTGCAGTGGGAGGAAACCGGAGTACCCGCAGAAAACCCACGAAGCTGGACAGGCGACCCTACTCCTTGTATTCGAAACCACGAGAGTTGACTCAATGGCAGGCCGTATGATACAGCGCGCCCACGCTAACCATTCGGCCATCCAACCCCCCATGGTCCAAAGAACAAAATACAAAGTTTAATGTTGAACGTACTCAAATTGGGGGAGCCTTTGGATTTTTTTGAAGAGATTTGATTTACACCGATCGGCGTTGCCAGTCAAGATACACCAACATTTTGCAAGAGACGGCTAGAGAACAAGCTAAATAAGCGATTTTTTGTACAATTAGGGGCCATAATCCAGGTAGTTATGGTCTAAAATGTGTGAATATCAAAATGGACTGAGATATTTGGGGTATAAACTTTAGTATAAAGATATATTTGAAATTTCATCAAAATCGGATAACAATTATGACTTCTAGAGAGCCCACAACCTTGGTATTACAATATTTATTACAAGAGGCGACCATTTTGTTTGACAGTTTTGGTCCAATTTTCACAAAATTCAAACTCAACCATCATTAGGGTGTAACTGTGATATATTCAAACATTTTTGTAAATCAGATAAAAATTGTTACCTCTAGAGGGATCACAAGGGCCTGATTCAGAAAGTTATGGTCTGATACATGCCAATATTGAAAAGAACCTAGAACTTTGGGTTATAAACATGTATTTTCTAGTTTCATCAAATCGGATGAAAATTGTGATCTCTAGAGTGTCCACATGATAAAAATGTGATTGTTCGTACAGATAGGGGCCATAATCCATGAAGTTTCGATCAAATTTAGTGTGTAATCAGCCAAAGCCTATCGATATCCAGTGTTCCCTTTCATTTCTGAGTTATCTCCCTTATCCCAAAACCTTGTTAACATGATATAGGAAACAGTTATTAACAGATATTTTTTCACATTTTTGGTGATGCATTGGGGTCATGGAATTATCAACTCTGCCAATCCGTCAACAATTGGCTTGGAAATTTAATAGAGGCTACTGTTTTCAACAACTATTTTCAAATGTAGTGTGATGCAGGGCTAGAAATTCACGCGAATCTCCGAATCTGATTCGCGCAAGGATTCTCGCAAAAGCTTACGCTGCGAATCTACAAGGATTTGCATAAAATCTTTCTAAAAAAAATAAAATCTCGGAGAATATTATTGTCAAGTCTGACTATTGATGTCAGTCTGGGGTAAGTGTTCTTAGATGCCTGTATTTTGTCTGCTTTAGCTGGTAAAACAATGAAAAACAATGATAGCTTGTCACGTGAGAATTGATTATTCAAAATATGTTCAGTAAAATAATAGATAAACCCCGTGATGAAAAAAAAAGATCTCGGCATGGTTTGGAAATCGTGCGTCTTTCACGGTCCGTCCGTGTGAATTCCAGGTTCCGGTAATTATTAAAATATAACTGGATCACACATTGATTGATTCCCTGACCAGTTGTTAGGTAAATTTAAATCTTCATTGAATATAATCCACTGATAGATCACAATAAACAACACATATTTTCCCGAAAGAATATCAATGCCGAATTCCAATGGCACGTGACATATTGGTTGGAATTAGGTCAATAAACCAGTTCTAAATAGACTTTACCGTTAATGTCCGTTATGATTATTTTATTTATACACATGCTGACACAGAGGCGTAATTTCTAAAATATCATTGAAGCCTACATCCTAGTGGTTATGGTTGTCACGTGATCATTGTACCGTTTGTCTATCATGACATCGACGAATGAATAAAAACATTTGCAAGTTACGTGATGGACAAAAGACTACAAATTGTGTTATGAAGAAATGGCATGGTGCTGTATCAGTTTATTTTGGCTACGGCATTTTCTGGCTATTACTTTTTACACTATTTAAGTGTTTACCCAAAAGTCAATCTGATTGTTTTATTTTTTTATCATTGTTGTATTTTGGTGTTTTAGATTAACACAATAAACACAATTTTGTTTTTAAGAGAGTATTATTAATTAAGATTCGTAGCATTTGCGCAAATTGCATATATGAGAATCCATTTCGATTCTCGCAAAAAATGACGAATTTCTAGCCCTGGTGATGCATTGGAGTCATGAGAGGATGAACACCTATCAATATTCAGCATTCCACCACCAAATACCGTTCCACTATCCAAAGATAGGTTGCCAGGCAACGAAACATACACCCACAGTAGCTAATCGTTTGGGCAGTCAACGGGAATTGTTGCATATTTTTACTTTTTTACTCTAAAATCTGACTAAGAGTAAAAACTCATTAAGTAATAATCAGAAAATTATTTGAATTTGTTTGGCTTTTTTAAAGTTCTTCTCCATGATAACATTTAGTATACAAAACATTCAATATCATGGATTTAACTGTTCAAGTTATCAAAATTCATTGAAAATCAATATCCTTTTTAGTCTCTAGACCTTAAACTCTGTGTATCAATCTGAAGTCAATTCGGATGGTAACTTTAGCCTCTAGAGCGTCCACAAGATATTTTGAAGTGATCAGCGGCCATAAATCTGCCAGAAATTATCGAAAATCGCTTAAAATCAATAGGCTTCTTCGTCTCCTGACCTGTATAAATCTTAAGTCAATCGTTTATTAACTTTGGTCTCCAGAGACTCCGCAATTTTTTTCAAAGTGATCAAGGGCCATAAATCTAACAGTAATTACCGAAAATCAATGGGATTCTTTCAGAAAATAACACTGAACAAGGAAAACAACAATCAGCCATTGGCTGCAACGATACGCCAGGCCACATTATGATGAGCATCAGAATTCATAGTCTACGATACGATTAATATTGTGATAGAAAATTAATTAAAGAATAGGCCTACTTTATTACGATATACTTTAAATGTCACTTCAAGTGTCGAAAACACCTTAACATTCGCTGAAAGTAGAAAAGTTATTTTGCTCTTGGACTTAATTACGCAATTAAAGAAGTATTAGTCTATTTTTGTGAAATTCTTATTTGGATATGGACATTGATTGTATAGTGCATCGTGGATTTTTAAAACATTGTGATTCATCGTTGCAGCCCTCGCCATTATAGAGTTTTCCCTCTTTTCTGAAAACATTCTGAACATGATAATGGTCATAGTTTTCATCAGATAAACTCTATCGATATTCAGTATTATATTCTGCATTCTTCCATAACAGCATTTCCTTACCACACCTCCGGTGAAGTCGTGTCAGGGTAAAAAAAAAGTCCACGGCATATTGTTTGCATTTTCATTGAAAAAATGAAAATCTTCTATAGACCAATCTGATTAAAACACAGATCCAATTCGTTTCGTTTTTTATAGTTCAAAATTTCATTTTTACTTGTCTTTACTACTCTTGGATCTGGAGGACTTGTTATTTAATCCGTGTTCTGACTGAAATGAGGGGTCAGCCAATCTAATGGTCTGTCGAATCGACCGTTTGACCTTTTCATGCGTGGAACTGTGGGTAGATATTACCAGCCAACGACGTCTATACTATAAACACCAGCGGATAGAAATCATAACAAAACAAACGTAGATTTTGAAAAACATGGCGGTCGCTGATTGGTTTATCGAATGACTGACGTTATCGGGTCAAATGTCCCGTGCTTGATACCTGACGTCATAGAACGTGAGCTTTCACTATAACTAGTTAGATCTACATGAGTGTAGGCCATCGAAAGTATAAAAAAACGAAACGAAATATAGATCTATATTTTAATTAGATTGTCTATAGACTAAATTCGAAAATATGCCAAATAAAAGAAAAGAATATCTAAAGTTTACTTCTTCCGTGATATTCTGACATTCATTCTTGAAATTACTTGACAATTGAAGCAATATAGTAAAATGCATATACATGTATACCATTTATCACAGACGAGACATTGCGTGAAAATCGGACACTCCTGCCAAGTTCTGACGTCATTAGAGTCCGGAAATATGATTGACATCTTGTAAACATGTTACATGTGGTTGGAACGATATGAAATCATACATTCAAATAGTTTCTAGTTTCTTTTCGTAATCCTTATGAATCAGGTTCCTTTTGTAACCGCTTTGAAATCTGAATGCCTGTTCAGACAACTTGCAAAGTCCCTTCCCAGGCCTTGCTGATTGGCGGTCCAAATACTGGGGAAGGTGGTCAATGACTGCGTGACATTTGCTTATTCTTGGAATGTCCAGTGCATCATACGCTGCCTCAAACCTAACAATTGACTCTTTGTAGGTACCGTCCAAATCATTTCCAACGCATCTTGCTCTTATCTCATCAAACGAACGAAGACCTGGTATTCGTATCCTCTAACAAATACAGTTTCCAGAAGTGCCCATTTTTTATAGAAATTTCCTACACTGCGGACAGTTAAACTCTCCACCATGCATTGGTGGACGACGAATTCCTAACGGATCCGACCATTGCTTTGCACTGTAATCTCCACACTGGCATAGATAAAAGATCTGCATGGTTGAACAGACGATTTGTTATAACTAGCAACAAACATAACCCCATCGACGGAGGATGTCAATAACCAGTTGATGATATGAATTACCAAAGGGGGCAGTATAAATATTTGCAAAATATTCCCAACCCCAAAAGAAACCGATGAGGTACGAAGATAGTGCTTGTAGTATTCGATTTCTGGACACTGGCGTAAAAAGCTCATAATTATTGCAATCGTTGAGGACAAAGAGACCTACCAAAATCTCACGGTGATCATGAATGAACTTGCTAAATCTCGAAACTATTGACTTCATTTCGGCCTCTGACTTAAAACTTGCCAGCCGCTGTGTTTCATAGTTGCATACATCCCACTTCGATGAGATAAGAGCAAGATGCTTTGGAAATGATGGGACAGTACCTGCAAAGAGTCAATTGCTAGGTCTGATGTGGCGTATGGTGCACTGGACATTCTAAGAAAATGTCACACACAGATTGACCACCTTTCCCAATATTTGGACAGCCAATCAGCAAGCCCAGTGAAGGGACTTGGCAGGTTGTCCGAACAGGCATCTGAATCGGTACATTCAGATTTCAAAGCCTTATGGGGTAGAAGCAGTTACAAAAGGAACCTGATTCATAAGGATTATGAAAAGAAACTATTGGAAAGTGTGATTTCATATTGTTCCCACCACATGTAACGTGTTCACAAGGTACCAATCATGTTTTCCGGACTCTAGTGACGTCAGAACTTGGCAGGAGTATCTGATTTTCACATAACGTCTCGTCTGTGATAAATGGTATATATGCATTTTACTATATTGCTTCAATTGTCAAGTAATTTCAAGAATGAATGTCAGAATATCGCGGAAGAAGTAAACTTTAGATATTCTTTTCTTTTATTTATTTGGCATATTTTCAAATTTAGTCTATAGTAGATTTTCATTATTTCACTTTTGAACAGCCTTGGGTATGTGTTCAATGAAAATGCAAACAATATGTTGTGGACTTTTTTTATTACCCTGACGCGACTTCATCAGAGGTGTGTTACCCTGAGTATCATTAGAAAGAGAACACGAGAAAAAGAGAAAAATAGATATAGTGCGTACATTCCCTTGTTTGTATTCCTGCCATACCTTATAAAAACATGTTAATGCACAGACTTTTCTGTTTTTCTTTTGTGTTCTCTTATCTATTGGCAGTCAATTCCTTTTATGAATTATCAGATATCCTCTTACAGTCTCACACAACAACTTTTAGTCTTCCAATGAATTATTAGTTACATGTAGCAGAAATATGGCTGTGTATCCGTTATCACTCGTAACTTCAGTCAGTTATACAGAGGGCTAAATCGTGTTTTCCTTTTGCATTCGTCACTTCCGATTCATGAAACCTTTATTACGCATCAGCATCTATCGTAGCAATGATCTCTGTGTTAAAATTATATTTGGAATGTGTTTAACCAGTTATATCACATACATGTACGTGATAAGGACTGACATCAATATTGTCCTTTAAACAAGTTGTATATAGTGCCATGTAATCTTAGTTCAACACACAGTGCATCAAGGAGGTAATAGATATCCAAAGTATCGAAATTACTGAAAGTTCAAGACGAACCAAAGTGGCACATGCTGTTTCATTACTGTGGAATTCCTTGCATCCAAATTGACTCAGTTGTTTTTCTGAATATGTGCATTCAATTGAAGCAGGACATATTTTCTGATGACTTCAGAGATGCAGATGACTTGACAATAGTTTAAAACGCGTATGGTGGCCCAAAATTGCATTTCTTTAATAATACACTTACCTGTAAATCTTGCTTCTTGGATATATTAGTCTTTCATTCAACTTACAGTCACATTAAAATTTAATATCCTGAAAAAAATAAGCACAGACTAACAGAAAAGGAAACATATTTCCATGGACATCTTTGTCATTGAACTGCTTAATCTGGTTGCTAAACTCAATATTTCAAGTGAACCTTGAAATTGTGTACAAAGTTTTTTTATGATTGATTTTAGTAGTCTATGGCGTCCATTTTCAGAATCTGTCGGATGAACCATAGTCATCCTCGAGCGTTTTGAGAAATTCAAGATGGCGTTCAAGACAGCCACCATTTTAAACAATCCACTATAATTCCCATAGAATTTAGTCTATGATGATAATTTTGGTGTCTAAAGGTATGTTCCAGGGGTCAAGGAATACACTGCAATCATTTATTATGTTGTGGGGTGATTGGATGATAGTAAAATCCAATATGCCAGACAATATAAACTATAAACGCATGTCGGGCCGTAACATCCTGGATAATAGCCCCTTATTGTATGCCTATTTTTAGCTAGTTCTTGGGTCATTCCATGTCAAGTGGGTCAATTTTCAGAAATTTGGGAAATTGACCCTCTTGCAAAACTCTGGAAAAAACATATGTTATTGTACATCTAAAATCTAGAAAGTGTGTAAAATATGTGGTCTGTAGCATGAAAATTGACTGAGATACGGGCATTTAAGTTTCATGAGTTACCAATAAGTTTTTGAAACAAAATATGTATCACTAATTTACTCGAGTTACAGATATCTTGATTTTGCCTTTAGAGTGAAGGGGGGTTGGGATGGCCTAGTGGTCTAGAGTACTGCACTTCGACCTCTAGCTAGCCGGTCACCTCTGGCTTGCTGCTGTGGTTTCGATCCCTGGTGTGAGCGTATGTGGCATGGAGATAGGGGCGCCTTCTCAACCTCGTGGGTTTCCTCCGGGCACTCCGGTTTCCTCCCACTGCTAAAGACCCCTACGCGCAAGCGAATTATTGAAATAAAATTAAACCATATGTTAGTCCCGAAATGACCTAGTTTGTGTCGAGTGGACGTTAAACCCCAATTTTTTCTTCTCTTTCTTTCTTTATAGTGAAGATATACCACTCAAATTGGTAGTCTTGGAGAACTTTTTGTGTAGATTATGAATCTGCAATCAGATTACCGGTGAGTTGTAGGGTTCGCATGCTACTTGGCCATGAAAACTGACAAAAATTTAGTGCAATTGTATATTGTCTGGATTTTGTAGTGCTCCAGGTGCTACAAAGTAATAGATATAGACCCAAATATTGGTATATCCAGAGATTGCCAGTAGTACTACATAAGAAACGCATGAAAACGCATCAGAATTGAATAGATTCCCAGAAAATTGACCACGAATATGGTTTCAGACACAAATTTTCGAAAATTGTCTCATATTTTCGAGCGGATATAACCCGGTAGATGAGCACCTAAAAATCTGAATATAGTTTGTAAATATAGTTTGTAGATATAGTTTGTGCTAATGTCTTCAACATTATGTGAAAGCCATTCTTGTCCCGGGCCATTTTGATAGCAACATCTACGGATATAATCCGTATGTGGAATTTAGTAATTGACAAACACAGATAAAAAAGAACGTTTCAATAAAGGATAGTGTTACTGTCCTGTTGAGGCCCATGTTACAAAATATTGCAGGCAAACCATGACATCGAGAGTTGATTATGGTTTGGATGAATTAATTAATGTCTAATTAATAATTTAAATAACATTTCAGGCCTAAAGAGAGAGAGAGAGAGAGAAATGGGGTTTAAGTTCCACTAGACACAAGCTTGGTCATTTGGGGACTAACATATGGTTTAATTTTATTTCAATTATTCACTCGCACGTGTGGTTCTTTAGCAGTGGGAGGAAACCAGATTTCAGGCCTAAAGAAAGACATGCAATAGGCAGATTTAGCCCTTGCATAATATATGTTCAATTGGTTTTTTTTAGGTATCTTAATTACCGTTACCTATGTACATAGTACATGTATATACACGCAGGACATTATCTAAACCACACAATTATTTGTTAATTAATGATAACAGGGGGAGATACAGGAATTTTCAAAATGGGTGTGCAAAGTGATTTCTTGCCAAGCAGAGCGATGCTAAACTTTTTTTTTAAACCTTTTATTACAATTACATGATTTTGATTCCCCGCTTGTACATGACAAGGGGTAGGGTCACCCGCCAAACCTTGTGGATTTTTTTCCGGGTTTCCACCAAAAGATAAAGAGGCCTATGAACATGCGAATTATTGAAATAAAATTACAGTGTGTTAGTCCCAAAATGACCCAGTTGGTGTCAAGTGGATGTGAAAGTCTATTTCTCTTCCTTTCTTACCAATATGAGGGAACTAAACCTAATATTTCCATCAAAGAGCTATTAGAAAAGAATGAACCCAGACAAGAGTGAACCCAGCCAAATAAATTTATTCATAAAGATAGGTTGCCAGGTGACTAAACATAAGCCCACAGCAGCTAAGTCGTCCGAGCAGTCAACAAGAGTTGTCGCGTATTTTTTCTATTGTCGGTAATGAAACATTTATAATGCACTAAAGTTTGATTAAGAGTAACAACTCGTGAACTAGACCTGCGATGCAGTAATGACGGGTTTCACTGGTGACACATTATCTTTGAACTTATGTCACTTTCGGTGTGACTTTACCCTTGAACTAATATCACTTCCAGTACCAATGGAACCAATAAACAAATTTCCAAGCACTGAAATAAGGGGCCGGACACGGACAATGTCCGGGCGAATTGACCCCCTTTGACAGGCCAAATTGCCTTTTTGTCCGGACATAAATGTCCGACCGATTTTGGGTAAAACAGTAAGCCAAAAATAGTAATTTCATTCGCGAATTCTAGTCGATCGCTAATTATTACTAGACTCGAAAATCCAGACAAAAAAATATCAACGACCCGAGTCATAGTGAAAATGTATTTATATCTCGGCACCTTGCAGATAAAATAATCAATAATTTTTAGAATCGGCTTTTTTACGCTGGTTATATCAACGACCCGAGTCCTAGTAAAAATATTACTATTTTTTATAGAATCGGCTCAAAATCCAGGCCCAAAAATATCAACGACCCGAGTCATAGTGAAAATGTTACTATTTATATCTCTGCCGCGTGCGGATAAAATAATCAATAATTTTTAGAATCGGCTTTTTTACGCTGGTTATACCAACGAACCTAGTCATAGTAAAAATATTACTATTTTTTTTAGAATAGGCACTTTTTCGCTAGTGATATCAACGGCCCGAGTCACAGTAAAAATATCACTATTTACAAGTATCTTGGCCGCGTGAAGATAAAATAATGAATAATATTGAGAATCGTCTCTTTTACGCTGGTTATTCGAGTCTACGTGTAGTAGCTAGCTTTGCGTTACTTTCAGATATGATTAGCTCTAAATCACACCTAACATGACATGTAATTATACAAATTATTAGTAATAAAAGTAATAATATTTAAAATGTTACAAGAAAATGTTCAAGTTGATTATGGGTGTAATTAGGGAGAGACTTTTTATACGAAAATTAAAATATCTCACTTTGTTGGACACTTCCGATGTGAATATAAATAGACGAGCTTTGAAAACATGTCGAATAAAAAAACTTCTTATTTTCCCCAATCCTCAGACACGGGATATCCCGGCTAGTGGGACCGTTCCAGAATATTTCAAAACTGGTACTGTGTCTAATGTCTCTCAAAATGATACTTCTAAACGGGGGCCATGGCCGTCACTAGTTCGAAAATTACATACAACAAGAACCGTAGAAAAGTGGATCAAAACTGACGTAGCAAAATGCAATGCTGACGTGTGGTTAACATACGAAGAAGACGATGGTTTTGTGACTGCAATAAAATGTGAACTCTATATAAAGTATTTTAAAAATATGAATGATATGAGGGAATTTTCCACTGCATGGAATAATGGTATTTGTCAGGCTGAAAATCTAAAATGTCCGGCCGAAAATCAGTTCAGCCTGACATCATGTCAGACTGAACCTTAGCAGTTATTTCAAGGCTTGCAAATTTCCACATACACATTCCACACATCAAATAAAATTGAAGCAGAATCAACCAAATCCAGCAATATCAATTCATTTTATACATTCGTTACATGTAAGTGATCCTGACAAAATTACAGTACATGTACTTCCGGTGATCATGAAAATGTTCAATTAGTTTAGCATAATCAGAAATGGCATAAGACACCATATGCTGAAACGTTTACGTAAATCGAATAATAATTGCCACTTTTATAGACCAAAAACCTCGAAAAGTGACCTGTAGAAAATCGTCTATTTCTCTGCAACTGTACAAGTTTGAAACCATTTTTTGGTATCTGTATGATCGTATGGTTTCAATCTATTTGTTGATTGCTATCAAATGTTATAATTTCAAAAACATTACAAATCAAACTCATTTTAATAAAATATCTGTTTTGGAGGCTAAAAATACAGTTTTTGTTAAAATGACGTTATTTCCGGTGATAATGAAAATCTTAAATTACTTGTATGAAATCGTACATAGCATTAGGTATCACATGGTGAAAGTTTTACAAAAATCTAATAATAATTAACACTTTTAAGGACTAGAAACCTTGAAAATTGACCTCTTGAAAATCACCTATTTCTCCGTAACTGAACATGTTAGAAACCATTTTTTGATATCTATATGATTGTATGGGTTCATTCTATTTGTTGATTAGAATCAAATATCAACATTTTAAACAAATAACAAATACGACTTATTTGAAAAAATTATTTTTTTCAAAGGCTATAAATACAGTTTTTGCCCAAATTACGCAATTTCCGGTGACATAGAAAACGTTAAATTGGTTTGACCTAGTTAAAAGTGACATTACGCATCAAATGGTGTCACTTTTACGAAAATCCAATAATAATTGATTCTTTCACAAGCAAACTAGTGTAAAAAGTGACTCATGCAAAATTACATATTTCTCGGCAACTGCTCATATTACAAACTAATTTTCACATACATTCTCTTCGTATGGATTATTGCTACACGTTTATGCTAGTTGCGAAGAAATATTTTAAAAATTGAAAAGCCTGAATCGGTTGTGAATAGTTAATTTTTTCACCTTTTTTCACCTTAAAATCAAAATGACCCCAAACCGAAATTTAAAAAAAATGAGCGTGATGTTTTTTGCGCCTCTACATGGCACATCTTTTTCCTTTTTACTTATTTTTAAAAAATAATATTTACATTACAATATATTCCCTTCATAAGGAATATTGCTGCAAGTTTATGCTAGTTGTGAAGAAATATTTTAAAAATTGAAAAGTCTGAATGGGTTGTGAAATTAAAAAAAATGAGTGTGATGTTTTTTGCGCCTCTACATGGCACATCTTTTTCCTTATTTTTAAAAAATAATATTTGCTTGCGAAAAGATGTTCCTAACCGCCAAAATTGAAGTTTTTGGCAAATTTGTGTCATTTCCGGTGCCAACAGAAAACTTTATCGGTAATAAAAAAGTTGAGACTTTGCACCATTGAGCATATGAACTTTGTTTTATACAAATCGAGCAATAAATAATTAACCTAGAACCCATAAACTGAATTAGGCAATAGCGGCCAAGGTAAATTATCGAGACAACATTTGTTTGTTCATATTTTTGCTCAAATCACACAACCCCTTGATTATGAGTAAAACGCCATAAAAAAAAAATTCATAAATAAAAAAGTTTTTTGTAAAAATTAAAATTTGGGGCCTAATATCTGCGAAGATTCGTCAAAATTCTAAAGTACCATAGCTATGTGCCCTGTCTCAGGCTATGTCAAAATGTATCAAACGTAAAAATCCGGTGATTACTGTAAATATCACAGCAATATTTCAAAAAACGACAACTTATTGATTTTGGACATTTCGCATTGTCGCAGAAAGTTCGAAATAGCGTTAAAGTCTAAGTTACACCTACTTTCCAAGTAAAACCAAAGACATCGTTTCAATCCCACAAGTAGTTTCTCAAGTGTAAAAAAATAAATAAAAAGAAGAAGAATAATAATCTTAAAGTTACATTATGGTAGATAAGATAAAGAGAGGGCAGTTCTCACTATAATAGTTAAAAACTAAATAGTGTAAACGTAATTTGCTGAAAATTTCAGTCAAATTGATCCACTATTAGCCGAGAACATAGCGTTTGAAATATTCACATAGCCTCGGTCATCATTACTCAAATCATTAATATAAACAGCATAGTCTCGATTATCCACTTGATTGATTTAATTATCAATGGCCATTAAGCGGCATATAGGAATTTAATCCGCCAACATCGAAGGCTAGCCTTGACATCAAGAGTTTATTATGGTCTGGATATGTTAATTAATGTCTAATTGATTATTTAGATAACATTTCAGGCCTAAAGAAAGACCTGTAATAAGCAGATTTTGCTCTTGCATCATGCTATTTTAACATAAAAAAGTGTTTCACACAAGCTACGTAGTGTGAAACCCTAAATAATTATCACAAAATTATTAGAATTTGTTCTACCCCATGCTACTATATGAAACATTTAATATCATGGATTTAGCTGTTGAACTCTGTTGAAATTATCAACATTCATTGAAAATCAAAATACTTGTTTGTCTCAAGACCTTAAAACTCTGTTTATTAATCTAAAGTCAATCGGACGATAACTTTGGTCTCTAGAGCATCCACAAGAGTTTTCAAAGTGATCAAGGGCCATAACTCTGGTAGTACTTATCTGAAATCATTGACAATAACTGGGCTTCTTCGTCTCACGACCTTAAACACTATGCATAAGTCAATCGGGTATTAACTTTAGCCTCTAGATATTTCCTAGTGAACAAGGACCATAACTCTGGCAGTAATTATTGAATATCCTTGAAAATAAAAAGGATTTTTCATCTTATGACCTTAAACACTGTTTATAATTTCAAGGTCAATCGGATATTAACTTTAGCCTCTAGAGCATCCGGAAGATATTTTCAAAGTGATCAAGAGCCATAACTCTGGCAGTAATTATTGAAAATCAGTAGGCTTCTTCGTATCATGACCTCAAACACTGTGTATAAACCTAAAGTCAATCAGATATTAACTTTAGTCACTAGAGGATCCACAAGATATTTCAAAGTGATCAAGGGCCATTACTCTAGCAGTAATTATCTGATATTGTTGAAAATCACTAGGCTTCTTTAACTCGTGACCTTAAATACTGTGTATAAATTTTAAGTCAAACAGATATTAACTTTAGCCTCTAGAGCGTCCACAAGATATTTTAAAGTGATCAAGGGCTATAACTCTGGCAGTAATTATTGGAAATCTCTGAAAATCAATAGGCTTCTTCATCTCACTAATGTGAACAACATATATCAATTTCCAAACAATCAGAGGGTGAATGTAGTCTATAAAGTGTTCACGTACTTGCCTTCAGAGCGATGGAAATATACAACCACATTTCCAATGTGGACGTATAAAAACACAACTTTATGGATTTACCACTTGTTAAAAGGAATTGATTGTTGTTATTGTATCTTAATATCGTTTTGTTTTGATTGTATATTGGTTTTACTCATGAATGTACTATATGGTTGGGTCATTCTCAGAAAAAGTGGTAAATTGAACAAAAAAAATGTCTTTTTCCCCATATATAGATTCTTGATTATTATAAATTTTATTTATTAATGTCTTGGAACAACATTTTATCTTACAGAAAAAAATTATTCAACCATATTTACTCAAAAAATAGACCTTTCGAGACCTACATGTAATCATACTCCGCGCAGCGTTTCGTTTGGTTACAGGTAAACTCACTACACACTGCTATTATGAGTGGATATTGTTGTGTTAAATTTTGATTGGTCAGTAGTCCGACTACCAACCAATCACTACCTACCATACAAAAGCTTTACATTTAAAACGAGTGCCAGTATTGGACCAAATATGTTTACATAACGTTACGTCATGGCTCACGCTTTTATTATGCCTAATTAACCCGTGCATAGGAGAATACTGCAGTAAAACTAATTGTGTGACAAACGAGGCTATCAAGTCGAATGAAATGTAAACAATACTCTTTGGAAACGAACATACTTTCACCGTTTTTAATACCTTAAATCACTGTCCAAAGTTAAAGGGAAGACTCAGATTAAACGAAGGACTGTCATGTTGCTGTACTTAAGTGATAGCTTTCATTGAACGGGGAGAATAGACACACTCCCGCAAAAGTTCAAGAAACAGACGCTATTCCAGCAATGGTCAGAGAGAGATTTCTCGGGCCATTGCTTCAGGGATATGACATGTAATATACGCATGAAATGTCCTTACCGTTACCATGTCCAACTTTGGATTCAAAAATGTGAGGAAACTCAGAATGTTAATCCCCATACCTATCAATTCATACTACGGTATATTGGTCTAATTCTATTCAAAGTCCCAGGATCCTATGGGTTTCAATGTAGCTACGAGGAGAGCCTCAATGTGTGTCCTGATTTTCTGTTTCAAAAATGTCTTTCCCGTTACCTCGCTGTGTATTTCACAAATATCTCAATTTTATTCAACAAGGCTACGTTAACCTCAAGGTAAAGGTCTTTCTCAGTCACATTAGATTTCTTGAGGTCATAAAAGTTTACCAAGGAGGGAATTTCAAAGGAAAGAATCATAATTTTAACATGTCTGGGAAATTGTTTGTTTTTACCGTTATCCGAAATGATGAGGTAAAGAACGGGGGAATATTTTAAATAATAAGATAAGATAACTGGTATTCTTCAACGTAAGCACGAAAAAGATGAGAATGTGTTGTTCTTTTTTCCAAGCAAAAATGTGTCTTTACCGTTACCACTCGATGTCTTAACCGTTACCATTGGTAAAGACAGAGATATTTTTTTTCAATGAGTTATAAATAACTCAATAATGCTGGTCATGCATTACAAACATGATTTTGATTGAAAGAACACTTTCTATTTCTGATTTGTGAAAAAAGATTACATACATGGCCACATAAAAAAATGAATGTGTCTTAACCGTGTTACTTGCAACTTTTTCTGAGAATGACCCGGTTGTATTCATTACCGTATTGATCATTGCTTGAAAAAGATAGCTGTAAGAGTATTGAAATGTTGCATGTAAAAAAAAAAAAGTAGTAAATCTCTAAAGTTGTGATATTATGAACGGAATACCACTACTATAAAATGTCATTCAAGGATATTTTAATATAATAATTTTAATCTTCCAAATTATCGGCCGACACCCCGACCCTTTAGAATCCTCCAAAAACCTGAAACAAAAACCAAAACCCTACACTGTTCTGACAGTCCAGAATGGTTGAGCAATAGTGTAGCATACTCAAAGAAGTATAAATAAATGAAGAATAGGGATATTGCAAGTTTATGGAGAACTGACAAAAAAATTGATGATGATTATATCGTAAACAGTTTTAATCCGAGAAATAGCATACATGTACATGTATTTCAAAAAGAAATATATTGTGTCACTCGCTCCCCCTCTTTTCACCCTGCACAATTAAATATCTTAATCAATCTGATAGCAGACCTCATTTCATTTCATTTCAGATGCAGACAATATATATAGCCATATAATGCCTATTTAGTGGCTGTCAATATCAGTTTAATTTTATTTGTAGGAGAATTATCATAATGAAATTTGAGTAAGCCTAAAAAAATCATTTTTGGCGTAGGTTAATTTGAATTATTGTAATATTTTTATTGCTTTTCTACAGAAGTTTTTTTATAACAATATCATAATGAAATTTGAGTTAATTTTAATTTAGGCCAAGGTAGCCTATTTTGGTTGCTTTTCTACAAATTTATTTTCATAACAATATTTACTGCCTGTACTAGTACTACTGATACTAACATAGTCCTATTCTTTTTATCATTGATCCCAATGAATCAACCTGATGGGGGTCTCAAACGCCAAAGGGCCAAGAAAGTGGTCCCAATCATGTCGCATTCAAGAAGAATACAATGCAGGTGCAAGACATCTTATATTCTGAGAGTGTCTGCTTGATGACAAAAATTTATAAGTTCAAATCACTGAATCAACCAGTGTGACGAGACAAGTCCACGTGATTTACAAGTGGTTTGCAGACGACGCAAGTACCCCAATAACATGTTGCTTGACAATGACATTAATGTAAGCATAAACCGTTTGTCTTGTTGCTCGTGCTTTGTCTAACGCGCTATGGCGACTAATTACGACAACTAGTAATTACGTCCCCGTCCTGCTGAGCCAGCGATACTATTCTACAGTATAACATGAGGTTATAACACAAGATAATACACAAAACTTGCCTTCAGAACACGAGGTTATCAGCGTCTTCAGGTTGAAATGTTTGGCGCTTATTAAGCACTATGTCAGGAAAAGGTATTAGGATAATATGCAATCATTACACGCTCTCAGATGGTTCCTGCAAATGATCCCAGGGAATATCTAAAAATAACGCTAAATGAAGTGTGGATATTTTATTGCGCTAATTAATTATTCAAAATTAATTGGAATAGGGGTGCGCATGCTTCTGTGTGAGTAAATTGAACTGTGGGATAGAAAATGGCCGCTTGTCAAACAGGTGCCCGGTGAGTAAAATAATTATTATTTTGAGATTTCTTGTATATATTGTCGTATAATTTTAAAATTATTTTGTTTAGATGTTACAGCATTGAGCTAGGACACAAAAAGCGCATTTTCGTGGACACAAACTGGTTAAAAGCACAATTATACTTCTTTGTTTTGCTAAGGCGTGTGATCTTATTCACCGGAAGTTGCATGTGCAGACGAATTTTGTTCACATTGCACTACAATGTTGCCTGTATAAACCATGTTAATAAAGTATATTTGCATGAAAGTATCGATATGAAGACAAAATATTGTCACACGTGACAGAATGGTTATTTTGATAGTTTATGTCCATAGTCCAGTTACATTTTAAAGGAACTAAATCGTAAATATTTGTGACCTAGAAATTGACACAAATGGGTTGCAACACATGATAATGTAATATGATTATGGATGTAGTATAATGATTGTATAAACTGATTTGCATTCAGTCGTTTCTGTTTTTACTTTTATTTCTAATCAGTTATGTTTGGCGAAATACACCAGGGCCAATTGCAATCTATAGAATCTGGATATTCCAGTCTACACCGATAGTATTTATTGGCTTGCGCATGCTCCCCAGATAAGAATATGTTGTCATGACTCGTGGAATATGCCTAGCCTCGTTTTACAAGTCCTAGGTTACAAATGGCGCTGAAATGCATTATCATTATGGTATAGGATTCATGTACCAATGGTAAAATGTTAATTTTGTCTTAAATATTGGATATCAGAAGCTCATCTTTACCTGGTACATGTAACATCACAGCATCAATGTTGATTTAATTTGACAAATAGTTCGTGTTTGCTATGTCAATGACTTTGGATGATATTCAGTTAGAGACTTAGCTACTTTACATGTAATTATTAGCAACCAGACAGCATCAAATGGAGGCTGAATGAGGAATGACGAGAAATTTCTCAACAATTGTTTCTCCATTTATAAGGGTTCAATTAAAGGAGCTAAATGCCTGTACTTTGGCACATACAAATGCATACAAATGGGCCGCAACACATATAATAATGTAATATGAATATATATAAACTGATTTACATTAAATCGTTTCTGTTTTACTGTAATTTCTAATCAGTTATGTTCAGCAAAATACAGGAAGAGTCAAAATTGAATGGCAGTCTTTGGCATCTGGTTATCTAATCTACACCGGTAGTATTCTCCTCTGGGGTATGTTTAGCCTCGTTCGTTGAGTCGCTTCTTTTCAAATGGCACTCGAAAGCATTCTGGCCCACAATTTGTATGCCAATTTTAAAATTTCATTTGGTATTAAATATTGGATATCAGATCATCTGTATTGTTTGCAATGTCGAAGACTCCGGATGATATTGAGTTGGAGACTTGCCTCCTTTAAAAGGTGAAATCAAAACACAGCGAATGTTCATGCTCAAATGCCAAGTTGCCAACCGATTTCACCTCAGTCACACAGAACGAGAATAATCGTACATTATGTTCTATTAGACCATAAATAGTCATCACATGCAAGCTATTTTGCACTCAAAAATTCCCAAAATGTAATGGCTGCTTGTCGTTTATCAGCTGTTCCATCTATTTTTTTCAGTTGATGTTTATAACTTGTTAAATACAACCTGACTGTTTTTTTTAGTGACTATAAATGTTAGAAACTAAGACTCGTCGTTATATACATAAATATTGTGGTATAATTGTCAAAACATTTGAAGATATTTCTTAATACTGTAGCAGCACCCTATATTTATGACAACACTATTTGATTGTTTTAATGAACCAATGTAATAAATACTCGACTGAGCTAAAACTTTGTTTTTTATCAGTGGCGACTGCTGAGTCAATAGTGGAATTATTCAAGATGGCTGTCAGTTTTGGCGGGAAAATTCTGCCAATTGCTTCAGGAATATGATGTTTTAAAGGCTATGCCACTATTGTCGTAAAAGGGAGGGGGCATTTTAATGGGAAGTTATGTTTGTGTAATGAGCATATATTTAAACAGCATTTTCAAATCAATAAGCATTGTAACCTCTAAGGAGTACATAATATGTATGCGATTTTCATACAACCAAGTGCAATAATCCAGTTACAGTTCAATATGTGCCAAAATCAATCCCAATTAAGATATATTTTAAGTTTCATAAATATTTAGCTACACAAAGCTTGGTAATATGCCCACACAGCAGCTACATATCTTGAAAAAATATAGCCATAGACAATAGTTTTCTGAAAGGAATACTTGGATGTTGAGCAAATCTGATATATGATACTGATCTTTTTGATGCATTCAAGAAATCTAATCTCTATCGTGTCCATAATATATCTCTGGATAGAAAGTCCTGGAATGCTGAAAATTAACAGGATTCATCTGTTCTCATTCTAAATTTGAAAAGCAATACAGTATTAATCCTCTCACAGTCTTATAATGCTTCACACAATATTCGAAATAATTATGTTGTCAAGCAGTTGTCTGGAAGGTTACGGCCTTGCTTAGCAATAGATGGATGGAGAACAGGGAAAATCAATAGGGTTCATCCTCTGCCCATTGCAGGCGCGGATCCAGGATTTTTTGCAGGGGGGGGGGTCTAGGTTTGATAATTGCGGTGGGCGTAGCTCCCCCAGAAAAATTTGGTAAATTAGATTCAATTTGATGCATTCTGACGTATTTCCGGAAGGTAAATTCCAAAATTACAGGTCTAAAAATCGCCAATCAAAATCGCATAAAAATTTTTCAAGTCTGAGCAGGGGGGGGGGGGGCCGGACCCCCTGGACCCCCCCTCTGGATCTGCGCCTGCATTGCTTGATTGACTTTTGAGGAAGTGTCTATTCTTCCCGTTCAATCAAATCTATCCCAAGTACAGCAACATGACAGCCCTTCGTTTAATCAGGGTTCTTCCCTAAAACTTAAAACAGCAATTTAAGGTATTAAAACCGGTCAAGGTCTTGTTCGTCTCCATACAGTATTGTTTACATTTTATCAGTGTTGATAGCCTCGTTTGTCACGCAATTAGTTTTTCTGCCATATTCTGCTATGCACTGGTTAATTCATCTTTAATAGAAGGCTTGATCTCGCCTTAACTACGTACATCTTATCAAGCCCTTCATGTAATACCTTGCATATTTCGCCACTAATGTCGATTGGGTACAAACCCAAGTCTCGCACTTCTAGTTAAAATGTTTACATGTGACAATCGAGTTGCAAAGTTCAAAGATCGGTCAATTCAAGCAAGGATGCTGGTTTTTGGTGAGTTTCTCAATTTGAAAAAAAACTTTCAACGGCTGTAAACTTGTTTGTTTACAGTGTGTTATGTGCCACAACCTCTGATTGGACTATGCTAATTAGTCATGTGTAAACACAACAGGAGCAAAAGTATGGGAATTGCTGAATATTGAAGCAACGGTTAGATGTTGTAAAACTTGCGGACGTTGCTTAAGGAACATGTGGTTAATTGGGCATAATAAAATCTTAAGTCATGATGTAACGTTATGTAAACATATTTGGTCCAATGTGGGGCTATGTTTAAAGCGTAATCATATTGTTATGCATTTAGCTATCGGTTGTTAATCGGGCTATTGACCAGTCATAATTTGGAACAGAAATTTGCTTCCATTTAAAGTAGCTAAGTCTCTAACTCAATATCATCCAAAATTTTCGACAATGAAAACACAAATTATTTGTCAATTTAATTCAACATTGATGTTGTGATCTCACCGGCAAAAGATGAGTTTCTGATATCCAATATTTAAGACAAGATAAAAAAAAGTATCAGTCGTACACGAATCATGTACCATAATCCGTTTCAAGCCCATTTTTAAACAAGGGACTTGGAGAACGAGGCTAGACGGTGGTGCATGTAGAGCATACACAATAATGTAGACTGGAATAACCAGACGCTAGAGATTGGCATGCTATTGAGACTTCAGGCGTATTGCGCGGAACATAAGTGATTTGAAATTGAATGAATGTAAATCAGTTTATTTTATGCGTTGCGACCCATTTGGGTAAATTTCTAGGCCCCAAATATTAGCGATTGAGCTCCTTTAAGCAGTGTTTAGTGGGATTTGCTCTTTTCATTAAATTCGAATTTTGTGAAAATCGGGCCTAAACTGCCCTATAAAATGGCCGCTCCCTGTATGCCAATAGTGTAAAAGTATGTAATACATTGTACCAAGATTGTTGACCCTCTACGTAGTAACACGCATATTTATTTCCTTGAGATTTCTGTTCCTTTGATATTCGCACATATCAGACAATAACTTCATAGCTTATGACACCTGATTGTACGAAAAAATTACATTTGTAGCTTGTGGACCCTCTAGGGGTCACAGTTTTTATCTGATGACAGTTGGGTTTGAATTTGTGAAAATTGGACCAAATTTGCCTGACAATGGCCACTCTTTGTACGCAAATAGTGTAAAAAGCATGTAATACATGTACCAAGATTGTGGACCCTCTGGAGGTCACAATGTTTATCTGTGATTTTGATGAAACTTAGAATATATTTTTATAACCCAAAGATCTTGTTCCTTTATTTATTTGTACATATCGGACCGTAAGTTCATGGATTATGAATTATGGGCCTGATTGTACAAAAAATCACTATGTAGCTTCTGGATCCTCAAGAGGTCACAATTTTTATCTGATTTTAAAAAACGTTCAAATGAATCACTGTTACACCATAATAAGCATGTTATAACAATGTCACAATATATGTTTATATCCCAACAATCTGAGTTCCTTTCAATATTGGCGTGCATGTTGCATGTTAACTTTCTGGATGACATCGCGCCTGGTACGTTCGTGCATTTTTTATGCGCGAACTCTTAGTTTTTCTATTACTGGCACGCGCACGGGCACTATTTTTTTTTGTTTTCCATGTACCAAAATCGAGGGTTTTGCGCGGAGGTACTTTTGAGGTATTGGCCTGAGAAGCATAACACTTGCCACTGTACCTGTATATCGCTAATTATAAATCGAGTGTGTGAAGACAGTTTATATAGATCACGCGAAAATTTTTCAGTACAGAGTTTATTCTCGCTGTATTTGCAGCTAAGAAAACCAATGGGACTATTTTCTCAACAGTGTATGAACTTTTTCAGAAGCGATAATATCCTTACACCGAGAGAAATTATCTAGTCTCGGTGAAAAACCATGATCATCTGGTAAAAAATTACTTTTCTATTTTTTGGAACGAAAAACAGTGTTTTTAAAAACAAACGAACCCGCCGCACATGAGGAAGTCATTATACTAATAATAACAGACGAGAACTCTTTTTGGGCACAGGCTTTCTTACTGAGTAGTAAATCGTCCACAAAAAATCATGAATGAACTATGAGTAGCGACGACTGTAGACAGTAAGTAGGTTATACACTATACTTTTGAGTCGAGATTACTCGCTTTGAGTCGAGATTACCAGCTTTCAGGTCACCGATAACCAATTATGTCAGAAATACCATACTGACATTCGGTTTTTTCAAGTTGTACGCGAACTAACAATCGGCGCCCTAACTGTCTTCGTCAGCTACTTTCAGTTTCACAATGGCGTACGACATTCGGTTTTTCAAGTTGTACGCGAACTAACAATCGACGCCCTAGCTGTTTCGTCAGCTATTTTCAGTTGCTGGCGTACGGCCAGTGCCGGTGGGAAAAGACAACATTAAAATCAGAAATAGTTTATTTATTATTTTCGGACTTACGGTATCAATCCTGTCGAACAAATCATAAAGCTGTGGTGTTACGGTAGCGGCATAGTACATGTATTTCAACGTAACACCACAGCCACTGTAACAATTCATAATACATCTAACTATCACTCCCTACACATTTCCCCTCGACCTACTTTCCCAAACGTCAACAACACATCTCATACATCCAGTTCACTGATTAACCCTTGTACCACGTCTACTGGATTATGCTCCTGATTGTATGAAAAATAACGTTTTTAACTTGTGTGGAGTCTGTAGAGGGCACAATTTTTATCTGATTCTAAAAAGCATTCAAATATCACTGTTAAACCATAAGCACATAATAACAAGGTCACAATCTTTTTCCAATTTTTATGAAACCTAAAATATATGTTAATATCCCAACGATCTCAGTTCCTTAGCTTAAGGAGTCTCTTGAGGTTTTTATCCCATTTTGATGAAACTTAAAACACATGTTTATATCCGAAAGATCTCGGTTCCTTTTGATATTGACACATGTCAGACCGTAACATCAGTATGGCCTGATTCATTGTATGCAAAATCACATTTTTAGCTGGATCTTTGTCCACCTCTTGCAAAATGTGAGTATTTTGCATTGCAACTGCTTGTTAACATATACATTTCAGACAGCTTGTAATTATTTCTGATAATTATTTCACAGACTGTATACCTAGTCAGGTTTTAGTGTGTTGTAAACACTCCCTTTGTGGACTACCCAGATGACTTAGCTGCTGTGGGCTTATGTTCATTTGCCTGGCAACCTATCTTTCATTAATTTGAGGTGAATATTTTTATTCCAGAAATTAGAAGAGTATTTTCTTGAAGAAAGAGTTACCGGTACCTAATATCAGTCAACCCTTGCAGAGAAAAGATTTTTTAGGTAATTTTTGTTGATCCTGCCTGCATAACATTAAAAACTGATGATTTTTTTAACATAAATTATGTGGTCATTGTGAAATGATACTTTGTAAGTGAAACAAAGGACTTATATATATTATTCTTGAGTAGAAGAAAAATATGTATGGACGTCTCATTACTCATACCATTTACTTGCCGCAATCTCAATAGGCAATTGTCGAGCAATTTAGCAGGGCAGGAAACTAGGGCTGCAAGGATTCATTGATGAATTACGAGGGGGGTTGGGATGGCCTAGTGGTCTAGGGTGCAAAACATGCCGAAACTATAAGAAAAGAAACGAAATATGATCAGTGTTCTAATCAGATTGAGGGGGGGGGGGATGGCCTCGTGGTCTACAGTGCCGCGCTTCGACCTCTAGCTGGCCGGTCACCTCTGGCTTGCGGCTGTGGTTTTGATCCCTGGTGTGAGCGTATGTGGCATAAGATAGGGGCGCCTTCTCAACCTCGTGGGTTTCCTCCAGGCACTCTGGTTTCCTCCCACTGCTAAAGACGCCTACGCGCAAGCGATTTATTAAAATAAAATTGAAACCATATGTTAGTCCCAAAATGACCTAGTTTGTGTCGACGATGAATTGCGATGTTTTGAAAACCCACGATGCACGATACAATCAATGTCTGTTTCACGATTCATTATCCAAATGAGAATTACACAAAAATAGACTACTAATATTCTTTTAAATGCGTAAACACGTCCATGAGCAAAATAACTGTTCTACTTTCAGTTTTCGACACTTGAAGTGGCTTATTAGCTGACTCAGAAAACGCCATATTTAAAGTAAATCGTGAAAGTAGGCCTATTTTTAAAATTTATTTCCTATCACAATGTTAATCGTATTGAGACCATGAACCGTGATGTGCATCGTATCGTGGCCTGGAGTATCGTTGCAGCCCTACAGGAAACTGAAATGTAAAAAAATGTACTGTAATACTTTTTATGCACTTGTCAAAAATAACTTATTTTCATGTTCGACTCATTGAGCAAGGTAAAAAAAATTGTAAAAAATGGTTTTACCTAAACTCAGTGACAACTACATGTACTGATAATCTGAAAAATGGAGTATGTACATGTTATGGACTTGGCTTGTATGAAACTTTGGTGTTCAGAACACACCAGGGGGTTGGGATGGCCTAGTGGTCTAGAGTGCCACACTTTGACCTCTAGCAGGCCGGTCACTTCTGGATAGCAGGTGTGGTTTCGATCCCTGATGTGAGCGTATGTGGCATGGAGATGGGGCGCCTTCTCAACCTAGTGGGTTTCCTCTGGGCACTCTGGTTTCCTCCCACTGCTAAAGACCCCTACGCGCAAGCGAATTATTGAAATAAAATTAAACCATATGTTAGTCCTGAAATGACCTAGTTTGTATCGAGTGAACTTTAAACCCCATTTCTCTCTCTCTCTCAGAACATACATGTAGATGTTATCCCAATTCATGCATTGTCCACACAACAGTTGGATATTATCATGGGTTCTTGGCATTCTCCATAAATTTTTGTTTTGGAATGAACTTCTTTCTGAATCACATCCAAAAATCATTTCTTTTTTAAAAACAAAAACCACACCTATATTGATGATAACATTAAAGAGTGCACTACTGTTTTAGTTGATATCTTGACTTCAGAGGTATCCAGTTACCTGGACATCTGTACAATGTAGTATATAATCATTATTGTAATGAATTAAAATGTGATTAAAATATTTGTGAACACCTGGGTAAAGGATGTAACAGTAAAATAAATACAGCCAGAGAAAACATACATTACATATGAAAAAATATTTGAAGTTCCTGTGGGGTAAGACTTGAGGAAAAGAGCTATGCCATACCTACACCTTTGTACAAACATTGGTTAGTTCAGGTGAGAACTATCTGATCGTTAGGACTTCAAAGGTAAATATCAACAGGTGTTTACAGGAATCTCCTGGCTTTACCTGATACATTTCTTATACAATACATCCAAGTGCTTCAATACCTTCCACATTTTACTGCCAGCTAGATGTAAATTATGTCATACATTTGTTAATATACACACAGAAATATTGGCATTTATTTAGATCTTGTAAAATGTTTCATGGATGCACAGTTATGTTTTACAAAAGAAAAATGCTTCTTTGTTTTCTCAGAGATTATTTAGATTAATAGAAGGGCAGAAATTTTCTTGTCAACATTGCAACCGAGATAGATAAACAAATAAACTACCCAGTTTAAAGTGTCA
This sequence comes from Patella ulyssiponensis, assembly GCA_963678685.1. Classification (NCBI taxonomy): domain Eukaryota; kingdom Metazoa; phylum Mollusca; class Gastropoda; family Patellidae; genus Patella; species Patella ulyssiponensis. Next base: position 59,218,803 of record OY783229.1, read on the forward strand.
TAGATTTATTGTGTACAACTAACAAAGGGAAACCTTTAAAGGATTTCATATGATTTTTTGAAATGACATTTAATTATGCAGTTCTCTAGGATAGTTTATATGTACTCTTTGTGTTCATCATGTAACTGAATAAGTCTTTTGTATATTATTATATATTCTACCATTATTATAACTATTAAAATTACAATTTTTTTATAATTTTAAATACAAATTATATATATATCTTATATAGTTGTATATCATATATACATGTAAGAAAAAGAATATTGTTTCAAATAGAAATTTATAATAAAATAAAATTATCAATAAACCGTGAGCAATATCTGAAATTTTGCTTTGAAGACACCAATCTAATTAAAATATAGATCTATATTTCGTTTCGTTTTTTATACTTTCGATGGCCTACACTCATGTAGATCTAACTAGTTATAGTGGACGCTCACGTTCTATGACGTCAGGTATCAAGCACGGGACATTTGACCCGATAACGTCAGTCATTCGATTAACCAATTAGCGATCGCCATGCTTTTCAAAATCCACTTGTGTTTTGTTATGATTTCTATCCGCTGGTGTTAGTATAGACGTCGTTGGCTGGTAATATCTACCCACAGTTCCACGCATGAAAAGGTCAAACGGTCGATTCGACAGACCATTTGATTGGCTGACCCCTCATTTCAGGCATAACACCAGTTAAATAACAAGTCCTCCAGATCCAAGAGTAGTGAAGACAAGTAAAAACGAAATTTTGAACTATAAAAAACGAAACGAAATTGGATCTGTGTTTTAATCAGATTGTGAAGACACAATCAATTTAGATATTAAAATAAAGCAAGTCATTAAACAAATTTGTTTTTGATACAAAAGATTTAGTTTAGATGAATAAATGCACAACTTTGCACTTGACAATAAAAGTTTGTCAATATGTTTGTTCGAGTAAATGAAATGGTTTGAACAAACTCAATTCCTTTCATTTGGGTTCATGAAACAAAATGTTATTCATTTTTGTGAATTAAAGTGTTTGATTCTTGTAGTTCTTGCAATGTGAAAGTTCAGTTGTTCCATATAGTATTTACTTGAAAAATTGATGATTGAACATAACCTGTTTAAGCCAACTCTCCAACAGAAACATTGTGTCCTTTGTTTGCTTCAGTTGAAATACTTGCCATTTTGCAGGGATTAATGGCTACACAAGGATAGTGTGCATATTTGCTTCTTCGTAAAAACCAGGGAAAATCATGAAAATTTGACAATCAACCTTGAGACAAACAACTTCATTGAAGCATTCTGTTGCTTATTCTGCACCAACATAATCCCCAGCTGTTGTCTTATATTTATGGGCTGTATATTGTTTTTAACATCTATCTGTCCGTTTACCTTGGTCGTACATGTACGTGAATCCTTGTCCACGGATAACAATTTAAGAAAGCAGAGAAAATGATTTGACTTGACTTTACAATTACATCTGTATTCAGTTTGGGGTCTAAAAGAACAACAATTTCAGTTTCTTAAACTTTAATTTCTGTCTTTTTAAGTGCAAAGTACCTACAAATTTGAGAAATCAAATTTAATATTTTGCATGCACATCCATAAATGAATATCATAACAATTTTTATATGATCACATTGAAATTTTACTGTATATTGTCGTCACCTCTGCAATTGTGGACTCTCTAGTGGCTATGTTTTCACTCAATTGACTTAAAATATATATGAAGTGTTTATGTTCATGAGAGAAGGACACCTATTGGTTTTCAACAACTCCAATATTTACTGTCAAGTTATGGTCCATGATCCATTTGAATAATTTTGTACATGCTAAGATTATCGTCAAATTTATGCAGGGTATTTATGTTCATGAGATGAAGAAGCTGATAATTATTAATTTTCAACAATTTCTGATAGACATTACTTGAACAAGCTTTATGTAAGCTATAAACATGCCTATTGCTGGTCTTTCTTTGGGCCTTACAAGTATGGCGGTATATTAGTGCCAAAATTCTAACATGCTATCGTCTAATTTCTTACTTCTATTCATGTAATTTCTAACCCCCATTCATGTAACTTCTAACTTCATGTAATTTCTAAATTAAGACAATGTATAATTCAACTTCTTTATTTGTTCAGTGTAAATATCAATTCTATTTCATCTTATTTCTATTATTGGGGCGAAAAATGTCTACTTCATTGTGGTATTACATGTTAAGCATGAACGGCAAACAAATTTAGAATTATGATACTTCTACCTGGCAACCGTCATTATGATGTCGTTTGGTGTCGCCACCATGTGCTCAGTTTGGCGATTGAGCACCTGATTGGGCCATTCTATTGATACAAACGACTCGCTCTTCGTCAGATTGAGTGGCTTGCCTGAGTGTTAAAATTGAAAACAACATCGGGAGAGAGAGATGGGGACATGGGGTTTAAAATCCACTCGACACCAAACAGGTCATTTCGGTATTAACACCGTTCAATTGTATTTCAATAATTCGCTTGCGCGTAGGAGTGTTTAGCAGTGGGAGGAAACCGGAGGACCCGGAGAAAACCGGAAAGGCGGCCCTGCTCCATAACACGTAAAAACGGGAAATCGAAACCACGCCAGTTTATTCAATGACAGACCTTATGTTACAGCGTGCACGTGCTAACCATTTGGCCATCCTACCCTCTAAACAACATTGAACGTGATATAAATGTATGGTTTGCAAATACTATTTCGAATACCGTGGCTAAGTGGGTAAGATGCAGGCTCGCTAGGATATGGGTCGGGAGTTCGATCCCGGCATGGGTCGAAAAAAGTTCATCCAGATTTTCTGGCGTGGTTCCCCCTTATTAGTGTCTTGTCGTTCCGAGGTTCCATGTACATGTTGGCGTGCACGTAAAAGATCCGGTGACCGTTAGACTTCGATATAAGTCAAGGTCGTAGATCCGCTCTCCGGGCAATATTTCCCTAAAGCACACTGTGTGGCATATGTCCGTCTCCATTAGCCCGGTTCGAAACAGAACAGTAGGGCGTTAAACCCTCTTTCATTTCATTTCATTTTCTATTTCAAATATAAGCTAAACGGGATTTGGAGAATTTTATTTTATTTTTTTGTGGTTGAGCCAGTAATTAATATATATTAATGGTCTATATTAACACAGGGTATAAATGTTATGGATAGGCCTACACAGATACTGAGATTAATACTAAGTGACCCCTTTCTCTCTCTCTCTCTCTCTCTCTCTCTCTCAGCACGCCTTCCAACCTTCAACCAAACGAAGAATGGGTGGTTTATACCAAATAATGGTCCCGATCAGGTGCGCAATCACCCAATTGAGCACGCAGTGGCGACACCAAACGTCTTCATAATGATGATTGCTAGGCAGAAATGTATAAATTCTAAATTCGTTGATGTTGATGCTAAACATGTAAAGCATCTATTAAGAAGACATTTTTCGTTTAAATAATAGAAACAAGTTGGAACAGAATTGAAATTTACACTGAACAAATAAAGAAGTTGGGTTATACATTGTCTTAAATTAGAAATTACATGAATGGAAGTTAGAAGTTACATGAATGGAGGTTAGAAATTACATGAACAGAAGTAAGAAATTAGACGATAGCATGTTAGAATTTTGGCACTAATATACCGCCATGGCCATATACAAGGAGCTAAATCTCTATTCTTTGGCAACTAGAAATGGACACCAATGGGTCGCAACGCATTTAATAATGTAATATGAGTGTATATGAACTGATTTACATTCAATCATTTCTGTTTTTACTGTAATTTCTAATTGTTATGTTCGGCAAAAAATAAAGGAAGAGTCAAAATTGAATGACAGTCTTTGGCATCTGGTTATTGCAGTCTACACTGGTAGTATTCTTCTCTGGGATATGTTTAGCCTCGTTCATCGAGTCGCTTCATTATCAATGTCACATGAAAGCATTCTGGCATGCAATTTGTGTGCCATGTTTTAAATTTTCAAGGAGCTAAAAATCGCCAATAAAAAAATGTTTTTGACCTAGAAATTTTCAAGGACCTAAAAATCGCTAATAAAAAATATTTTTGACCTAGAAATTGGCCCAAATGGGTCACAACACATATAATAATGTAATCTGATTGTAGATGAACTCATGTACATTCAATTGTTTCCGTTTTGACTCTAATTTCAAATCAGTTACATCCTGTTAATGACGGCATGAGTCTCAACCGAATAGAAATATCTAGTGTCTGATTATTCCAGACTATTGTGCATGCTCTCCAAATAAGTTGTTGCATGGCCGTTTAACATGAGTTGTGGAATATGTCTAGCGTCATACTTTCTTGTCACTTCTTACAAATGATGCTGAAATGCACTATGTTTATTTTGTCTTAGAAGCCTACCTTTTTAAGGTAAGATAACAACATCAACTTTGATTTGAATTGACAAATAATTCACGTTTTCAATGTGTAAGACTTTGGATTGATATTGAGTTAGCTACATTAAATATTCGATATTAGAAGCCCATTTTTCAATGTAAGATAACAACATCAATGTTGATTTACATTTCCAATAAGGCATCTTGGCAATGTCAAAGACTGTGGAGTGGATGACATAGAGTTAGCGACTTGCCTCCTTTAAATGTTAAATAATTTATTAATTAGACATTTATTAACATGACAAGACCATAATCAACTCTCTGATTTTAAGTAGATTGGAACAGTAAAGCCATTTAATGATTTGATTTAAAGATGGAAAAGCAAGGCTAAGACTCGAATGACAATTATGGTGGTCAAAACCACAACAATTGATAACTTCGCTCAAAATAAAGTAATTTGAAGTTACTTGACAACCTATCTTTGTCTAGATTATCCTCCAATCAGACCATAATTTTGAATTTCAATTTTGTTTTCCTAGCCCTTTGATTCAACAATTTGAGGTACGTTTATACCCCAAAGATTTTTGATGAATTCGATTCTGGCACGTATCGGACTGTTACTTCATGGATTATGTCCCTAGTTTTTTTTAGCTTGTGGACCCTCTGGAGGTCATAATGCTTATCGTTTTGATAAAATTTAAATTACATGTTTAAATCTGTGAAGCATGGCCTATGCTGACCTTACAAGTGAGTGCAACTAGCGTTTCAGCAACTGGCTTCAACTAAATGCAGCTAGCGGCATCTAGTTGGCTTTGACATGATTGTTCTTTCAACTAGCGTCTGCTCGTTTTCATGGAAATAACATCCGTAATATGTGTCATGTGACTTTCAGATAGGCAAAATGGAAGCGAAAGTAATAGAATTGTGGCAAGACCGAACCTTACCTTTTGGATGCTTCCTCTATGGTATTCACCATTTTGTTGATCCTGTGATGAATAAATTAACAATCACGTGGTCAATGTAATCGCTGTCAGTTCTGAGTCGACATGAGCACTCCGAATTTAGTAGCTGATACCAACATATGCATACTTACAAATGGTTGAAAGCAGTTGCTCTCAGTTGCAATCTCAGATGAGTTTGATTTTGGTGCTCAGACTGTAACTTCTTGGATTATGACTCCTGATTGTACAAAAAATTGGAATATTAACCTGTGGACCTTCTAGAAGTCACAATTTTAAGCAGTTTTAAAAACATTGAAATATATCTGTGTTACACCATATTCACGGTTGATGGAAACTTCCCATCAAAATGGCCGCTCCTCTTTACGCAAAAAGTGTGAAAGCATTAACACGTATACCGTGGTTGTGGACCCTCTAGATGAACTTAATAAGATGTAGTTAAGGATCAAAAGTTATTGAATTGGTTAGATTTTGGTGCACATTGGTCTGTCTGTTCTTGAGTTATGCCACCTACTTTTTGTCTGATTCATATAAAACTTGAAATTTGTGTTAAAATCTTGGATGTGTTCGATTTTAAAAACAGGCACTCTGTAAAAGCTAAATCTGCCTATTGCCTGTCTTTCTTTGGGCCTTAAATAATGATAATTTGCTTTTGGTCATATGATAGATCTCAAGGGTCCGATTCCTAGATGATCCTTAAGCACATTCTTGTGTTTAGATTTTAAGTAGACTTTGCATTTAAACATATATTTTGTAAGAGCTGAATTTGCCTATTGCAGGTATTTCTTTAGACCTGAAATATTATCTAGATTATTAATCAGATATTAAATAACTTATCCAGACCAGAATCAACTTTTGATGTCAACGCTAGCAAGCAATATTTACTGGATTAGGATTTGATTTGCTGCTCAACTTTCATTCATGATTTAATCATGAAATGGATAATCGAGATTATGTTTTTTATCGTACTTGAATTGCTAAAATTTTGATTCAGAGTAAATCAATTTGACTGAAATTTTATACAAATTTCCTTTACATTATCTAGTTTTTAACTATTATAATGAGAACTGCCAGCTCTTTACCTAATCTCCCATAATGTATCTTTAATTAACTGATTAAAAGTAAACAAAAGTAGAATTACATTTCATAATTGAATCGCTAAAACTTTGATTCAGAGCGAATCAATTTGACTGAAATTTTCAACAAATTCCCTTTACATTATCTAGTTTTTGAATATTACAGTGAGAACTGCCAGCTCTTTACGTAATCTCCCATAATGTATCTTTAAATAACTGATTAAGAATAAACAAAAGTAAAATTACATTTCATAAATGATTTTATACTACATGCAACTTCAATGAAAAAACATCAAATTTCATCATTTTGCCCTTAATATGCAGAATGTCTGGATTGATGTTTGGGAATTCCTAGTTACATGTATATGTGCGTTATATGACTTCAGGTGTTCATTATCAAATGAATCGTACAGAATCTAAATGATATCCTTGTAGAGGATGTGATCTCTGAACATGTGCTTCTGTGTGTAGGTCTTTGAAGAAAGAAAGAGGAAAGAAAAACTTTTTGATAATGATGTGTACCTGTATCTAAAATTTTTGAAACCAGTTAACATTGTTTCATTTTGAAAATAGATGTATCCAAAAGAGTAATTTTAAAAGAAAGCCATGAGAAGACCTTCTACTTGACTTGATTCTCCATAAAAAAATGTTTTTAAAACATGAAATTATCTGTTTTGTCATCTTTTTATAGAGATAATTTGTCCAAATTGATAATAAATATATTATCAATATAGGTCATCAAAATTTTCCATAGAAAACTAAATTTATATGTGTTATGTAAAATAGAACCTATTATAATAGCTACAAAAATTAATCAAAGTGAAACTTTACACCTGAAGATTATTATGTTTGCTCACTTAGGAATTTATATGGTATAGATGGGTTACTGATAATACCTTACCTGATTATATAGGGTTGAATGTAAATAATAAAACAGGATAATGTTGACTTAATGTTTTAAAATGCTTGCTTGTACCAAGCAATCTTATCTTATTACTGGAGATGATTAGTCAAGGGAGCAAATGATTACAAAGTTTAATCTTTCTCTCAAGAACACATTATGCTGTGCATGATATCCATTTAAGATAAGGTTTACATTAAAAATGGAAACGTAGACTTGGCTTGAATTTCTAATGATTATCTCAGATTGAATACAATTTATATTAAAAAATGTATTTTGTGGGAATTTATTTGGAGTTTTTATATCATTTTATTGTGTTACACCTGCTTTAGTTAAAATAATTTTTTGTTGTGGTCGTTTCTTTGAACATTATTTGAATGATTTAATAGGTATTTTTGCATTACACCCATTCTTCTGTTAAAGTGACTTTCAGTTAATTCGAAATATGATAAATGCAAATGGGACTGTTTTATGGTCTGTGTGTAGAATTAGTGATATTGGTGCATTACCCTTAATAATCTTTCAGTTTTACTTCAATTTGTGTATAGAAAGAAAGAATTGTTGCTACATATTATCATGACAGTTAGTGAGAAATTCTAATTTGATAAAGAAGTTGATTGTAAATATAATGTGTCTGAAGCAAATGGAGGAGAAGGATATTATAAATGATGATTCTCCCATATTATATGTCTGGACACAAGTTCATCAAAATTCCTTGGCTATAATCAGAATGCTAATCACTTTCATCTAAAGAATTTAGGCAAGAGAATATGAAATTATTTTATATTGTCATCAGCTGGTTGGATCAGTGTAAAGAAATTAGGTTATCTTCTGTTTGACCTGAAGTTCAATCACACATAAGCTCTCATTCTTCAACATGTCTAAACAATTATAGCGGCCATCTTGTCATATCATAACCATTGCTAACAAACATGGTGTGCAGGGACACCATTGGAGCATTAATTGCGACTATTCATTTGGTGAAAAGACATAAATGAAGCCATTGGGTCATCTAACTTTGATGGCACTATTATTACATTATAGTGACTCAGTAATGTTTAGAGCAAGTGATATTATATAAAAGAAGTTAATCCCCAATCTCATCATCATATCGAAATAGAAAATATTGTAATTGCAGGAACATTTTATCTTGGCTATTACTGAAATATCTTTTAAGAATGTGTTTAGTGCTTAATAGTTTCACTTCATCATATATGTATATTTTCTGAGCTCAAATATTGATTGGCATTCTTATCACTCTGTTTGTTTTATTCTTAATCATGAACTATGGACTTGATGGAGTTTTTTTGGTGACCCAGAGGTTGTAACATGTCTTGTTGCTCCAGTATGGAAAATAAATGAGACCTCTGATATAGATGATTTTAATAGCCCATCTGTATAATGAAAGCCAACAAGCTATGGTCCCAATCTCATATTATTCATCAAGCAACCAGCTAATGACTTGGCCTGTCAAATTTGGTTATGTCTAAGTGGTATGCGTGGCTAAATTTTCCCTGATTAATCTGAATATTTCCAATCATTCTAATGGTGCTACTCAAGGTATTGCGTCAGTGTTCTAATATCTTTCTTTCATGACCCCATTGTTCAAATCTGTGAAATTTGAAAATAGATCTGCTCTACAGTGTCATTGAAAATTAGACTATCAGTATTTCTAAAGCTGGTACATGTAGTAAATAAATATATCTATATCACCTTTTGGTTTTGATCATTCATTAACCCAAACAGACATATATTTATTTATATGGGTCACCAACATTATTTTACCAGAACATAAATTCTAATGAGCTGAGGAATCATTTTGATGTACTAAAAAGAATGCTTCTAAAAGATTTTCTAAAACCATCTAAAATTGAATCGATACCATGAAAGTTGTTACCCAATCTCGCACTGATTCAATCTGTGTTGGTCTATTTGACAACAGACACCAGTTTTTGCATTAATGAAAGCTTCTATAATTGAACTAAATTGAAGAATTGTTCCTGTGTTGGTTATGGATCTGCAATCTTGATCGTTTTGAGTTCCATAACAGCACCATCTTGACAGACAGAATCTATATACAACGTACATAGATGTGTGTTTTTATGGTGTCTAGCTCGATGAAGATATCACACCCTTAAAAATACATTGATTGTTTGTGAAGAGAACATTACATCATATTAGAAAGAGAAGTAACCTTTGTAAAATATAGAAAGATAATGTTATTGAATCAGACAGAGATAATTTGGTTATTAACACTCAGGTGAATAAGATATTAGGCTAGTAAATTAGTCAATTTGATTAGTCCACATAAGCTAACTAGGTCTAAGGTTAACAGTATGACCAAGGTGATCAATACATGTGAAATTAGTACCAAATTACATATCAATCATTTATTTGCAAGGCTTAAAGATAATCTGTACTCTGTAGATACTGAACATAAAATTGGTTTGGGAGTAAGGACACTACAGATACAGTTAGTAAAGGATGTTAATGAAATTTTCATTAAAAGTAATTTTAGTTTGGCACATTATCGTATTTCTTTGGCCAGAAGTATAAAACAGCATTATAGAAAGTTAAAGGAATTGAAATTTCCCTGAGGATCACTCATCTAACAATATACATGTAACTTCCCTTCATCTTCCCAAGAGCAGTTGAAGATTATCAGATATTATGCATTTATTATTGAAATGGTAAAACTTGCAAACTGATTGAAATGTGTTATATTACATGGTTGTGTTTTTATAATGGACACATTTGATCTCCATGGTAACCTGTTTAAAGAAATATTTTAGTGTTTATTAAGTTTCAGTCTGTGCTGTATTTGTATACTGTTTTGTCTTGCTGCACTATTTGTTAAGTGTTGTTGCCCAAGTTCGTCTGGATGTTTACATTTTGTTTGTGGACACTTTACACTCTACAGGTCATAATTTTTAATGCGATTTTGACGAAACTTAAAATATTGGTTTATATCCCAAAGATCTTGGGTTTTTTTTATATTTGCATGAATCGGACAGTAACTTCCTGGATTATGGCCCCTGATTCAACTCTAGAGATCTCAATTTTTATGCAATTATGCTGAAACTTAAAATCTATGTTTATGGCACAAAGATCTTGGTTCCGTTCAATATTCTTGCTCATTGGACCATAAATTATGGATTATGGCTCCTGATTGTACGGAAAAGCATGTTTTTGGCATTTTCTCTGTCCATCTCTTGCAAAATGTAGACGTATCTTACATGGCATCCACTTGTTATTGAAAGAAATATGGCGATCTGAATATTTGTCCCAATGTGAATAGAGATGTTTTTCTTCTAGCATCTGAACCAAATGATATATTTTCTGTTAAAATTTATCTTGCTTGACTTGACAATATAACAGCCATTATTTGATTAAAAATATCTCATGAATAATGTATTATTCATACTAATCCTTCTTAAAGAAGTAAAGTCTTCATTATATATGTATATAATATGACTTGCGTATATTTGATGAGAGGTGGAATATATTATCATTTTAGCTAATCCAAGAATATACATAAAAGCCTCCATAATTGACATGCAGATCAACATATAGTTCAACATATAGTTTTTATATTGCATATATTAATGTTTGTCACCTTTAGTGACAACATATATTATTGTTGGAATTTAGCAAAAAAGAGGTCTTTATTTTCTTTGAAGCCTGTATGATTTATAATTGTGAGATTGATGAAAAAAGATGAGAAACTGATAGCCTTCATCAAACTCAGGTGTGGTCAGGTATGTGTTTTAAGTATACAGGAGAGAGATATGCTGTTTGTACTGTAACTTGATTTTATCTTACAAATTTAATAATTAGTCTTTAAGATAAGGTTGCATTCCATCTGATACCCTGGTTTATATGTATAGGAACCTAGTTAGAATGAATAGTGCTACTGTTTGACTATTGTCCTCAACATGTTAATATCAACGGCACACCTGTTTTGATTTCACTAATCACCTTCTTAGCTCTGTATGTAATTATCTATAAGGTTCAACCAGGGTCACTTGCTATCAACATGTTGACCTAATTCGTCTTATTCAAACTTTACTAATCATAAAAGATTCTAAGTAGTTGTGCATTATAATTACTATGTGTCTGAAAGGGGAAAGGTGAATAGCGAATTTGATATTTGTATGGCAAGTGTCAACCCTTATTGGTTGAAATATAAGATGATTAAATAAAGAAGTGAACAAGCGGTTTTATTGAAGGAAAGGGTTAGTTGTTGATGAAAAGAAACATTCAATAGACTAGGAACAATACACTTTAGTTGACATAGTTCAGTCTGAATACAAAATATATAATACACAAATCCCTTATGGAAAGAGCAGCACTTCTTCCTTTGATGAATTTCGTAATAAATGACAAGCTGATCCAATCAAAAATCTTGTTATGCTCCTGGCAACTACACCACTACCACAATAATTTTTACTTTGTGATATTAAAAACTTTAATGTCATTAGAAATTCTTTGCCCACAGCGAACAAAAGTAAGTCTGTTCAGAATATTAATCAAGGGATTTAGAAAACATATTCTTAAATGCAAGCACAGAATCTTGTGAAAACCTTTATATACATCACACCCAGTTGAATGTAGTAATTATACTCTGTGATCAATACTTAAACAGATTTTTATTTAATTACCACAACGAACATAAGAACTCATTTGAGTGAAAGAGATGCATTTAATCCAAATAATTAATAATCACTTTTTTCACTTGGAATTTGAAAGGAAAGGAAAGCTCCTGTTTGAATTTTTTTAAATCTTTGATAGGCTAGTATAAAGCATGAAAAAATGAATCAAGTAATGATTCAATATATTTTAAAAACTTTAATAATTACTGTAGATCAATTTAAAAAAAACATTTGAAACCTTTTATTATTACTTCTTCATATATCAAATGTGAAGGTTGGGAACTGATTGATCTTCATTATAATGTCAATTGCTTGAAAAACAACAATAGTCTTCTCTTCCCACACTTTGAATTGAACCCACAATATTTTAGTAGTGAATCAAGTTCCCCAACCACAAGAGGTAGTGTACTTAGTGTACTACCTATTAGATTCCTGCTATTAGAGATATTCCAGTGCTCTGGAGAAAGGATGGGGGCCATCACTTGCCAATGCTGTCAAAGCTATTATATCATTGTGTCAAGGGTATGTTAGAAGATGCCTGTCATATCCAATACCTAGGAGAGACCATGTTCTGAACTGGGTTAATGAAGACGGGCATACACCATTCAGTATGCTATAAGGGAAATTTTGCCCAGACAGCGGAACTGCGGCTTACTCTAATATCACTAGCGTGGTGCACAGGACCTTGGTTTGTCGTACCATCTGAACGACGAGACGGCTGTCCTTGTCAGGCCCCCTGTCTTGCATCACTGACAAGGGGGAACCATGCCGAAAAAAGGTAAATGAACTTTCTCAGTCAAAGCAGGGATCAAACACCCATCGACCAGACTAGCAAGCCAGTGTCTTGCGTCCCAACCACTTGGCCTCTGTGACCCCCTTTCTTTAGTTAGAATTCAAAGATTTGTTCTGAAAGGAAAAGACCAATCAAAAAAGTGTTCCCGGCTTTAACTTACACTATTTTCCCTTTTTTCAGGCCTTACAATGTACATGTTAACTAAATTATTAATTAGACACCAATTAACTTATGAAGTCCACAATCAACTCCTGATGCTATCGTTGGCAGGCTCCAATATTGATTAAATGTAAAATGGATAATCAAGACTTTGTTTATTGCTGTACCATTGGCAGCCTAAAATTGAGTCGCTTATATCTTGGTTCAGAGTGAAACAATTTGACTGAAATTTTCAGCATATTCTGTTTTCATTATCTATTTTTTAACTATTAAAACTAAAACTGTTAGCTTTTAATCTAATCTTACCTAATGCCCATGTAATAGATATATATATATATATATATTTTAAACTTTAAAATGAAGTATATTTCATTTAATTAAAGATTAATCATAAACACTACTAAAGTACTGGCTTATTGATTTTAAGTGTAATATACTATAACTAACTAATTACCATAACTATTTATATGTTGACTGATTCTAAATGTATTAATTTATGTAATAAGAAAAATAATTAAAGCGCACATTTTATTAGCAGACTATTTCATTCATTGATTCCTATGATGGTAACACCTGGTTAATTACTTTTCAAAATATTCTCTAAATCACTTAATTAATATTGCAGTCTGCATGCACAGAATTACTGAAATATATTTAATTTAAAATAAATTCAAGGGCATCTGTTTTCATTTATGTTCCTTATAAGTTAAATTTATCACAGTTTAATTTGTTTCAGATAGTTAAACTAGTTTAATGAACGTATATTAATTTTTTGAATCATCTAAATGGAGCTAATTTCATTAAAGAGACTCTGCTTGTTATTTTGAAGATTAAGGATTTCAGAATAGTTAACAAGTTGGTTGAATAAAAAACATAATGTCAGATAATACATAAATAAAAGAATTACATTTTGTAGAATTTAACAAACAAATTCTTATGCGAAATAAATAAAAATGTGCACATTTTCAAATGGTTATATTCTAATTTGTTTAGCTAGTAACGACTTGGACGGTCAAGTGACTACTTGTGGACATGTTGTGTTGCCTAGCAATACATGTTTTTAATAAATAATGATAAATGGAGTTGAAATATTTTTGATTTTACTTATAGTTCAATTACAAACTTTATAGATGTCACATTGTACAATATTTTAAGATGTACTTAAGTGCACAAAAGAATATGCAGTAAAAATATATAATAAGTGTGTGGATTCCTATGACTAGTTAGCATGACCAGCATGTTCCAGATGGATCTATAGTAAATAGAACAATAGTATATTTACTTCTTTTAACTAATATACAAATTAAAAGAAAACATATTTCTTGGGTTTAACATGTGTTGAAAACATTATCTAAACTATCACAATGTCGGGAAAATAACATGAATTTCTATTTTTCTGCCCATTAACCAAACAGAAATAACTTTATATAAACATAGTACAAGAAAAATGAATTGTCAGAAAATAAAATTAACGGAAAAGGCGTGATATTTACAATATGTCTCAGAATGAGAGTTTCCAAAACAGCAAAAGGATTAACACATGTGGTTTAATCAGCTTTTATCAATTAGGCTGCAGGCAATTGTATAAATTCTTACTCTTTTGCTGAATTCTTATTCGCAATTTTCCCGCATCTACTTGTGTAGGTTTTTGTGGGCTAAATGTCAGGGAATGTTGAATAGTAGATATATAGGCAGCTGGAAAACATTTGCTTCAAGTCGACACAGACCCCTACTTGTAGAAACAACATTGGCCAGAAATGAAAATATCCATCACATTACCAATGGTTAGGCTGTAATAAATAATTATAATTTACGCTAGTTTTACACCCTTTAGATTATAAGATTATTTCACTTTTCAAGATAGTAAGATAATTTCATCTGAAAACTAGTTTCTACAATTCTTTCACATTTTGACACTAAGACCGACAATAGTTTGGAAAGTATGTGATTTCAATGTTGTCACATAGATAGAATGAGCTTTACTGCATTGTCTACTATCGAAATGTTCACTAAAGAGGATGGAAAACTATTGTGTAAAGAATAGCTGCAATGTTCATCTTGGATTTAAGTACCATCGGAACATCTATACTTGAGTAACTAATTGAACGTATGGACACAGAAACATAACATTTCCTTTTGAAAATTTGACAAAGAACATTATTTTATGTTTACAGCGGCATCGCTGCATCAATTGTCCACACCCAAAGTTTTGGATTTGTGGCAAAGACATAGAATATATGGTTCAAGAACTTAGATTAAGGATTTGTGGGATAAATGATGTAACTTTATGATGTTTGGTTAAATGGTCATAAAAAGGGTCAACCTATTTAAAGTAAATGACATAGAGATAATATTAGTCAATTTAAGTTCAACATAGTTATTTCTGGTAACAGAATATTGCACAGTTACTTGTTAAATAATTATACACTGCAGTGAAACAAGCTTTGTGTGTTGGCCTAATGTATAACTTTAAGTTTGAATTTTGCTAGTGGACATTTGGATCAAATTAATTTTGAACAGTGAAGGAATTTGGCTACGGAAGTAAAAACGCAGTCTCCTACCAAATTAATATCTTCTGTGAACTTTTATTAACAATACATTTCAAGACAAAGCCATCTTGCTCTGATAAAATTCTTCTGATTTTAGAATTAAGAGGTTCTAAGAAGGAAAATGCTAAATGATAGATTTTATAATTTATGTTTGTTGTAAAAAAGAAATAAAACATTGATCATGTATGATGGAAATTGATTTTTGATAATTGTACATAATTGAAAGCATTAAAATGAAATAATTGCATACATCATTCTTTTAACGCTTGAAATTAAGGTATCATATCAAAGATGTTCGTTATTATCCGTCATTGACCATACTTTACAAATATATGAGTAATGAGGTAAATATGACAGAATCATGGTATACAAGTAAAGGAAAGCAGTGCAATGTTACTGTCTTTAATTCATTAGTAGATCCAAGACAAATAATCATAGTTTTCTCAAGTCTGGATTCATTTATTGCTTTAATCTTTATTATTTACAGGCAGGTGGGGATCTCTAGATGGAAAAGTTGGCCATGAATTACTTACACTTGTTTAGATATAGTTAGTCTGTATAGGTACCTAGAAAAATGAAATTAGGTTAAATGCCTCACTCTTTAAAACTTTTAAATAAGGTATTTGATATAACACCGGTATCCTTAAAGAAAAGCATATGAAATCAAATGAGATTAACGTCCTACTTTTCTGCTCCATCCAGACTAATGAAGACAGGCATTCAATGAGGGAAATTTTGCCTGGACAGTGTCGCCAATGTCTACTCTTATATCAAATTCTACCTATCAATAATCAAGGGTTCTTTTACTTCAATCCCAATGTGTACACTGTACCTCTGTTTTTCGTACCATCCGAGCGACTGTAAACTGTTAATTGCCAGAACATCTGTCATGCATCACTGACATAGGGAAACCATGCAGGAAAATACTTAAGAACTTTCTCAACCAAAACTGGGATGGAACCAAGGACCTCTAGTGCCTTTATCATTGAGAAATGTAACTTAGTAACTCTTAAAAGTGATTTTAGAATTGTGTTTAGTATTAAAAGGAGCCAGAGGACTATGAATATTTTCAGGAAATCATTTGGTGCTCCGTGTGTGTATTATATGCGTGGTTCATTTTATTTCTGGTTGTTTTTTTTAAGTGTTGGTACTGTCACATGAAACAATAAATGTAGTAGTTGCAAGGGAGGTAACTGGATTTTCAAGAAAAAAAATCAATGTAACTGAAGTCCTGACATGCAGAGACTGACATTAATTTATGTGGTATAGTTTAGTGTTTAGATAGAAAATTAGCAATGATATAATTAGAAAATACAATTTTGAGTTATGAAATGTTTGAAATTGCTGTTGCTGAATGCTGGTCAATCCAAGGGGAATCATGTTTGTATTTTCTGTTGTTCTATGTGTGCAATAGCTGTGTATTATAATTTGGAGTTTTAATTTAGTTTTGGATAAAAAAAAAAAGATGATTCCACACTTCTGATTGAAAAATTATAATGACTGCCTATTAATTGAATGTTAAAAATTAATAGTTTCTGCCCAACAGTGTAACTTTAAGAAATTAAGATTCCTGGAAAGTTAATGTTATTCTACTAATAATGAAATGGTTTAATACCCATTACCTTTAATAAATGGGATACCCAAAGTGTTAATTGTCAGTAATTTTCTACATGTGTTAGATTAATTCCTGTCACGAACCCATGGATTGTAAAATGTTCTTCAAATGCAGCATTTGATTTTTCTAATGACCCTTTTTGTTCCTTCACACCTGCAGAGATTCTATATGAATACTAGATCATTATAACACATTAAAAAATGTTAATCAACCAGGCGTGCAACATGCAGAGTTCCCATCATCTATTCACAAAGCTGAGGCAATCAAAATGATTATATTATCGCAAACAAAGGCATTCCTTCAGTTTGAGATGACATGAAAAAACTGAGCTAGAAATAAGTTGGATGAAGGGGGTTTAAGGTCAGATTTAGTAATAAGTTTCTGGTATCCTCTCTATTGTTAAGTTGATGTGGAGCTCCTCATCTTCATTCAACTAGAAGTAGATCAGATAAAATCAGCACATGTACATAATTGTTAAACTTTGCCAATTAAAAACCATGGTAGATCTACAGGGTGCTAGGACAAAGACTTCTCTGTTTCTTAATTGTACCTTTTGAAGGTGGCTTTCAGTTCGAGGACAATAGATGGTAGGCTAGCTTATGAGACTCAGAGGTTCTATTCTCTTTTTAAACAATTAAGGAATTATACTTCATTGCCCCTTATTTGATCACTTGTTGTGTTGGAATGCGGTCCTCAACTCGACCCATTGTTTGTTAGAGAATTGGTGGTGATATTAATTCAGCTATGCTACCACCCAGCTATATTACTTATTAAATTGTAATATTTTTTCACCTCCATATAATTATTTGGAGATTTTTATGTAAGTCAAAATAATAAGGGATTATTTTTATGTGGTAATATAAAAAAATTAGTAAAGCATATCAGCTTGTTTTAATACACACTGACATGTTTATACTGTTAAATTTTTCTCTTTTGTTAATCTAACTACACAATGGAGGGCTTTATCATAATTTCTGAAGTATTCCTATTTAATATTCATTAGTATGAAGGTGGTCAAGTTATTTATTAGAGATATGTCACTGATTCATTAATGTAAAAGGATGCTCTCTTCTTAGAAGATTCTGTTTAAGAAACAGTAACTTGACTAGTGAACAAAATCTCATTGTTGTGTCAATGAACATATAGAAATTACCGAAATAGCTTTACAGTATGCATGACTGGTTCAATTGAAATTTTGTTAAGAGGAACACATTCAGTAAAAGACAAGTTTAATTTTGTAAAATAATACCCCCCATTACAGTATGTCCATTTAATTAAATATACATTTTTTACAAATAAATTTAGCATCAAAATGGGTCAGTGAAAATAATTATTTGTGGTTCATGATTTTGAACCATTATTAATCCATTTTAAAAATTTCACGTTTAAAATGCTACAGGCACATTCAACATGGGAAATCTGTCTAAATCCCATGTAATTTTCAATGATAAACTAAAATAACAAATATTAGAAACATGCTAGACTCCCGCAATACTCTATACTGGAAAGTACTGAAAACCACCGGAAAACACTGGAAAACTACCGGAAAACACAATGTTATACTGAATACCAAAAAACACTACGGTAAATACCGAAAACCACCCTAAATACCGGAAACCCAGAGCCTGGTCCTCTGTGTGCTGGGGGTTAGGGTTAGTGTTTTTCAGGCGTTTTCCAGAGGATCAGGTCCTCTGTGTGTTGGGGGTTAGGTTTTTCCAGTATTTCCCAGAGGACCAGACTCAGGGTTGCCTATTTAGGGTATTTTCCGGTATTTAGTGTGTTTTCCGCCATTTATTGTTTTTCCAGTATTCAATATAACATGGTGTTTTCTGGTATATAGCATAGCCCCTAGACTCACACAATGCCAACCATCATTTACTATCCACACCACACTTTTGTAATGTCATCATTGAAAACCTTATGTTTAATTGTGGCTTGCAGAAATGATGTCATATATTATATAGACACTTAAAGCTAGGCTTAATGGGTGATTGAAAAGGTTTAGACTGTTCCAGTTGTACTCTTGTGTTTTCAAATGAATGTTTGGACTATGTGCATCAAATTTGCCTTCTGAAGGATGAGTATGGTGATTTGCCAGTTCATCCCAAATACGGCCAGATACTTAAACACAGCGCTCACGCTGTCAATCGCCATTTCCGCCAATTGCGATAAAAATATAATTTTGGCGTTAAAATATTCAATCTGGCGAAAATTTTGGCGATTCTTTTTTAACCCTGGCTAAAAAATTTTCTTCTCACAAAGTTTTGATTTCCACGCCGTGCATACACGTTACAATCTATCACGCTTGGTTCAGGCAGTTATCAATCAATCAAGTACTAATCCTTTGTCTCCTGATCAATCTTGGATTAGCGTTGATTAGTATATACAGTAAGAGTAGTAATAAACTAATCAAGAGACAAACGATTTAATTGTTTGTCTCCAAATACGAATCGGTGGCTTTTTTGACGGTTTCTATATATTCAAAATGGCGGACACCGTGAATAATACTCGTTCGATTTGTTTGGGATTATTGGATTATGACGTCTGTTTTATCTTTTTCTTATTCCTGTTGCCCGTTATCGTTAATAAATAAAGCCAGGTTTGTTGTTAAAATTTATATGGAAGTCGATATTAAACGCCAGAAACGAACCAACGAAAGTCAGTTATTTTCTAATCACATGCCATTAATAATAATGGGCCGTAAGCGAAAACTTGAACAGCCTTCGGCAACGTCCGATACAAGAATTTCAAACTTACATGTATTTATTTTTTGTATTTCACCACCAAAATACTCCCGAACTGACTATATAATAGTTTAAAAATAGATAACGTGAATGAAATATGCTGAAAATTTGAGTCAATTTGCTTCCTTTGAACCGAGATTATTAGCTTTTTTTTTTTTTTTTTCCTTGTATTTCACCACCAAAATACTCCCGAACTGACTATATAATAGTTAATAGTTAAAAAATAGAAAACGTAAATGGAATATGCTGAAAATTTAAGTCAATGCCGAGATTATTAGCGTTGATATTATCAAAAGAAAGATTCAGCTCTTAGCCCTTACATAATGTATGTTTGTGCATTTGAAAAATGTAGATCTCTTAAGGATGAATGAACATTTTCAAATCCTTGATATATCAGTAAGTGCTTGGTCACAATTTCTGTTATAAAGAAAAATATTCATTAAAAACAAATACACTTTGTGGTTACCCCAGATGTTGAAAAAGCTCTAAAAAAAATGGGCTTCTGCAAAGCAGTGAAGAATTTTGTAAATTGTAATATCATATGTATATTACTGAAAAAATATAATAGAATAGTTATTCCGGGTTCGTTCTGTTTTTTTTGGCGGAAAAAATATATGGCTAATAAATTAAAATGAAAAATTGGCGGAAGGAATATTGAACCCAGAGTGAGCACTGCTTAAACATGCATTATGCAAGAACTAAATCAACATATTGAAAGTCTTTAGTTAGGCTCCAGATGTTATAGAAATGGAAATGATTAATTAGACCTTTATTTAGACAACAAGCACAAAATCAACTCTGTAGGCCCACGAATGGCTTGGATACACCTCAGATTTAAACTGTCTTCCTTCTATAATTAAATCAGACATGGCTGACCAAGATAACGTTTACTGTTACTCGGCGACGTGCGCTACCGGAAACTGGCGATGAAAGGCCTGTCAAGCGAGAGTACTATTGCTATAGAGCACGTTTCTGGATAATCAAGAATATGTGGGTGGAGTTATCGTCAGTCAATCAAACGATCGACAATTGTCGTTGAAGGTGTCGACACAATTTGTCCCCATTTCTTGTCCCAACTTCCAACACTGATAACTCCGTTCAGAATAAAATAATTTGACTGAAATTTTCAATATTTTCTTTTTTTATCATCTGTTTTTGAATTATTATAGCAAGAATGGCCAACTCTTTATTAAACTCTTAACTAATGTATCCTTAAACTTGTAGGGTTTCCAAGGATATCCCAGGTCCAAAAATTTGCATTTACCGTATCCTTTAAGCTCTTTTCTGGTTAAAGATAATCACTTTTTATCATTTAAAAACATTTCACTTTCTATTTTCAGAATCCAAATTATTGAGTCAAATCATGGATGAAAAGTTTGTTGACAGAACAGAGGTTACCCTGAAAACACCAACAAAACAACATCTTACAAAAACACAAATCTGTTCAAAGTTAACAGTAGATGTTACCAATGGTCATACATCATCTAAAAATACATCTCCCATCTCACCTTCTTTAGCTTCATCTATGTTAACAGATGAAGATATGGAGCAAGCCGTCTTCAGTACAACCTCAATAGATAAAGAAAACAAAGTATCAACCGACACAAATCTCAAATTGAAAGCCAAGGATCATGCTTTCACAAATATCTCTTCATCTGTCGAAGAAGATCTAAGTCTCAATTCTGTTCCTGCGGCTTTGTCTTCCCCTAGAAAGGATGAAGAAGTTCGCTCCTATTATACTCCTGGCTTTGCCATTAGGGCTTGGGCATTTGAAGATATAAAACACAAGAGTGATGAACCTGAATCTAGTAAAATTACACATGTAGAAAGTAAAGAACGTAAGACAAGTGTTACATCAACACTCACTGTTAACAAAAACAAAGATTTTGATCTGGAAGAGCAAGAAAAGCAAAAAACAGAACTTTCTTCTTTGACTTTTAACATTGGTAAATCCCCTAAAACAGAAACAAGTATTGTAGCTGTAACTATGAATAAAACTGTTGAATATGATCTTCAGGATAGATCACCTCAAAAGAAAGAACTCTCCCAAGCCACTTTTGCTATTGGAAGGAAGTCTAGTTTTGAAGAGAGGTCTGTTCCTGTGACTAAGTCATTGCTTGTCAGTACTGAAAGCAGTGAATCAAAGTCAACACTACTAGTATCGTCATCATTTGACTCTGTGTTCACTAAAAATCTTTCAAAAACAGAAGAGTTGAATCAAAGAAATTTACAAAAGACCGATGAAGTAACATACAACTCCAAAAACAATACTTCAAAATTAGTAAATCAAGAGCATGTCTCATCCACGACATCTATAGCTTCCCAAGATACGAAATTAACTACAGTTGTCACAGATGAATGGGTTATAATATCAGAAGACGAAAAATCCTTAAAAGCAGAATCTAACACAACATCTTCATCTCCTGTTAAGACCAAAATTGTAGCAATTCCTGTGGAAGTTGAAAGAAAATTTTCTGTTGGACCTGATACTGAAGCTAAGTTGAAAAATTCTGGTGCCAAGCTTAAATCTGAGAAATCATTTACAGATGTTTATTGGGACAACGAGGACTATTTGCTTACTTTATCTGATTGCTGGTTAAGACAACGAGATTCAGATTGGCAGATGAAAATTCCTGTACATTCTGATCCAATTTTTGATGTGAATACAAAATACCAAGAATTGACAACGGAAAAGGATATTATCAATTTTATTGCTAATAAATTAAAACTCAATTTGGGTAAGAAGTCTAATTTAAGTTATTTACTCGAGAAAGCTAAACTTATTGATTTTGCAACTATAAACACAGTGAGAAAGTCATACATCTTAGATGGGTGTCAGGTGGATCTGGATAGCACCAACCATGGGTTCCAAGTTGGAGAAATAGAAGTAGTGGCACCTTCATCATCTGAAATACCATCAGCACTTAGAACAATCGATGAAGTTGCTAAAAAATTGGGTATGTTAAGATGTTTTCTCCTATATTAGATAATCAATATATGTATGATAAATAGAGACCACAAATATTATGTCCATTAAGTACTCATCTAAATACAGTCTAGATAATAATTATCAGCATATTTCTAGAAATATGACGAAATCTTACAACAATCTTTGGTTATATTACCAGAAATCCTTAACCTGTTCTCTTTAATGACTATAAATTTGATTCGTCTGAAGATTCATAGAAAGGATAATTCTGATTGTGCATTTAGATGAAATGTTGGCATATTTTTTTTTGTATGTGAAATGAGAAAAGAGATTCAATCCATCATAATTACTCGATCTATTCAAACAAGCTTGAGCTCAAGTCTGCATTTCTGGATGGATTTTATTCGACCAAATTTGATTATGCAAATGTAAATGTGAATTACCATGGAGAAGATGAGATGGCTGTATTTGTGGTCTGATGAATGATAAAAACTAACCTTAGTCAAGCCGAACAATTAATGACGCATGATCTGTGCACCATTTAGATACGTGGAAATGCAATGTTGGCAATGGTATTTGCCCTGCTTCGATGTGGGCCAGACTTAATTACTTTTAGCATATGCGATATTGACACAACGTTGGTTAATGATGTATATAGAAAATATTAACTACAAATCGTTATTGAACAGGTTGACATTTTAACCATATGGGTTACAGGATGTCGAACTAAGAAATGTATTTCTTTATTCACAGTTTAACATGCAATAGACACAAATACAGTCATTTACGAACCAACATATGGCACTATTTTATTTCAGTAATTCGCATGGGTGTCAGTTCTTTGCATTTGGAGAAATTAAGAGGACCTAGAGAAAACCCAGAGGTTGGGCAGGCACACGTTCGACCACTGAACCCCAGCCCCATTTCAAACGATGTAGAAGAAGGGAGATTGAAATGGCCATTGTCCTTCTGTCTGTCCCAAGTTTTGTTTCTGGAGCGTATCTCATAAACTGCTCATGATATCAGTATGAAACTTCATACACATATCAATACCTTGTGTTGCCAAACTAAAACAGGTCATGCTAGAATCTGTCTACACCATAAAACTGTCTTTGTCAAACTTGTGAAGATTCCACAAGACTTCAGTTTATAAAACGGGTACCCCAATCAAGACCCCTCTTGACATACCTCAGATTAGACCCCATATATTTTCATTTCAAAATTTCTTCCAACAATATTTTTTCTTTTGCAATAATTTTATAATAGTAAGTAAGTAGTAGCACAAAAAATCACGAGTATATGTACTCACAAACTCAGTCATCATGCCCTTGTCATAGAACTACGTAGATCAATGACTAAAATATCCAAAGTCGGTCATAAAACCACAAAACCCAAATTATTTAGTCTTCAAAGGGCATTTATTGATAAACGTTTTATGAAATCAAGAACGATAACATTATACATTGCTTTGTTACGAAAGATATGAATTAACACAAAAAGATATAGCGGTAATGTTAAACATTGTATTTAACACTTTTAATTTTCTTCTCTTATGTAATGAATGTGATAAAAGATGACAATCGCTTAGTTTCCGTATTAGGTTATAATGTTGCTTTGTAGATGAAATTTTCATCAAAAATAAATTGTTAGAATTAGAATAAATCTGATGATATTGCAGTTAATTGTTTAATTCGCAATTTAATTGGCATAATGTGCAGATGCTGTCACAGAGGGGGTAAATCAGCAACAGTCATAAATCATATTTTAAATTATCAGATTATGAAATTTTACAGGGAAAAACAATTATGATTTATCCAAATCATGTTTTTTATACGCCCACATTTTCATGTGGACGTATATTGTCGTCACCCTGTCCGTGTGTCGGTCCACAATTGTTTGTGAACAGTCTACAGGTCACAATTTTTATCTGATTTCAATGAAACTTAAAATATAGGTTTATCACCCTAAGATGTCGGTTCCTTTCGATATTGGCATGTATCGGACTGTAACTTCATGGGTTATGGCCCCTGATTGTACGAAAAATCACGATTTTTAGCTTTTGAACAGTGTAAAGGTCACAATTTTGAACCGATTTGGATGAAACTTGAAATTTTTTTTTTAACCCAAAGATCTTGGTTCTGTTCGATATTTGCTCCAATCGGATCGTAACTTCCTGAATTATGGCCCCTGATTGTCCGAAAAATCGCCCTTTTTAGCTTGTGGTCCCTCTGGAGGTCAAAATTGTTATCCGATTTAAAAAAACGTTTGATTATATCACCGTTCCATGGTTATGAAGGTTGAGTTCAAATTTCGTGAAAATCGGACCAAAATTGACGGACAAAATGGCCGCCGTTTGTACGCGAATAGTGTGAAAATATGTTATATCAAGGTTGTGGACCTTATAGAGGTCACAATTTTGAACCGATTTTGATGAAACTTAAACATGTATGTTTATAACCCAAAGATCTTGGTTCTTTTCGATAATTGCGCTCATCGGATCATAACTTCCTGAATTATGGCCCCTGATTGTCCGAAAAATCACCCTTTTTAGTTTGTGGTCCGTCTAGAGGTCAAAATTGTTATCGGATTTAAAAAAAACGTTTTATTATATCACCGTTCCATGGTTATGAAAGTTGAGTTCGAATTTCGTGAAAATCGGACCAATTTTGACGGACAAAATGGCTGCCGTTTGTACGCGAATAGTGTGAAAATATGTTATATCAAGGTTGTGGACCTTATAGAGGTCACAATTTTGAACCGATTTTGATGAAACTTGACATGTATGTTTATAACCCAAAGATCTTGGTTCCTTTCGATATTTGCGCCCATCGGATCATAACTTCCTGAATTATGTCCCCGGATTTTCCGAAAAATTGCTTTTGTTAGCTTTTGGTCCCTCTGGAGGTCAAAATTATTATCCGATTTAAAAAAACGTTTGATTATATCACCGTTACATGGTAATGAAGAGAGAGTGTGAATTTCGTGAAAATCAGACTAGAATTGACGGACAAAATGGCCGCCGTTTGTATGCGAATAGTGTGAAAATATGTTATATCAAGGTTGTGGACCCTATGGAGGTCACAATTTTGAACCGATTTTGATGAAACTTGACATGTATGTTTATAACCCAAAGATCTTGGTTCCTTTTGATATTTGCGCCCATCGGATCATAACTTCCTGAATTATGTCCCCGGATTGTCCGAAAAATTGCTTTTTGTTAGCTTTTGGTCCCTCTGGAGGTCAAAATTATTATCCGATTTAAAAAAGCGTTTGATTATATCACGGTTTCATGGTAATGAAGAGAGAATTTGAATTTCGTGAAAATCGGACCAGAGTTGATGGATAAAACGGCCGCCGTCTGTACGCGAATTGTGTGAAAATATGTTATATCAAGGTTGTGGACCCTATAGAGGTGAGGTCACAATTTTGAACTGATTTTGATGAAACTTGAAATACATGTTTATAACCTAATGATCTTGGTTCCATTGCATATTTGCCCATATCGGATCGTAACTTCCTGAATTATGGCCCCTCATTGTACGAAAAATCACCCTTTTTAGCTTGTGGTCCCTCTTGAGGTCACAATTATTATCTGATTTGAAAAAACGTTTGATTATATCTAGGGTTGTCACGATTAATCGGTTTAGTCGTAATCGATTCGGTTTCTAGCTCAAACCGATTCACACTTTGAAAAATCGGTAGTCGTTTCATCCAATTTATATTTATACAAATACATATAATGTTTGACTTTTACTCTCTGTTAAACACACTGCTGAATTGCTGCCTATTAAAACCATACGGAAACTACGTCTTTCAAGACGCAATGTACAGTGGCACGATCTCAATGTCGCACGGAATTCTTCGCCTACCATATTAGGCATGGCTTACTACGAAATGTGTAAAATAGTTGATATTGGCGGGAAATAGTTGTCAACAACGGACAATAACAGACATTCGATAATATCTTAGGCATGGATTGAAAGCATGCCGCACGAGACGGGGAAGTTGGCTGTGCCTTTTTACGAGTGATAAACTAGCAATGTAATTTTATTGAAATTCCGTTTTATAAAGAAGAACAATATGATCGAACGATTTCCTCAGAAATTCCTCCAGCATAAATTAATTTTAAATCCAGTTGTAATTTATTATTAAATTCAGAATCAGAATGTGTCGTTACTGCATACGAGACAACGAATAAACGAGTTCCTAACATCGCCAATCAGGAGGATCTTCTATTCGCCCCCCTCGGCATATGTTGCCGTCTTTTTAAATGTCACGTGTTTTTTTGTACCATCTTTTGCGGCTTCTCTCGTTGTTTTTCGTCAATATGATTATCGCTATATGTTTAAATATCATGTAAGGGAATTGTTGTACAAGTGAATTGTAATCTATTGCCAGTTTTGGATTTTTAATTAGCAGTTAAAGCCGTAGGGGTAAGTCAGAACACGGGAATGTCTTACTTCGCTCAACCTCGTAACTGCCAATTTAAATGATTTATTCCGACATATCTTTAGTATAAACTCAAATAAATGTACTACAATAATATACAATCAGCTATTCGGTGTTGACATATCATTTTATAATTTCTTTATCAACAAACAATCACATGAAAAAAAACCTCTGAACGCTGTACATACATTGATTGACATTACGGAATTTATACGGCATCCGATTAATCGGCACCGATACGATTTTTGGCTGGATGATTAACCGATTCAAGAATTTTGTAATCGTGACAACCCTAATTATATCACAGTTACACCGTAGTTATGGGTGAGTTTGAATTATGATTTTCTGATGATTACTTAAAATGCAACAACTCTTGTTGACTGCCCGGACGATTTGGCTGCTGTGTGGCCGTATGTTTCGTTGCCTGGCAACCTATTTTTCTTTCTTTGCTTTGAGCAAGGAGGAGAAAGTATATTTGTATGCATAACCGGTAATTGTCCAGTTTGTATTTCAACAATAAATTAACGTTCTCAAATAATCAAATCGCTGGTTAAAAATAAAACTAATATTTTGTCAACAATCAAAAAGATATCTTTTCAATCACATTAAAATGAAGCAGATGATATCAAACACACAATTGTAGCTTATACAAATGCTGAATGTTTGATCATCAAGTTAATGTAGCCAAGTTAATGTAGCCTTCTTTTCTTTTATATGCCATTCAGACGCTTAAGTTCAGCCGGTACTGGTGAATGTTAAACTAGTTTAACTTTGTCATCTGAATGTGAAGGTGGGGGAAATAAGCCAATTTTAAACAAGTAAGAGCATACTATGTACCAGGAACTGAGCATTACGTCATTGCGGTCAGCTTGGAATTGTGACACCATTTAAAAAATGAAATCTGTCAATCGATATGAAATTGTACAAGGAAAAACCATGCCAAATTTCCAGTCGATTGTAGTTGAATCGATAGAGCTTTTTTCCTAAGATTCTTGCCCCCAAAACAAGTAGAAGAACAATGAAGTGGTCCATAAATTGGCCGAGCATTAAAAAAAGAGATTAATTAGTATTATATAATATTTTTGAAGATATCATTTCATATATTTAATATTTAAATGTTGTTTAATTTAACTAATATGACACATTAACCATTTCCTATAAATGAAAATAAGGAAGGAAAAAAATGCCAGCATATTTTTTGTGTTCATATACCGGGTATGGAAATTATAATTTCACTTATAATTCAATTATTTCTAATAATGACATCAAAATTTTTTAAATGATGTATCTGTGATGTATTTTCTGTGAAATTACACTGTCATTTGTTGAGACTTTAGATCCCAAAAAATATTTCCAATTATTCCTGTGTTGATTAATATAAAGTTGGAATAGAAGTATACATATATAGATAACCTATTATCTTTTTTTGCAAGTTATTTTAAAAATTTGAATGATGATACTTTATTTTCTCAATTTACACAAAAGGCATGTTTTTTACCATGCTCCATCAAGAAGACGTAAACTTTTCACCATGGATTAATGACTGTATTCCCTAGATGTTTGACAAAAATTGAAAAGGATCCCTTGACTATTAATCATGTAACAAAATGTCAGAATAGGGTAATACCTTCCAATGTGTTAAATAAATAGAAGTCAGGTTATTGCATTCCATAGATCAAGTCAAAGTAATTACAAAAACTAGCCATAATTCAACTTCATTAAAAAGACATAATTTGTTGGTTACCTAGTTTTTTGTTCTTAGTTTGACTGAATACCATAGCATTCAGATAAGGGTAAAGAATTAGGCCAATTAGATGAATAGACCTGTTTACAATGACAGAATAGTGTTACCTTATCTGGGGTGAATGACAGGAGCTTATTACTATTTCACAAAAAAAAGAGCCTGTCCTTAAAAGATATGTTTTTATTAGTCAAAATTAGCCAAGGCAGGAAAGTCTATACTAGTTTACATGCCCCAAACATATTAAATACCATACATTTTTATACTCCCACATGGAAATGTGGTCATATATTGCTGTCGTTGGTCCCTGTCCGTCTGTCCAAAATTTCTTTTGAACACTATACAGACTACATTTATTATCCAATCTTTTTTTAATTTATATATGTTGTTATTATTAGTGAGACGAATAAATCCTTTATATATTCAGCCATTTCAGTTAATTACTTCTAGAGTTATGGCGCTTGTTTCACTTTGATGAACCTTGTGATGGCTCTAATGACAAAAATTATCCGATCTGTATGAAATTTATTTGATAAATTTAAAATAGTGAAACTAAGAATCCTGTTGAATTTCAGCAATTTCTAGAGTTATAACCCTTGTTGAACCTTGTGTATTGAATTTATATGCATTATTTAAATTAGTGAAACAAAAAGCCTATTGAATTTCAGCAATTTCTGTTAGAAGCTTCTAGAGTTTTAGTTCTTATTTCATTTTGTTGAACCTTGTGAATGTTTTAACGACAAAGGTTATTATCCAATCTGTGTTAATTTATATTTATCTTTTAAATTAGTGAAACATAGAGAAGCCTATTGAAAGTCAACAGTTTCTGTTAATTGCTTCTAGAGCTATGGCCCTTATTTCACTTAGTAGTACCTTGTGAACGCTCAACAAAAGTTATCATCTGATCTGTATGAAACGATATCAGTGTCCTGTAAATGCTTCCATTATCTACAAAAAAATAAATATATATGTTACAACCTTTGTAGATGATTTAATTGCTGTGGGCAGATTTTTTTATTGTCTGGCAACTTATCTTTTTATGGTGTGTTTCAAGCTTTAACACTTGCTACATGTAAATATTGACTAACCCTGCTTTCTGAAAAAAAATAGAGAAAAGTGATGAACTAACATTCTGTGTTTTTAAGCAGGCACTGTAGGGAGCAGTAGTTTGGGCGGTCCAAGTGTGATACATTTATATGATGACAATTGTACTTGCCAATGATGGTTTTAATAGAAATAAAAAATTGCATACCTAATATGCACATTAGTTCAGTCTTCAGCTGCATAGTCTTGACTAAGCATGTTTAATATGAGAAATTGTATTTAGTAAATATATTATTTATTTTACCAGGTTTGTCTCCATTACAACTAGTGTTATAGAGGTAAAAATATGTATTATGTGTAAATAGTTTATTTGTATATTTTAATCTGCATGCCTCTCATTTTTATTATTAATGAGAATGCTTATATTAACTTAAAGGAGCTAAATCGCTAATAATGTAATATGAATTTATATAAACTAATTTACATTCAATCATTTCCGTCTTTACTCTAATTTCAAATCAGCTTTGTTCGGCGAAATAGGGCGTACGCCTTAAGTCTCAATCGAATGTCTAGTTATTCCAGTCTACATAGTATTTATTGCGTATGTACTCCAGCTGTCACCGTCTAGCCTCGTTTTTCAAGTCCTTTATTAAAACTGGGCCTAAAACGCATTATGGTACACGATTCGTGTACCAGTGGTATATTTTTTATGTTGTCTTAAATATTGGATATCAGAAGCCCATCTTTTCCCGCTAAGATCACAACATTAATGTTGATTTAAATTGACAAATAATTCATGTTTTCGTTGTCAAAGATTTTGGATGAGATTGAGTTAGAGACTTAGCTACTTTAAGTTATTTTTCATGTTATGCCTGTTAACAATTCAGATGTAAATTTTTCCAAATTTAATTCTTACCTCACAATTTAAAATTGTCCAGAGTTTTGTGTAGTGCAGTACTGAGTTCACAATGAAGTTTTTATATGCCCACATGGAAATGGTGTCATATATTGTCGTCGCCTCAGACCGTCCATAGTCTGTCATCCACAATTTCTGTGAATGCTCTATTTACAAGACAATTTTAGTCATTTTATGGTTCACAAGGTTGTACAAACTGAAACAAGGGCCTTAACATTAGAAATAATTTACTTTCAGCAATTTCCGTCAATTATTTCTAGAGTTATGGTGCTTGTTTTACTTTGTTGAACCCCTGTGAACCTTTGAATGACAAATGTTATCATTCAATTTGTTTGAAAATTATATGCATTATTTAAAGTAGTAAAACAAAAAAGCCTGTCGAATTTCAACCATTTCTGAAAATTACTTCCAGAGTTAAGGCCTTTGTTTCAGTTTGTAGAACCTTGTGAACCATCAAACGACTAAAATTGTTTTGCAAATACATGTACCCTTAATTATCGACAAAAGAATAAATATGCGACTGCTCGGAAGATTTAGCTGCTGTGGGCATATACTTTGTCGCATGGCAACCTATCTTTAAAAAAGTTCTAAAAAGAGCATATTTGTTCATTGGGGTATTCAATAAGAATTGAAGTTCTGGTATTTTTTTTTATTTTGATAATGTTTATTCATTTTATTGTACCTTGCCTTTTGGAAAAGCTGGGGACTAATAAAATGTGTTTGGGACACAATAACTCTGCTTTTAATTAAATTAGGGTAGATGTTCAAACTTGTTGTTGATGTTCATGAGGTGAATTTCTTGACTGAGTTCGCTGACAAGCATTTTGTGGTAAAGTTGAGCAGAGATAAGCAATTTGATTGGTCAACCCTTTGGGAAATGATGTTGCTAATTCAATGACATTAATGAAATGTAGTGTATAGTTTCATTACATCAATAGCTTGACTAACTTTGATGATGACCAGTTTCTGCTCAGACTAAGAAGACATAAGCAATTTAATTTGTGTATGCTTTAGAAAACAATAACTCTTGATTTGAATTGAGTAATAATACTTTGTGTGATTAGGTTTGATAATGATCATTTTCTGCTCAGGTTAAGCAGAGTGCTTTATCAAAAGATCAATGTGAAAGTAATTAATGAGTGTCCTCTTATTTATTTGAGATTGAGGCAGAGGACATCAGCTTCACTTTTGGCTTGTTTGTTACACTTTTGAGTTATCAACAATTATATAGTTTAGTCACTGTTGCTCAGCTTGTTTTTTTGTTTTTTAACCTCAATGGCTAAGGCACAATGATTTTGCAACCTGGTTTTGAAGACAGAGGACCTGTCATGAAAAAGAGTCGTGTCCTTCGGATGGAACAAAGAAATCTCAAGGCTCCATTTACACAAGGTGTGCACTTAAAATTCAAAGAAGATTTGGCAAAATCCCTGCTGTCCAGAGAAAGGTTTCCTCATTGCACTACTGGATGGCATTTGCCCATTTTCATAAGCCCCTTTGGTGCAGGAAAGTAAAGTGTTAAAGCTCATTTCATTTGTTTGTTGATGGTCATCACCTTTTCATTGATGTCATAGTTTCTTTGAACCATTATTTTTGTACACCTTTTGAAATTCTCATTAAACTTTGCAGGCCATACTAGTCAGCTGAACTATTCATTGTAATGTGGGGCACATCATCCTCATTTCTGAATACTCAGACAAAATAATATTAATCACCTGTCAGTATTAGGCTATATAGATTATATGTTATAACTTACAATATTATAATGCAAGACAAATTAACAAAAACGTATATGTATTGTAATTCCTAGATGACAGTTTGGGATTTTCTGTGGGTTATTTTTTAACAAGTTAGTACTAATACTAATGTTTGACAAACATATTGTGTCACACTCAATTATCTTCTATGGGTTGAAACAAAGTCCATCTTATCCATTCCATTTCCTATTAATCCTTACATCCATCAAGATTTGGTCATGCTAATTACAAAAACATTGCTACTTCTCTTTAGCAGAAATAGGACTAAAAACTGTTTGTAGAGAACCATGTTTAATATTTGACCTAATCAATGCTCTATTTAGTCTGCTTAGGTGGTATCTAAATTCTTTATTACCCGCCTTTCTCTACAGCTAAAGGCTTTTATACACTTATGAAAATTAAGCTTAGTCGTGGAGAGACAATTAAGCGCCTCTAATTGCCTAGGAATATCCAATCATTTTGCTAAAAATCAATGCTGGCTGAATAACCATGGTGACAAGACATAACTATAGGCTCTCTCACACCTCCCTTAATTAACAAGACCACTGACGGATGCGTACTTAGCACATTCACTTGCTTAATTAGGTGTAAATTGAAATTGGAAAAACGTCAGCCAACAAAATGAATTTTGAACATGCCATCTGAGGACACCAACCACGTTCTGTCAATGGCCTTATGTGTTTGGACATTTTTTTTTTTAAAAAGGGAGAACTCCACTGAAGAATAAATTGAGACATATGACCAATATTAATATTATTATAGATGTTAGATGATCTCCTGTTAATTGTACTAATGTCTTACTGACCTAAATACATCATTAACATAGTAGTAGTATCATCATCATCATCCCTATTTTATTGATCCTACTTTCATCAGCTTAATGAGTTTATTTTTATTTCCACGTCAGTCAGAAAAAAAGAATCAGTTAGCGAGTAGACATTTGTTTGGAAATATGAGGCGTTCCAATTTCTAAAGATAATTAGGTTTAAATCTCCAATTGTATGAAAGAAGTATTAAACTGATCATGATTAAATTAAAAGTGTCTGTTTAATTAGATATGATCAAGTTTATTTTAACTTATTACTATCTTCGACCCTTTACAAACCAATATAATTCTATAGAGTAGTTGTTGCCTTTTAGTTTGTTTCAGCATGATATAAATGTTTTAGTTTATTTGTCTTGTAGGTGTAGATTCAACTACTTATTTGATATTGAATAATTTCTGTGATCAAACCAGCTGTGCACATTATTCAGAATAGAATTCTTCACATAAAATTTCTACACTTGGCTCATTTATTTCAGTTCTTGCATATTTATTGTATTAATGTACAATGTTAAATGTATATAGTAAAACATGGAAGACTTATTAACAGTATATTATTTAATTACAGCTTAAATACATGTATTGGATTTTAATTTGTTAATATTCATGAGGAATTCTTTTATTACCAGTATACTGATACAGCTTATTATTTAAATACTTGATATGGTGAAGATATATACAGAATGTAGGATAGATACATATAATCAGCTAACTAATATTCTGTTAACTTGTTTATTATAATCAATGTATTCTAACTGTCATAATCATAAAACTGTGCATGCCAAATAAGTCATATTAGTCTGCTTTCTGTAACTTTGTATAACATATTGTACTATGTAACAATACTTTCAGAATTACCAGATAAATATGTTGTTTAGAAATATAAAGCATCAATTTGATACTGCTTCATAAACACATCAAATATTAATAATGTGGTTACATTTGTTTTCTTTTCTTTAAGTTTACTTTTCAGTATATTTTCTAAATCAGTTCAAAATTCATGTTATCTTTTTTAAATATTTTAGAGACTGATAATTTCTTTCCTAAAAAAACATGTAGTAAAAACACTTATTTGTTGTATTTCAGGGTACGATTCAAGTAAAAGAGTTTCTGGTAAAATGACAGACCTTTTGAGGAGAAACAACCTCTTTCTGTACAAGTTATTAGTAGAAAATGGTGTCCTATTTCCAGGAGACATTACCTGAAAACACATCATGCATTAGATATGCTGTTAATTTAATTAAAACACAAGCTATAAGTTGATAAGAGTTTTGGATTAGTTTAACCCACAGTTCAATCCAAAGCAAGGTACATACCACCTTCAACCTCTTACCTACTGTTGCTGTTCTACTGTTTCTGAAATGTGTACTGTTTGATAAATTAGACAGTTTTTATAGGCAGGGATTTTCATTCCATATTACTCTGCATTAAGATCACTGCTACATCACAACCCAGCCCTACACTGGAAGTCAGCAGTGTTATATGGCTATGTCAAATAACACATTGCCCAAAAAGGTATATAACAAGGGTGAATAAGTAGTCGAAGGTCTGGGACTCTGGGTACTATTTGAATGGCTTGATTTCCTTAGAAAGACATTTCATTCAACTTTTGTGGTTCCTAATTAGTGTATGTTTAGATATTGCCAAGACATTGTTGATCATACTAACTTAATATGATTAGAAAGTTAGTTGAACATTGAAATGTTTTACAATGTTTCGTTATTACAGTAAATAACAGAGAAGTAGTTATATAATACCCCTATACAACTGAAATCAGTTATCAGAATATATTGTCTCAACTAGTTGTCTCTATCAAAAATATGTTTACAAAGATGATAGAAATGAAGTATCTCTACCATGTGCATTAATGTACCGTGTTAAATAATTTCAGTTTAGTTAGAGAAAGAGTTTTCCTTCCAACTTAGTTTATGAGAAAGATTTTATATTCATTTAGAATCTCATTTAAAGTCTCTGCGCAATATTTGTATACCTGTATTTTGGAAAATATCAAATCAAAATTTCAACTGAAGATTATGTCTCAGCTTGGATTCAGTAGAATCGTCTGCATAATATACCAAATGTTGACAAATTTTCAATTCATCATTCCTAAATCCCTCAAATGATGTTCAGAGACTTTAATTTAGAGAGGCAATATTATGTCTCCAGGAAATTAAAAATCAATAATTACGTCAAGGTACATAATTGATTTTGCCAAATAAACGGAAAGATGCTATGCTGAAGCTATGATTACTTTATATACAATCTAAGTGAATATTATATACAATCTGTATGCTTATATCTTGTTAGTAGATTTGTGAATGTAAGTCATATTTTGCACAATCCAATATTGTAAAATTCAATTCGATGACCAATTAATATCAAATCATATAATCTAGTTTTCTAGATAGTTCCGGTGATAATGCAGTAAAATGAACTTCTCTTCAGAGAAAGTACCTTAATTGCATATATATCAAACATGATGATACAAATGATATTAAATTTTATTTAAAAATTGCTATTTTATATTATACATCCACAAGTAATTAGTACCTTAATGTTTAAACTATATGTCATTATTGAGTCAAGATGAAAATAACCCAAGTAATTATTGTAAAAAAATTATGTCTGTAATTATAATTTAACAAAGATGATAATTATGTTATATCTCTAGGATCTGGGGACTTCATTATACCTTAATATACTGTAGAATCAAATATTTAGAATTGATGAGGGAATAGATTTCAATAAAACATATAAGAAATGGAAATGCAAGCTTATGCATGTGTATATGAAATTGAAAATGCAATTTACTTAATTTTAATTACTCATATACACTAACGGTCTAATCTACTAAAAGTCATCAGTACCAGGTATTTTTAGTCCGTGTATAAAATTGAATTTATATATTTGAAATCTTGCCGATGTATACTTGATGAAAATTATATGCTAGTGATATTGTTATCATTCCGAAGCCTATTCTGTTGTGATAAGTTATAATAATCTATCCTGCGCTTTCAAACACATTGTTTTCTATAAATTCATTAAATTTTATGTCTTTAATTATGCTTCATTATTACTCTATACTTACTGTTTGTACGTTGTGCCTTATTGTTTGTTTATGTACATTTATATAATATTTCATAGTCCCTTTTCTATTTCATTCATTTGATTATAAATTTTTTTGATATGTTTTGCCATCCGGTTGGTATAGTATTCTGACAATATGTTTTAATGAACACTACCAATGATTAGTGCCAATAATTAGGTACAGGGCCTCCATAGTATTTAACTAAACTGATTGGGCTATACCGATGGCCACTTACACTGCCAGTTGGAAGGTAATCGAATAAATTTGTGAAAAAAGCTGATGAATACAAACATTTAGCACTACTTACTAGTTGATCATATTACCAAATCTATTGATCATTACCATTTAACGCTATCAGTACCAACCACTGGTTCAAAACAACTGATCAGTACCTTATAACACTACCAACTAGTGGATCAAAACAAATGGTCAGTACGGTTTAGTACTACAAATTAGTGCATCATTTTTATACGTCCACATTCATAATGTGAACGTATTATGCCGTCGCCCCTGTCTGTGTGTGTGTGTGTGTGTGTGTCTGTAGTTCGCCTACAGGGCGCAATTCTTCATGGATTTTCTTCAAACTTGGTATACTTATTCCTTATACCCCAAGGAAGATCCCTATTGTTTTGGGGGCATGCCCGACCCCCAGGGGCCGAGCCACGCCCATTTCTAGTATTTGTTTGTTTGTCGTCTACAGGCCACATTTCTTAACTTATAATCTTGAAACTTTGCATACACATTCTTTGTACCCTAAGGAGCACCTCTATCATTTGGGGTACATGCCCGACCCCCAGGGGCAGAGCCACGCCCATTTTCTTTTCTTGTGTCTTTGTGTCGCCTACAGGGCGCAATTCTTACTGGATTTTCTTCAAACTTGGTATACTTATTCCTTATACTTGGTATACTTATTCCTTATACCCCAAGGAAGATCCCTATTGTTTTTGGTGCATGCCCAACCCCCAGGGGCATAGCCACGCCCATTTCTAGTATTTGTTTGTTTGTCGTCCACAAGCCACATTTGTTAACGTATAATCTTGAAACTTTGCATACACATTCTTTGTACCCTAAGAAACATCCCTATCGTTTGGGGTGCATGCCCAACCCCCAGGGGCAGAGCCACGCCCATTTTCTTTTCTTGTGTCTTTGTGTCGCCTACAGGGTGCAATTCTTACTGGATTTTCTTCAAACTTGGTATACTTATTCCTTATACTTGGTATACTTATTCCTTATACCCCCAAGGAAGATCCCTATTGTTTTTGGTGCATGCCCGACCCCCAGGGGCATAGCCACGCCCATTTCTAGTATTTGTTTGTTTGTCGTCTACAGGCCACATTTCTTAACTTATAATCTTGAAACTTTGCATACACATGTTTTGTACCCCAAGGAACATCCCTATCGTTTGGGGTGCATGCCCAACCCCCAGGGGCAGAGCCACGCCCATTTTCTTTTCGTGTGTCTTTGTGTCGCCTACAGGGCGCAATTCTTACTGGATTTTCTTCCAACTTGGTATACTTACTCTTTATACTCTAAGGATGACCCCTATCGTTTGGGGTGCATGCCCAACCCCCAGGGGCAGAGCCACGCCCATTTTTTTGTGTGTGTCTGTGTGTCGCCTACAGGCCACAATTCTAACTGGATTTTCTTAAAACTTTGTATACTTACTCTTTACACCCTAAGGATGATCCCTATTGTTTTTTGGTGCATGCCCGACCCCGAATGG
Source organism: Patella ulyssiponensis (assembly GCA_963678685.1). Lineage (NCBI taxonomy): Eukaryota > Metazoa > Mollusca > Gastropoda > Patellidae > Patella > Patella ulyssiponensis. The sequence goes on from OY783229.1 coordinate 59,257,056, forward strand.
ACAGAGCCACGCCCATTCCTTGTATTTATTTGTTTGTCGTCTACAAGCCACATTTCTTAACGTATCATCTTGAAACTTTGAATGCTTATTCTTTGTACCCTAAGGAACATTCCTATCATTTGGGGTGCATGCCCAACCCCCAGGGGCAGAGCCACGCCCATTTTCTTTTTGTGTGTCGCCTACAGGGCGCAATTCTTAATTGGTCATCTTGAAACTTAAAATACTTATTCCTTATACCCTAAGGATGATCCCTTTTGTTTTGGGTGCATGCCCGACCCCCGTGGGACAGCAACACCCATTTCTTGTATTTGTTTGTCTATCGTCTACAGGCTGCATTTCTTAATGTATCATCTTGAAACTTTGAATGCTTATTCTTGGTACCTTAAGGAAGATCCCTATTGTTTTTGATGCATGCCCTACCCCCAGGGACAGTGCCACGCCCATTTTCTTTTTGTCTGTCTGTGTGTCACCTACAGGCCACAATTCTTAATCGATCGTCTTGAAAACTTTTTTTATACTTATTCCTTATACCCTAAGGCTGACCACTATTATTTTTGGTGCATGCCGGACCCCCTGGGACAGAGCCACGCCCAATGCTTTTGTGTCGTGTGTTCGCCTACAGGATGCAATTCTTAACAGATCCTTTTAAAACTTTACATACCTATTCCTTATACCCTAAAGATGGCCCGTATTGTTTTTGGTGATTTCCTAACCCCCAGGGGCAGAGCCGTGCCCATTTTTACTTCGTGTCTGTGTGTGTTGTCTACAGGCCACGATTCTTAATGGATCGTCTTTAAACTTGGGATATGTATTCCTTATAGCCTAAGGACGTCAACTGCATGTCCCGACTCCCACAGGCAAGACACGCCCAATTTTTGTGTTTGTCGTTTACATGCCGCAATTCTGAATGAAGCAGCTTGGTACTTGGCTTATGTATTCCTTATAGCCTGAGGGCGTCCACTATTGATTTTGATGAATGTCCCGACCCCCAGGGGCAGGGCCAGGCCCACGTTTTGCCTTTAGCGTTAGGAAGGCACAATTCTGAATGGATTATCTTGGTATACTTATTCCTTATACTCTAAAGACGGCAACTATTGATGTTGAGGCACGACCCTCAACGCTAAACAAACCAAACGCCTAGCCTTCTTGACAAAGTACCATATCAATCAAAGCAGGAATGTGGACGTATATTGTAGCGTTAGCGTTATGTTTACAAAGCTAATAATTGCCAACTGTAGACCAAATGAAAATTGATGAACTCTGTTAGTAGTAGATCATATTAAAACTGATAAGCACTACCAACAAGAATTTAAATAAAACCAACAAGTTATACCAACTGGAAGGTAGTGAATGATAACAAAACTGATGAGCACTACCAGCAGGAAGGTAGTTAAAACAAAGGGATTTTACCAACAGGAAGGTAGAGAAAGGTGTTGAACACTACACCAACGGGGTGGTAGTTTTAAAAAACCAATGAGGACCAATAACAGGAAGGTAGATAAAACCATAGATAAGGTATTATCTATGATAAAACTGATGAGCACTAACAGGAAGGTAGATAAAGTAATTAAACCTGATAAGCACTACCAACATGAATGTAGCAGTTAAACCTGATAAGCACTACTAACATGAAGGTAGTTAAACCTGATGAGCACTAGTGAATAATATGAAATCTGATTAGTGGAACATAGATAAAACTCATGAGCACTACCAACAAGGAGGTAGTAGATCATATTACTTATGAGTGATACCAACACTGTGGTGATGCAGTATTAACAGGATAGTACTGTATCACAGAGAGAGAGAGAGAGATAAATTGGGTTTTAACGTCCACTGTCCACTCGACACAAACTAGGTCATTTTGGGACTAACATATGGTTTCAATTTTATTTCAATAATTCGCTTGAGCGTAGGGGTCTTTAGCAGTGGGGGGAAACCGGAGTGCTTGGAGGAAACCCACGAGGTTGAGAAGGTGCCCCTATCTCCATGCCACATACGCTCACACCAGGGATCAAAACCACAGCCGCAAGCCAGAGGTGACCGGCCAGCTAGAGGTCGAAGCGCGGCACTCTAGACCACTAGGCCATCCCAACCCCCCTGTATCACAGAGTAGTAGTAAAACAATACATGTTGTTGTTGGAATGTGATTTAATCTATCCCTGTTCATGTACTTTGAAATGTCTTCTGCTAAACCTAGTAATTTGTGGGGTCTTTGCCAAGCCACTTGATTGCCTGTTTTAAATATATTGAACAAACTACATGTAATGAAAAAGAGTAAAATGATCTACTAGACTAAGTATATTAACGTAGAATTTATAGTTTTCATTTGTAGTGATCTCAAGATTTTATTTTATTCAAATCTTTATTTATATCAGATTTATTGACAACTGTAGTAAGTTAGTCTACGAAAGTAATGTATACATACATATTTTATGATTAATTAAGCTTAATTATATATTATATATCCAATAATTAAAATATATTGATACTTGTTATATCAAATCTCAAATCAAAATATATTGATACTTATTATATCAAATCAAAAAAAAGGTTAACCTGTAATGAGCCTGTGGCATTTTATGATCAGGATCAATATGGATTAAGAATCGAATAAAGAGTAGGTAAATATTTTTTATGTTAAAAATCGTTGATGAAATCTGTTAACAGATGGAAGAGAGTTAGTCAATAACTTGTTTTTTCTATTAAGTGGGACATGTCGACATTATATGAAGGAAAATCTTTCCATCATGCTGTTGTTTTAGGAGATATATATTCTTGTATATGTCATGCATTATTAAAGATACATTATGGGAGATTAGAATAAAAAAGGGTTGCAGTTCTCACTATAATAGTTAAAAACTAGATAATGTAAAGGGAATTTGCTGAAAATTTCAGATCAATCCACTCTGAACCTAGAATTTAGCAATAGAATTTTGGGTCTAGCCTTGATCATCATTACAAAAGTCGGTAAGATAAATAACATAGCCTTGATTATCCATTTTTTGATGACATGGAGAGTTGGTTATGGCCTGGCTAAGTTAATTAATGTCTAATTGACAATTTAGATAACATTTCAGGTCTAAAGAAAGTCCTGTAATAGGCGGATTTAGCTCTTGCATAATGTATGGTTAAATTGTAGATAAAATAAGTGTCAAGTCAGCTTTTTATATACATGTACATTAATTATAAGATCATCATATACCGGTATTGCCCTCACTATGTCTGTCTCGGGTCCCTTGGTTTTGGATCTGCCTACCTTGTCTTTTGAACAATTGTGGATGATACTACTAAAGTTGCCTCATTTATTGTTTTTGTATTCAGAAACTTAAAAAAACCAATCAGTTCTTATTTTTGCAGAAAAATCTATTTGGCTTATCAAACCTGTGGACAGTAAAATATTTTCTTCTCAATTATATGTTATTTTAAATTTGTTGCTCATCCTGTAAATAATTACATAAAACCATTAAATTGTGACTCTGTTTTTGTTTGGCTTTTTTGAAAATAGAAAAGAAAAAACGATTGTTATTTTGTGTCTTGTGATATAGTCCTCTTTTTTTGTAAATCTAGGATATTAATATGTAAAAGAAGCAGTATACTTTGATCTATATAAATATGTTTATTGTTACTGTTATACCTGATATTATGCATGGCTTACTTTATTTTGCTATTAAATTTCTTCTTTTTGAAATCATCTTCTATTGTCTATTCACTGAATATAAGTACTGCTAATCTGAAAGTCATGAAAACCGTGATGCAAATATTAAAGCGCTTATTGCTTATATAGAGAGGCTACTGATAATAAAAACAAACATGCAAGATATATCACATAGATTAAAATATTTTCCAAACTGTCTTAATTCGAATTTTGTAACTTAATGAGTTTACCAGAGAGCTAATGATGCTAATAATTGAAATGGCATCTTTGCAGAGTATTTATTAGTATGTGGAAGATGGTCAATTTATGTGGAGACTGTTTGCTTGAGCACAATTAAAGATATTCGATTAATTAAGGTTCTAGCAGACGACAGGCCGATCAATATATCTCAATTATCTATATAAAATGAATAATTGTTGTTGCCACGACTTGACTTATAATAAATATTGTTTATTTCTTCATAAGACAAACCACCAAAGGCTGGATAATTACGTTACGTTGTCTCTTATGACCAGACGTAATTTATAATCATCAATAGACAATAAGCGGTGTAATATTGGATATATTTGTCGACAAAATACTGGGAAAGTCGATATAAAGACGTGTGATTTTAATATTTATAGCATGTGTGGTTTACATCATTCAGGTTTGATTAATGACAGACCAGTAATTGTTCGTAAATAATCGGTAAATTAGGCTAATTAGAGAACCTAAAGTAGGTTGCTATAGCTGTGTCTGAATATTCTTATTTCTTATAGATCTCTACTGAACTCTAATATCTAATATTTAAATGTACTGTTATAGCTTGGTTGTCTTTTAAAGAAAAGGCTTCAGAAAAGTATGTGGATTAAAGTGGCCATCCCAATTTTAACAGTCTCAGAAAAAAAGTCTGTGTACGTATGAAATTTAAGCGCCAAAATATAAAGAAATGGTGTATTTACCTGGTCTCAAAATTTCAACTCAAAATATTGAGTCGTTCGGACCTGAACGTCAAATTGGTTTACCTGGATACGCAATCCTTTTAAGATTTTCGATTGATTTTTTCGTTGGGTGACCTGATAATCTATTGCCGTTCCTTTAGAGGTCTATACAGTGCATGCCATTCGTGTTTTACTAAAGGTAAATTTTACCTACACGTTTTAGTTTTATAAAATGAAACAGCTGAGGACACTGGTCTCCATTTCCTGATAAAGACTAACGGGTGTAACTTGTTTGAAAACGTATCACGTATATTGTGTTCCTAAGGTAGAGGATGTGAAGGTCATTTAACACAAGATTAATAAGTTTTATTCTCCAAAATATAACCGAAATTGGCGTGTTCTGTTGACAGGGAGAAGCATCGGTGCACTCAAATTGCTGTGCAGTTTTTCGGTGGCTACACATGCCTCACCAGACTACCCATTTTATGTATTAATTTAGGAGATAAGTAAAGTTGGTGTCCCGGTCCACACCCTTTCTAAATTCTGCATACGCTAATTCTTTACTAATCGCCGTGTCCCATGGTCATTTCATATACAATGCAATGATTACCGGTATTGATATCTTAAAGTTATGATATTTCAGTAATATCAAAAGAGCTTTGTATCAAAAGATGCAATTAATGGTGTAATTAGTGCCTGTTTTTTCTAATGTTCCTGTAGCTTAACTTAATGTCCACGGGTGAAAAATAACCCTTATCAATTTGATATAAAGAGTACTGTTTTAGTTAGCTTTATTGCTACAGGCGAATGATGTTCTTCATCTTCATCGAAGCAGTTTTCAAAAAGCCGCTGTGTTCACGTAATTTAATGATAGAGATCAAATTCTTTAAATAATTACAGAGTGATGTGTGTTGGAACAAGGTAATCATGTATAATATGACATCTACGTATTGATTGGGGTTTGTAATTGTCAAAATCATTACAGACATCGAGTCCAATTAGTTCTATTTTGATCACGTAAACATATATTATGTTTCACGATAATATTTTTGAATCTTGAGGAAAGGATAACTATATCATCCCTCTATTACTCCTGTAAAGGTGTCTTGTATAAGACAAATTTATTTTGTGTTTTTTGTTTTTATACGCCCACATTGAAATGTAGTCGTTTATTGTCGTCGCCCCCGCCCGCCCGTCCGTCCGTCCGGCGTCCACAATTTCTCGTGGACGCTCTACAGGCTAAAGTTAATATCCGATTGACTTTAAATTTATGCAGTGTTTAAGGTCATGAGACGAAGAAGCCTACTGATTTTCAGCGATTTACGATAATTACTGCCAGAGCTATGGCCCTTGATTACTTCAAAAAATCTTGTGGACGCTCTAGCGGCAAAAGTTAATATCCGATTGACTTTAAATTTATACACAGTGTTTAAGGTCCTGAGACGAAGAAGCCTTTTGATTCTCCCTGATCACTTAGAAAAATCTTTTGTAACGCTCTAGAGGCCAAACTTATCATCCAATTGACTTCAGATTGATATACACAGAGTTTAAGGTCTTGAGACGAACGAGTATATTGATTTTCAATGAATTTTAATAACTGAACAGCTAAATCCATGATTTTAAATGTTTCGTATACTAAGCGTTAGCATGGGACAGAACTTTATAAAAACCAAACAAATTCTACCGATTTTCTTATAATTACTTTATGAGCTGTTAATCTTAATCAAATTTCAGAGTATTGTAAATGTTTCATTACCGAAAAAAAGTAAGAATATGCGACAACTCTTGTTGACTGCCCGGACGATTTAGCTGCTGTGGGCTTATGTTTTGTTGCCTGGCAACATATCTTTAAATTGAGGATCGGATTTTTAGATCCGTTAAATAATTAAGATACAAACGGCATAACATCACCTAGATAAACTAAAATTATTGGTTTCATATTTACTTTACTACGTCCTTTTTGAGTGTGGCCCCGTTTCGACCTTAAGTAGCCTACCTGGAGTATTTACAGGGTTCTGGTCCTTGATTAAAATGTATCAGACTTGATCTGCTTGTTGAAGTCTAGTTCGACTTTGATAAAACCGTCTGCTGTTCCGGCCAAATGCAACTAACATATGATAGTGGGTCAAGCCTGAGATCTTACCAGTCTATATTTTGCCGATGATATAATACAGTAAAGTGCAATGAGGTTCAACGCCCTATTTTTCTGCACAAACTTGTCCAATGTTATGTGGGAAATTTTGCCCGGACCACGACCTTCTCTTATTTAAATTTTCAGCTGTCAGGTGTCAAGAATACATGCAATTTTACGTGGACATGGGACCCTGGTTTTTAGTCCCCTCTGAACGACTACACGTTATTCCTTGCCATGCCCCCTATCCCATCCTGAAACCATTGACAAGGGGAAACCACGCCGGAAAAACCAATGAATTTCATGGGCGAACCCGAAACCTGTCTGTTAGCGAGCCAGTGTCACTGTGGCCCCGAGATGATAGTATTTTAAACTTACTTTTCGATGGGTCAACTTGAACTTCAGCAATTTGATTCATTCCACCCTTTTAACAAGTTTAGTGTTATCAAATGTCTGAAACGGAATTTTCATGTATAAAGCTATATTTATGTAAAAAGTACCAGATTGATTGGAATATGTTTAAAAGGAAATCAATGTGAATAGGTATCGAAACAATTATAATTTTACAGAAAATTCTAATTTTACAAATGTTAATGATATAAAGCTTACATGGAACAAACCGACGTCCCGTTGCACCGCCTTTATAGTTAATTTGATATGGTACGTTTTAAAAAGTAATTATATAGACGGTATATAGTGAATGGCGGATCAGGCTACTCCAAAATCATGATCGTTCAACAAATTAATTGATTGAAATTTAAAGAAGAAATCTTCACATCTTGGACTATAGAGCAGTTATTCTAAAACAAACATGCAAATTACACAAAGAGCCACGTGGAAAGCTATCATTTAGACTTGCACATCTAACGTCAATTTTCTTGGCAGTTTTTTTCTGCCATACAGCGATATAATTAGAATAGTAGAACTTGGGTAACGAGACAAGTTTATTCTCGGAGGAGAATGGCAGATAATTAATCCGATATATTTGGCCCACGTAATTGCAAACTTCTCATATTCTATTGATCCAACTCTTCATTTCATAAGCCCTTCATTTTCCTTATCTCTTGCCCTGTAGTCATCAATGTGCCCGAGAGCCAGTGATTGATAATCTATATGTGTGCTTGTTTCTTGTAAATGCGTTCTGTCGTTGCATCACTTGGCGCGTCAGTGTATCTTTGAGTCATTAAATTTCTGGTGCGGTCAGTCGAGGTCGTGTCCACAGAAATGTATCAAATCGAAGCTTTTCATTAACTGTGCGTGTTTTAACTAGTTCTCTCCGGAGAAATATACACATCTTGAGTGATTAATTATATCAGACACTCTGCTATGATAAACAAGTTGAAATTTGATTAAGATTTTCATCAATGATATGTCAATTTTCATAGCAAGAAGTCATCATACTACATTCTTGATATCCAAAACCTTTTTCCTATTACACAATCCGTAAAATAGATCTAAAATTAATCTCTCTTGATTGACAAAAAACCCAACAGACGAATCGACGTCTTAGAAAAAGGACACGCAAAAAAGAACGTTTATTTTTTACTCTCAGACAACAATTTTCAATCATGCCAGAAACAAAACCTTGCATTATACATATGTATGTTTTTTTTTATATTAATAACATGAATTATAAGAATATGTTCACTGATTAACGTATTCAGGTTTCGGAATACATTATACATTTGACAAAATTATTGTAATTTACTGATGTTATAAGAGGGGTTTCCTGGGTACAAAAGAAATGCACAAATAAATATTGTGTTAGCCATATTATCACCTGTGAAGGCAAACGAACGGGGTGCTTTAGCCAAATGGTGCTCTAGATTGACCTTTGATTTTAGAAGCTAAAGTTGCTCGATAGAATAAAAACCCATAGCCATTCAATACGACCGATCCCGAGCCCAATGTCTTACACACATGTCTTCATAATGAAAAACAAAACAAACGGGTTTTCATTTTCAATCAAATATAACGAACAGCTTTCTTTTCGATGTGTCGGTTTTTTCTTTGATCTAATCGTACGGGGTCTATAGAATCGTGACCTTTTGTGAACTCTGGAAGGACTACTTACTTTTTTTTCGATGGATTTCATTGTTTCGCACCGCCTTGAAAGGGTTAGAGGTGACATTTTAGGGGGACCAGTAAAGATGTTTAAGTGATGGGTGAATTAACTTGGTAAAACTTGGAATATGATAACATCTTTGTCTCAAAAATATACTTCAAACGCTTCTTCAATTTTGGATTGTTGTTGAAGACCAGTGATAAGGGTCTGACTCTGATCTGTTTGAAATATCTACAGACAACCCGTTATTGTACATGTAGCCCAATTGTCCCACAAGCTTGTCAAATAGTTGGGAAAGTGTAATAATATTAATTGATATTCACACAGCAATTGTCGACTTTCTCGACTCGATGGATTAATTACTTTTATCTGTAGAGAAATATTCAAGCACAACCGATCCCCTATCAAATTATCTCCCCTGAGAAAATCCAATCCGCGATTTTAGTGAAATAATCAAATACGTTTAACAAGAATACAACTTATGACACAACCGAGACCCGGGGTTGATGGCATTTATTTCTTTTTGCCCCAGTAGCGATAAGCAGTTAAATAGATTACATCTAAAAATGGCAATGCAATGAAAGGCGATGGAAGGCGAATCACTAAATAGCGCAATTGACAGAACGGTTGCCGAAGTGTCTACCATGAGCAAATCAAAACATTTAACTGAAGAAAAGTAATAAAGCAAATGGAATGCTAGCTTAATTGACTAGTGTCGCGAGATTTCTTGATGGGGCTCAATCCATCATTTACTTCTAAATCTCATATCGAACATAAAATCTCTAATTTTGTTCCTATCTAAAATAATTCATTAATCTTTTTTTACAGTCTCACTAATTTTTCTTCTTCATTTCCACCCTGGAAATCTAATTGGTTACCAAGTTACGAAAACTTCACTCGATACTTCAATAGTTCATCTTTTATTCCCAGTAGAGTTCCACGAATTGAGTAAATGTAGCATTCAAATGCACAGTTTTCATTTCTTGTTATCTTGTACACCAAGATCTCGTTTCTCAGAAATTTAATTTTCCAATAGACATGTTATTTTTTTTTTTACTTTTGAAATACTGTAAAATGTGTATTATCATTCCCACGGAGAGGATTTTTACATGGGCTACATTATACAATCTTCAATCAAAACACTTCTGAATATTATATTGTTTTAAGAAATCGTTCCTGCGGATAATTTCAAAACCATTTATCACGAAGTTCAAATGTGTGTGGTCGTCAATACTGGCATAGGCTCTTGTCATACCGATTGACTATGGAATTTAGTATTACGAACGAAGTTAAAATTTCTTGAGAAAGTAGTTTCAGTTATTCGTACGTTCGTCAGTTTAATTCATTATAAGATAACAATTTATCAACACGTGGTTGTATTCTCTGATCAGTAGAGACACGTCGATAAGCAAAAAATGCTTTATTCTAATTTGCTTTCAGGATAGTCTTGCGTCACTGTTGGTACATAATATTCCCTTTTTTAAAAATATATTTGAAACTAAATATACATGTATGCTCTGCTTATGTCACAATCCCGGGGTGTGATTTACATACCGATAATAATAGTGTACTTTGACTGCAGAGCAATAACCAGAAAGTTCATGAATTGTAAAAGAATATGAAAGGTCAATATTTCCAGAACTATACATATTATAATGCAATGATGACCAGAATGCCCCTGAAGTCAGCTAAAGCAAAACGATGCTTTGCTGAAAGGAGGTCAACTCTGACAAGAACGCAACAGTTGTTCATCGGATCGGGGCAACGTAATCACTCCTATCGAGAAAAAACATGTTCAACCCCAGTCCAATTCCTAATTTACTAAGGTTCCGACCCAATCCGAAAAGAAAATTATAAAGCATACTCAATTCTGTGAGGTAACGTCTTACTCACTGAGCCACCGTGGCTTCCCAAACTGGAAGTGCCGTGTTCGATCCCGGCCGAGAAAGTTCATCCACATTTCCCAGCGTGGTTTCCCTTGTCTCTGGTGTAGGACGGAGGACTGGCAAAGGACAACTACGTATAGTTGTTTCGAATAGTCGTTCGGGTGGGACGAAAATCGAGGTCCCGTGTACACATTTGTGTTCTCGTAAAAGAACACATCACAGTTGGAATTCAGTATAAGAGTTGGCGTGCAGGTAAAAGCACCCTTGACAGTTGGAATTCGATATATGGGTAGGCCGTAGCGCCGCTGTCAGGGATACATGCATTATCCTAGTCGGAGCAGAACAGTAGGACGTTATACCCTAGTTAATTCATGCAATCCTGTTTGTGAGTAATAAACATTTAAGCTTTAAATCAAATCCATATTTTCGCGCATCTTTCTGTTAGTTCAGTATCCTTAAGCTAGCGAAAAGAGGCCTAGAAAACTGAAATTTCATAGCTTAGTCGAATAATTTATTGTGGATTGACTGCAGGGGTGCTACTCGAACCTATACCTATACATAATTATTAAGTTCCATAACGCAAAATATAACTGCGAAAGAATGGCTAATGGACAAGGCCGTAACCCTATCTGTCACCGGGAAAGAAACCAACAAAAAACAAAACCGAGAACAATTATTTTATTTTAATTTGCCTGTCCAATTAATCCGTATAATCCTGTGATAAATTTAGCATAAACCTCGTGACTTTGGGATTGCGTCTGCTATTCTTATACATGTATTTACATAATTCTGCTTATCTAGCACGTGTAAGCAGTGTCTTCAAAATCCAGCTTTTCTCCAGTTCTCGATCCTCTACAAGTCAGGAACGTTATTTTTCCGTATACTGATTTTTACTAGACAATCTAAGCTTTTGTATTGATACTTTTTAAGTGCCACACATTTCGTGACACGACAGCTCGTTCGGGTCATTCATAACTTCTGGACTTGGTTTCCATAAGGACCAAAACGGCACTCATCTTGTAAGTGGGCCATTTAAATGCGCCTTGAGAAGAGTAATTTCGGATAAAGACGCGTCGACAGAAGAACAGCATGACGTTCTAGTCAATAATTAGGACCTATACATTAATCATTTTTTATAGGGTTCAAAACAACCCAAAACAAATAAACCAACAGAGATTTTAATATTCAATTTTTTTTACCAAACCTGATGTGGCTGTTTAGCTACTCTAAGGAGAGAAAAAAATTATCGAAGTTCGACGTCGCTCCATGCATTAGAATTTTGAATATATTATATAGTTGTTCGGTAATCAGCGCCGACAAAATGGCCCTTGACACCGTGCATGGCAGTAGAACCCATCCTCACGCCAGTCGAAACCTAGAAGACAAGCCCGCGGACAAGACACATAACGCACGGTCATTGCAAGCAATCAACAACAAATTAATGTATTATACCATGCAAGTGAATGGATATTCCGGACCTGTAGTGAGACAGACGTCACTCAGAATGAAAACAAAGGAGACAATCTACGAAAAGGGGTATATTTCCCAAAACAATTATTAAAGTACGTGTCATGTTGGGCTATATGTTTACATGATATTCGTATGTTGAAGAAAACGGTTTAGGACTATTTAGGACCTGTCTAGCGGGGGTGCAGGGGTTACATTGCACCCCCAGAAAAATATGGCGCCCCCGCATCCCAAATACAATTTGACTATCTTTCAAATGTCTTCTACCTCTGAGCTCTGGGGGTACACAACCTATTTTTACACTATTTGCGTTCTAGGGGCGGCTATTTTGTCGGGCAGTTTCGGTCGGATTTTCACGAAATTCGAACTAACCATTATTCAGGTGTAACGGTGATACATGTATATTTAAACGGTGTTTCGAATTAAATACAAATTGTGACGGCTAGAAGTCCACAAGCTATAACAGTCGCGATTTTTTCGTACAATCAAGCGCGTATAAAAATGTAGGTCCGTCCTGATGGAAGAGTCCCAAACGCTCACCTTGGCATCATGAAATACAACACAGTATGATTCAGTCGCTCAACTTTAAAAAAAAAGATATAAAGTGTTTGTTGAGGTTGGATCATTGTTACCATCCTATATGGGGGGGGGCAATTCAGTATAGGGTGAATTAATCTTGTATGTTAATACCTCGATTCTTAAACTTTAAGGAATTCAAGAACGATCACAAAATGTGGATAGCACCATTTAGTTAATGTACAACTTCAGGAGCAAATCTTGTAAGGGATAAATATAACCTATAAATCTTCAACCAAACGACCATCATCCAAATTACAAACTTTGTGAGTTTACAACAGCTCGGCCAAAGGTCGCCATATTGGCCCAACAGTGTAACGTAACATAACGATTAGTTGTCGTCAACACTAATGAAAGATGAATTGTGCGATCAATATCCTATCTAGTAAAGATATAATTCTTCGCCTAATTTGTCCATCTTAATGTCGATGCCTCAAGACAAGCGAATTTGTTCTCTGAGATGCCATCACACAGGTCAGCTTTTAATTAAATGGAGGTGCCACGATGTTATTAGGCTTTGAATAAGATGTCATGTTGAAAATACCATCTCGCCCCTTTCTAATGAACGAGATGTCGTTTGCTTTTCGTTAATGATCTAAATTTCACCTCGGATCGTCTATCATTGTTTGATTTTTCTATTTTATATCAACCTGTGATTGGTCTTCCCGACATTTTTATTTTTTTTTCCATAATTCAAGAACGGATACAGTAGAATCAGCAAACTACTAAACTAGATCCCGAATATATCGAGTGGAAATTTTGTATGGTTTTGTTAGGGTTAGTAATTATGAGTTCTCTTCTTTTTGTTTGTTAATTCCGATGACTAACGAAAAGAACCTGTAGCATGTCATTACGAGCTCGACGACACCATAGTTATCAAGAATTTAGCTTTCCTCTGCTACTACACAAACTTTGGTCTTCTTATCTTGTAAGTCAATCCGTCTTTACGATATTCCAGTCAATTATACGCCCTGGGGCACAATTACATTTTGGACATAACCTCGAGTTCTTCTGCAAATATTTGCTTTCTGCTAACTAAAAAGGAACATTAATGTAACATCACTCGGTGGCGAGAGATTAATTAAATGGCGTAAGCTCGTTTATCAGATGGTGAAAAACGCTTTGTTTATTTTGTTCGCTCTCTTCATCAGTTTGTGCCACAATCATATTACGATATATTTCAGTTGATTTTAACGTAGACCATGTAAAAATTGCAAAGAAAGTGCAAATTTTTAAGAGACCGTACGAATAACAAGCAATAGAAAACTGAGTTTTCTCGACTTCTGTATAGAAGATTGTTAATTACACTGGTCTCAACGAGTTATTGAATTCTCGCCATTCTAATTTAATCACGACATTGTCTCACTCATATTTTGTTGCTATCGATTTTTTAAGCTGATGATTGTACCGTTACATCTAACCCGGTCATTGGATTTATTTAATTAGATTTCATTGCGTCAATTCCTACTAAGATCCCCCATCTAATTGTCGACATTTATTTTGGTAATAAAATACTAGGTCACTTGTGTTCTTCGTTTTTACCATTTATCATCTGTTGAATTAAATTCCGGATTCCCTTACATTGCTTACCAATAAAACATCTCATGATGCCATAACACATTTGTGATCTATCGCAGGAAATAGTTCCAGTTATTTCAGACATATAACAATATCAATCAACATTAACATATTCCTTTTAATCAATAACATTATTGATATCAACGCGGGGATATAATACATGAAATTAGTTATTTTGACAGTCTCGTGCTGCATAAAGGGAAGAAACTCTTGTTAACAACACCTTTCTTGCTTTTGGTGAAATTAAAATTAATTTTGTGATAAACTACTATGAACCATGTCAATGTTTTGTGGTTATTATAATATGCTCTTTTTTTTTGTCTCCTGATAATTTCCGTAAATTACTGAAAAATTTCAGAACTGAATTAAATTAAACTAAATGTACTTTTATGTATAAATTTAATATTTATTTGCAAGTAGTATGGCACTTAAGGTTTGCAGTACGATAAAATACATCGCGAAACCAGGAAATCGAGGACAAAACAAGTATGGAACAAAGTAAGTCAGGACAAAACAAGTTAGTCAAGACAAAACCAGTATGGAACCAAGTAAGTCAGGACAAAACAAGTATGGAACCAATTTTTAGTCCTGCAAGTGATTCGACATTTAACATGTTTTGTATATTTCAATAAAATGCATTTGGTTGGCACCTAAGCATGCATTATACACAAGCTAAATCTGCCTAATGCAGATCTTTTTTAAGCCTTAAATGTTACCTAAATTATAAATTAACTTATCAAGACCCAGGGCTAGTGGAAACAAGTCTTGAATGCGGGCGGGGGTCTACCATCCTAGGACTTGATGCAAGGGGCTCCCAGGAGTCAAGATCATTGATTTCTCATCGTTCCTTTGTTACTGGGGTTTAACATCCACTTCCACCTAGGGTGATATTGTAGACAAAAAAAATGTAGTGAAGTTTTAATTCTTTTTTAAATCCCTTACCATGATAGCACTGCAGTCGATGGTACTTTACAATGATGCTGAACTGGACAAAAATTATGCATAATAATGCCAAGGTTGTGGACACTCTTGAGAGGTAACAATTTTTATTCAATTTTGATTAAACTTACAATGTATGTTTATAACCCAGAGATTTAAATTCCATTCAATATTGGAGCATATGGGACCATTGGAGGCAGACCACCATTAATTGTCCATATCTCGGTACCCACAAATTGTAGTGCCGGCTATTTTTAGATATATTTTTCTCCCTCCTTTCCTGCCATTTTGCATGCCTATTTGTATTGACTTTTTGGTCTAGAATTGATGAAGAGGCATTGAATTTCTATTTTCTGCCTGGTTTGGTGTCAGATTGAGACTTTTAAGGCAGAAGAATACAATGAGTAAAGAGGCTTTGTTTTGTTTTTGCACTAACACGGATATGGTATTCTCCCCCAAGTCTGCTATGAATTTCAGTGAATTGAAACTTTGGTGGTCAACCCCATACAAATTTAGTACTCTGATGATCCTATGATGTCATACTTGCTGTGCTGCAAAGGGAAGTTCTCAGCGAAATTTAGGGGAATGTGCTAGAGCATGCACAACACCACTGATTTAACATTGGAGTCAATGGAGAAATTAATGGTGGTCTGCCTCCATATAAATTCTTGGGTTATGGCCCCTGATTGTACAAAATCACATTTTTAGCTTATGGAACCTCTAGGTCACAATTTGTTGAGTCTGAATTTCTGTAAATCAGGCCGAAACTTCCCGTCAAGAGTTAAGTATCACTAGATCATGGATGTATTGAAGTTTGGTGTGCATCGGTCTGGAGTTATGTCCCTGCTTTTCACGCAAAATGTGAAATATGAATGAAATTTGTGAATCTTCTAGAGGCGACAAATTTTGTCCCCTTCATGAGATGAAAATTAAACAATGTGTTAAGGATCAAAAGTTTGTGGATGAGTCACACATTAGGAAGCAACAGACCTCCCATTCTTGATCTATAGCCCCTGTTTTAATCATTGTCCCCCGCCTTTCAAAGAAAGTTGGGGGACTATTAAAATGGGTTCATCTGTCTGTCCGTCATAATTGAGCTAGAATGTTCAAACTTGGTGTATGTGTTTATTAGGTCAATGCCTTGATGGAGTTCGAAGATGAACATTTTCCGCTTAGGGTAAGCAGAGATAAGCAATTTGATTGGTTGATGCTTTGGGACACGATAACTTTAGTTCTAATTAAGTGAGATTGATGAAACTTGGTGTATAGTTTCATTACAGTAATACCTTGACTAAGTTCGATAATGAGCATTTTCTGCTCAGGGTAAGCAGAGCGATACGCAATTTGATTGGTCAAGACTTTGGAACACAATAACGCTCCTTCTAATTGAGTTAAAATGTTCAAACTTGGTGTATATGCTTATTAGGTCAATGCCTTGATGGAGTTCGAAGATGAGCATTTTCCACTTAGGGTAAGCAGAGATAAGCAATTTGATTGGTTGATGCTTTGGGACACGATAACTTTAGTTCTAATTAAGTGAGAGTGATGAAACGTTGTGTATAGTTTCATTACGGTGATGCCTTGACTAAGATGGATAATGAGCATTTTCTGCTCAGGGTAAGCAGAGCGATAAGCAATTTGATTTGCCGAGACTTTGGAACACAATAACTCTCCTTCTAATTGAGTTAAAATGTTCAAAATTAGTGTGTATGCTTATTGGGTCAATGCCTTGATGGAGTTCGAAGATGAGCATTTTCTGCTTAGGGTAGGCAGAGATAAGCAATTTGATTGGTTGATACTTTGGGACAAGATAACTTAGGTTCATCTTGATTGATGATTTTTATGCCAATACAATGACTGCATTCTCATTCAGTAATGGATTCGACAGTAACAGTGTATAGAAACGATTGACTCGGACACGAGGGCCCTTGGCCAGAGGGGCCCTTTTGTCAAGCGTGGGGGCCCTTTTGTCTGCCTTTAGGGTCCATTTTCATTTTTCTTGTCGGTTTTAGCATTTTTCTTTATAAAACACTTTTGGATGACACTTCGTGTACAGTTTGATTGCTAGATACGTTTGAAAAAAATAAATGTGCAATTAATTTATATGTGTCATCTGTTTATTTTGGGATTTCGGCGGGGGACATCAGCCTCACTGTTGGCTTGTTCAATCTGTCATAGATACAGCCAATGTCAGTTGGAATGAAATATTTAAGATCTACCGCTCAGTTAAATAATCGTGACTCTCGCAAGTGGATTAATTTATTGAAATCAGAAAGATGAAGAAAAACAATTCAAAAATTTAAAAATACTAAAGAACAATAACAAGGAATAAAATATATAGATAAATAATAAAATATAGTTTATAATTTATATTTCAATGATATGAAACACTTTGTAAGCTTTTCTTTGGTATAGAGCTAGCAGCTGAACTTGGTTTAGATGTTTTATTTGACTTGTTAACTTTGTCATGTTTAATAGATGGCAAACATGTATACACATTAGACGTGGCCATAATATGTTCCTTTAAATCATCATTTTCATACTTGAGATTTTTTATTTCACGCTTTAGTGATACAAAGTCTTTGAATGTGGATTTACTGTTACTTTTCAGAAACTGTTTCTGTAGTTGTTGCAATTCTGATAGAATCTTGTGATGTTGCATTGTAATTAACTCTTTTTCCTTTTGTGCTGTAACTAAAGCAAGTTTCAACTGCTCTATTTCGGCTCTTAAATTCTTCACAAAATCTGACTGTGTATTGACTTCATCAGATTTGAGTTCTCTTTCCTTCAAAACTTTTTCTAATTTAATTTTGAGTTGTTCCACAAGGTCTCCTTCATCTTTCTCTTTTGTTGCTTCTTTAATTTCTTTTTCTAGGCGAAGAATTCTGTATTGAAATTCAGAATTCTTCTGTCTAGCCTCTTGTAAATCGTGATTTAATGTCTCGTGGTTGGTTTTAAATATTAAAAGATCTCGTAACTGTCCCATTTTGTCATCAAGTTCTTCCTGTAGTCGTTTGTTTTCCTCCTTGTTTCTCTCGATCTCTTCTTCATATTGTTTAACTTTAGACAAAACCAACTGCAATAATAATAAATATTTTCTTATTTTATTTTAAAAGATGTATATTTTCAGAGCACAACTAGGAAAAGATCATTATCCTTATATATTAAGTTCCCTATTTCATAATGTATATCAAGTTCCCTATTAAAGATACATTATAGGAGAAATGATACAGAGTTGGCAGTTCCCACTATAATAGTTAAAAACTAGATAGTGTAAAGGACCTTTCTGAAAATTGATCCACTATGAGCCGAGAACAAAGTGGGTGAAATTTTCGCTTAGCCTCAGTCATCATTACTAAAATCATTAATATAAACAGCATAGTCTCGATTATCAATGTTTTAAATTTAATTATCAATGGCCGATAAGCAGCATATAGGAATCTAATCCAGCCAACATCGAAGGCTAATTTAGATAACATTTCAGGCCTAAAGAAAGACTTGTAATTGGCTGATTTAGTTCTTGCATAAGGCATGTTTAAATAATGTATATTAATAAGTTTCTATTTAATAATGTTTAAGTTCATAATTTGAGGGATAGTTAATCCCTTGCAAAACTACAATAATATTGTAAAAGTTTAATCTATAAAAGGAATATCTATCCAAAAATTGTTCAATTTCAATCTGTATTTACAAAGGTCTGATGCATCAACTGCAGTACAAGTTTTGCCGAATCTTTTGATGGGCCTCTTTTTAAATCTGTTTATATTCAAGCTTGGATTTAAATAATCAATTGGAGCACATTTTACTGATGATTAAGTCAGAGAATTTTGTACTTTAAGAAAATCCAAATGACGCACAGAGATTTTAAGTTCATCATTTGTACATTAAATTCACCAAAACACATATTAATGTAGAAGAGTTTTCAGTTCAGTAAAATTATACATTACAATGGACAGGACGATTTACCCAATACACCCATTGCTATACAAAATACAACCACATACTACATCATCATTGTGAAAAGGGGGATCACGTGGCTAAGTGGGTAAGGTCGGGTGTTCGATCCCTGCATTGGCCGAGAAAGTTCATCTCGATTTTCCAGCGTGGTTTCCCCTTGTCAGTGATGCAGAATGGAAGGCCTGACAAGGATAGCTGCCTAGTCGTTCGGATGGGACGAAAAACCGAGGTCCCGTGTACACATTGGAATGCACATTTTTTTTCTTTTATCAGTAATGAAAACATTTAGAACACATCCAAATCTTATTATGAGTAACAACCCATGAAGTAATTGTCAGAAATCTTTAATTTGTTTTGATTGTTTGTCGCATGACCTTAAACACTTTGTATAAATTTATTTTAACTTAACCCTCTAGCGCGTCCACTTGATTTCTAAAGTTATCAAGGGCCACAAATCTGGCAGTAGTTATCTGAAATTATTAAATAGCAATAGACTTTTTCACCTCATAATCTTAAACACTGTGTACAAATTTATAGTCAATCGGGCATTAACTGTAGCCTCTAGAGTGTCTACAAGATTTTTCAAGTGATCAAGGGCCATAACTCTGGCAGTAATTATCAGCAATCGTTGAAAATCACTAGAGATCTTTACACCATGACCTTAAACACTATGTATAAATTTAAACTCAATCGGATATTAACTTTAGACTCTAGAGCTTGTGGACAACAGCAATATACAACCACATTTCAATGACGGCATATGAAAACAGTCAACAAAAATGATTGATAAAATTTCACTATTACAATTATCTCCCTTGATCACCAAATACATACAAATATTAACCCTTGCTATCAAAAATCAATACAATTTTGTAAAATAATGGGCCAATATTATAAAATAAATGCTACAATTATTTGGATAACAATGTTTCTTTGTGGAAAATAATTTTTTTATTCAGTGTTTAACCGTTTCATTTATCGGGTTAGAATTGTGATATTTTGTAAAATATGGCTAGTCTTTCATACGCTTGAGCTACAGGATACTGTATAGATCCTTCCAGTTTATCGTAAAAATTTTGCTAAGTCCACAAATTAACTATAATTCAACAACTGTGGTAGTTTCTCACAATAATGTGGTTGTATTTGGTAGTATTTAATAAGTATTGGGTATGGTATTTGGTAAATCGTCCTGCCTCATTACAATAGATTTAAAATCATAACATCTCACAAATATTTATTTTTTTGTCATAAGAGGACATGTACGGTACTCAAAATACATCCCAAATATCTGTATAGGAATATTCTCTGTTTAGTATTGAATTGAACTTACTGGTAATTGATCATCAGCATGGTCAAGATCTTGATTTTTGCTTAATAAGGATTTATTCATCTTTTCTAATTCATCAATTTCATCTCGCATCTAAAATATTAAGTATAAACTGTAATATGGTTAACAATTTATGTTTCAGTAGGTCACCAAAAGATGGTTTACGTCAAAATGTAAAGAACTGGCCTCTTCATCTTGTCTGAGAATTATAGTTAAAAGGACCATGATAACAATTCCTATGAGTTACCTTAACTCATTTACAGTGCTCACTTCCACTTTTTTTTATTGAGTGACCTGATAAATGTGATTGGAAAATAAAATAATTGGTAAATAAACAGTGTATCTAATGCGGTATCACACTAGTTTATATATGAGACACTTACACCATTGTTATCAGAAAATGCAGGGGAACCCCACCACACACAAACAAATACACAAGACAAACCTACAAACAGGGCACATTATATATAAAGACACCTCAAACAACAAACGCGCATATAAGATCAAGTGAAGAGATCCGGGGGCTAGCCGTAAGTTCCACTGTGCTGTACAGTCCCCATCTTCAATAGAAGGCTTGATCTCGCCTTAACTATGTACATCTTATCAATCCCTTCACGTAATGCCCTGCATATTTCGCCACTAAGTTCGATTGGGTACAAGACCAGCTTGTGAGCCTATCAAGATTCATTGGTCGTTGTGAATACCAAGTCTCGCGCTTCTAGCTAAAATGTTTACATGTGACAATCGAGTTGCAAAGTTCAAAGATCGATCAATGTCAAGGTTGCTGGTTTTCCGCAAGTTTTTCAATTTAAAACAAACTTTCAACGGCTGTAAACTTGTTTGTTTACAGTGTGTTATGTGCCACGACCTCTGATTGCACAATGCTAATTAGTCATGTGTAAACACAACGGGCGCAAAAGTTCAGGAATTGCTGAGTATTGAAGCAACTGTTAGATGTTGTAAAACTCATGGATGTTGCTTAAGGAACATGTACAGTCCCAGGCTTGTAGTGATGCAGACTTCATTCAAAATGAAGTAACAATAAGGGAAGCAACTCAAGAAAAAGGGGAATATTTCCCAAACGTTTAAAATTACATGTAAAGTGATTATATTTATATAATACAATCTCATAATGTTGTCATTTTCTTAATCAGGAATTATATCTAAATGGATAGACAGTTTTCCAAACTGATTTTTTTCAATACTTTGATAATTATTACCTTGACCATTTCCTCTAGATAATACTTCTCTTGATCAAGTTTTTCTCCTACAACTCTCACCATCTGCGAATATTAAAATCTGGTAACGTAAATTTATATGCGAGATTACTATTTATTATAAGTAATTTTGACAACACTGTATAAATCACTTGGATAACATAGACTTGTTTAAGAATGTTTTGGACACATTATCTTGCTTTGATAGTTAATTTGTTACATGCAGAATTTAACTCTGTAACTGTTGCACTGACAGGCATATCATCATATATAGGAAGGGTGTGGATTGGGAAAAACAGTTCTCTGTCACCCTTGGGATAAAACTATCAAGTCTCTTAATGGATGGTCCCTGGTGTGAGCGTATGTGGCATGGAGATAGGGGCGCCTTCTCAACCTCGTGGGTTTCCTCCGGGCACTCCGGTTTCCTCCCACTGCTAAAGACCCTACACGCAAGCAAATTATTGAAATAAAATTAAACCATATGTTAGTCCCGAAATGACCTGGTTTGTGTCGAGTGGACGTTAAACCCCATTTCTCTCTCTCTCTCTCTCTTAATGGATGGATTAGGTGTATCAATGGATCAACAATGTATTTTATCTTTTCAAGACTGTATGTGTTTCTTGTTTTTAGGACATATTTTACATTTTAGTCTAACCTCAGCATTGTGTTTTTCTGTAAGTTCTGCATTTATTTCATCTGCCCTTTGTAAATATTGTTCTTGTAATTCCTTCATTCTTTCATGGCTCTCATGTGCCAGTGTATGATATTCATCACACTGTAATTGTTCAGCCTAGAAAAAAAAATTGAGATTTGAGGTATTGCGTCTCCATATTATACAAAAATTATAAAATCTGAATTACTTTAGTTACTGAAATGATTTGATTTATACTTTGTATGTGTATTTGTAACTATGAGTACCATAAGCTTATTTTGTTTAGTACTGTATCCTACATTGTACATGAAATATGTAGACAGTGGACAATGCATTCCATGTGACCAACTTGATGTTTATGTGATGATGGATCAAATATACATACTGTACATGTGTAGCACAAAAAGGAATAATTGAAGATCTAAAGTGATGTAACATTTTCACTAAGGCTATGGTGTCATAGCAGGTAGGCTATGTAGACTACAGTGCAAGGGTAGGATTAAAAGTGTTTCTGCAAAATTTTAACAGATTTAGTTATCTATAGTGTGACCATATACACTACATGTACAAGCCCATAAAGTCTCAATGTTAGACATAAAACAGAATAAAACAAGCCAACAGTGAGGCTGATGTCCCCCGCCGAAATCCCAAAATAAATAGATGACACATATTAATTAATCGCACATTTATTTTTTTCAAACGTATCGAGCAATCAAACTGTACATGAAGTGTCATCCAAAAGTGTTTTATAAAGAAGAATGCTAAAACCGACGAGAAAAATGAAAATGTACCCTAGTTAGGGGGACCCTAAAGGCAGACAAAAAGGCCCCACGCTTGACAAAAAGGCCCCTTTGGCCAAGGGAAAG
Source organism: Patella ulyssiponensis (assembly GCA_963678685.1). Classification (NCBI taxonomy): domain Eukaryota; kingdom Metazoa; phylum Mollusca; class Gastropoda; family Patellidae; genus Patella; species Patella ulyssiponensis. The sequence goes on from OY783229.1 coordinate 59,280,292, forward strand.
GGCCCTCGTGTCCGAGTCAATCATTTCTATACACTGTTACTGTCAAATCCATTACTGAGTGAGAATGCAGTCATTGTATTGGCATAAAAATAATCAATCAAGATGAACCTAAGTTATCTTGTCCCAAAGTATCAACCAATCAAATTGCTTATCTCTGCCTTCCCTAAGAAGAAAATGCTCATCTTCGAACTCCATCAAGGCATTGACCTAATAAGCATACACACCAATTTTGAACATTTTAACCATAGGCGTACGAGGCGGGGGGGCCGGGGGGGCACCGGCCCCCCCAAATATTTTCATGAAAAAAAAATAGAAATCTGAAAAGAGCCCAGAATTGTGAGATCGGTCATTAGCCGAGGAGTTTTTGAAAATGGGGTAGGGGTAGGGATATGGCCTTGTCGGGGAAGGCTATGGTCTTGTCGGGAATGAATGATCAGTTTGTCGGGAAGCATCGCGAAGGTCTGTCGGGTTTTGAATATTTTTAAAAATATGGAAGCGGAAAGAAAGCAGTCCAGTCAATGATGAACACCTACGCCATCTGAAAGAACGAGCACGTACACATGGCCTTTCTCAGTTCTTGAGTACTGTGTTCCTGTATACTGGCATCCCAACTCCATGCACCGGACGAGCCCTGTGATAGAAGTGAGCAGCTGAAAATTTTCTTTAATAATAATTGATAAGGTTGTAATAATATTGTACCTTGCAGTCACATATAATGTACATGTACGATGTCTCAATAGGCCGTAAATAATTCGATATTGAGCCCTTTTCTTTGGAAATAAATATTCATAGGTGAATGTAAAGTGCCACTGGCATAGGCGACATGTGAACTGTCATATAATGAAAAACATGGCAAAAGTAAATCGCAATACGGAATACTGTATATAGATTGTAAATTTGAACTCTTTTAAAATGGTCATTCGTATATTAAAAGTAGATAAAGTATATACAAGTCTCATAAAATGAAAAATGTGGCAAAAGTAAATCGTTCGACTTGTTCTTGTTTTCGTAGTAATAGAGCTTGTATTTTGAAGATGACTTTTTACCAGTTTTTATGTTGCAACTGACATAATTTACTACCCACTCCAAATTACTAGAAAGTATTCGAAATGCCTGGAAATCGCGTCTACGGCCGTCTGGTTTTCAAAATTTTCTGGGGGAGGCCCCCCATACCCCCCGTCGGACGCTTCGGCCTTCCGACGCTAGCGGGCGGGTGAATGTAAAGTGCCACTGGCATAGGCGACATGTGAACTGTCATATAATGAAAAACATGGCAAAAGTAAATCGCAATACGGAATATATAGATTATAAATTTGAACACTTTTAAAATGGTCATTCATATATTAAAAGTAGATAAAGTATATACAAGTCTTCTATACATCTGAGATCTGGATAAAAAATGTGAAGTCTCATAAAATGGAAAATGTGGCAAAAGTAAATCGTTCGACTTGTTCTTGTTTTCGTAGTAATAGAGCTTGTATTTTAAAGATGACTTTTAACCAGTTTTTATGTTGCAACTGACATAATTTACTACCCACTCCAAATTACTAGAAAGTATTCGAAATGACTGGAAATCGCGTCTACGGCCGTCTGGTTTTCAAAATTTTCTTTGGGAGGCCCCCCATACCCCCCGTCGGACGCTTCGGTCTTCCGACGCTAGCGGGCGGGCGGGCTCTAAAGAAATATATTTGTCGGGAAAATATGCTGGCCCCCCCAAACAAGTTCGGCCTCGTACGCCTATGATTTTAACTCAATTATTGTGTTCCAAAGTCTCGGCAAATCAAATTGCTTATTGCTCTGCTTACCCTGAGCAGAAAATGCTCATTATCGATCTTAGTCAAGGTATTACTGTAATGAAACTATACACCAAGTTTCATCACTCTCACTTAATTAGAACTAAAGTTATCGTGTCCCAAAGCATCAACCAATCAAATTGCTTATCTCTGCTTACCCAAAGCGGAAAATGCTCATCTTCGAACTCCATCAAGGCATTGACCTAATAAGCATATACACCAAGTTTGAACGTTTTAACTCAATTAGAAGGAGAGTTATTGTGTTTTAAAGTCTCGGCAAATCAAATTGCTTATCGCTCTGCGTACCCTAAGCAGAAAATGCTCATTATCTATCTTAGTCAAGGTATTACTGTAATGAAACTATACACCAAGTTTCATCACTTTCACTTAATTAGAACTAAAGTTATCGTGTTCTAAAGCATCAACCAATCAAATTGCTTATCTCTGCTTACCCTAAGCGGAAAATGCTCATCTTCGAACTCCATCAAGGCATTGACCTAATAAGCATATACACCAAGTTTGAACATTTTAACTCAATTAGAAGGAGAGTTATTGTGTTCCAAAGTCTCGACCAATCAAATTGCGTATCACTCTGCGGAAAATGCTCATCTTTGTACTCCATCAAGGCATTGACCTATTAAGCATATACACCAAGTTTGAGCATTTTAATTCTATTAGAAGGAGAGTTATTGTGTTCCAAAGTCTCGGCCAATCAAATTTCTTAACGCTCTGCTTACCCTGAGCAGAAAATGCTCATTATCGAACTTAGTCAAGGTATTACTGTAATGAAACTACACACCAAGTTTCATCACTCTCACTTAATTAGAACTAAAGTTATCGTGTCCCAAAGCATCAACCAATCAAATTGCTTATCTCTGCTTACCCTAAGCGGAAAATGCTCATCTTCGAACTCCATCAAGGCATTGACCTAATAAACACATACACCAAGTTTGAACATTCTAGCTCGATTAGGAAGAGAGTTATTGTGTCCCAAAAAGTGTGACGGACAGACAGACGGACAGACAGGCAGACAGACAGACAGATGGACGAACCCATTTTAATAGTCCCCCAACTTTCTTCGAAAGGCGGGGGACAATAAAAAATGTCTGCAGTACTAGACAGAAGACATGCTTTGTTACCGGTACGAGACAATTCGTTCCTGGACCCCTTGTCCTATGACAGCTTGTTCCCTGGGACTATTCGTTCCCGGATAATTTGTCCTCAGACAATTCGTCCCCTAGGACTATTCGTCCTTTGATAATTCGCCCCAAGGACAAATTGTCCCCCCAGGTCTATTCCTCTCATAATTATGATGAACATCTATTTCTAAAGAAATTGAAGAAGTAGAAACTAAGTGATGTCTGGTCTACATTGTTTTATCATGCACAATAAGTTAATGTATATTGATTATAAGTCCAGCGCAGCCTATTGACACGGGGCAATACCCATAGTAAAGGGATAAATGGTGTCACTTTGCATAGATGATTACTACATGTATATATCAATAAGCCCGGAAAAACTTAAGGAACCAGCATCAAAACTGACATTTTGGATAAAAAGTAAAGATTAATTCAGTTTTTCATACTGAAACTACCACTATTGTTGTCTGAGGAAAAACTGTCCTAGAGGCTGAATTGTCCAAGAGCCTTTTGTTGTTTATTAAGTTTACCTTTGATCATTGATGTTTTGTAAATAAATTTACAATACAAAATTGTAGATGCAATTATTATGTTAGTTACACATCATTCTCCAACTGAAACTGGTAGTTTAAAGGAGCTAAATCAATGGCAATATCTAGCGTCTGGTTATTTCAGTCTACATAGTATATTTATTGCACATGCTCTCCAGATAAGAATATGGGTCATCCTTTGACATGGACACAGTTTACCAAATATTTCTACCCTGACACCCACGAATGTAGGGTAAAAGTTATTTTTAGTCTTTCTCTCCCTTCCCCCTCCCCCCTTTGCATGGTGATTTTTGTTGATGTTTTGGTGTAGAGTCGAAAGAAAGGGGGTTGAAAATACATTTTCTGCCAAGTTTTGGTGAATATTTATGATTTTGAGGTGGAAGGGTACGTACAAGAGTTGAGACCTGAGGTGTTGGTTAGGTTGAAATGTAGGGCCGAAAATTGCTTGTTTACTACTCTCTACATCGAGCTTGTGTATCTCAAGTTTTTCATGGTCAACCTCATACATGGCCAAAATGATTTGTCATAACGGCAAAAATATTTGGTCATAAAAAAACATACCGATACCATTTATTTCACATACATAATTACATTGTATAAGAAAAAACAACTATAAACTTTATTTCAATAATATTTCACATACATCTAAATACATGTACATAATTTAGCTACATTGTTGACAAAAGGGCTTTTTCACGATTTTAAAGTCCCATCAATAAACCATTGCCAGATTTAGCAAGCAATGTCAGCTGTTTTGTGGTTGGAAACATGTATTTCTCTTTTAATTTTTATATTGGCATGTTTTAAAAATCATCAGGTATTGCATCTTCGTTTACCTATAAAATAAATTTGTAAATATAGCTTAACCTAAACTAAATTTGTGACTATAGTTTAACCTAAACTATATTTTGGAACATGATATTGTAATTTGTAATTATAACTTTCAACACAATAAATAACTCAGAAATTTTCTAACGCAATACATGTTTTTTTTATCCTCTTATTCTGTTACTGTTAGCCGCTCTGATTAGGTTCTTTGGGTTTTATCTGAAAGGATTGGTTGTTGTTGTTTATTACAGATTTAAGGTCCAATACGATGAATATGATATTATGGACAGGATTTTGGTGATGGCCATTGCTTTTACCTTTATAAATAAATAAATGAATAATGTTATCTCATACTGGTACCACCTAATCAGTATAGACGGTGTGAAGTACCTAATTAGGGATTATCCAATCAGTTGATTACCGGTAATTAGTACTCACCTCTTTCCTTTGAATTACAATTACACTTTACTACAGCACGTAATTTTTCGAGTTGGCTCCAGGACACATGTTTCGTATAACTGTAGCACGACATCGATGTTTTGTTTAAATATACTGTTTTTCATTAAATTAAAAACGTTTGGCCATTACGACTAAATGTTTTGCCCATTTAATATGGCCAAATTTATTGGATCGTTATGACCAAACAGTTTGGCCGTTATGACTAAAAATATGGCCTTTTTGACCAAACCTGTTGTTGACCGTTATTATGGCATAGGGTTGTTATGACCACATCCCTTTGATTCGTGTACTTATGTTAAAATGTTGTTTTTGTCTTAAATATTGGATGATATCAGAAGCCCATCTTTTATAACACAACACACTGGCCAGGACAATCACTATATCTTTCCCGGTAAGATCAAAACATCAATGTTGATTTAAATTGACAGATAATTTGTGTATTCAATGTCGAAGACTTTGTACGATTTTGAGTTGGAGACTTAGCTACTTCAAGAAAGTGAGAAGTTTAAGAGAATTTCATTGTGAGTTTCTTCTTAGTTCTTAACAATAAGCTTCATTTTACTTTTTAATATACGAAAGTGCCTTATTTTAAGCACCTCTGGGCCATTAATTTATGTTGTAGATCTATACATATTTTTATGTGGTATAATTCCAGAAAAATAATATGTTGGTAAATCTATTTACTTATTAACCTCAAGCTCTTCAACTCGAACTTTTAACCTCTTATTTTCTTCAGCTAATTCTTGTAAGAATGATAAGGTCTGGATATGTTTTGAGGACAATCTTTCATTTTGCTCATTCACTAGTTCTTTTGAAACTTTTGTATTGATTGCTTTATCCATTTTAACCACATATGTTGATCTAAAGGCGTAAGACCAACGAAAAGATAAGAGGTATTTTGTTATCAAGTACTGATTAAGTACTCGATCTCAACTTGCTGTTCCTTTTTTTGGATATTCCATAGCGATTGTAAACAAATGTGGGCCGAACAACACATGGCATATAAGTGCGCGAACATATAGGCCTAGTCATAAAAAGAATAACTTTGCATAGATCTACATTATAGATCTAAGTTTTTATAATATTTTAAAGGAATATAACTGATTACTAAACACAATCATCACCATTAAATGAAAGACAATTAAACTTTACGTGATAAAGTACTGAAATAAAGATTGCCATTACTTCCGTAATCCGCCGGATATCCGTCGGCTTCCATGTTGTTTTGAATTTTGTGAAGTCATCTTTATCAATTTCTTTCTTTTGTACAGAAACGAAGTATTTGGAAATATATTAAAATAACAATGCCTGTAACTGACCCCTCGAAAATTCAAAAAGTAGTGGTTCATCCACTGGTTTTATTGAGTGTCGTAGACCATTTTAATAGAATGGGTAAAGTTGGGAATATGAAGCGCGTGGTTGGGTGTCTTCTTGGATCAAATAGAGCCGGTGTTTTAGATGTGTCGAACAGCTTTGCAGGTATATATTAATGTTTCTGTTTCCAAATTAATCTCTTGTCATAAATCTGAATATTTTAGAAATGGGGTTTAAAGGGACAATAACACTCTTGCTGGCTTGGCAGCTCTAGAAAATAAATAATAGTCTTATTCTAAGTACCAGATGTTTATGTGTCCTACCTGTTGTGTAAATTATCCATTACATCCTATTTTACTTGTCCAGAGGGTTCGAAAATATTTTAAAATCCAAGTCACATTTGAAAAGGTTTACGTTAACCTTTTCAAATCATGTAGTTGAATTTTTCCTATTTTTTAAATTAGGTGTGTTACGATGAAATTTGTATCATCAATTTATTTGAATATTGTAAAACAATACAATTTGTTGACCAGAATAAAGATTGGGACATATTATTCAATTACAACAAGAGTGTTATTGGGGCTTTAATGTCCATTTGACACAAACTAGGTCATTTCGGAACTAGTAACATGTTAAATAACAACAATCTTGTTGTATACGACATTTGGGGCTCAGCCTTGAATCCATGACCACTCGGACCAAGACCAGTCGGACCAACTGATAGACCACTCGGCCCAAACAAAAAGACTGCTTGGACCATACAAAAAGTCCACTCGGACCAAACAAAAAGACCACTGGGACCAAAAATAAAGTGTTGTTTTAATGAATTGATAATTGTGTTTGTTTTAATATGACTATACTCGAACCAATAATACAGTGTTGTTTTAATAAATTGATATTTGCGTTTGTTTAATATGACTACTCTAACCAATAATAAAGTGTTGCTTTAGTAAATTGATAATTGTGTTTGTTTTAATATGGCTACTCGAACCAATATTAAAGTGTTGTTTTAATAAATTGATAATTGTGTTTTTTTAAAAAAACGTCTACTCGAACCAATAAAAAAGTGTGTTTTTTTTTCAATAAATTGATAATTGTATCATAGATATCAAAAAATCGGGAATCATACAAGTCACGTTTAAAAGCATCCTTAGTATCCCCAATGTTCTCATTCCGTTCTACTCCACTAACAGTGCCGGTCACATCCTTAGCCCCTCCAAAAAGTTCCGTAGCCCCCCCCCCCAATTTTATGAGCTGGCTACGGGCCTGGGTTAATCCATACCGTTTCGACGATTTCAAATTATCTGCCCTGGTCTTATTATTGAATTTATACTTGAGAATTTGATTCACAATACCTTGTCTACGATATCACGTGGACATAAAACTCTGGTAACGAACGAACATAAATAAACTTTTCCGAGTTTTGCGCATATTAGTTATTACTACTCTGGGTGTTTCATCATTACCACGATCTTTCTTTTTTACATTTTCTTTTTCACTAAACATTATTCTTGATCGAAACAGAAAAGAATATGAGCATACTATCGAAAAAAGGGTACATAACAACGTGAACGATTTTAATAAAAGGGTATACGAGAATCAGAATAAAGTGGGTAATAAATTAAAAAATATATTATCAATCAATGTATTGTGATTAAATAATAAATGAATAGCATATATTTTATATTCTATTTCTTAAATGAATAAGTCAAGCCTTATAATATAATTTAATTGGTCCCAGTGGTCCTTTGGGTTGGTCTGAGTAGCAAAGATAAATTTTGGTCCACGTGCTCTTACACTATAAATTACTTGGTCCGAGTGGTCTTTTAGTTTGGTCCGAGTGGTCTTTTAGTATGGTCTGAGTGGTCTCTATTTTGGCCCGACTGGTCTATCAGTTGGTCCAACTGGTCTTGGGCCGAGTGGTCTTTGGTCCGAGTGGTCTGGATACCTCAGCCCTCAGGTATACAACATTTGGGACTAGAGAAAAAAAGGTGGACAAATAGGATAAATAGTCAGCAATGTAACAAAATTTAAAAAAAAAAATGAATAATGCTATGTTTTGAACTTTGTTATTTTTTTTTAATTTTAAGTGCCATTTGATGAAGATGAGAGAGATAAAAAGGTGTGGTTTTTGGATCATGATTATTTAGAACACATGTATGGCATGTTCAAGAAAGTAAATGGTATGATCAATCTTTAATTCAATATCGTCTCTTCAAAAAAGTATGCATTAAACGTCAATATTGATCCATTTCATTCAACATTGATCTTGTTATCTAGCCATGAAAATATGGGCTTCTGATATCCAATATTTAAGACACAGTTAACAAACTGTTGCTTGCTTAGGGTTCTCTGTGGTCTTCTATGGTCTTGCATGCCATGTGTAATGAAGAAGGCAAAACATATTTCACAGGTCAATGTGGAGAAGTGATTAAAATTGGCTGATCGACAAACGACAAACAGAAAAAATATGAACTTGTAGACCAGACTCTCACTGAACGTAACTGGCCTGACAGAGAAATACAATGAACATTCATGTTACAATAGTAAATGTGAGCTTTTCATCTATTTTAATGTTCCAAAGAATAGATCTACATTCCCTTTAACAACTTACTTATAATACATGTAGATCCTTGAAGTTAGTGCTGGCATGATATGGTGCTATATTGCGACTCACCTTCCTTTAATACAAATGTTGAATTGAAAGGGACTGACTCTTTACGACACATTTAGTAACCTTAACTGTATTGGTACTGGAATCAGTTATCTAAAGTAATTATTATTTATATAATGTAAGAATAACCTGATTGCATCTTACTTTTTCAGCCAAAGAGAAAATTGTTGGCTGGTACCATACAGGCCCAAAACTTCACCCAAACGATATTACAATTAATGAAATGATGAGAAGATATTGCCCCAATTCTGTAAGTACCCAAGGTTACATAAACCTGCAGCTATGGAAATGAAACATCTGTCAGTGAATTTTAAGCTGAATGAAAAATATTCAATGTCTCTTTTTGGTACATTTAAAATGTACACTTTAAATTCATAATTTATAAGGTACAGACTGTTCAATTGGTTTGCATTAGAATGATCATAATCATATGTTCCTTTTCAGGTTTTAGTTGTAATTGATGCTAAACCTAAAGATTTGGGATTACCAACAGAAGCTTATATTGCTGTAGAAGAAGTTCATGATGTAAGTTAATTATGTCAAGACCATCTGGTTGTGTACTCCAGCAGGTTACAGATTAGCACTACTGTATCATTATAAAATTTTAAAGTGAAGTCCCCAAGTTTTAATCAGAGATGGGAAATTAAACACATACATTATTATTAATTTCAGGATGGTACTCCAACAAGTAAAACATTCGAACATGTACCAAGTGATATTGGTGCTGAAGAGGCAGAAGAAGTTGGCGTAGAGCATTTACTAAGGTAATATTACCCACTTGTCATGAATGGCTGAGAAACTAGTGCTTGTTGAAAACTGAATTAGCCATGTTTTTGCTGATAGCAAATTTTCACTTCTGTTAATGCTTTGGCTTCTAAAGAACGTCCATGTCAACTTTCGCCAATCTCTTTTGTCAGGGCTAGAAATTCACGCGAATCTCCAAATCTGATTCGCACAAAGATTCTCGCAAGGGCTTACACTGCGAATCAAAAAGGATTTGTGTAAAATTTGTGAAAAAAAACAATCTCAGAAAATTGTCGACTCAGACAATTGAATGTCCGTCAGGGTTAGTGTTGATCATGGGGCTGTATTTTGTCGGCTTTAGCCGATTGATCTTTATTCAAGCCGGTTGGTAAAACAATAAATCGACCACTATGGTATTGTAAATAATCAATCTACTTTTGGCTAAATTATAACGGGTTAAGTATAACAAGTGAGAATCGGCCATATGTGGTTCATAATCCCAATAATTAGCACATTTGATTTTGATTATCCGGTAAAATAAACAAAACAAGGTTGTTGATTATTCATAGTACGTTCATTTAAATAAGTCACGTGGCCCTTGCTTGCAGACGGTGTCGGCATGGTCTCTGAATTGTGAGTCTTACACGCTCCGTCCCTGTAAATTCCAGGTACCAGTAGATTTTGAAATAATAGGTAAATTTAAATCGTCATTGAATATAATTCCCTGATAGAACAAGGAATACACGGAGAGGGAAGCAGCGGATATTTACCTGACAAAATCTCCATTGCCGAATTCCAATGTCACATGACATATCGGTTGGAATTATGTCAATAAACCAGTTCTAAATATATTAATAGCGTTTACCGTTATGATTTTTTATATTATACACTACTGACAGAGGCTTAATTTTAAAAATAGTGATGGTTATATCATAGTCGTACAGAACTTTTATAGCCATTTCAGTTATGGTTGTCATGTGATTATTGTGCCGTTTGTCTATCATCGACGGTGGAATAAAAACTCGTGCAAGTTACGTGACTGTTACGTGATGGACAAAGGACTACAAATTGCTATAAAGAAATGTCACAGCGCCGCATCAGCTGATTTTGGCTACGGCATTTTCTGATACTGACAATAAACAACAATAAAAAGAACTGGGGTTTTTAGTCAGTAATATTTAGATTCGATAGATTCGTGCAGATTGCATGTATGAGAATCCTCTTAGATTCTCGCAAAAAATGTCAGATTTCTAATTTTCTAGCCCTGCTTGTTTGCAAACACAATTGAGAAATAAAAAGTAAAATGAACTGTCCACAAGAAAATAATACAGAATGAATGCAGGCAGCACTTCCACCCTGTACTACAGAGTAAAAATGATCCAAGCAGTGGTGTCAGGTCAGGTGCATTTCCGTACATAACTAACGTACAAAAATTAAATGGTAGCTGGCTTTTTTTTTCGCACGTATACAATGAATGGCCATTTTGGTCAGTAATCCCAGCCAGAATTTGGCTATTTTTTAAAAATTGCGTTAAAGTTTGAAATTTTTGTTTAGAACTGAAATAAATTAACTATTAGTCAATCCCCATGCTAAAAACATTAACATAATTGATTGTGTATATCTGAAATAGACACGACCGAAGCACAAAATAGTGCCAATATGCCGACATCAATTCTAGGGTTGTAGATGTTATTTCTGTGAAAAATCATTGGAAGAAGCGATAAAACGTTATGGCTGTATGGATTATACAGTCCTAAAGGCTGTGGAAGGCTTGTTGTCCCACGCCTTTCGAAGAAAGTTGGGGGACTATTAAAATGGGTTCGTCCGTCTGTCTACCTGTCTGTCTGTCGGTCCGTCTGTCTGTCCGTCACACTTTTTGGGACACAATAACTCTTTTCCTAATTGAGCTGGAATGTTCAAACTTGGTGTATGTGTTTATTAGGTCAATGCCTTGATGGAGTTGGAAGATGAGCATTTTCCGCTTAGGGTAAGCAGAGATAAGCAATTTGATTGGTTGATGCTTTGGGACACGATAGCTTTAGTTCTAATTAAGTGAGATTGATGAAACTTGGTGTATAGTTTCATTGCAGTTATACCTTGACTAAGTTCGATAATGAGCATTTTCTGCTCAGGGTAAGCAGAGCGATACGCAATTTGATTGGTCGAGACTTTGGAACACAATAACTCTCCTTCTAATTGAGTTAAAATGTTCAAACTTGGTGTATATGCTTATTAGGTCAATGCCTTGATGGAGTACAAAGATGAGCATTTTCCGCGTAGGGTAAGCAGAGATAAGCAATTTGATTGGTTGATGCTTTGGGACACGATAACTTTAGTTTTAATTAAGTGAGAGTGATGAAACTTGGTGTATAGTTTCATTACAGTAATACCTTGACTAAGTTCGATAATGAGCATTTTCTGCTCAGGGTAAGCAGAGCGATACACAATTTGATTGGTCGAGACTTTGGAACACAATAACTCTCCTTCTAATTGAGTTAAAATGTTCAAACTTGGTGTATATGCTTATTAGGTCAATGCCTTGATAGAGTACAAAGATGAGCATTTTCCACTTAGGGTAAGCAAAGATAAGCAATTTGATTGGTTGATGCTTTAGAACACGATAACTTTAGTTCTAATTAAGTGAAAGTGATGAAACTTGGTGTATAGTTTCATTACAGTAATACCTTGACTAAGATCGATAATGAGCATTTTCTGCTCAGGGTACGCAGAGCGATAAGCAATTTGATTTGCCGAGACTTTAAAACACAATAACCCGCCTTCGAATTGAGTAAAAATGTTCAAAATTGGTGTGTTTGCTTATTAGGTCAATGCCTTGATGGAGTTTGAAGATGAGCATTTTCTTCTTAGGGTAGGCAGAGATAAGCAATTTGATTGGTTGATACTTTGGGACAAGATAACTTAGGTTCATCTTGATTGATGATTTTTATGCCAATACAATGACTGCATTCTCATTCAGTAATGGATTCGACAGAGGGGCCCTTTTGTCAAGCGTGGGGACCCTTTTGTCTGCGTTTAGGGTCCCCCTAACTAGGGTACATTTTCATTTTTCTCGTCGGTTTTAGCATTTTTCTTTATAAAACACTTTTGGATGACACTTCGTGTACAGTTTGATTGCTCGACACGTTTGAAAAAAATAAATGTGCGATTAATTAATATGTGTCATCTATTTATTTTGGGATTTCGGCGGGGGACATCAGCCTCACTGTTGGCTTGTTTACAATGTAACATTGTGTCTTGTAATGTTGACATTTTGTTAGTTGATGTGACCTGATATGACCTGTGAGGTTTAGATAACGTCATATGGATATCATGGCTATTCACTGTGTCAGAGTCACTTCTCTGCAGGTAGGGTGAGTCTGTCGTTCAGATTGGTGCATTTCATGGACCTTAGAATGTTCATAGAAATGTTTGTACTTTTAGACTATGGGACAATATATCAAAATTAGACCAGTAATAATTTTAAAGACTATTGTTATTAGTGTATGGCATACAGGGTTTCGAAACTTGTTAAGGAAGCCAACAATGTTTGATGAACATAATTGTCATTTTTATTACATGCCAACATGGAAATGTCGTTGTATAATGTTGCTGTCACAATTTCTTGTGAATTCTCTAGGAGCTACATTTATCATCTGATTGTTTTGAAATTGATATATACATGTATGTTGTTAACATTAGGGAGATGAAGAAACTCATTTCATTTCAATAATTTCCGTTGATTTCTTCTGGAGTTTTGGTCCTTGTTTCACTTAGTTGCACTTTGTGAACACCCTAACAACAAAAGTTATCATCCAATCTGTATGAAATTTATATGCATCATTTATTTTAACTTAGCAAAACAAATAAGCCTATTTAGTTTCAGCAATTTAATTTAAATTACGTCTAGTTATCATCTGATTTGTGAATCCTCAAACGACGAAAATAGTAACACGTTGCGTATGAAATTGTCTAGTACTTGCCCAAAATTAACGTAAAGGACAATATTGGTGCCAGTCATTATTACATATGTGATAGAACTGGTAAAATACATTCCAAATATAATTTTAACACAGAGATCATTGCTACGGGAGATGTGTAACAAACTCTTATAAATACGGGAAGTGACGTCAAAAATGACAATAACGAGCGATAACAGACACGCAGGCGAATTTCATTTCACTGATAATTCGGTTGAAGATGGAAGGTTGTTTTATAAGACAATGAGAGAATATCTCACAATTCAAAAATAGAATTGGCTGTCACAAGATAAGACAAAACGAAAAAAATAGGAAAATCCCATGCATTCCCCTGTATTTATTCAACCAGCTCTTAATAAAAACGTGGTAATGCACAGAGTTTTTTCTAATTTGTTCGTTATCTTTTATCTACTGACAGCCAATTCTTTTTGTGAATTGTCATATATCCTCTCACCTTCACATATAATAACTTTTCATCGTCAGTGGAATTGTCAGTGAAATGGAATTCGCCTGCGTGTCTGTTATCGCTCGTTAGTTCAGTCACTTACATAGAAGGAAAACTCGTGTTTGTCATGTTTGACGTCACTTCCCATATATTTCAGAGTTTGTTACACATCTCCCGTAACAATGATCTCTGCGTTAAAATTATATTTGGAATGTATTTTACCAGTTCTACCACATATGCAATAATGACTGGTACCAATATTGTCCTTTAAAAAGAATAAATATGTGACAACCCTTCTCGACCCCTCAGACAACTTAGCTGCTGTGGGCATATGTTTTATTGTCTGGCAACCTGTCTTTAAGCTTTTACTCACTAATGTTGGTATGGCTGCTTTGCTTATGTTGTTGTCATCTATTTATGCCTACACTTTCTTGTGGACGCTTTCCTTGTCAGAACTTGATGGATATAAATGAGAGAACAATGAATTTACTGAATTGAGTAATTTAAAGTTTTCTGCAAGATATTTCCTGTCTTAATTTTTAGTTATTTTCTCAAAGAGAAAATTTGGGAAGGCATGGATATGAACATTACTGTGTGAAATATCAGCATTACAGTATATTATACAATGTACAGAGGGATATTATATTATTTTTACAGTCAGATTTACACAGAAACTGATTGTATTATAGATGTAATATTTATTATCTATATTTACAGAGATATAAAGGATACAACTGTAGGAACTTTATCACAGAGAATAACAAATCAACTCATGGGATTAAAGGGTCTCCATGGACATATAAAAGATATTAGTTCTTATTTAGAAAATATTTCATCCGGTAAACTTCCCATTAATCATCAAATCATCTATCAGCTTCAAGACGTGTTTAATCTCCTACCTGATGTTAATCTACAAGATTTTGTTAAAGCCATGTATGTTAAAACAAACGATCAAATGTTAGTTGTGTATGTTGCTTCCCTTATTCGTTCTATCATTGCCTTACATAATCTGATCAACAATAAAATACAAAACCGGGATGCAGAGAAAAATGAAGGAAAAGACCCAAAAGATAAGGAAAAGAAAGAAAAGAAGGATGATAAAGATAAAAAGGATAGTAAGGATGGTAAAGATGAGAAGAGTAAAGACGGAGAGAAGAAAGAAACTAGTGCTAAAAAGAAATAGATGGACGTGTTACTTTATATTAATTATTGTGTAAAATATTATGAATTGATCCTGGTGTAAGAAAGATACCGATAATAAATACAAGTTTGTTGAAAAGTTTGAATGTTTAATTCATGTTTAAGCACTGAATGTATGGTTCATTTGAAAAGTGGTCAAACAGCTTGAATAGTGTTTTAAAAATAATTCATGTCATTGGTGAAACCAGAAAACTGGACATTTTATTATATCTGAAATTAGAGAAAGAGAAATGGGGTTTCATCAACACAAACCAGGTCATTTTGGGAGTAACATGGTTTAATTTTATTTCAATAATTCGCTTGCGTGTAGGGGTTTTTAGCAGTGAGAGGAAACCAAAGGACCTGTATAAAACCCACGAGGTTGAAAAGGCGACCATACTCCTTGTCACATACAACCGGGTATTCGAAATTATATCTGAAAAGCTAACATTTTATTTAATGCTCTGCTTTTGTTATACAGTGTTTTGGGTTTTTATACGCCCACATTGAAATGTGGTCGTATATTGTCGTCGGTCCGGCATCCACAATTGCTTGTGGACGCTCTAGAGGCTCAAGTTAATATCCGATTGACTTTAAATTTATACACAGCATTTAAGGTCATGAGACGAAGAAGTCTATTGTTTTTCAGCGATTTCCGATAATAACTACCAGAGTTATGGCCCTTGATCACTTCAAAAAATCTTGTGGACGCTCTAGAGGCCAAAGTTAATATCCAATTGACTTTAAATTTATACACAATGTTTAAGGTCATGAGACGAAGAATCCAATTGATTTTCAGCGATTTCCGATAATTAGTGCCAGAGTTATGGCCCTTGATCACTTCAAAAAATCCTGTGGACGCTCTTGAGGCCAAAGTTAATATCTGATTGACATTAAATTTATACACAGTGTCTAAGGTCATGAGACGAAGAAGCCTTTTGATTTTCAGTGATTTCCGTTAATTACTGCCAGAGTTATGGCCCTTGATCACTTCAAAAAATCTTGTGGATGCTCTAGAGGCCAAAGTTAATATCCGATTGACTTCAAATTTATACATAGTGTTTACAGTCATGAGACTAAGACGTCTATTGATTTTCAGTGATTTTCAATAATTACTGCCAGAGTTATGGCCCTTGATCACTTCGAAAAAATCCTGTGGAAGCTCTAGAGGCCAAAGTTAATATCCGATCGACTTTAAATTTACACACAGTGTTTAAGGTCATGAGACGAAGAAGTCTATTGATTTTCAGAGTTTTCAAATAATTACTGCCAGAGTTACCTCCCTTGATAACTTCAAAAAATCTTGTGACGCTATAGAGGCCAAACTTATCATCTGATTGACTTCAGATTGATACACAGAGTTTAAGGTGTTGAAACGAACAAGTATTTTGATTTTCAATGAATTTTGATAACTGAACAGCTAAATCCATGATATTAAATGTTTCATGTATATACTAATTGTTAGCGTGGGGTAAAACTTTATAAAAAGCAATCAAATTCTAATGATTTTCTGATAATTACAATGAGTTGTTACTCTTAATCAGTTTTTAGTGTATTACAAATGTTTCATTACCGAAAAAAGTAAAAATATGCGACAACCCTTGTTGACTGCCCGGACGATTTAGCTGCTGTGGGCGTATGTTTCGTTGCCTGGCAACCTATCTTTGTTTTAGGTGGGGGGATGGAGGAAGCTATGGACAATACCATAATCTTTTTTATTTTCACAAGTAACTGTTATTTTCCTTCTTGTGCAGAGTATTGTCCCTATAAGTTCTTAGTTGAATGAGGTTTAATGTCTTGCTTTTTGGCTCCAGCTTCGCTAAAGTAGACATACATACACCATACAGTGTGCTGTGAGGGAACATTTGTATGAACAGCAATTGAATTCCAACTATCAATGGTTCTGTTAAGTGAATGCCAAGGTGTACATGGGACCTGTTATTTTTTGCATCCGAATATCCAAATGACTAGATAATTCCCTTGCACTCCGTCCTGCACCACCGAGAAAGGGGAATCATGTTTATCTAACCAAAGCTTATATGCAGGTCTGGAATCAAGAAAAACTAAAATATTACCTGTTTTTTGTCCCCCAGCTTTAGAAGAAAGCAGGGCAGTATTAAAATTGGACAGTCCAACCGTCTGTCAGACATTTTGGGATATAATATCTCTCCTAATTGAGCTGAAATGTTCAAACTTGGTGTTGGTGTTTATTAGGTGAATGCCTTGATGGAGTTCGAAGATGAGCATTTTCTGCTAAGGCTAAACAGAGATAAGCAATTTGATTGGTTGATGCTTTGGGACACAATAACTTTGGTTCTAATTAAAGATACATTATGGGAGATTAGATAACAAGGTATCGTTAATATGTAACTCATGCAACGAATTGATGAATATTAGTCGAGAAATCGGCAGCATTTCACCGAACAATTCCTGCCAATCAGTAGCCACTGGGGCCAGAGCTTCGGAACTAGTTTCACGCTGATTAATGGTCGGTGAGTTATACCAGAGATATATGAAGGGTAAACTTATCTCTGGGATGGATTGAGATTGCTTTCATCAATAACTCTGTTGGTTTGTCCTGTATCATGTTTACAAGTTTGAATGTATATGGGGAGATAACTATGCAATTAATGACCCCTGAACAAACCTTGCATATTTGAAAAATCTGTAATCTGTCCACAAAAAGTTGTAGATGACGCACACAGATTTGGGCAAAAGAGGTCAATGTTTAATGTGGGAGTATAAAAATGATCCAAATACCATAGTGACCATGATGTAAAACACCCTATATTCAATTCTCAACTTTAGTTATTGATGTGCACATTCTTCATTTGGACTGTGTGACGATACCTTTAATTCTCAAGATAATTTCTATTTAACCAAAAGCCATTTACTAGTATCACAGATGTTTTATTTAATTAAAATTGTACAATCTTGTATATTAGATTAAAATTTGCTAATATAATTTAAAAATATGTTAGTGAAACATTTGTAAAAAGTACTATTAATCTGAAAATATTTTTTTTCATAAATTTAAAAAAAATAAAATTGTTTTAAACAGTTTAATATTCACTTTCTTAAAATTGTTTTAAAAAATTCCCAAAATTAAATTCAGTTGAATTAATAATGAAAAACTTAGACAAAGAAAATAATTAATATTTAATAAATAACAAAATTCATTCATGTGTATAAACTTATAAATTCCCAAAATTAAATTCAGTTGAATCAATAATGAAAAACTTAGACAAAGAAAATAATTAATATTTAATAAATAACAAAATTCATTCATGTGTATAAACTTATAATATTTTAAAGAAATATAAATTATATTTCATTATATAATATTGTCATAAAAAAGTATAAATACTCTGAATATTTAAAATAAATAAAAAATAACCTGAAGTATTTATGTGGGAACGAAATAAAAATAACAGGTATAAGAATTAGAGTAAACTTTTGTCTGCTGCCTGGAATTTGTCATTACATTGAATTAATACTGATACTGTTTGGTCAAAGATCTATTGAATCTTAGTACCATCAATCGTCCGAACCCTCTGGTTCTTTCCATGTAAATTGTATATTGTCTGTAGACTGACTTTCTTCCAGGAATTCCTTCCTAAATAAAAAATGATAGGTCAAATCATTACAGTGTAATTATCTGATAGGAATGTGGTTATGTATTCACTCAACACAACCAGTTCATTTTTGGGCTAAAATATTTCTGCATATTCTCTTTCAATTTTGGATGAGGAGAAAACTGGAACAAGTTAAGTGCATAGGTTGTTATATAACGTCCTGGGCCCTGTTTCACGAAATTTTAACTTAAGATAAAATCCAATTTTAGTAGATACTTCAATTTTGATTGGCTAAGCACTAAAATCAATCTAATATTATCCAATCAAATTACTAAAATTGGGATCTTATCTTAGTTAAAATTTCGTGAAATAGGCCCCTGGACAACTGCCACACACTGTGTAGGGCGTAATATAACGCCTTGGAGGTATTTTCCCCAACCTATTCTTAGAACATAGTTCGTCACTTGGGGGAATCTCTTGGGAATTCCCCCACGATCGCCATTAAGTGCGTAGGGCATTATATAACGTCCTCGACAACTGCCACTCACTGTTTGTAGGGCGTAATTAAACCCCTTGGAGGTATTTTCCCCAACCTCTTCTTAGAACATAGTTTGTCACTTGGGGGAATTCCGAACACGATCACCATTAAGTGCGTTATATAATGTCCATCCTGGACAACTGCCACTCACTCTGTGTAGGGCGTAATATAATGCCTTGGGAGTATTTTCCCCAATTTATTCCCCAATCAGGAATAAAAAGGTCCAAAAATAACGTCTTTCGTCAAATTAATTGTACAATAGGTGTACAATACGAGTCTTTTTTGATATTTGTTGATATAAAACAAGTAGGAGATTTTATTTATCACCAAATCCTTTCTAACCTGAACAAATAAATTTCATTTTTACTGAACCTGTTTACATTACAGTGTAGTGATATATCATTTTTTGACAGCAATTTCGACCTTATCTTAATACTTCTGGACTTATCTGCCGCTTTCGACACGATAGACCACACCATATTACTAAGAAGGCTACAGTTTTATTTTGGAATAACCGACTCTGCTTTGGATTGGCTGTCCTCTTATCTCACAGGCCGAACACAACAGGTAGCTGTTGGTTCGTATTTATCAGAAGAGCACACACTCCAGTATGGAGTTCCACAAGGATCAGTTTTAGGACCTGTACTTTTTTCATTATATATGGCTCCTCTAGAAGACATCATCACGTAACATGGATTAAATTCGGTCATTTATGCTGACGACACCCAACTGTATATTGCTTGCGATTCACGGACAGATCATTCTGTGTTGAACCGTATTGAAAGCTGCGTAGATGAAATACGCAGTTGGATGCGTACTAACATGCTGGCACTCAATGACAGTAAAACTGAAGTAATCTGCTTTTCACCAAAATCCAAGAATACTAGCAGAGATTCGTCTAATTGCTCTGTGCGGATTGGCGATGCAATTGTTACTGCAGTGAACTCTGTCAGGAATCTAGGAATAACAATGGACTCTTCCGGAACAATGGACACTCATATTACTAATGTATGTAAGTCAGCTTCGCACTCATTGTGGCGTATCGGCAAACTTCGTAAGTTCTTAAACCAAAGTAACACAGAGAAACTGATACACGCATTTGTGTCATCCAGATTGGACTATTGTAATAGCCTCTTCTACGGAAGTTACAAATACCAATTCAATAAGTTGCAGCACATTCAGAATGCAGCTGCACGTATTGTACTAAGAAGGCCACTTCCTCGTGGGACTGACATGACAACAATTTTAAAGGAACTACACTGGTTACCAATTGAGGCTCGTATTGAATTTAAAGTCCTGTGTTTAATTTTTAAAGTGATCCATTACCCTAAAACCGCGCCGTTCTATCTACTTGAACTCATTGATATCTATAAACCCACTCGTACACTCAGAAGTGATGACGGAACAAAACTTAACTACCCTACTATCCGTCCCCAACCTTCTCGTGCTTATGGTGATCGAGCATTTAGTGTTTTTGCGCCTAGAATATGGAACAGCATGCCATATTCACTGAGAGCAATTGACAAGTTTAATTCGTTTAAATCAGATCTTAAAACATATCTTTTTAGAAAATACTTACTATGAATTTAAATCAGATATTAACCATAAAACTTACTATTTACAACCATATTTACATATAGCTCTTAATATCTTTTTATTATTTTCACTGTGAATTTGTATTAATTATTAGTTATATTTTACTATTTACAATTTACACTTTAAATTTTTACTGTGAATTAGTTTTAGTTATCAGTTTTATTTTAGTTCTATTTTACTATTATTGATTGCAATGTCCTACTTGTTAACTTCATTCTACTATTTATAGTTTGTAACAGTATTAGTTGATCTTCATTTTTATATATTCAATTATCTTTTACTTATTCATTACTGTTAATCGTGTGAAATTGCCATGTATGTACAGCGGTTTGAGATTTTGTTCAAAATGTAAATCGCTATATTAAAAATAAATTATTATTAATTCAACCATTGCAAAGTCCTTTACATTGACCCAGTGTTTCCACCAAGGTCAATTAAGTAAAAATTGTTCATTTGTTGTAAAAAAAAAGAATTTACTACTTTTAAAAAGAAATGAACTGTTCTTTGAAAATAAAAAAAAAGTAGTCTCTTTTCAAGTGACCAATCAAATTCATGTTAAGCGATATCTATTGTCGAATGTATTATTGGGTGATAAACAATAATTGAGGTAGGGTAAACAGAAGCATTATTTCTGTTTCTCTTACCATATAACAGGAAATCTATCTGCAATATCACTGTGTGTTATTTTACTATCTTCAACTCTTTTAACTGCCCATCTCATAAAATTTGATGTTAATTCCTGAAATATAATAGGTAAAGCTAGATAAAATGAATATGACGACAAGGTTTCAATCATAAGAGTAATAACTCCGTGAATAATCTATGCATAATATAGTGTATTTCAATTGGAGTCATCCATTTGACTGGTTAGAAAAACCCAGTAAGTTATACCCGTATCTAATCCTGACCTGTACAGTACTGTAGAGCAATTTTAAGGTGTCAAAGACTGGCCGGGAAAATAACTAATTGGAAAGATTAACCCCTTACATGTGACGTTTTTAAAACGTTAATTTCCCCTCATTGTGTAATTAATTTGACTGATTGTTGTGTCAGAGAAAATCAAACTTGGAAAGAAAGTAAATTTGAAGATAATTCATAATGCCTGTGGGCTGATCCCACATGCTGGTTAATTGCAGTTATTTCCCTTTGATGTAGTTTTCGCCCTAAAATAACTTCCGAGATGGCTGGTCTTAGTCGAAATAGTAACTAGAATGAAGGAACAAAACAATATCCGCAGGTTTTTGTCTGAAACAGCAGACAATTAGCCAGAATGAGGTTGTGTCGTCTTGCAAATGTTCGGGCAGAGATTTCTTCGACCAGGCGTAATAAAACGTCCTACACATGCTGCGATTGTGGGGATATTCCCAAGGGATTCCTGCAAATGACGAACTATGTTTTAAGAATAGGTTGGGGAAAATACATCCAAAATGTTATATTACGTCCTACACACAGTGAGTGACAGTTGTCCAGGACGTTCTATAACGAACGTCCTATGCACTTAACGGGTTAAAGAAGGATCATGAACTTTGACCATACTGGTGCTTAATTACAGGTAAAAAACCTAAAAAAAAAACCCTTGATTACTGATAATAAGACTTGCCTTCCAATGTTTTAGACCATCATTGTCAAGACCTAACCAGGATTGAATTTGATCCAGTCTTGTCTCTAGCTGAAATTTAAAATTAGCTAGTATGAGTAAAGGACAATATCTTTGATTTGAAATAAGACAATCTTTAGGAATATCCAATGAAAAATACTGAAGGCTTTTGACAATAGTATTCAATATTAAAATTGCAGGAAATTTTGTGCAATTTATCCACATTCCTGAATGTGAATACTAATATAGTTTGTTGGAGCAGTTAATTGTAGGCCTACCCATACATTTAACTTACCTTTCTGATTGCATTGGATATAGAGAAACCTTCTGGTGATTTAAGACATGCACTAGCTGCATACTTTACTTTTTCTCTTGTTGCTCTACATAATATATACCTACAAATATGTCAAATTTATTACTTATTAAACTCTCAAGAGTCTCAAGTCTCTGATAATCATTTAAGACTAAAATATAGCTACAGTTAAATAACCAAAAGAAATATCAGACCAAAAATGGTTAATTTCTGTGCTGTAATTACAAATTTGATGAATTGAAAATTTACCAACATTTAGCATCCTCTGCAGATGATATAAATGGGGTATGGTCAAAACAAAGCGTCACCTATATCATCTTTGTTGAAGAAATCTTTTGATTGAAATGAGAAGAGTTGCATTTTTTAGTTGGTTTTTGACACAACTGGCTTACGGTACCAGAAGATAATGGACTTACCATATGGTTTTCTTCTTTAATAAACCTATAACTGATGCTTTTTCATCTAGGAAATATAAAACTTCTCCTTCAAAATTATAACCTTTTCTTATCTGAAACATATTATACAGTATACCGGTACCTTAAAATGAGTTACATTTTACATAACATCAGCAGTTTGCAATAAATATTGCAAGTATTTAATCAACGACAAGTCCCTTTAGGAGTTAAAATACATACTTATTAACAATTTTTATCAGGAAACTTGGGTAAAATTTGAAATCGGAATACATTTATACATCTGTTAAAAGAATCAATAATACTTCAAATAATAAATTCAAATTTGTTTTAAAGTGTAGACCTATTGAGAAGTATTTGTATACCTCAATCATTCGGTTATCTAAGTCAGCCATTGGTATAACATCATAATCTACTGTTGGAAGTTTCAAGGCTCTAGCAATCTTCAGATAAAAATAAATGAACAAATTAGTTAATTTTACTATGTTATACTAACTGTAGAAAGAAATATGATTACTTTCTTATCTTATGACTGAAGTAAAATCATAGAAAATGTATTTAAAATTTAATTTGATTTGTGCAGAGTTTTAGAAATGATAAAACTGGGAAATTATGAAGTAAGGTATCCGTATATATTAAAACTGATCAATTAAAAACAAATTGCAGGAAGAGCCGTGCAATAGCGTATGTTAACAACAATCTATTTTTACCTCTATAGCTACATGTGGTGGTACAGTACATAATTCACCATCATTACTTGAATCTATGTTTATTTCTGTCCATGTTATAAATCTTAATTCATTTCTAACAAAATAAAAAAAAATAACCAATAGTATTTTAGGCACATCACAGTCAATCGTATTGCTTTGCTAAATATTTGAGGAATGTTTTTGATTTCTTTGCCAATATATCCATTTCTGTCAAATATTTTAAGTGGGTAAGACGCTGGCTTGCTAGCCTGGCGATTGGATAGAGAAGTAGCTTCAAACAAGGGAGAGGGGTTTTACATAGCCTGTTCCCCAATCCCGTTCAGACATTCTGAATAAAATATTGTTTATAAAAAAAACAAAACAAAATAAACAAAGAAGTGATTTTTTTTTTACAATCAGGTGCCATAATCCAGAAAATTATGGTATCGAAAGGAACTGAGATCTTTGGGATATGAAGATATATTTTAAGTTTCATCAAAATCAGGTAAAAATTGTGATCTCAAGAGGGTCCTCAACCTTCGTATTACATACTTTGATACAATTTGCATACACAGAGTGGCAATTTTGTCGGGCAGTTGCCTTTTAAATTAAATGTTTATTATCGTGGAATGGTGATATTCAAACATATTCTAAAATCGGTAAAGGGACCATAATTCAGGAAGTTATGATCCGATATTAAAAGAAACTGAGATTTTTGGGTTATAAACATGTATATCAAGTTTCATCAAAATCAGAGGCAAACATGATTTTTCGTACAATCAGGGGCCATAATCAATGAAGATATGGTCCGATACATGCCAATATCAAAAGGTAACAAGATCTTTAGGGGATAGACCTGTAGCCTATTTCAAGTTTGTTTACATTGGATAAAAATTGTGACCTGTAGATTTTCCACAAACAAAGTGTGGACAGATGTACGAATGGACAGGGGAGACGGCATAATACCCTGGTCCGTCCGTCCATTGTTCACAATTTCTTGTGAACACACTAGCAGCTAAAAGTAACATCCGATTGGCTTTAAGTTTATACACAGTGTTTAAGGTCCTGAGATGAAGAAGCCTATCGATTTTCAGCGATTTCCTATAATTACTGCCAGAGTTATAACTCTTGATCACTTTGAAAAATCTTAGGAATTTTTACACAGAGTTTTAAGTCATGAAATGACCAGTGTCTGCCAAGCAGGATACGCCCACATTTTCTGGAGATGGATAGAGAACAAGCTAAAAATAAAGTGATTTTTCCTACAATCAATGGCCATAATTCATGAAGTTACAATTCGATATGCACAAATATCGAAAGAAACCAAGATTTTGGGGTTATAAACATGCATTTCAAGTTTCATCAAAATCGGAATAAAATTGTGACTTCTACCATATCTTTACACTATTCGCGTACAAGCAGCAGGCAATTTGTTTGGCAGTTTTGGATTGATTTTCAGGAATTTCGAACTCAACCTTCACTACGGGGTAACGGTGATATAATCAAACGTTTTTTTAAATCGGATAATAATTGTGACCCCCAGAGGGACCCACACGCTTAAGAAGACGGTTTTTCGTACAATCAGGGGCCATAATTCAGAAAGTTATGATTCAATATATAAACATGTATATAAAGTTTCATCAAAGTGAGGTCAAAATTGTGGCCTCTACACGGTCTACAACCTTGATATACCATATTTTCATAGTATTCGTGTACAAGCGACGGCCATTTTGTTTGACAGTTTTGGTCTTCCAACTCAACCTTCATTACGATGTAACGGTGATATAATCAAACGTTTTTTTAAATCCGCTAATAATTGTGACCTCCAGAGGGACCACAAGCTAAAAAAGGTGATATTTTGTACTATCAGGGGCCATAGTTCAGGAAGTTACGATCCGATATTTGCAGATAATCAGGGGCCATAATCCATGAAGTCTCGATCCGATACATGCCAATATCGTGTGAAAGGTCGTAAGATGAAGGATCCTCGTCATTTTCAAAGATTCCAATTAATACTTTCAGAGTTATGGCCCTTGATCACTTTGAAATACCTTGTGGACGAAGGCCATGAGACAAACAATCGAAACAATTCTAACCATATCTGATAATTACTTAATGGACTATTACTCTTAATAAGATTTTTATGTGTTGTAAACGTTCTCCTTACTGACAAAAGAAAAAATATATGACAACCCTTGTTGACTACCCGCACGACTTATCTGTTGTGGGCGTATATTTCGTTGTCAGGCAACCTATCTTTGTAGCTATTGCACAACTGGTAGAAACATTTCTTTGAAACAATCTAAATACATTTCCTGTAGAAATTTTTCTACTTATATACAAGGGTCACAAAAAAGCCCAATAAACACTCACAAGATGAACACTGGCAGAAGGATAATGATGGAGTTTCTTTCTTAGAGTCTCCATTGAACAGTTCAATGAAATACAGAAGTCAGAAATAAAATTACCTCGGTAAATGTGATAAATCTTCTACATGTTGATGAACAGGTAAAAGTATTTCAAACACTGCTGTAAAATGGGTATGAGATAGGAAGCTTAACAAACTGGAATGTAAGAGTTTCAAAATTAATGTAAATTCTATATGAAATAATGTAGGTTAAAATTGGCAACTCTTTAAATATCAATGATGTTTTTATCTTACTGCAAAAATATGTGTTTTTGATATTCAATATTTAAGACAAAATGGAAATTTTAAAATTGAAACAAGAATCACATGCCAGAATGCTTTCAAGCGCCACATGCAATGAGGCGACTATATGAACAAGGCTAAACATATCCCACAGGAGAATACCAACGGTCAAGACTGGAATAATCAGATGCCAAAGACTGCCATTTAATTTTGAGTATTCACATATTTCGATGAAGATAACTGATTCGAAATTACAGTAAAAAAATAGAAATGATTGAATGTAAATCAGTTTATATTCTTTCATATTAGATTATTATATGTCCATTTCTAGGTGCCAGTGAATAGAGATTTAGCTCCTTTAACATTTGACTTCAAATTAAATCAACAAGTAATACATTTTTATCAGAACTAGAATAAGATTTAAGAGAGACAATATGTATTATGAATCTAGGCTGCTCAGGTATATAGTTATTACAGTGTTTTGTTTTGGCCTAGTGTACGTTTACCACTTATTAGATACTCTGATTAAAAAATTCACAAATAAAACAATTTTTCACTTAATTAGCTGTAGTAAGAGGCTCCCTGCAGCCCTAATTCTCATGCCATAATCAGGCACTGAGTATTATAATTTGATCCCCTCTTTACTGTGACTTATAGTAAAACTATAACTGTCATATATACATTCAAGATTTTGGAAAAGTTGCTGGTTTTACTGTCAAAATTATGAATAAATCATTTAAATTGTATATGACAATAAAAAAGAGGACAGTGTAACATAAATTTTACTTACAGAAATCTGTCATTTTGATCCATTAATTCTAAGTAGTGCATGACAGTTTCACAAACTTCTCTTGCTATCAAATATCTTGGTTCTTTATATCTTTCTATATCCTCTTTAAAATGAAATACAACATATTAAGTTATTATGAATTAGTTGGAAGTATAAACAAAGTGAGTAGAAGCTACATCAAAAAAATGAACAACTTTATTCTGCAGTTTGTCCACAAGGTTTTTGAAACAAATAGGTAACAATAAGTGTCAGTTTTCCTGTACATCCTTTCAGTTTGTGTGGGTGTCATAGTACTCGTACTCCTGTAAGTTTTCAGTGTAAAGTACCATAAGGTACAATTTTATGGATACACAATTACTGAGTTTGGTACTAAGCGACGTTTCCACGAGGATACTCTCGTCTTTATCAAGCAAATGATACAAAAATAAGAATAGTAGGCAAATGTATACAGAATATGCAACAAAGATCAGAATCAAATACAATTAAAGTTTAACACCTTTGATTAGGGGGCCATTAAGGACTAATCCTACATAACGGAAAGCTCTTACAGGGATTAAATGCCAATCAAAGAAGATAAAGAACCGTACAGAAAAATTCTTTGATAACTATTTACGTGTAAACTTACGATTTACGTTTAATTTAGAGAACACGCTTGATTTACAAATATTTCTTCTGATCTCTTAAACTCATTAAACTATCTTAATTTGTTATGCATTCAGGAAAAAATCACAAGTTATCACTACTTATCACTACAGAGTACTTCAGTACCATATTTCTTGTCTCAGATTGCTGGCCATGGTGCTTACCCCCCTCCTCCACCCCTGTGGTGATCTCACACACTTACTGTGTTCAGGGGGAGCAGCTCCACAGAAAATATGAGGGTTTTTGAGCAACATATATTTTTCTGAAATGTCTCGCAATATGATCAAGCAAAGGTGGTCACCCTATTTTTATATAATGTTTGTAATGATCTACGAGGAAATATATATTTAAATAATAGAAATAAATTTCTTAAAGGGGGTTTGAATTTATGATTCTATTACCTTTTCTTCTAAAGAGAAGATGGACATTTTTAGAGCCCCCACACATAACAAAATGTCCATCAATTATCTGACAACTTAAATGTGCTGCTTCTCCATTGGCTTTTCTTGTAGCTACCACACGCTCAGTAGACTCTATGGGCTATAAAAAGTAAGCAGCTAAATTAGATAATTCTGTTCAATGAATTAAAATAATGTAAACAATAATGTGTGTTCTTTGGTTAAAAGTAAGCAACCTTCTAGAAACTAAATAGTTCCATATTTTCTGGTACTTATAAAATAAAATCTCTATATTTCATTTTGGTTTAAATTTTGGAAGCTTGTAATTATTATTAATGGTACCTTTGTAAAATATTTTTTCCATGTGAAATTATCTCCTTGATCTCGATCATCGTCATCTCCTAGACCACCAGTGAACTTTTTCAGGGCATACAGCACACATGTAGTTCCATTGTGAGGACCATTTTCAATTTGCAGAAAACAATTACCTCTTGCAACCTGGAAAATTAAATCCAAAATATTTTCTTATTGGGTATCACAGTGAGATTGGCACAGTTAAAGATGTGATCTAATAATATTATATGAACATTTCATTTAGTTTTATTTTTTTTGCAGTTGACTTCATTTCATCTTCGTCTAAAGACATTAATTCAAAGGAAGTATTCAGCAAGGAGAGGATTGTGATTGGTCGAAACATTATCATATTAAAGGGCAATACTGGCGTCCTGTGATAGAACTGGTTTGGTTAAACACTTCCAAACATAATTTTAACACACCAATCATTGCTACGATACATGCGTAAGGAAAATTGTAATAGACGGTTGTGATAACAGTAAAAGGATATTGGCAAAGGCCTAGAATGTACTTTCTGCAACTTCACCAACATTGTTTCTATTTCATTCTTACCCGTTGTCGTATCTTTTCATTTGCATCGTATATTTTGTCATCTGGAGCATGTGGGCTGTTAACTTTAACATCTATTAATACTCCTCTATAACCATTTGGTAATATAGCTATTGGTACTGATGAACGGACAATCTTTAGAGTTTTTAATTGCTTAGCCCAATCTAACCAGCTGTAACATATTTAAAACATATGTTAATGATTGTAAAAAAACCCCATTAGTCTTTATAACTAACAGTTTGAAATATTTACAAAAGACTTTTAAGATTCACTAGGTATTAGTAGAGCTATGTTAGTGGAGAGAGTTTTATTTCAAAATTCCAGGAAATCTATCCAGGAAGAATACAATACTGTTTCGGTAATCATGTAAGCCTGTCAAAGTACAACTTTTCTGATAAGCACAGTGACAAGTAACATCAAGCTAATCAGACAGAGTAAGCATGTCACCCATATTACATTATGTAGCTGTACGACCAAAACTAGCCAGGGTTTTAAAACATACAATTACAACCGTACTAGGGAGCAGGAATCGAGTATGACATCATCACAGCCATCTTGGAATTGCGACATATCAAAAATCGAAATCTAACAATCGATGCACAATTGTCCAAGGAACAACTATGCCAATTCTTATGTCGATCCAGCATGAATTGGTGGATCCTTCAGCTTTTTTCAAAGACTGTTTCCCCCCAAAACAAAAAGATGAGTAGTGGAGGGGACTAGTTCCTGATCAAAAAGTTGATTATATCAGAGTTTACCAAGATAACATAATGTGAGAGCACTTATTGTGACTTTTCCATCATATTTTCCCCATGTCTGAAGTTAAAGAAGCAGAGTTGGTCAAGAAATAGTGTCTAGTCTAGTCTGTCAATTGGAACGTACAAACACGAAGGTAGACCTACTGTGTATACACACAAAAGAACCCTTGACAGCTGGAATTCTATTTCTAAGTGTAGGCTACATAGGCTGTAGCATCGCTGTATGGGCAAAATTTCCTTCATAGCAAATTGTAAGGCATAAATATGATAAATGCCCCTCATCATTAGCATTAGCCCATTCGGTGCAGTTTAGTGTGATGTCAATCCCCATCATTTCATTTCTTCACTTTATGGGGAGATACCAATGGGATTCCTCCTTACCTGTTTTCAAGAAGTATATATTGTTACATCACAATATTTGTGGTTTCCTATGGTATAATAATGGTAATAAATAGTAATGATGTATAACAGATTTGGCATGCACGAGAAAATAGGCTGCTAATCTTTATATCTGCTATAGGATAGGGCCTACATTTAAAGTAGGAATAAAACTGAATGGAAAATGTCATGAAATTATTGACAGACGCAGGTAGGCCTAACCTAAGTCATATTTCATTCTTACCCTTGAGCTTTCTTTTTTTCTTCTAATATATCAAACTTTGGCTGTAAACAATTCAAGTATTCTTGGATATCAACAGATGTTCGCTCATCTTTTATATTACTAGCAAAGGATATGACATGTGATTTTATATCTGCTATAGTTGGAATGTCTCCAGTAATATCAATAGGCCTATCAGCCATCTTCTCGATCTATGTAACAGACACAACCAATGAACTATCGTACACCAAGCTCAGTAACTTAGTCTTAGTAACGTACTATGCTATGTAATTGCACAAGAATAGGTAATGCAGCCTGTAGAAGAGCAGAGATATAAAATCACATGTCTGCTAAATATCATGAAGCGGGGACGATTTTGCTAAATTCTATAAAGCGAGTACAATTTAAGCCCCGCCCTTTTGTTGTTTAGGCCCTTCCCACTTTTTTGAAGGTTAAGGTTGCAAGGGGCCGTTTATTATTATTATCTTATGATGAACATAAAACTTATTCTCCCTGAAGTTGAGACTACTATCGCTGGATCTTTCTCTGAGGCAGTACGATTTCCAATACCACCTAATATGTCTACAGAAGTATTTCAATCTGATGAAAATTTTAATAAGTTTGTTGAAAATTTTGAAGTTAATTCCAATAATGGGCAACCGTTATTTTGTCAATATCTAGGATATATAGGATAATATTCTTAATTTATATATTCAAATCACCCTAATATAGTTTTTTTTATGGAAATTAATTGAAAAAATACTCCACAATCCTTTAAACATAAGAAAAGAACTCGCTATGAAACTAGGCCTATTGGGTTCCATGTATGGTATAAGGCAACGACTTTCTCTATTTCCAGAATTTATAGGGTAATATTCCTGAATTATATAATAAAATCAAGCTAATATCGCTTTTTGAATGGAAATTAATTGAAATAATACTCCAACATCTTTTTAACATAAGAAAAAGACTCACGATTGGGTTCAACGTGTGATATAAGGCAACGATTTTCTCTATATCTAGGATATATAGGACAATTTTCTTAATTTATATAATCAAATCACCTTAATATAGATTTTATTTAAATAGAAATTAATTGAAAAAAATACTCCAAAATCTTTTAAACATAAGTAAAAAGACTAACTATAAAGCGAGGACGATTGGGTTCAATGTGTGATATATTTATAAGCAACGATTTTCTCTATATCTAGGATATATAGGATAATATTCTTAATTTATATAATCAAATCGCCCTAATTTCATTTTTTGAATGGAAATTAATTGAAAAGAATACTCCAACATCTTTTAATCATTAGAAAAAGACTCACTATAAAGCGAGGACGACTGGGCTCTATATGTGGTAAAGGGCAACCATTATTTTGTCAATATTTAGGATATATAAGATAATATTCTTAATCTATATATTCAAATCACCCTAATATAGTTTTTTTTGTGGAAATTTATTGAAGAAATACTCCACAATCCTTTAAACATAAGAAAAGAACTCGCTATAAAGCGAGGCCGATTGGGTTCCATGTATGGTATAAGGCAACGATTTTCTCTATTTCCAGAATTTATAGGGTAATATTCCTCATTCATATAATAAATAAAGCTTATATCGTTTTTTGAATGGAAATTAATTGAAAAAATACTCCAACATTTTTTTAACATAAGAAAAAGACTCACTATAAAGCGAGGACGATCGGGTTCAATGTGTGTTATAAGGCAACGATTTTTTCTATATCGAGGATATATAGGATAATATTTTTGATTTATATAATCAAATCACCCTAATAGGGTTTTTGAATGGGAATTAATTGAAAAAAATGCTCCAACATCTTTTGAACATCAGAAAAAGACTCACTATAAAGCGAGGACGATTGGGTTCTATATGTGGTTAATGGCAACCATTTTGTCTATATCTAGAATATATAGGATGATATTCTTAATTTAGATATTCAAATCATCCTAATATAGTTTTTTTATGGAAATTAATTGAAAAAATACTCCACAATCCTTTAAACATAAGAAAAGAACTCGCTATAAAGCGAGTCTGATTGGGTTCCATGTATGGTATAAGGCAACGATTTCTCTATTTCCAGGATTTATAAGGTAATATTCCTCATTTATAAAATAAAATCAAGCTAATATCGTATTTTGAATGGAAATTAATGGAAAAAATACTCCAACATCTTTTTAACATAAGAAAAAGGGTCACTATAAAGCGAGGAAGATCGGGTTGAATGTGTGTTATAAGGCAACGATTTTCTCTATATCTATGATATATAGGAACATATTCTTGATTTATATAATCAAATCACCCTCATATAGTTTTTGAATGGGAATTAATTGAAAAAAAAATACTCCAACATCTTTTGAACATCAGAAAAAGACTCACTATAAAGCGAGGACGATTGGGTTCTATATGTGGTAAATGGCAACCATTTTATCTATATCTAGGATATATAGGATAATATTCTTAATTTAGATATTCAAATCACCCTAATATAGTTTTTTTTTATGGAAATCAATTGAAAAAATACTCCACAATGCTTTAAACATAAGAAAAGAACTCGCTATAAAGCGAGTCCGATTGGGTTCCATGTATGGTATAAGGCAACGATTTCTCTATTTCCAGGATTTATAGGGTAATATTTCTCATTTATAAAATAAAATCAAGCTAATATCGTTTTTGAATGGAAATTAATGGAAAAAAAATACTCCAACATCTTTTTAACATAAGAAAAAGAGTCACTATAAAGCGAGGAAGATCGGGTTGAATGTGTGTTATAAGGCAACGATTTTCTCTATATCTATGATATATAGGAAAATATTCTTGAATTATATAATCAAATCACCCTCATATTGTTTTTGAATGGGAATTAAATGAAAAAAATACTCCAACATCTTTTGAACATCAGAAAAAGACTCACTATAAAGCGAGGACGATTGGGTTCTATATGTGGTAAATGGCAACCATTTTATCTATATCTAGGATATATAGGATAATAATCTTAATTTAGATATTCAAATCACCCTAATATAGTTTTTTTTTATGGAAATCAATTGAAAAAATGCTCCACAATCCTTTAAACATAAGAAAAGAACTCGCTATAAAGCGAGTCCGATTGGGTTCCATGTATGGTATAAGGCAACGATTTCTCTATTTCCAGAATTTATAGGGTAATATTCCTCATTTATAGAGAGAGAGAGAGAGAGAGAGAAATGGGGTTTAACGTCCACTCGACACAACTAGGTCATTTCGGGACTAACATATGGTTTAATTTTATTTCAATAATTCGCTTGCGCGTAGAGGTCTTTAGCAGTGGGAGGAAACCGGAGTGCCCGGAGGAAACCCACGAGGTTGAGAAGGCGCCCCTATATCCATGCCACATACGCTCACACCAGGGCTCGAAACCACAGCCGCATGCCAGAGGTGACAGGCCAGCTAGAGGTCGAAGCGCGGCACTCTAGACCACTAGGCCATCCCAACCCCCCTCCTCATTTATAAAATAAAATCAAGCTAATATCGTTTTTGAATGGAAATTAATGGAACAAAAATACTCCAACATCTTTTTAACATAAGAAAAAGAGTCACTATAAAGCGAGGAAGATCGGGTTGAATGTGTGTTATAAGGCAACGATTTTCTCTATATCTATGATATATAGGAAAATATTCTTGAATTATATAATCAAATCACCCTCATATTGTTTTTGAATGGGAATTAAATGAAAAAAATACTCCAACATCTTTTGAACATCAGAAAAAGACTCACTATAAAGCGAGGACCATTGGGTTCAATGTGTGGTATAAGGCAGCGTTTTTCTCTATATCTAGGATATATAGGATAATATTCTTAATTTATATAATCTAATCACCTTAATATCAATTTTATTTTAATAGAAATTAATTGAAAAAAATACTCCAAAATCTTTTAAACGTAAGAAAAAGACTAACTATAAAGCGAGGACGAATGTGGTACTAAGGCAACCATTTTCTCTATATCTAGGATATAGAGAATAATATTCTTAATTTATATATTCAAATTACCCTTATATCGTTTTTATTATGGAAATTAATTGCAAAAAATACTCCACAATAAAATCGCTCTAATATCTTTATTTTATGGAAATTAATTGAAAGAAATACTCCAAATTTCTTTCAAATATAAGATAAAGCGAAACCGATGGGTTCTAATTCTATGTGTGGTATAATGCGATGATTTTCTCTATTTCTAGGACATTTAGGATAATATTCTTAATTAAAAATAATAAAATCACTCAAATTACGTGTTTTTTATGGTAATTATTTTAAAAGGTATTCCAAAATCTTTTAATTTAAACAGACGCAGTTACAGTGAGGTCAAACAAATTAATATTTACAAGTAGATCCAACATCTGATTTTGGCCTCTACTATACATAATGTCAAGGCCGTACATTGAACTGTCAATCAAATTGACTGACATGTTCCTCGCTCTATATCTTACTCGCTTTATATGATTTAGCATTTTCCGGAGATTTGTGTGGAAAAACGAAAGTAGAAAGGCCCTATCATCCAGTTCAATTGCGAATATTCAGTAGTCTCGACCAAACTGACGGTAAAATTTGATTGTATCGAGACATCCTTCCAGGACAGCATTATACAACGTTTGAAATAAATGTACATGCATGCACGAGATAAGATAAGATACACTCTAAGCCACCGTGAATCACCATAACATGGGATTCATGAAAAAATGATATGCCCACACTTTGTTACTTTCACTTTGAAAACATCAGAATATTTAATAATAGGCCTACAAAATTAAATATTGCTGTTCATTTTTATTCTTACCCTTTGGCTTTTTTCTTTTCTTCTAATTTATTATACTTTGGCTGTAAACGACTCACGTATTTCTTGATATCAGCGGATGTTCGCTCGTCTGTAATATTACCAGTAGGCCTAAGGGATAATATTATATGTGATTTTATATGGTCTAAAGTTGGAAGATCTCCTCTAAAAACCGCCATGGTTCTATCTTAAACACCTAATTTCGTATTTCACCGCGATGGTATGTAGGCCTATGAAACTGTTCGTGTCTATATATCGCAGTCCATTAGGCCTATTGCCACAGATTGTGCAATAAAATTCAAATATCAAATTGAGGTATCGAACTGTTCGGCCTTATATTGCTTCAACTTGTGCAATAAATATCAAATTGCCGTCATATGGCGGTGTCATGTTAGATCAAAATTCTAACATGCTATCGTTTTATTTCTTACTTTTATTTATGTAATTTCCAACTTCTATTCATGTAATATCTATATAATTAAGACAATGTACATGTATGCTATAATCCAACTTCTTTATATTATTTGTTCAAGGTAATTTTTAATTCCGTTCCATCTTAGTTCTGTTAAGCGGTAATTTCATATATTTAAGTTATATTTTTAAAATGTATTAAAATAAAGCCTTAGAGATACATTATGTGAGATAGGATAAAGATTTGGTAGTTTTCACTATAATAGGTAAAAACTAGATGGTTGAAGTTAATTTGCTGGAAATTTCAGTCAAATTGATCCACTATGAGCCAAGAACGAAGCGGGTGAGGTGAAATTTCGCCTAGCCTCGATCATCATTACTAAAATCATTAATATAAACAGCATTGTCTCGATTATCCATGTTTTAAATTTAATTATCAATGACCGTTAAACAGCATCTAGGAATCTAATCCAGTCAACATCGAAGGCTAGCCTAGACATCGAGAGTTTATTAAGGACTGGATAAGTTAATTAATGTCTAATTGATAATTATGGGAAATAATGACCATGATCGTATAATAGTGAGTTGACAACCTATATTGAGCAAAAGACATAGAAATAATTATGTTTTTACTTTCTTAGAAAATATGAAATTCTCGCTTTAAGACGAAAAATGTCTACTTCATTGTCGCTTTACATGTTTATATGGCGGCCTTTTAATGACAAACGTTGATTTATTCATTTTTCTTGAATTTTACCTCATATGAGAAATATCAGTGAAAACTATGATAAATCAATCCAGCGGCTACCAGGCAGGACACGCCCATATTTTCGAGAGATGGGTAGAGAACAAGCACACTGATCAGCAGTGAATATTCGCTTGGCCGCTACCGTCACTGATAAGGATGGGGGAGAGAAAGAGAAATGGGGTTTAACGTCCACTCGACACAAACTAGGTCATTTTGGGACTAGCATATGGTTTCATTTTATTTCAATAATTCGCTTGCGCGTAGGGGTCTTTAGCAGTGGGAGGAAACCGGAGTGCCCAGAGGAAACCCACGAGGTTGAGAAGGCGCCCCTATCTCAATGTCACATACGCTCACACTAGGGCTCGAAACCACAGCCGCAAGCCCTGATAAGGATGACATCGATGCGACTTAATGAGACCCCATATTAACTTTTTTCCTCCGAGAAATTAAATTTGTAGTTAAAAAGTATTTCCTATTTAGTGTAATTGGGTATTAAAATGAGTGAAAGACTTCATTTTGCCAGAAGCAGTTATGTCTTATGTAAACAATGCACGCGCCATTGAGCCAATTATTGGCGCCGCGTGATGTCATTGCACGTGTTGAAGACAGCCATCTGTGACAGAGATAATTCGTAATTGTCTCTGTGATGACTGTGAAACAGATTGGAGAACAAGATAAAAGACAGTGATTTTTCCTACAATCAAGGGCCATAATTTTATGAATTTACAATTCGATATGCGCAAATATCAAAAGAAACCAAGATCTTTAGGTTATAAACATGCATTTCAAGTTTCATCAAAATCGGATTAAAATGTGACCTCTATAGGGTCAACAACCTTGATATACCATATTTTTAAACTATTCGCGTACAAGCGACGGCCGTTTTGTTCGGCAGTTTTGGTTTCGGTGTAATGGTGATATAATCAAACTTTTTTTTTTAAAATCGGATAAAAATTGTGACCTCCAGAGGGACCACAAGATAAAAAATGGCGATTTTTCGGACAAGCAAGGGCCATAATTCGGTAAGTTACCATCGATAGGCGCTGTGACCTCCAGAGGGACCACAAGCTAAAAAGGGGCGATTTTTCGGACAAGCAAGGCCCATAATTCGGTAAGTTACCATCCGATAGGCGCAAATATCAAAAGGAACCAAGATCTTTGGGTTATAAACATGCATATCAAGTTTCATCAAAATCGGTTCAAAATTGTGACCTTTAGGCCTACAGGGTCCACAACCTTGACATACCATATTTTTACACTTTTCAGGTACAAGCGGCGGCCATTTTGTCCGGCAATTTTGGTCCGATTTTCACGAAATTCGAACTCAACCTTCTTTACGGTGTTAAGGTGATATAATTAGACGGTTATTTTTAAATCGGATAATAATTTTGACCTCTAGAGGGACCACAAGCTAAAAAAGGCGATTTTTCGTACAATCAGGGGCAATAATTCAGGAGATTACGATTCGCGCAAAAATCGAAAGGAACCAAGATCTTTGAGTTATAAACATGCATTTCGAATAATCAAAATCGGTTCAAAACGTGATTTTTCGTACAATCAGGGGCCATAATCCATGAACTTACTGTCCGATACATGCCAATATCGAAGGGAACCGAGGTCTTTGGGTGATAAACCTATATTTCAAGTTTCATTGAAATCTGATAACAGTATACGTCCACATGAAAATGTAGGCGTTTAAAAAACATGAGAGAGAAAGAGATCGGAATGGAAAAATAATAAGTCTTTGGCATTTCGATGACTGAAAAATATTGAGTTATCGCTTTACGCCCTTTAACAGACAATATTAGTCTGGATCACTGATCTATATATAGATCAGTGGTCTAAGTGATTGTTATCCATAGAACCGTGTCGTGTTATATGGATGAATAATTGAAGATTTTGCTTTTGTTGTTAATGTATCATGTAGTTTGTGCTGCATGCAAGATATTCTTAATTTCTACTATCGACAGTCTTGGTTGTTTCTGCTGGAGAGACTTTAAAATGGGGGGATAAGGAGAAAGGTCATTTTGGGACTAACATATGATTCAAGCCTATTTCTATAATTCGCTTGTGTGTAGGATTCTTCTAGCAGTGGGAGGAAAGGACCTGGAGAAAACCGATAAGGTTGGACAGGTGACCCTACTCCTTGTCACATGCAAGCGGTGTAAGACTTTGGTCTTAGGTCTTTAAGACCATATTGTGTCTTTGGAAAATTATTAAATTTTCTGTCTATAAAATTAAAATCCCACGTACCTAGTAAACGTGAAATAAAAGCTATACATAATAAGTCAGTGATGTTTTGGTAAAATCATAACCTATGACAAAACTGTCCATCACGTTCTTCCTGTTATTGGACCTATGTTTAGTAGACATAATATGGTTATCAGCACCTGCTTTATTTGTGTGAAATTTAGTAGGTTATTACGCATTTGGAATCAAAGTTAATATTGAGTCTGCAGGAACTGGGGGATATAAAAGAGGGGTTGGAGTAAGATTCGTTAGATACTCTCCCAGATATTCAAGCAGCCATTATCTGTTGAGAACAAGGGACCTGCGAAATCATCCAGCTTGGCAATAAAGTTCTTATAGCTGAAATACTGTGGTATTGTTTTACGATCACAAGACACAACAAAGAAGAAGTCCTAAAAGTAGCAGTAGTACTACAGCGGGCATTCAAAACCACACCAATTGACTCAATGGCAAACCTTATAATTTCAAGCGTATGCGTTAAACCTCTACACCATCCAACAGGGGTATGACAGGGAATAACATATGGTTGCCGGGTTGACATCTTTGGCCCACACCTGGCATCGCATGATTTTCATGTGTAGGAAATATTTGGGCCAGTTGTGCCATCTCGGGCCCTGATGCGGCAGGCCATATCTTTGCCACAGATCTGGCCCATACAAGGCGGGCGTGCGCATTAGCGAATGTGGGCCAGATCTGCCTCTGACTGGGACACGTCTGGCCCAGATATGCCAGACTTGGCCCAGCCGTGGCATGCAATATCCGACCCAATCGTGATGCCAGATGTTGCCAGATATGGGCCTTGTCTGGGTCAAATGTGTTGTGTTGTCTGGGTGTCGCCTACCGGCTTGTTAATGGTTTTTTTTTGTCCACGGGTAGTGAAAAATGAAACTTGCTTACTGGTGCAAATGAGATAAAGTCAAAGGAATATGTTACCGTCTTAGTGATCAGTAATATATAAGTGTGCCGCCGGGATAGCATAATCCGCGCAGCGTTGCGTTTGATTAGAGGTAATCCTACTACACACTGCTATTATGAGTGGATATTGTTGTTTTAAATTTTGATTGGTCAGTAGTCCGTCTACCAACCAATCACTAGCTGCCCTACAAAAGCTTTACATTTAAAACGAGTGTCAATATTGGACCAAATAATGTTTACATAACGTTACGTCATGACTCACGATTTTATTATGCCTAATTAACCCGTGCATAGCAGAATACTACAGTAAAACTAATTGCGTGACAAACGAGGCTATCAAGTCGAATGAAATGTAAACAATACTGTTTGGAAACGAACATACTTTCACCGTTTTTAATACCTTAAATCACTGTCCAAAGTTTTAGGGAATACCCAGATTAAACGAATGTCATGTTGCTGTACTTAAGTGATAGCTTTCATTGAACGGAATGAATAGACACACTCCCGCATAAGTTCAAGAAACAGACGCTATTCCAGCAATGGCCAGAGAGGGATTTCTCGGGCCATTGCTTCAGGAATATGCCGGGATAGGTGACTCGCGGTTTTGATGTTTCGCCAAGAGCGGTGCCGGTTTTTGGTGGATAGCCTAGAGCGGCGCCGGTTTTTTGATGGCCTTTTCCAATAAAAAAAAAACTTATTCCAGTTCATCTCCGCTCGACCGTGGGTCAGGAAAGCGTAATATTGCTATACATTTGCCCTCAAACCCCGAAGAAAGGTTGATGCTATACCGTATCTATCTAAATATAAAAAAGGGGAGGAGCTACCAATAACTAGATGAGCAGCAATTCTAACGCGTTTGTAGGCGGGAATTAAGAAGCATAACCACGCCTTGACATGATCGGTGAAGGTCGCGTTAGCAGCTCGCCTCACCAGCGAATTGATATATTGATCATCAATTTGAATTTGATGGCGATACCCATTTACCTACCGACAATTGAGATGTACAAGCTGTTTAATGCATTTAGGAAGCTGAGAAATAAATGAAAGCGACAAAAGTAAACGTGACGACACAATGTATAACACGAAACGCCAGGAATTTCAATGCACCAGGTAGGAAGTGTCTTTTGATATCGATCGATATACGGTCGTTTGGTCCGTAAATATGTCTTTCCATATTGTAATACAATAATTGTACCGGGCGGTATTGGTCAGTGGGCGAGAATTGAGAAGTTCATCGAGATTTTCCGACGTTACTTCCCCTTGTGAGTGCTGATCGACGGAGGGTCTGACAGGGACAACTGTGTAGTCTTTCCGATGGGACGAAAAACAAAGGTTCCGTCAATACATTGATGTTCATGTGACGTAAAGGATCCCTTGGCAAATGGCGAAATGGCTCAAGTCAAACTGCGATTTCTTGAAGTTCAAAAACCAATGTTCAAATGTTGACATTTTTTCTGGATAGGGCATAAATGATAAACTAGTAAAATGCAATGGCATGCTATGCCATTACCCGAAGAGTGGCGTTAAAATTCCATTTTTATTTTTATTTTCACCTTCACCTAATTTGTAATGTTACCCAAGGTATCAATTGTTATTTGGCACTATTATTATTTACAGGGGTCATGGCTGATGGGTCAAGTCACTCAAGTTAAGCAAAGCTTAAATAGTCTAAGTAACAATGCATCTTTATAAAGCTTCATTTATTTAATTTTGTTCTATTTTCATTTTTCTTCAGGATGAAGCTCTGATAGTCTATTAAAAAATCTAATGTCAAAGTAGAAATTGATGTAAGTGGTTTTATCCTTTGACAGCAATTCAGCCTATAATACCAAAAATGATAAAGTACCCATCATTAGTTCCCAGTGTTGACCAAGAAAATTCATGTCGATTTTCCGGCGTGGTTTCTCCTTGTTAGTGAGTGGTGCAGAACATAGGGCCTGACAAGGACAACTGCCTAGTTGTTGGGATGCAAAGATTAACAGAGGTTCAGTGTACACATTGACGTGTACGTAAAAGTTCCTTTGCCAGTTGGAATTGGATATAAGTGTAGGCCGTAACACCACAGTCTAGGCAAAATATCCCTCATAGCAGTCAGAGCAGTACAGTAGGACGTTATACCTCATTTTATTTCTATAATATTGGGAGCCCTAAAGTCTCAATGTGTAAAGTGTGGTCAGCAATAGCTAGACATGGTCATCCTGTGTTTGATAGCACCTATGTCCAGGCAAAAGAGAGAGAGAGAGAGAAATGAGGTTTAACATCCACTCAACATAAACTAGGTCATTTTGGGATTAACATATTGTTTCATTTTATTTCAATAATTCGCTTGCGTGTAGGGGTCTTTAGCAGTGGGAGGAAACCGGAGTGCCCGGAGGAACCCCACGTGGTTGAGAAGGCGCCCCTATCTCCATGCCACATATGCTCACACCAGGACTTGGAACCACAGCCGCAAGCCAGAGGTGACCGGCCAGCTAGAGGCCGAAGCGCGGCACTCTAGACCACTAGGCCATCCCACCCCCACCCCCCATGTCCAGGCAAAATTTACCTCAAACCTCATTGCATGGGGTTTGCCTGTTTTCATTAGCTCCATATTGGAAATTAAAACCCATTTAAGTTTATTTCATGTAGTATATAACATTGACAATAACAATCGTTAACATTATAGGCTGCGGTCCTGAGAAAAGAAAAGCAGAAAAGAGGCTTCAGATTTAACGTTGTCAGCAATAAGGTAATTTCTTGTTCTTGTAAAACCCTTTTATACTGAG
This sequence comes from Patella ulyssiponensis, assembly GCA_963678685.1. NCBI lineage: Eukaryota > Metazoa > Mollusca > Gastropoda > Patellidae > Patella > Patella ulyssiponensis. The sequence goes on from OY783229.1 coordinate 59,322,776, forward strand.
CCGAATATAGTACGAGGTTTGTCCGCCCAGATTTCATTTAAAAAGCATTATCTCATAAACCATTTAACGTAACTTTCAGACTGGCTATTTTGGGTTTTTCCTGGGTTTTCTGGATTCTCCTGGTTTCCTTCTGGTGCTAAAGATTCCCAATGCGCAGGCAAATTGTTGAAATCCTGATTCTCCTGGTTCCCTTCCACTGCTAATATTGAACCCTATGTTACTCCCAAAATGACCTAGTTTGTGTCATGTGGAGGTGTATTTATAAAATTTCATTACATTGTGTTGTAAACCTGCATCTGGAACTGTCTCCAATTTTTTGATTCTTTGATGGTAGTGGTGGTAATTTGTAATTTTAGTTAATTTATGTACACTTACACTATGATTAAATTCATTTATTAAAGAAGACTATTTACCATTATTCTTTCAGGCACTGGGATTCCAATTAGTTGTATATCTATGTACAAAACTATTAAAAAGAAGATTCAAGAAAAACTCTCTATTTGCAATGCTACATTTACCATATCTCCAGAATTGCAACTTCCGTGTTTATAATCTTGACAATTTATATGCAACATTTTGTTGAAAGAATCCTCAGTATTTGTTGTGGTGAACAAAATAAATATATGCTGTGGAGAGGCAAATTTTATGTTGACCAAATATGAAAAATAAAGTTATACATCTGCATGTTTCAATCACTCTTTTTGTTATGCCTCTTTTCTTTTACAAATTAAGGTCCCAATGTTTTCTGCGGTATGGGGAAATGCTGCATTTGGGCCCAATCTGATGTAAAGAAATGAAATGGGGTTTAACATCCTAGTTTTGACACCTACCTGGCTTATTAGGACAGGTATACACCATGCAGTGTGATATGATTGAAATTCCAAGCCCCCACCCCCTTCTCCTTCCTAACCTATTCACAAGAGAGAACAACATCGGAAAAGCATGCCATTATGACCTTTGCAAAATACTATTCTTTATTTCAAATTCCAAGCCCCCCTCCCCTCCGTCCTAACCTATTAGGGGGAACAACATTGGAAAAGCATGCCATGATGACCTTTGTCAGTCTACACTGAGTGGAACATTGAGCCACCGTGGCCCCTCTAAAGGAAACACCCAATATGTAGGCAAATATTTTCTGTAACACAAGAAAGCATAACACTTTATGATGATTTTATCATACAAAATCCTCCTATCATAACCAAGCTGAAAACAAATGCTGCTGTCGTGGCTATTGTGACCAAAATATTCTGCTCTGCTGAATAATCTAACTACAATTCCTGCTGTTGGGACTAATCTATATAAAATTCTCCTGTGGTATCTTTTCTGACGAAAAATTCTATTTTGTGGCTATCTACCGAAAAATTTTGCTGTGATGGATAATCTAACGAAATTCCTGATATGATGGATAATCTAAAGAAAAATCCTGCTGTTTAAACCAATCTATAGAAAATCCTGCTGTTGGAACCAAGCTAAAAACTAATTTTGCTGTATATGGCTGTTGTGGTGAAAATATGCTGCTGTCATGGCTATTGTGACGAAAATATTCTGCCTTCTTGGATTTTCTAACGGCAATTCCTGCTCTGCTGAATAATCTAACCACAATTCCTGCTGTTGGCACCAATCTATAGAAAATTCTGCTGTGATATCTATTTTGACGAAAAGTCTGTTTTGGTGGTTATCTGCCAAATAAGATAATCTTACGAAATTCCCGATATGATGGATAACCTGAAGAAAAATCCAGCTGTTTAACCCAATCTATGGAAGATATCCAAGCCGAAAACAACTTCTGCTGTCATGGCTATTGTGATAAAAATATTCTGCTCTAATCGCTATAATCTAACGAAATTCCTTATTTGATAGATAATCTGAAGAAAAATCCAACTGTTTAAACTAATCTATAGAAGATATCCAAGCAGAAAACAACTTCTGTTGTCATGGCTATTGTGATAAAAATATTCTGCTGTAATCGCTATTGTGACGAAAATTCAGCTCTGTTGAATAATCTAACCACAATTCTTCCAGTTAGAAAATTCTGCTGTGATAGCTATTCTGACGAATAAGCCTGCTGTGTTGGCTATTCTGCCGAATAAATCTGTTGTGATGGATATTCTAACGAAATTCCTTATAGGATAGGTAATCTGCTGTTTTAACCAATCTATAGAAAATCCTGCTGTTAAAACCTATCTATAGAAAATCCTGCTGTTGGAACCAAGCTAAGAAAAATTTTGCTGTATATGACTGTTGTGATGAAAACATTCTGCTGTCATGGCTATTGTGACGGAAATATTCTGCTGGCATAGATTTTCTAACGACAATTCCTGTTCTGCTGAATAATCTAACCACAATTGCTGCTGTTGGGACCAATCAATAGAAAAATATGCTGTGATAGCTATTCTGACGAAAATTTGTTTTGGTGGCTATCTGTCGAATAATATTGAATCCCAAACTTAGGCTGCCTATCTCAAGGTAGCTCCGTCTGAGAATAACATTCTCGGAAGTCTGACGTAGGTGGATCGCTGTGTGCAGTATGATAATATTGCTGTGATGAATAGTCTAACGAAAATTCCAGCTGTTTAAAACAATCTATAGAAAATGTGCAAGCAGAAAACAACTTATGCTGTCATGGCTATTGGGGTAAAAATATTCTGCTCTAATCGCTATTCTGAAGAAAATTTCCGCTCTGTTGAATAATCTAACCACAATTCTTCCAGTTAGGACCAATCTGTAGAAAATTCTGCTGTGATAGCTATTCTGACGAATAAGTCTGCTGTGTTGACTATTCTGCCGAATAAACCTGTTGGGGTGGATATTCTAACGAATTTCCTTATATGATGGGTAATCTAAAGGAAAATCCTGTCTATAGAAAATCCTGCTGTTGGAACCAAGCTAAAAAGAATTTGCTGTATAGGACTGTTGTGATGAAAACATACTGCTGTCATGGCTATTGTGAGGAAAATATTCTGCTGTCATGGATTTTCTAACGACAATTCCTGCTCTGCTGAATAATCTGACCACAATTCCTGCTGTTGGGCACCAATCAATAGAAAATTCTGCTGTGATAGCTATTCTGACGAAAAAGTCTGTTTTGGTGGCTATCCGTCGAATAATATTGCTGTGATGGATAATCTAACGAAATTCCTGATATGATGGATAATCTGAAGAACATTCCAGCTGTTTAAACCAATCTATAGAAAATATGCAAGCAGAAAACAACTTCTGCTGTCATGGCTATTGGGGTAAAAATATTCTGCTGTGATCGCTATTCTGACGAAAATTTCACCTTTGTTGAATAATTTAACCACAATTCTTCCAGTTAGGACCAATCTGTAGAAAATTCTGCTGTGATAGCTATCCTGCAGAATAAGTCTGCTGTGCTGGCTATTCTGCCGAATAAACCTATTGTGATGGATATTCTAACGAAATTCCTTGTATGATGGATAATCTAAAGGAAAATCCTGCTGTTTAAACCAATCTATAGAAAATCCTGCTGTTTAAACCAATCTATAGAAAATCTTGCTGTTGGAACCAAGCTAAAAACAAATTTAGCTGTATATGGCTGTTGTGATGAAGACATTCTGCTGTCATGGCTATTGTGACGAAAATATTCTGCTGTCATGGATTTTCTAACGACAATTCCTGCTCTGCTGAATAATCTAACCACAATTCCTGTTTTTTGAACCAATCTATAGAAAATTCTGCTGTGATAGCTAATCTGACGAAAAATTCTGTTTTGGTGGATATCTGCCGAATAATATTGCTGTGATGAATAATCTAACGAAATTCCTTATTTCATGGATAATCTGAAGAAAAATCCAGCTTTTTAAACTAATCTATAGAATATATCCAAGCAGAAAACAACTTCTGCTGTCATGGCTATTGTGATAAAAATATTCTGCTGTAATCGCTACTGTGACGAAAATTTCAGCTCTGATCAATAATCTAACCGCAATTCTTCCAGTTAGGACCAGTATATAGAAAATTCTGCTGTGATAGCCATCCTGCAGAAAAAGTCTGCCGTGCTGGCTATTCTGTCGAATAAACCTGTTGTGATGGATATTCTAACGAAATTCCTTATATGATGGATAATCTAAAGAAAAATCCTGCTGTTTTACCAATCTATAGAAAATCCTGTTGTTGGAACCAAACTAAAAACAAATTTTGCAGTTATGCTTTTGTGATGAAAATATTCTGCTGTCGTGGCTATTCTGACGACAATATTCTGCCTTCGTGGATTTTCTAACGGAAATTCCTGTTCTGCTGAATAATCTAACCACAATTCCTGCTGTTGGGACCAATCCATAGAAAATTCTGCTGTGATAGCTATTTTGACGAAAACTCTGTTTTAGTGGTTATCTGCCGAATAACATTGCTGTGATGGATAATCTTACGAAATTCCTGATATGATGGATAATCTGAAGAAAAATCCAGCTGTTTAAACCAATCTATAGAAGATATCCAAGCAGAAAACAATTTCTGCTGTCATGGCTATTGTGATAAAAATATTCTTCTGTAATCGCTATTGTGACGAAAATTCCAGCTCTGTTGAATATCTAACCACAATTCTTCAATTTAGGACCAATCTATAGAACATTCTGCTGTGATAGCTATTCTGACGAAAAAGTCTGCTGTGCTGGCTATTCTGCCGAATAAATAAGATGTGATGGATATTCTAACGAAATTCCTTATATGATGGATAATCTAAAGAAAAATTCTGCTGTTTAAACCGAACTATAGAAAACCCTTCTGTTGGAGCCAAGCTAAAAACAAATTTTGCTGTTAGCTGTTGTGATGAAAATGTTATGCTGTCATGGCTATTGTGACGACAATATTCTGCCTTCATGGATTTTCTAACGGCAATTCCTGCTCTGCTGAATAATCTAACCACATTCCTGCTGTTGGGACCAATCTATAGAAAATTCTGCTGTGATAGCTATTTTAACGAAAACTCTGTGTTGGTGGTTATCTGCCGAATAACATTGCTGTGATGGATTATCTTACGAAATTCCTGATATGATGGATAATCTGTAGAAAAATCCAGCTGTTCAAACCAATCTATAGAAGATATCTAAGCAGAAAACAGCTTCTGCTGTCATGGCTATTGTGATGAAAAAAAATATTCTGCTGTAATCGCTATTGTGACGAAAATTTCAGCTCTGTTGAATAATCTAACCACAATTCTTCCAGTTAGGACCAATCTGTAGAAAATTCTGCTGTGATAGCTATTCTGACGAATAAGTTTGCTGTGTTGACTATTCTGCCGAATAAACCTGTTGGGGTGGATATTCTAACAAAAATCCTTATATGATGGGTAATCTAAAGGAAAATCCTGCTGTTTTACCAATCTATAGAAAATCCTGTTGTTGGAACCAAACTAAAAAGAATTTGCTATATAGGACTGTTGTGGTGAAAACATACTGCTGTCATGGCTATTGTGAGGAAAATATTCTGCTGTCATGGATTTTCTAACGACAATTCCTGCTCTGCTGAATAATCTAACCACAATTCCTGCTGTTGGGCACCAATCAATAGAAAATTCTGCTGTGATAGCTATTCTGACGAAAAAGTCTGTTTTGGTGGCTATCTGTCGAATAATATTGCTGTGATGGATAATCTAACGAAATTCCTGATATGATGGATAATCTGAAGAACATTCCAGCTGTTTAAACCAATCTATAGAAAATATGCAAGCAGAAAACAACTTCTGCTGTCATGGCTATTGGGGTAAAAATATTCTGCTGTAATCGCTATTCTGACGAAAATTTCAGCTTTGTTGAATAATCTAACCACAATTCTTCCAGTTAGGACCAATCTGTAGAAAATTCTGCTATGATAGCTATCCTGCAGAATAAGTCTGCTGTGCTGGCTATTCTGCCGAATAAACCTATTGTGATGGATATTCTAACGAAATTCCTTGTATGATGGATAATCTAAAGGAAAATCCTTCTGTTTAAACCAATCTATAGAAAATCCTGTTGTTTAATCCAATCTATAGAAAATCTTGCTGTTGGAACCAAGCTAAAAACAAATTTAGCTGTATATGGCTGTTGTGATGAAGACATTCTGCTGTCATGGCTATTGTGACGAAAATATTCTGCTGTCATGGATTTTCTAACGACAATTCCTGCTCTGCTGAATAATCTAACCACAATTCCTGTTTTTTGGACAAATCTATAGAAAATTCTGCTGTGATAGCTAATCTGACGAAAAATTCTGTTTTGGTGGATATCTGCCGAATAATATTGCTGTGATGAATAATCTAACTAAATTCCTTATTTGATGGATAATCTGAAGAAAAATCCAGCTTTTTAAACTAATCTATAGAAGATATCCAAGCAGAAAACAACTTCTGCTGTCATGGCTATTGTGATAAAAAGATTCTGCTGTAATCACTACTGTGACGAAAATTTCAGCTCTGATGAATAATCTAACCCCAATCCTTCCAGTTAGGACCAGTATATAGAAAATTCTGCTGTGATAGCCATCCTGCAGAATAAGTCTGTCGTGCTGGCTATTCTGTCGAATAAACCTGTTGTGATGGATATTCTAACGAAATTCCTTATATAATAGATAATCTAAAGAAAAATCCTGCTGTTTAAACCAATCTATAGAAAATCCTGCTGTTTAAACCACTCTATAGAAAATCCTGCTGTTGGAACCAAACTAAAAACAAATTTAGCTGTGTATGGCTGTTGTGATGAAAATATTCTGCTGTCATGGCTGTTGTGATGAAAATATTCTACTGTGATGGATATGCTAATGATTATTCCTCCTCTGCTGAATATACTAAATAATCTAATGACAATTCCTGCTGCGGGAACAATCTATAGAAAATTCTGCTGTGATAGCTATTCTGATGAAAAATTCTGTTTTGGTGGCTATTATGCCGAATAATTCTGCTGTTCTGATGATTAATCTAGCCACAATTCCTGAAACGAATGATGATCTTCGAAAAAATAATGTTGTTGGGTGCAATGTATAGAAAATCCTGCTGAGAACGAATTATTCCTATCGGGACCAATCGATAGAAAATTCAGCTGTGGTAGCTATTTTGACCCAAAATTTGTGATGGCTATTGTGCCGAATAATTCTGCTATGATGGATAATAATCTAAAGAAAGAAATTCCTGATATAATTGATATTCTAAAGAATCTAACGGAAATCCTGATGTGATGGATATCTAAACCAAAACCCTCTGTTGGGACCAATCTATAGAAAATCGTGTTGTGGGAACTAATCTGAAAACAAATTGTGCTGTGATGGCTATTCCGACGAAAAATTCTGCTGGGCCGAACATTCGCAGTTTCTGTAAGACTCTTATGGGGGCTGTTTTAGTTTTCAACTGTATAATATTCCATGCAGTATAAAAAAAAACCCGTTTTAAAACGTTTATTTAAAGCCGCTTTAACAGACACTGCATACAACTGATATGTCCATAATTTGGTTGTTGTTTTTTTTTTGTGATTTTTTATACGATTACATTGTCACTTTGTAAAGTGCCCCTAAACACGGAATATGAAAGGGGGCACTATAAATATGCTGCAATAATAATAATAAATATGATGTAATAGTAATAAATATGCTGTAATAATTTAGTAATAAATATACTGTAGTAATCTAGAGAAAATCTTATTGTTGAGACTAATCTATTGAACATCCTGCTGTGAGTGCCAATCGGAACCATTATGATTAATTACTGCTTTGAGGGGTGGGGTGGGGCAATCTTTAGAGAATAATGGTGGGGGCATTAATCTTAAGAAAAATTTTGCTGTGAAAGCCAAACTGAACAAAGCACTCTCAGACTTTAGTTTATAATTTACTCAAAATTGTTCGCCTTATTTTAACTAAAATATAGCCCTGTATAAAACCTTGGCTGTTTTAATGTATCAAATAGGCATACATGAATAAGAAACAATGTGCAAAGTTTTGAGTTTGGGGATCAAAGATATTTCTTATAAACAGTAATTGAAAGTTGAGTAAATTATTAACTTAAGCCTGAGAATGCTTAGTGAACTCAAGGCCCGACGTGATGGATAATCTAAAGAAAACTCTGTTGTGGGAGCTAATGCGAATAAAAATTCTGCTGTGACTGGCAATCTATATAAAATCATTGGGACCATAGAAATATTAATATTATTATAACATGCAATATTTAAAAAATCGTGCCGTGGGCGCTAATAAAAAAATCATGTTGTTGGGACCAATGGAGAAAATACTGCTGAGGGCATTCTAAATAAAAACAATCCTGCTGTGAAAGCCAATATAACTATGGTGTGTGTGTGTGTGGATGTGGGGTGGGGGGTATAGAAAAATTAAAACATTGAATGTTTATCTATTTCTTTCGTGACTTTTTGTGCATGTGCTGGGAGGGGGATTAATGGCATTATGAGCCAAAGACAGATTGTCAAAGTTACGGATATAAATATGGCTATATTAGTTTATGGTTCTACAATGTACTTTAAATTCGTGGCCTGGAATAGCAGTAGAACAGGTTTTAACATTTATGTGGTCTGCCTCCAGTTGTTAGAATTATTTCCCTTGATATTTCTAAGGTGAAGGCTGACAGCTGTCAATCATTCTGCACTGGTGTGTATGATGCCTGTCACTTTGTGGTAGCTCTGAAATAGTGCTTACCCCGAAGAAAGGCCTTAGACTTGATCGATTGGTTGAGTTCGTAACTTGATCGACTATCGGCTTAACGTTTCTCACAATATGCGTATAGTTTAATGGTCGTGGGTGAGACATTAGGTAATATATTGATATTGCATTAGTGCGTGAGGACGAGGGTTATATCTATCTATTGCGCAATGTCTTGCACGAGACCATTGAACAACTTAAAATACAGACACTATCTAGCACGTGCATTTCGATGAAATGTACGTTTGGCCCAGTGCCAGTACCTTTATTTGAAATAATTGTACGTCAACATCAAAAGATGACGTCACATCTATATTTTTAAAGCGAATTATTAAAATAAAATTTAATCATTATGTTAATCCCGAAGTTTGTGTTAATTGGACGTTAATCCCCATCTGTCGCCCCGCCTTTCTCTCTAGTTTTTAATGGTACGCATTTTAATCAGTAATTCTATTAATTTTTATCAACGATACTGCAGAAATTATTTCAAGCATCATTGGCGCTATAGAATATAATACACACGCGTCTGCCTTTGTTCATTCATCGTCATCATCGACCTTCTGATAACAAATCGATTGTTGTCATAACATGGATGTCATTTATAGAATTGCAATGGAAATGATGAAATGGCGTTTATTGCCCTACTTTTCTGCACCAATTGAGCTTACGATGACGCCCAGACATACACTGGGCAATAGGCTATGAAGTAAATTTTCTTTGTGCAACGGCGTTATCCCCTCTTCAAATTCCAACTATGATACCGAGGGTTCTTTAAAGTAAACCCCACAACGTGTACTATGGTACCCTAGTCGTTCGACCTACCTGAATATGAGACCTTCGTTCAGAACTGAACTATTGTGGCTAATACGCTTTTTGAATCAACTCAGTCACCGGTGAGTTGATCAGATAGCTCACTATGAGATACAAATTATTATGAATATTTTGATCAGAAACTGCATTCAGAGTTAGGCCTTCTATTTTAAACCAGAAGCACCTTTCGGTACAGAAATATACAAACAAAAACACGCAGAACAAATACACATCTGCCTCCAGGAATCTGTAAACCAGGTACTTGACTGGTGCTGATAGTGATATGGGTAGGTAGCTGCCATCATGCTATAATAGAACTACGCTCAGCTCAGCTTCTCGAGATCAGTACCAATACGTACGCGGCGCGAAAATCTGCCAAAGTTCTGAAACCACATTGACGCAACGTATCACGTGACGATACGTGATTCGGATGGAAAAAATTCTGCTTGCCAAAAGTCTCTACATGTATTAGCTTTGCTTATACGTCTTTTCAAAAGATAAAGGTTAATGAGTTAGGGAAATAGTTAAGAGTTTGCGCAAGCTTCCAGATACCAATGCAACAACATTCTAACCAGCAAGTAAATCTTGGTAAGCCCTACCGGAATGTTTGAGACCTATTATGTGGCAGAACAAGTCATGGTCGAGCAGGGCAATTCAGAGACTTCCTGTGCTGAATGTCTCTTTTCCCGCTGGATCAAAATGCGCCAATAGAAAATATAACCCCTTTTCTCACAGTACCCAGGATACTGTTAGACCATTACAGCAATACAAGAGGAGTAACAGGCCCAGATCCAGGATTTTGTCGAGGGGGGGGGGGGTCCATCGGAGCAAAGGGTAATACGTTGCAACCATTGATTGCTTGGGCGGAGACAATGCGAAAATCATGTTTATATCATCTATTAAAGAGCAGATATGTAAACTACAGCAGTAACAAAGCAAACGAAAATAAAAATCAACTATGTCACTGGGACTGAGGGGGGGGGGGGCAGAAAAATACAACCTGGAAAGCAAAACCACACCAGTTTATTCAATGACAGTATTAAACAACTAGTAATGTTTTTTTTTACCCGACCGCAGAGCAAGACTATGACGATGTCCTTGCAAGGCTCCGTGTAAGATGGCTCTGATACGGTTTCGAAAATTCTTCAAAATCATCCCGCCAAAATTGAAGATGTAATTCATACGGTAAGGAAGAGAATGAGCTTTGAAATCTCACAAAGAGTCAATTCGTTGTAAAGGACCTAAAAGAACAGAAACCAGACAATCAATTGAAAACCTTGGGACAAAAAAAATACAGGTATAACCTAACCTGATTGATCAACTGGGATCAAACACCACACCTCCTGGTTAGTGAGAAACTGGGGCCCCCAGGTGTTCATGAGATATCACACTACACCCAATGTCTTGCCTGTCACGTCACTATGCTTATTCATATATTGCCCGAATTTGTTAGGTTTCCTGATCATTTAGTATTGCACTCTTTTGTGACAGAGAGAGAGAGAAATGGGGTCATTTCGGGACTAACACATGGTTCAATTTAATCTCAAAAAATCGCTTGCGCATAGGGGTCTTTTGCAGTGGGAGGAAACTGGAGGACCCGGAGAAAACCCACGAGATTGGATAGGCAACCCCACTCCTTGCAATGACAGGCTTTATGATATAGCATGCACGTGCTAACCATTCTGCCATCCAACTCCCGCACTCTTTTGTAGGTAGAAGTTGTCAACAGTACATTGAAATTGTTGCCTACGTTCACTATTTACAAATTAGATTTTTTTTTAAAAAGAAAAAATTAAAAAATACACACATAAAAGTATAAATAATACATCATTTATTCTATGGAATTGGTATTTACATAATTTTTACATTTTGATAAAATGCAATATAACAACAATATTTCTAGACTGAATGTGGTATGTCAATGTACATCATGAAACAGAATAGTTGTTGGGAGAAGTTATGAAATTCTAAAAAACAGAAAAAAGAATGAGGTGCAAGTATATTGCAACTTAATAACTTATCCCAGCAACTTATCTAAGTAGCCATGTTTGATATCTATATAGATTGTGGATGATGATGGAAATAATATCCAATTACAAAATTAGAGAAGAAATAAAAACCAGATCTTATCACTATGCACCAGCTATTGACTTGTCAATGTTTCCCTGCATCGACACATTTAAAAACAATCATTTCAAAGTCAATACCAGTTATTCAATTCCATAGGACAACCGCATTTTCTGCACATTATTAAAATAATCCTTGATTTGAGTACTGTTTCAGAACATAACCTTCCATTCAATCATTAAAGTTCATTGTTTATAAATATATTACAAGTCTTGTTTTATATTAGTGGTTTCAGAGTTTTTCTATCCACTTTGACTGGAACATGTTAAACTTTTGCTTTATTTTGAACAGGTAAATATAATTTAAATTCTGCAGGTAATTCATCTTCAGAGTATAATCTATCCGAGAAGTAGACACGTCGAATTCGGCAATTGGCGTGAATCTGTAAAATATAAAAGAACCACACTTAATAAAAGTAAAATACTTGCTAAAAACAATATATTATGGAACTGTAAATTTATATAATGTTTTGACACATGGCATAAAATAACAAGCACATGCAATGTTTGCATAAAAATATCTAAGATTAAAAACAAGACAGTGATATATTTTGAAATGTCTTACCTGAACTCTAAGTGTTTCAATATAGTTTGTTCCATAGGCTCTTCGTGTAAAGTCTGATAAATTGAACTGAATTTGATTCCAACCATCATCCAGTCTCATTGGCATGGTACATATGAAAGGCTTTACTCGAGTTGTGCTTTGATAATTGCTGGCACGAAATCTCCTCCTTACATTTTTGTCATCTAGTACCTTCAAATATAATAAAACAAGATTAGACAATTGGAATCAATTAACCCTTTCTGTTACATTATTTTATTTATGAATACCATCAGTAACCATGTATCATTGTTTGCATTTAATAATACCCAAGTGAGGCAACCTTATTAAAATTATAACTTCTAAAATTATCTCTATACTATAATCCATATGAATAAACATACCTGTACTTCAAAAGTAAAATATTTTTTCAGATTTTTAATTATCATAACCAAGAAAGGCAGTTTTATTCCAAGAGTTTTCTTTGGGTCTGCTGGACACTGTATAAATGTTGTGCTAAAAAAGAAATAATTCATATATTGCATAATTTGAAAGAAAAATCACTTGCTAAATGTCATTATTTTATATTAAACAGTTCCATGTTTATGGGAAATGAAGCCTGTCTGGTTGGACAAAATGTTCCATGTTGAGAATAAATAAGAGTTACCCCCCTTTCATCACACATTTCAATTTAGTACTTCAAGAAGGTAATTACCTGACATTTGTGCCAACTATTTCTAATACTAAGGATTGGATATCGTTGTCTGTTATACGTTTGATGTGACCATTTCTAACCTGAAAATAAAAAGTAGTTTTTAAAATATCAAAACGATGCCATTCATTCCGTTCCAAAATGGCTGCCGGAACATCCGCTCGACAAAAATGTAAGAAGAAAGTTCACTTTTTTTATGAGTCAATTTAAATTTAACCGAAATTAAAATATATCCTAACAATTTGGACATGCCAGCTTATTAATGACAACTTATAGCCTTCCATCGAGATACCTTGATAGTTGATGCTTATTTCATTGTAAAGCCAAACAAAACGCTCTAGAACTAGGCTACTGTAACTCTAGTGCCAATCATCCCAATGGCAATGTGACAAGACATTTATGAAAGTATAACACTTGGTAGTGTGTAATAAAGAAAAAATTGACTGACTGGCAGGTTCAAGCAAAAGAAGCGATCTCCTGTCACATTACGTCGATAGGTCTTTTCATAAAATTCGTATCGTAACTAGCTCTCACGACGACATAAAATAAGATTTAAGATAAGTCAAGTCTTCTAAATATACCACTCACCTTTTTGTCCCATATTTGTAATGGTTTACTTCCGATGCTGTAGAGAATGGATAAGAATCCACTTTGGAATGTGTTCTTGAACATCTTTATATGTTATTGTTGTGAGACCAAGAGAAATAATGAAGAATAATTTCTCTTGCGCCTTTTATGACTACTACCGCAATGAACAAGTTGTCAAGTGAAGATCCCGTTGTGTGTAGTGTGTCTAAGCCGCGTTGTCAAGGCATGCACTATAATCTTAGTTGCTAGGCGAACTATTTTTCAGCGAAAAATTGAAAGTAGAATTTCATCTAGAAAGTGATTTCATGCCCATCGTAAATGCTTCTTGTGATTATAACCGACTTTAATTGCTTTCACTGTAGTCTTTTATAATTTTATAGTATTTATTCACTAAAAGATCATAATTTAGAAGTTGGAACGCCGCACTACTTTACACAGGAAGTAGAAGCGCGCGGTGAAGCCAACTTCCGACTCGTGACCACGCAACGTTTTGTTGTGGGTAGTTCCTCGTAATCCCGTTACTGAGGAGATATACTATTCTTTCTTACTCTACATTAATGAGACCGTTACATTGTATTTAATTGGCTTCTGTTCATTGAATGAGTTAACACGTTGTTTTAAGCGTTGATCACGATCAAGATTACAGCGTGGTGCCTGCGGCATTAGTCTGGTTGATTTCTTGCATGAATAAGTAGTTTAGACTTAGATCTACTGCTCGGTCTATACTATTTAGCTATATCATATCATATCCTATGGGCTAATTTAATAGTAACTATATAATACTACTGAATGTCATGTATGACGCGTGGAGTTGTATTATAACTTATCAATCTGCGGCCAGACCTCGAAACACGACTGGCGTAGTACTATCGAAGTATAGATAAAAATAGCTCACTATGCTAGATCTAACTAATAAATAAAAAAAATAAATAAATAAAATAAAATAAAAAAGGGAATAAATTTCAGAAAGGTCCAGAAAAGGAAATAGATCTATTTAATAATATTAATAATTAATGCTTAAAGTAGCTAAGTCTCCTCAATATCATCCAAAATCTTCCACCTTGAAAACATGCATTAATTCAATAATTGTCAATTTAAATCAACATTGATGCCGTGATCTTACCGTGAAAAGACAGGCTTCTGATATCCAATATTTAAGATAAAATAAACATTTTACCATTGGTACACGAATCGTGTACCATAATGCGTTTCAGCCTCAGTTCTAGCAAGAGACTCGAGGAACGAGGCTAGAAACATTGCACCAAATCAAACGGCGTATATAGACTGGAATAACAAGACGCTAGAAATCTGCATTCGATTGAAACTGCTGGCTTATTTGGCCGAACATAACTGATTTGAAATTAGAGTAAAAACGGAAACTATTGAATGTAAATCAGTTTATATGCATTCATATTAGGCCTACAGTATTATATGCGTTGCGACCCACTTGTGTCAATTTCTAGGTCCCAAATGTCAGCGATTTAGCTACTTTAATACTAACCTATAGCCGCAGGCCCACCCTATTCCTCTTAGTCTTATGGTGAAATTAATGAATTGGTTTTTATTTTAGCACCGAGGCAAGAGTTAATTGGTTGTCACGTGCGCCGGTAGCCAAGTTCAAAAGTTATAGTGCCACAATAATAACGCGGAATTTTAGAATTTGGTGACGAAATAAGATTTGTTGTACGAAAATCCCCACTTGTTAGAGATGGCACCAGCAAAGCTAGGTCATGGGGTGAGACAAACGACTATCGAGTGGATATTGGAAAATCCACTGTCCTGACAAATTTGTTTCTCTAATTGCACACGACATCTCTGTCAAACTGACTGAAGTTTTGTGTTCACATAACTTTTGAAACCCCATCACATTCTGTTAAACTTTTTTTTTCTTTTTGTATGACCATTAAAACTAACACAGTATTATTATGAATTTTAATTAATAGGATGGACTATAACCATATGATCAAATATTCAACACATTTTAAAAAAAACATTGTCCATCCTATGATGAAATTGGTTTGTGTCCTGTATATTTATTGATGATATCTGCAGCAACTTCCATTTTTGTTGTAGGGTTATCATAGACACTGAAAGTAAAT
Organism: Patella ulyssiponensis; assembly: GCA_963678685.1. Taxonomy (NCBI): domain Eukaryota; kingdom Metazoa; phylum Mollusca; class Gastropoda; family Patellidae; genus Patella; species Patella ulyssiponensis. Next base: position 59,338,286 of record OY783229.1, read on the forward strand.
ACCAAAACATTTATTAGAAAAGAGTAGACAACCGTTCTATGAAGTCCAGTCTAAACAATGAAGGCGGGTATAGTTTTAAATACAAATACAATATTGCCCCTGAAAGAGTAAAGACGAGTCGAGAATCAAACTGATGAAAACAAATTATTAAAACTCACACTAAACACTCCCATCCCCACAGGCAACAGAACAAGAAAAGATTAAATAGGGCCTATATTTTTTGATTTTCTTCCATTACATATTACATTTGAATAGAACAAAGCACAGTTACCGTTTCAAGTCAACAAATGCTTCAGAGAGTGCCAGATGATGTTTGTAATGATAAAATGCTGAATTCCGGGCTTCTTCCTGGATAGATTTTAAAATTTCCACAAGTGCGCTGTCTTTAGATGGAAAGGTAAATTGTTTCACTCTGTCAGGCGATGATGTTGGATGGATAAATGGTAACCGTGTTCTTTCCATTCCACTAACGTCAGTGTCGACTAGATCTACTTTCAGAAATAAAAAAGAAAAACAGAATAAAATGAAGGATGTAAGCTTGTCATTAAATGTTTTCAATCCCATTTGCATGGAAATTGAAAGTGATTAAAGGGCTAACCCCGATAATTTCTGGAGAATAAAACTGCTAAAATTTTGTGTTAAAATCGCTTAAAATCCTCTACCTAAGGGCAGAGAAACTAACTCAGTATTTGTGATACGTTTTCAAATAACTTAAACCCGTCAATCTTCATCTGGAAAGGAAACAAGTGCCCCAAACTGTATTGTGTGGTGTCTAAGTAAAACCAAGCCTCCTTTATAAAAAAAATAATGTGTAGGTGAAATTTACCTTTCGGTATCAAGTACAGTACATATGGGCCATTCACTATATAGACATCTCAATAAACGGGAGTCGATTATCAGGTCATCAACGAAAAAATAGACCCGAATTCTTAAAAGGGTTACTTGTCCGGATACGCAGTTTTGACGTTCACGCCCAAATGACTCAATATTTTGAGCTGAAATTTTGAGACGTTTATTTTGGCGTTTAAATTTCATACGTACTCCGTTTAAAACGGGATAGTCCCTTAAAGGCCAATAAGCTTTTTTCTTTAATATGCCTATTATATTCCGTTTTTTACACATACGGATTAGGCCCCCACCCCCTATTTTAAGTCTAAGATCTAATAAAATAATAACTAAAACAACGGTTATAAAGTATCTGCGTAAACTCATGTCCAATAACTAATATACGGCGGCTGGCTGAAAAGTTATAAGCCTATCTGTGAAACTCCTGTAGAAAGTCGATGGTTTCCATTTAGCCTATTATTCTATGTAGTTCCTTTCGTGGCGTCACAGCTGCCAAGACGTCATCATGACTCGTAAAATGACGACCTACGTACTATATTATATAGGCACTAGTTCCTTTTTGGAAACCGGTCTCATCGATGGTTACAAATCTCGCCAAAAATGTGCTCAACACTCTCATAAGAAATGCCCACAACACTGGGAATATGTGTACTGGTCAATGGTTGATCATGTCATGCACCCAGATAGTGTTTTCTTGCATGGTTGCTGTTAATGGCCTTCCAGAGCGCGGGTCAGCGCCAAGGCCCTCTCTATCACTTTTAAATCCCACAGCCCATTTCTTTACCATTGAAAAAGAAAGGGCTCCATCCCCAAAAGTGGAGACAATGTCTGCATGTATCTGTTTTAGGGGTAGTCCGTTCAGTTTCAGGTACGATATTTGATGACTGCCCTATTGCCATGACGCAGTTATGCCCATATCTGGTGATTCCAATGGGTAGGTTCACAAGATGGTCTGTACGAAGACAGTAATAACATTATGCAGTTGCAGTTCTTATGTCTATCATTCATTCAATGATTGTACTTGTTACAGGCAAAAGTTTCTGTCAACCCAATTGATCTATCCTTTTCTGGTTTAGAACTTTTTAGCCAGCCATCGTTAAGTGCGACAAATCATGAGATGAAATGAAAAATGAAATGAAATGGGGTTTAACATCCAACTGTTCTGCCCCGACCGCGCTTACGACGATGGACATACGCCATAATATATACAGTATTCTATGAAGGAAATTTTGCCCTAACAACGGCGCTACCGCCTACTCTTCATGAGCTTTAACGTGCACACCAATGTGTACACTGAACCACGGTTTTGCTTTCCATCCTAACGACTATGCATTCACAGACACTTGAAGGGATTAAAATAAAACTTCTTACTATAGTCAAGCAGTAGTAAGAAGTTTTATTTTAATCCCTTCAAGTGTCTGTGTATGCATTGTCCCCACAGGCCCAAGATCCTGCCTTAATGATAAGGAGGAACCGCGCCCAAAATTCTCATTCCCGATCAGCTTTCTCGACCAATGCAGGGATTGAACACGCAAAAGTGAGTTCGACAACGAATTTAAAGAAAACAAAAACACAAAGATAGGTTATCAGGCAACGAAACATACGCCCCAAAGGCTAAGTCGTCCTCTCAGTCAACAAGGGTTGTCGCATAATTTTCTTGTGTCAGTAAGGAGAACGTTTACAACACATGAAAATCTTATTACGAGTACCGTAATAGACCATTAAGTAATTGTCAGAAATGGTAAGAATTGTTTGTCTCATGCCCTTCGTACACAAGATATTTCAAAGTGACCAGGGCCTTAACTCTGGCAGTAATTATTGGAAATCGTTGAAAATGACTAGGATCCTTTTTTTCTTATGACCTTAAGCACTGTGTATAGATTTATAGTCAATCGTATACTGACTTTAGCCTTTAGGGCATCCACAAGACCACAAGATATTTCAAAGTGTTCGCGTGCCATAACGCTGGCAGTAATTATTGGTAATCGTTGAAAATGATTAGGATTCTTCATCTCATGACCTTAAACACTTGTCAACACTGAATTTAAAGTCAATCGGATATTAACTTTAGCCTCTAGAGCGTTGACAAGATTTTAAAAAGTAATCAAGGGCCATAACTCTGGAAGAAATTATCGGATATCGCTGAAAATCAATAGGCTTCTTCGTAAGTGATTAAGGGTCACAACTCTGACAGTAATTATTGGATATCTCTGAAAATCAATCGGCTTCTTCGTCTCATGACCTTAAACACTGTGTATCAATTTAAAGTCAATCGGATATTACCTTTAGCCTTTAGAGCATTCACAAGATCTTTCAAAGTGATCAAGGGTAATTACTCTGGTAGTAATTATCGGATATTGCTGAAAATCAATAGGCTTCTTCAAGTTCTTCCTCTCTTGACCTTAAACACTGTGTATCAATTTAAAGTCAATCGGATGTTAACTTTAGCCTCTAGTGCGTTCACAAAAAAATTGTTGACGATGGACGGACTGACGGACCGACAGACGGACCGAAGGACGGGGGCGACGGCTTCGTCCACATTTCAATTGGGCGTTTAAAAACAAAGAGCACAATTTTACCTTCCACATCTTTTATTCTTTGGTCCCAAATATTGCAAAATTGTACCATTTTATTCGCTCTTCGCTTTTCCAATTTTATCCTCGATTCTAAAAACTGGATAATCAATTTTAATTCTCTAAAAAAATTGAAAGAAAAAATAATAATTTTGTCATTGTTGCATTTATGCTCTGTATTCAAATTGAATTTGAAATTTTGTTGGGATTCTGTATCGGGTGTGATCATGTGAAACGTTTCTTGTTTAATATGACGTATTCTGTTCTTTATTGTATCACCGAGTGTAAACTTTCGCTACTGGCTCAATATAATAGCTTTTATTAGGTCAGTATAGTGGGGGCGGGAGACCCGGAGAAAACCCATGAGATTGGATAGGCGACCCTAACCCTTTTCACGTGCATGTGGGGAATGAAAACTGCGCCACTTGTCTCAATGACAGACCTTACGCTACCCAACATCCCATAATTATAAGAACGGATTTGATGTTGGGCGAACTTGTTCCACGATCGAATACATCCCAAAGCACAAAGCCTTTTATGAAAGGTTCGGAAACGAGAAACAAGATGCTATTATAATCACAATGGCATAAATATTATTGTTGATATGTATTTCTGTCTTGGGTTTATTCTTTAAAAATCTATTTTGTTTTCTTATGTAAGCTTACACAAATAAAACGTGAAAATGCCTTTCGCTATAATGATCCAGTCAAATCAGTGCAGTATGTTTCCATTGCCCTTGAGTATAGGTTGATGTGTGCAAGCTTTCATAAAGATAGAGGGCCCATAGGATAGGCCCTTTTTCCTTACCCGCCATTAAACAATTTTGGATCAGTGTTTCCTGTCGTATGTTAAAATTTAAAACCAACCCGATAGGAAATGAAATGAAATGTGATTTAACGTCCCAGCCTTCTGCACCTAACCTGGGCTAATGGACGACGGGCATACGCCATAAGGTGTGCTATGAGGGAAATTTTGCCCGGGCAGCAGCGCTACGGCCCAGTCTTGTATCGAATTCCAACTGCCAAGGGATCTTTTACATGAACGTCAATGTGTACACGGGACCTTGCTTTTTCGTCCCATCCGAACGATTAGACAGCTGTCCTTGTCAGGCCCTGTATTCTGCATCTCTGACAAGGAAGAGAGAGAGAGAAATGGGGTTTAACGTCCACTCTACACAAACTAGGTCATTTCGGGACTAACATATGGTTTTAATTTTATTTCAATAATTCGCTTGCGCGTAGGGGTCTTTAGCAGTGGGGGGGGAAACCGGAGTGCCCGGAGGAAACCCACGAGGTTGAGAGGGCGCCCCTATCTCCATGCCACATGCACCAGGGATCAAAACCACAGCTGCAAGCCACAGGTGACCGGCAAGCTAGATGTCGAAGCGCGGCACTCTAGACCACTAGGCCCCACCCCCGCGAACAAAACCACTGAGAGGGAAGTTTCAAAACAAATTGGGACCGGTGGTCTGCCCACAGAATAAATAAACCAAGTCCTACATTATAATAACCCTAGCTTACTTGCGTTCACGTTTCGATCGATGTTTCATTCCACCACCATTAGCTGTAGGCCTTTGCGTTTTGTATGACATTTTTTTTTGGGTAGAAGTAGGCCAAGTCTGGATTCGGGCCTTGTCTTTCAAACAATCAAAGCAGTGATCTTCACAATCGTTCAGGGAAAATTATGACATCGTCATCATGTGAGTGACACGTTTCCAAGACAATGACGTCATTAATTCAAAAGTTCATAATGTAGGCTACCGCCCTATGGAATCCTTGTCGAAAAGTTCGAACCTTGGTCAATTTTACTGAGCAACCTTTTACTGCTAATTATCAGAAAATCATTAGAATTTGTTTGGTTTTTATAAAGTTCTGCCCCATGTTAATGTTAAGTATACAAAACATTTAAAGAGAGAGAAAAATGGGGTTTAAAGTCCACTCAACACAACTACTGTATGTCATTTCAGGACTAACATATGATTTAATTTTATTTCAATAATTCGTTTGCGCGTAGGGGTCTTTAGCAGTGGGAAGAAACCCACGAGGTTGAGAAGGCGCCCCTATTTCCATGCCACATACGCTCACACCAGGGCTCGAAAACACAGCCGCAAGCCAGAGGTGACTGGCCAGCTAGAGGTCGAAGCGCGGCGCTCTTGACCACTAGGCCATCCCACTCCCCCTACAATATCATGGATTTAGCTGTTCAATTATCAATTTTCAAGAAATTCACACTCAACCATCATTAATGTGAAACAGGGATATAGTCAAACGTTTTTTTTTAATTCGGAATAAAATTGTGACCTCCATAGGGTCCACAAGTTAAAAAACATGATTTTTCGTACAATCAAGGGCCATAATTCAGGAAGTTATGGTCCAATGTGCCCGAATATCGAAAGAAACCGCAATCTTTGGGTTATAAACTTACATATCAAATTTCATCAAAATCGGATTAAAATTGTGACCTCTACAGGGTCCACAGCCTTGAATATATATTTTTACACTATTCGCGTATTAGCGGCAGCCATTTTGTCCGGAAGTTTTAGTCCGATTTTTACGAAATTCGAACTCACCCTTCATTATGGTGAAACAGTGATATAATCAAACATTATTTTAAATCCGTTAATAATTGTGACCTCCAAAGGAACCACAAATTACAAAATGGGGCGATTTTTGACCAATCAGGGGCCATAATTCAGGAAGTTACGCTCAGATATGTGCAAATATGCAACGAAACCAAGATCTTTAGGTTATAAACATGTATTTCAAGTTTCATCAAAATCGGTTCAAAATTGTGACCTCTATATAGGGTCCACAACCTAGATATAACATATTTTCACACTATTTGCGTACAAACGGCGGCCATTTTATCCGTCAATTCTGGTCCGATTTTCACGAAATTTATACTCTTTCTTCATTACCATGTAACGGTGATATAATCAAACGTTTTTTGTAAATCGGATAATAATTTTGACCTCCAGAGGGACCACAAGCTAACAAAAGCGATTTTTGGGACAGTCAGGGGACATAATTCATGAAGTTACAATCCGATGGGCGCAAATATCGAAAGGAACCAAGATCTTTGGGTTATAAACATACGTGTCAAGTTTTATCAAAATCAGTTCAAAATTGTGACCTCTATAGGGTCCACAACCTTGATATAACATATTTTCACACTATTCGCGTACAAACGGCGGCCATTTTGTCTGTCAATTTTGGTCCGATTTTCACGAAATTCGAAATCAATCTCCATAACCATGTAACAGTGATATAATCAAACGGTTTTTTAAAAATCGGATAACAATTTTGACCTCCAGAGGGACCACAAGCTAAAAAGGACGGTTTTTCGGACAATCAGGGGCCATAATTCAGGAAGTTACGATCCGATTGGCACATATATCGAAAGGAACCAAGATCTGTGGGTTATAAACATGCATTTCAAGTTTCATCCAAATCGGTTCAAAATTGTGACATCTACACTGTTCACAAGCTAAAAACGTGATTTTTCGTACAATCAGGGGCCATAACCCACGAAGTTACAGTCCGATACATGCCAATATCGAAAGGAACCGAGATCTTAGGGTGATAAACCTATATTTTAAGTTTCATTGAAATCGGATAAAAATTGTGACCTGTCACAAACAATTGTGGACGGACGGACGGACGAACAGGGGCGACGACAATATACGTCCACATGAAAATGTGGGCGTATAAAAACACAGCCGATGGAATTTTAATCCTGCGATGCTGAACTTGACAAAAATGCATAATAATAATAATACCAAGGTTGTGGACCGAAAGATCTCGGTTCCTTTCGATATTGGCTCATAGGACCATCACTTCCTGTATCATGGCCCTGTTTGTGAGAACAATCACATTTTAGTTTGTATAGAAGTAACAGTTTTTATTTGATTGTAAAAACCTTCAAGTAGGATCAGGTCACAATTTTTATTCGATATTGACAAAACTTGGATGAAATTATAGGTCTTGTCTCCCAAAGATCTCGATTTTGTTACTTTCGATATTGGCATAAATCGAACCATAACTTCGTGGATTGTGATCTCTGACTGCACGAAAAACCGTTTTTAGCTTAAAGGACAATATTGGTGTCAATCATTATCACATATGTGATAGAACTGGTTAAACACATTCCAAATATAATTTTAACACAGAGATCATTGCTACATGAGTAATAAAGGTTTCATGAATCGGAAGTGACGAACGCCAAAGGAAAACACGAGTAAATTAATCCCACTATATTAAACTGACTGAAGTGACGAGTGATAACAGATAGATGGGCGAATTTCGGCGCACTAATAATTCCTTCGAAGACCAAAAGTTGTTATATGGGACTGCAAGAGGATTGACAATTCAATAAAGTCATTAGATAAGAAAAAACCCCGAGAAAAATAGAAATAGTCCTTACATTCCCATGTTTGTATTCTTTCCCTAGGGGAGACCGGGGCACATTGAACCATTTTTTTTCACATACATATTTGTCCTCCTTCCGTATCAATTTTTTTATTGGAAGATCGCTTTACTTTATTGTATTGTTTGAAGGCACATCATAGTTGCTATCGTGTATCAGATTCAATTAAATTTATCTTTAACTTTAAAAAAAACCCAACATTTTAATCCACTTGGCCAAAGTGGTTCAATGTATCACTCTTTACAAAATAGTCGGGACAGGTTTAACCACATAAGAGGGCACAGTGAACAGTGGTAAATATTCCATGTTAACATAGATCTGGTTTAGATCTCATAACTAGTCACTTGTTTCGTAGGGATCTAATGAATCTGCAATCAGTGTTTAGTAATATCCACAGATTTGACATCCGTGCAACGATACAAACACGCAAGAGTCTGGATCCCCTAGACTCCTACACATCGCCGTAAATTGCACATATATTGGCAGTTTGGAGGTATCAGATTCAACTTTTGTAGTGAATCAAACAAAAATTTGTTCAATATTCTGTCTTAATTCGGACAGCCCGATTTGCTGATGAGCGACTCATCTTTTGTTTTTATTTTCAAAGATATTTCTTAAAAATTCAAGATGGATCAAAATTAGACATACAAGAATTCACTAGGCTAAACAAATTATTAAATGATATGTAGTCTATAATAAACTGGGTTACATTGAACCATGGTTTAAAGTACCCAACTGACAGTAGTTCAATCTGCCCCATCACAGTTTCATGATTAATTTTTTTTAAAAAATTCAATATGTCCTCTTATATGGACCAAGCCAACGTTTATCTCGATTGTAGATTAGACATAATATATGAACTGATTTTAAGTACAAGAATTTCCAAGGCTAAATAAGCAGTTAACATGTACGGAAAATGATACGTGAAGTGGTGCATTTTCACTTTTAAGCGCTCTTTTGAAAAAAAAATTCATTGCCTAAAAAAATAATTGACAGCATATGGCTACTGCTTATTGATAGGGAAATGGGTCTAAAGGGGCACACACACGCTCAATATAATTGTCAACATTATTGATGTCAATTTTATTGAAGCAAATTTCAGTTTCCCACACACGTTCAATTATATTGTCTCAATATTCATTCTGAGAAATCAGCCATGATTGACGGAACTATATTGTTTAGCATTAGCTATGGCGGTTCCAAGTCCCAAGAAAAGGAAAATACATGGAAAATGGTCATAACGGTGGTGCACCCAAGGGGAGAAGTTTGGGCCCACACACTCACTTCGAGAGCTTCGTGAACACGAAATATTGCGTCAATATTATTGATGACGCCACACACGATCAATTCTTGCACAAAAATTGACGGTTCGTCAATAAAAAATCTACGGACTTTTGATTTCTTCAATCCGATTGACATCAATTATTTCGAGATTCAATATCACATACACACGCTCAATATGATTGTCAATATCAAGTATTGACAATATTATTGACAACTATATTGAGCGTGTGTGGGCCGCTTAAGAAGTAATCTCACTCCTGTGTATACTTTTGGATATTTCCATGGTGGTTCAATGTACCCATATGTTCAATGTGTCCCGGTCTCCCCTACCTTATAAAACATGGTAATGCACGGACTTTAATCTCTTTTTCTTTCGTGTTCTCTTATCCAGTGGCAGACAATTCTTTTTATGAATTGTCAGATATCCTCTCACAGTCTCACACAACAACTTGTGGTCTTCAAAGGAATAATAAGTGTGCAGAAATTCACCAAAGTATATAGTGGGATTACTCGTGTTTTCCTTTGGCGTTCGTCACTTAATTACTCATCTATCGTAGCAATGATCTCTGCGTTAAAATTATATTTGGAAAGTGTCTTTAAGCCATTTCTATCCCATATGTGATAATGACTGACAACAATATTGTCCTTTAAGGACACTCTAGGGGTCGCAATTTTCATCCTTTCCATATTCGCGCATATCGGATTATAACTTCCTGGATTATAGCCCATGGTAGTACGAAAAATCGCGTTTTTAGCTTGTACAGGTACCAATTTTATCCGATTTAAAAGGCGTTCGAATATCACCGTTTGTCATAATTACGTTTGAGTTCACATTTCCTGAAGATCGGACTGCGCTGCCCTACACAACGTTCACCCGGGTTACAAATTTCGCCCTTACCCTAAACCTCGACAACAATGATGTGCCCTAGCCCTAACCCCGAAATCAAAAAGCATTCAAGAATTTACTCAAAATTGTTCGCCTTATTTAAACTAAAATATGACCCGTTTTAAAACTTTTGTTGGTTTTATGTGTCAAATACCCCAATAAGAAACTACGTGCAAAGTTTTGTGTTTCTGGATCAAAGATATTTCTCCTAATCAGTGATTGAAAGTTGAGTGAATTCGCCGTAATACCCAGGTTGTAAACCATCCAGCGGCTCGAATGTTTTATCCAATTTTGAAGAAACCTTCATCTTCGCAGGCCCCTGTAACCCCATTAAGAATAACACGCACTGGAAATAATTGCAGTCTTTAACTCTCTTTTTTTGTTACCGTTAATAGAATAAGATGAAACAGAATTAAAATATACTCTTAAATAAAGAAGTTGGATTATACATTGTCTTAAGTAATTAGACGATAGCATGTTAGAAGTCTGAATCTACTATAAGAAATATTTATAAAATTATATGTTCTTAAATAAAATATGTACATGTATTGTCTTAGTTCAGCTCCGAATGTAGCTCTCATTACACTCGCCCTGTACGTTCAGGGACAGTCCTATTGAAATCCTGGTTCAAAAGTAGAATCGCTTCACAGTCAATTTTACTGGACAACTATTTACTGCTAAACGGTAGCGTGTCAGTCTGTGAACTGAAAGTGTGAATCATTGTGAAGAGAGATACAGACAATTATACTTTAAGCATAGTAGGTAGTTGGGACATAATATTAAAGATACTTTCCCAGAAAGTATTTACCAGGTGGTTATTTCCAATAAAAGTATGCCAAATTTGGTATAAATGGAAAGTATAGACACCCAATCTTACTAGAAAAATACTGGATTACCTGAAAAACGTCCATGTGGCAAGCACTGGGCAAAAATGTCAGGGTATCACTCACTAACTGTCAACCCGACTGTAATCTGCTAGCTTATCCTGTGCCAGCTAAAAGTGAGGGAGCTGTTGTTATTTCTTGATGTAATGTTTAGGCGGTTTTCGGAACATTGACGGGTGTCAACGTCCAAAAGACTCTGCAATTAAACAGTGGAAAAAGAAGTTGACAGAAATAATTAACCCTCAATATGTAGGCTAAGGTGAATGTACAGTAAGTAATGATAAGTACATTCTGAAAAATGGACACTCCCACAATGAAGCTAAGTTGACAGACAGCTTACTTGTAGCGTTTCCCCAGCGAATACAAAGTTTTGAGAGGGAATTGAAGCAAATTTTTTATAGATTGGTTACCGGGTACTTTGAATACGTTTTCAGCCCAAATATATCATCAAATCACAAAGTTTGTACCCGGGAATGTATCTTTAAAATACAGTTAAAATACTTTAACCAGTCACATGGATTAAGGTTGTGGCTGGTGCGGCTGAAACCTGCGATTCATAATATTTAGTAGTAGCTAGGTCTCTAACTCGATCTCATCCAAAATCTTTGCCAATGAAAACACAAATTTTTTGTCAATTTAAATCAACATTGATGTCGTGATCTTACTGGGAGAAGATGGCCTTCTGATATCCAATATTTAACATAAAAAAATTTACCTTTGATACACGAATCGTGTACCATTATGCGTTTTAGGCCCATTTTTAACAAGGGACTTGAAAACGAGGCAAGACGGTGACGCATAATTCTTATCTGGAGAGCATACGCAATAAATACTATGTAGACTGGAATAACCAGACGCTAGACATTCCATTAAGACTTCAGGCCTAGGCCCTATTTTGCCGAACATAACTGATTTGGAAATTAGAGTAAAGACGAAAATGATTGAATGTAAATCAATTTATATAAATTCGTATTACATTATTATATGCTTTGTGACCCATTTCTGTCAATTTCTAGGTCCCAAAGATTAGTGTGCCCCCCCCCCCTTACTAAACAGATAACCAAAAAAAACCCCCATGATTTCCTCTTTAGATTGTAGATTTATATGAAGATAAAGGCAAACCTCACAGTTAATGATGATTATTATATTTTCTCTCAATTTCTCTTAAATTAGGCCACCTCAGATAATTATTTACATATTTAAAGGTAAATTTTTTCCGTACTTTCGAAAAACTGGACACATACATATAATTAAAGCCTCTGATTGTTCAATCTTAGATATTACCCACTGTTGATATTTTGATTTGGTTTCTTAAAGATGGGTTCCCAGAAGAGTATTTATCGGGTGGTTATTGCCTATAAAAGTATGACAATTTTGGTATATATGGGAAGTAGAGATATTCAATCTTACTAGAAAAATACTGGATTCCCTGAAAAACACTCATAGAGCGTATACAGGACAAAAATGTAAAGGTTCCCTTAATATTCAGCCCGACGATTAGGACGATCTGCACGCTTGATGTTGAAGGCTGCACAAGAACTTGAGCGCTTTATGTACATGTTGGTGAACTTTATGAAAAGTTAGATTTAATGAGGATTCGATATTTGTAATAAATAGTCAGCGATAACAGACAACATCGTCTTGGGTATGCAATGAATTCTCCCCTGTCTGCTATAGGTACGGAGAGGGGTAATCCCTGGACGCAAACATGGCCTCTTTTGATCAGTTTTTATAGCAGGGTATACATGGCAATTACAATGTTTTGAGAAAGATTTGAAGCAAAATTATGATAAATTAGTTTGAATATGTTTTTAGTCCTAATATATCATCAAATCACCCAGTTTGTACCCGGGAATGTAACTTTAATTAATTTTTGAACATTTTAGCATGATGAAAAACTAGATTTTGTCTGATTAGCAGCATTAGATATTTACTTACTGCAGATGCAAACAAATACAAGTCAAGTGATAACAGAAGACTACATGTAAATTCTCATATAATTATCATAGTGTGACAAAATACTGCTAATTAATGAATATTTGGGAATACACAATATGGGCTAAATTTCTTCATTATATTATACTAATTGAATTATCATTACATTCTGAATGAAATTTTGGAGTCTCTTTTGCATTAGATCATATAACTCAATCACATTTTTATCAGTCATTATGATAAAAGCTCATTTATAATTATGAAAAATGAACTTTCTAACATTAATTGTTACACACATGTTCGAATTTAAATGATAGGGTACCATTAATTAAGCAACACTCAAATGTAATTGAAAAGTGACTTAATCAACATAGTGTGTACATTGGTGTTATTTTAAAAGTCAAATTATGGTATGGTTAAAGATGTGCATGCAACATGTATATAAACATGTATGTTATTCCATTTCTTTAAAGCACAACATTCCTAAAATTACACTGGCACAAAACAAATGTTTATGTCTCTACAACCGGCTAGGTTTCCTGTACTACTTCTTCACTTGTGTTAAACAATTACATTTCCTTCCAAAAGAAATCTATTGACTAAAGTTCATATCTGAGAAACTGTATGATTTTTTTGGGCAATGGTAAACGTTCAATATCTGTTTTTTTCACAAGTTGTAAAAGTAAATCACGGCATGCATTTTGCAATGAAGTTACTGAAAATAAAAAAATGATCAATTAAAATACATTTTAAAATTGTGCACGAATACAATATTGATAAATTGTGTAACTGGCTATTCAAATAGTTTACAAAATAACATTAATGTAGCCTGTGGTGGGACACATAATTTTCGAATGTTGGCATTATACAAACACTATTTAAAATCTCATACATGTATCTACTGGTAACAATATTAACCCATCTTCTATTATGAAGTCCAATAAATGATAAACTGGCCTTAATAAGTAAATGTTCTTTATTATTATCACACAGATTCAGTTTACTTAACATGTCTATAAATAATAGCACTCACTGTGTGACTGACTGGCTATCTATAATAACTCTTAGTGACACGAAGTTATCACAGGTGAATGTTAAATACACAATGCCATGTAAATAGTTCAACACATGGTGACTGTTGGAACTTATATACTGACAATGCTTAATACACACTCTGCAGTCTCTGCACTGTTAAGTTATGTTTTGATAATGATTACATGTATTATGCACATCCATCAATAAGTGATGAGACAGGTTTCATTTGATAAAATTTTGGCAGAAAAAGCAGTACAAGAATGTCTGGTTTCTCAATTTGATTATTTACATTTGTATAAACCAATCACTTTATTGGTGAATACTTTAACATTATCATATTACCATGTAGGCAATGGTGATTTCTTGTGGCTGAAACATCAGTGGCAAGAAATCGGTAAGGTGTGAGCTAACTGTTCTTTCCAACATATTGATTTTCATCCGCGAAAAACACTAATAGATGCATAGACCCTTATTTTAGTACTGTTTTTGAACAAAACATATTAACTGTTGGACTATCTTGTTTACATTGTTTAGTAAATAAGAATTTACCTTTACCTCCATATAACTGGACTATTCGTACTTGTTTTGTTGTTCCATACACATCTACAACAGCATATAATGGTCCACCTTGTAATGGGATAGTATTTGAAGAAGGGCCCTGATCTTCACCATTAATAATAAAATGCATTTCTGCAACATTGTCCTCAACTTTATACATTATACCTATCCTACTACCTATATCAGTAGGTAAAATAGTACTTTTATTGTCTGAATTATTACACGGTTCACCATTTCTACTGATAGGTAACAACATATTTCTACTAAAAGATCCACGCGGGGTATGAATAACTTCAGAGTTTCTAATAACAGATTTGTATGGCTCTTGGTTTTCTGGTACAACTTTATTATGTGTCTTTGTCACAGCAAATATCCATGATTTTCCCAAGTTTGCAAGGTCAGGTAAGGCAAACTGTGGCAATTCAAACCGATTTCCTGGATTAAGCTGGGTAAGTCCTACTCTCAAATGTCCACTCCAACCCCTTTCATTTTTCTCAATTTCAACCAAAAATATTTCACCTGGTGTTAATGGGTGTTCACTAAAAGTCAGAGCATGTGCAAAGCTTGTTTCTCTGGAAGCCACCATACTATCATGAGAAAGATCAATATTCTGTCCATGATACCGATGAAATCTTGTCACAGGCATCTTGCTCAGTTTTTCCATTCATAAACATCAAACAGTTTGTCTGAAAATATCAATATGAAAATAAGAGTATTTTACCCTGGAAACTTTTATTGTAAATTAAATCTTGGGAGGGAAATGATAAAAAAATTCTACTCCAGCTGAAACCAAAATCATAGATAAAGATCATGGAATATAAGAGCAAAAAAATACCAGCATACAGGGAAGAACATCTACAATTACTGATTAGCCAGCAGATTGGTTACAACATCTTAACTTAAAATTTTCAAAAAAAGATATCAGATTTAATTTTAGGTCGAACATTTATTGTATTTTTATTCAAATAGGACACCTTTGCTTGAGTGCAGGAGATTTTAGAAGTGAGGGAATTTACTTGACACTACCTATAAATTTGTGTTGTACAGTCCTCAAACCTGGAATCGAATCTGTGAGTTGCATATTTATATATTATTATATATTACAGGCCTTATGTTCTTAAATTCATTAGTTAGACTATGATTTATACTGTAAATCATACAAACTTTATCTATCGCATACATGTATATTACATGTACATGTAGTTTTTGATCCTGGTGTTGATAGATAGGAAGGTTTTTCAGGAGTTTGTAGTGTGATTTTCCCTTGCCAGTGGCACTAGTGCTGTATCAGTTGTCAATGGTCGGTCTGTCAACATGAATGAATCTGAGGCTTTGTGTAGCCTACCAGTGTTTTAGTTTTGGGTTTACATTACAGGCTTACACATTTTAACTTGCCTGATTTGGTAAATATAGTTATTCTTATCAATATATTAATAGTAAATTGTGGTGGTAAAACTGTTCAAGATACATGGTCTGCATAACCAGAAGAGGGTCAAGACAGTTCCCTGCTTGCACAGAGCATTTTTTCCCCCTACATTCCTCAAAATAACGTTAGGCAAACAAATGTGCGATGCCTATATATTATTCTATATTAGTTAGATGTTACCTAAGAGAACGTAGCTGTAACCTACGAGAAGGTAGCTAAAAAAGTTGAGATAGGCTGATGTCTTTATTTATAGCTACGATTGGAAGCCTTCAGTTTCACGTGGCAAACTCAATTTTTTAATTAATACATGAAACATCTTAAAAATAAAACATTTTTATACTATTATGACTTATTAAACTTACAGGGACCAATGTAGTGACGATCGCCATTTTCCAAATGTTCGTTTAAATTAAAGATACATTATGGGAGATTTTTATAAGGAGTTACATGTAGCTATTCTTGCTATAACAATAATAACAGTTCAAAAATAGATGATGAAAGAAGAATATATTGAAAATTTCAGTTAAATTACTTTATTCTGAACATAGTCATCACCACTGTTATTTTTGACTAGAAATGTTATAGAACTCCATCTTCACAGATGGCCGATCGTTTCATTGACAGGCGTTTACTCCAACTACATAATCTCAATTATCAAGTAATGTTTTCAATGTCTGTGGTAGGCTTACATTTAGCCAATTTGGTTTGAGACGGGGCTGCAATTGAACTACAAATTAGAATTAAGACTTTTAATATATAGATAAAAAGACAAAGTCGGCAACAGAATTTTGAAGTTTAAAAGGAGTGGTAGTATTGTAAATAATTAGACTATGGCCGACTTCTTCCGTTGCCTGCGTGTATTCTTGTACTTTAGGTAGGCCTTCTTAACTCCCGAAGCAGGCGAACAGAAAAAAGTGATCCAATGGGGCTGCAATTCAGCTGGTTGATGTTAGCTGACATGTTTATCCATTTCCATAATTTCACTCTAAACGCAAGTGACAAAAGAGTGACAGTGTGTTGACCTAATTACCTCGCTCAACAGCAGCCTCGCTTCGTACACTCTATCATTATTCATTAATAGCCTTGATCTAAGAGTATGACGTCAACGTAACTGTTAATCTCCTCGCATGACGCCATTTATAAGTAAAACAATCAATGAAATCCTGTTTAAATCCAAGCCATCCGTGGATCTACAGAGTTGATTTTATGCTTGTTGTTTAAATAAAGACCTAATTTATAATTTCTATGACATCTGAAGCCTAAATAAAGACTTGCAATAATCAGATTTAGCTCTTGCATAATGTATTTTAATGAAGTATCGTTTGTATCTGACTTGGAAACGCCACCAAAGACCATCCTACACGCTTCTTTTCATTTGGAAAACCTCGACATCCGAACCTATTGTGCGGCGGTAAGCATGGACCGTAAATATGGCCAATGATAACATGTAGCTACACCCATACAATTGTGATGCGACTACCGTTTTTTTTATTGTTAAAACTTGCCCCTTTTAGAAAGAAATTCTCAAAATGGCGCTATTCGAAGAGTGTGTAGAGCTTTCATTGCATGGTTGTATGGAATCAGAGTTAATGGAGGTGCGCCAAACGGTTTCTTTGAATGACAGACGGCTTTCAAAGATGACTTCCTAGTAACGATTTATGAACACCTTGATTTTAAATGCGATGATTTGTACCCATTTATTACAGGTAGGATTATAGTTGGGTGTGTCAGAAATATAAGAATTAACAATAATCAGTCGTTGTTTTGATAAAAAAATGTTTTCAACTGCACTTAAAATAGATGTTTCAGGTCAAAGTTTCAAATGACAGAAAAAATTTTTAAAAAAATATTTTGTGAAAATATACATAAAATGCTACCCAAATTTTTTTATTTCATCAAATTATTTTAATTAAATCCAAAGTTATGGAATTTAAGATCGACATCAATAATGTAATCAAAATGCTCTATACTAGTCAATGCGTGGCATGGACCAAAATTATCGCTTTTCAGTCATACCTCAGTGATGTCATAAGCGGTATTTTCCCTTCAGAATGTCTAGTACCAATTTTAAAACTGAAATCTGCATTGTCAGCTAAGATTTATTGAAATCGTAATCATTTGAAAGATAAAATGTCAAATATTTATAATCTGGATGATACCACAAAAAAACTAGGCTATATTTAGCAAATTTCAGTCAGCAAAACAGATAAATCGGACTGTTTTCTACGGCTGTTATTGCCGGATCTCAGGGTATCAAATACTATAATAATCCCAAAAATGTTATCAATCGTTTGATTGGTTCCATATCAAAATCCACCGCAAACTAAGGTGCGGAAAACCAATAAAGTGAGCCGTATAAATGGAAAATCTGTGGCCACGTGACATCAGAGCGTCACATGTAAATAAACGGTAATTTCACTTTTATTTCGATAATTTGTGAGCCTGAATCTTTGCAGATATTAAGATTGATATAAACTATAAACTATTACATTTACAATACAATTGCTAGTAATAGTAATACATTTTTACATGAAATAGTAATTCAGAATCATAGATTGAAGTGGGCTATATTTCAGCCGCTGGCTGTCCGATTTCATGCTAAAGTCATGTGACCTGAACCCCCTACATAAAAAACCCCTGATGTATTTCACACCCGCACTGCCACGTTAACACACTGATGAGCAGTGAATATTCGCTAAATGGGTAAACGGCATCATTTTGCTCGACGTAGTTACATCTTACGTAAACAATGCACCCGCCATTGCGCCAATGATTAACAGCATGTGATGTCATTGCACGTGTTGAAGACAGTCATCTATGAGTGTGACAGGGATAATTTGTAATTTTCTGTGAAACAGATTGCCACGTTATTATAATAGGCTAGTAATAGGATCAAGTCTTAGTCTTATCTCGAAACAAGGACTCCTCACGGGGGGTTGAGACATAAGGTTTGTTATCAAGATAGATGTAAGCTTTGGTTTTTATTGAGGCCCTTCACATCAATGATTCATTTTCGGTATTCGTAGCCTAGAAAAACTTAAAACATCACGGTATAAAAACAGTGTTTTGTTTCTAACAACTGAGTAACTGTGAACTAGGCTAGTTGACTACAACACAACTACGTAACATTTACATATAACATCGCAGACACAGCCCTACTACTATTTATTAAATAAGATAATTACCCATTCAATTCATTTGGTTTCTACTACATGGATTTACTTGTATGTAAAACAAATAGATATAGCTATATATCTATTTTTAGTGCATATTTCATTTAGGAACTAAGAAGAGAAATGTCGTTTCATGCTAAATGTAACTGTAGAAGTTCCGGTTGACTATTTCCACTTCCGGATTGCCATAGAACTCTTTTTTGTGTAATCTATGTTGATTGGTTAAAATATGGTATTTCATAGAAAAGGTCTAATCAAAATTTTTGTAACATTTATATCAGATTACGACTACCTAACCTAAAGTCACCCAAAGGTTTCTTTCAGATTAGTACGAACGATAATAATACTGCTAATACTAATAATTCTTAAAATTACCTAACATTATAAAGCATTATTTTTTTAATTAGCGTGTCTATTTAATTAAAAAAAGATATTGGAATAATACAACACGAGCAATCTGACCAACTCCAAGGATGAAAGGGAACAGATATGGTCGAAGTGGACAGAATATATATATGCCGATGGGATAAATTAAATTAAATGTAAAACTGTAATTGTATTTGTGTAAAGTGAAAGTGCAGGATGACTTGTTAGCTTTTAAGCTCAAAACTGTAATTGTATTAGTAAACTGAAAAGTGAATGTGCATTATAATGACTTGTTGGCTTTTAGGCTCAGAAGAAGATGCAAGCTAGTTACCTTTCAGCCAATAAAATGCAGGAATTTGGAAACCAAAGAAAAATAATTGCATTGAATATAGAATTAAACTTCTGTTAATTTGAAGTTGAAATACATGTATAACTAAAACTTTAGGTTAACTCCCCAAAGTGAAAGTAGAAAATCACGATGTTTAGTGCCAGTAAGACCTTTCCAACAGCACACGAAGATTTGATTCACGATGTTAAATATGACTTCCACGGGAAAAGAATGGCATCATGTTCAAGTGACCACAGTGTTAAGGTGAAATAATCTGATGAAAATCATGACATCTGTCATGTGGCATCACTGAATACGCACATAAAACTTTAAAGCTAAATGGCTTATATTTGGGATCTAGAAATTGACACAAATGGGTCGCAACGCATAATAATGTTATATGTATATGAACTAATTTACATTCAGTCATTTCCCTTTTTACGCTTAATTTCAAACCAGTTATGATTGACGAAATACGCGAGAAGTTTCAATGAAATGGCAATCTAGTGTCTGGTTATTCCAGTCTACAGAGATAGTATTTATTGCCCATGCTCCCCATATAAGAACATGGCGTCACCATTTGACGTGACCCATGGAATAGGCTATGTCTAGTCTTGTTCTTCGAGTCCTTTGTTACTAATGCGCAGAAATGCATTATGGTGGTATACGATTCGTGTGCCAATTGTAAAATGTTTATTTGGACTTAAAAAAGACCCTCTTTTCCTGGTTAGGTCACACCATTATTGTTGATTACAAAATGTCACCTCAAGCCATACATGTAGGTTACACTACTTGTCTACCGTATTTAATTTAAAAGTTAATTGTCCCCCGCCTTTCGAAGAAAGTTGGGGGACTATTAAAATGGGTTCGTCCGTCTGTCTGTCTGTCTGTCTGTCCTTCTGTCTGTCCGTCCGTCTGTCTGTCTGTCTGTCTGTCTGTCCGTCCGTCTGTCCGTCACACTTTTTGGGACACAATAACTCTCTTCCTAATTGAGCTAGAATGTTCAAACTTGGTGTATGTGTTTTTTAGGTCAATGCCTTGATGGAGTTCGAAGATGAGCATTTTCCGCTTAGGGTAAGCAGAGATAAGCAATTTGATTGGTTGATGCTTTGGGACACGATAACTTTAGTTCCAATTAAGTGAGATTGATGAAACTTGGTGTATAGTTTCATTACAGTAATACCTTGACTAAGTTCGATAATGAGCATTTTCTGCTCAGGGTAAGCAGAGCGATACGCAATTTGATTGATCGAGACTTTGGAACACAATAACTCTCCTTCTAATTGAGTTAAAATGTTCAAACTTGGTGTATATGCTTATTGGGTCAATGCCTTGATGGAGTACGAAGATGAGCATTTTCCGCTTAGGGTAAGCAGAGATAAGCAATTTGATTGGTTGATGCTTTGGGACACGATAACTTTAGTTCTAATTAAGTGAGAGTGATGAAACTTGGTGTATAGTTTCATTACAGTAATACCTTGACTAAGTTCGATAATGAGCATTTTCTGCTCAGGGTAAGCAGAGCGATACGCAATTTGATTGGTCGAGACTTTGGAACACAATAACTCTCCTTCTAATTGAGTTAAAATGTTCAAACTTGGTGTATATGCTTATTAGGTCAATGCCTTGATGGAGTTCGAAGATGAGCATTTTCTGCTTAGGGTAAGCAGAGATAAGCAATTTGATTGGTTGATGCTTTGGGACATGATAACTTTAGTTCTAATTAAGTGAGAGTGATGAAACTTGGTGTATAGTTTCATTACAGTAATACCTTAACTAAGATCGATAATGAGCATTTTCTGCTCAGGGTAAGCACAGCGATAAGCAGTTTGATTTGCCGAGACTTTGGAACACAATAACTCTCCTCCTAATTGAGTTAAAATGTTCAGAATTGGTGTGTATGCTTATTAGGTCAATGCCTTGATGGAGTTCGAAGATGAGCATTTTCTTCTTACGGTAGGCAGAGATAAGCAATTTGATTGGTTGATACTTTGGGACAAGATAACTTAGGTTCATCTTGATTGATGATTTTTATGCCAATACAATGACTGCATTCTCATTCAGTAATGGATTCGACAGTAACAGTGTATAGAAACGATTGACTCGGACACGAAGGCCCTTTCCCTTGGCCAGAGGGGCCCTTTTGTCAAGCGTGGGGGACCTTTTGTCTGCCTTTAGGGTCCCCCTAATTAGGGTACATTTTTGGATGACACTTCGTGTACAGTTTGATTGCTCGATACGTTTGGAAAAAATAAATGTGCGATTAATTAATATGTGTCATCTATTTATTTTGGGATTTCGGCGGGGGACATCAGCCTTACTGTTGGCTTGTTGTGTCTTAAATATTGGATATTAGGACCCCATCATCTTAAAACAGCTCCATCACTTGAATCTTTTAAAACAAAATTAAAAACTACTACTGCATTTTAGTTGAAGTGGATCAGGATTTGTGTGTAAACAGTGACCATAGAGTACATAGTACGCGCCTGGAGCATGCATTTGTGGATGAATTGGCGCTTTACAAATATGCATTATTATTATTTTATTATTATTATTGGTTCGCGGCAAGATAACAGAATCAATATTGATAGAAATTGATCAATATTGAATTTCAATAATTCGCTTGTGCGTAGGGGTCTTTAGCAGAGGGAGGAAACCTAATGGGCATCCTTGCTGAAGGAATTCCCACCAGGTTTC
Source organism: Patella ulyssiponensis (assembly GCA_963678685.1). NCBI lineage: Eukaryota > Metazoa > Mollusca > Gastropoda > Patellidae > Patella > Patella ulyssiponensis. The sequence continues at coordinate 59,360,702 of OY783229.1, forward strand.
GCCAGTAAAAAGTCGGTTCCATGTGACCTCATCGATGGTAAAAGTACCATGTTTCGACGTATAAGGATTAAATTCCATATTAATGACAAAAACTAACATTTATCAGCACATCAGTTCATATTGAATGTACAGGAAAACAATGTTGTGCGGTATACAATAAGGTCACATGGGACCTGCTCCTCTATGAAATTATGTCCCTTTATCTCTAGCGAGGATGCCCATTGAATGATTTGATAGGGTAATACAAGTTAATTATTTATTACTATAGATCTGGGATTGTGATGAGGAAGATCAATGGAATTGTACAGCTGCATGGAAGGTAAGTAGAGTGGTTACATTGTAGCTCAGATCTAACTAATGGGTTTAACTGTGGGAGGAAACCCGAAGGACATGGAGAAAACCTATGAGGTTGTAGATGAATGACCCTACTACTGTCACTTACAAGTTGGGAATAAAATCCATGCCACATGACTCACTGACAGACCTTATGATCTAAAGCGCACATTGTGTAAAATAACTTATCTTGTGCGACTTTAGATATCACATGAGTAATGAGTGTTAAGATATATTGAGTGTGTATTTATGATTTATTTGTGTTAGAATAAATCGAGTCATACTGAGTGTGTATTTTATCATTTATCAATCAGTGTTTAAATATATAAAGTGTGTATTTGAATAATTTTATGATTTATTAGTATTGAAATATTTCAAGTGAGTACATCATTTATTAGTGTTAAAATACACACTCGTGTGTGATCAAGTGCAGAATGAACAATCGTCTTAGATTTAAATACACCAACATGTTTGGCTTTTTTCCTCTTTCGAAGAAGATATATGTTTTAACCAAATTAGGAGTCATAGCCATGACCGCTAGGTTATGAAGGTAAATAGTGGTCGTAGATAGAAATAGTTGAATAAACATTGCAATGAAACAAATTTTGATTTCTCGATTTTACTTCTTATTCACAGGCACACAGTGGATCAGTTTGGAGAGTAACATGGTGCCATCCAGAATTTGGCCAAGTTATAGCTACTTGCTCTTTTGACCGAACTGCAGCAATCTGGGAGGAATTATTAGGTGAACAGTCAAGAGAAGGCAAACAATCACACTGGGTGAGAAGAACCAGCTTAGTAGATAGCCGAACCTCTGTTACTGATGTTAAGTTTGCTCCTAGACATTTAGGATTATTGTTGGTAAGATAACTTAAACACAAATCCTACCTTATTTCATTTTTGTATTTCAAATTTTTTTTTTACTTCTCTTAACTGCACTAGGATTTGGAAGAGTTGTTATCCTTGATGTGTTCTGAATGATGTGAGAGATTAGCCAATGAAACAGTCTGTAACAGCGACTTCTTTGCATTTTAATGTGTGAAACTGTGGGTAAACCACTAGAAACGTCAATGCTGATTGATTACCTCTGATGTGAACTCCCACTATAACTTGTCAGATCTTCATGTAGTGTAGGCTATTGAAAGTATAAAAAATGCGATGATATAAAGATCTGTATTTTAATCAGATTGGGTATAGTATTTAACGTTTGTTATCGTATAGCTGGACTATTTATGTCACCAAAATATTCATTAAAGTCTGTTTTTTTCTAGGCAACATGTTCTGCTGATTGTGTTGTTAGAATATATGAAGCTCATGATGTGATGAATCTCAGTCAATGGTCATTACAACATGAAATACAGTGTGGTCTTAGTTGTAGTTGTTTGGCATGGAATCCATCTATGTTTAGGTAAGATTTGTTAAAGATCAAGATTTAGATAATGCATGGAGTGGGTTTAAATGTTTTGTAAATGCTTTTTCTTAGGTCACTATGAATCTGATGTATTGTAATTATTATTTTTACAGTTAGGTGTTTCCACAAACTTGTATTTAAATCAAACAGTCAATGATCTCTACATCCGTTACCAATACCTGTTTGTTCACAGGACTCTGGTTTTGCACCCCACCAGGACAAGGCACACATTCCTTTCAGATCCATAGGTGACATCCCTGATAAGTGACAACAGGGATTGAAAAATCCCATGATTTCAACCTGGGACATCCTATTTGTGACCCCACTGTTCTATTTCTATTATTATTTTGTTTTTGTTTTCCAAATTCAGATTCCATCTACCTATGATAGCTGTAGGTAGTGATGATCCTAGTCCCACAGCAGGAGGTAAAGTTCATATCTATGAATATAGTGATGCTAACAGGTAAAATTGACATAATAGTTTTTTTAACAGTGGAAATTGGGCATATTATTTACTTAATCGAATGAGTTGCTACGGCAAAGTAATAAAAACGCTTATAGTGCCAACATAAAAGAACCCATGACAGTTGGATGAAGAGTAGATGGAAGTGCCCATTGTCTGTATAAAATTTCACATTGACTCAGAATCTTTTGTAAATTGATGAAAGACCAACTGACATTAACTATACCAATTTTGGAGGCTGTGTATACAATGGAAAAAAAGTGAATAGTTCATTTGTTCCACATTTTGCCACCTGGTGGTGTGAACAGTATGAATCGTACATTTAGTGTGATGCTCAATTTATAATTAACACCAAAAGTTGTCTTTGATTACAAAGTTAGGGAGTTTTACTCCTATTAGAAATGTGAGGTTAAAGCACCCGAAAACCTACAAAGATTTACTGAATTTATGATATGTTTCTGCACCCCAATTTTTAATGGCCAAATCTCAGCAAGTTTTTTGGGCTAGAGAGGTATAATTTCAGATTTGCTATCTTAAGGCCACATACTGTAACATATATTTTTTTATAATTTTTGGGGAGAGGATCAGTGAGATGAATTGTTTAATACTCATAATATTACATCCAAGCTCATGTAAGATAAAATTTTCTTGGGGATAAACTTGTTTTATTTTTCTTAAGTCTGAATAAGTCTCTCCAATAATAAGTGACCAATAACAACATTTCTGTAAATTAATGAATGTTTCGTGTCTCATTTTGTTTGATCCTGATGATTTAACTATAATATTAAAATCATGGTTTCACGCAATTTAAATTATATACCTTACACTATATTTTATTAGTATTTAAATTTTTAACAGAAAATGGAGAAAAGTTGAAATCATATCAATGGTAACAGATTCTGTACATGATTTGGCTTTTGCACCAAATTTTGGGAAGCCCTATCATACCTTGGCTGTGGCTTCTAAAGATCTCAGTCTGTTTAGCATAAAACCAATTGGCAATCTAGGGTAAGTTTGACATTTAAGATCTTGCACTAACAGTTATTCTTGATTAGAACTTGAAATGGAAAGGATACGATCTCCAGTGAAAAACACCAATGTTTATTTTTAAACAGTAATGTTCCTGCTTTTTTGGCATAGTTATCAATATTCTTTGAAAATGATACAATAATTACAATAATTTCATAAAAAAGTATATACAGGAAAATTTTGATAATTATGGTAATTTTTTGATTGAGCATAACCTGTAAAGCTTTGTAAAAGTTTTTTTCCTGGTATATGTTTAAAAATATATTATGTCATGGGCAGATCCAGAGTGTTTTTTTTTGGGGGGGGGGGGGGGGGTCCAACCCCCACAATGCTCAGCTACGTAAAAAATATTGAATACCTTGCATTGTTGAAATTGAATGACAATGTGATTGTATGCCTATGTAATTCAGAGACAATGATGTCATCATGCATTGTCAACTGTCACATTTCTTTAACAAGAACCTGGTAAACCTCCTCCTGCAAAAATTTCTGGTTCTGCCCCTGTGTGTATGAGTATGAATAAGTTCTTATATAAATCAATTTTAATTCCTTTCTAATACATTAATCCACAAGATAATAACCAAAGTTAGGTATGTCTACTTACAGAAAGGAGCCAGTCAGTGGTGGAGCTATCAGTAAATTTGATATGCACCGAATAGCTGAATTTACTGAACACGACTCCAAGGTATGCTGTGTCTTTCTTTATTTTAGATTTCAACTCAAATTACTTAATGAGTTTAGTTCAATTATCTGTTGTTTTCGTAGCTAATCAATAATCTTTCCATGAATAGGATGATCTTTGTTGAAAATTGATCTGTAATTGCCTAGTTAAGATCTATTCTATATAGGCACAAGGTTTATTCCCACGAAGGCGCAGTTTTTGACCGTAATGGATAAAAGGAGGTTGTTTTCAAGGACTTCGTGGGAATCCAGCTCCTAGGGATTAAAATATAACAATGGTGTTATAGATTGTTATAATAAGAATTTACACTTTCATAAACCCCCAATGTAACTAATTAACCAACATTTTTGACATAAGAAATAAAAGCATAACTATACTTAAATAAAAATTCATTTCGCCAAATAAAGACACCCTGTCGAAATACTTGACTGAAGTCAATTCCTCTTACCGTGCCTGTCTTTTAATTCCTGGAGCTGACTTTGAATTTGAGCCTATTTATATCTCTTCCTTGGTGATTCCTGTCTCTTGACATACTGTACGGTTCTAATCTCATTAATATTTTGTTCTTCTTGTAAAAATGTGATCATTTAAAAAACATTCGGATGAGTTTTAACAACTAGCTTCTTGATCCTTGAATGTCATCCTTCCAATGTATTGTTGGTTCTGTGCTTGTCTGTGTCGCAATGGCTCCACCGATGAGTTGCAAATTCACCCTTGATTCATTGATTTGTTACATAGTCAGCCAATTCGGTAATTTTTGGATTGGCTGTCATTTCTGCTATAATGTTAATATGTTAAGGTAGGCATATTCAAACTGCAGGTAAAATATGCTTGATAAATAAATTTGATAACAAATACGAATGTGACGACCAGTGTTTGGCTAGTGAACATTATAAACACTGCATAAATTCAATCACATAACTGGAGGCTCTTTGTGGTTGGTTACAAAGATTAAGATCATCAGAATGTTCCACGTATGCTCCAATAAGAGAAGTCAAAGGCCAATAAAGCAAGACATAATAAAATACACCTACCCTTTCTGCTGATACCAACGGTAGAGCTGCACATCCCCGTGCCACCTTCTGTATTTCTTCATCTTCTCTATATTGCACTTGTAGACCTACATTCTGTGTTCGTCTCCAAATACACTGTATTTCGGAATATTTCCAATGGCAACACTACTTGCTTGGCTGCTAATTCATTAGTTGCCAATTGGTTTATAAAATAGATGAACACTACTTGGATGTTTTGATGATATTCATCATAAGTTGCCAATTGGTGATTAAGATTCATATTGAGTACTTGGATAATTTTAATAATAAGTTGCCAAATGGCGAATAAAATTTAAAGTGAACATAAATTCATAAAATCTTTAACACCGTTAATTGGGTCCTAATAACAACATGTCTCTCTTCAAAGGAAAACTGACGAGTTGATATCTGCGCCGCCGTGGGAAGGATTAATATTGGTCACGCTCTTTAACTGCGTCTTTGTGGAAATACACGAGTCAGAAATGTTTGATCTGTATTTAGTAAAACTTCTCATCTGACTAACTTGAAATTTATATACAATGTCTGTGCACATAAGATGAATTATTTGAATTTTAAATGGACTAGTAATTTCTCCCTACTATTACAGTACCCACAAATGTAATACGTCTACTTATAATTCTCTAGTAAGGCCATCCCCTCCCGTTTGTGTGACATTTTTTGAAGAGTGTTTGAACTTTGAATTTAAATTATTTTCTACCTGTTTTGGGTGAATGGTTATGATTTTAAGGAGGAAGGATCAGGAAGTAAACAAACTTGAATTAAGGAAATCCTTCACAAAAATGATGTCTAAGCTTATAGATTCCTTTGAGTGGGCATAGCTATAAATCGTAATGGTCAACCCCATTCAATATTTTTATCAGATGATTATGACATGTTGTGCTCTTTGTGGTTGGTTACGAAGATTAAGATCATCGGAATGTTAAAAAAAATGTGTTTTGCCAGAGATTAGCATGGATTTTCCATCAAATCAATGGGGAGAGGGTTACTTATTACTAGTCTGATTTCTGATAATTACTTGTAGAGTTAAATCCCTTGATCACTTTGAAAATTATTACGGATGCTAAAGTTATCACTGAATCAATGGATACACAGTGTTTTTGTGCATGAGACATATAAGCCTATTCTTAATGATTTCAGATAATTGCTTACAGAGTTATTGTCCTTGAGCAATTTGAAAAATCTTGTGGACAATCTAACTGCTCTCCCCATTGATTTGATGGTAAATCCATGCCAATCACTGGCAAAACACATTTTTTTGAACATTCTGATGATCTAATCTTTGTAACCAACCACAAAGAGCCTCCAGTTGTGTGATTGAATTTATGCATTGTTTATAATGTTCACTAGCCAAACTGTTCAGGACTGTTCAGGATACAAAGAAAAATATTGATTTTGAATATCAATAGTAGTGGACTATTTGGCGTCAAAATTTGTCCCATATGTGACCATCTTTATGGACTGCTTAGTGCATATATTATTTTAAACTGGCAGCCTATATTTTGAAATATAATAGCATGGTTTGTATTTATAGGATTGATTGAATTTCATCTGATTGAATTTCATTCGTTTCGGATAATTTCTTCCAGAATTATTGCCCTATCTTAAATTAAGTAAAATTGCCAGTCACAAAACTTATTTTTATCATGGTAAATGAAATGTTTGAATTTTTTTCAGGTATGGCGAGTAAGTTGGAATGTTTTTGGTACAGTACTGTGTTCATCGGGGGATGATGGTTGTGTTAGATTATGGAAAGGTAGTACATATTTATCATTAATTTAATTAAAATTAAATGATATGTACCTTACAATTTTTGCCCTACATTGCAGTCTAATCTATTTTGATTACTCTTTAATGAGAGTCTCTTATGATCTACATTAATTTTTGTCCCCCGCCTTTTGAAGAAAGTTGGGGGACTATTAAAATGGGTTCGTCCGACTGTCGGTCCGTCTGTCTGTCTGTCTGTCCGTCACACTTTTTGGGACACAATAACTCTCTTCCTAATTGAGCTAGAATGTTCAAACTTGGTGTATGTGTTTATTAGGTCAGTGCCTTGATGGAGTTCAAAGATGAGCATTTTCTGCTTACGGTAAGCAGAGATAAGCAATTTGATTGGTTGATGCTTTGGGACACGATAACTTTAGTTCTAATTAAGTGAGAGTGATGAAACTTGGTGTATAGTTTCATTACAGTAATACCTTGATTAAGTTCGATAATGAGCATTTTCTGCTCAGGGTAAGCAGAGCGATACGCAATTTGATTGGTCGAGACTTTGGAACACAATAACTCTCCTTCTAATTGAGTTAAAATGTTCAAACTTGGTGTATATGCTTATTGGGTCAGTGCCTTGATGGAGTTCGAAGATAAGCATTTTCCGCTTACGGTAAGCAGAGATAAGCAATTTGATTGGTTGATGCTTTGGGACACGATAACTTTAGTTCTAATTAAGTGAGAGTGATGAAACTTGGTGTATAGTTTCATTACAGTAATGCCTTGACTAAGATCGATAATGTGCATTTTCTGCTCAGGGTAAGCAGAGCGATAAGCAATTTGATTTGCCGAGACTTTGGAACACAATGACTCTCCTTCTAATTGAGTTAAAATGTTCAAAATTGGTGTGTATGCTTATTAGGCCAATGCCTTGATGGAGTTCGAAGATGAGCATTTTCTGCTTAGGGTAGGCAGAGATAAGCAATTTGATTGGTTGATACTTTGGTACAAGATAACTTAGGTTCATCTTGATTGATGATTTTTATGCCAATACAATGACTGCATTCTCATTCAGTAATGGATTCGACAGTAACAGTGTATAGAAACGATTTACTCGGACATGATGGCCCTTTCCCTTGGCGAGAGGGGCCCTTTTGTCAAGCGTGGGGGCCCTTTTGTCTGCCTTTAGGGTCCCCCTAACTAGGGTACATTTTCATTTTTCTCCTCGGTTTTAGCATTTTTCTTTATAAAACACTTTTGGATGACACCTAGTGTACAGTTTGATTGCTCGATATGTTTGAAAAAAATAAATGTGCGATTAATTAATATGTGTCATCTATTTATTTTGGGATTTCGGCGGGGGACATCAGCCTCACTGTTGGCTTGTTATCTTTGTTTCCTTTATTGCGATGAATATCAATTGCAAAGATTTCTGATAAGTATTGAGTTATTGGCCTTTATTATGTCATAAAATCTGTCCAATGCACCAATGGTGTTATAAATTCATGTGGACGTATATTGTCTATGTGGATGTCCATATTTTGACAATATGGACAAAAACTTGCAATATAGATGTATACCTCAAAGAGTTCAGTTCCTTTCGATATTGGCATGTATCAGACTCAAACTTCATGGATTATGGCCCCTGATTGTACACTCTAGCGGTCACAATTTTTATCTGATTTTAAAAACTGTTCAAATATATCACAGTTACACCTTACTGACTGTTGAGGTTGAATTTTGTGAAATCGGACTGAAACTGCCAGTAAAATGGCTGCTCCTCCAACGCAAATAATGTAAATGGTAGAGGTCACAGTTTTCGTCTGATTTTGATGAAACTTAAAATATATGTTTATATCCCAAATATCTCGGTTCATTTCGATATTCCAGCATATTGGGCATTAACTTTTTAGCTTGTGGACCCTCTAGAGGTCACAATTTTTATCCAGTTTTAAAAACCGTTTAAATATCACTGTTACACCATAGAGAAGGCATATTCCTGAAGCAATGGCCCGAGAAATCTCTCTCTGACCATTGCTGGATTGACTTCTGATTCTTGAACTTTTGCGGGAGTGTGTCTATTCTCCCCGTTCAATGAAAGCTATCACTTAAGTACAGCAACATGACAGTCCTTCGTTTAATCTAAGTCTTCCCTAAAACTTTGGACAGTGATTTAAGGTATTAAAAAAGGTATAAGTATGTTCGTTTCCAAACAGTATTGTTTACATTTCATTCGACTTGATAGCCTCGTTTGTCACACAATTAGTTTTACTGCAGTATTCTCCTATGCACGGGTTAATTAGGCATAATAAAAGCGTGAGCCATGACGTAACGTTATGTAAACATATTTGGTCCAATACTGGCACTCGTTTTAAATGTAAAGCGTTTGTATGGTAGGTAGTGATAGGTTGGTAGTCGGACTACTGACTAATCAAAATTTAACACAACAATATCCACTCAGAATAGCAGTGTGTAGTGAGATTACCTATAATCAAACGAAACGCTGCGCGGAGTATGTAGGGAAGGTGGAGTATGAATTTTGTGAAAATCAAAACGAAATTGCCTGACAAAATGGCACCTCTTTGTTCGTAAATAGTGTAAAAGTATGTAATACAATGGTTGTGGAGTGTGGATCGTATGTTAAAATATATGTTTATATCCCAAAGGTCTCAGTTTCTTTTGATCTTTGCACATATCAGACCATAACTTCCTGGATTGTGACCTTTGATTGTACAAAAGTCATGAGTTTTTGTTTGCTTGTTCTTTGTCCATCTTGCAAAGTGAAGGCTTATGTTGCAGGGCAACTGCTTCTTAAGATTTTTGCACATCAAATACAGAAACATGTTTCATTTAGGAAAAATAAAATCTCATCGCTTTGAAATTCGGATGGGAAACAAATAATTTTTTGGATATATGCATCGCAACATCTGAGAATGCCTTTAAATGGTCTTTTAAATTGTCATATATCTTGTCTTTAAATGTGAATGAAGAGTTTAAGATAATTTCGATGTTTCCTTGGTTTTATGTTAAATAATTCATATAATGTATTAATTATGTATGTTGTGTTTATAATTTTCAGCAAACTATATGGGTTCCTGGAAATGCATTGAGGTTATGAGAGGAAATGGTAAAAAGTCTGAACAACAACTGGAACCTAAAACAACAGTAGTTACTGCATCCAATAATCAGAATATCAGGTACTACCATATTAAACCTGTCACTAACTAATCTCATAGAAACAAACTATATCCATTTCAACTATCCATTTGAAATCAGCATTATGAAAAATAGAACTTACTTTACACATAAAATAAATTCTGGTTCATTTTCTTAATAATATAAATTCATTTGCATAAATTAAAGGGTAGACAGTTAGAAGGTCTTATTTGGCAAATTTTATGAATTTAACATATTTTTGAGTTGTGTCCTGAATTCATATTTATTGCTATAGATCATATCTTTAAGTCAATCAAACTTATTTTTCTTCTCATAGTAAGAAAGTTTTTGCACAAATGCTACAACAGTTGGATTTTTAAAAAATTTGGAAAATCCACTTAAGACCTTGTGATTTTCTACCAACAACTAAAAAAATTAAATTTGTCACTTATGGTATGTCCAAACATTTAATGAAAAAAATTAATTAAATTATTCAAATTGAAGTTGATACATATACTTCTAATCTGCAGTCGTTTTTTTCATTTATTGTTAATTGTGTGTTATTTTACCCGGTATTGTTGTTATGGAATTATTTTCCTCTTTTATACTATTTATTTCTTGATAAATGTCCTGCCATATTGCTTAGGAATAGAATAAGATATCAATTAAATCAAGCTGAATATGTTATACAATGCTTATTTTTGTACAAATTTTGTTAATTATTTACATTTAATAATTTATTTAGTATATGAATCGAAAACTATGTAACCATATAAAGGCTTATTTTCAAAATTTGTGTTTTGAAAATGAACAGTGTGATCCACTTATTTAAATGAAAGATATATTTACATGGATCTATCAAAATCAACATTTCATATCAAAATCACAGATTTTACCTGCATGAATATTATTTAAAAAATTGTCCTCTGGGTCTAAAACAAAAAGAAATTATTATCTTGAATTAACTGATGGATAAATTTTTATGTGCCATATTGATACTTTTTTTGTGTGATATTTAATGCATTAACTGTTATAAATAATGTACATTGCAGTCAGTAATTTGCTTAAAATTTCATTGATTTAGTCATTTGTTATTTAATTTTATTTCATAAATTGCCTTTCTAAATCAAAATAATATGTAAAATTACATTTGAGAAGTATAAGTACTTTAATTGCATGAAACCATAAACCCTACTATAAATGTAAACATCTATTTTGAATCATTCCCCTACATATTAAAAGAAAGAAAGGTTATTAAAATTAAAATTGCTTCCAACATATTTGGTTTTAAAGCAAAGAAGTAATATATTTAAAAACCATAGTAAGTATATAACACAACACATTTTTATGGATAACAATTATTCTTGTCTTTATCTAGCTTGATGTAAACCAATTACACTAATCACTAAAATATTCCTTGATGTTCACTTGCAATTTTTACACCTTTAAACTACACTGAAGAAATAAGTAAACTGTCTGTACACTGATGCAAGTACGATTTTATGTTATACTATATACATGTACTACAAAATATGTATGGTCAAAATTAACTGACAATAAAATGTAATGTATTTGTTTATTTATTGTATCACCTTTGTTTTTATCAACAATGAATTGTACATTTAAAATAATTTTGAATTAAATATTTTTGAAACTATTTTGTAGAGTTGTATAGTTTGTTTATAACATTTTATTGTTAGCATCAGTAAACAGCAGTCCATTTGCTACTTTTAATTATTACTTTCATTTCACCACCTCAAATTTGACACTTTTATATTTTGTGAGATAAGAATTGAATTGAGCATGAAATGTATCTTAAACAGAGTTCTGTAATGTAACTAATGTGACTTATGCTGGTCTTACACATGACTAGTGTTATACCTTGAAGTAACTTTATAGCTATTGAAGATGACCTGTCACAAAAAGTATGCAATAAGACTGGCCTTAAGTATTTCGGAAGATACAGTGCAAAATCTTGCAAAAATATGCATTCAAATTGTGTGTGTAATATTAATGGCAGCACCGGAATAGATCTGCTTTATGGATAAGGTTGGTATGAGTATCAATTGTCTGGCAAACTCCATAGAAACAGTGCCAAGCATTATCCATTTAGTATCTGCAATCTTCTTTATGGCAGAATAAAACCAGAAAATTGATCTACCGTATACCGCAGACTATGACACTGTTTTTACAAGTTAAATATTGGAAAAAAAGTTTTATTTTCTATTTTTTTCCCCTGTAGATCACCACCTCCTGGAATAATGAATATAAAACGGAACTCTGGTTGGCCATCTTTTAGTACCAATGCAGATAAAGGCAAACTTTATTATTGATGAACCAGTGTGATGTACTGTTCTACTGCTGCCACCTGATAAATGCTCAAAATTAGGATTGTAACATTAAAGTTAATGAGTTTATTTAAGCCTGAAGTTGAACATGAAATATTTGCAAATATCCTGAATTCTCCATTGACACTTTCATAAGTTTTATACGCCCACATGGAAATGTGGTCGTATATTGCCGTAGCCCCCGTCCGTCCGTCTGTCGGTCCGTCCGTCCATCGTCCACAATTTCTTGTGAACGCTCTAGGTTTAAGGTCGTGAGACGAAGAACCCTATTGATTTTCAGCGATATCCGATAATTACTACCAGAGTTATGACCCTTGATCACTTTGAAAAATCTTGTGAACGCTCTAGAGGCCATAGTTAATATCCGATTGATTTTAAATTTATACACAGTGTTTAAGGTCATGAGACGAAGAAGCCTATTGATTTTCAGTGATATCCGATAATTACTGCCAGAGTTATGACCCTTGATCTCTTTGAAAAATCTTGTGAACGCTTTAGAGGCTAAAGTTAATATCCGATTGACTTTAAATTTATACACGGTGTTTACGGTCATGATACGAAGAAGCCTGTTGATTTTCAGCGATATCCGATAATTACTACCAGAGTTATGACCCTTGATGACTTTGAAAAATCTTGTGAACGCTCTAAAGGCTAAAGTTAATATCCGATTGACTTTAAATTTATACACAGTGTTTAAGGTCATGTGATGAAGAAGCCTATTGATTTTCAGTGATATCCGATAATTACTACCAGAGTTATGACCCTTGATCACTTTGAAAAATCTTGTGAACGCTCTAGAGGCTAAAGTTAATATCCGATTGACTTTAAATTTATACACAGTGTTTAAGGTCATGATACGAAGAAGCCTGTTGATTTTCAGCAATATCCGATAATTCCTGCCCGAGTTATGACCCTTGATCACTCTGAAAAATCTTGTGAACGCTCTAGAGGCTAAAGTTAATATCCGATTGACTGTAAATTTATACACGGTGTTTACGGTCATGAAACGAAGAAGCCTATTGATTTTCAGCAATATCTGATAATTACTGCCAGAGTTATGACCCTTGATCACTTTGAAAAATCTGAAGTTAATATTCGATTGACTTTAAATTTATACACACTGTTTACGGTCATGATACAAAAAAGCCTATTTACACAGTGTTTAAGGTCATGATACAAAGAATCCTATTTGATTTTCAGTGATATCTGATAATTTCTGCCAGAGTTATGGCACTTGATCTCTTTGAAATAACTTGTGGACGATCGAAGGCCTTGAGACAAACCATCAAAACTATTCTAATCGTTTCTGATAATTACTTAATGGGCTATTACTCGTAATAAGATTATCATGTGTTGTAAATGTTCTCCTTACTGACAAAAGAAACAATATGCGACAATCCTTGTTGACTGCCCGGACGACTTAGCTGTTGTGGGCGTATGTTTTGTTGCCTGGCAACTTATCTTTAAATAGTTTAGCCAAAATTTCAGAAAAATTCAGTAACAATATTTCATTTCCCATGCAGCTAAGGAGTGTATGCAATATAATACATGGCACAGAATAAGCACTAAGTCAAAAAACATCCTATCTAACTTGCATAGTGTGCATCTAGAAAGCAAACTAAACATCACACTCAAGTGTTGTGCCATAACTTGAGAGGTTAAAAATTTTCCCAAACGAAATGTTTTTCCATTTTTTTAAACTCTAAATTATGTCTGTTCAACAACATGGTATTGATATACATATTCAGTAGGGATGTGCTTGTGCATCTTTATATTTACTGGGATTGAAACAAATCTTTTAAATTCTTGTAATAATGTTCATATAAAATAATATACTGAGTCTTCAATATAATTTGTGGGATTGATGTCGTTAATATTATGTAACTTATCAGTTTCTTTGTCCTCTCTGTAAAATTGATTTAGCTGTATCATTTGGAATTACCCATAGTAGATATTTGACACCTTTGAGAAATATTGAAGGACTGTACTTATTCACTAAAAGCCAATTTTTATTAAATAAACACCAAAATAGTATTAACGCCTTATTGATATTCTTCATACATACCTGTATATTTCATGCAATTATTTTTGTAAATAAAAATTATGAACCTGTATTGATGTGAATGATTTTATATTTTGTTTTATTTTATTAATATTTTTTATGACTATATATTTGAGAGTAGGCATGTATTTTATTTATAATTTTCTGAAATATTTTAAAAATTAAAGAATTTGTTTTAATACTTCCAGCCGGTTGTGTTAACTCTGTTTGATTACCTCTAGCTGGTTGTGTTAGTTGAGTTTTAGAGGGTGGAGTTTATCAGAGGAAAATAATACACAAGATGACAAGGATTAATAGTAAATAGGTTATTTGAAAAGGTTACTGCATTTAATAACAGGGGCCATTGGTTGATTGTTTATAGTTAGTGTTACCATTCCAAAATTAGAATAATATTTTAAATATGTAAAACTACAAACTAACATTTATACCTTTGTTTATTTTTTTATAAATAAAACCAAGAAGAGAAAGTTGATTGATCAGTGTAGTATAGTTATTTAATCATGATAATATGTGGGAACATTTCAATTATTTTATAATAGTTTTTTCTTATATCTATTGAAGACAATATTATTCTGTAGAAACCACAAAACTATTTTCATCTTTTATAATATTAATATGAAATAAATTAACTTTCAATTTCAGAATTTAAAAAAAAAAATGTACACGTGTATGATTAATGCATAATTAGATTTACCAAATTTAACTTATAATAAAATGGTATAAAAACGTTTTTAATTATCTTTATTGTTTCTAAATTCCTATAAATCATGAAGATGCCTCGCTGCTATATTGTTGCGGCGCCGTGTCGGCATAAAAGCTGCAATGTCCTCAAAATAACGCATGTAGAAATTCACAATACAGTAGGCCCAAGATATAAGCAATCTGGACATAAGCAAATTCCAGTTAAGTATATACAACTATTGTCTCGTAACTGTTTATTTTAATTCAAATTTGCCGTGGTATAAGCAATGCAAGTCCCGGTTAAGTACAACTATTGTCTGGTAACTGTTTATTTCAATTCAAATTTGCCCTGGCATAAGCAATGCAAGTCCTGTACATACAGCTGCAAACAGGACCCAAAGTATAGTTATTGTAAGTAAAAGTGTTGCTTATATCAGGGCTCTTATATTATGTACCAGCAGATTATTGAGAGAATTGATTGAACCAAACGAGAGTTTAGGGCGGTGGTTCTCAACCTTTTTTCACCAATGGCACACCTTGGAAGACATGAAAAAATAGCGGCACAGCTGGCTATATATATATGAAAAATATTAAAATTTTGCAAAATGAAAACAAGTTAAGTCGGACGGCATGCAACTAGTCCAAAACACAGAGAATGACTCAAACTAAATAAAGAATAACTGTTATGAACTTCAGTATAAACACCATTGAACCAGCGGTGCCGACCGTGTATGGAACCCCAAGAAATGTTTTGCAGATATTTGACGGCCGCAATTTAAAGGTGACTGACTTCAATTCAAATCAACCATTCATTCGTTTACAGTCCACGAAGACGAGACTTTTGGGAGACTTTTGAAAATTTAACTGTCGCAAACGTGTTTTCCTGCTGTTCCAGTCCGTGCATACAGTAACTTCAATGTGGTACAATATAGTCTACCTGGGTGTCCTTTCCTGAATCCCAAACAACCAATCAATCATTGCGGGGTATAGGGGCCTCGCCCTTTGGAGAAAATGCGTTTTTCTGCTATTCCAGCCCGTGCTGACGTGAATTCCAACCCATCCAATCAGACTATTGCAGCTGCCTGCACAAATCGTAATCGATCCCTGTAAAATTTGACACAAGGTAGAGTGGCTCCAGACAAAGTTTTAATCCATAGCCAATTCAGTATACGTTCGATTCAATTAAAAGGAAAGTAAATGTTGTGTTTTATTAGATTTCGGGCAGTATATTTTGCTTAGAAGACCAAATAAAAACTTTTTTCTCTTCACGTCTGCCCGAAAAGTCACATTGCTCGAAAGTTAGGGGGCAGCAACTGCTTTATTGCGTTGTGTTAATGCGCACTGATCCGCAGTGAATATTCGCTTCGCCGCATTAACACTATGACACAGATTGGTATAAATTTTAATGCTGTGGTGTTGTTGGTAGTATTGAGTGGTGGGAGAGTGTGATGTGATGACCATTTTCCACCAGGATTTAGAGCCAAAACTTAAAGTTCCAATTTCATATTTTCTAAGAAAGTCAAAGCATAATTATTTCTATGTCTTTTGCTCAAAAGGTTGTCAACTCACTATTATACGATCATGGGCAAAATTTTGGGGGCATTAGAAAGGGTGACACAGGCTGATTGAGGAAATAGTTACTCAATTACCTCCCTTGTTTTCCCATTCCTCTCCATGGACGGCCATCTTCAAACGTTTGAATTTGAAGTTGAAAACGATATTTTTGCCAATTTCTCAACTGGCAATAGTGAATTATAGGATTTATAGGATTATTCTTTAACAAGGTAGGACTGTTTATAGGTTCAATCTATTTTAGGGCTTTGTTTTAATACATTTTGAAAATATAACTTAAAAAAATGCTATTGGAACTTTAAATCGTCGTTTATGTTTTGATCTATTTTTTCGTAATAGTTACATTTACAATTTCTTATTAAACAAATATAATCATTTCTTATTTTCCGAAATGCATTCAATTATTTTGTTTTACCGGATTTTTTTTGCTTTACTGTGAATTTTCTGTGAATTTGCGTGAAGAACAAGATCCCCCCCCCCCCCGCAAAAAAATAATAATATTCAGCTGTGTGGAACATGCTATAGTCGATTTGTAGTCACGGAGGGCTTGACAAGGATAGCTGTCTAGTCGTTCGGATGGGACGTAAACCGAGGTCCCGTTTACACAGTGGCGTGCACGTAAAAGATCCCATGACAGATGGAATTCAATGTAAGAGTAGGCGGTAGTGCCTCTGTCCGGACAAAATTTCCCTCATAGTACACATGTCGTATGTCCGTCTTCATATAGCCCACTTCGGAGCAGTACAGTGGGACGCTAAACTCAATTTCATTTCATTTCTATTTGTAGCATATCTGTCCTGCGCGGTGTATGTTTGACACTGGTTGAGTATTATGATTATAATTATAATGTTGAAAACCGCATTGAGACCGCGTGATTTATTTTGTGCCATTTCCAAAGGGGCGCAAAAAATCAAGGGGGTGCAAAAACTCAAAACCATGATGCAGAGATCGTCATTACGTTCCTCTCACTTAGCCTCAGCATTACCATGATGGTCTAGGCATGTGCTTATTTTGCTTAGTGTTAGTGTTTAATCCAGTACGGTAAGGCCTAAATATTAAGGTCACCTGCAGATTTTGTCAAGGTCACGAGATGTAAACAGGGTTAGGGCATGTGACTGTTGCCGAGGATTACGGTTAGCCACACCTGAAACTAGGGAAAGTCTCCAAGAACTAGATTTTTATACGTCCACATGGTAAAGACATCGTAAATTGTAATCACCTTTTCAGTCAGACAATTCATCCATACTTTCTTGTCAGCGCCCACATTTTCATGTGAACGTATAATATTGTCGTCACCCCTGTCCCCCACCCATTAGTCCACAATTTGTGGACACTCTATAGGTCACAATTTTTTTTATCTGATTTCAACGAAACTTGGAATATACGTTTGATTCAAACTGATCTCGGTTACTTTCGATATTGGCATGTATCGGATCGAAACTATGGATCATGGGCGGTGCTTGATATGAAAGATCACGTTTTTAGCTCGTGGTTATCCGATTTAGATGAATCATGAAATGTATATGTTTATAACCCAAAGGTTTCGATTCTTTTCGATATTCCCGCATATCGAACCGCAACTTCCTGATGGCCCTTGATTCTACGAAATTTGTATCCGATTTCAAATAAAACGTTCAAATATATCACCGTTACACCATAATGATGATTGAGTTCGAATTTCGTGAATATCGGACCGAAACTGTCCGACAATATGTATACGCAAATAGTGTAAAAGTGAGTATACCAATTGCAAAGGATGTAATTAATACCTGTTGAAAAATGTTAAGCATATCAAAACGTATCGCGAATGACAACTGCCACACATTCTGGGCGGCGAGGATACAACTAGCTTATTTACTAACTGCACGTATGATGGAGTACCCCCTCCCCCACCACCCGGAAAACTCGCGAAGCTGGATAACATATTTATTAATCGTTTGAACCTTGCTGCACAATGGTCGGAATATCTACGTAAATCAAGAATAATCACCTCAAGATATATTCAGTGGGCGAGTACCACCGCCAGACATCCCAATCCCGCCCAAAAACGCGAGGCTAAAATATCTCATGAAGTAACCGCAGTGTCATGAGTGAAGCAATGGAGGCGATAGATAGCCTTCATTTCCGCGGGGCATCCAATCAAAGAGCGAAGTTTAATTATTATTCTTTATATTTGAAATTATCGCTGTTAAATTTGTTCATAGTTCTATGATTTGTTGTACGAGCTTCCAAATTTAATTTGAATAAAAAGTTTATGATTTCTTTCTCACATTTCTGTGTATAGGCCCTATAACTTGGGTCATGCGGGGCCATCATCAAACCACTGCATATATAGCGGCGTTTCCGCCTACAATGCATCCTAACTGCCAATGGTTCGTTGACGTGCACGCCAACGTTCAAGGGGCAATTTCACAAAGCAACGTACGATGAAACATTTGCGTAAGTTTATCGTAACGTAAACTTACGAAAATATCGCGTTTCACTAAATTTCTTAACTTACGGAATTCGTAACTTTTATCGTAAAGTCTACGGCAACTCTCTCCCGGTCGTTAGTTAGAATTTTTTACGTAGGCTCTGACAAAATGGCAGCTTTGTTAGCCTATAATATTATACTTTATGTGGCAACTTCGGCGAGGGAGAGATAGGGACTCTTTCGGCACCCATACGGACGAGGAGTTAGTTTCACAGTACAGACTTGATCGGACCAGCACAGTGCGTGTGTTATGAACTGTATGATGATATCGAAACCGCAACTTACCGATCGAAATCCTTGTCATCACCTGTACGTCCTGATTGCATTATACGGTAGGCCTACTCAAAAAATCATAGCTGATACACATGGGGTTAGTGACCATCAGTGTTTAGAATTTATCGTGTTTCACGAGCAATAATAACCTGTGCTGACGATAAATTATCAATAAATTTCCCTTATTCCATGGAATATATTAATTTTACAAAGGAAGGTTTTCACCAAATAGCATACTGACAGACGACGTATGCTACTATGTCACGCGCTATGACGTAGCAAACAAAAACAAGTAGGCCTAAAAAGGCATGAAAATAGTTTTTTATTCATAAATACACAGCTACATCTTAGCGTAGATATATAATGAATATATGATTTCGTCGTTTATGTTTCAAAAGAATGGGACAAAACCTAACATAACGGCTATAATGTCGAATTTGTCAACATTCAGACTGTGGGAATGATTACAGAAGTTTGAATGACGTATTTACGAAAAAAAAAATACGAGAAAAAGTTAAGGAAAAACTTACGCCGGTCTTTGTGAAAGCGGCGTAAATAATCGTATCTGTTTCTTAAGTTTTTCTTAACGTAACTTTTTTTCTTAAATTTGCGAACTTTTGTGAAACTGCCCTAGGACCTCAATTGATGATACACATGGAGCCAACTGTAGGCAGTCATCTTTTACAGAGATATTAGAAGACCTTAGTAATCCACTGTGAAACAGATTGGGACGGATCCAGGAATTTTCGCAGAAGGGGATTTGCCAGTTGACAATGGATGATGCCACCATCGTCTCCAAATAACGTAGGCATACATATTCATTGAGCTTTTTGAAGAGAGAAATCCAACACCCCTTTTGATGCCAATTTTATGACGAATTAATAGGATCACGTTGTGATTCAATAAAATAAAACCAAGTACGAACAATCCAAACCATTAAACAAAATTCGATGTCCTAAAAAAAACGTTATAGGCAAAATAGTGTAATCAGCAAATGGACTGTTCACCGTGTACAAAATACACGACAAAGCATTAATTGTGATAGACTATCACACATGTCTATATCATTATTTCGCGCTGTCGATGCCAATCCTATCCCACCATCTGATGGATAAGGCACACGACCATTACACTTTTACAACTTTTTTTATGCAGCTGAGCAGGGTGGGGGTTCGATTTTTCCCTCCCTCGGTTCCGCCCCTGGTGAACAAGACAATAACATACATGTATGTCATACTAAGACAACACAGTCAAATGAAGTCAGCGCGTTGGCAGTCCAATGAGTTCGTTAAATGGAGTTGTCTCCCTATATACCAAAGTGGTATTTGGTATAAAATAATGCTTGGCTTGATTGTTTTCTACAAAAAAATGTGCTTTTAGATAATTATATTTAAGTAATATAAATCTATACCATAAAACAAACAATAGGTATATATTCGTTTGTTCTAATATAATAATCTTCACGGTTAGTTAACAAAAATTTCGAAACTAATGTATAAATCAACAAAACCCCCCAAAATTCCCCCAGTGCCCCAAATTATTTGTACTCGATTGTTTGAAAAAAAAAAAAAAAAAAATATCACGCTTATAATTACCCGTAATTGTATAATAAGTCAAATTCTAATATATTTCTTAACATGAAAGACAATAATTTCGATAATTAATTACTTTATGTATCGCAATTCATTTCAAATTTGATAACTTTTCAATTTCATTGAGAAAAAGCCCGTGGACCCCTTTTTTATGTTAACGTAAATTATACATAGCATATTGACTTGCATGATAATTATAAGTAACAAAAACGATTTTTGCCCTGTCTTCATCCCACCCACACCTTTTTTTAAAAAATTTCTTCCCTTTATTATAGACAAAAATAATCTATTAGAATCGATTAGATACAGTGAACAATATCAAACATTAATTTGTATATTTTGTCTTTTGATTATTTAGTTTCGCATATTACAACTTTTTCGAAATAAATAAATTATCTTTTTATGTCTTTAATACGAAGTGTGAAACAAAATAGAAATTTGCTACATAATTGATGATATGGATTTTTCTGGCACTGAAATATTAAAAATAGGTATTACCGTCGGCTCTATGCCAAAAACACGAATCACGCGCAGCAAATGTCAAGGTCGATTTGTCTGTATAATATGTAAGGGAAATACTGTATCTATAATCATGTTTATTAGTCAATGGATTTATTAGGGGGCACTAAATATCCGCGAACAGCTAATCCCGCATACAATCCGACGTCACAGTGTAGTGTGTCGTATCGAAAATTATTTGTGAAAACTTCCCATGATGCATGTGTAACCCCACCCAGTGCTGTCAAGTGACGTGTGTGCTGGCGGTGCGAGTGTTTGTATGTCTACTAGGATAACCCTCTCCATGACGGGGCCGGCAAATTTGGCTCTATAGCCCGGCGTCCGGCTTGGAGACCCCACGGATTACCGATTGTGAATACTTGGATGTCAATGTGAAGGATATACGTGTATCAAACTGGCCAAAATAGCAGACACATTGCTCAGCAGTATGGGGTGCTTTCGGCGGAAAGAAGACGAAGATGATAAGATGCGAAAAGAAGCGAATAAACGGATAGAAAGACAGTTACAGAAAGATAAACAGTTATATAGGGCCACACACCGGCTCTTATTATTAGGTGTGTATACAAGCATTATTTAATCAGTGCCTATGTGGTTAGAATAGCGGTATATTTGGACTAAACATGCTCGCCATTGCCAAGATTTATTCTAATAACCAATATAATGAGATGGTATTCGTTGTTTTTTTTTCTAGGTGCCGGGGAATCTGGAAAATCTACAATTGTAAAACAAATGAGGATTTTACATGTAAATGGATTCGGACCAGAGTGAGTGATAGTTCTTCTTTTTATCTTAAAAAATATTCGTTTATTTCTGTCGCTATGACCAACGACGGGTAATAGAAGGCCGTATTATGCATGCATGACTGTATCCAATATCGGTAGATAGGGGGAATAGCATTGTCTATTACCGATACATCGAAAGTATACCTTACATTGTTTTGCTTTTGAACACCATACTGGTTTTAAATGGCTGTCATATCTATTTTAGTGAAAGAAAACAGAAAATAGAAGACATAAAACGGAATATAAAAGATGCAATTTTGGTGAGTACGAGTCGTGAGATATACCTGTTACCCCTAAACATGGACTTGCCGTCTAAAAATGGCGGACATCGTGTTTTAGTATCTTGATACTTGACTATTATTCATGTTTTTAGCCATTATTTGATGCTATATTGGTTTAGATACACCGGTTGCTAACTTTAAGGCCATTTTTACAATGCATCAATCGTAGACTAATATAAATAGACAGTGCGAGGGTTAAATTTAGTTTGACACTCAGTAAACACAAGAAAACATGTTGAAATCGATGTCGCAAATTTGACATCTTCGGCTACCGAGAGAACAGAAAAATAGATATTTTGTTTACCGAAGTAGCAACATTGTTTGTTCTTTAACGTTTGTTTGATAAGTGATAATTGTTAACAATAGTACACAATGTATACAAGTCAAAAGAAATACAAGGAATATTATTATCACTAGGCTGATCATACTGGGCAATATAAAACACCAAATATAATATACCTAATAATAACTTAATGTCTAGAAAGACATTTTGCCTTTACCCAACAAATTTTGAGAATAGACAGTCATTAGCTATATAATAATTCCCATTTAGTAATGAGGTTATTGAAAAGTTAAGCATATTAATATTAATCTGCTACTGATATATATTGTGCATATATAAACTAAATGTGATTAGCCCCTATTATTATTTACAAAGACATGAAATAATCAAAGGAAAAACACAAGATTAAACCACTGAATATATTACATGCATTTATATATTTAACAGGTAAAAATTGAAGGGTTTATCTTTTATTTCCATGTTCCCCCTCCCCAACATAATTACACACTGTACATTGTAACTAACTTCAGCTCCCATTTCAACTGTCTACAAACTAATAATTTCTAATTATAGACTTGTGGTTGAATAGGTCCTATAATGTGATGTCATGCAGGTACCTGTATGTGCAAATTTAGAAAATTATTGATCACAAAAATATTGAAAAATTGCCAATGTGATTACCTGGACATTATTTATATTCTTTTTTTACACTATTCTTTTTTTACACTTTTTGACTGAAGTTCTATTTATATTTGCCGAAAAAAGCTGCCCAAGATCCTTTGCAAGATATAATGTTTCAAACAATAATATATACATAATTGTAATTAATCATTAGACCAAACAAATGAATGTCATAACCAGAAAGGACAATTTAAGAAAAAACATTTAGTGATCATGATGGTTTGTCAGAAGTTCCAAGATCATCTGTAGGTTTGTATTCTATTGAGAGGGATTTTGTCGAAAGTCTGTCACCCTTGAAAGAAAACCATAAAAGCAACATATTTTTTGATTTATAAAAAGGTTCTTGTGGATTAAATGTTATTTTAGATTGTAACACATAAGAATTAACCATTAATTCTTTCATTACTTGAAATCAGAACTTTTTCTGGTAATTTGTAAACCCTCACAATACTTGCTAATACTCCAATACAGCTTATACCAGAATTCATGTAATTAAGATAGCGCTTAGAATAATCTTTAAAACAATAGGGATTATAAGATTTAAAATATATAATAAAACACTAACTATTACACTATTCCAAATATTGTAAATATTGGCATAAACAAAAGTGTATTTTACTTTTTAAAAAATGCAAAAAAAAACTATTCCAAAAAGTGTCTTACTTTCTCGGGATTTTTACTACAAATCATATACCGTACATCGTGTGATGTTACAAATCACAATTCTATTTGAGTACTAAATTTGCAAATAGGTAACCTTCGTAATCAAATACTAAATTTATAATCATTTTTCACCAGGCTATCAGTTTTTGAGAAGTTGTTGAAAATTGTGTACTGTTTTCATAGAAAAATATACAAATTACAAACTGACATTTTGTTTTTATTTCAATACTGCCAACTGGACCATCTTTATTGATCAGCAAATAATATTAATACAAAAGTAAAACAAAGACTTGTTAGGTATATGAACTTCTGAAATGGGAAGTGACATGAAGTGTTTAACAAAGAGTATGGTAAGTGTACATGTACATGAGCAAGACACTTTTTATAATAATATAGATCTGTATTTTAATCTTCTTGTAGTACAAATCCGGCATACTAAAATTTCTCTGAAATAAAGCACCCACAAAAATAAATTACAGTACATATTTGATAAATATAAATGACTTTATAAGTTTCTGTAAATCAGGTGGGGGTTGCCCGGTTGGGATGGCCTAGTGGTCTAAAGTGCCGCGCTTCGACCTCTAGCTGTCCGATCACCTCTAGCTCGCGGCTGTGGTTTCAATCCCTGGTGTGAGCGTATGTGGCATGGAGATAGGGGCGCCTTCTCAATCTCGTGGGTTTCCTCCGGGCACTCCGGTTTCCTCCCACTGCTAAAGACCCCTACGTGCAAGCGAATTATTGAAATAAAATTGAAACCATCTGTTAGTCCGAAAATGACCTAGTTTGTGTCGACGTGAAAACCCATTTCTCTTTCTCTCTCTCTGTAAATCAGGTCTAAATTTTTATAGTAGAAGGAGAATTGCTATTTGTAATCTATGTGGTGTACACAGTAGTATTGTAATTCACATGACTTTATGATAATATTGTGTACTGATATGAATACATAATAATAGTATTATCTCAGGTTAAGACAATCATTTATTTATATGTATTTACATATACATGATGTATGGCAGCACAAAATCCATGAAACTAGTAGGCCGAAGTCTTTCCAAACAAGCGTTCGTCCTAAATGTGTTTTTATATGTCCAATCCTGTTTCCTGTATTGCAATGTATAATCCATGTAACATAGACTGTAGTAGCTTTGTTAAAAAACGAATAATAATAGTATATGGTATAGGGCTTCCAGAATGAACTAGGACTACATGTATCGTTAAAAATTTAAGTCGAAAATTAATCAAAACGAGGAGGTGCACTGGCTTTTTAAAATATTTTTCTCGCCTTTCAAACTTGTATGCTCTCACAGTCTCATGTAACAATGCCTCTTCGTTTTCAGACGAATTATCAATTGTCTGAAATTTGTCTATGGGACTTTCATTATTTCTCTTTAGCTGATTTACTTGTTCGAGCCAGATCGTAGTTCGGGGTAAAGCATGGCAAAGATTTCTGTAGTAAGATTATGTTTAGAACTGTTTAACCATTTCAATCGCATTTAAAACTTGTGGAGTATCCTCTAAAAATTGTTTTTGTTAGTGATTGTTTATGTGGACTTTTTACTGTGTAATTATATACCGTTCTTATGTTAGTATGCTATTTTTTTTTATTCATTATTAAAGCTTGCATTAAACTGAGAAGTACATAACTTTACATTTATGTCTAGCCATGGCCTTTAGTGGGTTGGACGCTGGCTCATCATTCAGGAACCCATTTTCGATCTGGGTGTTGACAGATAAAATTCCTAAGGATTGTCCAGCTCAGTTTCCAGTTATCAATAAAGATCCCCTGACAATTGGACTTCAGAATAGGAGTACAATATAGTGCTGCTGATGGGGTAGAATTTCCTTCATAGTACACTGCATGATGTAGGCTTGCCTGTATTTGCGGAAGAGTTTACAAATCTTAGGATGTAGAATTTTAACAGTATAATTGGAGATGTAATGATGTCGAATGGAATAGAAACATTACATGGATATGAACTTTGAATAGTATTATTTAAAGAGAACATGAAATACAACATGTATCCTCTGTGAGTATACAACCTGTACTCTACAACATTACCTAATCGGGGTTATTAAAGGATTCCATACAGCAGGACATTTAACTTAGGAAGTCTTTTCAATATAAAGCCATGATCATTTACTTTGTACAAGTTATGAATCCATGATTGCCAGTGGTAACAACAAAATTGTGCTTCAGTTTCATAATTTTATCTACAGCTTAGATGTTTTGCGTCTGACTTTACTACTTTTCCCGCTGTTTTTAAATGGACACAGTAGTTTTTTTTATGCTACATATATATGTACAGTTTACATAACATTGCAAAGTAAAATTAACCATGTGCTTGTCCCAAAGTGACCTAGTAAGAGTGGATGAATAGTTATTAAGCCTCATCGAAAATCATCTCATTTAATCCAATTCGAATTTGTTTATGAACTGTCGCTGAAATGGACTCAAAATTAGTATTGAATGAACTCTTGTACTATATTATATTCTTTTTGATTTATGAGTCGAATCATGAATGTGGGTAACCTTTATTATTACCTGCATGTAATACTAGTATTGGGAACTTTCTAGATTAAATCAGATTAACTAGTGCATTAAGACTGATAATCTCCTGTATATTGTTTTAACAAAACTTATACCTATATTGTTTCTACTGGCTTGATAAGGCCAAAAAAAAAAAATGTTATGTTTCCGGTAACCCGACCGACCCATTACAAAACCTGCCGACTCAAATTTTTTTTTAGTGTCAAGAGAAATAAAAAAAAATTTTGTTCACCAAGCGACCGTTCAGAATACTCTAAACCTACCGGATTCGTGAAAATATATATATTATTTGTTGCTATAAATGAATATTAATGTCATCGTTCTTTGAATCGGCATTTACCGATCGGAATAAGCGGGTACAGCGAACGTTTATTATAAGATCTGCCATACTTTTGACGCGAGATTGCTAACTGACGTGAAAAACGAGACTACAGGTATCGTATAGATAATGCACATTCCGAAAAGCTATGAAGCTCACAACTTTTGTTCTAATTATTAACGGCGCGCAAATGGACAAAAACAAGTGAACCTATATTTCAAACAGGTGGATAGGATCTGTTCGATTGGTATTTAAAAGAAGACAAATAAATTTATTGCGGACCGATTTCGTGCAACGGTACGATATAAGTTTTCAGCGCGAGTTATTTCCCTTGAACAAAATGGCCTCCCTCCGCTATTGTTTTTATCATCATTGAACGATTAAAAGTTCTTTTGCCACCAAAGATAATATTTAAATCGTAATCGAGTCTCTGATACATTTTAAACAATTATCCAAGAATGCCACAAATCTATTCGTACTTTATGTTCGCGGCGCCGACTCAACCCAACATAAAATTGAAGATTTTCGCACAGAATATTATACGGCATACGGACAGTTTTGATTACATTTTTGACGTCGATCTCGGATTTTAAAATTCCATGATTTTGGATCTAATTGGAATATTTTGATGAAATAAAAAAAAAAAAACGGGTAGCTGTTTATGTATGTTTTCAAAAAATATTTTTAAAAAAATTGTTTCTGTCATTTGAAACTTTGACCTGAACCCCCGGTGGTAGAAGATCTAATATTTAATAAAAAAAAAAAAAAAAAAAAAAAAACCCTACCTACCGACCCTACCCTATTTTCCATCCGTTACAGGAAACAGAACTCTTTTTTTTTTTGGCCTAAAGGCATTAAACATACAGGTATTGGCAAGTTTTATGGTCATGTAATAAATAGTTCATGTAATATAAATCTTTTCTTGGAACTTTATCTTTTGTGAGCTATTACTTAATGATACATTGTTCATTAGAAATGTTGATATTTACCATAGATTATGATAAGTTTCATATTAGGGCCATGTACATGTAACAAGTTTGAATTCCGGTTTTGAAAGATTTTCAATTCTAGTCTTTGTTGGATGCAAAATGGGGAATTGTCTCTCATCTTCCTGCACCCGACCCTTTTAGCATTTAGATTCCATTATATCTGTAGAAAATTAAAATATCTCTATATATTAGTCTCAAATAACAAATAATATACATGTATAGACAAGATGTGAAGCTTCTTTCCTTTTGTCTTTTATACATGTAGTTAGTCGGGTCCTAACTGGTGCCTTAAAGTAGGCAGTTTGCACAGATTGATTTTGGCAAAGAGTTATGGATTAAAATAAACACAACAATTCTATGGAAAACAATTACTGTATTTTAATCAGAGATATATATGTACATGTACATGTAACAGTATAAGTTGTGGATTTATACGGGTGATTAAACCAATTTGATTTGGTAAACCGCTAAAAAGTAAAAATATCCACTTTAAAACAAGTCTTTTTTTCATTTACTTAGATTGGAATTCATTATCGGAGCTTATTTATATTTAATGAAATAATAATAAAAGCAGTTCTGATTACATAGATTTTATTGTTAATATTTACGAGAGTTGGTCACCTTTCTCATACCTGTTATTCAAATTATTACATGGCTGGAGGCACTGACATAGTTATGAGGTGAGGCAAGAAGGAAATAAGGTCATTTGAGGGACAAATTATTTTTTCTTTTGCAGTCAATTAAATGACTGCAATATTATTTTATGATTAGAAAATTGAATTAACAATGCTGCATGGATGCGCTCATTTTTGAAATAATTTTTAATGACGATAATTTTCTCATAATTGTGGTCAGATAGTATCCACTCCCACATTATTCCAGTACACCTGTGTCATTTTAAACTATTTGTGTTTTACGCAGTGTGATGTCATCATAATAAATATGAAGAAAGTAGCCTATATATCACCCTATATGTCATCAGTGTTAACCCTTTCGGTTCAGAGCTACATGTGCCTCAACATGTGTAGGCTGATAATATTATATGTCATAAATGTTAACCCTTTAGATAGATACAATGTTATATTGGTAATGTTTTGGCCGTATGGACAAACCATAAGGCTTCAGTGACAGGTCAATGTAGGTAATAGAAAAAGCATAGACTTTTTTAGTGTCATTTTTGGTAAATGTTAAATGGCTATTCTGATGGTTGACTAGGGAAAGAGACAGAACTTCTGGACACGGTTGAGCTGGATGCCTAGTTGGATGATGACTTGATGGGGGATAATTTTTTGGAGATGTAATCTTTATTATGAGTAAGCTCATGTGTGAATGCTTGAATGGTGTCAAGATGATCTTGAAGTTTTGATGACATCAATACATACAACACATTCATTCGTGACACATTTTTCTTTGTTTTCTTCATCCACACATGTATGGGTATGTAAATAGAGTAATACATGATAACTGTTGACTCATTAAAAGAGTGGGTAGTCTAAGTAATAATGAGGTAATATGTGAGATACATTCTAAAAATATATCATTAGATCTTAATGTGTAGGTTGTCTGCTTAAACTCTGTTCTATTTTCAATTATCATAAGTAATTAGAACCAGTGGCTTGAAAATAATACTCTTACATATTTTATTATTATTATTATTTACAGTAAAAACAAGAGGGGAAACTTACTAACTGGCATAAAAATATCTGATCTCATGGACAGCTTCAAAACTAGGTACATTAATAGTATGAAAGAAAGTAATATTTTAACTGATATTTAGTATACTGTACTAACTACTATCTAAGTGTCTACAAAAGTAATTACTGTTTTAGTAAGAGATACCTCATTGTACTCCCTTGATTAATGGCTACTAAATTTGTTTTTAGGTACAATGTACATAACTGCTGATAGCTGACCTTGTCGCTAGTTTCGGGAATATTTTTTGGCAGGGGAATTTCTTATTTCAATATTATTTTAAGTTGTCATGTCATCCATGTGATTTATAAATATGTAGATGTATAAAGATATCTTCGATCTCTAGCTATAGGCTAAGTACTTATATTAATAACTATATGAATGAAAATGTCACATGAATGTTGGGATGAGCTACCTACTATGAAGATCAGTAAGATCACATATAATACCATATTTAGTGTAATTAGCGACTGACTCAAACAGGTTAGAGAGAATAACTGTCATTCTTATAAATATCCTGTATTAGTCCTGTTGCTAAGGGCTTTTTTCATGGAAAGAATGAATAAACCTTACATAAAATGGTTCTGTGTACATGTACCTTACACTGCTGAATTCACTTGATGATATAAATATTTTGAGAATTTTGAGCTTGGTTTTTGTAAACCAATGCACTAGAAATTGTAATTATGGTATATTTAGTTGTGTTATTGAGTACATTGTAAATCCTGATAGGTATATATGTACATATGTATTTATTGATCGTATATCATTACTTACCTCCTATATATAATCTACTGTACAAAACAATCAATAAACATGCCTGGTATCAAACCATTAAAACACATTCTTATATTACAACCGGACAAAGTTGGAGAGACGAATAGAGAAATAGAATTTAACATTCATTCAATACAATTATTTGTTTGGGAACTAACATATTATCTTTCTTTCATTTCTTTCAATAGGAACTTGTCAGTTCTATTTGACTACAATTTGTTTTTATACGCCCAAATTGAAATGTGATCGTTTATTGTCATCGCCCCCATCTGTCCATGAGACAAAGAAGCCTATAGAGTTTTAATGATTTCTGATAATTGTTACCAGAGTTTTCTCCCTTGATCTTTTGAAAAATCGTGCAGATGCTTTCGAGAGTACAGGTATCATCTGATTGACTTGAAATATGTACACACAGTGCTTAACGTCTTCATAATAACTCAATGGGTTGCTACTCTTAATCAATTTTTAGTGTCTTGTGAATGCTTTCATTAGTAACAAAAGAAAAAAATATGCAACAACCCTTGAATAATTCCATCTCAACATTTAAAATAGCAATAAATAAACAATTTTAGATGTTCATATTAGTTAGTTGTACAAATTTAGCCATTTACATTTAAAAGCATATGAATTTAAGAGCAATACACATAAAATATTAACACTGCATGATCTCAATTCTTCTGGTCTTAAAATTGAAGCTGCTTCTCAATATATTTCCACAAAATTATTTTCCTTTGGCTTTAAGTCATTTTAAGGCCTTGGGGGGACTTATTGCTTCTGCATAAACCTCTTTTGGGTCACAATGTCTGAAAATTGCCCGTTGGTCTAATAACCTCTACATTGTTGACCTTTAGTTTTTAAAGTTTAGACCTCTTTTTGCACTGTCCATGTCCTTGATGATAAAGCAATAATAAAGATAACAATATGGGAACCAATTCAATTAAATTGTCCTTAAAGTACATCAAGTTTGGATTGCAATTGAATAACACTGTAATACTTAGATAGTTTTAAAGAAAAAATATTAGGTGATTTATCCTTTTGTATCATAATCTGTTTCTTTTTTGGGCAAATTTTATATTTTTAAGTCTGCAGCTCTATTCATCTTATTGGATTAGGATCAAATGTGAGTGTTATTCAATAATCTCTTCATTCAAAATGTCATACATTGATATATATTATTGCAAATAGTTTCAATTGTTCAAGAAGTCTTGTCTTGTAACTACATTGTAATTACTTCTCACTTCTGTCCCTCTAATTATCCATATTTGTACATTTGACATTTATGCATCAATGCTGTTGATTAATATCTGCTTCATTAAGAACATAACAGAGTTTTATTGATAAAAGGATGTTTTTCTTTGATGATTTTGTGTAGTAGTTTGGAATGCATTGGATCTCTCAGACTTCTCATTATCCTCAAAGCCACTGTGGCTAAGTGAGTAAGATGCTTGCTCGTTAGCCTGGAAGTTTTGGGTTCGATCCCAGTGTTGGCTGCGAAAGTTCATTTGGATTTTACGGCATGGTTTCGCCTTGTAAGTTGTGTACATGTAGGTTGGAGGGCTTAGCAAGGACACCTGTCTAGTAGTCCTGACCTAAGGGGACAAAATACATGTACATGTAACATGGTCCCACGTACACATAGGCATGTGTGTAAAAGATCCATTGGCAGTTAAAATGCGATACAATAGTAGACTGTAGTGCCACTGTCCTGCCACTGTCCTTACAAAATTTCCCTCATAGCACAGTGTATGGGGTATGCCTGTCTTCAGTAGCCGAGTCTGAGCTGAAGAGTACATGTTAAATCGTATTTCATTTCATTCATTAAATCATTTATTTTATCCTCTTCCCATAGACTCTCCTAACACTTCATAAGGAAAAGTTTATTTATAAACGATCTAAACTACCGATAATATCATTTGACTTCTTTGAATTCAGTGAGTTGATAATATAAATACTGAGTGAAATTAAAGATACATTATGGGAGATTTTTATAAGGAGTTAGATATTTTTGCTATAACAGTTCAAAAGTAGATGATGAAAGAAGAATATATTGAAAATTTCAGTCAAATTACTTTATTCTGAACATAGTTATCAGTCACCACTGCTGTTTTTGACTAGAAATGGTTTGATTGACAGACGTAAACTCCACCTACAACTGTACATAATCTCGATTATCAAGTAATGTTTTCAATGACACTGGTAGGCCTACATTTAGCCTATTTGAGACAGGGCTGCAATTCAACTCGTATTACATTTATTTTCTACTACAAATTAGAATTAAGACTTTTAATATATAGATAAGAAGAGAAAGTTGGCAACAGAATTTTAAAGTTTGAAAGGAATGGACCAAATCAATGCGACAGTATTGTAAATAATTGTACTATAGCCGACTTCTTCCGTTGCCTGCGTGTATTCTTGTACTTTAGGTAGACCTACGGAACTCCCGAAGCAGGCGAACAGAAAAAAGTGATCCGATGGGGCTGCAATTCAGCTAAATGGTGTTAGCTACGATGTTTATCAATTTCCATAATTTTACTGTAAACGCAAGTAACAAAAGAGCGACAGCGTGTTGACCTAATGAACTCGTCAACCGCGGCTTCGCTTCATACACTCTATCATTAATAGCCTCGATCTAGGAGTGTGACGTCAATGTAACTGTAAATCTCCTCTCACGACGCCATTTATAATTAAATCGATCAATGAAATCCTGTTTAAATCCAAGCCATCCGTGGGTCTCCAGAGTTGATTTTATGCTTGTTGTTAAATAAAGATCTAATTTATCATTTCTATGACATCTGACGCCTAAATAAAGACTTGCAATAATCAGATATAGCTCTTGCATAATGTATATTTAATTGTAAAATTTCACTGTATTTTTGTAGCTGAAAACCCTTTCTTTCTGTAAGAATTTGATCTGCTGAATCTATTGAGCTTGGATATTCCCCCTAAAAGTGATGACTATTTCTGCTAGGGGGCCAAATTCATGACTCATAATGTTCCCTAATACGGTGTGTAATATATTGAAATACAATGTAGGTTTTCATTGTCAATTTCTTCCTTCAGATATAAACATAAATACATGGTCAATCGAAAAGTGTTCCAATGCAACGATATTCTTCCCCTTATATTCATATAAGGACACAATGTATACACGGTCAAACACAATGAATTATCTTACCATCATGAGTTAAAAGCAAATGTTTCTAATAGCTAGCTGGGGTTCACATATTTGTCTATGCAACCTTGGGAATTTGTCTAACTCACCCTCTCTTGAATCACTGGAATACTCGCAATTGGTAGAACATTCTGATTCTTCTCATTTCATCCATGTAATGCAAGGGGATGACAATTGTCTTGCAAGTTGTTTGGCCATTCATACGCGCCGGTCAAGCTGGGATTTATATCACGGTTCTATTATCTTCTATGGTCTACTAAATTTAGTTATTTTGTTGAATTTGGGAACCATATTGGCATTTCGTTCGGTCATGGCATATTTTGCCATTTAGATATGAATTCAACGAACTCGAAAACCTATAGTTCAATACATTACTAATATCGTTATATCTTGCCAAATGTGGCCACCATTGAGGTCCGAGAGAAGCTGTCCCGAATTGCACCCCACTAATTTAAAGTAAATAACCAGAAAATGCCCCATGACGGTCATTTTGAATTTTTAAATTTCCTCAAGGATGCCAAGGTGGCATCATCCAGATTCTGAAACTACATGTACATATATTGAAGATAAATAATACACCAAAAACCTATATTTCAATATATTACACATAGTTTTAGGGGACTTTATAAGTATCAGTTTCCTGCCAAAATAAGCCACCATTTTGAATTTGGCCCCCTAGCAGAATAAGCGGCCACTTGTAGGTGGAATACCCATGCTCATTGGATTTCCCCAAGGGTGCCAGGGTGGCATCACAGGGATGATTAATCTACACATACTGAAGATATGTAATCCATCAAAAAACATTTGGTGGACTATATTTCTAGGTTACGGTTTAAAATGGGGTTTGGCAACTGGACTAGAATGGACAATAAAATGGATGCAGCGATGTCAGAAAAAATTAGTTCTGTGATGGCTACATACATTGTACTTCTCCATTTTATTAGATAGAATATGGTAAAATTATTGTTTAAGATTGTTACTATGCCTGAAGATATTGTCAACTTCTCTTCCTACTACTTCCAATATTACAATGTATTTTTAATGTGTATGGTATGCCCGAGAGAAATGGTGGAATTTTCAGCATCACATTTTTACTCTAGACTGTTTCTATTATAGGAGATACTTGACAGATATGGAATCTGTTTTATAAGTGTAAATAAAATGATGCATTAGATGCATCCTATTTTCAAACTGAATATCTAATATTAGAAGGTGATATACGAGGAAAGGTACTTATTTAAAGGCCCAGCAAGACAGTAAAAGAATATGTTGTGCAGTTAGCTAAGCACAAAAAGACCCTCATGAAGAATAGTCTGACATGTACAAAACCGATAGAAAAATTATTATTACCGGTACATTATTTGTCTCAGAAATTTAAAGATGGCTGTGTGAAATCCATGGACACCTATGTAAACTTGAAATAGTTATAACTCAATTTAGAATTGATTGATTTGAATAGTTTTTGAACCAAAATGTACATGTACTTTCCATTGTGTAATGGTCTTAAACTCTCTGACTGCCATTTGGTTGATTTATAATGCCTTACAAATTAAAGTATTTTGATAGGCGAATCAGTTGAAAAAGAGTTCAATTCCTTTCAGCATTTACAAAGATTCTCTGCAGATGATGCATTTGTATAAACAGGACATGGTCAAAACAGCTCAGCACTACCAATAATTTTGCTGAAATTTTTTGATTGGTCTCTTTATGATCGGATTGATTCCAAGGTGGTAGATTCCATGCCAATGGTATTTCGATTTTGTTTTCTTAATTAAAGGTTGTATTATCAATTTGAGTACATTCCGGGTGAAGTATTTAAAATGAGATGTTGGAAATTTGCAAATGACGGCTTTGACAAAATTGGTGAGCCCTATTGATATCAGAACTTTGTGATTTAATATTTCCTGGCGAATTGGTTTGTTCTTTGGTTGATACATGTAAATTATCTTTTGTTGAACTTGTAATTCTCCGCTGACAAAATGTGGCATATTTATGTACTGGTACAGTCAGAAGTCCCCTAACTGTTTTCGGATATCTTTATACAACAGAATACACTCTTACAGCTTAGTGCAATAATGCTTAACTCCCAACTGGGTAAGATTTTATTGTATTATCTAAGGTACTTACATTCAGTCAATAAAAGTCAACTTATTTAGGTGATATAAGTGTAACTCACTTTTTTTCATTCATATATTAAAATCCCAAAAATTTCCAGTGGTTTATTTACATTATTTAAATGCAGGAAAATAAATTGAATGGAGTATTGAAAAGATGGTTTCATTTATGAAGTTTGTGTATGTGTAGCTTCAATAACTCTTCTAGAGAATATATTATATATGTTCACACACCATGGTAATGTGATAGGCTTTAATAGCATTCAGCTGCTCAATGTGTTAGGATCATTACGGCTATATATAGAATGTTAAGAATATAAATTGAGGTTAGATCTATTCTTGTCATTATATGCATGATAAATATTTGAACCAACATATTGTACTATGTATCATAAAGATGTGGTGATCTTAAGAAATGTTGTAGTACGCTAGATTATATTTAATGCTTAAAAAATTTAAGAGCTGTTTTCATTATTAAGTGTACAATAACCCCCTTAAAACTATGAAAATGGAATGGTACTCCAGCTGAACCTAGAGATGTAAAGCTATATACTGTGATGTACAAACTCAATATTCATACCAGAACTGGCCAACCTAAGTGAGGTGGTCTGCTTGATCTACGATCAAGCATGGTTGGGTGAAAAATTTGGTTCTGTAGTAATGTTTACCCAGCTTAATTTAACCCTTCATGTAGCTGCACAGATAGTGTAAATGATTCTAACATCCTGAATTTTGAAAGGGGCTACATGTACATAGGTGCCTGGTATAGCCATCCTTTTTGGGGGACCAGTGTAAATGTGGTTATTGTCTTTTTTCCCCTTCAGTTATGACTCTTGTGACTGAAAAATAGACTGGTAGAAAATAACCAGATAAATTTCCCAAAATAAATGTTTCAGACAACTTAGTTTGAAATTTTGGCAATTGGTGTCTAAATCTGATATGACAGGATTCCTCATCATTGTATGAAGTGAGAGCTTCACACTCCTGTCCAGGAATGCAGCATATTTGCCCAGTGGTTGCATTGTAAGTTGACACACCTAAAGTGGCTGAAATCCAGATTTATTTTTATTTTATGAGAAAGAAGTTTTTGCCTGTAAGAAAGGACATCGTTGGGCGAAAAGATATAATGTCTGCCCAGGTACATGTTACACTAGATGTATATCTAAGAAAAAACACCAGTTAAAAAAAATATGGCTACTTACCAGTGTCTGTCCATCATATTTTATATTATTTATACCACAAACGATGGTTACTGTAAGATTTAGCCATTTGAAAAATGTGCTGGACTGATCCTGAAATCTCTCCTAAAATCTTTTCTATAATATGTACTTAAGATTGATAAGAGACTGACAAATAGCTGCTTCCTTATTAGTTTGAGAAGGTCTCATGCAGTATTGTTACCAACAGGACTCCATTTGGAATGAACCATGCCTGTCAAATACTCTGTGACCTGCATTTAGACTCTCTTCAAAGTACCGGAACATATGAATTTTGTCACAAAAATTGTTTGAAATAACCTAATGAAATGAGCTATTTTCAAACATTTCTAGATAATAATACAATTTAACATTTTTGTCTGATGATTTGAAAAAATGTATTTATAGGTTAATATGATGTTGTTTATATACTTGTAATTATGTGAAATATTGCGCAATAACATTCCTCTACAAAACTGCCAATAAATTTCACTCTTTGATGGGAAAATACGTTTTGTTAGTTTGACAAATAATGAAGCTTCTTTACTGCGACATTATAGTGTCATTATGATTTTAAAGGTGCATAACTTTTAAGTCATTCCATATCAAACATTACATGTAACATTTATTTTGTAGAAAATTTAAAGGGTTTCTTGTGATATATAAAAAATTTGTTGGTAAATTTATTTCACAAACAAAGTTTATCTGGTAATTGATTATGACATCAGTCGTGGCGATCTGATACATTGTATCCAAAGGGTTAACCTAAGGGTTAGAATCTTGCATCTTTTATAGCTCAAAGTATCAAAGGTGTCCAGACGACATGTACATGTAGGTGTAGTTGCGTAAATACGATATGAATGTAAGAATTTATTAGGCGTACAATTGTCAATATTCATGGAATTCAGGACGTCTTAATTAGTGCTCACGTAAATGTTCACATTCAATTATTTTCTTTACATAAAATCTAACATATTTTTGAATGGTCTGTCATTGACATCACCTCTATAATCCAGGGGCCTATTTCACGAAATTTTAACTAAGATAAGATCCCAATTTTAGTAATTTGATTGGATAATATTAGATTGATTTTAGTGCTTAGCCAATCAAAATTAAAGTATCTACTAAAATTGGATTTTATCTTAAGTTAAAATTTCGTGAAACAGGGCCCTGCCCTTTAGCTCTGCCAGTTAATATCTGCAAATAATGCTTATTGTCAGACTTGTGTTCTTACCAAAAGAAAAAGATTTGTGTTCTTACCAAAAGAAAAAGATTATTGTCACTCAAAAATTTAATTATATTCATTAGGATGGTTGATCATTAATGTACAGGCTTTAATGTACAGCTTCTCAAAATAAAAGCATTGGCAACAGTCAATGCACTGAATGAGATAGTTTTTATTGAGGTAGAAGTTTTAGGTCATATTGTGAAATAGGTGTCTTGTGGTATCGAGTTATTTGATACCTACAATGAAAAAGAAGTTGTAATATTAAATTTAGTAAATATTAATGAAACAGCCACATGGTTAAATGGTCCTCTATACATTATATATATAGGTCAGCTATCTGTCGCTTAACTAAACATACATTGCAATCCTATCCTTACTCACAATCTATTTATAGAATGAAAAATGCTGAATATAAACTTCAATCTTTGTTGCTAGGTTTATTTAGTGTTGAAAATAAGCAGACAGTTCAGTTGGCCCATTCACTCGTGGTCTTATTAAAGCCTTCTCAATATATATATATATATGTGTCTAGTAGTCACTAATACCTGTTCTTGTTTGCTTTATACACCACTGATCAAATTGTGCAACTCGAAAATAAAATTCTCTTTCATCAATGGTGTGTTCCTTCCTCCTTAGTTATGTAACCAGATTACTTGAGATTTGTAGCTCCCTGTGGTTTTATTTTTAGCAGAGAATCTATGTTATATGTATAACGTGATGCATGCCGTTGCAGACTATACAGTACTTAAACTACATTCATATGATTATCTCCCACATCAGATAACAACACAACTAGTATGATTATATAGATGGAACTACCATTATCTACCACATTTCCTGCAACTAGATTCTGTTCATTTGACCTGCAGACAAAGACTGACAAGCATTCCAACTCTCACCACTACTTCATTCCAGTAATAATTGGTGCAAGTGGTGGTTGTGCATGAAGCAGGGAATCACTGAAAGCAGCCGTCCCAGATACATCATTGTAGTCAATAAAACTGGTTAATACAGAGTGAATGACTTTTGCAAACCGTTATCTTTGTACATAATGTACATAATATGCATCTGAAGCTCTGTCTAATATACCGTTCGGGCGCTTATTTTTAAACCGGTTCAAAGTCGCCAGGGTATTTATTAAGACAGGGTCGTGTTGCGTTCACGCATACTATAAGCCAAACCAGTTTAACTATTATGACCTCTTCGGTTGGGGGGAGTTTAACTACGCATGGCCATGGGTAGCTTCATATTCTGTATTCGCTTCTCTCATGCTTTTGATCACTCTGGCACTGCCTGACCCTGACATTTTTTCAGGAATGTGACTTATTGCTTTCTGCGCATGCTCAAAGCGATCTGGAGACCGTGGTTTAAGCCAACCTGTTCAGATGGCCAAGACGAATGAGTTTAAAGACAGATCTCGAACTGGTATTTTTAAACTAGTTTATTTGCCCCACATTTGCATTCCGACTACAAAGTTAAACTGGTTTATCGATCCTCCTGAGTTTTTAAACCAGTTCAACTTAAGCATCTGAACGGGCAAATCGATTCTAGAAGAAATACAAACACAATTCCCTTGTGGGATACGCCATATCTTTTAACTTTTCAAAATGCTTAAACTCTCTGATATTCAGGGTGTCCTATGAAATCCGGGACTACCCCTTTAAACCTGATTAAGCAATTGAATGAAATGAAATGGGGTTTAATGTCATACTGTTCTGCTACTAAACTAGGCTAATGAAGACAGGAGCAATTGAATGAGATTTTATAAATTAAGATATATATTATGTTTGAAGTAGAAACACAGGAGCTCTATGTTACTGTTGGGCAAATTTTCACCCTTCAGACATATTACAATCTGCATGACTGTGTTGCACGGAGTCAGCTTAGAGTCCCCTTTGCTTATACCATTTGTAATCTGTGCATCTCAAAATGGTGCGCAAATTGTCAAGTTGGCACTGATTACACAGTAGGGTGTCAGATGTCCTATAAAGGATTTGTCCTATATTGTCTTGTCCTACTGTAATGAAGCCTAGGGTTGGGTAAATATGAACTTTTTTCCATGACTTGTGGTTTCTATGGCCATTTTGGACACAGAATACGAATCCGTCGAAATTTTTGACCAAGGTTGACCTTTGACCCTGGATAATTCAATTTTTTCAAAATGGCGGCCTAATTTCACGTTTTGGGTCAAATATATCATAAACATACCGTCAAACACCTCTATATATAGGTTTTAGAGGTAGGAAAGAATGAAAAACAACATTTCAGAACAGAATCCGTCGGAATTTTTGACCAAGGATGACCTTTGACCCTGGATAATTCAATTTTTTCAAAATGGCGGCAAAATTTCATGTTTTTGGTCGAATATACTGTCTATATATATAGGTTTAAGAGGCAGGAAATCATGAAATACAACATTTCAGAACAGTTAAGAAGTATCTAAGCTTTCAAATTGTCAAAAGCTACGAAAAATCATGAGAAGAGCGTCATTTTGTAGCAAAATTTGACAGTTATATTTAATATCAATACTTTCCAGATTCATTAACTCTACATGTAGGTTATAGAGGTAGGAAAGCACGAAAAACATTTCAGAAAAGTTGTGAAGCTTCTGATCTTTCAAACTATATCAAAACTACGAAAAATCATGAGAAAAAATATCATTTTGCAGCAAAGTTGACATTTTTTTAAAACAATACTTTCCAGATTCATATGCTTGACATAGTAAACAAAATTTCACCCAATAGTTCAGTTTACATCACCAAATACTCCTCTCAGAAGTTAATCATTGTAAATAGCAATGTCACTTTCAGAACAGTTGTGAAGCTTCTGATCTTTCAAACTATATCAAAACAACGAAAAATCATGAGAAAAAATATCATTTTCCAGCAAAGTTGACATTTTTTTAAAACAATACTTTCCAGATTCATATGCTTGACATAGTAAACAAAATTTCACCCAATAGTTCAGTTTACATCACCAAATACTCCTCTCAGAAGTTAATCATTGTAAATAGCAATGTCACTTTCTGGCCATAAAAAATTCTTTATAGAGTTCCATGATTCTACCAAGTTTAATTTCTTCATTTTGAAAAGATGTGTAGTTAATCATTGTAAATAGCAATGTCACTTTCTGGCCATAAAAAATTCTTTATAGAGTTCCATGATTCTACCAAGTTTAATTTCTTCATTTTGAAAAGATGTGTTTCGTGGTCTTTCACACGTAGCTGTTGTCTAATACCAGATACAGTTGAAAGCCCCAGCCCTCTGGTAGTCAAATTCCTGTCAACAAGTTAAAGACTGTCAGCTGTTTGTGGTCCACCATGCTCTTTGCACTAATCAATCGTTTGAAGTAATCGTGTCTTGAATTGCGTCTTTTTTATTTTGCTACATCAATTTCAGAGTAGCCCTAATGTCTATCTCCAGTTTTCCTTTTGCCACTGGAGCATCCGACTTATGGGCCCATTTCCACCTCTCTTGCCGCTCCTCTTCACTCAAGGACTAGAAAGCCGAATCTACTAAAAGACCATTCGCAGAGAAGCAAGAGAGGTGGCAATGGGCCTGACCTGTAAGCTGGAAACTACATGGGCAGCAAGAAAACTAAAGGACATTGTGGCTACTCTTAAATTGTCTAAAAGGTTAGTCTTAGCGAAAAAGAATAAATTCAGGAAATCAACTACCCGGGGCTAACAACTGCATTTGATATTAGACAACAGCGACGAGTGAAAGACCACGAAACACGTCTTTTCAAAATGAAGAAACTCAAATTGGTAGAATTACGGAACTCTATAAAGATCGCTTTATGGCCAGAGAGTGACGTTGCTATTGACATTGATTTACTTCTTAGAGGAGTATTTGGTGATATAAACTGAACTGTTGGGTGAAAATTTGTTTACTATGTCAACCGTTTCAATCTGGAAAGTAGCCTACTGAATTAAAAATAGTTGTCAAATTTTGCTACAAAATGACGCTCTTCTCATGATTTTTCGTAGCTTTTGACAATTTGAAAGCTTAGATACTTCTCAACTGTTCTGAAATGTTGTTTTTCATGATTCCCTGCCTCTCAAACCTATGTATGGAGGTATTAGACAGTATATTCGACCCAAAACATGAAATTTGGCCGCCATTTTGAATAAAATTGAATTTTCCAGTGTCAAAAGTCATCCTAGGTTAAAAATTCCGACGGATTCTGTTCTGAAATGTTGTTTTTCAGTCTTTCCTACCTCTAAAACCTATATATAGAGGTGTTTGACGGTATGTTTATGATATATTTGACCCAAAACGTGAAATTTGGCCGCCATTTTGAAAAAATTGAATTATCCAGGGTCAAAGGTCATCCTAGGTCAAAATATTGACGGATTCGTGTTCAGTGTCCAAAATGGCCATAGAAACCACAAGTCATTATTGGATAACTGCAATTAAGCTATTATTTACCCAACCCTCATGAAGGTTCAAATAATTTTTAAAATCACTGCATAGTTAATAAAATTTACATTTGTGTCCATCGTATCTCATAATCTTCACTATTATATTTTTGTACAATTGAAATAAATACATTTATATTAAACAGTCAACAGATTTTAAAAAATATATTATTATGTGTTTCTAAATTCTGGTTAAGTGGACATAAATCCTCAGATATGTGTATGATGTTTATGTATATTGCACAGGTGCTTGGATTTTTAACTTCTGTTTCTACGTAAGTGATATCACAGACAAGAACTAGGACAGCCAAAGCATGTTCCTGTGTTTTAGAATATGATTTTGTATTCTTTCCATTTAAGGTCATACATAGGCCATGGAGTTGTTTAGTGAGAAGTTCTTCCCTTTATTTAATAAAAAAACATATCGTTTGGTTGTTGATCAACAGAGGACTATCATTGTGGTAATCCATTAAATACCATGAAGAGATTAGTAAACAGAAATTACATAGAGATTCGCACATGAGTGGGGTAATCTAGCCGCGAGGTGAAATCTAAGCTCAACATGAACACTGTGTAATTTTACTTATTGCATCATATTATACATGTAGTTGTGGAAAAATTACTACATCCTTTGAAGTCTCTGATATTCTTACGCGGAGACGTTTTATTTAACCTCATTCGATCTACATTGCTTCTTGAAATAATTTTTGATGGTGGTAATTTTCTTGTAATTGTGGTCAGATAGTATTCACGCCCACATCATTCCTGTCCACTTGTGTCATTTTGAACTATTTGTGATTTACACAGTGTGACGTTATCATAAATTTGAAGAAAATAACCTACATTGTATATCACCCTATAAAGCTGTTTACAACAAATATGTCATCAGCATTACCCTTTCAGTTCAGAACTACTTCAACATTGGTACTAGACTGATATTGATAATAACATGTCATCAGTGTTAACCCTGTAGATAATTACAATATAATAATTGATAATGTTTTAGCAGAATCAAAAAGCGACATATGCTGTGGGCGTATGTTTTGTTACCTGGCAACCTATCTTTATATAAGGTCTGACTAGTGTGTTACTAACATTATTGATTATATGAATTGTACATTATTAATTGTTAATTGTGGTTCACCTGATATATAAAAAATACACTTGATTTAATCACAAACCTGTCTCTAACCTTGGTCAATTACCACAGATAATTGACTAGGTTAAATAATTATAAGACTTGGAAAAATTGAATTTTTGTGTTTGGACATGGAATTATCCGCAACAGGTAGACATCAATGTCAAAATTGGCTGTTGTTGATATTCATGCAAGCTTTCATTCAGCTTCACCTTCGAAAAACCCATTTATGCATGCACTTGAG
This sequence comes from Patella ulyssiponensis, assembly GCA_963678685.1. Lineage (NCBI taxonomy): Eukaryota > Metazoa > Mollusca > Gastropoda > Patellidae > Patella > Patella ulyssiponensis. Next base: position 59,404,582 of record OY783229.1, read on the forward strand.
AATGTCATGATTCTAGAAAACCTGTGTAATATTTTCAGTACATTGTAGTTATACATGTACTTATCATAGATCTTTGTGAATAATATTACAATTAATTATATACATGTAATCTCATTGTGTATACTGAGTTGTACAACCACATACATGTAGTACCTAATTTGTCAGGAAGAAAATCTGAAAAATATAATGATTAAAGAAGTAAATCAACTATTCAAGGAAGGCTGTTTGTAAATATAAGGCCATTGACATCATCAAGACATTTCTCAAGAAGAAGACCTGGTAGAGATCTTGGAAAATTTACATATATTTAATGAGCTTTGTATTGCGGAGTGAACCAAAATTATATCTACAATTAATACTGTGCAGTAAAAATACATGTCATACAGTATTTAGATATGTATGGGATGCAAAAGACTAACCTTCCCCATGTCAAAAAGCTTTTTGTTTCATTGTGTTATCCTTAAAGTAGTGATGCATGACTTGAATTTTTACGGAAAATATCAGATTTCTCAAGGCTAATATGTACGTTACATGTAGTTTGCAAGGGATTCCTAAAATCTTAAAACTAGAAGTTTAGGATCGAAAAGTATTCACATGTAGATGACTTTTATCTTCTTTCTAGCTAAAATCTATTTGTGTTGGATTTTTAGGAAATCAATTTCATTTGGTTACAATTTATTTTATTCCATTCAATCGCTACCTTGCAATTGAGATGTTTAAATTCATTGTCGAGAGATTGTGGTCTTTGAAAATATGATGACTTTCGTAAACGGGTAAACATGAGATAATCATAATTCCTTTGCCAGTAAACAGACATTAATTGCTAAAAAGATATTTGTAAGCAAGGAAAAACTCTGCACAAAGTAATTGTTTCAATTATTTTCTCAATATAAACAAATGAAAACTACAGGTTTATGGTCCAGAATTATGACCTTCTATATTAACATTAAATTACATGAATATGACACGTCACAGCTTCGTAACATTTTAACAAAACGGTAGAAGAATTCTATTCTTCGATTATCAATGAATTTAAGGCCTATCACTTTATGGTCCTAAAACATAGTGAATTAAGATGAAAGTAGTATTTTATATGTATTTCAGTAATTTATTTGTTTATTTATTGCAGACAATAACAGGTGCTATGAGCACATTAAACCCACCTGCTACCTTAGAAAATACTGAAAACCAATTTAGAGTGGATTATATTCAAGATGTAGCCAGTCTATCGGACTTTGAATATCCTCCTGTAAGTTGATTTTATATCTTTACTTAAAATTTATTTTATGTCATGTTCTACCTTCATTCGTCTCAACAATTTGAGTATTTATATAAATTTCTAACAACGCACTGAAGTGATTGTCAATGATGAGTGAAATTTTCTTAATATTTTGAAAAGTAATAAGTATGCAAGAATCAAAAGTAATTGAGCTAGCGTGTGAAATCCTAATTACGAAAGCAAAATAATTCTACTATAAACTAGTATGATGCTGTTAGATTCTAGTTAATTAATGTTTGATAATATAGAAGTTGTTATTTTTACTATGGTTACTGATCAACTAATAATTATACTAGTACTTATATTGTATATATTTATATTAAGGTCTAGACCCCACAAGCACATTTTAGCATTATATTGATTGTACTATAGGCTACCTTGACAACTCAACTCAATGCTATTTATAGCAACAAAATCAATATATAGGTCAATGGCATACTGTCAGCTGCATGCCATAATAATTTATGAGATGTTGTGCATGGCAGTTCAGAGGTCACCAAATTTGCTGAATGATTTCAGCTCGATTATTATATCTGCATTGTTCATAAATAATAATTTCAAAAGAGTTCTTGATTAATTTGTATAGGCCTATAATTTTTATACACCCACACCGAAATGTAGTTGTATATTATCATCGCACCTGTCCATTGGTCCGGCATCCACAATTGCTTGTGGAAGCTCTAGAGTCTAAAGTTAATATCTGATTGATTTTAAATGTGTACACCGTCTTATAAAGGTCATAAGATGCAGAATGCCATTGATTTGCAATGATTTCCTATAATTACTGCCAAAGTTATGGCCCTTGATCACTCTAAAATCTTGTGGATGCCCTTGAGGTTAAAATTTATGTGGTCTATATTGTTGCCCCAGTCCATCCGTCCGTTTTGTGATCGCTCTAGAGGATAAAGTTAATATCCGATTGACTTTGAATTTATACACAGTGAGGGTTTAAGGTCAAGAGACGAAGAATCCTATTGATTGTCAACGATTTCTAATAGTTATTGCCCTTGATTACTTTGAAAAATCTTTATGAACGCTTTCAAGGCTAAAGTTAATATCTTATTGTAATATCTGATCGCCACAGTGTTTAAGGCCATGAGGAGAAGAATCCTATTGATTATCAATGATTTCCAGTGTGTTAAAGGTCATGAGATGAAGTATCCTAGTTATGGCCCTTGATCACTTTGAAAAATCTCGGAACGCTTTAGAGGCTAAAATTGATATTTGATTGACTTTATATAATTGAAATACATGTACAGTGTCTAAGTCATGAGACGAATACTAACAATTTAAATGATAATGGAAATTGATTTGATATTAAATGTTCTGTATGCTGAATGTCACAATAGGGCAGAACTAGAAGCCAAATGGGTTGTTGCTCATAATTAGGGGTGGGTATTGCCAAAAAAATCGTATTGCAATATATTGCGATACAATTTGTGGTATTGCAATACATATTGCAATATATTGTGAAAGTGTTAACTCCAGATTTATTGCAAAAGTACAGCCTTAAATGTATCTCATAGCAACACTGAAACTCATGTGAAGGTCTTTGAACATGTAATTCCTCTATTGTACAACTCGTCAACTACAAGAACAAGATATCCACAAAACCCATGTGTTTATTTCTTTCTTTCAACAATAAGTAATCTTTGAAAAAATGTCCAATGTGACACTGGGAGTGACAGACTGATAGTACAACGAGTACATTGCAGAATAATATCTATCAATGATTAAATGTCATTCAATGATCAATTCAAAATAGATTTGAAATGATTGTCTTGTCACTCACAACTTCACAAGTCACAACAAAGTCTTAACTAAGGAGTGACTAGAATTAGGCACCTGGAAATCTCAACACTTCAAACTTGAATAACATTGTTAATGGTGTCTGCTTCGACGCCCGCCATTTTGGTTTGTTTACAGGGTAAGGTTTTTCGTCGTTTACTCGCGTCATTCGAGTCGACCCGGGTGAAACATCCCGAACGGTCCGAGTAGTCTGAGCAGTCACATGACATCAAAACAAAATGGCGAGACACCTTTATTTATTTTGTTTTATTTTTTCGCAATGGCTGCCTCCATTCGGATTCTTATTTTAATTCAGAAACTGTTAGGGGACGAAGAAGAAGATTCCGAAACAACCGACTTACCTCTACCTCTTCTAGCGGGCCTGCTGACAAAGACGTCATTTTGTCACGTGACGAACCCTTTTACTCTCCGTTCAACGGGGAGTAAACGGGTTAGTCATGTGATGCGACTCGAGTCAGTCATGTGACCAACTCGATTCAAAACGCGAACGGTCTGGTGTCGACTCGAGTGACTCGGGTGAACTACGAAAACCTTACCCTAGACAACGAAAGATGAACAAGACTGTCTTTTTTAATTTACATGGTTTAGCCATAAATAAAGCATAGTTTTATTTCTTAAATGACCAAATGACATTCTCGCAGCTATTAGTGTGTAATATTATTAAGGAAATTCTCAAGTTTTCAATAAAATTGACAATCTCACGGAATATTCCGATGATTATTACGGAAGTTGCCGATCGTATTGACTGAACCGGTTCTTGGACGTGTATCACGATATGATGTATTGGCAAGTTTGAATCGCAATGCACCGGTATACCGGTTATATCGCCCACCCCTACTCATAATCAGATTTTGTTGCAATTGTTTTCATTTCAGACGAAAGACAAAAATATGTGACAACCCTTGTTGACTTACATGGAGCTGCCGTGGGCGTATGTTTTGTTGCCTTGCAACCTATCATCAATGTTTTTAAAGCAAATTTTTTATTAGCACTTTGTGAAATAAAAACGGTTTCATTTATCTGGGATAGGTGCAACTTGGTGCAAGGACTGAAAGGATAATTTGAAACGGCAAATGCATAGAGTTTCGATAAAGTGCATAACATAGAAATACTGTAATTAGTGGTAGTAACTTTGTCATGATGTTTCAAATTCAACATATCAGGAAATATTTGATGTTGAAATACAAAACTTTATTGATTTTACAGTTTCTATCCAGATATGTTATATATTTTTATGATCATGTAATATTATAATATGATAAATATGGCCATACCAGTACCACAAACCCCTCTAAGACCACCACAATTGCCATAGCCTTTGTAATGAGCAGGGTATTTTGTAGTTGTGTCCTATTCTTCCTTAAAGTGAGTGGGTTGGGTAGGAATTGTAGTTTAAAGGTGTGCTGTTATCATAATACTTGTAATCTATGCAAGTCATGGTTTTGATCTCAGGTTTGTATGTGATTGTGTGTCTGAATTCCATGTGACTTTCTCCAGGTACTCAAGTTTAAAGACCCCTATTCACACGTGACACCCCACCTCTTTCCAAGATGTATTCTTTCCAAATTCATGCTTCTCTACATGTTTTTTTGCAGGAATTCTATGAACATACAGAAATATTGTGGAAAGATAAAGGAGTACAAGGTTGTTTTGAAAGATCTAATGAATATCAACTTATTGATTGTGCACAGTAGTAAGTATAATATTGTTTATTGTGTAGTTACATAGGTAAGAAAGAGTAATAAATACATGTATTTATGTGCATGTCTTTATGCATCCACTCATTAATTATACCCTATGTAAAATGTGAGTCATGTTTGTTTGAAAAATTAGCTGGCTGCCATTTGTGTTTTTGGAGGGTAGTTGAGTCAACTGCACTGTTGATTAATTATATAAGTACACTTACGATGATGATGCATTCAAATTTTTTTGATGGAAAAGTCTCAGCTTTCATTATGGAAGATTAGATAAAGAGCTGGCATTTCTCACTATATTAGTTAAAAACTGGGTGATGTAAAAGGAATATGCTGAAAATTTCAGTCAAATTGCTTCAATCTAAGCCGAGAAAACCTTATTTTGAAATTGTCATTGTTGGCACTGTCAAGATAATTAAAGTCTCGGATTCAAATCGAATAACAATTGGTCAGATAAGATAGCATCAAGAGTTGATTATGGTCTTTTCATGTTAATAAATGTCAAATTAACATTTCGGACCTAAAGAAATACCTGCAGTAGGCAGATATACCTCTTGCATAATGCATGTTTAAATATGCAAATTAAATGGCAAAATGTAAAGAAATAACCTATGGGTTATGTTGAGAACTTTTGTCTCTGGTTAATGTTCAGCTAGTTATTAGTCATTGATAATATGTACACATATGTACAAAAATACTGGGCTAGACCCACCTTGCATAGTTAATATTAGGCGTTTTTATCGACCACTGATTAGCCAAAGTGATTTGCATTCAATCACATTTTCATCTTTAACGGCCATCTAATTCAAATTGGTTACCTTAATCAACAAATTTATCGACACCGATTTCCGAAGCGATTACATCAAATCGTCAAATCACTTCAGGGTGCGATTTGACGATTTGATCGGGTGGTCACGTGTTTTTTTCAACGGTGTCCAGCCACAAAAATTGCTCACAGCTAATCGGAGCATTTAACTAACTCGCCAAAGTACTTTGAAATCGACTATATTGTCACATGACATCTCTACTAAATTCAAATCAATTTGGCAAGTCGATAAAAAAGCCTATTAAAATATCTGAACTGTATTCCTGATCCAAGACAACTCCACTTTGATGGGCCAGTTCTGGTCCATACTGAATTTATACAACTGAGTTAATGGTGTTGTGGTTTATGTTCCAGATTGGGTACCATTCCATTTCTTGTTCAAATCAAAATTTAAAAATCAAAACAAGTCTTCATGAATAAGTTGAACCGGTTGGATCTGAATTGCTGTATCTGTAGAGACAATTTTAGGTTTTAGATTTCAAAATGTTACTAATGAGAGGAACATTGATGTTTTATCTCTTTATTTTAACTTTTAATATTTTTGAATCCATGTGATGTAGGTTTTGTATTGTAGTCATGTTTACTCCTCACTGGCATATGGCCAATTGTAAAGTTCTTTTTAAAAATTAATCTTGTCTACAATTATTAGTCTGTCTGACTTGGTGTTCAACATGTACATTGTATTAATTGTAACATCCTCCACCTACATGCAACAAACTCACAATTTTATAATTATCATAGACTTATCATTCCAGTTAGTTTGGGGAAATTTTGGGGGTGGTGGTGCTTTTATGTAGATTACGGCAATTGGTTTGGGGAAAGAGGGGGTGGGGGGAAATGCTCTGGAATCTACCCTATGTAAAAAGTACAAAAAATTGTTGTGACTCAACATTTTGTTAAAATCTGCAATTCTGACTAAATTGAAAACTCTCACCAACTGCTTCAGTCTGCTCTTAATATTAGCTAATGTTTTTAAATTCCTATAAAATATCACTGACCAATTGTAGACATAACTTGTGCCAATCAGCTTATTCTGTAAATATTGACAGGATGCCAGTTACTTCAAAAACAAGCTCACCCCAAATCCTGAAAAACAACTTTGGATTAAAGGATTTTGTAGATAGCTTTCAGGAGAATCTTAGTGAAAGCGTATATAAGGTCCATGGTGAAAGTTATAGATTTTTTAGGCATGGTGTCAAATATGAACACTATAACCATTTTAAATTTAGTATATCTGTTGACCGATACCTGCATTTTTTAGTTTTTTGATGCACTGGAGCCGGGTGTTGCTACTAAAGTATCAATATAATACGTATCCAATACACGAGACACAATATGATACTGGTATGTATGGCAATACATGGAACGTGATATAATACATGAGAAAAATTCTGTTGAGATATGTCGTTATATAGTTTTTCTTGAAATTTGAATCATTTTACACCAGAAATCAGTGACATTTTTCTATGCCCACATTGAAATGTGGTTGTATATTTTCAATTGACTTTAAATTTATATACATTGTTTAAGGTCACGAGATGAAGAATCCTATTCATTTTCACCGATTTCTGATTACTACTGCCAGAGTTATGGCCCCTGATCACTTAAAAAAATCTTGTAGCTGCTCTAAAGGCTAAAGTTAATATCCGATTGGCTTTAACTTTATAAGTTGGGTGTGTTTATGGTCACAAGATGAAGAAATCTATTGATTTTCAGTGATTTCAAATAATTACTGCCAAAGTTATGGCCCTTGATCACTTTGAAAAATCTTTTGGACGCTCTAGAGACAAAAGTTGACATCTGATTGACTTTAAAGTTATATGCAGTATTTAAGGTCATGAGACGAAGGAGCATATTGATATTCAACGATTTCCGATAATTGCTGCCAGGGTTATGACCCGTGATTACTGTGGACGTAAGTTTTGTTGCCTGGCAATCTATCTTTTAGTAATTCACAATAAAATAGTAGTGTTAAGTATCGCAAATTGTGATAAAATACATTTAAGTGCCAACCCATATGATTCTATAGGTCAGGGACCATGGTGGCTCAGTGGGTATCCTGGTGGTCAGGTGTTCGATCCCTGCCTTGCGCTGGCTGAGAAAGTTGGTCCAGATTTTCCGCCATTGTTCACCCTTGTCAGTGATGCAAGATGGAGGGCCTGACAAAGGCAGCTGTCAAGTCTTTCAGTGTGGACAAAAAAAAACAAACTTAGTCCAGTGTACACATTGGTGTGCTCGTAAAAGATCACTTGATAGTTGGAATTTGATATAAGAGCATGCTGTAGTGCCGCTCTCCGGGCAAAATTTCCCTCATAGCTTACTGTATGGCGTATGCCCGTCTTCATTAGCCCAGTTTGGAACAGAACAGAGGATGTTAAACTCATTTCTACAGGTCAGTGTCTGTAGTGTATATTATATGAAATTATCAGTTCTATTATGGTAACATGACCCTTTAGAAAAACACATGTTTTAGGCCATGACAACTGGTTTCAAATAATACTATTTTAATTTCTTAGTCTTTTCAAAAACTCCATTGTGTTAATTGGATTGTCAATGGGCATTTATGCGTAGGATGTCATGTGTAGGTAAAGACTCATTTTAATCTAAAATCAAAGATACAAGTAAGATACATGTATAGCTATAGGCGTATTGTATAATTATCTTCATTAAGATCTACAAGGACATGTATATAATGACTGGCGTTATTAATATTGGGTGAAGTATTCACTTTTTACAGTAAGAAAACTTGAAGTAACACAAGTAGATATACTGTCATAAATATGTTATGCTTGGTCACTTTTCTGCCATCTTGTTAACAAGATACAACACTATTAAAGAAGACATTTTACACATTTAAAGGAAAGGTGGAGGGGGACTGTCAACACAATGTAGTAGTTTTAATTGTTCCATCTTGAACAGAATGTTGTGTTGGACTTTCAATCAGTATATAATTTGTTTATTGATAAAGTAGGCACCCTATAATGAGTGCTACAAATCTGACTTGATCCTATGCATTATAATTGAGTTTTAGAAACAGAAACTGTCATTCTTTTGGAAAGTTCAGTTTTCCTTTGTATGAGTTACTTAATAATTGTCATGATCACTTACTGGCAATACCAAACCTTCGCCTATGCAAACTTGTGTATATTAGTCACTTGGAAATTTAAGACTTTTAGAAAGACTGTGAGGAAGTTGAAAGATATCTAAAAGGAACTAGAATGATGGTTTTCATTTGCTAGAGTCCTTCACCCCATATTAACCCACTTTATTCACTGAATTATATCACAAATGGTTCCTTTAACAGTGAAGTATAAAACTTACATAAGCTCATATATGTAATATGTATATATATCTCAAGAAGCCAATTATTTATCTGTATGTACATGTAATGTATATGTATGTTTGCCCTAGTTAACTGTGTAACTTCTCAAGTCATCTAACATAGAAATATTATTATCCATATTAATTTTCATTCAGACATAAATGTCTTTTTATTTCATACAAAATTTTGATTGCAGTCAGCCATAACTTGCAAATCTATTTCCAAAAATGCCTCAAAGAGTTAGACAGTTGTGTTTTGTGTGTGTTAAGTTATTCAAGATTATTTTTTAGCATGTATGATTGCGTTCAGACAGTGCACTAGTATTGTTTTGATATAAATGATTTAGTATGTGCAGGCTGATATTATGTATAAAGATTAAATCGATTGATGTGCTGTTTTCTAGCTCTTGAACAAGTCAGTTAGATTGAGTGTAGAGATCTGGTCATGATAGGTTCACAACTTCACACTCAGGACTAATTTAGTAACAGTCAACTAGATGGCTGCTAAAAATAACCTTTGATAGAGTTACATGGCTGTTCAGACAGATCAGGCAAACTGCAGCTCATATACAGGGGTGAACTCAGAATACCACTGACTTCTCTACTTATTTATTTATAAAACTAATTTAATTACTTCTTATAGCAACCAATGTGTAGGCAATATAAACACTGACTGTATATAAAGTTTGCTAAAGTATTAAAGACATTTGTCATAATTAGAGTGATTTTGAATCCCTTGCAAACTACAAAATGGTGAAAGTGGAATCTCTAAAACGAATATTAGTCCAAAAACTGATTTAATTCTGTTCTGTATTTTTCAGCAATCGTCATCTTCTGTGAAAATACAAACAAACCAACACCATCTATAAAGTGTCTGGTTAAATAGTTTTATGGGTCTCTTTTTAATCCGATAGAATCTAAGTCGGGAGGTTATTCTACCGTTGACATTTGGGCTTAGATTTCTTAATTAAATGCCAGATAAGCACTCTGACAATATTTTAATGTGGATTAAGCCGTGAAAAATGAGATATTGTCTGAATAATTGCAAATGATGATTTGTGGCTTTTACTGTAATACTACTTAAAAAGTGAGGATGTTAGTAAACTGCCAACATATCAAAATACAGATTATCTTTAGAATTCAATGCCACTGTCCAATCAAAGCACATGGCATGCTGTATACCCATCTTCATTAGCCCGTTTGGTGCAGAAAACTGTGATTAATTTTATTTGGCTTTTAGAACTTGTATTAAATTTCTAAATTATGAGTCGTAAATTTTGTACGCGTTTGCAGAGATATCTATTCATTCATATTTTAATTGTTAAAGCTTTAAAATGCAATACACAAAAAAAGTTGTAAGTGGCAGTTTTTAAAACTCAGTGATATTGCTTATTGGGGCATATATAGGAACCATATAGTAAAATGAATGTTTTGTTGCTGGCTTTAAGTAGATGTTAATGATATTACAAGAAGAAAAGTAAAACTGTGACGATGTTATTAAGTAGATGTTTGAGATTACTAAAAAAGAAGTAAAACTGTAGGTGGGAAGAATGTAGAGGGACAACTTATAGTAAAAGAGTGATAAATTATTGGGCCTTGACCTTAAATTCAACAGATTTGTCAGCTATAAATAGTAACAAATAAATCATACTCGGGAGACCTTAGAGAAACTCAGCAAATAAAAACACCCGTTTATCTACAGAGATAGATTATATATGTTAGAAATAAAACAATAGAAGAAAGCCTTGAGGCCAGTTAGCTGTTGGCTTCTTCTACAACTGTCACGCTAAATGATAAAAGTTATACTTTGTAGGCAGGTTTGCTTCAAGGGAAGGATAAATATAGTCATGTTTTTTTAAATAGCTCTTTCTATATTTGGATTTTTATCTTGTAGGATCTATTGTAGGCTGATATTTTAAGGACAGCTGTAAAAAAATTTCTCATTAACCAATGAAAGATGTGCACTACTTTCACTGATAAATATCTCGATAAATTAATTTGTTAAACATACACATAAAATAACACTTCACTATTAAATTGACTATGAGGTAGTTTTTAACAGTGTGCATATTGTATAATAAATGTAATATATTCTTCAATGAAAAACATAGAAAATATATTTAAAGAATAAAGAAGGGTATTGCAATCTCTCTCTTCCTTCATATAAGGATTCGCATTCCAGCTTGAGTAAAGGGGTCGTGTACTGGATGTCGCAGGTTCGATCTCTGTGTTTGCCAAGAACGTTCATTGGCGATCACATAAAATAAAAGATCCCTTTGCATTGGAATTCGATATAAGAGTAGACTTTAGCGCTGCTGTATGGCATATGCTGTCGTCATTGACCCAGTCAGAGCAGAACAGTAGGACGTTAAACCCCTTTTTATTTCATTTCTGTGTTTGTGCAAGGAGCAGGGTCACCTCCCCTATGTTGTGGGTTTCCTGCTTCAAAAACCCCCAGCATGTAAGTAAATTATTGAAACTACCTGTTAAGTGGACGTTAAACACCATTCCTTTTCGCTTTCTTTTGATTGAAGGATTTTAATGCATTCCCTCTTTAAAGACACTGATCTTCATTTACGTGATTTTGAATGCCTTGAAAACTTCAATATTGTGAAAGTTGAATCTCTAAAAAGAATATCAGTCAGAAAATTGTTCAATTCTGTTAGGTATTTACAAAGAGGTGATCAATTAAGAATTTTTCCACAATTGCTTCTTTTGCAAATGATATAAACAGCCTCCCAGTCTTGGGTAAAATTTGGATATTTTAATCTAATTTTTATAAAGCTTGGAGATTATTTACCATTGATATTTTGTGTTGTTTTTGTATGTTAATGTTTTTAGCATATTAAATTGCAAAAAATGAGATTATCCCAAAAATGCATATGATCATCAGCATCTTCAAAGATCACTTGGGAGATAAAATTCTGTTACTTCCCTGTCACAATTCTTTGACGTATTACACATGTTTAAACCATTATGTTAATCTTGAAATGACCAAATAATTGACATCATGGAAAATTCCATTCCATTTTTCTCAATAGTAAAATCCACTTTAATCCATTTGTATTGGTTGAGTGATGTTATTGACAAATATTAATCAGACAACAATTATGGGTGTGGTCCATTAAGACACACAATACTGATAGTTTATCAGTTTACATTAGATACAAATAATATCAATTAAATTAACAATCAAACTACTAGACTAGTAGTCATACATGTAGTTGTATCTGTGGAGTATTCTCGTCCAATAGTTAGACTCAACTGTAGCCATGGAAACATCTTTTCCAAAACATTTGATCTATGGATAGGAAATTAAAAATGAATATCAGCAAATATTCTTAGAATTTGCTAGAAGCTTGTGTTGTTCAAGATGAATCTAGCTTAACTTTGACCTAACAAGCATATTCGATAGTCATAGTGTTCAGGCAGATTATAGGTGTGGTGTGAATTTGTGTTTTAAAAAATATTAAAAATTATAATCGTAAAATATCTAGATCCCTTTTATTTAAAATTGTTGATTGCATTAATAATGTTGTTAGTCATTCTTATTGTTATGTTAATCTGGTATGATATCAGTAATATAGAGAGAGAGAAAAATGGGGTTTAACGTCCACTCGACACAAACTAGGTCATTTTTGGACTAACATATGGTTTCAATTTTATTTCAATAATTCGCTTGCGCGTAGGGGTCTTTAGCAGTGGGAGGAAATCGGAGTGCCTGGAGGAAACCCACGAGGTTGAGAAGGCGCCCCTATCTCCATGCCACATACGTTCACATCAGGGATCGAAACCACAGCCGCAAGCCAGAGGTGACCGGCCAGCTAGAGGTCAAAGCGCGGCACTCTAGACCACTAGGCCATCCCACCCCCCAGTAATATTATAAGGCCTGATGATGTTCTGAAAGCCCTAGCAGCTTAATACTATGTTTTTTCCTCCACAGTTATACATACATTGGATTGATGTATTATATAATATGTACTGCCAATAAGTAGTTTAATGGCAGTTTTCATCTGTTACTAATGAATATAAAATTTATATCACTTTATATTTAGCTGTCACATGCTATTTATAGTAACACACTGACTCAACATTATAAAGTATGCTATAAATAGATTGATGAAGACAACAGGTCAATGCATCTGACTGTATGTAGTTTGAGGTCAATAGCAATGTTTATCACTATAATTATTGAGGTATGCTGACTGCTTGATGATTATATCCTTGTTACTGAGCAAAAGCCTTTACTGTAAACTCAAAATGTTCTGTATTTTGATTATAATGTTCGAAAACAATGAAGAAGACGTGTTCCCCACTTCCAAGTCTATATTATCATTAAAATTATTTGTGAAAGATAGTACAAAGACTATAAATAATAGAGCTGGTTAATAAAACCAGTTTGCCCCTTTGTTATGTGAGGGTTGGGTGGCCGAATGGTTAACATGTGCACGTTGGATCAGACGGTCTGTAATTCAGTCAATGGCATGGGTTTGATTCCCTGCTTTCCCAGGTAGAATATCATGGTTCATATTTTCAATCTGTTCAGTGATTGTAGTAGAGCATTATATGGCTTAACCTAGTATACACCATCTTCAATAGAAGGCTTCATCTTGCCTTGACTACGTACATCAAGGCCTTCACGTAATACCCTGCATATTTTGCCACTAAGTTCGATTGGGTACAAGCCCAGCTTGTGAGCCTATCAGATTCATTGGTTGTTGTGAATACCAAGTCTCGCCCTTCTAGCTGAAATGTTTACATGTGACAATCAAGTTACAAAGTTCAAAGATCGATCAATGTCAAGGTTGTTGGTTTTCCGTGAGTTTCTCAATTAAAAAAAACACTGGAGGCAGCCATGTTTGTTTACAGTGTGTTATGTGCCACAACCTCTGATTGGACAATGCTAATAAGTCACGTGTAAACCCAACGGCCACAAAAGTTTGGGAATTGCTGAGTATTGAAGCAACGGTTAGATGTTGTAAAACTCGCGGACGTTGCTTAAGGAACATGAGTATACACTGGACATTCTCATATCATATGAAATAATGCAGTAATTAACATAGTTAACAGTATTTCAGAATATGTCACAGTTACAAACTTTCATACCATACAAAGTAAGGAGCAGTCTTTAACAACAAGTATATTGGATTGTTCCACAAATTGTTAAAATCGATGAATCCTAACGAAAGTTATTGTTTACCAAATTTTACAATACTTATTAGTCAGATAAACAATACATTGTAACTCATTTAAGCATCAGCAAAAACTAGAAACCTATTGGTAGTAGCATTATCAGGAAGAGCTAGAAAGCAATCAAATTTTAAGAATTTTTGATAATTATTTAATGGGCTGTTTTTATTATTTAATGGATTCTCGTATAATGTCATATTTTTTATATTTTGTAAATTCTCGTACTATGTCATATCTGACAAACCTCATAGATTGCTCAAGTGACTTAACTACTGTGGGACTATAATTTTGTCGCTTGCCATCCCAACTTTAGTTGAATTTAAATACGAGCAATATTTATAAACCATGTTCCATGGCCCGCATTCAAGTCAGTTATTTCATATAGAATTAGGGATAAAATTAAGATTATTTTTTTTCTGTGCCCAATAAAAGGTTAGCTGAAAAGTAGTGTCCAATGGTATAGAGAGTTAGCATACTCAATATTGGGCACTACATCTATTGGCATGAAGCTGTAATGTTAAATCAGTATTACTATCTCCCATAACCAGTTCAATAGCATGAATTGATCAAATTTATTTGAATTGCGCGAATGATCATATTGAAAACCATGCAAGCTGTATCGTGAGGTCTCTCATTGAGTCAACTGGTGTGGGTTCAATTCCCTGGTTGTACATAACAAGGAGTGGGGTCGCCTGTCCAACCTAGTGGGTTTTTTCCATGTGCTCTGGTTTCCTCCCACTACTAAAGACCCCTATGCGTAAGTGAATTATTGAAATAAATTTGAACCATATGTTAGTTCCGAAATGACCTGGTTTCTCTCTCTTTCTCTTGTTGTAAACATAAAATGACATACTAGGTTACATGTATACACAAACAAAGCCTAATGTAAAAGTTTTTAATGTTAATTTCTAGTTATGGAATCAGCAAGTTAATTTTGTCTTCCTGGTCTAAAAATATCTGTTTTTTTTACTATAACAGTGAAACAGACTACCTGGCAACCTCTTTACAAGTAGAGCTATATCAATATAAAATGTCATAGCTATGTCTAAATCTAATCACATTATATCTCTGTAATACCATATATATAATGACAATCAAGTATGAATGAGATGTTTATCTTCATGTACGTACATGATAGAAATGCAAAATAGGTAGAGCACTGAACATGCCATTGTGGTTCCATTGAGAAGTTCTGGTCACTGGTACAGTGTATTCGGGTGGGGAGAGGGGGATTTTTCTTCTTGTCGTTACATTGTGTTTAGATATAGCTGCAAAAATCCAGGAAGTAGAATTTACCACATAAAAGTAATTAATAGTAAAGTGTGGTAATGGGCAGTGTTTGTGTAAACCTAAATGTTGTTGAATCAATGTCCTACATTCTTTTAAGTTGATGAAGC
Source organism: Patella ulyssiponensis (assembly GCA_963678685.1). NCBI lineage: Eukaryota > Metazoa > Mollusca > Gastropoda > Patellidae > Patella > Patella ulyssiponensis. The sequence continues at coordinate 59,420,098 of OY783229.1, forward strand.
TTATAGTGACAGGCCTATATACGACAGGCCTGTACCTGTACCAATCAAATGTAAAATTAGAAAAGACAGATCAATTTATTTTTAACATGCTAATGGAATTCAACAACAATATGGTGATTTCTCATGTAATCAAAGGTTACTATGTAAATAAAACCAACCTCAACAAATTTCTCCTTCAATTAAAAAAATAATAAGATGCTTTTAGTGACATTTTATACTGTGTGTTATTGATTGGGGAGGATAATTGAGGTTTCACTAACTCAAATAATCAGTTGACCTCAAATTTTCTATAGATCTTGGTCACACAAGGTTGGCATTTAGTTATAGAATATAAAACAATTACTGTACAAATATTGCTTGTTTTATTGTTGATCTGGTTACTCATCATCTACATAATTTATTAATGTAATGTTTTACCGTAATAACATGTCTGCTTATACAGTTCAATTATATTTAATAGAGTCTCGAGTTTACACTATTACAACATATTTCTTAATTCAGGGGCGTGGTGACCCATGATTTTGCATGAGGAATAAGATCATGTCCAGGCCCCCCAAAAAATGATATCTATATGTGTGTGCAGGGGATTGTCTGTCACAGTGCCGCCGAGCATCATTTAAGAATTTTGATTTTGAAAATTGAACTGCTTTACAAGAATATTAATTAAAAGTGGTAGGCCTACAATTTTATAAAAAATCGACATCCTCCATAGATTATATTAACAGGTCAGCGCCACCTATAAACAATGGGTAAAATCTTATATGATCCTCCTTTTATAAACTGATTGAATCCATGGTACTGTGTTTTGTTTCCTTACCAATCAACTATATTTCTGTTACACCATAATTACAGATAAGTTCAAATTTCGTGAAAATTAGAATGAGATTGTCTGACAAAATGAGGATGGGGCAATTTATATTTTGTATTTTAATGTGATTGTGTTATTTTATGAGATGTTATAATTGTTTTTGTTTGTATTTTTAGTTTTTTAGACAGAGTACATATAGTTAAAGAACCAGACTACACACCTACAGAACAGGTAAATATCAATATTTATACATAAATGTATCAATAACACTGCTCTATAGTTGAATCCTGGGACTTGTCTAGGGTAATACTTACAGTTCTGGTAAGCAAAGAATCCAGGCCAAGGATCCCTTAACATTGAGAATTTGAAGATATCACTTGGCATTGGGAATAGAAGAAGTAGATTAGATAAGCAGTCTGTAGTTTATAGTTATACTCAATTGATTTATGAATTTGAAAACTGAAGATTGGCAGAAATCAAATTTCAGACTCCACAGTTGGGATAGTATTGAGCAGAGCAAAAATTGAATAAGATTGTATAATGAATATGCATGTATTTTAATTTGCTATATTTTCAGGATATTCTACGATGTCGTGTTTTGACGTCTGGTATTTTTGAAACAAGGTTTACAGTTGATAAAGTTAATTTTCAGTATGTATTTCTTATGTCACGTTTTTAAATGCAATGAAATCCATTTTCCTCCATTTGTGCTTACCTGCCAAGATTGCGACTCATGTTTATGCATCTTGATTAACATGTGTGTAATTTTAATTATTTACCTGTTTGTGTGGAGGTTACCATGTCCAGTTACTTTAGAATTTTCAATTTAATGAATAGTGGAAGAAAATTTATGAATGTTTTAGCGATCACCCAAAGTTTATATAATTAGAAGTAGATACTTAGATACATAATATTTTGGAAAACTGAATGCTGTCTTTAATTAATGTAAAAAATAAATAATAGCATCTCTCTTTCATAAAAATAGACAGAATTAAGATATATTTAATTTAAGTAAAACGTGTTTCAAGTATTAAAACAAAACCAGATCTAGTTGTTAAAAGTAGTAGCACATTGTTACAAAATATTTCTATATACGTAGGAAGATTATAACATTTATTAGTAAACAGAAAGTTGAATAACCCTTATGTATTGATGGGTTAGTGTTTGATATGATGATAAACTCATGGTAGATATGATGATATACTGGAAACACTAGTGTTAGAAAACTGATAAATGAAATAATCCTGTGTCCAGTCAACACAGAACTTCTGTTTACTTTTGCCTATAGAAAATTATGTCCTAGTAAACATAGATACTGTTATAGATTCTACATAAATTATAGTGATAAGCTTTCTAATCTCATTAATCATACACATTTTGACAGGATTTAGATATTGAGGCTTTGCAAAAATGTACTTATCTTACAGTTAATAGGATTAAAACTTTCTATAAATGGGACAGATTAGTTTTATTCAATTCTTACTTATGTAATCATTTTTGTATTAAAATATATTAGAAATCAAGTTATAAGTAGGACCCTGATTGTGTTTTAAGTACGACCCTGATTGTATTACAAGTAGAACACTGGTTGTATTTTTGTTACGTAATTTATTATGTCCTGATGATGATAATGATACCAGAATGCCCGGATGTTGAATCGAAATGTACATGGCCCTTCCTTGGATTTAATTATCATAATATAGAGGTAAACAAGGACATACTATAGATTATAGATTGTTTATTTCAAAACTACACAGGTCATCAATAGCTCTTATCATTGTTTATTGTAGTGTTAAGTTCCAGGGATATCCTATAAGACACGCCTTTTTTTTTAGAAGCCCACGTTTTCATGTGGACATATATTGTTGTTGACCCTGTTTGTGGACACTCTACAGGTCACAATTCTTATCCAATTTTTTATGAAACTTGAAATACAGGTTTATCTCCAAAAGATCTTGTTTCATTCCTATATATCAGATCGAAACTTCATGTTTAAAGGTATCATCGTGACATCCCAATGACGGTTGAGTTAAAATTTCATGAAAATTGGACCAAAACTGTCTGACAAAATGGCCGCTCCATGTACGCAAATAGTGTAGAAGTATGTAATACCAAGGTTGTGTGGACTCTAGAAGTCACAATTTTTATCCGATTTTGATAAAACTTAAAATATATCTTTATATTCCAAATATCTCAATCCATTTCGATAGTCTCGCATTTCAGCCTATAACTTCTTGGGTTATGGCCCCTAATTATACGAAAAATCACTTCTTTTGGCGTGTTCTCTACCCATCTCTTGCATAATGTGGCCGTATATTGCCTGTCAACGGCTGGTTAGTCTGTATGATGTCAGTTAAGTTTTTCTGCTTGTCTTAGAATGATAAATTTATTACACTCATTTTTGGGGCTGTTTTGCAATTTTTGCACTTTCTATACTTTTTCTGTCAAATGTCTCAGATTGCCTCTATAAATCATTGAAGTCGTGTAGAGAAAACTATAAAATTATTGTTAACTTGATGTTACTCTAGGGTATCACTATAACACTTGATGTTGGTGTCTACTGACTACATAACCCTAAAACCCATATTTTGTCTGGAGCCAGGCTGACCCACCTCTATACTGAAACCCACAGAATGTGCAGAGTCAGTGTAATATGAGAATTGCATCCTATGCATTTTTATACATACAAAATGTGGTTGTATACTGCCGTCGACCCATCCTCCACAATTTGTTGTGAACACTCTACAGGCTTCATTTATCATCTGATTGTTTTGAAAATAGTTATTATGTTGTTTACATTAGTGAGAGGAGGAGGCCTATTGAATTTCAATAATTTCTGTTGATTTCTCCTGGATTTATGGCCCTTGGTTAATTTTGTTGCACTTTGCGAACGCTCATTCGTTCTGTATGAAATTTACAAGCATCATTTGAAATTACTAAAACGAGGAAGCCTATTTAATTTCAGCAATTTCTGTTATTACATTACTTCTACAGTTATGGGGGGTTGGATGACCAATGTATCACAAGGTCTGTCATTGAGTCAACTGGCCTTGTTTCGATTCCCTGGTTGTATGTGACAAAGAGTAGAGTGGCCTGTCCAACCTTGTGGTTTTCTCTGGGTCCTCCGGTTTCCTACCACTGCTAAAGATCTCTACACTCAAACTAATTATTGAAATAAAATTGAACGATATGTTAGTCTCGAAATTACCTAGTTTGTGTTGAGTGGACGTTAAACCCCATTTCTCATGGCCCTTGTGAACGCTCAAACGACAAAAGTTATCATCAGATCTGCATAAAAATTTTATTTATCATTTATGTATCAGCATATCAAATTGCAGCAATTTTTGTTAACTACATGTACTTCTAGTGTTATGGCCCTTGTTTTACTTTGTTGAACTTTGTGGATGTTTTAACAACAAAAGTTTTCCGATCTGTCATTGTTGATGCCGTGGGACTGACAAGGAAAGTGACCTAGTTGTATATACAAATTGACTGTTGTAAATTAGATATTTCGGTCCTATTGAATGGATAATCACAGAAATTGATTTTATTCCATGTTCAGTGTTATTATTTTATTTATATATCTTTCAGTATGTTTGATGTTGGTGGGCAGAGAGATGAGAGAAGAAAATGGATTCAGTGTTTTAATGATGTGACGGCCATTATATTTGTAACTGCTTGTAGTGGCTATAATTTAGTGTTACGAGAAGACCCTAGCCAAAACCGACTCCGTGAATCTTTAGATCTTTTTAGAAGCATCTGGAATAACAGGTTATTTTTTATTTTTGTCGTTAAATTAGGTGATCTATTTTGATAAGGAGGGGACCAGGTTAATTTCAGAGAGATTTTCTCAAAGCCAAATCACTGTCATCTTTGATAGGCATTTGTAATTGGACATATTAACACAAGGTATAATTCTATGTATACACAATTTGCAACGTTTTGACAAGGATACTCTTGTCTTTATCAAGCAAATAATACATATATGTGAATAGTAGACAAACATATTCAGAATATTTGTTGCATATTCTCATTGAACGTCGTAAAATGATAAACTCATTGATTGTGTATCCATAAAATTGTACCTGTCATCTATATCTGAAAAAACTGTTTTCAAATGATATTCCATGTCAAAACAACGTTGTGTAAAATTGATTTCGTAATTTTTGGCTTCCAATATGATATTGTCCAGAATGAGAATGTATAAAGGTGTATTTATTTACACCAAGGTTAATTTTTGATCACAGGTGAATAGTCTTTGGCTTGCAGTAAATAATGCAGATTGTTCCCTACCTTTCATCCAACCATTTGGGTTCAAAAAACATATTTCCAAGTACACACATTGATAGCTGAGAATGTCTGTTGATGTATATTACTCAAAATATTGCTGATTATCAATTCTTATGAACAACATATAACCGTCGACAGGATGACCTTGTGACGGAAAATATGGTTTATGAAGATGGTGTTCCAAAACATCAAATTCAAAACATTGGTGTTGGATTCTAAGCAAGATGGCTGAAACAAAACTTAAACTGCAGATTATAAGGAAATGCAAAGAAATTTTATTCATTTAAATGAAAGTAATTGAATTATAGAGATATTCTCTAATTGATAAATATAATTTGTTTGTGCATTTTTCAGATGGCTACGTACTATATCTGTAATTCTCTTCCTGAATAAACAGGATTTGTTAGCACAAAAAGTCTCGGGAGGTAGATCAAGAATAGAAGAATATTTTTCTGATTATGCCCGGTACCAGACGCCGCCCGATGGTAAATTACACCATATTTTTATTGATTAAATCATTGAATCAATTATAACTGAATTTATTATTGCTGTTTTAAAAAAAGTGATCGTTAAACCAGTTTAACTTATACGTCTGAACATAAATGTGGGACAAATAAACCAGTTTAAAATAAGACAACTTTGTACCTGTCTTCAAGAAGTCTTTTCTTAAAAGCTGTCTTATCTTGGTCGTTGGAACGAGACACCTTAAAATCGCTGGCTCCAGGTTGTGTTGGGCATGTGCAGTAAGCTACCTGCCCGGCAAAATGATGACATGTCCATGTGTAATTAACTCGAACCTTAAACCAAACAAGATCAATTAATCAAAATAGTTTAACAATAAATGTGAACACAATACTATCCTGTCTTAAGAACCCTGGTGATTTTGAACTAGTTTACATATAAGTATTTGAATGTACTATAGCTATTACACAGGTTGAAAAGACTGTGTTTGTATTTTGTGTATATTGAAGTAAACTATAATTAAAACGTATCAATATTATATTTATAGCTGTTAGTGAGGCAGGTGATGATCCTGAAGTTGTTCGCGCCAAGTATTTTATTAGAGATGAATTTTTGGTAAGTATTTATTTTGTTACAATGATGCTTAAACCCAACAGATTGTGGCTTAATAAACATTGTTTCATTATACCACTTGAATTAGCATACTGTTTAATTTATTTGACCATACTTGTTGTCTGAGTTCTAGGTACTTTCAAGTTGATTTGTTAATAACTGTGTCAAGGGGGATAATTTCAGATTATGCTTGGCTTGGTGTCTATCACCAGTTGTTTTAGTGAGGTTGATTTGACCTAGTGTTCTAAAATGATATGATGTAAATCTAACATTGGTCATTTAATAACATTTTGAAATTCCGCCTCATTTCTACTGTTTCAATATTTTCAAATAACAACTGTTAATTATTCTGATTTCTGTTCATTTACCATAGCAACCATAGCAACTGTTAATTATTCTGATTTCTGTTCATTTTCCTGCATATTTATTTGAAAAAAGCCAACGAAATAGTTTTTCACTTTTAGTATGATCTTCTTTTGATCACTACCATCATGCAGTAATACGATGCTTGTCACATAATAAAATTCACAGGGATGATATTAGCTTAGTGAACAATGGCCTTACATATATTGAGATGCCAGTGTTATTGTGCTTAGTGGGAGGCTGGATGGCTGAATGGTTATGGTGTGTGCATTGTATCATAAGGTCTGTCATTGAGTCAACTGGCGTTTGGATTCCCGGTTGTAGGTGCCAAGAAGTAGGGTTGTCTGTCCAACCTCGTGGGTTTGAAATAAAATTGAACCATATGTTAGTCCCAAAATGACCTAGTTTGTGTCGAGTGACCGTAATACCCCATTCCTCATTGCGCTAAGTGATAAACTATATAGATTCCAGATTTCTAATATTTGTAATTATTTTCTATTTACAGAGAATCAGTACAGCTAGTGGTGAAGGGCGACATTACTGCTACCCTCACTTTACATGTGCTGTAGATACAGAAAATATCCGGCGTGTTTTCAACGACTGCCGAGACATAATTCAGAGAATGCATCTACGTCAATACGAACTACTGTGATTAGTGGCCTCCGACAGGCTATGGCCTCTTATTTTACATCGTGTAAAGTTATTGTACCTGTTTATCGAGACTGAATATTTCTCCAGCGTAAAAAACAGGAGAAAGCAATTAGTGCGGTACTTTTGCTTCAGACAGGACTAATCTAAGCCTTGTCAAATAAGAGTAACTGACACAAGCAGACTTCACATTGTACTTATACAAATCCACATTGTTATTCTGTTGATAAGGTATTTATTTACCAAGTTGTATCGGTAACCAGGACTTTCCCTGCCTGTAAACAAATAAGATGGCGGCTCTGTGATTTTTCAAACTTGAATGTGTTAATATATCGGTCCACCTGTTACAGAACAACATAATACAGTGTGGGATCCGACCCAAGTCATGGAAACAAACTGTTAATCAAAGGTCTCCAGAACTACCAAAATGGATTACACTTGTGGAGCTGTATATGAGAATAAGTGTGTATAATATATACACTTTTTATGTACGTTTTGTTGCTCCTAATGTGAATATTATATCAATGTACCATACAGCGGTACCGTCTAATTATTGTTATATATGCTGGCTGTGTGCAGGTCATCTACTGACACCAGAAACTGTATGACCAGAATAATTGACATAATTGTAATTAGTTCATGCATTATTTCCTGTATTACACCTGTACAGTGCTGTAAATTCCCCCCCCCCCTCCTTCTTCCCTTTCTGCCCTTTCCCCCTCCGTTCCTTCCCATACTTTATTTTTATGGTAGTTTCATCTCTCCATTGCTGATAACAAGACAAAAAACATTGTCCTATTTGAAAAACAAAAAACCCAACATGGCAGGACAATTTTAAATGTTTATAATAACCTGTAATTTAAAATCGAGAAATGGAAAAAACTTGCCTGAAATGGAAATTTGTCCTTTGAATTCAGAAATTTGTATGAATGTTTGAAATTGAGTTGTGAGTTACCTGTAATGATGAAGAGATGATTCCCACCTGTTTTTCTGCCTGCCTACTGTTGATATATAAACTATGATTCAATTATCTCTTGTTGAATGAAGGCTGCGATTGTCAAAATCTTCTATTATTATTATTATTAATTATTAATTATGGGTGATTGTCCTTGTAAGAATCATTATCGGGCCAATACACCAGTTGCTCACAAACTTATAGTCATTATTATATGATTCTTGGTTTTTATTTAAAATAAAAGAAAATTTGTACATATCTTGTGCTATTATGATGGCCTGACTATTGAAAGGAGATAGTGAATGGTGATTTTATTCCTTACAATATTCAGCCTCCTGCAAATGGAATTATTTATTTCATTTTGAATTTTTAACAGTTTTTCTATTGTTTTTTTTCTTTCTATTATTGTCTAAAACTGTTATGTGGCTGCTGAGTTCAGTTTCAAACCAAGTTTTAATATTTGGATCTGGTGCGCTTCAGTTGTTCTTGTTACTATGTGTTCACTGTTTATTCACTTACATTATAAATCTACCTACAATCTACTGATGCATTTTATCACATGCTGATTAACGCAGGGTTATAAATTATAATAAAATATATGTAAGTTATAATAATAATACTATATAAAGGGGATTTTTTTTTTCATTTTCATTGAAAACTGTGTGCATCTAAAATGAAATGTTTAATTGATTAATTATCGTTGGTTTTGTTTTAAATTAAAGACGATATCCAAGCTTTAAAAAATGCCAAAAATCTGGAACACTTTTATATTCTTTCGAAAGTTCTCACTTTGGAAAACACAATGAGACATTGAATTTATCTAAGAAGTTTTCTTACAATTAAATAATATATTTCATTAGGAACCAATTTTTATTGTTAGGGATTGTATAGAAAAAAGCAAATATTATTATTTAATTTTTTGTTATGTATAGTGACTTTGTATTTTTTTATGATTAGTTTTCTGATTGCTATGTTAATAATTAGATAATTGCACCATTTCATCCATGATAGAAGAACTTGAACATTACTGTTTAAATATGGCTGCATGTAGCTACATAATAGTTGATATAATTTATTTTTCAAACAAAAACCTGTGTGTGTAGCTCTCTATATTTAGTTACAAAACTAATATAAAAACTCAACCAATGATCAATAAAGACCGACTTTCTAAAACTTTATGCACAATAAAAAAAATATGAATCTCAAAAATGTCCTTCAGTCCTTTGATTTTTTTAAAAGTTTAATTGAAGTAGTAATATAATAACATTGTGTAAACTATAATTAATAATTTATGTATATTAATTCTCAGCCATATGATATGTAAGTAATAATATTGATATATTTAATTATGACTTTTCTGTGTTACTGATTTGAAACCTCAGTTAAGCCAAGTTCTTTTCATCTAATCGTTATGTAAATTAATCGTACTATAATTAATATTTTTATTTTATACCTGTATCCAGAAGTTATAATTACTGTGTTTAATGATTGTCAACCTTTATCCAGTCTTGTATTACAACTTACAATGAAACCACTTAAAGACAGTGGGTTGGTGGGAAAATAATACCATTTGGCAAAATATTTTCTAAAATCTGTACATGTAGCTAAATGCTATGTAAGCGATAGAAATTTTGATACTAAATGAAATATTTAGGGTAAACTGTAATGACATATGTAATGTTTGGTCGATTTTAAGTATGCATTGATTGATAAACAGGATCTCTGTAAAAATTTGAAATGTATAAAGAGAAAGATTAAATTGATCAAATTTTCAATTTATGTTTTATAATAAAACATTCAGGTTGGATTTCTTGTTGAGCATTTAACAATATTCTTATTGAAAATCTTTGCTCTCTACCAATCCTGTATTTGACCAAGTATGTGTCTATACTCTCCTGAATTTCAGCAAAAGTCATAATTTGATAAGCCATGTCAGTTTTATTTCTGCTTGAAAAGAGTTATGTCACTACGATGTAATTCTGATTATTCCATTTGTTGAAATAATGGATGTGTAATGTTTAGAGTATGTACATTTATTTGGTTGAATAAGGTTATGATCAAACTGAGTGATTATTATTTTTAAACAGCCTTTAAGAAATTTGATGTCACCAGTAATATTGAGTTTAAACTGTTTTTATATTTCTGTCACATTTAATTTGGCATATTCCTCAAACTTTCTCTCACATATTATTATCTGTTTTTGCGATTGTAATCTCGTGTTTAAATTTGAAAATGATGCTCATGTATATTGATAAAAAGATATGAATGCCCTGAATTCATGTCATATAATGCTTGCTCTAATGTTTCTGAAACTAAAGGATAACTATTTTAATTGTTGTTGCTTGCAAGTTTTTAATAATGATGCGTGACCCATTCTTCATTTGCTGTACTATTTTATCATTTTGATACAAATTTGCGTTGGCCATGTTAGAATTGATTTCATCTTTACTATACTAAATGTGGTTTATATTTTTAAAAATTTGTTTTGTCCATATCATTCATTTAAGTAATTGATATACATTATAATATAAGCTATTATTAATACATCATTTCAAATTATAAAATTATCACCTGCAGGATTAGTCTATTAGTTCATTTTAAATGTACAATACAAAATGCTGTGCAAAGAAAGTGATACAATGTAAAGCCTTATTCAGTTCTGCAATAGGAAAGCATAAGGGCTGGGACAGTCCATTTATACAAGAGGGATATGGTAGCAGTTTGATACATGGATTAGGTCATTCTTCACTAGCTTTTACAACTAAGAAAGCCCCCAAAAAGCAATTTAAGAAACAGTGGTCTGTGTCCTTGCTCATTTTAATCCTAAGTCTAAACTACTAATCTGATTTGATATTAAAATTTGTTATTGAAATCTACTTGCATAATAGAACTGTTGTAATTTAATATTAATGAAAGAATGAATATGTATGAAACTGCATGTTAGATGTATTGTCCCAGACCTTGATAAGTACCAAGTAACTAAAGAAGTTTGAAACTTGTGTAGTAATGATATAACTTGCTTAGCAAGGTTTCTTTAAGTGTCTTATACCAGTAGTCCATTGAAATACTTCAATTTATTTATCTTCTCTTTATGTTCATTTTTAGTTCCAGTTATTTGTAAAATTTAACCGAAGTAATGTTTATTTTATCCTAGAGCTACTTAAAATAGGGTTGTATTTACTAACCAAACCTTGTTTAATAAATCCATTATCCTATTTCAGAACTGAAATTATTACAATCAAATTTTAATTTCTTGCAGCCCGTGTCACTTGTTGAGTATTTTTCAATGTAACCAATATATCTGTCATATAGTAACAATCTCCTTCACTGTAACAGAAAGGGTAGAGAAAATTTCGTAATAAAATGATGATGCAGACAAAGGAATTGACATAATTTTCTTGATTTTCTTGCTAGATTGGATGAAAGACTGGTGTTCATTTTCTGGCAGAAAGTAGCATGAGCCTGTATCCGTATCCCGATTTAGCCATATTTACTGTTGTCAGTACCAAGGGTTTTAACAAATGCTAGAATATCTTCAATGGGTTTTTTCTCAAATAAAGAAATGGTCAAAGATTTATGATCTAATTTGATATAAAACAAAAGCTGTCTGGGTATATTTCAGAATGCAAATGTTTAGTAGAGGAAATTGTGACATTGTTTAAAAAAACAAAGGTATAAAAAAGATCAAGTTGTTTCTCTTAGCTTTCCCATAAATTGTACTTTTATGGGGGTGGGTGATGAAAATTGATAGCTATGTGAACTTTAGAAACAAATCAGAAATAATGTTGAGTTGTCTTCAAAGAAGGAATATACATTCTAATCTAGAAAGAATTTTCCTCTTGCCAGTAGAATAAAACTATGCTTTCCAAATGGATCTACTGAGCAATTCACACATAATTTGTTGAGTTATAATTTGTTGAGTTATTTATCAGTGTAAGTACATTAATGATACTAATATGGTAATGTATCTTTCCTTAGTCAATATATTTATCATCAATGATAAGGACACACTGTAGTGAGCTACCGAGTGAAGAATATACCCATTTATGCAAAAGTTCGACTACAGTCAAGTCATATACATACCAATTACATCAGAATTTTCCAGCGTGGTTTCCCTTGTCAGTGGTATAGGATGGAGGGCCTGAAAAGGACAGTTGTCTCGTCATTTGGATGCTACAAAAACTTATGTCCTGTGTACACATTGGTGTGCTCGTAAACGATCCCTGGGCAGTTGGAATTTGATGTAAGAGTATCAACCATATTTGTTTCCTGTACAATTTGCCCTGGAGTGACATAAACTGTCTTGTCTAGTGACTACCCTGCAATATCTGTATAAACCACATTCAACTGTGGTATATTTCTTAATAATGCCTGATGAATATACATTTATGGCAAATCCTTTAGAATATACATGCAAAATAAAAATATTTTTTTAATACATTTATCATGCATACTGTAATGTTTAATAACCATGCTGCCTGAAAAAGGTATCTATATAATAAAATCTATACATCTATAAACCACAAGAAACTGCTGTGAAGTCCAAGTGAATTTCTTAATAATCCCTGGTGAATAAACATTCCAAGTTTAACCAATTCTTCACCATAATACGATCCATGTCTTCATTACACACATCTTTGGGAAATATACATATATCTCACACTAAACTAGTGTGTAGTCCAAGTGCATTTCCTTGTATAACCTCCAACCTCACTGGTTTCCTACGGTTCCCTCCCACTACTAAAGACCCTTACGCACTAGCGAATTATTGAAATAAAAATTGAATCATGTATTAGTCCCAAAATGACCTAGTTTGTGTTTTGTGGACATTAAATCCCATTTCTCTCTCTCTCACCCATTTCCTACACCACCTCACTGAATTTAATTATATACCCGACAGTATTGATACAATTTAAAAGTATGCATTAGACAATGTCGCTTCAGCAAATATGCACAAAAGGCACAGGAAATAGCAGGATTGTAAAATCTCCAATGATATAAATATCACCAGATATCTATATCATTTGGCCAACATAAAAGACAAAGACATTCAGATATTTATTTTTCCTACACATTACAAAGAAGAGTCAAATAAGTCAAGTTTGATCTATAAATGAATTTGTTAGACTTGTTATCTGATAGTCCAAGAAGAGTTATCTCCACCAAGTTTCTCCCCAAGTCTAAATACACTGTCTTGTGCGAGTGGATTTATTTTTTAGAAAAGGATTATGAATTCTTCCAAGTTGTACACATACGCTAACGCCCTCTGCTGTAATAATGCAGGTAATTCATTATTTTTGGGGCCATTTTTTTTATTTCAAGATACATTCAAGACTTTGAAACGTAGAAAATATGATTATAACTTACTATTATCCTTAAAATGAAACAAAGTCAATATTTCGTTTAAAATGTTGATTTTGGGCATAGATGTTGACATAACAATGTAGAACCAACAATCGTCAGTTTAAATTATTGCTTCAAAAAAAAAAAAAAAAAAAAATGTAGAAACACAAATCACGACTAGTGTTCAATTTCATTTCATTGTGCTCATAAAAATGTGTTTGTCTTAGGGCAGCACAACAAGTTTCTGACTTAGTTTTAAAATATTCAATGTATCCTTATTTAAATGAGATGCCCTTCCAAAAGTTTGCTACCTATGTGAACTCCTCAAATGAGAAGTGGTACCAAGTGTTCCAAGAATTTCAAACGACATCCACCACTACTCATTTGTAAATAGTGTAATACTTTGGAAGTGGTACCAAATGACATCTATTGTTAAATAGAGTGATACCCTGGAATGATACCAAATGTTCCAAGAACTTCAAAAGACAACAACCACTACTCATAGGTATAGTTGAGGAGATCAGGTGGTCAACTAAAATGTTTAATATCAAGTGATGCATTGCAAATCTTTTGTCAGGTAGGATAATTAATGTTGGGGAGCGATATACTATACATGTACCGTGTTGAAAACTTGCCAAATTGTACTACTAATATATCATGTCTATGTGCTAGTAAATATAAAGAAGAGACATCCTTGGGGCGTTAAATAACATAATTTGTCAACCCTAAAGAAATAATTGGGGAGGGGGAGATGAACCATCTACTATTACCGCATCACTGATTGCGTCCTCCATCTCTCCAATAATACATGTCAATGTGACTAAACAATTATTTAACAAATGCCTACAAAAATATATTATAAAGAAAGCATCAAGGGAATAAAATATGTTTTTATTTTGTTTACATTATGTTTTCATTATCGTTTCAGAGAAAAGTCAATATAACATTATAATATTTACGATAATCTGTATTTTAATGCAACACAAAGAAAGCTATGGTGTACTGCATCTTAATTTTACAATAATGATAACATGCAAATCTTTGAATTTAATAATAAGTACATGTATATCTGATAATTTAATAGTAAATAAGGTAAATGCACATCTTTAAATGTAATAATAGGTACATGTACATCTCATATATGTAATAATAAGTACATACACCTCTTATGATGCAATATCAAATACATGTAAATTTTAAACAGGATTATGCAGGCATGATTTCTGCTTTAGTTGATTTATAATACTATACATTACAAACTACAAAGAAAAATCATAAACTTAGGTTCCAGGGAAATATTCATTCTGCATCTTTCAGGGGGGGTTGGGTGGTCTAGTGGTTGAACGTGAGCATGTAAAAATGCAAGGTCGGTCACTGATTCAAGTGGCATGGTTTCGATTCCCGCTTGAACATGACAAGTAGTAGCGTCGCCTGTCCAACCTCTGGATTTTCTCCTGGTCCTCCTGTTTCCTCCCACTGCTTAAGACCCCAACACGCAAATGAACCCCTCTCTCTGCCTCCCTAAGGAAGTGTTTGTAAACACTTGTTCAACATGAAATTATCACTACAATAACTCTTTAAATGTAATTGCTAAAGACCCCTACACGCGAGCGAATTGTTGAAATAAATTAGAAACCATATATTAGTCCCAAAATGACCTAGTTTGTGTCGAGTTGACGTTAAACCCCATTTCTCTCTCTGTCTTTAAATGTAATCATTACAATTTCTTTTTAAATGTAATCATTACAGTTACTTTTTAAATGTATTCATTACAGTTACAATAAGTTTTTTTGGGTATGTTTTCAATTTGACAGTTATGTAATTAGGAGTACATATGTGGAGGAAATACATCATTAATCATTACATATATTTCAGTTGTATTCAAAAGAATTATCAGATTTTTGAATTTAGTCATAAGCCAAAATCGTAATCTGGATTCCCTGCTCTGTAAGATATTAAGAAACGCATATGACTTTCTTTATCAAACATGGTGGCTTTGACAGCTGGTAACTGAAACATTGTTTTCATCCAGGCAAACAGGTTAGGGAACTCAGCCTCTGTTAGTTTAAAACCCTTTTCTTCAAGTAACTCCAATCTTTCAAACCATGGCCAAAGTGCAAAGTCAACCATACAAGGTTTATTGTTTCCTATAGAATAAAAGTACATGAGTAATGACTTTGAAATCTTAACTGCATATAGATTTAGTTTTGATACAGTTGCTATAATAAAGTGGCATATCCTGATTAAAGGATTAACAAACATTTTCTATATTTCAAAAATAAGGACTGGACAGTGTTCTTCAGATAGTAATCTAAACCGTACCAGATGATTAACACAAAAAAATCTTGTTTAGATGCATCTCCTCCATGATCATGGTAAAAATACCAGCAAGACCATGATGGCAATGTGAATTCAACAGGAAGTAATGGAAACATTAGATGACCATAACCTATGTTACGACTAACAGACCAATATGCTTTTTGAAAACCATTATTTATTGTGTTCCCTATTTATTATGTCCCATCCTTGCCCAGACTTTATAATGGTCAATAAATAACCAACAACTTTTGTTTTTAAATAAACACTCACACTACTAAAATTAGCAGCAGTGTATGAAACAAGTAATAATATCATTGACACTACAACAACTAAATAGCCAGTTGGTGTTTATTTTCTTTATAACTATGCCATTGATGACACATTTTATTTATATTATTATAGGCAATATTTCATTTGTTTTACTGGATTTGGGGGGTGGGATGGCTGAATGGTTAGCACGTGCATTGTTTTATCTTAAAGCCTATCAATAAGTCAACTGGTGTGGTATAGCATCCTCTGTTGTACGTGACACGGAGTAGGGGCGCCTCTGGGTTCGTCCCACTGCAAAATACCCTTATGCACAAGCAAATTATTGAAAAAACAATAAACCATATGTTATTTCCGAAATCACCTAGTTTGTTTCAATTGAACATTAAACCTCATTTCTCTCTGTCTTTACTGGATTTACCTCCCCTTGAACATGGCTATGATATACTGATTAGATGGCCATATAAGTTTAAACGCCTGATAGTACTTTATTGTTTTACTAGATTTTGCACCATTTGAACTTGGCTAATATATGCTGATGATTGATACATACCTCCAAAATATTTGCCTCTTTTTGGAAGCTCTTCATCGTATCTTTTTAAGCTTGTTTTGAAGTCCTCTAAGTCTTCACCATTTCTTGCAAATTTATAAAACTGCCCAACTGCCTAGAATTTAAAAAAAATATATATACACAATACATCTTTGAAACACAAGGGAAAATTGAACTCCAGGAATTGAAAGTTTGCTTTCATGACCCTCTATTTCTGTTTTAAATGAGGAATCCCAGATATATTCAAGTGGATAACACTGGTTAAATGAAATGAAATGGGGTTTAACATCCTACTCTTCTGCATCTAACCTGGTCTAATGGAAGACGGGCATACGCCATACAGTGTGCTATGAGGGAAATTTTGCCTGGGCAGCTGTGCTTCGGCCTACACTTATATCGAAATTCCAAGTGCCAAGGGAACTTTTACGTGCACACTGTGTTCACGGGACCTCAGTTTGTCATCCCATCCGAAGGACTAGACCCCAAAAATGGTTAATTTGTGGTGAAAGACTCTTGCAAACCTATCATTGGCTACAATACGAGGACTGTAGTAAATACACCTTAATAATGTGGTTCCTTTAATTTGTTGTTAAAAATGAAATGAAATGAAATGGGGTTTAACGTCCTACTCTTCTGCACCTGACCTGGGCTAATGGAAGACGGGCATACGCCATACAAAGTGCTATGAGAGGAATTTAGCCCGGGCAGCGGCGCCACGGCCTACTCTTATATCGAATTCCAACTGCCAAGGGATTTTTTACGTGCACGCCAATGTGTACACGGGACCTCTGTTTTTTGTCCCATCTGAACGACTAGGCAGCTGTCCTTGTCAGGCCCTCCTTCTGCATCATTGACAAGGGGAAACCACGCCGGAATTGTATTAAAAAGTGCAACTTCTTGATATAAGGATTAAAACATACAAGTTAATCAGGTTTGATAAAAACAAGTGATTCACTGTGATTGTAAGGATTACTGTGGTAACTTTAATCAGTATTCCAAGAAGATATATATATATCTCTAAGAATATCAAGTAACTTACCTTTCCAAAAGTATCAATAAGCATCTGATCTCGTGCTTTTTGATAAGGATCAGATGGAGTTAATTTGTCACCAGGATAAACATCATCTAAATACTGACTACAGATGTTAGATTCATATATAACTTTATCATTAATCTCTAATGTTGGAACCAAACCAAATGGATTTCTCTCCAAAAACCATTCTGGTTTCTTCTTTAAGTGAACATTGACATTTTCATGGCTGAAATATTAGATAACACATTATAATGTAGAAATTCCTCAGTATTCTCTGCCAATCTGTTTCACAGAGAATTACTTACGAATTAACTCTGAAACAGATAAGTGTCCACAGCACGTGCGTTGACTGCTCACCGCGCCAGTCATTGGCTCAACTGCTCGTGCAATGTTTACTTAACACCTAACTGCTTCGAGCAAAATGATGCATTTTACTCATTTAATACCCATTTACACTAAATAGGAAATATTTTTTAACTTCAAATACTTCAAACGTCTTTATTTATTTTTCTTTTACCTCAAAAAAATGTTTGAGAATTTAATTTGTCGGAGTAAAAAAGTTAATATGCCGTACTTATTAAGCCTCGTCGATGTCATGCTTATCAGTGATTGTAGCGGCCAAGCGAATATTCACTGCGGGATCAGTTTGATTCTCTGCAGTCTGCTATTCAAGATGAGGACTAATGTACATTGTATAACAGTAGACTGATAGTATTTGCTGCCAGGTGGCAAGCTGGTCCAAAACATTGTAAATTTTCAGTCAATTGGAACAGCCTTATCACTACACAGTTGTGAGTTCATTCCCTGTGTCTGACAATGTCTATGACAGGATTAGCTCCTTAAACCATTTTACATGTATCATTATTAACTTTTCAGTACTAATAAAGAGTAAATCTAAATATCTTTAATAGGTCACAGGGATAAGGGAACTTTAACTAAAATAGGGTATCTACTGTAATATTTATTGTCATCATATATAACAAGATCTACTTACGGAATATTTTTGTGTTGTAAAACAAGTCTTGTTCTTTGAGCAAAAGGACAGAATCTCATACTGTAAATTCTAAGAACTCCATTTTCCAATGGTGGATAAGCCGACCCTGAATAAAAATTTAACATTCATTCATTTGTGTTAACAAATTAAATAAAAACATAAGGCCTACTGTTGCCAGATAACAAATATAAACCCACCAGTATCATTTTTTTATTTTTGAAAGACAGCAAAAACATCATAGCATAAAGACCCCTACGAATTATTGAAATAAAATTGAAACCATATGTTAGTCCCAAAATGACCTAGTTTGTGTCGAGTGGACGTTAAACCCCATTTCTCTCTCTCTCTCTCCTCTTTTGTCAATGCTTCTGTATAAAACATGTCAATAACGTTTCTTCGTACTTGGACCAGCTCGGTTACACAACGGTAACGGATATCGCGAATTCGTTATAATTATTGTAGGATACAAACCTGCTACATAAGATTTCTGCGACATTTTCACGAAGTTGAAAACTTGTTTAAACATAAACTGTCCTTCGGAGATATCACCGAAAGAATTCGTGCTATATTGCTATCTACAGGTCTATTTGTTCACCTTTGCACCGTATCTTGAGTATCCAGACAACATTTATTATTTACAACATAAAAAAACCCGCAACATTGCCTAATACTTGATATCAAAGACTTTATCAATATATGGAAGCATAGTGGTGTAACTAATTTCGTTGTAGAATATTTCTTTACCATAATGACTCGACACATCCTAAATATAAACACTCCGAACTTAAATTAAGAAGGGGGTCAATAATTGATATCAAGTGATAAACAACTTATAACGTAAAAAAAAAAAAAAAAATATCGAATGAAAGCAAGCAAAGTAGGTTATATCTATTCTTCTTTTTGGAATGAAATGAAATGTAATGGAGTTTAACGTCCTACTGTTTTGCCGGGACTGGACTACTGATGACGGGCATACGCATGTCGTACTGTACTATGAGGGAAATTTTGCCCAGACACCGGGAATATATTATGTGGTCTACTCTTGTATCGAATTCCAACTTCGAAGTTCGTTTATAAGATAAGATAAGATTTTATTGTATCGAAACATCCGCTGAGGACAGCAAACAATATAAACATGTACATAAAATAAAAACAACATGACAATTAAAATTCATGCACGCCACGCCGGTGTGTACACGGGCCTCGGCTTTCGTCCCATCCGAACGACACGTTCTCCTTTACCAGGCCATCGGTTCTGCACCATCTACAAGGAGGAACCATGCCGGGAAAATCCCGATGAACTTTCTCAGCCAACACAGGCATCGAACACTGATCCACTGTGGCCCCTTCTTCTTATTGAATAAACGGTATTATAGACCCTACATACTATCTAATTGTTGCCGCAAATCTTCTGAAGCAAATCTTCTGAAGCAAATTATCTCCAAAACAGTTCATTTTCTTCAACACCCAAGTGCATATCTCGCGAAATCTGCCGGTTTTAGGTGATCTGACTTAACTTTGTTGATATATACTTGCATTTATAGAACACTAAATATATCTGAATAATATTCTAATACATTCTATGGTATACATATCATGAACAAGGCAGCGTGTTGTCTCATATTCTTAAGTGCGTTTGTTCGTTGTTATGTGATTTTTTTTATTGATTTTTTTGCAATTGTGTGCTGCTCCACGTGGGCGGTTTTATGCTATAAAATTTATTTTATCTTATCTTATTGAACCGAAGGATTGGAGGCGACATTTTCCAATCGACAAATATAGTATAAATATCATAAACCTATACCATTGACAGTTCATTAACTAATAGATTCACAGCAACGCCGGATTAACCATGGTGGAGACCCTGGGGCCTGGACCATGTGGGGGGTCCCTGATCACTGACCGCGAGCGCCGAAGGCGCGAAGCCCCGCATAGGGGGGACTGGGGGTTTTCTCTCTCCTCTGGAGGCCAGAAACGTGATTTCCTGGCATTTCAGGCACTTGTGTTGGGGCCATTTAGAAGTACTTCCCCCAGAAAAAAATAAAATTCTGCCACCAAATTAGCGCATTCTGGCGTTATTTCAGTGGACCAATCCATGCGAGTGCTGTGAAATGGTGACATTTCTAGAGGAGGGGACTGTAAGTGGGCAGAGCGACATCAAACCTAATTTTGAAGTCGCTCAGTGATAAATAATGGGATTACTTGATTCCCCCACGATGATTTGATGAATGGTAATGGTAATACGAGATTTAATCAAGAAATATGAATATTTCGTGTGATCATGGTGTGCATCTCATCAAATTCAGTTTATACCCACAACAAATATCAACAACAACAACAACTACAGCTTATATACAATCGTACGTCAATCTGAGGCAAAATTCGCGCTACTCGAAATGATGGGGGACGAGTAATTTGTTCGAGTTATACGATAATTCGAGTTAGACGATGGTTGGTCCGATAGAAGATCTCACGACAATAAAAAAACACCGAATTGTTCGGATTACACCGAATTCTCGGATGTCGACCGCAACACACCATGGATTGAGGGGCCCCGTCACTAGGTCACCGGCCGTTGTTGTCCACGGTCCGACCCAATCTGTTTCACAGAGAATTACTTACGAATTATCTCTGTAACAGATAAGTGTCCATAGCACGTGCGTTGACTGCTCACTGCGCCAGTCATTGGCTCAACTGCTCGTGCAATGTTTACTTAACACCTAACTGCTTCGGGGAAAATGATGCATTTTACTCATTTTAATACCCATTTACACTAAATAGGAAATATTTTTTAACTTCAAATACTTCAAACGTCTTTATTTATTTTTCTTTTACCTCAAAAAAATGTTTGAGAATTTAATTTGTCGGAGTAAAAAAGTTAATACGCCGTACTTATTAAGCCTCGTCGATGTCATGCTTATCAGTGATTGTAGCGGCCAAGCGAATATTCACTGCGGGATCAGTTTGGGTCCGACCATGCTCGAGGCACGCAACTGAGATTTTTGTGGGGGGCCCCTTAATGTGGTGGGCCCTGAGGCCTGTGCCCCATGGTGCCCCATGGTTAATCCGGCGTTGATTCACAGATATGGGTGTTGTGTGGCCGAATGCTTTAACGATGTATTCTGTTATTGAGTCCATTAACTAGGTTTTGATTTCCCGTTTATAGGTGACAAGATAGGGT
This sequence comes from Patella ulyssiponensis, assembly GCA_963678685.1. Lineage (NCBI taxonomy): Eukaryota > Metazoa > Mollusca > Gastropoda > Patellidae > Patella > Patella ulyssiponensis. The sequence continues at coordinate 59,441,923 of OY783229.1, forward strand.
CACCTGTCGAGGTTTCTCGGGTTTTCTCCCACTGCAAAAGACCCAATCGCGTTTGTGCATTGTTGAAATAAAATAAAATTGAACCAAATGGTGTACCGAAATTACCTAGAACAAAACTACATGTACATGTACACCTCGCTCGCTCAGATAATGTATGAATTAATTGACAAGTATCCCCCGGTATGTATGAATGGGGGATTATAAATGTAGCAGATGACTCTGTTGTAACATTCACAGGCTTTTGAATTCAACTTATCGTATACATTCGTCTGTCGGATAATCCATTAATTAGAATGTTGATGGTCCGAATGTGAAATATTTAGTAACATAATTAATTTTTGTTTTTGAACACCTGGAAATTTGCAACGAAATTTTCTTCATTTTTTTGTTAGATTTAATTAATGAAAGACTGGTGTTTTTATGGCAGAAAGTAGTATTTACTATTGTCAGTAAGATGGGTATTTATGGTCACATTGGCCACCCGCCCATTGATTTTCTAGACTTTTCGATAGCTATTGCAATTGATTACTTTAAAAAATCTTGTGAGCGCCCTAGAGTTGTTAGCAAATCCTAATGATAATTACTTGGGTTGTTATTATAATTACACGGCCCATGGTTTTAGTATCTTGTAAAGCATGCTTTCATTACCGACTAAAGAAAGAAATACGAGAACCCTTGTGGACTGCATCGGACGAGGAAGTAAATGCGAGAACCCTTGTGGACCGCATTGGACGACTTATACCTGCTGACCTGCACCTATCTCATCAACTACTATAGAACATTTACTGTGTTGTTTTTTTTCTCAAAAAATGGTCAAAGATTTATTTGTTGATCTAATTTGATATAAAGCAAAAGCTGTCTGGGTATATTTCAGAATGCAAATGTTAGTAGAGGAAAATGTGACATTGTTTAAAATACGAAGTTAAAAGATTAAGTTGTCTTCTCTTAGCTTTCCCATGTACATTTATGATGATGATTTTGATGCCCTTCTGAAACACATAAATTATAGCGTCTGTATTAAATTCCCATAAAATTTCAAAATAACACAATATACCCCACACTAAACTGTTGCGGAGGCTGTTAAATCCAAGGTATTTCTTAAGAGATTTTGGCGAATATACATTATAATTCCTAGCACATTTTTAATTATATACATGTACAATAGTTCCAGTGTGTTTCCTAGTAACTCCCTGTGAATATACATGATGAGCCGTTTTCATCATTCAAAATCAGGAAATTTCCAAATAATACCCCATAATTCAGTATTTATACAATTTAAAAGTATACTCCTTCGCATCATCGGTGTCCCCTGTGGTTTCATTCTGTACTACTTCACTAACCCCAGGGTTAATAAATTCAATAATAATGAAACAGAATGAAACATTTCAGACAAAAAACGAATAGTAATAATAACAACAAAAGTCAGACATATAGATGATATAGCTTACAAATTTCAAATCAGCAAAACTTGAATAGATTATCCACTTTTATAAAAACAAACTGATTTTTAGTTGGTTTGTAGACCTGAGCTACAATCAAGGATAGGCAGATAACTTAAAATCATGGAAACCTTATGGATTAAAAGAGAGAGAGAGAGAGAGAGAGAGAGAGAGAGAGAGAGAGAGAGAGAGAGAGAGAGAGAGAGAGAGAGAGAGAGAGATGAGGTTTAACGTCCTCTCGACACAACTAGGTCATTTCGGGACTAACATATCGTTTTTAATTTTATTTCAATAATTCGCTTGCGCGTAGGGGTCTTTAGCAGTGGGAGGAAACCGGAGTGCCCGGAAAAAACCCACGAGGTTGAGAAGGTGCCCCTATCTCCATGTCACTTACGCTCACACCAGGGATCGAAACCACAGCCGCAAGCCAGAGGTGACCGGCCAGCTAGAGGTCGAAGCGCGGCACTCTAGACCACTAGGCCAGCTAGAGGTCGAAGCGCGGCACTCTAGACCACTAGGCCACCCCCCCCCCCCTTATGGATTAACCCATGATGTAGTGGAGTAGAACGGAATGAGACCACTGGGTATACCGAGGATGGCTCCTTCCGGAAATGCTCAAAAAGAATAGGAAATAACTGGATTGTAGTCTACAATGATGATATTTATATCATTCAACCAATATAAAAGACAAAGACTAAAGATACATTACGGGAGATGAAGTGACGAGTTGGCTGTTCTCACATAATATACTATTCAACAAAAGTAGGGGATATTTGATTTTTAAGTGTTATTAAAGTCACCTAATGAAACTGACGAAGAAACAAATGACAAAATGAAATGAAGTTCACATTCATCGATTTATTCCAAATGATCGTTAGACTAAGTAAGGCACAGACTGACCATTATAAGGGTAAAATGATACCCGGGGTCAAACAGCAAAGTTACCACAGCATCACAACAAAGTCAGTAACGGGTAAATCCTCCTCTGTTTGCCAAACAAGCATTGATCCGACGTGGCATACTCCTAATGAGACGTCTAAGGTCATTTTGGTCCAGATTGTCCCATTCCTGTTGCAACGCAGCAGCAAGTTCTTGGACATTGACAGGACGTTGTCGACGTTGACGTAACCTCTGTCCAAGCATGTCCAAGACATGCTCGATGGGGGAGAGGTCGGGACTCAGTACTGGCCAAGGTAATGTGGTGATGTTCTGTTATTGGAGGTAACCTGTAACGATCCTGGGCTTGAGTTGTCGCCCTTGGTCGACCTGAGCGTGGTCTGTCCTGTACAGATTGGGGGTGCTCGATTCACAGTCCAGAACGTCCCGAATCGACAGAATTACAATCGAGTGACGCGGAATTCAGTCCTGTCACAGTTCTGCCAGTCCCGATAGCCGAGGTGGAATGAGTAGAATCGTGACGTATTCCCAGTAAAAAATATGTTTCAGCTGCCATGATTGGTTGAAATATTTTTTATACGGTCGGCACATGCGTTGTCCTCCGAAATTCTCCTTTTCACTCGATTGACACCAGTTTTGGAATTTAATTCCGGAACTGTGAATCGAGCATCCCCTTAGTGTATCACGGTATCTGGACCATAGCCTGCTTATGACAGACTGAGAAACATTCATCGTCCGCGCCACAACCGCCTGTGTTGTGCCGATCTGTAGCATGCCAAGGGCACGTAACCTTTCATTTTGGGTAAGCCGACGCATATCAAAATTTGTTTTCTGGTCACTAAAACAATTAAACTGATGTTTCCACCCTGGAATTCAATGCCACAATGACTGTAACATTCAAAGTCAGAGTCGTGCAAATCTTGGGTTGGACCCCCATGATGATCCCAAGCATCACCTGCATTCCATGCGGTAGCTATTGGTGCGTTTGGGCGTCACATGTAACTGGAAATGTTTCTTCTGTTAGGTTCTATAGTGACTTTTTTCGTAGTCATTTTGCATATTTTAGTATTATGCCCCCAAAATCAAATATCCCCTACTTTTTTTGAATAGTATAGTTAAAAACTATTGTAAAGGCAGTTTGCCTAAAATTTCAGTCAAATTGATCAACTATGTACCGAGAATTAAGTGATTGAAATTTCTGCCTGGCTTTGACCATCATTACTGAAGTCAGTATGGTAAAAAGCATAGTCCCGATTATCCATTTATTGATTTAACTGTTAAAGGAAGTTATGCAGTAAATCAGGTCATAATCCACTCAAAATCGCAGACTAGCGATACCATTGAGGGCTGATTATGGTACGGATAAGCTAATTAATATATATAATTGATAATTTAGATACCACATCAGACCTAAAGAAATATCTGCAATAGGCAGATTTAGCTCTTGCATAATGTATGTTTAAGGAATTTATTACACCCCAACGCTTTATTCCAACTGAAAAAAGAAGGCTATTCCTCTCCAGACCCCTTTACTGCAACCAAATACCAATGAAATGTGATTTGCTCTCCCTTTGTTTTTTTTTTTTTTTTGATGTGCTTAAGTCACATAATGTCATCTCTAAAGAAATAATTGTGTGAGTGGGAGTTATACAAATAAATAGAAAGACAGATTCAAGCACAAAGATATTTTTTTTTATGTTTTTATAAATAACAATTATAAAAGTATTAGAGTAAATTGAACATAATAAAATATCAACAATAATCTGTGTTAAATGTTTTGAATTTCTGATGAGGGTTTTACAAGAAATATCCCCTTTTCATCCTCAATGAAGTCTTTGTAAACACACGCACAACATAAAATATAGACATGAATTTGGGATTTAATAGGTCATCTTCGTAATTATGCCCCCCCCATTAAAAATATGTTCTCTCAAACATAATCAGGTCATCTCTTTAACTCTTCAACTTATTTTTTATCTAAAAATACGAAATTTATAATGACCATATAGATCACTTACAAATAAACAATTTAATTATCATGTGCGGTAAATCAATGGGTATATCACTTACCCATTCCATGTTTTGTAAGCATAGAACACAATTGCCAATGGCTGATATGTTTAAATTTAAAGTAAGTATCTCTAAAAGTATAATAGTTTTGTTTAGAATTTAACTGATTTTTTGAAACACATATATTATTTCATATTATGTAAATTAAAAAATAAAGTTGTAATCTATGTAAGCTAATACACAAGAACAATCAATTTTTGAATTGATTCATAAACCATAGTCGTAATCTGGATTCCCTTCTCTGTTAGATTTCATAAAACGCATATGACTTTCTTTATCAAACATGATGGCTTTGACAGCTGGTAACTGACGCATAGTTTTAACCCAGGCAGACAAATTAGGGAACTCAGCTTCTGTTAATTTAAAACCCTTTTCTTCAAGTAACCCCAATCTTTCAAACCATGGCCAAAGTGCTAAGTCAACCATACAAGGTTTCTGGTTTCCTATAAAACAAAAGTACATTAGTAATGACTTTGATTTCTTAACTGAATATAGATTTAGTTTTGAATAAGTTAAATGTTCCTGTTAGATTCTCGATCAATGCATCATATAGAAGACTAACAAACATTTTCTATATTTCAGTTTATCACAAATAAGGACTGGGTAGTGTTTTTCAGTAGTAATCTAAACCGTAGTAAATCATATATCATTAAAACAAAAAATCTAGTTTCAATGCCATCTCAATCTCCATGATCATCGCCTATCTCAATGATCTAAAAGAATGTAGTGTGAATTCAACATATGGTGGGGCTATGGAATTGTTTGGAGGGGCTGAGGATGTTCTGTCTAAGCAGCCATCGTGAAGCGCCGAAGGCGCGAGCCAGGGCAGTGTGTCTCGTGGTCCTCACCCAAAGAATTTTGAAAATTTGGTTGTCTCTCCTCGCATCTGAGTGCATTCTTGGGCCTCAATTTGAAGTGCGCACCGGCCAGGACAGGAGGTCTTGGGGTCCTCCACCAGACAATTTTGAAAATTTGGGGCTCTCTCCTCGCATCTGAGTTCATTCTTGGGCCTCAAATTGAAGTGCCACTGACATGGTTTTAATGCTGGATTTTCTGAAATTTCTTTCTTCAACTCCCCCCGCCGATATCATCTTGCGGATAATAGAGAGTGTCTTTTGATTTACGTGTAGAACTCTAGGCCGGGCAATATAACTGTAGTATCAAATTTCAAGAGAACTATAGCTATTCTATTATTCAATTCATAGAATTACAGTACAGACACACTTAGAGGGATTTTTGCAGCACTCAATGGGGGGGGGGGGCTTTGCCACCCCATAGCCACTCCGTAACTAAGGGCTCGGATGGCCATAAAGTTACACCTGATAGAAATTCATTGATTTGCTATCTAGATTTAGCTCCCTTTCAACTTGGCTATTATGATTATTGATTCATACCTCCAAAATATTTGCCTCTTTTTGAAAGCTCATTGTCGTATCTTTCTAAACATTTTTTGAATTCCTCAATGTTTTCACCTGTCCTTAAAAGTGTATAATACAGCCCAACTGCCTGGAATTGAAAAGCGATAAATACACAATATATACAATATAATTTACATTTGAAACACCTTTAAATTAAAGAGAGAGAAATGGGGTTTAACGTCCACTCGACATAAACAAGCTCATTTCGGGACTAACAGATAATATGGTTCAATTTTATTTAAATTCGCTGGCATGTGGGGGACTCTAGCAGTGGGAGGAAATCGGAGGACCCACAGAAAACCCACAATATTGGACAGGCAACCCTACGTACTCCTTGTCACGTACAACCGGGAATCGAAACCATGCCATGGTGCAACTTCTTGATACTAGTTAACATACAAGTTAACCAGGTTTAATAAAAACGAGTGATTGTAAGGATTACTGTGGTGACTTTAATCAGCATTTCAAGAAGGTATATGCATCTCTGAGATTATCAACTAATTTACCTTTCCAAAAGTATCAATAAGCATCTGATCTCGTGCTTTTTGATAAGGATCAGATGGAGTTAATTTGTCACCAGGATAAACATCATCTAAATACTGACTACAGATGTTAGATTCATATATAACTTTATCATTAATCTCTAATGTTGGAACCAAACCAAATGGATTTCTCCCCAAAAACCATTCTGGTTTCTTCTTTAAGTGAACATTGACATTTTCATGGCTGAAATATTAGATAACTAAAAATGTACTCATATACAGGGGAAATAATCAATTTAATGATGAAGAGATTTACTCAGCATTTTCTGTAAGTTGATATTCAAGATGTGACAGAGTGTACATCATAAACAGTGCATGGGTCTTTTTGATGCCAGATGTCCATGTGGTCCGACACATTGTAGATCTTCTGACTATTTTACACAGTGTGAACTCATTCCCAAGGAATTCCTATCTATGTTCAAGCAACATAGTAAACAAGCCAACAGTGAGGCTGATGTCCCCCGCCGAAATCCCAAAATAAATAGATGACACATATTAATTAATCGCACATTTATTTTTTTCAAACGTATCGAGCAATCAAACTGTACACGAAGTGTCATTCAAAAGTGTTTTATAAAGAAAAATGCTAAAACCGACGAGAAAAATGAAAATGTACCCTAGTTAGGGTGACCCTAAAGGCAGACGAGGGAGAGTTATTTTGTTCTAAAGTCTCGGCAAATCAAATTGCTTATATCGCTCTGCTTACCCTGAGCACAAAATGCTCATTATCGATCTTAGTCAAGGTATTACTGTAATGAAACTATACACCAAGTTTCATCACTCTCACTTAATTAGAACTAAAGTTATCGTGTCCCAAAGCAGCAACCAATCAAATTGCTTATCTCTGCTTACCCTAAGCGGAAAATGCTCATCTTCGAACTCCATCAAGGCATTGACCTAATAAGCATATACACCAAGTTTGAACATTTTAACTCAATTGGAAGGAGAGTTATTGTGTTCCAAAGTCTCGACCAATCAAATTGCGTATCGCTCTGCTTACCCAGAGCAGAAAATGCTCATTATCGAACTTAGTCAAGGTATTACTGTAATGAAACTATACACCAAGTTTCATCACTCTCACTTAATTAGAACTAAAGTTATCGTGTCCCAAAGCATCAACCAATCAAATTGCTTATCTCTGCTTACCCTAAGCGGAAAATGCTCATCTTCGAACTCCATCAAGGCATTGACCTAATAAGCATATACACCAAGTTTGAACATTTGAACTCAATTAGAAGGAGAGTAATTGTGTTCCAAAGTCTCGACCAATCAAATTGTGTATCGCTCTGCTTACCCTGAGCAGAAAATGCTCATTATCGAACTTAGTCAAGGTATTACTGTAATGAAACTATACACCAAGTTTCATCAATCTCACTTAATTAGAACTAAAGTTATCGTGTCCCAAAGCATCAACCAATCAAATTGCTTATCTCTGCTTACCCTAAGCGGAAAATGCTCATCTTCGAACTCCATCAAGGCATTGTCCTAATAAACACATACATTAAGTTTGAACATTCTAGCTCAATTGGGAAGAGAGTTATTGTGTCCCAAAAAGTGTGACGGACAGACGGACAGACAGACAGATAGAAGGACAGACAGACAGACAGACAGACAGACGGACGAATCCATTTTAATAGTCCCCCAACTTTCTTCGAAAGGCGGGGGACAACAATGACAAAATGAAGTACTACAAGTATATGGGTTGTTTTTTATTTGTTATCCTGGACATTGAATGGAAATAATGATTTTAATTTTACTGGTAAAATTCTCTGAATCAATTGTGTTAGGCCTACCTGACATATTACATAATATCATAAAACAAATCTGTAAAAAGACACATCATTGCCCTCAAAAAGGACAGAAGACACCAAAGACTTAAATTTGTACCTGACAAGGTATGTGATGTTTAGTATTAATGACCTTTCAGTGTGAATAAAGAGTAAATCTAAATATATTTAATATATAGGTCATAGGAACTTTAACTAAAATAGGCTATCTACTGTAATATTGATTGTCATCATATATAACAAGATCTACTTACGGAATATTTTTGTGTTGTAAAACAAGTCTTGTTCTCTGAGCAAAAGGACAGAATCTCATACTGTAAATTCTAAGAACTCCATTTTCCAATGGTGGATAAGCCGACCCTGAATAATAAATTTATCATTTATTTATTTGTGCTAAAAATGAATAAAAACACCAGGTAACGAATTTTAAGCCACCAGCCTAATTTTGAAATACAGCAAGAACAGCATAAACCAAAGATAAAAGATGGAAATAATTGAATGAATGCCATATAAGCTAACAATATTATTGTTGTTAGACTGAAATAATCTTCCAAAAGAAACTGTATCGATTTCTTGATTTAAACCATAAAGACGTGTACCGGTATAATATATATTCTCATAATATATCGGATACAACTCCGCAATTTAAACAAAACCTCAAAACTTTAATCTGCCTACTTATTTGAAACAGTGCCAAACTGCCCAACCCTGTCAACATTCAAATCATATCTTTTCCAACCCTATGTTTAGAATTGTGTTATAAACATGGAATCTGTGCACCGCACACAGTCTGTGTAAAATGACACAAAATTTAACACTGTTCACATTATTTTATTATTATAAAAAACATGCACTAATTTAAGTGATTCTGTGAAGACATATTATGAAACAGTCATGTCAAATAATGAACATTTTTTATACACCGTGACCGTCGCCTTGTAGTTGTATATATATCTTTTAATAAATGGCTTTTCTAATCCATAAAAGATTTACATTTTTAGAAAATCTGATGCTCATGACCCAAAAATATTAAGTTACTCTTGTCAACGTTTCGAACATTTTTTTTTTATCTATAGAGCGGTAAAATTAGCAAGAAAAAAAATTCCCTTTCATATATGAGTTTGGAATCTGTACTTTTGTTTCATTATCATAGCCTAGTTGCGTTATAATTATATATATATAACGGTAACGGATCGCGAACTTACATTATGTTATAATAATTGTAGGATATACAAACCTGTTGCATAAGATTTCTGCGACATTTTCACAAAGTTGAAAACTTGTTTGAATATACTGTCGTTCGGCTATATCAACAGAATGCTTTTAATGCTATGTAAGTCTGACCTATATATATAAATAATACCCCCGAAATGCATGAGTATCCAGACAACATTTACAAAAAACAACCCTCAGCCCATCGCTATCTAAAGCAATACTTGATATCAAAGACTTCATCCGATGGAAGCATAGTTGCGTAACTACTTATTTCGTAGAATAATTTTTTTACTACATCAGAATGACTCGACAAGATAAAAGTACATGCAAGGTGACAGCAAGTAATAACTGATATAAATATGGAAGCATCGTTGTGTAACAGCATTTTCAAATTATTATTGATAACCAATTTACCATAAAGAAAAATGCTATATCGAATAAAGACAAGCAGAGTATACCCTTTCTTCTTTTTATTATATTTCAGCCCTCCGGGTTTCGAGGTAATAGATGGTGTTATATAGTTTTATGTGGCAAAAATCCGATGCGAATCATATCAGACTTCAAAAGGCAAAACTGCCATCTTTGTCCTTAAATTAACGATTGATTATTGTTATTTATTACATTTCTGTCACATTCAACTACAACTAAGCATATAATCCGAACTGATACGGGTACAAACCATCTCTTTTAAATCGAAGTGAGAATTGCTGGCTTTTTCCAGACATTTTAAATTGACCTCTAATTACACAATGAAGGCGGGGCTAAATATGTGTTGTGAACAACAGCCAATCAAGATACGGGATAAAACCATATAGGGTACCGCGCATGACTAATGGATCGTAATTATGAATGTCTGTATCGATTTTGATAAAACATAGTTTGATTAAATTTACAATATTTGCAGATGCACGAAAGTTGTTTGAGTACTCTGGGCAGGGTATGTTTAATTACTCCTTATAGTATAAGATTACCTTATTTTTCAACCCCCATGTAGGGGGTTGGATGGCCGAATGGTTAGCACGTGTGTGTATCATAAAGCTTGTCATTGAGTCAACTGGCATGGTTCGAATCCCCGGTTGTACGTGGCAAGGAGTAGGGTCGCCTGTTCAGCCTCGTGGGTTTTATCCGGGTCCTCCGGTTTAATCCCACTGCTTAAGACCCCTTCGCGCAGGCGAATTATTGAAAGAAAATTAAAACTATATGTTAGTCCCGAAATGACCTAGTTTGTGTCGAGTGGACGTTAAACCCCATTGCGTCTTTATTAAAGTCCCGTGAAGATAATTCGGACCAAGTAGGGATCGCTTCTTGCTGACTCAGCATAGTGCGCACAATAACGCCTTTATACGGTAAGTGACACTTTTGTTTTCATTCAGACACTGACGTAAGGCGGTCCCGTAGCTCGGAGGGGGGGGGGTAAGGGGCGTCAAAGGTACCCTTTTGATTTGATGCAATACAAAGCCGAGTGAGTCATTAAAGTGCACCCACGCAAAGATTGGCTTGGTGGGGCGCCCAACCAATGTCACTTGGTTTTATGTGCGCCTCGCCTATCATGTCGTAATATAGCCCCCCCCCCCCCATAAAAAAAAAAATGTTGAGGCGCCTCATTATGTCTCAGTCTCACACCACAACTGATGGGCGCACAGAACGGTTTGATCTGCGGGGTACCTTAGCCCGAATGGGCGCTCATAAGGATATGATTGGTCGGGGGCCTTATAATGACAATATATTATACGATTGCCTGGCCACATAATGCATAACTCCGAGTAAGAGTCTCCTACTACATGGATCCTATATTATATGGGGGGTTAGGATGGCCTAGTGGTCTAGAGTGCCGCGCTTCGACCTCTGGCTGGCCGGTCACCTCTGGCTTGTGGCGGAGGTTTTGATCCCTGATTTGAGCGTATGTGGCATGGAGATCGGGGCGCCTTCTCAACCTCGTGGGTTTCCTCCGGGCACTCCGGTTTCCTCCCACTGCTAAAGACCCCTACGCGCATGCGAATTATTGAAATAAAATTGAAACCATATGTTAGTCCCAAAATGACCTAGTTTGTGTCGAGTGGACGTTAAATCCCATTTCTCTCTCTCTCTCTCCTATATTATATGCAATACTCAAGTTCCCGTGACGTATGGTTGAATGTTTTCATCCCAAAGGCTAACGTTAACGAGAAGGGAAATACTAAATCAGCTGGGGTTCAGCCATCAATGAGAAGGGAAGAGTATACCTCTTATTAATGGGTACTCAAGGTCATCAATCTCGATCCCCGAGTTAACTTTACCCCTCTTTTATCTCTGGTAAAACCCGCCAGTCATTAAAGATACATTATGTAAAATTAAGATAAAAAGCCTAGCCATTCTTGCTATAATAGTTCGAAAGTGGATAATGTAAAATGAATAATTTGAAATTTTCATTCAAATTACTCTATTGCAAACGAAGACATTAGCCTTTGAAGGTTTGACAGACGTGTGCAATAATTTCAACCACCGTACTGGTTGATCGAAGCTAAGTCTCAGTCCTCCATATTTGAGTAAATCAAAGTATCGCTGAACCGTTCTTATCTATTTAATATCAGAGAAATTGATTACGGCCTGGATCAGTTAATTAATGTCTAATTAATACTTTAGAAAACATTTCAGGCCCAAAGAAAGACCTGCAATAGACAGATTTAGCTCTTGCATTATGCATGTTTAATCAGTTTGAATTTGGCTGTTTAGCTGCGCGCCCTGTGGCTACTGGTCGACAGGATTTATTAGTACGAAATGCCGCCGATTGTCAATTCCCCTAACAGGAACCTGGCAAATCTCCTCCTGCAAAATCTCCCGGACCTGCACTTGGAATGCTCTATGAAACTATTTCGTATTCCAACGCAACTATCATCGACATGCACACAGTGTACGGGTCTTGGTTTTTTGTACCATCCAAATGACTAGACGATATTCCTCGCCCGGTTCTCCGACCTGCATAAAATCACCGGAATCGAACCCGGGGCCGCCTGCTTAGCGAACCAATGACAGTGCCCTATTTACTGAGCCGTGTCCGCGACTCAACTAATAAAGACAGTCATACTGCCAATACAGCCATGCTACAAGGGGAATACCCCCACAGCTGTCATGGGTGTGTTTACGCTCATACGCCAATATGTATTCCGGACCTCGGTTTACGTCCCATGCGAACAACTAGATATTTGACCTTGTTAAGCCCACCGAGGAACTTTCTGATTTCACCACCAGACGGTAAATATGTCTATACCAGTGGTTCTAAACCTTTCTAAATCTTTTTTCGCAACGGCACACCTTGGAACACGTGAAAAATAACGGCACACCTGACTAAATTTTAATAGATAGGAAAAATATTTGAATTTTGCAAAATAAAAACATGGCAAGTCACAGACGGCATACAACCGTAGACACAGACTAGTCATAGACACATCGAATGACTAAAGAAAGAAAAACACAATTATATGAACTTACAGTGAATACTCAAGGGTCATGCGTTTTTTCGCATTTTCTTAGTGTGCCGTTCAAAATTTCGCGACACACTTATGAAGATTTTGCAGCACACTGGTTGAGAACCACTGGTCTATATACGTATGTTTTAAGATGTAATAATTGCCTTATTTAATACTACGATAAAGAATACATGTTAAAATATGAACTATTACCAATATTTATGATTTAGCCAAAATGATAGAAAGGAAAAAGAAATTTGTGCCATTGTTCAATATCTAAAATCTGGGCATTCTGTCCAACTGTCTAGAACAGTCTCTCTGTACAAGGACGGTATGTCGGGTATGTTTACTACTGTTTCATAAACAGACAGATGCCTGGAAAATTTTGTTACTCTACGACGTTTTCAAAATTATTTTATATAACATGGTGAATTATGGCAAACAGAAGCAATTTTGATAACGACGGTACCGACAATCCCATGTTCGTGTATGAATGAGGCAGTTGGTGTAACCCACAGCAATCATCAACATTCGGCTAATTATTCTCAACATATTATATTTGAGAAGTTAAGGCGTTCTTTCGCACTTCTACGTATCATATTGCACTCACCAAGTCAAGTGCAGACTGTACCACGCGAAGTAAACAAGAACGGAAAAGTAATTAGGCAGTAACCCGAACAGTTAAACTAGCGTACAGAATCCTGAAAGTTCTTACACTTCTCGTAACGTCAGTGCCATGTGAAATTCCTCAGCAGCTGAAATTCCATCGAACATGCGCATGTTAAGTAAATATAATCAGTGTAAGAAAAGAGGATGAGTTGATAGAAGCCGGAAGTATTTTAAGTAATGAGTGGTATTTGAGGAACACAAGAATACAGGAGTGTTATAGCTGTTATTATTATTATAAACTCAAAGCCATTTTAAACAACAGATATCTATTTGTTAATCTTGTAGATTTAAAATATGCATCGAGATAAATATGATTTGCAACCGCCGGAACCAAAGTAAGTTTCTTTATAATAATATAAGATCAAAATTACACCAATACTTTTGGATATCCTGTTACAGAATGTGTTAAAAAGTTCGGCTATTGCTTCTCCTTTCAAGGACACTGATTTTGGATTCTTTGACTTTCAGTAAACCATTTTGATTATGCATTAACTACACGTATCTTATTTCAACGTACGAAGATGAAAAGGTTTAATTCTTTTGGTATCTTTTTATGTTTTTATCAAAAGACGGCCAATATAAAAGGGTTATAAAATTAATTTTTTATACCCTACGCATTTACATTTAATGAAGTAAAAAAATGAAATAGGCAACGTTCCTTTGTTTGGAAGATTGGTAATTATTAAAATGGCTTATAATTAGTAGAGTCATTGTTTTAAAAAATTCTGAATTTAAGTTGAAGTCTTAAATGTTCATATTAATATATAAAGATCTAAATGCTTAAGCTGTGCTGCAGTTCCAAATTTAAAAGAGTTGATTTTGTAGAGCATAACATGCTTATCCATTTAATCTGAACAGTCCTTCCCTTGTACATATCCGACCATCACGTGTGTGAAGATCAGATTGCCTGTCGGCTAGAAACTGATTGTTAAATATCCGTTAATATATTAGGTAGCATTACGTGATTCTTAGATCTGACTGTCTTTAAGAATCCCTAATATGGAGCTTAAAATATTGATAAGGACTTTATATTCCTAGCATTAAAGGAGCACAGCATTCAGGCGCTCGATTCTTAAAAAAAAACACTCTTGGAGTTTCTTGAACACTGCACCTGAAATGCTTTTTAGAACACTGTTTTAGAAACTATTTCAAAAGTCCTATATGGAATTTCTTCAAAGATTTCCGCGAATCAATTGTTTATTTATATTATCCTATCCATTGACATTATCATGGACCTTATAAGGTCCATGATATTATGCACATGTAAAATTCAGGAGCATATTATGAACAACAAAACTATTTTTGAGGGGTTCGCAAATTGATGAGATTTGTAACAATCATAAAATTTCACCACTTACATTTGCATGACCTTAAAATAAACAAATATTAGTCCCGACGTAGTGGTGCTTCAGTGGTGCTTCGTCACATCGGGTACCCCTAGTGGTCTCATTCCGTTCCATTCCACTATACCTCTGGGTTCTCCCTTGCGCCCTAACAACTTACCACTACCTATTTCGACTAACATAAAAACATATTTCCAAACAAAAAGATGATTTAGGATATCTGTTTGTGTGAACACCTCTTTGCAAATCTTCTAATAATCGATCGAAAATGTCGTCATATTGTTATGAACGGAACAATAAGCCTAAGACTGCTTTGTAAACTGATTTTTGATTGGTTAGTAGAATCAAGCTACGGTCAAGGGGCCCGATAATTTGAATACGCGAATACCCATGAATAAACGGAATGATACCAATGGGGATATCGCGAGGATGTGATTTCATACCCATATTATCGTTATGTTCCTGTCACACCAAACTAGTTCTCACTACGTCCTGGAAGGACTTAGAAAATCATAAAACGGGTCATGGTCGAGTTACAATCTGTAAATAATGTATATAATACGATCCAGTTGCGTTAATAAATAGTTCTCGATACGTCTATCTCGTCTGTACAGCAAATGCTCCCTTGCCCCCCCCCCACCCTTGGCGCCGCCGTCGCCACTGCGAGTGCCATCTCGAGGGCTGTAAAAACCCATCGCGTTCTTGTCATTACTCTTCCCGTTCTATTTTCTGAGCTGTGTGATCAAGATCCCATTACACCAAACTATGAACGGAATTACACTGGCTTCATCACACGCCAACATCCATCCACGACCACGTGAGGCCATAACACTATTCAGCAGAAGCCCTGTTAGTTAGGTACACGTTTCTAGTCTTTGGAGGCTTTCTGGTGGCTTATGTTTCCCATCCAGGACACGTTAGGCACGAGGGACATTCCAGCTAATCACGAACTCCTAAGCAGCTTCTTTCCATATATATCTGTCAACGGAATAGGACAGAGGAAGACACCATTTTTAATCTCCATCACCGGCATGACAAATTTCTTTCACCAACAACATATTGTATTTCTTGCTACCCGGAAAACATATTGCATGGCGGTATGGGAATCTCCTGTTGCGAGATGACGCAGTGTGATGGCAAGCTTCATCCCTGGTTGCAGAACCTCTCTGTAGTTGGTGTCTTGTTTGTTTTATGAAAGGGGTGATGCGTTCAAGACTCTTGATTGTTCTGCCATTTTGTTGTGCTGTTGCTCTGCTTTCAACAGAAGATGCACGAAACCAATGTTCACAGACTCAATGGTTCTGTTCGAAAATGTGTACTGCAAAAGTCGCGAGCGAAATGATGCACAAGTGTCCAAACAGCCCAGATTTTTATACATTACCTTGTCCGAGCGTACTGCAGACGGTCAGAGCTACAAATTGACCCGTTCGTACTGCTGTAATTCTGTACGTAGTCAGCGGGATATTGTGAGATTGCTTTTAGAGCTATTATAGTGGGGGTTGTTGAGTTTTTTGGGGCATCATGATTTTCCGTCAATTTTTGAAATTTTCTGTGATTATTTATTTGGTCTTAAGAACCCAATCCAAATAAAAAAAAAAGTTTATCAAAACAATAAACAATCAAAAGTTTACTATTGTAGCTTTTCAACTTTTGCAAAAGAAAATCCCGATGAGACCAAAAGGCGTACCTTAGCCTAATGGATCGATGAGGGCACTGAGGTCCTTTTCAAATCGTTGAAATTTAGTGAATGTTGACCATGTGTAGGTACCACGCAGGTCGTAGTTCCCGTTTCTACAGGTTAGGTTATAGAGTAATTTAGATAATTTTTATTTCAATTTGCGTTAATTTGTTCTGAGATATGTTTACACCAGCAATTTGTAAAACATGAAATGGTCTGGAACGCAGCCAGCTGTTTTAGATAGGATATTAACGTTTTAAACTGTGAAAATACAGGTTAAATACGCCAAGAAGAGATTCCCTGGTTAGACCCATTTAATATTATAGAACGACAAACACGTTAAGGAGGTGTAAACGGATCAGAATATAGCAATATTGGGAGTGGAGGAAAACTCACCCCCTGGCACAGGTGTGGAGCGGCACAAATTTCGTCTTGGTCTTTTTAGCCGATAATTAATAATCATACCCCCTCCCTCCTTTAAGATTTATATTTCTGTTGAAATATACGTAACAACATTAAAATTATGTTTGTTTTAACATTTAATTCAGTTCTTATTACTCTCTTTTTCTTTATTATTTGGGGGATTGGGATGGCCTAGTGGCCTAGAGTGCCGCGCTTCGACCTCTAGCTGGCCGGTGACCTCTGGCTTGCGGCTGTGGTTTCGATCCCTGGTGATAGCGTATGTGGCATGGAGATAGGAGCGCCTTCTCAACCTCGTGGGTTTCCTCCGGGCGCAGGGGTTTCCTCCGGGCGCACCAGTTTCCTCCAGCGCACCGGTTTCCTCCCACTGCTAAAGACCCCTACGCGCAAGCGAATTATTGAAATAAAATTAAACCATTATGTTAGTCCTGAAATGACCCAGTTTGTGTCGAGTGGACGTTAAACCCCATTTCTCTCTCTCTCTCTCTTTATTATGTAATTTAACAAATGTGTAAAGTAAAGCCCTGGCCACGCCACTAAACCAGACCCTGCATACGTGCTACGACACGCTTTGTATTGTGGCATTGTATTAATGGAATTTATAAATACCAAAATTCTGATTGTATCTGTTGGCTAGATGTTTTATTGTATGAAAATTCCATCTGCATCAATTGCTGCCAGGCCTATGTTTAAAGATGCATTTCGTAACATTTAGATAAAGAGCTGGCCATTCTCGGTATAATACGTAGTTCACAAATAGATAATGAAAAATGAACATATTGAAAATTTCATTCAATTTACTTTATTCTGGGCGCAGTTATGACTGTTTGAAGATGTAGCCTAGGTTGTAGGTTGTCGCAGCATCGGTCCTTGACAACCGATAGTCTCCATTTTATAGTTGTTGTCGCAGCATCGGTCCTTGACAACCGAGAGTCTCCATTTTATAGTTGTTGTTGCAGTATCGGTCCTATAAAATGGCATATTCCTGAAGCAATGACCCGAGAAATCCCTCTCTGACCATTGCTGGAATAGCGTCTGTTTCTTGAACTTATGCGGGAGTGTGTTTATTCTTTCCGTTCAATGAAAGCTATCACTTAAGTACAGCAACATGACAGTCCTTCGTTTAATCTGGTTCTTCCCTAAAACTTTGGACAGTGATTTAAGGTATTAAAAACGGTGAAAGTATGTTCATTTCCAAACAGTATTGTTTACATTTCATTCGACTTGATAGCCTCGTTTGTCACGCAATTAGTTTTACTGCAGTATTCTGCTATGTACGGGTTAATTAGGCATAATAAAATCGTGAGCCATGACGTAACGCTGTGTAAACATATTTGGTCCATTACCTCTAATCAAACAAAACGCTGCGCGGAGTATGATAAAATGGAGACTCTCGGTTGTCAAAGACCGATGCTGCGACAACATATAACCTAGGCAACATATTTTTAAATCTCGCGGGTGTTCAAATTCATTTAAATCTCGGCCATCTCATGATATAGAGCGCTGATTATAGGCTTGTCATGTTAATCAATTTCTAAATAGTAGTTTATACAACATTTGAAGTCATACAAAATACCCGCAATATGCAGATTTAGCGCCTATTATACATAATATAAAGCATTTTTAACGTTACTGCTACTTTATTGCCCTATTTCGGTTAATAAATGAAATGAAATGGGTTTAACGTCCTACAGTGTGCAACGAGGGAAATTTTACCCGGGAAGCGGCGCTACGGCCTACTCTTATATCGAATTCCAACTGCCAATGTGTACACGGGAGCTAGGTTTTTCGTCCCATCAGAACGACTAGAAAGCTGTCCGTGCCAGGCCCTCTGTCCTGCATCACTGACAAAGGGGAACCATGTCGGAAAATCTGGATGAACTTTCTCAGCAGGGATCGAACACGGGACCTCCGGGCTAGCGAGCCAGCGTCTTATCCATTTCGGTTAAAGATGCCTTCCCACGTACAAACTGTGTGATTTGATGATGAAAGGACTAAAACATATTTCAAAATAATTGATCTATTAATTGATCTAACATCTGTATCACAGGGAAGTACCCCAAGCCTTGTTTCTCACGTGACTTGATTGTTGGTGTGTGTGTGTGGTGGGGGGGGGCATTTCAACTAGTATTTGCAGGTACCCGCTGTACAATTACCATAAGTAAACCCCTGCCAACTTCTTGTTCCCAAAACCGCAATCCATTCAGGCAATAGATACCAAGCTCTCCCTAGATCACCCCAGAAACTTTACATTTGCTATTTATACAGCCCATATAAGGTCCATGGATAGACCTACCCAAATATAATAATATGTTGTTTCTTACCGTCATTATTTCTATTGATTGCAAAGCGATTCGAGACCCGTTCTTTGCCCTAATTTTAATTATCGCATTTATAAATATGGAAGGAATATGTCAGGGGCGGATCTAGGAATTTTGAAAAGGGGGGGCGCCGCAAAATGAGGGCACTTATTACGGAGACAGGGCACGCCGATGCGAGGGGGTTGAGCGGGGGGGGGGGGGTCCCGAAGATAATTATCCGTCATTTCCTTGCATCTGTAGACATTACAAGGGCTATTTGGCTGATATTTTCGTCTAAGTATACGTTCGGAGAGGACATATTTGGGTCTGAAAAAAGGCACTTTCAGCAGTAAAAAAGGGCACTGTCGAAAATTAGGCTGGATCCGCCTCTGTATATCGACTGAAAATTTTGTAAATAACGATAAAGGGAGACAATTCACCCAACCTTGTAACCGATTTCAGCTGCTTCAGTCGATGTAGACGATGATGGGTAAATATTGAGGTTTTACAGTTTTAGGTTGCCAGCGTTAATTCCAAAAGTATGCCTCTTACTGTGCTGGTTTCAACTAACTACTATGTCTTCAGTTTCAAAAGTATGGATTAGTCCAATGAGTAATGTACATTTCGACCTTTTAACTGGATCTATGGAGTATGCCATGGATACATTTAAGTGAATTACTTTATGATAACCGGACGTTTCCATAGGCAACCACATGTTCTGAATAGTCATGTTTATCAAACCACACATACCAACACGTTTAAGTAATAACCGCGTTTGTCCATTTTGTCGAAACTTCTTATACATTAAGTTATTATTTTTATATCGATAACCAAGTCAAGAACACGGGCTACTAATTCAGGGTGATAGATATTTGTTGAAACAGAATGGACTAGCAAAAATTTGTTTGCCTAGTGGATTTGATGATTTTTGAGAAAATTGAGGAGAGAGGGGATGTTGTATATGTAGTAAATTATTGACTGAATGAGTATTGAGAACAGGCTTAAGACTAGTTGTTCGCCTCAGTATGTTATTTTTGATAGATAAAATTCATTGGTCCAACAGATACAGCTATTTTGAAAAGAGGTAACAGGGGGGGGGGGCTAATTTGATTTTTGCTGGACCCGTTTTTCCGATTATGGAAACACCTATCATTTCTAGCAAAGAGATTTAAGAACGGACCCTATAAAAACGACCATTATCATAGACCCACGCCAGAGCCCTTTTTAGTCATATTCAAAATTCCCATAATGGGGCTAGCCTATTGCATGTAAATTCCCATAATGGGGCTGGCCTATTGCATGTTGACAAATAAATTGATGAGGATAATATCGTAAACAGAGTGTTAAAACACGGAAAGAAGCATATATACCCACCCATGCTAATAACAGCAAATAGCGTCGCCACTGTATCGTTTGGTTTACAGTTTGTGTCGGCCAATGCACCCCAATGTGCAACTATATAGTTAAATTTAGCAGAAAATTACAGATGGCTTCGTTACATGAAACTTCGTGCATGCAGGGTATATACAGTAGAAAAGATAAAATGGAATTGAAAAAAAAAATATGCTCTTGCCTTGAAAGATTAACCCAACACTGATATATGACGACTTCTGAACTCCGTTTGATAAATTATACTTCTTCGGGGGAGTGGCCAGAATTTTGATGTTGTGGTGCTATAAAGATGCTCATCTGCAACACATCTGCTATGATTTGTGTCTTATTTTAGTCCAAGGAATCACACGACTTTCTCTAGTTCTGTCAGTATATTTCTCACACGTGCTACCACAAATACATTTTGATCTCCAGGAATACCCAGGAAAAGACATCGGTGTATATAGAGATATATATAAAGTATACTACCGAATAGTTACTATACGCATACGCCCTTGACTTGTCGGCCTGTATTTACTATATTACCATATGTCAACAACACTGAACGCCTAAACTCAGTGAGTCACTCGAGCAAACGAACAGGGAAATAGTATACAAACGTGACGGACTATAAAATAGTCTGGCTCTATACCGTTTCTTTTTATTGCAAATCTCGCATTTAAACCTGTAAAAATTGACATTTAAATAGAGAAATTTGAGGGTAATTGTGCAGCTGTACGGATTAATTTCAGCAGTTATCATCAACAGTAATGGCTGGATATGATGTATCCAAGTAAGTTGCCTTACATTTTATTTCCTAGTTGCTATTGACATGTATTTGCCTAATAATATCGTCATGGTTGTCCTGTATATCAAACTGAAACAATAGAGTATCTCCTTTGAAATAATATGTTTTCGAATGCAAAAAGTAATATAAGTTTTAATCCCCAGGCAGTGTTAGTGACAAATATGGAAATGATAAACAATGCAGCTTTCGATTTTAACCACCGTTATATTTTTGAAAAATGAAAGTTGTCAATTAGTCTGTCTTAAGCTCATCTTCAATCGATATTTAATTTTATCTTTCTATAAAAACAGCTATTTCTTGTGCATTTAGAAAAGTGTCCTAGATGTCTTCTTCGTAATTTCTAAAGTTTGTATGATGTATTGTCTCAGCAAATTTTTAATGTTACATAATTACCATAATTGTTATATAGTTATTTGTCATAATAACAACCATAACTCATGATATTTTTTTTATATGCATACACATAGCACAATAAAATATGATAGCTATGTAGCCATGTTCAGTGGACTGACACAACTGGGTCGCAAATAAACTAAAAAGCACAAAAGCACCATAAACGTAACATAGACTATCATTGTTCATTTTGCGGAAGTTAGCCTGTACCACCCTTTATTATTTCAGTTAAACTTTCCATAATCGTTAAAAATCTGTAGCTACACCATTATGCTTTTTCATTTAATTACATTTTTTTGGAAGTAATATTTCAGCATAATATTTCTTTTAAACCGTAAATAGACTTCTATCAACGCCATTTTATGCGGAAAATCTGGCACGTGTTTATCATTTATATGCTTGAACAATGTGTCGCCCCTTAGACAACAATATACCATACAGAGGCGAATACAGAATTATTTTTTAAAAGCGGAATGGTCATTATAGACCCTGTAAAATATTACTTTAACCTGAGCATACACGGGTCACAGGTCTGTGGAATACAATTGCTGTTTATTACTGAGCGACGTTTCGAAAGACTTCTCTAGTTTTTATTGCTAGATAAAGACTCGAGAAACATAGTAGAAACGTTCCATATAATAGAATTGTGACCTGTAAACTTCCCGTTCAATTACTAAATGACAATGAAATAATTTAACCTGAGCAATTGAGCTCAGAATAACAAACAAATGTAGAACGACGCTTGAAGCAAAACTATATAACGACTTATTTGGGCACACTTTTCTTCCCTTACATCGAACCAGCTCGCTGTTTAGACCTGTTCACGGGTTATATAATTTATCTTTTGAATTAAATCATTGATATTCTTAGACTCTAGCTATTCTATGTGCGTGGTAGTGTTACTATTATTATTCAAGACGTTCAGGTAAAGAAACTGCGGATAAAATATTAATAAAGACTTTATTATTCAAATTCACTCAACCGTACGAACCATGCATGTTTTCTGATTGTATTGAAGTAGGTCTATAAAATATTAACATATAATACAACAAAACAAGTGCGATATTATACCGAATGAGTGAACGAATAGTGGTTTCAAATAAATACATTTAATATACTATATTATAGAGCATAAACTAGCCCATGCTACTGCGTCCCGTTTATGCCCAACCCGTTTAAGATGCTACGGTTTATATTATGGACGACAGTGACAGAAGAATTTTAGTTATCGGGCCCAATAATGACAGTGGTGGTAGTTTGAACATAGAATTACCACGTATAATATTGACGGAGGTGGCAGCTGGGACTTTTTTTAGTTACAGCCGTCCGATATTGGCAGAGGGGGGGGGGGTAGTTGGGGCGTTTTAGTTACCACATCCGATATTGGCAATGGGGATGAGGACGTTTTTGATACCACGCCCAATATTGGCAGCCGGGGGAAGTTGGGGGGTTTTAGTTACCACGTTCAATATTGGCATCTTTCACCTATAGGGAAGTCCCAATGGCAACTGCATGTATTTGATAAGCGATACCAGGTGTTCTCGAACAATATTTACAACTGATTGGGAAGATAGTTTGGATTTACAATGTGTTTGGTAAATTATTTACATTTAATGTCAGCAAACTAGAGACTTACATTTACATTATACTGTGTATTTAACGCTGACTGATGGTGTTAAAATGTGAAAGCTTCACACCTCAATAAAATATTTACCAACGTCCTTGTTGCTGTATTCATTTCAAAGCTCTCTTATATACAGTTTTTACATATTTACTTTACAATACTTTGTAGTAGAAGACCAATTTGTACATTTAAATATGAAATCCGTTATTTGTATCAAACACTGTTGACATTTTGCACTAATTACAGTCATTTACAGTCGACAAATGCATAACTTAATAATTAGCATAAATTGATATTAATACTCATTATATTATTTATTATGAAATGTCACCAGCATAGATCGTGCCAATGTCGAATCCAGTCTTGTTGAGAATATTACGTATTAAATGAGATATATTCTTGTGTTTGGCTACTTTCAAAGCAGGACCTCTGGGTTAACATGGATATCAGAGGCCCATCTTTTCCGGTAAGATCACAGCATCAATGTTGATTTAAACTGACAAATAATTCGTGTTTTCAGTGTTGAAGATTTTGGATGATATTGAGTTAGAGACTTAGCTACTTTAAACACGGTGAATTAATGTCTCGAGGTATCGGACCAACATCTCTGTCACTCATAGTCCGCCATTCAGACACTTTGGTTAAAATAAATTGTGCTCTTGGGTGCCCGAGACTCCGTCGTTGTGGAACCGCCCGGACCAATTTTTAAACTTATCTATATTATTCACCTTACTGCGTCGTTATATAAAATACTTATAGATTGTCATCTATATGTTTATTTTATAGGTTTTTAATGTTATTGTGCATGTATCGATAAACACTATAATATATACAACCCTCACTTTCTTTCTAAAGGTCGTCTTCGATGACCCACCACGAAAGCTAAAAATAGTTTTTTTTTGTTGTAAAGGGATTCGTCATGTATTCGTGTTTCTTTCCTTCATTCAGAACAAGTTGTAACCAATTCAAACTGGTCACGATTACAGGAAATACTATAGCCATGTGTTGAAGGTTCCACCTTTATAACAAAGAAATTACGTTACCTATATTATTTTGTGCATTTTAGGAACGATCTTTTATATAAAGAAAAAACAACCTCTTACCGATAACAAACCAAATAGGGCAATGTTAAATAAGGCACAATGCGAAAAGGTCATTGTACATTTACCAAAAGGGCAGTGTGTGTGTAAGGGAGGGGGGGTGTGTAAATATTTTTTACATAGTAATTGTGACTTGTTTCTTTGGGTTTTTTTAAAAAAAAAAAATCAAAGTTAGTTAGCATCTGGACCTCGTTGTTTCGGGCGCTCTTTCGGTAATTGACGGACATTTACTTGTTAATGTGGGGGCGTTTAGAAAGAAATATAAACTTTAGATTGATAGATGTTAATATTTTGTAGATCAGTCTGACTTTTGGTAATACCACTTTCTAAATTGTTTGGGTCTATATTTCCGGATCTTTTAGAAGATGAAACTTGTTGCCATAATGATTGCCTACTGCATGGGTATAAGGCATGGTCAGAACATTACCGAAGGTACGTTAAGATATGAATGTTGCAGAATAGTAATTAGAAACGAGAGTGTATTGAGATATATCTCTGATTCTTATTTTATCTATTATAAACTGTGTACCGTAAGCTGTTTCTGTATTAAATGATAAAATACTTTAGGCCGCCAGGTGAAAACATACGAGAACACATAAAGTGTTTAGTACAAATGTAGAATATGTTGTTAAACCAGTAAGTCTAGATAAAAAGTACACACAATCTATATTGATATAATAAATTCCTTCACAGCGGTTCCCAAACTATTTATACGTAATGGTCTGCAATAATCACGTATACAGCGGGCAGTGGTTATAAAACTTGTAAATATTCATATGTGTAATTTTAAAAGTTAATTTCCGGTACCCCCTCCTGATATTCTGTTTTAACCCCTGTACACGAGAGGTCATTTTTGTGTTACATGAGATCTATATTTTTCTACCACGGTAATATTTCCCTTACGTGTTTTAATATGCATCAGTATAATAAGTTTTGTTTTCAAGGAGATATTTCTAACTGGTGACAAACCGCATTCACAAAAGTGACGACGTCTGAACTAGGCGACTGCAATGTGACCCTGTCTGTGAGCGGGTGTTAAAGGGCCAATCCCGATAAGATTTTGGAGAATAAAACTGCTTTATTTTGTGTTAAAATCCCTTAAAATCCTCTAACTTAGGGCCCGGCAACTAACTCAATGTATGTGATACGTTTTCAAGAAACTTAAACCCGCCAGTCTTCATCTGGAAAAGACGACCGGTACCCTAAGCTATCTGGGTGGAACCGAGCTTTTATTTTATAAAAATAATGTGTAGTTGAAATTGACCTTTCGTTATCCAGCACAACACATGGGCCATTTATTGCATAGACCCCTAAAGGAACAGGATTTGATTATTAGGTCACCCAATGAAAAAATTGACCCGAAATCTTAAAAGGGTTACGTGTCCGGATAAGCAGTTTTGGTGCTCACGTCCAAACGACAAAAATATTTTCAGCTGAAATTTTGAGACAAGATAAATACATCATTCCTCTATATTTTTGGCGTTTAAATTTCATACCATACCTACTCGGACTTTTATTTTTGAAACCATGTTCAAATCGGAATTGTCCCTTTAAAAGATCAGTAGTTCCAGAATCCAGTATATATGCCTGTAAGATTACATTCAGGTTTTCTACGAGACGTGTAATGACGTATAGGCCTACTGCAGAATAAATAGATTTGATTTATACAGAGTTCTTATGGTTCATATAGATCTGTGGCCTGGAGATAGACAACAAGCTGTTTAAACCAACAAACTATTAACATCTGTTCGCTATTCTTGTTAGTTTATATTATCTACTAAACTGACATTCAACCATTATACCTCTGCTACCTTTTTCATTCTAGCAGGAAGCAAATAACCTAAACACTTATACCGCCAGTTTGGCAGCCGTTTATGAATAAATCAGTTCTTAGTAATTGTACAGGAAGCCAACAATGAGATAAAAACAGTTTTACCAAAAAATATACGTTTACTGCATTATTGCTATCTAGTCTATAAATGTGTCAAGGATGATATTAAGATATTTCCAAGTTATCCAGAACAGCCAAATAACACCAATGCATGATATACACATGTATCTAACATACAATGTCTATGTATACCATACATGCTTCTACCATACTTTTGGGTAAATAAAATTATTTAAATTCACTTTCTTGTTTAAAGTGAATTGAGATCAAATGAATGTGGTTTAACGTCATACTTGTCCTTTTTAAATTATCCATAATGCTTTCATTCAATTTGGACTGCATCGAATATAACTGTTTAAAAATTACGATACAAATTTTAAAAATTGAGTGCAAATAATATACTATATTAAAGTGTGCTTTCGATCCATTTTCTTCCATTTTTAAATTCCCCCAAAATACATGCAAAGGCCCGGTCCCAGTGACCGATGGACACAAAACGTATGCAAAAAGGACACAGCGGACGAGCAAACTTTCGGGGATGGCTCCATCCGTTTTCATCCGCTCCAGAAATGGACAAAATTGACGAGAAAATTTGCGAAAACAGACCGGAAAAGAACGAACGTGGGAAGTATGTAGCGGGGATGTTAAATGGATGTTCATCGGAAGTCTAGCGGATGAAACCGGATGGAAGTGGATGACAGCTCTACATACTTTAGGCAAACTCCAGACATCTTTAATATACCAGATACATCCCAGATACAAACGTTTTGTTCGTTTTGAAAACTTTATATACGAGACGCATACGCTTACATCCTTTCTATTTCCGTGCTACTAACGATGTATAGACGTTCCATGTACCTTATCTTTCCGCCCTCTTTCCGATTTCAGCTGGAGCGGATGTGAGTTGCGAGGATGTCCAGAGGATGCAGAGAGGATACAGTGGACGTTTAATGGATGATAACGGGCATGGAACGTTTGTTGCTCGTATATGTCACACATTTACATGGTACACGACAGAAAGTTCGTCCGTTATAAAAGTTTTGTGCAGCTCAAAACTTTTTGCGCGGATGAAATCAAAGTGAACGGATGCTCGATGGATAGAGCGTATGAAACGCGTATATGCAATGAGTACGCAACGGATGCATGGCGTTTTCAAACGGAGGGCACGTTTTTTTCCCGTTTTACATCCTCTTTGCATCCGTAAGTGCAGTGGGACCCGGCCTTTAGCTCCTTTAAAGTGATATTTCCGTTTTTATCGTATTCATTCCTCCTATATGTTAGAACCGGTAAACGGTAGGTAATATGTGGGTAATTGTATGATGATAATTATGTTATCAAGATCACTTAGTAAATGGTGAAAGTGTGTTTAGATGAGACTGGCTTGCATGGTAGATGTATATCATCAATATCGTTATTAAAGGATGTAATTAAATGTTTAGTTTAAGATGGTGGCATCTAGTTTAAATCAATAGAGGTTTAAATTATTTTTTATTCTAATATAAATGAATAGTTTGTACAGATCACCGACGTATCAACATCATTACATTTCAGAAATTTAAACAAACCGGTGGTTTATTTCTTATCTGGAACCGTTAACTTCAAGTGCTTTGCGAATATGAATGTTTATCTTCGCACTGAATAGTGATTCTCTTATTAGACAGTGACATTATTATACTGGGTTTAAAAGTTTGATATGTACTGAAACTGAAACGCAATAGAAAGTCTTCGTCTGGAATATTCTTGGCAATGAATTAAGAAAGCTTTTTCTTTAACAAAAAATACATCTTTGTGGCCTTGCTGACAAAGCTTATTTCCATATGCTCAACGACAAGGCTGCCATAGTTACAAATTGCGCATCACTCGAACATGTTGGCAGTTTCATACGTTTACAAAATCTCGACAGTATATCTTAATTACGATTGGGGGCATGTTATTGCCATGCAGTGTTCCTTCTTTCCTGTTGCCTGAATCTAAGGTGAAAAGCACTTACGAGGCTGAAAAATTGGAAAAATGGAACACGTTTGCTACAATTAATTTTGGGACCGGGACTCCCTATTTAATAGAGTCTGGGAGTATTGGCAGTATTGCATGAACTGGTCACACAACTGATTCTGGAATAGGCAGACACGCTCCAATATGACGGCGCTTATTACCGCAAGGGCATACAGACGATACGGGTCAATTTTAACAGTAATACATTGATTTTTCTCTAAAAATCTATCTTAGAACCAAACAAGATAGTTATGTCCAACTATCAGTTTATCTAAGCCCAACAAGATAAATCTATCTAGCCATATACCTGTCAGAATCCAATAAGACAATAGCTATTTCAACCCAAAAGGGTGTAGCTCTTAGAACCCAATAAGATAACAGCTATATGAACCTCACAGGCTGTTGCTACCAGATTCGTAGGAAGTGTAGCTGTCAGGGCCCAAGAAGACAATAGCTATTGAAATCCAGAAAGATAATATCATTATATCTCAGCAATCTATAGAGCTATGACAACCCAACCATAAATAGCTACCAAATCCCACCAAAGGTGCAAGAAAAGAACAAGATGTAGCTGTTTGACCACTTCAGGCTGTGACAGCAGCTATGGCCTTTATCCTAGGGGTGTATTGCTTCCAAAATCCAAAAGAAACATCAACACGACTTTCCTAAATCAGAACGAAATCGTGCAGTTTTCAGAACCGTTCAGAAGTAATTCAGACACCCTTAGAACTCAAATACAAATGTTTGTTTTTTTCCCGAGTTTGATGAGACAGGTATCAGTTAAACTATATAATTAGCTGTTTCCCTTACCATATCATGCACTTACAGTCGTGATTTATACTCACAACAACTGACAAAAAAACCAAGTTTATTGCTAATTATATATCGTTACATGTTGTTATATTAATTGCGTAGACTATTCCTGCACTTTATATTGGAATCTTGGAATACCCATTGAGGACCTTTTTATTATAAACCATGTTACACCACATAAATAAACCCGGATAAAAAATAAAACGTTATTATCATAACCTTTTATTTCATGGGATTTTAGTGTATTTATGTTGTTTTATTTATAAAAGCGCATCGAACAGTATCATTAAAATCATAGACGATGTTTATCTCGGAACATTTTGAAGAACATTAACAAAGTTATATAGTTTATAAAT
Organism: Patella ulyssiponensis; assembly: GCA_963678685.1. Lineage (NCBI taxonomy): Eukaryota > Metazoa > Mollusca > Gastropoda > Patellidae > Patella > Patella ulyssiponensis. The sequence continues at coordinate 59,471,495 of OY783229.1, forward strand.
GTATGGTTCTAAATGAACATTATCGCTGAGTTTTAAAAACCCATTTCTAATTTTGTCCTGTATCACGTCCATAAGCTTAATTTGTCAACATTTACCCATCCAAGAACTGTGAAATGTAACCGGTCGACAAGAAGACAAACCAGACTGACAGACACCTGACGATGGTGACAACATTATACGATCTTAGAAATGAGCGCATGAAAAGGAATCGCTTACTGATTTCTTCTGTTCTCGACAGGGTATAATAAAATTTATAAAAGGCACATTTTTGTTTTAAATAAACTATCTTTATTTCAGGCCGACTATGTCGGAGAGGTTTTCCTCTGCTTATGGAAATCTTCGATCAGCTCTGTTGGGTTCCAATTTAAAAGGGAGAAAACATGGCGGTGCGGTCGCAGAAGGCAACATTTTTACAGATGAAGCAACACTAACAGCCTTTAAAGAAAAGAAGGAAGGTTCGATATATTGGTTTTAATTCATTCTTATTAAATCCAATAAAAGCGATCTTGTTACTATAGATATACGCCTAGTCAAACTGTTCACTGTACAGCTGAAGTGGGCGTTGGACAAATTCTTGTATGAATGCTAAAAATGGCATGAAAATCACACAGTCGTTTTCTTTGCAATTACGGCCAGTTGATTTGTCCGCCCGATCATGACACTTATTGTATATTTTCAAAGTGTTTATGTTAGATTCATGTCATTTATATGGTTTCTGAAACCATAAAGTTTGTATTTTAATTTCCCGTGTTTCCATGACAACCCATTACTATTATTTGCTAAATGTATTTTCTTATACAAGGCAGATTAACGTGTTCATTTATCAGTCTGCGATGGTATAAAACTGTTACACACTCCTACTAATTCTAGAATTTAAAGTCCATTACATAAATTGTCTGGAATAACATTCCCCGTTTATCTCTCAACATATTTATTTGGTTCTCATCTAATTAAAGAATTGAATATAAAGCGATGTCTTACACCAGTGTGTGGTCCATCCATTACATTTATCGTCTTGAAAAGCATTCCTTGCTTTGGTTGCCAATTAAATAAAGAAATTGAGTTTTGAAACGATGACTATAACATAACATGGTCCTGTGAATTAATATCGACGTTGCTACTGGCTCTTAATCTCTGATTATCTGTTCAAGATTAATTAATATCGGTATTCTAGCATTGCACATTTTTGAGGACTTGTTATATACTATTACAGAAGGGGAATTGAAACCCAAATCGGTGGATCTAGTCCGTGTCGCCAACAGGGAAGCTCATCATACATCTGATTATACACTACCAAACCTAATTGTACGACGAGGCCAAGAGTTTGATATCACCATACAATTTGAAAGAAATTATCTGAAATCTGAAGACGAAATTATGCTGAAATTTGTTACTGGTGAGTGCACAAAAATGCAAACAAAACTGAATCATGAAGTACAATTGTATACCGACTAGTCACCTTTGTCGCTGCCAATCCCCCCGCCCCCCCCAAAAAAAAAAACCCCAACAAAACATAATAGAATATTCAATAAAGACCTACATACCATGCAGGCGAAAGAGAATTAATAACTATCATCACTTCTTTTAATCTGTTCAGCAAAGTAACCGCTCTGAACTTGTTTTGCGGGTGTTCGCCTTTGACGTGTCAACCCCCCCCCCCCTCCAGCCATCCGTCCGTCGGTTCGTCCGTCCATTAGTAGGTGCGTGTCCCCAATCGCTAGTTTTGAGAGGCTGAAGCCAATATCCCCGTCATGAAAACTTTTGATTTTAAACATTTCCGATAATTCGTGCCAGAGCTATATTGTCATTGATCACTTTGAAATCTCTCGTGGACACTCTTGAACCTATAATGATTATCCCTCGATTGCCTATAAATGATAAAGTAAATGTATATATTTTATTGAAGGTGCTAGACCGCAACAAAGTAAAGGTACAGTTATTCCAGTAGTTGGTGAAGAAACAACAGATCCTAATGGCTGGGGTTATAAGATGGTACTGGATAACGGGAAGTTCGTCACACTGAGAATACGATCGAGTGCCAATGCCATATTGGGAAGATATCAATTGTTTATTGATACAGTTCATAAAAGACAGAAAGATGGACCAGAGAAATATCGATATAAACATCCTGATGATATTTACATACTATTTAACCCCTGGTGTAAAGGCAAGTATACAAAAAAACATTGATTATACACCCCCCCTACAATCTTTGCGGATGTTGGTTGGGGTGAAGCTTGTCACGACGTGCGCTATAATTCATATGAATTCTTAACTATGCAAACCATGGATCGCTTCCCTTTCTCCGGATAATCATGTTTCCTCCCACCTTTATAAAAAACTGGGCACAAGGGAATTATGGAAGTAAAAAATACATATACCATCAGATTGATCCCGAAATGATTTGGTAAGTCTCGAGCAAAGCCCAGCTTAACCGGAGCGGGGCCCTGGGCCTGACTAGGATCGCGGGGCACCTAACGCGACGAAATGATTATTTCATACCCCTTTGAATTGCACACACAATTTTATACGGTCTGTAATACAAGAAAAATTACGTAATGTCAGTTCCGAATGGCATACAATGCGCGGACATGACAGATAACTGTTATAATTAGTGAAATCGCCGCTAGAGGCCTAAACCGACCATTTTGTGGGATAGTCCAGTCTCCGCTCTCGCGCGGCTAGATCTATTACCGTGAAACTTTCATCTGAAATTGTTTCTCTTTTAGCCATGAACCGCGGGGCCCTGGGCCTGGGCCCCTCAGGCCCATGCCTAAACTGGGCCTTGGTCTCGAGTGACGAGTTCTCTAAATCTCATACATGTAGAGGAACTAATGTGAAAACCGATGTCAGAGCAAAACCACCCCTCGTCAATTTGCATATTAGTAGACCTAATCATGGAAAATAAATATTATCGGTAAACTTACCTGTAAGTTTTTACTGACTCGACACTGCTAAAGACCCATGTGCGCATGCGAATTATTGAAATAAAATTGAAATAAAATGTGTAAGTCTCGAAATGACCTAGTTGTGTCGCATGGACGTTAAACTCTCTCTCTCCCTCTCTCTCAGTTGAAATAGAACCAGGTTCCAAGCCACAAAATGATAAATACCCTCAGTGCTGAAATATATTTTATTCCTCTAATAGATGATTTAGTATATATTGATGATGAAGTTAAGAGACAAGAATACGTATTAAATCCTACTGGAAGAATCTGGTTAGGTTCAGTTGGTAGATATTGCGTACGACCATGGAACTTTGCACAGGTTTGTTTATTTAAAAACATTTTAATGTATCCAAATGCTAAACAACAAAGTTGGTCCTAAAATAACGTCGACTCTGCATACGTTATAAGTGTTATTTGTTAAAGTACAATTAGAACATTTATAGTTCTAAATTCTTCATGAATGCAATATATCAGAAATACCAGAGAAAGGGTTATTTATTGTATTTAGATATTTAGACAGGCTTATTCATTTTCGTATTACAAAAAAAAAATAAAAACTATGAACTTATCTTTTCCGCGTTATTTTCTAATTAATAATCTTTGCATGTTGTAAAATTGAAAAATTCTCATTTATACTTTTAAATAATTTGCCCCTTTAAATACGCAATTAAATTCAGAAAATGTTTATGAGAACCTTGTCTGTTGAATAGAATGTTTTTTATTTATAGTTTGATGAAGTGTGTCTGGTAGCAGCTTTGGCATTATTAGACAAATCTGAACTTGGTGATGCTGCTAGAAGTAATCCTATACTTATCACTAGAGCTATAGGCAAAAGTGTAAGTAATCCTATACTCATTAGTACAAGGGAGCTATAAGTGTAAGTAATCCTATACTTCGTTATACAATAAAGCTATCCTATGCTTAGTAATACAACAAAGCTATATGTGTAAGTAACCCTATACTTATTATTACTGTAACACTATGAATGTAAGTTACTCTATACTTATCAATACAGTGAAGCCGTAAGTGTAAGTGATCCTACCTATTAATACAGTAGCACGTTTAGTATAAGTAATCCTATACTAATTACCAAAGCTATAGTGTTACTTTTTGTATTACTTTTAATACAATAGAGCAATAAGTAATCCAATACTTATTACTAGAGCTGCAGATAAAAAAGAAGTAAAAATGTCTTCTCCATCAAAAACTTTGGATTGCTTCTTTCTTTGACACAATATCAGTGGTGATAATCATAGTCATTAGTAGTACAGTAATCATAGGACTGTAGTTATTCTTGGCAGTGGATCTGTCAAATTAGAAATTCTTACGGATCTTATCAAATTGTTTTCAGGAAAATGGAAGACTTTGTGCCTATTATTATTCCAATATGAATGATAATGTAATGAATAAACATATGGATATGATTTTCAGATTACAGCCAATGAACGAGATGCTGGTGTAATGACTGGTAATTGGTCGGGTAAATATGATGACGGTGTAGCACCCTATACATGGAATGGTAGTTCCGTCATTCTAGAAGAATATCTTAAGAAAAGAAAAGGAGTTAAGTTTGGTCAATGTTGGAATTTTTCTGCTGTGGCAACAACATGTAAGTAACAAACTATGCAATAAAATAATGCTGTAATATACTGGTTAAACATATACATTGCCCAAGGCCCGCAGTGTTAGACATTAATTAACAAAGCCAGACCTGAATCAACTCTTGATACTCGAGATTTTAACTAGAATAGAAAGGTTCGTCATTTTTAAATATTTAATTTAAAAATGGGAAAGCGGGGCTAAGTCTCAAATTATATACCAGGGTCCTGGTTACCACAATGCACATATTATCTTGTCGAAACTACAAACACTGATAACTTGGCCCAGAATAGAGTAATTTGAATGATATTTTCAATATTTTTATTATCTATTTTTGAACTGTTGTACCCAGAATGATCAGCTCTTTATCCAAATCTTATATAATGTACGTTTAAATTTCGTTTTATCTTCTCTTGATTGCGAATATGAAATAATAATGAATGTCTGTTAACTGCCAGATTAAGGTGTTTATATTTCATTATTTCAAATCAATTTTTTTTCAAATCGTTTCACACTTTCATTTTTGACTTTCTTGGGTTTTTTTTACATTATGGAACAGATGCCGTATCATATTGTTTAATGTATTTCAGTGCTACGGGCTTTAGGAATACCAACAAGATGTGTGACGTGTTTTAAATCAGCACATGACAGTGATTTTAGTAGTGCTTTAGATTCACATTGGTCTTCAGAAAATAAACCCAAAACAAACATGGACGATGGTTTATGGTAAGAATAACATTTCGTCGTTTTAAAGTCTCTTATCCACCTGATGAAAGTTTTTTTTTCTATAAGAAATGTCAGTCCAAATGTCTGATGCATTAAATTTTTGTCAACATTTGGCATCCACCGCAGCCGGTATGAACGGAATATGGTCAATATCCCCCCCCCCCCCATAAATTTTGCAGAATTGTTTTGATGGATCTCACGTCAATCCAATTTAATTCAAGCGAGGAGATTATCTATGTTGATATTTTGATTGTGTGTTCTTAATTGAATGACGAATAATCAATCTGAGCACATTCTAGTCGTGGAACATTAGTTCTTGTCCAAATAGAATACAAATGACGATTAGCGTATTTAAGGTCATTTAAATCATTTATACTTTTCGTATAATTCTATTTTGAAACGGTAAAATTCGCCCACGCTAGAAGTTCACAATAAGTTTTCATAATGACTACTCAGTATATCCAACTATCTGGTGAGTGCTACAGGCATTCAAATCAGGCATCTTCCTCAAAAAGCCACGTGCCACAGCTCAACTATAGTCGATGTTAAACAATATTTCAGGGATTATCATGTATGGAACGAATCATGGTTTAAACGTCCCGATTTACCGAGTGGTCATGACGGATGGCAAGCTTTTGATCCTACACCTCAAGAATGTAACGAAGGTACTTGCTTTTATTTCTGCATTCTTCTCGCCATCGATTACAATTTACGAATGTACTGTATGTTTGTTTTTAAATTATTTGCTGTAACTGTTGCAGTATTTTGAACATCCATTTAAGAGTTCAGAGGAACATCCTTTAAAGAATTTTAAAGATAATGAAACTATTTCATGGTTTTGAAGACCTTTCTTAAAAAATCAGAAAACGTTAGTTTCATTATTGTCTGACTAAATATAAATAAAAATATATATTGTTTCTAATTTAAAGGTGTATTTACCTGTGGTCCGGCATCAGTTAAAGCTATTAAAGAAGGAGAACTGTATTTAGGATACGAGGCTAAGTTTCTATTTGCTGAGGTTAATGCTGATAGAATTAACTGGGAAGTTGATCGTGAGGGTAACATGGTGGCGTTTCAGATGGATAAACATATTGGTGGTAGATGTATTAGTACTAAGGCAGCTGGTACAATATCTAGAGAAGACATAACTTCAGAATATAAATACAAGGACGGTATGTTTTATACGGTCTTTAATTTTGGGTAAAGATACTAACAAGGGACAAAAACCTATGGTGCGCAATTATATTTGATTGGTGTCAACAAAGATTGGCAAATACATTAGGGAACTCCGGTTGCCACCTCCCGACTTGCCTCGGTCGACTGGTAGTGGTTTTCCCTTTTTATTACGCCACTGAAACCAATAATTATCGTTAGCGATCCAACGTCTTACTCACTGAACCGCCGTCCACATTTGGAGTAAATTACAGACGGTGGCTTGAATGAATGATGAAGCTTACTTATGTTATTTAATGACATCATGTTGGCTTGCTGTTTTCAGATTCTTCCGATGCCAAAAAAGTATTAGAAAGGGCTTCCAGAACGACATTTAGACGTGATCCTGCTGTTACACCTTTTAGTAAAGATGATATGGAATTCCGATTCCAGGGTGATTCTCAAAAATCTGGAGATTTAAATGTGACATTAAAGTTTAAGAATGACAGCAGTGCTGGTCGTGTTGTAGATGTTTATATTGGTATGGTAACGGCTTTCTATACTGGTGTACCTTGTGCAGATTTGAAAGAAACTGTTAATACTATTGTTACGGAACCTTCTGCTGGTAAGTCACGCATGTTGCTGCAATTAAGGTACGCGTTGGAGTACACTCCACCCCAGATGTCAATATCGCTCTCTATCCGTTTACAATGTAGTGTAAAATAAGAACAAAATAAACGAAGCGAAAATTTTAATCTTATTTTAATAAGATTCCGACCTGTCTATCTCTAGGAGAGGATATGAAGGCGACCGGTACCAGAATCTGCCGGATAAGAGTCTGCGAAACTACTCGATGTTGCATCTTCAGATGCATCACCAGATGGACCAAATAACAGAGACAAGGGGGTAACACCACTAAACTGGCAAGTTTCTCTGGGACAATACACACATATAATAACCACACAAAAATATATCACTGTTTTTAAGTCTTGGTGTCGTTCTTGACGAACCGTGGTCTCAGAAAATACATTTAGACATATCATGGATGTGTCATCTGTAGCACTAAATGAAGAAACACAACATACAACAATAAAAAAAATGGGCAGCAATAATTGTAAAACAGACACACAAACATTAATAACACAGACACAAGGTCACAATTCTATTCTGAAAAGCAATTCTTTACCTTTCTTTACCTGACAAGCTGTGTTTTAATATTTTGGTTTATATTTATTTATTTTAGAGGGTGATTGTTCGTTGTTATTAAAATGTAGTGAATTTATCAATACTCAAGATGGTGATGCTCATGTAAATGTTTATGCTACGGCAAAGGTTCGGGAAACTGGACAACGTTTTGCAGCCAGAGAATCCTTCTGGTTAGAGAAACCAACACTAGATGTAAAGGTAGATACTTATTTTCTACAATTAAAGCTTCTGTGATGTGGTGACTTACCAGGTGGCACGTGGGTTTACTAACCGGGGGTCGGGAAAGTTCCCCGGGATTTTCCTCTTTTCAGTGGTGCAAGACGGAAAGCTTGGCAAGGGACAGTGTCTAGTCGTTGGGATGGGCGAACAATCGATGCCCAGTATACACGTTGTTGTGCATGGCTTTTAACCGTCGTCATCATCCCGGTTAGTGCAGAAAACTAGAGTGCTAGGTCAATTTCATTTCATTTTGTGAGGCATAGTACCCCTCTGCATGTTTGTACGTGTCAGAGTGATACAGTTATCAAATGAAGGTAAAAGTGGTCGAGTAATCGCTAAAATAGTTGGGGTGGGAAATACTGAAATTCATGGCATTTTGGAAAGAAAGGCCGAAATTGTAGACGATTGGGGCAATATTGGATACCTCTAGTCAAAGAGCACCTCCATTAAGCAAGCATTTTTAAATTTCCCTTGGGTGCTTGCTTAATACAAGTTCTACTGTATTTGTTTAATTTGGCATTGTGTAGAGCTGGTGATAAGTTGTAGCCTTGTAGCAATATATGTATAGTAGGGCCTACCTCTTCTTATGGTATTTACTATCTACATTGCACGACCGGGTCGTCATTTTTTTGCATCCCATCACGCATATAATGAATATTTGCAATGCGGGGATACAGTAGGTGACGATAAATATCGACTTTTGGATAGCGAAGTGCTTATTACTATTACGACAAAGACTTAATTCCTGACAAAAGAATACTTTATACGGTATAATATGCCAAGTCCACTGCATTCCATTTGATTCAATTTCGTGATGTTTTGTTTGTTTTGTTGTAGACGGAAGGTAGTGCTGAGAAAGGAAAGCCGTTTGATATAGTTATAAAGATTGTAAACACTCTTGGTGTACCTTTAATTAATGGTGTTATTAATGCGGAAGGTCCTGGTATATCAAGAGTTACAGGTGTTAAAACAAAGTAAGTCAATAGCCAAATTCAACATTTGTTCGTCGTTTTTTTTCAGTTAACATCTTCACTGCACTATGGTTATGTTTATGTTATTTTATTCGTGTCCAGACTCGACATTTGTTTGTCTTCAGACTTGGCGGAAGACATACTATACGAGATTGTTATGAACTAAAATGCTATGGATAATCGTTAAATCTTTTTATCCCCCGGCATATAGGAGATTGTTATTAACTGATAATTGGTAGTCTATGAATTCTATGAATATTTGCCCTCGTGTCTCCATCATTGTGTACGCTTGTTCCCTTTCGTTTCCGGGGCAGAATTTGATATGCCTTTTTACAAGCTGAAGTCGTACCTTATGCTATTTATACGCGTTTTGACGTTTTAATTTTGTTCCTTAATTTCTGCGCAAAATTAAATTTTGTCTAATTGGCGATGGGTGCAGGGGTTTTCGGAACTGGCCTTATGAACCATTCTGTATTTCTTCGCAACCTTTTATGATAATAACCCCATGTTTTGGTAGCAGGTGGTTGTATGTCATCTCGTTTGGATTATTGGTTGTTTCTGTTGCTACAACCATAAAAAGACTTTTGCAGATACTTTCAGCGCAAGCACAAGGCATTAATATGACGCGTGCTACGTAATAAGGATGGATTTATATTAGTTTCAGTAACACTGAGGAGGATCAAATTTAAATTCCCATGATCAGACATAATTAAAAATATTTTAATTTCAATTATTTGGATAGTCATGTAACTACACTTTCTTGTAAAATAGAACGAACTTATATATTACATATTAAAAGACATATTTTGTTATTGCCTTAGATGTTATTTTCTTAATGTTTATGTTTTCGTTTTAGAAAAAGTATAGCCCCAGGTGAAGAACTACGGGAGACAGTGAAGATGACAGGAAAGTTTGTCGGAAGAGTAGAAATCATAGTTAACTTCCACTGTAAACAAATATCTGATGTTTGTGGTGTTGGCCTAATAGAAATCGTCGAGCCTAAATAAATTACATATTTTAAATACATTTATTACACCATCATTCTCAATCCATTTGAATACCTTAAGTTATGTAAAATTCAAGTCTTCTTACTGCGTCGTGGAAACATCTCGCTTTGCTAACTGACTTCGATAAAAGGTTCCATGATAACAATGTCTGGAAATTGAGCTAAGCTATTTGTTTCCCTGTACCATGCTTACTCCTGGCTGATAGTTGCTAATATAGTCTAGACTGTAGGCCTGCTAGATTGGCATTAGTACACGAGGCAGATGTTTGTTTCACAATGAATTCTTATTAGAGAATATATTGCTGGGGCAAACTATGAGGAAGTAATTTAACTTACAAGATTACCAAGATATTAGGCCGTACAGCTTTCAACTTTTCCTCAACTGACGAAATTTTATTCATTTTTTCAAGGACCATGGTTATTTAATATTTTTTTTAAATTTCGTTAACAGGTACGATAGTTCCATTTGAAAATTAACTATAGGGTGTCAGGTTGAACAGGGTGTTTTATAATTTATGTTACAAATTGTTTTAACAATATAATATATATGTTCCCTCCAGCATAATTAGGTCAATCGTCTCGACCCTTTCGTGTATGATATTCGTAATGACCGGGAAAAAACAAAATTATATACTTAGATGTCCTAATAAGCCTACAATATGTTCATTATTGGAAAATGTATTACACACACGTTGTTGAGCAACGCCTGTGCTAGCCCATTCATCTGCCAAACACCCCTTTCCTGATCCTGCTATATGTTATCAATACACTTACATTGCGAAAGTAGTAACATGCATTAATAAACAAAATCTAAACGTTTTTGCAAGGTCCTCATAATATTTTATTATGAAACTCCCTGTACTTTATATGACTTCCTATATACTTAACATTAAATTGTAGAATATATCGCATAATTTTATTGAAATGAATAAATTAATATTTTTTCTTTCAATTTTATAAAACCTGTTATTTAATACTGGTTTAATATGTTAATAAATATGTAAGAGAAACATACCATTAGAGTAATAAACAAAATCAGTTAGTGTTATTTTAATTAAAGCACCCATCTCTGTGTTTAACAAGAAAGTTCCTGTTTTTTCCCCTGTGTGGCTTCTCCTTGTCAGTGGCACAGGACGGAGGGCCGTTGGTTATCCGGATAGGGTGAAAAGCTGGGGTCCTATATGTCAGCCTATATACGTAAAAGACAAAATTCAATTAGAGTAGACAGAAAGGCGTTGCCCGTGCCAAATTCCCCTCATAACACCATGTAGGGTGTATACCTGCCTTGATGCAGTGGCGAATGCAGGATATTTGAAGGCCCCCCACCTGAATCCACCACTGTCTTCGTTAGGTCCATTGATGCAGACATGTAGAAAGTTAATCACCTTTTCATAGCGGTTTGTCCATTTGGTTGAATCTAAGAACCCTATTGAAATCTCCAATTTAGAACACCGTGGGGTTGTTCAAAGGTGTATCAGGAGGAACCAATCTTTGGGATTTTAAATTTCGGACCAGTTTTGTCTATTCCATTTTACGGACATGGTTGATTTTTAAAGCCTGTATTTCTCTATGAATTTTATTTTTTTTAAAAATGTGGTAGTATTTGAGGCAAACAGGGACACCGTGGCATTTTTCCATCTCAGAACTGGCATTTTTCCATCTCAGAACTCGGACTAATTTCCCAATACAGTACACACTAAGACTTCAAATGAAATGAATACTTGCAGCATCCACTGAACAAAACATTAGGACAGGGCCACATCTAGAACAATAAGTGTGAAAACTTATAAATCTGACGCAATATTGCAAGCCAGATTTTGTTGACACATCTTATCACAGACTCCAAATCTTAGCCACATTTACAGATCTCCAAGAGAAAATATTGCCAACGACTCAACACGTCTACAGTGGCATTCACCTTTGATAACTGATTGTAGAGTTACCATAATTATTCTTGAAAAAAAAACATTCTTTTTCATTAAAAAAAATCTATTTCTTAAAATCAGTGTGATGATTTCAATACATGGTGTTAAATAAAGCGACATCTATATTTAAATAAATATGTATCATGGACAAACAGTTTTTACAGTTATATAATTATTTAAAATTTAAACTATGCAATTCCAAATGACTGGATCAATATTACAAAACAGTCATAATACTATGACAGCAGCTAAATCATCCTGAACTGCCTACCAGGGATGTGACACATTTATTTATTTGTATAGGTAATGAGAACATTTACAGGACACCATACAAATGTGAATGGCTTCTACTTCTTTCTGATGATAATATGTATTACACAAAACATGAATCAGATGTTATCTATAATCATTGAAAGTCAATAAAATTCTTCACAAAAACAATATGTATTAAAGGAGCTAACCCTCTAACTCAATATTTTCTATTATAATGGATACACAATAGAAACTGTCATTTAGGGACTAACACGATTCAATTTTGTTTCAAGAACTCGCTTGTGCATAGGGGTCATGAGCAGTTGGAGAAAACCGGAGGATCCAAGGAAAATGAAATGAAATGAAATGGGGTTTAACATCCTACTCTTTTGCACCAAACCTGGGCTAATGGAAGACGGGCATACGCCATACAGTGTGCTATGAGGGAAATTTTGCCCGGGCAGCGGCGCTACGGCCTACTCTTATATCGAATTCCAACTGCCAAGGGATCTTTTACGTGCACTCCAATGTGTACACGGGACCTCGGTTTTTCATCCCATCCGAACGACTAGGTAGCTGTCCTTGTCAGGCCCTCCTGCATGCATTAATTCATTCAGACTCCACAAAGGTATAACTGTTAAGGAGTATAAACTACAGCTGATTGACTTCTTGATTAATAGTTATTAAGCTGCATGCCAGACTTGGGCAATAATGAAAAAATATTTATCGTGATAATTTACGTCTGAAGAAGTCAAATTTTGAATACTTGGTCTGAAATTCATTGCTTGATTTCAAATTATTGTTGCCATAATGCAATTTTTACAGATGAATTTAATTCTATTAATAGTATGTCATACAAGTTAGTCAAGGTAAACTATTAAGTCTTAATATTATAACAATCATATATGTAAACAGAACTAATGGGGTTCTAAAATCTAATTTTTGATATTTACAAAATAAAATGGGGTTTAACGTCCTACTATTCTGCTTTGAACAGGGCTAATGAAGACGGACATACACCACACAGTGTGCTATGAGGGAAATTTTGCCTGGACAGCGGCACGGCGGCATTCTCTTACAACGAATTCCAACTGTCAAGGGATCTTTTACGTGCAGGCCAATGTGTACATGGGACTTCAGTTTTTCGACTAGACCGCTGTCCTTGTCAGGCCCTCTGTCCTGCATCACTAACAAGGGAGAACCATGCGGGAAAATCTGGATGAACCCTCTTGGCCAATACAGGGATCAAACACTCAACCTCCAGGATAGCGAGCCAGCATCTTTCCCACTCAGCAACTGTGATCACCCTGATATTTCCAGGTCAGTGAGTAACTGGGGTAAATACTAATACTATCAAACCTTGACAATGCCAAAATTTTTTTCCTCAATTTCAAGTCCTTGCACTAATCATAACGTCTCGCTTTGCCAATTATCATCAATATTGGGACATGATAATTATCATAAAGATAAGTTTCGTTGTCACAGTATACCGTAGTATATTGCCCAACCCTATTGTATGTAGATCAATTTACAATAACATGATAGTAATTCATTGTTTCATCAATCAGCAGTATCAAACATCAAACAGATATTGCTGACTAAAAAGACATTTGTTCATGTAGATTCTTACTATTAAACATACATTACGCAAGATCTAAATCTGCCTATTGCAGGTCTTTCTTTAGGCCTGTAACTGTAATATTATCTAAATTATCAATTAGACATTTAATCATTAATCAACTTATCCAGACCATAACCACCTCTTGATGTCAACACTAGCCTGTGATATTTACTGGATTTGGATCAAATTTGCTGCTCAAATTTCATTCATGATTTTTCATGAAATGGATAATCGAAACCATGTTTTTATTGTACTGACTTTACCAATGATGATTGAGGCTAGGCTGAAAATTCAATTGCTAAAAACTCAGTTCAGAGTGGATCAATTTGACTGGAATTTTCAGCAAATTCCCTTTACATTATCTAGTTCTTAACTATTATAGTGAGAACTGCTAGCTCTTTATCTAATCTCCCATAATATATCTTTAATGTTAATCACTTTCAATAACAGAAAATAATCATTTTCAATAACAGAAAATAATCATTTTCAATAACAGAAAATAATCATTTTCAATAACAGAAAATAATCATTTTCACAGAAAATTAACAAGATGAAAACAACCATTTACTTTGCCATTTGAAAGGCTGAGTATCAACTGAATACAAAACATTGTTAACATGTATCTCCTGTTATCTGTTCCAGACCCTTTAAAATAACACTATCATTAATATTAATGTCACCAGGCATATTGGTTTGTCTATTTTACCAAATAATACAGTATTCCTCAGTCTTTATCACAATAAAAAATCAGATTCACATGACATTAAAGAAGAATTCCAGTAATTGCAAGTTCTTTGTACTTTTTCCATTTATTTCCCAACAATTCATTTTGCCTTTAATTAACAAACAGATGTTGGCTGTGATTTTATCAGGGTATAAACCGAACCATGCGCTCATGCTATGTGTTAACAACTATTATAGTGACTGGGATGAATACACAAATGAAGTCACTGGAATAAAGACTAATATAGCATGTGCGCTGCTTTGGTTACAGTGGAATTGGAACTTACACAGCTGTTTATTAAAGACGAAAACTATTTGTAGAGTATGTTTGAAAATATTTGTAGAGTATGTTTGAAAATATTTGCAGTGTATGTTTGAAAATATTTGCAGTGTATGTTTAAAACTATTTGTAGAGAATGATTTTTAAACTATTTGTAGAGAATGATTTGAAACTTTTTGTAGAGAAAAGTTGAAACCATCTCAATACTAGATAATAAATAAAATATAGAGAACAGCAATGACTGGACTTCCCATTTAAACCTAGTCTTATAGTCTTAATTCTAGTATCAATGTGGAACTTTATCTGCTATATCTCCTCTACCAATGGCACTGAGTCCTTTAGCTATTTTTTCTATCTTTGGGCTTTCGTCTTTCCTTTTCCATTCCGCTAATAATTGATATTTGATCTCTCTTGCTCCATCTGTTTTATAATTATGGTTAATCTCATCTATTTTAGCTTCGGTTAATCCAAGGTATTTTCCAAGTCTTTCAGCATCTTTGGTTTTAATATCTTGAGCTATATCCTCTAACAATTTTTGTGATACTAAATCAGTTCTTGCTGTGAAATAAAATCAAATCAATTCAAACAAAAATAAAGGCAACTAAAATGCAAAGAAATGGATTATAGTATATCTTGGTAACACATATTTTCATTAAAAGTTACCCATTTGATCTGTATTTCTCATATGTATACATACTTTAAAACAAGTGGCCAAGGGGCCTAAACAAATATTGTGCTCAGACCTAGAAATAACGATTTTAGAGGTACATGACAAAATTTCAGGTACTTATGAAATAGCACCTAACATTTTCAACTAAGTGCCGGACATGTATTAATAATATTGATAAAAAAGACAAATCAGTGCTGGATAAAATGACAGACACCAGAGGTTTTGTGCCTGACAAAGCCTGAATCTGAGCCTGGCACTGTCAGTGACAGGTGCTTTATATCCAGGCTTGTTTGTGCTGTAAGTGTTATTTGAAATTTTTAAACCAATTATAGATCTGAGTTTCTGATATTTATTTTTATACACCCACATTTCAAGTGGGAGTAGGCCCTATATTGTTGTAACCCTGGACTGTCTATCTAAAATTCTTGTAAGTAAGCACTCTCTCAGTGTTCATGTGATCTTTTGGGGATTGTTCTGCTAGAGCAAAGGAAAAACCTTATCCAACATTTGAAAAGAAGGACAATACTTCAATTTCTTTGTTAAATAATTGCCTAATTCAGAATCGGTAACTATTTAAAAGCCATATTAATGAGGATAAACAATACCAAAAGTGAGTCACAATTGCCCCTATCATCAATATAATACAGTGATAATAATTTGAACTTACATGACAACGGCTTTTTTGCCTTGATATTAGGCAGTGCTGATTTATTAGATTTAACATTCATTACCATACCAGTACCTATTTGTAAATTTCTAGCAATTTGAGGTGTACTTGTGCTGATATTAAATCTGGCTCCTTCCGATGCTATAATAAAATATTGGTTGTCAGGCAATGAAACATACAACCATTGGCAGATAAGTTGAGAAGAATGGAAATTGGTTACAGAAAGATACAACCACATTAATTAAACTACAGATCTATATTTCGTTTCCTTTTTTTATACGTATCTTACATGGAGGTCTGACAGATTGTTTCGGGAGGTGACGTCAGAAGTCATACAAGCGACATTTGACCCTATGACATCAGACATTTGATTAACCAATCAGCATTGATGTTTTATTGGCTAATCCCTCACATCATCCAGAACACATCAATGATAACAACTCTTCCAGATCCTACTTTAGTAAAATGAAATTTTGAACAATAACTAACGAAAAGAAATAGTATGTGTTTTACTCCCAATGTACATTCCATAAAGATCATACCTTACTCAAAGTCTATTGCACTAATTTAAATAATACATATAAAATTCATACAGATCGATGATAACGTTTGTCATTAGAATGTTCACAGTGTTTAACAAAGTGAAACACAGGTCATCATACCTCTAAAAGTAATTACATCAATTGTTGAAATTGAATATGCTTCTTCGTTTTACTAATTTAAAGGGTGCATATAAATTTTACACAGATCAGATTTATAAAGTTTTGTCATTAGAGCATTCACAACGTGCAATTAAGTGAAACAAGGGCCACAACTCGAGAAGAAGTTGAAGAAATTATTGAAATTAAATAGGCTTCTTCATCTCAGTAATGTAAACAACATATATCAATTTCAAAATAATCAGATCATAACTGTAGTCTGTAGAGTGTTCACAAGAAAATGTGGATGACCGACAAATGGACCGTCAGGCGGGACAGAGGCGACGACAATATACAACCACATTTCCATGTGGGTGTATAAAACTGAGTTAAGATAGGAGGTAAAAGGGGGGTTGGGATGGCCTAGTGGTCTACAGTGCCACGCTTCGACCTCTAGCTGGCCGGGCACCTCTGGCTTGTGGCTTCAATCCCCGGTGTGAGCGTATGTGGCATGGAGATAGGGGCTCCTTCTCAACCTCGTGGGTTTCCTTCGGGCACTCTGGTTTCCTCCCACAGCAAAGACCCCTGCGCGTGCGCTAAGATAATGAAAATGAAAAATAAGACTTGTCTGCCATATCACCTTCGGTGGAACGTTAAATGCTAAGAAAAACAACAGGAGTTAAAACCAATTTAATTTCATTGTTAACTCAGAGTGACAACCCATGAAATTATTATCAGAACAAATGTGAAGTTGCTCATAGTGCTAAAATTTATTTCATGAAGTCCTACACACAGACTTCTCTTAGTCAATTTCATTTGCATAAATTCCAGAATTGGTAAATATATTGTTTGACCAATATTAGAGTCATGCTTTAATAACTTGTGGAATTATCTTACTCGTGTATGTTAAACTTGCTCCTCTGACCCCCTCTCCAGCCGGTACAGCATCTTCATCTACATTCTGCAAAGAGAATAAATCATCTTCATTAATAAACAACAACAATATTACATCTTTATCATTACATTCACACTTACCAAACCATATGGGGAATAACATCATTCGTTTCTATACCAACTAGCTAATGAAGACACTAAACATATGAGGAGTCACCAAAACGGCAGGAAACATCCAAAAAAACATTTTTCGTTTTAAAAAGGTGAAGTCATCTTCCTTTGAAAGGCAATCTGATTAAAGCAAGAATTTCATATTTTCTAAGTTTCATATTTTCTAAGAAAGTCAAAAAACATAATTTTTGCTCAATAGGTTATCAACCTACTATTATACCTTCATATGCATTATTTCCCACACTTAAACATCTTTCACACCAAAAATAATAACACAATTACCTCCCTTGTTTTTCTATCCCCCCCACACCCATGCAATAGCTATCTTCAAACGTTTAATTTGAAGTTGAAAATGATATTTTTGCCAATTTATCAACGGACAATAGTGAATTATAGGATTAATAGGATTATTCTTTAACAAGGTGGGACTGTTTATAGATACCATCTATTTAATTTTAAGGCTTTATTTTAATATATTTTAAAAATATAACTTAAAAATATGAAATTGTAGCTTCAAAATTCAGATCTATATTTTTGATACTTTCTATACCCAACACTACATAAATAGCTTGGCAGAAGTACATGTATGGCTAAACATTGAGGGGTTTTGGGGTTTACCCACAGTTCCTGACAGACCGTTTCATTAGCGAATTTCTCACATCAACTAGAACCACTGTTATATAATGTAACAACTCTTCCTGGTCCTGGTGTCGTGATGACAAGTAAAACAAAATTTTAAACTATAAAAAATGAAACGAAAAAGGATCTGTTTTTTAATCAGATTATTAGTAAGAAAATGAATTAAGTGCCATGTTACGTGAATACATTTATTTTGTCATTTTCAGCCTAGCATATGTCATTTTTTCTCTAAGATCACATGTTCAGTGAAAAAAAAATTTGCCCGATGATATTTTCACCTACTCTTTATTGAATTACAACAATCAAAGGATATTTAACAATAGCAGGAACAGCAAGTGCCAATTCAACATGAACAATCCTGAGGTTATGCTTATTCCATCCAGGATTCAAAACCAGGACATCTTGTCAAGAGCCCTTACTGACACCACAAGGCAAACATGACCCCCACCTTTTATTTATAGGCATGGAAGGTTTTAATCTTACTGTAACTTACCCTGCTCATGATCTTCATCTATTATGCTATTTCACAACTCTTCACAAAAATAGCTGAAATAGCATGAATTCTAAATCAAAACAGTATTATTACTTTGTACAACAAAATAAAGAATTGAGGTGACAAAATACAAAGTTAGGGTGGGGAAGAGCGATATTTTCAAATATTTTCATATTGCAGCTATGTAGGACATTGTCCGCTGAAAGACAGTTCCAAAAGGAACTAAAGTAGCCAGTAATTATGGGTACCAGTCAAGTCGTCCACAAGCAAAGTCATCCACAGTGAAGTCGTCCACACCCACTGGTGGAGTCGTGCACAAGGCATTGGTGATGTCGTCCACAACTAAGAATAAGACTCGTACACAATTTAATCGTATGGAAGAAATAGCTAGTACTCATTGCCTGTTTTGTTATTTGATTTCAGATCGAATCACCGATGTTTTTGTAATAAAGTTAATCGCATCATTTGTATGATTGTATGATCATTGTTTTGTTCTTCACTGATTTTTTGTAATGAAGTATACTTGTATTGTTTGTTAATTGGCGTTATGACTTTAGCATTTTTGATTGTTTGATTAGTATTGACAATGTTTTTGTAATAAAGTATATTCAAATTTTGTAATGAAGTACACTTGTATTGTTTGTTAATTGGCGTTATGATTTTAGCATTTTTGATTGTTTGATTAGTATTAACGATGTTTTTGTAATAAAGTGTTGATTATTATTTGGCATTACGATTTATCCACAATTTGTCTGAAGATTAAAAACGCCACCCCTTGGAGATTAGCTAAATTGAACTCACTGTCATATTAATTACAAAACAGCTTCAAAAACTGCAGAGCTACAATAACGATTGGTTTCAGAAAATAAATTAAAACAGAGGAAGAAATTCGAGACAGTTGAGAAAATTTTTAAAATATAGAAATTATATGAACTGGGGAAAAAAAAGTGTATCAGGCTTTTAAAGGGCGTGGGTCGTTTGGTATAGGTGTAGGAATATATTTGTGCATGGGGTTTATTTTAATGAAATTGTTATTGAATTTGTTATATTATTAATGAAATTGTTTTTGTATTTGTTATATTAATGAAATTGTGTTTGTAATTGTTATATTAATGAAATTGTTTTTGAATTTCTTTTATTAATGATTATTTATTGAATTTGTTACATTTATGAATGAAATTGTTTATTGAATCAAATGATTTACTTTGTTGGTTATTCACGAACGAGCCGCTCTAGCTTGACGATTTTCTGAAAACCAGGGGGAAAGGGTGATCACGCAGAACTCTGCACAAAAAAAGTATAATAAGTAAGAATACCCCGAAAGTAAACTATGTCATGTGGAAGACTTTACCAACGTATTATTCTATCCCAAAATTAAACTTATTCTATCCCGAAATTAAACTTATTCTATCCCGAAATTAAACTTATTCTATCCCGAATTTAAACTTATACTATCCCGAAATTAAACTAAGTTGTGTGGACGACTCCATAAACGATTGTGGACGATCACGCAGAACTCAGCACAAATGAATTAAGAATACCCATGTTCCGAAAGTAAACTATGTCGTGTGGATGACTTTACCTTTACCAGCGTATTAC
This sequence comes from Patella ulyssiponensis, assembly GCA_963678685.1. NCBI lineage: Eukaryota > Metazoa > Mollusca > Gastropoda > Patellidae > Patella > Patella ulyssiponensis. The sequence continues at coordinate 59,491,894 of OY783229.1, forward strand.
TATATCTTCAAATTAAACTAAGTCGTTTGGATGACTCCACCATCGGGTGTGGACGACTTAACCAGATTTTCCGTGTGGATGACTTTGCTTGTGGACGACTTGACTGGCATTCACGACTATAACAATAATCACTTGGAGAGTGTAGAAAATTAAGCCTGGGGCCTTTGTAACTTTTTGCCCTTTTAAAGCAAAGTTAAAACATATTTATTTCTATGTCTTTTGCTTAATAGGTTGTCAACTCACTATTATACAATCATAGGTATTATTTTCCACACTTACAAATCATTCACGTTGGAAATAATGACAGAATTACGTCCCTTGTTCTTCCATTCCCCCCCATGCCATACTATCTTCAAACCTTTGAATTTGAAAATGATATTTTTGCCAATTTTTCTACTGGCAATAGTGAATTATAGGATTAATAGGATTATTCTTTTACAAGGTAGGACTGTTTATAGATACCGTCTATTTATGGCTTTATTTTGATATATTTTAAAAATATAACTTGAAAATATGAAATTGCACCTTTAACAACATCGAGCATGCATAAAATCAAGAAAAAATGTGTAATAACAATAATATACATTTTAAAATTGTAATGTGACAGTATACATGTCAGCCTCTACTTCCAGGCTCTAACTTCTAAGGCCTACTGTGTCCCCCATCGTAAATTTAAACGGATTTTCTCAATTATGAACGAACTAGGTAACTTTGGTTATTATAAACTTAATTGTGTGTTTGAATTCAACTCCCGTTAAATAAAATCCATTGCACAACTAATTTTCTCAACGAATAAAAACAGTTCTCTCTTGAAAAATTGAAATCCCACAAGCTTCCGGCTAAGAAAAATACCAATATGGAAGCTGGTTATGTCACCCTTCAGGAGATATCATTTCATATTAGGGGTGATAGCATAGGAAATTGGAATGCTTTTGGGCACTTTTACGACAATTCAAGTTTGATTTAAGCACATCTTGACTCAGCATTGAGATTGAGCGTTCGCACACATAGCAACCCGCAATTTTTTTATTTTGTTACCATCTTAATTAATTGATTAGCGACTCAAATGGGATAATTTTCTTTTTAAAACACATGAGGCAAAAAAATAACTACATTCGTTTTACGGGCCTTAATATAAAAAAATATTACCCACCTTTAATATGATATGATAATATATATATTATTATTTAACATATTTACAGGCCATTTACGATTAATGTACCGCTTCTTACGGGGTCTTACTGATTATTTGCATTGTATACCCACCCAATAGGCACTTAAAAATGTTACTGAATTGGTTATTAGCAATCAAATTAATAATACACTCAGAGACTTCATGATCCTTGTTAAGTTATTTATAACATAAAGAAGGTAGGATATTTGTTTTTTTTACGGGTATCCGCGCAATCAGTGATATTTTCATTTTGAGTAAAATTTGATAGACTGGTGATCAATGGTTTCAATATATTTTCGACGCCCAAACTCAAACGATTGTAATGGTTGCGCTTTGTTTTCATTACAACACTTGGTTGCCAAACTATGCGTCAAATTTAAACCAACCTCGCTACAGCTGTGTTTGATTCGGCCAATATGAGACGAAATGATTGTTGCTTTCCACTGTCAAAATTACAAGTAAATAGTCAAATTTTTCAAGAGAGAACTGTTTTTATTCGTTGTGCAATGGATTTTATTTAACGGGAGTTGATTTCAAACACCCAAGTATGTTTATGATATTAATAACCAAAGTAACTAGTTTGTTCATAATGGCAATGGGGAGAAATCCTTATTAAATTTACATGATAGGTCACACTCACACAGTAGTACTAGTAGTAAATACTAAGTAATATTTTAAAGCCAAAAATCAGGGGAATGGTTATAACTTACACATATATAATAACTTTTGGTAATTTAAATTACTATGCCTTGCTAGTCCTCAGATCAGTAATAAAAGTTTAAAACAACGAGGTTTAGGCCTCATTTGATTTCATACTACTTTTAAAGCGGAAGCAAATAATCCAACTTTCGATTTCCTCAGACGGGATTTACCAGCCGCGTGCAACATTCTACATTGCTTTTTTTCTGAAACGAAAAGACAATGGTTATTTTCTTGCATTTTTAATTCATACCACTAAACTGTCTTTAATTAGATTCGTAATCGTTCCCACGATTAGAAACATTTCAAGTTTTGTCTTTGATTACAGTTAACTCGATTAAGTTGTTGATATTTAGGCTAAAATTTGGACGAAACATCAAAACAACAATGGCGTCGAAAGTTGACCTAATCGTGACAAGAGACATTCTCGACCCAAATTTTGACGGCTATAAACTCTCACTCGATCCATTACCAGTATATTCTACTCCACTAAATACAGGTAGATTTATAGATTACTATTTTCAAGAGCACGCATTTGTTTCTGCTTTTTTAAAGCAATACATATTGTCTTTTGTCCCGTTGACCGTGTTGACGATGATGTCAACACGAACACGTTGGCTAAAACACGCTACTTGATTCATCGTTTGCAACTCAATGTATGAAAACAGTCTTAGATGAGAAGATTAAATGATTACATACATGTTGATTAAACGTATCGGAATATTTGGCTACAAAATATAATTATTTTATAAGAATGTTAAAACTGAATATTTATTCGGGTTTGGGTGATCCAAATTTTGTAGGATTTAGACTATGCTTGGATAAGTTACCAGTTATACAGAATATTTTAACAACATGTAAACAGCATTAATCTTTATAATTAGTCATATATTTGATTTAAGAGTTAATTAAAAAAAAATTCGCTTGTTTGTCACTTGTTTGAATTCGGAAAATCGGCAATAGCCCATGCACAATATACAACATGTTTTGCATGATGTGACAAAATCCGCTTAAATTGTATATGTTCATGTTATATATACAGCACATAATCAGTAAGTTGTATGTACTTCTACTTTATATGGAATTTTTTCCAAATTCATGTCTTACAGGTGTGGATTTTGCAAAATTAAATGAAAAACAATTTTCTTATTTGCATTCTAAACTCTACGGAAGTTATAACCATCTGATAGCTGATCCATGGCATCCAGATGCGGTTTATTTTGTTGATACTGATTGGTCTGTTCGGAGGGTGACCGTTAAATCTGTAAGTATTCATCAACTGAATTGAAAGTATGTACCGTGGACTGTGCAAATAAATAGTTATATTTATAATAAATGTCTTTCATTTTTAATTTTATAATAATATTTCAGTAAACTCAGCCTATCTCATTAATTGTAATCAGCAGTAGTGGCCTATATTATGTTCTTGCACCAAAATAAAAAAATCACTCAATGCTGCAAATTGATATCTAAAATGCAACAGTGTTATTATGATTTCTTACTATTTATCAATTTATCTTACATCATTAATTATCAATGTTTTCTCTTTAGGAAGCTAAGATTGACAATGGATCAGTTGTTTATTCTATTCCTGATTCTGCCAATCAAAGATTGGTACCAGGAAGATTTAACGTGTCTATAGTTTTCCCATCATCTCATCTAGCAGTTTTATCTGATGGAACAGGCAATCTCAATCTTCTATTTACAGATGATAGGGACTCGAACACTAGTTGGCAGGTAATTAAAAAATTAAACAGAAGCAATTGTAGTAAATTATGAACTATTTGAATTCTATATGTAAGCACTACAGCTTGATTTTCTTGAAGCGGTGGTAATAACTAAACATTATTGAAAGGATTGTAAAACTTCTAATGAAGAAGTTAAAACTTCTCACTAACATGTCAGATTCCCAGACACTTTCAATCAAATAGACTTACCATACATATAGGGAAATGAAATAAAATATGTATATTATTATTTTTTTTATTTTAGTTGCTTTACAGAAAAGATGTATTGGGAAGTGAAACATATTTTCACATATCCGATAGTGTTTATCATACTGATAATGAAACACATCATATTGAATGCCTGTTGATACATATAGATGATATATCAGAGGATGAAGATAAATATAAAACACAGTTTACACCTGTAATTGACTGGATCAGTTTATCTTCAGGTTGGTATTTATACTTTAAAGTAACCAAGTCTCTAACTCAATATCATCCAAAATCTTCAACATTGAAAACACAAATTATTTGTCAATTTAAATCAACATCAATGCTGTGATCTTATAGGAAAAAGATGGACTTCTGAGACAAAAAAAAAAATTTAAGACATAAAAAAAAACCATGCGTTTCAGCCCCAGTTGTAACAAGAGACTCGAGGGACGAGGTTACACACATTGCACCAAATCAAACGCCGTATTAGACTGGAATAACCAGACACTAGAAATTTGCATTCGATTGAGACTGGAGGCTTATTTCGACGAACATAACTGATTTAAAATTAGAGTAAAAACGGAAACCATTGAATGTAAATCAGTTTATATACATTCATATTACACTATTATATGCGTTGCGACCCACTTGTGTCAATTTCTAGGCCCCAAATGTTAGCGATTTAGCACCTTTAAGTTTAAAACTACAGCATCAGTCTTTTCTACCTGTATTTTATACATGTATTTGGTAGACATTTCTCTGTTTTCTATCTTTATTTACGTGAATGTTGTAAGAATGACTCACTGCATGAAGAATCTGAAAATGTTTCAAAATATCTGAGGTTATCGTTAATATAAGATATAACCTTTATTGATTTGACACCAACAATGACCATCAAAACACAAATTATCTTATGTTATGCAAATGTATACACGACTTATTTTTTCAAGTAGTTATATGAAACATTTTATAGTAAAGTATTTCCTCAGTCACAATAAACTTTAATGCTTTATCGTTATTGAATAATATCGCCAATACTTTGATCTATTATCATTATTGAATAATAATTTTGCCAATTGTAATGTACATTATCGACTATTGGTGTTACCTACTCCTTTAACATAATATTTGATTAAAATATAATGAGTTTTTCTACAGTGGATCAGAAAGTATGGATCTTAGAAAGAAGTAGATGTATTGAAGATGCCAACCCACAAACAAAGATTAAAGATATAAGTGGTAGACTGTTTGATTATGCTGTATTAGAGAAATCAGGAAAAGCTGTTTTATTAGCTTGTGATAAAGTTATGAAATTAACCAGTGATTCTGTTAAACCAGTAATAACATCTACAGATGATGATTACGAAATGGTTGGAGCAAGTAAGTTATTGATAATATGATATTGGTTTAAAATAGATCAGCATTACATTACAGTCTTTGTCATATTCTTTACAAATGAAGATCCTAAAGTACTTTGAAACAAAGCAATGAAGAATTCTAAATCCTTTATCACTCTTCCATTAGCTCTGATTGAATCTCTTGTGCAATTAAATAATCCGATAAATAATAGTCAAAGTAAATGTAAACTTTTCACAGATGAAACCAATCTGGCTTTGTCAAATAATGAGCTGTGAGTAGACCACAAGTAAATATTCAACACACCAATGGAACTGAATATCAATCCACAGTAATGACCTCTCAGATTATGACTTATGTATATAGCTGATCACCTCAAATAAAATCAATGATAAGGTTAAATTTGTATATGCCCAGGACCATCAACCATGGTTACTCTGTCTTAAAACAACATCAGAGACTATTAATTTTTTTGGGGCGCTAAACTCTAAAGTAGGTCTAAACTACTTATAGTTTGTTATGTGGTTATTTAATTAATGAGCACAGAAGCTTGTATTGTATATGAAAGTGAAGATGGTCAGTCATACTGTCTATACCCATTGCATGATTTGGACTTTCGGTGGACAGATCCTTCAGTAATTCAGAAATTTTCTCATAGTACAGTTTAATGATGTTAATACAGTTGTATATAGTGTTTTTATATAATTGTATATTATAGCTAGTAAAGAACCAAGGTATACATGGAGTGAAACAGAAGAAGATATAACTGTACTATTTACAGTACCTGTAGGTATAAGTAAAGCTGATATCTATCTTACACTTACACATGATCATATAGAGTTTGGTATAAAGAACAGTAGTGTGCTATTGAATGGTGATTTATGTTGTCAAGTTGATGTAGAAGCCAGTACATGGACAATACAAGGACAGCGGTAAGCCAAACCTTTTATACAGTTCATGTATAATTTTTCTATAATTGTTTTTGTAATAAGTTTATGTGAAAGTTCAATTTGCAATGGGAATTTGAAGAACTGAGTAGAATCAGGTATGTAAAAAAATGATCAAAATATAGTCTTGGCGACATATTAAAGAGGCATTAGCACTTTACAAATCTCAACTCATATTCAAGAATAATCGTTTCAATAAATATAATGTTTGTTATTTAGATTAGAATTGACACTTGGTAAAACAGAATCCAAGACATGGTCAGTCATTGTAGATGGTGATACTTCAGGCGAGAAAACCTTTGATCCCCAACAAATTGAAGCTATACATCAAAGACTAGAGGCACTGACATCAGATCAGCAAGTTAGTTCATTATCTAGTACATGAAGTTAAAATAAAAGTCAGTTAACATTGAATGATTTATCTATTAATCAGAAAGCAGAAAACCAGTGTAATTCCAATTGAATATTTTCCTGTAATTTAGAATAACCACTTTTGGGGACCAAGTAAATCCATTATTCCAGAAGATTTTTAAATATATGGACGATGCAAATGACAAAAATGTAAAAACGACTTAACATAGACTAATGTTATTTTTATGCCACAATGTTTATTCTTTTTATAGAATCCATTTCCAGATAGGGAAGAAACACCTTATAATGCCCAGGAGTTAGAAGATTGTGATGTGGATATTGGGATGATGTTATTACGTATTGATGGAGAAACACATCATACTACACATCAGGTATAAAAATTCACACCCACCCATAAAACAAGTGAAACTAGGTTGTCGACAAGGTGGATAAACCAAATGGGTGTGGTTAGTTGTAAGCCAGGTTATCCAGACTTGCTTAGTGAACATTTCAAAATTGAATGGCCAGTATAGTTATTAAAGCATGACTTGAGTTACAAACTATGTGAAAATCAAATTTAAGAAAATATCTGCTTTCTTATCTTATCTATGCCCACTGTCAGTCTAACTTATGTCTTCAACCAGTTCAACCCATACTAATGGTATATAGTCCATATCACAAGTTGAGTAGATTCTGAATTAGTAAAGTCCCTTGGTACATGACTAATGCTGGAAGACTTATACATCTGCGTAGATACTGGATCAAAAAAAATGATGCCGGTGGGGTGAAGGTGTAGAATCAAATAAAATTAAAGGATCCCTGCTATAAGGCGTCACAGGATCATTATTTATCTCACTTGATAAAGGGTATCTATACCTAAAATGTTGTCTGATTATAGAATCTATTGTAAAAGCAGTTAAGCTTTAAGTCAGCTTAGAGGTGTTGTGTTTTTATAGAGATAGTTCTTGAGAATGTTGACGTTGAAATTTATTTGGATGAAATATGAATAATTTCTTAAAGTTAGATAATTGACCGTCCAGACCAACATAAAAGCTCAAATTCTTTTAAATGTACAATTTCAGTAGAATCAATGAAAGTATTGTGTGTTGAATGAAAAAACGATTCCCACAATCTGTTATTTTGATGTTTTTCTTTATTTCTTCATTCAGATAAATTTGTCAGAGCAGTGGCTGTTCAGTGCCAGGTTGGACAGCAATAAACCCCCATCAATTTGTTTACGTCATGATGTGGATGGATTGCTATGGCAACCAGATGATAATGTGACAGCAGGAAAAGCACCATGGAAACATATTGTTTCCTTCAATGCATTTGGCTATGTGCAAGCTTCTAAACAGCAAAAGAAATATTCGTCCTGTTCTCCTAATTGTTTATTCTCTGTGATTTGTGACTGTAGTAAACACATATATGTGTATCACAGACATTCTCCAATAAACTCTCCCTTACGTAACAGAAAAACAGGAAAACAAGTGAACACTATTGCTAAGCAGCAAGTTGTCTCCCTTGACACAGCAGATCCTATATTGGGGTTACACACGACCAATGATAAAATATTTGTGATAACAGAAACAAGTCTATATCTTATCAGGATCAGAAATGAGATTTAAAGTATTTATCATCCTGATATTTCAAATGATATTCAATTAAATATATAATTAGATCATGATTATTTCTTAATACATGAAAATTATTGTTATAGAGGCCCATTTTGTACAAAATATAAATATGTTTATTTATAACCAAAATTGGTCTCTCATTTTAGTATAATATCTAATTTGCTGAAAATAGATCAATTGATGACTTAGTTCTATTTTGTTGAAGCAGATCAATTGATGATTTATTTGAATACATAAAGGGTTTTAGATATAGAACAATTAGTCTTGATATTTCTGTGATCTCAGAAGATGTTCAATATGATGTCATTTCATGAAATTGACACTTACTTATCAGTAGATGTTGATGTGTAAAAGAACATTTTGTCATTCTTAAAAATGTGGATCTATTGAATTTTGTTTCTATCTAACAAAACTTTTAATTATACACCTACATTTAATTTTTTGAATGCAATATGTGTCCTCTTTTATTTTTCAATTTATGAATTCTTGTGAAAGATATACATGCACAGGATGGAGCTTGTAGACAAATATTTTTTTTAAACTTGGTGATGTTGTTGATTAGGTAAGAGCTACAGATGATAAAATTTGAAATATGTTTTGCCTAGTTTGAATACCATTGACATTTTGACTTTCAAGGCTTGTCAGCATACAGGAAAAAGTTTGTATTTTTAAAAATTTGAGAATAAATCTTATTTTGGAAATGACAAATGTGTAGAGATCTGTGGAATTTTGCTTGAATCTTATAATTGTAAATAGGAGTAAAACTATTTTTTTTTTTATATAATTGTAATTGGGAAGGGGTCACGATGTGCAGATAACGACATGTTGGTTTAGTTCACCCTAGACTATATTTTTGTATATATATATATATATATATATCTTTATACTTTAACAAACTTTTGTACATAAGATAATGGTGATAAAGTTTATCAAGCAATGTTAAAGATTATGTGAGGACCAACCTGCCATACCATATTTGAATTTATTGTAAACATTTATTATTCAAGTTAATGTTCATTACAATGTATATTGTTATATAATTATTATGTACATAAATTGATTATGATAAAAAAAATGGCTGCTTTGCAAATAAATGCAGAACAGATAAAAATTGGTTGCATGATCTATTAATTTATGAATTTGTTATTTATGTGAAAACTGAGCACTATTTAAGATGAAAGTCTACTACACAGATACGGTATGCTGTTTTACTATAGGTGTGTTTTGTTTTGGGGGGGCAGTCATGGTGGCTCAGACGGAAAGATGCTGGCTCATGCTCCGTGGGGTTGGGGGACGGGGAATGCCAAATTGTTAGCACATGTGCGCTGTATCATCAGGTCTGTCATTGAGTCAACTGGTATGGTTTCAATTCCCCGGGTGTATATGACAAGGAGTATGGTGGCTTGTCCAACCACGTTGGTTTTCTCATGGTCCTCCGGTTTCCTCCCAAGCGAATTATTGAAATAAAATTGAACCATATGTTAGTCCTGAAATAACCTAGTTTGTGCCGTCTTCCATTAGCTCAGGTCAGGTGCAGAAGAGTAGGACGTTAAACCCCATTTCATTTTATTTAGTTTGTGTTGAGTGGATGTTAAACCCCATTTCTCTCTTTCTACCCAAGGTGTTCCACATTCAATCCTTGGGTTTTTAAGCAGTTTGGTTCCTCTTTGTCAATAGTGATGGACAGAGACCAGGGAAGGAGCAGTGTCTTTATCAGTCAGGTTGGATGAAAATAAGAGATCTGTTGGCAGTTGGAATTAGTTGAAGGGCAGAGGGAAAAGACACTGTCCAGGCATTCTTCAATAGCCAGGGTAGTACACTAAGTAAGGAATAGGACCTTAAATTTTAAAGGGTATTCATTGATAAAGGTCAGTTTGAAGTAGCTAAATCTTTTTGATTTAGTTAGATTTGGCTGATCTGATGTCTAATTTGTCTTAGTGACATAGCATTAAAATTACCATCAAAGACCGGTTTTTATTTGACAATACAAATCAACATTTAAAATGCAAGTTTTGTTAGTGACTGAATTTAACTGCAAATTAAGTGCCAGAATGTAATGGTTATATGGGGATAGAGTGGTATTTGAGGACTTATCATCAATGACATTACACCTCTAGCTGGCCGGTCACCTCTGGCTTGCGGCTATGGTTGGGAACCCTGCAGTAAGCGTATGTGGCATGGAGATAGGGGCGCCTTCTCAACTTCGTGGGTTTCCTCCAGGCACTCCGGTTTCCTCCTACTGCTAAAGACCCCTACGCGCAAGCGAATTATTGAAATAAAATTGAAACCATATGTTAGTCCCAAAATGGCCTAGTTTGTGTCAGTGGACGTTAAACCCCATTTCTCTCTCTCTCTCTCTCTCCCTCTCTCAAGTAAGTAGGATGTATATTCTTAGGAGTCCTCCACACAAAAACAGTTTTATTCAGTATCATATCTAAAGATGGCTACACTAAGGTAAACAGTCAGGGACCCATGATTCACTGCACCAACTAGGCGAATTGCTTGTGAAGTGGCTGGCACCAAAGTGACGTACAGCCTCATAGTAACTTTTTGATATCAAGGTACAGAACTCACTCTCCACACCTCGTTCATCAAAACGTCTACCTATAGCATGGCTGGCACACACAGCTCTGGCATCATTATACAACTTTGTATCACACGTTGTCTTTGAAATACCCTTAACTGCACCCTGAATAAACAATGAATTGTGCAAGTACTGTGAATAAAATAAAATACAGAACTAGCAATACCAGTAAAGTTCCAAGTCCACTAAAGAACTACAAGTCCACGAAAACATAATGACAAATAAATGTATACTGAGCGCCATAGAAAACGCATCACTTAGTTTTTCGTGTAACAAAATGATCCTGTAAACATATCTTATTCATTTTGCTTCTTATAGTGAACAATATTCAAATGGGAACACATCAATAACAATACATTTGTACACTTATGGATGTTTAATCTGTAATCAACGGTCTAAAGTCAGAGGGGTCAAAACCAAAAGTACGAAGATGTCAGTAGCGCGTGTGTTCTCCACGAGCACTTACGCACGTTGTGCAGCGACACACGCGCTATTAACCATGTGTCGCACTTTTGGTTTTGACCCCTCTGACTTTGTACCGTTGATAAATAAATAAATAAGATATGTTTACAGGACCATTTAGCTATTCGAAAAACTAAGTGATGCGTTTTCTATGGCGCTCAGTATATTTCATGATAATATATCATTGTTTCAAATTCAGGCTATTCGAGAAACCGTTAGCCACACGCTGATCAAGTATCAAACGAACACAAATCAATCGCAAAAACTGTCGTCAAAATAGGCACTTGAAAGGATTAAAGTTTTATTTCAAGTGTATGTGTTCAGATGGTAAATATAGTTTTGCGTGTAGTGCGGTCCCCATGCACTTACTATTAGATCAGTTTTAAAAATCTTGAAGAAAACTTACACAGGTGTAACATACATCATGTTTATCACAGGAAGGGGTGAAACTTTGTTTATAAAAATAAGGTAGATTGTATGGAATACTACAGCCATTTACTGTATAACGGTGACAATTCTCCGAAGAGACCGACCCAACAAGTGAGACCAACAAACCAAGACCCAATACTAAGCACTTCATCCCTGAAAAAAATGATTGATTTTTATGTTGTTAAAATATAGGCCTACACTTATCGTCTTAAATCACTCAAACAAGATATTTTTTAAGTTTATCTTAGTCAAATTAATTTTAAAACACAACATCAATATAATTATCATACTTACTCTGCAGTCGTTATAAAGCTACACTTTTGTTGTGTCAAATTCTTTCTTAAATATGTTTGCCCATCCTTTCCTATTGAGAAATAGCATATGTACTCTTTTTTTTTCTTTTTTCCCAACTAAACATTATCGTTATAACATAATAATCTCAATCGAAAATGTACTTGGGCACAATTTACTTTACCCATACAAATTAAAATCACGGAATAATTTTTAAAAAAGTGATGCACGTGAGGTACACGCTGCAGGGTTTTTCTTGAAATCCACGCTTAATTTATAATGATAATGTATGTGAAGATGAAGGAATGATATTTATTGAACTCATGCAATGAATGGCATGTTCAAACATTCCAACTCACTCATGACATATCCTTATCTGCATGTTAAGATTGCCGATTACGAATGAGGTGCATGCTGACACGCATGCTTAACTTATACAGATCTTGTTTGGATGAAAGGTAGTTGAGCTCGTACAATATTAAACGATTGTCCCCAAATAACTCTTGGCATTTATCCTTATCTGTTTAGATGCCTAACTATAAGTTGTGAATCCCCGAAAATATGATCAAAATATTTGCTATAAGAGCGTGTTAAAGGAGGCAAGTCTCTATCTCATTGTAATCCACAGTCTGGTCAGTTTAAATCCACATTATTGTTGTTATCTTACCGTGAAAAGTTGGGCTTCTGGTATCCAATATTTAGGACAAAATGAAATTTTAAAATTGGCACACGAATCGCGTGCCAGAATGCTTTCGAGCATCATTTGTAATGAAGCGACTCCAAATTAGAAATTACAGTAAAAAAAGAAACGAATGAATTTTAATCACTTTAAATACATTCACATTAGCTTATTATATGCATTTCTAGGATCCAAGAATAGAGATTTAGCTCCTTTAAGGTGGTTTTAATGTGGGCATATTGTCGTTATCCGTCCACATAAGTGAGTGATAGACGTTGGTTCGCTAACCTGGAGGTCCCATGTTTGATCCTTACGTTGACTGATAAAATTCATCTAAATTTTCCGGCGTGGGTGGTTCCCGCTTTTCATTTGTGCTGAACCAGGGGCATGTCCAGGAATTTGAGCAGCGGAAGTCCAAGGTTTGGTGTTAGGTCGGGGGAACTACCAGCGAATTGATAAGAAGTTTTGAGATAATAGGGGGATATCTGCTTATTTAGGCGCATGAATGTAGGGGCGAAAACACAGGCTACGCTCTGCGCCAGCAGGGGAGGGGCGGGAACCAGTCTGCTTAGCCCCCCTCCCCTGGACACATGCCTGGGGACAGAGTGTCTGGCAAGCGATAACTTAAAGCCGTTCACATGGTGCGATAAAATGCGAGGTTCCGTGTACTCAATGTCGTGAACGAAAACAATCGCCTGAGAGTTGGAATTAGATGTAGGCCATATAGTACCGATGTCTGGGCATAATGACCCTTATAACACAGAGTAGGCCTATGGCGTATGCCCGTCTTCATTAGCCCAGTCAGAGCAGAATGGTAGGACATTAAACCCCATTTCATTCCATTTTCCACATAACTTGTGTGTAAGCTATAGTTCTTGACTGATTCCATTACGTATTGCAAAACTTCTTGTCCCGGTTGGTTACGCGATAGGTCATACACAGTCATGGAGAAATAACTACGGCTCATTAACCATTGCTGTGCTAAACACAGATTCACCCAGTGCGATTTTACGTCGATTATAATGGGTTAGCTTGGCGCAAAAAGTGAAATTTCACCAGGAACCACTATCGATGTTTGCTTCGGTACCTGGTTTTGCTCGGAAGAATTAATCAATCTTGTGGATTCTAAATTTCATAATATGCTCAAATGAAGGAGTTGCTTCCATTTTACTGCATTTTAAGCAGTGTTAGCAAAATCAATTATATTCTGTAAAATATTTCCTAATTTCATTATCATTATTTTATTAATAATTTTATTTAAAAGCAATTTGTTGACCCCTCTCTCGCCCAGTTTTGAACATGTATACTGAGCGCCATAGAAAACGAATTACTTAGTCTTTCGTATAACAAAATGATCCTGTAAACATATCTTATTTATTTTGCTTCTTATTGTGAACAATATTCAAATGGGAACACATCAATAACAACACATTTGTACACTTATGGATGTTTAATCTGTAATCAACGGTACAAAGTCAGAGGGATCGAAACCAAAAGTACGACACAGATGTAAGTAGCGCGTGTGTCATCCACTGGCTCTTACGCACGCTGTGCAGCGACGTCGCATGGAATTAACCATCCATAAGTGTACAAATGTGTTGTTATTGATGTGTTCCCATTTGAATAAGATATGTTGACAGGATCATTTTGTTATGCGAAAAACTAAGTGATGCGTTTTCTATGGCGCTCAGTATATTAATTATTATCCGAAACGCAATGACCTTTATTCCAGGAAAAAAGCTTCTGGAACCACTGGCACATGCCTTATTTACCATCTATTCCTATTTAATTTGACTAATGCCGTCTTTTTGGCATATTCTGTGAAACGCAGGGGCAAGAGTGACTCATGGAGCTGGATCACACCAAACGTTTCGAGTTCTATTCTGGAGAAAGTTCTTTGACAGTAACTACATTTATCTACTGGACTCATAAGGATCTTGCTTATAGGTTTGCATCTCAAATCAGGTAGTGTGGGAAAGATCAAAATAGCAAATGATAGTCGATATAGGGTAGTGCTATCATCTCTAAGGAAAGTGGGGATGCATTGAACATAGTCTGCTCACATGGAGCAGGAAAGAAAGTATAGCTACGGATAGATAGACTCAATTATCATTAAAGTGTTCAGAACTTTGGCATTTATTTCAAGAGTGTCTGATTCACATTGCCTATTAATTTGAAGTCTTGGGACTGACTGTCCCCTATTTTCACTATAAGACAAGGTGTATCTGACGTGGAAAGCTGTGTTAAGGCGACTTTTTTCAAGTTTGTAATTTTTGGGGACATTTTCTCGCGTTGTGTTCACGTTTGCCGGCGCTCTTGTGCATTTTCTGGTCGCCGTACGGTCGCAGCAGCGTCTGACGGGGGCTTAAATAAAACAGGTCTCCTTTGGCTATTATTCTGGACATAATTAATTGACGCTTGTACTACTTTTCCTGATTGTGTCTACGACATTTGTTACAACTGTTCATCGTGCGTATTATGCATATGGACACCCATTCGCTGATTGCGCAATTTAACCGACATTTTGTCTAATGGTTTGGATGCAGTTATGGCGGGTGTGACACCAGACAGGCGAATCTTTCCCTTCTCTGGACACCTTTTACCAATGTACATCGTCCATTTTGCACAACAGTCCATTTGTTGATTGCACTATTTTTGCCGATAACGTTTTTTAGGGACTAGAATTTTGTCTGGTTTGGATTGTTCGTACTTGGTTTTATTTCATTTATTTAGGTCATGTAATCGGATTTGTTGAGCATTTAAAATGCAATAACTGCACATCCTACTTGCATATGTTCCCCAATCAGATTTTTATTGAGAAGATTACCAGTATCCTCAAACAGTGTCGCAATATTCAGAATTCAGTGACACTAGTTTATCAGCTTTTAGTAGCATCCTAAACCAACGTAATGTCCACTGGATTCTGAACATAAATCATTGGTCATCGAGAATCTAGAAATCCTGCTTCCAATAATGAGGAAATTGATGAATCTCAGTTTGAAACCTCCTTTAGACCCAGAGCAACATGAAGAATGGTCGTCCAGTATCCAATCTCCCAGTTATCTCTAAAATTATTGAAGAAACAGTCTGTCTGAATATCTGTGACATCACAATCTCCACGAACCATTTCAATCAGCAACGACCATGGAATGGGTCTGTGGTACTGCTGCTCTGTTGGTACGGCTTGTCCTGGGTGCAGGATTTCATATTATTGGCCCTAGCAACATCAATATTTGCAATGGGCTATGGATTGTCTCATACCGTATTAGAAAAGTTTCACTCAAATTTGCAAAACAGATCGCAAAGTATATTATCATCGAAGAGACATTCCGACCTGTATTGGGTCCAGTTTTATTTACTTTATGCACTTGGAGGGATAATTGCAGATCATGAGTTTCTTTGGAATTTTTACGCCGACGACTCACACGTCATACTGTTTAAAGAATAGAACACTGTAGCAGCATATTAGCTGGTGCACCGTCTACTCAGCTGAATCGAATTCAGCGTATCCAAAACACTACAGCAAGAATAGTGTCACTATCTTACGAATATGACAACAAAAAAGGGTCTTAAAATAATATTTTATTTGGTCATAAAGATCTATTTGCAGGTTAGGTTTGATTGACTAGGGTAGGCACGAGTTGACCCATGACTCGCTGCACCAACTAGCAGAAGTACTTGGGAAGTAGCTGGCACCAAAATAATGTACTGCCTCGTAGTAACTTTTGGATATCAAGGTACAGAACTCACTCTCCACACTTCGTTCATCAAAACGTCTACCTATAGCATGGCTGGCACAAACAGCTCTGGCATCATTATACAACTTTATATCACACGTTGTCTTTGAAATACCTCTCGCTACACCCTTTGAAAAAGAAATTGAATAAAAAAATAATTAAAGGGCGTATTATTTTTGTTACCATGAAAATATGGGCTGATTATACAACTTTATATCACACATTGTCTTTAAAATTAAAGGGCGTAAAGCTCTTCGACATTGTAACACGAATTATTAGTCAATTCCAATCAATAGTCATGTAGTTGTTTTACCGTGAAAATGGAGGCTTTTGATATCTTATATTTGAATGGACAATCTCGATTACATATAAGAGAATAATACTGCTTAATTTTGTGTTAAAAGCCCCTAAAATCCCCCACCTTAGGACCTAGCAACTAACTCAATATACGTGATACATTTTCAAACAACTTAAATCCGTCAGTCTTCATCTGGATATAGAGACGGGTGGCCCAAGCTGTATTACACGGTTTCTGGATACAACCAGAATTTTATTTTATACAAATAACGTGTTGGTGAAATTTACCTTTCCTTATCAAGTACAGCACTGTATAGACCTCTAAATAGATTAGCATGTCACCCAATGAAAAATTTGATCCGAAATCTTAAAAGGGTTTACGTGTCCGGATAAGCGACTTTTGCGCTCACGTCCAAATGACTCAATATTTTGAGCTGAAGTTTGAAGACTAGGTAAATAAAACATTCTCTTATATTGTGGCGCTTAAATTTCATACATACACGGATGGTCCCTTTCGAGTGCATTTTGTAATAGGGCACTTTGGTGGATGGGACCAAACGTCAGTGCCTAAGTGTAGACTGAACTTACTAGGCGCAAACTACTGCCATTCAATTTGGTTCGATCACTAACATTGACATACAAAACTGATAAGAAACTATGATAACAGTTTTTAAAATCTAATGTAAATAAATCCAGAAAAACGACTCAAAAGGGACTATATGATTATTGAAAATTGATGGAAAATATAGATACCATGCCATTCAATAGCTAACTGAATGGAACGATGGTTTGGACCAGGATTTCAGTAGCCGAAGACTATTGAATAGAAGGACACCCCGTCGGCATAGTCCAGCAACAGACTCACTAGCCCCGTGGTTTAAATGCCAACGTAAAACAGAAACTGGTATCGGAATAGAAAGAGTGTGC
Organism: Patella ulyssiponensis; assembly: GCA_963678685.1. Classification (NCBI taxonomy): domain Eukaryota; kingdom Metazoa; phylum Mollusca; class Gastropoda; family Patellidae; genus Patella; species Patella ulyssiponensis. Next base: position 59,509,401 of record OY783229.1, read on the forward strand.
ATACCGATTGACGCAAAGCCCCTTTTTTTAAATGACAGACCCTGACATAATTAGGGAAATGTAGTATCGGGTAAATATGGTGTAATATACTTACACATTCGTAACATACATCATGTTTATCACAGGACGGGGTGAAACTACGTTTATAAAAATAGGGTAGATTGTATGGAATACTGCAGCCATTTACTGAATAATGATGACAGTTCTGCGAAGAGACAAGCCCAACAAGGGACACAAAGAAACCAAGACCCCAAACTAAGCACTTCATCCCTGAAAAAGTTTACAGAAAAATTATTATGTTTCTAAGGAAACTAATACCTATGTTTAGTGGAAATCGCAGGTATTTTAATTTCAAAATAAAGATTTAGAAATGCGCGTTATTATACTTCGACTTACTACACAATAAATAATACAATTATCTTATGCATCATACACATATACGGAAGCGTAATAGGGCCACATATTTTTTTTTATTCTATTTTCAATTTTTCAAGTTAGTAACTTGAATTTTCAAGTTAGTAACTTGAATTTTCAAGTTAGTAACTTGAATTTTCAAGATACTAACTTGAATTTTCAAGTTACTAACTTGAATTTTCAAGATACTAACTTGAATTTTCAAGTTACTAACTTGAATTTTCAAGTTACTAACTTGAATTTTCAAGTTACTAACTTGAATTTTCAAGATACTAACTTGAATTTTCAAGATACTAACTTGAATTTTCAAGTTACTAACTTGAATTTTCAAGTTACTAACTTGAATTTTCAAGATACTAACTTGAATTTTCAAGTTACTAACTTGAATTTTCAAGTTACTATATTATAAAAGGCGTTTTGATCTAATGATATAGTATGTCATGCAATGCTTTAGTCAATGGACGGCACGGTTATAGACCTCAATGACAAGGTCCGGGAGTAGCCTTTTCGATCACGCAGGTTTCCCCCCTGCAGCGAAATTACTCCTCGCGCATTATGGTGTCGACGTACCATAAAACACCATTTATTTATTCATTCATTCATTCATTTTAACAGTATTGAGCCCTATGGAAAACCTTTTTGAAGTACAAAAAAAAAAATTAAATGACAAATCAAACGTCCCAGTTCTAAAAATAGTCTTTAGTGACATAATACACGACATTCCCCGCCCCCACCCCCGCCATATGGATATCTGCCCCCCTCCTTTTTAGGACTTTTACTCCCAGGACATTTCCTGCTGAAGACATCTTAACTCCTAGGACATCGCCCCCGAACTTTTACTCACCAGACATCTGCCCCTGGGACATTTACCCCCCCCCCCCGGGCCATCTACCCCCAGAGTTTTACCCCCTCCCCCCGACAATTTTCCTCTGGAACATCTGCGCCCTAGGACAAGTCTGCCCCCTCCCCGCCACCCACCCTTTAGAGAGAGAGAGAGAAATGGGGTTTAACGTCCACTGGACACACACTAGGTCATTTCGGGACTAACATATGGTTTTAATTTTATTTCGATAATTCGCTTGCGCGTAGGGGTTTTTAGCAGTGGGAGGAAATCGGAGTGCCCAGAGGAAACCCACGAGGTTGAGAAAGCGCCCCTATCTCCCTCCATGCCACATACGCTCACACCAGGGATCAAAACCACAGCCGCAAGCCAGAGGTGACCGGCCAGCTAGAGGTCGAAGCGCGGCACTCTAGACCACCCTTTAGAACCCAGGACGTGTAAAATAATGCACTGTAAAAAATTATACTTATTTTACATTGTTTCTGGGATTGCCTCGTAACACCCTTTAGAATCCTGGACCTTACGAGGTACTCCATGAAACAATGTAAAATAAATATAAATTTTTTACAGTGCATTATTTTACAGGTCAATAGTACAGAGTTAGATAGTAGAATGCGTCCATAGAAGCCGACTCTTGGGGAGAGGTTCGGGTGGCCGATAAGCTACGCCTTGGTTTGCCATCAATGATGTCGAGGGTTCGAGTCCCATTCTCTGCTATCTTAGTGACAAGGTGCAAGAGCAGCCTATCCGATCACTCAGGGGTACTCCCAGAACATAAGCAGATTATCGGCGATAACACGTAGATTGACATGATTTAGGCATCGAAACCACAGCCGCAAGCCAGAGGTGACCGGTCAGCTAGAGGTCGAAGCGCGGCACTCTAGACCACTAGGACATCCCACCCCCACCCCACCCTTTAGAACCCAGCACGTGTAAAATAATGCACTGTAAAAAAATGATACTTATTTTACATTGTTTCTTGGAGTACCTCGTAACATCCTTTAAAATCCTGGACGTTACGAGGTACTCCAAGAAACAATGTAAAATAAATATAAATTTTTTAACAGTGCATTATTTTACAGGTCAGTAGTACAGAGTTAGAAAGTAGAATGCGTCCATCGCCCTATTCCTAGCATGTCGTAGAAGCCGACTCTTGGGGAGAAGGTCGGGTGGCCGATAAGCTACGCCTTGGTCTGCCATCAATGATGTCGAGGGTTCGAGTCCCATTCTCTACTATCTTAGTGACAAGGTGCAGGAGCAGTCTATCCGATCACTTAGGGTTACTCCCAGAACATAAGCAGATTATCGGCGATAACACGTAGATTGACAAGATTTACGGTGTCGACGTGCTATAAACAACTTTCATTTATTTAGGTCAATACTGCCAGTTTATGAAGAGAAGACATGTTTTTTTTTTTATCAGAGCTGAGTATAAACGCAATGCGCTTTCCGCCTCAGTTAATTCTACGGAAGCGTAATAGGGTCATTAATTAATTATCTTCTAAATTTTAAAGCCTGTAAGTCAATAACCTGAAAATCCCGGGTAGTAAAATGGCATACAAGAAAGATAATACGCCCACACAGCAACCTTGACACACATATAGGCTACCAGAAATGTAACGGATATGTAACGGATAAAAGCCTGGACCAAATATACATCACAGTCGGTTATAACTTCATTAATACTTCGGGGGGGGGGGGGGACGTTACACGATGCTCTAAGGAGGGGGGAATGTCCAGGGGGTGAAAGTCCGAGGGTAGATGTCGTTGTGTCTCGGTCTATAACCGTGCCGTCCATTGCCTAAAGCAAAACCCTTATTTTATAATATAACAGTAACTTGAAAATCAGTCACTAAGATAGCAGAGAATGGGACTCGAACCCTCGACACCATTGATGGCAGACCAAGGCGTAGCTTGTCGGCCACCCGACCCACTCCGCAAGAGTCGGCGTCTACGACACGCTAGGAATGGGGCGATGGACGCGTTCTACTTTCTAACTCTGTACTATTGACCTGTAAAATAATGCACTGTAAAATATTTACATTTATTTTACATTGTTTCTTGGAGTACCTCGGGTTCTAAAGGGTGTTACGAGGTACTCCAAGAAACAATGCAAAATAAGTATATCTTTTTTACAGTGCATTATTTTACACGTCCAGGGTTCTAAATGTGGGGGTTGGGTTGGCCTAGTAGTCTAGAGTGCCGCGCTTCGACCTCTAGATGGCCGGTCAGCTCTGGCTCGCGGCTGTGGTTTCGATCCCTAAATAATTGTAATCTACGTGTTATCGCCGATAATCTGCTTATGTTCTGGGAGTACCCCTAAGTGATCGGATAGGCTGCTCCTGCACCTTGTCACTAAGACAGCAGAGAATGGGACTCGAACCTTCGACATTATTGATGGCAGATCAAGGCGTAGCCACCCGAACCTCTCCCCAAGAGTCGGCTACTACGACACGCTAGGAATAGGGCGATGGACGCATTCTACTATCTAACTCTGTACTATTGACCTGTAAAATAATGCACTGTAAAAAAATTATATTTATTTTACATTGTTTCTTGGAGTACCTCGTAACGTCCAGGGTTCTAAAGGGTGTTGCGAGGTACTCAAAGAAACAATGTAAAATAAGTATAATTATTTTACAGTGCATTATTTTACACGTCCAGAGTTCTAAAGGATGGGGGTTGGGATGGCCTAGTGGTCTAGAGTGCCGCGCTTCGACCTCTAGCTGGCCGGTCACCTCTGGCTTGCGGCTGTGGTTTCGATCCCTGGTGTGAGCGTATGTGGCATGGAGGGAGATAGGGGCGCCTTCTCAACCTCGTGGGTTTCCTCCGGGCACCTCCGGTTTCCTCCCACTGCTAAAGACCCCTACGCGCAAGCGAATTATCGAAATAAAATTAAAACCATATGTTAGTCCCGAAATGACTTAATGTGTGTCCAGTGGACGTTAAACCCCATTTCTCTCTCTCTCTAAAGGGTGGGTGGCGGGCAGGGGGCAGACATGTCCTAGGGCGCAGACGTTCCAGAGGAAAAATGTCGGGGGGGGGGGAAACTCTGGGGGTAGATGTCCTAGGGGGTGGGGGTAAATGTCCCAGGGGCATATGTCTGGTGAGTAAAAGTCCGGGGGGAGATGTCCTAGGAGTTAAGATGTCTTCAGCAGACATGTCCTAGGGCGCAGATGTTCCAGAGGAAAAATGTCGGGGGAGGGGGTAAAACTCTGGGGGTAGATGTCCTAGGGGGTGGGGGTAAATGTCCCAGGGGCAGATGTCTGGTGAGTAAAAGTCCGGGGGGAGATGTCCTAGGAGTTAAGATGTCTTCAGCAGGAAATGTCCTGGGAGTAAAAGTCCTAAAAAGGAGGGGGGTTATCCGGGGGCAGATATCCATGTGGCGGGGTGGGGGGGAGAATGTCGTGTATTATGTCACTAAAGACTATTTTTAGAACTGGGAAATGGGACGTTTGATTTGTCATTTAATTTTTTTTTTGTACTTCAAAAATGTTTTCTATAGGGCTCAATACTGTTAAAATGAATGAATGAATAAATGGTGTTTTTTTTATGGTACGTCGACACCATAATTCGCGGGGAGTAATTTCGCTGCAGGGGGGAAACCTGCGTGATCGAATAGGCTACTCCCGGACCTTGTCATTGAGGTCTATAACCGTGCCGTCCATTGACTAAAGCATTGCATGACATACTATATCATTCGATCAAAACGCCCTTTTAATAACATAACAGTAACTTGAAAATTCAAGTTAGTTAACTTGAAAATTCAAGTAAGTATCTTGAAAATTCAAGTTACTAACTTGAAAATTCAAGTTAGTAACTTGAAAATTCAAGTTAGTAACTTGAAAATTCAAGTTAGTAACTTGAAAATTCAAGTTAGTAACTTGAAAATTCAAGTTACTATCTTGAAAATTCAAGTTAGTAACTTGAAAATTCAAGTTAGTAACTTGAAAATTCAAGTTAGTAACTTGAAAATTCAAGTTAGTATCTTGAAAATTCAAGTTAGTATCTTGAAAATTCAAGTCAGTAACTTGAAAATTCAAGTTAATAACTTGAAAATTCAAGTTACTAACTTGAAAAATAATATGTGGCCCTATTACGCTTCCGTACACATAGCTTGTTTATACACATTTATCCATAATGCTAATAATGAAAGACATTACATGAAATAACATACTTATCTGAATAAAACTGGTGGGCAAGATAAAACTCCAGTAAATCCCAGGATATCTTAAATACTGTTTGACCACACACACATTGATGAGAAATGACACGTGGAACACAAAACATTATCAGAAAACACATTTCGGCCTCTGTGGCAAAATTACAATGTCACGTTTTTTTTATTTTCTTGATCCATTATTTTCAAGGGTGTTTGCAATGATTCGTTTAAACAAGCACAAGAAATTGTACATAGCGCAGTACCACTAAGCACTCGTCTTCTGAAAAATAAAACATTACAGGTACATGTATATACTAGGCAGAGCGAAATTAAGGGCACGTGAGTTTTTTTGAACACTTTTTTCTTTCATTAGCAACACCGGATTAACCACGGGCCCCCGGGGCCCCACATCAAGCAATGTGACCTAGAACTCAATCTGCTTGTGGCATCAATGGGGCCCCGAAGCTCGAGGCCCCTTCGAACCATGTTCTCTCATTAGCATGGGCGGATTAACCGCGGGGCCCCAGGTTCCCACATATCAAGCAATATGGCCCGTGGCCCTCAACAGGATTTTCAAAGTCCTCACATTTTGACCCTGTCAAACCATGTCGGACCCGTGTTGTGGTTGACACCATAGAATTCGGTTTTTCGATTGGTATCCGTGTTTTATTTTAATTTAGAGAGAAAAGTGTTCCAAGAACATGCAATAAAATCTTCTTTTGTGGCAATATTTTCGTTCCAACTTGTTTCAATGACGTGCGGAATGTGGTATGATGTTGGGTCCGAGAGCTTGATCGATGTAGCACTCTGCTATGATGCCGCATATTCTCCCTGGACCAAGATTTTGGAACACCACAGGACCAACCCCCTTGTTCAGACCGATTCCACCCCAAACCGTTATGCTTGGGCGGCCCCATGAGTTTCGTTCCATGACACATTGGTCAGAATAACGGTGACCACGTCGACGCCATATTCTGGTCCAGCCATCTGCAGTTGATACGCAATACCGACTCTCCATCGCCCGTGTCGCCAGTTCTAGTGTTGTTGGGCAAAATGTAGACCTTCACGTCGATTGCTTGGGGTGAGGATTGGTCCATGGTAAGGTGTACGGCAACTGATAACCTTTCTGGTGAGACTTCGGCGCGCTGTATCGGCACTGATGGATCTTCAGTGTGTTGCCACTGCCTGACGTGCTGTCTCAGATGTCTGTGTGAAGGGATTTTGCATGTGCTGTCACATAACATGGCGGTCATCCATGGTGTTGGTGACCCGAAAGCTTTGCTGAAGCATGTAGATGGTCCTAACATTGACCTGCAAGTGATTGGCAACGGCTTGGGCAGCGTGGCCAGCGTTGAGTCTTCCAAGTGCCTGGTTCTTTTGGGCTGTCGTGACTCATGGCATGCTGCTGACGTAATGTTAATGATTCAACCATGTATGGAGGTGCTTTTTATAGGGCTGGTTCCGGTGACCTGCACGTGCAGCCCGAGTTACATGCAAATCATGAAGAACACATTACCACCTCAGAAGTCAGGTTGCGTTTTTGAGAACATTTCCTGGGTTCAATTCTGTGTTTGGGAAAGGACCTTATCGCTCAGGTGTTGTTGGGCAATTTAAACATTTGGCAGATTTTATGCAATGCGTCTATTCAGAGTAACATACCAACCTGACGATTCTTTTGCTGCTTAGTATATTATTGAGATATTCTGCGAAGTTACTTACGATATTTCATGTTTTGGTTCCAACAAAACGCAGCTTAATTTGCGTCCGGCTGGGATGTTTTTTTATCGTCCTTTTATGCGAGTTTTGGGGGTCGGGTTGGTTTTATCATGTATCAACCATAATTATCATGTAACAGGTGTAGATCATCGCATAGAAGATATGGCGTGGAAAGATGACTTCATATTTGGCATTATTTGACCCACTTCCAGTTGTTGAATCTACAAGAAAATGTGTTTTTACTATGTCGTAACGTCGTGACTCTGCATCAAGGTCTCCCCGTTGTCACTAAATGACTTCAAATTCGGTTTGATGTAGTTACATTCATATGTGAGGAATAATGCTGCCTAAGTTCTGGCCACCTGTGTTAAGCTGTTAGCCCACCATGCTCAAAGCGCTGTCCATTCGAAGGCTTTGTTAGTGTTGAAAGTGGTGCTTTACATTAAATTGACCGAGTTTGAGTTTTGTTCTAGTTCTATGAATATTTACACCTCCGTAAAGTGGTGATATTCTATAATACCCAGAATCCACTTGCAGAATCAGCAATTTAAAATGTTTATTCCAATACTTGCCATGAAAGCCATATGGCTTATTGAACGGTTTTCATTTACTCATTAATACCCCACAGACGTGGCTGGTGGACCCAGTTCTGAACAATCGCATCTATGAGAGACCGTTGCCGCGTGTTGCGAGTGAGAACAAATCAATGACGGACTCGATGACAGTTAGGAGGGCAGAACCCGAATTGCCCGAAAAATGTTCGGGTTTACAGGCAGCGCCCCCCACCCCCTCAAGAAAATTTTGCAATATTTGACGGCTGCAAACACGTTATCCTACTGTTTCAGCCCGTGAACAAGGCAACTTCAAAATGGTCTAATAATATATAGCTTAATAAAGGTGGCTGACTCGAATTCAGTCAATCGTTTACAGTCCACGAAGACGAGAAAAGTTTGAAAATTTAACTGTCGCAAACGCGTCTTCCTGCTTTTCCAGCCTGTGAATACAGCAACTTCAATTTGGTCCAATACAGCCTACCTGCTGATCTGAATTCCAAACAACCAATCAATCGTCGCGGGGCAAGGGACCCTCACCCTCCGGGAGAAAATTTTGAAAATTTTACCGCCTCAAATGCGTTTTCTGCTTTTCTAGCCCATGTAAGCAACTACAAAAGTATCCAATGGTTTTGTAACGAAAATCCCATTCCGAATCCCAAGCATCCAAATCAGACTGTTTCAGCTGCATTCACAAATAATAATGGATGCCCGAAAAATGTCGCGCAAAGTAGAGTGGCTCCAGACAAAATTTCTTAATAATCCATAGTCAACTCGGTACATATTCGTGGTATTCAATTAAAAGAAAAGTAAAATTAGTGTTTTATTAGGGCTCGATGAAAGTTAGGCAAGCAGATGTACAGACAGCGGCGCCAGTTTTCTTCGAGAGGCGAAGAAGCGGGGCTGACCTTGTATAGACCCCCCCCCAAGAAAATTTTGGAATATTTGACGGCCGCAAACGCGTTTTACAGCTATTCCAGCCCGTAAAATTAGTGTTTTATTAGATTTCGGGCACTTGATTTTGCCAAGTAGATGAAATAATTTTTTTTCTCACTTTACCTGTCTGCCCGAAACGTCAGTTTACCCGAAAGTTAGGGGGGCAGCTGCCCCCCTGCCCCCCTGGCTCGTACGCCTATGAACAAATCATTTGCAAAAAATGCTACTAACCCGTTGTTACCCGATAACTTTCTTCGGGATTTTCCCCTTGTAGGTGGTGCAGGTTTAGGGCCCAGCAAGGAACAGTTTCAAGTTGTTCAAGTCGTACATTGGTGTGTACGTAAAAGAACCTTTCAATTTAATCGTTCAAATTTGAAATATTCCAGCGATCATGCTATGAAGACATGTCCAGGGAGAGGATCTCCTTCCACGCCACCAATCAGTAAGGCAGAGTTTACTTGCCTGTCACAGAGATGGAACACCACTGGTAGTGACATCTTAGTTGACCCCCACTCACCCCTCTTTCAATAAATGTTAAAACTAGTCTTAAAAGTATTTTGACGTTATATAACACTGCTGTAATTTTGATCCCTATTTTCCACAGGGTGAGGGCTTCAAAGTGGTAGTTTTACTGGAAACAATGTGAAAGTGGCTTCCACTCCTATTATATAATTTGATTACTTATTCCAAGTAATGATTTGATATCCTAGATTTTGTGTGTTTTGTATATAACGCGTGATGATTGTAATCTCGAATGATATAAGACAAAAGAATAGCAACATTTAGCGAACACTGGCCCAGTCCAGTTTATTTAAATGTCACCTAATTAACCCAAATCTTATGTCCATAACCCCACCCCACCCCACCCCACCCCACCCCACCCCACCTCCAACACCCACCCCAAATGCACTTCTATCTAGGTATATCTGAGTTTATAATAGTTGATAACGTTTATGGTGCTACAGAGAAGCCGTCACTTCTATACGCCATACAGTGTGCTATGAGGGAAATTTTGCCCGGGCAGCGGCGCTACGGCCTACTCTTATATCGAATTCCAACTGCCAAGGGATCTTTTACGTGCACGCCAATGTGTACGTGGGACCTCGGTTTTTCGTCCCATCCGAACGACTAGGCAGTTGTCCTTGTCAGGCCCTCCTCCTGTATCACTGATAAGGGGAAACCACGCCGGAAAATCGAGATGAACTTTCTCGGCCAATGAAGGGATCGAACACCCGACCTCCTCGCTATTGAGCCAGTGCTTTGCCCTCTTAGCCACCGTGATTCCCCATATCAAGACAAGGTTTGTGTGTTTAACTTATACGCCTGTAGTCTAATGTCCAAGCCAATAGCGCGCGAAATAGTATTTTTTTCAATAAAATTTTCTTCATCTTTACAGAAGTTGTTTTAGTTCTCTAAATGGTGCTATGTTTAATGTTTTGCAGTCGTTAGCTACCAATGCATGACAACTAGATTTCGCTTAATTAGGTACCTTGCAGATTAAAATCGGTCAATGGCGTCATAACCTGTTTACCCACATATGGTGATGCCCGGCCCTAATAGCTGAAGTATCTAAACGTTTTATATTAAATTTGCTTCATGCGGGTTTTTTTTTAGAAGGGCGTGCCCACAACTAGATTTCGGCTAATTAGGTTAGGTACCTTGCAGATTATAATCGGTCAATGGCGTCATAACCTGGTAACCCAAATATGGTAATGACCCGCCCTAACAGCTGAAGGACGTGCCCACAACCACCTCGTGTTACTAGAAGACATACCTTTAGCCGCCTAGGCTTAGAGGTTGGGATACACATCTGCAGGTAGACTTAGAAAAAAGAGCGCAACGCTTCAGAACACACACTTGGAAACTAATATTTAGCTTACATTTAATTCTTAGCTGTGTGTGTGTAGTTTCCTGTATATCACCTTTGTTTTATGGATGTTATAAAGATATATAAACATAGTTATAACAACACAGTTTTCCAGGGTTAATTGATCTATTTAAAGGTACACAACGTGAAGTTCGAGGCGAAGGGAAGCTGTGGCACAGGATAAGTATCACTATAGTTGGTGGAAGTTTCTTCTAGCAATTTCCTGCAGGGTCGAAATCCTGGTCACGCCACCAAAACGAAATAGATGTAACATTATCCTGGCTGCGTCCTTCAAAATGAACAATGTGGCACTAGGAACCACTTGTCTACGATATCACCTTAGGTAGAAGTGGACGTTAAACCCCCAGAAACGAACGAACGAACTAGGAACCACTTCACACAAGTACATAAAATAAAAAGAATCTGGCCCCTTTAAGTATCTTGAAATATTTAAGATGACTCAACTAAATTGTAACCAATTTACTATCTGATCAGAGGGGTTGGGATGGCCTAGTGGTCTAGAGTGCCGCGCTGCGACCTCTAGCTGGCCGGGCACCTCTGGCTTGCGGCTGTGGTTTCGATCCCTGGTGTGAGCGTATGTGGCATGGCGCCTTCTCAACCTCGTGGGTTTCCCCCGGGCACTCTGGTTTCCTTCCACTGTTAAAGACCCCTACGCGCAAGCGAATTATTGAAATAAAATTGAAACCATATGTTAGTCCGAAAATGACCTAGTTTGTGTCGAGTGGACTTTAAACCTCACTATCTGACCAAGAGTTAAAATGTGGGTCAACATAATACAAATTAACCCCTTTAAGAATCTTGAAATATATATGCCAACACGATAAGTAATCATAATTCATGTACTTGATGTACATATATAGGCCTATATAAATAAATAAAAAATACGTCCATGTAAAAAAATCTCCACTTTACGCCCATAGAAGGCAGATAGCTAGCTTATATTTAATGTATGTCAGAATGAAGTAAAGTGAAGATTTTTTCACCTGGATGTATTTTTCATTTATTTATATATAATATATATACACTGTACATATACGTATGTATAATGTAGCCTACTAAAGCGTGTTATTTAAAAGACTTTCGTTTGAGCTGTTTAAGACACTTATAATAATTGATGTTCCAGTATACGTAATATTGGTTTGAGCACCCGTTTTTAATTCTTAGAGCTTTTAACATTTCATTTCAATTTATGGGGGAGGGGGCGAATGGTTACCGCGCGCATTGTATCATGAGTTCTGTCATTGAGTCATTTGGCGTGGTTTTGATTGCCCGCATAGGCATACAAGCCAGGGGCTGGGTGGCGGGGGGCAGCTGCACCCTAACTTTCGGGCAATCGAACAGACGGGTAAAGTTGAAAAAGAAATTGTTATTTTATCTAAAAGGTAAAATAAAGTCCCCGAAATACTTTGTGCGACTTTTTTCATGCATCGATTAATATTTTGTTAATGGAGCTGCAACAGCGTGATTGGTAGTTCCGTTTGGAACTGTCTTTGAGCGAACGATATTCGCTGACAGTTCCTGTCCGGCCTTATATAGCTGCGATATGAAAATACGTTAAAATTCCGCTATTCCCCACCTCTGTTCTCAGGCTGTTTTAGAACCCTTACCGTCTATTTTTCACCACAATTCTTTATTTTCCACCAAAAGGAATCATTTCTCACTATATTTGATATAAATTTATAATAATTCAACTCAATTTTCAAGTAGTATTTAGCGATGAAATAAACATGCGGTTTGCGCATGTCCGGATCTCGTAATGGCTCTTCAGTTTAAACGTCTTTGCGGTATGTTTTTTAATCGCAGAATTCTACTTGAAAATAGTGTTGAATCTTTATAAATGTGTGTCAGCTGTGGCAAGAAATGATTCCTTTGGCGAATAAAGTAGAATCAGGGTGAAAAATGGTAGGTAAGAATTCCAAAATAGCCTTAGAACAGAGGTGGGGAAGAACGGTATTTTCATACTGCAGCTGTATAAGGCCGGATAGGAACTGTCAGTGGACAGTGTGATTGGATGATTGGAATTCAGGTCGGCATTGTATGGGATTTCGGTTACAAAACCACTACATGATTAGAGAACTTTAGAGTTGCTTAATCCACGGGCTAGAGAAGCAGAAACGGCATTTGCGGTACTTAAATTTTCAAAATTTTCTCCGGAAGGGCGAGGTCCTCATACCCCGAGACGATTGATTGGTTGTTGGGCGTTAAGTTCTCTAATTGGACTATATTGGACCACATTGAAGTTGCTGTATTCACAGGCTGAATAGTTAAATTTTCAAAATTCTCTGCCGACTGTCCCGTCTGCGTGGACTGTAAACGCGTCTCCGTGGACTGTAAACGATTGATTAGTTGATTGGAATTCGAGTCAGTAATTAGGCTGTATTAGGTCACTTCGGAGTTGCTCTATTTAGTGTCGTTTGCCAGTCCCTGGCTGGTTTTTAAGCTATATAGGCAGTTTTCTCGGAATACTTCTCTGCAGGGGCCTTTTGGGCCCCCCTTACTAGGGTACATTTTCATTTTCTCATCGGTTTTAGCATTTTCTCCGGTTTTATTTTTCCAATTTCTTTGATTTTTTTTCGCGCCTCAGCTATAAAATGCTTTTGCTTCTCTGCGATATCGCTCTGTGATGGAGCATACTTTGATTCATATAATTAGTTAGCAAAATGCAAATGTGTCAATCATGACTAGAATATTTAAATTAAACAGTACTCGAGATTAATATCAGAATGAAATGGAATGTTATATGACCTACTATAAAAATCGAAATGTGTAACAATTGACCGAGTAAAATCCCCATCGCCTCTGCTATTCGAATAAACGTCCGTTTCCAATGAGCGTATATCGCAGACAATTAATTATAACGTTTTCTTAGAAATCTGCCATTAATTTTGGTTTGCAAAGTCGGGCGTGATATAAAAATATTTTTGGGGAAATAGAAGTACAGCTATAATATTTGTGTTCCAACTGCAAACTAGTCTGTTTGAGAGACTAAAACTAAGAAAAAACAGAACGAACAAAGCAATACAATACAATACGAGCGTCTACTCTCTTTCTGTATACTCCCAGGTTAAATTGTCATATTTATCTCAAGTTCATATCTCTCTTGACCCTGATACACGATACGTCTATAATCTTTTATCATTACCTCTTATATAATATACAACATGTATGATTTGTTTTACTGGGATAGTCTTCAAAATGACCCACTTATCAACTGGCCAACACAGTAAAAAACAGTATGTCATTTCTAATTCGCCATGGTGCATATAAACTTTCACAATACATTTCGATGAGTTATACACTGAAAATAGTAGAACATTGACTTAAACACATGTTTAATTAGTTTACACCCACGAATTTGAATTAAATATCATACCTAAATACACATTTGCATTCTAGTAAAATTCAAAGTGATGTAAAATAAGATCTTATTAGACCCAAAATTGTGTTAAATCAATAAAACAGTCTAATGTTGGGTGCCCTGAAATGATCAGTGATCATGAACTGGCTGGGTGTAACTCTAGCGTGATAAACACAAGCTGCGGTGTAACGTTTACACCACTTACAGTTTTTAATTGCACTTATTTTTGACAGTGTATATCTAAATTTCTGACCCCAGAGCAAGTCATCTACGATTGTCAGCATATTATTACTGAGGCAGAACATAAAGATGTCGTAAGTTTATGAAATGAATTAAATTATATGATTATTTTCTTTCAGTACAATTTTTTATGCATTAAATAATATTGATCAAAATTTGATGACGTTCTCGTTTGTTTAACGAAGTATACATATTTCTACAAGGGATACTAGTTTACGACTGCGTATAAAGATCAGTGTTGAAATAACCAATTAAACTTTTAGTAGTCCTGGGGAGGTTTTGGGGCAATAAATTTGGGGTTGTGTGGAGCATGCTATATCTGTGCGATGGCATATTTTTTGGCACTATATTACGCTTTATAGTTATGAAGTAATGGAGATCAGAATGTTCCAGTACTGTTGAAAATAACATTTGAGAGGGGGCGCACAAATTCTAAACGAATGACAAGAGCGCCACAGGACACATAGCGCCCCCCTCACGTAGCACGTGCTGTAGCCTATCACCTCACGCGCAAAAGACGAACAGACGTCTGTCAAATGTCGACATTTTTAGGATTTCATTCCTATTTCATTTAATACTGTGAGCTAATTAATCACTTCCCGTATATAAATGTATTACCCGTTTTTATTTTATACGCGCATTTGTTGGGTTGTTTTTTTTTGATTTTAGTTTTATATTGTTTTAATTACATAGCCTTCATGTTTTGTATGCATGCTTTGTTTGTATTGTCTTACTGAATTTGTGCCATGTAAAATTTTTGTGCTTTTAGTTCTCATCTTTTCTTATTATAGGCTGCCCGAAAAGGGCGTTTTAATGCAATAAAATTCGATTCTGTTAATTACGAAATATCACAACTTTAGCAAATCATATGTTTTCAGTTTGAAAAATATGACGGGAAACTTCTTTAAGTTTAAAATGCTAAGAGTTTCAGTTTTCACCCAGAGGCTATTCCCATGTGAAACTATGGTGAAATTTTGGATACCTATATTATTCGCTTCAGTCTTTTGTATGGCGGTTGAAACGTCATTTTCCGGCGTTTTTTTCCCTTAGTCGAAAAGGAAACAAGGTCCGTTGTAATAAGAACTACAAGATCCGGGTGGGACAGGAAAGTAGGACGTTAAACCTTATTTCATTTCATTCTGAACCATAAAACGTAAATCAAATTTCAGCTCTATTTTTGTCAGTTGACAAAGATGATGGCAATGTTGAGATATAATTTATTATGTGTTCCAGTGTCCCCATATAGACAACCAAAATAACCCCTAAAATTACTACGGTAAGCAAACCGGTTTAATTTTTCCAAATGTAATTGTGTAAAGGTTGCCCCATTACTAATCAAAGAGTCATAGCTCCAATTATTTATACGATTTATAATATACGTGTATTTTAAATTTACCATACAGTTCTGCTTAATTACAGAGACAGAGCTCTTCCACCAGTTCCAGAACGTGATCTGAAAAATGTTAGTTTGGATACGAGAGCCGTTTCGACGAGACCCCGGAAACACATTGGAAAAGAGACGACTCCTTTAGTTCCCCCAATATGTCATGCCTCAACGTATCGTATTGAAAAAATTGACGATTTTCTTGATGTCATAACAGAGGTGGGTCGTTGTTGCATGCTGGCTTCTTAAAACATAATTTTAAATAGTGAGACTTATTAATTATAACATAATAATAATACAATTCTTTTATTTTAACCCTAACAAAACCAACCTATGAGTTTACGATCTATTAAGTGTGCACGAGGAGGATTTAGGAAGTAGCTCTAAGGCCATGACCCAGGGGTCACCCCAAGCAGAGCCTACAAAGGGAAATGGTATTTAATTAAAGGAGATTCATAATTCCTTGAGTAAACTGTTCGATATGTGGGTGTGTCAGGCAACCGAATAAATCGTGTGGATCCGTTCTGAACTTCCAGATGTGAATTCTAAAGCTCCTGCATTTTAGCTGATGTGGAATTATACCTACTGTATTCAGATATTATTGTATCATCTATTAAATATTCGTTACACATTGTCATTAAAGAAACTCTTCAGTAACGGATTACATGTGTAGTACAAACATATATCTATGAAGGCCAAAGAAAACAGATCTCTTTTTTTATTGTTACATCATTATAACCTTTTGAATATTTGTGATAACCTTGGAACATGTAATTCCCCAAAAAAACCTCTCTTGTCATTAAAATAAAAAGTTGAAACAGTTGGGTCAAATTTTTGGCAACTGAAATCAACAATCATGTGTATGATGTTTCAAGTTCTGTTCTAAATTGTCTGCAAAGGGGAGGTAAATTGGAACAGAATGTTGCAGACCACTGAATATTGATAGTAATGTGTTAACAGCTGTAGCTATTTTGGAAAGGGGTGGTTAGAAAGAGGTTTGGCGAGAGGGGTATAAATATTCCAATTTTTAGGCCTAAATATCGACAGAGTTCCTCCTTCTCAACACTGAATGATGATGGTATGATTCATGCTCACAGATTTGGGGACCCATGGAAAGCAGTTGGTCATAGGGCCTAGAGCTGTCCAGTCCGCCCCTTACTGGAGGTTGTATCTACTATTTTGATTAGTCGGCCAGAGAAGATAGTTGGCCAATGACAACAATCACCTATAATTGCTATAAAGTGTGGCAATATTTAATTATAGTTTCTTTTGATTTAACCTTTATCGTAAATTCAATTGATTTTCTCAAAAGATTAACAGGCCATTGTTTTTGTTTTTACTATTTTAAAATGCAGGGAGGCCAGATCTATTCACGACTTGGTAATTTTACAACTGAAGCTGTAGAATGTGCTATTAATGCTTTAGAAGAAGGAGCAGGAAGTTTGGTATTTGGCAGTGGAATGGCAGCTATCTCAACTGTATTTATTTGCCATTTGAACTCTGGTGATCACGTAGTATGTATTTATGTTTTGGATCATCATATTGTATGGAATAGGAAATTCTATAATATATATACTGTATTACCAAACTGCTATGTTTCTAATAAACATCTTGGGGGCTAAGTGGGTAAGGTGCTGGCTTGCTAGCCTGGAGGTTGGGTGTTCGATCCCTGCATTTGCCGAGAAAGTTTATCTCGATTTTCCGGCGTGGTTTCCCCTTGAAAGTGAGTGCAGAACGGAGGGCCTGACAAGGACAGCTGTCTAGTCTTTTGGATGGGATGGAAAACGGAAGTCCCTTGTATACATTGGCCTGCACGTAAAATATCCCTCGGCAGTTGGAATTCGATATAAGAGTAGGCTGTAGCGCCGCTGCCTGGGCAAAATTTCCCTTATAGCACGCTGTATGGCATATGCCTGTCTTCCATTAGCCCAGGTTAGGTGCAGAAGAGTAGGACGTTAAACCCCATTTCATTCATTCCATTCATTCACTAATAAACGTCTTGGCAAGAGTTATCCCCCTTGACACATCATATCACCTAGGATGAACAGGTGCAGTTACAGATCATGAGGTCATCGGCCCCCCGGCATAACTACTGACCCCCTAGTGGGGTGTCTCAGGGGGCTTTTTTATTGCCTACATGGTTGAATGGCGGAATAATTAACACATGTGTGCTGTATCATTTGGTCTTTCATTGAGTCAACCGGCATGGTTTTGATTCCCCAGTTCTACGTGACAAGGAGTAGGGTCGCCTCTCCAACCTTGTGGGTGTTCTCTGGATCCTTCCTCCCCCTGCTAAAGACCCCTACACACAAGCGAATTATTGATATAAAATTGAACCATGTGACTCGGTTTGTGTTGAGTGGACGTTAAACCCCATTTCTCTCTCTGTTGCCCTCGTCAAAATCCGTCATTGATAATGTATAAGAATAATGTGTTACCAATGTAAACTCATCAAATGAGATGTGGTATCAGGTGATGAGCGATAGTTTGGAACTGGGGTTGGTAGAACCATACAATGTGTCAGTACATACACATGAAGAGAATTAGGTTTTAATTTACAGAGAAAGATTTACAAGATGTGTCAAATAGAACAATGCAATATTTATTTTGAATTCACTGAAGCTTTATTAACACATCTAAAGATGATTTTGTTTGCAAATGCTGCAGTAGTAGGTAACAATTGCCACGTATGTAATGTATTTAAAAGTTAGGAGTTAATTTCATGGTCTTTTAAATAATTTTCATATAAGTAAATGTCTTGTCAGTCACAATTATGATGCCTGCATGTTTATTTATTTAGATAGAAAACTTAACAACTTTTGTTGTAATTTAATCATACATTATGCAAGAGCTAAATTTGCCTATTGCAGGTCTTTCTTTGGGCCTGAAATGTTATCTAAATTATAAATTAGACATTAATTAACTTATCCGTACCATAATCAATCAACTCTCGATGGCATCACTAGCCTGCGATCTTAAGTGGATAATGACTGCATAATTTCCCTTCACAATTAAATCAATAAATGGATAATCAAGACTATGCTTTTTATCATACAGACTTTAGTAATGATGATCAAGGCTAGGTGGAAATTTCAATCACTTAATTCTTGGTTCACAGTGGATCAATGTGACTGAAATTTTCAGCAAATGGCCTGTATCTTTAATATGTTTATGTTATAAATATCAACATGTATATATTTCAATTACCATAAAAAATTTCTTTAATTTAGATCTATCAGAATCCGATGTACAGTAATACATTGACTTTATTATATGACTTTAAAGAAAAGTATGGGATTGAACTAACAGCCATTCCAGCAGGATGCAACATTGAGGAATACCAAAAAAATATTAAGCCAAACACAAAGGTTTGTATTGGCTACAATCTATAAAGATTTAATGCTATAACAAATCTAGAGTAGCACATCGTCAACCTCCCCCGTGTCAATTCACTTCTAGAATTTGGTTTACTTTATATATCAGTATTCAACCTGTTAATCAAAAAGGCACTCAGTTTCCTTTGATAAATTTTAACAAGAATTTGAAGTTAGCAATGGTGTCAAATTGCCTCATATTATTGTTCAATAATTAAAACAGTTCATACTAATGTGTAGAATTATATACTCTTTAAAAGGGTAGGAGCCATCTAATTATTTTTTCAGATTGTTACACCCCGGTTTCTTTCTTAGGCCTACTCATGAAAGCATATTCCAAAAGCATAAATTCCAAATCATTCACATATAAGCTTTCCAATAGTACACCGCAATACACAACCCACTATACCAATATAGAAGAGTACAGAAGTTCATGTCATCTAAACACCAAGGTTATTTCATAGTTATTAAGAATAATTCTTGGACAAGTTGAAATCGAAACTGGAATCAACACTGAAATTTATCAGTGGGAATTTATATTTTGATCCATGAAAGATAAATACGATTGATATTGTGTATTTTGATACTAAAATTCTGAAACATTTGACCACATAAGGAGGTGTGATAGGTGTAACATTTTTTGTTCCATAGATGTTAATTGGAGAAACACCGTGTAATCCAAGTATGGCGATTCTAAATTTAGAAGAATTTGGCAAACTTGGACAAGAACTTGGAATTTTAACCGTGGTAGATTCAACTTTTGGAAGTTGTTACCTTCAACAACCAATTAAACATGGAGTTGATCTTTCAGTACATAGTTGGCAAGTTCTTTTTGACTTTAATAACACATGACATTTGGAGACGGATGATAGCCTTTAATCCAGCTTGTTGATAACCTGAAATCAATCCATGCGCCTTGAGCATGTAATTTTGGATGGAATTGGCGCTATATATAAATATACATTATTATTATTATTAATCCAATATGGCTTCAGAATGGTATAGATTCATCACATAGTATATTGGACATCTATTCATTCCGTACTATAAATCCTACTAACTGGTAGGTAGGTAGGTAGGTAGGTAGGTAGTAGGGGTTTTACAGCCGTTTCCAGCTTGGGTAATATCACAGACAAGTCCTACTAACTGAAAAGAAAAAATTTATATTTTGAGGCTAACTTGAGACCAATAAATTAGTATGATGAAAATGTTGCCTACTAATATATAATATACATGTATATATGGTACTCTCATCGAATACCAACTGTCAAGGGTTCTTTTACATGGATCCTAACATGTACACAGTACCTGGTTTATTTTGATCCGAACGACTTGGCAGTTTTTCATCACAAGGTCCTCCATCCTGTCCCAATTATATGGGAAATCAGGATGGAAAATCTGAGAAACTTTCTTGGCAACACTGGGATCAAACTCACGACACCCTGGTTTATGAGCCACCAAACCACTGTGATGCTTTATCAAGTAACACATTTGAAATTATTTCACTTTCCTTTTTTTCCAATTTGAAGTACCAAGTACATTGGTGGACATAGTGATTTAATTGCTGGATGTGTCACCACAAGAACTGTAGAACAATGGAAAAAGCTCAAGAAATGGCAGACAAATTTAGGAGGAATTTTGGTAATGAATTTTAATAGCTCATATATTTCATTAAGACAATAACATCTCAACAAGATTGTTCTGGGTTTGAATCCTGGGATGGGATGAGAAGAATATGTGCCTAGTTCATCAGTTGCTTTTGATATTCGCATGTATCAGATCGAAACTTCATGGATTATGGCTCCTGATTGTACGAAATATCACTATTATTATTTTATTTAAAAGGCTGTTCGAATATATCGACGTTAAACCGTTAAGACAATTGAGCTTGAATTTCGTGAAAGTCAGACCAAAACTGCTGGACAAAATAGCAGATAGTGTAAACATCTGGTATGTCAAGGTTGTGGACTGTCTGGAGGTCACAATTTTCATCCGATTTAGATGCACGTTTATAACCCAAAGATCTTGGTTACTGATGATATTTGCACATATCGGATCGTATCTTCCTGAATTATGGCCCCTGATTGTATGAAAAATCATATCTTTATCTTGTGGATTCTCTAGAGGTTACAGTTTTTTTCACAGATTTTAAAAAACATTTAAATATATCACCATTCCTCTATCATGAAGGTCGAATTAGTATTTCTGGAAAATCGAAATGAAACTACTCAAGTAAATGGCCGCTCTTTGTAAGCAAATTGTGCAAAAGTATGACATATGCAGGTTGTGGACCCTCTAGAGGTCACAATTTATATCCCCTTTGATATTCAGACCATAACTTTCTGGATTATGGCCCCTGATTGGACGAAAAGTCGCTTTTGCTTTTAGCTTGTTCTGTATCCATTTCTTGCAAAATGTGTGTGTATCTTGCTTGGCAGTCGCTGGTTTAATAAAAAATTCTTCTGTTTTCAGATTTTTTGACACTCCCAGATTGAAATGGGGACATAAGTTTTGTTATCTTCCTATACATCAAGTGGCTTAAATGTTTATCTTCACGAGTTTCAACTTTTCTTTATAATCATTTAAGGATAAGGAGTAATTGCCTGGAGGCTAAAGGTCTCATCCAAGCGTCAAAACCTTTATGGATTGTTTGTATGACTTAGCTGCTGTGGGCGTATGTGTTCTTGTCTCTTGTCTGGCAAGCTATCTTTAAACAATGGCTGATGGGCATATTTTCTTCTTCCTGGCACTCTATCTTTCAAACTGTTAATTGAAATAGGAAATTTAATGTATATCTACATTGTATTTCCCATTCCAGTCACCACATGATGCCAGTTTACTTCTCAGAGGAGTTAAAACTTTACCAGTAAGGATGGAGAGACACAGTTTGAATGCCATGAAAATTGCAGAATATTTAGAGAAACATCCCAAGGTATACCATTTGATCACAATTCTATGATATTTAAAAATGTGACTGTTGTGACTATTGCAGTAGAAAGATTATTCAACCAAATAAATAATGTTTCATCTTTACTCAGGGGGCCTGGATTAGGGATGCCCCAAACATTTTGTTAACTTAGTGAAATATTATACAAGTGCACTCCATGTCTAATATTAATACCCGGTAGTTATTTGGATATTGAACTTAACGATGAATCTTGTTGACTATTAATATTTCTGTTTAACAACTAATCAATATACAATACAGCACAAAATTAATGTAACAATGAGTTAACAATCTTGGTTCAAATGGTTAATGGCTGATAAGCTCCAATATGGATATGGGAATTGACATATAAGTTTGTGTTCAATAGTCCAAATACAGATACATAAAGTTGTCCTTAGGAATGTGATCTGAAGTTGATCCCCTAATGACTGACACATTTGGGTCCATATATGAAGATGCATTGCCTGTGGTATTAACCTTGTTATCATAAACAAACAATATGGTAACTAAAACTGTTTAGCATGTAGCATTAATTGCATTTTAAATAGATGAAAAGTGTAAAACAAAGAATATTGGAGACCGTGGTTAGGGTGTTGGTGGATAAATTTGATCTAGCTTGTCAAACTATCTTTAAAATGATAAACTATGAAATTCTTAAAGGTTGAGTCTGTTTTTTACCCTGGTCTACCATCACATCCACATCATGAAATAGCTAAGAAACAGATGAAATCATTTGGTGGAATGATCAGGTGTGATGTAAAGGGTGGTGAACAAGAGGCCAAAACAGTTGCAGAGGTAATTAACCAGTTTGTTCCTCATTCTAACCACAACTTAAAATGAAACTCCTTCCTGAGATTATTCATTCAGTCGTAAAGCTCTGCAATGGTCGGTTTACACTGATCAGTTTTAAGGGTTTCTCATAGAAATTAAAGACTTTTGTCAAGACAGTGTATGTTAAGTCAACAATATAGGGTCCAAATGTCTTTTTAAAGATATGTTTTAAAGATTTCTCACTGTGATTGAGGTATCGGTTGGGTGTACAGTTCTTGAACTTATTTAAGGGCCAATCTTCCATTTTCCCCTATATGAAATAAATTGAAATACGGTTACACAAGACCTATGTTTCTTGCCAATCTCTCCATCCTGCACCACTGATATGGTGAAAATCGAAGGAAAGACATCCAGGGCAATATGCTTTTAACTATCAGTATACTTCTTTTTGGTTCCATTCTGTTTAGATAAATTTCCAATGGTTGTATTCAGGGTATTAAAGGAATCTCTCCATGATTTTGGTGTAGGTCAAAGATTTTTCAGCAGCTTATATATGATTCTGTCAACTAATGTTACCACAACATGCAATCAAATGGAGTAGTTATAGTTTGGAACATTAGTCATCACTACCAAGCAGCCATTTTATTATTAAGGCCTTCTGTGACTCAATATTTTTGCCGCTATTTTTCAGTCGCTGAAGTTAATTCAATTGGCCGTTTCTCTTGGTGGAGTGGAAAGTATAATAGAACAGCCTTACTTAATGACACATGGTCGTTACCTATTTACTGAAGAAGAACAAAGGGAATCTAATGTTCTTCCTAATGCATTAAGGTTAAGGTAAACTGCATTTCCACATCTCTTGGGCTAATAATGAAAAGTTCCTCATACTATATTTTATAAACAATTTATTTGCATCTTTTATAATATTAGTATATAAAAATAAGCATGAACATTACATGCATAACAATATATATTTGCGATTTTTTGAATGATAAATGCAGTAATAAGTAACAGGTCTAATAATGCTAATATACTGAGCGCCATAGAAAACGCATCACTTAGTTTTTCATATAACAAAATGATCCTGTAAACATATCTTATTTATTTTGCTTCTTATTGTAAACAATATTCAAATGGGAACACATCAATAACAACACATTTGTACACTTATGGATGTTTAATCTGTAATCAACGGTACAAAATCAGGGGTCAAAACCAAAAGTATGACACATATGTCAGTAGCGCGTGTGTCCTCCACTGGCTCTTACTCATGCTGTGCAGCGACGTAGCATGGAATTAACCATCTGTGTCGTACTTTTGGTACCATCTGTTTATTTATGAATTCTGGACCTAAATTTATTGGAGGGTGTATACAATTTAGTTCTCATCAGACTAGGTTGCTACATGAAGAGTTCCATTTAGCCTGTATTTTGGTAAGGACATAAAACAACAAATTGTTCACAGGAGGGATATGGAGAGATGCTTCAAGTAGAACACTTTTTCCCCAACACTGCATTTTTAGAAATAATTAACACTATTACCCTGTTGTCGCTTCTTGGAGAGATAGTATTATGTGATTATTAATTGACCTAGGCACAGACAAGAAAAATCACTCAAAATTGTAAAGAAAACAAGTTTAAATGAAAAATAAAAACAAGTTTGCAAAGATCTCCAATCGTAATTTAAACAAACATATCTGATACAGCTACATTTTATAACCAAGTCTCCACAATAGTTTAGGTGTATAATACGTCCCTGGAAGGATAGCCATTATAATGACAACCTTTTGATGTTTGAATATTACTAGTACTTATTTGGAAAATTTACAATGTATGTTTTACTTGATCTTATTTTTTTGTAGTATTGGTTTAGAAGATGCTGATGATATCATCCAAGATTTTAAACAAGCCTTAGAAAAAATAACTATATAATACAGTACATGTATTATTAAATTTCCATTAAATATATACTCAAATTTATATTTATACCGAAAAGGTACTTAAGTTAGCCACAGATGGGGGGAGGCTTTCCTCAATTTTTAATCAGCAGCAGTCCATTAAACAAATGGTATTTACTAAAGGCTATTTTCTGATTTCAACCACTAACCCCAATTACCTTGCTTCAACTAATTTCCTAGCACAACAGCGATTGATGTCACAATTTTTATCTTGGCAGGTGTTTAATTACTATTAATCTAAATCTTCAAATGATTATTCAATAAAAAATATATTCCTTTGATACTGTGGTTGTCAACACATTGTTATAATTAACTGGCTTAATTTAAGGGTCTAGAACTTTTATTATATATGGTCATTACAATAAACTGAGCGTTGGACAAAATGATTGATATGTTTGCGGGAAGATATTATTAAAAAGATTCACATCATTTTATCATTCACTAAATATATATGTTTTATAGTTATTTCATACCCAACATGTACTTGAGTACCATAATATAATCTCTTTATGGCTAAGACTAAAGACTTAAATTAAAAATTAATTAATAATTTTAACAAAATTTCAAAAATACATAATTGTTTTCATGTAAATGACTCAATGAGGCATAGTAAAATAAAGATATACAAAATGAGTGTCACCTGTCAAATTTTTGAACCCTGTCAATATACATGTAGATCCAGAATATAAATCTTTTACATTTTTAAAACATATAATATGATATTTATAAATAATGGGGCAGTTAGGATTCTCTGTTAGAATGTATGTGGGGTTTTGCAAGACCAGTTCCCACATTTAAGAAGTAGATTCAGAAGACCAGATAAGGAAAGTGAATAGTTCTTCCGACAGGCCAAAAGTTTGAGATCTGCCACTATACAAGTATACAATGGTGGCATGTTAAAGAATCATTAGCTGCTGGAATTTCAGATATTGCAAAGAAAATCTGAGAAAGGAAAGATTAATACCCAAATGCTGGACCATTTACTATATTTCATTTAAATAATTAATAGCTGTATGTGTACATGTAGTTCACTATTATAAATAAATATTAGCATGCTGACAGTGTTACCTAATGAGGTTTGGTTTAGATATAAAATATGTATATTCAACAATTGCATAAATAATGAACTCTTTAAAAATCAATCCAAGATAAATATATTCCATCTAGTATCTACTATCCATACATATCGTTACTACATTTTGCTGGCTTTATACTAATCTATTACTTAATCTTAGTATTTTGGCTTGTGTAGATAAACACATGTTGAAATGTATCAAGAACAAACTTTACAGGTTTACTGCCTTTCATAACCTGATAAAACTATATAAGAAGCATTAAACAAGTTGCATTTCAATTGCTAAATATAAATCAATTAAATATTTATTTGACATAAAGCCTGTGTTGATAACAAGATGTCCCCTGACTCAGTCCCTAAAAAGATGACACATCAAATACTTGCAAATTTATCTTTTTATAAAGCATCTAGCAATCAAATTGTTTATCAACATGAAACTACATAATATGCATATATATCAAGGTTCACTCACTACCCCTTCTTTCTGTAAATTAAACTGCTGCTTATTTCTGTTTAGCAAAGCAGAAAATGCTCATTGTTGATCTCTTTAGAACATTAAGAACTTTTGAACATTCCAGCTCAATAAGAAGCAGTGTTATTGTGTTCCGATGTGACAGACAGACAGACATTCCAATTTCATTTTAGTTGTCTGGGAACAATAAAATTGCTATGAAAACAGCTTTTTGTTTGATAACAAATAATTGGAGTGCATTAATAAATATATTTAATACCTTAATGTAAAACAAAATGTTTCATGCATGGTCAGTCTTTTTATTATCCAACCATTGTTCTCTTCCTTCCCCGCATTCTAATTTCTTCAAGTTTTTTCATCACATCTTCAGCACCTGTTTTGTTATTGTCTTTATATGTATCGAGAATAACCTGAAACAAAGCCTCTGTGTTGGGATGTGTACTAAGGAAAGCTCTCTCTAAAACATACAAATCCACACCCTTATCTTCAGCCACACTATCGAAATAA
This sequence comes from Patella ulyssiponensis, assembly GCA_963678685.1. NCBI lineage: Eukaryota > Metazoa > Mollusca > Gastropoda > Patellidae > Patella > Patella ulyssiponensis. The sequence continues at coordinate 59,535,994 of OY783229.1, forward strand.
CTCAGACCAAAATCAATTAATATAATGCGACTATTTTCTCCGTATCCTTTAATTAACATATTAGATGTCGTCAAATCACCATGAATGATGTTATTAGAATGTAATCTACCAAGAACTTCTCCAATTTGTTTAGCAAGAGAAAGAAGATTTTTAACATCGTCTTTTTCTTGTAACGTTCTTGTGTATTCTCTAACTGTCACTGAATTAAGTATTCTTTCCATGATAATACATCTACTCTCAATATCTACCATGTACAGTGCAGGACATTCAATACCTGAAAAAGATAAATATGAAATGATCAAATCAAATATAACAAATCAACAGTGAGGCTGATGTTCCCCACTGAAATCCCAAAGTAAATAGATGACAAATTAATAGCACTTTTATTTTTTTCAAAAGTATCAAGCAATCAAACTGATTATCAACTACACACTAAGTTTCATCACTCTCTATCAGATAGAATCAAAGTTATCTTGTCCCAAAACTAATGAAATTGATTAACTCTTCAACTTCAATGAGATACTTCACAAAATCCTCTGTTGGACATGGCGTGAAGTTGCAGGGTGGACTGTACATGTGCGGGGTCGGATTTTCCGTAAGCGTGAAGAGTTAAAAGATCAACTTGTATGTACACTATACATTTGATGACTGAGGTTACACGGCCACAGTCGACTGTAATGCTTCCTTAAAGCTGTCTAGAGAGTCCAACTGTAGGACTTAGTCTGGTAAACGATTACATTGACCGATTACACGTGGGAAAAAATGAGTGTTGGTACGCGTTGATTTTACAGTGGTATGGTATGACCTTCCTGTTGTGACGAACAGAAGAAACTGGTAGTAGAGTTGTTGGTACTGCTACCAGCTTATGAATAACTTTGTACATAAGTACTAAGTCTGAATATTGTCTGCGTTGTTCCAAGAACGGCCAGTTCAGTTGCTGAATCATGAGGGTAACACTACTAGGGTTCTGGTAGTTATATGGTTTACTGAGTACGAATCTAGCTGCATTAAGCTGGATCTGTTCTATTTGTTTTACTTGTGTTTTTTGCTGCGGGTTCCAAATTGTTGAACTATACTCGAGCTTATGCTTACCATAAGTAGAAAATTATCATATTTGCACTCCATCAAGGCATTCATCTAATATAGGCCTACGCCAAGTGTTAACATTTAGCTCATAAGAAAATAAGAATGAGAGTTATTGTCTTCCAAAGTCTCGGCAAATCAAATTGCTTATCGCTCTGCTTACCCTGAGCAGAAAATGTTCATTATTGAAGTTAGTCAAGGTATTGATGTAATAAAACTATACACCAAATTTCATCACTCTCACTTAATTAGAACTAAAGACGTGATTGTGTCCCAACGCATCAACTAATCAAATTGCTTGTCTCTGCTTTCCCAAAGCAGAAAAATGCTCATCTTTAAACTCCATCAAAGCATTGACCTAATAAACACTTACACCACTTTGAACATTCTAGCTCAATAAGAAGGAGAGCTACTGTGTTCAAAAGTATTGACCAATCAAATTGCTTATCGAACTGCTTACCCTAAGCAGAAAATGACCATTATCGAACTTAGTCAAGGTATTGATGTAATGAAACAATTTACCAAGTTTCATCACTCTCGCTTAATTAGAACTAAAATAATCGTCTCCCAAAGAATCAAAATGTTCATCTTCGAACTCCATCAAGGCATTGACCCACACAAAGTTTGAAATTCTTTCTCTAGGCATTGACCTAATAAATAGCTACACCAAGTTTGAACATTCTTGCTCAAGTAGGAGAGTTAATGTGTCCCCAAAAAATTGATGGACGGACGAACGAACCAATTTTAATAGTCGCTTTCTTTGAAAGGTGGGGGACTGGGGCAACTCCACTATATCTTGATCTGAAAACTAACACATGATACAATGTATATTTGTTTCAATATTTGAAAAACTCATACATTAACACTTTTAAATGGGCCGAACAACTCACAATGACTTGATATCTATATGATCACATAAATATGCAAACAGATTTTTGACAGCTAAGTTGATTTGAATTAAGAATGAGGATGTCACAGAAGCAAATTTTAAAAAAGTCTCAAGTTCACATAGTTATATCTTCAATTACTGGAGGCATGCCTAGTAATAGATAAACTGTCTTCGACTTTTCGTCTCATATCAAATGAAATGGCTTTTTACCCGGACAGCGGCACTGTGGCCTACTCTTATTTTGAATTCCATTTCCAACTGTCAAGGGTACCTGTACATACATGTATGTGCACACCAATGTGAACTGTTTCGACAGATATGATTTATTGGTATGGCCCCTTTGTATGAAATGGATCAATTTTTCAAGACAGGTACATTTAAGTTTTTAATAAATCATGTTTTTTTATGGCTTCAATTGTTATATAAATTACAATTTGCCTTGGTCATTTATTCACACGACAAGCCAATAAACTACTCACAAGAACATCGAATGGCTGAGATATTGAATGGATTAGAACACACATGTCATTTAAAAATTTAACTTTAACATGGATTATCAAGATTTTGTTTGATAATCGAGGCAACTCCGTCTTGTCAAAACTTCAACACCCATAACTTATATCAAGAATGGCTAAGCTAATTCATCTTTAATGTAATGGCCCAGATACGCAATAGCCAGTGGCAGTAGTGAGTAGGACTTCGAATTACTTTACGTAAACACTAAAGTAGTAATATAATAGTATTACTAATATAGTAATATTTTTACTAAAGTCTAATAGGGCCCTACTAACCACTCATGCGACATCTCAGTAAAGCTCTTGCTTCAGCTTTTATTCTTTGTGTTGTAAGAGACTTATCTAAAGCAGGATGTCTATATGACTTCGTGAATCGTTCCTTTACAATGCATGGTTTCCCATAAAACTCCGACGAATACAATTTTCCTTCAGCTCCTTGCTTCAACAACACTCTTTCCATCTTTAAAAATCGAAAGTAGGGTGACCACGTGCCAGGGGCGGCTATTAAATTAATCTCATGTTTATGTTGTTAACTCATACAATAATCTTTTGAATGGTATAACAGACTACATTTCTTACAAAAGATATTACTAAGCTTAAATTCTTTATAAGACAGACACCTGTTTTTCATAAACTTGTAATACATTCGAGCCATTTTGTAATACTTAATCGAACCAAAATTAATGCCCCCTTTATAGCTCTATTATGAATGAATGAAAGAATCTTGTTCTTTTTTTTAAAAAAAATAAAACTTTTACGAATTCCGAAAGTTTAGATTGAAGGGTTGGCTTCGTTTTACTGTTATGAATAATACCCTTATGCCTATTTATCGGCATTATCATAACAATTATAGTTTGCGACGAACATTAAATCAGAGTTGTGTCCCTTTGAAATAAATCTTTCATTGACATTCAGTTTTTGTATTGCTTTCAAAGTTGACAACGACGTTACAAGGTTTGCAATGCTGTCGAAAGGCTCAAGCCAAGAGTTGACAAGTGATGCGAATGACAGCAATAGATGTACATTATATTACTTTCCAACGTCATTTTCATCTCAAAAGGTGCAAAAATTACTATACTCTACAACTCTATAATTATATAACTTATAAGTACGGTACCGTACCGTAGTATATGTGATAGTAGGCCTACGGGTACCGTATATCTTATGATTTATCCATTTAATTGATAGTGTACGTGGGCCTACCACTACCAGGGCCGTATGTAAGATTTTAAAAGTGGGGGTGCAGTAGAGTGGTGGGGCGCCAATATAATGCACAAGTTACTGAGCCGTCTGAGAGGGGGGGCTGCCGCAATCAAAGTCATTTCTCGGGGCGCCTTATTTTTCTGGGGGTGTAATGTACCCTCGAATCTGCACCCCTGCTAAATACGGCCCTGGCACGTACCGATATGTATATGTAGTTTACATTTTTCTGTGCTAGTATTATTAGTTAGATCAACTACGGGAGGTAACTTATATGTGTAACATAAAAAAAAAAGTAAAATGATGAAGTCTAATACCGGTATATACACAAGACCTGAAAATGACAAAAGCAACCACTGTAGCATAAATGTGGTAGACTCCTACCACCAAGTTTTATCAATGAGTGGCAGTAATACGGTAGACCTGCGTGTGACCCATAAGATAAGGCCTGTAGGCTACACCTCGTTTGGCCAAAACAAAAAATACTGGCAGTCGACCTGTGTTTACAGTCACTTGACCAGAAAAAATTATGGTAGGTGGATGGATGGAAAGCACTTGCCTTTGTTTCTAATTTTTTTTCTATTTTCATGGGGCTTGCAGGGTAGGATTGGATAAATAGATCTAACTGAATTGATAAATTAATCTTTTAATAACCTACATTGACAACTGCACTTTAAAGTATTTGAAGAGCACAGGGGAAGTATGATCTTAGTCACTTTTTCAACGAAACCCAGTTAATGACGCCATCTGGCAGCAAATTGTATAAGCTTTCTGTGGAACAATCAACTTCGGGTGCTGAGGCTCTTCTCAAATGACCTTAATTTGGCTGAAAAGTAGAAGTCAGTTGTTGTACCGGTATTATGATTTGTATTAAGCATCATTTTGAAGTTGTAATTAAACCCACGTGTTGTTCTGTTCACGTCAAGCATAATTCTCGTCCAAAAGTTTGTTTTGCCTTTTTTTGCGCAAAGACGATCGTTCTTCCCCTGGACTCTTCATTTGTGATGTCATTTTAAATATGTAAAGTGTTTGTTTACTTGTTTTACAGTATTTGTAGCCTAATTGCGGATTCTGATATCAACATTTGTGAATACTGAAATTTCGGTGTCTGCTAATAAGCATGGCAAGACACATTTATAGGACCAGGGGCCTATTTCACAAAATTTTAACTAAAGATAAAATCCAAATTTTAGTAGATACTTTAGTTTTGATTGGCTAAGCACTAAAATCAATCTAATATTATCCAATCAAATTACTAAAATTTGGATTGTATCTTAGTTAAAATTTCGTGAAACAGGCCCCTGGAAAATGAGATAAAAAGTTTAGGGTCAGCAACTTTAGCTAAACATAAATGTTGTCAATTGGATTACAGTATAAACACCAGTATCTTTTGGATGCTTGCCTTGGAGGTGCAGCATCTAAATACAAACAAGACAAAGCAGAGCTATTTCATACACAATATGACTGAATCAAGATCCCGTGCAGAAACTTAACTTATATTATTTTTAATACAAAGATGTGAATATGAATATTCATTATTAATATTGATTATTTAAATTTTAGGTTTTATTAGCACTTTTTGAAAAGGATGTAAAATTTAAGCCAAAGTTAGTCAGCCTGTTTCATGGACAGCATATGGAACCTTGGTATGTAAAATTGAATCCAAGTGGTGTTCATGTTCCGGTTTTTGTTCATGATAAAAATGTTATCAGTAATCCAGAAGATATTATAAATTACATAGACAGAACTTTTGATGAAGGTAAATATGACCACATTTATACCGATATTTTCCGCAGGTTTATTAAATTATATTTGTAAATAATGACATTTATTGGAGAACATATCCAAACTATGTTATATATTTCAAATAAAAGCAGAGGTTACATAGAAAGTGTGTCCAGTCATTCAGTTGAGAGGTAAAATCAATGTCTCATGTACAAATTGGTGAAATGAAGTGAAATGGAGATTAACACCCTACCGTTCTGCACTGACCAGGTTAATGAAGATGGGCATTCACCATACAGTGTGCTATAAGGTAAATTTTACCCAGACAGCAGCGCTAGGGCTGATTCTGATTTCGAATTCAGCTGTGAGGTTTCTTTTATGTGCACGCCAATGTGTGCCAACCACATGTATTGTATTACTGCAATTAGATTGGTCGATTCTTTGAAAGCAGTAATTTTACTTGCAGTTAATTGATTTTCATAAGCTTATAGCTGTTTGACTGGTTGATCATTATAATGGAATTTATTCAACATAGGAATATACTTTTAATAATACCGTCACTCGCATAAGTTCAACTTTGTGTAGAAATATTTTATAAGCCTATCTGTCTGTTATTATTTTTAGTAATGAAAAAATAGTTTTAGCCATGACAGTTGTGTAAGTAAAATAGTATGCTCATAATACAGTGTTGGGCATGAAAAAGTTCTTAAAAGGACAATGAAAATATAGAATAAGCAACAGGATTAATCAATTCTTGGCTGTTATAATATAGGTTTTATATCAAAACAGGAACCACATTGACATGTAATGGATATTGTTTCATTTGAGTCCCATTTGCAAAGAATCAACTCTCATACATGACTGGGACACCTGGTCAAGATTCATCAACTAATTAAATATTTAAATTACGTTAGTAATATCATCACAATTTACTAAGTTTTCTTGTATCTTTATATTTTCAAGGTCCATGCCTAGTTCCATCTTCAGACACAGAATTAGGACAGTCGGTGGCAGCAGTGAGATATCAGTTAAATAATATTCCTGTGGATGTAATTACATATGGAGTCATATTCCATCCTTATCTGTCTGATTCTGGGTGTAGAATACCTTTTGCTGTACAGCGAAGTATGAGAGGTAAATAATATGAAGTTGGAAAAATATTTTGTTGCATTTCTTTTAAGGTGATGTACATATTTGACTTATTTAAGCTCCTGTACTCCCTGTATTTAAGACCACAATCATTTTTCCAGAGAATTTTGCCCGTAGATTGAGATATTTAACACATAAAGCTACTAAACACCCTGATTTGAGAGATGGCTATTTAGCCAAAAGTCAGACAGCGGCCCAGAAGTATGATGTAATTACAGACGAAGAAAAAGTTAAAGGGCAACTTGAACAATTGGAAACTATTTTGGAAGAAATTGAAGCAATGATGCAGTCTATTCAAGATTGTGAGTATTCCTCCTATACATTAACTAAGGGTTAAAATTTGGCCTGTGGAACAAATTTCAACAAACTGATTTGTTGATAATTCTCAGAAACTAGTGATAGAAATCATTTACCATTGTTTTCCAGTTTCAGTAAAACTCTGACTTATGTACTGTGTCATTGATTACCTATGTCAAGGATGTTTGGCTTTGTTTTTAGAATTCATTAATGTTCAAAGACATTTGGGGGGATCACGTGGCTAAGTGGGTACGGCGCTGGCTCGCTAGCCCGGAGGTCGGGTGTTGGAATTCGGTATAAGAGTAGGCCGTAGCGCCGATGCCGAGGGAAAAATTTCCCTCATAGCAAACTGTATGGCGTATGTCTGTCTTCCATTAGCCCACATTAGGTGCAGAAGAGTAGGACGTTAAACCCCATTTCATTGTCCCCCGCCTTTCGAAGAAAGGTGGGGGACTATTAAAATGGGTTCGTCAGCTGTCTGTCCGTCCGTCCGTCCCACTTTTTAGGACACAATAACTCTCTTCCTAATTGAGCTAGAATGTTCAAACTTGGTGTATGTGTTTATTAGGTCAATGCCTTGATGGAGTTCGAAGATGAGCATTTTCCGCTTAGGGTAAGCAGAGATAAGCAATTTGATTGGTTGATGCTTTGGGACACGATAACTTTAGTTCTAATTAAGTGAGAGTGATGAAACTTGGTGTATAATTTCATTACAGTAATACCTTGACTAAGATCGATAATGAGCATTTTCTGCTCGGGTAAGCAGAGCGATAAGCAATTTGATTTGCCGAGACTTTGGAACACAATAACTCTCCTTCGAATTGAGTTAAAATGTTCAAAATTGGTGTGTATGCTTATTAGGTCAATGCCTTGATGGAGTTCGAAGATGAGCATTTTCTTCTTAGGGTAGGCAGAGATAAGCAATTTGATTGGTTGATACTTTGGGATAAGATAACTTAGGTCCATCTTGATTGATGATTTTTATGCCAATACAATGACTGCATTCTCATTCAGTAATGGATTCGACAGTAACAGTGTATAGAAACGATTGACTCGGACACAAGGGCCCTTTCCCTTGGCCAGAGGGGCCCTTTTGTCAAGCGTGGGGGCCCTTTTGTCTGCCTTTAGGGTCCCCCTAACTAGGGTACATTTTCATTTTTTTCGTCAGTTTTAGCATTTTTCTTTATAAAACACTTTTGGATGACACTTCGTGTACAGTTTGATTGCCCGATGCGTTTGTAAAAAATAAATGTGCGATTAATTAACTATTTATTTTGGGATTTCGGCGAGGGACATCAGCCTCACTGTTGGCTTGTTTTCAGAATTTTTGTATATCTCTGGTCCATTTGATGTAGAATTTGACACCTCTTGTCTATGGTCTTGCTTTTTATGTGCGTCACCGGTGGGGGGGGGGTAATGGTTAGCATGTGTGTGCTGTATCATAAAGTCTGTCATTGAGTCGACTGGCGTGGTTTCAAATCCCCGGTTGTACGTGACAAGAAGGAGGGTCGTCTGTCCAACCTCGTAGGTTTTCTCTGGGTCCTCCGGTTTCCTCCCACTACTAAAGACCCCTACGCGCAAGCGAATTATTGAAATAAGATCACACCATATGTTAGTCCCAAAATGACCTAGTTTGTGTCAAGTGGACGTTATCCCCCATTTCTCTCTCTCTCTCTTTATGTGTCCACATTAAAATGTGGTCTGGTATTGTCATTGCCCTGTCTGCCCATCCATCAACTGATTGAAGCTTATGTACAGTGTGTATGTTCATCATCATGAGACAAAGAAATCTATTGATTTTCTACAACTTGCAGTACTAATTATTATGGTGTTTCATCACTTAAAAATATCATGTTCACATCCTAGAAAGAAGCCATCAATTTTTAATTAGTTTTTAATGCAGTTTCTGTGTGAAGCACTATTATTTTTGTTCAGACTATTATTATTGGGTGAAACTATTTATTTTTCCAATTTACTTACCTATATCTCAGAAAGTACTTGTGTGATTGCTTTGAAATATTTGGTGTTTACGGAGAAGTGGATGTGGCTTAGTAGAGATTGAATTAAAGCTATTTTGAAAAGTCTGTGACTGTCAGAAACATTTAAACTATTAGAAATCGGTAACTTAGTATCAGTTTGGATTTTTAAAACAATGTCGCTTTCTTTTACATTGAAAATATGGGAAATGTGACATCCTTTGAAAAAACCCTTTTATTATAGTTTCAAAAATATTTTTCAAAAGCTATAATAGTGATTGATACAATATTTTAAATTTCCCCAGGTGAGAGAAATCTTAGAAAAAGTGGATTTTGGGCATAATATAGTGCTAAACCTAATTTTAGCTATTTTGGAGACGAAAAGGTTCTCTCTCCTTTTCAAATGTTTTATAATATTGTTAAAAAATTGTTTTGAAATTGATAATTGTGATTAAGTTTTTAAAAGGAAACTGGTCAAAGTGAATCAATTTGTTAAAATTTTAGTGCTTTGATATTTTGTGATAATTGTGCTGCTTACTTCATCATACCAGGCATCATCCATTATCTACCCCTAAAACCATCTTTCATGATCAATATCATCATCATCATCATTATCATCATCATATCTTACCAGGCATATGCATCTTTTATCATGTCCTAAAACTATTGCTAGTAGTAATAACATAGTCATCTTACATAATCATCATCTCAGTCGTATCTCTTTAAATGAGCACATTATTCCTGAATAGTAACTCCAAGAGCATTTACCAGTTCAATCATTATTTTCTTGCATGATAAACAATTTATTGCAGCTTTATTTTCCATTTGTATTTTTCTCTTTTTGAATGGAATCATCTTCTGTATCTTATGTTAATTTCATGCTATCATATTTAGTGTAATGGAGGTATTTCATCACCTTTACGTGTCAGTCCTGCCAGCATTCATCCAAAATTGCATGTTCACACTCTACAGGTCGAGGCAAATTATTGAAATAAAATTGAACCATATGTTAGCCCTGAAATGACCCAGTTTGTGTTGAGTGGAAATCCATTTTCTTTCTCTCTGTAAAACTTGTGTTGACATTAAATTTAGAGCTTACACAGATGACTTAGCTGCTGATAGATGTGTGTTTATGGGAAGAGTTTATCACAAATCTTAGAATATTCCTTGCTTTTTGTATCATCTTGTTAATTCTGTATGTAATTTTAATGAACTTTAAACTTTATATTATACAATATCTCAATAGAAAATCCAGGATATTTTGTACAGTTTTGAGGAGCAATTCAGAACGTGAACATTGAATGAAGCATCATATTTGGGAACTACAACACACATAAGCTCACTGGAAAAGGGGAAGTCAGTTACCCTTCTGTTTGACAACTTTTTAGTACATAATATATTATTTTTTGGTTCCAATGCACTCTTATTTAACACAGGCGGTTAAAAAACTTGCTTGAATTATTTCCTCCTCCTGGCTGTTCAAGGTACCCGGTATTTGCTAAGCCAGATAAATTTCATATTTAAGTCAGCCTTGTAACTGCTCTAATAGAAATCCTATTTTATTTCAGCTGATTCCTATTCTAATCCAGATGTTTGGTTATTTGGACCTCATTTTACCGCTGCAGACATAACTTTCTCCTGTCTGCTTAACCGTTTGGTTCTTCTTGGTCTTGAAACTCGTTATTTTCCAAGTTATAAATGTCCAAACATAGATCGGTACTACCGACAACTACTGCGACGTTCTACGTACAGAGTTATTCAAAAGGAAGTCGCAAACATGAGACTAACTTTAGTATGGGAAGATCTGAAAGCTGTATCACCTTACATGGTCGGTGCTACAGGAATAATACTAACTGGTCTGATCGCATATTGGTTTTTAAAGAAATTGAAAAATTAATAAAGAGAACAGCCAAGTGTCAAATACCTTAGATATCGGAAAGTGCAATATCACCACTGACCATTTAGTGAACAGTTGTATAAATATTTATTGACAATAAATACTTGAAGTGCTTAAATCATAACAGAGTATTTCTACATTATAGTTATTTTTAGTGACAGGTATTTAAAATATGCCATTTACCACATTTTGGTGACAAGTTCAAAATTCCATGGTTGAATACCACAATATGGACAGAAACTAATGTTGACAAATTTTATGTAGATCTGATTATCTCTTTTTGATGGGATTGGTGTATACTGTGTTTCAACCTCTTCGAGTCCATATCTTAGATACACTTCTAATGTATACTGTAATTAATTATATATTGCTTCCAGTTTTATCTTACAATAAATAGCATAATACCAATGGTTATTATTTTATTCATTAAATATGGTAAATTTTATCAGCCAAGTGATTATGTGAGTAAATGCCATTGCCTTGAAAGCGTTGCAGTAGACAAATGGTAATACATGTTTCAGTCTCTAAAACAAAGAAACATGTTAACTTACACTTCTGTCCATCAAATTACCTCAGCTGTTACGAGGAGAGGGGGGGGGGATGGCCTAAGGGGTCTAGAGTGTCTCGCTTCGACCTCTAGCTGGCCTGTCACCTCTGGCTTGCGGCTGTGGTTTCGATCCCTGGTGTGAGCGTATGTGGCATGGAGATAGGGGTGCCTTCTCAACCTTGTGGGTTTCCTCCGGGCACTCCGGTTTCCTCCCACTGTTAAAGACCCCTATGCGCAAGCGATTTATTGAAATAAAATTAAACCACATGTTAGTCCCGAAATGACCTAGTTTGTGTCGAGTGGACGTTAAACCCCATTTCTCTCTCTCTCACTAGGAGAGGGAGAGCTGTTAAACTGTAGAAAACTTTTAATATGTGGCACTGTACTGTAGGTATGGATTAAACGTTTTTGTTGAAGAATTTTGAATACTTGGCACTGCAAGGGTTAAAAACCCAGATTGGTCTTATTTTTACATCTTATCTGTTCATCAAAAGCATATCATTGTATCAATATAATCTAATTTCCAGAAATTAAAGGAGCTAACACATTAATATTTGGGACATATATTTGGACACAAATGGGTTGTAACGCATATAATAATGTAATATTAATGTAAATAAACTGATTTACATTCAATCATTTCTGTTTTACTGTAGTAGTTTCTAATTATTTATGTTCGGCTAAATACACCAGAAGTTTCAATCGAATGGCAATCTCTCACATCTGGTTATTCCAGTCTACACCGGTACTATTTATTGCGCATGCTCTGCAGATAAGACCATTATGTCACCTTTTGAAATGACGTGGGGAATATGTCTAGCCTCGTTCTATGAGTCCCTTGTTACAAACGGAGCTGAATGCATTATGGTACACGAGTCATGTACCAGTGGTAAAAATGTTTATTTTGTCTTAAATATTAGATATCAAACGCCCATTTTTCCCGTAAGATCACAACATTATTATAATTGACAAAATAGTTAGAGATATTGTAATCGGTTTACATTTCATTTGGGAATAAGACTAGTAGGTTTCTGTTCACAGGAAGAAGAGCCCAATTGAAAATTTCCATAGAGAGTTCTTGATGAATTGTATTTTCGATGAGAACATAATATTTTTAATTTCTCTGTGTTTATCTTTACTCACTTACAAATGAATTTTTTAATTTAAATGAATATATCATTACTGCTAGAAAAAAATATCTTTATAGGCTGTGATTGTTTTTATAATGAAAATATTCCCTGTCCACAATTTTTATATGTCCACTTTCATAATGTGGACGTATTATGCTGTCGCTGCCGCCTGTGTGTGTGTGTGTGTGTGTCTGTGGGTCGCCTACAGGGCGCAGTTCTTCATGGATTTTCTTCAAACTTTGTATACTTATTCCTTATACCCCAAGGAAGATCCCTATTGTTTTTGGTGCATGCCCGACCCCCAGGGGCAGAGCCACGCCCATTTCTAGTATTTGTTTATTGTCTACAGGCCACATTTCTTAACTTATAATCTTGAAACTTTCCATACATATTCTTTGTACCCTAAGGAACACCCCTATTGTTTGGGGTGCATGCCCAACCCCCAGAGGCAGAGCCACGCCCATTTTCTTTTCGTGTGTCTTTGTGTCGCCTTCAGGGCGCAATTCTCACTGGATTTTCTTCAAACTTTGTATACTTACTCTTTATACCCTAAGGATGATTCCTATCGTTTGGGGTGCATGCCCAACCGCTAGGGGCAGAGCCACGCCCATTTTCTTTTTGTGTGTCTGTGTTGCCTACAGGGCGCAATTCTGACTGGATTTTCTTAAAACTTTGTATACTTACTCTTTACACACCCATTCCTTTTATTTATTTGTTTGTCGTCTACAAGCCACATTTCTTAACGTATCATCTTGAAACTTTGAATGCTTATTCTTTGTACCCTAAGGAACATTCCTATCATTTGGGGTGCATGCCCAATCCCCAGGGGCAGAGCCACGCCCATTTTCTTTTTGTGTGTCGCCTACAGGCCACAATTCTTAATCGGTCATCTTGAAACTTCAAATACTTATTCCTTATACCCTATGGATGATCCCTTTTGTTTTGGGTGCATGCCTGACCCCCGTGGGACAGAAACGCCCATTTCTTGTATTTTTTTGTCTGTCGTCTACAGGCTGCATTTCTTAATGTATCATCTTGAAACTTTGAATACTTATTCTTGGTACCTTAAGGAAGATCCCTATTGTTTTTGGTGCATGCCCAACCCCCAGGGACAGTGCCACGCCCATTTTCTTTTTGTGTGTCTGTGTGTCACCTACACTAGCCACAATTCTTAATCGATCGTCTTGAAAACTTTTTTATACTTATTACTTATACCCTAAGGCTGACCACTATTATTTTTGGTGCATGCCGGACCCCCTGGAACAGAGCCATGCCCAATGCTTTTGTGTCTTGTGGTTGCCTACAGGATGCAATTCTTAACAGATCCTTTTAAAACTTTACATACCTATTCCTTATACCCTAAGGATGACCCCTATTGTTTTTGGTGATTTCCTAACCCCCAGGGGCAGAGCCATGCCCATTTTTACTTCGTGTCTGTGTGTGTTGTCTACAGGCCACGATTCTTTAAACTTGGATTGTCTTTAAACTTGGAATATGTATTCCTTATAGCCTAAGGACGACAACTGCATGTCCCGACTCCCACAGGCAAGACACGTCCAATTTTTGTGTTTGTCGTGGCCGCAATTCTGAATGAATCAGCTTGGTACTTGACATATGTATTCCTTATAGTCTGAGGGCGTCCACTATTGATTTTGGTGAATGTCCCGACCCCCAGGGGCAGGGGCAGAGCCACGCCCACTTTTTGCCTTTATCGTCAGAAAGGCACAATTCTGAATTGTATTCCTTATACTCGAAGGGCGGCCACTATTGATGTTGATGCACGACCCTCAACGCTAAACAAACCAAACGCCTAGCCTTCTTGACAAAGTACCATGCAATCAAAGCGGGGAATGTGGACGTATATTGTAGTGTTAACGTTATGTTTAACTGTTGACAACGGTAACATAATGGTGTTTACCAGAGTGGGGTAATGGTAATGGAATGTAATCATTACATTTTTTAAGTCATGGTCACATAAGGAGTAATGGAAGATTTCAAAAGTAATGGAAATGTAATTTATTAGCCTACATTCCAAAAATCATGTAATGGTCAATTACATTCCTATTACTTTTCAATTACAAAAATCCAAAATATTGGAGTTTTAATCAAAGAAAGATTAAATCAGTTAAAAGACCACTTAAAAACATAATTATTTCATTTCATTGTCCCCCACCAATCCAATAAAGCAGGAGACTATTAAAATCGGTTCGTCCGTCTGTCTGTCTATCTGTCTGTCTGTCTCTCTGTCTGTCCTGTCCCTCTGTCACACATTTTGGGACACAATAACTAAGCAGTTTCTTGGTTGAGACTTTGAAACACAATAACTCTCATTCTAATTCAGTTAGAATGTTCACACTTGGTATAGGTGTTTATCTGGTCAATGCTGTGAATGTTCACACTTGGTATAAGTGTCTATAGGTGAATGCCTTGATGGAGTTGGTAGATGAGAATTTTCTGCTTAGGGTAAGCATAGATAAGCAATTTGATTGTTTGATGCTTTGGCACTTTGGTTCTAATTAGGTAAGACTGAGGACATTTGGTGTATAGCTTTATTAAATCAATTTCTTGACAATGTTCGATAATAAACATTTTCTGCTGAGGGGAAGCAGAGAGCGATAAACAATTTGATTGGTGGAGACTTTGGAACACAGTAACTCTCATTCTTATTTAATTAGATTGTTCACACTTGGCGTAGCTGGATGCCTTGATGAATGCCTTGAAGGTGAGAATCTCTGCTTAGGGTAAGCAGATATAAGCAATTTGATGGGTTGATGCTTTGGGACATGATAACTTTGGTTCTAATTGATTAAAAATTAGTGCTAATTAGCATTCAAACAATCAGCTGGTTTTACAAAACAACTACAGTCTTATCACAGGTAAATCTCAAGGTGACAAGTGGGAAACCAAACAATGTCACTCAAGTATCTCATCATTTTATAATTATGGCTAATGTAAGATTCAGATAAAGATCTGACCATTCTTGCTATAATAGCTCAAAAATAGATAATGTAAAATGAAAATATTGAAAATTTAATTAAAAGTGAGAAGTCTGCAGTCAAAACTTGATATAATTAACAGGGACCGTACAATATAAATAAATTTCAATTTTCATAAAATTTCGTCATTTCTCATAAAATTATCATAAAATGGAAAACTATAATACAAAATCTTTTCAAAATATAAAATTAAGCATAAATTTCAATACAAATAAATCCAGTTTTGAATAAAAAAAAAATATCCAGGCATTTTATGACCTCCAGCTGGAGCTCTCTTTCCTTTTTCTATTTGACAGTGTTCAGTTAATGTTACGTTAGTATATGAAATGAAATGGAATGGGGTTTAACGTCCTACTGTTCTGCTCCAACTGTGCTAATGAAGACGGCATACACCATACAATGTGCTAGGTCGAATTTCAATTCCCAAGGGATATTTTACGTGTACACCAGCCCTTGGTTTTCAGCTCCATCTGAATGAATAGACAGTTGCCCTTGTCTGGCCCTGTGCCCTGCAACACTGACAAGGAGAAACCACGATACATCGAAATGGCCATAGGATATAATCTTGAATTTAGCTTAATAAGGATTTGGATTCAATTAGGACTTGGGCAGTGAAGTAGAAAGTTACCTTTAAACCTAAAAAGATAGGTTGCCAGGCAACGACACATACGCCCACAACAGCTAAATCATCCAGGCAGTCAACAAGAGTTGTCGCATATTTTTACTTTTTTCGGTTATGAAACATTTGTAATACACTAAAATCTGATTAAGAGTAACAATTCATTAAGTAATTATCAGAAAATCATTAGAACTTGTTTGGTTTATATAAAGTTCTGCCTGCCCCATGCTAACGTTTAGTATACGAAACATTTAATATCATGGATTTAGCTGTTCAGTTATCAAAATTCATTGAAAATCACTATTCTTGTTTGTCCCAAGACCTCAATCTGAAGTCAATCGGATGAAAAATTTGGCCCCTGACCGTCCACAAGATTTTTCAAAGTGAACAAGGGCCATAACTTTGGCAGTTATTATCGGAAATCGCTGACATTCAATAGACTTCTTCGGCTCTTGACCTTAAACACTTTGTATAAATTTAAAGACAATCGGATATTGGCCTCTAGAGTGTCAAGAAGAATTTTTGAAGTGATCAAGGGCCATACAGCTGGCAGTAATTAACGAAAATAGCTAAAACTCACATGCTTCTCCATCTCATGACCATAAACACTGTGTATAAATTTAATGTCAAGCGGATATATTAAATTTGGCATCTAGAGCGTCCACAAGCAATTGTGGATGCCAGACAGATGGATGGACGGACAGGGGCAACGACAATATATAACCACATTTCAATGTGGGCGTATAAATACAACTTCCGTGGCATATGTGCAAATGGGACTGAACTTTAATGGAACTGAACTTATAGACGTTGACAAACGCATAAACATCTTGGAATAATATTTCATAATGGTCTTCACATGTCAATTACCTAAGCCATTATGGCTCCTGATTGTACGAAAAATCGTGTTTTTAGCTTGTGGACACTCTATATACAGGTCACAATTTTCATTTGATTTAGAATTAACTTGAAAGGCATGATTATAACCAAAAGATCTTGATTCCTTTCGATATTTGTGCATATTGGATTGTAACTTCCTGAATTATGGCCCCTGATTATACGAAAAATTGTGTTTTTAGCATGTGGTTCCTCTTGAGGTCAATTTTATTATCTGATTTAAAATACTGTTCGAATATATCATCGTTACACTGTAAGCATATCTTATATCAAGGTTGTGGAGCCTCTGGAGGTCACAACTTTTATCCGATTTTGATGAAACTTGAAATACCTGTTCCTTTTCTCAATATTCGTGTATATATCGGATCATCACTACCTGAATGATGACCCTTTTGATTGTACTAAAATCATGTTTTTTCGTGTTTAGCTTTTGGTCCCTCTACAGCCACGTTTCTCAACCTTGGGGAATGGCTCGCATCCAGGGGGTGAATGACCACACTCCCAGTAACTTCAAAAATGGTCATATAAAGGTGGTGCAGTTGTTCCAGCAGTCCTATGAGAGGTGAAGTTGCATTTCAAGATTTCTCAATTTCAATTTGAACTGATGATCGTGCTCGATCCAGGCAGCCTAGGCCTCGATCTCGCGATCCACCCATTAGTGATTGCCATGTGATAGCTAGTTTACTTGGCTGTGTGAGTGAGAAACGGCGCAGGTGTCCATTGTCATTGTATGGCTAACTCATTCAAGAGACGAATCCCCAATTTAGTGTCATTTTGAAATTTTATACGTGCTTTTGATTCCATGTGATTTTGATTCAAAATCATGCCTCCAAAGAAGCGTAAATACCAAGAAGAGTATGTATCGTTTGGGTTCAAGTCGATAACAGGCGCGGATGGCGTCGAGAAGCCTCAAGTGTTTCATCTGTGGTAAGGTTTGAAACGGTCAGTTTGAAGCGGTCAGTAACCTCTTCAAAATTCTGGGGGTAAATGGGTCGGTTGAGAATTCATTTAAAGGTGAACGGTGAGAAAAGGTTGAGAAACGTGGCTCTACAGGTAATAATTTTTATCTGATTCAAAAATATCACTATTACATCCTAATGATTTTTGAGTTCGAATTTCGTGAAAATTGGACCAAAACTGCTGGAGAGAATGGCCACCCCTTGTATGCAAATATTGTAAAAATATGGTATATCAAGGTTGTGGACCCTCTCATGAGATTTATATCATAATTGCGCATATCCCAACGTCACTTCCTGGATTATGGCCCATGATTGTTTGAACAATTGCTTTTTAGCTTGTGGACCTGCTAAAAGTCACGATTATATTCAATTTTAAAAAATGGTCTTTGTATGCAAATTGTGTAGAAGTATGTAATACAGAGCTTGTGGACCCTCAAGAGGTCACAATTTTTATCTGATTTTGATGAAACTTAAAATACATGTTTATGCGCAGTTCAGACCATAACTTTCTGGATTTTGGCTCCTGATTGTACGAAAAATCGCTTTTGTTTTAGCTTGTTCTCAATCCATCCCTTGCATGGTTATGGCTTGTTTGTTTTTATGGAAGAATCTAGACAGTATATAATCTATTGTTATAAGCTGTAGTTGAAATGTGATGTTTTTATGGAAGAATCTATTCTAGCCATGGAAAGGGTATTTAAGTATAGGGATAATAAAACCACCAGACTGTATAATCTGTTGTTATAAGCTACATCGAAATGGGATGTAGACGAAATGGGAGGGTACCCTGGTCAATTTGTCAATGTGACAATGATAATTTTTAGTTGAAATTTTTTTTTTTTATTTACTTAAGATTTATGGACTGCTTAGATGATTTATTTGCTATATATATAGTGGCACATGTTTTGTTGCCTGGTTACATATAATCAATGAATGAAATATAAATGGTTTTAATCTTACTACTTAATCATATATTGATTTTCAACCAGATACTGAATTACCTACATATTATTATCAACAATGTACCATACAAATAATATAGTTCAGAATATCATCTATAAATTATTCAAATAATGCTCATGAGGATTATAATATTACAAGATGGTTTGTGACAACTTGCCAGTGTACTGTCTGTTTAATATGTCACAATTTTAATGTTTTAAATGATTAAAAACTATTTCACCAAAATCCCAGAAAGTCTTCAAGTAACTGATGGATGACTCTGAATTTTGATATGGTTCTTCTCGATTACTAACCAATCACCATCTCACACCACACATACTAATTTATCAACAGTGAAATTAACGCATGTTTCACAAATGAAACAGTTTAGAATATGTGATAATTTGTTTATTTCTTAGTTTGCTTTTCATATGTGAATGTATTATGCCGTAGCTCATCTCCGTTCGGACAATGTGTTTGTGGAAATTCTACAGGTCACAATTTTTATTGGATTATGACCCCTGATTGTACGATAAATCACAGATTTAGCTTGTGGACAATCTAGAGGTCACAATTTTTCGTCTGATTTTGGCTTCTTTCGATATTTGCGCATATCGAATAGTAACGTCCTGAATTATGGCCCCTGATTGTTTCACAAAATTCGCATTTTCAGCTTGTGGACTCACTAGAGGTCACAATTATTATCAGTTTTAAATAGGACCACAATTGTCTGACACAATCAAGGCTTCTTGTTCGCAAATAGTGTAAAAGTATGTCATACCAAGGCTGTGGACCCTCAAGAAGGCACAATTGTTTTCAGATTTTGGTGAAACTTAAAATATGTTTATGTTCCAAAGATCTTGGTTCCTTTCGTAACGGGGGGTTGGGATGGTCTAATGGTCTAGAGTGCCGCGCTTCGACCTCTAGCTGGCCGGTCACCTCTGGCTTGCGGCTGTGGTTTCGATCCCTGGTGTGAGGGTATGTGACATGGAGATAGGGGCGCCTTCTCAACCTCGTGGGTTTCCTCCGGGCACCTTGGTTTCCTCTCACTGCTAAAGACCCCTACGCGCAAAGGAATTATTGAAATAAAATTTAACCATGTCAGTCCTGAAATTACCTAGTTTGTGTCGAGTGGACGTTAAACCCCATTTCTCTCTCTCTCCTTTCGTACCTTCCTGCAATATGGACTCTGTCTGTCCGTCACACTTTTTTGGACACAGGTGTCTATTAGGTGAATGCCTTGATGGAGTTCGTAGATGAGAATTCTCTGCTTAGGGTAAGTATAGATAAGCAATTTGATAGGTTGATGCTTCGGGACTTTGGTGTATGGCTTTATTACATCAATTTCTTGGCAATGTTCGATAATAAACATTTTTCTGCTGAGGGTAAGCAGAGAGCGATAAACAATTTGATTGGTCAAATCTTTGGAACACAAGGAGATGTCGCTGAATAGGAGTGGCTGCTCATACGGATTCTACTGTAACTCTCATTCTAATTAAGTTAGAATGTTCAAACTTAGTGGAGGTGTTTATCAGGTCAATGCTGTATGTTATTCCTGAAATTACATAGTTTGTGTCCAGTGGACATTAAAGTTTTATTACATCAATACCTTGACATTGTGCGATAATGAACATTTTCTGCTGAGGGTAAACAGAGTGATAAGCAATTTCTAATTGGGGTACAATGTTCAAATTTGGTGTAGGTGTTCATTAGGTGAATACCTTGATGGAGTTCGATGATGAACATTGTCTGCTTATAGTAAGCAGAGATAAGCAATCTGATTGGTTGATGCTTTGGGGCACGATAACTTTTGGTTATAATGGAGTGAGAATGATAAAACTCAGAATAAAGATTCATTATATCATTACCTTGACTACGGTAATTTTGATTTTGAGAATTTTCTGCTTAGGCTAAGGAGCGATAACCAATTTGATTGGTCAAGACTTTGGAACATAACAACTCTGCTTTTAATTGAGATAGAACATTTAAGCTAGATGTAGATGTTCACTACCTGAATGTGTTGACTGAGTTCAATGATTAACATTTCGAGTTGAAGCTAAGCAAAGTTAATCAATTTCATTGGTCGATGCTTTGGGACCAGATAATTTCGATTCTATCTGATAATATATATATACAGAGTGAAAAAACTTAGTTTATAGTTTGATTGCTCCATACTTTTGAAAAAAATAAATGCGTGATTAATTAATATGTGTCCTCTATTTTGGGGGGGATTTCGATGGGGGACATTAGCCTCACTGTTGGCTTGTTTTATTCTTACTATATTGTAATTCATTGTTTTCTGTGTTTATCATTCATATTTTAGAATTATTTATAATTCAGATATTTTCTTAGACCATTTCCTTGTAAGTAAAGCACACCAAAGCAGTAAGGTGAAGCCAGTGATATACAAATGTTTTGTAATAATAATAGTCAATAATAAATATGCCATACACTGGAATACTTGTTAAAGCCTTTCCTTGAAGTATATTATATTATTTTAAAATCATTTTATTGACAAATCTTTTATTCATTCTATGGTACATAAAGCACATAAAGGCTCATTTTAGTGAAAATATTAACACATGTTGCACAAAAATAATATAATATCCAGTTTAAACAACCGAATGTTAACCTTTTCAACCAGTTACCCAGATATTTTTATATAAACTAAAAACTGCACATACCATACCATAATCATAATTAAATATTTATGCACATAACTCAAACAATCCTTTGATAAAAGTTGATGTGTGATTAAATTCTGAAATCTCGCTTATAGAGATATCCTACACAATTGTACATCTCCGCCAACATTACTTTATTTTGAACTATCGTTTTGTAAAACCTATAAACTATGTATTTGGTAATAAACGATTACAATTACAACTTCGATGAATTAATATCACATGTACTGATTGACCTATGTTTCATTTACGGTTAAATAGTCAGCGATATCATTTAAAATAGTTCTGTGAGAACATGACCTAAAACAGGGATATATACGGTCGAAAATTTGAGGGTCAAAGTAATGGGAGTATTGCACCTTTATCCAGTACTGTATGTCTGGCATGAATGTTTGCTACTCCAGGGTTTTCAGTTTGAAAGGGTTAACATTATGAAAAACCTGTTGATAAAATCTCCCATAAAATCCCTCATAAAATATATTCCTTAAATCAAAAATCCTTATTGAAGTACTTTTGTTAACAACAAAATCTCATTACATATCAATATACAAAATATAAACAACAGATTTACAATACAGAAATACTCACAATGGTCTCATAACAGAAAGATTAATGTTTTTTCAAAAATATTTGTTATGGACGGATTATTTTTTAAATTAAGGTCCATGTAATTGTTGAATAATAGATACATATTTCTTGCATTTATTTTTGAACAAGAAGAACAAATGTATAAACTAATCATCTGTTAAAGCTGAACTTCGGTCACAAAAATACCGAAATAATTAAATAAAAAAAAGTTAACGCCCTCAAGCTGCCATACTTGTTTCCAATTTGTGAAATAAATATGGCGGACATTGAGGCTTATGACCTGAAAAGGTTAGCCGATCTCACTTCCAATTTGTTTCTTGTCAGCCAGCTATACACATCAGGCATTATTCTCTCGCACGCTTCACTGATTGTTCTATTTTTCCCAACACAGTATACCAAATTATTGAAGATTTCAAAATGTCTGATCAGGTAAGACTGTAAATAATTATATTTTCTGCGTCTACTACAATATCAATTTCTTCAGCCTTGGTAAAATAGAAAAAAAACATAACTGTCAAACACTCCCCGGTGAGAGCCGCCCCCAAAACTGTACTTATGTCTCTTGCTTGCTTTCGTGAACAATATTCAACATGGAGTAGACTATAGTTTGTACAGGTGATTTGTTTTGTTTGAAAATTTTAGGTTGGGGTAAGCCATCTTTTTGCATCTTTTGTTTTAGAGTAAAGCTTAGGCTATATTGTAGTAGACGCAGTTCATATAATTATTTACAGTATACCAAATTATTGAAGATTGCAAAATGTCTGATCAGGTAAGACTGTAAATAATTATATGATCTGCGTCTACTACAATATCAATTTCTTCAGCCTTGGTAAAATAGAAAAAAAACATAACTGTCAAACACTCCCCGGTGAGAGCCGCCCCCCAAACTGTACTTATGTCTCTTGCTTGCTTTCGTGAACAATATTCAACATGGAGTAGACTATAGTTTGTACAGGTGATTTGTTTTGTTTGAAAATTTTAGGTTGGGGTAAGCCATCTTTTTGCATCTTTTGTTTTAGAGTAAAGCTTAGGCTATATTGTAGTAGACGCAGTTCATATAATTATTTACAGTCTTACCTGGTCAGACATTTTGCAATCTTCAATAATTTTGTATACTGTGTTGGGAAAAATAGAACAATCAGTGAAGCGTGCGAGAGAATAACGCGGGATGTGTATAGCTAGCTGACAATAAACAAACTGGAAGTGAGATCGGCTAACCTTTCCAGGTCATAAGCCTCAGTGTCCGCCATATTTATTTCACAAATTGGAAACAAGTATGGCGGCTTGAGGGCGTTAACTTTTTTTAATTTAATTATTTCGGTATTTTTGTAACCGGAGTTCAGCTTTAAACCCTTATAGCAAACCCAATGCACATTTAAATCAAACAAGTTGAACATACAATTAAATCCTCTCAAAGGGGGCTAATACAACTCTGTAGAAACTAGTGAATTATATTAGTACAGAACAATGTTAGTAATTGAAATTTCTGCCTGCTCTACACCAAATTCCCACTGTCAAAGGTTATTTGCATGCACACTGAACAGGTGGACTTCATTTTTTGTACCATCCACAAGACTAAACACTTTTTGCTTTGCAGGCCCTTCATTCTATACCACCATCAAGCGGGGAACCAGGTTGGAAAATCCTAAATGGTTAAGCAACTTTGTATTACCCCTGACACAACCTCCCAGTACTTTTATAACCCCTGAGGCAACCTCCCAGTACAACTTGTCAGATCTTATGTAGTGTAGGCCATTGAAAGTATTAAAAAAACGAAACAAAATATAGATCTGTATTTTAATCAGATTGGATTAAGTTGGTAACAAAATTAAGGTTTGTTTACGATAATGGGCATTATTTGAAAATACCAGAACTTATACTAAATAACATGCATATTCTACCATTGGTATGATTAAAGGCTGATGAAATACAACAAATTGTTCAGGATTGCATAAAATCAAGGTTAAAGATACATGTACTTTCCCAATTTTGTTAATTTTGTAAAATATGGAAAGCAGAAACATCCAATCTTACTGCTGTAAATAAAATACTGGATTTCCTGAAAACACCCATGGAATGCAAACAGGACAAAAATGTAAGGGTTTCCATAACCGGCAACCCAACAATTAGGTATGTCTGCTCGAGTGATGTCAAAGGTTGTATGCAAAGATTGTCTGATCACCTAGCATTAAGGAGCACTTGATCTATATGTTGATAAATTTGATGGTGAGTGGACTAGGAAAAACAGATAAAAACCTCAGAAACAGATGTGCGCAGTGGATAATAAGAGAATTTAATAAGGTTTCAATATTTACAATAAATCAACAGCATCGTACCCGTTGCTAGGTACCGCATCAGCCAAGTCACGTGACACAAACCTGACTTCTGTTAATAGATTTTTTATAGCTTGGGGTATTTCTTTGCGAATACAATGTTTTGAGAAGGATTTGAAGCAAAATTTTGAGTTTGAATAGGTTTGAATGTGTTTTTAATCCAAATATATCTTCAGATCACCCAGTTTGTACACGGAAAAGTATCTTTAAACACACAAATATGCAAATTTTATTCTCATGATTATCTATGAATTCACTGATGTAGAAGAGAAGGTATCTTTTAGCTTGTGATCTTCTAAACAAATTGCAATGTTTTAAAACCAGGCATATTTAAAATATAACCATGCATAGAAAAGAATAGCCTTTATAAAAGACAATCTCAATTTCTAACATTGAACACTAATAAACAATGCCAGACAACTGCATAAATAAAACAAAGACATAACAAACAAACATAAAGAATTAATCAATGGACCATCAATAGATTACCAAATTTAAATTACTTTGCTATTCCTTCAGACCAAAGCTGGAAACATTGTTTAACATAATATATATAATATTTTTCATATTCTCCACAATTCAACTTTAGACAAAATTTATAGAAAACTTATTTGAAATTTATAACAAGTTATTGATTATATGAGTATTGTGTTATTATATAATTAATAAAACATATAAATGCCTTGGGCAAATAAACCAGAAAACCACTGGACCTTCTACCAGTCGTTATTTTAAGCAGTGTATTATAAAGTTTAACATAGATAAAATATATTGTATAGGCATCTACAGTTATGATATATACTGTACTATAAAATATAAATCAGTGAACCCTCATTAAACAAGGAAAAATTACAGAGATCAACAGTATATTGCTGAATATACTAAAAGTATATCAACATAATGGCACACAAGTTTTTAATCTGGGAATATAAAGATATTACACTGTGTAGTGTAGGATCCCCATATCTGTCAGTTGGTTTAAAGGGGGGGGGCTTATGTTCACCTTAATTGCAACTGAAAGCAACTAACGTTTCGGCAACTGGGAGCAACTTAATGCAACTAAAAAAGGTCGACCTGAGCACATGTCAGTTTCACATATTTAACTTTCTGCAAATGGTCATAAGCCCCCCCCCCACTTATATTGTGTTGCTCATAGCAAATCATTTATGTAGATTTAGAATTGCACTTCTTACTTTGTTTTCCCCACAATACTATGTATTTTTAATGGATTAACATCTTTTTATCAACTTATTTATTCCATCTGATGGTGACCCAGCATGTGGAACATAGAACAGAAGACAATTGACTAAGCCTACATCTATACATTATTATGCAATGTATTAATACCTCTTAAAAGGAGAAATCTCAGATATATTTCAATGAATAACTATTTTGTAAAGAAATACCAACTTTTAGTTGTCTGGGGATTAGGGCCGAAACGATACGCTGTGCCACGATATGATACAGCATGATGTCGTAGCCCAACGATACGGGTGCATCACGATACACACGCCATTAATGTGAAATTGACTAAAGTTTTCTTGAAATAAAGAAAAAATACACAATGTTTTAAATTTATATTGCTTATTATTAGATAAATTGAAATTTATATTTAACTTTTAACCAATATTTTTGGCACATTTTTCATTTTGTGCGAAACACTCAAACAGGAAGTACGAAACAGGAAAACCAATATTCTCCCACACCTTCGATCGCAATCTGTTTCACAGAGAATTACTTACGAATTAACTCTGTAACAGATGACTGTCCACAACACGTGCATTGACTGCACCCGGCGTCAGTCATTGGCTCAACGGCTCGTGCAATGTTTACTTAACACCTAACTGCTTCGGGCAAAATGATGCATTTTACTCATTTTAATACCCATTTACACTAAATAGGAAATATTTTTTAACTACAAATACTTCAAATGTCTTTATTTATTTTTCTTTTACCTCAAAAAAATGTTTGAGAAATTAATTTGTCGGAGTAAAAAAGTTAATATGCCGTACTCGTCGATGTCATGCTTATCAGTGATTGTAGCGGCAAAGCGAATATTCACTGCGGGATCAGTTTGCTTCGATCGAACAGGCGGGTGGCTTTTCTATTTCAACTTCACCAAGTGTAACACTGCTACCACCAGTACTGGACGTGAACATAATAGTCGAAAGACTAAGAGAGACTGTTAACCAAAATTTCAACTCGCTTTTCATTCATTCGAATAAGAGCCACCGGCATCGCGAGGAAGAAATGACTGTTAAATAAAATGCGATTTCATTGGTGTAAAATGCATGGCTTCCGGTATTTTGTCCAATGGAAAAAATTGTCTTATCCAGTCGTATTTTGCACGCGATTAGTAGGTCAGTTTTGCAATGATTGTGAAGTCTGGATGCCTGGGCCTATAGAAGACGCATGCTGTTCCTAGTCTATTTATAGCTACCGAGGGTTTCTTTACATTTAGGCCTTGTGTACGTACGTACTGAACTGATAGGTAATTTCTAAGGGTCCTACATGTCTCATTTATTGAACAAATATCGCGATATAGTATGAAATTAATCGTGAACCTTAAATTGAAAAAAAATCTCGATTATCGATATTCTTAAAAAAAAAATCGCGGTACACCGGTTCACCGGTGAATCCTTTCGGCCCTACTGGGGATGATCTTCTTGAAGAGCAATCACCATGGGCCTGGATAAATCTGTCTATAATTTAGTTTTGATCATTTCAGCCTATATTGTCACCGATTCGATCACAACAAATATTATATTCACTGTAGTCGAATTAGGTTATTGCTTCGTTATTGTTTCAAATGACAGAATCGTTTTAACTAAAAATGGAAAATAAACTATGATTTGCATATTTAAAAAAACTGGGACTTCTCCTTTAAAGTTTAAAAAATAAATAAGTGTTAAAAACAAATACTCCAAATACCACAACTTTGTTATAGGTACACGTACATAGCCCTTTAATGTTACATGACCTCTGATCTCTTAGTCATTAGAAATCTTGGTCCACAGTCTTTGCCTTATAGGGCAGAGGACATACAGCTGAACCGCTGCATGACAAAGGAATAGTTTCTAATTTAGTAACAATAAACCGAAAGTTTCCCACTTCACATGAATTATCCTGTTAGATTACTATGTCTTATAAAAAGAAAAATGTGAAAAAAAGATATACCAAAAGACAGTACTGAGGTATGCTTGATAACACCACCTATACCACCTATGTACATGTTATAAATTTTTACAGTTGATCAATTCCTCATCTTTCAGCATGGGTAATATTTTAAGGCAATCCATGATACCTTCCTCAACCGATATTGTTGAACTGTATCCTAAATTTCTTATTTTCTCATAACTAACTTCGTAATCTCTTTTATCTTTATCTTCACCCTCTGTGTTGGTTGTTATTTCACAAGACGGGACTTTAGACTGGATTATCTGGGCCACTTCGGCCTTCGTATAGTTCATCTTTTCATCACCAACATTATATGCTTCACCCTTCATCAATTTATAGTTTTCCAATGCAAAAATAAAGGCCCTGGCAGCATCTTTCACATGTAAGAATGTGCGACGGAAATGACCCTCGTACAAATCAAAACTTTTATTTTGAAGTGCCTTGAAGGTTAGATCATTGACTAATAAATCCAAACGAAGTCGTGGCGCGACACCAAACACAGTTGCCAATCTGAGTGCAACGCCTCCGGCTTGCAAGACAATCTTTTCTCCTCCAGCTTTACTGCTTCCATACAATGAAATAGGACTAATGGGTGTGTTTTCTGTGCACACACCATCCACAGCACCATAACATGATCCAGTACTGGCATAGACCAGTTTTTGGTGAGGTTCCATCAGTTGGGTGATATTACCAGTACCATTAATGTTTGTGGCCACAGCTAAATCTGGATTTTTATCACAAGCAGGATAACCTACGACAGCTGCTAAATGGATAATACCAATCTTTCCTTTAATCACTGCCTTCAATTCTTCTGGATTGCATATATCTCCTTTAACAATGTTCAATTTAGGATGTGAAGAGATGAATAATAATGGTTTGATTCCCCACAGAAATTTGTCAAAGACTGTTACTTCATATCCAGCAGACAATAACATGGGTACAATAGTAGTTCCTATATATCCTGCTCCTCCAGTTAATAACACATGCCCCTTGTCTTCTCCATTAACATTTCTATTAATCTGAAAAGCATCCATTTTGATTGACAATAATGTACTTCTGCAACAATGTCAACCTGAAAAAATAAAATTATTAAATGTAAATACCTCAATCAATCAAAAATTAATTAAAGGACATCACCCACCTATTTCTATTTTATTTTATAAAAATTGATAATTAAAGGATATCAATTATCTATTGCTATATTACAAAAATCGATAATTAAAGGATATCGAAATGAAATTGGGTTTAAGGTCCTAGTGTTCTGCTCCGGGCAGCGGCACTATGGCCTACTCTTATATCGAATTCGAAGTACCAAGGGGTCTTTTACGTGCACGTCCAATCCAAATGACTCGACCGCTGTCCTTGTCAGGCCCTCCGCCCTGCATCACTGACAAGGCGAAACCACATTGGAATATCATGCTGAACTTTCTAGGCCAATGCAGGGATCAAACAAACGACCACCAGGTTAGCAAGCCAGCATCTTAACCACTGAAACATCGTGGCTCTTTTAAACGATATCCCCTATTTTTTTTTTTCGCTTGCTTCTATATACCATATGCGAATGGCATTAAATACATGCACATTGCGCCAATCTAATCATCAACCAACTCTAACCAACCGATTAAGTATTAGCTGTTGACTTTTGTCCGATTATTATCTCTAGATCCTTTTATATATGATTGTTATATGCATATCATCAGAATTTTAATTAAAATAAGCTCAATAATTGAAGAGAAATCAATTGGCTAGAACCAACTGATTAAAATATTAGCTCCATTAGTTGCTTTACTTATACATTTATATGGGATAGCCTCTATCCCTTTATGAATAGAAATGACGATAGGTATGGCAGTCAGAATCAAATGGCTCAATAATTAAAGATACATTATGGGAGATAAGATAAAAAGTTGGCAGTTCTCACTATAATAGTTAAAAATTAGATAGTATAAAAGTAATTAGCTGAAAATTTCAGTCAAATTGATCCACTATGAGCCGAGATCAAAGCGGGTGAAATTTTCGCCTAGCCTCAGTCATCATTACTAATATCATTAATATAAACAGCATAGTCTTGATTATCCACATCTTAAATTTAATTATCAATTGCCGATAAGCAGCATATAGGAATCTAATCTAGCCAACATCGAAGGCTAGTCTGGACATCAAGAGTTTATTATTGTCTGCATAAGTTAATTAATGTGTAATTGATAATTTAGATAACATTTCAGGCCTAAAGAAAGACTGTAATTGGCAAATTTAGCTCTTGCATAATGCATGTTTAAAACAGTATGTTCAAACTTGATGAGTGCTTAGGCTTTTTTTATTAAGTTTTTAAATTTTCCTAATTTGCCATTCAATTATTTGTTCATAGGGGTCATACATTTTTGCTATGAAATTTGCCAAAGGAGCCAGTCAGGCGAGGGTAAGAATGGGACTACCCAAAAAATTGTAGCCCTATAATCTTGCATTAACTCATCTCTCAGGGGGGTAAAGAGGGTGTTCTTAAAGGAGGTAGGAAAGGTTGGGACCTTTGGGGGTCGTCTTAAGCAATGTTTTTGGCGACATCTGATGTTGGTTGACTTCTGCACGAAAGTTGATTGCTCTAAATCCTATATATTTCAAGGATAAAGAATAGTATTCAAAAACAAGCCAAGCCAAAAACAGACTGCCATCTTGTCTTGGGGGCAAATTCCAATTTTCTCAACGTGAATTCTGGTGTTTTAAAGTAATTCATTATTAATGGAAAATATTAGTAAATGAAAGGTCTTAAGTGCGAATTCCGATATTTTGAAAGTGAATTCCTGTGTTTATATGTTTTCAAAGTGAATCCGGGTGATTTTCGGTGTTTTAAGGTAATTTATTATTAATGTAACATATTAATAAATAGGATGGTCTAAATGCGAATTTGAATATTTTGAAATTGATAATTATTACTATTATTATTTAGATCCTAAGTGAAAATTCCGATATTTTTAAAGTTAATGTCGGTGTTTATGTTTTTCGGGAATTCAATATTAATATAAGTAAATAGGAAGATCTTGCGGGTGAAATGTGAATTTCGGTGTTTATAAGTGATTTTCAGTGTTTTCGGTAATTTATTATTAGGTCAAAATATTAGTAAATAGGGAGGTCTTAAGTACAAATTCCAATATTTGGAAATTCATTATTAAAGCGAGAATTTCATATTTTCTTAGAAAGTCAAAACATAATTATTTCTTTGTCTTTTGCTCAACTACTCACTATTTCATGATCATAGGCATTATTTCCCACTCTTATAAATCATTAACACTGGAAATGATAACACAATTACCATCTTGTTTTTCTATTCCCCCATGCAATAGCTATCTTCAAATTCTGATATTTGCAAAGTGAATTCCGGTGTTTATAAGTGAATTTCGTTGTTTATACGTGAATTCTAGTGATTTGCCCCCCCCCCCTCCCTCTACAAGTGATGCATATGTCTCACGTACGGTTTCCACGGAGACAGTCCGTAGTAGCACGTACGAGTGTTATGAGCTAGACTTAGGTATGCATCTATATCTGGATCGTAGGGACTTCAACAAAGACGATGGATGACGCAAACTTAGCAGTCAGCGATTTTAGAAATGGTTACAGAACCAAGGTGCATTTAAATCGCACTAACAATTCCGTCGAAGATCAAAAGTTGTTATGTGAGACTGTTAGAGGATATCTGACGATTAAAAAAAAGTAATTGGGTGTCAGTAGATCAGAGAACACGAGACAAATAGAAATATTCCGTACATTCACTTGTTTTTATTCATTCTATACTATATTCTATATTTTCGTTTTCTCATACCAAATTCAACCTAAATTTTGTAGTCTGCAGTAATACTAACAAACAAGGACGAAGGCGACGTACGGACGGGCGGACGAACATGAGTGACAGTGACATTCGACTACATTAAAATTAGGACGTACAATAAAATAGACCATTTGCTTCTCTGTTAATCAATATTAGAGCTCACTAGCAACTATTGCCTTAAACGTTCACATTAAACTAACCAGTTTTCTTGATTAAAATTGATCCATTTGAGTCCTTGATGATCTAAATTGGTACATCGTGGCCTTTGAAAAAGGTCTTCTTATCAAGCAGCACTTGATATAATTACGTAATTACACCATAGTGGCATCTTTCAGAACCATGTATGCATTTTCCCTTTTGTATGCGATGCAACCATCAATATTTCGTAGAATTCGAAGTACGGTTATATGCTTTTTTGGCATATCCTGAATGTTATATAATGGTAAAATTTACTTACCGTAAATTATGGAGAAGCTAAGAATTTCCTTTTAGATAACCTGACAGTAAAGCGTCTCGCACGCTTTATGTTTCACTACATTGTTTTGGCTCCTGTTGCTAACCAACGAAAAACCGATCAATACAATGAAGATGTTAGGCGCAATCTTCACCGTCGCGCTTCGCGCAGATTGCAATAAAGCTGGTGCGCAGATTGCCCACGTTGCGCTGATTATAGACCGGGCGCCAGCTTCAGTTAATCATACTAAGAGAGGGAAATTGTCTGATAGGGCATAATTGTTTGTCAATGCCTACTAGTCAAACATCTGGATTGCTGCCGGGAATTAACCTGCCCATTTAGGTGGTGTGGGGGCCTAAAGGGAGCCCATTTTCACTTTTAAATCATACTTTGGTAGGGATGGACAATTTTGATAATATTTAATATATAGGTAATACGGAGTCGAAAAACACCATTGACAGCAACTTTTTGTTGACAGTGACCTTGGACAGCAAAGGTCAAGTGCTGTCCAAAATTCATTTATTCATACTAAGTGAGGGATGGCTAAAACTTTTTGAATTTGATTCATGAGACGGTTCCAAACATTCCTACATCATTGCCAGCAATTTCACACTGACCGGAAGTGGCGACAGTGACAGTTAAAATACCACAACATGGCATCAGGTATGAGGCATCAGATATAATCATACATTGAGAGGGATGGCTGATTTTTTTACACAATGTTAAAATATGTATATACACTACAAAAATACAAATGACAGCAATTGTACACTGACCGGAAGTGTCGCCAGTGATGATTACGTAATAGGCCCCATCCTCAGATATAATCATACATTGAGAGGGATGGCTGATTTTTTTTACACAATGTTTAAATATGTATATACACTACAAAAATACAAATGACAGCAATTTTACACTGACCGGAAGTGTCGCCAGTGATGATTACGTAATAGGATCCATCCTCATGAAATTGGGGGCCCGGAGACTATAAATTCACAAAATATTAAAGTATCTCATACCAGGAAAAGATTGGTCGTACATGGAATATATAGAAGACCATGGTATATATAGAAGAGTAACACTTTGGTTTAGATAATATAGCTACCCTGCCATTTATGCCCTGCCATCGTAATTTTGCAGTAGGAGATACTTTAACATTTTGTGAATTTATAGCCTTATCAGGCACCCAATTTCATGAGGATAGAGCCTATTACGTAATCATCACTGGCGACACTCCCGGTCAGTGTAAAATTGCTGTCATTTGTATTTTTGTAGTGTATATACATATACTATTCAAAAAAAGTAGGGGGTATTTGATTTTTAAGTGTTATTAAAGTCACCTAATGAAACTGACGAAGAAACAAATGACAAAATGAAATGAAGTACACATTCATCGATTTATTCCAAATGATCGTTGGACTAAGTAAGGCACCGACTGGCCATTATAAGGGTAAAGTTACCACAGCATCACAACAAAGTCAGTAACGGGTAAATCCTCCTCTGTTTGCCAAACAAGCATTGATCCGACGTGGCATACTCCTAATGAGACGTCTAAGGTCATTTTGGTCCAGATTGTCCCATTCCTGTTGCAACGCAGCAGCAAGTTCTTGGACATTGGCAGGACGTTGTTGACGTTGACGTAACCTCTGTCCAAGCATGTCCCAGACATGGTCGATGGGGGAGAGGTCGGGACTCAGTGCTGGCCAAGGTAATGTGGTGATGTTCTGTTGTTGGAGGTAACCTGTAACGATCCTGGCCCTGTGACATCTTGCGTTGTCATCCTGGAAGATGAAACGACGGCCATGACGTCGTGCGAACGGCACAACATGGACTGCCAAGATGTTGTCCCGGTAGTACTGGCCAGTAACACGCCCTGCAACAACATGTAAAGCCTTTCATTCAGCAACAGTGATGCCTCCCCACACCGTAACAGAACCACCCCCAAATCGATCATGTCTGATGACGTTAACGTCTTGGAAGCGCTCGTTTCGACGACGCCACACCCTCCTACGTCTGTCCAAAAAATCAACAGTGAACCTTGACTCATCTGAAAACATCACATTGCTCCAGCGTCGATTATCCCAGTGTTGACGATCCCTACACCAACGACGTCTTGCCTGAATGTGATGATCTCTCAAACAAGGGATCACGCGAGGACACCGGGCGCGAAGGTGACCCCTATGCAGTCGATTCCGAATCGTCTCACCACTCACTCTCACACCAGTGTCTGTTTGAAGACGAGCGCTGATATGATTTGCTGTGATGACACGATTTCTCAAGGCCAAGGTACGGATAAATCGATCCTGGGCTTGAGTTGTCGCCCTTGATCGACCTGAGCGTGGTCTGTCCTGTACAGATTGTGTATCACGGTATCTGGACCATAGCCTGCTTATGACAGACTGAGAAACATTCATCGTCCGCGCCACAACCGCCTGTGTTGTGCCGATCTGTAGCATGCCAAGGGCACGTAACCTTTCATTTTGGATAAGCCGACGCATATCAAAATTTGTTTTCTGGTCACTAAAACAATTAAACTGATGTTTCCGCCCTGGAATTCAATGCCACAATGACTGTAACATTCAAAGTCAGAGTCGTGCAAATCTTGGGTTGGAACCCCATGATGATCCCAAGCATCACCTGCATTCCATGCGGTAGCTATTGATGCGTTTGGGCGTCACATGTAACTGGAAATGTTTCTTCTGTTAGGTTCTATAGTGACTTTTTTCGTAGTCATTTGCATATTTTAGTATTGATGGGGCCTATTACGAAATCATCACTGGCGACACTTCCGGTCAGTGTAAAATTGCTGTCATTTGTATTTTTGTAGTGTATATACATATTTTAACATTGTGTAAAAAAATCAGCCATCCCTCTCAATGTATGATTATATATGAGGGTGGGGCCTATTACATAATTATCACTGGCGACACTTCCGGTCATTGTAAAATTGCTGTCATTTGTATTTTTGTAGTGTATATACATACTTAAACATTGTGTAAAAAAAGTCAGCCATCCCTCTCAATGTATGATTATATCTGAGGATGGGGCCTATTACGTAATCATCACTGGCGACACTTCCGGTCAGTGTAAAATTGCTGTCATTTGTATATTTGTAGTGTATATACATATTTTAACATTGTGTAATAAAATAAGCCATCCCTCTCAATGTATGATTATATCTGATGCCTCATACCTGATGCCATGTTGTGGTATTTAACTGTCACTGTCGCCACTTCCGGTCAGTGTGAAATTGCTGGCAATGATGTAGGAATGTTTTGAACCGTTTAATGAATCATATTCAAAAAGTTTTAGCCATCCCTCACTTAGTATGAATAAATGAATTCTGGGCAGCACTTGACCTTTGCTGTCCAAGGTCACTGCCAACAAAAAGTTGCTGTCAATGGTGTTTTTCGACTCCGTATTATCTATATATTAAATATTATCAAATTTGTCCATCCCTACCAAAGTATGATTAAAAGTGAAAATGGGCTCCCTTTAGGCCCCCACACCACCTAAATGGGCAGGTTAATTCCCGACAGCAATCCAGATGTTTGACTAGTAGGCATTGACAAACAATTATGCCCTATCAGACAATTTCCCTCTCTTAGTATGATTAACCGAAGCTGGCGCCCGGTCTATTACCCCTCGATGTTTTTCGAGATGTTAGTTGTCAGTGTGTGTGAAATAGCTTTATTTAACGTCCGCTTCCACCGAGGTGATATCGCAGACAATAACATGTTATTTGTACATAGTGAGAATATTTACGATTAGTGGAATAAAGGATAATTAGATATTTATATATGTTACAGCCAATGTCTATAATCAGGCAATGTGTCTAATGCCTGAAATAACCAGTCAATATGTACATTGCCTAATGAGGCCAGTCATTGTGTACATTGCCTAAAATTTCCAGGCATTATGTACATTGCCTGATTAATTAGCCCAATTATTTTACACATTGACTGATTGTTGAAGAGCGATTATTGAGAAGACTGGATTACCATAGATTGTCACTAGAGTTGTTGTTTTTAACTAAATAATTGACAAATATTATACACACTTTGAAGGATGAATTGACTTTATTTCACACAGTATGAAAATGCATGAATTTCTTATTTCCCGATAGAATACATATAACAGGATTGTCACTAGAGTTGTTTTTAACTAAATAAATGACAAATATCACACACGCTGACTTCCCATAGAACACAAATAACATGATTGTCACTGGAGTTATTTTTAACTAAATAAATGACAAATATCATACACACTTTTTGTTTTGACAATTGATGCTGTTTTGGCATCTGCTGTTACATAACAAACCCAACTTGTAACATTTACACTTATTTGTGGCACACTGTTTCCCACTTTTTGAACAGTTACACCTCGTATAACCTTGGCCTCCGCATTTTGATTCTGTTTGAACTGCTTGTCTAAGTCCAATTTCTTTCTCTGTGGTAATGTCTTTGAGAGTGTAAAGCCTCTGGGGGCAAAGGTCAAATTGATTTCTTGAATATCGCCCTTTCAGGACACCTGCCTGTACACCGATCTTGTACATGTCATTTTCATTTCTGTCCAGAACCACACCCATAATGTTGCGTGCGTCACCCTTTCCACGATCAACCATGGGGATAGGGACGGCCACGTTGTCCCCAGGGTTAGCAGCAACATTGATTACCCGACTGCGCTTTATCATTATCTCAGCTTGCGCCAGGATACCATCAGCAGCTCTCTTCTGACATGACATGATATTGGAATGTTGTACATCAAGTTGCTGTGCTTCAGTCAGTGATGTTTCTGTAGATGCTGTCGCAGATGTGGATGAGGTCTCTGCTGAAGGAGCTTCGGGTGATGTATCTGCAGATGCTGTCACAGCTTCGGGTGATGTCTCTGCAGATGCTGTCGCAGATGTGGATGAGGTCTCTGCTGAAGGAGCTTCGGGTGATGCCTCTGCAGATGCTGTCGCAGATGTGGATGAGGTCTCTGCAGATGCTGTCGCAGATGTGGGTGATGTCTCTGCAGATTGAAGTGCTTGGAGAAGAACCTCTTCTGACACAAGCCGTTCCATTATTTCATCAGGTAGTGGCAGGGAGCGCAGCCCAACTTTTGGGTCAGAACCAAACAAGGCTTTGAATGGTGACATCTTGATGGTGGAGTGATAGCTATTGTTCTTTTGAAATTGAACAAACTTTAGTCCTACAGGCCAATCAGTTGTATTATTCTCACCCAACAAGATAACTGGGGAAGCCATTGCTCTAATAATTAATAATAATTGATCATTTATATAGCGCCGAATATCTCTAAGGAAGGATCAAAGGATTAATCTAACCTATGAAGCCAGTGCTCTAAGGAAGGATAATAGGATTAATCTAACCTATGAACATAACCTCATTAAATGATAATTGAATTAATCTAAACTATTTCTATACATTATTATCCAGGTGTTCACAGAACGAAATTTGTCTTCTCTGTGATTGCTGTTCAACAATCAGTCAATGTAAACACTAGTTGGGTTAATTAATCAGGCAATGTACACGATGACTTTGTTTTCAAAGTAACTTTTTAAATTGAAATCGTTTTTTCATCAAAGTCATTTTTAATCAAGTCATTTTTTTTTATCAAAGTCATTTTTTTATCAAAGTTATTTTTGATCAAAGTAGTTCTTTTTCAAAGTCATTTTAAAAATCAAATGATTTTTTTAAACCTATTAAAGTATCTTTTATATGAAATGAAGCCTATGTGATCACAGAACGAAACCTGTGGTAATCTAGTCTTCTCAATAATCGCTCTTCAACAATCAGTCAATGTGTAAAATAATTGGGCTAATTAATCAGGCAATGTACATAATGCCTGGAAATTTTAGGCAATGTACACAATGACTGGCCTCATTAGGCAATGTACACATTGACTGGTTATTTCAGGCATTGTACACATTGACTGTAAACATATATATGTACAGAAAACATTAATTAACAGGTGCAAAAATAAACAGGTGCCAGTAGAGACGATCACAGACGAAATTATAACAAAACAGACATGAACATGCACGAACATTTAGACAACGATAGACATTTACATATTGACATTAGACAAAACAGACACGAACATTTAAACACAAGTGACATATGGTCGGTTTCGTTGGTCTGGTCGTTCTGTCCGGTTGAAGTGAACCTTGACTCATCTGAAAAAATCACATTGCTCCAGCGTCGATTATCCCAGTGTTGACGATCCCTACACCAACGACGTCTTGCCTGAATGTGATGATCTCTCAAACAAGGGATCACGCGAGGACGTCGGGCGCGAAGGTTACCCCTATGCAGTCGATTCCGAATCCTCTGGCCACTCACTCTCACACGAGTGTCTGTTTGAAGACGAGCGCTGTTCTGATTTGCTGTGATGACACGATTTCTCGGGGCCAAGGTACGGATAAATCGATCCCGGGCTTGAGTTGTCGCCCTTGGTCGACCTGAGCGTGGTCTGTCCTGTACAGATTGTATATCACGGTATCTGGATCATAGCCTGCTTATGACAGACTGAGAAACATTCATCGTCCGCGCCACAACCGCCTGTGTTGTGCCGATCTGTAGCATACCAAGGGCACGTAACCTTTCATTTTGGGTAAGCCGACGCATATCAAAATTTGTTTTCTGGTCACTAAAACAATTAAACTGATGTTTCCACCCTGGAATTCAATGCCACAATGACTGTAACATTCAAAGTCAGAGTCGTGCAAATCTTAGGTTGGACCCCCATGATGATCCCAAGCATCACCTGCATTCCATGCGGTAGCTATTGGTGCGTTTGGGCGTCACATGTAACTGGAAATGTTTCTTCTGTTAGGTTCTATAGTGACTTTTTTCGTAGTCATTTGCATATTTTAGTATTATGCCCCCAAAATCAAATATCCCCTATTTTTTTTGAATAGTATACTAAACAACAGTTTTTCGGTGTCATTTACTTCAGATATAAACATAAAAACATGTTCTGATCAAAACTATTCCAGATTGAGCTAAAATTCGAAATGGTGGCCATATTTGGCAAGACATAACACTATTCATAATGTATTAAACTATATGTTTTCGGGTTCGCCAAATTCCTATCTGAATGGTGAAATATGCCATGACCGAACGAAACACCAATATGGTTCTCAACAAAATAACTAAATTTAGTGACCATGGAAAATAAAAGAGCCGTTAACGTAAAAACTTATGTATCATTTGACTAAGAGCACAAATTACAGGGCCATATGAACAGAAGCTACGGAGAGCGAATTGTCAAGCATAAATTATGATCCACTATGACACCCGTCCGTGTCATCTTCTCTACTAGAAAACAGAGAAGAATGAGGGATGAAAAAATGTTTCTCGGCGTGATACAAACCCCAGCTTTACCGCCGCGTATGAATGACCAAATAATTTGCTAGACAAATGTCATCCCCGTTGCATAACATGGATGAAATGGAAAGAATCAGAATGTTCTACCGATTGCGAGTATTCCAGTTATTCAGGAGAGGGTGCGTTAGACAAATTCCCGAGGTTACACAAGACAAATATGCGACAAATTTACTTTCAACTCACGATGGTCTGATAGTTGATTGTGCTTGGCCGTGTATACTTTGTGTCCTTATAAGAATACTAGGGGAAGAATATCACCGGATTGGAACACTTTTTGCTTGAACATGTATTTATGTTTATATCTGAAGAAATTGACAATGAAAACCTATATTTCAATATATTACACACCGTATAAGGGAACACTATGAGTTTACCTCAAAAACGGAGCTGCCATTATGAATTTGGCCCCCTAGCGGAATTAGTCGTCACTTTTAGAATGAATACCCACGGTCATTAGATTCAG
The DNA here is from genome assembly GCA_963678685.1 of Patella ulyssiponensis. NCBI lineage: Eukaryota > Metazoa > Mollusca > Gastropoda > Patellidae > Patella > Patella ulyssiponensis. The sequence continues at coordinate 59,575,728 of OY783229.1, forward strand.
CGGATCATATTCTTACAGAAACCACCTTCATACCGAGGTCCGAGAGAATTTTTCCCGAATTATACCTCATTAAATTAAAGTAAATAACCAGAAAATGCCTCCTGGCGGCCATCTTGAATATTTTCATTACTCCAAGGATGCCAAGGTGGCATCATCCGGATTCTGAAACTACACATATTGAAGATATATAATATACCCAAAACCTATATTTTAATATATTACACACTGGTTTAGGGATCATTGTAAGTTTCCAGCCAAAATAAGCCACCATATTAAAATTAGCCTCCTAGCGGAATTAGACGTCACTTTTACGGGGAATATCCATGCTCATTGGATTCAGTGGGTCGAATTATTATAAAACCCATCTTCAAAACGTGGTCCGGGAGAATCTGACACATATTTTACCTCACTAAATAACCATAAAATGCCTCATGGCGGCCATCTTGAATATTTAATTTCCCCAACGGTGCCAGGGTGACATCATCCGGATTCTTAATCTACACATACTGAAGATATATAATCCATCAAAAAACATTAGGTGGACTATATTTCCAGGTTCGTCGATCTGCTGCCGGACTATACTACAAATAATAATTGTATGTTTATTTTGCAGTCACATGCTTTCATGAATACTGTTTTTATATGCCCACATTGAAATGTGGTCGTATATTGTCGTCGCCCCCGTCCGTCCGTCTGTCCGGCGTCCACAATTGTTTGTGGGCGCTCTTGAGGCCAAAGTTAATATATCCGATTGACATTAAATTTATACACAGTGTTTAAGGTCATGCGACGAAGAAGCGTGTGAATTTCAGCTATTTCCGTTAATTACTGCCAGCGGTATGGCCCTTGATCACTTCAAGAAATTTTCTTGACACTCTAGAGGTCAACGTTAATATCCGATTGACTTTAAATTTATACAAAGTGTAAAAGGTCAAGAGTCGAAGAATTTCCTATAACAACTGCCAAAGTTATGGCCCTTGGTCACTTTGAAAAATCTTGTGAACGGTCAGGGGCCAAATTTATCATCCGATTGACTACAGATTCATGTCTTGAGAACAAGTATATTGATTTTCAATGAATTTTGTTAACCGAACAGCTGAATCCATGATATTAAATGTTTCGTATACTAAACGTTAGCATGGGGCAGAACTTCATAAAAACCAAACAAATTTTAATGATTTTCTGGTAACTACTTAATGAATTGTTACTTTTAATCAGATTTTAGTGTATTATAAATGTTTCATTACCGAAAAAAGTAAAAATATGCGACAACTCTTGTCGACTGCCTGGGCGATTTAGCTGTTGTGGGCGTATCTTTCGTTGCCTGGCAACCTATCTTTATTAAAACATGTCATGTAACCTGTTTAATGTTATCCGACGCCAAAATTTTTATCAGCCGGGTCACTTGATTTGCTCTGATACGGTAACCTGACCGGCGTACGCCTTGTACAAACCGGCTCGCCTATCGGTGGACAAATCAAGCAGCCCCTATGATCGTATGAGTTGACAACCTATTGAGCAAAACACATAGAAATAATTTTGTTTTGACTTTCTTAGAAAATATGAAATCCTCGCTTTAACAGTGCATGTATTACATGAATAAGTATTGGTATACGTGTAAATTTTGAGGTGTCTTTTAAAAATATGTGAGTTATTTTTCAAAATACAGAACCACAGCTTGACTCGTAGACGAACATTGATTAATGTGTTTTGGATTTAAAAACTATTTATCATTTATGAGCAGTACTGTGAAAAGTAAAGATAAGTTTGATTTCGAGTGCAATAGAATTTTCGAATCGATTACAGAACAGACAGCTGGTTTATATCTTAATAAAATGGGGATTGTTTAGCTGGTTTATATTTTGATAAAAATAAAAAAAAAGGGAATTGTATAACATCTTTTTTATTAAGTTACACATATTGTTAATAATAGCATAACTTTATGGATTTACTCATTCCTTATTATATGAAACTCTTTTGAAATACTCTTCTACATCAACACCTATTGAGTTCCGAATAAACACCTGGTGCATTTGTTATGACTTTTACTGTATGAAACATACATCAAAGTTTTATCGTGTGATGTCTAGACTATTACAACACACAATGTAGGCCAGATGCCCCTTCCCCCCGGTCCGTAGCCAGCTCGTAAAATTTGGTGGGGCTATAGGCTTTTTATACGCCCACATGGAAATGTGGTCGTATATTGCCGACGCCCCCGTCCGTCCGTCGTCAACAATTTCTTGTGAACGCGCTAGAGGCTAAAGTTAATATCCGATTGACTTTTAATTTATACACAGTGTTTAAGGTCATGAGACGAAGACGCCTATTTATTTTCAGCTATATCCGATAATTACTGCCAGAGTTATGGCCCTTGATCACGTTGAAAAATCTTGTGCACGCTCTTGCGTCTAAAATTATTATCCGATTGACTTTAAATTAATACACACTGTTTAAGGTCATGAGACGAAGAAACCTATTGATTTTCAGCGATATCCGATAATTACTGCGATAGTTATGACCCTTGATCACTTTGAAAAATCTTGTGAACGCTCTAGCGGCTAAAGTTAATATCCGATTGACTTTAAATTTATACACAGTGTTTAAGGTCACGAGACGAAGAATCCTATCGATTTTTTTTAGCGATATCCGATAATTACTGCCGGGGTTATGACCCTTGATCACTTTGAAAAATCTTGTGATCGCTCTAACGGCTAAAGTTAATACCCGATTGACTTTAAATTTATACACAGTGCTTAAGGTCATGAGACGAACAAGGCTATTGATTTTCAGCGATATCCGATAATTACTGCGAGAGTTATGACCCTTGATCACTTCAAAAAATCTTGTGGACGCTCTAGAGGCCAAAGTTAATATCCTATTGGGTTTAAATTTATACACAGTGTTTAAGGTCATGAGACGAAGAAACCTATTGATTTTCAGCGATATCCGATAATTACTGCGATAGTTATGACCCTTGATCACTTTGAAAAATCTTGTGAACGCTCTAGCGGCTAAAGTTAATATCCGATTGACTTTAAATTTATACACAGTGTTTAAGGTCACGAGACGAAGAATCCTATCGATTTTTTTTAGCGATATCCGATAATTGCTGCCGGGGTTATGACCCTTGATCACTTTGAAAAATCTTGTGATCGCTCTAACGGCTAAAGTTAATACCCGATTGACTTTAAATTTATACACAGTGCTTAAGGTCATGAGACGAACAAGCCTATTGATTTTCAGCGATATCCGATAATTACTGCGAGAGTTATGGCCCTTGATCACTTCAAAAAAATCTTGTGGACGCTCTCGAGGCCAAAGTTAATATCCGATTGACTTCGAATTTATACACTGTTTAAGGTAGTGAGACGAAAGGGCCTATTGATTGTCAGCGATTTCCAATAATTGCTGCCAAAGTTATCTCTATGATCACTTTGAAAAATGTTATGACGCTCTGTCGGCCAAACTTATCATCCGATTGACTTCATATTGATACACAGGGATTAAGGTCTTGAGACGAACAAGTATAGTGAGTTTCAATGAATTTTGATTACTGAGCAGCTAAATCCATGATATTAATTGTTGCGTATGCTAAACTTTAGCATGGGGCAGAACTTTATAAAAACCAAACAAATTCTAATGATTTTCTGATTATTACTTATATATACATTATGGGAGATTTTTTATAAGGAGTTAGTTGTTCTTGCTATAACAGTTCAAAAATAGATGATGAAAGAAGATTATATTGAAAATTTCAGTCAAATTACTTTATTCTGAACATAGTTATCACCACTGTTATTTTTGACTAGAAATGGTATAGATTTCTATGTTCACCGATGGCCGATCGTTTGATTGACATGCGTTAACTCCACCTACATTATCTCGATTATAAAGTAATGTTTTCAATGACTGGTACCGCTAGCCTATTTGTTTGAGACGGGGTTGCAATTCAACTCGTATTACATTTACTTTCTACTACAAATTAGAATTAAGACTTTTAATATATAGATAAGAAGAGAAAGTCGGCAACAGAGTTTTGAAGGAATGGACCAAATCAATGAGGCGGTGTAAATAATTATACTACAGTGTCTACAGCCGACTTCTTCCGTTGCCTGCGTGTATTCTTGTACTTAAGGTAGGCCTACGTAACTCCTGAAGCAGGCGAACAGAAAACAGTGATCCGATGGGGCTGCAATTCAGCTGGATAATGTTAGCTGCGATATTGTTTATCAATTTCCATAATTTTACTGTAAACGCAAGTGACAAAAGAGCGTATAATACCGACAGCGTGTTGACCTAATTACCTCGCTTCATACACTCTATCATTTAGCCTCGATCTAGAAGTATGACGTCAAGGTAACGGTATTATTAGTATGTCTATGGTAAATCTCCTCTCACGACGCCATTTATAATTAAATCGATCAATGAAATCCTGTTTAAATCCAAGCTCAATCTAAGCTACCCGTGGGTCTACAGAATTGATTTTATGCTTGTTGTTTAAATAAAGATCTAATTTATAATTTCTATGACATCTGAAGCCTAAATAAAGACTTGCAATAATCAGATTTAGCTCTTGCATAATGCATGTTTAATGTCTTGTTGACTGCCCGGACGATTTAGCTGCTGTGGGCGTATGTTTCGTTGCCCGGCAACCTATCTTTTGGAGGGGCTGAGGATGTGACTGCCTAAGCCGGCCACCGCGAAGCGCCGAAGATGCGAGTCAGGAAGGGGGGAGGGGGGGCCTGGAGGTCCCCCCCCCAAATTTTTGAAAATTTAATGCTTGATGCTCTCTCCTCGCAAAACGTGAAGCTGTCATTAACGTGGAAATGAAATGAAATGAAATAAAATGAAATTGGGTTTAACGTTCTACTCTTCTGCACCTAACCTGGGCTAATGGAAGACGGACATACGCCATACAGTGTGCTATGAGGGAAATTTTGCCCGGGCAGCAGCGCTACGGCCTACTCTTATATCGTATTCCAACTGCCAAGGGATCTTTTACGAGTACGCCAATGTGTACACGGGACCTCGATTTTTCGTCTCATCCGACCGACTAGGCAGCTGCCCTTGTCAGGCCCTCCGTCTGCATCACTGACAAGGAGAAACCACACCGGAAAATCGAGATGAACTTTCTCGGCCATTGCAGGCAAGCGAACCAGCGCCTTACCCCATTAACGTGGGATGTCAGAATATGAATTAAAGAAACAAACAAGACGATCAAGGACTGTTCCAAGATATGTGGTAAGAAAAGAGTGCATGGGTCATACGCCGGATTTGGCGACCGGTTTTAGTGTATGTCCGCTTTCCACATCTAACAGACGCTACCGCCAGATCCAAGGGTCCTTCAACCAAGTTGTGGTATAATATTTTTAACACTGCAATACGTCTTGCTTAAACATTTATTTTTGAACACATGACATCATCCTCGGCTTTGCTCAATTTTATCGTGTCTAAAACACACTCCCATCTTTCGTGGTCGTGAGGGTCAGGGCACCTATTGATATGTCGCAAATATATATGAAAATGCAAATGACATTACCTGCTTGTCCGAGTCTGTCCCCGGTGTTCATTACTGAGTAATAAAATTATTGTGTTGTATTGACTTATAAGTTGAAATAATTCCACGATCAATTTTGTATTTGCTGGCTTCAGTGTTCATTTTATGGCCCCTATTGTTATTTTTCGTATTGACTAAAGCTAGAAGTCGACATCATCTTGAAAAGTCAAGTTGATATCTTGAAAAGTGAAGCTAATTAATATCTTGAAATATCAAGTTAATATCTTAAAAATAAAACTGTTTAAAATACTAACTTCAGCTTTTAAACTACTAAGATTTTTTTAAATTTCAACTTGAATTTAATCTTTTAATAGCCTATTAACTTAAACTTTAAAGATATGGGAGTATTTATAGGACAGGTATTTCCAATAAAAGTATGTTAGACTACTAAAAAATACTTGAAGGGGCAGGTACTGGGCAAGTCAGGGTAATACTTGCCGTATTATCTCCTAGATTGACAGTTTTGGGAACATTGGGAGACTATTGACAAGAAGCGAAATTTGCCCCTTCCGTATCACGTATCGTCACGTGATACGTTGCGAAAATGAAGTTTTATAGAGTTTTGGCAGATTTTCGCGCCGCATACGTATGTGTAGCTGAGCAGAGCTTAGTTCTGTTACAGCATGATGGCTCGTCTGTCCATAGCATTAGTAGGCCTACTGATGGAGATAATGCTATGGACAGACGAGCATATTTTCCTGCCCGATTGCAGCGATTGAAATTCGCCAGCGATTTTTTACGGCCGATAAAGAACGGGCACACGTAGCGATCGTCTCGAAAGCGTACGGGGGGGTTGGGATGGCCTAGTGGTCTAGAGTGCCGCGCTTCGACCTCTAGGTGGCCGGTCACCTCTGGCTTGCGGCTGTGGTTTCGAGCCCAGGTGTGAGCGTATGTGGCATGGAGATAGGGGCGCCTTCTCAACCTCGTGGGTTTCCTCCGGGCACTCCGGTTTCCTCCCACTGCTAAAAACCCCTACGCGCAAGCGGATTATTGAAATAAAATTAAACCATATGTTAGTCCCGAAATGACCTAGTTGTGTTGAGTGGACGTTAAACCCCATTTCTCTCTCTCTCTCTCGAAAGCGTACGAGTAATTATGTCGATCACGTGACCTGTCGATCATGTGACTTAAATACAAAATTGAAGCCATTTTGAGATCATGTGACATCAACGATGTCGATGATTGGCTTATAAAAATGAATCGCCCGACAATATACGCGAGGCCGTGATGTGAAATTTCTAGCAAGCTTGCTTCTGTTTCTCCATCCCGACCATTTTCAGGTGAAAAAAAACTACACCATCTAATTCTTCTAGTATTACTTTGTATTGCTACACAACTTTTATATTATCAATTCTTTGACGTTTGAGAGAAAACGTAAAATAAATATGGGCTTACTTATCGATGTGCGATGGTATTTGAATTTCGCGGTGATTTGGTTTTAGTAGATCACGTGACATAGCTCACCAATCAGACACACACGACGAACGGGTCAATAGGTCGTGTAGAGTGAACGGTCACCAGTTTGTTTACGTTTGCATAGTAATAAAGCGGAAGTATAACTACAGCTGGATACTCCGTGTAGATCTTGTTAAAACACCGAGCTAAAACCGTTTTCTGCTGGAAGCTGGGACAAATTTAGGGTATGTGCTAACCAGTGGATCAAATTTGATGGAAACGACAGGCTTGTACCGGAGACAAATGCTATAGCCTACCGATTTGTTGGACAAAATTTCAGGAATGTGCAGACTGCAGACAAAACTCTCATGACATTGGGTAGGCCTATATACTAAAATACAGACTTCTCACATTCCACGTACGTTAATTACCAACGTAAAAAAACCCAACGGTGTATCTGTATGAATAAAGTTATGTTCAGAAGCAAGCAGCTAAAATTTTACCAGCAAAATAAGAAAAAGAATAATAGTATTAGTAATAGGTCTGGTTAATTAGTTAAGGGGATCATCAATATCTTCACATTTTCCCATTTTCTTTCAAATGCAAGTTGATGAAGATATTCTCCTATATTCCTAAATGCATGAAACTCAGTCCAAGGACTACTTGGACCAAGCCCAATCAGACCAAAATAAAAGACCACTATTGTAAAGACTCTGTCACCATTGAGGTGAAACACCATGCACAGTACTTTATAAGAAATATACCAAAGTTGTTATGGAGAAAAAGAGAACCGAAATCAAAAAGGGGGCATATTCTGGCGCATTTCCCCCTGGTTGCCTTACTGTAGCTGCTGAAATTTATGCCCCTGTTGTTAAACTCTACTGTAACAAATGACAGAGTTAGGTTGACTAGATATCAAGCACAAGAAGATATTTGCACTGTGGATGCAAATCAGGCTGCATTAGGCTACAGATAGATGTATTTGTTACAAGTGAAAGCTTTCTAGTATGGATTTGTAAAAATTGTTCGAATATGAAAGTGACAGCCAAACATATGCTGAGAGTGGCATTAATTTTAATGGTGATGATGATATTGGTGAAATTATGTGATATTTTATGAGTAGGCCTACACCTGTATGCATGTATTTTTGTAAGCGGTTTTTACATATTTAGTTACTTTAAGCCGACACATATGTTTTTATTTTTTTATTTTTTATTCAAATTCATTTCCAACATGGTTTTCCCTTGTCAGTGGTGCAGGCGGAGGGGCTGAAAAGGTACAAGGACTGCTGTCTAGACGTTCGAATGTGACGCAAAACCGAGGTCCTGTGTATACTTTGGTGTACATGTAAAAAGATCCCTTGGCAGTTGGAATTCGATATAAGAGTAGGCCATTGTGCTGTGCCTGGGAAAAATTTCCCTTACAGTACACTGTATAGGGTATGCCCGTCTTCATTAGCCCAGTACATGTATAAGAGCAGAATAGTAGGTTGACGTTAAACTTCATTTCATTTCTTATTCATTTTACTGGAACCATTTTATTTAGTTAATTGGTTTTTTTTTTCTGTTATATTTTATATACGTGTACTTTTCTTTACTGGTATATATCTTTTAATTTTGTACAGTGTATATGGACACAAGACCTGGTCTGTGTGTAAATACACAGCTTAATGTGATTTTTATGTGTAAACATGTGCATGTATTTCTGTAATCAATTTTTTTAATATTGCTTACATATTTTAAACACAGTACATGACTTTAATGTTTTCATATTTTATTCTGTATGCTATATTGTGTCACTTCATGCTTACTCAGATATCTTTAATTTACTAGTTTCCTAATTCATTTTACTGGAACCCTTTTAAATACAAAACTGTTTGTTTTCTCTTGTATGTGTTGCAATGTATCCTTTAATCTTAGAAAGTGCATATGGGTACAAAACCATGATCTGTAGTAAATATTCAGTGACTATAACAACCAACAGCACATTAGAACCCATCAATTGATATAAAACAGGCCTCATAAATGATGATGTTATTATTATTATTATATGAATCTTTTAATAATACTAGTGTTGTTGTTGAATTCATTTCTTATTTTTTAATACCATATTTCTTTCTTTAAATAAATGTTTACAATCATGCCAAAAACGTTTTAATCTGTATATTATATTTATATTTCTTTCGGATATTGTTTAATTTAAATAAAATGGAAAAAATGCTTTTTTCCAGGAAATATCATATTCATTGATACAATTTCGCTTTTGACCATATTTTTGCCGCAAATCAGGGGCTAGCCGTGTTCACGGTGTAAACACAACATTTATCTGATGTTATTGTCCCGTAATTCAGGCATATTTGCAGAAAAATTCTCTCATACAAATGTAAACAAGCCAACATGTTCCGTCTCGTAAAAGGTATTCCCTGGTCTATTTATGGCTATTTACCCCTGACCTAATGACGTTGATTGCTTTTATGGTTTCTGATTTGCTTAGAATATGATTTCTTTCCCACATTATGGCTACACTTGACAAATATAGTCCGAGGCGTAATTCGAGTGCTGGTCTGATTGTGCAAAACATCGCAATAGAAATGTGTACTACAGTGACGACTTACTTGTTTACTTGTGCAGCAAAGCCTCAGATTTTCACCTGGAATTTGCTGAGACAAAATGAAACGATTTTCGTGGCTAAATCACAGCCTAACGGACACATGAGCGAATTTAATTGCCGGCGAAACATATTCGGCCGAAAATATCTAACATGCTAGATACGAGCGATTGATCGGGCGAATGGTTCGGCGATCAGAATCGTCGTCGCCCTGAAGGGCACACGGGCGTATTTTTCGAGCGATTTTAAAAATGGCCGCGATCGGGCGAAAAAATACGCTCGTATGTCCCCTACTTAATCAAGTGCCTAGCCTACATATTCCTGAAGGAAATAAAGTCACTCGACAGTCACTGTGCTATTAAATAATATTTAATGTCGAATATATTTAAAAATCTTCGACTTCTATTCGACAATAATTTTTTGTTTCACTAACGTATCATTTCAAAACGTTTATACCCCTTTACCATTAGAATGGCGTGATTCTTTACCATAGAATCATGCCATTTACTTCGCCTTGTCAGTGATGCAGAACGGAGGACCTGACCAGGACAGCTGTCTAGTCGTTTGGATGAGACGAAAAACCGAGGTTCCGTTTGCACATTGGCGTGCACGTAAAAGATCCCTTGGTAGTTGGAATACGATATAATGCGGGATGAGTTTGCCTCTAGATCGAAGACGGTCCTACGCATTTGAGCACATATGACGCCATATATATATTGTGGGTTATAGGGTTAGGGTAAGGGCTAGGACCTGTAGATTTCGTCATAGTCTCGAGATGTAAACAGGGCTAACTCTAACCCTGGGCCAAGCCTAACCCTTACCCTAACCCACAATATACATATGTGAGCATCTCCGGCAAAACCAGGCTCTTGGTCATTTTTATGAAAATTGAGTTGATAGCATAATTGCATAGTCCTGGGCTTTCCAAAAATGTATCTCTTTTTAAATTCGGACCAGAAATAAGAAATTTATGATATTTTGAAGTTTGCGAGTGTTTCGTAATGGGAAAAACGCCAACATGAGAAAACGGACTTCAAAGTCTTGGGACATTTTCAGAAGAAATTTCACTTAATAGTCCTTAGCAACCTTCAATTTAGATATCTAAACCCATGATTTTCTAGTAGTATAAACCAAAGACACCACCCAAGGCATGGTTCCAACTCGGTTGGGACATTATTTATGATTATTACTTTTTTCTTAATGGACAAAATCAAATCCCAGATTGTTTGTCGCATTTTCGAAAAATAGCCAAATAGGGAAAAACAATCTATTCCAAACATGCTTCATTTATTTTGGATTTGAAGTCAATATAATAGCAGCAAGAAGTTGTCCTTAAATGCTTAGTACAACACATTTCTAATTAAACAAAATTAATGTGCCCATCAGGCCTGCCTTGTCTTTTTTGTGACTGAACCCCCCACCCCCCAACAATTTTCGCTACGAGCGTGTCGAAGATCGCATATTTGGTAACACTTTCAAGCAATTATGTAAGGAAAAAGAGTTTGTTACATTCTTTGTTGCAGTTTCATATGTTCACACAATTTAATATTTCCAATAAAGAGATGTATAAGAAATGTAAACAGCCAAGTTCAAAGCGGGGCGAACTCAATAACTATATTTTAGGTCATTGAAGCTTTATAATTACAAATATACTGTTCATGTTTTTATATAATAAACGATATCATATTTAATATATCTCATGAAATTTTATGTAATTGACACTCAGTTGAATGCATAAGAATTGCAAAAGTAGAATCTAAACGGCCAATTATATGCAATCAAAAGATGAAAAAGACACAATTTATGTTTATATAATGACATGGCAAGCGGGTCGACGCGAACAACTTTATTAAAAATGATAATTACATGTTTATCTTCCATGCCGAGAGTCTTATTTATTTAAAGGGCCAATCTCGACTATATTTTGGAGAATAAAACTGCTTAATTTCGTGTTTAAAGTCCTTAAAATCCTGTACCCTTGGGCCAAAAAACTAACTCAATATATGATATACGTTTTCAAACAACTTAAACCGGCCAGTCTTTAACTGCAAACGGAGAACTATGTCCCAAGCAGTATTATACGGTCTCTGGATAAAACCAGACTTTTATTTTATACAAAAATAACGTGTATGTGAAGTGTACCTTTCGTTATCAAGTACAGCACGTGGGTCATGTACTGTATAGATCCACAGAGGAACGACAATAGATTATCAGATCACCCAACAAAAAAAATTGAATCGAACCCCCAAAAGAGTTGCGTATACCTGGAACCCATCCGGATAAGCAATCCGAGAGAATTTTTTATTGTAGTGAAGACAATTACACCACCGAACCCCCCACCCCCATTGTGAACTCAACAAGGTCGCTTGTGGGAAATGTCCCAATACTAAAACATTCTATAATACCAATAACTTCATACTGCAATTTGCTTTTTGGGCTTAACTAGGTCGCTTTTGGGAAATGTGACGGATAACAACTACTGAAATTTACTGTACCAATACTAAAAATTTCTACAATACTAAAAAGTTCATACTCCTATACTATTCAAAAAAAGTAGGGGATATTTGATTTTTAAGTGTTATTAAAGTCACCTAATGAAACTGACGAAGAAACAAATGACAAAATGAAATGAAGTTCACATTCATCGATTTATTCCAAATGATCGTTAGACTAAGTAAGGCACAGACTGACCATTATAAGGGTAAAATGATACCCGGGGTCAAACAGCAAAGTTACCACAGCATCAAAACAAAGTCAGTAACGGGTAAATCCTCCTCTGTTTGCCAAACAAGCATTGATCCGACGTGGCATACTCCTAATGAGACGTCTAAGGTCATTTTGGTCCAGATTGTCCCATTCCTGTTGCAACGCAGGAACAAGTTCTTGGACATTGGCAGGACGTTGTTGACGTTGACGTAACCTCTGTCCAAGCATGTCCCAGACATGCTCGATGGGGGAGAGGTCGGGACTCAGTGCTGGCCAAGGTAATGTGGTGATGTTCTGTTGTTGGAGGTAACCTGTAACGATCCTGGCCCTGTGACATCTTGCGTTGTCATCCTGGAAGATGAAACGGCGGCCATGACGTCGTGCGAACGGCACAACATGGACTGCCAAGATGTTGTCCCGGTAGTACTGGCCTGTAACACGCCCTGCAACAACATGTAAAGCTGTTCTTCCAGCAACAGTGATGCCTCCCCACACCATAACAGAACCACCCCCAAATCGATCATGTCTGATGACGTTAACGTCTTGGAAGCGCTCGTTTCGACGACGCCACACCCTCCTACGTCTGTCCAAAAAATCAACAGTGAACCTTGACTCATCTGAAAACATCACATTGCTCCAGGGTCGATTATCCCAGTGTTGACGATCCCTACACCAACGACGGCTTGCCTGAATGTGGTGATCTCTCAAACCAGGGATCACGCGAGGACGTCGGGCGCGAAGGTGACCCCTATGCAGTCGATTCCGAATCGTCTGGCCACTCACTCTCACACCAGTGTCTGTTTGAAGACGAGCGCTGATCTGATTTGCTGTGATGACACGATTTCTCAAGGCCAAGGTACGGATAAATCGATCCTGGGCTTGAGTTGTCGCCCTTGGTCGACCTGAGCGTGGTCTGTCCTGTACAGATTGTGTATCACGGTATCTGGACCATAGCCTGCTTATGACAGACTGAGAAACATTCATCGTCCGCGCCACAACCGCCTGTGTTGTGCCGATCTGTAGCATGCCAAGGGCACGTAACCTTTCATTTTGGGTAAGCCGACGCATATCAAAATTTGTTTTTTGGTCACTAAAACAAATAAACTGATGTTTCCACCCTGGAATTCAATGCCACAATGACTGTAACATTCAAAGTCAGAGAGAGAGAGAGAGAGAAATGGGGTTTAACGTCCACTCGACACAACTAGGTCATTTCAGGACTAACATATGGTTTAATTTTCTTTCAATAATTCGCTTGCGCGTAGGGGTCTTTAGCAGTGGGAGGAAACCGGAGTGCCCGGAGGAAACCCACGAGGTTGAGAAGGTGCCCCTATCTCCATGCCACATACGCTCACACAAGGGCTCGAAACCACAGCCGCAAGCCAGAGGTGACCGGCCAGCTAGAGGTCGAAGCGCGGCACTCTAGACCACTAGGCCATCCCAACCCCCCTATTCAAAGTCAGAGTCGTGCAAATCTTGGGTTGGACCCCCATGATGATCCCAAGCTCACCTGCATTCCATGCGGTAGCTATTGGTGCGTTTGGGCGTCACATGTAACTGGAAATGTTTCTTCTGTTAGGTTCTATAGTGACTTTTTTCGTGGTCATTTGCATATTTTAGTATTATGCCCCCAAAATCAAATATCCCCTACTTTTTTTGAATAGTATATTAGTTTTGTTATATAGTATTCTTTATTTTACATGATTTACGTGACAGTAATAATTTGTTAAAAATGTGCCTGCAAAAAAGTTTTTTAAAGCAAATGTGCCTGCGCACGCCGTGCGCATGTGCGCGGAAATATCGATGCCTGGTTCTCCCTGATTACACCTTTTGAATCCCAGGTTGGGAAACTCAGTTCTCAAACACAATGTTATGATTTTGTAATATACTTACTGTAACCGGCCCCTTTCGTCAATGACAATAAAAACCTCTTTCATCAATGGTTATATGAATCAGTGATTCAAATTTTAAAACTTAATTTTAACCGTTGACGAAGAGAAATTCTAGTCTAAGATTAGCTAATCTGACTTTTGAGAACACCACTATTACCGATTAAACCTAAAAACGAATTAGTTTATATATTGTTTGATAATATAGTTCCATTTTTTTTTAAAAAGATTTTGTTTACTCCACACAACCAATATTAATTCTAATGTTCTGGGTTAACCAATATGGGGTCACTGGCTTCAATCGTCATAATCAAAGCCGTATATGACACAGGCCACGATAAGGTGTAGAACTAACATATGGTTTTGCAAAAATTGATTTTTCCCAAAGCTAGGACAATTCCAATGTAATTTTTGGTATGGTTATACACAAAATATAATAAAGAGATAATAAACACAACTTCATGATCAAAATAGTACAAATAAAGTATTTATTGCAAAACAAAAATAAAAATACCCCCTTTTTTGATGTCTAAATTTGTCCCTCTTGGTGGTGTTAAAAAAGGGTAAGTATTTTGATACTGAAGACATAGATTGAAATCTACAAGTTGTTTCTTAAATTGAAGATAAAGGATGTTTCTATCCATCAGAAGTGTCAAATTCCAAAAATCTTAATATTTTTCAATAAAAAAAATTGTTTAAAAAGTGTGTAACGGACGTGACAAATTCCGTCCAAAAAAAACGATTTTTTAATGCATTGAAAGAGTTGCTCACCACCTGCATCTATATGTATGTTTATGTTACAAATCAAGAGGCATAATTGAGTGATATGATATAAGTATTTCTGTTGATTTAGAGACGTTTGAGAAGAAATTATTTGTATTTTCGATCGTCCACTCGAGATTCCGTCAAAGAATCACGTCCGTTATTTGCCTTTACGATGATCGATATTTCCCCTCCCGTTTCAAATCCATGGCTCTTCCGCGGTTATTAGCTCCCTTGTTCTACACACAGTTCGTATACCTCACGATTTTGCGGGTAATTAAAAATGGTCGACGCCGGGACCCCCACAAGGAAATTCCGTCCTCAAACTTTTGTTGTCGTCACGTCCGTTATATCAAAATCACGTCCGTTATATTATTACAAGAATTTGGCAAAAACTGAGGATATTAAAGATGTCAAAGCCGCCTGCTTTGCGCTCAAAATCAAGAGCCGTTCCACACATTCGGGTGATCGAAAAAAAATGAAAGAATCATGCAAATTTGATTGATAACAGTTTGACTTTCGGTTTTACGTGTAACGGACGTGATGGTGGACGAAATTGATAATGTCAAACATCACTACCGTTACACAAGGAGCTAAGATGACCTAAAGAAAATTACGACTCTTTATTAAATTTAATAAAATTACATAGATTGCCTTCTTTTTTAAATGTCCTCAAACTATGCATGGAAAAGATCGTTAAACACCTCAGATACAGCTCGCACTGTTAATTGGGTCAATAGTGACGTCCGTTACAAAAGGTCACGTCCGTTACATAGTAGGGAGTCACGTCCGTTACAAATATTTTGTGCAATATTGACAAAACAGTACACAGAAGTAAAATTTAATAACAAAATAATAATTGATCAAATATTGTAACATAATGGCTAAGAATGACAATGAAATCATGCCCAAGAAAGAGTGTAAAAGAGTTCCCTTATGAAAAAGTCCTATAGAAAGAGTATAGGTTCCTATAGAAGTTTGAGGGAATCTATAGAATGCTATAGAATACTACAGGAAAACAAATTCATTCTGTATTTTTTTTCACATGACTATAGATTCAAAATGATTTACTATAGTTTGTGTAGGATTGGTAGATGAGTTTTTTCTAAGTGTAATTTCCTATAGAATTCTGTAAGAAACTATTAGAAAAAAAATTAACCTATAGATCATGGGTGCTGCTATAGAATTCGTGGTAAAAACTATAGTTTTCTGTACAACTAATTTGTATCCTCGAGCCAGTTGAGTAATCCTTTAGTTTTCTATAGCCTTTGTTGTAAAAACTATAGTTGGCTATAGAACTAACCTGTATTCTCAAATCAGTCCTGGTTCCTATAGATTTGCTGGTAAAAACTATAGTTTTCTATAGAAGTATCTTACTGTCTCAAGTCAGTCGTGTAATTCTATAGTTTTCTATAACATTCTGTAGAAAACTATGGACAAAATATTTCATTCTATAGATTTTGTGGATAATTTATATCTATACGGTACTTAAACCATTTTAACAAATAGCCTACTATAGTTTCCTATATAATAATGTAGTAACAATGTTCTATATACTACAGATTTCAAAATTTTACGATGTCTTATTCATACTATAGTTTAATATAGAATTTAGAGATGCACATGTGTGAATACAAGTTTGGTACTCCTGGATGCAGTTTTCCTTAATTTACTGTGATACCAAATTGGCAAATGACAAACTAAAATAAGCTTACCATGAAAAAAGAAATAAGGTCTTTAAGTAATATTATTTTAATGTTGAGTATGAATGAAATAGTGATACATGTTGACACTCTAAGAAATTTTCCACCCCACCCTCCCAAAAATGGCAGTAAAGGTAGATCTTCACAGCAAAAATAACAGATAATATTTAAGATAGATCAATAAAATAAAGTAAAGACAAAGTTTATTTGAACAGTCTGATCTGCTAGTTAGAATTTAATGACTATAACAGATTCTGTACTCAAAATTATATCATTTGTTGAAGCCAGCAGGTCAACCATGCATACCTGTCAACACAGTATAATTATCAGGCAATTTACTCTCTTGAAATTTGTTTGGTCATTGGCTGAATTTTGAGTTCTAAAATTCAATGTATAACCACTTACATTAATATGTTAGTATTAACAAGAAAATGAAGAGAATGGTGCTGTTGTTTTCACAGATTTGATTAAAGACAGAAAGATAAGTATAATTTATTACTTTTTCAACAATAATATTAAATAAGATAAGATTTATGTGATTTATGTGATTTTGTTATTTACTTAACTTTATTTAACTATTATTTTCCCTATATTTCAGTTCTTCCAAGAAAAAATAAAACTTGTAAAGTTCTGACTAGTGAATCAGCAGCAGAATTCAGATTCATCCATGAGGGAAGAAATATGATATGTATTCCCAAAATAAGAATTAATAAAAAATCTGTAGATTTCTATAGTACCCATTCTACAGAAAACTGTAGTGACCGAATTTCCAAACTACAAAATACTACAGTATTTATTCCTATACATAACTGTAGAAATCCCACAGAAAGTGCAATAAAAAAAAACCCATGGAATACTACAATATTTTCCTATAGAAATTATCCCATAAATCTGTAGGAAAAACTATAGTATTTGCACTGCAGAAACTGTAGAATATTTTGGGCCGTTATTTAGTACAGGCGCCCCAAATTCTGTAGAATACTATAGAATTTTATCCTACAGAAAATGGGACACGCCCCCCACAAAACTCTATAGATTTTTTATAGAATTCTTTAAAAAACTACACTGGCATTCTATAGGACTATTTGCTAAGGGTTATCAGTTCAGACATTTCACACTGTTTTGAAACCAGATGTCCATGAAAGATCTTTGCCAATTTTTGGGGGTAAACAGCGCACAAAGACATTTTTTTACATTCTAGAATATAGATTTTGATATTATCACACTCAAATCAACTGGGCTGGTAGTTATTAGCAAATTTGGGGCAAATATTAATTGGACATGTAACGTCTGTTACAAGCTTATATGGTCCGCAAAATATGTATTTGCACAAAAACAGAACAACAAGTTATCTTTTCCTTTACAAAATTTGAAAGATGAATTATTAATACAAGTTTTTAACCCCCAAAGAATTCGTAAAAATTTATTTAAATTTAAGTGCTTTTTCATCTGAAGTTCTACACCTTTTCGTGGCTTGTGTCATATAGGTAAAGTTGTGACAACTGTGAAGCCAGAAATTTCATATGACGTCATGAAAATATGACGTCAATATGTAAAAAGACGCCATTTTGGGTCCCAAGTATTGCCTACTCACTGATGTATCGAAGTTGCCTGCTCCGACAAAGAGTCTATAGGCGATAAAACATACATTTTTAAAAACGAAAACATTAGCTGAACATACTATCATTATCAATTGTTATACAACACAAGAGTACATGTTATATAGCCTAATTCATAAGAAATAAAATGAAATGTGCTAGGCCTAATTCATAAGAAAATGAAGTAAAAGTTAACTTGCATACGCTTTTAAAAATCAGATTTTTTTTTTTGTGCAGACGGGTAAATTGAACAATCAAAACATATATTATAATTTGGGAGATAAACCATGTTGCCTCCCAGACTGCAAAATAAGGGCCTGAAATTAGGCTACACATTTTTTTGGTCTGGAGCCATTCCCATGATTGTGTGTCAGTTTTCGCTTATCAATCATTAATTGCATAATCAATTTTTCTAAAATCGAAATTTCTCTAAATTGACTAGGGATAAAATATTTAAAATTAGTGTAACATAAAATCAGTGTAATTTAGGTGCAGAAGAGTAGGGCGTTAAACCCCATTTCATTTCATTTCATATAAAATGTGTCTAGCGTCACTCTGCTGTATGTGTAGGATATGCGCGACATGTGTTTATGGTAAATTTTTTCACCAGTTTCATGCGATACTAGTTATCGCTCTCCGAAACTTTCCGGTTACTTTTGCAATTTGTTTGGGGTAAGACGTTATCACTCCCCGCCTATGTGTAAATAATAATATTAATTTGTCTAATATATAAACGACACAAATTTAACATAGGCCTGTAAAGACGCCATTCCACAGGTAGACAATGAAGGGGACGCAGTTAGTCTTGAGTTTGTCCGACTCCTTTGAGTATTTGCCCCCCCCCTCCACCCATTTCCAATGAAAAGAATGATGTTCTGGTGCTCAACCAGTATCAAAGATCAGATTTGTTACCAATTGTCTCGAGCATGTTGCACCCATCTCAACATTTATCGGCTTTTTGTTACATCTAAGAAAGCATACACATCCCTACTAAATGTGAAACGAGATAATTCAAATGCTAAAAGGAACAACAGAACAAGTACACCTTAATGTCGACAAATACGTAAGACTTTATGAAATAAGATATCTTTATATGATTCAACCGAAAGGTGCATAGGTACATGTATATGCAACGTAGATAATTAATATCTACATTCAAGTTAAACTAACCGTGTCTATATACGCCGAGCTGCCTAAAGTATGTGAATTATTGTCATAAAAACATTTATGTGTGGTTAACAGTGTGTAACATAGGCCTGTAAAGACGCCATTCCACAGGTAGACAATGAAGGGGACGCAGTTAGTCTTGAGTTTGTCCGACTCCTTTGAGTATTTGCCCCCCCCCCCTCCACCCATTTCCAATGAAAAGAATGATGTTCTGGTGCTCAACCAGTATCAAAGATCAGATTTGTTACCAATTGTCTCGAGCATGTTGCACCCATCTCAACATTTATCGGCTTTTTGTTACATCTAAGAAAGCATACACATCCCTACTAAATGTGAAACGAGAAAATTCAAATGCTAAAAGGAACAACAGAACAAGTACACCTTAATGTCGACAAATACGTAAGACTTTATGAAATAAGATATCTTTATATGATTCAACCGAAAGGTGCATAGGTACATGTATATGCAACGTAGATAATTAATATCTACATTCAAGTTAAACTAACCGTGTCTATATACGCCGAGCTGCCTAAAGTATGTGAATTATTGTCATAAAAACATTTATGTGTGGTTAACAGTGTGTAACTAGAATTTTCTTCACCAAGTCTATTGCATCCAGATATTTAAAGCGCGTTAACAATATATTCAATTTAGGGATACATATGCATAGGCGTACGAGCCAGGGGGGCGGGGGCGGGGGGGGGGGGGCAGCTGCCCCCTAACTTTCGGGGAAGCCGACTTTTCGGGCAGAGGAGTAAAGTGAGAAAAAAAATTATTTCGTCTACTTGGCAAAATAAAGTGCCTGAAATCTAATAAAACTCTAATTTTTACGGGCTTGAATAGCAGTAAAACGCGTTTGCGGTCGTCAAATATTCCAAAATTGTCTTGGGAGATCTATACAAGGTCAGCTCCGCTTCTTCGCCGGCGCCGCTGTCTGTAAACCTGAAATTTTTTCGGGCATTTCTAGTTTTGCTTCCCTAACTGTCACCGAGCCCTAATAAAACACTAATTTTACTTTTCTTTAAATTGGATACCACGAATTTGTTTTTTGTCTGGAGCCACTCTACTTTGTGCGACAATTTTCGGGCATCGGTTAGTATTTGTGAATGCAGCTGCAACAGTCTGTTTGGATGCTTGGAATTCGGAGTGGGATTACGGTTACAAAACCATTGGATACTTTTGGAGTTACTTACACGGACTAGAATTGCAAAAAACATTCGCGGTGGTTAAATTTTCAAAATGTTCTCCGGGAGGGTGAGGCCCCATACCCCGCGACGATTGATTGGTTGTTTGGAATTCGAGTCAGCCAGGTAGACTATATTGAAGTATTCACGGGCTGGAATAGCAGGGAGATGCGTTTGCTGCAGTTAAATTTTCAAAATGTTCACGTATTCCAAATCAACCTGTCCATAATATCATATATAATGTATTGGACGTTAAATTTTTAATAAACTACAACAACCGTTTTCGTGGACTATAAACGATTGACTGAAATTGGAGTCAGCCACCTTAATTAAGTTACATTAGACCATTTTGAAGTTGCTTTGTTCACGGGCTGAAATAGCAGGAAAACGTGTTTGTAGCCGTCAAATATTCTAAAATTTTCTTGAAGGGGGAGGGGGGCGTCTGTAAACCCTAAAATTTTTCGGGCAATTCGGGTTCTGCCCCCCTAACTGTCATCGAGCCCGTACGCCTATGATACTATGTCAGTTCAGGATTAACATATCGTAAAATTCACATTCATTTTACAATCGACTATGGTTTACTAACTACAATGCACACATGGTTTAGAGACTCTAATCTAAACTACAGGGTACATCATGTTACAGAGACTACTGGATAGATAATGGATTGGAGACTATCTGAACTACATGATACATCTAACTAAAGGGTAGTCTACACCATGGTTTAGAGAGTCTATCCAAACTACAAGGGTACATGATTGTTTAGAATGACTCTATCCGAATCACAGGATACATCACGGTTAAGATACTCTATCCGAACTATCCGATCTATTCTTTTGCAATTTGTTTAGGATAAATTGTAGCTCGTAAAACGTTTTACCAAGAAGAAATAAAACGTTTTGTTAAGTAAATCTACATGACGCCATGACGTCATAGTTTTTATGGCGTCATAGTTGGGACCCAAAATGTCGCCTGTAAATGAGTTGTCGTAACTTTCCCTATACAGGGCTTTGGTCATAATGATAAAATGGCGTCATGCCGTCTCCAGTTCATTAAAGCTTCTTGGCAACGAGAAGGCCTATTGTCTATCTTGTTAAACTGACTCTGATTCGTTGCTGACAAACAATTTGCCCTTGATTTCTCCAAATATGGAAAGTTAAGTTCACGACCTTTCCATTGACGTATGGAGATTAGCATCAAGGACTGCGTGCGTTTTCACAACATTGGATTACTTTCGCTGATTTTTTCACAGAAAGACGTCATTTCATGGGCCTTTTTAATCAGGTAGGCTCATAAAAATCCCCCAAAACACCGTTTCCAGTTTTCTGATCGTCAAAATCCTTCTCAAATCACAAAGTTCCTTTGTATTTCTTGATGTTCCAACCTCAATCTCAAAATCGAGAATTTAACCCAAATCCATTGTTAACAATGCTTTTGTGCCCGTAGCACAAAATGACGTCGCGCGATCGAGAACCGCCTGGTTTCGGTAAAGCGGCTCACATATGACGCCACAGTCTCCGATCTAGCGTTTTCCTACAATCACTGATAAGCATGACATCGACGAGACTTATATGAGTTCGGCATAATATTAACTTTTTTACTCCGACAAATTAAATTCTCAAACATTTTTTTGAAGTATAAGAAAAATAAATAAAGGCGTTTGAAGTATTTGTAAATTGTAGTTAAAGAATATTTCCTATTTAGTGTAAATGCATGGGTATTAAAATGAGTAAAATGCATCGTTTGCCCGAAGCAGTTAGGTGTTATGTAAACAATGCACGGGTCATTGAGCCAATGACTGACGCCACGTGCAGTCAATGCATGTGTTGTGGACAGTCATCTGTGACAGAGCTAATTCGTAAGTAATTCTCTGTGAAACAGATTGAGGTAAGCTAGCACTTTATTAGTTGTGTAATATTACAATTTATTTCAATTCTTATTTAAATCAGGGGTGCCGCCAATTTGCTATTTCATCGGTAAGACATGAATTTGGAATTTCGCATTTAGAATTAGCCTTCTGGGCTTTCGTAGTATTGGTCCAACATTGTACCATATACTCATCATAGAACTGTGTACGATCTATGATTGTACGAGTCAAAATGACAGAGGCTACATAGAAACCATACCGGAAGTTTACATTCCTTAACACGTTTCCGGTAGGTTTGACACTAGGTGAGCTTGCGGTACAGACTGTAGGCGTAAGCCTTATGTTTTTAACGATAAAACTGTACAATATTATAAACTAACATTGACGGGATCTGTGACATTACTCCTGGTAAGTTAATTCCTTTCTATGAATGGTCTCTGAGAGTCTGATCGGGCGCTGTCATTTGAGTGTTCATCCCCAATCCCCCCCTGTGATTGTCAATTTGTCATTGAGTGAGCTGAAACATACCACAGTCCACACTACCTACCTCTGAGTCTACCCCTGTCCTAAAGTCTGTGGCTAATTTGGAATCCTTACATTCTATTTTTCACTGTGATTCTTCTATTTTCGCCAAAAGGAATCATTTCTTCAGACATTTGACCCACATTCATTTATAACTTAATATAACTGAACAATATTTTCAAGTATACTATTCAAAAAAAGTAGGGGATATTTGATTTTGGGGGCATAATACTAAAATATGCAAATGACTACGAAAAAAGTCACTATAGAACCTAACAGAAGAAACATTTCCAGTTACATGTGACGCCCAAACGCACCAATAGCTACCGCATGGAATGCAGGTGATGCTGGGGATCATCATGGGGGTCCAACCCAAGATTTGCACGACTCTGACTTTGAATGTTACAGTCATTGTGGCATTGAATTCCAGGGTGGAAACATCAGTTTAATTGTTTTAGTGACCAGAAAACAAATTTTGATATGCGTCGGCTTACCCAAAATGAAAGGTTACGTGCCCTTGGCATGCTACAGATCGGCACAACACAGGCGGTTGTGGCGTGGACGATGAATGTTTCTCAGTCTGTCATAAGTAGGCTATGGTCCAGATACCGTGATACACAATCTGTACAGGACAGACCACGCTCAGGTCGACCAAGGGCGACAACTCAAGCCCAGGATCGATTTATCATTACCTTGGCTTGGAGAAATCGTGTCATCACAGCAATTCAGATCAACGCTCGTCTTCAAACAGACACTGGTGTGAGAGTGAGTGGCCAGACGATTCGGAATCGACTGCATAGGGGTCACCTTCGCGCCCGACGTCCTCGCGTGATCCCTTGTTTGAGAGATCATCACATTCAGGCAAGACGTCGTTGGTGTAGGGATCGTCAACACTGGGATAATCGACGCTGGAGCAATGTGATGTTTTCAGATGAGTCAAGATTCACTGTTGATTTTTTGGACAGACGTAGGAGGGTGTGGCGTCGTCGAAACGAGCGCTTCCAAGACGTTAACGTCATCAGACATGATCGATTTGGGGGTGGTTCTGTTATGGTGTGGGGAGGCATCACAGTTGCTGGAAGAACGGCTTTACATGTTGTTGCAGGGCGTGTTACAGGCCAGTACTACCGGGACAACATCTTGGCAGTCCATGTTGTGCCGTTCGCACGACGTCATGGCCGCCGTTTCATCTTCCAGGATGACAACGCAAGATGTCACTGGGCCAGGATCGTTACAGGTTACCTCTAACAACAGAACATCACCACATTACCTTGGCCAGCACTGAGTCCCGACCTCTCCCCCATCGAGCATGTCTGGGACATGCTTGGACAGAGGTTACGTCAACGTCAACAACGTCCTGCCAATGTCCAAGAACTTGCTGCTGCGTTGCAACAGGAATGGGACAATCTGGACCAAAATGACCTTAGACGTCTCATTAGGAGTATGCCACGTCGGATCAATGCTTGTTTGGCAAACAGAGGAGGATTTACCCGTTACTGACTTTGTTGTGATGCTGTGGTAACTTTGCTGTTTGACCCTGAGTATCATTTTACCCTTATAATGGTCAGTCTGTGCCTTACTTAGTCTAACGATCATTTGGAATAAATCGATGAATGTGAACTTCATTTCATTTTGTCATTTGTTTCTTCGTCAGTTTCATTAGGTGACTTTAATAACACTTAAAAAGCAAATATCCCCTACTTTTTTTGAATAGTATAGTTCAACCTTGTGCTGGGTTTTCTCTGGGCTGGGTCCTCTGGTTTCCTCCCACTGCTAAAGACCACTACGCACAAGAAAATTATTGAAAAGAAATTAAACCATATGTCCGTTCCGAAATGACCTAGTTTGTATTGAGTTGACGTTAAACTCTCTCTCTCATTTTCAAGTAGAATTTTGCAATTCATAAACATACGTTTGAATTGGTCCGCCATGTATGAAGCTTCGGTTTGTGCAGACGAAGCCGCAGGTTCATGGCTTAAAATTGCATAATTCTACTTGAAAATAGTATTGCGGTGACGTATTTGAACGTCGAACAGTATAATTTTAAAGTTAACGGTACATGTCTTCAGGGGCCATAATCCATGAAGTTTATGGTCCTTTACACATCAATGTTGAAAGGAACCGAGATCTTTGCAATATAATCATACATTTTATCAAAGTGGTTATCAAAGTGGATATAAATAGATGGTGACCCCTGTAGCTAAAAAAAAAACAATGAGGAGCCATAATCCATGAAGTTACGTTCCACAACATAACAAATTATCGAAAGGAACAGATATCTTTGGGATATAAACCTATATTTTAAGTTTCGTCAAAATCGCATAAGAATTGTGACCTCTATAGAGTGTCCACAAACAAAAAATGTAAATGGATACACTGTTGGACAGACAGGGGCTACATCATCAAAATAATTCCACATGAAAATATTGAGGTATAATAACTTATCCTATTCCATTATATTTTTCAGCTTGAATGATGAAGCTTCTCTTTTAAAAAGATGATATATTATCAACTGAAAATTGTATTTTTAATACAAACTTAAGTAGTCATAAAAATGAATGGTACATCAATAAGGCAGAAATCGTCATCATCGTATAAAAGAAAAAGAAAAAAACTGTCAATTTCATCTGTTAGTCAAATCAGTAAATTCCAGCAAAAAGGCAAGTCATCTCCCTCAACAAGCAAAAACAATACAAAATGTGCAAACATGAATGCAAAACTTCCAGAACTAAGATCTCGTCCCCAAACAGCAAAATTGACAGAAGTACCAAGAAGTAGAATAACACCATCACCAAAGAATCTATTACCTCCACCATTTGAAAGACGGAAAAAGGTTGCTTTATTGACAGCTATTAAACCTGAAAATGAAAAATCTGAGAAAGAAAGATTTATGCGTGCTCATTTTGTTTATAATCCGTTATTTATCTACAAATATCCAGCTGATAGTTCAGTTATTGAAAAATTCAATAAACCATCTGCTCGTTATTTAACACAGGTAAACAAAAAGACGTAATACTTTTATTAGTCCATAATTGATACAATGTAGCAAGATAAGGAATTCACCAGAAAAGGCCTGAACCAGGGATCTTAATCAGCTGTTTTTTGTCGGCTTTAGCCGATTGATCTTTAATCTAGCTGATTCGTAAAACAATGAATCGGCCACTATGGTATCATATATATCAATCTACTTTCGGCCGATTTACAAAGTGCTAATTATCATGCTGATTGATAAAACAATAAACAAGCCACTGCGATGTCATGTATCAATCTATTTTCGGCCGATTACAAAGAGGTAATTATTACTCGTCGATTAATTGACCCATCAAAGAGTCAATCAATGCAATGAATACCTTCAGTGTCAATCCTGATCGGCTCATTTCGTAAATAAACAACTTCGTTGAGTTAATTCATGCCAAGTATGGTAAAAGAATAGCCGAAAATAGTGATGGCTGCGTTGACCTTGAACTTCAAGCATGCACGTAGGCATTGTATTTGGAAGTTCCAAAAGCTGGAGATCCTCCCACGTCCAATATATAGGTCACCGAAAGTTGGAGACTGGAAGATATTTTAGATCCGAATAGTTAACTACTTTCAAACGTCTTTCGTTTGATAAAAATTCACAGAGAATGTTTTGTCTCATAAGTTATTAACGTCTACTTTTCACGAGTACCGGTAACACTAAAAATAAACTAATCTGAATCACAATTGGCCACGTGACCTGTCGCCCGTACGGCATATTTCCGAGTTCTGACTATTCACGGAAAATAATTTATTCTACATTGTTTTATTATTGACATGTGCTTACAAATACACTTATATATATTGACAAGTGTTTACGTATAAAATAATTAAAAACGAAACTTATTTGTATTTGCTTGTAGTTTTTCTTTTTACTAAATTAATTTTGACTTCCTTTTGTTTGGATGAAAGCAAAAGTAGATTATGCATTATGCAAATTGCCAAAATTTGACTATAAATTTCGATATTGTATCGATATATGAATACTAGTATGGAATAACAACACAGGCTTTGTTTATTAGAAGTTATTATTATAATATTATACAGAATACGTTATGCAATTATTGACGCGAATAAAGTATGCATTACCAACATGTCTGTTGTTCAAAAGATGACTATCCGTTAGGGATGCCCGTGGCCGGTTCATTTCAAAATGGATTAAGAACCCTGGCCTGAACCTGTAAAAAATCTTTCCTATGAACTTTTTTATAATTATAAGTTAACAGTTAATATCTCAGAACCTACTCTAGCCAATACATATTTTTATACGCTCACTGTTGCTTCGTATCAATAGAAACGGGTAACACAAACCAATTACAGACCGTTTGATGTTCAACTAAAGAGTTGGCCATTCTTGCTATAATAATTCAAAAATAGATGATAAAAAAAGAAAATATTGAAAATTTCAGTCAAATTATTTTATTCTGAACGGAGTAATCAGTGTTGGAAGTTTGGACAAGAAATGGGTACAAACTGCGGCAACACCTTTAACGACAATTGTCGATCGTTTGATTGACAGACCATAACTCCACCCACATATTCTTGATTATCAAGTTACGAGCTCAATAGTATTAGTACTCTCGCTTGACAGGCCTTTCATCGCCAGTTTCCGGTAGCGCACGTCACCAAGTAACAGTAAACGTTATCTTGTTCAGCCATTTCTGATTTAATTATGTAGAAGGACGACTGTTTCAATCCGAGCTGTATCCAAGCCATCCGTGGGTCTACAGTGTTAATTTTGTGCTTGTTGTCTAAATAAAGGTCTAATTAATCATTTATATAACATCTGAAGCCTAAATAAAGACTTTCAATATGTTGATTTAGCTCTTGCATAATGCATGTTTAATATACAATAATTAATAGAATAAAACAATGGGTTTTTGTCCACGGGTTTGTCCGTCAGTCTGCCTGTCACACTTTTTGGTTCACAATAACCCTCCTTCTAATTGGCCTAGACTGTTCAAACTTGGCGTAATTGTTTATTAGGTCAATGCCTTGACCCGCGGAGGGTAAGCAATTTGATTGGTTGATGCTTTGGGACGCAATAATTTTAGTTCTGATAAGTGAAAGTGATAAAAAAAACTTGGTGTGTAGTTAGTTTTATTACATCAACACCTTGACTAAGTTCAATAATAACATTTTCTACTCAGGGTAAGCAGAGCGATCAGCAATTTGATTGGTCGAGACTTTGAAAGACAGTAACTCTCCTTCTAATTGAGGTAGGATGTTCAAACTTGGTGTAGGCTTCATTAGGTAAATACATGAAGTTAAATGATGAACATTGTCTGCCTTACGGTAAGCAGAGATAAACAATTTGAACGGTTGATGATTTTGGGCAAAATAACTTTGGTTATAATTAAGCGAGAGCTATGAAACTCCAAGTATAGATTTATTATATCATTACCTGGACTAAGTTTGATGAGAATTTTCTGCTTAGGCTAATGGGCGATAAGCAATTTGATTGGTCATAATATAACAAGCCAACAGTGAGGCTGATGTCCCCCGCCAAAATTCTACAGGTCACAATTTTTATCCTATTTTGATAAAAAGGGAAATATAGTTTTATCTCCTAAAGATCTCGGAACCTTTGCCCCTTTGGATATTGGCATGTATCCGACCCTAACTACTGGGATTATGGCCCCGTATAATTTTAGGAAATATCACGTTTTTAGTTTGATTTTAGTATTTAAATGCATCTTGAAATGTATGTTTATAGCCCAAAGATCTCAGTTCCTTTTGATATTCATGCACATCACGTTTAGTACAAAATATCGTTTTGAGTTTGTGGACCGTCTACAGCTCACAATTTTAATCCGATTTTGCTGAAACTTAAAATAGATGTTTATATCCCAAAGATCTTGGTTCTTTTTGATATTGTCACATATCAGACTGAAACGTCCTGGATTATAGCTACCCTCAATTGTATGCAAACATCTCTGTTTTTTTAGCTTGTTCTCTGTCCATCATTTGCAAAATGTGGGCGTATCTTGCGTGGCAACTGCTTGTTTTATTTCTGTTTACAGGCCATCCTTATAATGGAAAAAGCTTTAGCTAGATATGGAAGTTATGAAGTATTTGAGGAAATTACAGGGGGTCCCATTTTAAATAGACCTTATATTTACACTCTTGTCCGAAAGTATTTGAAAAAAGAAAATCTAGAAAACAACATTAATATAAACTTAAGTGAAGATTTACTTTCACGTGGATCTATGACTCAAGTTAAAGGGCGACCAACTGTTAATGTTAGAATTGTCAATCTGAGAGAGCAGTGGGCCGAAGGACTTCTGCGGCATGAAATAGGTAAGTTCCCATAGATTTATGTATTTAGACTTTGAATTTGAATCAGAATTGCTTATTACTCCTGGGTAATTTTGAGTAAGGACCAGTGAAGTTTCAGGATAGTATCATTAGATCAGTTTTGACTGTTGGCAGTGCACTTTAGACAAAATTTTATTTTTACACATTCATTGCTACATCTCGAAGTATTATATTTTATAATATTAATATGAACATTCAAATTTTAGGTACCCATTATATACGTAGCTGTAACAATCAATATCAATTATGGGCCAACTTTAAGACCAGAAGAGAATTCGGTCTTTTACCATTAAACCCAACCGAAGAAGGTTTGGCATCTTTACATAGTGTTTTGACAAGGACTGATCCCTTTCTGTGGCGTGCTGCTTTATTATATTACACAGCTTACAAAGCTTCAGTTTTATCTTTTAAAGAACTTTTTCATGATCTGGAACAATTTGTGCACAGTCCTTATGTGAGATGGGATTATTGTATTCGAGCAAAACGGGGGCAAACAGATACATCCAAACCAGGTAAAATGATTGCATGCTGTTATTTGTTTTATATAGACGACATTTCATGTTAACATATTAATATTATTATATATTGTCCCTGTCCGTTAACAATTTGTTTGTGGATACTCTGCTGGTCACATTTTTATCCGATTTTGATGATACTTGTAATATTGGTCTGCCTCTCAAAGATCTTGGTTTCTTTCAAAATTGTCATGTATCGAAGTGTAACTTCATGGATTATAGCCCCTGATTGTATGGAAAATCAAGTTTTTAACTAGTCTAGAAGTCACAATTTTCGTCTGACCTTGATAAAGCTTGAAATTTATGTTTATATCCCAAAGATCTGATATTTGCACATATCAGATCGTAACTTCTCGGATTAAATCCCCTGATTCTACGAAAAAACTTTTTTTTTTCACTTCAATATACCACGGCACTGTTATATGGGGCGCCGTTTGTAAAATAATTATTTAATTTTTTTCATAGCAAAAAACATTAGATTTAACTCCGGATATATATATTTAGATAAACATTCGAACAAAAATGGCATATATGTAAATATAAAAAAATATTGTAGCTAAAAGTCGAGTTTTTGGTCTATGAAAAACTTTAAATGTTATATCTTGATTTCACATCGCTTAGTTAAATATATAGCTAAATGTGCTGTTTCTCGTAGGTATAAATGCTAAATACTAAATCACTGAAAAATCTAAAGTTAAACATTTAGCTAAATATATAAACATTTAGCTAAATATATAAACATTTAGTTAAATATATAAACATTTAGCTAAATGATATAAACATTTAGCTAAATATATAAACATTTAGCTAAATATATATATTTAGTTAAATATATAAACATTTAACTAATATAAACATTTAACTAAATATATAAACATTTAGCTAAATATATAAACATTTAGCTAAATATATAAACATTTAACAAAATATATTTATTTAGTTAAATATATAAACAGTTAACTAAATATATAAATATCATGCTAAATATATATGTTTAGCTAAATGTATAAATACTTAACTAAATATATATTTGTGGTCCCGCCAATATTTCTATTATCGTAAGCGACACAAAAAACTGCGCATAAAATGATTACGTGTACCCGACACGTTAACCCTTATGTCGTGAACTTACCATATTTATGAGTGATCGATGTCTAACGTTACATATATGTAGGCATTATTAACGAATTGCGGATGTAAGAACTAAGCTGAGCGTTCAGGTACCAGATAGTACTGTGTGTGCAGTCAATGGAAAGTTGTACACTACGTCATCGTTTAGTGTGAAGTCGCTTACAACAATAATTATTTTACAAACGGCGTGGTACGGTTGCGCTTTGTAAATTTAACTATATGTTTAGTTAAATATATAATTATTTAGTTAAATATATAAATATTTAGCTAAATATATAAATATTTAGCTAAATATATATTATTTAGCTAAATATATATTATTTAGCTAAATATATATTATTTAGCTAAATATATAAATGTTTCACTAAATATTTTAACATTTAACTAAATATTTTAACATTTAACTAAATATATATATTTAGCTAAATGTTTAAACATTTAACTAAATATTTAGCTAAATATTTATATATCATCAAATCTCTTGTTTTGGTCTTAATATTCAATGATAAATGTTAAATATGAAAATAGAGACAAATCAAGAAATATTTATATATATTATGTTAAATATTGAGTTTTTGTTGTATTTTTAGTTTAAATATTAAAAGTGAAAAATTGGCACAGAAGTCGAGATTTAACTATATATATAAATTTAAATTAAATCTAGTGTTTTTTGCTATATAAAAAGCTAAATAATTAATTTACAAACGGCGCCCCATGCTGTTACACCATAATGACTTTTGAGTTTGAATTTTGATGAAACTTTAACTTTATGTTTATGTTATTCCAGTCTACATAGTATTTATTGCGCAGGCTCTCCAGATAAGAATATGTGTCACCGTTTGACATGACTTGTGGAATATGTCTAGCCTTGTTCTACGAGTCCCTTGTTAAAAATGGGCCTGAAACGCATTATGGTACACGATTCATGTACTACATATGGTAAAATCCAAAAATATTTATTTTGTCTTAAATACTGGATATCAGAAGCCCATCTCTTCCCAGTAAGATGACAACATCAATGTTGATTTAAATTGACAAATAATTTGTGTTTTGAATGTGGAAGATGTGTCATTATTGCTTATTCTTTATGTTTGAACTTTAACCTTCAATTGTCTGACCTTGACATTGTACTCTTCTCGATAATCTTTAATGGCTTCCAAGTAAAAGTCAGTTGTTTTATCTGTGTCTGTCTTTCTGCCTAGTCTGAACAATAAGTATGATAGAGGTCCTTACACAATAGCATAACATTACAGAAGACTTTAGATGATATTGAGTTACAGACTTAGCCACTTGGTTCCTTTGCATATCAGATCGTAGCTTCCTGGATTATGACCAATGATTGTATTTCTAGAAATCAAATTGTTTTTACTTGATTTAAAAACCATTTAAATATATCACTGTTATGCCAGACAAAATAGCGGTAGCCGCTCTTTGTTCGCAAATAGTGTAAATGAAGTATATAGAACCAAGGTTGTGAACCTTTGTCTGATTTTGATGAAACTTAAAAGCTATGGTTATATCCCACAAATCTCGGTTCCTTTCAATATATTGGACTGTAACTATGGCCCATGATTGTATGAGTAAAAAAAAAAATTTTTTTAGCTTGTTCTCTGTCCATCTCTTTCAAAATGTGAGCATACCTTGCATGGCAACCGCTGGTTTTATTCTAAATAATTTGCCATACTAATGTTTTATTGATCTATGTAAATGGAAGTCATTTTTAACGCCCACATGGAAATGTGGTTGTATATTGTCATCGCCCTTTCCATCTGTCCGTCAGCTACAATTTCTGGAGAACGCTTTAGAGGCTAAAGTTAATATCTAATTTCTGCCAGAGTTATGGCCCTTGATCATTTTGAAATATCTTGCATGGCCGAACTGAATGAGACAAACAATTGAAACAATTCTTACCATTTCTGATAATTACTTAATTGGCTTTTACTGGTAATAAGATTTTCATGTCTTGTAAACTTTCTCCTTACTGACAAAAGAAAAGATATGCAACAACCCTTGTTGACTGCCCGGACGACTTAGCTGTTGTGGGCGTTTATTTCATTGCCTGGCAACCTATCTTTCAAATAATTTATCTAAATCAGAGAATATTTTATATATTTCAAGGGTCATTTTGCAAAGATCAAGTATATCTAGATGGAGCTCTACAGATACTTAAAAGACGCCATACCTTAGATTTTAGTCTATTGGTCAGACTAGGTAAAGTCTCACACAAGGATATTGAGTTATTGGAAGATATATGTGAATTGGAAAATACTAAAATACCTAGTTTCATGAATGACATGAATCTCTATAAAAGGCAAATAGATAGGATAGCTGATGTGAACGGTTTAACTGATAACATTTTAGCAGAAGTGGAATAATTTTTAGTTGGCGGCTTCATGTAAACTTCATGTAGTCATTAGTACTAATATTATTACAAAGATATGTTTTTGAGGGTATGTATGTGTGCAAAGAAATATACATGTATTATGTAAATTTATTTAAAATATTTTCCCTTGTACAAACTGTGTGATTTTGACTAAAAACATATTCAAACGAATTAATCTATCAAAATTTGTTTCAAATCTGTCCGTAACTTTGTATCTCCAAACTATTAAATAATCTTTTGGTCACCTACATTGATTGAGGGATGGTCAATTTTTCAGAATGTATTTGTCATTATTTATTGTCCATACATTAAATTATTTTTTGCCGTTCAATTACACCTCATTTCATTTATCCCAAACCCGCCTAACCATTCGATCAAGAAATAACAACCCTACCCATGTCAAGCTGGCAGACAATATGGTGGATTGCCCGTTTGTGATATCCTGACATTTTTTCCCAGTGCTTGCCCCATAAGTGTTTTTTGGGTACTCAAGTATTTTTCTAGTAAGATTGGGTGTCTATACTTTCTATTATACATGTATATGCCAAACTTTTTTATTGGAAAAAACCAATCTGATATGAAAGCAGAGATTTATTATGTACCAGTCATTCTACCATGACTTAATGTTTACAGGGTGCATTGTTTTTATTTATATTAAAGCTATGTATTTTGACAAACTACATTATATTTGACATTAGTATATTGAATCAGTTTTGTTTTTCTTCACAGAAGACAATTATGTGTTGTCACTCAAACATCCATCAACTGAGACTCTACGTTCCATATCTCAGGGCTGTCTTAATTCGCTACTGGAAGGTCTTGTGTTTAAATTTGAGTGGGTCAAAAAGAACCTTTAAGATTTTTCAAATCGGTTGTAGCTTGTCTGGGATGGTGCTCGAGAGAATAGATGATCAAAGGAAAAAAAACCTAGGTCCACTAACACATGCAACCACATTTCCATACCCAGATACTGACTCAAAATCTAGTCATGCACCTATGCAGAAATTAAAGTTATATCATCTCATTGAAATTTATAGTGTTGACAAGAAGCCTTTTCAACAGTTATCCCCCTTGATCAATTTGAAACATTTTGTAGAAATTTCAACATGTTTATGATGGAGATGACGAAGACCATTGATAAATTTCTTTATGCTCATCTGATTACTAGTACTAGTAGGTTTCTTAGTTTATATAATAAATATTGGCACTAGGGACAAATTCATGGGTTGTTACTCTTTATAAGGTTTTAGTGTATTAATACCTTCAGAAGAATAAATATGTGCCATTTACTCAGTCGCTAAATATAATAAAGGTTCACTAGCGAATAAGGGTTATTTAAGAACAACTTTAACTTTAGATGGAGGCATTGTGGGCAGGTTTTTGAAGTTATCATTATTTATACGTTTCATTTTCTGCCTGGCATATTTCATCCAAATGTGGCAAGTGACACCGGTTTGAATTAAATGATATAGTGATATAGCTCCATCCCCAGGTTTCTAACCAGATTCTGCAATCCTAATGGTCCAACTGTTAGCTATGCACAAGGTTTTATTGGGGAAGCACGGTTTCAGGTGTTTTGGGGTTCCGTGAAAATATCCAGGATTTGACTTCCGATATTACAATATCACTCTTCTTACACTTTTATAACCAAAATATAACAAAATTAACATATTTATATTAACAGTCCAAAGAAAAGTCAAAAGGCAAATAACCCTTCACTGTTTCATCAAACGAATGTATTTGTATGTCAGTATCATTAACAGCCCAAACAACCCAAGTTGATCCAAAGGTAAACAAACCTCCACTGTCACCTGCACATGACAAATTAACATATACAGTCAGGTCATTGACCAAGGCCCACACATGTACGCGCCGAAGTCGCGCGGGCGTCCGAGGGGGTCTGGGTGGTTCCTCCCCTGGAAAATTTTGAAAATTGACAACCGCAACCCATTTTCCAAAGCTTCCTATCTTTCCTTTTTCCTGTCCTGTCCCCCCTTCTTTATTTTCTCCCCCCTCTCCTTTCTTTCCCTTTATTTTTTTCTTTATAGGCTTAGGCCCACTTTTTTAAATGAGCTTAGGCGACAGGTGGACCCAGTCTGGCACTTAACATATATATTTATAACAGTGTGTCAGTATCATCAACTATCTAATGAAACATCTAAAATGCAAACAAACTGTCACCTGCTCCAGATGATGTTCTGCAATGTAATTTTCGTTCTTCAGCAGTGGCGGGAATACATAAACAATACAGAACTTTGAAACAGATATCGAAAGACGATCACAACAATATCTCAGTATCTCCATACAATCACCATAGGCTCACAAGGCTATGTAACAATTTGATCCACATTAAAATAGGTTTCTCTTTCATCAATGTATAAATTCTTACTACAATCAGTTCAATCCTGATTTTGATGTTGGTATATATGAGCAAAAAAATGTTCTTCGATACGAAACATAAAACAATCTTTAATAATATAACATTAATATACAGTCAAATTACAAGCAGGGTGGGGCAATAGGTAGTATTCTTAATATTGAAACAATTATCATTATCAAATTACACTGAATTTTTATATCACACAAAAAAGCACTAAGATTTTTTTTTCAAAACAAGGTCAATTTTTTTATTTTTGATGTCATGAATAAATAATGAAATAAAAATTAGGATAGATAATGACCATGATAAAATAAATAATATTCTGGAGTTTGATAACAAATACATAGAATTTTAACCAATAATATTTCAGAAGCCCTTGATTGCAAACTGAATGATATATAATTGCTGGATTTTAGTCTTCATGTTTCAGGGTCTTGAATGCATATCAAAATATATTCTTTTTCTGAAAAAAATCAATATAATCTCAACCGAATGTTAAGGGCTGAATTTAAGCATTATACACAAACTGGATTAGACTTATATAATTACCCATCATGAACCACAATAAAGGAGTCATTTTTTGAAATCGACATCTGCATTGGATGTCATTTTGCAAACTGAATTGGTTTAGCCTTGTAAAATCTATAATTTAAACTACCTCCGATACTTTGCTATAAAAGATTTCCAAAATGATACAAATATTACTAGATGGATAACTAATAGTAAAAGCATCTTCCCACAAGATCATGATATCTCCTCTCATTACCTGGACATGCATATTATAGTTACCGAAGAGGTATGTTATCTTGAAACACAATGTATAGTAATAACGAATTCAATAATCATCATTATTAAAACATTGCCTTTTATAAAGCATGGGTCATGTTCATTCAGGTTATTAGGGAATGCATATGGTCTGTAGTGTAGAATGGATAGCCTCACTTGTTTTCTTAGTCATAATATCCCAGTGATGTAGAACAATCAAGTTATCATTTAGTAGAGCAGGTTATGGCATCAGAGTAGACTGTCCTTAGGTATGGTATATGTGTATTTAATATACCGGGTACATTATCACACAATCCCAATTAGTGCTCAAAATGAATGGATTAGTAAATATTGGACCTCATGCATTATATTCTTTTTGACAAGTAAATCACACAGAGCCAAGCATCATTCAACTGTGGTGGCCTAATAGTCAGGGTGGTATGCTCAATGTTTACTTCTAAGGTAATGGCTTTTGAAATAATTATTCTGATGGCTATAATTCAGGATTGTTGGCTTTTTATGCCTGATAAAAAATAATTTGGTTGAAGTCCATAAACAAAACTTGAACATTAATATTAATAACAAACAACTGGTACTGTAACATTTGTTTATAAATAAATTTGCATAAGAGGAAAACAGCCTTGCATATATATATATAAAAATGTAATTGGCAGATTAGTAAAGGAAGATCTATGATGTCCAGAATTATAATTAATAATACAAAAGTAGTACTATTACAAACCAAATCTAAAAATTCTGTTTATTTAAGTGGCATTTAGCGATTGAGAAACATATTAACATAACACAATTTTTATTGGAAACAATCACTGATTTTATTCTTAAAGCAAGATATTTCAATAAGTATTCTCTCATCATTATCAAACACAATAACATTCATTGACAACGATAAAAGGATATTTGTCGAAACGTTGTGGTTTTAGAATAAAAACCAGTGATAGTTTCATATAAAAATTGTCTTCTGTTACTATAAAGAAGTAATTTGAATCAAATAAAATATTAAAAAAATATTTATTTCCCTTTTCCCATATATTAAAATTTACCCAAAAGGCACATATGTACAATATAATAATAGATATGATAGGCAATAGGCGGTAAAGATGAGAAAAGTTTTGGCTATAATATATTTAGGATGAATCAGGTTTCTGGATCACAAGCAGTAAATATTCATTACCTGTTAGAGAAAAGATTATTAATACTTAGTAACTATATGTTTATGGAGGGGGATCCTCGCCAAAACTCTCAATTTGTAAAAATACATTTGTCGATTTGTGAAAGTACATTTGTTAATTTGTCAAAATACAAAATACATTTGTCGATTTGTGAAAGTACATTTGTTAATTTGTCAAAATGCAAAATACATTTGTCGATTTGTGAAAATGCATTTGTTGATTTGTCATACAACAAAAATACATTTTTTCATGTGTGAAAATACACCTGTCGAACCTACAAAGCACAAATTTTGAAATAACACAGCTTAACTTTATAGTTTCAGCATATGTAATTTCAACATTTGTATTTTCAAGATATGTAATTTCAACATTTGTAGTTTCAACATTTGTAGTTTCAACAGTTGTATTAACGACACTTGCATTATCGAGCCTTGCATTAGCAAGCCATGCATTAGCGAACTATGACCATATTTGGGTTGATGACGTTGATCATTATGGAGGGGGATCCTTGCCAACGATGCTGCAAGGCCTGGATGCCGGCCAGGAAGAATTTTTTAAATTTTTTATCCCCTCCCCCTAAAAAATTTCACATCGCTGAAATGGCGTCATCTTAACTAAGAAAATGAGGGCAGACAAGTTACTTTTGTGTTAGGGTTAGTCCTTTCAGTTGCAGGTATTTGATAGCTGCCCTATAGCCAGTTTTGTCCATTTCTGGTGATTC
The DNA here is from genome assembly GCA_963678685.1 of Patella ulyssiponensis. Lineage (NCBI taxonomy): Eukaryota > Metazoa > Mollusca > Gastropoda > Patellidae > Patella > Patella ulyssiponensis. Next base: position 59,614,109 of record OY783229.1, read on the forward strand.
CTGATGGGTTAATCACACACAAGATGGTCTGGTATGAAAACAATATTAACACTACAGGTGCAGTTCTTATGAAATGAAATGAAATGGGGTTTAACGTCCTACTCTTCTGCACCTGTCCATGATTGTACTTTCTTGGTGACAAAAGTCTGCTTCAATCTGGCCTCACAATACCATTTTATGCATTTTGTCAGTTTGAACCATCATCTTTTATGGATCATTTCGTTATTTGTGAAAGTACATTTGTTAATTTGTCAAAATACAAAATACATTTGTCGATTTGTGAAAGTACATTTGTTAATTTGTCAAAATGCAAAATACATTTGTCGATTTGTGAAAATGCATTTGTTGATTTGTCATACAACAAAAATACATTTTTTCATGTGTGAAAATACACCTGTCGGACCCACAAAGCACAAATTTTGAAATAACACAGCCTTTAACTTTATAGTTTCAACGTATGTAATTTCAACATTTGTATTTTCAAGATATGTAATTTCAACATTTGTAGTTTCAACATTTGTAGTTTCAACAGTTGTATTAACGACACTTACATTAGCGAACTATGACCATATTTGGGTTGATGACGTTGATCATTATGGAGGGGGATCCTTGCCAACAATGCTGCAAGGCCTGGATGCCGGCCAGGAAGAATTTTTTTTATTTTTTATCCCCTCCCCCTAAAACATTTCACATAGCTGAAATGGCGTCATCTTAACTAAGAAAATGAGGACTGACAAGTTACTTTTGTGTTAGGGTTAGTCCTTTCAGTGGCAGGTATTTGATAGCTGCCCTATAGCCAGTTTTGTCCATTTCTGGTGATTCCTGATGGGTTAATCACACACACAATATAAATTTTTCTCGAGCCTCTGGGTCGAACCTAGACGAACGAGGTACCAATATCTGACTACATACTAACCTGGGATGCACAGACGTGGGCGTCTGCCGGGGCCCAGTCCATGGGTGTGACCCTGGTGACCCCTATAATGACCCCAAAAATGGGTTAAACTCATACATTCGAGGTACCGGTCAAAACCAATTTTAAATGAAAGAATACACTCTACTGAGTACGAAATTGCCCATAACAGACGATTTTGGCATTGGGACTGCCCAAACTGACACCCCAAATATGACCCCCCATCCTCCCTGGGCGGCTTAAAAAATGGGTTATATTCATACATTCGAGTTATTAGTAGACACTAATGTTAATTGAAAGAGTATATGCCGCTGATTACGGAATTGTCCATAACAGACGATTGGGCCCATGGAATGGCAGAAATTGACTGAGTTCGAAATTGTCCATAACAGTTGGTTTCGGCCCTAGGGGCCAAGCTGACACCATAATATCGACCCCGAGGCTCGAGAAAAATTTATATTCACACATTAGAGGTATCAGTTCAATTTAATTTTAAATGAAAGTGTGCATCTCGCTGATAACGAAATGACCCATAAAAGATGATGGTTCAAACTGACAAAATGCATAAAATGGTATTGTGAGGCCAGATTGAAGCAGACTTTTGTCACCAAGAAAGTACAATCATGGACAGGTGCAGAAGAGTAGGACGTTAAACCCCATTTCATTTCATTTCATTTCATAAGAACTGCACCTGTAGTGTTAATATTGTTTTCATACCAGACCATCTTGTGTGTGATTAACCCATCAGGAATCACCAGAAATGGACAAAACTGGCTATACTATAGGGCAGCTATCAAATACCTGCCACTGAAAGGACTAACCCCAACACAAAAGTAACTTGTCTGCCCTCATTTTCTTAGTTAAGATGACGCCATTTCAGCGATGTGAAATTTTTTAGGGGGAGGGGATAAAAAATAAAAAAAATTCTTCCTGGCCGGCATCCAGGCCTTGCAGCATCGTTGGCAAGGATCCCCCTCCATAATGATCAACGTCATCAACCCAAATATGGTCATAGTTCGCTAATGCATGGCTTGCTAATGCAAGGCTCGATAATGCAAGTGTCGTTAATACAACTGTTGAAACTACAAATGTTGAAACTACAAATGTTGAAATTACATATCTTGAAAATACAAATGTTGAAATTACATATGCTGAAACTATAAAGTTAAGCTGTGTTATTTCAAAATTTGTGCTTTGTAGGTTCGACAGGTGTATTTTCACACATGAAAAAATGTATTTTTGTTGTATGACAAATCAACAAATGCATTTTCACAAATCGACAAATGTATTTTGCATTTTGACAAATTAACAAATGTACTTTCACAAATCGACAAATGTATTTTGTATTTTGACAAATTAACAAATGTACTTTCACAAAACGACAAATGTATTTTTACAAATTTAGAGTTTTGGCGAGGATCCCCCTCCATATATGTTAGCAGATTAAAAATACATTATGGGAGATTAGATAACGAGCTGACAGTTCACACTATAATAGTTAAAACCTAGATGATGTAAAGGGAATTTACTGAAATTGATCCATAAATCAAAAATTCAATTGTTCATTTATTAACAAAACAAGCCAATAATCACCCCTCTGGGCCATCAGATGGCTCTGATAGATTAGAACACTGCAGCCACAAGAGTATAGCAATATAGATAATCAAGACAGTCTCGATAGTCAAGTACTGTTGCTATTATAATGAACATTCCACACAATATTTTGTCAAAACTTCTAACACTCATCATAACCTCATACAGACTGAAATTTTCAATATATTCATTTTCCATTATCTTTTTTAAAACTATCATAGCAAGATCGGCCAACTCTTTATAATTATTACATAATGCATCATCAAATAATTGTTAAATAGCTGTGAAATGTTAGATACTGTAAATTGCAAATGGTGATCGGAAGATTTAAATAACACAAAAGTGCAAAGTTAGTTGAAACCAAGCATCAGTATTAGTATTAGTAATTAAAAATAATTTGGTTACCGTATCTTGTAACTGGTCAAGCATGCGGATTTTTAGAAAGAATAAGCATAATACACTGTTTTAGGATATAGGCTATGTCACTGAGATCATGGCCTGATCAAATAACAGCAAAAATTATTAAATATCTCTATTATCTACAAAATTATTGATGACGTACCTGGTGCACACATAATCTCATTTTTTTTTGATCGTATACGAAGAAATGTGAGGTCATTTTGTGGATCTAGTTCTCGAACTGCACTTCTAGCTTTTTGTGCTAACTTGTGAATCAAAGTAGCATACTGCACTGTTGTGGAATTATCCAAAGTGGTTCTGATTGGAATACCTTTAAAAAAATAAAAGTAGAGTAAATCTGTAGAGTAAAATAATACACAAATATAGGCTTTGGCATTTTATCAAGTAATTTTCCTCTTGCTGTGTTTATGTTGATATTTGAAATGCATAAAAGCTACAAAGCTGAACATGGAAAGGGGCTCGTCAGACTCCTTAATATGTCCATCAGAAGCAAAAATGTGCAGGCATTAAATCTAGAATCATTTTTAGTTAACAAATTCCTACATGTATTTTCAAAAGTAAAGCTGAACATAAAAATCTCACATTTTTGCGAGAGATATGTATGTATGCCTCAGATCTTTCTTCCGTGTAAATAAAAAAAATCTGTGGCGCAGTCTAGCCTGGCTCCACTATGACGTTCTTCTTCCTTTGACATGCTTTCCAATGATCTACAAATGCATGTAACCTAGTGCTTCTACAGTATACTTTAAAGTACAAATTTTGATTTGCTGTGTTTTTGAAACATCAGGATTGCCTAGACATTATCTGAAGATAAAATTAGGGAAATATTTGCAAATAATGATTCAGGGGATTCAGATCTTGTGTCAAATGACGATGATTCTGACTACGAACCAATGTTAGACAGACAAAATGAGAGTGACAGTGAGTCAGAAACTTAAGACAATGACAATGCCAATGTACATGATGTTTTAGGCCTACATGCCGCTGCCGCAACAAGCCCTGATAATATTAACAGTGGCAGAGAACTGAGTGGAGATGATTTTGTTGGTCCTGTGCAGGATGCTAACCCACTGCCTGTCCTGGGGATAGCTAGAGGAAAGCCTAGAGTGAGAGTAGGAAGAGGGCGCGCAAGAGTCCGGGGAAGAAATCCAGCCCATAGTGGTTCAGACGGTAGAATTGCAAGAGAGAGAAATGGGATTTAACGTCCACTCGACACAAACCAGGTCATTTTGGGACTAACATATGGTTTCAATTTTATTTCAATAATTAGCATGCGCGTAGGGGTCTTTAGCAGTGGGAGGAAACCGGAGTGCTCGGAGGAAACCCATGAGGTTAAGAAGGCGCCCCTATCTCCATGCCACATACCTCACACGAAACCACAGCCGCAAGCCAGAGGTGACTGGCCAGCCACAGGTCGAAGCGCGGCATTCTAGACCACTAGGCCATCCCAACCCCCCTAGAATTGCAAGACTGGTTAAGGTAAACTGAATGATGCAGCAATGGTTGATGATGGACTTGACTTGCTCCAGCAATTACCAGTAGTGCCCTGGCAAGACTTACGTTAAAACACAGGGTGATAAACCTGCGGACTTCTTTTGTAAGACTTTTCCTGATAAAGAGTTATTGAAAATTTAGTGATTGAAGCAAATAGGTATTACAGACAGTTCGCAACCAAACCAGAAAATGTTGGTTCACCGGCGCTGAATGACTTGTATGATGTCACTACAGGAGAAATGAATGCATTCTAATCAAATAATTTCTAATGGGCCTGACAGATACAGGTTTTTACCAGTTTCAGAGACATCACGACCAGGAACCGATTCGAAACGATCATGCGGTTTTATCCTTGTGTGAATGAAGATGACCAAATTCCTAGGGGGCAACCTATGTATGACCGTGGCTTCAAAGTCAGATCACTGATCGACAGTCTTATGGAAGCTTTGAATGATGCTTCCCATATGGAGAAGCAAATGAGCGTTGATGAATGTATGGTGAAGTTCAAAGGATGATATACTATGATGAGACAGTAAGTGAAATCAAAACTGATCAAATGGGGGCTGAACGGTTGGGTTTTGGCAGCAAAAACAATGTATGCAGGGAAAGAGGACAATAGCCCTGTTTACACTTGGCCGCGATAACCGTGCCGTGCTAGGCACGGTTCCAGGTCGCGATAAATTTCAAGAAATGTACCTGTTACATTACCCGTCTTGGAACTGTGCCAAGCACGCCATATGTGGAACTCTTCACAGAAAAGTTAATTTCAGTCCCTATGCAAGTTACCCAGATGAAAAAAAATATGGCGGTTGATTTTGATACGTTTGGCCCTTTCTTTTATGTTTTTTTCTGTTGTTGAGAGTTCAAAAGGAATCAAGAAAGAATGGTCAATTTTTTACGGACTTGATGCCTACTTTGAATGAGTTAGCAGTCTTTTCGAGTTATTAAATGATATCATGCTAGGCGACGAAAGCGAATAATCATGTCGTTTATAGATAGTTTGTATTACTCATAGCTTCTATTAGCCATTTTGACAGAACTGATGACAGATTATCAAAGTTCGAGAGGAAAAAGGTCAAGGTTCATTTGGCGCATGCGCAGTAATCCGTGCTCAGACCGGTTAGCGTTTACACTACGAAAAATTTAAAGCGTGCCTTTCCTGGAACGGTACCGAGACCACATCACTTCAGTGGGCCAGATTGGCACCATACCAGGCCCGGCACGCTTACGCTTGACCCGTTTACATTACAAAAAACGAAGCGTGCTGTACCTGGTACCGTTCCTGGTACGTTTTAAATTTGTAATGTAAATGAGGTTAATGTCAGAATAGAAAATCTTGGGTATCAAGTTGTGAAAGATCTTAGCTCTCATATGGTACGAGTAGAGCAGGAATTATAGTGTGAAACTTTTCTAGGAACTTCAGAACAAGAACAGTTGATACATGTGGCAGGAAAGGGAATACAAAGGATTTACATTCTTTTAATAACGTAAGACCCCTAAGAAAAGACTAGAGGAACAGTCAGCACGCTTTCGTTATCATAATGACTCGTACCTAAAGTCAGAAGGGTGGTTTGAAAAGAAACAGACAATGATAACGTCATAATGGCAAAGCGGATACGTGTTAGGGGTTAAGGCCAAGATGGCCATAAGGAGATTCAAAATCTGTTGCTGTGGGCCATTACAACTCCCATGGGGGGTGTGGATGGCTCGAACCAGCAGAACTCTAATTTTATTATTATAATATTAGCCATAGATCCATCAAGTGGTAGAGAAAAGTATTCTAGCTACTGGTTACAGCAGTCAGCAATGTGTACGTGATTTATAAAAGTTCTGCTGCTACTGGTGCGGACAGAAATTTGCCCTTGGTTTACTAGTTGGATATCAGCATTGGCGTGTCAAACCTCATCGTAGGCCAGTTGCAGAAGATGCCCCACTTTCTCACTTTAAGGAGAAAACATCAGGTAAACAAAAGCCTGACTGTGCAAATTTGTACAATTCAAGTACCGTAAATAACAAGAACGTGCATCGAAAACAGACCCAGTGACGGTGCAAAACTTGTGTACCAAAGATCTGCTGCTGCGAAATTCCATGCTTTGAAATCTATCATTCCAAAGTAGACTATAAAGGGTATTGGAAAGACAATTTCATGCAGAATTAGTATTGCAAATACTTCATTTTATCCCATGTAATTTCCCCCTAAAAAGTTTTGGGGGTTAAAAATCGTCAAAATCACTTTTTCCCCAAATTATGTTGAATGTCTGAAAATTAATGATTGTGAATATATATATATATATATATATATATATATATATATATATATATATAAATATTCTAATAATAAAAGAGCCACAGACATTCAAAAACGTTTCACCTGCCTCAGGTTCTTTTTGGAAAATTTGGTAAAGGTTAATGATTTCTCAACTTTCAGCCCTATATCATATCAGTTTTTTTTATATATATTACTGACTGATCTAAATTTTAATAGTAATAACCTACTAGTCCAACATATATTCATACTTATTCAACATCATTGCAGAAACTGAAAAGAGACTAACCGTCTGAATTGACCACAATTATTCCCTGGACTCCTCTATGACTCTGAATTCTTTTAAGTGTTTCTTCTACCTCAGCCTGAAAAATAAGATATCGTTAAGTTTGATCTACTAAGATTAGTAGGCCTACTATCTTTTCAATATGTCCAATTAGACTCAGCTGAGCTACATACTAATACTATGCTAATTTAATCTAATTTATCGATGAATGGGATCCCAGGAAAATAACTATAACAAGCCAACAGTGAGGCTGATGTTCCCCGCCGAAATTCCAAAATAAATAGATGACACATTAATTAATCGCACATTTATTTTTTTCAAAAGTATGGAGCAATCAAACTATACACTAAGTTTCATCACTCTCTATCAAATAGAATCAAGATTGTCTTGTCACAAAGCATCGACCAATGAAACTGATTAGCTCTGCTTAGCTTCAGATCGAAATGTTAATCACTGAACTCAGTCAAGACATTCACCTAATGAACATCTACATAAAGTTTAAACATTCTACCTCAAATAAAAGCAGAGTTGTTATGTTCCAAAGTCTCGACAAATCAAATTTCTTATGGCTTCTTAGCTTAAGCAGAAAACTATCACTATCGAACTAGAAAATTATCAATATCGAACTAGGAAATTATCAATATCGAACTTAGTCAAGGTAATGATATAATGAATCTATATTCTGAGTTTCATCACTCTCACTTTATTATAACCAAAGTTATCGTGCCCCAAAACATCAACCGATCAGATTTCTTATCTCTGCTTACTGTAAGCAGAAAATCTTCATCATTCAACTCCATCAACACATTCACCTAATTAACGCCTACACCAAGTTTGAACATTCTAGCTCAGTTAGAAGGGGAGTCATTGTGTCCCAAAGTCTCTGCCAATCAAATTGCTTATCTCTGCTTACCCTAAACAGAAAATGCTCATCTTCGAACTCCATCAAGGCATTGACGTAATAAACACATACACCAACTTTGAACATTTTAACTAAATAAGAAGGAGAGTTATTGTGTTCTAAAGTCTCTACAAATCAAATTGCTTATCGATCTGCTTACCCTGAGCAGAAAATGCTCATTATCGAAAGAACCCATCTTATTAGTCACCCAACTTTCTTCGAAAGGCGGGGGACAACAAATTAAATCATGGGTATGGTTTTGTCGGGCGTGATAATGTATCATGTTTAGTTACTCATAAAATAAATATGTGCTTTAACAAGGGATGGGATTTCGCCCGTATATTCCGGACTTGTCCGAAACTATTTTCTAAACGCCCAAAATTGTCCGACAGGGAATATGTCCAATCGGACCTCAAGACATGGTGAATAATATTCAAAATTCCCAAATTAATATAGTTTACTGACTGTATAACTACAACTCAACCCAATTTCGTTGATAACACGCTGGATTGATTAGGTAATTAAGTGATCAACGTATTTATTGTGTTATACTGCCAAGCATCTGCCTTGATTAACATCTATTCACTTGATTAACATCTATTCAATGATAAAGTGAAGAAATAATACCATATATTTCACTTAGAAGAATGAAAAATGAAACCATTTAAATTCTGAGTGGGAGATATACTTTACTTGTAAGAATCTTTCAACCTGTTTCGTCTTCGACATTCTACAATTTGCGTGTAGCACTCCTAGTTTTACACACTGTAATTGGTGTAATGGCAGGGTCCAAGTTATTTCAGTATTTGATGAATGTGTACCGGTTTTCACCAGTGTTTTGTGTCAACTTTTTTGCTCCCTGGGTTACCTAAATTTCGTTTCATCTTCTATTATATGGCCAAATTCATAAATTTGGGTGTTACGTTTTCAATATTTCAATGATGTCGGTCAGGTCGCTTAGAAGACGGGGACGTATTTTTTAACTTTAACAGTGTGTTGTGTCGCTCATAGCTAGGTAAGCAAGGTCTTGTTCACACTTCACAGGGACTGACATGCGACTGTTATAATAGCAGTAAAAAGTTGCCCAGTAAAATTGACTCGGAAGCGGTTCTACATTCGACAAAGATTCAATAGTACAGTCTCTGATCCTACAGACAGGGTAAGTGTAATGAGACCTATGTTCAGAGCTGAACTTGTCTCAGACCACAGGCACTTGAAGGGATAAAAGAAAACTTCTTACTACTGCTTGACGTAGTTGTCAAGCAGTAGTAAGAAGTTTTATTTTAATCCCTTCAAGTGACTGTGTCTCAAACATACAGGTCTAGCGAAGTATGCAAAGTCTTATTTTTTCACTGTATGTTCCTTAGAAAGAGCCATAATAGGTTATAAAAGTATTCTGAGTCTGAGTGAGTGTAAAGTCATGTGTAGGGACCCAACAACTGTAAAGAGACTCGTGTTCAGACTATTCAGAGCTGAACTTATTTTAATAACATTTGATGCCATTTTTAGGAAAACTTACGATCATTGCGTGTAATTTTTGTTTACTGTCTGAGCTGCGGTAAATTATAAACAGATTTCTTCGATTGTGAACAAACTACTTAATAATTTTTATTAAAAACTTGCCTACGTGTTTGAAATCACCTCCGGTTGAATAAAATCCAATGCACAATTAAATATCTTAACGAAAAAAATAAGTTCTCTCTTGAAAAGTCAATGTTTTGCTTGTATTTTCGACAGTCTCTATCACAACATTGCACTTATTTACGTGATGAGCAAAACCATCTTTTTGAAAGGGTGTAAAGATAGGCAAATTTTGACAATCACGTGAGTTGAGCACTATCAAAGCAGCACACGACATTTTCAATCGATTGAGTTTGGGCAACAAGATTAGCAACTGAAAAAAATAATATTTATTTGGAAACAGTCTAAGGGTGCCGATGAATATATCACTGAGTACATGTATACTCGTAAATATAAAATTAATATTTCACATAATCATCGACCCTTAATTGTAAATACCCTGTATATTATGTATATTTTTATAAATTATATCTAATCCCAATTATTATAGGCCACTTTGTGGCTGACCTTTACAAATATATAAACATACTTTATTTCATAATTTTAATTGATCATATTTCATAACATGGTCTAATCCCAAAGCTGTGTGGTTATTTGTTCATTTACCACAAAAAATATGATAGAAGGCCACCGCTTGTCAATAATTTCCATATTTAATTCATGTTCAGAATGGTCATGTCAATAATATTCCTGATTAAATTACTCTTTTTTGTTCATTCGACAGATACTGAAATCGAAACATTCTTGATAAGAACAGTTCGGGGTGTCTAAATAGCGTTTGTCGTCTTTCTAAATGTGTATTTAAAACGAAAGAAATCACTTGTCAAAAGAAGTGTCGCAAATTGCGTGTTTTATTGGGTCTTGTGTGTTTGGGGGTTTGGGATGGGCTAGTGGTCTAGAGTGCCGCGCTTCGACCTCTAGCTGGCCGGTCACCTCTGGCTTGCGGCTGTGGTTTCAATCCCTGGTGTGAGCGTATGTGACATGGAGATAGGGGTGTCTTCTCAACCTCGTGGGTTTCCTCCGGGCACTCCGGTTTCCTCCCACTGCTGAAGACCCCTACGCGCAAGCGAATTATTGAAATAAAATTGAAACCATACGTTAGTCCCAAAATGACCTAGTTTGTGTCGAGTGGACGTTAAACCCCATTTCTCTCTCTCTCTCTCGTGTGTTAATTATGCAGACCCCGGGGGGAAAAAAACTTGTGACAATTTCGCGCTAAATATAACCATTTTCACTGCATCTGTGTAGCATACAATAACACATATGGCATGATACCTTTTACGATAATAGAATTCAAAGGCATGATCGCAATCTACAAAATGCCATCAGGAAATAATAAAGATATTTAAGGGTAAGTTTCAAAACCCATAAAACGAATGTCGTTCTTTTTTTTCTGCACCTGTATTTAAAAGAAAAAATCCCACCCAACTTACTAACCAAATAATTTATACATGAAGAAAACAAAATAACGGACTATGAGCGTATTTATGTGTGAAAACGCCCAAACTCATTCCTGGGTCCGAGAGTAAAAGCTTATTCATACACAAATTTGAATTGTCGTAGGCAATCCTCGACAGATTTCGGAACATATATCTACCGTGTGAGTTCTGGTAAATAATAAACGGATTTCTTCGATTATGAACAAACTAGTTAACTTTGGTTATTATAAACTTACCTGTGTTTGAAATTAACTCCCGTTAAATAAAATCCATTGCACAATAAAATATCTCAACGAATAAAAACGGTTCTCTCTTGAAAGATTTGAATATTTACTTGTTATTTCGACAGAGTGGATAATAACATTGCTTTCGTCACATATTGGACGAATCCAACACACGGAAGCGAGGTTGTTTAAATTTGACGCATATTTTGTCAAGCACGTGCTATACTTAAAGCAACGCGCCAACATTACAATCGTTTGAGTGACGAAAATATCAATTGGAGACAATTACATAGGAGCTTTATCTTTATATTGAAACCATTCATCGCCAGTCTATCAAATTTTATTCACAATGAAAGAATCACTGATTGCACGGATACTCGTAAAAATAAAGTCATGTATAAAATATAGATTTTAATATCCTATCTTCTTTATGTAATAAATAGTTTAACACGGATCATGAAGCACATCTCCGAAGTGGCTGAGGACTCTGAGTGTATTATTAATTTGATCTCATTCTTTCGATCAAATAATAACCGCTTCAGTGACATTTTTAAGCGTGTTGCGACAGCGTTCAAAGTGCCTAATGGCATTGGGTGGCGTAAGCAATGCCGACAAGTCCGTAACGCCCCGTAAGAAGCGGAACATTAATTGTAAATGACCTGCATATATGTTAAATAATAATATTATCATACCATATTATAAAGATGGGTAATATTTAAGGCCCGTGAAAAGAATGTAGTTATTTTTGTTCCTCGTGCGTGTTAAAAAGAAAATTATCCCATCCTAGTCGGTAATCAAATAATTAAGACGGTAACAAATTTAAAAAAAAATACTGGTTGTGATGTGTGCGAACGCTCAAACTCAATGCCGAGACGTGCTTAACTTAAAACAAACTTGAATTGACGTAAAAATGCCACATTTCCTGTGCTGTCACCCCTAATACAAAGTGACATCTCCCGAGGTGTGACGTAACCAGCTGCCATATTGATATTTTTCTTAACCCAAAGTTTGTGGGATTTCAATTTTTCAAGAGAGAACTGTTTTTATACGTTGGGACATTTAGTGGTGCGATGGATTTTATTTAACGTGAGTTCATTTTAAACGCACGGGTAAGTTTATAATTACCAAAGTTAACTAGTTTGTCCATAATCGAAGAAATCTGTTTATTATTTACCAGAACTCACACAGTAGTCTCAACTGTATGACAGTAAGTGATATGTACCTACGCCCATAGATTTGCGATGCGGCTACCGGTTTACTTCAACAGGACAACTACACGCTATTACAAACAAACAAGACACCGTGGGCGCAGCCATGTTTCATTTGGGACCTTTAAACTAAAGTGATATGTATATATCAATTCCATGGAGAAGAATGGCCAATGGGAAAACAAGGGAGGTAATTGTGTTATTTCCTGTGACAGCCTGTATCAGTGATTTTAATGCCTGTGAAAAAATGCCCATGAAGGCATGTTCATATAATAGTGAGTTGACAACCTTTGAGCAAAAGACATAGAAATAATTATGTTTTGACTTTCTTAGAAATTATGAAATTCCCACTTTAATGAAATGGGTTTTTCCCAAACGGAATTTGATTTGACAACACAAAACACAAACGGTCAAGTGATAATTTCATATTTTCAAAGAAAGTCAAACCATAATTATTTCTATGTCTTTTGCTCAATAGGTTGTCAACTCACTATTATACGATCATAGGCATTATTCCCCACACTAATAAATCATCCCCATGGTATAGCTATAATAGTGAATTGTTGGATGAATAGATTTTTTCTTTAACAAGGTGGAACTGTTTATAGATACCATCTATTTTAAATTAAGGCTTTATTTTAATACATTTTAAAAATATAACTTAAAAATATGAAATTGCAGCTTTTTAGGCCTAATACGTAATGAATGAATAAACTTTAGACTTGGTCTTGACTTTAGGAGGTACAGATATGACAGATATTTCTTCAACTAACCACCAGTGCAAAAAAATAATGAAGTCTATGCCCTAGTATTATATTGTACATGTATATATACATACTCACCATGATTGCTTGTGTGAATGTTATCAACGCTTGTTGTTGCTATGATTATGTTTGATAGACAACGTTTTCTTCTGATGACACGACTCGACCTGTCACCGGAGTTGCATTAGCTATTTCCGGTGACATCATTTAATCTCCGAACAAAAACACACTACGGTAACGAGCACACGGTGGTTGTGCACTGCCTAGCAACAACCAGATTATCCAGACGCTAAAAATCAAAATTGCTTTCGCTCTCTCCGAGACCAAAGGGAACACAACGCTACTTCGGAGAAGGGCTCAGCCTGGTAATTCTCACCGACGACTTTATGTTAAATCCATGTCATTTCCCGGCTTAAAATTATTTTTTGGACATTCTGATGATCATAATTTCACAATTAGCTGATAAAAATATTTTTTTCCTAGGCAGTAGTTGCATGATTTCCCACAATTCACATTATTTTATTTCCCCTGATCCTTGAATGTCTAAATGGTTACTCAACGAATCCCCGGCTGTACATGGCAAGGAGTAGGTTCACCTATCAAACCTCTTGGGTTTTCTCCGGGTACTCCAGTTTCCTCCCACTGCTAAATGTCCTTTGCGCAAGCGAATTATTGAAATTAGTCCAGATATGACTTATTTTTTGTCGAGTGAACATTAAAGTAAACCACATTTCTTTCTCTCCCCCCCCCCCCTCCTTGAATAAACTTTTTTAATGGCAATATTAGGTGGGTGACAACCGGTCTTCATTGGAAAATTAGCATCTAGATGTAAGGGATTATAAGGTCTGTTATGGGCGCAACCCCACACAGTAGGCCTACTAAAATTAAGATTACCAGGCAACGAAACATACACCCTCAAGGCAAAATATTCTGACAGTATAATACCGTTAGAACATTCGACACAATTAAGACTCTACATAGTGAATCAAGGACACAGAAATTGACTAGGATTCTTTGTGTAACTAAACTGCATATCAAGATGCAGAGTAAGATGAGGAGGCGCTACATTGTTAGCAGTGAGGTCTCGGTCTCGGTATTGGCTGAGAAAGTTCCTTGGGATTTTCCAGTGTGGCTTCCCCCTTGTCAGTGGTGCAGAATGGGGGCCCTGACAAGGTCAGCTGTTTTTGTTATACAGATGTGACTAAAAACCGATATAAGTGTAGGTCGTAGAGCCGCTGTCGGGGCAAAAAATTCCCTCAACCTATTGCATGGTGTATGCATGTCTTCCATTTTCCCAGTTGGTGCAGAAGTGTAGGATGTTAAACCTAATTTCATTTCAGTTCTACAAACACGGTCCATAACTCTAGACCTTAACTCTAGACGTAATTCACAAATTAAATAATGCATATATACTATTCAAAAAAAGTAGGGGATATTTGATTTTGGGGGCATAATACTAAAATATGCAAATGACTACGAAAAAAGTCACTATAGAACCTAACAGAAGAAACATTTCCAGTTACATGTGACACCCAAACGCACCAATAGCTACCGCATGGAATGCAGGTGATGCTTGGGATCATCATGGGGGTCCAACCCAAGATTTGCACGACTCTGACTTTGAATGTTACAGTCATTGTGGCATTGAATTCCAGGGTGGAAACATCAATTTAATTGTTTTAGTGACCAGAAAACAAATTTTGATATGCGTCGGCTTACCCAAAATGAAAGGTTACGTGCCCTTGGCATGCTACAGATCGGCACAACACAGGCGGTTGTGGCGCGGACGATGAATGTTTCTCAGTCTGTCATAAGCAAGCTATGGTCCAGATACCGTGATACACAATCTGTACAGGACAGACCACGCTCAGGTCGACCAAGGGCAACAACTCAAGCTCAGGATCGATTTATCCGTACCTTGGCCTTGAGAAATCGTTTCATCACAGCAAATCAGATCAGCGCTCGTCTTCAAACAGACACTGGTGTGAGAGTGAGTGGCCAGACGATTCGGAATCGACTGCATATGGGTCACCTTCGCGCCCGACGTCCTCGCGTGATCCCTTGTTTGAGAGATCATCACATTCAGGCAAGACGTCGTTGGTGTAGGGATCGTCAACACTGGGATAATCGACGCTTGAGCAATGTGATGTTTTCAGATGAGTCAAGGTTCACTGTTGATTTTTTGGACAGACGTAGGAGGGTGTGGCGTCGTCGAAACGAGCGCTTCCAAGACGTTAACGTCATCAGACATGATCGATTTGGGGGTGGTTCTGTTATGGTGTGGGGAGGCATCACTGTTGCTGGAAGAACGGCTTTACATGTTGTTGCAGGGCGTGTTACAGGCCAGTACTACCGGGACAACATCTTGGCAGTCCATGTTGTGCCGTTCGCACGACGTCATGGCCGCCGTTTCATCTTCCAGGATGACAACGCAAGATGTCACAGGGCCAGGATCGTTACAGGTTACCTCTAACAACAGAACATCACCACATTACCTTGGCCAGCACTGAGTCCCGACCTCTCCCCCATCGAGCATGTCTGGGACATGCTTGGACAGAGGTTACGTCAACGTCAACAACGTCCTGCCAATGTCCAAGAACTTGCTGCTGCGTTGCAACAGGAATGGGACAATCTGGACCAAAATGACCTTAGACGTCTCATTAGGAGTATGCCACGTCGGATCAATGCTTGTTTGGCAAACAGAGGAGGATTTACCCGTTACTGACTTTGTTGTGATGCTGTGGTAACTTTGCTGTTTGACCCCGGGTATCATTTTACCCTTATAATGGTCCGTCTGTGCCTTACTTAGTCTAACGATCATTTGGAATAAATCGATGAATGTGAACTTCATTTCATTTTGTCATTTGTTTCTTCGTCAGTTTCATTAGGTGACTTTAATAACACTTAAAAATCAAATATCCCCTACTTTTTTTGAATAATATAAATGGAATACAGATTAGATATTAACTTTTATCATGACTGCATTCCCATGGTCCACAAAGTGAAACAACGACCATTACTCTAGATGTAATTAACAGGAATTGATGAAATGCAATAGGATTCTTCATCTCACTAATTTAAACAACACTCAAAGAAATAAATGTAGTCCGTAGTGTATTCAGAAAAAATTCAATATGGTTCTTCATCTCACTCATGTAAATAACACATAAAGTTAAAATGTAGAATGTTCACCAGAAATTGTGAATGATGACAAGCAACATTTCCATGTGAGGGTATAATAATGAACCTAAATTCAATAAACAAATTGCCGGTAATTTAACTTTGGTGGAAGTAGACCTTAAATAAAGCGACTTCACATACACACAATAAACAAACTGACGCCCGTTATTCTTACAGATCTTTCCCAAAATCCAAATAACACATCCAATCAACCCATCAACATTTCTATTTTAACCTAAATCAACAAGGTTTAGTTATGGTAAGAAAGAACACAAGTGCTGTCACTAGAAGATCATTTAGCATTCAGTTGATATCATTTTATTAGTTTTAAAACAATTCAGTGATTTGCAGAGAATCAAACAAACGAGAGGTAGCTTACATATTTAATCCTTTTGTGTTTAAACCACTTGACTGTTGACTGTTGGTGGGCATTAGCACCGTTGTTTGACCCCCATACACCATATCTCCGGTAAGTCACCCGAAAAAATATGGTACCAGGTCACATCATGTTATAAAAGTTTAAAAAAATTTGTTGTACTTTTGGATATTAATATATTCGGTGAAATGTGGTGGGAAGATTTGTTTTGTAGTTATCACAGTCGTTTAAATATGTATAGTAACTGCTTGTCCATGTATGTCCGCCTCAAACAAAATACCATGTACTGATCACGATCAAAGCAGCTTTAAATCAGTTTGAAATCTTGACAAAACTGATAATTCCATAAAAATTTATTTATTCCCATCCATACTAATTGAGCCCCTTCCCTTTCATAGATCCAACATCCGCCTGTGCAGATAGTAATTCTAGAACACTCACAAGAATTAAATCAAATTTTGTATTAAAGTCTTTATATAAAAATTGTTATCCAGCTTTATTATACTTGTATAAAGCATTTCGATAAACACAGTTTCTCATTGGGCAAATCATTACTATAATCAGTTCATCAAAGCTACCTTCAAATATTTATATTAGCAACAAAATATTTTTTATATATATATACAGAAAACAATTTTTAATAATATAAAAATGATATAAAGTAAAATAAGAGGGAGAAAAATATACATAAATTACCCGAAGACTTAGAATCTTAACTTGAAATAGAACTGTAACATTATTAGATTTAAGTTAAACATTTTATTTGTAAAGTCATGAATAAATAATGAAATAAAAATTAGAAGATAATGAAATGATAATATAAATAATATTTCAGAGTTTGATAGCAAATAACCTTTACAAATACATGGAATCTGTAATCAATAATTTTCCAGAAGCTCTTCATTGTGAACAGAATCAGTCATAAATAATTGCTGGATTTTACGGTCTTCACGCTTCAGGCGTTTGAATGCATATCAAAATATATTCTTTTTCTGAAAAAATCAATATAATCTGAACAGGATCAAGAACATACTATAACTGGTAAGACATTGGTTGGATTTGTGTGCAACCCAGTTGAAGTGATTCATTATGCACAATTGACCTGGTAGTGTTTTACAGCTGATTAATAATTAAAGTTAGTTTTTAATAGGATTGATAATTTGATATATTGTACTTCTAATACTTCAGTTCTTTTCCATAAAAACCTGCTGGTTGCAATTTTGTCAATTGAGTTACTTTACGTAACAGCCTCTGTATCAGCTACATACAATTTAAACTACCTATAGACAATATCTACAGGTTTTCAATTGACTAAAGCCATTTGGATTTTTTAAGTCAATAAAGCATCATCCCACACCGTCATGGTATTTCCTCTCATACCTGGAGATACAATATAGTTACCGAAAAATTATGTTATCTTGGATCACAATGGATCTAAACATTTTGTATCACTTCTAGTCATACTCCACTCGGTTTCTCACTAATGGTATACCATATAGAAGTTGAGAAGTCATAATATCACTGTGACATACAAATAAGCACATTTTCATTTAGTATTAGTGCAGGTACATATCCAATCAACTGTGCTGGGGTATATGTGTATTTAATATGCATTAATACAAAATTCATATTAGTGCTCAAAATGAATGGATTAGTAAATATTGGACGGCTCATGGATTATATTATCCTTTTTGACAAGTAAATCTCACAGAACCAAGCATCCTTCAACTGTGGTGGTCTAGTAGTTGGAGATATGCTTAATACAGATGCTTATGGCTATGGCTTTTTACAGAATTGGAGATGCTAGTAACCCAAACAAAGACTTATAATAGGGATGGCTATGATTCACAATCTTATTCGAACATCAGCAAGTTCAATAGTCTTGCTGAAGGGAGAGAACTCCATATATACAATGCAGAAAATACTTCTATAATAATTCCAAACACAAAATGTTACAGGAAAAAATCAAAAATTGTCTTCCTAAACCCTTAATGTGTAAGAATTCCTATAAGAGTGGTTAATGCACTATAAAGGGAAACTTGAACAATGTTAGCAGAATTAATAGAATTAGAAATATATTGTAATAAGGTTATACATTGTAATAATAGACAGTCTTTAGTGTGTTATATGTATGCAGAAATAATACCAAAGTATAAAAACATATAATTTTCAGATTCAGTATCGGGAATGTTTTCCTTTTATTAAATTGAAGTTCTGCAATGTCAAGAAATAAGATCAATGTTAGTACATTAATTTCCAAATCTAAAAATTCTGTTTTCATGGTCTCAAGTTTTTAAAAAAGTAATTTGAATCCAAAAAGATGAAGGATCAAAACTATTTATTTCTCTTTTGTCAGTTTGACAGTAGGAGATCCCAGTATAAAGTTAACCCAAAGGTGTATATGTAAAATTTAATAATAAACATGAAACTTGCAGTAAAGATGAGAAAAGGAGAGATAATAAATAATGTTGCTTTGGCTATAATATATTTAGGATGCATCAGGTGTCTGGATCACAAGCAGTAAATATTCATTACCTGTTAGAGAAAATGTTAGAGAAAATTTGTTATTAATACTAAGTAGATTAAGATGAAAAAGTTTATCAACAGAAGTGTGCTGCATCAAAAATTTGAAAAATTGCTAATTCCAATATGGCATTTAATCATGATGCATAGCCCAAAATTAATGATCGAAATAACTCATTACGGAATCTCAATATGATACATAGTGTTCTAACCAATAGAAAATCTCAAAGCACTTCTGTTAACATAATTGATAAATATTAATGTCTCAACAGGGTGTTGGTTGTTAAATAATAGTATAATTATAGAAAATTGTGCAAAGAAATTTGATTACAAAGCATGAGTATTATCAATTAAAATTAATTTGATAAGCTTGAAACTTTGAGGTCAAGCATGTAGATTTTAAAAAAGCTTAAGACATACCTGGTGCACACATAATCTCATGTTTTTTGGATCGTATACGAAGGAATGTGAGATCATTTTGTGGATCTAATTCTCGTACTGTGCTTCTAGCTTTTTGTGCTAACTGATGAATTAAACCAGCATACTGCACTGTTGCGGAATTATCCAACGTTGTTCTGATTGGAATACCTAAAACAAATTGAAAGTAGTGTAATCTGTAGAGTAAGAAGAATATGACTACAGTCTATTAACAGTAATAAATCTGAAAATAATATGCCCATCACTGACAATGGCAGGTATAAATTTAGAATTTTCCTCTTTGCATTCACTATGTATTATTGACAGTTGTAATGCATGTAGGGCACAAAGTCTAACATGGACAGGGACTTGACAGGTCCTGTACTACGACCATCAGTACCACAGACATTCAGGCTAAATCCAAAAATCATTGTCAATAAATTCTATAACTGCGCATGTTTTATACACTGTATACAATGAATCTGTGAACAGAAAAAAATGATGAATTACAAATTTACAATCTTTGAACAGTGGAACGGTCTCACCTAGATTGAGCACTTTGCCCTGTATCATGTTCACAAAATTTTGTGAATTTGAAAGTAAATAGGATACCTTTGAAATAAAAGCTTACCATCCAATTATTCTGAAATTCAGTAGGGTTCCTTCATGCCTCTATGAACAATCGAAACAAGTTTTTAAAAAATTCATTTCTATTTTACCAGCTAGTATACTATTTTACAGAAATTTTAAACAAAGAACAAACCTTCTGAATTGACAACAATTGTTCCCTGGACTCCTCTATGACTTTGGATTCTTTTAAGTGTTTCTTCTACCTCAGACTGAAATATTAAATATGATCAAAAGACTAAAATAAACTGACATTTTATCTTCAACTAGGTGTGCATTAGAAGACTTATTTACTATTTCAAATCAAATACCAAGACATTTAGATGACTTTCTGATTTCACTACAAACTGACCTTCCTCATCAACTCTTTGGTACCGTATAATAAGGTTCACATAAGGGATGGGGCGCTGGGGTAATGATACCGATAATGGAAAATAATCATCACATGTTTTACAGTAATGATCATTACATGAATAATAAATAGGGCTGGGTATCGATAGTGATTTTTACTATCGATAATCGGCAATGAAATGTCGGTCGATAATCGATAGTATCGAAAACAAACTTATTTTCACGGTCGTCGTCACACTGGATACAGTGTAAGTTCAAAAGTTCAAAACCATACGATAACGAAGTGGCGAAAGATCGTTTGCTCCTGTCTAAGGAGATTTACTTGGAAAACATTAATAAAACTTGTTATATCACGTCAATTCATGTTGTTTATTATTAAAATAATGCATCCGTGGTTCCGAGTCAAAATATTGCGTACGTGCGCGCGAAAATATCAATGTGGCGGACAATTCTGTGTCGTTTCGTGTGCCAATAGAGAACCATTATTCGTATAATATATAAGTAAATCAACAAAAGTTTTGTCGTCCATGTGTGCTATTTATTGTACCGGGTACTCATTACTGAGGCACACGTAGAGAAATAGTGAACTGTACAGACAAATTCTGAAGCTTGCAAATGGAAATAACTCTAACTTTATTTACACATCCGGGTATCTCCGATTTAGCGATATTCAACAATAATTTCTTCAAAACTAAAGTAACGTTTCAATGAGAGTGAATTTATGAAAACGGCTGTTCAACAGGCAGTCACAATTTTGTTATGTGTTACATTGATACTTGATAGTAATTAAAGTGAGCGGTGTATTATAATTAACTGAAAGAAAACATTGACATTTCAGACGCAAGAAAAATAGACGAAGAGCGATAATCGATAGTAACCCACCGCTATCGATAGTGCTTTTCTGGGCCGCCCAATCGATTTATATCGATATTTTACCCAGCCCTAATAATAAAAGATTTCAAAAGTAATGAAAATATTGCAAATATCACTATTTCCAACTATGTCTATGGCAAGCCTCAAATTTTAGCATCAAAAAGTAAATCCAATACATTAGGATTATTGTATTAAATGACAAAACAATTCAATTAGTTTCAAAGAACCACAAAAATCACTAAAAAATAACTTTTCAGTTTTATTATTTATATAGGATCCTTTTATGTAAGCTTAAACAAAAGACATTTGTAATATGCAGATTGTGTAATCAAGATTAGTACTATCATTATTATTAATTGCCATTCAATCAATCAGTTAATCACCTAGATTAAAAGTTCAACAGATTGTCTTATTAACTAAATCTCAAGGTTACAAGTTGCAAACCCAACAGTCAACTCTTTAATTGTTACAAATGTTACATATTTTTATGGAGTGATGACAGACTTCCATGGATAAACTTATTTTCCAATTGCAAACTGTCAATATTATATCCCATTAATTTGTCCTCCTTCAAAATGGGCGGAGAGTAAATCTCACAGTCTGTCATAAAAAGACATCAGAAATTTCCAGGTGCTCACAAAAATACCAAATTGTCTTACTGAAGGAAGTTTGGAAGAAGAGCCATTAGAATCAAATAGAACATAAGAGAGAGAGAGAAATGGGGTTTAACGTCCCACTCGACACAAACCAGGTCATTTCGTGACTAACATATGGTTTAATTTTATTTCAATAATTCGCTTGCAGTGGTCTTTAGCAGTGGGAGGAAACCGGAGAGCCCGGAGGAAACCGGAGTGCCCGGAGGAAACCCACGAGGTTGAGAAGGCGCCCCTATCTCCATGCCACATACGCTCACACCAGGGATCGAAACCACAGCCACAGGTGACCGACCAGCTAAAGGTCGAAGCGCGGCACTCTAGACCACTAGGCCATCCCAACCCCCCCAGAACATAAGAATCAAAGGACTATCATACCACAAAAGGACAATCAAAATAAAAGGTTGACGGTTTTCTAGGCTTTATCGTAAAATTGCTATGAAACTATAAGAGACGATTAGAAAAGTGTAACAGACTGTCAGATTTACAAACCATCAAACATGTATCTAACTCTTAAGACCAGAGTAAAATTAAGCACTGAACACCACAAAGATAGCTTGCCACTCAGGCAATGAAACATGCCCACAGCAGCTAATTCATCAGAGCGGTCAACAACTAGGGTTGCCCCATGTTTAATTTTTTGTAGATATGATGGGGGGGATTTACAAGACAATTTCATACAGATCAGATTATAATTTTAGTCATTTGAGGATTTGCAAGGTTCAACAAGCAAGGGTCCAAAGTCATAACTCTAGCAGAAATAAACGCAAATCGCTGAAATTAAATAGACTTCTTTGTTTCACTACCAGTAATTTAAATAATGCATCTAAATTTCATACAGATCAAGGTTAAAAAAAAAAGGTACAAGGTCCAAACTCTTGATGTAATTAACAGAAATCTCCGCGATATTCACGTTTCACTTATTTAAAAGATAGGTTGCCAGGCAACGAAACATACGCCCACAGCAGCTAAATCGTCCGGGCAGTCAACAAGGGTTGTCGTATATTTTTACTTTTTTTGGTAATGAAACATTTGTAATACACTAAAATCTGATTAAGAATAACAACTCATTATGTAATTATCTGAAAATCATTAGAATTTGTTTGCTTTTTATAAAGTTTTGCCCCACGCTAACAATTAGTATAGGAAACATTTAACATCATGGATTTAGCTGTTCAGTTATCAAAATTCATTGAAAATCAAAATACTTGTTCGTTTCAACACCTTAAACTCTGTGTATCAATCTGAAGTCAATCGGATGATAAGTTTGGCATCTATATTGTCACAAGGGTTTTTGAAGTGATCAAGGGAGATAACTCTGGAAGTAATTATTTGAAATCGCTGAAAATCAGTAGGCTTCTTCGTCTCATGACCTTAAACAGTGTGTGTAAATTTAAAGTCAATCGGATATTAACTTTGGCCTCTAGAGCGTCCACAGGATTTTTTTTATGTGATCAAGGGCCACAACCCAGGCAATAATTATCAGAGATCGCTGAAAATCAATTGGCTTCTTCATCTCATGACCTTAAACACTGTGTATAAATTTAAAGTCAATCGGATATTAACTTTGGCCTCTAGAGCATCCACAAGATATTTTGAAGTGATCAAGGGCCACAACTCTGGCACTAATTATCAGAAATCGCTGAAAATCGATAGACTTCTCCGTCTCATGGCCTTAAACACTGTGTATAAATTTGAAATCAATCGGATATCAACTTTGGCCTCTAGAGCATCCACAAGATTTTTTGAAGTGATCAAGGGCCATAACTCTGGCACTAATTATCGGAAATCGCTGAAAATCAATAGGCTTCTTCTTTTCATGACTTTAAACACTGTGTATAAATTTAAAGTCAATCGGATATTAACTTAAGCCTCTAGAGCGTTCACAAGATTTTTTTGAAGTGATCAAGGGCCATAACTCTGGCACTAATTATCGGAAATCGCTGAAAATCTATAGACTTCTTCGTCTTATGACCTTAAACACTGTGTATAAATTTAAAGTCAATCGGATATTAACTTTGGCTTTTAGAGCGTTCACAAGATTTTTTGAAGTGATCAAGGGCCATAACTCTGGCACTAATTATCGGAAATCGCTGAAAATCAATAGGCTTCTTCGTCTCATGACCTTAAACACTGTGTATTAATTTAAAGTCAATCGGATATTAACTTTGTCTTTTAGAGCGTCCACAAGATTTTTTGAAGTGATCAAGGGCCATAACTCTGGCACTAATTATCGGAAATCGCTGAAAATCAATAGGCTTCTTCGTCTTATGACCTTAAACACTGTGTATAAAATTAAAGCCAATCGGATATTAACTTTGGCCTCTAGAGCGTCCACAAGATTTTTTGAAGTGATCAAGGGCCATAACTCTGGTAGTTATTATCGGAAATCGCTGAAAAACAATAGGCTTCTTCGTCTCATGACCTTAAACACTGTGTATAAATTTAAAGTCAATCGGATACTAACTTTAGCCTCTAGAGCGTCCACAAGCAATTGTGGACGCCGGACAGACGGACGGACGGACCGACGGACGGACAGACGGACAGGGGCGATGACAATATACGACCACATTTCAATGTGGGCGTATAAAAATGAATGCATATAAATTTCATACAGATTAAATAACTTTTGTCGTTAAAGTGAAAAGATAGGTTGCCAGGCAACGAAACATACGCCCACAGCAGCTAAATCGTCCGGGCAGTCAACAAGGGTTGTCGCATATTTTTACTTTTTTCGGTAATGAAACATTCGTAATATTCTAAAATCTGATTAGAATTTGTTTGCTTTTTATAAAGTTTTGCCCCAAGCTAACAATTGGTATACGAAACATTTAATATCATGGATTTAGCTGTTCAGTTATCAAAATTCATTGAAAATCAAAATACTTGTTCGTTTCAACACCTTAAACTTTGTGTATCAATCTGAAGTCAATCGGATGATAAGTTTGGCCTCTATAGTGTCACCAGATTTTTTGAAGTGATCAAGGGAGATAACTCTGGCAGTCATTTAAAATCGCTGAAAATCAATAGGCTTCTTCGTCTCATGACCGTATACACTGTGTATAAATTTAAAGTCAATCGGATATTAACTTTGGCCTCTAGAGCGTCCACAGGATTTTTTGAAGTGATCAAGGGCCATAACTCTGGCAGTAATTATTGGAAATTGCTGAAAATCAATAGGCTTCTTCGTTTTATGACGTTAAACACCGTGTATAAATTTAAAGTCAATCGGATATTAACTTTGGCCTCTAGAGTGTCCACAAGATTTTTTGAAGTGATCAAGGGCCATAACTCTGGTAGTTATTATCGGAAATCGCTGAAAAACAATAGGTTTCTTCGTCTCATGACCTTAAACACTGTGTATAAATTTAAAGTCAATCGGATATTAACTTTGGCCTCTAGAGCGTCCACAAGCAATTGTGGACGCCGGACGGACGGACGGACGGACGGACGGGGGTGACGACAATATACGACCACATTTCAATGTGGGCGTATAAAAAGGGCAATAACTCAAGACATTTAATGGAAATAGCTGAAATTCAATAGGCTTCTTCGTTTCACTAATTTAAATAACAAATATTAATTTCATACAGATCAAATGATAACTTTTGTTGTTGAAGCATTCACAAGGTTGGACAAAGTGAAACAATGGCCATAACTCTAAACATAATTAATGGAAATTGCTGAAATTCTTTAGGCTTTTTTGTTTCACTAATTTAAAGGATGCATATAAATTTCATTCAGGCCGAATGATAACTTTTGTCGTTAGAGCATTCACAAGGTGCAATAAGGTGAAATAAGGGCCGTAACTCCAAAAGAATTAACCAAATTATTGAAATTAAATAGGGTTCTTCATCTCAGTAATATAAACAACATATTATCATATATATCAATTTTTAAACAATCACCAGATCAAAAATATTGTTTGTAGAGTGGTCACAGGAAAGTGTGGACGACGGGACCAATGGGCGGATTGAGGCGACAGCAATATACGACCACATATGTGGGCATAAGAAATTATTATCATTTTTAGTAAATGGAATGTTGATGAGAAAGTTCAGTGAGCTGAGGAAGCCATACTAATTACTATTCATACCATTTTACTAGTCTAGTACCGTAGTGTCTTGATATTCAAGTCTAAACAGTAGTAAATAAGCAATATGGCGTTTTCGACGAAATTTGTAAAGAAATAAAGATTGTCACCTAAAAGGTTTGGAATCTCTTCTACCACAGGGTGTGATAGATGTATTAAATTGAAACAACCTCGATAATGATAACAATTTTAATCGCAAACAGTAGCTACTGGACGGTACTCACCATGATTGCTGTTAATTATCAACGATTGCAGGTAATAATAAAATAATGCTGTGATGAATGACGTTTGATAATTCAGTACAGCTGACAATCTATCTATCTCTCAATGGTTGAACGTCTGCTTCCTCAATAGTGATATCGGAGACAAGATTCGGACGTCGATCCTATATATCCCTTGGTGGTTTAACGTCTGCTTCCACAATAGCGATATCGCAGATGACGAGACTCTATCACGTTATAATAGCGATTTCCAGTGACGTCACCTAATCTCCGAACCAAGACACACAACGGTAACGAGCACTGCTTAGCAACCACTCGGCAGATTCCGGTAAAATCTAACTCGATGTAGCGTACCGGAGTCAACCGAGGTTTGCCGAGTGCCTAGCAACAACTAGATTATTACAATTGTCCAGACGCAAATAATCAAAACAGCTTTGAATTGAAACGCAAAGTAAAACAATGTCAGTCATAGGCCTACTGAACATTAGTATAGCTCTATTTTTCGAAACCTTAAAATAGATGAAAATGGGTATATAATGTAATATTAGTGTATATAAAGTGATTTACATTCAAATTTTACAAATTCTAATTCTATTGTATTTTCAAATAAATTATTTTCTGTGAATTATGATACGCAAACTGAAACTGTCCAAATTGAATGGTTACCGTTTGCATCTGCTTGGCTTTTTAGTGATTCGTCGATTCTACGCGGTTTTTTTTTTACCAAAAAGAGTCGTCTGTGAATCATATGATCAAATTTAATCTCGTTGAAACAAATCTGTATTTAGCTTTGTTCGGCGTTTTACCAGCTACATATTCTATTTATTTAGTACCGGTAGGGGATCCCCTAGACTGGTGGCCAGTCTTCTCCACACACCAAAAATTGGCCAGTCCTCTCAAAAAAAAAAAAACCGAAAAAAAATTTCAAGTTACTAACTTGAATTTTCAAGTTACTAACTTGAATTTTCAAGATACTAACTTGAATTTTCAAGTTACTAACTTGAATTAACTTGAATTTTCAAGTTAACTAACTTGAATTTTCAAGTTAAGTAACTTGAATTTTCAAGTTACTGTTATGTTATTAAAAAGGCGTTTTGATCTAATGATATAGTATGTCATGCAATGCTTTAGTCAATGGACGGCACGGTTATAGACCTCAATGACAAGGTCCGGGAGTAGCCTATTCGATCACGCAGGTTTCCCCCTGCAGCGAAATTACTATCCGCGAATTATGGTGTCGACGTACCATAAAACACCATTTATTCATTCATTCATTCATTTTAACAGTATTGAGCCCTATAGAAAACCTTTTTGAAGTACAAAAAAAAAATTAAATGACAAAACAAACGTCCCAGTTCCCAGTTCTAAAAATAGTCTTTAGTGACATAATACACGACATTCTCCCCCCCCCCCCGCCACATGGATATCTGCCCCCGGATAACCCCCCTCCTTTTTAGGACTTTTACTCCCAGGACATTTCCTGCTGAAGACATCTTAACTCCTAGGACATCTCCCCCCGGACTTTTACTCACCAGACATCTGCCCCTGGGACATTTACCCCCACCCCCTAGGACATCTACCCCCAGAGTTTTACCCCCTCCCCCCGACATTTTTCCTCTGGAACATCTGCGCCCTAGGACATGTCTGCTGAAGACATCTTAACTCCTAGGACATCTCCCCCCGGACTTTTACTCACCAGACATATGCCCCTGGGACATTTACCCCCACCCCCTAGGACATCTACCCCCAGAGTTTTACCCCCCCCCCCCGACATTTTTCCTCTGGAACATCTGCGCCCTAGGACATGTTTCCCCCCTCCCCGCCACCCACCCTTTAGAGAGAGAGAGAGAAATGGGGTTTAACGTCCACTGGACACACATTAGGTCATTTCGGGACTAACATATGGTTTTGATTTTATTTCGATAATTCGCATGCGCGTAGGGCTCTTTAGTAGTGGAAGGAAACCGGAGGAAACCCACGAGGTTGAGAAGGCGCCCCTATCTCCCTCCATGCCACATACGCTCACACCAGGGATCGAAACCACAGCCGCAAGCCAGAGGTGACCGGCCAGCTAGAGGTCGAAGCGCGGCACTCTAGACCACTAGGCCATCCCAACCCCCATCCTTTAGAACTCTGGACGTGTAAAATAATGCACTGTAAAATAATTATACTTATTTTACATTGTTTCTTTGAGTACTTCGTAACACCCTTTAGAACCCTGGACGTTACGAGCTACTCCAAGAAACAATGTAAAATAAATGTAAATATTTTACAGTGCATTATTTTACAGGTCAATAGTACAGAGTTAGATAGTAGAATGCGATCATCGCCCTATTCCTAGCGTGTCGTAGACGCCGACTCTTGCGGAGTGGGTCGGGTGGCCAACAAGATACGCCTTGGTCTGCCATCAATGGTGTCGAGGGTTCGAGTCCCATTCTCTGCTATCTTAGTGACTGATTTTCAAGTTACTGTTATATTATAAAATAAGCGTTTTGCTTTAGGCAATGGACGGCACGGTTATAGACCGAGACACAACGACATCTACCCTGGGACTTTCACCCCCTGGATATTCCCCCTCCTTAGAACATCGTGTAACGCCCCCCCCCCCCGAAGTATTAATGAAGTTATAACCGACTGTGATGTATATTTGGTCCAGGCTTTTATCCGTTACATATCCGTTACATTTCTGGTAGCCTATATGTGTGTCAAGGTTGCTGTGTGGGCGTATTATCTTTCTTGTATGCCATTTTACTACCCGGAATTTTCAGGTTATTGACTTACAGGTTTTAAAATTTAGAAGAAAATTAATTAATGACCCTATTACGCTTCCGTAGAATTAACTGAGGCGGAAAGCGCATTGCGTTTATACTCAGCTCTGATAAATATAAAACATGTCTTCTCTTCATAAACTGGCAGTATTGACCTAAATAAATGAAAGTTGTTTATAGCACGTCGACACCGTAAATCTTGTCAATCTACGTGTTATCGCCGATAATCTGCTTATGTTCTGGGAGTAACCCTAAGTGATCGGATAGACTGCTCCTGCACCTTGTCACTAAGATAGCAGATAATGGGACTCGAACCCTCGACATCACTGGTGGCAGACCAAGGCGAAGCTTATCGGCCACCCGACCTTCTCCCCAAGAGTCGGCTTCTACGACATGCTAGGAATAGGGCGATGGACGCATTCTACTTTCTAACTCTGTACTACTGACCTGTAAAATAATGCACTGTTAAAAAATTTATATTTATTTTACATTGTTTCTTGGAGTAGCTCGTAACGTCCAGGATTTTAAAGGATGTTACGAGGTACTCCAAGAAACAATGTAAAATAAGTATCATTTTTTTACAGTGCATTATTTTACACGTGCTGGGTTCTAAAGGGTGGGGTGGGGGTGGGATGTCCTAGTGGTCTAGAGTGCCGCGCTTCGACCTCTAGCTGGCCGGTCACCTCTGGCTTGCGGCTGTGGTTTCGATCATGTCAATCTACGTGTTATCGCCGATAATCTGCTTATGTTCTCGGAGTACCCCTGAGTGATCGGATAGGCTGCTCTTGCACCTTGTCACAAAGATAGCAGAGAATGGGACTCGAACCCTCGACATCATTGATGGCAAACCAAGGCGTAGCTTATCGGCCACCCGAACCTCTCCCCAAGAGTCGGCTTCTATGGACGCATTCTACTATCTAACTCTGTACTATTGACCTGTAAAATAATGCACTGTAAAAAAATTATATTTATTTTACATTGTGTCATGGAGTACCTCGTAAGGTCCAGGATTCTAAAGGGTGTTACGAGGCAATCCCAGAAACAATGTAAAATAAGTATAATTTTTTACAGTGCATTATTTTACACGTCCTGGGTTCTAAAGGGTGGTCTAGAGTGCAGCGCTTCGACCTCTAGCTGGCCGGTCACCTCTGGCTTGCGGCTCCGGTTTTGTTCCCTGGTGTGAGCGTATGTGGCATGGAGGGAGATAGGGGCGCTTTCTCAACCTCGTGGGTTTCCTCTGGGCACCCCGGTTTCCTCCCACTGCTAAAGACCCCTACGCGCAAGCGAATTATCGAAATAAAATTAAAACCATATGTTAGTCCCGAAATGACCTCGTGTGTGTCCAGTGGACGTTAAACCCCATTTCTCTCTCTCTCTCTAAAGGGTGGGTGGCGGGGAGGGGGCAGACTTGTCCTAGGGCGCAGATGTTCCAGAGGAAAATTGTCGGGGGGAGGGGGTAAAACTCTGGGGGTAGATGGCCTGGGGGGGGGGGGGTAAATGTCCCAGGGGCAGATGTCTGGTGAGTAAAAGTTCGGGGGGCGATGTCCTAGGAGTTAAGATGTCTTCAGCAGGAAATGTCCTGGGAGTAAAAGTCCTAAAAAGGAGGGGGGCAGATATCCATGTGGCGGGGGTGAGGGGGAATGTCGTGTATTATGTCACTAAAGACTATTTTTAGAACTGGGACGTTTGATTTGTCATTTAATTTTTTTTTTTGTACTTCAAAAAGGTTTTCCATAGGGCTCAATACTGTTAAAATGAATGAATGAATGAATGAATAAATGGTGTTTTATGGTACGTCGACACCATAATGCGCGGGGAGTAATTTCGCTGCAGGGGGGAAACCTGCGTGATCGAAAAGGCTACTCCCGGACCTTGTCATTGAGGTCTATAACCGTGCCGTCCATTGACTAAAGCATTGCATGACATACTATATCATTAGATCAAAACGCCTTTTTATAATATAACAGTAACTTGAAAATTCAAGTTAGTTAACTTGAAAATTCAAGTTAGTTAACTTGAAAATTCAAGTTAGTTAACTTGAAAATTCAAGTTAGTATCTTGAAAATTCAAGTTAGTATCTTGAAAATTCAAGTTAGTAACTTGAAAATTCAAGTTAGTAACTTGAAAATTCAAGTTAGTATCTTGAAAATTCAAGTTAGTAACTTGAAAATTCAAGTTAGTAACTTGAAAATTCAAGTTAGTAACTTGAAAATTCAAGTTAGTATCTTGAAAATTCAAGTTAGTAACTTGAAAATTCAAGTTAGTAACTTGAAAATTCAAGTTAGTAACTTGAAAATTCAAGTTAGTAACTTGAAAATTCAAGTTAGTATCTTGAAAATTCAAGTTACTAACTTGAAAATTCAAGTTACTAACTTGAAAATTCAAGTTATTAACTTGAAAATTCAAGTTACTAACTTGAAAATTCAAGTTACTAACTTGAAAATTCAAGTTATTAACTTGAAAAATTGAAAATAGAATAAAAAAAAAATATGTGGCCCTATTACGCTTCCGTATGATTAAATTCCAGTCTTTATTATGATTAAATTCACATCAAATATGGGGAGTTGGGATGGCCTAGTGGTCTAGAGTGCCGCGCTTCGAGCTCTGGCTGGCCGGTCACCTCTATGGCTTGCAGCTGTGGTTTCGATCCCTGGTGTGAGCGTATGTGGCATGCGAATTATTGAAATAAAATTGAAACCGTGTGTGGGTCCCAAAATGACCTAGTTTGTGTCGAGTGGACGTTAAATCCCATTTCTCTCTTGAACTCTCTCTCACATCAAATATACACCCCGTGTTCTAAGATACTCATAGATTCATGTCTAAAAAGACGACAATGTTATACGGACCATCTCCGTATGAAAGCTGTTTGATACGGGCTGCCGTATCCGTGTGCCGTATCATGCATGAGAAATACACACACATTGATGACGTCACATACAAAATTAACACGGATACGCGCTACGCAGTATAATTTACGCTTGCCAAAAGTCTCTATCGAACACAATCACGTGTCTTGTCCGCATTTGTTTTGTGTCATTGTGGTGCTGTCCCCCTGCACACAGGCCTACCACTGGGTGTCTTTTAATACTCAATTCAGCCGTCATTAGAGCTGATGTATTATACATGTAGGCATATCACAATACAGCTAGGGAACGATTTTCGGGCTTCCACGATATAGCACGCGTCTCCGATATTTCCATGGTAACATCATCAATCAGCGATGAATGGCATGCGCGCTCAGGTACCTGTAGGCATTGACCGCTTGTGTTTCACAGGAATTGCCAATATCTTCGATTATCCAGCAGTTTTAAATTACCTCCTTATATTCAGTAGGAACGAATGCTGCAACGAAGATGGCTAGTAGTGGAATTGGCAGTGGTGTGGGCGAAGGTGTAAGACAGCGCTGGACACCCGAACTGGACCCAGAATGGGACCCGAATTTACCCTATGGTGGAAAGGTTTATCTAGCGCGCAAAAAGAAGGCGGATCCTTTTCATGTTAAATCTATTGAGGTGGGCTATACAGATATTTGCGTGCTTTATCTAACTGAATTTTAACAGAATTTACACCGTTAAATAATTATTGTGGAGTGTTGTCTTTGAGTTAAATTGCATTGGTTTGTTCATGGCACCTTTTATGATTTATTACAGCATGTATTGTATGATAATCACTAGGCCTACTCTAACAAACTATATAACTATTTATAGGCTAATTAATAAATACATTTCTTGAGTCAGTAAGAAACTAGTTGACAGGAAATGGAAGCTGGCAAGTCAGGGCATGCTGATTGTTGTGTCGAATGGGGCTGGAAGCAGAAGAGACATTATTAAGAAAGGAAATTATGCCACACTTCTCTGAAAGCTCTTTAGTTTTACAATTGATTTTATGTAATTATTTAAATGATGCTTGAATTGGAGTCAAATATTTAAACAACTAAAAAACAACCAATAAATAAATATCATATCATATTGTCATTGGCCTTCGGCTTTAGACAGTTTTAAAAAAAGCCAAATTCCAATACAAGTACTAGATAGAATAGTTGTTTGAAATTTAAACTGTTCCTTTTTTAACATTTTGAAGAATATTTATTTTAAAAGAGGATAGTGTGCACATTTAGAATTCCGGTATAAAACAGAGGTTCCCCAAAACAGAATTGAAATGGTGGTTAATTAATCTGTGGTTAATTAATCAATTAGATTAATTACAACTATCACCATGCTTGATAATACAATAGACAGGTATAATTAGCCATGTGTTCTAGACCATATGTCTTTGTAAGATCTCTGAAATCAATATTAAGAATATTTCCAACCTAAGAAGATGAAAAATATTTGACTCTTGCCACATATAGACTAACAAAAATAAAGAAAAAGCATCTTTGATTGGATGGATGTGATTTCACGTACATCCAGAATGTTCAAAACTTCAAATTGGATTGTATGTCAAATTTGAACCAAATCTGCAAGAATTTTAATTTTGGGCTAATTTTCTAGGGTTTTTTTGTCAAGATCAACAATGCCATTTTAAACTTAAATAATTAAAATTAGATACGTCACATACCGTTATATTTATTTTTACAGATATTCGTGCTTTGTGCCACCATTGTTTTTGCATTTTATGCATATTTCTATTTTGATCATCTTCATTTCAACATTACTCATGCCTATGCTCATCTTGGTTATCCTCAAGCTCAGCATCAAGTAGGACAACGATATCTTCATGGTAAGAAAACTGTTTTCTATCTTTATATTGATGTGGTGATGTGTGTTTTTTTATCCTTATTTGAGTGATGTTTTTTATATCTTAGAAACTACAATATTGTCAAAGTTGAATTAAGTAACTAAGCTAAATATTGGTTTAAAAATTGTGTTGAATAGAAAATTTTGCAACATTCCGCATCCTCTGCAGGCCATGTAAATGGATATGGTATTAAATGAGATAATGTGCCTCTTTTTTTTAATCCGATTGAATCCTCTCCTTGAAATTATCTACCTTTGGTATTTAATTTGAGTACCTTTTAGCGTGGATGACATCTTGAAAAATTACATGTTGTCCAATCAATGTAAATGATGATCAACAAATTTAAATAATTTTACGTCAACATTTTTGGGTTTTAATAAAGAGAAAATTAATAGATTGTGAATAAGTTTAAAATAATTTAATATGTCATCGAATGATTTTTTAAAAATTTTCACATAATTTTAGTATTAGTTTTGCCAGATATTTGTACTCTTGAAATTAAGGTAAATATTATTTGGTCATACAGATTAATTTTGTGTTTTAGGGAAAGGAGTTGATAAACATGGTGCCAAGGCAATGGAATGGTTCAGGTATTTAAAATTTTGTCAAACATTAATGGCAAAGAAAGTTCATCAGGATTTTCTAGAGTGGTTCCACCTTGTCAGTGGTGAGGGACGGGGAGTCTGGCAAGGGAGAGATGGGACAGAAAATAGAGGTCCTCTGTACTTATACATCGCCGTGTACATTATATAGAACCCATGGCATTTGGAATTTGATACAAGAATAGGCTGTAGTGCCAGTGTCCAGGAAAAATTAACCTGTTTTCACAGTGCATGGCGTATGTTCGTCTTATCAGTTCAGTAGGAGCAGAAGCGTAGGACTTTAATAAACCCTATTTTATTTCATTTCAAACTTTAGATTCAGTTATTTGTATCTTACATTATGATATTCTGGTTTCTTTTCATAAAACAGTAGACTTTTGTCAATAATAATTTAAATTGTCAGTATAGTAAGTCTAAAACTCAGTATCTAATCTAAATTATTCAATTATTATTATTTTAGGAAAGCAGCAGATCAAGGACATCCCCATGCTGCATTTAATTTAGCTATTGGTCATATGAAAGGTTATAAAACAGATGTAAAAGAAGGGTAAGTTAATATTTATTTTGACAAATAATTCAGAATTACTTAACAACAAAACACAAAAATTATAGATCAAAGCCTCAGAGCTCTCGAAGACCAATAATTATGTTTCCATTTGAAAAATTGATCACATATGATTTTTAATGCAAATGATGATCTGCAGCTTTAAATAGTATAGGAGTTCCTATATTTATGTACATTGGCATTTATTATATATGTAGTACACTATGGTCTATGGTACATATATTGGTACAATAAAGTATTCATCTCTTCTCATTATTAATTTCTTTTCCAGGGAAGCTCACAAGTTAATTGCTCATGCTGCATCAAAAGGAGTAGTAGAAGCACACAAGGTTTTGAATAATGTTTGCACAAAAGGTGGATGTGATTAGAAAAAAAAAATTAATAATCAGGGTAATGATACAGACAGGATATTGAATATACAAGTAGCCTATATAAACATGTATTTTCCAAAATGTTATAATTGTTGTGAATTATGCATATTTTTAATTAAATAATTTTGGTATGTTATTGCAGATTTCATATTGACGAAATTAATACTGTTATGAAATTGTGTAGATATATTCACATATTTTATTATATATATATGTATATAGACGTGTGGACAAATCCATGATATATTTTGCATTTCTCTTTAATTAAGTTTTTGTGGTACTTAAGATTAAGAATGTTTAGTTTATGTTAAAAGTCTCAGTATTTTCTACTGTAGTAATGACATAATTAATCAAGCAATTTATTTGAATATCATCCTTTCAATTATTTGAGATTAAATTTCTAAGGTCATAATAAACATTCAGGGTACAGTTGCCAATATTCACTTCTTTCTGATTGATGTGTATGTAAGTCTTAATGTACTTTGTCAAACAGGGGTTCTTGCACTAATAGGATTCCATCTTATTCCGTCCATGTACTGGTAGCAGAGTACTGGTAGCAGACGTTTGATTTGGCAATATTCCTAAATGATAGTTTTATTTGCTGTGTGTTATGTTTTTGTTGTTAAAATTAGCATTCCAATTCCAACAAATTCCGTCCATGTAAGATATATGTTTAATTTTTAAATTTATAAAACAACATTAATGCCACTCCATATTACTTGGTTTTAATTTATATATTAATTTATATAAATGCCCTTAAAGATGCATTATATAAGATTTAGACAAAGAGATGACAGTTTTCACAAAATAGTTAAAAAATAGATAAGGAAAGGGAATATGATAAAAATGTCAGTCAAATTACTTCATTCTGAGTGTTGCTAGGTCATTTGAAGAACAGTGAAGTCTTGATTGTCATTCCTAACGTGTTGCTACAATAATAATTATCCATTTTTTAATTAAGTTATTTACTGGCAATCATGTTTCAATCCGCAGATTTGGCATCTTTAAGAAATATTAGCAATTTAATATTATGAATGATCCTGAATATAAAATTATTTACTATCTACATTTCAGTTACAGTTAATTTGCTTAGTCTGTTCTGTTGTGTTTTGTTGTTTTCATTATTGCAAGTTAATCAAATACTGCTGAAATTATCTACTTTACACATTTATTTTGTTGACATAAATTAAATGAATGAATTTGTTGTGTTGTTTTTATACACCCAATATTTCTCGTACCATTTCCACGATAATAAACAAAGTCTGGATTGTCTGCCCTTGACACAATTTCGGTTTTGCCAGCCAAAGGTCTGAAAATAGGCAAATTAGCTATCACATAATGCCAGTATGGAATTTTTGATGCTAACAATCATTATACGAAATATAATACCTGTAATGAGCTGAAAACTTTAAATCAATTTGAAAATAACTTAAAGTTACAAGATTTTTAAAAATGATCAAGGGCAATATCTCATGAACATAAACACTGTGTAAAAATACATTAGAAAGATCATGTTATGGTTATAAGCCTGCACAAGTTTGAAACTTGAAATCAAGGGCAATAAATCTTGAGGCAATTATTGGAAATTGTTGAAAACCCATGTGCTTCCTCGGCTAGTAATATTAACAACTGTGACTACATTTTAGGTTCGTCAGATAATAAATTTAAAACAAGCCAACAGTGAGTCTACATGATGGTCCCCGCCGAAATCCCCCCCCCCCCCAAAAAAAACCCAAAAAAAATAGCTGACACATATGAATTAATTGCACATTTATCTTTCTCAAAAGTATCAATCAATAAAACTGATTATCTATGCTTAGTCTAAGCATAAAATGTTCACTTTCAAACAAAGGTCTTAAAGGGACAATAACACTCTTGCTGGCTTGGCAGCTCTAGAAAATAAATAATAGTCTTATTCTAAGTACCAGATGTTTATGTGTCCTACCTGTTGTGTAAATTATCCATTACATCATATTTTACTTGTCCAGAGGGTTCGAAAATATTTTAAAATCCAAGTCACATTTGAAAAGGTTTACGTTAACCTTTTCAAATCATGTAGTTGAATTTTTCCATTTTTTAAATTAGGTGTGTTACGATGAAATTTGTATCATCAATTTATTTGAATATTGTAAAATAATACAATTTATTGACCAGAATAAAGATTGGGACATATTATTCAATTACAACAAGAGTGTTATTGGGGCTTTAAAGTACCTGGTTCATCAGTTAGAATCAATGTTATCCTGTCCCAAAACATCGACCAAAGGAATTGCTTCATTTTTATGGGAAATGTTAATCATTGAACTCAGGCATGACTTTCGCCTAATAATGAACATCTATACCTCAATTAAAAGCAGAATTGTTATTTTCCAAAGTCTTGACCAATCCAATTGCTTATCGTTACTAATTGCCTAAGCAGAAAATGCTCCTCATCGAACTTAGTATTGATAAAATGAATCTATACTCAGGTATCATCGCTCTCACCAAATTAGAACCAAAGTTAAAGTGTTCCAAAATCTCAAAAACTCAAGTTGCCTATCTCTGCTAAGCCTTAGTGGAAACTGCGCATGAACGAACCATGCCAATGCATTCACGTAAGACACCTACAGCACTATAGGCGTGCGGGCTCCATTACAGTTACGGGGCAGAACCCGAAGTGCCCGAAAAATTTCGGGTCCTCTGCGAAAGCGGAGGAGTGGCGCTTACCTTGTAGGGACCCCCAAGAAAATTTTGGACAATTTGACGTAAACCCGAAAAATGTCTCACAAAAAGTTTTAATACACAGTCGATACAGCACAAATTCGTGGTATTCAATTAAAAGAAAAGTAAAATTCTGTGTTTTATTAGATTTCCTTCACTTTATTTTGCCAACTAGATGAAATAAAAAAAAATCTTTCACTTTACCCGTCTGCCCGAAAATTCAGATTGCCCGAAAGTTCGGGAGGCAAATGAACCCCCTGTGGCCTACGATAAGAATCAAAGTTGTCGAGCTCCAAAGTCTCGACCAATCAAATTGCACATTGTTCTGCTCTCGTAATCAAACTTAGTCAAGGTATTGATGTGATGAAACTATACCCGTACACGAAGTTTCATCACTCACTTAATTAAAGCCCCAATAACACTCTTGTTGTAATTGAATAATATGTCCCAATCTTTATTCTAGTCAACAAATTGTATTATTTTACAATATTCAAATAAATTGATTATACAAATTTCATCGTAACACACCTAATTTTAAAAATTGGAAAAATTCAACTACATGATTTGAAAAGGTTAACGTAAATCTTTTCAAATGTGACTTGGATTTTAAAATATTTTCGAACCCTCTGGACAAGTAAAATAGGATGTAATGGATAATTTACACAACAGGTAGGACACTTAAACATCTAGAACTTAGAAAGGTTATTATTTTTTTTCTGGAGCTGCCAAGCCAACAAGAGTGTTATTGTCCCTTTAAAAGCAAAGTTACCGTGTCCCAAAGCATCAACCGATCAAATTGCTTATCTCTGATGACCCTAAGCAGAAAATGCTCATCTTTGAAATTCATCAAGGCATTCACCCAATAAACGCCTACAGTACCAAGTTTGAACATTCTACCTCAAATCAAAAGAGAGTTATTGTGTTCCAAAGTATCGATCAATCAAATTGCTTATCGCTCTGCCTACCCAAAACAGAAAAAACTCATTATGTTCGACGAAATACCAGTCGGATGACCATCTCTAGGGGTTATTCCAATCTACACAGACAAGAATATAAGCCTTGTTCTTCGAGTCCCTTGTAACAAATGGAACTGAAACGCGTTATAATGGTACACGATTCGTGTACCAATGGTAAAATGTTTATTTTGTCTTAGATATTAGATATCAGAAGCCATCTTTTCCAGGTAAGATCACAACATCGATGTTGATTTAAATTGATAAATAATTCGTGTTTTCAATGTTGAAGGCTTTGGATGATATTTAGTCAGAGAGGCTTCGCCACCGGGGTACTTAAAAAAAAAAACAAAAACCAGATCATGGAAAAACTAGGTTGCCTATCAACAAATGGTCCAAAAGAATAAAACTGGTCAAACTGCTATTTAACTTGCTATTTTTTTTTCTGAAAGATATAAGATAAGGTAAGATTTGATTGTATCGAAACATCCATTGATGATAGGGCCTACAATAGGCTATAAACATGTAGCCTACATTTATAACAATATGACAAATAATATATATGTTAGGCGCAATCTTCACCCCTCTTGCGTACTATGTATTATTACAATTCTGTGCTACCCTACTCGACACTATGCAAAACACGGTAAGTTGGTCCTTGAGGCTGTTGACTTGAAAATAATTCCAACCAATAATACTATAAATAGTATGCAATATGCAAATAAGGTTGCTTATGCGTGCTGTTAGCTAATAGCTACTGTAAATTTTCCCGCATTTATACGGCTCTAACCAATGAAAAATTATCGCTGTTTGGTGCACGCCATTTTTATTTAAAAAAATTCCTCTTGTTGGAATATGAATAACAGAAAGAATAAAACGATGACCAAGATGACCAAGTTGAATAAGTAAATATTTTCAAAATCATTTTTCTATAAATTGTAACCATATAAATCGTAACCACATAGACGGCTCTCGAGTCGGTAAAGTGGTAATTTGGCGTAAAATCTGAACGCCCGGTATAAAACACTCGGTTCATTTCTCGCAAATTTCACTAAGGCAGTGATCCATGGTGATTACCGATTAAGATTAAGCGGATTATTATCATCGCAGTAATTCATTAAATTGCCCGGACAAAGCACAGAGTAAAAATTTTACTCTGTGGACAAAGTTCACTTCGCGCGCGCAGATTGCTCATCGAAAATTAGACGGAGATTCACGCATGCGCAGGGGTAATCTGCGTAAGGAGGCAATCTGCGCCTAACATATATATTTACAAACAAGACAAATGATAATTTGAATCTAGGTTACGCATCTAACAGGACAAACAGTATGATCATATCCCAATTTGCAAAGCGGGTCATATTTCTAATCCTGATAAAATTTACGTTTAATATAGGCCTAGACATATTTCTAGATACATAGGTAAATTATAATGTGATTCTCAAAACAACAAAGTTTGAGGGAAGAACACAACTTATTTATATAATGTCCATTCCGGTTTTAGAGAAAATAGCGAAGAAGAGTGGACGATATTTTTGTCTGAAAAAGATTTAACCTTCTTCTGTCGAAATTGTCAACGACGTTAACTTCGTCTCCCATTATTACGCGTTGAACACTAAGGGGTTAATTTAAAATAGAGTTATATCCCTTTACCGGTTAGGGGTCGCGTCGGGCTAGCGGTAAACGTAGAATTCACGAATGGCTGCATGAAGACAGATTTTATAGTCCACTGATCAGGTTAAAATCGTTGAAAATCACCTACCATCTTCACAGCAAAAATGGTAATATTAATTAGCCGTGCTAATCACCTGATAATATATTTAATATCCACAATATTTTATTTTCTATTTACGGTTATTCCAAGTACAAATGCTTTGTTTACATCTTTTTGAATGAGGAGAACAGCAGAACGTTACGTTACGGGTACATGTAAAAGTAAAAGATATTGTGATAACCACAAAGAAAATGTGTTGAGATTTTAATTGAACCACGCAAATGGTATAGAATTGAAACCTATCAATAACTGAAACAATTCCACATTTTCTGGTCTATAAATTTAAATCCAGAAAACCAGGGTGATGATATCATTATATTATAAATATAAGACTAGACCCAGACTGCTATTCTTATTCCTCAGAATTCCTGTGTATTAAATTATCTCCTAATAATAAATAATTGTCCCCTTTATCATCTCTGGGAGCCACAATTGCTCAATGAGTAAGACGTTTGCTCACTTCAGCAAGGGAAAATATACCGTCGTTTAGATGGGGCAGAAAAACTGAAGTGTTCATAGTAATTTAGGTGTCCTACATTATAGTCAAATTTAGTTTAAAGGAGCTAAATCGCTAACATTTGGGACCTAGAAATTGACACAAGTGGGTCGCAACACATATAATACTGTAATATGAATGCATATAAGCTGATATACTTTCAATGGTTTCCGTCTTTACACCAGTTTCAAATCGCTTATGTCCGGCGAAATAAGTCAGCAGTGTCAATCGAATGCAAATTCCTAGCGTCTGTTTGTTCCAGTCTACATACATATGCCGTTTGATTTGGTGCAACGTTTCTAGCCTCGTTCCTCGAGTCTCTCTTGCTAGAACTGGGGCTGAAACGTATTGTGGTACACGATTCGTGTATCAATGATAAAATGTCTATTTTGTCTTAAATATTGGATATCAGAAGCCCATATTTTCCCGGTAAGATCATAGCATCAATGTTGATTTGAATTGACAAATAATTCTTGTTTTCAATGTTGAAGATTTTGGATGATATTGAGTTAGAGACTTACTGTTTGAGTTCTGGTAAATAATAAACGGATTTCTTCGATTATGAACAAACTAGTTAACTTTGGTTATTATAAACTTACCCGTGTGTTTGAAATGAACTCCCGTTAAATAAAATCCATTGCACCACTAAAAATCCCAACGAATAAAAACGGTTCTCTCTTGAAAAATTTGAATATTTACTTGTTATTTCGACAGAGTGGATAATAACATTGCTTTCGTCACATATTGGACGAATCCAACACACTGAAGCGAGGTTGTTTAAATTTGATGCATATTTTGGCAACCACGTGCTATACTCAAAACAAAGCGCCAACATTACGATCGTTTGAGTTTGGGCGACGAAAATATCAATTGAAGGCAATTACATAGGAGCTTTATATTGAAACCATTGATCGCCAGTCGATCAAATTTTATTCACAATGAAAGAATCACTGATTGCACGGATACTCGTAAAAATAAAGTCATATAATATAAAATATAAATTTTAATATCCTATCTTCTTTATGTTATAAATAGTTTAACACGGATCATGAAGCACACTTCCGGAGTGTCTGAGGACTCTGAGTGTATTATTAATTTGATCTCATTCTTTCGATCAAATAATAACCGCTTCAGTGACATTTTTAAGCGTGTTGCGGCAGCGTTCAAAGTGCCTAATGGCATTGGGTGGCGTATACAATGCCGATAAGTCCGTAACACCCTGTAAGAAGCGGAACATTAATTGTAAATGGCCTGCATATATGTTAAATAATAATATTATCCATACCATATTATAAAGATGGGTAATATTTAAGGCCCGTGAAAAGAATGTAGTTATTTTTGTTCCTCATGCGTGTTAAAAAGAAAATTATCCCATCCGAGCCGCTAATCAAATAATTAAATCGGTAACAAATTTTAAAAAATACAGGTTGTTATGTGTGCGAACGCTCAAACTCAATGCCGAGTCGAGACGTGCTTAACTTAAACCAAAGAATTGACGTAAAAATGCCACATTTCCTATGCTGTCACCCCTAATACAAAGTGATATCTCCCGAAGTGTGACGTAACCAGCTGCCATATTGGTATTTTTCTTCACCGAAAGTTTGTGGGATTTCAATTTTTCAAGAGAGAACTGTTTTTACACGATGGGACATTTAGTGGTGCAATGGATTTTATTTAACGGGAGTTCATTTTAAACACACAGGTAAGTTTATAATAACCAAAGTTAACTAGTTTGTTCATAATCGAAGAAATCCGTTTATTATTTACGAAAACTCAAACAGTAGCTACTTTAATTATAAGTTGAACTAGCGTTTTGTTGTGTTTTGTAGAAAATAGTGTTGATTTTCCAGGCCTGTCACTGTCAGTAGACTTGTTTAACACAACTAATTTCAAATCATTGGTACATGACCTACTGTGTGACCCCATCGTAAATTTTAAACAGATTTTCTCGATTATGAACAAACTGGTTAACTTTGACTATTATAAACTTACCTGTGTGTTTGAAATCAACTCCTGTTCAATAAAATCCATTGCACAACTAAATATCCCAACGAATAAAAACTATTTACTTGTTACATATTAATCAACCATTTATTATAGTTCTTGACCATATCCCTACCATAATAACAAACTGAAAAGGATACTGTATTTAATTATGAAATGAAAGGTTCCTATATGTATAAGAACATTCCTGTAAATTGCAATAACAAAAATATAATTTATTAAATCATTTCAGACGGTGGGAAGGAGTTCCAAGATGCTCCAGCATATCAACTTCAGGATGCGTTGTATGCTTCATGACAGTAGAACTTTCATTGGTACATTTAAAGCTTTTGATAAACATATGAATATCATCTTGGGAGACTGTGACGAGTTTCGTAAGATAAAACCCAAGAGTAATAAACAAGGTGAAAGAGAAGAGAAAAGAGTTTTAGGTTTAGTATTACTCCGTGGAGAACATCTAGTATCTATGACGGTGGAAGGACCTCCACCAGCCGAGGTAAGAACTGAGTTATTCTGAAAATCTTAAAATTTAAAGGGAGACTATCAAATCAGTCATATTCATGTTGCAATGAATCACTCTTGCAGTAGTTTAGTAAGGCATCTTTCACACTGTCATCCCAAAAATTTATCTTTTAACAGACATCTCATATCTGGTTTTATTTAATAATACTGTACATGTCTGGTGCAGAGTACAAATTATGTGTATGATGTACATGTAGTAGTTCAGACCTCCTTTTCCAGGCCTGCTTCCAGTTAAAACAGATTTGTTTATGTACAGAGACCTATTTGACAATGAGTACGACATGCCACAATAGAGCAGGTGTTTAGAGGGGTTTAATGTATAGTGTTTGTACGATACAATATGTCTGTTCAATGTTACAGGAAAGTATGGCAAGGGTACCATTAGCTGGAATGGGGCCAGGCGGACCTGGTATGGGAAGAGCTGCTGGACGTGGTGTTGGGGGCCCATCTGCAGGAGGAGCT
Organism: Patella ulyssiponensis; assembly: GCA_963678685.1. Classification (NCBI taxonomy): domain Eukaryota; kingdom Metazoa; phylum Mollusca; class Gastropoda; family Patellidae; genus Patella; species Patella ulyssiponensis. The sequence continues at coordinate 59,658,469 of OY783229.1, forward strand.
GCACCAGGGCTTCAAGGGCCTGTAAGAGGTATTGGAGGTCCATCACAACAAATGATGACACCACAAGGTAAATAAAACGCTTCAACAGGACATCCGTCAAATTCGAATATGATGATAAAAAAATTTCAAAATGCAGGGACTTCAGCTTGTTGAAGACTAAAGTTCAGTCTAATCAAAACAGTATTCAATAATACACAATAGTTGCAATCCCTAGAATTGTTCAGGGTATGATCCTTTGGTCTGGCCATTGAATTGTAGGTAAACTTACCATGGATGCTAGTCTGTATAGGCCTAATGCTCTAGTCATTGTCTTGACATACATAGTTCAGGCTGTTACCAACAACTGGCTAAGATTATTTCGAATAATTATATTTGATTTATTCACAGGACGAGGACCCCCTGGTATGAATCCTGGTATGAGACCGCCACCAAACATGGGCAGAGGAGGTCCACCTGGAATGAGAGGACCCCCACCAGGAATGATGAGAGGCAAGTACTTTTTTTTAAAACTTAGGGCATTGGAGCATTGACAGATCCATACTCCTCGCAGTGTTCCGTTTGATTAGAGGTAGTCCCACTACTCACTGCTGTAATGAGTGGATATTGTTGTTTTAAATTTTGATTGGTCAGTAGTCCGACTAACAACCAATGACAAGCTGCTTTACAAAAGCTTTACATTTAAAACGAGTGCCAATATTGGACCAAATATGTTTACATAACGTTACAACATGGCTCACGATTATATTATGCCCAATTAACCCGTGCATAGCAGAATACTGCAGTAAAACTAATTGTGTGACAAATGAGGCTATCAACTCGAATGAAATGTAAACAATGCTGTTTGGAAACAAACATACTTTCACCATTTTTAATACCTTAAATCACTGTCCAAAGTTTTAGGGAAGACCCAGATTAAACGTAGGACTGTCATGTTGATTGAACGGGAAGAATAGAAACACTCCCTTAAAAGTTCAAGAATCAGAAGTCAATCCAGCAATGGACAGAGAGGTATTTCTCTGGCCATTGCTTCAGGAATAAGTGACAGATCATGCTTTTTTTTTCTTAATAATTTGATTATCATTGAAAATGATAGTAAACCTTGCCAGGAGTGATACTTTTTTTTTTTTTATACGGCCACTAAATAAGGAAGGTTGAGTTCGAATTTCGGGAAAATAGAAACAAAACTGTCAAATAAATGGTCACTCCTTGTGTGCAAATAGTGTAAAAGTATGTAATACGAAGGTTGTGGATCCTCTAAAGGTCACAGTTTTTGTCTGATTGATATCCCAAAGACCTCAGTTCCTTTCGATATTCAAGCATTTCAGACTATAACTGCCTGGATTGAGGGTTTTTGTTTAGCGTATTCTCTATCCATCTATTGCAAAATGTGGGCTTTTATTGCATGGCTACCTCTGGTTTAAACTTAAAATGATTGTAAACCTACAAATGTAGCAAACGTATTAATCATTTTGTACTGACGTTGATCATCATATTGATATGTTAAATAACTATCCTTTTATTCTCCATGACCAGACCTCGAAATGTCTAATAAAAGCTACTTGTCATTTGCTTTTCTTCAGCTTCAATAACTAACCTGTCACTCTACATTATCAGAGACCAATCACGTCACACATCAGCAATTTGAAATTCTTAAATTATTTAGGCCTTGTACATTGATCCATATGATTATCGAATTAAGATCTGAAACCTTTTTATTTCTTCGACATCTGAATGCCTAAAAATTGTAGAAAGAGTGTCTCTGCTTTGGCTCAGCGATTTGAAAATTTGTGCAATTCTATAAATCATATCCACGGGAATTCCGCCAATGGAACCAAACTTGTGTGTTAAATTGAATTTCGTGGTTGAGGTGTGGAATTCAGATTTTAAAATATTCGTAATAAATTGAAAATCAAAACACGACTTCACACCTGTGCATGGCACCATATTTACAGGTACCAGGTGCGGAAGACAGGTAACTCCCCTGAAATTCCTTTCTCACATCCAGTCTATATTTATGCTACAAATTATATTTATATGAAATATTTTTCCGACCTAATTTTTTAATTTTGTCAAATTTTCTAGTAATACACCAGACGAGTAGTGTGCATTTTCATTCCAGCCACCACTGTGGTGTTATGGTAGAATTGGGTCAGATCATTTAGGGGATGCATTTTAATTTATTTAGATACATATAATACTTCATAAAAGTTACTTCCAACTGTGTGAGTAACTGTACAACAGAGCAAAATGTAAACAGTGCAAATGAGGCTTTTCGTGGTATTTGCATGCTTACCGTATTTTTCGGTGTATTAGGCGCACTTTTTTTACCAAATATTTTATTTTCTAGAAGGGGTGCGCCTAATACACAACGTTAAGCAAATCCAGGTTTTTCCCGTGTCTACACCGAAGTCGGGAGTTCAAGAAATAATTGCCCTACAATCAACAAATGTCGGCCCGGTGACGCTACGTCAAAAGTTTATGATATATTACCACTCAAACTCAAGACAGTATTGTTCCCTTTGTGTCCATTTATATTTGTCATAAATGTTTTAGATATTTTAAAATGCGTCCATATCATCAATAATCTTTTAGATACGGTTAAAATAACCGGCAATGCAAATACCATCGGCCGATAGCCATTCTACTTTAACGATGTTTCAAAAAATAGCATTCGTATCGTTAATATTTCTTGCTATTTCCACATCATATATTTCTGCTATTCCGTGCAGATTGGCCATTACCAACAGTCCACATATGTCCCCGTTCAAGGTCGATAGTGCTATCAGTCAAGTTGACGTATAGGGCGGGGTACGCATTCATACAAGCATTTTCATTGGTTCAATATAAGTCATCGGTAGTAAGGGTGGGATTACAGTTAAACTGACATGTCATGTGTTGAAGCTGTTCAGTCTAACCTGTCGTCGAAACGGCAGATCTGCTCGACGTATATCATTGACATAGTAAACCAATTCTTTCTCTATTTGTGGATAACGTGCCACGCTCTATCTATGCGCTTCCTTACTTGGTTACTAAGTTACAAATTCATAGCCGTCTTACGTTCGACTTGCCAAAATTAAATTCAGAACCCGCGACACTGTTACCGTATTCTTTAACCGTTCGTCTCGTAGCCATTCTACATAAATAATTTTTAGAAATTTTATGGAATGTTCGTTGGTATTTTCTATACATAGCTGCAAATTTTACATCAAGCCGTTTCAAGTTACCGATAGTTTCATGCAACATGGATTCACTGATTGATACATTGTTATAAATTACCGGTATCGTTAATTATCTACCGGTGAGTTGTCACGGTATGCTTTACGAAGTTGTTTATAGTTCACAAAATCATTGTTTCTTTGATTGGTATTAAAATAATATTGTATTATGTTACTGATAGATCTAAATGGCTACAATTTGGGTATTGTCATGCCGAGTGTAGTGGGCGGGGCGATGGACACCGTTTCATTGTCCGTTGTTTGGATAGTTTAAATGGACTGGAAGTATTGTTTCTCTTTTACCGGTAGTCAGAATTTAAGTCGTGAGTAGCTGATCATAATAAATTATTTCTACAGTTATTATTTCATTTGTTTATCATCAATACCTCGTGAATTTAACAGAAAGTAATAGACGGCCATGTTTGTTGTTATCGGGACTTTAACGACAATTTGACAACCGTACGAGCGCCAGAATTACCTTTTAAGATATAAAACAATTCAATAGAAAGTTAGTGTTATAATAAATATAAAGTCTTATGCAATGCAGAAACTATAAATATCGTTTCTTGTTTCATAAAGAAATATATGTAAAGCTTGATACGGCTAAATATCGGTAATTATTACCGTACATGTATAACTGTAAGCAGTAAGTTTGACCCAGTTATTGGAGATCCAAGTGTATTTGAATCACGTATGGTATTGCACGTGTTTCACAAGACGCCGGAGAAGGGTGCGCCTAAAGCATGCACTTTTATTTTTTCCTGAAATACCAATGCCAAACTCGCCCTGCGCCTTATCTACGCATGCGCCTTATACACCGAAAAATACGGTATATCTTGCGTTCAGTGAGTAAGGTGGCTGGCTTACTAACCAGGTTTTGATCCAGGTACATTGTATTCCTCTTGATTTTATCATCCAGGTTTCCTCTTGTTATTAGCGCAGGACAGAAAACATGTCGAGGAATAGCATCACATTAGTTGATACGCGATGAAAAGCTGAGATCCTACACATTGACATGTGGACTGCATGATTTTGTACAGACGGAATTTCTCTCAAACATATAGCGGGAGGCTGGATGGCCGAATGATCAGCACGTTGTATCATAATCTCCAACATGTAATCGAAATTATTGAATAAAAATTGAACCTTATGTTAGTCCTGAATAACCTAGTTTGTGTTAACTAAGGATGTAAGGATTCATAAATTGTTGAAACTGTTAACTGGTTGATAAAAACCCAACCACAACCAGTTAATGATAGAAATTTTCCATTTTAATACATGTACATGTATTTGTTGCACCACAGAAAGACTTGATAATTTATTTTTTTAATTGTTAGTATTACAGCTTAAAGCTAAAGTTGCAATTTCATATTTTTAAGTTATATTTTTAAAAATGTATTAAAATAAAGCCTTAAAATAGATGGTAACTGTAAACAGTCCTACCTTGTTAAAGAATAATCCTATTAATCAACTTTTGCCAGTTGAGATATTGGAAAAAATATCATTTTATTGCCACTGTCCGTGGGTCCGTCCGTCCATCGTCCACAATTTCTTGTGAACGCACTAGAGGCTAAAGTTAATATCCGATTGACTTTAAATTGATACACATTATTTAAGGTCATGAGACGGAGAAGCCTATTGATTTTCAGTGATTTCCAATAATTACTGCCAGAATTATGGCCCTTGATCACTTTGAAAAGTCTTGTGAACACTCTAGAGGCTAAAGTTGATATCCGATTGACTTTAGATTTATACACAGTGTTTAAGGTCATAAGACGAAGATGTCTATTGATTTTCAACGACTTCCGATAATTATTGCCAGAGTTATAGCCCTTGATCACTTCAAAAAAAAATCTTGTGGACGCACTAGAGGCTAAATATCCGATTAACTTTAAATTGATACACATTATTTATGGTCATGAGACGAAGAAGCCTATTGATTTTCAGTGATTTCCGATAATTACTGCCAGAATTATGGCCCTTGATCACTTTGAAAAATCTTGTGAACACTCTAGAGGCTAAAGTTGATATCCGATTGACTTTAAATTTATACAGTGTTTAAGGTCATAAGACGAAGATGCCTATTGATTTTCAACGATTTCCGATAATTATTGCCAGAGTTATGGCCCTTGATCACTTCAAAAAATCTTGTGGACGCTGTAGAGGCCAAGGTTAATATCTGAATGACTTTAAATTATAACAACTGTGTTTAAGGTCATAAGACGAAGAAGCCTATTGATTTTCGGTGATTTCCGATAATCACTGCCAGAGTTATGACCCTTGATCACTTTGAAAAATCTTGTGAACGCTGTGAAGGCTAAAGTTAATATCCGATTGACTTTAAATTCAAACACAGTGTTTAAGGTCATGAGACGAAGACACCGATAATTGTTGCCATAGTTATGACCCTTGATCACTTCAAAAAATCTTGTGGACGCTGTAGAGGCCAAAGTTAATATCCTATTGACTTTGAATTTATACACAGTGTTTAAGATCAGGAGACGAAGAAGCCTATTGATTTTCGGTGATTTCCGATAATTACTGCCAAAGTTATCTCCCTTGATCACTTTGAAAAATCTTGTGATGCTCTAGAGGCCAAACTTATTATCCGATTGACTTCAAAATGATACACAGAGTTTAAGGTCTTGAGATGAACAAGTATATTAATTTTCAATGAATTTTGATAACTGAACAGCTAAATCCATGATATTAAATTTTTGTATACCGCTCTAAATGTCAGCATGGGCCAGAACTTTATAAAAACCAAACAAATTCTAATGATGTTTCGTTGCTTGGCAAGCTATCTTTCAAGTCAGCCCAATCCAAATTTAGTAAAGCTAGTTCTAATTTAATTTTTCTTCTAAGATGTCGAGATAAAGATGTGATACTTAAAGGATTCAAAATTAAGTCACCCGTGCAATCGGCTATTGTATGTACTCCTAATTATTTTAATGGTTTCTTATGATTATTATTAAATTGGTGTAAGCTTAAATTAGATATAAATAGACTGACCAGATGGATATTTGTCATTAACTTGAAAACGTGACCTGTATGTGTTACGAAAGGTCGTTATTAAATTATAGAGAAGTAGTTATATCCATACGTTGTGTTTTGTTATGAATAGTAATTCGTGCTTCTAGATGTCATTAAGAATTGAGACACTATCCTGCACGTGCTTCAATATTTCATCAAAATGTACGATTGGCAAGTTGTCCGTACATTATTAGAAATAATCGTATGCCAACATCAAAGGATGATGTCATATCTGTATTTTAACATATGAAAACAAATACCCATTGGTAACTTTTCGAACCGGTTCAGCAATGCAACCCAATCGTGATCGGTTAACTGAGTGACAATATACATTTTTAGTTTGTGTCGAGAGTCGAAGTTAAACTTAATTTCACTCTGATACATGTAGCATACTAGATGACTTATGCTTGCCTCTGTTGGCCTGGTTAGTGAAAAAACAGAACGTTAAGACAACAAAAAAATACTAATAGTATCTTATCAAGACCCAGAAATTCCAAGCTAAAATCTAACCCAAATCAATTCTTCAATACTTGTAATTAATACAGTTTGGAAAATTATACATCAGAAGAAAACTGCTAATGGAAAGGTAAAAGCTACTGTCAAAATCTAAATTGTTCTCAAAATTTTCATTTAGGCCTAATTCCCGGTGTGTTGGTTTGTATTCATCAACCAATATTGTCACTGATATCATGAAGTAGAATCTTGTGATGATATGAAATTAGTGTTGAGAAATTCTCAAATTCAAGGGGCATAACTCTTAGTGATATGAGTGTACTTACTTTGACTTTCAAAGTACAGAACAGTGGCTTGCTATATAAGATTGATAAAACTTGAAGTGCTTGATGATAACCCAAAGATTGTGGTTCCTTTCAATATTCGTGCATATAGGATCATAATTTCTTGAATTATGACCTGTGCGATTAATGAGTTTGTAGTCTGTGGTGCATCCAGAGGTCAAAATTTTTATCTGCTTTAGAAAACCCTTTGAATATATCACTGCATACTCCGCGCAGCGTTTCGTTTGATTACATGTAATCTCACTACACACTGCTATTATGAGTGGATATTGTTGTGTTAAATTTTGATTGGTCAGTAGTCCGACTACCAACCAATCACTACCTACCATACAAACGCTTTACATTTAAAACGAGTGCCAGTATTGGACCAAATATGTTTACATAACGTTACGTCATGGCTCACGCTTTTATTATGCCTAATTAACCTGTGCATAGGAGAATACTGCAGTAAAACTAATTGTGTGACAAACGAGGCTATCAAGTCGAATGAAATGTAAACAATACTCTTTGGAAACGAACATACGTTCACCGTTTTTAATACCTTAAATCACTGTCCAAAGTTTTAGGGAAGACTCAGATTAAACGAAGGACTGTCATGTTGCTGTACTTAAGTGATAGCTTTCATTGAACGGGGAGAATAGACACACTCCCGCAAAAGTTCAAGAAACAGACGCTATTCCAGCAATGGTCAGAGAGAGATTTTTCGGGCCATTGCTTCAGGAATATGATATCACTGTTACACCCTAATGATGGCCGAGTTTGAATTTTGTGAAAATTGGACCAAAACTGACAGACAAAATGATCGTAACTTCCTGGATAATAGACCCTGATTGTACGAAATATCATGTTTTTAGCTTGTGGACCCTTAGAGGACACAATTTTTATCTGGTTTTAAAAACGTTTTTATGTATCAGTTCCTCTTGATAGTCGTGCAAATCAGATTATAACTTACTAGATATGGCCCCTGATTGTACGAAAAATAAAAAATTTTGCTTGTGAACCCCTCTAAAGGTCACAATTTTATCTGGTTGTAAAATTTTTTTTAAATGTATCACTGTTGCACTTACTGACAGTGGCGTTCAAATTTCATAAACTCGGACCGAAATGGCCATGTCATGTCTGCAAATTGTGTACAGGTATGTAATGCCCGATTTTGATGAAACTTAAAATATATCTTTATAATATTCCTAAGATGTCCCTTTCAATGTTCGCTTTTATCTTCTTGGATTATTACCCCTGATTGTACAAAAAAAATCATTTGTTTTTTTAGCTTGTTCTCTATCCATCTCTTGCAAAATGTGAGCGTATCTTGCCTAGCAACTGCTGATTTTGAACAGATCATGTCCTTTAAACAACGACTGGAAACATTAAATTAATACATATATGATGAATATAAAGAACTGTTAGGATTTTGTAGATACATGTAATGTAGAAATATGGAACAAATACTAAAAATTTATTCCAACAATCTGCCATTTTGGTTTCCATATTATCCTTCATCCAATCTTAAAAGTATTATTCGCTATGTAAATTTAATCTTTTATCTGGACTGGCGACCAGCTGGAAAGCTTTCAATCTCAATTTTTTTTTTATTGTGAATCTGGCCTACAGCTAATAATTGCGTCTTTCCTGCCTCCTTTTGGCAATACTGATTACACTTCCATCAAGTCTATATTGATTTTGACATTTTTGTCAGCCTAGGGTTAAATTTTACCCAGTAATAATATAGTTCTATCTATTACTCAGTCATATGAAACTAGGCTGTGCCTGTGGGCAAGAAAATGCATTAAGTTGGTTGCCTGAGGTGTTGGCAGGTGTTTTGCTAGGCCAGGCTACTATAATAGCAAGTTTGATTGCTGTGTTATTCGGTTTATTTACAAAAATTCAACATTAATTTAACAAGTGGTATTACATCTGTATAATAATTCTTACTTTCTTCATTCTAAATACTTGCCTTTCTACATTTATTTGCTTGAATTTAATCACACCAGGTTTCCAATCTGTTTTTCCATTAATTGTGATTTTCTTTTCTTTATATATTGGCAGTATTTTAATAACTAAAGAAATCAGTTCAATAAATAAATTACTGCTAATTGCTAATTGGGAGAATAATGACTCTGGCATTGATGTTTTTTTTTATGCACCCACATTTAAGTTTAAGTGTTATTGTGATGGTCATGCACATTACAAATTATGCTTCCATGAGACAAAGAAGCCTCTTGATCTTCAACAATTTCTGATGATCACAATCAGAGTTGTCACCCATGAGATGGATTTGATAAACAAATCTGGTACTCTCAAGAAGCTGAAGTTGTTGTCTGAATTGGAATTAATGGTCATTGTTTATGCCCACCATCCACTGAAGTGTTATAAAAGTTCTGCATGTCAAATGGAGTTCAAAGATGAGCCTTTTCTGCTTAGGGTAAGCAGAGATAAGCAATTTGATTGGCTGATGCTTTGGGACAAGGTAACTTTAATTCTAATTAAGTGAGAGTAATGAAACTTTGTGTTTAGTTTCATCACATCAATACCTTGACTAAGTTTCGATAATGATCATTTACTGCTTAGGGTAAGCTAAGCAATAAGCAATTTGATCGGCCGAGACTTTGGTACACTATAACTCTCCTTCTAATTGAGTTAAAATGTTCAAACTTGGTGTATATGCCTATTAGTTCAATGCCTTAATGGAGGACAAAGATGAGCATTTTCTGTTTAGGGTGAGCAGAGATAAGCAATTTGATTGGTTGATGCTTTGGGACACAATAACTTTAGTTCTAATTAAGTGAGGGTGATGAAATTTGTGGAATAGTGACATTACATTAATACCTTTACTTCGTTCGATAATGAACATTTTCTGCATAGGGTAAGCAGAGCGATAAGTAATTTGATCGGCTGAAACTTTGGAACACATTAACTCTCCTTCTGAGCTAGAATGTTCAAACTTGGTGTAGGCGTTCATTAGGTGAATGCCTTGATGTTGTTCGGTAAGCAGTGATCAGCAATCTGATTGGTTGATGATTTGGGGCACGGTAACATTGGTTATAATAAAGTGAGAGCGATGAAACTCAGAATATAGATTCATTATATCATTAACTTGACTAAGTTGATAGTGAGAATTTTCTGCTTAGGCTAAGGAGCGATCAGCGATTTGATTGGTCAAGACTTTGGTGTATAACAACTCTGCTTTTGATTGAGGTAGAATGTTTAAACTTGATGTAGATGTTCATTAGGTGAATGTCTTGACTGAGTTTAATGATTAACATTTCGAGCTGAAGCTAAGCAAAGTTGATGAATTTCATTGGTCAATGCTTTGGGACAAGATAATCTTGATTCCATCTGATAGAGAGTGATGAAACTTAGTGTATAGTTTGATTGCTCCATACTACTTTTGAAAAAAATAAATGTGTGATTAATTAATATGTGTCACCTATTTATTTTGGGATTTCGGTGGCGGACATCAGCCTCACTGACTGTTGGCTTGTTTCATATTGTTTGAGTAGATGGGCATATATGTGTGTTTCCTAGCCATGCTATGTTATTTAATTTTAAATTTTGTATTTTTACAGGTCCACCACCAGGAATGCGAGGACCACCTCCAAGATAATCATGAAACTTCATCTATCATCAGTATCATTTGTATAAAGACATTGGAGAATTTCTTTCGAGTTGAAGAATTTTAATTCTAAATATCTGCTAATTATGATGAGAAATTCAAAGGGATATTTCAAGCTGTTAATGTAACTAACAGAAGTGACAATTTTGATTATAGTGTTGAGCCAGACTGAAACACAGATAAAAGGTTTTTTAAGTCTTGTATATGATGTCACTGGGACAATTGTATCATTTCTTTTTACATAATGATTATAATCCATGTATCATTTGTACATAAATCATCATTAAAATCCATCATCAATAGTGTTTTATTTTTTTCATTTTTGAAACTTTGATGCTATGAATGTGAGAACCAGATGTTATTATTATGCAGTGTTTATATTAATGTGTGAGCTATAGTCCAATTTTTATATGCCTTATCTTTTGGGCACATTGGACAATATGGAGGACAAAATTCCCTAATACTTGTAACATTTATCATAACAGATCTAAATGATCCCGTTTCAAAACTTTTATTTGTAATAATAATAATAATCTATTTATAAAGCGCTGAATATCCAACAAACTAATTGCTTATATTAGCCATTCGCTCTGTCTGATGTTTCGTTACTACACACATTTAGGAGTAATTGATCAGAGCTATGCCCCCTTCATTTAAAACAAAATGTTGAAAGCACGCCAAAGGTTGCAATTACCAGTTGATCTTATGACAGTTTATGTGGGTTTATCTATTGGAAGTGTCCCAAACTATTGTATACTCAGAGGGGTCTGGCGGCCGCTGCCTTTGCTTCGGTTCAAACACACGTTCTGATGCAGCTGGAATGGCAGTTACTCAGAACCCTAACAATCCTTGCATTATCCATAGCTTCAAGCTGAAGTAGCAAAAGATTGTCCCAGATAGACCGTTGTATATTGTATTAATCTTGTGGAAATTATTTCCTTTAACTAGATCATTTTACGACAGATACAGGGGAATTATCCTCTACATACTGGAACCATGCCTATCTATGCTGATTATTGGTACTTTGTAGCTGGGCTGAAGTTAGTCGTAAAAAGGAAATAGCAGACAATATTATAGATCTAGCCAATATTTGAACCCTCTATTTTTGCCTTGGTTTTTATACGCCCACATTGCCGCTCTATAGGCTAAACCCGTCTTCCATTAGCCCAGGTTAGGTGCAAAAGAGTAGGACGTTAAACCCCCCATTTCATTTCATTTCTATAGGCTAAAGTTAATATCCAATTGACTTTAAATATATACACGGTGTTTAAGGTTATGAGTCAAGAATCCTATTGATTTTCACTGCTTTCTGATAATTACTACCAGCACTATAGCCCTTGACCCCTTTAAATATCTTGTTGATGCTTTACAGACTAAAGTTAATATCTGATGGACTTTAAATTTATACACAGTGGAGCAGGTAAGAGCAATTTTTGGGAAGAATCGTGCACTTGTGCCAAATTTGATGCATGTATCATCATTTGCACGATTCTGCTGTTATCTGCCCCACTAACAGGTCATGGGACGAAGAAGGTCATGGGACGAAGAAGCCCATTGATTTTCAACGATTTCCGATAATTACTGCCCGAGTTATGGCCCTTGATCACTTTGAAAAATCTTGTGGCGGAGGCTTAAGTTAATATCCCATTGACTTTTGGTTTATACACATTATTAACAGTCATCAGATCAAGGAACCTATTGATTCTCAACGATTTTCAATAATTACTACCAGAGTTATGGCCCTAGATCACTTTGAAAAATTTTGTATACTCAACGTTGGCATGGGCCAAACAATTCTAATGATTTTCTGATACTTACATAAATGAGTTAGTGTTCAGTCAGTGTAATATTGGTGCTCATCAACTTTGTCCTTGAACAGCTCAAGTTGGCAGTGCCGTTGTGGGTAAGACGCTGCCTCGCTAGCCCGGAGGTCGGGTGTTCAATCCCTGTTTTGGCCGAGAAAGTTTCTCCTTGTCAGTGATGCAGGACGGAGGGCCTGACAAGGACAGCTGTCTAGTCGTTTGTCTGGGACGAAAAACAGAGGGCCCGTATACACATTGGTGTACACGTAAAAGATCCCTTTTGTCATTAAAAGTCAATGGAGCTTTGAACAACCGGCCCCAAATCTTCAATAGAAGGCTTGATGACGCTTTTACGTTGTTAAACTAACTCGCAGTCGTCGCTTCAGGAACATACCTGTCCCAGGGCCCCAAGAATTAGGAGGCCAGGGTAAAATATTTTTGATATTGCTATTATAAACATTTCTTACACACACTTAATATAAGATTTAAACATCCGCCATCATCCTTGAATCGGTCGTGTTTAATAGTCGCGAGAGTGGGGGGGGGGGGGTACCTACGGCACATTTTCGTATAAATCAGACACTGTATGTGTCTTTAGCGTTATGGAGGAATTTAAATACTATTAAGATCTACATGGTTTCTTTTTGGGCGTCAGTAAATATTTTTCCATTTTCACGTTAGTTCCTTAAGGAACTGTCTCGGACAACTTCCGATCAGAGACAGTTCCTAAAGGAACTAATTTTACGTGAGATGTCCACACAGTCCAACAACTCAAAAGGACACAAGCTCAGTTTATCAATGACTTTATTTACAAAGCTGATGGATTTCGATCGATCGTCCAGTAGTAAAACAAACATAAACATTACAAAATATAACAATATTTCACAAAACAATAATCAGTGAATATTATATAATACACATTAATAGTTTAGAGTAAAAATTAGAAAATAAGCGCTAGATCTGGATTGTGGCGCACATCAATGTAATCACAGGAATCTGACCTTCTATCTGTATATATATGCATACACCATACCGAACTAGACAATATATAATAAAAAAGAACAGGAATGCAATGCTTGTTGAAGCCTCGATTTTACCTGCTTTCGCTTCGGCACGTTTTTGTTCCACAATTCGTAATGTCAGGCAATCTAACCTCTGCCAATTCACTCAGATATGATTTTTCTTCAATCTAGCCGTTTTGATTTGCACAAATACTCCCCACAACACGATATCATAGCCATTAGAATTGGCAGAGGTTAGATTGCCTGACATTACGAATTGTGGAACAAAAACGTGCCGAGGCGAGAGCAGGTAAAATCGAGACTTCAACAGGCATTGCATTCTTGTTCTTTTTTATTATATATTGTCTAGTTCGGTATGGTGTATGCATATATATACAGATAGAAGGTCAGATTCCTGTGATGTAATGAGTAGATCTGGATTGTGGCGCACATCAATGTAATGGATTGTGGCGCACATCAATGTAATGAGTAGATCTGGATTGTGGCGCACATCAATGTAATGGGTAGATCTGGATTGTGGCGAACATCAATGTAATGAGTAAGTTCAGATTTACATAGAACACATAAGATGGAAACCATTAGGTTCCGCATGAGGCATTAGGTTCCGCATGAGGTATTCCTCCGTAAACTTACGATCAAATGCCACCAAGGGTCACTTTCAGAAAAGTTTTTTTCGGTATACCGAACTATATTTAAATGAAATAATCCCCAAAGTTTATCGTTTAAGATAAATTGCTTCAGAGACGTTTTCTGGTCCATGGCACTCTCTTTAACTTTTACTTCTGTCTTTTACACAGATCAGTTATTTTCACCTTTGGGCTTTGGATAATTATGAGTAGATTTATATAAAATAATTTGACCGCCGATTGGTTGCTTTAAACCAATACATGTATATCTTAAAGACTGCCCCATTAAAAGTTCGCCCTTACTGTTACTCTAGTTTGTCTTTGTTGATATGACTTTGAGACTGATTACCAATTAAGACCATTGGTAATATATTTTAATGTAAATTAACCGAGGTTTCTAAATTTGTGCTGTATTTTTCCAACAGAAAATAATAAAAAAAAATATCACAGGACATGAGTATATTATGAAAGAAGAAAAGACATTTAAAAAGAAACGTCTAACACAGCGATTTGCAATTTCTGCAGAATAGATATTCACTAAATTGTTGCCCTTCGACCCCACCGCCTGTTGAAGCAATGATCTTAAAGCTGTGGTTTAGTAAACGCAGAATAACCTGTATTGAGTTCAGTTTACAGAAACCATTTAATGGAAATCTGATTATGTAACGATTGTCCATGTTCCATCCAGAATTACGCGTGTCCACCAACGCAGCCGACAATTCCGGGAACACCTCTTCAATTAAAGCTCGCTCCGCACTTAATGAGATTCTTTCTCCTAGATCGGGACTGATGCTGACTGCTATGCAATCACAGAATTCTGGCGAGGTATTGGGTTCGGTTTTGATCTGACTCGGCATTTTTATGCCTGCCATGCTTATTTTCGCGGCTCTGAGCATTTCAACCTCTTTGGCCATTCCACCGATATCGTAGAATCTTGATTCTTCCAACAGCTGGTCAAATTCTTCGAAGTTAGAAGGCAAAAGAAGTCGCTGTGATCGCAGGTAGTTTAAAATATAGCGAAACATCTTGCCATCACGATCTATAAAGTAATGCTGCTTGAGGCTATCCAGAACTATTGGAATACTCCCATTGAACATGCGAGCCAGCCTGGATTCGGGGTATCTGAAAGACATAAACAAAGAACTACATCATACAATGAAATCTAAAACGCCTCCAGCCATACGAGTTAGCTTATAAAGGTTTAATATTTCTAATTTACACTTCATCCTGTTCAAGATGCCAGAAGACATCCCAGTGGTTGTGTTTCACTTCCAACCAATATATAATCGCATAAACTTGATGATGCTGCATTATCTGAATAATGTTCTTTCCCGTATGTGACTTTGAAAATACTTTTAAATTTTCGTTTTATACTTTTTAAGTGCCAACAGAAATAAACTGTTTTCCAAATGTAACAACGTTTTATGACTGGATGCCACTGGCAGAATAAAAGTAATCAACTTTTAGGATAATTATTAATAGAAACTGTTTTCCAGACGTTATATTATGATTTAAAGAATGTTGACACTACTGCATCTTGATTTTCAGCCCCACCCTGATGACTAAACGGTTAAAATGACAAATTCTTTATTCGGACTATGGATTGCGCATTAAAAAAACACCAAAATTTAAATTAACCTTTCATTATAAATCCATGTCAACTAGTTGTCAATCTATTTATTTACAAAAAACGAATCATTGTGTCGTCCTATAATACATAATACTTAAATTTAGAATTGCACAATTGGTTTCCGTAGCCAGTTGGAGGAGTTCTATCGATATTTCTATGTATTCAGTGCCTATATGTTGATTAGTGTGTCTTTACAATTGCAGCTGCCTTATTTTTCTCTATAAAAGACATGGAGAGGAAGAAGTGAGGGGCTGGGGGCGATAAACGTTACTTGTATATATAAAATTGACTAGTGATGTCGACATTTTGCGATCTATCAACTATGAGAGACATGGCATATAAAACAAGCACCCCACGCGGTCGACTTGTTTGTCGTGTATATTTGAAAGCCGATTACCTGCCTCGGGACATCTACCTAGCTTCTTTTAAAATTGTATCCTACGGCACATTTGTTCGGATAGAGGATAGCATTACATTTACCGTCTCTCATTATCACCACTCAATTTACTCCTATGCTAGAAAAATCTCGTGAAAGCTTGACTATTGACGGACCTTCATCAAGCGATAAGGGTAGATTTAGCTCCGGGGCATCAACCAGCTTCATTACAATGGTTTGTCGTTTTTTAGCAGCGAGATATTCATTGTGAAACGCCATTCTTATTTAATTATCCCGATTGCCAGGCTTAGTCCCCGAGGCCGTGGATCAAACGTTGAAAAACTTGTTTCTTGACAACATAACAATGTGTGGGTAATTTTAGCTAGGTGATAAGAAGAGCAGAAAAAAAATCAAAAATCTAACACGAATATTATAACTACTTCAATAGACCTTATAAGTGATAAGCTTCATTCCTATATATAGCGAAGACACGGGATTAGGATTAGCAAACACGCCTTAAGAGGAGTAAATTATTAAGTAAATTTACGCGGTTTGACATTATGTAAAGTTTGTTTCGAATATTGCCGCGGGGCGTTTGTTACCTCGTCCCTAGCAACGGAGTAAATCTTAAACTATAGAGTATTAATGCTGATATAATGATGAACACATTTACAAAAAGTACTCCTTTAAAATAACAATAATAGACGAAAAGATTTGAGTATAATATTTCGAAAGCGAATGTCACACGCCGAAAGCTATCCATGTTTGAAGGTAAATACAAAAACAGTTAAAATAGAAAAGACAAAAAGTCGCCATCATAAATTGAATAAAGTGAAGAATCGTACTGAGGATAGTTGGACTAGATTTAAAAGTAGAAAGTCTGTATTACTATTACGGGCAAGGGGATTTGAAGCTGAAGTAAAGACGGCCCGCGGCTGAAACATTTTCTCTTATTTCTTCGTTTCAAGAACGAATGTGGCTCTATCGGGCGTGAACACTATGGGCCTTTGAAAAAGAACATTGTAATTATTGATAAAAGGCTTCGGGCACTTTATACAGACTATAGTCTCTCTATGGAAAGTTCTTTATTTGACGAACAACCATTTAAAATGTATTTCCATACAAGGTTTCTAGCTAATGGACAGAAATAATAAAAAAAAGATGGCTTATTTTCAATGTAATATGACTTGTTCTTCTTTTTGATTTTCATAATTCCAAACCAAAGTGCTTAAAACCAAATTATTTCACATTAAGAAAAGTTTTCCTGCGTCCCGAATAAAGTGTCGGGATGCATCATGTATGGATGGCTACAACTAAATCTGTTGACGTATAGAAATTGCAGACCAAAGGACCTAGATTTATCATCATCTTCGTTATCTAAATTAATCATGTACAGACTTTTCCCACACGCAACGCATCATGGATGGGGTGCGAAAATGTATTATTGGCAGGAAATCTTATAGACGATGCGTTGTTAACATAATCATCTTAAGAAATTAAAAGATTTCCTCTGCAGTGAACGAATGGAAAAATCAACACTTATTAAATTACGAGTATTTAATTAATTGTTTCTTTTATATTATTATCTTTACATAAAGTGAGGCGCAAACGTAAACCGGAAGTTGTAACCTCGTGCTTTACCAAATCATCGTAATCGGAAAATAGAAATGGCGATGGTTATGGCAGCAATGGTATAATTCACACCTTTATAATCGATGATTTCACCCCGGAAGTAACATTTTTATTATATTGATGACCTGTGTCCATACTTTTCACTTTGGATTTTAAAATGACACTGTAATTATTAAATATCAGTATTATACTGATTATGGTGTTTTATTTGGAAATTTCTGAAATAGTTCGTCGATTGCTATGCCAAATTGTGGAAGTATAAATGCAGAGTAGCAGTATGGCAGAGTAGAGGCCCTGGTTACAATTTTGAATGTTTTGTTCTCCTTTAGGGGTCCTCTCGTTCCCATGTTGCTCTATGAGTGAATTTTTACACGGTAGCAGTTTCGAGGCCACATGCACATTTTTGCCCAATAAATACAAGCTATCGCACGTGCTAAACAATATTCACAGTTGGTAATATGTTGATGTGTTAAAAACTAATTGGCTCGACATTTTTTTTCTTCAACATATCTCTAAGGCATGAGCATATCGGTGGTAATTTGTTCGTATCGCTGCTAACAGGTTGGTGTCGTTGTAGCGTATAAACTGAAGAGGTACTTGGCTTCTCATGCCTACTGGTATAATAAGGAATCGGCTCATCTAAAAGAAGAGCTCAAGTGCCGTCAACCACCGGGCACAATACTATGGCCACTTGTTATTTCTACACAGTAATTATATGTAAATGCTACGAGTTATAAAATTGGTTAATATACAGTGGCTATTTATAGGTTGTTCACTTACATTGTTACTTTTAATGTGGAACATCATTGCCTTTCTTTTAGTGACAGAGGAATACCAACCAACAGTCTGAAAGTTACCAGTAATGGATACACATCTAGGTTGCCAGACAACGAATCAGCAGCAACTAAGTCATCCGCACTGTTGCCACTATTTCCATGTTTGCATGTCTTAAAATGATTTCTCATGAATTTTGAGAGGAAAAACAAAGTTGAACTGTTGTCAAGGACAATAGCTCCATGAATAAGACATGGCAAATTAGCTCAAGTTTCAAAAGGAGCTTTCATTTACAAAAGCTGTGGCGACTGCGTCAAATCGCTGCGAAATTAGCCTTCACAAGCCATAAATATATTTGAATGAGAATGACAATAACTCTGCCAGGTTCTGAATCAATGTCAATAGTATTCAAGTTTAGTCGAGCAATCAGTACAATTTTGAAATAAAACCTACAGATTTCAAATACAAGGACACACGAAGGAAATTGATACATCCCTGTACCCGCTTCCACCATTACCACCACCAATCTTAACGAACACAGGTCAGTAAATAAATGTTGAATTAAGCAACAAACAATAAAGATGCTCATCTGATGCTTATTTGAACACTTTGCAAATTTGCCACAATATAATCAAATATTGAACGTCAGTCAAGAATAATTTATTCAGTATTTGACATTATATTTCTAGAGTTTGATCATTTTGTGCGCGATGACCCTATTTCTTTCTTTCTTCTTTACTGTCTGTGTATTCTTCTTTTTCTATCTTTAAATTTTATGTTTTATTTTTGTTTTTTGAAAGTTTATATCTGTAGATTCAGCCAATTTTGAACTATGGCCAATTTTATTTTCAGTAGTCGACAGTTTTACGAGAGTAAATTAGGAATGCAGACCATCTTCAGTTTGCCGTATAGAGAGAAAATTTAGTTATTCAGGGGCTGTCCAACTCAAAAGATTAACCCACTTCAATACATTATTTTGATCTAAATCCAAGCGATTAAAAAAGTTCAACGTATTCCCGTTAAAAGCAGTATGCTTTCGAATAACTGAAATAGATTTGTTTTGCAATATAATTAAACAAACGCTTGAAGGGGAAGTGAGATTGATTTTAATGGCTCATTACCATCCCCTAATTGGTAGCTAGTAGCTGGGATGTTAGGCTATATATACGTACCTTGAGGTAAAATACACAGACACACAGTAATATACTGCACTCAACTACAACAATAATTCTTGTTTTCTTAGAAAGGGCTCACATGTTTCAAGTTATACATTGAGACTCAAATATAGTGGTGTTACAAGTAGAGCCAGGCTGATGGCGATGACAAAACCATGGTGTTATATTTATGGGAAAATATGGAATTTAAGACTTAAAATATGCATTATGCATACACTAATTATAAGTATTTTTCTGGTTTTAAATGTTACAGGTTATTATTTAGACATTTATTCACATGCCAAGTCCATTGTTTAGATATCGAGTGGATTAGACAATGTCTGCCATATCTTGAAGAACTGAAAATCGAGAATTGCCTTATAATCGTGGCAATGATACTTGACCATCGTGAATTGTCAGTCAGAGGTCGACGGACACAATTCCGACTATTTGTTCGCTATGAATAAAATAATTTTCTATATTCATTTATCAATATCTATTTTTCAACTATTTAGCAAGAAATGAAATTGGGTTTAAGTACCATCCGAACGATAATCCCTTACCTAAATATCACCATTAGAAATTTTGAACACATATGGGTTCCTATTGGGATCTCTTTTCCGCCTGGATCGCCATAACATGTGTTTCAAGTAGTCAGTACCATATACCATACCCCAGATTGTATAGGCCTACGTACATAGATAGATTTACGTATGTAAATCAGAAGCCCTAATGAATGGAGCACGGTTTAACGCCCTATTTTCTGCACCAACTACTTGACACTGACAAATATAGGCATGTGAATATTTGAACTGAAAGTTATACACCGCTAAATAAGAAATACGCGATTAGTGTGGACCTTCGTTTTCTCTGTGTAACTGTAAGTATATTGTATAATCAAGAAAAACGCTCCACTTAACCTAACATTTTCTTTACAAGAATAGATCTTGAACTTAGGGCTACTAAACGGGTGGGTAGATATATATCAGCTTTCATCCTTATGAATACACAGACAAACATTTCTATACCAGCAGTATTTGGGAGCTTTTATTCAAATTTGCCGTAATAAAAGCCCCAAAATATTACGGGTTGAAATATTTATCACCATAAGCTTGAATACAATCCTCTACCCAGTAGGCCTACATCCACTTATATACACCCACATATAATATCGACAATAAAATGTCTCCTTCAAACAATTGAAACAATCAGATACAGATAACAATATGACGACAATCATTTTGACCAGATCGATATTCTTAACTCTCATATTTAAGAGCAAGACGAGTGTCTAAAACCTACTACAAAGATTAGTTCCAGATTAATATTGCATGGGGCCCCTGGCTGAAAAAGCCTATGGGGCCCTTGCATCAACAGCTAAAATGGCACATACCCTGGTCAATGTCCGTCACCCCCCCCCTCCACCAACACTAAGAAGGTTTATCTGACACAAACATAAACAACATAATAAATGTCACTTATTTGTATATGGTACCAAAAATTTCTTAAACTAATTTGGGGACCTATTAATATTGATGCCCCTGACTGCAGTCCAGTCATCCCTTGCCCCCCTCCTTTTTAATCCGGCCCAGCCGATAATACATTTCGCCATGATTAAGGCTTGTAGAGAGATTGGGGTAATTACATGCGGAAGGGGTGCCCGGCGTGTAGGTATGGGGTCCTCACTAGGGTAAATCACTAGAGATTCTACATTATAGAATAGTTCGATGAAATGTCGTTTATTGCCTATACTACTTTATGGTTAAATGTCTACCAGCTATTGCAAGAAAACGAAGTCTCTATGCATTTATTGATCACATCATTATCTATGGGGCAATTCAGGTTACATGTTGATTTACTTATAAAAATAGAGATATAAGCTTTATGGTTATACGACTATAGACTAAAACATCATAGGTATTGCTTCTAATTGGTTTTTAGAATTATTGGGGAAGCTACTGATTGTTCATATTAAAATGTTTCATTTGGCGACAAGTGCTTGCAGCGAAAAATGTCTCTTTAACTGACAGCATTCTGTGATTTAGAAATCAATAATGATAAATCGATCTTAGGGATGATGATGTGGTTTTGTATGATACATACCGTGTAAGTGTTTCAAGTGATGACGTGTATATGACTCCTCCTACATCAATATGTACTGGAGCTGTATAACGAGTGGGCGTGGCTGGACATGGTACTCCCGATATCTTGTTAAAATGGCCATTTGGAGTTGTCGCCGATGATGGCCGTGACGTCACGGGCGATGACATGTTGGTCATGTAGAATTTTCAGCGATAAATATCTAAAAACAAAATAAATCAAAATATCATTTAATGGGTCTTGTCTGGCACAAATTTTCTATGTGTATTCATCTGACATTATAGAGTGGTTCGATATGTTAGTTCATAAACGCCCTAGCTCTCTTAAAAGTTCAATTGCGTTTTCTTTTCTTCAAATTTTGACCTTTGAACCAGGAATACCACACAGTGGAAATGGGATACAAAGTTGACGATAGTGCGTCTGTGTGTCCTGGGGGGGGGGGGGGGATGTAGCCGATATGGTTACACTTGAGCATAACTTTTGTTACAAATTATTTGACCATGGTAGAGGTGTACCCTTAACATGGGCTTTTTATCAACCAATTTTAATTTTGGCCTAGATAGATTCACTAATTGATAATGTGAATGAACTGCATGTATATTGATAGGTGGCGAAATACCTAGGGAGGGAGGTAGTAAAAGAGATTGAACAACAACGTTGCGGTACGCCACCCGCATAGCCTACTTTTAACTTTAACTGTGTTTTAAGAATGTATTTACCAAGACTGCTCGCACCGAACTGTGTGCATAAAAAGAGAGATTTGATAAAAAAAAAAATTCTCAGCTAATAGTAATTTAAGGTACAATTTACTTAGTCTATTCTATGATATAAACCCAACCTGCCCCCCCCCCCCAAAAAAAAAGGGTAGAGGATGAGGTGTGTTCAAAAGTGGAGAACTAATAAATATATTAAATTGGTTTATTGACATAAAAAATCAAAAGCCGTTGATTGTTAAGTATACTCCTATAATATATAATTTAGTTTTCAATTACGTATATTAGATCTATACCGAAGAGATTTAACAGTTAGACGTTTGTGGGCCGACTTTGAAATGAATAGTTAGTCTGTAACTTGACGATAGAGTGATAAATATACTAAAATAAACATACCTTATTAAATATACCGATATATTCCATATAATATAGATAATTTTAATTTTTGTTCGCACATTAACCCAGCTGCTACAAGAAACCTAGTAAAACTGAGCTGACTGTGTCGGCCGATAGAGTTTTTACTCGCGGGATCGCCTCGGGGCAAATCCGTATTTCGCGCGAGCTGCTAAGACTAGCTCGCACTGCCATGACGACGCCCCGCGTGCTGCAAATAGTTTCTATCTATATTATTCATTTTTATAATATATAAAATGGCGATTTTAATATCGTTTGAAATTTTCGGAAATACATTAAAGTTGATGATGACTAGATGAAAAATGGCTGACATGCTACAATTTAATAAATTTATGTAAATAAGATTAAAATGCGCAAACTGATTGTAGGACCAGTGTAAAACGTGTTAAACATTAAATTCTCAGGTATGACCATCTTTAAAGACCATAAATGTAGATTTTAGGTTTATATACAGACTGTATTCATTGATTTTAATGTAGTGAACTAAAGTTAGCATATTAGATTTCCAAGTGTCTAGTAGAACTATTGAATAGAAATGAAACCTAGTTTAAAGTCCTACTGTTCTGCTCCTTATGGGCTAATGAAGACGGATATACTCCATGAGGGAAATTTTGCCCGGGCGGTGGCACTGTGGCCTAGTTTTATATCGAATTCTAACTGTCAATTGATCTTTTGTGTGTACGCCAATGTATACACGTGTACATGTACTCATTTTTTCGTCTTATCCAAACGATTAGGCAGCTATCCTTGCCAGTCCGTCAATTCTGCACGACTGACAAGGGAAACACGCCGGAAACTATTGCATAGAATAACAGTACTCTTCTCAAATAAAAGATGTCAGTATACATTGGTGATCAAACAAAACACGCTGCCAAGGCAATATCCACGCCATGTCCCCATGTCCTGACAGGGATAATGAAGACGGGAATACGTCATGCAGTGTGCTATGAGGGATATTTGGCACGGACAGTGGCGCTACGGCCTACTCTTATATCGAATTCCAACTGCTACCGGATCTTTCACGCGCACGCCAATGTGTACACGGATCCTAGGTTTTTCTTACCCCATCCAATCGATTAGACAGCTGTCTTTGACAGGCCGTCCGTCCTGCACCACTGAAAATCCCGAAGCACTTCTTAACCAGCACTGGGATCGAACCCTCAAACTCCAGGTAAGCAAGCCAGCGTCTTACTCACTTAGCCACCGTACAAAACCAAAACTGACTTATGAAATTTTCTGGATTTTCGAAAACGGCAGAATTAGGGGCGGGGGGGGGGGGGGTTGACGTATCTAGAAATGGATAGTGTGCTTAATGCACCAGAAGGGAAGGAAGAGGTCCCAAGAATGTGTATAGTTTGTATCATACGGGTTATTTTATGAAATCTAATTTTTTAACATATTATTATGCATGTGCATTATTATTATAATACGATTATTGGAAGAAAGTCGAGACCGTTTTGTGTGGTAAGCGTACACTGGCAGTAACTACACCAAAGAAGACAGTCTGTTGTAAAGGATTCTTGGGAAATTAGAAATAATAAAAATTTGGGCTTATTGTCTAATCAAGAATTTTCTAGTCTAGTTTGGCCAGAGGTATATGGGAACGAGAGCAGAGAACTTAACCGCTTACCATAATTACTTCAATACAAGCTTCCGCCTGCAGCCACAAATTTATACAAATTACCGATCACTAATACTAGAATTATTTCTGACAGGCAGCCAAAAACTGGGTAGTTTCTTGCGGCTATGCTAATTATCATGTAATCCATGGGAACAAAGACGGCAAGCAGACTCTACTGGTTTTCGTATAGCTAAGAGGGCAGAAAGTCGAGAGACAAATTTCAACTTAAAGATCAAAGTATAAAACAGAAATAAAGTATGTCTGAAATACTCATCGGTCCTTCGCATAGACGAACTTATTTATTAATCATCATCTCTTTAATTTACTTGAAATAATCTGACTGGTGGCCATTGGAGAGACGTTTACTGCACTTTAGTTTACTTAGGGAAGGGTATCGAAAGTATAGGCCTCTTAGGCTTGAGTTGGTGCTGTAATAATAGTAAAGGACATCAGCCTTTGGTGTTGAATTATCGTGAGTGACATTGTAGGTGGGGTATGCTTATTATTTATTTGACCGCTTTTAACATTTCTCATTTTCAAGTTATATTTTATTTATAAATATGTTAGTCTCTATCGTCCATAAAACCATCCGTACGTTGAAGTCTATGAGGTTCTGAGTGACCGAGACTATAAAATATGTGTGTTGTACAAGACCCATACAGTTGGAAAATAGACCCCCCCCCCACAATTTCTTGCAATTACTTCACGGCCCTGTACTATTTTTACTCCACAGCGTTATTCTTTTGGGTGAAGATCGGTTAGTTTTCTGTGATCAATTCAGGTCCAGGGTTCGCAGGGCCGTATTAACGCATGGACGTTGAGAGTTGCAGAGATATAAACTATTATATTTATTGTGAATGGCAGTACTGTAATTAATACAAGATTACAGTACCTAGATTATAACTTTGTGCGCTTTTGCGGCTACGAATTGGTCAGTTAGTTTTTTGAAGTCAATTTATAAAGTAAATCACTTTCAGCGCAGAGACGTGCCAATATACCAAGACATCGAGCACAAACACTACATATTCACACTTCTTCATATTCACCGTAACTTCCCTAGTTATTTTCGCGGCTTTACCTGTTTTCGACTATGTTTCGCAAGTTTTGTTGGTCAAAGCATGTTTATATTTACGTGAAATGCATTTAATTCAAAACGCAATTGCGAAATCAATGAGAAAATAGCAAGAAATACGATATCACTTACGTACACAAAACCTCACGTTTCTGTAAGGACAAAGGGTACAGGTAAATAGAGAGAACCATTTTCGTCATCACCCATAATTTGCTTTATTTATTTGTGGCCTGGATTTCTGTTTTGGCTGGGCTTAATGGTTAATCTAGAATTGGGACTCACGGTGCCTGTAGCCCATGGGCGGGGCCCAGTTTAGTCATGGGCCTGAGGGGCCCAGGGTCAGGGCCCCACGCTTTAGGGGATCCCGCGGTTCATGGCAAAATTTGAAAAAGAGAATCCATTCAAATTCCAGATGAAAGTTTCACGGTAATAGATCTAGCGGCGCGAGGGCTGAGACTGGGCTATCCCTGTGATGATGATCGGTCTAGGCTTCTAGCGGCGATTTCACTTGTTAGCCTATAACAGTCATTTCTTGTATTACAGACCGTGTAATTGTGTGTTGCGCATGCGTGCCATTAAAAAGTGTATGAAATAATCTTTTCGTCGCGTTAGGGGCCCCGCGATTCTAGTCAGGCCCAGGGCCCCACTTCAAAATCGTAATCCGGTCCTGTTGGTTCGATCCCGGTATTGGCCGATAACGTTCCGCGGGAATTTTCAGAGTAGTTAACCTTTGTCATTGATACAGGAAGAAGATCCTTGCAAGGAATAGCGTCTAGTCAATCGGATGGGCCAATCGTTCTTAGTATATATTAAAGTGCATGTTAAGGGGCCCTTGACAGTTGAAATTAGATGAAGAGTGGACGAAAAACACCGCTGTTATATTTCCCTGATACCACAATGAATGACGTATGGCCGTATTCACGGTAACCCTTATTCATTTCAGCTTATTTTTAACATGCCCACTTTTAAAGTTTTGCTTTGTTGTGTCCTAAACATGATTGGGGTTATGGGTCTGCTGAATCGGAGAGCAGAATCAATACATACACCAGCGTCATCATCACATTGTCAGCATTTAGTTTCGATACACATTTGTTACCCTGACTGCATTAGCTGACTTTGCACTAGTTCAGAGCTGAACTAACTTTGTACCTGCGCCTGCACTGAATATGACTTGCTGACTTTACTATTCGCACTAGTCTCAGCCTTTATCCAAAAATAGGCAATGACTTTTCACATAATTCGGATACATGTATCTCAATGGATTCAGACATCTATTGTGTATGCTTGTTACGACTAAGTATAGGCTTATTTAGACACGGTATCAAAATATTCTGAAGCTTCCCTTTAAGAACTTCATTTATTGTATCTTTGTTTTCTTATATTTTACAGAAACATATAGAATTGTTTAATGTCATAGATTTATCCAGAAGTGTACTATTTCTACATACAGAATACCACCTGGTAAATCGAGGTTTATTTTAACTAGAAAAACGAACGCCTACAGCCATATTTCATTATGAACAGAATTTGTATGAAATGATGTGCTATGTCGTTATGGCGCCAATTCAGGCTAGGCCCTGGGGCTTTTACAGTATTGAGATGGATGTTTTAGCAAATTGCCTAAGGGAAAATGACCCGTGAACCAATAGTAATTTCCTCCCTGCTCTACTGAAGCTCATATACCTCGTCTTACTTTGATGATTTTGTTATTTTCCCAGGGGCTAATGCCTGCCGCAAAATATGGCGTGTTTACAGTGAGTGGGTTTGAGATATGAACGTCTGTAACCCTATTTCTGCCCCAAGCATTTTTTGGGCTCCGGGCTCTTACCTCCGAGTTTAAAATAAATATCACAGTAAATTTCACAATATGGAGTGTGCTCAAACCCATACCACGCGAAGATATAAACTATACGAACGAACATATCAGCATATGTGGTAGTTATGTATAGGCATCCCAAAACATATTTAATTTTCTCAAATGGTTAAGGAATATAAAACCACAGTAATATTTATAATATGCAGTAAATACAGATTGAAATGAAATTCTGCCCTAAAATAATTTACATTAAAAGGACATTATACAAGCTCTTTGGCTCAAGTTCAACCGATGAATATCCAACTTAACAGTTTTATAATAAATCGACATTTGTAGTAACTCAAATTCGATGTTTATAATTGCAGGACAGAAACACCAGTTTACTTGGTAGATCGTACACAAATGATGACAGTCTTCGGCAATTGTCCCTAACGCTTTGTCGACATTTCAAGTGCAGTAACTCAAAACCCTAGATAATAAACCGTAATTTCAGTTAAATAACCAATTTTAAGCTTATGAATCTCAACTATGCAGTTAGGATTAATCATATAAAATTTGGAAATGTAACTTTAAATTTCAAGACACGTAAATCGCTTGTCACTAACAAAAATACAAAACTGTGGTAAATTCTGACACCTTATTATTAACACACTTTTTATACTTCCACCTTTCAGAGTTACGCAATGGTTTTTCGTGTAGGTATTGCCCATGTTTGCGTAAATTTGCAAATGCACTACAGATTTTTCAGATTTCTTTTCCGAACCTGATGAGTTTATTTGGGTCGTGAAGAATGGAACCTGTTCTTTTTCAAACTTACTTGCAGTTTTCGTCTACTTATTCTAAGGGGGATCCTGTCGAAATTTAGAGTAACGCATAGGCATTGCCTTGTCATCGAACCCTTGTATTTTTGATGCACAGTTAATGTCACTGACACCGGCACGTCCTTGAAGCGATCTAACGGTCAAACGGTTAAAACTTGTCAGAATTTGTTTGGCTAATAGTAAAGGTCGGCTGTCTAAATTTGAAAGCTATACAATATGCTGTTGGTGGACATATGGTCTTTACCGGGTAACATTGTGTTTTTAATTGCCCCTCATTATTTTCACCCACATAAAATATCAGATTATTTGAATACTCCAACTAATCACAATTCAGTTTCTTTTTCAACCCTCAAATGCAAGCTCACTTGGTAATTTTTATATTTTTTTGACTTGATTTTTAATGAAGTTGTTATATTAAATATATATGCGCATTTTGAGAATGATGCATTAATCTCAGTATTTCAACCCTCATATGCAAGCTCACTTGGTAAGTTTTATATTTTTGTTGACTTGATTTTTAATGAAGTTGTTATATATATATGCGCATTTTGAGAATAATGCATTAATCTCAGTTAATGCATTAATATTATTTATTTCAATCCTATGTTTTTTTAATGATATCCATATTGGAATAGTCATTATTATTATTATAAACTTCTATTGTTTAGGGTATGTACACTGTTAGAAAAAATCTGGTAAATTTACATGAAAATCACTGGCAGCTATAGTTGCCAGTAAAATTACTGTAAATAAACATTCAGCTGTAAAATTACAGAGCTTCTGTAGTTTGACTTTGTGTGTAACTTTACCTGAAAACGGTAAATGGAAAATAACTATGAGTTTGTTTTTCAACTTTGAACTGTAAATTCACCGCAACACTGTAAATGGACGGTTACAGTAAGTTTGTTTTTTAACTTTGAACTGTAAATTCACCGCAAAGGAGTAAATGAACGGTTACAGTAAGTTTGTTTTTTAACTTCCAAATGTAAATTTACCTGAAAGCAATAATTGAAGAATTACAGAAAAATGTTAAAAAAACACAATGCCCCCCCCCCATTAACACTGTCTATTGCTGGCATTGGAACTGCTTTAGAGACAATCCAGCTCACACTGGCCAATCGGTTTAATTAACTGTCTTCAAGTGAGCTTGATTACGAGATAATTCAACCTGTGGCCGGAATGTCAAAACATTTTTATATATATTTTTATGA
Source organism: Patella ulyssiponensis (assembly GCA_963678685.1). Taxonomy (NCBI): domain Eukaryota; kingdom Metazoa; phylum Mollusca; class Gastropoda; family Patellidae; genus Patella; species Patella ulyssiponensis. The sequence goes on from OY783229.1 coordinate 59,687,911, forward strand.
ACATACTTACAATCTGATTATTGTACCATGAATAATAATACACGTTATAAATCGTATAAATAAAGGAAATTAGATATACATAACATGCAGTATACCAAATTTCACAAAATGTGATTGTCCATATTATGGTTAAAAAATTAGAATGAATACTATTAGAAGATAGTTATCAGGAATGGTTCGTTGCTATGGAATATTAAAAGAAAAAAAGAGACAGTACATTTACCAATCAGTAAATTTACAAAACAAATGTGAATAAACGTATATGTGTAAAATTACCTTCTCGCTTTGCTATTTTCAGTTCAATATTGAAAAACTACATATGTAAGTATGTATTTTTACCGGGTTTCAATGTGCCTTTGTTTTCATCAAAGTTTATTAGAAGGAAGAATGAAACTTGGTAAATATACGTCATTTTGGTGTATATTCCGAACATTTTGGTAAATATTCCGAACATTTTGGTAAATATTCCGAACATTTTATGGTAAAAACAAATACTTTAATTGCTGTAATTTTACCCATGTTCCTAAAGTGACAGTTCACAAAATAATGTGAGTAAACGCAAAATCTGTAAGATTGCATGCTAATAGGGAACAGTAAATTTACCGAATACGATAACTACCAATAAGTTAAACATACATTATGCAAGAGGTAAATCTGCCCATTGCAGGTCTTTCTTTAGACCTGATATGTTATATAAACTATGAATTAGACATTTATTAACATGAAAAGACCATAATCAACTCTTGATGCCATCTTTTGTGTCGGATTTTCACTGGATTTGAGTCGGATCTGGGAGTCAACGCTCATTGGTGATTAAATTCAAAAATGGAACAATCAAGACATATGTTTTATTTTTATTTTTTTTTTATCGTACAGACTTTAATAATGATGACCGAGGCTAGGCCTACGATCAATCGCTAATATCTGGATTCAGAGTGGGGCAATTTAACCGATTTTCAGCATATTCACTTTACATTATCTAGTTTTTAACTATTATATTTCTAACCTAAAAGTAAATTTACAAAAAAATGTTAATAAACGTAAGATCTGTAAAATTACATGCTTGCTTATTTATTTCCGGTTCAGTTTGTAAATATTGCATATGTAAGAATGTATTTTTACAGATTCTGAATGTGTCTTTGATATCATCCCCGTTTATTGTAAAAAAAAAAGACACGAAACTCGGTAAAAATACACGAAACTCGGTAAACATACACGAAACTCGGTAAACATACACGAAACTCGGTACACATACACTAACTCGGCAAACATACACGAAACTCGGTAAACATACACGAAACTCCGTAAAAATACGCCACACTTGGTAAAACTACCATATTGTGGAGAATATACCGACAATTAAGGTATAAAAACCACTTGTACTTCTGTAATTTTACAAAAAAGTCTAACAGTGTACATGTATTGTATGTACTTATATAATTTAACATCCTCGGTATCCCCAGTGGCTTCTGCGTGGTTTCCTCTTGTCGGTGATGCTGGAAGGAGGACAGCTGTCTCGTCGTTCGGATGGTACGGAAAACCGAGGTCCCGTTTACACATTGGCGTACGCGTAAAAGATCCCTTGGCAGTTTGAATTCGATATAAGAGTAGGCCGTAGTGACGCTGCCTGGGCAAAGTTTCCCCCCATAACACACTGTATGGCGTATGCCCGTCTTCAGTTCAGTTAAGGAGCAGAACTGTAGGAAGTTAAACCCCATTTCATTTTATTTCATCAACCACAGTGACCCCATTCCGTTCTACGCTAGTGGGGTAGAACGGAATGAGACCACAAGTGATACTGAGGGATGATTATTTAAGAAATAATATTTGTAAATAAGGTTATCATTATTATCCTTATCCATTCCCTTTTATATAAATGAATCCCCGCTTTATTTAAAATAAATGTATAGACTTATCATTATTCTTGTTATTTACACACTTTTTTGTGTTTTTCGGAGTTTTATTTTTATCCTTATTTATACGAATTAATGGAGATCCACAATGAAATCCTGAACCTACAACCCTGCTACATGTACATCAATCTCACAGAGTTGTCTGCCCTTGCAGTCACGCTGAAAGGCAAGACTCGAGTCAAACTGTTTCACAGCGAATAACGAAAGTCTTGTAATATTTCTGTAAAAGAGAGAGAGAGAAATGGGGTTTAACGTCCACTCAACACAAACTAGATCATTTTGGGACGAACATATGGTTTCATTTTATTTCAATAATTCGCTTGCACGTAGGGGTCTTTAGCAGTGGGAGGAAACCGGAGTGCCCGAAGGAAACCCACGAGGTTGAGAAGGCGCTCGTATCTCCATCATCCATGCCACATACGCTCACACCAGGGCTCGAAACCACAGCCGCAAGCCAGAGGTGACCGGCCAGCTAGAGGTCGAAGCGCGGCACTATAGACTACTAGGCCATCCCAACCCCCTTTCTGTAAAAGATGACTGTCTTCAACACGTGCAATCACATCACGCGGCGTCAATCATGCATATGTTCATAAGAGCGTAACTGCTTCGGACAGAATGATGCCATTTACTCATTTTAATACCCATTTACACTAAAAATATTTTTTTACATACAAATACGTCAAACGTCTTTATTTATTTTTCTAATGTTTTAAAAAATATTTTAAAATTTAATTTGTCGGAGGAAAAAAGTTAATATTGGGGACTCAAGTCGCAAAGATGTCATTGAGTGGAGAATGTATTTACCAGTGCCGGACTGGTGGGCTAAAGACCCACCTGTCATGTGACTGTCGTGGGGATTCGTCTAAAGTATACGCTCTCAATTAAAACAAATTTTCTTTACTTTTCATGTTTTATTAGATAGTATTAGTTTGCAGGAAAGAGAGAGAGAGAGGGGTCTTCTGAAAAATATAAACAACGATTAGGCTACACGGTGTCTGACATGAGGTTGGGGGTTCACTCGAAATATCGCCAACTCGGACATTAAAATTAATTTAAATTCATATAATAAACATAGTCAAAATGTTCGTTGATAATTTGACTTACAGACATTGATTTCCCAGGGTCTGTCGTGTTTTTGTGTCTTAATTTGTCTCATTAAGAAATGTAAGCACGTGTTGTGCCTAACTTGTCGTCGAGTTCTGACGTCGCGAACATTCAGACGTCTTTTAGTCAATACGTACCGGGAACATAGAAATATAAATAGACAATGACGTATATATACGTCATTGTAAATAGATATTTCCATGACCGGAAATGAGAGGTTACGTAACAAAACCCGTCTCGAGACGTGAAAAGTATACCGAACACACCCACAATGTCAGGTCATTGACCAAGGCCCACACAAGAACACGCCAACCGCAAAATTGACTACCGCAAACCCCATTTTCCAAGCATTTCAGACCAAAGCTTCCTATCTTTTCTTTCTCCTGTCCTATGCCCTGTCCTCTCCTTATTTCTCTTCTTTCCTCCCCCTCCTTTCTTTTTCAACTGGCGTGGTTTCGAATCCCCGGTTGTACGTGGCAAGGAGTAAGGTCGCCTGTCCATCCTCGTTGGTTTTCCCCAGGTACTCCGGTTTCCGCCCAACGCTAAAGACCCCTACGCGCAAGCGAATTATTGAAATAAAATTAAACCATATGTTAGTCCCGAAATGACCTAGTTTGTGTCGAGTGGACGTTAAACCCCATTTCTCTCTCTTTTTCTTTGTAGGTTTAGGCCCACTTTTTTTTAATGAGCTTAGGCCAACCTGTCACGGACAGGTGGACAGAGGTGGGTCGAGTCCGGCACTTGTATTTACATAAGACGCCGTAGCGTCCCTAATACCCATTTAGGGCCTACACTAAATAGGAACTATTTATTATCCAGATATACTCCAAACAGACCCACAAGACTACCAAGGCATAATAATAGTGCCAGGCATAGCAAATACGAATAGGTCGTTCACTTTTATTGGCCAATGGATATAAAATTACACAACATGACCTTCTTGTAAATATGACAAACGTGGGTGACCCACATTTTAATGTCGAGGTACAACAATCCAATAGAAACGTTGACGTTATTCGCCCATACAGGAAGAAAATCATGCGTAGGCCTAGGCCGATCAAATCCATGTTAGTAGTGTTGCAATATAATGACGTTTTCTATTTGCTGTTTTTTATTTATATAAATTTTCCTAGACCAAAAGAATTTATCGTATTGAGCTACAGGCCAACTATAAAGGAAGGACTACAAAGTATTTTATCAACACCACTGCCAGAGGTCACAACAGAAAAAAAAACATGGAAGTCATCTATGTTTATTCTTATAAGGTCACGCAATCTATAATTACTATAGGCTGGTCTGCAAGGGTTTATTCTTCCCTTTAAATCGCACAATCCTCTTTCACTGTGAAAACGTTGTCTAAGATTATACGTGAGCGGTATGGTCGTTGTCCTATTCAACTGCATTTTAAAGTATTGTTGATACAAAGAACTCGCAAGAGTTTCAGGCATAAAGGTCAGCGTTTTTTGGGGCCACTTGAAACCCACGTGGCTGGATTATTTTCTTTTAAACAGTCCCCAAGGAAGAACTGACTGGACTAGGTTATATAATGTCAATCATGAAGCATGTCTTTCCCAAATGACAACAGAATATGACGACAATATGTGATATTTGGCTGTTTTCACCGTTGGTAACTATTTTTACTTAAAAGTAGACTACCAAGTGGGGGATCACGGGGGTTAAGTGGGTAGGAAACGAAATGGGGTTTAATTAACGTCCTACTCCTACTGTTCTGCTAATGAAGATGGGCATACGCCATACAGCGTGCTATGAGGGAAATTATGACCGGGCAGCGGCGCTACGACCCACTCTTACATCGAATTCCAACTGCCAAGGAATCTTTTACGTGCACCCCAATGTGTACACCGGACCTCGGTTTTCCGTCCCACCCGTACGACTTGACAGTTGTCCTTGTCTGGCCCACCGTCCTGCATTACTGATAAGGGGAAACCACGTCGTAAGTGGGTAAGACGCTGGCCCACTAGCCTGGAGGTCGGGTGTCCCATCCCTGCATTGGCAAAGAAAGTCCATCCAGATTGTACGGCGTGATTTCCCCTTGTCTACAGAGGCACTTTAATCAAATCATTCTAGAATTAAAATATAACCAAGTACGAACAATCCAAACCATTAGACAAAATTCGGAGACCGAAAAAACGGTATAGTTTAATCAGCAAATGAACTGTTCGTCGAGTACAAAATACACGACAAATCGACTTACTAAATGGATCAATGCAATTTTTGTGAATAGTAGACACGGAGAGGACACGACGATTGATGAGCGCAATTCGCACCTGGAACCATACTCTCAGAAATACCTAGCACAATCCTCTGTATGACGTTGTCTCTGTATGACGTTATTAAGTCTCCTCTGAATTCCATCCCAAAGATGTTCAATCAGTTTTAAGTCCGGACTAGGGGCTGGCCAGTGCATAACGTTGACGCCGTTCGGCTGTAGAAAGCCTCGAGTAACTCTGTCGGTGTTGTTTCGAGGACGTGCGAAATGTGATATGATGTGGGGTCTGAAAGCTTGATCGATGTAGCGCACTGCTGTGATGCCGCCTTCTCTCCCTGGACCAAGATTTTGGAACACCACAGGACCCACTCTCTGGTCCGTTCCGAGTTCCGATTCCACCCCAAACCATTATGCTTGGACCTCCCCATGAGCCTCGTTCCATGACGCATTGGTCAGAATAACGCTGGCCACATTGGCGCCATATTCTGGTCCTGCCATCTGCAGTTGATACGCAATACCAACTCTCATCTGTGAACAGAACAGTTCGCCATTGCCTTTGGCGAGGGGTGAGGATTGGTCCACGGTAAGGCCTACAGCAAAAGATGTTCTCTCTGGTGAGACGTTGGCTCACTGTACCGGTACTAGTGGATCTTCCGTGTACATGTATTTCCACTGTATGAAGTGCTGTCTCGAATATCTGTCATCCCAAACTTGTCTACAGCTAGCTCCGCCTGAGAACGTACTCTCGAAGTATGACGTAGATTCATCGCTGCGTGCTGTATGAAATACCTGTTTGAAGGGATTATGCACGTGCTGTCGCACAACATGGTGGTCTTGTCGCCTTGCGGTAACCCTTAGTCTACCAGTATAGGGGAGATCACCCTTGGTGTTGGTGGTCCGAAAGCGTTGCTGAAGCCTGTAGATGGTCCGAACGTTGACCTGGAAGTGATTGACAACGGCTTGTACAGTGTGGCCAGCGTCGAGTCTTCCATGCGTCTGGTTCCTCTGGGCTGTTGTGAGTCGTGGCATGCTGCTGGCGTTGTAGTATGAATGATTCAACCAGGTATGGAGGTGCGTATTATAGGGCTGGCCCCGGAGAACAACACGTTCAGCATCACTTACAAGAAAATCACCGAGAACACATTACCATCTCAGAAGTTAAGTTGTGTTTATGAGAACATTTCTTGGGTTCAATTCTGTGTTTGGGAAGGAGCCTTATTGCTCAGGTAAAGTTGGAGATGTGGTCACAAATACACAATAAAAACAGTTGGCAAGTTGTATGCAATGCGTCTATTCAGGTATATGTCATGGAAAAATCATGATTTAGTGATCATGAGATATTTCAAAACCGAGTTTAATGAGAAAAAAATAATATGTGGGCCAATATCTTTTATTGCAAGTACTCCTTTCAAAGGTACCGCCGTGTCAATTTTTATTACCAATTTCACAAGACAAACCTGAAAATAATTATATCAGATACGTGACATAATTCGTTTGTCAGTGACATGACTGGTACTTCATAAAAAGTGATCGAACCAAGTCAACCAACTGACATATACTGTTAAACTAATTATTCACATGAAATTGTGGGGTTTAAATTTTCATGAACTATTGATCCTATCCATCTAGATAGCAGGGATGCTAGGATTTTACGAAGGATACGTGGAACGTCCAGAACTCATATTCCCTGTTTCTTTTCTGGTGCATAATACAAGTAATGCCAATGACGCACAGATCTTTGTATACTCAATGAGTTGAAAAAATATATATTCTTATAAAATGTCATAGTTATATTATGGCTGTCGTACCAATGTAGGCCCACGGAAGAAGTCTGCGAACAAAAGAGTATCCTTTGCGACAATTAAACGTCAGATAGGGAAAATAACGACGGAATTGTGTTATTAAAATATGTTACTTTAAGCCATCAGACGCCATGAAATTTGTATCGACTATTTTTTTCTGTTTCTGCTTGTGGTGAAATCATCTTATTGAAACCAGCTATAAACAAATGCATTATCAAGATCACTACGGGTAAATGCTATTTTTTTTTCTTTTGAAAATAATTTCTTTATTATCGATACACCATCCTATTTTTCCCTCTCTCTTCAGCTCGTCTTTCATAGCTTGCAGGAATAGAGGAAATAAGATTCCATTGTTGCTTCGGGTGAGCCTCAATTCAGAACTTATCGCCTGGAGATGTAATAGGAACTGCCTTTCAATCTATCGAAATACTTCCCGCAGCCATATTAGATGAAAGGCCTTTGTTAAGGCAGACGAACAGAATTCTAATACCTCATGTACGAGATGAAAGTCGTGGGGTAAAATTATATTCACCTGAGGGAGAATACAGTCGAGATAGAATCAATTCAATATAGATCGTTGTTGTCCTGGTAATAAAGGTGCTATATATGTGTATATAATATATAGGTTGTTTATTTCAATGTAAATCAGTCAGCGTATTTGACATACTGTTAGAATTTCTAGTCCATGAAAATACATGTACTACAGATCATGTAGTCGATACCAATGACGGGTATATTAATTATTTTTTTTATAAAAGGTGAGATAACAATATACTGTAGTTTTTTTTTTCAAATTGAGGACAAGCCAGAGTCACTGATAATATAGTATTCGTCTTCCTGGAACATCCGATGCCCACTTCTAGTCACTGCTACTATGATAAGAGCACTATCTACCTGATACTTGGTAGAGAATGTCGTCTGACATGTAAACAAGTATTATTGAAATAGATCCCTAACAACAGAAACCATATACTTTTCAATAAATCTTTATTAATGTCTACATGTTGTAATGCAGTTTGGAAATGAAATATGAAATGGGATCTAACGTCCTACTCTTCTGCAACGACTGGGCGGACAAACACTATGCAGTGCCCGGACAGCACCGCTACAACCTACTCTTATTTCGAATTACAACTGTCATCAGTTCTTTAACGTACACACCAATGTGTACACGCTGTCTCTTGCTAGACCCCCATCATATACACCACTGACAAGGTGAAACCACTCCGGAAAATCCCGATGAACTTTCTCGGCCAACGCTGGGATCAAACACGTGACCTCCAGAGCCAACTTCTTACTCACGGAGCCACCGTGGAGTTTGCATAGCCACCATGAAATGCTTAAACCTTAGCATAGTACACATGTTTAAATGGACATAATGTAAAATTTAGATAAGGAGATGGTCGTTCTCACACTGAATGATTATACGAAATACTTAATTTTGAGTGAAGTTATCAGTGGTTGTAGTTTTGACAAGATGTGGGCATTGATCGTAACCACCATACTGGCAATCCGAGTCTTAGTCTCGTTTCTTCATTTTAAAACAAAATCATTAAATGGCCGAACCGTTCAAATATATTTAAAATCAGAGCCATCCGATAGCATTTGTTTAACAAAGAAAGACCTACTTGGCTAAGGATGACGGGCATACGCCGCATACAGTGTGCTATGATGGGAAATTTTTCCTTGGCTGCAGCAATGGCTTACTCTTATATCGAATTCCAAATATAGGATCTTTTACGTGCATGCCAGTGTGTACACGGAACCTTGGTTTTTCGTCCCACCCGAACTACTAGACAGCTTTCCTTTACTGGTGGTTTCTTTAATCTCTAAACCACCAGTAAGATTGTTTTAACTATAGACTATTATAATCCTACATTTATTACTGAAGTTAATGTTATTGATTCGCCTTTTGTAAGATTATTTACATGTCATATTTCTGCATGAGTAAATATCCTCCACATATTTGTTTTAACGAATAAAACTGTTCTTTTGTGTGGTTGTTGTAGCCAACATTAATAGTTTAATTTTGCTATATCTTGGGCGGATCCACGAATCTTTGAAGGAGGAGGGTTGTCCGGCTCCAATTATTGACAATGCATGATGCTATCATCGTCTCTAAATTAGGTATACAAATGGAGCTGATTAAAGAGAGAAATCCAACAATCGATGGCAATTTTTATACTGATTGTACATACGACATCACTATGATTCAATTGATGCAAAGCAGCATTAATTGTGATATTACACATGTCGATATCATAAATTTGTCGCTTTGAATGCCAATCTCATCCATCTACAGTAGTTCCTTTAGGAACTGTCTCTGATTGGAACTAACATGCAACCATTTGATGATAAAGCATAAAGTGGACGACCGTTATGCGTTTCTCATAAAATGTTGCTTAACAATTTTTTTTTATGTAGATGGGCGGGAGGGGTTAGGAACTTGTTCGAAAGTGGTTAATTCCACAGCTGTTTAGAAAACATCCCACAAATAAAACAAGCTGACGATGCTAAAACTGACACCACGTCTAATTAACAGATATAGAGAGGCTGTAAAAGTCCCATCTCAATCCCCTCCCCCCTTTCATGGTCTGTGGATACGCCTTTGGAAATAAAGATGATACCTTCCATATTTCTTTCCTTAATATTATTGGGTTTAGGGAGGGTGTGGTGGCCGAATGATTAGCATGTGCGCGCAGTATCATAAAGTCTGTCATTGAGTCATCTGCTCTGGCGTGGGTTCGATTCCACGATTGTGCGTGACAAGGAGTAAGGTCGCATGTCGAACCTCGTGGGTTGTCTCAGGGGCGCAAGCGAATTATTCAAATAAAACTGAACCCTGTGTTAGTCCCGAAAAGGCCTAGTTTGTGTCGAGTGGACGTTAAACCCAGGGCCCAGTTTAGGCATGGGCCTGAGGGCCCCAGGGCCCCACAGTTAAGGGCGTCCCGCGATTCATGGCAAAAAGAGAAACAATTCAAATTCCAGATGAAAGTTTCACGGTAATAGATCTAGCGGCGCGAGGGCTGAGACTGGGTTATCCTTTTGATGATGATCGGTCTAGGCTTCTAGCAGCGATTTCACTTGTTATAACAGTTCCCCGCCGTTATAATATGTCATTTCGGCGCATTGTATGCCATTCGTGACTGACATGTTATTTTTCTTGTATTACAGACCGTGTAATTGTGTGTTACGCATTCGTGCCATTAAAAAGTGTATGAAATAATCTTTTCGTCGCGTCAGGGGCCCCGCGATTCTAGTCAGGACCAGGGCCCCGCTCCGATTAAGCTGGGCTTTGGTTAAACCCCATCTCTCTCCTTCTCTATTTGGTTATATCAAAGGCGTTTTATAGCTGAGGCGCTGGAGGCGCCAGCCTCCTCGCGAAAAAAATCGAAGGAGAAAATTGCTAAAACCGATGAACAAATGAAAATGTACCCTAGTTAGGGGCCCTGAAGGCAGACAGAAGGGCCCCACGTCTGACAAAAGGGCCCCTCTGACCAAGGGAAAGGGCCCCAGAGCCGGAGTCAATCGTTTTTTATACACTCCTACTGTCAAATCTACTACTGAATGAGAATACAGTCCTTGTATTGGCATTCAAATCATTAATCAAGACCCCCGCCCCCACCACGAAAGAGGGCCCTCAAAATAGTACAGCCTCCGCCATGATAAACCTTAAAACGCCCTTGGGTTATATTGAACAAATCTGACTCTTCCGCCCTTGTTTTCCTATCGAGTGTGAGGTTTTATCGTCTCCATAATGGGTATGTGAAACACGTACAATACATGATTAATTTGTTTTAAAATTTTCATGATTAAGGCGCGACACAGGGTGTTGGGCTTATTGCTATTGCTAAAAACTCCACAACTAATACTAAATCTCAATTTTCGTATCTCTGAATATTGTAATATAATATTCAGGGACACAAAATCCTGACCAACCATAAATAGGTGAACATAATAGAATATAATAAAATCAACGTACCGGAAGCAAAAGTTTGACTGGTACTATTACTATAATAATACAGAGTTTCACCTCTGATTCCAGCCTCGGTGAAACTGCAAACAACAAAGTACTGTTTAACCACCGAAACCTTGTTTTATATTAGAATGGATGATGGTAGTATGAGAGTGACATATGACTTGAGTCAATTAAGTCAGAGTGTCAATTGATTGTTTTCCTATACGCACCTTGAGTAACACTTATACTTATATAAACAATACTATTGGCCATTGATTGACTTGAGTCTTGTAATCACACTGCCAGCCATTTTTCTGAAATTGAATTTCAATTAGGATTGAAATTTTTCTTCCAAACATGAATTGATTCAATTAGAATTGAGATTTTCTTGTCCGACATGAAGTGAATGCATTTGAAATAACAGGCTTAGTACAGATACACACTCATTGAATGAAGCAAACAAACCAAATCCGAATCCCCCCCCCCCCAAAAAAAAAGAAAAAACACACAAAAAACAGGAATATTACGGCTTGACAAAGGTCAAAGTTAGACTTTTGTGTCGGTAGCACTTCAGTTAATTCGCCATGTATGTAAATACAAATTCTACTATAATAATTAGCATGTTATCTGTGGAATATAAGACCGGTCTACACACTAAGAACCAATGACCACGCAGCACTTTTCATTGCGTCCTGCTCTAGAATATCAGTGGGTCGGACAGGAAAATCAGTCAACAAGCGTCAATGATGATCTGGTACCTTCTCGTGTCTATTTATTTTGCTTATACAAAACCCCAATAACATCAGTTTATATTTTCAGATGTCTCTGTTTATGATTGCATTTCGGAATTTAAAGATTATTAACCTACGGGCTACATCGTTATACAAACTTCCAGGAGCTTTTCTATTGTTCCAGACGAAAAGAAGCCTAGTTTCATGTAGATTATTACGCCACAAAAACAAAAAATAATAGAAACCTTTTAAAATTTGGATATTTTTAATTTCCATTTTGGGAAAATACATACCACAATCTTCTCTGATATAAGGATGCCTATCGCATATACAATATACAAACTAAATTTTTACAAATAATAATATCTACAATAAATTAGACATCACTGCAAATATAACAATGAATGATTCCTCTTTTAGTATGTTCAACTATATGTATATTATATATATATATATATATAAACCTGTATATAACACAGCTCTCTAGATCACAAAACTTTCTTCTTAAGACAATCTCATCTTTAGTCACTACAAGTTCTTTGAAAAAACGATCAATACAAAACTGTGTAATTTCTGTGATTTATGTTCAAGAAAACTGTGTGACCATTTGAACAGGTTTGTATTATATAAATGTTTTATGCAGTGTTTAGTTTAACACTGTGCATTATGTACAAATGATGCTATTTATGAAACAAAATGTACAAAAACGAATAACAGTTATAGTTTTAGACATTCTTAAAACACAAATTTTTAATTTATCAGTAATATACTATTACAGCATAAGGTATGCAAATCTCTGTAAATACAATACAGCTAGGCCAGTTATAGTTAAAATTAAAATATACTTTTTTGTATACTATACATATTAAGACATCTTAGTTGTTTCAGAGAGAGAGAGAGAGAGAGTCTAATTGGTAACTTTTTATGATAATTACAGAAAGCCATTAGCACATTTTGAAACATTTGTGAAATTTTTTTTTTTGAGCAAAAACCACCAACCTAGAGATTAATTTCTGACATTTTGTTTGCAAAGATTGTACTATACCATACATAAAGAGTAAATAATTTGGTTGTAATAGTCTGTTTAAAGATAAGGGGATATACTCGCGATGTCAATGTCTCAAACACATCATCGTCTTTTGGAAATCTCCAAAAAATTGACACAAGCCGGTTAAAAATATCAAATTACGCTTGTTAGAGTTTGCAAGCAAATAGCTTATACACCACACATAGCAACCCTCATAAAAGTCAATTTCGTCTGAACCCACCCTGTGTATTTTTATATCCGAAAATACTGTGCATTATACCATCCCAAATCCTTCAACAAGAATAATAAAGATTGTAATATAGAATTTACATGCATATTGTTTTGAGGATTAGATGCGCAGAATTTTAGAACATTTTTTATATGACTGGAAGTTACCCATGCTCTATTATTACTCTGACAGGATTAGTACTGCATTAATAAAATGGCACCCAATTAACACAATATTAATAAAAAAAACCCAAACAAATATGATTACCGGTAAAGAAAGAAAATACACAAAGATTAGTGTTGTTTTTAGATATATCATATTTTATATTCAATCATTATATATATATAATATGTGTAGATAGCTAATAGTTCTGTTATGTACATTTTTCTACATGCAACAATGATATGTTCAAATAAGAAAACACAAAATGTACATGCAAATGTCTTATTTACATATATAGGTATTTTAATTTGAAAGAAAGAACTTTCTCTAGTATATTTATGTAAGTATTAAATACTGGTACAATATACTTAGTGTTATTCAATTCCTGTTGCTGCCTTTTGGGTAATTCTTATTTTCTCTTATTCTATAATGAATTGAAAAATGTGATAATTTATGTACATAAAGAAATTTCTTTAACAAAAGCAATTTACTTCTTTAAATTGATATAATAGTTGATTTTGTTTTATAAAACATGTCAGGGAAGTTCAATAATTACCTAAAGTTTTTACTAGAATGCATTGATTACCGGTAATCAAATAATATTCAGTAAGTGCTCGGTATTAAACAAATGTATTGTTTGCATAGAATACAAAAGCCTTAATGTCAATAATACTTTCGAAGTACTTTACAAATTATTTTGTGTAAATATAGTATTTTAAATTACTTAAAATATACTTAGTCCAACCAACTAGTTGTCTAATTCATTGATTCCCAACAAGGCGGAAATTTGAAAATGATGTCAATAAGATTTGCACAGGTTCCATTATTACTTTTACACCAAAGCACCACTGGTCAAATTGATGCTGAAGATAAACAGAAAAGATCCAAAACAGATTGAGATCCACTTTCTGTACCTGAAATCATCCACTGCTAACACATCATATTGTTCATGAATTGCAGGCTTTGCAGTATGATCAGAGTTGTAATTAACAAAAGTCATATATCTTTTGGTAACTTATAAATCATACTTCATTTTAGCGTGATCTGTTATCATATGATTCGAGATCCTAACCTAACTATGCACAGTTACCTGTTCGAAAGATTGGTGGAAAGAGGAATTATCACTTTAAACAAGAAAATAAATTCATTAACTACCGGAATTACAAGCGATGACCTTATCAGACTTAAGTTTACAATTTTTGCATGTCAATCATGAAAAGGCAGATAATGTTCTAATTTTGCACATTTTCTGATTTGAACTTACCAAACAGGGATACTCCCTAAATGTGATAGGCATGCATATTAAAAATTATTTCAAAATTTTGTTATGTTTTTTTTTGGTTGGTTACTTTTCAGCCAGTTCTGAAGTCATTTCTTTAGCTTGTATTCATTAATGTGCAGATGTCCAGATGAAATTACCTGTGATTACTGACAATTCCACAGAATCTCTTGAAAAACTTTGATTATTCAGACATTGGATTAGCTGTCTGATCACATTCAAATGAATTATCAAGCTTTCATTGAAGAACCAGAAGTTTAGATGTTCATGGAAAGACCATGCAAATAAACAAAGTGAAACTATATCTCATTTTCATTGGACTGATTCCAGGCAAGTGGGTAGCATATATTTTAAACGTACAACTATTGTTACATAAAATGAGAAATTAATAAATCTGTGTTATATAGAGATTTCATGGTGTATACATCGCTTGTTTTTTTTTCTATTGATTTTGAATTTTGGGAGTTTTTATCCTTCATTTAAAATAAAATTATTTGCCATTCAACAATTATCTATCATGTATTCATTTTCAAAACTTATTTCTAAACTTTTTCAACATTATATTAGCTAATAACTTAAAGTACAACAAACAATTTCAAACCATATTCTGATGTTACTTAAATATATACAGACAGTTTGAACATAGAATTGAACTTCTAGAAATTATTACTACATACTTATGATTTTTATTTCTTAACTCTGGTGAACTGGTGTTTACCGTTAATATACAAGGTAAAAAATGCAGTATTAGACCTACGTTGTTCAAAAACCTGTTGTTATTCACATTAATCATTATATGGTAAATTCTACATAAGTATAAAAAATCTAGGTAATTTTAACTGTATAAAACTAAAAATTATACTGTGTTTATTACTTGTTCAATGTTACCAATGAAATACATTGAATAGTATGTGTCTCGATTGTATCAGCCCAAAATGTTTTCGCCGTGATTATAACAAATATTTATATGGGATGGTACCGAGACAATCTGGGTTGTACTGCTAAAGACTATCTAAAATCTACTGTTGTAACTGTAAAATAGTACTTAGTTGGCATTGGTTACCATGATAAACCACCATTCTCATATTAATCATTTTAACTTACTGTTTCTAAGAATTTTATTATGTTTAGAATGACTAGATTCAATTAACTGTAGAGCTTAAAATGGGCATATCTCTCTGATTTAGGTAAAAATTCAAATTTATTATTTGCACTCAATTTTATAGATTTGTCTCGATACAAAATGACTGTCTCTAAAATAAATAAACAAATCGACTTGTGCTTATTCTTTTTAAACAAAACATTTATTGTATGAGTTTTATCACATCCCCAATGGAAACAAACAGATTTGATCAATCCAACTGCATACTTTATTTTGACCTAAATCAGATAAAGAACCACACAGTGATAGTATAACCAAACAAAACTCTTTACAGGTAAATGCATAAGTAAAGGTTTATCATGACTAATAAGTAGAGTAATAAATGACAATATTTCAAGGCTTGGCAGTCATCAATTTTAGTTACCACAAAGGGGAATCAAATAGTCCAGGCATCGATTGAGCCAATACAAGAATTTCAGGCATCAAGGCATGCACAAACTGAATATGATACCATCTCGATCAATCAACATAGCTGAAATCTGTTTTCAGGATTGACAGAACAGTGATAGTATTCATACCTGTATGACTTAAATGCTATTCCGTAGAACATCTTGGACTGACTATTTGGTACCCCATAATAAATTTAAAAATAAAATGCATTTCTTTGAGAATCAGGACTGTAATTTAACTATTATATCTGTTGAGTAATATCACCATCAAGAAAATCATTTTTTATTGTTATAAATAATACAGCTAATTTGAGTTGTTGGTAAACTGTTTTACATCTGTAATTTGTGTTTTTCTAGTACATTGGAAAAATTCTGTCATTTGTGTTGTCTTTAAGATTATCAAATATGTGTAAGCGACTAAGCATGTTTTGTTTATGATCTCGACAACAGTATTCAAATATTTGTCTATTAACTGGTCATTTGAAACATCATATTTCTAGCAAAAGACACATGACTAAATTAATTTTGAAGATGTATGTTTAAAGAATCAGGCTATCTTTACTATCAATTAATCTCTTTTAAACAATGTTTCAACCTAGATCTTACTTGTAGGACATCTTGTAAAACATATAATACAATCATTAAAAGAAATTGTAGGTGTGCTGTCTGAAGAAAAAAAGATGTGAAAGGTCAAGTCAAGAAAGAAGACAATTATCTTACAATAATCAATCATTATTACATCCTTTAATTCTCATCTCTTTCCAATCTCAACTCCAGTGATAACTTCACCCTTCGTTTATCTCTGGTAAAATTTAACAGCCATTAATCAGTATGAAATCGCTTCCGAAGCCCTTCCCCCAGTGGCTACTGATTGGCAGGATTTATAAGAAGGAAATGCTGCCCATTTCTCGACTATTAGGCATTGATTCGTTGCATGAGTTACATATTGGTGAGCCTTGGATCATATTCCACATCAGGCGATTTGATGATTTACCGAGAACTATTTTTAGCGCACAATGTGAGTGATTTGACTAAATTTTTTAAATGTGTAGATTTCTGACAAAACGTGAGTTTGAGCCACCATCTTGGATCTTTGTGAAGGGACCAACAGAAGGATACATTAAGTGACATTCAAAGTGGCCGACGTATGGCCCAACAGTTTTCCCAGAGATAAACAAAGGGTAAACTTATATCTGGTACCGAGATTGATCACTTCCATCAACTGAAAGATATCTAAATTCAAATACCTTTCCTTCAATTTGATAGCAGAAACAAATATGAAATAAATTTGTAAAAAAGAACTTCCTACAGGTTCCCTGTTTCTGATAGTACTAGATTATGTTTACTTTAAATAGTCTGTTTATATACTAAACTATTCAATTCTAAAATTTCTAATCAGTATTCTGTAAGTAAAAGATGCAGGACACTGGTATATAACCGTCTCTATGTATATCTATATAAAATTCTAATTCAATGTCTATAAACTTTATTCTTTTCTTGATTACTTTACATGATGTAATGGTAATTTGTATATTATCACTAGGTCACAAGTGACTTCACATAGATCGTGTAACAAATTCTTCAAGCACTGCTTGGGTCATTCTCCAACAACGCGATAACAGTAGTATCTATTGTCAATCATCACAGCAATTCATACGTCACACATAACATCTGTTTGAGATTGACACAAGGGCACAGTGGTTCTGTTTTGCCTCAAAATGTCTTTTAGAAGTACATTTATGCACCGTAATGTATCCAGCACCAACTTTCTTAAAGCACTTTAGCTGCCTTCTGGTTAACCCAATCTTTACACACTCGCCCACCAGATACTTTACATGTCACTCACTTCTGCTGCCCACATTTACTATGTCCATAAGACAGAGCACTAAATCTGTACGGCTGGAATTATGCTAGGTTAAGTCTAGATTTAATTCACACATGATTTCACTTTAGGAATGTTTTATAAAGTAGATTTGACTTGGACACCGATCGTTCTTGTTCTAATAAAAATAACATGTCCCTGAGATTCACTCTTTTCGTTCTTGGTCTATTCATAACCTGAATTTGGAAATAAAAAATAAATATTATTTTACATGAATTTTGGATTAAAAATGCAACTGAATTTCTACACACAATATGTTCATGTTTTCTAGTAAGAATCATCACATCTGTGGTCTAAGGGGAGATAAAACTGGTCAAGAAAGTTATCTCCCTTGGAATTGAAACTATGACTAATGTTACAAATTAAATTAATCAGATTTTCATTGATAGTGTAAAATAATGCGGCATTTTTCTGGTGGACAGCTTCTGTAAAAACTCCAGCGAGCCTGTTTATTCCAGTTACGTATTAAAGTAATTATTTAATAACATGACAAAACATAAAACAGAAAAATGTGGGTTTTTTTACCGATATATTTGAAGACACACTACTGCCATTAGCTCCTGTTGAACTACTAGTACCAGCCTGAAATATCACCAACACAAATTAATTTATTAACTTATTCAATCAAACAAAGTAAATTGTTTTTTTCTCACACAGATATTGTGATATATATTCATACCAGGCATTACTTTTTGAGCTTTAATCTAATCTTAATTCTAGAATATTCTGATGATTAATTTCATTGTAATGTAGATAATATGGTTTTATAATGTAACAAAAATATATCTTAGAACAAGGATATCTTATTTATAAAACTTACAGTTTGACCAGAATCTGTTGTTTCTATTTTTCTTTTTTTCCTCGGTCCAATGGCTGCAAGTGCTGTTAAGTTTGCTTCACGTTGCCGAACTTCTTCCATTTCTGCTGCCTGGAGCTATTATGAAAAAGGGAAATTAATATTAACTTGAAAATTCATTTTGCTAATCATTTTTCAAGATAACACGAAAGTGTCAGGCGTCTGACCTCATGGGTAACCTGCTACAATCATAAAATAGCATTAATTTTGAATCATAACTTTTTTTCTATTACAAGGTCATCAGATGCAGATACAAAATTTAAAAGCTTCCATTACTTATATTCTGTGATTATTAATGGTATAATGAACAAAATCCATCATAATTAGGTTTTGGTATTATGTCCCATTATATGTTTGACTATACATTGGGAATGCTCTATTGTTAGTCCGGAAAGTTCTGAATGGGCAGAATAACAACACTGTGATGTTGAATTCAGTCCTGTCACAGTTCTGTCAGTCCCGACAACGGAGGCAGTGTGAGTAGAATTGTAACGTAACTAAACACAATGAATACATCTCCGCTGTTATGGTTGGTTGAGATATTATCTCCTGCATTTGGTGCATGCCATGTTGTGCAAAATCCCCCTTTCACTCGATTGTCACTGTTTTGTGGATTGAGAGAATTCAATTCTGGAACGATCAATCGAGTATCCCCTATATGTCCAGAAGGCAATGAATGATAAGAGGACATATTATGAATTGCTTTAAATATTATTTTCATCACCACCACAAATCTTTAAAATAAACAAACTTACTTCTTTTGCTTTCTGTTTAAGTTTAAGTTGTTCAGGATCTTCATTCTTTGACCGACTCTATAAAGTTAAATGGATTTTATCTTTAGTCAAAATTTCGTGCAACAGGGCTATGGTGAGTAGGTCATTACAGATTCTTCGTAAGGACTGTGTGGGATGTTATTACATGGACCATGTAGACACAAGATGGAAAGTTATTACATCGACCTTGCAGGCTTCATTGAGTAACCCCATACACTGTTAGTCAAGTTCTTATACTTCTACTCATGTATGGTTATATTGAGATAAAAATGATATTACATTACCAAATCTATCCCATTTAGTAATATGCTGTGCATAATACTAATAGAGACCAAATATTTGTCTCCTAAATGTTCACCTGTGCACTATTTTTTATAAAAGTATTTTTGATATTTAGAATGTTATTAGACAGTTACCTTTATAGCTCTCAATAAAATTTCTCTTTCTTGCTCCTCATGTCTTTTTTTCTCTAACTTATCTATTTCTTCTAAAAACTTTAACTGTGTTCGTACATCATTTGTAACTTCATACCTAGAATCCATCTGAATAAAACAGAAGTCATATTTAACTTCACTGGAAAATATAGGTTTTCAGTGCTATAACTAATTCGAGAGAGAGAGAGAGAGAGAGAGAGAGTTTAATGTCCACCGGACAAAAACTAGGTCATTTCGGGACTAACACATGGTTCAATTTCGGGACTAACACATGGTTCAATTTTATTTCAATGGGTTTTAAAGTCAAATAAACACAATACAGGAGATTTTTGCCGAGACAGCAGCATTTCCGACTCTATATTTTCATTCACATGTTCTTTCATGTGTACACTAATGTGATCAAAAATGGACCTAGTTTCCTGTTCTCTCATTACAAGCCTTCTGTTAAAATAGCATGATCGCTCTCGCTCTCCTGGCTGCTCGTGGATGTCAGTTGTGGTGTGTCTAAATTGACTCTCCTCAAAGAAAATAATCAGGAAAAATATGCTGGTAATGAAAAATATCGTCAATATTGACCATCAACTAGCTTGTCGGCTATAATAACAGTCATGCCTTAGTGAGAATCAGCCATCTGGTTCATAATACGAGTAATTAGCCCATTTAACACTAATTTTGATAATACGGTTTTATTCTTTTTTATTTTATACACATGCTGTCAGGGAGTTAGTTTTAAAAATATTGTCTTTTTTGTTTAAGGCAATAGCATAGTCGTACAGAATTTTGTTTTATATAAGGCAATTTCATTCATGGTTGTCACATGATCATTGTGCCACTTGTCTATCAACCATGAATAGAATGTTGTAAGTTACATGATAGACAAAAACCATGGTGTTGTATCAGCTTATTTTGGCTACTGCATTTTCTGATACTGGTCGCAGTAGAAAACACCTAATTTCGATAGACTGATGATATCCGTTTATCCAGACAGTATTTATTCAGGAATATCATTGACTTGAACTTTCAAGTTATATATTAGCTTATTCAGAACACAACATTCTCCATAACAAATTACCAGAAATTAGTCTAGTCTGGTTATATTAAAGTTAACAGGATCTTTTAATAACCCTATTTCTCAAAGTGACCTCATTTGACCCAATTCTGGCCCATTGGTTTCAAAATGGATAACAATCCCTCTTCTTATCACAAATGGTAACAAAGCTCTCCTCAAGAGATTCAGGAGATCTTTCTCAGGAGAGCAATTTGCCCTTTTTCCAACTTAAGGAGAGCTTGTATTGACTTGCCAGGAATTTATTCACGCGAAGGCCTGTCCTCAGTAGTAGACAAACTTTATTTGTCAGCTCCGAGGAGCCACCCCATCTAAGCAAAGAATTAGTTTGAAAAATCCCGAAGGTTCTTCTCGGTCAACATCAGGATTAAAATTCAGAACATTTTAGTCAAGTGACCTTTTCGCACAACTACGAGTATCCCTTTTAAAGTCACATAAAATTTATCTTCAAGCAGAAATAACAGAAGCTGCATAATGTAACTAACCACAGTATATTTGATATTGTAATTAAGTTTTGTATTATATTAGTATATTCAGACTTAAAAAGTTTTAAAAACATTGCCTATTGCTTATATCTTACTTTATATATTTCTATTCTATGCTCTGCTATAGTTGATAATTTTTCAACCATATCACGTAGTCTTTCTTGTGTAGCATGTGATATCATATTAGCTACATCTAACGATACTTCATCTAAACCATGTTTCTTAGCTGTAAAATAAAATACAAATTAGATTAGATGGAATCACATATCGTTAAACTTGGTTCAAACTTCGTCTATGAAAACTGCATTTAACAAGATACCCACAATATAAAGGTAATTGAAGTGGAAACTGGTACACGCTGGAATTGATCAATCAGAATTGACTGATTACGAAATGAAATGAAATGGGGTTTAACATCCTACTATTCTGCTCCCAACTGGGCTAATGAAGACCGGCATCCACCATACAGTGTGCTATGAGGGAAATTTTGACGGACAGTGGCACTATGACCTACTCTTATATCAAATTTCAACTGTCAAGGGATCTTTTACGAACACGCTAATGTGTACACAGACCTTGGTTTTCCGTTCCATAGAAATGACTCGACAGCTGTCCTTGTCAGGCCTTTGTCCTGCATCACGAAACTTATGGGTTTTTAAGCAAATAATCTTTGTACTTGACTTGTTTAGCGAAATTCATACCAAGATCAACTGACCATGTTACCTATAAGTTGTTTGTATGTCACAAGTGCGGCAAGAAATTTAATTTTGTTGAAGTTAATTCATACCTATTTTACTTGTGTATTATTCAACTAACCTATTTCATGTATTCTGGCCATTAATGGTCCATGGAATAGAAAAGCTTCGTCTTTACAAGATCGAATTTGTGTACCAATAAAATCAGCATTAGTTGCTAAAATATTCTTAGATTCTTCTGATAAATTAACACCACCCATTGTTGCTACATCATTAATATCATCATCCCCATCTCTGTAATGGAATAAAGACATATCTTATAATAAAAAATAGGCTCTATAACATATAATATCTCTGCAATAGATAAGGACACATATAATATCTCTGAAATAGATCAGGACACATTTTAACAAAAATAATTTATGTCTTAGTCAGAAATAACACAGCAAATACAACTTATAACATATCTTTAATCCTTGTAAAGATAAATAAACATCCTATAACAAATATAAAGTCTTTGTTAGAGATAAATGTCTGTAACAGAAGAGATAATCAATATTTGGCATTAACATATCCTTTTCACAAAGAAAGTCATCTCTGATCTATGCTTGATAAATTCAGTTATTGCATATGATTCTTAAAATATGACCAATTTTGGCCTACCGAGACTTAGTGGTCTAAAAGTATGGATATTACTTACTTTAATGCTTCGAATTTCTGTTTTTCTTTAGGTGCTGGACTACCTGAAGCTTTCACAACTCTAGTTTGAAAAGAATTAACACCAGATGCAAGATTTCCTTGTATTGGTATAGGTGTTTTTATTCGTACAAGGTTCGCTGATGAAGTTGGTGCACCTTGTACTAAAACTTTATTACCCGGTCGTACATACATCTGACCAGGTACACCTTGACGCATCACCATCTAAACAAGAAAATTTTATGATAAAATGCGAAAAAATCGGTTTTAGTTCAGATGCTTGTCTCTGGAAACAGATATCTGTAGAAGTTTACAAAGTTATCATTACCTTGAATCAAGTAAGAATAGGAATAGAGTTTAAGATCCCATCAACACAATATACTTTTCTCAATCAGAGACTAGAATATTTTCGATCGTCACATGTGCATTTCTAGGTAGGAAGATTTTTTGTCTTTTTAGTAGTTTCCAAATGTAAAGGTTTTTTAGGTGTACTTGTAAATATGTATATGGGGTGGACTTTTGTTATTCGTCCTTAAAATTACTATACAACATTATACTTGATAAGTGGCAATTGGGTGAAATAAATCCTGACATTTTTCTTGGTCCACACCAGGATCCTAACACAAGAAATTATGGTTTAGAGTTTATAGCTCGATTCTTGTAGCTCCTGTATGAAGCTAGAAAAAAACGATTTAATTTAGTATGATAATCCTGACTTTTTCTCAAAAGTTTAAAATAGATAAAGTTAAGAGAAATCTGCTCCGTATTTACCTGCTGTACACCAAAAGGAGCCACTGGTCTCTGTTGAACCGAAGACATGGCAGGCATAGGATGCATACCAGCTATTTCTGGTGGTGGCGCTTTTACACCATCTATTGTCATTTTATCCATGATTAAATAGTGCCGCAATAATGGCAGACTTTTCTGAAAAATAAAATTTAAACAATAGATATCTAGAAAACCCCACAAATTTGTAATATAATGCATGTTCTCTGCAAACAATGGATAACCTAACTGTAGAAAAACTACTTTGGCAGCCAGTTATGTAGTTCATAAGTAAAGGAATGACGCAGGGACCATACATAGAAAGAGACGTCAACTAAAACAATTCAATTAAGTTCACAAAGTTCATTTAGATGCCACAAAAGCTGTTAAAGGCAACTTAAAATCTCTGTGCGTCGTTGACATTTTTTGGAATGTCTTGCCAAAGGTGATACTCAACAATAGTATTCCTTTAAATCATGTTCATTCATCATTTTTTTTATTAAGTACAAAAAGAATACCTTTAAAAATGGTACAAGATATGGCTGTGGAGAAGATTTTAATTCCACTTGTAATTTTTCTGTAAATGTCTGTGGTTCCACTTTTCCATCCTGTTTAAAATATTTATATAAGGATCAAGATACAATAATATCCTTGTATATAAAATAATCAGTTAAACATGAATAATCCCGGCTAGTAACAACACAATAAGTAGTCCTACTAAACTCTGTCTCCTCGAATTTAGATAGTAAAACTTTATAACTTACGATTAGTCCTTGTATGAGTTCACGGACATTCCGCACAGTTTCTTGTGGTTGACTTTGAGCCAGTTTAATTAAGGTAGACAGAAAATTTTTACATTTTTCAACATTTTGTAACATGCCTTGCTGACCTGAAATGATGAGAAATGAAATTAAAACTAGAATTTCAGCCATCAGGGGACTTGAAAGCTAATGCAAATTCAGTTATATTTCAGTGATGACAGTGACTATGAAGGTAAAATATGGTTCATTACTAGTTAGCACAAAGAAAAGATCCAGCACTTAATAAATCTAAATGTTTTAAGTTGATATGTTTTGGGATTACTTTATCAGAATGAAAGCATGGGAGATGATGTTGTGAATAAGAAAACTCACCTGCAGCTGCTCCAGGTTGAGTTACTGCCGCTTGTGGTTGACCTACAGATGGTGTACCAGGAAGTACTTGAGAGCTAGTTGTTACAGTATTTGGTAGTACCTGTGGTTGCCCCCGACCTACACCTGTCTGAGGCTGTATTACCACAGCCGGAGACGTAGCAGGTCTACCCATTGCTATACTTGTTGATGGCTAAAATAGAAATGTGTGCAAAATATTATTTTTTTAATGAGTGATGATTTTTTGTGGAAAGCATCTTGGTTCCAGCATACATCCTGAATCCTGACTCAAAATAATCAAAATATTTCACTAATCATTACATCTAATCCTTCTTTTATATACTAAGGCCATCAATATGCAATAAAAACTTCTAACCAGAAACAATGCATTTGGGGAATAACATATGGGTTAATCTTATTTCAGTAATTCGCTTGCATGTAGAGGTCTTTAGCAGTGGGAGAAACCTGGAGGTTCAGTACAAAATCACATGAGGTTGTACAGGACACCTACTCATTGTCATCTACAAGTGGACACATTAAACTAGTCTTACCAAGAATCAAAAGTTTATTGGTCCAAGAATTATTTATATTGATCAATCCATATCAGAATTATGTCAATGTAAAGTTCAGATGACACAGATTCATTGTCACCATCTATATTGGATAACTCATAACTACATGTATCCATAACAATTAAGCTTGTCTTTTCGACAATTAAAAGAACACTTTTCAGCTCTTATTTTTTGCTAATTTCATCGATTTTTTTAAGCTTTAGTAATGGAAACGTCTATTAATTTTTAATGTCATTAATATTATTTTGAATACTTGACAATAAATAAAATTTATTGCTGCTTTTATACTAACCCGGACATTCTGAACTTTTGTAGCTAAAACTGGACCTTGTCCTTGGGTTCCACTACCTGAGTGGGCAGTAGACACCAACATAAGCTGCCCATGTTCATTTTTCATCAATATCGTATTAGGTGGTAACTGAAGTCCTGGACTTAAAGTGATGGTGTTCTGAATGAATGATAAAAAATAGATTCTATTAATAATAATAAACATGCAATATGCAAGAGCTAAATCTGCCCTTTGTAAGTTTTTCTTTGGGCCTGAAATGTTATCTAAATTATTAATTGGTTATTAATTAACTTATCCAGACCATAATCAACTCTTTATGCCATCGTTAGCCTGCGATATTTACCCGGATTTGAATAAATTTTGAGATGAACAATTTATGGATAATCAAGACTTTGTTAACATACCAACGTCAGTAATGAAGTAATTTCACTGAAATGTTTAGCATAATTTGTTTTCATTATTTAATTTTTGACTATTACAGCGAGTACTGTCAGCTCTTTATCTAATCTCACCTAGTTACCTAATGCGGGGATCACCTGGCTAAGTGGGTAAGGAGCTGGCTCGCTAGTCGGGAGGTCGGGTGTTCGATCCCTGCATTGGCCGAGAAAGTTCATCTCGATTTTCCGGCGTGGTTTCCCTTGTCAGTAATGCAAAACGGAGGGCCTGACAAGGACAGCTGTCTAGTCATTCAGATGGGATGAAAAACCGAGGTCCTGTGTACACATTGGCGTGCACGTAAAAAAGATCCCTTGGCAGTTGGAATTCCATATATAAGAGCAGGCCGTAGCGTCGCCGCCCGGGTAAAATTTCCCTCATAGCACACTGTATTGTGTATGTCCGTCTTCCATTAGCCCAGGTTAGGTGCAGAAGAGTAGGACGTTTCATTTTCATTAAATATGGAATCCCCAATAAAATAAGCAGTATTAAAGATGCAGTATGTAAGATTATTAACAGAGATGTCCATTCTTATTGTAAATTATAGTATAATAATAGTTCAAAAATAGATAATGCAAACAATATATTGAAAATTTCATTCGAATTACGGTTCTTCATTCTGAGTGAAGTTATCATCGTTTGGAGTTTTGACAAGATTTGTCATTGTTTCTTTATTATCGTAGCAACAATACTTGTTACATGAGACTTACTCGATTCTCCATTTTCAAATTATATCATTAAATGGCTGGAGCGTTCTTTTACTTAAAATCTGAGCCACCCAATGGCCTACAGGGTTGATTAAAGAATTAAAAAAAAGGTTTCAACTTACGCCAGCACCTGACTGTCGTGGAGCAATACTTATTTGGTGAGGATGATTTGTCATTCTAATTGGTGTTGAAACACGTACTTGTCCCGTTTTAGATGTAACATGTCTCACAGGATTAAATTGCACAGATCCACTAGTTGTTGAAGATAAAGGTGGTCTAACCACAGTCACTTGTTGATTTGTTGGTGCCCTAACAGTAATAACATTTGAACCTACAGGAGCCGCTTTAAGCGTGTTAACCATCGGTCGTCCCCCAATAACTGGGGTTCCACTAGGTAACACACCACTTTGAGTTGTTTGTCCAATAATAGTTTGAATATTTGCACCATCTTTCACATTCACAATGTCCGTTTTACGAAATGGTGAACCAACCTCTTGCTTCACTTGAATATTAGAACTTTCCTGCTTCACAACAAATTGTTTTGGCGAAGCTATCACAGATCTGCCTTTTTGTATCTGAGCATGATTACCGTTTTGGGCTATTGTCATAGGTTTTTGCTCCGAAGCAATATTTGCCAGATTATAAATTGCATTTGCTGCAGAGTTTGTTCCCCTTGTAGATGCACCAGAGACAGTTTGTGTACTAGGGAAATTATTTGTTGTTACTTGTATTTGTGGTGCACTACTATTTATAACAGTACTAACATTTAATCCTGGACTAGGCGAAGAAATATGCACTGATGAGTCTGTTACATTATTTTGGTGTGGATGGACTAAATTTCTAACAGAAGATGTGTTAGAAGGGAGAGATACATGATGATCTGAATTCTGTGAGTTAACTAATGCATTTACTCCAGAAGATGGTGCACCTGTAGAGTTTATAATGGATGTAATTCCCAAAATCTGATTTTCGGGTACAGATTTATTTCCTTGCCCAAGGGTAAAATTTATTGTGCTGTTTGTATGTGATGACAACCCTTTTTGGGAAACATTTACCTGACTTGCATTTGTACTGAATAGTGAGTTTGTTGTAGTAGCATTAGATGTTATGCTACTAATGTGATTGTTGTTCACAGAGGAATCTGACGGGGTCTTAGATAAGTCTCTATTCGTAGAGGATGCTAACTGTGATTCTAGGGACCCAACTAACGCGCTAACCGCACTCTCATCTATTTCTGAAGAAAGTAAATCGTCTATTGAACCTGGGTCCGCCATTTCCCTGGCTCGCCAGAATTTACAATGACACTGAGCATGCGCTGAAATTGCTTCATGGGATTGATATATTTTTGCAGCGCCACCTGACTTCAGCTGCTGAAGAACGCCATTTTCCTTCCAGAATTGATTACGGTTGATATCTTAATCCGAAAGCATCTTCCCCAGTTTTGACTCATCTGGTTATTGCAACCATGAGTCAGGGAATTCCATATTTAGGGAGTAAAATAAGTTTAATTTCGAAAGCGGAAATTCGTTATGAGGGTATTTTATACACTATCGATCCAAATGAATCGACCGTTGCACTTGCAAAAGGTGAGAACCTTTATGGCCCAAAAATATGTAAACAAACATTTTAAATATAATGTGTTTTATCAATAAAAGTGTATTACCTAGTTCAGTTATTACTGTATGAAGCCAGAAACAAATTAGAAAATGATTGGCGTATTTTTGACTATTTCATCATTGTTTAATGTTATCTGGTTCCAAGCCGAAGCAATTCTTTTTTCATTTTTTGACTTTTCAGTTTTGTGTCTTTATTAATTATTTCCTCCACTCAGTTAAAAAGAGTACCCAACGCGAATATTGACAAGAATGGAGCAGGTTATTAGATTAAATTTGTAATGACGGACAACGACAAAATATTTGTATGTTAGTGAACTAGATAATTTGCTTCCTATTCCTTCACTTGTAATCTTGGTCAGGTGTAAAGTTTGACTCAGTTGGTTGCAGCTTATGAACAAGGTTCTGTGTGCTAACAAAAATTTGTTAAACATCCAACTCCTTTGTGCAAGAAAATGATGTTCATTCTTGGTCATTTTCAAGCACTGATGTTGAGATTACTATTATTGAATAGGGGGGGTGGGGGTGGATGGCTGAATGCTGTATCATATACCTGTCATTCACTCATTCATTGAGTCATCTTACATGGTTTCGAATCACCGGTTGTATGTGACAAGGAGTAGGGTCTGTCCAAACTCGTAGGTTTGCTCTGGGTCCTCCGGTTTCCTCCCACTGCTAAAGACCCCTACGCGCTAGGAAGCGAATTATTGAAATAAAATTAAACCGTATGTTAATCCAGAAATTCTCTCTATTATTGAATAGGACTGCACATTAGGGAGTAAAAAAAACATTTTGCAATACAATCAAATTGATCACCTGATCAAATCTCACCTTGAAGTAATTTTAGGTAGACCTAATTGCTTCGAAAATCTGTCTTGATAAATTTGTGGATTATATTGGATAATTGATTAAATTGCCTATCGATTTTAACAGCCCCTTTCAATTGTATTTTTGTGAATGAGAAATGTATTGTTATTCAGCTAATCAACATTACTTTTGACCAGAAGTAAAGGGTTCAAAAATAAAATGGCTAAAATTATGGAAATCTTTGAGTTCAGGAGAAAGCATTGGTATGGTTAGGTGTAGTTAATTTAAATGTATAGGATAAAGTCTTGCTCTTGAGTCTTGATATTTTTTGTTTGTAGTGAGATCATTTGGTACGGAAGATAGACCAACAGATCGTCCTGTCCCTCCAAGAGATGAAATTTTTGAATATATCATCTTCCGTGGTAGTGATATTAAAGATCTACATGTCTGTGAACCTCCAAAACAACAATCTAATCAAGGATTGCCAGTTGATCCAGCAATAGTCAAGGTATGTTAGGACAAAAGATAAATATTAAATGTGGTATTTTATGTTTTCAAACTAAAAATTTCTGTGAACAGCTGTTTTGATCCAATACATGTAATCACATTTGTACAGTCTTGAAAATTTTCTTGACTGAAATACAGGCCTGAAACCTGCCTGAAACCTGCCCCAGACATTGTCAGGCAGAAATTCAAACTTTGTAAATCTGTTCTTGTATACAGTCCTACACTAGTTGAAAATGCTGGGTAGACTACTACTTAGTGCATGAAAATTTGGTACGTACCACTTCCAGGCCTGCTAAAATGGAAAAAAATTGTCTAAATAAAAGGAGCATTTCTTTCTCGCATGAACTGGTTACCTGTGCCGCAAACAGATTGATTGTAGGGATCGTTGGTGAACAGAATCTGAATTAACCTTTTGAATTATTTTAAAGATATGCAATTAAAGTAAAAAATATTTCCAAAACTGTGACGAATTAACTAATAAGTAGTTGGATGAAGAATCCCTAGACAAACAGCACTGTTCAGCGTGGATCTCCGTGATACAGCATGGGCATGAAGGAAGCAATCCTTCCAGAATAATCCCAAACAATTCAATTTACGCTTTAAGATGTATTTCCATGATAGTATTTATGGAGGTATTTCAAATAAAAGTTTGGCAAATTTAGTATATAATATGGACAGTAGAGATGCCCAATCTTACCAGGAAAATACAGGATTCCCTGAAAAACATGCATGGGGCAAGCACTGGGCAAAAATATCAGAATATCTCTTTCGACCCGACGACTTATTGTCTGCCAGCTTGACTTGGGAGCACCTGTTACTTCTTGATCGAATGGTTAGTAGCTGTGGTAACAGTCAGGGGTTTTGAGTAGGCATTGCAAGAACTGTACCATATTTGTTTTATGCAAACTTTTTATATTCAGTCTTCACAGCCAAATGCAACACCAAGTGCAATGTGCCAGCATACTGGATTTAATGCTGCCCCAACATTTCAACCATTTAGTGGACCCACGTTGTACAATCAATATGGTCAGACGTCCGCCCCTGCAAATCCTGCCTATAATATACAGCAAGTTGCTTCTCAGTCAGGTATGTAGTGTTTTGAATATTATTATTTTTTAGATTTGTGTGTTTTCTCTTTTCACTTTTTGAATTTATTTCATTAAATTTACTATCAAATTTCATCTTTTAGTCATTTTGTATAACGTATCCTGCTCCAAGTAATAAAGTTCTATTCACTTCCTCCTAAGTAAACATATATGGTACAGTACATCTTGTAAGCTTCAATGATTTGAAATGTTTTTCTATTGAAATTGAAATATTGTGGATCTTCCAAAATGATTTTTAAGCAATTCCTTTAAGGCATGGGATTTTAATTTTATGATAGGTTCCAGGGGCTCATCCCCTAGTCTTAATCGTATATCACCAACTATGGACCAAGGTGTACAAGTTGGGTCACAGCTCTCAAGAAAACCGGGTAAATGTCCATCAACAAATGCCTTATTTTTACAGTCCAATAACTTTTGTGAATCTTGCACTTGATTTCATGACGCTAGCTTTCTTTGTGTTTCTTTTTTGCTTGTTTTGCACTATTTGTATTAGAACTATAAATGCACAGACGCAATGTTTTATTTATGTGTCTAAAGATAATACAATGTTTTAGCCTGAATTTTTGTTTTGCACAACACTTTGTAAATTGAAATATGAGATATTATCGTGTAATTAATTCAAAAAAAAGAAAACTCTTTCAAAATGTTTCCTGAGATGCAAACATTTAAGAATATGTTAAATTTTAATTCATAAATTTTATTTTGATTTCAAGAAATATTTCAAAATGTTTTACATGTACCTTTTAGAAATTGTGTGTGGCTTGCTTTGTGACCTGCATGTATTGTTTTAATAGAAATTCCATGAATCTGAGAATATCTATTTATTTTGTTAGGTTCTCGAGGTGGAACACCTCCACTTGGCAGGAAGTCTCCCACATCAGATACCGGTACTCAAGTTCCCACTCCCCATTCTAATAAATCTAATCAATCTAATCAACATCGTTCTGAACATAAGGCATCTGGTTACAACGAACAACGCAATGAATACAGAGAGCGTAAAGCTCCAAATCAACAAATCAGATCAAATAATTCATATGCACGAGGTAGAGGAAATAATCGAGGTAATTGTATATCAATTTGTTGAGTTGTGTAGAAACCACATTCAATGATATCATCAAGTACACTTTATATTAAAAAAAAATATGGAAATTGAAGGGCATGAAATTTTAAATAGTTGACACAAGTTTACAAATGCAATTAATTATATCATTTGTGCTGATTTAGACATTTGGGTATTCATGTTTTTGGGTTTTTTTTTTTACAAAGGTGCTCCTGTTCGTGGAAGTCCCAATGTTCGTGGTGGTCCAAGAGCTTCTTGGAGGGGTCCACCCCGTGGAGGTGGAAGACCAACATCTAATGGTGCCAAAACTGAACCCCTCAAATTTGAATCTGAGTTTGATTTTGAAACCTCAAATGCACAATTTGATAAAGAAAAGATAGAAGAGGAATTGAAACAAAAACTTACAATAAGTATGATCTTGTTATACTGTAATCATCTTTTTAATCTAAAGGCTGAAAGTAATGGTTTTTACCTACACTAACCAATACATGTACATCAACTATATTGAAGTCATCAGTAAAGGATATTTGAATTGAATGAAAGGAGACTGATTTATACAAAGAATATTGTACAAATTTTAGCCTTGTTGAGCTTGCACAGTGTCTGAAAGTAAAATCTATCCAACAGAATTATAATATATGGATATTTTGATGCAAGTTTCAGTATTACAAGCAAATTTTTGTGATCATTTGGATTGGAATACAAACTGATCATTGAAAAAAATAACCCAATATGGTGTAGGATGAGAACTTGCACCTTATTTAATTTTGTTAAATGAAAGCTGTGTAATGTACATTTATATTTTTTAGGTGATAAGCCTGTAAATGGAGAAAAGGAAGAAGGTGAAGAACCTAGTGAACAATTACAACCACCACCAGAAGAGGATGATGATGAAATATATTATGATAAAAACAAATCCTTTTTTGACAATATCAGTTGTGAAGCGAAAGAGAGAGCTGAAGGGTTAGTTTTAAAATATATTTTGATAACCTAATGAAATCTGAATGTGATTAACTGAGTATTTATATGGTTAATAAGATTAGGATACTTATGTGTGACTGTCATTTGTCTGTTCAGTTGGCAGCTACACTACAATGTAGGTCTGTCCAAAGACTGATATTTGGTGTTTAGGGATAGCTTGGACTGGGGGAGTAACATAGGCCAGGTGGCCTTGGACTACCATTTCAGGGTCATCAGATAGTGGGTATATATTTTGGTGAGACGAAACTAGAAATGGACCTTCAGATTTTTAATTATATTTCAGAAATAAAATATTTGGGGGCAACATATCCCTCATCTTGGCAGCAATTCTCAAAATGCAACAATGAATACTAATAGATTGGTTCACTGATTCCATCTTCTGAGTAATGATATATGGTTCACTGATTCCATCTTCTGAGTAATGATATATGCATTCAGGGTTTTTATACGCCCACATTTTCATGTGGACGTATATTGTCGTCGCCCCTGTTCGTCCGTCCGTCCGTCCGTCCGTCCGTCCGTCCACAATTGTTTGTGAACAGTCTACAGGTCACAATTTTTATCCGATTTCAATGAAACTTAAAATATAGGTTTATCACCCTAGGATCTCGGTTCCTTTCGATATTGGCATGTATCGGACCTCAACTTCATGGGTTATGGCCCCTGATTGTACGAAAAATCGCGTTTTTTAGCTTGTGAACAGTGTAGAGGTCACAATTTTGAACCGATTTGGATGAAACTTTAAATGCATGTTTATAACCCAAAGATCTTGGTTCCTTTCGATATTTGCGCCAATCGGATCGTAACTTCCTGAATTATGGCCCCTGATTGTCCGAAAAATCACACTTTTTAGCTTGTTTAAAAAACCGTTTGATTATATCACCGTCCCATGGTTATGAAGGTTGAGTTCGAATTTCGTGAAAATCGGACCAAAATTGACGGACAAAATGGCCGCCGTTTGTACGCGAATAGTGTGAAAATATGTTATATCAAGGTTGTGGACCTTATAGAGGTCACAATTTTGAACCGATTTTGATGAAACTTGACATGTATGTTTATAACCCAAAGATCTTGGTTCCTTTCGATATTTTCGCGCATCGGATCGTATCTTCCTGAATTATGGCCCCTGATTGTCCGAAAAATCGCCCTTTTTAGCTTGTGGTCCCTCTGGAGGTCAAAATTGTTATCCGATTTAAAAAAACGTTTGATTATATCACCGTTCCATGGTTATGAAGGTCGAATTCGAATTTCGTGAAAATCCGACCAAAATTGACAGACAAAATGGCCGCCGTTTGTACGCGAATGGTGTGAAAATATGTTATATCAAGGTTGTGGACCTTATAGAGGTCACAATCTTGAACCGATTTTGATGAAACTTGACATGTATGTTTATAACTCAAAGATCTTGGTTCCTTTTGATATTTGCGCCCATCGGATCGTAACTTCCTGAATTATGGCCCCTGATTGTCCGAAAAATCGCCCTTTTTAGCTTGTGGTCCCTCTGGAGGTCAAAATTGTTATCCGATTCAAAAAAACGTTTGATTATATCACCATTCCATGGTTATGAAGGTTGAGTTCGAATTTCGTGAAAATCGGACCAAAATTGACGGACAAAATGGCCGCCGTTTGTACGCGAATTATGTGAAAATATGTTATATCAAGGTTGTGGACCTTATAGAGGTCACAATTTTGAACCGATTTTGATTAAAATTGACATGTATGTTTATAACCCAAAGATCTTGGTTCCTTTCGATATTTGCGCCCATCGGAACTTAACTTCCTGAATTATGGCCCCTGATTGTCCAAAAAATCGCCCTTTTTAGCTTGTGGTTCCTCTGGAGGTCAAAATTGTTATCCGATTTAAAAAAACGTTTGATTATATCACCGTTCCATGGTTATGAAGGTTGAGTTCGAATTTCGTGAAAATCGGACCAAAATTGACGGACAAAATGGCCGCCGTTTGTACGCGAATTTTTTGAAAATATGTTATATCAAGGTTGTGGACCTTATAGATGTCACAATTTTGAACTGATTTTGATGAAACGTGACATGCATGTTTATTACCCAAAGATCTTGGTTCCTTTCGATATTTACGCCCATCGAATCATAACTTCCTGAATTATGTCCCCTGATTGTCCGAAAAATCGCTTTTGTTAGCTTGTGGTCCCTCTTGAGTTCAAAATTATTATCCGATTTAAGAAAACGTTTGATTATATCACGGTTTCATGGTAATGAAGAGAGAATTTGAATTTTGTGAAAATCGGACCAGAGTTGACGGATAAAATGGCCGCCGTCTGTACGCGAATTGTGTAAAAATATGTTATATCAAGGTTGTGGACCCTATAGAGGTCACAATTTTGAACTGATTTTGATGAAACTTGAAATACATGTTTATAACCTAATGATCTTGATTCCATTGCATATTTGCCCATATCGGATCGTAACTTCCTGAATCATGGCCCCTGATTGTACGAAAAATCACCCTTTTTAGCATGTGGTCCCTCTGGAGGTCACAATTATTATCTGATTTATAAAAACGTTTGATTATATCACAGTTACACCATAGTTATGGGTGAGTTTGAATTATGATTTTCTGATGATTACTTAAAATGCAACAACTCTTGTTGACTGCCCGGACGATTTGGCTGCTGTGTGGGCGTATGTTTCGTTGCCTGGCAACCTATTTTTATTTATGTACAAGAAACATAACGCTGTGGAATTTTACATGTGACCATAGTAAACAAATTAATCGTGTGTCAATCTAAAAATAAACCCATGTCTAATGGTCTTATATTTTAAGGAAAAATTCCAGAATGAGTTGGAGGGAGGAAAGAAAACTTAATGTTGAAACATTTGGTGCGAATGAAGGTATGAGGAGAAACTATAGAGGAAGAGGTGGATATAGAGGTTATTCAAGAGGTTATAGTAGAGGACCACCTAGAGGAGGTTATAATAATTGGGGTGGATATCAAGGATATGGTGGATATAGAGGAAACTATGGTAATCCATTCAAAAAACCTTCCAGCATTTTTATACGCCCACATTGAAATGTGGTCGTATATTGTCGTTACCCCCGTCCGGCGGTCCGGCGTCCACAATTGCTTGTGGACGCTCTTGAGGCTAAAGTTAATATCCGATTGACTTTAAATTTATACACAGTGTTTAAGGTCATGAGACGAAGAAACCTTTTGATTTTAAGCGAATTCCGATAATTAATGCCAGAGCTATTGCCCTTAATACTTCAAAAAATCTTGTGGACGCTCTAGAGGCCAAAGTTAATATCCGATTGGCTTTAAATTTATACAGTGTTTAAGGTCATAAGACAAAGAAGCCTATTGATTTTCAGCGATTTCCGATAATTAGTGCCAGAGTTATGGCCCTTGATCACTTCAAAAAATCTTGTGGATGCTCTAAAGGCCAAAGTTAATATCCGATTGACTTTAAATTTATACACAGTGTTTAAGGTCTTAAGACGAAGAAGCCTATTGATTTTCAGTGATTTGCGATAATTAGTGCCAGAGTTATGGCCCTTGATCACTTCAAAAAAATCTTGTGGACGCTATAGAGGCCAAAGTTAATATCCGATTGACTTTAAATTTATACACACACTGTTTAAGGTCATGAGACGAAGAAGCCTATTGATTTTGAGCGATTTCAAATAATTACTTCCAGAGTTGTCTCCCTTGATCACTTCAAAAAAACCTTGTGATGCTATAGAGGCCAAACTTATCCGATTGACTTCAGATTGATACACGGAGTTTAAGGTGTTGAGACGAACAAGTATTTTGATTTTCAATGAATTTTTGATAACTGAACTGCTAAATCCATGATATTAAATGTTTCCTATACTAATTGTTAGCGTGGGGCAAAACTTTTATAAAGATAGGCTGGCACTGCCAGGCAGGATACGCCCACATTTTCGAGAGATGGATAGAGAACAAGCAATACCGAAAGTGATTTTTCCTATGTGCAAATATCGAAATGAATTAAGATCTTTGGGTTATAAAGGTTCATTTCAGTAGGCTTCAAATTCGACTGGGGATCATGTTGCTAAGTGGGTAAGATGCTGGCTCGGTAGCCTTGAGGTTAGGTGTTTGATCCCTGCATTGGGTGACAAAGTTCATCTAGATTTTCTGGCGTGGTTTCCCCTTGTTAGTGATGAAGGATGGATGGCCTGACAAGAACAGCTGTCAATTTTGGTCCGATTTTCACGAAATACGACCTCAACCTTCATTACGATGTAACGGTGATATAATCAAACGTTTTTTTAAATGGGATAATAATTCTGACTCCAGAGGGGCCAAAAGCTAAAAAAAAGGTCATTTTTCGTACAATCAGGGGCCATAATTCAGGAAGTTACAATCCGATATGCACAAATATCGAAAGGAACCAAGATCTTTGGGTTATAAACATGCATGTCAAGTTTCATCAAAATCGGTTCAAAATTGTGACCTCTATAGGGTCCACAACCTTAATATAACGTATTTTCACACTAATCGCGTACAAACGACGGCCATTATGTCTGGCAATTTTGGATCCTATTTTCACAAAATTTTATCTCAATCTTCATTACCATGTAACGGTGATATAATCGAACGGTTTTTTAAATCGGATAATAATTTTGACCTCCAGAGGGACCACAAGCTAAAAAGGGCGATTTTTCGGACAATCAGGGGTCATAATTCAGGAAGTTACGATCCGATGGCCGCAAATATCGAAAGGAACCAAGATTTTGGGGTTATAAACATGCATGTCAAGTTTCATCACAATCGGTTCAAAATTGTGACCTCTATAGGGTCCACAAGCTAAAAACATGATATTTCGTACAATCAGGGGCCATAATCCATGAAGTTCCGATCCGATACATGCCAATATCGAAAGGAACCGAGATCTTATGGGGATAAACCTATATTTCAAGTTTCGTCAAAATCAGATAAGAATTGTGACCTGTAGAGAGTCAACAAACAAATTGTGGACGGACGGACGTCCGGACGCACAGGGGCGTATAAAAAGCAAACAAATTCTAATGATTTTCAGATAATTACGTAATGAGTTGTTACTCTTAATCAGATTTTAGT
Organism: Patella ulyssiponensis; assembly: GCA_963678685.1. NCBI lineage: Eukaryota > Metazoa > Mollusca > Gastropoda > Patellidae > Patella > Patella ulyssiponensis. The sequence continues at coordinate 59,725,834 of OY783229.1, forward strand.
GTATTACAAATGTTTCATTACCAAAAAAAGTAAAAATATGCGACAACCCTTGTTGACTGCCTGGACGATTTAGCTGCTGTGGGCGTATGTTTCGTTGCCTGGCAACCTATCTTTTAAGAATTTGGAAATGTTAAATGTTAAGCTTTTTATATAACATCCCTCCAGATATGCCAAATTTAATGTGATCTATTCCTACTAAAGACTTTATAAACAGTTGCAACAAGTGGACATGTAAGAATTTAATTATGTGTAGAATCATTTTAATGCCAATGTCAGAAAAAAATTACGAAAATTGATTGTATTATTTTCCAGGTCCTCCAAGAGGTGGTTCTGCAAGAGGTGGTAGGAGGAATCAAGGCTATAATGATGACTACCATGGTGGGGCAGATAGAAGAGGACAGGCTAATAGGGTAAGATAAGGTTCGTCACATAGCAATTTAGTAGTTCACTTTCAAATAGTAACACAATAGGGTTCAATTTTAAAGTGGTTTATTTTTCACTTGTTATACTCAATTGGGGGGGTTGGGTGGCGGAATGGTGAGCGTGCGCGCTTTACCATACGGCTTGCCATTGAGTCAACTGGCGTGGTTTCGAATCCCCGGTTGTACGTAGCAAGGAGTAGGGTTGCCTGTCCGACCTCGTGGGTTTTCACCGGGTACTCTGCTTTCCTCCCACTACTAAAGACCCCTACGCGGAAACGAATTATTGAAATGAAATTAAACTACGAGTCCCGAAATGACCTAGTTTGTGTTGAGTGGATGTTAAACTCCATTTCTCTCTATACTCAGTTGATGTGAGGCTCATTGAGTATGAGCTCGGTCACTAACCAGATCCTTGGAATTATCCAACATGGTTTTTCCCCGTCAGTGCTGCAGTCAGTGTCTAGTAGTTTGGATGTGATATTTAAAATAGTCCCACATTCACATGCAAGTAAAAGAAATCAAGACAGTTGGAATTCTGAATAGGAGTAGGCCATGGTGCTGTTTTGAGAAAAATTTCCCTCGAAGCACAGGTGTGCCAGTCACAGGTGTGCCAGTCAGTGCATAAAAGTAGGACTATAAAATTTCATGTCATAAGTATTCTACAAACTATTTTTTTAGGAAATTGTCTAGAATTGAGAAATATCCTACGACAAACTCTGCTTGAAATGAAATTAATCTTGAATTATGGTTTGCTGTTGTGATATTTGTTCATTCGACTATTGCATAATTGCCTGCAAAGGGGTGCAAGATAGACGGTCTGGCAAGGAACAATATTTAGTCATTCAAATGGGAAGAAAACCCAAGTTCCCATGAAGCTTATAATTACTTTTGGCCTTGATCACTTCAAAAAGTCTTGTCTCTTTCCTTCTGAACTTGGTTGTGCAGTACATCAAATTTCATGCAGATATAAACAATATCCAAAGCTTTATTTTGTTTTTGATGTATCATTTTTGTTTGGCTGCTAATTAATTTTCCTTATATATTTCAGAGAGTAGGTGTTCAATCCTAGCCTCAATGTAATGAAATACAGTCCTGGTGACTAAAAATGTTCTACGTTATTTTTTTCTTCAGTGGGCAACATAATGCAATCTAACTTACCTTGAGAATTTTAATATGGCAGCAGAATTGTATTGTGCTCATAGACAATAACAGAGTTGAAATGTGACTGGACATAAATTCTCTCGAGTAAACTTGGATTGCAAGTATACAGTGTAATTAGCATCCGTGAAAAGGAGCACATGCGATGTTGAAATGCAATATTATAATTTGTATGTTAATGAACTTCAGAAAGGTTTTGTTTCAAACTTTCCAGAATTGTCACCTGAAGAAGACATTTTAGTAGGAGTGATAATTTTCTGGATTATAGACTGCAGTGGACACCTGTGATTTATTTATAACTTAAACTCCATTATGGATTAAAGGATGTCTCAAAGTCATGTTTTAAGAGTGAAAAGTTCACTGTTACTCACCAAAGAAAATAGTTCATGACAAACTTGCCATCATAAATTTTAAAGACCAAGAAATGTCACTGAATATCTGGACATGGAATCACATTGTAAATGTATATTTAAGAAAGTGCTATTAAAAAATGTTACAAGATGAAAAACTTGTGACTGTACATTGGCAGTTTAATAGTGGCATGTATCAATTATTTAAAATCAAAACTGTCAATTACAAGACATGAACAGTAAAAAAAGGAATAAATAACTTGTTGGCATTTTCTATGGTAGTCCTGTGGATCAATTTTATTTTGCTTTTAACATATTTGGGTGACATGTCAGTAATTGCAGAACACACCTTTGAACAATACAAAGTACGTAAGCGGTACTGCTCTCCCTCGCAAACCACATTGTAGTCAAGGACTAGTTGGTAGGAGGTTAACCAAACTTTTTGTAATTAAATTCTGACTAGTACTAGTAGCAAAATTGGAAAGCCCCAAAACAGGACTATTTTCTGCTTGGTCAATGCCTACACTTGCATACATACACATATAACAAAAAATATCCAATCATGTCAAGAAAACTCTTAATGGTAGAAAATGGTTGTGGACACACTACGGGTCACAATTTCTATTCCATTTTGATGAAACTTGAAATATAAGGTTTATCTCCAAAAGATCTAAAATCTTAAGTTCCTTTTGATATTGGCATGTATCAGAAAGTTATTACTAAATGCGTTATGATGATTTATTGTATGAAAAATCATGTTTTAGCTTGTGGGCACTCTAGAGGTCACAATATTTATCCGATTTTGGTAAAAATTGAAATGTATACTTATAACCCAAAGATCTAGTTTCTTTTGATCTTCAGGCATATCGCCTGGACTATGATCCCTGATTGTCTGAAAAATCATGGTTTTATCTTATGGTGACTCTAGAGGTCACAGTTTTGATCTGATTTTATAAAAAACATTCGAATATTTCACCATTGAACAATAATTGAGTTCGAAACTGGTTGTAAAAATGACCACTCCTTATATACACACAAAGTAGGTAATACCAAGGTTGTTGACCCTGTAGTAGTCACAATTTGTGTCTGATTTTGATTAAACTTAAAATGTCTGTTTGAAACCCAAAGGTCTCGGTTCCTTTCGATATTTGCTCATTTCAGACCATAACTTCCTGGATTTTTTTTAAAACTTTTCTATCAATCTCTTGCAAAATGTGGGCCTGTCTTGCATGGTAGTTGAGATACCCAGTGGGCTAGTATTTTTGAAGATAGATAGCGAATTTGTAAATGGTGTTATTTTGTAATAGGCAAGGACCAGTCTCACTATTGACACTAACCAGGAGGCCCGGAGTTCGTTCCTGGGGGCCGAGGGATTTGCTCAGGATGTTGGTGTTCTTCCCCAAACCTGCAAAAATCCCTGGATGTGCCTCTTAATTAATAGCTTGATGTGCACTCAAAATCTGTGATAAGACACTGTATGGTTTTTTATACGCCCACATTGAAATGTGATTAAAAACAAAGTCAAAGGTATCACAAAACCATCTTTTAAAGTATCTAACGTTTTGTAAGTAAAAACCTACTTCTTCAGAGAATATAAGCTGAGTGATTAAAAACAAAGTCAAAGGTATCACAAAACCACCTTTTAAAAACAAAGTCAAAGGTATCACATAACCATCTTTTAAAGTATCTAACGTTTCGTATGTAAAAACCTACTTCTTCAGAGAATATAAGTTTATCTTATTCAAATGGTTTTGGATTCCTCTCACTTTATTATTTGGATTCACATTGAAATGTGGTTGTATATTGTTGTTGCCGCCGGCGGTTGTGGACGCTCTCCAGGCTAAAGTGAATTTCAATTGACTTAAAATTTCTACAGTGTTTAAGGTCATGAGACGAAGAAGTCTATTGATTTTCAGCGATTTCCAATAATTTCACTTTCACTTTCCAATACTGCCTGAGTTTGATCACTTCAAAAAATCTTGTGGATGCTCTAGAGGCCAATGTTAATATCATGTTGATCTTAAATTTACAGTGTTTTAAGGTCCTGAGACGAAGAATCCTATTGATTTTCAGAGAGTTCCGATAATTACTGCCAAGAGTTATGACCCATGACCCTTTATCACTTCAAAAAATCTTATGGACGTCTAGAGGCCAAAGTTAATATCCAATTTACTTCAGATTCATACAGAGTTTAAAGTATATATTGATTTTCAATGAATTTTGATAACTGAACAGCTAAATCCATGATTTCAAATGTTTCCTATACTAAACGTTAGCATAGGGCAGAACTTTATAAAAACCAAACAAATTCTAATGATTTTCTTATAATTTCAGTGTATTATAAATGTTTCATTACCGGAAAAATTGTTGACTGCATGGATGATTTAGCTGCTGTGGGCGTATGTTTCGTTGTGGTAGAATGTTTACACATTGAAGATGTTCATTAACATGATTAACACATAATCCACTAAAAAGTAAAGCCAAGCAGGGCAGATCCAGCAATTTTTTACAGGAGGGGGTTTGCCAGACTCCTGTTAAGAAAATCTAACAGTTGACCATGAGTAATGCCATCATTAGAGACTTTTGGCAACTGGCATTAGAGACTTTTGGCAAGTGGAATTATCCGTATCGATACGTGATACGTTGCGTCAAGGTAGTTTTAGAGTTTTGGCAGACTTTCGCGCCGTGTACATATGGGTAGCTGAGCTGAGCTTTGTTCTAATACAGCATGGTGGCAGTTATCTACCAAGACAAACACCAGTACTAGTCAAGTGCCTAGCCCACAAATTCCTGAGTGGAATAAAGTCGCTCGACAGTGGATGAGCTATTTAAAATTTAAAAAGAAATTTAGTGTCGAATCTTTTTTGGGTTTCACTAATGTATCATTTCAGAAAGTATAGTATACCGCTTTTAAATGCAGATTTGCAAGGCCCCACCTCTCTAAATTTAGCATGTAGATCAACCAGCATGCAGATTGACAGTCAGACGGGAAAATATGAAAATTCTGTGAAAATCTCATCAAAAGTAATTATTAAATTGCTGTCTTTATCATGGTTAAAATCTGATCAAATATACACCTTCGCGTTCTAGGGTACACATAGATTCATAAAAGCACTATGACACAACATTTCAACGTCTAAAAGTAGCGAAAAGTACGGTAAAAAGACGACGATGTTATACAGACCTTTTCCGTATAAAAGCTGTTCTACACGTGCTGCCGTATTCGTGTGCAGTATCACGTATGAGAAGTACACAAACATTGTTGACGTCACACACAAAATCGATATGGATACGCGATACGGACCAGAAATTTACGCTTGCCTAAAGTCTCTATTTTCCCTATCCGTATCACGTATCCGTATCGTATACGTGACACGTTGCGTCAGAGTAGTTTTAGAGTTTTGGCAGTGACGTATGCATCACTGAGCTGAGCTTAGTTCTGTACAGCATGATGGCAAATATCTACCAAGATCACCACCCCCATGAGCTATTATAAAAAATTAATGTCGCATCTTATTAAAAGAAATCTTTGACTTCGACTCGACAGCAATATTCGGTTTCACTAATTTAGAATCACATCATTTACAGATTTGCAAGTTCGCATATCTACCTAAATCTAGCACGTAGATCAACCAGCGTGCAGACAGACAGGCGGGAAAAGTGTGAAAATTCCCGAGAAAAACCCATCAAAAATAATGATTAAATTCACATCAAATATACACCTTCGTGTTCTGGGATACACTTAGATTCATAAAAACGCTATGATACAACATTTCAGCGTCTAAAAAGACAATGTTATACGGACCTTCTCCGTATGAAAGCTATTCGATACGGGCTGCCGTATCCGTGTGCCGTTTCACGTATGAGAAATACACACACATTGATGACGTCACACACAAAATCCATACGGATACGCACTAGGAATTTGCGCTTGCCAAAAGTCTCTATTGTCTCTACTAAATTACATAGGCATACATAGAAATTGAGCTTTTTAAAATGAGAAATCCAACACAACACACCCTTAGTTGTCAATTTTATAATGATGTAGGATCACTTTGTAAGACATCAAAAAATTTTTTATGTAGCTGAGCAGGGTAGGGCACCTCCCCCCCCCCAAACCTAACTCTCTAGATCCGCCCCTGGTAAGCAAATTCATTTGTCGATGCTTTGGGACAAGATAACTTGTTGGATTCTGACGAACTAAATTTCGCAAGCACGTTTTTCAAAACTTTTGAGCGCGATCAAAAACAATTTCCGCATAAATTACACCATTTTACATAGTTGCAGACAATTTAATGAAAATTCGGTTTTGGAATTAATTCCATAGAATATTTGTGGTTAATATTTTCACAAAATGTATTCGCCGCGTCTGCCTAATAATGTGTGCATTTTACGGGGCTTCTATTGTGAGGTATAACAAGATAGGATAACTCTGTCAAACATCCGTAAATATATTCTGGAGACGTACCAAGTCCATTCCAATATACGTGTATGACAAAGCAGACTTGGGCGACCTTCGGATGTAGACTATGATGGTTCGGTGTACAGTCTGAACTGTCCCTTCCACGCCCCACATGGTATGGCTTGTCACGATCACAGATTGAACTAGAGCGAAAATACGTGCAACTGAAGGTCGCCAAGGTGATCTATTATGATCGAAAGAAGGATATGGCCTTGACCTAAACGCAAGGTATGTATAATATATGGTTCGAATTTTTGCAGGTCAACTAAAGTAGGTGTATCTCTAGTATCGATGAACATACTTAAATGAAATGTCAAGGTAAGGGTCCAATACAGTAGGCATATCACCGTTCATATGCAGAGAAAATAAAAAGTTAATCCAACAAAGTTAATCCAAATTTCAATGGTTCTTTTACACGCATGCCAATTTCTCGACGAGACCTCGATTATACGATGTCCCTTGTCCGGGCCAGCACCACTAACGAGGAGGGACCGTACCAGATAATTGCGAACTTTCTCGTTCAACACATGGATTGAACACAGGACCTCCAGGCTAGCGAGCCAATGTCTTACTCACTGAAACACCGTGCCTACACTACAGCCAATCACTCGCGAGCCTGTTGCAGCGGCATTCACTAGTTAAGAGAATTTGAAAAAATATAAAACGTGCGTGCTTTAGCATGTTTTTAAGTACAGAAAGAATAAAAACAAGGGAATGTGCGGGCCTTTTCTGTCTTTCTCTTATCTATAGTATAGTGACAGTCAATTATTTTTTTGAATTGTCGGATTTCCTCTCACGGTCTCGTGTAACAACTGTTCGTCTTCAACGGAATCATCTGTGAGCTGAAATTCGAGCGGGTATCTGTTACAATTCGTTCCTTGATCAGTCAGTTATATATAAGGATAACTCGTGTTTTCCTTTTTATACGTCCACATTCGTAATGTGGACGTATTATGCCGTCGCCCTTGTCTGTGTGTGTGGGTCGCCTACAGCCCTGGCTCAATTCTTAACTGATTGTCTTGAAAATTTACATACTTATTCCTTATACCCTAATGATGATCCCTATTATTTTTGGTGCATGCCTGACCCCCAGGGGCAGATAGCCACGCCCTTTGTGTGTTTGATGTCTACAGTTTGCCTTTCTTAACAGATCCACCTCAAACTTTGCATATCTATTCCTTATACCCCAAGGACCATCCCTATTGTTTTTGGTGCATGTCCAGCCCCCAGGGGCAGAGCTACGCCCATTTTCTTTTTGGGTGTCTGTATGTTGCCCACATGGCGCAAGTTTTTACTTATCGTCTTGAAATATTCTATACTTATTCCTTATACCCTAAGGATGATCCCTAAGGTTTCTGGTGTATGCCCGACCGTCAGGGACAGAGCCAAGTCCATTCCTTGTATTTAGCCTATTTGTTTGTCGTCTACAAGTCTCATTTCTTAACGAATCATCTTGAAACTTTGAATACTTATTCTTTGTACCCTAAGGAACACCCCTATCATTTGGGGGTGCATGCCCAATCCCCAGCAACAGAGCCACGCCCATTTTCTTTTTGTGTGTCTGTGTGTCGCTTACAGGCCACAATAAAATTCTTAATCGACCATCTTGAAACTTGAAATACGTATTCCTTATACCCTAAGGATGATCCCTATTGTTTTGGGTGCATGCCCGACCCCCCAGGACAGAGCTAGGTCCATTTCTTGTATTTGTTTGTCTGTCGTCTACAGGCTGCATTTCTTAACGTATCATCTTGAAACTTTGCATACTTATTCTTTGTATCTTAAGGAAGATCCCTATCGTTTGGGATGCATGCCCAACCCCCAGGGACAGTGTCACGCCCATTTTTTTTGTGTGTCTGTGTGTCACCTACAGGCCACAATTCTTAATCAATCGCCTAGAAAACTTTTTTATACTTATTCCTTATACCCTAAGGTTGACAACTATTATTTTTGGTGCATGCCCGACCCCCTGGGACAGAGCTACGCCGAATGTGTGTGTGTCTTGTGTTCGCCTACAGGATGCAATTCTTAACAGATCCTTTTAAAACTTTGCATACCTATTCCTTATACCCTAAGGATGACTCCTATTGTTTTTTGGTGATTTCCCAACCCCAGGGGCAGAGCCATACCCATTTTTACTTCGTGACTGTGTGTGTTGCCTACAGGCCACGATTCTTAATGGATCGTCTTTAAACTTGGGATATGTATTCCTTATAGCCTAAGGACGACAACTGCATGTCCCGACCCGCAGAGGTCAGCCACGCCCAATTTTTGTGTTTGTCGTTTACAGGCCGCAATTCTGAATGAATCAGCTTGGTACTTGACATATGTATTCCATATAGCCTGGGGGCGTCCACTGTTGATTTTGGTGAATGTCCTGACCCCCAGGGACAGTGCCACGCCCAATGTTTGCCTCTAGCGTCTGAAAGCCACAATTCTGAATGGATTATCTTGGTATACTTATTCCTTATACTCTACGGGCGGCAACTGTTGGTGTTGATGCACAACCCTCAATGCCAAACAAACCAAACCCCCAGTAGTTCGGGTTAAAATTGAGGGAGGTGAGAAATTCTCATGTGGTTTTTCTTGACCAGAGTGATGCTGAACAAGAATATATGAGGTAAACAGGCCATATCCTGAACATTTTCCCGTTAGGGCGCTTTTCAAAATGACCGCCCAAATCTGATATATAGAGTGACTATATGGGTTAAGTAAGTAACAATGATACATGTTTGACCACGTTTTGCATTAGTTCTTATTATTAGAGTTATTCACATGGCCGCCAAAAAACGTAGATGAACTGTATATGTCTTTTAATAAGCATTTATTAGGCATTCTGCACTAATTGTGATTAGAGTTATTCACAAATCATTTTGATTATTAAGTACCACATATTTAATGAAGATATAAAATGACGAGGGCGCTCTTTAAAATGGCGACAAACAACTCAGAGAAAAGGATATGGGCCTGTGTATAAGGCTAAGAAAAGATTATTGTGGCGCATTTGACCTCTTTTTGCATTAGTTTTACATAAAGTTATTTGGAAAGTTATCTACATGTGTGAGCAATAATCTGCATGGAGGTGAAAATTGGGGGTGCTCTTCAAAATAGCCGCTAAAATCCATTCTAAATTAGGCCTAATAATGCACATACACCAAATTTAAAGAAACATTTAGTACAGAGACTTACGTCACCACTAATCTTAGCAAAACTGAGAGATCACACTTAGCCCAGTTCAGATGTGGTATTCTACCCTTGAGAATTGAGACTGGCCGTTATACTAGCCAAAAGATCGAGGATAGATTGTGTGAAATGTGTCATTCTGGAAGTATTGAAGATGAATGGCATTTCCTTCTTCATTGTCCAAAATACAATGACGAAAGAAGAAAAATGTACGACGCAATGACAAAACTTGAACTTGATTTCGAAAACTTAAATGACAATTACAAAATGGTTAAATTAATGAATTACCCTCGATATTGCGCAAAATATATTACAAAGTCGTTTAACATAAGAAGAGAATCCTTATTTAATCCTAACTAATTGTACATAAATAATCTCCCAACAAAACAACTACAAATGTTTATATTATTAAATGTACTCATTTACTTTATTATTAATTATATTTAAAGTGACTAATAGGCCCAAGAGGCCGGGTGTTTGAATTATGTCATAAATTATATTGTATATAACATAACATATGTCACTATAATAAAATTTCTTCTTCTTCTTCTTCTTCTTCTTCTTCTTCTTCTTCTTCTTCTTCTTCTTCTAATGCCCATTTATATGGCGCCAAATCCACAAATCGTAATATGTTATATGTCCAGATAGTAAGTTAAAATTTGGACATAGTAAGTTAAAATTTGTTAAGTTGTTTCTGTATGATAACTGACAAAGTGTTTGACATCTCATTCTTGAGGGAGCTTAAAGGGTAAGGGATAATACAGAATTGTCCATACAATGTATTCTGACATGACACATCACTCAATGTTATATCATTAATTTTCAAAGTTGGTCAGATCACTGCATTCTGAATAGTCCCCTCACTAAATTTTCAATAGGCTTCCAGAAGACAGAATGCCTTAACTAACCTGGGCGTGGTCTCCAACAACTCCCGACGTACCCGCAGCTTCAAACGTTCCCCTATCATAAGCAGGGACGTTTTAAGGTTTATCATGGCGGAGGCTACACTATTTTGAGGGCCCTCTTTCGTGGGGGGTGGGGGGTGTTGATTGATGATTTTTATGCCAATGCAATGACTACATTCTCATTCAGTAGTACATTCGACAGTAACAGCGTATAGAAAACGATTGACTCGGACACGGGGGCCCTTTCACTTGGCCAGAGGGGCCCTTTTGTCAGACGTAGGGCCCTTTTCTCTGCCTTCAGGGCCCCCCTAACTAGGGTACATTTTCATTTTCTCATCGGTTTTAGCATTTTTCTTCCGTTTTACTTTTCCAATTTCTTTGATTTTTTTTCGCGAGGAGGCTGGCGCCCCCAGCGCCTCAGCTATAAAACGCCTTTGATCATAAGTGTTCGAGGGCCTTGAAGAATACGTGTCACTGCTGTACGGGGTAGAGACACGTTAATGAAGCCATCTTTGACCGAAAGTTAACAACGGAGCAAATATCAATGGATATAGCATTGCTACCACCCTGTCTTCAAACATTGCAACTTCATAAACTCTGAGCGCATTTCATAGCTCGAGAGTGGCGTTCAACAGGCATCAATGACGGCCCCCCCCCCCAAAAAAAAATCGAATTAGCCCCCCCCTAAATATTTTGCCAACTATAATGATTTCTTAGGAGTATTCTTAGCCGGCCACATACTCAGCCCCTCCAAAAATTTCTGTAGCCCCCCTAAATTTTATGAGCTGGCTACGGCCCGATCAATGATTAGGAAGGCACAGATTCTTGTGACAACGGTTGGAAAGAAGAAATTGAGTCTAAGTGGGTGGAGACAATGATGCCTGAAAAAGCAAGAACTGTTTATTGACAATGAGTGCGAGGACAATTCAGTTTGTAGTGATCTGAACGACTTGGAAAATGAATGCTATTGCATTTGGAGTGATTTGTCATACCAGAATACATTCTAAGGACAATTCAGTATAACCCTTACCCTTTAAGCTCCCTCATGAATGAGATTTCAAATATCTTTTCAGTGGTTATGTAGAAACAACTTACCAACTTGGATTTTAGCGGTCATTTTGAAGAGACCTGCAATTTCACCTTCATTTAGATTATCACGTAGATTCTTTTCAAATAACTTTATGTAAAACTAATGGAAAAGGAGGTCAAATGCTTCGCGATAATCTTTTCTTAACCTAAATAAGCCCATATCCTTTTTCTGGTGAGATGTTAGCGGACATTTTGAAGAGCGCCCTCATCGTTTTATATCTCCATAAAATGTGTGGTACATAATAATGAAGATGCTTTGTGAACAATTCTAATCACACCTAATGCAAAATGTGACCTTTGTGTGGCATAATAAATGCTCATTAAAATATATAAAGTTTATCTACGTTTTTGGGCGGCATATGAAGAGCGCCCTCACTTTTTTTTCCTTTCAAGAGTCTGGAATACAGCCACAGTTTGTTAGGGAATAACTCGAATGATAACTAATGCAAAAAGTGGTAAAACAGCCATCATTGTTAATTACTTAACCCATATAGTCACTCTATTTATGAGATTGTGGCGGCCATTTTTGAAAAAGCGCTCTAACGGAAACAGGTTCAGGATATGGCCTGTTTACCTCATATATTCTTGTTCAGCATAAAAATCTGGTCTAGAAAAACCACACGAGAATTTCTACCTCTCTAGGTGGCACCTCCCTCAATTTTAACCCGGACTAAAGCCTTCTTGACACAATGGGAATCACGGTGACTAAGTGGGCAAGGCGCTGGCTCGCTAGCCTGGAGGTCGGGTGTTCGATCCCTGCATTGGCCGAGAAAGTTCATCTCGATTTTCCGGCGTGGTTTCCCCTTGTGATGCAGAAGGAGGGCCTGACAGGGACAGCTGCCTAGTCGTTCGGATGGGACGGGAAACCGAGGACCCGTGTACAAATTGGCGTGCACGTAAAAGATCCCTTGGCAGTTGGAATTCGATATAAGAGTAGGCCGTAGCGCCGCTGCCCGGGCAAAATTTCCCTCATAGCACACTGTATGGCGTATGCCCGTCTTCCATTAGCCCAGGTCAGGTGCAGAAGAGTGGGACGTTAAACCCCATTTCTTGACAAAGTACCATATCAATCAAAGCAGGAATGTGGACGTACATTGTAGCGTTAGCTTTATGTTTTTTCTTTACTTCCCGTTTCAACATATCTTCGTTACACATCTACCGTTTAATGATCTGTGTTCAAATTATATACTATTCAAAAAAAGTAGGGGATATTTGATTTTTAAGTGTTATTAAAGTCACCTAATGAAACTGACGAAGAAACAAATGACAAAATGAAATGAAGTTCACATTCATCGATTTATTCCAAATGATCGTTAGACTAAGTAAGGCACAGACTGACCATTATAAGGGTAAAATAATACCCGGGGTCAAACAGCAAAGTTACCACAGCATCACAACAAAGTCAGTAACGGGTAAATCCTCCTCTGTTTGCCAAACAAGCATTGATCCGACGTGGCATACTCCTAATGAGACGTCTAAGGTCATTTTGGTCCAGATTGTCCCATTCCTGTTGCAACGCAGCAGCAAGTTCTTGGACATTGGCAGGACGTTGTTGACGTTGACGTAACCTCTGTCCAAGCATGTCCCAGACATGCTCGATGGGGGAGAGGTCGGGACTCAGTGCTGGCCAAGGTAATGTGGTGATGTTCTGTTGTTGGAGGTAACCTGTAACGATCCTGGCCCTGTGACATCTTGCGTTGTCATCCTGGAAGATGAAACGGCGGCCATGACGTCGTGCGAACGGCACAACATGGACTGCCAAGATGTTGTCCCGGTAGTACTGGCCTGTAACACGCCCTGCAACAACATGTAAAGCCGTTCTTCCAGCAACAGTGATGCCTCCCCACACCATAACAGAACCACCCCCAAATCGATCATGTCTGATGACGTTAACGTCTTGGAAGCGCTCGTTTCGACGACGCCACACCCACCTACGTCTGTCCAAAAAATCAACAGTGAACCTTGACTCATCTGAAAACATCACATTGCTCCAGCGTTGATTATCCCAGTGTTGACGATCCCTACACCAACGACGTCTTGCCTGAATGTGATGATCTCTCAAACAAGGGATCACGCGAGGACGTCGGGCGCGAAGGTGACCCCTATGCAGTCGATTCCGAATCGTCTGGCCACTCACTCTCACACCAGTGTCTGTTTGAAGACGAGCGCTGATCTGATTTGCTGTGATGACACGATTTCTCAAGGCCAAGGTACGGATAAATCGATCCTGGGCTTGAGTTGTCGCCCTTGGTCGACCTGAGCGTGGTCTGTCCTGTACAGATTGTGTATCACGCTATCTGGACCATAGCCTGCTTATGACAGACTGAGAAACATTCATCGTCCGCGCCACAACCGCCTATGTTGTGCCGATCTGTAGCATGCCAAGGGCACGTAACCTTTCATTTTGGGTAAGCCGACGCATATCAAAATTTGTTTTCTGGTCACTGAAACAATTAAACTGATGTTTCCACCCTGGAATTCAATGCCACAATGACTGTAACATTCAAAGTCAGAGTCGTGCAAATCTTGGGTTGGACCCCCATGATGATCCCAGGCATCACCTGCATTCCATGCGGTAGCTATTGGTGCGTTTGGGCGTCACATGTAACTGGAAATGTTTCTTCTGTTAGGTTCTATAGTGACCTTTTTCGTAGTCATTTGCATATTTTAGTATTATATGCCCCCAAAATCAAATATCCCCTACTTTTTTTGAATAGTATATTTGGAATCCCATACATCTGCCATCTTGATATTATGATCCGCTCCATTCCCCCTTCTCCGACATTAGGACAATTATTTCTACTCTCTGTATTCATTTTCAGATGGAGCTGAAACTAACTGACCACGAAAACTATTCTACTAGTGTTCTAGAATCATTGAACAGTTTCCGGAAAAACGGTGAATTTTGTGATGTCAAGATATGTGTTGATACAGACATTCTGCATGCATCTAAGGCTGTTTTAGCTACCCATAGTCGGTATTTTAGGGCCATGTTTTCAGGGAATTTCCACGAATCGTCCGCGGGCTATACTGTTGTTGACTTAAGTGGTGTTTTCCAAAAGCTTGAAAATGTGGAAATATGTGTAGACTCTTTATATAGAGGAAAGATTGATATTAACAGAGAGAACATTGTAGACATTTTTCAGATTGCGAATTATTTGACTTTTGATGCTATAACTGAATGTTGTGTTACATTTATTCAGGACAACCTGAATGTAGATAATGTCATTTTCTATTATAAACTTGTAGTGGATTTCCACGTGCCAAAACTACTTAACAGAATATTAGAAATATTAGAAGCACGTTTTCACGATGAGTTCATATTTAGAGCTGAAACTTTAGATTTGTCCTTGGAATATCTAGAAAGGTTGTTCTCCCTGAACTTTCAAAAACACTGTACAAAGTCCAGCTGGGATAATTTCTTGGGAAAATTGATTTCCTTGCATGGTGCTGATCGTTTTGATATGACAACAGTAACGAACCAAGAGAGTTCTGAACATGCTAATACATGTACTAAAGATCATCGACATTGTTTGTTATTGGCCTCCTCGGATTTTGAGACGGACCAAGAACACTTTCCCTCTACTCTCTTGCTTGCTGTTTATGATATAAGTAACAAAGTTTGGCTAAGTATTGGTAAAACGGAAGTGCCGTTTATTTGTACACCTGACTGGAAAGCGGTATTGTTTAAAGAGTGTGTTGTTTTCCTGAACCACAGAATAACCGTTTGCTATTCATTCAACTTACAGACTTTAATGTGGAGTTCGTTTTACATAAACAGTATTACTGAATCCATGCAAGGTCCTTTAAATTGTTTGTTACCCACAGTTCGTGGGGGTAATGTATTTATTTTAGCGGTTTCCAGTCAATTAATCTTTACAAGTAACATGTGGGTGAAGCAAATGAAATATTTCAAACTCACGCCTGATTTCCGGTTTGTACTAGTTGCTGAAGTTTCCCGTGACCACCATATTGATACGTCAACGATGTTGATGAACAGTTCTGATGAATGCTCTGTGTTCGTTGAAGGCGACTATCTGGTTTATAATTGTCAGGAAAGATTTATGGGTGCTGAAATTTTTGTATTTGATTCGACCACAGAGGAACTAAAATCCCACGGAGAATCTTTTACCACTCCATCACCGGCCTTTGTTTTGATTAAAGGGAATACGAGCTTTATCAGCAATGTCGACCGCGTCTATCTCAAATATGATCACACAACAGAAACATTGTCGGAAGTGAGTAAGTCAAGTGATGAGTTGTACAACTTAGACAAACCTGCTAATGATTCTAATACCTCCCAGTTCGACTTGGACAAGCCCGTAACAGCTGCAAATATAGTTTCTTTCAATTCCTCGATATGGAAGATTGATAACCCGTCCAAATATTGTAATTCCTTGGTAGAGAAAAGTGTTCAAGAAAAGGCTGATTTAAAGGTTGGCGTTCATCCCCCGCCACCTTTTATGAATGTAGTTTATTTTATCACAGGTCAAATACCGAACTCATTGCTTGATTCATTGCACCAGGCTGAGTTTCAGGAGTCAACGGTGGTATCGGAACTTTAAAATCAAACAAACAAATAAATCAATTAGTTTTTTTTTTTAAAAATGGAGTCCCGAACCAAAAGTAAAGACGTGTTGTGGATTTCCCCATATTTGTAGGTTTAGAAAACGAAACTATAGCTTAATTCACCTTGATTCCACACTCATAGTTCCTTTTCCTCCTCGGACTATGCCATTATATATTTCAGTGGATGCGAATATGAACAATATTGAAATTGAGAAAAAAACATGTTAATTTTTTTTCCAATCCGGGCCGAAGTGTCCCTGGGCCCTCGGACCAAGTCCGACGGTCCGAGATCCAGTTTGTCCTATTTCACGTCTCTAGACAAACGAAGTCCTCTAACCGTTTCTGTCCATCCTTACTAAACGATAATATGAAAATACCGCTAATAGGTAGCGCTCTACTTTTAGAAATGGTTCCATTAAGTGTCCTCCGTGGGAAGACGCCGCTGCAATATTGCAGCTCTGCTCTGGGGGTATCTTGGAGTCCGTACCCTAATTTTCGCCACATCTTACACACATTTATAACAAATTTACATTATTTTCAAGTAGAATTTTGCTATTCAGAAACATAAACAAACAAAACACGTTTGAATTTGTCCGCCATTACAAGCGCGAGTCTCGTACTAGGAATGACATGAGACTTGTCACTTGACCGTTCAGAGATCTTCCGAAAGGAATTAAATTTGTCCCTGTCAGGCGCTTAATTGTGTTAACTGCATCATCGTACACTTCGGTAACCCCCCCCCCCCTTATTTTTGAAGATTTAAGATACACTAGAATCAAGGGTAGGTCAAAATAATTGGGTATCCTAAGACATGAGAGATATTTTACAGGATTATTTAGGCCTACAAAGAGCGATTGAAAAATATAACGCTAAGTCGTTGACTGGATCTTCCATTGTTTCGAAGAAAAAATTGTTAAATAATAAAGCATTGTGGTGGTGGAATAATCATCAAAACTACGCCTCGTTCTGTGGTAGTGTAGTAGTAGGGTGAATTACGGCCCAATAGTAAATGTTTAATACGTCGTGCTAATCCGCACGGTATTACTTAATTTTGAAGACCATATTTAAATCCACCTAAATTACCCCTCAATTATATCTACTTGATATTGTCTTATATATAGAGAATCTCCTACGAGTGTTTTTTGATATCAAAAAATATCAACACAAGTTGATAATGTAAAAAAACGAGGCTCTGCCGAGTTTTTTTTACTTTATCAACGAGTGTTGATATTTTTTGATATCAAAAAACACGAGTTGGAGATTTTATTTATCACCCAATCCTTTCTTACATGCAGAAATAAATAAATATAATTCTTTGGTATAGATTTCACCTGTACTGGATCTAATTTCATTACTGCGTAGTAATACATCAGTTTTTTGACTGCAGTTTAGCTATTGCAAAGTCCTATATATTGACCCAGTATTTCCTTCAAAGTCAATAAAATAAAAACAGTTTCTTTTTAACGAAAAAAAAAGTCACTTTTATTTAAAATAAGTGGTTTCTTTAAAATAAAAGAAAGTAGTTCCTTTTTGATTGACCAATCAAATTCATGTAAAGCGATATCTCCTAAGGAGATATCGCTGTAGATTATGTAATTTATCATACAAGCGATATCTACTGTCAAATAAGATATTGGGTGATAAATTTCATTAATCACCTGTCCAAATTTGTTAATTGTTACATTACGGTAATTCTATATTCTTTGGTAAACATTAATCAATAGCAGACAATTAATATAACACATTTTGGTTCTATGCTTAATAGTAGATAAGCTCCAACATTGATATGGGAATTGACATAAGATTTATGTCTATAAAAATCTGTCTGTCTGTTCTTAGGAATGTTCTTGGGAATTATTCACCCATTTGGGTCTATATTTTCCCATGCATCGCCAAAGGCATTAATCCTTTAAATCTATCGTCTATACAAACACAATACTATGGCAACTAAAACTCTATAGCCCAAAGAATACTGGGGACAGGTGATTAATGAAATATATAGGGAATATGAAGTAGATATAAATGAGGGTGAATTAAAGTAGATAAGTCTGTAACTCAATATCATCCAAAATCTTCAACATTGAAAACACGAATTATTAGTCAATTCAAATCAACATTGATGCTGTGATCTTACTGGAAAAAGATGGGCTTCTGATATCCAACATTTAAGACAAAATAAACATTTTACAATTGGTAAACGAATCGTGTACCATAATGCGTTTCATCCCTAGTTCTAGCAAGAGACTCGAGGAACCAGGCTAGAAACATTGCACCAAATCAAACGGCGTATGTAGACTGGAATAACCATATACGCTAGAAATTTGCATTCGATTGACACTGCTGGCTTATTCCATGGACCTTATATAATACAAGATCCATGCTTATTATAAGGTTCATGCTTATTCCGCCGAACATAACTGATTACATTCATATTAAAATATATTATGTGCGTTGCGACCCACTTGTGTCAATTTCAAGGTCCCAAATGTTAGCGATTTAGCTCCTTTAAGATCTATTAAAATATGGTTTTCAAAATTAAGTAATACTGTGCGGATTAGCACGACGTATCATGGACGTATTAAACATTTACTATTGGGCCGTAATTCACCCTATTACAGTAGTACAAGTACCTTGGCCTTTTAACGTAATAGTTGTATCGCAGACTATTACATGCAAAAGAATGAATCAGTCTACGAACAAATATCGCCCTTTAATACCCCCGGCTGTGCTATGAAGTCCAATATTTAAGTAATTCACATTCCTTGTCTAATCCGTATAACAGATAACCACACAGTTTTTTCGACTTCCGGATGGTTGAAAGAGCGACGTGCACACTCTTCGAATGTCATCTAAATTGAGCCTACTCATCCTAAAGGTAAAACAGAATAATTAAACATTATTTTGGAATTTGACATGTGATAAATCTTCACGCAGAATAACAGATCGGGGAATATTTATTGTGAAATTATTGGATTAAATCTATGCCAAAGCAAAAAAACGAAACTAGAGTATTTTTGACGGATTGGCAATGGAACTTGGAATGATGTTTGAACTCAACGCAGATACAGTTTTATAAAGTTATCCAATCTTGAATACATAAATATCAGGTAAAGATACCACAATATAACCACTACTCCTGTAAACTACAAAGGCGAGTTAGTGTTCAGGTAAGCAATTGTATTAGAAAAAAAAATGGTGGGCAAACTCTAAAATCACCAAATAAAGGAATACAGTAGCTTTCTTGTTGCTTACTTAATGGTTTGTATTCTTTTTTCTTTGCAGTATGTGTTGAAACAACCAGGTTCAAGATGGGTGTAAAAGGATTAACAAGATTTATTGACAACAATCCAGGGTTATTAAAAGACTTTCAACTAAGAGATAGTCGTGTAATATTTGATGGCAATAACCTGTACCATTTTCTTTATCACACCTACAACATAAGACAACAGTTCAATGGAGATTATGCAAACTATGCCAAGAAAATAAAGCAGGTGTTTCTTAATTTAAAAAAGTGCAACATACGACCATGTGTTATATTTGATGGAGGATATAACACTGATGACAGGAAACATCAAACTGTTTTGGAAAGAGCACGTGACAGGGTTAAATGGTCAAGTAAAAACAATTTAAGAGGTTCTAAAAATCTCCTACCTGTTCTCTCTTATGAAACATTTAGATGTATTTTGGATACTTTATGCGTGGAACATGTAACATGTGACTATGAAGCTGATGAACATATAGCAATACTTGCCGAAAAATGGAACTGTCCTGTTATAAGCAATGATAGTGACTTTTATGTTTATAATATTAATGCAGGGTTTTTCCCTATGGATTATGTTGACTTTCGTGTTAAACGCAAAAAGGTCAAAGATAGGGAAACTGGAAAAACGAAAACACAGTTATATATCTTGGTTCAAAAATATCATCATGATCATTACTCTGAAGTTTTTGGAAAATTCAATCCACAGTTCATACCTCTTTTAGCAACAATATTAGGAAATGATTTTGTGAATGGTAAAGTTTTTGGTCCCTTCACAAGAAGGTTTAAGCGTCCAACTTCAAATAAACCCAAAAAATCTAAACGTTATTCCAAAACTGCTGCCTTAGTCTCTTATCTAAGAAGATATGGTTCCCTTGAAGAGGCTATTCAACACATCATAGAACATTTTCAAGATGAGCGAAAATCTGTCATACAGAAAACAATTCAAGACTCTGTAGCATCTTACACTTTCATAAACACTGCTGAAACCTTTTTGACGGAATATTTAACAGGTTGTCTTGAAGTCAGCACAATTCGAAGAAATGATTTTTTCGGGGAGCCCGTACCAGATTGGATAGTGAATGCTCTTCTCAAAGCAGAAATATCCCCATTTGTTCAAAATGCGTTAGTTCTTCGGCGTGTGATATTACAGTGCCAAGTGGAAGAATTGCGAAAACCATCTTCTCATGAGATATCAAAAAATATAAGAAGAGTGATATATGGGCTGCTCTTTAGTTCACAGAAAACCAAAGACCTGGATGATATACGAGCTAGCAGAGACACCCACATAGAAGAATATGACAGAAAAACAAGTGATGTAGGCAAAACTTATACAATTCCTATAACAGAGATAGATGATTGTTGTAAAGTATTGGGTATAAGAGGTCTACCAATAGTTGATATAGAGAGGAGACAAGATTTTCTATTACATGTTCTAGAAGTGTCTAAAAAATTTATAGATAGGTTCCATAGCTCGCTGCAGTTGTTGATGGCCATTACTGTGTATTGGGCCAGATCAGCTGGCATTCCTAAATATCACTTAGCAGCTTACCTATTAAATGTACTTCTGCTTAGAATATCAAGCTTTTTGTTGGCTAAAGACAAAGATCCAGAAGATAACCTGGATAAAGAACAAGAACTTGATGAAGCTATGACTAATGTTAAGTCACCACCTCCGAAAGGAAAAGACGTGGGTAAGACTTCAGTGGATGACCTTGAGGAAAAAGCAGTTTCTGCACTGAAATTATTACCTTTAGATGAAACTAAAGACATTGTACCAAACACAATTGAATTCAATTCTGTGTTTCAGTCAGTGTTTCCTGTTCTTGGGTTGATTAAACGAAATTTAAACAGAGATATTACCAACTTGCCCCAAGTTACCTGGAAGTATGAATGGCCTCCAAGACTTTCCCATTGCTATTCCCAACTACAGTCTTGCATTTTGTACACAGTAAACTTAAACCAACTTCTTCTCACACCTTTTGTTGACCCAATCATCCCAGAGTCTTATGATGGCTCAACTCTTTTTCTATTGAGTAAAGCTATGCAGACAAAAGAGAACATGTTACTTTTTGCTTCTAAGATGCTATGTGGTGACATTACCCTCTTACGACTTTTCAAACAAATGCTGGACACAGTTTCATCAGAAGTTGGCGAAGAAAATTTTGTTGAAACCTACACTATGAAACGCAGAAGAAAAAAGGAAGAAAAAGATCGGACAGCTAAAATCAACCTTGTTGTAGCAGAGATGAAATTAGATTCACCCTCTTACTCTGAGAGTGAAAGTTCTGAGGAGGAAGAAGACATTAAAAGAATTGCTATTGATTGTGATGTTGTAAATCGATTTAGTTTCTTATGATTTGAGTAGGTATATTAAATTTATGTCTGATAATTTGTCATCATACATCAGGCATGTATTTTTAAATTCCACTTTAATTTTGTTATGATATACTGCTGTCTTAATCTAAAGTACAGTTGTATGAGTGATATTAGGACTCGCTGTCACAAAAAAAAACAAAAAAAACTTTAGGCAACATTGCTGACTACATACACGCAAATACTCTGTTCTGTAAATACATGTATTCATGTAAAGGTACTTTTCATGCCTAAATCAGACATCGGAACTCCTTTTGCACATCAAATCAGCGAAACCGTCAAGGGAACTCCGGTTACAACATCAAATCAGCGGAACAGTTATCAGAACTCCCTTTACACACCATATTTCAACTAGCTCATTGTGTGCATAAAAGCAATGAATTTTACCATCAAATAAGCCATAAGCGTGACAGTCGAGGGAATTCCCTTTACAGTCCGAAGAAATAGACTAGCTGATTTCAATCTGATTAAAACACAGATCCAATTTCGTTTCGTTTTTTATAGTTCAAAATTTCGTTTTTACTTGTCTTTACTACTCTTGGATCTGGAGGACTTGTTATTTAATCCGTGTTCTGGCTGAAATGAGGGGTCAACCAATCAAATGGTCTGTCGAATCGACCGTTTGACCTTTTCATGCGTGGAACTGTGGGTAGATATTACCAGCCAACGACGTCTATACTATAAACACCAGCGGATAGAAATCATAACAAAACAAACGTAGATTTTGAAAAGCATGGCGGTCGCTGATTGGTTAATCGAATGACTGACGTTATCGGGTCAAATGTCCCGTGCTTGATACCTGACGTCATAGAACGTGAGCTTCCACTATAACTAGTTAGATCTACATGAGTGTAGGCCATCGAAAGTATAAAAAAACGAAACGAAATATAGATCTATATTTTAATTAGATTGAGCTGATTTAGTACTTACAAACAATGAATTTTTGAGGAACAGCCATGGTAACTCCCTTTGAAGTGACACATCAATCTATACATAACATTGGAATAAAAAATATTGGAATCTATTACCTAATAGACGAGATGAACTCTACCGATTGGCGATTTACCGACTATACTTGGGTCATGTCTTCGTCTACTAAGAAGAATACCTAAATTTCCTACTGACCCTAAACTCAAATGTAACGTCCCACTGTTCTGCTTCGAGCTGGGCTAAGGAAGACAGGCATACGCCGTAAAGTGTGCTATGATGGAAATTGTTCCCGGACAGCGGCACTGCGGCCTACTCTTATATCGAATCCCAACTGTCAAAGGATATATTACGTGTACATGGGATCTCGTTTTTCGTCCCATGTGAGAGACTAGACAGCAGTCCTTGTCCGACTTACTGTCCTGCATCACTGGCAAGGGGGAATCACGCCGGAAAACTGGATCAACTTTCTCGGCCAATGCAAGGATCGAACACCTGACCTCCAGACTCGCGAGCCAGCGTCTTACCCACTTATCCACCGTGACCTCCTCCAAATTTACGCCAGTCTCCTTCTTGGACATTCATGTCATCATGGATACCAACAAATTAGAAACTAATATATTCCACAAAAAAGACTCTGGCCATCGGTATATATTAAAATATCCGACTGTAAGTCATACATCATAGTTTACAGTGATTTCGAAAGTTAACAGGCAGCAAGGAAAATTACACAAACTAGGTAATTAGGTGGTCTTTGCATGTGTTGGGTGGCGAGAACCCACGAGCTAAGACGACCCTACTCCTTGCTTTTGAACGAAACCAATGCTCTTGAAACAACAACAGACCCCCCCCCCCCCCGCTACATGAAACTAAAAATATTAATACAACATGATATATCAGAGGAAGGGAAAGACTATTGGTCAAAAGATACTATACTAGTGAAGAGACTGAAAACACCGCAAGTGTCTGTAGTTGACAGTGACTGACAAACTGGTTGCAAACCATGTAATAGATCTAAATGTAAAGTGTGTGCTACTGTTGAAATGACATCTAACATTACGAGGCACTTATCATATTCAGGATAAATTGTTTAAATCGTCAAAATTCCTATGTTATTCATTTTGAGTTCTGTACAAAGAAAAGAAACGATGTTATGTCCCCTCTCCCTTTCGTACCAGATTTTATTTAATAGGCATGGAAATCAAAAAAGACTTCGCATACGGTGTCTCCACACTTCAATAAATTCAGTCATGTTTCGTATGTCTGCATTATATACTGGGGAAAAATATCCCCAGAGATGATAAAGCCAAACTTAATATTGCAGAATCACTTTGGATCCCACTCTTACATCGAATTCCAACTGCTAAGGGATATTTTACGTGCACGCCAATGTGTACACGGGACTTGGGTTTTCCGTACCATCCGAACGACTAGACAGCTGTCCGTAACAGGACCCCGTCCTGCGTCACTGACATTGGGAAACCACGCCGGAAATTCTGGATGAAGGTTCTAGGTCAATGCAGGGATCGAACATCCGACCTTCACGCTATGATGGAAGGATTTGGCCCCATTTGTTATCCAATTAGGCAAGGGGGGGGGGGGGGTTGCTTGTATATCTTATCACGCCAATAACTTTGCAGTTTGCAAACTCTACATACCTTAAGAATATGGTACGGTACTGGATATTCAATATTAATTGGAAGTGTTAGGCATTACAGGCCCTGTCATTACAAACTTGATTCCAACAATTTTGAGGGTTTGACAGTTCACGTGCATTGAATGTCTCCACAAAAAAAATCATGCTATACAGCAAGATGCAATATGTAAATAAATCATTCACGAAAATGTTATGCTTAATTCACAGAAAAAAGGTGATTTTAGTATATGATCAAGAATTTGATGTCAAAATAATTTCTCTCCACCAATGTTACATCCAAATTTAATAATAAAAATCCTCATTAAGTTTAGACATAAGATGAGTAGCCTACAAATTATACATTTGACTTCTGTATATAGCCCCTCCAAAATGTTCAAACAATTACTGTCGTTTCTTTTGCAACATTAAAATATCGGGCTAAAGACCTCTACACGCATGTATGCGAATTATTGAAATAAATTTGAACTATGTGTTCGTCCCGAAATGACCTGGTTTGTTTTGAGTGGACGTTACCCCCCACCCCTTTCCAAATTAATCATATTATTATTTCGGTAGTCTCGTGGGTCTGGTTAACGTTTCTAATGCATTCCCTGTTATTATAGGAAAATGCTAAATCATGTAAAGCGAGTAAGATATAGAGAGAGGAACATGTCAGTCAATTTGATTGACAGTTCAATGTACGGCCTTGACATTATGTATAGTAGAGGCTAAAATCAGATGTTGGATCTACTTGTAAATATTAATTTGTTTGGCCTCACTGTAACTGCGTCTGTTTAAATTAAAAGATTTTGGAATACCTTTTAAAATAATTTCCATAAAAAACACGAAATTTGAGTTATTTTATGATTTTAAATTAAGAATATTATCCTAAATGTCCTAGAAATAGAGAAAATCATCGCATTATACCACACATAGAATTAGAACCCATCGGTTTCGCTTTATCTTATATTTGAAAGAAATTTGGAGTATTTCTTTCAATTAATTTCCATAAAATAATGATATTAGAGGGATTTTATTGTGGAGTATTTTTTGCAATTAATTTCCATAATAAAAACGATATTAGGGTAATTTGAATATATAAATTAAGAATATTATTCTCTATATCCTAGATATAGAGAAAATGGTTGCCTTAGTACCACATTCGTCCTCGCTTTATAGTTAGTCTTTTTCTTACGTTTAAAAGATTTTGGAGTATTTTTTTTCAATTAATTTCTATTAAAATAAAATTGATATTAAGGTGATTAGATTATATAAATTAAGAATATTATCCTATATATCCTAGATATAGAGAAAATCGCTGCCTTATACCACACATTGAACCCAATGGTCCTCGCTTTATAGTGAGTCTTTTTCTTATGTTTCAAAGATGTCGGAGTATTTTTTTCAATTAATTCCCATTCAAAAACTATATGAGGGTGATTTGATTATATAAATCAAGAATATTTTCCTATATATCATAGATATAGAGAAAATCGTTGCCTTATAACACACATTCTTTTTCTTATGTTTAAAAGATGTTGGAGTATTTTTTTTCCATTAATTTCCATTCAAAAACGATATTAGCTTGATTTTATTTTATAAATGAGGAATATTACCCTATAAATCCTGGAAATAGAGAAATCGTTGCCTTATACCATACATGGAACCCAATCGGATTCGCTTTATAGCGAGTTCTTTTCTTATGTTTAAAGCATTGTGGAGTATTTTTTCAATTGATTTCCATAAAAAAAACTATATTAGGGTGATTTGAATATCTAAATTAAGAATATTATCCTATATATCCTAGATATAGATAAAATGGTTGCCATTTACCACATATAGAACCCAATCGCCCTCGCTTTATAGTGAGTCTTTTTCTGATGTTCAAAAGATGTTGGAGTATTTTTTTCATTTAATTCCCATTCAAAAACTATATGAGGGTGATTTGATTATATAAATCAAGAATATTTTCCTATATATCATAGATATAGAGAAAATCGTTGCCTTATAACACACATTCAACCCGATCTTCCTCGCTTTATAGTGACTCTTTTTCTTAAGTTAAAAAGATGTTGGAGTATTTTTTTCCATTAATTTCCATTCAAAAACGATATTAGCTTGATTTTATTTTATAAATGAGAAATATTACCCTATAAATCCTGGAAATAGAGAAATCGTTGCCTTATACCATAGATGGAACCCAATCGGACTCGCTTTATAGCGAGTTCTTTTCTTATGTTTAAAGCATTGTGGAGTATTTTTTCAATTGATTTCCATAAAAAAAAACTATATTAGGGTGATTTGAATATCTAAATTAAGAATATTATCCTATATATCCTAGATATAGATAAAATGGTTGCCATTTACCACATATAGAACCCAATCGTCCTCGCTTTATAGTGAGTCTTTTTCTGGTGTTCAAAAGATGTTGGAGTATTTTTTTTTTCAATTAATTCCCATTCAAAAACTATATGAGGGTGATTTGATTATATAAATCAAGAATATTTTCCTATATATCATAGATATACAGAAAATCGTTGCCTTATAACACACATTCAACCCGATCTTCCTCGCTTTATAGTGACTCTTTTTCTTATGTTAAAAAGATGTTGGAGTATTTTTTTCCATTAATTTCCATTCAAAATACGATATTAGCTTGATTTTATTTTATAAATGAGGAATATCACC
The DNA here is from genome assembly GCA_963678685.1 of Patella ulyssiponensis. Lineage (NCBI taxonomy): Eukaryota > Metazoa > Mollusca > Gastropoda > Patellidae > Patella > Patella ulyssiponensis. The sequence goes on from OY783229.1 coordinate 59,752,858, forward strand.
TTATAAATCCTGGAAATAGAGAAATCGTTGCCTTATACCATACATGGAACCCAATCGGACTCGCTTTATAGCGAGTTCTTTTCTTATGTTTAAAGGATTGTGCAGTATTTTTTCAATTAATTTCCATAAAAAACTATGTTAAGGGTGATTTGAATATCTAAATTAAGAATATCATCCTATATATTCTAGATAGAGACAAAATGGTTGCCATTTACCACATATAGAACCCAATCGTCCTCGCTTTATAGTGAGTCTTTTTCTGATGTTCAAAAGATGTTGGAGTACTTTTTTCAATTAATTCCCATTCAAAAACGATATTAGGGTGATTTGATTATATAAATCAAAAATATTATCCTATATATCCTAGATATAGAAAAAATCGTTGCCTTATAACACACATTGAACCCGATCGTCCTCGCTTTATAGTGAGTCTTTTTCTTATGTTAAAAAAATGTTGGAGTATTTTTTCAATTAATTTCCATTCAAAAAACGATATAAGCTTTATTTATTATATGAATGAGGAATATTACCCTATAAATTCTGGAAATAGAGAAAATCGTTGCCTTATACCATACATGGAACCCAATCGGCCTCGCTTTATAGCGAGTTCTTTTCTTATGTTTAAAGGATTGTGGAGTATTTCTTCAATTAATTTCCATAAAAAAACTATATTAGGGTGATTTGAATATATAAATTAAGAATATTATCCTAGATATAGACAAAATGGTTGCCATTTACTAAATATAGAACCCAATCGTCCCCGCTTTATAGTGAGTCTTTTTCTGATGTTCAAAAGATGTTGGAGTATTTTTTTCATTTAATTCCCATTCAAAAACTATATGAGGGTGATTTGATTATATAAATCAAGAATATTTTCCTATATATCATAGATATAGAGAAAATCGTTGCCTTATAACACACATTCAACCCGATCTTCCTCGCTTTATAGTGACTCTTTTTCTTATGTTAAAAAGATGTTGGAGTATTTTTTTTCCATTAATTTCCATTCAAAACGATATTAGCTTAATTTTATTTTATAAATGAGGAATATTACCCTATAAATCCTGGAAATAGAGAAATCGTTGCCTTATACCATACATGGAACCCAATCGGACTCGCTTTATAGCGAGTTCCTTTCTTATGTTTAAAGGATTGTGGAGCATTTTTTCAATTGATTTCCATAAAAAAAAAACTATATTAGGGTGATTAGATTATATAAATTAAGAATATTATCCTATGTATCCTAGATATAGAGAAAATCGCTGCCTTATACCACACATTGAACCCAATGGTCCTCGCTTTAGAGTGAGTCTTTTTCTTATGTTTCAAAGATGTCGGAGTATTTTTTTCAATTAATTCCCATTCAAAAACTATATGAGGGTGATTTGATTATATAAATCAAGAATATTTTCCTATATATCATAGATATAGAGAAAATCGTTGCCTTATAACACACATTCAACCCGATCTTCCTCGCTTTATAGTGAGTCTTTTTCTTATGTTAAAAAGATGTTGGAGTATTTTTTTTCCATTAATTTCCATTCAAAAACGATATTAGCTTGATTTTATTTTATAAATGAGGAATATTACCCTATAAATCCTGGAAATAGAGAAATCGTTGCCTTATACCATACATGGAACCCAATCGGACTCGCTTTATAGCGAGTTCTTTTCTTATGTTTAAAGGATTGTGGAGCATTTTTTCAATTGATTTCCATAAAAAAAAAACTATATCAGGGTGATTTGAATATCTAAATTAAGAATATTATCCTAGATATAGACAAAATGGTTGCCATTTACTAAATATAGAACCCAATCGTCTAGGCTTTATAGTGAGTCTTTTTCTGATGTTCAAAAGATGTTGGAGTATTTTTTTCATTTAATTCCCATTCAAAAACTATATGAGGGTGATTTGATTATATAAATCAAGAATATTTTCCTATATATCATAGATATAGAGAAAATCGTTGCCTTATAACACACATTCAACCCGATCTTCTTCGCTTTATAGTGACTCTTTTTCTTAAGTTAAAAAGATGTTGGAGTATTTTTTTCCATTAATTTCCATTCAAAAACGATATTAGCTTGATTTTATTTTATAAATGAGAAATATTACCCTATAAATCCTGGAAATAGAGAAATTGTTGCCTTATACCATAGATGGAACCCAATCGGACTCGCTTTATAGCGAGTTCCTTTCTTATGTTTAAAGCATTGTGGAGTATTTTTTCAATTGATTTCCATAAAAAAAAAACTATATTAGGGTGATTTGAATATCTAAATTAAGAATATTATCCTATATATCCTAGATATAGATAAAATGGTTGCCATTTACCACATATAGAACCCAATCGTCCTCGCTTTATAGTGAGTCTTTTTCTGGTGTTCAAAAGATGTTGGAGTATTTTTTTTTTCAATTAATTCCCATTCAAAAACTATATGAGGGTGATTTGATTATATAAATCAAGAATATTTTCCTATATATCATAGATATAGAGAAAATCGTTGCCTTATAACACACATTCAACCCGATCTTCCTCGCTTTATAGTGACTCTTTTTCTTAAGTTAAAAAGATGTTGGAGTATTTTTTTCCATTAATTTCCATTCAAAAACGATATTAGCTTGATTTTATTTTATAAATGAGAAATATTACCCTATAAATCCTGGAAATAGAGAAATCGTTGCCTTATACCATAGATGGAACCCAATCGGACTCGCTTTATAGCGAGTTCTTTTCTTATGTTTAAAGCATTGTGGAGTATTTTTTCAATTGATTTCCATAAAAAAAAAACTATATTAGGGTGATTTGAATATCTAAATTAAGAATATTATCCTATATATCCTAGATATTGACAAAATAATGGTTGCCCTTTACCACATATAGAGCCCAAACGTCCTCGCTTTATAGTGAGTCTTTTTCTAATGATTAAAAGATGTTGGAGTATTCTTTTCAATTAATTTCCATTCAAAAAATGACATTAGGGCGATTTGATTATATAAATTAAGAATATTATCCTATATATCCTAGAACCCAATCGTCCTCGCTTTATAGTTAGTCTTTTTACTTATGTTTAAAAGATTTTGGAGTATTTTTTTTCAATTAATTTCTATTTAAATAAAATCTATATTAAGGTGATTTGATTATATAAATTAAGAAAATTATCCTATATATCCTAGATATAGAGAAAATCGTTGTCTTATCACACGTTGAACCCAATCGTCCTCGCTTTATAGTGAGTCTTTTTCTTATGTTAAAAAGATGTTGGAGTATTCTTTCAATTAATTTCCATTCAAAAAGCGATATTAGCTTGATTTTATTGTATAATTCAGGAATATTACCCTATAAATTCTGGAAATAGAGAAAATCGTTGCCTTATACCATACATGGAACCCAATCGGTCTAGTTTTATAGCGAGTTCTTTTCTTATGTTTAAAGGATTGTGGAGTATTATTATTATCATTATTATATCCTAGATATTGACAAAATAACGGTTGCCCATTATTGGAATTAACTTCAAAATTTTCAACAAACTTAATAAAATTTTCATCAGATTGAAATACTTCTGTAGACATATTAGGTGGTATTGGAAATCGTACTGCCTCAGAGAAAGATGCAACGATAGTAGTCTCAACTTCAGGGAGAATAAGTTTTATGTTCATCATAAGATAATAATAATAAACGGCCCCTTGCAACCTTAACCTTCAAAAAAGTGGGAAGGGCCTAAACAACAAAAGGGCGGGGCTTAAATTATACTCGCTTTATAGAATTTAGCAAAATCGTCCCCGCTTCATGATATTTAGCACTTACCGTTATTATAGGTTGATGCTATACCGTATCTATCTAAATATAAAAAAGGGGAGGAGCTACCAATAACTAGATGAGCAGTAATTCTAACGCGTTTGTAGGCGGGAATTAAGAAGCATAACCACGCCTTGACATGATCGGTGAAGGTCGCGTTAGCAGCTCGCCTCACCAGCGAATTGATATATTGATCATCAATTTGAATTTGATGGCGATACCCAATTTACCTACCGACAATTGAGATGTACAAGCTGTTTAGTGCATTTAGGAAGCTGAGAAATAAATGAAAGCGACAAAAGTACACGTGACGACACAATGTATAACACGAAACACCAGGAATTTCAATGCACCAGGTAGGAAGTGTCTTTTGATATCGATCGATATACGGTCGTTTGGTCCGTAAATATGTCTTTCCATATTGTAATACAATAATTGTACCGGGCGGTATTGGTCAGTGGGCGAGAATTGAGAAGTTCATCGAGATTTTCCGACGTTACTCCCTCTTGTGAGTGCTGATCGACGGAGGGTCTGACAGGGACAACTGTGTAGTCTTTCCGATGGGACGAAAAACAAAGGTTACGTCAATACATTGATGTGCATGTGACGTAAAGGATCCCTTGGCAAATGGCGAAATGGCTCAAGTCAAACTGCGATTTCTTGTAGTTCAAAAACCAATGTTCAAATGTTGACATTTTTTCTGGATAGGGCATAAACTAGTAAAATGCAATGGCATGCTATGCCATTACCCGAAGAGTGGCGTTAAAATTCCATTTTTATTTTTATTTTCACCTTCACCTAATTTGTAATGTTACCCAAGGTATCAATTGTTATTTGGCACTATTATTATTGACAGGGGTCATGGCTGATTGGTCAAGTTAAGCAAAGCTTAAATAGTCTAAGTAACAATGCATCTTTATAAAGCTTCATTTATTTAATTTTGTTCTATTTTCATTTTTCTTCAGGATGATGCTCTGATAGTCTATTAAAAAATCTAATGTCAAAGTAGAAATTGATGTAAGTGGTTTTATCCTTTGACAGCAATTCAGCCTATAATACTAAAAATGATCAAGTACCCATCATTAGTTCCCAGTGTTGACCAAGAAAATTCATCTCGATTTACCGGCGTGGTTTCTCCTTGTTAGTGAGTGGTGCAGAACATAGGGCCTGACAAGGACAACTGCCTAGTTGTTGGGATGCAAAGATTAACAGAGGTCCAGTGTACACATTGACGTGTACGTAAAAGTTCCTTTGCCAGTTGGAATTGGATATAAGTGTAGGCCGTAACACCACTGTCTAGGCAAAATATCCCTCATAGCAGTCAGAGCAGTACAGTAGGACGTTATACCTCATTTTATTTCTATAATATTGGGAGCTCTCAATGTGTAAAGTGTGGTTAGCAATATATGCCATATATTTCATAATATCATTCCCCACCCACCATCATCCATATACAAGACCGTAACATTCTCTCTCTTTTTTTGATTTAAATGTCTAAAGAGAGAGAGAGAGAGAGAGAGAGAGAGAGAGAAATGGGGTTTAACATCCACTCAACATAAACTAGGTCATTTTGGGATTAACATATGGTTTCATTTTATTTCAATAATTCGCTTGCGTGTAGGGGTCTTTAGCAGTGGGAGGAAACCGGAGTGCCCGGAGGAAACCCACGTGGTTGAGAAGGCGCCCCTATCTCCATGCCACATACGCACACACCAGGACTTTGAACCACAGCCGCAAGCCAGAGGTGACCGGCCAGCTAGAGGTCGAAGCGCGGCACTCTAGACCACTAGGCCATCCCCCCCCCCCCCAATGTCCAGGCAAAATTTCCCTCAAACCTCATTGCATGGGGTTTGCCTGTTTTCATTAGCTCCATATTGGAAATTAAAACCCATTTAAGTTTATTTCATGTAGTATATAACATTGACAATAACAATCGTTAACATTATAGGCGTGCGGTCCTGAGAAAAGAAAAGCAGAAAAGAAGCTTCAGATTTAACGTTGTCAGCAATAAGGTAATTTCTTGTTCTTGTAAAACCCTTTTATACTGAGCCGAATATAGTACGAGGTTTGTCCGCCCAGATTTCATTTACAAAGCATTATCTCATAAACCATTTAACGTAACTTTCAGACTGGCTATTTTGGGTTTTTCCTGGGTTTTCTGGATTCTCCTGGTTTCCTTCCGGTGCTAAAGACTCCCAATGCGCAAGCAAATTGTTGAAATCCTGATTCTCCTGGTTCCCTTCCACTGCTAATATTGAACCCTATGTTACTCCCAAAATGACCTAGTTTGTGTCATGTGGAGGTGTATTTATAAAATTTCATTACATTGTGTTGTAAACCTGCATCTGGAACTGTCTCCAATTTGTTGATTCTTTGATGGTAGTGGTGGTAATTTGTAATTTTAGTTAATTTATGTACACTTACACTATGATTAAATTCATTTATTAAAGAAGACTATTTACCATTATTCTTTCAGGCACTGGGATTCCAATTAGTTGTATATCTATGTACAAAACTATTAAAAAGAAGATTCAAGAAAAACTCTCTATTTGCAATGCTACATTTACCATATCTCCAGAATTGCAACTTCCGTGTTTATAATCTTGACAATTTATATGCAACATTTTGTTGAAAGAATCCTCAGTATTTGTTGTGGTGAACAAAATAAATATATGCTGTGGAGAGGCAAATTTTATGTTGACCAAATATGAAAAATAAAGTTATACATCTGCATGTTTCAATCACTCTTTTTGTTATGCCTCTTTTCTTTTACAAATTAAGGTCCCAATGTTTTCTGCGGTATGGGGAAATGTTGCATTTGGGCCCAATCTGATGTAAAGAAATGAAATGGGGTTTAACATCCTAGTTTTTACACCTACCTGGCATATTAGGACAGGTATACACCATGCAGTGTGATATGATTGAAATTCCAAGCCCCCACCCCCTTCTCCTTCCTAACCTATTCACAAGAGAGAACAACATGGGAAAAGCATGCCATTATGACCTTTGCAAAATACTATTCTTTATTTCAAATTCCAAGCCCCCCCCCTCCGTCATAACCTATTAGGGGGAACAACATTGGAAAAGCATGCCATGATGACCTTTGTCAGTCTACACTGAGTGGAACATTGAGCCACCGTGGCCCCTCTAAAGGAAACACCCAATGTGTAGGCAAATATTTTCTGTAACACAAGAAAGCATAACACTTGATGATGATTTTATCATACAAAATCCTCCTATCATAACCAAGCTGAAAAAAATGCTGCTGTCATGGCTATTGTGACCAAAATATTCTGCTCTGCTGAATAATCTAACTACAATTCCTGCTGTTGGGACTAATCTATATAAAATTCTCCTGTGGTATCTTTTCTGACGAAAAATTCTATTTTGTGGCTATCTACCGAAAAATTTTGCTGTGATGGATAATCTAACGAAATTCCTGATATGATGGATAATCTAAAGAAAAATCCTGCTGTTTAAACAAATCTATAGAAAATCCTGCTGTTGGAACCAAGCTAAAAACTAATTTTGCTGTATATGGCTGTTGTGGTGAAAATATGCTGCTGTCATGGCTATTGTGACGAAAATATTCTGCCCTCGTGGATTTTCTAACGGCAATTCCTGCTCTGCTGAATAATCTAACCACAATTCCTGCTGTTGGCACCAATCTATAGAAAATTCTGCTGTGATATCTATTTTGACGAAAAGTCTGTTTTGGTGGTTATCTGCCAAATAAGATAATCTTACGAAATTCCCGACATGATGAATAATCTGAAGAAAAATCCAGCTGTTTAACCCAATCTATAGAAGATATCCAAGCCGAAAACAACTTCTGCTGTCATGGATATTGTGATAAAAATATTCTGCTCTAATCGCTATAATCTAACGAAATTCCTTATTTGATGGATAATCTGAAGAAAAATCCAACTGTTTAAACCAATCTATAGAAGATATCCAAGCAGAAAACAACTCCTGTTATCATGGCTATTGTGATAAAAATATTCTGCTGTAATCGCTATTGTGACGAAAATTTCAGCTCTGTTGAATAATCTAACCACAATTCTTCCAGTTAGAAAATTCTGCTGTGATAGCTATTCTGACGAATAAGTCTGCTGTGTTGGCTATTCTGCCGAATAAATCTGTTGTGATGGATATTCTAACGAAATTCCTTATAGGATAGGTAATCTGCTGTTTAAACCAATCTATAGAAAATCCTGCTGTTTAAACCAATCTATAGAAAATCCTGCTGTTGGAACCAAGCTAAGAAAAAGTTTGCTGTATATGACTGTTGTGATGAAAACATTCTGCTGTCATGGCTATTGTGACGGAAATATTCTGCTGGCATAGATTTTCTAACGACAATTCCTGCTCTGCTGAATAATCTAACCACAATTGCTGCTGTTGGGACCAATCAATAGAAAAATATGCTGTGATAGCTATTCTGACGAAAATTTGTTTTGGTGGCTATCTGTCGAATAATATTGAATCCCAAACTTAGGCTGCCTATCTCAAGCTAGCTCCGTCTGAGAATAACATTCTCGGAAGTCTGACGTAGGTGGATCGATGTGTGCGGTATGATAATATTGCTGTGATGAATAGTCTAACGAAAATTCCAGCTGTTTAAAACAATCTATAGAAAATATGCAAGCAGAAAACAACTTATGCTGTCATGGCTGTTGGGGTAAAAATATTCTGCTCTAATCGCTATTCTGAAGAAAATTTCCGCTCTGTTGAATAATCTAACCACAATTCTTCTAGTTAGGACCAATCTGTAGAAAATTCTGCTGTGATAGCTATTCTGACGAATACGTCTGCTGTGTTGACTATTCTGCCGAATAAACCTGTTGGGGTGGATATTCTAACGAATTTCCTTATATGACGGGTAATCTAAAGGAAAATCCTGTCTATAGAAAATCCTGCTGTTGGAACCAAGCTAAAAATAATTTGCTGTATAGGACTGTTGTGATGAAAACATACTGCTGTCATGGCTATTGTGAGGAAAATATTCTGCTGTCATGGATTTTCTAACGACAATTCCTGCTCTGCTGAATAATCTGACCACAATTCCTGCTGTTGGGCACCAATCAATAGAAAATTCTGCTGTGATAGCTATTCTGACGAAAAATTCTGTTTTGGTGGCTATCCGTCGAATAATATTGCTGTGATGGATAATCTAAAGAAATTCCTGATATGATGGATAATCTGAAGAACATTCCAGCTGTTTAAACCAATCTATAGAAAATATCCAAGCAGAAAACAACTTCTGCTGTCATGGCTATTGGGGTAAAAATATTCTGCTGTGATCGCTATTCTGACCAAAATTTCACCTTTGTTGAATAATCTAACCACAATTCTTCCAGTTAGGACCAATCTGTAGAAAATTATGCTGTGATAGCTATCAAGCAGAATAAGTCTGCTGTGCTGGCTATTCTGCCGAATAAACCTATTGTGATGGATATTCTAACGAAATTCCTTGTATGATGGATAATCTAAAGGAAAATCCTGCTGTTTAAACCAATCTATAGAAAATCCTGCTGTTTAAACCAATCTATAGAAAATCTTGCTGTTGGAACCAAGCTAAAAACAAATTTAGCTGTATATGGCTGTTGTGATGAAGACATTCTGCTGTCATGGCTATTGTGGCGAAAATATTCTGCTGTCATGGATTTTCTAACGACAATTCCTGCTCTGCTGAATAATCTAACCACAATTCCTGTTTTTTGAACAAATCTATAGAAAATTCTGCTGTGATAGCTAATCTGACGAAAAATTCTGTTTTGGTGGATATCTGCCGCATAATATTGCTGTGATGAATAATCTAACGAAATTCCTTATTTGATGGATAATCTGAAGAAAAATCCAGCTTTTTAAACTAATCTATAGAAGATATCCAAGCAGAAAACAACTTCTGCTGTCATGGCTATTGTGATAAAAATATTCTGCTGTAATCGCTACTGTGACGAAAATTTCAGCTCTGATCAATAATCTAACCGCAATTCTTCCAGTTAGGACCAGTATATAGAAAATTCTGCTGTGATAGCCATCCTGCAGAATAAGTCCGCCGTGCTGGCTATTCTGTGGAATAAACCTGTTGTGATGGATATTCTAACGAAATTCCTTATATGATGGATAATCTAAAGAAAAATCCTGCTGTTTTACCATTCTATAGAAAATTCTGTTGTTGGAACCAAACCAAAAACAAATTTTGCAGTTATGCTTTTGTGATGAAAATATTCTGCTGCCGTGGCTATTGTGACGACAATATTCTGCCTTCGTGGATTTTCTAACGGCAATTCCTGTTCTGCTGAATAATCTAACCACAATTCCTGCTGTTGGGACCAATCTATAGAAAATTCTGCTGTGATAGCTATTTTGACGAAAACTCTGTTTTAGTGGTTAACTGCCGAATAACATTGCTGTGATGGATAATCTTACGAAATTCCTGATATGATGGATAATCTGAAGAAAAATCCAGCTGTTTAAACAAATCTATAGAAGATATCCAAGCAGAAAACAATTTCTGCTGTCATGGCTATTGTGATAAAAATATTCTTCTGTAATCGCTATTGTGACGAAAATTCCAGCTCTGTTGAATAATCTAACCACAATTCTTCAATTTAGGACCAATCTATAGAACATTCTGCTGTGATAGTTATTCTGACGAAAAAGTCTGCTGTGCTGGCTATTCTGCCGAATAAACAAGATGTGATGGATATTCTAACGAAATTCCTTATATGATGGATAATCTAAAGAAAAATTCTGCTGTTTAAACCGAACTATAGAAAACCCTTCTGTTGGAGCCAAGCTAAAAACAAATTTTGCTGTTAGCTGTTGTGATGAAAATGTTATGCTGTCATGGCTATTGTGACGACAATATTCTGCCTTCATGGATTTTCTAACGGCAATTCCTGCTCTGCTGAATAATCTAACCACATTCCTGCTGTTGGGACCAATCTATAGAAAATTCTGCTGTGATAGCTATTTTAACGAAAACTCTGTTTTGGTGGTTATCTGCCGAATAACATTGCTGTGATGGATAATCTTACGAAATTCCTGATATGATGGATAATCTGTAGAAAAATCCAGCTGTTCAAACCAATCTATAGAAGATATCCAAGCAGAAAACAACTTCTGCTGTCATGGCTATTGTGATGAAAAAAAATATTCTGCTGTAATCGCTATTGTGACGAAAATTGCAGCTCTGTTGAATAATCTAACCACAATTCTTCCAGTTAGGACCAATCTGTAGAAAATACTGCTGTGATATAGCTATTCTGACGAATAAATTTGCTGTGTTGACTATTCTGCCGAATAAACCTGTTGGGGTGGATATTCTAACAAAATTCCTTATATGATGGGTAATCTAAAGGAAAATCCTGCTGTTTTACCAATCTATAGAAAATCCTGTTGTTGGAACCAAACTAAAAAGAATTTGCTGTGTTGACTATTCTGCCGAATAAACCTGTTGGGGTGGATATTCTAACAAAATTCCTTATATGATGGGTAATCTAAAGGAAAATCCTGCTGTTTTACCAATCTATAGAAAATCCTGTTGTTGGAACCAAACTAAAAAGAATTTGCTGTATAGGACTGTTGTGGTGAAAACATACTGCTGTCATGGCTATTGTGAGGAAAATATTCTGCTGTCATGGATTTTCTAACGACAATTCCTGCTCTGCTGAATAATCTAACCACAATTCCTGCTGTTGGGCACCAATCAATAGAAAATTCTGCTGTGATAGCTATTCTGGCGAAAAATTCTGTTTTGGTGGCTATCTGTCGAATAATATTGCTGTGATGGATAATCTAACGAAATTCCTGATATGATGGATAATCTGAAGAACATTCCAGCTGTTTAAACCAATCTATAGAAAATATCCAAGCAGAAAACAACTTCTGCTGTCATGGCTATTGGGGTAAAAATATTCTGCTGTAATCGCTATTCTGACGAAAATTTCAGCTCTGTTGAATAATCTACCCACAATTCTTCCAGTTAGGACCAATCTGTAGAAAATTCTGCTGTGATAGCTGTCCTGCAGAATAAGTCTGCTGTGCTGGCTATTCTGCCGAATAAACCTATTGTGGTGGATATTCTAACGAAATTCCTTGTATGATGGATAATCTAAAGGAAAATCCTGCTGTTTAAACCAATCTATAGAAAATCCTGCTGTTTAAACCAATCTATAGAAAATCTTGCTGTTGGAACCAAGCTAAAAACAAATTTAGCTGTATATGGCTGTTGTGATGAAGACATTCTGCTGTCATGGCTATTGTGACGAAAATATTCTGCTGTCATGGATTTTCTAACGACAATTCCTGCTCTGCTGAATAATCTAACCACAATTCCTGTTTTTTGGACCAATCTATAGAAAATTCTGCTGTGATAGCTAATCTGACGAAAAATTCTGTTTTGGTGGATATCTGCCGAATAATATTGCTGTGATGAATAATCTAACGAAATCCAGCTTTTTAAACTAATCTATAGAAGATATCCAAGTAGAAAACAACTTCTGCTGTCATGGCTATTGTGATAAAAATATTCTGCTGTAATCACTACTGTGACGAAAATTTCAGCTCTGATGAATAATCTAGCCGCAATTCTTCCAGTTAGGACCAGTATATAGAAAATTCTGCTGTGATAGCCATTCTGCAGAATAAGTCTGCCGTGCTGGCTATTCTGTCGAATAAACCTGTTGTGATGGATATTCTAACGAAATTCCTTATATGATGGATAATCTAAAGAAAAATCCTGCTGTTTAAACCAATCTACAGAAAATCCTGCTGTTTAAACCACTCTATAGAAAATCCTGCTGTTGGAACCAAACTAAAAACAAATTTTGCAGTTATGCTTTTGTGATGAAAATATTCTGCTGTCATGGCTATTGTGACGAAAATATTCTGCCTTCGTGGATTTTCTAACGGCAATTCCTGTTCTGCTGAATAATCTAACCACAATTCCTGCTGTTGGGACCAATCTATAGAAAATTCTGCTGTGATAGCTGTTTTGACGAAAACTCTGTTTTAGTGGTTATCTACCGAATAACATTGCTGTGATGAATAATCTTACGAAATTCCTGATATGATGGATAATCTGAAGAAAAATCCAGCTGTTTAAACCAACCTATAGAAGATATCCAAACTGAAAACAACTTCTGCTGTCATGGCTATTGTGATAAAAATATTCTGCTGTAATTGCTATTGTGACGAAAATTCCAGCTCTGTTGAATAATCTAACCACAATTCTTCAATTTAGGACCAATCTATAGAACATTCTGCTGTGATAGCTATTCTGACGAAAAAGTTTGCTGTGCTGGCTATTCTGACGAATAAACCTGATGTGATGGATATTATAACGAAATTCCTTATATGATGGATAATCTAAAGAAAAATCCTGCTGTTTAAACCGAACTATAGAAAATCCTTCTGTTGGAACCAACGCTTAAAACAAATTTTGCTGTTAGCTGTTGTGATGAAAATATTATGCTGTCATGGCTATAGATGGTTTTCTTATGACGTCACGCAGGTTACCCACAATGCACTGTCGGCCATCTTGTATGGCAAGACATTAGGTTACATGGCTACTAAAGTACGAGCAACAGTCAATTATGATACAATAATACACAACATAAATAACCGATATGCTTAATTTTATGTATGATTTGGACACATATCCTCTAAAGTCACATTCAAGTGATCTATATATATCTAATTCTTAATGCCGTAAGATCTGCCATGGACCGTATATATTATAATAGGCTATAGGGGACGGTGCGTGGATCTACGGTGTCACGACAAATATTGTGGCTCGAAATAATCGAATTAAAAAAGCGCAAGACTTATTGCATTGTATTTAAACATTTGTATAACAAAATCAAATAATTTTGTCCAGAGGCGTACGGGCCGATTTTCCTTTAGTCGGGTTGTATCATTTGTGCCTGAAAAATGCGACAGCAGTGCCCGAGCAATGAACCTACATAAAATAACCGTATTTAAATCTCGAAAAATAACGGCAAGTAGCGCCTAGTGTATCGAATATTCTGAAATTATATTTTTAATTTGAGAACTAGACACCCTGATTCAAAATCAGAATTGTGTAATTTTCAGAAACCCTGAACTCAGCTTGGGAATTGTACCACCCCACACAATGTCAGTAATAAAAGTTTCGGATTTCGAGCACTTAATTTTTTTGCGGGATTTTCATATTTCTTTTCATATATCCACTAAAATTAATCAAGTTTTACACCATTTGGCCATTGTTCGAAAACTTTGATGATCGACCCTCCCCCCCCCCCCCGCCAATTATTTGCCCGTGCGCCTATGATTTGGTAAGGAGGGTAATTTAGAAATATAATTTTTAGCGTTAATATGTCAATAATTTCAATAAAGATTCTGGGCAAGATTGTTTTTCCTGGCTCAAAGGCCTGTATGCTTATGAATTGGTCAAACAAGTATTTTATAAATACAATTTTTAACGTAAATCTAGTCGGGATGCCATCCAAACGTAGATAATAATAAAATAGGGGCCTAAATGCTGTGAAGCACGGGTAGCCTTCATGTGCATCAAAGCTGTGTTTTGACATCTCATTATGGATAATTCAGAATTAAAAACATTTTTCAACGACTTTACTTTTCATTTATTAAAATGTTGGATTTCGGTACATGTTTTACTGGGAAGAATCCACGTTAATTCGCATTGTGTAACTACACTAATTGCATGAGTCTTCCGAGTCGCTGATGGCGAAAAATGTATATGCCAATGTCGAAGAAATAAAACTGTTTTAATTCACGATATTCATGCGGATCAAAATAAGGATAAAATCAATTGAAGGGTGTGTGTGTACCTATGGATAAGGTGTGACGTGGATAATTAAGAAAAGAGTGACATGTTAGTTGATGAAGCGACGAGTTTGAAGTAAGAAGTGGTGTTAGGCCTAGAGTCATCGCTTGCCATTTTGTAATTTACACACAGGATTATGATTGATTGGTGTGTATATCAGCCAACGATATGCCCGTCTATCTAATGTGGCTTTTTATATGTTTTTAGCCGTTTTTACGACGTTTATTTGATTGTAAAGGGTAATTTGTGTTGCATAGTGCTGCACTATAATACAATGACAGCGTACATAGTAACCAGGAGTTGCCATACAAGATGGCGACGGCGCAATGAATCATGGGTAATTCCTGTCTACGAAGAACCATCTATTGTGACGAAAATATTCTGCCTTTCTAACGGCAATTCATGAATCCGACCTGTCAATCATTGTAAAGATATTGACCAATCAGAAAGCCCGACTATATTTTGCCCGCGTTGTGGTTATATGCCGAATAACATTGGTGTGATGGATATCTTGCTGTTGGAACCAAGCTAAAAACAAATTTAGCTGTGTATGGCTGTTGTGATGAAAATATTCTGCTGTCATGGCTGTTGTGTTGAAAATATTCTACTGTGATGGATATGCTAATGACTATTCCTCCTCTGCTGAATATGCTAAATAATCTTATGACAATTCCTGCTGCGGGAACAATCTATAGAAAATTCTGCTGTGATAGCTATTCTGATGAAAAATTCTGTTTTGGTGGCTATTATGCCGAATAATTCTGCTGTTCTGATGAATAATCTAACCACAATTCCTGATACGAATGGTTATCTTCGAAAAAATAATGTTGTTGGGTGAAATGTATAGAAAATCCTGCTGAGAAGGAATTATTCCTGTCGGGACTCGGGACCAATCGAAAGCAAATTCAGCTGTGATAGCTATTTTGACCCAAAATTTGTGATGGCTATTGTGCCGAATAATTCTGCTGTGATGGATAATAATCTAAAGAAAGAAATTCCTGATATAATTGATATTCTAAAGAATCTAACGGGGAACTCCTGATATGATGGATATCTAAACAAAAACCCTCTGTTGGGACCAATCTATAGAAAATCGTGTTGTGGGAACTAATCTGAAAACAAATTGTGCTGTGATGGCTATTCCGACGAAAAATTCTGCTGGCCCGAACATTCGCAGTTTCTGTAAGACTCTTATGGGGGCTGTTTTAGTTTTCAACTGTATGTTTTATAGAATAATATTCCATGCAGTATAAAAAAAAACCCGTTTTAAAATGTTTATTTAAAGCCGCTTAACAGACACTGCATACAACTGATATCCATAATTTGGTTGTTGTTTTTTTTTGTGTTTTTTTATACGATTACATTGTCACTTTGTAAAGTGCCCCTAAACACGGAATATGAAAGGGTGCACTATAAATATGCTGTAATAATAATAATAAATATGATGTAATAGTAATAAATATGCTGTAATAATTTAGTAATAAATATACTGTAGTAATCTGGAGAAAATCTTATTGGTGAGACTAATCTATTGAACATCCTGCTGTGAGGGCAAATCGGAACCATTATAAATAATACTGCTTTGAGGGGTGGGGTGGGGCAATCTTTAGAGAATAATGGTGGGGGCATTAATCTTAAGAAAAATTTTGCTGTGAAAGCCAAACTGAACGAAGCACTCTCAGACTTTAGTTTATAATTTACTCAAAATTGTTCGCCTTATTTTAACTAAGATATAGCCCTGTATAAAACCTTGGCTGTTTTAATGTATCAAATAGGCATACATGAATAAGAAACAATGCGCAAAGTTTTGAGTTTGGGGATCAAAGATATTTCTTATAAACAGTGATGGATGGATAATCTAAAGAAAACTTTGTTGTGGGGGCTAATGCGAATAAAAATTCTGCTGTGACTGGCAATCTATATAAAATCATTGGGACCACAGAAATACTAATATTATTATAACATGCAATATTTAAAAAATCGTGCCGTGGGCGCTAATAAAAAAATCATGTTGTTGGGACCAATGGAGAAAATACTGTTGGGGACATTCTAAATAAAAACAATCCTGCTGTGAAAGCCAATATAACTATGGTGTGGGGGGGGGGGGTATATAGAAAAATTAAAACATTGAATGTTTATCTATTTCTTTCGTGACTTTTTGTGCATGTGCGGGGAGGGGGGGATTAATGGCATTATGGGCGAAAGACAGATTGTCAAAGTTAGGGATATAAATATGGCTATATTAGTTTATGGTTCTACTTTAAATTCGTGGCCTGGAATAGCAGTAGAACAGGTTTTAACATTTATGTGGTCTGCCTCCAGTTGTTAGAATTATTTCCCTTGATATTTCTAAGGTGAAGGCTGGCAGCTGTCAATCATTCTGCACTGGTGTGTATGATGCCTGTCACTTTGTTGTAGCTCTGAAAGAGTGTTCACCGTTATTATAAAACCGACGAAGAACTCCGAATGCAAGTTTGGCATTCGGTCTTCCGACGGGCATGCACTGGAAATTTACGGTTTTGTGCTGCTCTCGTGTTTGATAACAAGTACGCGATGATTTGACAAATTTATTATATGCCGTAAAGTATAACTAGTCTAATACGGAAAAGCAGAAAAAAAACACAGCATGATTGGGTCTTCAAAAGTTGTACTTTTTTTGTTGCGGGATCGAATATTATTGAATGTGACAAGCTTAGGTAAGAAAAGAAGAGGTTTCTATTTATGTTTCGAGAAATCGTTTGGAAAACAGCTTTAAATATGCCCCTATACGTTGTCATAAGCTATACCTATGACGTCATATATGGCGTGTTATAGAGGCCAAAATTATTATGCCATAATGTTCACAACAAATATCAGGTAGTCGAACTTAGTGATTTAATGATTATAGTTATAAGGCGATAGATAAATTCTAGCCATAATAATTATTGTATTGTCAGACAGCATATTGGTCTTGATATTTTATTGAACAATACTGGGTCAATACAGGCAAAAGATACTATATATAATAATAATAAAAAATTATTATGCATTGTTGATGTGAGACAAGTAACATTTCTGATGGACTAAACAGAAACTGCCAAGGCACGTACACCGCATGGGGCCCAGATTTAAATCTAGGTTTTTTAAGCTTACCATTAATTTGAAGCCTAGCTTATGTCACCAGAGGACGCGATAAAACTGGTGGCGACTAATAATGCCAACTGACAGCTTATATCGCAACGAATGAATTTATCGACGACTGACGCAATCATGAGCAACCAGTTGATCACAGTCGTAAGCGTGCTCATGTTGCACGGCGTCAGTTGAAGAATCAGAGCTACAAATTAACTGACCACATAACTGACACATGATGACCTTCAAACTGGCCTCATTCCATGGTCGTTACCACCCCGTGACTAAATAATCAAATCCTGTTGGCTACGTCAGCTAGACGACGACTCAAGCCAGTCATAGGTGTGCTTATGTCGCTTGCGACTAGGGACAACTAGTTGTCTCCAGTCGTAGGAGTAGATGTACATATGCGACTCAGACTTGTTGGCGTCTGGACTTAACCAGTCGTAAGAGCGCTCAGGTCGCCCAAGTAGTCACGACTGATCAGTTTCACTTGATCATAAACCAGTTACCATCAGTTTTATCGCGTCGTAGGACGACATAAGCTAGGCTTTAAGCCTACTTATAATATCTGAAGGGAAATACATTAAACGAACTGTTATCAGTAAGCAGAAATTCACCCTTGTATCTGTTAGGTACCGATCATAATTTCAGTATACAGAAAGATTACTCTTTTTTCCATTTTTTGCGTCACTTCCATTTCTTCAAATCTCCATTAAGCATCTGTAGGAATGATCTGTATGTTAAAATTATATTTGGAATATCTTTAACCAGTTCCATCACGCATGTTAATGGCTGACACAAATATTGTCCTTTAATAAACAAAATCGCTTTTTCTTATTTATCCCGCCTTAAAATGTTATTTTAAATGACTCATTATAATTCATAATACAAATCTTCATTAGATCATTTCTTTTATAGGTAAACAAAAGCTTGGTCTAAGACTAGCATACTCAACCTCTGATGTGCTATGCCGCCGGGCTGCTACTCTTACAAATATAACATCAGAACCTACGTGTCCACAAGGAATACAAGGAGATAATGATGCCAACCTTAAATTATGGTTTGAAACGTGCAACAGATATGGCTTGGAGAACTGTCATGATCAGTTACAAGGAATTCAGTCTGGAAGAAAAACCCTTAGTCAAGTGCTTGCAGAACAAGATGCTTTAATACAACAGATTGCAGAACAATACAAAGCTGAGGCAAAGAAGCAACAATATGAAACAGACAGTATCCAAGGCATTCAAGATATTAATCCTTTACCAAGCATTGATACTCCTTGCCCACAAGGTGTTCAGGGGAGTGAATGTGCACAATTTAAACTTTGGTTGCAGAACTGTCACAGATTTGGCTTCCAGAACTGTTTAGAGCAGTTGCAAGGCACAAGAACAGGACAAAAAACACTATCAGATATATTTAAAGAGCAGGATCATATTATTCGTTCTGTTGTGTCCCAGTATCAACAAAAACGCTCTTACAGTTCTTCACCTAAATCAAACGACCCAAATATATCAGCTACCAGTACAACTAATACAACTAATACGGATGTTAAAGTTGTTAAGCTTTCTCAAAAAGAAAGATTAAAAAAAGCTGTAAAAGAATATGGTGCCACAGTCATTGTCTTCCATGTAGGCATATCTCTTATTTCATTGGGTGGATTTTATTTAGCTGTTTCGAGGTAAGAAAAATTTTAGAATTGTTTGGTCATACCCCAAAAAATATGTTTAAGGAAAATTAAAATTGCCACACGAATAGCATGCCAGAGCTACACATCATGCAGGAGAATACTACCGGAGTAGACTGGAATAACCAGGCACCAAGAACTGTCATTCAATTCGGACCCTTCACATACATTATTTCATTTCGATCTTAACTTCCTGAATTATTGCCCCTGATTGTACGAAAAATTGCCTTTTTATACGCCCACATTTTCATGTGGACGTATTATGTTGTCGCCCCTGTCCGTCCGGACGTCCGTCTGTCCGTCTGGACGTCCGTCCGTCCGTCCACAATTTGTTTGTGGACTCTCTACAGGTCACAATTCTTATCTGATTTTGACGAAACTTGAAATATAGGTTTATCCCCATAAGATCTCGGTTCCTTTCGATATTGGCATGTATCGGATCGGAACTTCATGGATTATGGCCCCTTATTGTACGAAATATCATGTTTTTAGCTTGTGGACCCTATAGAGGTCACAATTTTGAACCGATTGTGATGAAACTTGACATGCATGTTTATAACCCCAAAATCTTGGTTCCTTTCGATATTTGCGGCCATTGGATCGTAACTTCCTGAATTATGGCCCCTGATTGTCCGAAAAATCGCCCTTTTTAGCTTGTGGTCCCTCTGGAGGTCAAAATTATTATCCGATTTAAAAAAACGTTCGATTATATCACCGTTACATGGTAATGAAGGTGGAGTTCAAATTTCGTGAAAATCAGACCAAAATTGACAAACAAAATGGCCGCCGTTTGTACGCGAATAGTGTGAAGATATGTTATATCAAGGTTGTGGACCCTATAGAGGTCACAATTTTGAACCGATTTTGATGAAACTTGACATGTATGTTTATAACCCAAAGATCTTGGTTCCTTTCGATATTTGCACCCATCGGATTGTAACTTCCTGAATTATGGCCCCTGATTGTCCGAAAAATTGCCCTTTTTAGCTTGTGGTCCCTCTGGAGGTCAAAATTATTATCCGATTTAAAAAACCGTTTGATTATATCACCGTTACATGGTAATGAAGGCTCTGTTCGAATTTCGTGAAAATCAAACCAAAATTGACGGACAAAATGGCCGCCGTTTGTACGCGAATAGTGTGAAAATATGTTATATCAAGGTTGTGGACCCTATAGAGGTCACAATTTTGAACTGATTTTGATGAAACTTGACATGCATGTTTATAACCCAAAGATCTTGGTTCCTTTTGATATTTGCGCTCATTGATTCGTAACTTCCTGAATTATGGCCCCTGATTGTACGAAAAATCACCCTTTTTAGCTTGTGGTCCCACTGGAGGTCAAAATTATTATCCGATTTAGAAAAAGTGTGATTATATCACCGTTACATGGTAATAAAGATTGAGGTAAAATTTTGTGAAAATCGGACCAAAATTGACAGACAAAATGGCCGCCGTTTGTACGCGATTAGTGTGAAAATACGTTATATTAAGGTTGTGGACCCTATAGAGGTCACAATTTTGAACCGATTTTGATGAAACTTGACATGCATGTTTATAACCCGAAGATCTTGGTTCCTTTTGATATTTGCGCTCATTGATTCGTAACTTCCTGAATTATGGCCCCTGATTGTACGAAAAATCACCCTTTTTAGCTTGTGGTCCCACTGGAGGTCAAAATTATTATCCGATTTAAAAAAAGTGTGATTATATCACCGTTACATGGTAATAAAGATTGAGGTAAAATTTTGTGAAAATCGGACCAAAATTGACAGACAAAATGGCCGCCGTTTGTACGCGATTAGTGTGAAAATACGTTATATTAAGGTTGTGGACCCTATAGAGGTCACAATTTTGAACCGATTTTGATGAAACTTGACATGCATGTTTATAACCCGAAGATCTTGGTTCCTTTTGATATTTGCGCTCATTGATTCGTAACTTCCTGAATTATGGCCCCTGATTGTACGAAAAATCACCCTTTTTAGCTTGTGGTCCCACTGGAGGTCAAAATTATTATCCGATTTAAAAAAACGTTTGATTATATCACCGTTACATGGTAATAAAGATTGAGGTAAAATTTTGTGAAAATCGGACCAAAATTGACAGACAAAATGGCCGCCGTTTGTACACGATTAGTGTGAAAATACGTTATATTAAGGTTGTGGACCCTATACAGGTCACAATTTTGAACCGATTTTTATGAAACTTGACATGCATGTTTATAACCCAAAGATCTTGGTTCCTTTCGATATTTGTGCATATCGGATTGTAACTTCCTGAATTATGGCCCCTGATTGTACGAAAAATGACCTTTTTTTTAGCTTTTGGCCCCTCTGGGGTCAGAATTATTATCCCATTTACCCACTTAGCAACATGATCCCCAGTCGAATTTGAAGCCTACTGAAATGAACCTTTATAACCCAAAGATCTTAATTCATTTCGATATTTGCACATAGGAAAAATCACTTTCGGTATTGCTTGTTCTCTATCCATCTCTCGAAAATGTGGGCGTATCCTGCCTGGCAGTGCCAGCCTATCTTTTAGCTTGTGGTCTGTTAGTAGTTCACAATTATTTACGGATTTAAAAAAGCGTTTAAGGAAGATTGAGTTCAAATTTCGTGAAAATCGGACCAAAACTGCCAAACAAAATGGCTGCCGCTTGAACGCGAATACTATAAAAATATACTTAATCAAGGTTGTAGACCCTGTAGAGGCCACAATTTTAATCTGATTTTGATGAAACTTGATGCATGTTTGTAAATCAAAGATCCTGGTTGACCTGGTTCCTTTCGATATTTGCACACATCGAATTGTACATGTAACTTCCTGAATTGTGGCCCCTGATTGTACGAAAAATCGCCTTTTTAGCTTGTGGTCCCTCTGGAGGTCACAATTTTTATCCGATTTAAGAAAAACGTTTGATTATATCACTGTTACATTATAATCAAGGTTGAGTTCAAATTTTCTGAAAATCAAAACCAAAACTGCCAAACAATATGGCCGCCGCTTGTAGTCGAATAGTGTAAAAATATGATATATCAAGGTTGTGTACCCTGTAGAGGTCACAGTTTTAATCTGATTTTTATGAAACTTGAAATGCATGTTTATAACCCAAAGATCTTGGTTTCTTTTGATATTTGCGTATATCGAATTGTAACTTCATGAATTATGGCCCTTGATCGTAGGAAAAATCACTTTCTTTTTAGCTTGTTCTCTATCCATCTCTCGAAAATGTGGGTGTATCCTGCCTGGCAGCCACTGGTTTAATGTTGTAACAAAAAGGCTAAATGAAGCATAATTCAGACTCTTTTTTTAAAATTTATTTGGAATACTCATAAAGAATGTTATGTTTTTTGTTTTGTTTTTCAGTGGCATTGATTTAGTTGGTATTTTGACAAGATTAGGAGTTGGAGAAAGTATTCTGCAATCTAAAGTGGTATCAGGTGCTGGTACATTTGTTGTTGCCTATGCTGTCCATAAGGTTTTTGCTCCAGTACGAATTGGAATAACGTTAACATCAACTCCATTCATTGTCCGATATTTGAGAAGAATAGGATTTTTGAAGACACCTAAACCTATTGTTAAATAATCAGTATAATGTCTTTTAGACTGGCTGATGTATTTTCAGTTCATAAAATTAACAATATGTTTAAATATATATATGTGTACAAAATAATACTGATGAAATATGTGAAGACATTTTTGTGAAACAATTTTAGTTTTTGAAAACCATGGTAATTTATAGTGATAGACTCTTAACTCTTATAAACTTTTATCTAGTCTTGTGCAACTATCTGCATCTTCAATAAAAGGCTTGATCTCGCTTTAAGTACGTAGATCTTATCAAGGTCTTCATATAATACCCTGCATATTTCGGCACTAATTTCAATTGGGTATTCATCCAGCTTGTGAACCTATCAGATTCCTCGAAATCGCGAATACCAAGTCTCATGTTTTCCAGCTAAACTGTCTACCTGTGATAATCGAGTTGGAAATTTCAAGGTTCGTTCAGTGTCAAAGTTTCTGTGGAGGTCGTCATGTCACAACTGCTGACTGGACTCTACTGTCTGCGGTAACGAACGTAGCTATAAGTTCGGGATTGCAATGTAATGTAGCAATGTCCAGATGTTGTAAAAATGGCAGTGGTTGCTTCAGGAACATGAACTATTTGATGCTCTTTGATACTTTTCCTAAAAAATACAAAATTTCAGATTCCATAGGGGGTTGACTTGTGCATGCCAGGATAACCAAATATATTTAGAGTGTTAATATATTTGGGTGATTATCAAGTCATTCACACAATTGAAGAATGAAATTACTTAAATAAGTTACATGTATTTTTCCCCATTAAGAAAGTCTAGAGATCATTTTAATTTAAATTTTCAGTTAAGGTAAAAAGGACCATATCATCATATGCTTTAATTTATTCTTTACTTCTTGTAAAATCAGGGACTACTTCTTGTAAAATCAGGGACTACCCCTTTAATTCCAATAGATTGTGTTTTTATGGCATATTTTACAACATTAAATATAACAATAGTACAAATCTTTGGCAGATAGTGGAATCCAAAGCAATTTAATGTTTCACAAAAATGGCTCAAGTTTATATAATACATTTGTAATAACTAGAACTTTGCATATAAGTCAGCAATAAAATATAAAGGTTGTTAAAGTATATAATTCATAACATAGTTACATACATGTATATAGCTTTGCAAAGAGTACATTGTCTATAACTTGTGTAATGAATTATAGTTATCTAAAACTGTTAAAATATATACCAGTTATTGGCATAAATATATTATTGTACATTGTATAGTAGTGACCTTATTAACTTGAAACAGAGATATATTTTTGATATGTTGAAAAAACAAAAAATAGCAATGACATGAAAAATAATAAGCATGTGTCGGATGTAGTGTATAAGTGCATAAAAAATAATGTTTCATGTCATGTTGTTTAAATTTTATATCACTGTCCAATGTTAGTAATTCAGTACTAGGAAAAAACTGAACTCTTGGGAGGGAAACTGGGCTTATGGCCCCTAAAAGCGAGAGAGAGAGAGAAATGGGGTTTAACGTCCCCTTGACACAAACTAGGTCATTTCGGGACTAACACATGGTTTTAATTTTATTTCAATAATCGCTTGCGCGTAGGGGTCTTTAGCAGTGGGAGGAAACCGGAGTGCCCGGAGGAAACCCACGAGCTTGAGAAGGTGCCCCTATCTCCATGCCACATATGCTCACACCAGGGAACGACACCACAGCCGCAAGCCAGGCGTGACTGGCCAGCTTGAGGTCGAAGCGCGGCACTCTAGACCACTAGGCTATCCCAAGCCCCCGCTCCTAAAAGCATTATATAGACAAATTCTTGAATATAATATATATAACGATCTTGCTGTAACCTATCTTTCAATGTTATCTATAGACCCTAACATCATAATTTTGAAAAGGCCCTGTTTATGTTATGTCACTTTACGTACACAGTAAATGTCTGTTATGCTTTTTGAAATTAGAAACATATAAAACAAACCAAGATAAATACAATACTTGAAGATACAATTTGTAGTTGTATTTTTGTTTGAAAGGGAATTAAATATAAGCAAGGCTATATGATTTGTTATTTAAAATAAAGGAAGAACAAACAAATTTTCCTTGTAATATTTATCATTAGGTTATTTATAGTTTTCATCAGTTTGTTAGTATAGCCTTCAAACAGATATTTGATGTTCTGCCCATCTGTTGTTTAGAAATTAGACAATCCTGCTTCATATTTAGGCCTGATAGAAAATAAGCTTTTAAATTGAAGTTCAGAAGCGTCCAATGGTTGTCTATGATATCACCCCTGGTGGAAGTGGACGTTAAATTCCAGAAATGAACAAACGAAGGGGTCCAATGACATTGTTAAAACTTTGAGTACCATTATGTCTCAGTGCTCAGTTTACAGTATTGGGGAAACAGTCATGAGGTTATAAAATAATGTTCTTTTCTACTTTATAGATCTACCATAAACTTTAAACTAAACATTCATATTTGAATGATGTATGGTACATATAACAGCAGGCCTACGGTATACAGCAGGCCAACGCCATAAACTAGTAGCTAATAAAGTTCGAAAACTACCAGCATGAACCACACTTATATAGCAGCTCAATTTTTCTCTCTTACAACTGTCAAAATCTAACATAAGAACAGTCTGAAGATCTCAATTTTATGATCTTTTAAACAGAATTGGCTCACATTTTTTCTAAGCAGCTAACTCAAAACCTAGAACCGAACAGGAGTGATTTTGCAACAGCTGAAGAAAGAAAATCTTGGATTTAAAGGACCTTAATTTTATCATGTGCGTATCTTCAATTGTCAATGGTGTATATTTGGCACAAAAAGACATCTAAATGAAATCTTGAATTTGTTACAGATTTAACCTAGTAATAGACTATGTGCTATTTTATAATTAATGGGGAATAACTCCATTTTTGTCAAAGGGATCAGACTACGGGTATTTTCGGCTTCACCGTGACTTTTCCTCCACCAGGGAGATACGTCTACTTTTAATCTTGTAAGAATGTCACCGTTAGCCTCAATAAAATCTAATAGTCGCATGGTTAAGCGAGGTTTATAAATAATTAACAATGGTCGTGGTGAACAATGTAAAAAAAGTACCGGTATGCCGGTTTCTTAATTTAGTTTTGAGAGTTATCCCCCTTTCTCCACAGACCCATTGCATGCATAAAAATAGATCTGTATTATATTGGTAGTCTATGTTTCTGTTTCAATATTTTCATGCAAGATTATCTGAGCAGTATGCTACTGATAAAGTTTCACCGCATGTAAAATTTTATCTGTTCTTTAAAAAATGGCATTGACATGGTGCAGAAGAAAGAGTTTATGGTCAAAATCAAGAAATTTTACCACAATTGTCCTTGATATAAATTCACCGGTAGGTCGGTTACAGACCGCTGTATTCAAGCAGGCAAGGATACATCATTATTCCTCAAAAACAACTACAACGAAGCAACCAAACCAAAGAGATTACTGTATCGATCTTGTCAGGTACTGGTATAATCAGGAAATTTCTCCTGTCAAACCGATGAAGTGTAACCAAAATATTTTTCCAAAGAAGACCAGGCCAGGTCGACAGAGCCTGGCTGAATTATCTAAACTAATACAATATATTACCCTATGTTAATTTTGGATACTGCTATCTATGGAAATGCACTTTTCTTTGAGAAACTCAGTTTCCTAGTTTTAGGCTGATTTTGTGGGATGGGTGAAGCTAGTGCCTATGCTATCCAACAACAGTATACAATCCACCAGTAGGATACAATTTCACGTCACAATCCACATCTACATACGGTAACTTTGGTAACTTTTTTATGGATCAGTGTCTACATGTACATTAAAGGGATATCGAGCAGTCGTATTGTTTTTGAACACCACCATTTAATTAAATTACGGTAAGGTCGAAGACACATCTTTGTAATAGTTTATAATGTCCAGTGTGTTATAAAAATAGAATTAAATTTTAAAATTGTCAAAAACATGAAACATGGATACAAGTTACCCCAGAGCCTTATTTGCTCTTCAGTTTAGTGATTCTGTATACATGTAATTTTATTCTTATTAATTCTTTTCCAGAAAACATGACTATGAAAATTATCTCAGTAATTTACTAATGCCAGGTTTATCTCAGAGAGGTGCCTTTGCTATAAGAGCATTTAATGTTGAATTAGCTCTAGTAAGTTGATATTGCCTTTATTATAATATTTATTCTATTTAAAGTTAAATTAATCATGGGAGATTGTGGGTGAACAAGATTTTACCTGGAATGATAAACAATTGATAGGACCATTTGCCAACAAATCTTTTTTTAGGAGATCAGTTAGTAACTGTTAGACCAAAAATTGGAACTACATGGAAATGGAACCTGTTCTCAAAAGATTGGAGTTTGATCCAAGATATTGAAAACAATATTCACATTCTGGAATTTGTGCTTTTGAGATATGGTTTAATCAGGTGCTTGTTTTTCTAGTGATTTATTTTTCAGATCCGGGATATTGTATCCGAAAAACAAATTGGTATTATGAGACTAAAATTTTGGCGAGACAATATAGACAGGATATACCAGGTAGATATTACATTAAAACTATTTCTATTAATCTAATAAACATTTACATACATAAAAAGGCACAAATTTTGAGGTAATTAATGGTCAAGACCATCTTGTAGTTTAATATGAAGATTGCATTTAATGTTTTCCAAGTTGTTGATGAAGCATGTGATCCTATGTAGTTTATTTTATTAACAAGTTGAAATGAAATGAAATGGTGTTTAATGTCCTACTGTTCTGCTCCTAACATGGGCTAATGTAGACAGGCATACGCCTTACAGTGTGCTATGATAGAAATTTTGCCTGGGCAGCGGCGCTACAGCCTACTTTTATTCCGATTTCCAACTACCAAGGAATCTTTTAAGTGCACGCCAATTTGTACACCGGACCTTAGTTTTTTGTCCCATCCAAATGAATAGACAGCTGTTCTTGTCAGGCCCTCCATCTTGCATCACTGACAGGGGGAAACCACGCCGGAAAATCTGGATGAACTTACTCGGCCAATGCAGGCATTGAACACCCAACCTCCAGGCTAGCAAGCCAGCTTCTTACCCACTTAGCCACGTGATCCCCCTTATATTAACAAAGAAATACACATTTTTTCATTGTGTTCTTTGATTAGATATTTTTAAACCCATAGGCATATATTTTCTTTATTAGGGTTCACCGCCTAATACTCCAGTTGCTTTAGAATTGTATGGGGTAAGTAGGTATTTTGGATTTTTTCTTAAATTATGATGTGTAATAAAACCGAAGTTGCAGCAGCAAAGAGACATGTTTGTTAATAACCTGTACATTATTCTGAATTCTTGGTTAAGCATAAATGTTACAGAAAATGTTATGTCAAGATTTAGATAAAGAGCTGGATGTTCTTGCTTTAATAATTCAAAAATAGATAAGGCAAAATGAAAAATATTGAAAATTTCATTTAAATTACTTTATTGTGAGCCAAGTTATCATTTTTTGTAGTTTTAATAAGATTGTTCATTATCGTAACCGCAGTACTGGTATATTTTAGACTTAGACTAGCTCCTCTATTTTTAAATTAAATCATTAAATGGCCGATCCGTTCTAATCTAGTTAAAATCTCGAGCATCCGATGGCATGGAGATTAGATTATGTTCCTGTCATCTTAAACATCCATTATGCATGGCAGGGTTTGTCTTTAGGACTGAAATGTTATCTAAAGCATTAATTAGACATTAATTAACTTATCCAGACCATAATTAACTCTAGATGTCATTGCTAGCCTGTGATATTTACTGAAGTAGAACTTGATCTACTGCTCAATGCTATTGATGATTAAATCAAAAAATGGATAATTGAGACTGTTTTTTTTATCGTACCTACTTTAGTAATGATGATAAAGGCTAGGCTTAAAATTCAATCGCTAAATTCTGGGTCCCTTTACATTTTCTAGTGTTCAACTGTTATAGTGAGAACTGCTAACTCTGTATCTAATCTCCCATAATGTATCTTTGATAAATGTCTAATAATTTATATAACATTTAAGAAAGACCTGCAATAGGCAAATTTAGGTTTAAATAAAGTATCCTTAATCAAATGATTTACAACAGTCTTTTTAATCTTTTTCAGGCAACTCAGCACTTAAAATTATCTAAGAAATGGTTAGCTAATATGGTTGATGCTAGGGTAAAATGTTTTAGGTATTTGTGGGGGTGGAAGCCCATTCATAGTGAATGAGATTTTTTAATTAATTTAGATATTAAAAATTAACACATGTAGTAACTATTCTACATGTCCGAAAACTTTTGTTTTTTTTAAAAAAGGGATAACATGTAAAACATACATATTAATGTTACAAAACCTTTCCAATATACTTCAGATTTGTTAATGACGGATGAAATTGAAAAATATAAAGTGATGCTGATACGAATCAATGTGTCAATCACTCCCTTTTACATTGCTTTTTTTTCTTAAATTCAGATGTATGCCTACATTCCTTTTCAACTGTTTTAATTATTATCATATGAATATAATCATTACCTGTTTTTGGTTTTTATCTGTCTGATGTTTGTTGAGGCGAGTTGTGACATAATAGTTCAGTTAGTAAATGAAGCGTATTAAGAAATGATAATTTATTTGATTATTTGTGTTAGATAGTTTGAACAGATGGAAGATAAATCTTATACAAGTATAAAACACATAGAAGAATTTGCTGAAAAAGGTGTCTGCCCTATCAACTATCTTCTCTTACAATGTTTAGGTATGGTATAGTTACTGTAGTATGATATATAAGGATATTAATTAACATTTTAAAGAGATGTTTTTATTTGTTCTCACTGAGAATATAAATATAATTAATTTTGAATAATAATAACTTCATAACCACCATAAGTATCTGTAACGACAATCCACAACAAATTTAAATATCTAAAATTGTTTTGAGATTTCCCTGCAATCTAATCTGAACATCCTCAATGTAATGTTAGGGCCATATAAAAAAATATTCTG
Organism: Patella ulyssiponensis; assembly: GCA_963678685.1. Lineage (NCBI taxonomy): Eukaryota > Metazoa > Mollusca > Gastropoda > Patellidae > Patella > Patella ulyssiponensis. The sequence goes on from OY783229.1 coordinate 59,782,879, forward strand.
GATCTAAGGTAATCCCATGTGACTTTAACAGGGTTGCATGACTTGTTTTTACCAGTATATCAAAAAAATAAAAACAGTCTCATCATTTACTGCATGTGAATCTTTAAAAAATAATCTGAATGAATCCATAGACTCATTATCACAAGTACACAACCTTGATAAATATTAAAGATAGACATAATTAACACTAGATAATCTTACATTCTTCTTTACAATTATGATGAGATAAATGTTGTGCCTTGAACCTGATGTTTATGAAGAGAAGACATTTAGACAAGTGGCAATCTTTTGACAAATTAAAAATAAAAACCTTCCTCCTGAATCAGATTTTTGGTAAGGATCGTTTTAGAACCAGAATATTTTTTTGTATGGCTTAACCACACCTCATATCAAAAATCATATTCTTTGCCAACCCTGGTAGACCTCCGAACTCCAAAGCTCTAATGACTTTTTTTAAAGTGCATTTCACCAGGATATTGAATGCTGTTTAAATGAATTGAAAGTAACAACTTCATAAATATGATATTATGGCTAATAAGTCATCACTTCTTTTGACCAAAGCCTTTTATCCATGTGATCACAGTACCTTCTTGCAGGAATAAAACATTTAAAGGGACATAATAATGTTTTTGTTATATTAACTAGGCGTTCATAAACATGAACCTTGATTTATATTTTCTTTCCAGGCGTTGAGAATATACATGCTGACCATGCAGCTAGTCATATAGGTAAAGCTCAGAGTATAGTCACTGTATTGAGGGCTGCCCCATTTCATGCTGGTAAAAAGAAAGTTTATCTACCAATGGATTTATTAATAAAGGTAAGCCAGTATTATAATACAAATATTTAAAAATGTGTGCACTCTACGGGCAAACTTCAAAAGATACATGTTCGTTTATTTTGGGTCTTTTGGTCTAAAAAGACAATGACCATGTATTTAGTATATGGGATAAAATCACCAGTTAATTGTACATTATTTAGCCATGTAATAGTAAGACAGCTACCTTTTTCATACAAGTCAGCCTATCTGAGAATTGGACTTTAGGAATTTTTTGGGCCGGAATGACGGTTGTCTACTTATAGTTCACATTAACAAAAACAGGGTAATTAACAAAAACACAATATGTTAAATACATGTACCTCCACTGGTAACCTTTTCACTACAGTACTTAATTTAAAACACTTCTGCTGGCTTATAAATGTATAAATCATTTGGCAGTTGGCACACCATATAATTAAATTGTTACAGTGGCATTATTAGTAATTGAACTGGGGACATAATTCTATGGAATACAATTACTGTTTATTACTGAGCGACTTTTATCGAACTATATTTAATATAACTATTAGAGGTGTATTCTAAGATCAGCAACTGCTAAAATTAAAATCAGCTAACGTCAGATACAAAATCTCAATCCTATCACTGTTTGGTGTATGTACATGTACTATTTTTCTGGTTTCATTTTTACGTTTATGTTATTGTTTCTCATGTTATTTTATAATCTATCTATTACATTCATATTTGGACTGTGTATTTTATCATTACTGTGACCTTATTGATTATGGTCTTCTATGTATTTCATTATTGTATATTTTGTTGTGTTTATTTAATTGTGTATGTCTATATTTTTAATGAACCAGTATGTGGAACTGTTTGATAATTGTAAAGCACAACTGACTATTTCTTGGTGAAAGTACTGAAAGATTGAACTATACAAAATTATTGAAATAAAAGTGTGTCGTTAAATTAATGCTATAGCTTGGGTCATTCACAATTTTCACCTAATTTCATGTTTTAAATATATCTATGTTTTATTTTAGAATAAAGTATCCCAAGAAAGTGTAATTCGTGGTAAAACTGACCAGTCTATTAAAGACGTTATATATGAAATAGCCAGTATAGCTCATCATCATTTAAAACATGTAAGTTCAGAATTTACTTAAACATGGAATACTATGAAATGCCAGTATATGTAGCACATCGTCATTTAAAACATTTAAGTTCAGAAAGACCCTTGAATATGAAATCAAAATGTATATCTCCTTAGTTGTTGAGGTGACACAAAAACAAGTGTACTATACTATAAATTATAAGGTTTGGTGTGTGGATCATCTTTAGTTAAACATCAATTTTACACTATTTATAAACTTGAACTATTCATAAAATAGAAAAATAAAAATAAATGAATGATAAAATTTCATTGTTATTGTAGGCAAGATCTTTTAAATCTGATGTTCCTAAAGAGGCTTGTGTAGCTTTTTTATCTACAGTAAGTATTTCTATTATGATTACACAGATTTATGGTGTACTTTAAAGAATAGGTGGAGCTCTGTTAAATTTTTTTAAAAGTTTGGAAAAGAAAGGCTATTATGTCAAACATTTGTGGGAAAAATACACTACTTATTTCAGTCTGTTTCACAGAGGTATTGCCAAGGCCTTCTTGTACCTCTATAAGATGACTGACATTTATTAGGTCAAGTATGCCTTCTACATGTGATGTTACATCACACATCATCGATCGTTGACTAAATGGCGCATGCATGTTTTATATAAGACATCTGAGTGTAAACTGGTCCAAGCAGAATGGTGCCTTACATATTTTATATGCCCGCATCTACACTAAATAGGGAATATTTTTTATCCAGATATACTTTGTCTAAATGTTTTAGAATTTAGTTTGCAAAAGGAAAAAAGTTGATATTGTGAGCTAACTTTGTGATTGAAAATATTAGTAAAAATGATAAATTATATTTCAGGTAGCTTGTGAGTGGTATTTAAAACAATTACAAACAGCTGACTTTAATATATTTGACTCGAGACTTCAAAGAAGGAACAACCTATTACCTCTTAAGCTATGGTTACAAAAGAAGAAAAAGACATATTAGTGACCTTAGAATATCTTAATTAACAAAAAGCAATAAATTGGAATGAAAAAGAAATTAATTAAAAACATTGTGAATATACATATTTATATTGATGCTACATAAAATTAATATCAGTTTATTTTTTCTGTGTTTGTGTGTCACTGTATAGTTTGTGTCTGGTATAAAGGTCATCTTGTCGATAATGCTGAAAAAGTGAGTGTATTATCGCCAGTCATATTGGTGGAAATGGCTAAAACATGGTCAGTTGACCATTTAATTTTTGTACCGATAGGACAATTACTAAATACATGTACCATCAAATACTACCTCATTATGATTAAAAAGTGACAGAATGCATAAATTATTTCAATATCAATAGTTTGTTACTGGAATGAGCAAAATTGTACTAGGGCAATGTGGGATGTCTATTTCTAGCAGGCTTATAGATTGAGCATCTGAAACACTAACCCAATATTACCAAAAAAACTCCCAATACTACAAAATACAACCATACCTATTATTATCTAAAACTGACAGAAATCTTCAATTATTTGAATATCAACGAAATATTCTTGTACTTGTACCACAGTTTCAAGTAGCCTTTTTGATATTAAATTATATTTCTATTAGTCCTACTATATTTGGCATTTGAAAAGTTTGAATCATACACTTTTATTTACAAATATATAGTAATAAACTATAACACATAGATCTACTTAAGAGATTTTATTGCTTGGATAGGTGGATGCGCTCTTTTTTTTAATGCAAACTGAAATTAAAGCTGTCGGGAGCATTAAAGAGGCCGTTGTCACTATAATACTTCAAAAATAGATAATGCAAAATGAATATTTTGATAAATTTCACTCAAATCACTTTATTTTGAGATTTTGAGTGAGTAATGTTATCAATTGTTGTAGCTTTGTTGACAAGGTGTGTGCAGTTATCGTAAAACACTCCACTGGTCATTGGAGTCTTAGCTTGATCGCTTCTCCATTTTTACATTAAATCGTTAAATACCCGAACCATTCTAATCTACTTAAAATCAGAGCCATCTGATGGCGTCAAGAGTTGATTATGGGCTTGTGTTAATAAATGTCTAATTAATTTATTTATTAAGGCACTAATTTATAAGAAAGACATAGGCAGATATGTGTACATAATGTCTGTGTACCCTGCGGTAGTTCAGTTGACATACAAGACTGAATAAATTAAATGGGGTTAAAGCCCCAATAACACTCTTGTTGTAACTAAATAATATGTCCCAATCTTCATTCTGGTCAACAAATTGTATTATTTTACAATATTCCAATTAATTGATGATATAAATTTCATCTTAATGTACCTAATTTAAAAAATTGCAAAAATTCAACTAATTGATTTGAAAAGTCTAACGTAAACCTTTTCAATTGTGACTTTGATTAAAAATATTTTCGAACCCTTTTGGACAAGTAAAATAGGTTGTAATGGATAATTTACACAACAGGTAGGACACTTAAACATCTAGTACTTAGAATAAGGCTATCATTTATTTCCTGGGGCTGCCAAGCCAGCAAGAGTGTTATTGTCCCTTTAAATGTTCTACTTTCCTGCACAAACTGAGCTAATGAAGATTGGTTACATTAAATTAAAAGCCACTGGTGGGATCTAGGATCCCAGGCGCGCATCCAGAGGGGGGGTCCAGGGGGTCCGGACCCCCCCCCCCCCCCTGCTCAGACTTGAAAAATTTTATACGATTTTATTGGCGATTTTTAGACCTGTAATTTTGGTATTTACCTTCCGGAAATACGTCAGAATGCACCAAATTGAATCTAATTTACCAAATTTTTCTGGGGGAAGGCCCCCCCCCCCTTAATTGGTTGAGCGCCTTCGGCGCTGGGCGTTATCAAACCTAGACCCCCCCCCCCCTGCAAAAAATCCTGGATCCGCGCCTGGATCCCTTGCAATACTATATGTAGTCTTCAAATAATTCTGAGTGTGAGAAATAAATCTCTACAGCTAAATAAGATGAACATAGGCTAGCCCAGAAATGGTTCGATTTATAATTTAAAAAAGATATGATGGTTTGAACATTTTGCAATATTTGGCATCCTCTTTCAATAATCTTATCCGAATATTTCAATAAAAATAGCGATTCGCAAATGGTGTTTCATGTGTTTTGATATTCGAGACTTCAATAGTTATGGTTAATGGGAGGGAACTGTGATCAAAACGGAAGTAGAACTACCATGGCAATAACAATATGGCTGCCAAAGTATGTTTATATTTTATGATGATTACAGTTTGATTGTTTTTCTGTTTTTTTGAATAGAATTAACAATAATTGTTGTCATTTGGAAAAGCGGAGAAGGTAATAATCAAATTTAGAATTTGAATAAATAAAATGATACATGAATTCTTAGTCTTAGACATGCATTGAAGAATTAAATAAAATAATACCCCTATTATAGTATATCTGCTGTGGTGTGGTCTTCCGTCTTGGATGAAGTTCAAGAAGAAAACGATAAAATCATTTGAATGCTACTTGATTTGTGTGTAATTAATGATGCAAAATTATCTCCATGAAATATCAGTAACAAGTGACTCACTTAGTTTAAAGGAGCTAAATCACTAACATTTGGCACATAGAAATTGACACAAATGTGTTGCAACGCAAATTATGAATGTGTATTAACTGATTTACACTCAATGGTTTCTGTTTTTACCCTAATTTCAAATCAGTTATATTCCGCGAAATAAGCCAGCAGTGTCAATGGAATGCAAATTTCTAGTGTCTGGTTATTCCAGTCTACATACGCCGTTTGATTTGGTGCAATGTATGTAGCCTCGTTCCCCCGAGTCTCTTGCTAGAACTGGGGCTGAAACGCATTATGGTACACGATTTGTGTACCAATAGTAAAATGTTTATGTTGTCTTAAATATTGGGTATCAGAACCCCTTCTTTTTTTTGTAAGATCACAGATCAATGTTGATTTAAATTGACAAATAATTTGTGTTTTCAAAGTCGAAGATTTTGGATGGTATTGAGCTTAGAGACTTAGCTACTTTAAACTGAATATGGTTAGACCTGATGATGCTTTTCAGACCTTGCTTGAGAAATCACCATTCGTCCTGACATAATAAAGTTTAATATTAGAACTAAGAGTAGGAGAGCAACCACCTATTCACCTGTGACCTTGGATATGTTACAAGTCAATGAATAGCTACATGGGCATTCCTAAACTTTTTTTTGTGAAATTGGCTCATTCTTTTGTTGACCAGCAATTCATGTAGACTGTACATTAAAAGCTTTCATTATTATGAAAGCTTATTGTCAGATGTTAAGATTATTGTATTCATTTTTTTATCTTCTTTACCTGCAAATCTTATATCTCAGAATCTAACCATTGGATCTTTCTGAAACTTTGACCTATTTCCCAAGAATGGGTGGTGGCTTTTGTTTTAAATATATTTTCAAAACCCTTTACGAAATCCAAAATCACATAATTTTATGAATAAAAAAATTAACAATGCATATATGCGTATATGCGTAACTTCATATTTTTATTACCTATTTTACGAATTCTTTTTTTGGTGAGTACCTTGAAACAAATCATTTTCACCTGCAATTTCCGATTTTTGAAGTTTAGACGATATTGACAACTTCTTTAATTAATATTAGCCTGATTTTCATGAAATTTTAATTTGCAATGTATCTGACTAATTCCACTTGTTCGCTGTCATTCTGTAGCTTAACTCCCTTGGAGAAATTAAGGTTAATGTTTTCAAAAAATCAATAAAAGTAGGTAACATGGCCTTGAAATCTTTTTTTTTCTGTACTATCTATAAGACACTGTTGAGTTTGCTGCTCAAACTGGATAGCGCCACCATCTTGAAACGTGAAAAGTCTCAATGGCTTTACAATATTTTACTTATACAGACATGGGGGGTTACATAATATTCTGAATTCTTGAAGAAATGTGTAAAAAAACTTTCAGAGCAGAATTTTGATTTTGGTCAAATGACAGTCACCATTTTGAATTTGAATTGATGATGAAAATAGTGAAAAATCCACTATGCTATCCCGCATTTTCATTTTATTTTCTGATCTGTGTTCCATTTTTAAACGGGTTGATCGCTTTTTTTGAAACTTCTGAAATTGCATTAAAATTAAAGCACAAATATGTTACTGCATAAGTAGATTTTGATGACGTTGTGTATCTGGTGTTTTAAATTTTAGGGAAAGAATGTAGACAAACTATATATAAAGAACTTTAACAGTAGGTAAGTACGGTATAATAATGTTAACAGGATTTGGTACTGGTACAATAGTTAATATACTGTAGTTATTCATATATTTTTAATATTAATTTGTAACTAATTGTATCATTAAACATACATTATAAAAGAGCTAAATCTGCCTATTGCAGGTCTGTCTTGCCTGTTTGTGTCGAGTGGACATTTAAACCCAATTTCTTTTTCCCCTTAGGCCTGAATTGTTTGTTTGTTACCTGAATTATTTATTAGACATGAATTAAGTTAGCCATACAAAGTCAACTATCGGTGCCATCGCTAGCCTGCGATATTTACTGGATTTGAATACATTTTATGACTGATGATTTAACGTAAAAATGGATAATCGAGATTTTAAATCGTAGTCTACTGACTATAGTAATTATGATCAAGGCTAGGCCTAAAATTTTTATTATCTTTAGCAATGTGGAGGTTTGATTTTATTGGCAACTCTACAAAAAATAATTGTCATTATAACTACTCATATTCCTCAATTTTCCATTAATCATGCTTCCTTATTTATTTTAATAGCTGAAAAATTCAACAAAGTAAATATGGAAAGAATACCCAGTACAAAAAGAGCCACTACTGGTTCCTTAAAAAGTGAATCAGAAATTGAATTTTTAGTGAACAGGAAAAAGAATGCCATTTCTCTGAAAGCCAGATATCATTGGTCGCTGTTGCGTAACTCAATTCGTATGACAGTAGATTCCATCTCAGAAACTGATTCTAAAGATGTGGTTGTTACTCATGGTATTCATCATGTACGTAAAATGAATCATCCACATCGTGTTCAACAAGTGGCTATGATAAACACAAGACAGGTTTGTAGTATTAAGTAGTATATGACTGTATGGTTGTAGTTCAAGATCGGCAATTCTGGTCATTTTCCACATAGTTTCTGGGTGGTCATAGCTTAGACAATTGCTTAAAGAACACTGGATAAATGATTCTCGTTTGACAGCTGACATGGTCCATGGAGAACCTTTGATTATGTTGCTTCAAGCTTGATACCATTGATTTTCCAGTGGTAACATCAGTAGAACCAGAGGATATAGACTGCCAAACAATTTTGATGGAACTAAAATGTACATATTCCATGTATTACTATTTCTAGTTCTGTCACCTATCAGATTCTTTAAGGGTTCAAATTTGAAGAAATGTAAGCATAAACAAGACTTTGAAATTTTACTGCAATATATCTATGTCAGAAAGTAGAATATGTACTATGCTTCTTGATAATTTATAGTTTAATGTTGCATTCAAGATATTTATTTCTCAATGTACGTTTGATACACAGGAATACATAACTACAGATGGTAGAAGTTTCCGAATATTTTTAGAAGATGGTAGAAGAAAAGATAACATTATTCCCGAAGAAACTATGGACCGAGTGATATATTCTTCACATACAGATCAATATGTTGGCTGGCAACACAAAACAGATCAATTATATGTAAGTAGACATTCCAAAGCAATACTTTTGAGAACGGCTCATGGCTAAAAGTTTGTGTTTTTCAACTTTAAAAAAGCTAACAAATCCTGTGTTGTTTCAACAAATAATTATTAAAAGATCTTTATCCAAAAGCATACAAATACTAAATAGTAATTATAATTTTGAGTTTACATGATTGAAGATATTTTTATTACACAGGAGTGCCAGAAAGACATTGATTGTTTCAGCCTTTTTGTATTGACAGCAATCCATATATCTCCAAATATGTAATTTGACAGTCTGTCAGGTGTATCATACCATAATTCTATTAGACTCTGGTGGGTGGTACACATTAGTAGTTGAAATTCAAAATTATTAGGCGAGCTGGAAATTACAACATTAATTCCCAATCCTGTTCAATCAACAACTTCAGTATCCCGAATGATTGTCATTTGATTTCTTTCAAAAGAATAGATATCTAAATTACATTTGTTTTTTTGACATTGCTGATGTTGTGAGCTTTAATCACAAATTTGTTAACTTGTATTTCCGGTATTGGAGTGTTTACAAATTAAGGCACTTATTGTCTTAAGATATATCTGATGCAAGTGATCTTCATGACAATCTCTTATATACAGAGCCATAAGTTCTGTTTTAAAGAGGAACATGATATGGCTGCTACCTGAATGAAAAATGTGTAAGAAATCAGACTCGGAGCTGCTCACAAAAATACAAGGACTTAACATTTATTTGTGCTTGTCTATCCGCAGTTTTCTAATTAATCTAATATTAGAATTTGACTTAAATCTGTTTATTATTTATTTTTATAAGTTAATGGAAAAAGATGAGTTAGAGATTATATCACAGGTTCGGACACCAGATAAGGTGTTTCTAGGTACATATAACAGTAACACAGGAGAAGTACTAACAGTTGGTCCAAACTTTATAATGGTAAGTTTAGTAGGTAGCAGTAATAAAGTAAGGGTCAATAGCACAGAGGGGAAATTTGTAATATGCTTCCATGGACTCGCAAAAATCATTGAATGTTCAAAAATTTGCGATACTGGCACTGCTTTCCCCCTTATCATTAAATTAAAGTCACTGATAAGTCACTGGCATTTTTTGACAATATCTTGTTTTTCAAGGCTTGATTGTTTGACATTTAATTGAACATGCATTATGCAAGAGCCAAATCTGCCTTTGGCAGGTCTTTCTTTTGGCTTGAAATGTTATATAAATTATTAGTTAGACATTAATTAACATGCCAAAACTATTATCAACTATCAATGGCATCTAATGGCTCTGATATTTATTAGATGTGCAATCATTTTGTGGTGGATGAAAGACTTTGATTATTATCATTACAACGGTAGTATTGGTAGTAATGACTATCGAGGCTAGACGATAGACATCTCTGGTAAAAACTTAGTTCCATGTGACTTTTTCGATGGTAAGAGAACCCTATTTCGAAGTATTGGCATTGTAATTATCATTTATATAATTTTACTGTCTGTTTTGTTTATATGATTTTAAATAATTGGTAAAAGTTTATGATTATTTATGTTTATTATTTTGACAGACTATAGCATTTCGTTATGCTGCACGACATCTTATACCTAACAAAACAATAAAAACAGAGTTTGGTGAAGATAATATGTTTAATATGATGGTATTAGAAGATACAGCCAGTCAGTCCCAGAAACTTTACTTAGCTATAGACAGTGGTGTTGTGGTATGTCGAGATCTTTGTCTTCTTTTAAATAGCCTTTTGAAAATGTTCTGAATGGAAACATATAGTGGCATTGTTCATATGGACATTTAAGAAAGAACTAAAGTTTTAGCTGGAATACGCTTTGTAGGGTTCATTAAATACTTTTAAAAACTTACTCTTTTGTGATGTGTTGGTGGTGATTTAAGATTTAGCATGAATGACTTAGCTGCAGGTTAGAATTTTGTGGGGAAAGAAAACTCAACTATGTTTTTAATTAATTTTTTATATTTTACTTTTAGGTATTTAACATTCATCATGGAAAGATGTTATTACATAGAAAAGATTTACATGTTCGTCCTATAACAGCTTTGACATTCTTTAATCCTTTAAAGTATGTGGTTACTGGAGCTCTAGATGGATCTAGTAAGTTGAAATATATACTATAGGTGTAGATTCAATCATCCAGCAGATTATTGATGAAATAACCATTCATTCCATAAATATTTTTCAAAGGAAGCAGGGGACTTTTAAAATGTGGGTTTGTCCATCTATCTGTCCGTCTGTCTGTTTGTCACACCTTTTGGGACTCAATAACTCTTCTTCTAATTGAGCTAGAATCTAGTTCAAACTTGGTGTAGGTGTTTATGGAGTTCGAAGATGAGCATTTTCTGCTTTAGGGTAAGCAGAGATAAGCAATTTGATTTAATGATGCTTTGGGACACAATAACTTTACTGATAAAGTGAAAGTGGTCAAACTTGGTGTATAATTTCATTACATTTTCCGTCATTGTTTTTTAAGGCGAGTGATCGCTCTCGAGCGCCTACAGCTCACCTGAATGTCGACCGAGGGGAGTTTTTTTCCTCCCCTTAAAATTAAAAATCACTCTCCTTTACAAAGTCATTGGGGGTTTATTAACATTTATCTACCAATCACTCTCCTTAATATCAGATCACTCTCCTTAATTTCTAAATCACTCTCCTTAATTTCTAAATCACTCTCCTTAATTTCTAAATCACTCTCCTTAATTTCTAAAGCATTCCTCTTATCGAAACTGGGAGAACCTTTTAGGAGAGCCATTTCTTTCAATTTGTTGATTGAGGGGAGCTGTTTTTGGCACTCCTCTGTAATACAAAAAACAACGACTGCATTTTACATCAGTACCTTGACTAAGTTCGATAATGAACATTTTCGTTCAGGTTAAGCAAAGCGATAAGCAATTTGATTTGAAACACAATAATTCTACTAATTGAGGTAGAATGTTCAAACTTGGTGTAGGGGATCATTAGATGAATGTCTTGATGGAGTTTGATGATGAACATTGTCTGCTTATGGTAAGCAGAGATAAGTAATTTGATTGGTTGATGCTTTTGGACATGATAACTTTGGTTATAATTAAGCGAGAGCTATGATACTCCGAGTATAGATTCATTATATTATTACCTTGAGAATTTTCTGCTTAGGCTAAGGAGCAATAAGAAATTTGATTGGTCGAGACTTGGGAACATTACAAGTGATGAAACGTATAATGTATAGTTGATAAACAGTTTGATTGCTTGATACTTTTGAAAAAAATAAACATGCAATTAATTAATATTTCGGGATTTCGGCAGGGGATATCAGCCTCAATGTTGGCTTGTTTTTTTTATTTTAAGTATTTGTTTAGAGGTGTTGATTAATTATAACCCAAAAATATGCTAAGGTGCACGTTTGAAAATGTCAACAATTTGTACAACAAGTTGTTTGTATCTAGCATAGTGTAACTGTGTGAAGACTTAAGGGTCACAGTAATTGTATGATTAAGGCTATAATGTTCCAGGTCATTCCTCCATTGACTGAAGTCTTTTCAGGTGCATCAAAATCATTGCTCAGTCAAAATTCTTTCACTACAAATGAAATATCTGCATATGACATAGATTGAAATGTGAGTTCTAATGTAAAAGAATAATTGGAAATACTGCTGCGGAGACAGGACTCTTCTCATTAACATTATGTAACCATACCTGAAAATCCATAGCTTTTCCTTTATAGAAGTCTTAAAGAAAGTATGTTAAATTTTCTTTAAAAATCATATTTTTTCATTGTCAAACTGTCTGTTTCAGTAAAAGTATGGGACGAGAAATGGCATATTGTGATGGTGTTTGTAGGACATTGTGAAAAAGTCAATGCCCTAGCTGTTTATCCTAATGGACCAGCTGTAATATCAGCTAGTACTGATCATACTATTAGAGTGTGGAATCTAGAAACATGTGATGAAGTTGATAGGTTGGTAATATATATATTGGTCAAATCTAAACATTTGTTGTATTTTTTATCCAAAAATTTTTAAGAAAAAAAAAAATTGTCTTAATGAAATCTTGTATCTGGTTCATCTTGATGATTTATTTTATCTTGGTTAATCTTGGTGAAACTATATCAGCTTAAAGTTATTAGAAATGTTTTTATCAAGATAGATGTTAAGCTCGCATTTGAAGATAACTGATGTCTATACCTTGATATTTTATTTCTACTCATGTAGGAAATAATGCGTTCCAAATTAAGAAATAACAGTCATTTCCAGCACATGATGTCCTAGAAAGATAAGATTTGCAGGGGTTTATATTTGAAGATCATTTTTTGTTATTTGTGGTTAAAAAAGTGAGTTTTCTTTGAAAATAAATTGGTGAAATGTTTTTAATACAATATTATTATAACGTGTTTGTATATATTGCTATGTTTTAGAGTAGCTATAGCTGAACCTGTTGATGGTTTAGGTACAGTACAACAGTATAATATGTTCTATACATTTTCTGGACGTAAAGTTGATTTATGGCAGCTGCAACATTTATATAACATACATACTGCTATTGGGTAGGTAATCTTTCTATATTCCTAATGTAAATCTCTCAGACCAATCCACCATTTTTGATGTGAAGAAGGGAATTCTCTAAATGCCACAAACAAGGACAGTTAATTAAGTAAAGACATTAATATTGTGTAACAAGTATGTAGCAACTGAATGAATAAGTAAATAACCACAGCATCATCTTTATAGTCATACCACTTCTTCTAGGAAATGTAGGACGTTTCGAACAAGGACATTTTGGTCACTTTATTTTTTTTTAAAAAAAGTATGTTTCCGCCAGATTAATTTGTTTTTTTTTCTCCTACAGATTTTTTCTTTGCTGTGTATTTGGGTTTTTTTTGTTTGTTTTTTAAAAGTCTGAACTTGTCATCTTTGTACATGTTTACAAGTCCTCGAGACTGGATGTATCTTCAAGTTGATTGAGTAAGGTGATAAAAACAGTACTGAATCTGTACTTGTGGTCTATACACTGCGTGAAGATCAAGATCTACAAAGCATTCAAAGTCTATTATAACAGTTGATGGTTCTGTTCACCAAAACTATGACCAGAATTGATTCTATGTCACATGATTGTAATATTCCAGACGTGCATTCACAAAAATGTTCAAGATAATCTTATCAAGGTGTAAGTTGAAATCAGAAGTTCGTAAGACTGATAAATTAGAAATAACAAACTTAAGCAAAATTGTATGTTTGACATTTATAAGTTATATTTAAATTCTTAATTTTGTACTGTGTATAATTTCAGGCATCGTGTAAATAAAGTGAAAATGACAACTCATCCGTTTTTTCCTGTAAGAGCTGTATTATCATGTTCCGATTCTAGTGTTCGTATTGTTTCACCTGGTAATGGGAATGTTATCACATCTTTAATTATGGAACAGTTTTCAGGTTTAGTTGATGCTGCTTATGCTATAGCAGAAGGTATGTATACAGTTGACAGAATGTCAGAAACTGATGAAGGGATGGGTATAAAAATTATTGTTTTATTGACAAATCAGTTGTAAACATCTTTTTAAGACAACAACTATTAATAGAATCCTAATGATATCCCTTGGTGCCACTTGTTCAGTGGTTCTGGGATCAAGTCATATACTACCCTTTGACTGCTTGTCTTTACATTCATTCTTGTTGACCATGTAGAATTTTGTGAAATTTTTGTTAAACATACTGGTACTACTTTTAGTTCTTAACTCAAATTTTACTCAAAGTGTATTCAATTTTTGCTTGGTAAGCTTATATAAGATATGCAATTCAAAGTGGTATCATAATTTCGCATATGAAAAAAATACCGGTACTACATTACCCAGTCCAAAAAGTGTATTGCATCTATGAGTATCAAATTTGATAAATTTTTAAGATGAGATAAATAAGTATATATTAGACCCCCTTAAAGCCCTCAGCTCTAAACCAGTCTAAATCCAAATCAAAATGTTTATATGACTCTCTGCAGGCATAAAACTTGCACCAGATAGAATGTTGTACAATAGATTTTGTCACAGATTGAGTTTTTTTGTCAATTTTGGTACTCAGCTTCTCATCTTGTTTAAACAGATATATTTTAAGATCTAAAATTATCTACTTAAGTTTTCCATCATATTATAATTAGTTAGTAGTAATATTTTATTTAATAGTAGATTATATATTATTTGTTTTTTGAACTTATTTACATCTGATTAATGTAATATTTATCTTTATTTTAGAGACATTATTTACAGTAATGGGTAATGGTGATATTGTCAAATCTCGTACCGATACCAATCCCTGTAGAGTGATTAATAGATGGAAAAATTTTCAGCCAGGAGGTAGTTTCACGTTTAGATCTTGTAAAAAAGGATGGCATCTTAATCTTTGTTTTAAGAGTTTGATAGCATTTTTAATTTCAAAATCTTTATTTGGTTATCCTAATAGTCTTTTTTGACATATTGGAAGGAATTTTATTCCGTCCATAACAATCATTAGCTTTTTATTTTTCAATAGAAATAGTGATATCTCGACTTAAGGTACAATTAAAAACATATTTAATGTTAAAATCTATGCTTGTAGATAGTCAATAGAACTGAAGATATTTTTTGACATAATCAGAATTTGTTGTATTTATATTTTAATTGTTTTTTTATCTTTGCAATTTCAGGTCAGTTAAACCTTTGACAAATAATATTTTGATAAAAAGAATTTACTGTCAGTCTTCATTCATTGAAATATGTTGTCTTCCACTTCAGAACTACTTTTCTTTAATAATGTTGATTATTACATTGTTAAAAAAATCTAGGATCTGTAGAAAAGACAGAAAAGGGACATATCACTGAGATTTCACACATACATACATATTACTGAAGTATACTAAATCTTCTTGTCATGTCATTTGAAATGAAATGGGGTTTAATGTCCCTCTGTTCTTTTCCAAACAGGCTAATGAAGATTGGCATAAACCATACAGTGTGCTATGAGGAAATATTTTATCCAGATAGCATCACTAAGGTCTACTCTTATGTAGAATTCCAACTGTCAAGGGTTCTTTTACATGCACACATGACCTTGGTTTTTCATCCTATCCAAATAATTATACTTTGTCTCTTGCGTGACCCTGCATTCTGCACTTTTGATAAGGGGTAATCATGTCGGAAAATTCTGATGAAATTTCTCAGTGATGGAAGACGGGACCTTCAGGTTAACGAGTCAAGATCTTACTCAGTGCATGTCGTCTGACAAATATTCTGATTTCTCCAGTTCTGTATAATTTGATAAAGCGATTTACACTATAAGTAATAACTAGAAACAATATAACAACAAAAGTAATTTATTGTCATTAAACCCCTTTCCATGCGTATTTTGTAATCCTAGATTAAAATACCTATTGAGATTAAAAATTCAGTGACATTTCCCTTTAATTTATGAAATTTGAATCAATGAAGATTTACCGTAATATATTGCTTGAGTGAAACACTTAACTTGTTTGTAACTAACCAAATGTTTTCGTCTGTTTATTAATCTACAATTACTTATACACCATGTTGACAGATATAAATACTGTTTTACACTTATACTCAAAGATATATTTCTTTAACACTATGCACTAATTATGATAATATATTATACGCTCTTATTTATGCTAATATACTTATTTTGTGAATGTAACATAATGTTTGTAATTTACACATAACTTATTTACCAGTACTCTTATATAATTAACACATAATAATGTTATTATTGGTTGAAATACTAAATTACATAAGAAATGGTGAAACTATATTTCAATTATATAAACATGATAAAACTGGTACATGGTAATAAATTTCACAATCATGATAAAATTGAAACATGGTAATAAATTTCACAATTATGATAAAACTGACACATGGTAGTAAATTTCACAATCATTTATACAAACATGATGAAATTGATATGAAATGAAATAAAATAGGGCAATCATTTATACAAACATGATGCAATGGATCATATGGTAATACAATTTCACAATCATTTATAAATCCTGTTAAAATTGAGACATGGTAATAAATTTTCACAATTATTTATTCAAAAACAAAAACCCAATGATAAATTTGATACATGGTAATATATTATTTCACAGTCATTTATACAAACATGATAAAATTGATACATGGTAATATCTGATTTCCCAGTCATTTGTACAAACATAAAATGCACAGAATCATTCATTCAAACGTGATGAAATTTATACTTGGTATTATGTTTAGTTTGGCATGATCATTCAACACGCTAAGTAATATACATATATTTCTCCTATAATCAGAAATTTGTAACTATCTACTGGTGTATGAGTATATTGTTGATGTGATGGTTGAGGGAGATATTTGGGAAGCTGCAAAAAGAGGTGCTACCACTCGAAGTGTAAAAACTTTGTCCAGTCCACCTAAAAACCAGAATCGCAACAGAACTCTACTGCTAGGGGGAAGAAGAGATGGCTATATTTGTGTTTATAATTGGCTAACTGGTGATGTAGATTTTAAGATAGAGGTAAATATGAGTTGGTATTAAGGATTGCATTTGTAAATAATCCTCCTTCATCTGTTGTAAATCATCATTCACTCTCATTTCTTGTAAATGATCATTCACATTAATCTGTTGTTAATCATCATTTACCTTCATCTGTTGTAAATGATCATTTACCTTCATCTGTTGTAAATGATCATTCACTGACATCTGTTGTAAATCATCATTTACCTTTATCTGTTGTAAATCATCATTCACGATTCACCTTCATGTTATTTACGTAAATGTAAATAATCGTCATTCGCATTCATCTTTTTGTTTTCTGCCTCCACCTTGCAAGCTACAGATGCAGGATATTACAATGGAGAAAAATCTTTGTCGTACACCTTAATTTTAAGCATATTTTATTATTTTTTATTATATCTAGCTTCTGAAATCCAAGTCCTGGTACTGAATTTTTTTTGCACTTTTTGTATATGGGTTGAAGTTACAAGATATAGATATTTTGATTTGTTTTAGGCTCATGGTAGTAAAGGTGTGTTGAATCTGTTGGCTAATTCTAAAGAAGATCAACTTATATCAGCTGGAATGGGTAGGTTTTTATATTCACTATAATTAGTATAATAAAGAATATTGGAAGTACTAATGGTGTAGCCAGTAGTGGTGTTTGATTCTTCGAGCACAGATTTAGACCTTACTGAGCAATATTTGTCTTCTCTAATTCAGTGATAAACCATAAAATATGATGGACTTGTGGTGAGAATGAGAAAGATTTAGATTTTTTAAGCATATTGGTGCTCAGTTTTATTATTATTTATATTATTTATACTACCAATTTTTCAGATAACGTGATTAAAATTTGGAGATTGTATCCTTTTGCTGAAGAAGCCTTGACACCATTAATGTCATTTTACTGTGCTCATACTCCTGCTCATATGTCCACCATTAAATCTACATTATGTGTGACCTTTCAAGATCCTACTACAGCTACCTTCAGTACAGTGCTTTATAATCTCCAGGACAAAAGTATGTTTCTTATAATAATTATATTGATATTACATACTGAACAGCTAAATACCTTTTATTGTATCTGGATAGATGCAAATAATATAATTTCTGTTTGCTACAACTTAGTTTCCTTTAGGGATCTACTGCTCTTCAATGATGATCCCTGCGTTGGCCAAAAAAGTTCAACGTGATTTACCGACGTGGTTCCCCTTGTCAGTGGTAAAGAAACACCGTATAGTTGTTCAGATTGACGAAACAGGAGGAGGCTGTAGCGTTGCTGTCCAGGCCAAATATTCCTCATAACATATTACACGGCATATGCCTGTCTTCATCTTCCCAGGCGATGCAAAGCAGTAGGATGTTAAACCCTATTTCATTTATCTTCAATGGTTAATACGGTTTCAACTATTTAGAAGTAACATGCTAGCAGGGATGATAAGAATAGCATGTCTGGTTGTTTAAATTGTACATAAATCTGAGTGTTGTGCATCAATTAGCAGAAATTAAGGAAGAGAAGGTGTCAAGAGAAATGAATATCCTTCTTTCCATTGTCGTACTGGAAGAAAATATAAATGACAATCTGTTTATCTCAAAATACCAAGATGTTAACAAGATCTTAAATCCTTTTCCTTTCTGATTTCGGACTCACATACTGTCATTTTGACACTTGGTCTTCTTAGCTATGTCAAGTTCCATACAAAATATATTTTGCTGTTCTGTATAATATTGTTACAATTTATTTCCAGTTTGCTGTGATTGTTAATATATTAATTTGAAGTGATAGATTAAAAACTTCTCATCATCCTAACATATTAATTAATATCATCATTATCATATTCATATCATTTTTCTAGTGTTTGGGAATGAAACTCAAAATTTAGATGCTTTTCACAGTAAGTCGAGATCGACCAAACATATTTCACAGCAATATATCATCACTAACATCACATATGCACACAGTCAAATTTGCACATTTTATTTTTGCTCTTTGAAACATTACACTGACAATATATTGTCCTAAAATCTAGGGCTAGGGGGGGGGGGTGGCCGAATGGTTAGCGTGTGCTTGCTGTATCATACGGCCTGCCATTGAGTCAACTGGCATGGTTTCGAAGGAGTAGGGTTGCCTGTCCAAACTCGTGGGTTTTCTCCGGGTACTCCGGTTTCCTCTAACTGCTTAAGACCCCTACATGCAAGTGAACTATTGAAATAAAATTAAACCATATGTTAGTCCCGAAATGATCTAGTTTGTGTCGAGTGGTGTTAAACCCCATTTCTCTCTCTCTCTCCAGAAATCTATCTATACATCATTCCACATCACTGATTTGCACCAAAAATGTTGTTTTTATTCTTCAACTTCATAATATGCATGAAAAATAATTGGGTTAATCCAATTCATATAACTCTTTTCCATACTTCTGATAATTTTATGTTGACATCCTGAGATAGTCAGAAAAACTAAACACTGTTTATTAAGTATTTCTGATCCTTCAAAGATTAATCAAAGATTAAGGGGATTTGAAGCCATTCCACGCTTCCAAAATAATACCAGTACTCAAGGCTATAAACTCTACAAGAACCACACTGAATTTACCAATGAAAGAATATCACTTTACATTTACATATCATGTAGTAAACTCCAAGAAATTTTAGAATGGTATGATTAAGTTGTTTTGAAGGCAAAGGAAAAGTATTGTTTTGGAGACAAAGAAAAGGCTTAAAATCCCTTAACCCATTAAAGGATCAGAAATTAACATAAAATAAAAGAGCAACTAGTTTAGATTATGATTTGCATGAAAAAATAAACATCTAAACCTTTGAACATTGCATTGCTTTAATATCCAAACTTTTGTAAATGACCATATTCTATTTTATTTACAAACATAATAATTCAAGCTATCTTCAGTATCAAACTGTTCTATAAATTGATGATATATCAACATGTGAAACTTTAAGTGTAATTGTGGGGAACAAATTTGTCAAAGCCGATAAAAGAAAAGTTTTGAAAGTCTTTAGTTTAGAATTATACATTATGATGAATATTTTATTCTAAGTCACATTCACATTACATCTATTCATATATTAATTGATTTAATTGATCAATGTTGATGTGAATTAAAGGTACATTTTTTAAGATTTAGATAAAAGAGCCGTTTTTGCTATAGTAATTAATAGTTCAGAAGAAGATAATGATAAATGAATATATTCAAAATTTCATTAAAGTTACTTTATTCTGGGCGAAGTTAGGACTGCTTGAAGATGTAGCACAGAATGTTTATTATTGTAGCAACAGTACTTGACAATCGCGACAAAGTCTCAATTATCCATTATATTATATCATTGAATCTCGCAGTTTTCTAATTGGTTTAAATCTCGACCATCTGATGGTTAAGAGAGATGGGCCTGTCATGAGAATAAATTTTATGTCTACTGTATATAATAATTAAATTTATATAAGATTTGAAGCTAAATGAAATAACTGTAATAAGCAGATTTAGCTTTAATACAAATTTTGAAAACTGTATCAATCATCACTGGTAATTGTTTTTATACCCCCACATTTGATGTAGACATATTGGACCAATTGGCGCCACTTGCATCTGCGTATGGAATTAAACGTTGTTCACATTTTTACATTTAAAGCTAATGATAGATTTAGATTTTACGATTTGCTGAGGGGGTGGATATATTGAGAGAATGACATGTCCCCTCTATGTTTATTATATAGATCGGTTTGACCACAAACCAGACGACGACCATGTAGATGTAATAACTGGACTGACAGTCTGTCAGCGTATGAAGTTGTTTGCGTCTGCTAGTATTGATGGCACTATTCGTATCTGGAATGAAACTAATACTCTTGTCAGGTAACACTTAATTTATACACATACTTCTGTGGTAGGCTTATATAAATTAGTCCTTTTGATCTGAAAGAGTTGACCTTATTATAAAGAAATACTTTAACTTTGATCGGTTAGGAAAAGAAACAACTGAACATTTCGGTGGTTGGTTGGCCGGCCAAGTGGTCTATGCAAGTGTGACAATCCACGTATGAACATGACAAAGAGTATTGTCATCTGCCTAAACTCATGGGTTTTTCTGGATACTCCAATTTTCTCCTTAGTGTTGAATGGATCAAAGTTAAACTGCGACTCTTGTAGAAAATGTTTTATTTTAGTTTTGAGTAACAAAACTTTTTTTTCCATCTTATTTTTTCATCTTACTTCCAACTCCAAATTTTGTATGTTTTATTTGAATTATGAACTGCCATTTAGGATAACCTAATAAAAATGTTATATTATTGATAAACAGGTTACTGAGGTTAAATGTAATACCATACAGTATTGGCTTCTATAATTCTAAAGGTGATCTTTTAGTTGGTATAGGAAGACATCTGTTTAAAATACCATATGAGTCATGTAAGTATAAGTTATATAATAGAGGATTTGGGTTGTTTCTGCAGTACCAGGTATATTTAATTATAAGCGTTGGTAAACTGATCGTGTAGTGAATCTTATGAATAATAATAACAGTATATTGTATTGTATGTTTGAGTTCAGGGATGAGTATTTTCTGCTTAAGCTAGGCAGCTTAAGTAACTCTTCTTTTATTATTGACTTAGAATGTTCATGAATGTCAATGATAAGCATTTTCTACTTACGCTAAGCATGAGATATACCCAGTTAGATTTGCATATACTTGCTTCTGCATTTATAGTTACTTGGTGTATAGTTTTATCACATATCAATACCTTGATCAAGATCGATAATGAAAGCAATTAGCAATTTGATTGATGGTGCTTTTATAAAAAGATAAATAATGAGTAGTAATGAGTGTCATCTACTTTGGGCAAATTATATGTAGTTGAGGAAAACAGTCCTCACTGTATTTTATTGCCTCACCCCCTCATATTTCACATTGGAAGAAAGCAGGGAACTATTAAAATGGGTCTGTCCATCTGTCACACTTTCTGGATACAAAAACTCTCCTTCTTATTGAGCTAGAATGTACAAACTTGGTGTAAGTGTTTATTAGGTGAATGCCACGATCGAAGGGAGTTCGAAGATGAGCATTTTCTGCTTAGGCTAAGCAGAGATAAGCAATTTGATTGGTTGATGCTTTAGGATACAATAAATTTGGGTCTAATATTAGGTGATAAAACTTGGTGTATAATATCATTATATCAATACCTTGACTATGTTCGATAATGAGCATTTTCTGCTCAGAGTAAGCAGAACAATCCTTTGACTAAGTATAGATAATCAGTTTGATTGCCCAATACATTTGAAAAAGATAAATGTGCAATTAATTGATGTGTCATCTGTTTATTTTGGGATTGCGGCGGGGTACATCAGCCTCACTGTAGACTTGTTTTTATTTAGATATGCCAAAAGCTTACAAATGTAAGATGGTGACAATGAAGTTTTTTGAACAGAAAGCAGAAAAACCATTAGAATATGATTCCAACTTAATAAATATGATGAGTAAAAATGATGTTAAAAGATTGAAAAATTCCCGGTCTTCTTTCAAGTAAGTTGGTGTAGTATATTCGTCTTCATTATAGTAGGACTCAAACAGTCAAACTCCATTTTATTTCATCCGGATTAGTATTTCAATTGACAATTTGATTTTCTGATAATGATATCATTTTTAAATGAAGTAGTACCATAACATTCAATGAAGAAAAAGTGGAAACACCACTGCCCAGACAAAATTCTCTTCTTTAAAGATGTGCTTACTTTACATAAATTGGAAAAATGTATTTTTTTTCTGAAGGTATGATATATGAAATGACCAAAAAATCAAATTGTACACTCTTAAATACTAGGTATCGTCAGGGATGGTCCTTTCATAATATTGTCTATTTGGGATCACGTGGCTAAGTGGGTAGGACGCTGGCTTGATAGCCTGGAGATCAGGTGTTCGATCCCTGCATTGGTCAAGAAAGTTCATCTAGATTTTCTAGCGTGGTTTCCCCTTGTCAGTGATAAAAAATGGAGGGCCTGACAAGGACAGCTGTCTAGTCATTCAGATGGTACGAAAAACAGAGGTCCCGTATACACATAAGTGTGCACATAAAAGATCCCTTGGCAGTTGGAATTTGATATAAGTATAAGTGTAGCCCGTAGCGCAGCTGCCTGGGCAAAATTTCCCTCATAGCACACTGTATGGCGTATGCCTGTCTTCCATTAGCCCAGGTTAGGTGCAAAAGAGTAGGACGTTAAACCCTATTTCACTTCATTTCATATTGTCTATTAATTTTCCCTTATTGTATTCCTGCATAGTTTGAGTATGTTTTCAAGTTGACTTTTCTTTAGCTAAGATCAGGATTGTCTAGGAAAAATATCCAAATCTATAAGCTTACATATCAAAATTAACTGTGTCTACACTACATTATAAGATATAAACATGATGTTTTACAAGGTGTTTAATCTTATATCCTATAATGGATGTTAATTTCTCTTGTTGAAATGATTGTAAATTACATATTTTGCTTGTTGTTATTAAATTAGGTTTGATACGTATGTTGATATATTAACACCAGAGGAAGAAGAATCTGTTAATAAAGAAAAAGCTGAAAAAGAAAAGGTAACTTGTGTAAAGGACAGAGTACACTAATGATATTGTCAAAAGAAATTTCCCTTTTAATTTTAGGATAAGTTCATCAAACAATGCAAATATATAATCTCCAATACTCAATAGATTTATCAGAGAGTTGAGTGGTCTATCTTTACATAGTAGTTTTCTAAAGACACCTTGCACCAATACAGATTTATCAAATTTGGGTTAGGCCAGAGACAATGTTTTATCAAGCTTGTGGTTGAATTCTGTTATAATCACTGATCTGTAAGTTAAAAAATGAGCATCAAAAAACGTTTCAAGTTTAAAACCATTGAGGCATATAACTGTAAGTTTACAAAGGCTAATGTCGAAGCTGTACTTTTCGAAAGGTTGAAGTCAAAAGAGAAGTCATTCTGTGGTTAGCAGCTGACTACAAGTGTTTGTGGAGTTGTTTTTTTTTTAATTGTCTTGGGAAAATGCATTTAAATTGTACGTCTTGCTAACCATCTGTTTTTTTTTTCTCTGTGACCTTGAGAAAAAGATTAAAGAGGACAGTTTGTTAAAACAATTAGTTTAAATATATGAAAAAGTTTCCAAATGTCAACACATTGACTAAATATTGATACAAGAACAATGAAATGTAGATTGTAATTTGTCTAGTGTCTCGTACATAGCATTTAAAATGTCAAAACTAAAGCATATATCTACTTTCATAGTATTTGTATTCAACATGGAACTTGATTTTTTTCTCAACTATGATATAAGTATAATTACTATTTGTCAACATATCTTTTACTTTTCCTTTATAAATTTTAAAAGAACATCAAAGAAAGATGACTTGTCTTTTTAATTATAATGCTGTTACTCTGTTAAAATGTGCCCTATCATCGTAAAATGAATGTTGAATTTCAACAAGGTATTTTTTGGTGTGATTTGCTAATAGTATGAGATGAATATTATTAATTCCAATAACAAAAGCCTATTTTTAGCCAACTAGGAGACGGACTCTAAGACTGTAAGAATTGGCACTTAATGATCTCATGGCCTGAACGAATGATCTAATTCTTTATTGTACTTCTTAAACCTAACCCTGGAACTTTGTTGGTTTACAGAATGATCTTGCTTCTGTAAATAATAAATCTTTATAATTGTTGTTAATACAATGTCATTTATAGCTTTTTAGCACAGATATTTGTGCACTTGACAATCAAAATATCTTTAGTTTGGTCAATAAAAACGATTTACACATTGTTTTCTGATGTATCAATGATTTATGATCTGATATTACTGATCCTGACCTTTGATATCCAAGTTGCGACAGTGTGATTCTTATTTTATGTTCTTTGATTTCAGGCATTTTCTGTAATATTTGCGAGAGACGATGAATTAAAACAGTTGAAGAAACGGAATATTAAACCCAGTAAAAAACCACCTGTAAGCCAACAAACTAAAGATGAAGCTTTTAAAAATTATATGAAGATGTTTTATGATAAACCAAAAATTACTGTAAGTATTGAAACACATGGTTTTTAGTTAGTATTTTGTAAGTGCTTGTTTGGTTTCACTTTTTAGTGGAAAATATTGCACTGTTAGTTTAAGCAAATGTTAGAAAAAAAAATCCTTCCCTGTATTTATAGAAGTCAGAACTATTATTGGTTCGACCTTTTTGGTGGGATTATCATTATTTAGTCAACTTTTTCTTGGTAAATAAGCAGTCTAGTATTATAATAATTTTGATTTTAACATTACATGATAGTCTTGAAATAGAGTAGGTAGACATCAACATTTTTGTCTTTTGGGAAATATCAACTTAGCAATCTTTTAACATAAATTTGCTGCAAGTAAATCAAGTCACAGACAGTATTAGCAGGCTAAAATTAATATCTTGTCCCCTCTCTTCTTGTGTCTTATGGTGATTCTTGTGATGTTGTGAATTAAGACCTTTTGAAACATCCCATATTACTCATCTCAAATTTGGATAAAATGCATTTGAATGTAATTTTGTGTTTCTGTATTTTCTGAAATTATTAGTGACTTGGCTGTAGATTAATTGATTTAAATGATTATATTTTATAGTTACCAGAAGATGATTTATTTCCACTAGATACAGTTCATGATAGATTAGCTGCTTCACCTGAGGGAGATAGTAAGTTTATTTTATAGAAGTTGACGTTCGTGCTGTATCATAAGGTCTGTCATTGAGTCAACTGGTGTGGTTTCGATTACTTGGTTGTACGTTACAAGGAGTAGGGTCGACTCAAGTGGATGTTAAACCCCATCTCTCTCTCTCTCTCTCTTCATAGAAGTTACAACACTGAAATCTAATGAAAGACCAAAATAAGAAGTTTTTGCTTCATGTTTAGCAATTTAAAGAAGTATCATCAAGTTTGTGCAACATTTTTGTCAGAATAAAAGGTATCAAATACTCTAAATTGTTGGGACTTTACATGACTCATCTGTTTTCTGTTACAGATGATTCATACAAACCAGAAGCAGAACCAACAGGATTCTTCCCGAAAAAAGCACCACCAAAATCTATTCTTAAACATTCAAAACCATGCGAGATGCCACAGAGGATTGTACCGGGAGGTTTTATACCTAATTCGGTTCTAGCTAAAATATTAAATCCGGCACCTCGTACACCAGAATCGGATCAATCTAGTGAATATCGACCTCCATCTTTAACATTAGATCAGTTACGACAAATTGGTGAATTTGGAATAGTAAGTTGTTAAAACTTGTTTCATAATATTTTAGTTGCTCAAATAAGGCATCAGCAGTGACATGATGAAACTAAGAAAGAGTTGCGTTTAAATTGACAGTATGCCACATATGATCTTGTATTCTTTAGAGAACTGTTCCAGATAGTAAAGAAGTTTAAATTCCGTAAAAGGCTGGGCTGAAAAGGAAAGTGTGCCTTGTCATGGTGCATAGAATGCTGTGCATGCAACAAATGCTTTGATATGAAATTCACAGAAGAGTAAATGGAAATTCCACTGACCAAGAAATATTTATGCTTTGCCATAGAAAATGCATCATTATGATGATTATGTTAGTTCCAAAATAAAATATGATAATATGTTGATGAGACATTAAGCCATTCCATTCATTCAATGGAGTAATTATTCTATTTGAAATAAAATGAAATGGACAAATGAAAACCACTTAATCTCTTTGAGTTTGAGCAACAGAGGAGATTTTTGATTTTGTTTAGTTTGAGACATATGTTTTATGTATTTATTACAGGACATGACCAGTGAAACATCTTCACATAAAATTGTTAAATTTCATCGTAATGACGAAGATTCAAATAGAGTTTTTGACATGGAAGATTATGTGGAGGATAACCAATCTCAGCGTAGTTCACTACCTAAAACACCCTCACCGACTCCGTCTAATAAATCAGAAGAAGATGCTTTCTGGGGTAAACGTAAAACTCCAACCATACAATTGCCTCCCAACAAGTTCCAGGGTCTGTTGAATCAAACACCAACACCAGAGGTGAGATTATTTGATGAATATAGAATCATGTTTGGATACACAAGTAGTTTATAAATCTTAAAAATTCATGAACTCCCTCAAAAATGAATTGCCAATAATTTTCTTTATTCTGTGTACCTACTACCTGCCTAATTTTGAGTGTGAATTAAAACCCTGACTATTTCCATATTGTCACTGTATATCTCATGTACCCAGAATGAGAAGTACTGATTGATTTCTGAGAAATAGTAAGGGAATGTATATGAACAAAATTAAAATTCCTCTTCCACATAACCATAATTATCATGCGTTTGTGTCAATGATGGAAGAATGCTGTTGATGAGGCATATTATACCTCATTCTCTTCTTCAAGATACCTTCCCGGGTGCTTCAAATCCCAAAGCTATAAAAATCTATTAAAAGAAGTCATGTTTGTGTCATGTGACTAGCAACGAGTGTGAAGTCAGAGGAGAATTCATTGCGTATAAAAAACGATGTTGTCTTAATCGCTGTCCATTTATCATAAATATCTAAGCCTAACTAAATTCTCTGATTACCCCATGCCCACGTCTTTTTCCTTGGTTTTTATCTCAAAAACTGTTATAGTTATACGTTTAAATCTCTCACTCTTTCGATGTCACTTAATCAACAATTCAAAATATACATCAAGCAATCCCTAATGCCAAGAGCACAGACAATCTATGTGTGCAACCATTGACGTTACTCGGACCGACAGCCCTTAATTAGTGAAACACCCTCATTTTTGTCCTGTGTGCGCCCCATGGTTGTTTTTCAAGAAGTCCACTATTTTTATACGCCCACATTTTCATGTGGACGTATTATGTCGTCGCCCCTGTCCGTCCGGACGTCCGTCCGTCCGTCTGTCCGTCCGTCTGTCCGTCCGTCCGTCCGTCCGTCCGCACGTCCGTCCGTCCACAATTTGTTTGTGGACTCTCTACAGGTCACAATTCTTATCTGATTTTGACGAAACTTGAAATATAGGTTTATCCCCATAAGATCTCGGTTCCTTTCGATATTGGCATGTATCGGATCGGAACTTCATGGATTATGGCCCCTGATTGTACGAAATATCATGTTTTTAGCTTGTGGACCCTATAGAGGTCACAATTTTGAACCGATTGTGATGAAACTTGACATGCATGTTTATAACCCCAAAATCTTGGTTCCTTTCCATATTTGCGGCCATCGGATCGTAACTTCCTGAATTATGGCCCCTGATTGTCCGAAAAATCGTCCTTTTTAGCTTGTGGTCCCTCTGGAGGTCAAAATTATTATCCGATTTAAAAAAACGTTCGATTATATCACCGTTACATGGTAATGAAGGTTGAGTTCAAATTTCGTGAAAATCGGACCAAAATTGACAAACAAAATGGCCACCGTTTGTACGCGAATGGTGTGAAAATATGTTATATCAAGGTTGTGGACCCTATAGAGGTCACAATTTTGAACCGATTTTGATGAAACTTGACATGTATGTTTATAACCCAAAGATCTTGGTTCCTTTCGATATTTGCACCCATCGGATCGTAACTTCCTGAATTATGGCCCCTGATTGTCCGAAAAATTGCCCTTTTTAGCTTGTGGTCCCTCTGGAGGTCAAAATTATTATCCGATTTAAAAAACCGTTTGATTATATCACCGTTACATGGTAATGAAGGCTCTGTTTGAATTTCGTGAAAATCAAACCAAAATTGACGGACGAAATGGCCGCCGTTTGTACGCGAATATTGTGAAAATATGTTATATCAAGGTTGTGGACCCTATAGAGGTCACAATTTTGGACCGATTTTGATGAAACTTGACATGCATGTTTATAACCCGAAGATCTTGGTTCCTTTCGATATTTGCGCTCATTGATTCGTAACTTCCTGAATTATGGCCCCTGATTGTACAAAAAATCACCCTTTTTAGCTTGTGGTCCCACTGGAGGTCAAAATTATTATCCGATTTAAAAAAACGTTTGATTATATCACTGTTACATGGTAATGAAGATTGAGGTAAAATTTTGTGAAAATCGGACCAAAATTGACAGACAAAATGGCCGCCGTTTGTACGCGATTAGTGTGAAAATACGTTATATTAAGGTTGTGGACCCTATAGAGGTCACAATTTTGAACCGATTTTGATGAAACTTGACATGCATGTTTATAACCCAAAGATCTTGGTTCCTTTTGATATTTGTGCATATCGGATTGTAACTTCCTGAATTATGGCCCCTGATTGTACGAAAAATGACCTTTTTTTTTTAGCTTTTGGCCCCTCTGGGGTCAGAATTATTATCCCATTTAAAAAAACGTTTGATTATATCACCGTTACATCGTAATGAAGGTTGAGGTCGAATTTCGTGAAAATCGGACCAAAATTGACAGCTGTTCTTGTCAGGCCATCCATCCTTCATCACTAACAAGGGGAAACCACGCCAGAAAATCTAGATGAACTTTCTCACCCAATGCAGGGATTAAACACCTAACCTCAAGGCTACCGAGCCAGCATCTTACCCACTTAGCAACATGATCCCCAGTCGAATTTGAAGCCTACTGAAATGAACCTTTATAACCCAAAGATCTTAATTCATTTCGATATTTGCACATAGGAAAAATCACTTTCGGTATTGCTTGTTCTCTATCCATCTCTCGAAAATGTGGGCGTATCCTGCCTGGCAGTGCCAGCCTATCTTTCTAGTATATTTGGGTGTCTCTACTTTCCATATGTACCATAATTGCCATACGTTTATTGGAAATAACCACCCATTAAATGCTTTTGTGGAAAAGTATCTTTCAATTAATGTTTAAATGTTTTGTGGATGATTTTAGCCAAAACAAGAAGAGAAAGAAGAAGAAGAAATTCCTGTGAAATCTGTTACTCCTCCAGTGAGAGTTCAAAAATCACCTTCCAAACCAATAGCTAAATTAATATCACGTCCCCCAAAGACACCCCCTACCCCTCGATCACCTACTGTTATACCTGCTTCTATCCCCACTCTTACCCCCACTCCTACCCCCACTCCTGCTTCTCCAAGACCTATCACACCGCTACCAGATTTCATCACCCAGTTTGAAGATACCGAATGGTTTGAGAAATATTTTGCAAACTGTTCGTCTACAGTAAGTTATGCACTATTTGTACAGACTTTCATCATTTATCCATCTTTGTGTATGATAAGAGTGTGATTTTCAACATTCTCATTGTTTCAGATTCAAGTTTCTATACGCCTACATTTTCATGTGGATGTATATTGCTGTCGGTCCTCCATCCACAATTTGTTTGTGGACACTATATGGGTCACAATTTTTATTCGATTTTGACGAAACTTAAAATATAGGTCTTTCGATATTGGCATATATCTGACCATAACTTTGGGGATTATGGCCCCTGATTGTGCAAAAAATTACGATTTTAGGTCACATTTATTATCCTCTTTTAAAAAAAACGTTTGAATATGTCACCGTTACACTGTAGTGTTGCTCAAGTTTGAATTTCGTGAAAATCGGACCAAAACTGCTGGACAAAATGGAAGCCCTCGAACATAAATTGTGTAAATATATGGTACATCAAGGTTGTGGACCCTCTAGAGGACATAATTTTGATCCGCTTGTCATATCGGATCATAACTTCCTGAATTATGGCCCTTGATTGTAAGAAATATCGCGTTTTTAGTTCGAGGTGCCTCTAGAGGTAATTTTTTTTATCCGATTTTAAAAAACTTGTGAATATTTCACCGTTACACTCGAATTTTGTGAAAATAGTACCAAAACTACGGGACAAAATGGTCGCCCTATTATAACTCAAACATCTTGGTTCCTGTCAATATTTTCACACTTATCAGATTGTAACTTCCTGAATTGTGGACCTTAATTGTAAGAAAAATTGCTTTTTGCTTAGCTTGTTCTCTATCCAACTCTTGCAAAATGTGGGCGGATCTTGCCTGGCCGATATGTGTTTAGTGTTTTTATTCACCGACATAAAATGTTCCATTGGCTGCGTTAGGCTTTATATTCCTGTTGTGGTCCTATTCATTCAGAATTGCAAGATAAAAGTGTATCTCTCAAACAAAAATTACACTCATCCATTTATGAAATGGGTGTGTATTATACTAGATTATCAGATTATTATTTAAGATTAAACATTTATTTTTAATTTTCAGACATGGCCGAAACCTTGGACAGCTGATGCCTTTGCATTATCATTATTAAAAGTTTTACGTACTAAAGAATTTCCTAATAAAACCGCTATATCTGAGGCACTAATATTACTCAATGTACAGGAAGGTTTTTCCGATGCCACATGTCAAACGGCAGCTAGAACTATTATATCTGTGTTAAATGATAAAAAACAGGCTCCAGTCAGTGCTGTGGATCTAGAGAAAAACTTTATTCTAACAGCAATACGAGCTTTAAACTGTTTGAGTATCAAAGATAAAGATTTTATAACTGAATTAATTATACAGTATTTAGATGGTGACCGAGAAGTCCGGTAAGAATAGCAGTAGTTTTTTTACTGGTTATACTGTGGTAGCTTGAATTACGGTTGCCATTTTATGATTTGATAAATGAGTACTGTGGCAACAATAATAAACAATCTAAGCCACTTCGGATATTTGGTGAAAAATTATTTTATATTATCCATTTGTGTACTATTATAGCATGAACGAGCAGCCCTTTATCTAAATCTTACATAATCTATTTTTAAAGATTTCCATTGTGAATAAGTTAAACAGTGCAGTGGAGATTTAATCTTTCTGCACTCAGGTTGGTTTGTCCTCCTGGGGGCATATCTCCCGACACTGTTGCTATGCTTCTAGACCTGTTGAATGATTCAAACAAACAAACCTTAGTTATAGTAATTATGACCATCTTCATTAGTCCAGTTGGTGCCAAAATGTAGGACATTGATTCCTATTTTATTCATTATTCAGGACCAAAGTAGACTGAGTTCTACAACTTTGTGGTCAAAAGCCAAATTATGCACAAACAATCTAAAATTATCTGTTTATAAGATTTATGATGTTTTGACAGGTGCACGGCGCTGCAACCATTTTACCACTTCAGTTAATAAGCCTGTTGTTAGAGATTGTTTAAAATTCCTATTGTAACTTCTGTAACTTTAATTTTCTCCTGATGAAGTAAGAAATGTGTTTAGTTAGAACATGACTAATTTTTGACGATCAATTATTTGTCGAAGTACAAATGGAGTCAATTAAAAAACCCAAGTGTTCCAAATATCTCGATTGTTTTTCGATTGTTTTGCTACAAATACTAATGGCTACTGGTATTTAGTTGAGTTGTCAGGTCAACATATTATATCTGTCTTTATGCAAATCTGTCAGATGTGAAAGTTGTATTTAAAGAGTGCCTTGTACTATTGTTTTGTGGCTATATATCTCAACAAGGTCAGTCAACTCATTCGTTTAGTCACCGCAGTATACTGTAATAAAAAATGAAAAGTAAATATGTTAGTATTTGTGTAGACTTTAAATTGTGTTGATTTTGTATTGTCAGTCAAATTATGTTCAAGCCAGCTGTTTTGTATAAATCACTTCACCTATATCTTATGTTACGGTAAATATTTGGGACAAGTCAAGAAGCTTTTTGAAATTTTTTTTACACAGACTAGATAAATAGATGACGTAAGCCAGTTTTGTATAAATGATAATCATGGAAATACCGGTCTCCAATGAGAAGATATTTTGATATATTTGTCATAATATAGGTCAGGAACCGGGGTAACAATTTTGATGGGAACACAATTCTCTAATCAAATATTATGCAGAAGTTACGTTCTGAATTAGGTCATATGTGTACAAAGAGTTAATCATTTTCATGTTCACACACCAGATGTATTCACATTTCTGTACAAACAATTAGAAAAACAAACAGAAAATATAAAGCTTGTATAAAATCAACCAATTAAAAACTTGTACGAGTGCCATCATTTATGTTCGCAGAGCAATGTTTTAATGTCACAATGGTGACAAATTTGCACAAAATGTTATAACATTTCTGTATAATTGAGATTTATGATAATATTAGTATTATGACGTGATAGGTTAGATTGGATAAACTTTAGATCATGTTCTGTCATTGAGTATTGAAGTCGAGTTCTCCTTCGTGCCATCAAATTATTAATTCCCTTCCCCTGAAACCAGAGGGGTCTATATCGCTATGTGTTTTCTGTCTGTCAGTTTTGTTTTCCTAAAGTTTATTAAATCAATCTTTGCGATATTTGAGTCCAATCTTTGCGACGTTTGACTAAATTATGGCCCTTTAATTTTTTACTTAAAATTTGGTTTGATTTTGAAATATTAAAATTTGGTATACTGCTGTATGTATGTAGCTGAGTTATAGATCATGTTTGCTTTTCATCGCAATCCGTAAATTTCTGCTAAAATATTTTCAGATGACTTTAAAATCAATAATCTGATTAGAATACTGATCTATATTTCGTTTCACTTTTTATACTTTCAATGGTGTATATTACATGAAGATCTGACCAGTTGTTGTGACCGGTCATGTCAGAGGTCATATGCTCGACTTTTGACCCTATGGCGTCAGACATATGATTGACGAATTAGCATTGATGTTACGAGTGGATTACCCACAGCTCCGTACAAAACATGCCTAAAACTTGCTGTAACAGACCGTTTCATTGGCTAATACCTCACAGCTCACACCAATCAAAACACGTCAATGATAACACCTCTTCCAGATCCTAGCATAAAGACTCATAAACGGAATTTTGAACTATATAAACAGAACAAAATACGATCTGTGTTTTAATCAAATTGCAATATCAATAAAGTTCTGAGTTCTCATCAAAATTTGGTACACAGCTGTATAAAGTAGAGCTACAGAATTATTTTAGGTTAAATCTTGAGATATTTGATTTGGGATTGGTCTGCTGTAATATTCAGAGTTACAAATCAAGTTTGTGTATGGTGGGATTACATTAATTTCTTTCACTGAAGTATCAGCTTAATTGGGAAAAAAATCGATATAAATAGTATATAATAATATCTTTGACCAGGTTTGATTAATTTCACTGTTGCTATATTTTTTATTTCCAGATCCCTGGTTTGTGATATTCTCATAAATTGTGGTTTACAAGATCCTCATCGACACCTAGAGAAAGAATTAGATTCCTGGGATATCTGGAATTTAGAAGAGGAAGATAGAAAGACAGATCTACGCATCATGTGTCATCAATGGCTAGATAGGTTGATAAATATTATCTTATATCATAGCTGTAAATAGAGAATGGCCTCTTACCTATTGCCCGACTTACCATTCAAATATTATATGTATCAGAAAGAAAATACTGTACTAAGAAAAAAATCTTCTGACCTTATAATCTACAATACAGTCTCATCATGACACTGCACAGTTAGACATGTTTACCCTTTATTTTACATTGATTTTATTTGATATTCCACGTCTTCCCCCTTCTTTCACTTAAATCCTTTTAAACATAAGGAATAGCAAATAAATAGGTTTAATGGGAATTTTTACTCAATAGAAATATAAATAAGGAAGATGTTTAATTTGTTGGTAGAGAATAGACACAGATTGAATAAATGTTTGATTATTGTCTGCTTCAGGTGGATGACATCATATAAACTACATATAGAAGATACACTAGAAAGAATGAAGAAAGGACAAAATATTCATGGCAGAATAACTAAAAGTCAATTACAAAAACATCAAACTAAAGCTAAGAAGAAAGGCTCTGTAAGTATGTTACATAGATAATAAAGGAAAATTTTCCAACAAATATTAGATAGAAGAAACTAAGAAACCCATTGTGAATTATAGAATGTATTTTCTACTGCCCTGATGGTGGTATCAGATTTTCTGAAAAGATTAAGGATTTCACTTTGGGTACATCTTCAAATGCAACATATGTACCAAAACTGACATAACCAATGAAAACAATTGTGTGTCCCAGTGCCCTTTTTATACATACACATTTTCATGTGGACGTATATTGTCGCCCTGTCTAGAATTTGTTTTCGACACGAGTCACAATTTTTATCTGGTATTTTGACAACTCGAAATATAGGTTTATATCCCAAAGATTTTGATTCCTTTCAATTTTGCATGTATCAGACCATAACTTCATGGATTGTGGCCCATGGTTCTATGAAAAATCATGTTTTTAGATTCTGGACACTCTAGAGGTCACTGTATGGTTATTACCCAAAGATCTCATTTCATTTCGATATTTGTGTTTTTATCTTGTGATTCATCTAGAGGCCACAATTTTCATCCGATTTGAAAAAAACGCTCTATTAAATCACTGTTACACCATAATGATAGATGAGTTCGATATTTTTGTGCATATTGGATCATGATTGTACGAAAAATGACGTTTTTAGCTTGTGAATTCTCAAGCTTTTAGCTTTTTATTCGATTTTTAAAAACGTTTAAATGTATCACTGTTACACCCTAATGACGGTTGAGCTTGAATTCCGTGAACATTCTCTTGCAAAATTTTAGCGTATCTTGCCTGGCAACCGCTGTTATATATTAACATAATTTACCCCAGCTTTTTGAAATCCTGCATATTCCACTATTTCACCATATTCCTGAAGCAATGGTCTGAGAAAACCCTCATTGGCTTCTGATACTTGAACTTTTAAGGGAGTGTTTCAGTGTTTCTATTCTTCCCTTTCAATGACAGTCCTACGTTTAATCTGGGTCTTCCCTAAAACTTTGGACAATGTTTTAAGGTATTAAAAACGGTGAAAGCATGTTCGTTTCCAAATGGTATTGTTTACATTTTAATCGATTTGATAGCCTCATTTGTCACGCAATTAGTTTTACGGCAATGTTCTGCTTTGCACTAGTTAATTGGGCATAATAAGATCGTGAGCCATGATGTAACATTATGTAAAATATTTGGACCAATTTGGCGCTCTGCTTTAAGCGTATTGCTTTTGTAACGCAGTTAGCCATTGGAATTTTCTCTTGTCAGTTGCGGGATTAGCTCTAATCAAACGAAACACTGCACAGAGTATGCTATTTCACTAGAAGATACGAATATTAAACTTCAATAGTTATTGTATTTTTGACGGTTTTATATTAGATGTTTTGTTATTGTAATATTTAGGCTATAATAGTGAGTGGCACCGAGAAATGTTTTTCTGTGATAATATAATAATAGTAAGTGCAGGGGGACTTCACCACACATAATTTATACAAAAACAAATACACGGACAAGACATCATACTCAGAAACCACAAATAAACAAACAATTCAAAATTAGTGAATGTTTTGTTATTGTAATATTCAGGCTGTAAGTGTATTAGATGACCAGGGTACCATAACAACTTTACCAGATGGCACAGAATTTATACCACGCCCATCAGAAGTTGATAAAACATCGCAACGATCACCTTCTAGTTCTAGTAGAAGCATTACATGTAAGTTTATTAAACACATCTTTTATAGATTAAATTCTTGCTCCTAGGATTTATATTAAATCATTCTAATATACTTTAGTATATTACACTCGTGCAGGGTTAAACTTAGCCAATATTTATGAAAATCTGGACAGATTTTTCCTGACATGCATTTACAAGCATTCTGTATATCCAAAAATGGCTTTATAGTGAACTAAACTTAAATTTGTTTCGGAAATAACAAGAGTTTATTTACTGAATATTATTAAATTTCAAAAGAGTCATTATCACCTGCAATTAGAATATAAAAGTAATTTATTTGAAAAAACGACCTTGCAGTAACCTACATCTAAATTCTACATAATTAGAAAAAGGTACTTTGAATGGGCATTAATTAATCGCCTTGAAAACCACAAAGGATGAGTACAATACAATTCAAACATAAATGATATTACTGTATATTCTAATCACATATAAATATCAATTCAAAGATTTAGATGTGACCATGAGAAATTGGAAACTGTCCCTCAAATTTGAGACCCATCTTATCTAGCCCACTCAAAAGAGGAAGCATCCTATTGGTGTATTTTTTGTTGCCTATGATGAGCTTTATGTTTATATTTCAGTAATGTATAACAAGTTACCAGATGGTAATTTATCTGAGAGTGCCAGTTATATTGATGTTGTTAATTATTTCTGTGAGATGATGGTAGAGAAAGAAATAGAATCTATAAAACGAGGTCACAGCGCTCACCCAGTCACTAAATCAACTGAAAAAATACAACAAAATAAAAACACAGTTCTTGTTCTACCTAGATTACCAAGGTATTAATTGAATTAAAATAGTACTATTTAATGCTTTTAGTATTTGCTGTTTGGTGGAGTGTGATGACAAGGAATAGGATTGCTCATTACACTTCTTTTGGGTCTTCTGACAAATTGCTCAATGTATAAATCTGGTCACTTAAAGGGTGTGTGGCTCAGGTTTTTTTTATCCTTAAAATAAACAAAAATGCATCTAAAAGCACATATAAATAACATGAATTTTTATAAATTGATTTACTTTCAATTTTTAAATTTTTTGTAGTAACTTCTAATCAATATTATTTGGTGAAATACTTGAATCGTGCAAATTTAACATTAGTAGTATATCTGCCTGATTAGTCCATTCTGCACATTTTTTTTATTATGATTTTATTGTTTGTGAATAAGCCATTACTAATTACTTGTGCATTGTCATGTAGGATATGGTTTTCCTTGTTCATTACAAATGGCGCCCGAAACTGTAGAATACATGACTCCTATACTGATTTTAATAGGTTTATTATATCTTAAATATTGATATTAGGACCCAATATTTTCAGGCCAAGATAACATCTATATTAATTGAAATTGACCAATATTGTATTTTAAATTGTGATTTTAATTTCAAATTTTGCGAAAAATATTGAGTTACAGGTTTAGCTCCTTTAAATATTTTGATGCAATCAGTATTTTATAATATATTGTTGTAGGAAACAAGCATTGGTACGACTTGGTGAAACACATACTATTTGTGATAAAACACAGAAAGATCAACAGAAATCTTCAGGTAAATATGACATTAATATTTAGATCTAATTTTGATGATTCCCAATTTTGAAAATTTACACTGCACATTAGAATGTAGTTTCTCATATTTTTTCTCCAAGGATTGTCTCATATTTCATGTCAAAACTTTAAAACTGCTTTATAATAAAACATTTATAAGAATATCTTGAAATATTTATATATATTTAGCCTTTCTTTATAATTATATGTCAATTGTTTTAATTGATTTACAGACTTCTGTTTGCCTCCAGTAATGCGTGGTAGATGTAATATACCAGGGGAAATACGAGGTTTTGTTCCAGCTATTAACTTACCATTGAAA
This sequence comes from Patella ulyssiponensis, assembly GCA_963678685.1. Taxonomy (NCBI): domain Eukaryota; kingdom Metazoa; phylum Mollusca; class Gastropoda; family Patellidae; genus Patella; species Patella ulyssiponensis. The sequence goes on from OY783229.1 coordinate 59,821,357, forward strand.
ACAGTCTACATGAATCCATTTCCCAGTCCTATGGATCTTTATGATGCCAGATTCCAGGAACCTATTTTAATCACTTTGAAATCAGAGCAGAAATTCTTTGTTCAATCAAATTCAGTTGTGCCCATAGTATGTCCTGTGGCACCAAGTAGCTAGATTTGTAACAATTGTAAATTTCAAACTGTATAAGATATAATTGAAGGAGATGTTTTGTAACAATTGAAATTATGAAAATTTTATACATAAAATAATCAGTGATACAAAGAAATAGAACTCATGAATGTCTACTTTGTAAATACATGGCAGAAGGGTTGGAAATTAAAACTAAAATGCATTAAAGGTATTTTAAAACTATGTATAGTAAATATTTCAACTGTTTTGAAGGAGACTCATTTCTGGTTTAAAGTGGTGAAATTGTCTGTGATATTTATATAGAAACTATTTGAAAGATTGGGTCTTTAACATGGTAAAATTGTAAATAATAATATTTATTGTATTAGAAAAAATTGCAAGATGACTTTATTTAAGGGGGTAAAATTGTAAATAGTCCTAATATTTTATGTTAGAAATGGATAACAAATTGTAATATTGTAAATGGTATTTTTGGACAAACATCTCCAATACGAACAAATTTTTCACAGTTTGAACAGAGCACATTTTTCTGAAAAACATAAAATGATAAGTAATTATACTCTTAAAATTTGGTATGACAAAAATGCTTTATTTTTTTTCAGTTTATAATATGGTAACTTTGAAAAATAACAAAGTTTTTCTGAAAAACGTAAAATGACTGGGCATTGTAGACTTGGTATTAAATTAAGATAAGACTAAAATCCTTAAAAACCTATGTATTGTTGGGGGAAAAAGAAAATTAAAGGAACTTTATTAAGGCTATATTTGCCTTAGAAATTGCAGTAATTGAGAAAAATCTGTTTTATTGTGCACTTAATGCCTTTAATGTAAAGTGTTTACTCTAGGCATTGCCAACAATAGAGGCTGTAGGTTAGCATAAGTAGATAGTATTTACCTATGGAGTTACCAGAGTGACATGATGTGAATGTAGATGTTAACCATCATTTCTACTATTGTTATTACCCTCTATACATCTTAAGCCAGATCCTTATTGTTAGTGATGAGGAAAAGGATGAGAAAATGGGTTAATTTTGACCAATAAGTTTCACAAATTTTCCCAGCTTGTTTTGTTACATTGTCTATTCAGGATATTACTAAGATACAGTAAATAAGATGGCTATGTATATTTCGTGATGAAAAATTATAAAGGGATCTAATTTTGGATATATACAGGGATCTGATATTGGATATATAAATAAACTTATTTACCAAACTCTTTAACAATGTCAACTACAGTTTAAAGTTGATGATCATTTTATGATATGAAATATTAAAGTTACCAAATATATGTGAGCTACATTATTCTTATGTATATATAACAATTCTTTAACAGCATTATTTACCTTATTTTCTGTGATAAATAGTACATATTTGATCTGTGATAATTATGTTACATACCATATCAGCATTTTAAGTGATTGTAATTATGATACAATGTGTATATATGTGAAGGAGGCTTTAATTATAAAATAAAAATAAAAACTTCTAAGAATTCTCAATAGAACATTGGTCCGATCAGCTCTTTAAAGTTCTTGGCCTTCTGTCACCAAGCCAACAGTAGGACCATCCCCAAACTCCTGTTATTAGCATAAAGTTGTAACTTCACAATCACATAATGTTCTTATACCCGGATGTAACAGTAAGGCAGTTTAAAGTATGTCAGGATACCGTATTGAAATTATAAGGACATTGCCTTCAGCTTCAAGTTTTTTCTTCAAATCATAATACTTTTAAGAGTGTCCCTTACTTTGTTCTTTTATGTCAGTTTTTCTAATGTTGCAAGGATGGCTCCGATTTTTAGTTTTCATCACTGTTTTTAAGGGCTAAATTACTACAATAGATTTGTGCTTGGAAAAATAGTTACTTTTTCTGTTAGACTGAATACAGCTATACAAGGGTTCAGTATTTTCCTAAGTCCTCTCTTGGTTCCCTTAAAAGCCACTGAATTGCATATTAGAAATCTTAATATTGCAAAGAACCAATTAAATGTCCCCCTTTATATAGCCTTAAACTTGAGAGGCAGAAAATGGCATCTTGTGTCATGATCAAAAAAAATTCGGTGAAAAATGAAACAACAACACACCCCCTAAAAGTAAGATTATAAGGTCGAAAAACGTTATACTAGTATTCGTTCGTTACTCAATAGAAATTGTCAGGTGTTTGGGATTAGAATAATGTTGATAAATTCCCGCCATTATCAGATCTAATAGAGGTATGTTTGATTATGGCTAGAAGTTGTGTATTATTAGTGTGTTTACAATCTCTTGTCACGTTTGGTCAACCTAATCTCCTGCCTTCTGTCAAACATTGTCATTTACGGAATAAATGACCTTTGACACCGAATCATCATACGATAAGCTTTCTATACACGATTGGAGAATAAAAGCATGATTATGGTTTTAACATTGAGCTAAAGTTAATATCGATATAAGACGAATTAGATGAGAACGTGTATGTCCCTCGTAATGTGCTAGTCCTTTCTCGGTAATTAAAGTCTTTCGGAAAGTTGGGTGGTTGAACCCGACCCATGAAGAAATGTCTACAGATTGGAATCGGTTATCACTTGTGTAAATACTTCCGAATGGACGTTTATAAAATCTATTAGCATACAGACCGGGCCTGGTCTATGATGTAACTTCAGGAAGCCGCGGTGGCTTAATAAGTGAGACGCTGGCTCGCAAATTTTAAGTAGCTAAGAAGTCTCCATAACTCAATATCACCCAAACTCTTGCACGCTGAAAACACGAATTATTTGTCAATTCAAATCAACATTGATGTTGTGACCTTACCGGGAAAAGGTAGGCTTCAGATATCCAATATCCTATTTAAGACAAAATAAATATATTTTACCGTTGCTACACGAATCGTGTTCCATAGTGCGTTTCAGCGTCATTTGTAACAAGCAGGGGCGTGGTGAGAATGAGTTTATGAGTAGCCATACTCATGCGCCAAAAAGTTTTTGCGCCAAAATCACAATCAAATTGTCTCGGATTGCTGGAGATTGCGTTTCTGGGCTTCTAATTTTCGAAATTTTCCCGGGGGAGGGCCCCCCGGACCCCCCACCACGGGCTCGCGCCTTCGGCGCTCGCGGTGGACGGCTTCGTCGGTCACAGCTCCGCGGTCAGTAAAAGGGTTTTTGTGCCAAAATCTTTTTTGTTACTCATAATTTCTTCTCAATAATTGCCCTCACCACGCCCCTGGTAACAAGTGACCTTAAGCACGAGGACAGACATATTCCACAACTCCTGGGAAATGGTGGCTCGGGGGGTTGGGATAGCCTAGTGGTCTAGTGCCGCGCTTCGACCTCTAGCTGGCCGGTCACCTCTGCCTTGCGTCTGTGGTTTCGATCCCCGGTGTGAGCGTACTTGGCATGGAGGTAGGGGTGCCTTCTCAACCTCGTGGGTTTCCTCCGGCCACTCCGGTTTCCCCCCATTGCTAAAGACCCCTACGCGCAAGCGAATTATTAAAATGAAATTGAAACCATATGTTAATCCCAAAATGACCTAGTTTGTGTCGAGTGGACGTTAAACCCCATTTCTCTATCTATCTGTGTGGCTCAATTCCGCCTGGGCAGAAAAGTAAGATGTTAACTGCTATTTCATTTCAAGCTATTTCACACACACACACACACACACACGACCAAAATAGGCTGGTGTAAATACTTGAAAAATATAACGTTGACATATTTTATGTTGGCCAGTGCTTCGATAATCGATAAATAGTCGAATCAGGTGTTATTTGGAATATAATAAATATTCCTAAATCGCTACAAGAGGGACACCCCGATTCTTCTACAATACCTATCTCAAGCCCGACCTTACTTAGAATAACAATATTTAGAAGCAATATAACATCGATTGAATAAGCTGATCTGTTATTCATAGTTGTGTTCACTACCGAAATAAAAAGCTTTTTTGTCGTGAAATAATGGAGATGTGTTGATTAAGCAATTTAAACGGCTCAAATTGGAAGTTCTTAATTTAGAAGCGTAAGAATATTATGACTTCAGTCGCACGATTTTAAAAATGAGTTGTGACCCTTTAAGCAAACTTCCAGGATCCGAGTCTATTGTGCATTTCTCGAGTTCAAAAATCTGAGTTCAAAAATTTAATAACATATTCTCACAGAAACCTGTCTCCCCTAGATATTTTCCTGGACTTCAATGTAAATAATGATGACAGACACAAGATTTAGGATTATTCAATGGTAATCATTCTTTTTGTTTTGGAAAAAAATAGAATACATGAGCAGAACGTGCCTTAAATTCACCATAACTCACGAAATGTATGACAGCTACAATATGAAATCTGATATTCCCCAAAATCTTAGAAACTTTAACATGGAATTTGTCTTAAATACAACACATTATACTCTGTCCAAAATATTCACAACTAAATTCATTTTTATTATAGTATAATAAGTGTGTTAATTTTGTTTGATCAGCGAGGCAGTATATTATGACTTTTCTTTTTCTTCCCCAAATTCCAAGGTTTGCGTCTATAAAGTAAAGTATTGGAGAGTTTCACTTAAAAAACTTTCATTTATAAAACATTGCGTTCTTTTCAATTTACCTGTAGAAGGTAATTACTCATTATGATAACAGGATAGTCATTTATTCAAAACTATACTGAAAAAAACCCCAACCTATAACCGTTAAATAAAATCGGGTTTAACGTCATATTTTTTCTGTTACGTCATAACTTTCCGGGCTAATGAAGATGTGTGCCACGATGCAAATCATAGTACGGACAGCATCGCTTGCGCCTATATTCTTATTCAATTGCCAAGCACTCTATTACATGAAAACGGCTGTATACCCCAACGACTTATACTCGAGGGGGTAACTGAAGAACAGAGTGTTGCATAACGCGGAATATCAAAAAGATTCTTCCTCGCATGATCCCAATTGCTTCACACCAAATTGACAAAAATCCACTAAAAACTGTATCCTCTGTCGCATGTTTAAGGTTCTGAAAAAGAAAGCGCCCGAAATCATTGAAAGCAATGCTTAACATCAAAAATGTGAAACACAACCCCCCGAACCTCTGACCCATTCACAGCTGCAGGTTTTCAGAAAAGGTGGCTTTCGGAACGGAAGGTCGCCTAACGTTGAAATCGGAAAAGTGCATGTAATCATAGAACTGTAGGTTTACGATCTATGATGTAATTGGAAAGTGAAGAGACATGACTAACAGTAAATTTCAACTCACAAAATATACAAAATTGACAGTATTATTAAAACATCTCCACTTACACCACGGACAGATTTAGTGAATTAGTAACGCCACTGTCGTATTTTAAAATTAGTAATAAAGCTTCTTAAAATTTCGCAACGGATGGATTATCTCATGCAGAAATATAGAAAGTCGTGTGGATAAATACGTTGAAAACTACGTATAGATGGTCATTAAGGTCAGGTCGTGACCGGGATAATAAAAGTAATGGTTAATTTTAACTCTATAAGTAATCGATTATAAACGCTACAATGTGTATTGTTATGACTATAAACGTCTTTTACTCTGTCTACACACCTATTTTTGTTCTTGTGCAATCTTCGGAATATTTGATTCACACATAAGCAGAACGTGGACTCACCCTGGATTAATTTGTCAGGGAATGCCTCTCTTATACTTATTACACATAAATGTTTTTTTGGGACTGGCTAATATCCAAATTTCTTCAAATGAAGTTAATTGGCTTTATCAAACATTATTTCACACATTTTGTATTTCATGATCATAAACTTTAGAAGTATTTTTCTTGGGCTGGAGTTATACGTCCATTTCCACCAAGGGTGATATCGTAGACAATTGTTTCCGCATAAACTTGCAAGAGAAAGCCACAAAGTATATAGGCTTGATCCAGCTTATTTGGGTAAGGCATGGCGTCTTTGTAGGGAAGCACCAAAGATATATTTCATCAAAAGTAGGGCTCTGGGTGTAACAAAAGAAAGAATGGCGAGCGTGCGCAGTCTGGGCCGCTTGGCCATAATGCTAAGATCTTAGGTGTGGTGTGCAACATTTAGGCTTGACTGTCGGGCAGGCCCTGTGTGCGACCTAGGTTCATGGATGCGGTAAGGTAAAATTAGGCTTGACTGTCGGGCAGTTTCTGGGATGTGATAGGAAAATTTATGTTTGGATATGCAAGCAATCATCTCCGGGCCTGGCATTGTCATACCGTCGGCCTGGTGGCTGTGCGGGTACATATTATGGGCAGGGTAGGGGCATACTGATACGTTGGCCTGGGGTCATTAGCTTAAAGGGGCATCCAGATTTTAACAGTCTCAGAAATAAAAGTCCGTGTACGTATACATGAAATTTAAGCGACACAATATAGAGGAAAGTTATATTTCCCTTGTCTCAAAATCACGTATTCTTTAGACTCCCCCCCCCTCTCCCATAATTTGGCCGCAAGTATGCTTTTCTCGAGGTTATTCATTAAAGATACATTATGGGAGATTTTGACAAGGAGTTAGCCATTCTTGCTATAAAATTTCAAAAATAGATGTTGAAACAAGAATATATTGAAAATTTCAGTCAAATAACTTTATCCTGAACAAAGTTGTTACCACTATAATTTTTTACTAGATATGGGGGTTAAAATCATCGACACCCTTTTCCCACTATGGCCGATTGTTGATTGACAGGCGTTAACTCCACCTACATAGTCTCGATCATCAAGTAATGTTTAAACGGTATCTACTGAAGCTTGTGTATAGCCTCGGTCATCACTGTTTTTTATGAATAATTTCCGGAAGTATGATGACGTCAACGTCACGCAGAAACCCCACCCACAACGCCATAGTGATTAAATCAGTCGACGAAATCCTGTTTTAAATCGAGCCCAATCCAAGCCATCCGTGGGTCTACAGTGTTCATTTTGGGCTTGTTGTTTAAATAAAGATCTAATTTATAATTTCTATGACATCTGAAGCTCAAAGGAAGACCGACAAAAGTCAGTTTTTGCTCTCCCATAATGTATGTTTAAAACAAAGAAGCTTGGTTTTAACGTGGAAGTGAGTAGAAGTGGGACTTCTAGAACCTCGACTTTCAGTAGTTGCGCGATCTTTGGGATGTAAATTGGATAAAAAATTCGAGCCGTTTACGGTTTAATGAGTTACTACCTGGGTATTACATTAAATCTAAATATTAAAGCCACCGGCAGATTTCCTCAAGGTCTCCTCTGATGTAAATCAGAGTTGAAGCCAGGGGTGTGGTGAGAATGAGTTCATGAGTAGCCATACTCATGCGCCAAAAAGTTTTTGCGCCAAAATCACAATCAAATTACTCAAAAAATGAAAAACATTTGTAAGTGGAAAAATTGTTTCATCTGACCAATTAAAAAAATTTTGAAAGAGTCAAGTTGGAAAATTTAATCATATTTTATTACCGTATTTCTTGTCTCGGATTGCTGGAGATTGCGTTTCTGGGCTTCTAATTTTCGAAATTTTCCCGGGGGAGGGCCCCCCGGACCCCCCGCCGCGGGCTCGCGCCTTCGGTGCTCGCGGTGGCCGGTTTCGCCGGCCACAGCTCCGCGGTCAGTAAAAGGGTTTTTGTGCCAAAATCTTTTTTGTTACTCATAATTTCTTCTCAATAATTGCCCTCACCACGCCCCTGGTTGAAGCACGTGATTGTTGCGAAGGATTGTGGGTTAGGTTAAGGATGGATCTTGGGTTATGATTGACACTATCCCTGTTTACATCATGACCTGTAGGCCTAGGTGGCTGCAATATGGGTATTACATGCGTTTAGGGGAGCGACCGCCCGTCAGAGCTCGGTCCGATTTTCAGGAAATGTGAACTCAACTAATCGTATAACGATATATATATGTATTCGAACACTTTTAAATGGGATAAAACTGCAACCTACACAAGCTATCTACGATCTCCGTCGTACAATCAGGGACTCTAATCCAGGAAGTGACAATCCGATTCGCGAATACGGAAAAGAACCAAATGGCAAATATAAATTTCAAATTTCATCAAAAGTGGATGAAAATTTTGACCGCTAGAGTGTGTGTGGGAGAGAAATGGCGTTTAACGTCCACGCGACACAAACTATGTCATTTCGGGACTAACATATGGTTCAATTTTATTTCAATAATTCGCTTGCGCTTAGGGGTCTTTAGCACTGGGAGGAAACCGGCCGCTAGAGTGTCCGTAAGCTAAAGACGTGATATATCGTACAACAGAGGTCATAATCCATGAAGTTACGGTTCAATAGCCTACATCCCAATTTCGAAATTAACAAAATCGAGATAGACTTGTGTTTCATGTTTCGTCAATATTGGATGAAAAGTGTGACCTGATATAATTGAACGTACAATCAAATAAAAACTGTTGCTTCCACAAACCCATATGTGATTATTCGTACAAATAGGGGCTATGCAGGAAGTGACGGTCCCATATTATGCGCCAAAGGAACCGAAATTTTTCGACAATAAACATACATTGTAAATTTCAGCAAAATCTGAAATTAATTGTGACATCTAGAGTGTCTACAACCATGGTTATATTATCAGCATCACAGGATTAAACCTCCATAGATTATTTTTTTATGGTAAGGGAGTTAAAGAAGAAATAAATTTCAATTCATTGCTGAGTAATTTTATATGCCAGAAATCGCCCATAGAGAGCGTCTCAGACGATCTAGACCCCAAGAGCTTATGGGGGCTAGGCGGCGCCTGGAACCTCACCTAAGGACTTCGCTTGGTAGCCCCCCAAATCAAGAATTGCTTCCGCCGGCCTTGCGGACGCGTAACCCTTTTAACATTTCAGGTCAATTTTTTTTCGATGGGTGACCTGATAATTTTTTCAGTGCACGTTATTTTTTATAAAAATAAAGTCCGGCTTTATCCAGACACCGTACAATACAGTTTGGAACACCGGTCTCCATTTCCAGATGAAGGCTAACGGGAAGAAGTTATTTGAAAACGTATCACATAGATTGAGTTATTTAAATACTGTCTCGGGAACAAGTCCCAGGAGCCTCATTTTGCAGACCTCTATCCTCGAATTCCCTCTGTCAAGGGTCTTTTTACGCCCCATTCGTAACAGTAGGACGTTACACCCCATTTCATTTCAAATGTTATTCTAGAACTTTCCGAGATTTGTTCACTCAGGCGGAATACCGTATTAGTTGATGATATTATACACCGAACGTAACGTAAAAACCAAACCCAAGGTATTCATTACATACAACAAGGATGTAAAGAGACGCGACAACTTTCCTTGAATTGTGGTAGATTTTCTATTGTCTAGAATGCTAGAGATTCATTAAGGAAATGGCCAGAAAACAAACATTGCAGGAAGGGAATCCTCATTGAATTTTAACAATAGCAAATATTAAGAATAAAATCTTCACCGTCTACCGGGGCCTGCGACATGGCACTCATTGGCTCTGGGACAAGCAACTCTGTGAGGGGCGGTTGTATCTTCCTCCCTCCCTACCCGACTCGACTCGAAAATGGTCTCTAGCGCCATTGTGGCATATATCTGGGTTATCTGGAGGTCACTTGGCTAAAATGCAGCAACTGAAATTTAACATAACAACACAAGATAAACTAAATACATGTACTACGTTGCGGATAATGGCGTTAACCGCGGTACACTGGTTGGGAATCACTGCTGTGGCCGATTGCATCTTCACCGTGAGCAAAAAATATAGTCATCCAATATAAAATTAGTTGCTTTTGCACTACTTGAAAGGATTCTCAAACATTGTCCACGGTTAACGCCATTATCTGCATTCTCCATTAGAATGGAGTTCTCCCTTGGCAATGGTGCAGGACGGGGCGAAAAACCGAACCAGGCCCCCATGTACGTAAATTAACACCTGACAGTTGAAATAGGAGTAGCGCCATAGCACACTGTGGGACTTGCAGAAATAAAATGAAATGGGGTTTGACGTCCTATTGTCTGCTCCGACTGGGATGATGAAACAAAACGGAGGGTTCTTTCATGTACGTCTAGAGTATGAAAGTTTTATTTGTTTGGTGAACTTGGCCAACTAATCTGGGTGCGTCAGTATGGTATCAAGTTAGTATCAACCAACTTCATGTATGGATAACTTCGCTGGTTTTGTGGGGATGGGGATGGCGGTGGATGCTTTTCTGAACATCTGTGATATCGTACGCCTGTAAGATGAAGTGTTTATCCACCGAACGATTTCATAATAGAATCGTTGCAACTGCTGTGCTCGATAATTGACTATTGATGTATGAACTTTTTATACAAATAAATATAACCACCTAAAGCGTGGAATACGCATACACGGCAGCTTCGTCTCTATTTGAGCAAATTTGATAAGGATCTAGGATCCTTGTAGAAATCCAATCTCTAGTGATCAAGGCAAGGGATCATCCTCTTATGACCCCATTGCTTCCAAACATATTTGAAATTTGTTAAAGCCTATAGTCCCTATCTCGTTCACACAGTATGACTCGGGAACCGAAGACTGCGGATTATGAATCCACAGGGTTCATCTAGTCATAGCCTCAATGGTCCTCACCCAATTAGAAAAACACCTGTTAAAAACTATAGCCCCTAACGGGATCACGAGGTTTTAGTCGAAGGGGAGTGGGGGGGACCTCGGAAAGTAAACTGAATATCGATAGGGATTGTCTTCTTATGACCACAGTGCTTCTCTCCAAATTTGAAAAAAACTGTATCAAAAGTTTTCGCCAAATGAGGGATAACTCAGGAGCGGTAAGTCCCATGGCCTCAATAATACTTCCGTTAAGACTAAAAAAAACATCTATCGCTTTCAAAACGGTTTTGGCAAATGTGGGCGTATAAAATTTTAAAACAAGGAGTCGGTGCTTCAGCAACTTTTGATTCCTACTTTCAAACTGTATTTATGAATACTTATCCTAACCCGCTACCTCGTAGGCGCACTAACCTGGAGGTCCGGTGTCCTATTTGCGATTAGGGTAGGGCAAGAGAATCCTAAATGCTGCGCCTACGAGGTAGCGGGTTAGGATAAGTATTCATAAATACAGTTTATTCATAAACAGTGTGATTCTAAGGTTTCTTTCATTCGTAAACACTGTGGTTACGATATCATTGTGTATAAGTAAACAGTGTATACGTATTCAATTAACGTACACCCTGTGGTTACGAGGTAAACTGTATGTATACGTAAACACTGTGGTTACGAGGTAATATTTATCAATAAACACCTTGCTTACGAATAGGCCTATAACGTTATCCAAATAAATTAATGTACTGGTTAATGTAAACTGTGCATAATAATAGATTAATCGCCCATTGTTTTGGGCATCCTGCAAATTTCATACTATGGAAATATTTGATAGTTATGGAACACAGGGATCACACCACAATTGTTTTACAACTCGAAGTAGCTACAATTTCTAAATTTAACGGCCAACCGTCACCGTCAACCTACAATGTTACAGCAAAGATTAACTCCTAATACATTGTTGGTATCAAGACTCATTCTAGGGTCAGATTTCGGAAGTATTACCACGAATCTATGGTACCAGTATCGATTCATGGCAATTTTTTTCGAGTAGACAGTTTCATGCATGTAATTGCTGGAGTAAGATTCAAATCCTTAGTAAGATAATAAATACACGAGAAATCATGGGGTATTTACATTAATATGTAAACATGTAGACGATTGGTGTAAAGTTGAATTAAGAGTGGTGTGTTGACATTGTAGCAGCAATTGAACAGGTTGGAGCTTTTCAATCTTCCTAGATACAAGTCTCATCCGACTAGAAACAAATTTCTTGGTTTGCCTGAATAAAAGGAAACAATGGAGGTCGCCAAAAGAGTCGCACACACCCCCAATTTCTTTTAAAATATGACTCAGCTGAGCTGATGGACTCATTGCGCGAGCGGTATATATAATCCGTATACATATTAAACATCTTTAGTTGTTCTTTTTTCGGTGGCCGTCTGCTTAGGGTAATAAACGCGCGAAATGAGGGTTATTGGTTCAACTTGTCTTTCTGTTTTCTTGGTTTCTATCTTGTGTGTTTTGGTCAGCTCCTACCCACGAAAACCTTCAGATAGATCATTGAACAGTGTTTATCATTCTAAAAATGGAGTTTATAATACCAACAACGGCTATCGTCAAAAAAGAGCAACTACAGGGAATTTTAATAATGTGTTGATTGAACTGAGCTTTGTGATGTGGTATATGTATCCTAGTCTTATTCCTCATGTCAGTTCTTGTGAGGCTTATAGAAGTTACGTTTTTGGTGATTTTGCTTCGACTATTCTTGTGCAATGTAAGTACATTGAGATAAATATGCTGTTGTGGTTTCTTCATTCAGACATTCTTTGTTCAAGCCATGTAATTGCAAGTTGGACAAATCACGTCACCATATAAATTGTGAAGTGATTAAGGCTCTATTTTCAAATCCAGATCTCGGAATTGCCTTCCCATGCAAGTTATGTATTAATTATTGCTGATTGCAAGATTGGTAAATAGGCTACTCAATTTGTCAACTTTAAAATAACGGATGAGAGATCGACATTTAGGGCGTTAAAATAGAATTTATGATTATAAACGTCATAAACGACAAGAAAGGGCTATAGATTATAACAATCAAAGACTATACCCCCGACCGTCTCCTTTTGGATGTAGCCGTGAGGTCGATTGAGGAGAAACCCTCATACAATTTGAAACACTTTTAAGTCAAAGACATGGTTTCGTCCATGAGTACAAACAAAATTCAAAATTCTCGCAAGAAGTGTGTTTAATTCTAATACTCCAGACCTATGATTGACTAACGTAAGACATGATGAGCAAGCTACTTTCCATGAATAAATGGTATTCTCTTTTGGGGTTAAAATTCGGCGTGGTCTTGCCGACCAGTTGTTAATTAGCGGGCTGAACTCTGTGGACCATTAATACGCCTATTATGGTTTTAAATGATGAATAAAAATCGTGAAGAGATTTATCAAAGAATATTTGAAAGAAACTTTTTGAAATAAAATAAATATAGGTTAAGTAAATAGATGAGAGTCCTGCACGTAATGACAGATTCTAAAGATTGAATATGTCAATTTATCTGAGTGAGACAAAAGCTCTTGTCTAAATGTTTTCAGATACTGTGTACACTCATTGACCACGCCAACTAAAAACTATTTTACATATTATACTTTAGTTGAGATAGTTTAAAGTCTTAAATATAACCTGAGGCTTGTCACAAAAAATTTTTCTATAAAAAAAACCCAACCCCAAATCAACCAAAGAATTACTCAGTTTTGTAGACCATCATATACAAAATTTATTGTATATAGGAAATACTTTATTGTGTATATGAATATTTTTCGATACGGTACCTCACTGCCTGTGATTGATTTACATGTTATATATTGGGATAAAACAAATTAAGTATGTAATATGTATGCGATATAACAAATTATGTATGCGATATATGACCAATTTTATATTTTGTATACCAAATTTGATATGTTACAAATCATGTACTTACATTTTATTATTACTAGATAATGTATTTATATATCAAAAATATTTATGTATTCCTATAACAAATCTTGTACGCGATAACAATAAATCATGTATGCGATAACAGTAAATCATGTATGCGATAACAACAAATCATGTATGTGATAATAACAAAGCGTGTATGCGATAATAACAAAACGTGCATTTAGATATATCATTTACTTGAAATCTCAAAATAAAAACAGCAAAAAGAAAATCTTTACTACCAATTTTATATTTTGTATACCAAATTTGATAGGTTACAAACTTTGCACTTAAGATTCTAATATTTTAATATTAAAGTGTTATAGCAAGTGCATAATTAAAATAGATAATGTATTAATACCAAAATAAAAACAATGAAAAGACAAATCTTTATTAAAAAAAATTCATTTTCACAACAAGAACCTTTCTTATAGTTAAACAAATTTATCCCAAGCTGTTTGCAAAATAATAGGTTACGGTTATACATTTTTTAATGATTTGCACATTGTATTTATAAGGAATCGTGATATTGACAAGTACGGACGATTGACGTCGTCGTCTACCTAGGTGTAGAAGTAGATTCAACTGCACACAAGAGTTTAGGGCGATACTTGAATGTATTTAACGGTTAAATAAACGTATATTATTGTATACTAGAATGTAAATATCTTCATCACGATGACAAGGTTATATTAAACAAACCTTTTTGTGGAAGGTTTCTTTATATTTTCATTACATCCTGATTCAGTTGACAAAAATTATTGTCTGTTTCAGTGTATGACAAATAATCTATTTAAATGGGTTGTTAAACATGAATTTCGTTTTACATTTTGTGAGATTCTAGTATTAAGGGAGTCCGTTCTTCCACCCCACTCGCTCGAGCGTTTACCAAAATTTATGTTGGTTTACATTTACATATTTTTATTTTTTTTTTGTGTGTTGCATCTTATTCTGCCATATTCTTATATTGTGCACAATCATTGTCCGCTCTTTGCGTAAGGATAATAATAATTACATGACGTCTATTCTATGAATCTTCAGAATACCTTTGCTTATCGATAATTTAAAAAATAGAAAACAAATAGTAGTAGCAAGTGGTGCCCCACGGGACTCCATTCTCGGACCATTCGAATAAATGTATTATACTCTTTTCTGATGACACTTCCCAATATTTACGAATTACGGGCCCTCGCATAACGCGATTATCCCAAATGATGACTTGAATTCTATTAACAACTTGTTAAAGACATGACATTTAACTTTCACCCCCCCCCCGCCTGCAATCAAACTATTAATGGTGTATCATCACCAAAATGCCTTTTAACCGTGGTGTGCCACAGGGATCCGTTTTAGGACCAATTGTATTCAGTTTATACACTTGTCCCCAAGCAGCAATCGTCAGGAAACATTGCCTTTTCTTTCATTTATATTCTAATGATTCACACAACTGTGCATTCATTTTAAACACCAGCAACAAGACCTCTTCTATATTTCAAAATCTAGTCGGTTCGGAATATTGAGGTGATATTGACCGATAGCTCTCAATGGAGAGCCTCATAAATCATATGTGTAATATAGGATATTTTAATTTGAGAAATATTCGATAACTGAAACCGAATGTGGCTGCAGATTGTGTGAAAGCTCTGGTAATGCATTGATAACTTGAACGCTTTATTATATGGTAATCGAGCTAAACATATCGAAAAACTACAAAAATTGCAAAATTCCGCAGCTTCCAGTTCAATTTTTGCTAATGTATAAAATGATACTGTTAACGTTTAAATGTCTACAAGGTCCCCCCCCCCCACCACCTTAATTACTTATCTATATAACTGTCTTAGATCATTATAATATCGCCTCAGCAAAAAAACCCATGAAAACAATTATATTTCTTTAAATATTCTACCAACTACTCAATTAGAAAACTTACAGTTTGATAGTGCTAGAACTACTACTGCATACTAAACTTAGGCTGTCTGTCTACGGTAAGCTCCACTTCAGAACAGACACTAAGCTAGTTGACCGACATTTTAAGTCCTAAATCGACGGTTTTAGTCGAAAACGATATATATATATACTTCGAGAATTTTGAGAAGTATTTATTCTGCTTCCATTTAATGGAATTGAATAGGTTTATTTAGTCTTGGTGTGTGTGTCAGATGTGAAACGGAGTAGAACCGCATTACAAAACAATATACTAAGTTTTGAATATGGCGTCCATTCAGAACAGAGATTTATTCTCGAAGTATGAAGTAGATGGATCTCTGTGTGAAGAATGCTACTACTGGTGTAACAGGTAAAAGTTGTTTATTTCCATATAGACCTAGATATTAATAATTATTTTATGTTTACAGATTGCCCCTCATTACAGTCGGCATGTCCTAAGACAGATAATGCAGTCGAGAGTTCTGATTGCTTTGTTCGTGATACAGCCGTAGCTATAAAAGTTGTCTGTTGCTCAGGTACTTATATTACTCTGCTTATTTCTTCAACATACTCATAATAACCATCATTATAATCAATGTTTGCCTTTTCCTGTTTTATGGCTATTCTATTATTGACAACTTTCTTTAGATTCAACGATTTTTAGATTCTGACTGTGGCATATTCTCATAATATAATCTAAAATGATTTAGTCTGAAATAATAGAAAATATTATGTCATCCCCCCTTTCTGTTACACGTCGATCCATTCATTATTTCTGTGGACGACATGTACATTTGTAGTTGTCAGATTTCTTCGAAATATTCTGTGTTTAATTGTTCATAAAAAGACACATATATTTAATATAATAGATAATACCAGATACCATTATAGAAAATATTAGTATATATATTAACATTATTAATATTATTATAGGTAGTAATAGTGTGTGTATTAGCGGTATTAGTTAATGTTATAGATATACCTGTATGAATTCTAAATTAACTGCATACCGCGGAATTATCTTAATGTGAATGTCCGTTCAATACGAGGAAGACTCTATAATTAATATATCCCAGATGGGCGATGTTTGATTTCTAAAACATGAATGGATTGTGCATCATATAATGAAGACGATTCGTATCACCATAGCTGAATTATGGCTCAACTGCCCGTTGGCAAGTTTGGGATTGTAAATCGGTAATTTGCTGGTTTTTGTTGGGAATTTATTGAGTTGATTAACAAAATATTATATATATATTATTAACAAAATGATGAAATATGTATTAGGTTTTGTTATTCCAGGTCTCAATAACCCACAAACACAACCGCCTACGACAACTACTTCAACAACAACAACAACACCAACAACAACCACTACAACAACAACTACAACGGCACCGCCAATCATACAAAGTACGAATTTAAAAATCATCTCGGAATCAAAGTAAAACTTAAAAAATCAATATAATTGTTTATGTGCTAAGCACATCGTACCTTTCTTGATATCCATTGTTGTCCGTTAAAAATCGAAGTACCCGAAGAGCCGAATTAAGGTTCACGGGTAGGCTACCCTGAGCGTGGTATATAGCTCAAAGATGCATTATGCAAGATTTAGATAAAGAGCTAACAGTTATCGCTATAATAGTTAAAAGATAAATAATGAAAATATGTTGAAAATATGTTGAAAATTTCAGTCAAATTAGTTCATTCTGAGCCGAGTTCTGCCGGACTGTGTACAGAGTTGATTATGGGCCTGGCATGTAAATAAATGTCTAATTAATGATTTATGTAACATTAGAAATATTTAGCTCTTTCATAATGCATCTTTTAGTCTGTTTACTGCTGTAAACATTTCGGATTTCCAAGATTTTAGTAATGTGCATGTGCTTTATTTTTTAAGCAGGGGGCTTGCATTGGTTTCTTTTTTCTTTTTTTTTTAAAAAAAGGTTATCTTTATAAGCTCACCTTCCAGTTGATAACCATCAATAAGTCGACAAATAAGAGGGGAAGATAAAATGTTTTGCGAAAAGATCCAATTTTTGAAAGTAAATTAACGATTTCGGTAAGACCGGATCAAAGAACAGTTAACTGTGTGAGATATTCAGTTGAAAAGCATTAAAAATTTGTATATAGTTAGGAATCGACCGGGAATGGTTAGCCTATGACGCGGTCTTCATGTTAGTGATCTGTTCTTATGATAGTAAAAATTTTACTTTATGTTAGACAATGAGTTATTAAATAAAGTGAGAAATGATTAAACATACATTATGCGAGAGCTAAATCTGCGTATTGCATGTCTTTGTTTAAGCCTGAAATGTTATCTAAATTATTAATTAGACATTTAAAATCAACTTAGCCAGGCCATAATCAACACTCGATGGCATCAGATTTCTCCGATATTAAATAGATTAAAACAGTTTAGCCATATTTTGATTAAAGCTAAAAATGGAAGAGCGAGACTTAGCTTCCAACAGCCAGTACGGTGGTGGAAATTATTGCACACGTCCTGTCAAACCTTCAAAGGCTATTGCCGTCGCTCGCAATAGAGTAATTTGAATGAAATTTTTTCAAATTATTCATTTTACGTTATCTTTTTTTTTCGAACTATTACAGCAAGAATGGCTAGCTCTTTATCTAAATCTTACATAATGTTTCTTTAAGTGAAAGTTATTTAAAGGAATTATATCTGGCGTAAACAATTTAAGCAAGCACAAATTTAATATTTAATGTGGCATCCTTTGTGTCCCCCTTAACATGACGTTTGAAGCTTTTTGTATAAACTGATATTTCAGCTTGTGGTCGTTCGTCTGTTGCTCCTAGCGGTAGAGTAGTTGGTGGTGTTAATACAACGGAGTGTGAATTACCATGGGTGGTTGGTATAAAACGTAGAGGTTCTTTCATCTGTGGAGGAACTATTATAAGTTCTCGTCAAGTTATCACTGCTGCACATTGTGTCAGGTTAGTCCGGGGTCAGCGATTGTCGCGTTTTAATTTATTTATCTTTCGACGAAAGGGGTTGTTTTTTCTTCCTATCCGAACGACTGTCCTTGTCAGGCCGTTCGTCCGGTACCACTGACAAGTAGAAATCACGCCGGCAAAAACAGATAAATTTCTCAATCAGCACCGGAAGCGCCAACAACCTGAAAATTTCGGAGTTATAACCGACATGATTTGAAATGAACCTTGCCCAAGAATCGAGAATCATCCTGCATGAATCGGGCGTTCTGTAGTATATGTATACTTGATCACAGTGTCTAATCGTTTTGGTGGTACAGACGACCGGGGTTCTATTTACACATTTAAATATAGCCTACATTGATAGTGCTCATCAACGAGCAGCTACGTTGGCTAAGTGGATAAGTAAGACGCTAGTTCACTAGTTTGGAGGTCGCGTGTTCGATCTCTGCATTGCCAGAAATAAGATCATCTGAATTTTACGGCCTTGCCCCCCCCCCCCTTTTTAATGGTGCAGGCAAGAGGGCCCGGCGAGGACAGCTGTCTAGTCGTTCGAATTGGACGGAAAACCGAGGTCCCGTGTATACATTGGCGTCACGTAAAGATCCCATGGCAGTTAGAAGAGTAGGCCATAGTGCCGCTGCCCGGACAAAATTTCCCTCACAGCACACGATAAGCCGTATGACCGTCTTCATTAGCCCAGTCGGAACAGAACAGTAGGACGTTAAACCCGATTTCATTTCATTTTGCTCTCAGAAGAATCCTTGGCAATTGGGGTTGACAATGAATGGGGGCTAACAATGTTTGTGTGACGTCCCAAATGTGACGGGATACCCGATACTGATAGATTCATAGGTCTATATAATCGTAAAAAGTCACGATGAAAACAGATTAGACAAAGTTTAATATAATTCTATATTCTCCTTGTAGAACTGATACCTCATACACGGTGGAAGTTGGTAAATGGTCAACTAACAGTCTTGTCGATCGATTTTGGGAAGAAATTCCAGTGATGACCAGAACTATTGAACAAAACTTTGACTCTATCAATTTAGGTAGGTATGGCTGTCACTGAAGATGGAAAGTTGCAAGACATATCAAAATAATTTCTTCACTCCCGTGTGCCCAGTCTCATCTTTATGTCCACCTTCATAATTACCAGGTGCTCATCCCGTGAAAATCTGGGAGTCTGTAAAGATGCTCATCTCGTGAAAATCTGGGAGTCTGTAAAGATGCTCATCTCATGAAAATCCGAGAGGCTATAAATGCTCATCTCATGAAAATCTGGGAGTCTGTATAATACTCATTTCTTGAAAATCCGAGAGGCTAATGATGCTCACCTTATGAAAATCCGGTTTATTAAAATACCTATTTATTTTTATTCCAAATTTCAAGCAGAGGGGTGAACTCGGAGTTGTGTGCTAGTCGCATAGATATAGCCCTAATTATCGAAAACGTTTAAACACTCTACAGCTCAAGATTTTTTTTTAAAGTTTGTTTTCCAACTTGCTCTGCGGACTGTTGGCTTAATCACAATGTTTACTCCCTTTATAATACAGAGTTTGTAATGGCGTATATAGCTGGGATGGGACTGAGCTTGATTGAAAGATGGAGACGGCTGAATGGATTGTCGTGAGAGGAAGGTTATCAAGCAAAAACTTTTTATGGATGTGCAGATGCTAAAAAAATCCCACTGGTTATTTTTTCCGCACTAATTTGAAACCGTGCATAACAAAATATAATGTTGAATAATTCCAATTCTTCTTCCAGTGAATGACATTGCTATCTTAACACTCATTCGACCAATGACATTTAGCCAATGTGCACAACCGATTTGTCTACCAGAGTTTGGCCAACCGGTACCAACACCAAAATGTACTGTTGCTGGATGGGGAACACTATTTTGTAAGTTGAACGAAAGCTTAAAGTTGTTCTCCGTTATGTAATTGCAAAGATTAAAGATGAATTATGTAAGAGCTAAATCGGCCTAATGGATGTCTTTATTTTGATTTAAAATGTTATAAAAAAATATTATTTACTGTACACATTTATTCACATGACAGCCAATAATGGTGAATCGAGGCTTAGTCCCTATTAACAAGTACCGTTACTACCGGTCAGCTCCTTATCTGAAGGGGGGGGGGGGGGTGGGATGGCCTAGTGGTCTAGAGTGCCGCGCTTCGACCTCTAGCTGGCAGGTCACCTCTGGCTTGCGGCTGTGGTTTCGAGCCCTGGTGTGAGCGTATGTGGCATGGAGATAGGGGCGCCTTCTCAACCTCGTGGGTTTCCCCCCAGTGCTAAAGACCCCTACTCGCAAGCGAATTATTGAAATAAAATTAAACCATATGTTAGTCCCGAAGTGACCTAGTTGTGTCGAGTGGACGTTAAACCCCATTTCTCTCTCTCTCTCTCTTTATCTGAATATTATATGATGCATCTTTAAATATAAGTACTTTAGTAATAATGCATAAGAATTTTGAATTAAAATGAGAGAAAGCTATTACTTTGAAATTATCTTCTACTAATGTAGCATATTTTGATCTAAAAATTGAGGTAGTAGACAATTATTAAAATTATAATTATGACTTTGTTGACCAGAAAGAAACGATAAACCATCAACGTAGCTAATGTGTGTATTGTATTTCTATTTATTTTTTGTAAAAAAAAAAACAAAATCAAACAGTAACTGGACCTCAGCCGGCTGTGTTACAGAAAGTGGATTTAACAGTGTATACTAGTAGTGTCTGTAGATCTAGATTTGGTGAATCAGCAACACTTGTTCCTGCTGGTGTCATATGTGCTGATAATGATGGTTTGGGTGGAAAAGATGCGTGTAAGGTAGGCAAATATTTTGTGGATAATTTATGTGGTGCCCTAATAATTTTGACAAATATTGGAAAGGACTGTTGGTAGATAATTAGTAAAAGTATCCATCCATACAGGTTCGGGATTATCAATATCCACCCACCCTTTTCACAACAAGAGATGGACATAGAACAAGCTAAACAAAACATGATTTTTCGTACAATCAGGGGCCATAATCCACGAAGTTGCGGTTCAATATGCGTTAATATCGAAAGGACCTGAGATCTTTTGTCTTTTATTTATAAACATATATTTCAAGTTTCATCAAAATCGGACACAAATTGTGACCTGGTCAGCCAGCTAAAACGCGATATTCCATACAATGAGGGGCCACAGTCCATGAAGTTACGGTCTGATAATGCAAATATCGAAAGGAACCAAGATATTTTGGCGATAAACCCATATTTAAAGTTTCATCAAAATAGGATAAAAATTGCGACCTTTAGACCGACGTCCGGACGGACAGGGGCTACGACAATATACGTGCACACGAAAAGCTTGGCTTATAAATCTCTCTTGGCCGTCAACGACCACAATCACCACCATAACAGTCATCAACATGACCAGGGAAAATCTTCTGACTACTACCACAGGGAGACCACGAATAATCAAAAATCTTATAAAGTAATTTTTGGTATAATTTCAGGGAGATTCTGGTGGTCCATTAATGTGCCTGGTAGGGAACACGTATACTTTATTTGGTGTCGTATCCAGTGGACGTGGTTGTGCAGATGCCGGACAAGCTGGATTCTATACTAACGTTCCTTATTACAGAACCTGGATCGATACTCAATTAAGCATCCTTCCCACGAAATAGAGTTACGTTCTTTATCGTGCAATTTTATGCTGTGATCCATTTCGGTTTGATGTTTTATTAGTAATATATTTTAAGAAGAATCAACGGGGTGTATTGTGGGGTGGGTGGAGGGCAGGTGTGGGGGGGGGGCTTCAAAAAGTTAATTAATCTCAGGGGAGCCCCTCGCCCTTAAAGAAAAAGAATACTACTAGTAACAAAATTTGATACAGTCCTAAAAGGTTTTCAAATTAAAAAAAATACGTGGATTTTGTTGAGGAGAGGAGCTGAGAGGGACTGACACCCAATTCGTCTCTCCCACCCCCTGTACATATTTATTTTATTTATTAAAGATGCATTATGTAAGATTTACATAAAGAACTCACCCTTCTAGCTATAATAGTTCCCCAAAAAAAACAATGAGAAATAAAAATTACTCGTTTCTGAGCAAAGTTATCAGGATTTGAAGTGTTCACAATATACCCTCGATTGCCTTCCCCATTCGGTGGTCTAGAGAGTTGTGTTGAGCTTGTCACTGGATAAATATATCTAAGTAATAATTTATATAACATTTGATGTCACAAGAAAGACAGTGGGAAAATTTGGCTCTTACATAATGCATCTTTAAATATTATGTACATCATTTTCTGTCTCTTTTTCTTTCTACAAAATAAAACTGTGAAGACTTCGTTTGTTTGTTGTAATACTAAATGTATTTATAGTTACTTTTGCAACTGTCCTTTAGCGAACGATATTCGCTGACAGTTGCTATCCGGCCTTCTATAGCTGCAGTATGAAAATACGGTAAAATACCGCTATTCCCCACCCCTATTCTCAGGCTGTTTTAGAACGTTTGCCGTCTATTTTTCACAATAATTCTTCATTTTCCACCAAAAGGAATCCTTTCTCACTATATTTGACACAAATCTATAATAATTTAGCGATGAAATAAGCATGCGGTTTGCGCATGTCCGGGTCTCGTTATCGCTCTTCAGTTTAAACGTATTTGTTGTATGTTTTTAATCGCAGAATTCTACTTGAAAATAGTGTTGAATCTTTATAAATATGTGTCAGCTGTGGCATGAAATGATTCCTTTGACGAATAAAGTAGAATCAAGGTGAAAAATAGTAGGTAAGGATGCCAAAATAGCCTTAGAACAGAGGCGGGGAAGAACGGTATTTTCATACTGCAGCTATAGAAGGCCGGATAGCAACTGTCAGCGAATATCGTTCGCTAAAGGACAGTTGCAAAAGTAACTTTTTATACATATATTCTGTGGAATTATCAAAGTTATAACCCCCGAATATGAAGTCTTGTGAACACCCTCAAAGGTGGTTTTCGACCTTTCTACACATTGGGACCAGTGATAATGCAGAAATTAAAAATGCTATGTTTTATATACAATGTATATAAAATACTACAGTGATCGGATGTGACAGATTTCACTGTATATAAAATACTACATGTATTAGTTTTTAAAAGTAACCAGAAACGAGCAATAATACGTCCGAAATAGAACGTCTTGAAATCTCACTTTCACAGTTAACAGGTCAACAGTCGGAATTTTTGACCATAGTTTTCCGAGACAAAATAATGTGCGAGTTGCTGGAGAATATAAATGTTAGTTGCTTGAGAATTATTATCACATGTATTGTGATTATACAGCGCAACCTTTACATATTGATGTACCAGCTTCTATTTACAGAAAGGTAATATAAGAATTACATACCGTACCACAATTTACACACATTTATACAGTCTTAAGGCCCCCGCACACGAGCCGAAAACTGCGTACGCAAATGGCGCAGCGTCATTTTCGGCTCGTGTGCGGGGGTATTTTCGAGCGCATTTTGACGTTCGCCAAATACCTGTCATGTTTGATATTTTTTGACGCAGCGCCAACTGCGCTCTCGTGTGCGGGCAACTCAGCGCTATTTGCGTTTCATTCGTCGTCAATGCGCATGCGTCATCACTACTGCAAAATGACGGCACCCATTGAGTTCGTCAGTGACGCAGTTTTAGAGGATAAAATCGTCGATTTATGGCAGAAGTAACACTGCAAGTGCAGTTTCTTCATCTTCCGACGACGATGACGAGGACGACGATTCACTCACGGCTGCCATTTTCGGATGACTGGTGGTCATGTGAACGACACACTTGCCGCAGTAGCTTTCGCGCAGCGTCGTTTTCGGCTCGTGTGCGGGCGCCGTATTTCTGCGCCAAATGCGTACGCACTTAGCGCGGCGCTAAATGCATACGCAAAATGCGCTCGTGTGCGGGGGCCTTAATACAGAGAAAGAGAGAGAGAGTCGACATAAACTAGGTAATTTCGGGACTAACAAATGGTTTGATTTTATTTCAATAATTATCTTGGACGTAAGGGTCTTTAGCAGTAGGGGGAAACCGGAGGATCCATTGAAAACCCACGAGGTTGGACAGGCGAACCCACTCCTTGTCACGTACAACCGACATTCGAAATTACGCCAGTTGACTCAATGACAGGCTTTATGATGCAGCGCGCACGCGCTTACCATTCGGCCATCCAATCTCCAGAATGCCGAGTAATGTTTTAACTAAAAAATGTTGATGTAAAGTAATAAACAATACACTGTTTGATCGTGAAGTAGAAGAAACCGATGACTTTTCTTAATGTGGGTACCTGTGACATATCCAAGATTATAATCGGATTCTTCTGACAGATTTAAAAAAACTATAAACCACCAGCCCGTCCTTGTTTCGAATGAGGCTATCGTCATCGTGGTCGTCGTGGGGATTTTTTGGCCTTGTCCCGGCCTGTAGAACTTTAGCAGACTGGCTGGTATCCGATTAGGAACTATTATTCGATCATTAAAAACGAATCTAAAAGCGAGCCTTTTACTTTCGTCTTCGATATTTTGCCAATTGCAGAGCCAACTGGTCCCATTTCGTGATGTCAGAGAGAGAGAGAGAGAGAGATATGGGGTTTAACGTCCACTCAACACAACCAGGTCATTTCGGGACTAACATACGGTTTTTCAACTTTATTTCAATAATTCGCCTGCGCGTAGGGGTCTTTAGCCGTGGGAGGAAACCGGAGTGCCCGGGGGAAACCCACGAGGTTGAGAAGGCGCCCCTATCTCCATGCCACATACGCTCACACCAGGGCTCGAAACCACAGCCGCAAGCCAGAGGTGACCGGCCAGCTAGAGGTCGAAGCGCGGCACTCTAGACCACTAGGCCATCTCAACCCCCCTTCGTGATGTCAACTTGTCGCCTTATTATGAAGGCTGACATCCCGACAACCTGATATTGAGTTATAGACATTCTTCCTTTAAATTGGATTTGTAAATAATACCGCTGCGAAATGATCAATTTAATGACATAGGAGGTTGTATAAGAATTAATAAAGTGTAGTGTACATGTAGTGAGTATTGCGAGATTATCGACGAAGACATGTCTTCACCGAGCCAAAACGATATGGTGCGTGATATACCTTGTTTAGTATACAAGACAAGATAATGCAGAAATTTTAATCCCTTCAAGTAGCCGTGTGTCTAACATAAAGAATACACATTCCAAGACAGTCAGATGATAACTTGAGCTACTGAATGCAGTGTTTGTGGGATTTACCACAGTAAACAAAGGCTATATGACCGGTACTATTAATATACTGGTACAGTGATCATGGTGGCTCCCGAAAGTAATTGTTGTAATCCTTGATGGGACTTTCTCTTTAATAAATATAGCACTTTAGATTATAGCTTGTTGATGATGGGAGAGGGGGTTGGGTGGTAGCTGAATGGTTTGCCATGCGCGCTGTATCATGTCTGCCATTGAGTCAGCTGGTGTGGTTTCGATTCTCCGGTTGTACGTGGCAACAAGTAGGGTCACCTGTCAAACCTCGTGGGTTTTCTACGGGTCCTTCGGTTTCTCTCAAAGCTAAAGACCCCCTTCGCCCTAGCGAATCGTTGAAATCAAATGACCAAGTTTGTGCCAAGTGGACGTTGCACCCCATTTCTCTCTCCTTGTGTATGATAGACAAGAGGTTAGGATGACGTGTGCTTGGTTTTGGTACCAGATTAAGCATCTGGCCTATCCAAAACGTACAACAGTAACAACACACCTCGCATTCTTTGTCAGTCCAACATCTGATCAGGAAAAAAATGGACATCTTCCAGTTATTTGGACCTGAATTTTTATGTCATCTTTTTCTGCCTTGATCTGAAGCTAATTTATGTCAACAGAATGGTGTTATGTGTTAAATATAACGATTCCAGTCAATCTCGTAAGCAGAACAACTTATTAACATTTCAGACACATCCAAAGACTATATATAGACTGTGGAATTTCGCAATCCAAGGACTAACCTGATAAAGGAACCTTCCTTTACTAGACAGTAGAATCTATCCAACCATCAGAAAGATAGAATGACAGTGTTGGTCAGTGGAAAAAATCTGGGACTTTATCACAGGGCATCAAATAGAGAATCTGTAGTTAATTTTGCCATTTTAGTGAAATATTTATTTACTGAATTCAACAGTATAATAGTCAACATGTCTACGTCTCAATTTACTTATATTTTGATCAACAATAAATAAACAAATTACTTATTTGTCTAGCTAATTAATGGACAATGGACATGATTAATAGACTAAAATATCTTATCTAATTAATACTGTTTCCAAAACATCCTAGTATTTATCCCCATCCCAACAATTTACTATGTTACAATTAATTATATTAAACTAAGGAACATAAATAATAATAATAATAATATAACAATAATAATATATTCATATTTTCTTTTTAAGTATATCTACATGTATATCATATATATATATTACATTAAATACAAGACCATCATTAATTTGATTAATGTTAGTAGTTAATTATAATAAATTGCCAGATCATAAAGCCATATTCTTGTACTATTAAATTGCCAGATCAATCACTAGGTCATAACTTAGACATGTATTATGTATTAAAGCATAACTTAGACATAAATAAGAGCATTCTATTTTTTAATATGCATTCCTTTATGGGGTTGTCAGTGATGCGGGACGGAGGGCCCGACTAGGACAGCTGTTTAGTCATTCAGATGGGACAAAAAACAAAGGTTTCATGCACACAATGGCGTGCACGTAAAAGGAATTCAATATAACATAGTGCCGCTGTCTGGGCAAAATTTCCCTGATAACACACTGTATGGCGTATGTATGTCTTTATCAAATTGCTTACATCTGCTTATAGCCTAAGCAGACAGTGCTTATCATCAGACAGACAGACAGATGAATACATTTAAATAGTCCTCTTCTTTCTTTAAAAGTTTGGGGAACTAAAACATTTTAGTATTGTAGCTGTTACCTTGCAGCTTGAACCACTACACAACATAGTCTTATGGAATTATAAACAGTGTATATATTGTATATATTAAAATCTGGTAAATAAAACTGTATTTTGTGTGCCTGTAAAGTGTAAAGAGACTTTTGTTATCCCTCTACATGTAGGTATAACATTAATGACATGATATGAAATGGGAGTTTTAAATGAGCTAATTTCCGGCACCAACCAGGATAATTAAGATAGGCATTCGCCATGCAGTGGACTATGACTATGGTGAGAAAATGTGCTTTGACAGGTAGTTGCCACTACTTTTGATCAAATTCCAACCATATGTGTCCAGTCCCTTCATCTTGCAACACTGACAAGGGGAAACCACATAAATACACGTTAATATTAAGTTCATCATAAACAGAGGCTTTATTTATATTTCATTTCTGTATTAAGATTTTTCAGCTGTGGCTCTTCGTGTTCTTTTAGCAGGTGACTGAGATTCTGTACTTTCTTTTCTTTTCATACTTCTAAAAATATAAAATATACAATATAATATATATTTTAATTGAATCACTACAGTGAATTTATACCAAGAGTCCAAGATCACAATTTCTTTTTACACACATGCATACATATGTAGCATAATCTTGTTTTCAATATGCCATTTTAAGGTCTTTCAATTAAGAACCCCTAAATTTCCAACACCCTCTGGTTTAATAACCAATCCTATTTAATATGGGAACTTTGGGGAGAATTCAATATTTTAATCTCATAAGTTTGTTAAATTCAGATTTTAATATCACTTGTCTTAAATATCAATGTTTAATGTATAGATTTGTGGCACAAACCTGATAATAGAGAGAGACGGATAAATGGGGTTTAACGTCCACTCGACACAAACTAGGTCATTTCGGGACTACCATATGGTTTAATTTCATTTCAATAATTTGCTTGCACGTAGGGGTCTTTAGCAGTGGGAGGAAACCGGAGAAAGCCCATGAGAATGGTCAGGTGACCCTACTCCTTGTCATGTACAACTGGGGATTCAAAACCACGCCAGTTGACTCAATGACAGGTTTCATGATACAGCATGCACATGCTAACCATTCAGCCATCCAACCCCCCAAACCAAATAATACAGCAAAGTGTAATTCATAGTACAAGAACTGTAAGTTCACATTTAAAGTTTTGAATCATGTTAAATCATGTATCGCTGGAAATATTACTGTACCAGTGATAATGAGTTTTAGAAAACATGCATTTTGGTGCTTGTTTTGTTCCTTTTCATTTGGAATGATCATCGAACAGGAGAGGTATTTTAAAAATAGATCGATGTGTTGTGTTGTGTTAGATCACAGGTCGTAAGTAACATGTTTAAAGAGAAAATCAATATCTTGTCAGATTGGTATGGTTTATAAGTGACAAAACATGCAATAAAACATTACATATATATCGTACTCATGTTGTTAAATTAGCTCAAGAAGTATTGATATATACATTTTGTTAAGTTTAGTCATATATACCTTGTTTGTCTATCAGGAGATGAAACAATTTTAACGACAGTGCAAGATTTCGGCGTTGATGCTTTACTTTCTTCAGCAAACTCAGTAACATCAAGTTGATTTTGTTCAGTTACATACAGATCACCTTTCATTTCCTCGTTTACTTGAGGATCTACAGGAATACCATCAGTTTCAGCATTGCTTGGTTTGATTATATCTGCTAGAGGTATCGGTATAGGAGAATAAAACATCGAGGGCGGTTCATCATTAGATTCTGAATCCTGTAAGTCAGGACTGGTTGCATCAATATGTTCACCAACATCAACATGCTCAATATTAAGAGTTTCACTATTTGTATCAGTACCAGGATTAATATCTTTATGTTTATCAATATCATTACTATCTTCTCCTTCCGATTCTAGTTCAGCTTGTGTACCAGCTTCTTTTGTCTAAAAAATATAGGTATGGGTTAAACAGATCAATTTTAACAAGCTCGCAGAGAAATGGGGTATAACGTCCTACCGACACAAACTGCTTGCGTGTAAGGGTCTTTAGCAGTGGGAAGAAACTGGAGACCCGAAGAAAACCCACAAGGCTGGAAGGCATCACTACTCATTGTCACATACAAGCGGGAATACAAAACTGCGCCACTTGAATCAATGACAGACCTTATGATGCAACACATGGCCGTTAACCATTCAGCCACAGCCATACAAACTAGTTCATTTCGGGACTAACATATGGTTTAATTTTAATTCAATAATTCGCTCACGCGTAGGGATCTTTGGGGGAAACCAGAGGAGCCAGAGAAAATCCATGAGGTTGGACAGGCGACCCTACTCCTTGTCACGTACAACTTGGGATTCGAAACCACGCCTGTTGACTCAATGACTGGCTTTATGATACAGATTCATGTGCTAACCATTCCGCCACTGAACCTCCCTTGTTCTACATGCACATACATCTGCAGACAATGTTTATATAAAATAATGCCAGAAGTTTAAAAATAATAAATTTGCCATACCTCATCTATTAGGGCTGATATAACAATATGTGGAGCTGTTACTTCTATGCCTGGTTCTTCTTTTATCATAATCTGACTGACATCAGGCTTGACTTCTTCACTAATATCACCCTTAACTTCTAATAGTACAGACTCTTCACTTGTACTTGTCGTTGCTGGAATAGATGGAGTGTCTGATACCATTGGGAGAGATACAGTGGTGGTTGATGTATGTGTACATGGGGGTATGGTTGTGGCAGTATGGGTACAGGGGGGAATGCTAGCTGTATGTGGACAGGAGTGTTGACTAGTTTGGGGACCTTGAAGTTTGTGGGTTACTTCTTCAACAGTACCATCAGGATGTACAATAACAACTTGTTGAGCATTTCCTAATTTGCCGTCCCTCCATTCCTGCATCAAGTTTTTCTCCAAAATATTCTGAGCAATTAGGGAGTTTATAGATTCTCCTTCTTCTCCCTCGGCAACAGTGGCTTCCTCGTCGTCCTCATCGTTCACTGTGCCATCTTCGTTATGATTTGTCAAGTGACGGGCTAGGTTTCCTTTATGTGCGAAAGCTTTTTGACAATCTTGACATTCATGTGCTTTATCTTTAGGACTCGGTGGTTCGTAGTTGGGTGTGTGATGAAGGTTTTCGTGTCGTTTTAGCAGCTGTTTTTGCCGGAATGCATGTTCACAGGATTTACATTCAAATGGTTTCTCCCCTGTATGAATTAGCTGATGGGATTCAAGATGGCGCTGTGATAAAGCAGCGTGACCACATGATTCACATTTGAAGCACTTTTCACCTTCATGGGTTTTGATATGAATTTTATAAGTATAACGATCTGGGAAATTTTGTCCACATTTTCGACACAAGAGAGGGTGTTCGCTCATGTGTAATTTTTGAACATGGATTTTTAAGTCTGTACGTCGACCACAAGTTGTTGGACAATATTCACATTGAAATACAGGCTTAGTACCAGTGTGTATCAATTTGTGAGCCTTTAAACTGTTACTTTGAGTAAATCTAGCGTGGCATATCAAACATTCGTAGGGTTTTTCTCCAGTATGAATACGCAGATGACGTTTAAGTTTATAAGTATCTGGTGAGGCATACGTACAATGTGGACATTGATAAGGCCTTTCACCTGTATGGGATCTCATGTGACGTTTTAATTTGCTCAGTTCAACACTTGCATATTCACACACATTACATTTGTGAGGTTTTTCAAATGTATGTTTGTATCGTACATGACGAACCAGTTCTCCTGACGTTGTGAATGCCGATTCGCACATCTTACATTTGTGTGGTCTCACTCCTGTATGGGTATTGACATGATTAGTAAGTGAGGCCAATGTTTTAAAGCCTCGATCACAGATGTGACATTTGTGGGGTCGTTCTTCAGAATGGGTTTTCATGTGTCTTGTAAGCAGATACCTCTTTGGACTTGTGTAGTTACAATATGTGCACATCAATTGTCCGTTTCCAATAAACGCATTCTTAGGAGTGATCCTTAGAATCCTCCTTGTTTTACCATCTTCTTCAATGATTTCTTCCGTTATCTCTCTTCCTTCTTCCTTGAAATCGTAAACAGACATGCCTGTACCATCTGCATTTTCTCCCTCAGGTGGTGACATAATAAGCACATAACTCACTTCACCTCCAGGCCCCGTCTCAGAAGGTACAAGTGTTACTGTCTGAAATGAATTATTTGCACCTTGAAGTAAGGCTTGACTCAAGGCCGACCCATCTGTTCCCCCAATAATCTGAACTGCTTCTGTTGATGTGCCGTCTGCATTTTGAACAGCCACCAGTTGAGGCTGTGAACTATCTGCTGAATTTTGTAAGGCCACTAGCTGTGGGTTGTGTAAATCACCTTGATTCATAGTAACAGTTTGCAAATGGCTGACACTTGAGGTATTAGCTGCTACAGATGCGAGAACTGCTACTGGATCGGTTCCATCAATTATACTCTGTTGTGCATCTGCATTTTCGTCAGACATCTGCTCAGTCAAATGACCTGTTTGTAAAGATGTGATTTCGGATCCTTGCTGTAGCTGCTCTTCACTGACAATATGCATCTGGCCATCATTACCAATAGACACGATTCTCAACACGTTACCACTGGACTGACTCAGTGCTGCTAAATCATGTGGCTGAATACCTTGAAGAGACATTTCCTGGCCATGTTGTAATAAATCATCAGTTAAATGACTTGTACTAGCAGATATCTGAACTGATGCCAAGGACTCTGGGGTAATAGATGAATTATGAATATCATTTGAAGAGGACACAACAATTGAAGGAATTGAGTTATCATTATCTTCTTGAAGAGGTGTTTCCAATATACCATGCTGTTCTGCATAAAATCCTGAGAAGGGTTGCTCTGTTGATACTTCCACTGTTCCTGGAGTAGAATCATCACCTTCTGCCGATTCCAAGAAAACAGGATCGTCTGCATTAACAATGTTAGCTGTCGGAAGAACTGGCTGATCTTCTATTTCCTTGTTAAAGGATACCAGTAGACTTTGTAATTCATTTAGGTTCTGAGGTGTTTGTGGAGTAGTTCCATCTCCAGAACCATCCATTTTAATGTGCAATCTTTAGTCCCCCAGATGACAATCTGAAATAATAAAAAGTAAAATTAAATAATAACATATAACCTCAGCCTCTGATTGTCATTTGAGTGTTTGCTATTTCCCTGAGCGCTAACTGGAACTTGGATTTCTAAAAGTAATATCAGTCCAAAAATTCCTTCCAGTATAACATTAGACTTCCATATCATTGCAATCTGATTAAAATACAGATCCTATTTCATTTTGTTTTATAGTTCAAAATTTTGTTTTACTTGTCTTTACTATACTAGGATCTGGAAGAGTTGTTATCATTGATGTGAGCGATTAGCCAGTGAAACGGTCTGTGACGGCGACGTCTTTGCCTTTTGTTGCACAGAACTGTGGGTGAACCACTTGGGTAAACCACTTAGGTAAACCACTAAAATTGCCGATTGATTAATCAATGCCTGACGTCATAGGGTCAAAAGTAGGTTGTTTGACCCCCGAGGTGAACTCCCACTATAACTTGTCAGATCTACTGTACATACACGTAGTGTAGGCCATCGAAAGAATTGAATAAACAAAACGAAATGTTGATCTGTATTTTAATCAGATTGAATTCATTGCAAGTGAAAAATCAGATATAATCAAGCCAGGGCCACATGATTTCCAATGACATATTTCGATGGACCTCTTTTTGCAGAAGTTGAATCCAAGCTGGGAGATTATCTACCATTGATATTTACAGAACAAGTACCGTCAAATATGTATGGAGGGCCTTATGTGCCAACATTTGATACTTATGCAAAAACCAATTAATATTTCGATACAGTATAGAAATTTACAACACTATATTAGAAATTCCTACTTATCACAATGTATAATGTATCGAAGGGTGTTGTTTGAACAACCACGATCAAAAGCCATATCTTTAACGGTTTCTTGTAAACTTTGCTTTGAAAATTGACTCACACACGAAAATAGCTAAAATCACTCCTTTTCAAACGCTAACCATGTGTAGGAGCCTTCAACGAAAAAATGTTAAAACTTAGGGAAAATGTTGCATGTAGTGTGTAGGCCTACATAGTCTCGATCATCCATTTTTTGATTTAATCATCAATGTGTGTTGAGCAGCTGATTGGATTCATATCCAGTGACAATCCGATCCGATACATTGTTTACATAAGACATTACTGGTTCAGGCAGAATGGTGCCTTTTATGCATTTTAATACCCATTTACATAAAACAGGAAATAATTTTTACCTACAATACTTCAAACTTATTTATTTATTTTTTTAATACCTAAAATAATGTTGTAGAATTTAATTTATCGGAGGAAAAAAGTTAATATTTCAGACTCATCAAGTTGCATTGATGTCATCCTTATCAGTGATTGTTGCAGCCTAGCAAATATTCACTGCTGATCAGTGTGAAATAAATAATGTGTGTAATGAAAAATATGACCAGGTAAAGATGTTACCACATAAATAAATAACATGGCCTTTCATTGACACACAAAATGATGGAAATAGTTCATGTAAAAGAAACAAAATATATAGCAAGGGAAGTAACTCTATTTTGTAAACCTTGTTTGTAACCAATTGATCAGATTTTTAAAAAGATTATGTATTTTATCAGTTAAATTGTTTCAGTTTAGTAACAGGTCACAACCTTGATACAGACTAGAAGATCCTAATTGAAATGTCCATCAGTATTAAATTAACAGTACATGTAACTGTATTCCACAGAATTGTGTTTGGTGTATTTGTAATAGTGAAGCAGCCCACAAATAAAAAAATTACTGATACTTCGGACTTCTGAAGATCAAGTCAATTTGAGATCCAATAGATAGTAAAGAAATTGGATTCTGATAATTACTAACATTTATGTAATTAGTTTTTGATTTGATTATTGGTTGTATTTATTGAGTGTAATTATTTTGGCTTCCTCCTGTTACACATACCTACTACTGTTCACATGTTGGTGTTTTCTTTAACCTTTATAACTAAAGACGAATATGCCACAATCTGTGCCAAGGAGCAAGATACCTCTAAAAGAATCAATTTACGAGTAAAGATCAACCTGAGTCAGTAACTTTAAACATACATTATGCAAGCTAAATCTGCCTATTACGGGTTTTTCTTTAGGCCTGAAATGTTATCTACATTATTAATTAGACATTAATTAACTTATCCAGACCATAATCAACTCTCTATGTCAATGTTAGCCTGTGATATTTACTGGATTTGGATCAAATTTGCTGCTCAATTTTCATTCATGATTTAATCATGAAATGGACAAATTCAAGGCTATGCTTATTATCGTACCGACTTTAGTAATGATGGTCAAGGCTAGTCCGCAAATTCAATTGCTGAAATCTCCGTTCAGAGTGGATCAATTTGGAAATCGATTATAAGAATAGGCCATACATAGTGGCGCTGCCAGGGCAAAATTTCCTTCATAGTCCGAGCAGAACAGTAGCATGTTAAAACCCCATCTTCATTATACATGTACAATAATGTACACTAGTAATGATTTCTGTGTTAATTAAAATCATATTTGAAATGGATTTAACCTAACCCTGTCTGACACCAACATTACATTGGCCTTTAAAGGACAATATTGGTGCCAGTCATGATCACATATGTGATAGAACTGATTAAACACTTTCCAAATATACTATTAACACAGAGATCATCGCTACCATAGAGGAGTAATAAAGGATTCATGATTCGGAAGTGACGAACGCCAAAGGAAAACACGAGTTATCTCTCTATGTGAATGACTGAAGTGACGAGTGATGACAGATAAACGGCCGAATTTCTGCTCACTAATAATTCCTTCGAAGACAAAAAGTTGTTATATGGGACCGCAAGAGCATATCTGACGATTCAATAAAGTAATTAAGTGTCATAAGATAAGAGAACACGGGAAAAATATAAATACTCCGTACAGCCCCTTGTTTTTATGCATTCTATAGGGGAGACCGGGGCACATTGAACACTGTATAGCGTTGGGTTGTATAGCATTATTTATAAAGGATATATCCATGGTGGTTCAATGTGCCCCAGTCTCCCCTACCTTATAAAAACATGGTAATGCACGAACTTTTTTTGTTTTTCTTTCGTGTTCTCTTATGTAGTGGCAGTCAATTCTTTTTATGAACTGTAAGATATTCTCTCACAGTGTCACACGGCAACTTTAGGTCTTCGAGGGAATTATTAGTGAGCAGATATTCGCCCATGTATCTGTTATCACTAGTCACTTCAGTTAGTTATATAGAGGAATAACTCGTGTTTTCCTTTGGCATTCGTCACTTCCGATTCATGAATACTTTATTACTCCTCTATGGTAGCGATGATCTCTGTGGTAATATTATATTTGGAAAGTGTTTAATCAGTTCTATCACATATGTGATAATGGCTGGCACCAATATTGTCCTTTAACTATTTGCCATTTGGTCATCTGATTGGCCTATAGGCCTATTTGTGTTTGTATATATATTTTTTTTTACCTAACTAAGAACTAAAATCAGCCCTTGGGGATACCTATGTTCTTCATATTTCATTTAAATTGCATGTTCATGTTGTCATAAATAATGATTTGTGTAGCATGTCTTGATTACCAAGTCATCGGAAGAAGATTTACTTGCGAAATTTCTGTTTACTGGCGCCATCTTGTTTTCTTGGTCAAGAGCCCAGCTAAGGAAAGTCAGAAATGTTTAGATAAATTCAGAGTCAAATAACAATAATAGCGACGGTTCCAGATCAGAAATGTGAACGATTACTTTTCCTGGCAGGTATTTTACCGCTAGGAGTGCGAGGTTTGACAATCAGCGCCCCCAAGTTACAAGTAAATTCATAGCGCCCTCTGCGATGTTAACCTTGTTTTGGAGGATACGGCGGCGGTTCTGTAGAATTTATATTTAACCGAGAATTTCGAATGAACTAACGCTCTTGATTCGATGCAGTATAAATGCACTGTGTTTTTTTCGACTGAGAGACTTAAAAACCTACCGTTTTAAAGCATTGGCAAAGTAGACGTTTACCAAAATATTTCGGGATCTTCACTGATGTTTGGGTAAAATTTACAAGATGGCCGATGCGGAAATGAACGACTCGATAATTTGTTCACGCCTGTAGTGAAAGGTCCGCTCTCGAATAGTAGTGGTTTTATGGTGGTAATTCAGAAAATTGCGAATAATGGGCGTTTGTGCGTTAAAATCTTGGCAATTTGATATCTTGAATGGGACTGAGATTTATTTTAACATACCTTAGTAACGATAATTGACACTGGAGGGCGTTGTTTTCTGTTGAATGATTCTTTCTGCAAGGTGGTCGACCATAATGAATTTCACGCATGCGCACAGCCAAACCATGTGATGGGTTTATTCCGAGTAAAAGGTTTAGATCTATTTTATAAGGCCAAGTTCTAGTTTGTTCAACGGTCTTTACGAGATACATACTAACATACAGGGCTAGCGGTAATCCCAAACCTTTCCTGGACTTGGCCACAATGCTTTTCCCAACCTGCAATCTCGCCAACAATAACGTTACTTACACCTCAGCGATATTGACGAAAATTGAACTGGCCGTAACTCAGATTAAACCGTCTTAAAGTTAAGAAACCTTGCAGATTTTGCATTGACAGGTCTCAAAATGTAATATTGGGGGAATACTCACTGACCGCGGGTTCACTAGTCGCCGGGTGCACTAGTGCAGAGGTTCGATAGTATACGGGTTCATTAGTCCCGCGATATCTATAAAGTTGGATAAGGTTTTATTGATATTTATACTATTTGTAGTATTTCTCTTATAGCGGCAGACTAGTGAACCACTCTCATAATATTAGTCTTAAGAGGTAAGACACCTGACAAACCCGTGTCATTAATTCGCGTGAAGTGAAATTGGAATCGGTCCAAAATAGGTTCTCATAGCCATACCCCCCCCCCCCCATTTTTATTTATACCAACACACACACAAACAAAATTGTTCAAAGCTTGTAGATAGCTCTCGGATAAGAAAAAAAAAATCATGATTCGGCGTATTTTGGCCACAAATCTTTCTTTTCACCCAAGTCTACGTATAGAAGATACTGTACATGTATGTTAAGCGAGAATTTCATATTATTAAGTTATATTTTTAAAATTTACCAAAATAAAGGAGGTGGAATATAAACAGCCCTACCTTGTCAGAGAATAATCCTATTAATCCACTATTGCCAGTTCAGAAATAGGCAAAAATGTCATTTTCGACTTCAAATTCAAACGTTTGGAGATAGCATTGGGGGTGGGGCGGGGAATAGAAAAACAAGGGAGGTAATTATGTTATTTCCGATGTGAAAGATTTTTAAGTGTGGGGAAAAATGGCTATGATCGTATAATAGTTGACAACCTATTAAGCAAAAGACATAGAAATAGCTATGTTTTGACTTTCTTATCAAAGAAAATATGAAATTCTCGCTTTAACTGCTCGACGTCCAGAAGGAAGAAAGGTGTGTGTGGGTTATAGGTTAATTCATTTTTTTCAGAATCCATTAATGTATTATGTTAACAGCACCTGTTTAGCAATATTAGAAAAGACGAAAATATTCATTTTCAGTGTTCTATTATATTTTATTATTGTAGACTAATACATCAATCTAGTGATATCACATATTATATTACGTACTATTTATAGAAGAAGAAGAAACTTAATTGTAAAATAATTCTTACATCGTTATCTGCATATATAAATAATAAGAATCACAAAATATATATGAAACAAAGAAAGATACATACATGTAGGCCTACATAATTATACATAAAAATGGTTACACTACTGATGTCTCCCGTCTTACTCCAGGCACAGTTTAAGGTTACAAGTATAGTAACTAAATTATATAGAGATACAAAAATTATACGGCACGAACGAATAGTATATTAAAAGCCCCTAAACTTTCTACCGTACATAGTTCATGTACATAGTTTACAAGAAAATATGCTATATTATATTGATAATTGCAGGTGCTTACTTTACAAAATGCTAACATAAATGGGATCGATACAATATGCCTGGTGCGTACAAACCACTCGCGCGCCATTCTGTTGATACGTCTTCAAAGTTAGAGTTAGACTAAAATCGTTTCTTACTGTTCCTTAAATTACGATATTCATATAAATCAATTAAATTAAAATCAATTTAAGAGTGTTTGTACTATGGATAATGTGTGACGAAGATCATTAAGAGTATCACGTTATTTGCTAAAGCGACGAGTAGTCCTATTGAAGTAAGAATTGGTACCGAAATCACAAGCCATTTTTTTTAAAAATTTAGTACACGTGATATGATTTAAAGTGACAAATAAGACATGTTCCAACCAATGAAAAAAAATAACTAGGGGTCACAATACGGTAGTGCCTTCTTATTATAATATGGTTTCATATATTTTTAGCGGGTTTTAACGAGTTTTTTTGGCCTTCAACCAGTGGGTGTTAACCGACAAATTATTGTGTCCAATGTCAAATCCGTAGGGACAGACTTTGCATGACGATCACGCATTATGAACACAATATAATTGTCGCTCTATTTGACGTGAGAAACTCAAAATGAAATACCAACTATCTCTTGCAAGAGATTATAAAATTATCAAGGTAGGCCTACAGTGTAATCTACAAAGATCCACAAGTGTTTTAAGCTCGCCGATAATAATTGATTAGTGATTGCTTGTCGGCTAACACCCACTGGGTGAAAGCCGAATTATCTAATGAAGTAAAAGGGAAATTAATCGGGACATGAAATAGGTGGCGGATTTCACAGAATGCCACGGCACTGTATACATAGGCCTACATTTTGGAATTAATACAACTGACCATAAAACAGAAGCCGGTTATCAGTTATGAAAGAAATACAACAGGGCAGTTGCAGGCAACGAAAAAAAGCCCTTCACATCAAATGGGAGGTTGTCAAGTTTTCAAGGGAAATAAGTGATGGACAAGTCTGATTAGACAACTCTCAAACACGTTTCATTGAAATTAGCGGTAAATTTGAGAATAGTTGCTCGACCCTGAATTCCGACAGTGTTTTTTTTTGAATTAGCACAATTATTAGCCATACAATCTAAGCTGAAATGAAATGACAAAAAAACACGAACACATAAAATCCGACACGTAGCGTTTAGAAGGTTGCGGTGACAGAGGAAGAAACCAGTTTGTCGCACAATCTCAGGAGGATCGGGAAGTTTTTAAAATAAAAACCTCTGACCTGCAGAGTGTTTACAAGAGCTGTGAACAGACGACCAGGGGTAACGACAATATTTGAGAGTATAAGCATGGGACCCATTTACAATAAAACAGTATTAAAGACCATTCCAACATAAACTTGTTGCAAATTTGTAATGCATAACAATTAAATCCCCGTAACTCCTTTTTGCACGGTCCACAAAACAGAAGTGTCAATTTTACTAACAGAACCATGCGTCCACAGAACACCGAAACGTCAAAGTTACTAATAGAATCTGGGAATCACAGAACACCAAAATCTCAAATTTACTAATGTAACCAATAAGGGTCACCGAATGCAAAATGTCAACTTTATTTATAGAAACATGGGTCTACAGAAAACCGAAATGTCCAAGTTAGTATAGGACCATGGGTCACCGAAATGTCAACTTTACTAATAGAACCATTCTTATATGAATGGTCTATTAAAAGATACTCGCTTATTCTTCGACATACGTTAGATTTTGTTCAATCCACTCCACTGTTAGATTAAACTCAATCCATTCCACCGTTGTTGATTAAACTCGTATATTAAACTTAACCCATTCCATTGTTGTAGATTAAAATCAAGCCATCCCACTAATGTAGATTAAACTCAGTTCATTCCACTGTTGTAGATTAAACACAATCTATTCCACTGTTGTAGTTTAAATTAAGTCGTGTCTTCAACAATTGATTGGGTTATGGTTGTAGATCTTTTGGGACACTTGTTTTTGGCAACATAATATTGCAAAAATGCACGAGTCGAGTTATAGCCTCTCTGTAAAATATAAGATATTATTATATAGCTTCCAAGTGAATATCTTATGTTAGTATAATATTGTAACTAGAGATACGACTTATAATTCACACTCATTTAACTGCATAACTAAACACAGGCATAACAACCGATGCTATTATCAATTACACATTCCCGGAGACGATATTTGGCATTGGAGAAAAACAAAATCGAACCCAGTAGTTTCACGAAAACGAAAAGACTTTGCAGTATTGTTTGAACACGATGGAATAGATTAGACGTCAATTATCGAGGAAGACTGATTCAAATCTATTTAGTTATCAGCTCCTTAACGCAGGGCAGGCGGCATTTCATTTATTTCAAGCAAACCACCGATTCAGCGAAGGGCCCTGTTCTTTCAAAATCTCAATTTCTGCTTACCTCTGAAGTAGAAAACCCCAGCATAACTTTAGAGGAATTATCGCAATAATATTTCCATATTTCTTTAGTGTTTGTAAGCAGAGATAAGATAAATTGCCCAAGTCTACGTTGAGTTATTCTTTATATTAAACCGAATTTTAATACTTACATCAATAAGAAACTGTTTATCGTTTGGATGTAGGTCATTATCTTCTGTTTCTATGTGGTCAGTATTTATACCAACAGTTCTGTCTACATCATTAGCCTTTAAAATATAATGTACAGGATTACAAAACACTTAATATGAATAACAATATCAGCTCGACATCTCACACACGGTGATTTTTAATTGGGGACGCAGAATATCGATAGGGTTGGTCCTCTCATGACAACAAAGCTTTCCACCACAAGGATATTTTGGCAATGGGGTATAACTGTTACGGAAGGTCGCGGACTCTGAATATCGGTTGGGTCCATCCTTCGATGATCTCAATACTTCACACCAAATTTGAAAAGAATCCGCCCAAAACTTTAGTCTCTGGTCTATCATATTCACAAGAGCGACAAGATGACGACATAATAATATGTCCGCACTGAATATGAATGAACATACCAATTTAGCATGTTTTATAGCCCCCTATATACTTATACATGCATTGTCGTGCCTGTACCCGTGCTTGATATTATAAGACAGCAGCAAAACAAACCTCAATATAATCTGTTCTGGTATTATGACTAATTGTTGATTGTAATATTGTCATATAGCTGATGAAACTAGTTGTTTGTTTTTTATTTAGAGCACGTAGTTTGTTACCAACATCCGTTCCATGTGACTCAACTCTCTGTATAAGCTCATCATATTCCACCTGAAGTAAATTGTGTATTAAGATAACAGTGTTCCATCATAACACCTGAACTTAATTGTTTATAATAAGAT
The DNA here is from genome assembly GCA_963678685.1 of Patella ulyssiponensis. Lineage (NCBI taxonomy): Eukaryota > Metazoa > Mollusca > Gastropoda > Patellidae > Patella > Patella ulyssiponensis. Next base: position 59,863,200 of record OY783229.1, read on the forward strand.
ATAATTGTTTCAACAAAAAAATCTATTGTTTTCCATGAACAAGCTTTTAGTTTACAACCAATGATGTTCAGTCAAGAAAACACTAGAATTTGTCGAATAGAGTAAGTGCGACTTATTTTGAAAGCCGTGGTAATAAACTCACCAAAGAGTTTTGCATCTGAATATTTATCTTCTGAGAATTCATACCTTAGTTATACCAGGACTAACATAGCCTTCCATTAAATCGTTTGCGCACGGGTGTCGTTAAAAGTGGTAACATGGGCACCATGTGGGAGACGGGGGTGGGTGGGTTTGTCTCCCAGATTTGGTGAACAAACATCAGAGAAAGAGACCTTTATATCATAGAAATAATTGTATAGCTGTAAAATGAAATCGCTGGCGATTTACGCTTTGAATAAGTGGAGATTTGTGGCAAGTTCGCTTTAGTTATTAATTGAATTAATCTGAAATTCGGGTGTCAAAGAAAATTTTCGGGCAAATAGCCTCCCCTATACGCCTATGACTCGGACCTATGTTAAAATCCACGTGGTTAGGCAAATGAGCCCTACTCATTGTTACTTACGCGCGTGTAATCTAACCCATGACTCTTGCATAGATTGTGGCTCTTATGATCGACAGAGCGCGCATTTGACCAGTCATTGATGATGAAATCCCTAACTTTCGAAATCCGTCTTATGGTTCTGAATTTGTGTAAACCAAACTATCACCAGTAATAACTCTAAATGCATTTTCGAAACAGAAGTTATGCCTTTCTGTGTACTACACCAATAACTTCGAACTCGAACTTAAACAAGTAGAACTACATAGGGTTCCGAATCTCAGTTTTGACTTACGCATAAGACAATTCGAATCAATCAAAAGTAATGAACTGTGACTGCTAAATCATTAATTTATAGTAAAGTATTATTCAAATGAAATCATTACCATTCCAGTGCCTTGGTAGTCGAGCCTTTCAAAAAACACTTCAAGTTTGACGCTTTTTCCGAATACTGACACGATATCTTCAGGTGTAAATACCGATTCCTGAAACAGATTTAAACTATTTAACATATTCACAAGTTAAGCCCCTTTTAAACACTATGGATTCGAATTAAATATTATATTCACTGAATATAAGTATAAACAACACCTGACCTACATCTTGAAATGCTTCTTTAAGGTACTTTTTATCCAACAATTCCAGGTCATTGAATTGATTCTTGTCCAATATCTGTGAAATATAAATTTTAAAGTATTTTTTTGATGTTTTCACAACGATTATTCTCATCTAAAACATTTATTTAATAGGGAATACATTTCCGGTATGTTAAGATATTTCGCAAGGCGCAATTCTAATGCGCCTATTGTTCATTTCAACTGGAAATAGTCTTCAACTCGAATAGAAGTGAGGTGTATAAATCATGATACATACCCTTTTAAATTTATCCACAGCTTCACAAGTGGTGATGTAGGACTTCTCCATTTCCAATTTTAGCTTAGCAGTCTCTGTTCGTAATCTACAATTAAAGATACATGTATATATTAAAGCACAAACTAGATACAAACTAAAAGTTTCTCATTTTTTTTCTCTAAAAATACCAATTGTTTTCGCTTTAAATAACATTCATGCCAGCTGATAAAAAGTTAGACGCAGTTCCTATTTCACTCCGTTCGTTATAGTTTAAAATTCCCTTTACTTGATACCAGGGTTAGATCTAAATATTAAGGTCACATGCAGATTTCTTCAAGTGCCACCCCTAACCCCGACCCACAATTTCATCAACAATCACGTGCCCTATGTTTACAACTCATGGCCTCGACAAAATCTGCAGGTTGCCTTAATATTCAGATTTAACCCACAGCGAAAGCAGAAGTTGTATTTCTGAACAGCCGCTTGGAACACCAACGCTGATTAGTTAAATAAGAATGTAATAAAATGTATTACTTATATAGATCAGTTTCTTCCGATGGCCTTGGCGGTATCAAGACTCCAAGTCTTGATTCCAGTTTAGAACGCATCATATCTTCTTCGTTGTTCGAATACTGAAGATAAAGGAATAAAACACGTCACAACATTCTGTTTGTTCCCAATACATTTTTTGAATCGGACGGACGTCCAGGAGAAAGCTCACATACTTAAAACCCACGAGCTTAGGCATGCGATTCTACAGTGATAGTAGCGAATATACTGCTAATTAATTTGAGACCGAATACAGCGCAACAAGTCGGGCCGTGTACACGCTGTGTGCACATAAAATAACTTTTGACAGTTGAATTTTGAAAAAAAGGTAGACCGTCTTCTTTAGCCATGTTGGTGAAAAACAGAAGTACGCTAAACCCCATTTTATGTCATTGCATTTCCTATTTTTGTTATTCTGTGCGGATCCTCTCGGTTTTAAAGGAGAAAGTTTAAATATTTGTAATATTTAATGGGATAAAAGACATACCACTGAAAAACCTAATGTTTTATCATTGAACTGTTTAAATTTTATCTTTTTATCAACAACTGAATCATTTAGTGGAAACAATTTCTGTATTAATCTGTTTTCAGGATTCATTGACAAAAACCAACCTAGAAGGATAAACACAGAAAATCAAATATCATTGCGATGTATCATATGTAATATGTATTATTAAATGTATATGTATGTCTAAGTGTATGTATGCATGCTGTCCATAATAAACGCTTTGATGCAATAAATATCTTATCTTATCTAATCTTATTTCGAGTCAATACTATTTGTCTTACTAAATATGTCACACGTTTTCCTGGTGTGATTTTTCGGATGAAGCAAAACGTTTAAATATATGCTGTATAGATTAGATGAGCTCATTTGTATAATTACCAGGGGCGGTTGCTCATAACTAAGTTATTTTAACGATCCGTTAAACTCTAAAGAGGCGTTATCTTGATAACGTGTCGTTTGTTAACGATCCGTTAAATTTCTGTTGCTGAAAGTCAATTTCATTATCCGTTAGCTAACGCATTGAGACCGTTTTAAATTTTTAAATTCAATTTACACGTATAACAACTTCATAGAAGTTAGTATTAACAAGAAACTGAAAACAGCAGGACAACTGTGCAGTCTCTTCACAAAATTTGATTAAAGACAAAAAGATAATTTACAACAAAACACACTATAGAATACTTTTTTTCCTTTAGAAATTATAGCATAAATCTGTTGGAAAAATATGGGATTTGTACTACAGAATATTTGGGGCCATTATTTTTCTACAAACCCCCCCCAAATTCTGCAGAATACTATAGAATTTCATCCTAAAAAAATTGAAATACCCCCACCCCATCACCGAGCAACCCTCTAGAATGTTCTATAGGAAATTACACTACACGTATTGCTTGATGCTACAGCCTTCTAATGCCACTGTTAAACAAATAACGGAGCCCAACACCTCCGTTAACTATAGCGACAATTTAACGACACGTTCAAGTTAACGGGGCTACAAGCAACAACAACAGAGCTTTGAGCAACCGGCCCCAGTTCATTAACATGTCGTGCATTTTGATTTTTTTTTGACTTACCATCGAAGCAGTGAACTGGATACGTACATAAAACACCACCATGAACATACAGATATTCTACTCCATTTACAGGTTCTAACTTTGGTATGTATGCTCCTGTAAAATAAATATTCTAACTACACGTGTGATTTGGCGACTTGAATAGATATTTACAGTGGACTTACTATAAAATAAAAACATGTCTTAACACCGTGTTTATTGTTATGGGCCCTATTACCTTAATTTTTCCTCGAAATGAGTGACTGAACGTAATAGAAATCAAAATAGCAACGAAGCTCGTCGGGGCCATGGCAAGATTCTGTCCCTCTGATTTTACTCCCGATATGAAATAATTTACCTGGTATAGTTAACGACATCTGAACAGCTGTTCTAACAGGCAGATTGGGTGTTGTTTTAACATGAAAGTATTCTATACACATCAGATTAACATTCGTAACTACAATACACAACTCTTTCTTATACTTCTCGAAAACCTGGAGAGAAAAGTAAAAAATAAATTGTCTAAACTTCGCCGCTTCAGTCATGCACCGGGATCCCCCTCTCACCATATGTAACATAATAATGCTTTTTTTTTTTTACAAATCATAATAAATAATATGTCGCATAATATAGCCTCTACGTACAGTATAATCCAAGTGGCATTTAGTGATTGAGCACATTAAAAAAAAACACAACACAATTTATATGGAAAACAATCACTGGTTTCTGCACATACATCACAACGTTTCGACGAGTTATCTCTTATCGTTATCAAGTACAACATAACGATAAGAGAAAACTTCTCGAAACGTCGTGTCATATGTATATAAAACAGTGGTGGTTTTCCATATAAATTGTGTTGTGTTTTTTAAAAGTATAGTGTAAGTAGTGTAAGTAATAAAAGAGAGTCAAGCGGACATTTTAATTTCGCCAGGGCCGGGGGTAGGGGTATTTCAGAACCTTTGACAGATAGAATTCAGTGAAGACTCGACGGAAACGCTGCTTGCTGTCGGGTCAAAAAATATCATATACCCAGCATTGCACAACAAGCAATATATATTGGCGGATGCTCCCACGCGTTTATCTTGAATGACACCTACGCGCATATGAATTGTATTGTAATTACAAATGACGTATTTGTTGAACATCTGGCCTTTTGGATATTGAATCTTTAATAAATCGGGTTATCATTAGCTCATCAAACCTGTTGAAATGTAATATCCTGATCGCCACATTTTTCTTTCAGCCATCGACCAAATTTCTCATTGATGTCGTCACCATACGATGTCACACCAAGACCACGTAAAATACCAGATAATAATCCTCCTCCCCCAAATAAACCACCTGAAGAAAAATGCAACATATGTATCAGAATTTGTTGGGTTTTTTTGCTAATATAATTCATTATTTACGAGGAGGGCCACGGTGGTTAAGTGGGTAAGACGTTGGATCCCTAGCCCGAAGGTCGGGTGTTCGACCCCTGCAATGACCGAAAAACTTCATCCAGATTTTCCGTCGCGGTTCCTCCTTGTCAGTGATGCAGGGTTGAAGGCCTGACAGGGACAGCTGTCTAGTCGTTCGGATGGGACGAAAAGCCGAGGCCCCGTTACACAATAGCGTGCACGTAAAAGATCCTTTGGCAGCTGGAATTCGATATAAGAGTAGGCCTCATATCGCACTGTTCTGTGTATGCCCGTCTTCATTATCCCAGTTTAGGATCAGAACAGGAGGACGTTAAACTCTATTTCATTTCATTTTATTTCATTTCATTATTTATTACGAATATTATTGTATTTGAATACATTTATCACTAGCCGCATATTCGTATATTTCTTTCTTTATTTCTAGAAAGGGTTACTGTTCTAGAATCTAGGAAATGGTTGTCTATATTTACCAGTAATATAAACGTGGGTACTGATGGCTTCATACAAAATAAGGCTTATAAATTTTGTCTTATTGGCAGGGGAATTTTATTTTAGAACTGGTTACAAAATATTTAAAACAAAAATCATATTCTACCTTTTGTGACCGAAGCTATGTCATTACCGAGCATTTCAGATATCTGTTTCCAGGAAAAGCCAACAGCTACCAATAAAGACACGATAGCACCGTAGCCAGTCCCCGCCACTCTTTTAATATTCGATAAACATCCTATTAGTTCCAGATACTAGAAATGAAAACCGATTTTAAAGGAATGAATATATAATGTGAGGAATATATGTCCAGTAAGGCGTTAAATAAACCCCATTTCATTTCTATGGTTACGTGTGACATGCGTTAATAGTGTGAGGGGTGAGTCGCCTGGGCATGGATTTATCCCTGGAGAGTGTGAAAGCCAGGTTTGGAAAATCATGAATTTTCATCTTCCTCCACGCCACGATCGTAACCCAGGGCATTCTATTTGTGACAAACTTTTATTCATCACAAACCAGGGAGAGAGAGAGAGAGATAGAGCGAAATGGGGTTTAATGCCCACTGGACACAAACTAGGTTATTCCGGGACTAACATATAATTACTTTTTTCAATATTGCGCTTGCGCGTAGGCTTCTTTAGCAGTGGGAAGAAACTGTCATGTACAAACGGGGAATCGAAACCACGCCAGTTGACTTTATGACATACAACACGCACGTGCTAACCACGTCTTTTTCGGTGTTTTTTTTATATCAAAACTATTGCACGTTTAAGATCGCCATCAAATTTATCAACATATATACACCAAGCGCTCACTAACGTCGAACAGACATTCCTAATTGTAGGATTGCCGGTTAAGGAAACCCTTTTTGTCTTGTTCGCCCACCATGTGTGTGGTTTTTTTTAGGGAATCCTGTATTTTTCTAGTAAGATGGGATGTTGCTACTTTTCATATACCAAAATTGCCTAATCAGATTGGAAAATTGCCATTCTTTTATTTCAAATAATCACCCAACAAATACCTTAACAGGCGCGGATCCAAAGGGGGGGCGGGATCCAGGGGGGCCGGACCCCCCCTGCTCAGACTTGAAAATTTGAAACTTAAATCTATGCGATTTTATTGGCGATTTTTAGACCTGTAATTTTGGAATTTACCTTCCGGAAATACGTCAGAATGCACCAAATTGAATCTAATTTACCAAATTGGTTCAGCGCAATTAGTTAAGAAATTATCAAACCTAGACTCCCCCCACCCTGCAAAAAATCCTGGATCCGCGCCTGTTTAAAGGTTATTTGGAATATATAAAATGAATAATGGAATTAACCAAATGAAATAAGTTAAATAAATATTTAATTGAATTAACTAAATCAAACAATAAATATTTCATGGAGTCATTTAAACCAAATGAATTATATAAATACATGTATAATAAGTACATTTAAATCTAATTTAATACATATGTTAAATTTCATTCATGATGTACATTATAGATATGCTGTATCATATAAATAACATCAATATTCTGAAAGTAGAACATATCTAGACTAATATTAATATACTTAAAATATTGATTTCTTTTATTTCCCTGAAATATATACATGTATATATTTTAAACGAATATAAGTTTTGGATGGAATTATATATGGCCCTGTCGAAATTCTAAATTTCCTGAAAGGATATTGCGAACACGTTTCTTCGAGTTTGTAAAGACGCAATTGGGATTGCTCGAAAATGTCGAAATAGAGAATCGTTTGAAAGTTCGTGAACGTGATACAGGGCAGGATTTTATTATGGAATATCAAAAACTACCTTGTGATTTTTAACTTTTAATACAAACTGCTCATCCGATATGGTCAGCGACATTCGGCGAAGGCTATGGGAGTGCCTGACAGGCCCCTATCTGTGTTTTTACCGAATGACATCTTACTGGATACAGAACAATGGGTGTGTCATTAAAGATAAACTAACTTGTAAAATGCAGAAAAGCTTACCTCCAAGGCTCCACAGAATGCTATACGTTTTAACCTACCACTCTCAAATACTAAATTCTCGAATGGGAAACTAAAATCCGCTGGATCAACTACCCTGGCCGACAAATCAAGCTTATTTAAATTTAGTAAATCTTTATCTGTACCATCATCTAGAGAGATAGATCCTTTAGGTTTTTTCTTGTCGTGGTCTTTTGATGTTTTTGCGGCCTGTATCACTTTGTTTTGAGGACCCGACAAGATAATCTTTTGTGATTCCGAATTACCCATCCTTATTATAACTTACTCTTCCTAAACACTCAGGCATATCTAAAACATTGTACAAAGGAAAATTAATATAGTTGAAATGCAATTCCATATGACATATATTATCTGTGTTCATGGTCGATTTCAGTATCAATCAATGTAGCATATCAAGAGTCATGTTAGTATAATTTGTAATATGTCATTAATAAACATATTATTTACAGTTACAGCTGTTCTATATCACCTGTCAATCTGTCAATGGTAACACAGGATTCTTATTGATCTCTCCATAAACATTCGTGTTAACGTCCACTCTACACAAACTAGTTCATTTCGAGAATAACATATGGTTCAATTTTATTTCAATAAGTCGCTAGGTGGGGGTCTTTAGCTGTGCGAGGAAATCGGGGGATCCGGGGAAAACCCACAAGGTTGGACAGCCAACTCTACTCCTTGTCACGTACAACTGGGGAATCGAAAATTCGAAACCACGCATGTTTACTCAATGTCAGACCTTATGATACAGTGCGCATGCGCTAACCATTCGGCCATATTACCCCACTGATATGAAAGTACACGATAATTAAAGACCAAGCTTTTCAGACTACTTTACGCAGCCATGTCTTGAATAGACAGGTCAGAATATGTTTTCAGTTTCGAAATTTCAATCTTGTAATATTTTAATAGTTTGTTTTGAAACAAAATCATTGACGTGTCATTTAAAGATACATTAGAGTTTATTGAAGAGTTGGTCATTTTTGTTATAATAATTCACAAGAAATATGTGGGAACCTCATATCTCGGAAACTGCTAACCGGAAGTGGTCGAAAGTTTGGCTTCTCTGAGATATTATTAATGTGATTATATTCCGTACGTTTCGTGGACATCAGTTGATAACTGTGGTCTGCAGTCGTGTCACATGAAATGTGAGGTAAGCTGATATCTTGGAAACTGCTAACCGTAAGTGGCCGAAACTTTGCCTACTCTGCGATATTATTAATGTCATTATAATCTGCAAGTTTCATTGAAATCGGTTTGTAATTGCGGTCTGTAGCCGTGCCACATGAAATGTGTTGTAACCTCATATCTTGGAAACTGCTAACCGGAAGTGATCGAATGTTTGGCTACTCTTAGATATAATTAATGTAATTATAATCTGCAAATTTCATTGAAATCGGTTAGTAATTGCGGTCTGTAGCCGTGCCACATGAAATGTGTGATAACCTCATATCTCGGAAACTGCTAACCGGAAGTGGTCAAAATTTTGGTTACTCACAGATATTTTCATTGTTATCATAAGATTTCATTAAAATCGGGTAACAATTGCGGTCTGTAGTCGTATTTTGAAAGAAAATATTGAAAATTTCATTCAAATTACTTTATTCGGAGCCAAATTATCACTATTTGTAGTTTTGACAATATCCGTGCATAGTGGTAACCAGGGCTCTGGTATATTCCCATTTTCAAAATACATTTTTAAATGGCGAACTGTTGTAATCTAGTTAAAATAACTAGTATCCGATGCCATCGGGAGCATACCCTTTGGTTTTCACATGTGTAAGTTTGTGCCATGTGGAGTTTCCAATTTACTGAAAGGCGGCATCAAATGTTATAGAATTATCGAAATATTAGCATACCCTGAATGTGAACGACACCCATCACGACTTATATAGCAGCATGAGTCTATAAATTGATCCCATATTAAAACTTATATCTCATTCAAAGTGGGGAGAATCGAGATAATACTTCAATCTTTACAAACATAACATAAACTAATTAAAATAAAATTTATTTACCTGAAAGTCAACCAAACATCATAAATCAAATTGAAATGTGAAACATTTACTGATCATTTTACTCAATACAAAAAATTGAAATCGACAATATAACAATTTTGTTCTTTGTGACATTGATCTGTTTTACCAACAACAGTTGTGTGTTTTATATATACGCTGGTAGTATAAACGGAGGGAATGGAAACTCTGTAGCTGTATTTCTTATTCAGTTTTGAAACGACTTTTCGACAATTAAACATGCTATTCTAAAAATGCGTGATGAGTTAATGACTAATTTATGTCGTGTACAGAGCGTGGTATGTATACCATTTCTCAACCGCTTGGTACCATTTGATTTTTATAATTTAGCTCACTAACGGTTGTACACGGACTACAGACCATTATTTTCTTACCAAAAGGTCTTCTCGATGATGCGACTAGCAACGAATTGAAATGGGGTTCAGCACCAACCGTGGCGAATGGAAACGAAAATGAATGCGGGGAATTTTGCTCTGACCGAAAAACCGGGCCACTCTTATCTAAATTTCCAACTGTCATCTGATCTCTTACAAGTAATTGGTATACATGCGAGACCTCGACAACAATTTAAGCAGCCTTCACTCCCTTCATTCCACCTATGTATGTAAGTATAATATAATATAATACACAGTAAGAGTATAATTTTATTAGATCAATAAAAGTATCGAACAACTGTTGGCAATACGTCAACATTTAAACACATGTAATGGGGACTTATTGAATTTTTCTAATAACACACCGGCTGCTTATTTTGAGTCATCTGACTTTAATTGCTATAAATCATAATCATCTCCCAGTTTATGGTATAAAGCAATTGTTATTTTTTTTACGGTTGATGATACATTTTTGGCTCATAAAATTTATTTTTTTACATATTATTATCAAACATTAAAAATATTAATTGATTATAATTTTAGTGTAGGTCTAGGTGAATAATGGGATATTCAATAATGGAGCCGTGTTGGCCGAGAAAGTACATCGGATTTTCCGGCGTGGTTCCCGGGTGCAGGAGAGATGATCTGGCAAAGGACCAAGTATAGTAGGGTGAAAAATAAAGGTCCCGTGTAGATATTGGTGTCCTCGTGAAAGAACCCTTGGCAGTTGCAATTCGCTCATAGCACACTGCATGGCGTATGTCCGTCTTTATATATATGCCCAGTCGGGGCAAAACCACCCAATTTCATTTCTTTTTATTTTTTATTTCTTATTAAAAATTGTTTAAGCTTAAAGATATAATATTATGAGAAAAGTGTCACGGTCGTGTGCGTTTATCATCAGGTTGTGGAATGGGGTGAACGTTAACTATACTTTTGCAGGCGCGGATCCAGAGGGGGGCGCACCCGGCGCACGCCCCCAATTTTTTTTTTGAGGTGGTGGACAATTTTTAGCTCAATATATTCTCGCTGGAAAGGAGAACAAAAATAGTTTAGGTTGGAAATCGTAATTTACAGTACTAGTAAGAAATTAGTCCTTGTGGGCATTTTTTCCACTAAAAAATCGCGGGCCGGGCTTCGCACTCCCAAGTGGGTGCAGCACGCCCCCCCCCTTTCTGAAATTCCTGTATCCGCCACTGTTTTGAGCTAGATATCGATGACGTTATTAAGGCATAGAACGGTTCATCAAAATAAATATACACGTCGCTTATTCTCCTCATTGGAGTCAAAGTTGTGCAAAATTCTAATTTAGGATTTTGTCAAGATATCTGTGCCCCGGCGTAAGAGAAAAAAAAAAATAATCAAATAGTTTATGTAATGAATGTGGTGTTAAACATAGTCGCATTCGATCGTTTTTTGTTTTTCTTGATATTTCAGTGTTTGAGTGAAACTAAAACATGCGTTAAGTATGTTTTTTTAATGTAAATTCCCAGTTTCTGTGTTTTGTCAAAGTGACCTTTGGTTACTCCAAATATACGCCAAAATGACGAACGAGACCATGTATTCCCTCCCCCCCCCGTCTTACCAAACCCCTCTCCCTCCTTCCCCAAGATACTATTGTCTCGGGAAGCTACTGGCAAACTCTCTCTTGCAAATAGTCCTTTGTTCTCTCTCCGGACAACCACTGTCCTGGCAAAATTTCTGAAAAGTCGTGGTTTTATGCATGAGCACACATTTTAGGCCGTGGACTGGGGATTAACATATATAAATTTCGAAATTTATTTTTCAAAGTTTGAAAACGTCAACGAAATGAAACATTGTCGACGAACAGAAATCATTGTTCGTTATGGCTCAGATGCGAGGAAATCGATGATAATTTTTCTAAATTTTCTGGGGGGGGGGGGCCACCCCCATACCCCCTCTACTGCTCGCGCGTGCCTGCCGGCACCCATCGTTCCGCGGTCGGTGAGACAAAACATGGGGTTGTTACCCCCTCAAAAAAATCCTGAATCCGCCACTGAAGTGGCTTGTAATTTTATTTAGCTTGAAATATAGTTTATATATTAAAACCAGAAAACGATCCTTTTCAGAAAAAATAGGCTATCTTTACTGATTAATTCATTTTTGATTCATTAATTCTCAAATTAAGGCATTGTCAATGGAACACTGCAGTCACTGGATAGTTTGTTGAAGATGTATGAATATCCTGGTGATCGTGCCTACCGGATGCGAATTAATTACTTCCGGTTTGTTACAAAATGGCTGCTACTTGTTTCACTCTCGAGGCAGTGAAAGAATTTATGATAAATAATGGAGGAAGGGTAACAAATCAACAACTCGTCACACATTTTAAAGCCTTCCTAAACGACCCAGTGTCAAAAGGTTAAAATTCTTAACCCATTTTATGAAATTGGAGGGATGTGGCACGTTTCAAAAGTTACCCGGAGTGTTTGTTTACACTTTTTTTATTTTCATCATCAATCAATGATGTCATTATTGCTTTTACATTTACTGTTTATTGATTCACATGAATCAGAATCCTTCTAATTATCTCTTCTTAAATTAAAACTCTTTTAAATGCCTTATTTATGGGATTTTAATAATATTATTTTAAAATATCTAAGCTTTCAAAAGTGGAAGAAAGTGTTTATAATTTTTTAAGATAAAAAAAAAATGACATACCGGTACCATATATTTAATGGGGGGTTGGTTAGCAAAATGGTTAGCATGTGTGTGCTGTATCATAAAGCCTGTCATTCAGTCAACTGGCATAGTTTTGAATCCAGGTTGTACGTGACAAGCAAGGAGTAGGGTCACCTGTTCAACCTCATGGGTTTTCTCCAGGTCCTCCGGTTTCCTCCCACTGCATGCAAATTATTGAAATAAAATTAAACGATGTTAGTCCCGAAATGACCTTGTTTGTGTTGAATGGACATTAAAACCCATTTCTCTCTCACCATATTTAATATGATTTTTTTAGAACATAAAATCGAGATTAACATGCTTTACTGTCATTCACCCCACTAGGCTTCCTAGCAATCCAATATTTCAATTAGGGTATCCTCATGATCATTGACTGGTATCCCGTTCATTGATCTGTCATGTCAGTTACTTTAGTGTTGATAAGCATTTTCACAAATTTAAATGCACACCATGGCATTGGGAAACTAATAAGTTCATCTCCATCTAACATGGTTTCCATCCAGCTTCTTCAAGTTGCGGTCATGAACAGTTCTTTCAGGTCACCAATGAATTACTGTCCCAAGAAGAAAGGAACATGAGTGACTGACCCAGCATGCTCAGTGATACCTCAGCCCATGTAGATACAGCCCATTTATCCAAATGAATTTCTCTGTAAATAGAGATCTTTCTTACATTGTCATCAGAACCAACCATCGTTTATTGCAAATGTTATATACCGGTACTTTTCTGGACACTCTTCATTATTATTATGGGGCTGTAAAATCTTAATATACCATCTTTATATTGACAGTAACACACAGAGAAAAATTCAAAGATTTTGTTAATGAGTTAGCCACCATTAAACTAGAAGAAGTAAGACAATAATATATGTTGTTGTATGTGTACTTTTTTTTATATGTCAACATTTTGATATTGTTGTATTTTGTCATTCTATCTTTTGGTATGAAAGCTTGTGGAAACAATACAGAACAAATGCTTCACCGGTGATTAAGAAATTTCAATGTAAAACTCTGTCTATTTGCCCAATGGAATTTCTAAAAAATTTTAGAGCTTGAATTTGGAATGCACTTTAAAAAATTCTCCTCTTGTGAACACTATACAGAACAAAGTTCAGATTGTAAAAAAAAGGAACCATTTCAAATTACACGAGTTCCAAAATTATCTCCCCATTTACAGTCACAGTTTTGAAATCTCATAAACCTGATACAGGATAAAGTGCTAAGTGGAATTTTTAAGTCGTTGATGGATTCTTTGTGTTGGAGTAAAAGGAAGATGCCTATTCTGTTGTATATCAATATTTTCGGACAGAAAGTTTTAAATGTTTTATCTCCTCATATTAATTGTAAAATGACCTAGTTTGTGTTGAGTGGACATTTCACCCAGTTAGTCTCATTGTCAAAATTCATAAAGAAAGAAGCTTATTGATTTTTATCAATTTATAGCTATACCTTCCAGATATTTCTTCTGACTATGAAGTCTTGTTAACATTTCTTGATCGTCCGTTACAAACAAGGTCATATTATTAATTCAACGTACTGTTTTTATTATGTACATATTGTAACGTTGTGATTCTTCTAAATTTCTGCTTTGGGTGTCCATTTTTGTATATGTCATGATTTGTTTGTAGGCTGGTAAAATATTGGTATTAAAAAAGAAATACAGACCAGAAGCTACACCCATTCCAGCTCCTAGATCTATAAAATCGGATAATGCTAGAGCATCTTCGGAACCACCTGGAAGAGTTGATGATGAACATGATGGTACTGGAATGTCAAAAGTACGAAGTGAAGAATATTTTGACAGCAGAATAAAAGTTAAAAACAATGATAGTGGTGTTAATAGCCTGGCTGCTTCTACTTCATCCATAGCTTCATCAGTAAGTAATTGTAAATCAGTGAAATTCAATTTGTTTCTAATAAAGAAAGATTGTCTCATTTTATCATATCAGGCCCTTGACTAAGTTCAGTGATAAGCGTAATCTGCTAAGAAGACTAAGGAGCAATAAGCTTAGCAATTTGATTTGTTAAAACTAAACAACACAAAAGCTCTGCTTCTAATCAAGGTGTAGTGTTCATTAGGTGAATGTCTTCACTGAGCTCGAACATTATTATTTTCCGATAAGATTAGGTTGAGGCTATAGATTATGATACCTTTTAATAAATTATGTGCAATTTTGGATTGAGTTGGAGGACATCAGCGTTACTATAGCCTGTTACCTTTACATCTGTTCAGTTTTGATAGTTGTCTAAATGTTGTAGCGGTAAAAGTGGTCATCAGATCTTCTTGAAATATACACATTGTTAAATAAATTTTTGTAAATTACTTCTAGAATTGCTTTCATTGCTTATTTTGTAGAATCCTGGGAATGTTGTGTAAAACCATGAAAGTCATTTTATTGTTTTGATTATTGAGATGAATCATGATAAAATTACCATCATTTCTGATAATTACTTAAAGGATATTGCTCTTGGTTATGACATAGCAACTTATTAAACTCTTTGGGTTGTGTTCCCTATTGTTTTCAAATATTAGTGAAGTCTGTACTAGCCCCCGGATCCATTCACTCTTTTTGAATTGTTTGTTTGTTTGGGGTCTCTGAGTATGATGTCGTGTCCATATATTTGTTTTTGTGTAAATTATGTGTGGTGCACTTACTATTAGGTGATGTGGACGATGTTTAGTTAACTGTTTATCTTTAATATTTCAAATAACTTTTGATATTTCAAGATCTATCTGAAACCGAATTAGCATAAACAAAAGTAAAATAATATTGACCTAAATGTTGCTACAATGTGTTAAATGTTTCGTCTGTGTAAAGATTGCATGGATCGATATTTGGAAATTTCGATAAAATTAATTTCAAAATCTAACAAATTCCTAAATCTCTTGTTTCTTGGATTTGAAACTCACAATAAGACATTTGTCAATCCTTTTTTTTGTGAACATTGTAACACACACATGTATTGTAGTTTTTGTTTATTTCACACATTTATTTTATTGGTATTGGTACTTTAAGGGTTCACAGATATCACAACTATCCACAGGCACAGTTTCTACTGAAGATGAAGTTAATGAATCTATATCTGTAAAAGAACGAGCCAAACATTTAAATAAAATAGACTCACAAAGCGATGTGTTGATGCCAAATCAATTTAGAAAGAAAACTGTAAGTGTTTTTTTTTTCAAAGTTTATTTGTTCATTTTTTTGGCACAAAATAGAGTCACAAAGCGATGTGTTGATGCCAAATCAATTTAGAAAGAAAACTGTAAGTGCTTTTTTTTTCAAAGTTTATTTGTTCATTTTTTTTGCACATAACAATGATCTTTACCAACATGAATGCAAGGGATGCAGATGCTAAGGTGTGGGGGGAGGGGGGCTGGGTTAATGTGACATCTAACAAATGGTACTTAAAAATCCTGTATCCGTCCTTGAAAACTAATGCCACGCTTAAATAATTTTGAGTTTGTATTATGCTCTTGTATTATAGGCCAGAGAGAAATTTGGTGGTGGAGGGGATGATGATGATGATCATTCCTCTGGTACTGCCTTTCCAACGGTGTGTGTTGATATCTTCTAATAATCCGGTGATATATAAAGCTTTATTTGCACTGATATAATACTAAATCAGCCCACAAAATGATAGATATATATAACAAATGTTTTACCAAGTGCAGGATTCTTTTCTTTGACACAGATAAATTCTATTTACCAGCCCTTTTCCCTACAAATCTTATCCCTAGATATAAGGATAAGCTGTCTAATTATGTGCATGTGACAGGTTTGTTTTTTTGTGTAAAAATTAAGTGTTGTATTGAAGTACACATGAGTTTAACACCCTGTATTAGTTCTGAACTGTGTAATTATAAATCTTACTGCTAGAATTCCTAGTCTGTTGAAAATGTTTTCAATATTCTACAATACAGTATGATGAGGAGGAGAAAAACTGGATGTTAACTTGTTGTTCAGCCGACTACCATGAAATGAATAGATTATTATCAAAAAATCCTGCTCTCGCTAAAATTAGGGTAAGTTTGTTTTTATTTAGAAAATGAATAAGACGACTTTTCTAGTTAATTTATTTTAAAATATTCATTAATAATTTTATCTTAAATATGATTGTGTTTTGGAAAATAGCACTTTAAAAGTAAGAAATTTATGTTTCATATCCTTTAATTTTATATGTATTTTTTAATTTTCTATTTTCTTCTTTTTTTTCCAGGACTTTACAAATGTAAGTATACTTATACTGATAAATATACTAATGGTAATATATGTCTAAATTAAATTTAGCGAATGAGATGTAAACACTGTTACTGTATCAATGGATTTTTATATTTTGATATATTATTATTAATTCTTTTCTTTCTTTTTCATGAAATTTTCTTCTGTAAAAAGGGGGTAAGTAACCATTCCCATACAAGAGAAAATAGTCTGTACCATGGATTTTTAAGAGTCTTTGAGATAAAAATAACCAGTTTTATTTAATTAAAGATAAATTAACCAGTTTTATTTAATTAAATATTAATTAATCAGTTTTATTTAATTAAAGATAAATGAACCAGTTCTTTATGAATTTAAGATAAATGAATATATATTCTATTCAGTTTAGAGATAAAATTAACCAGCTTTATTTAATTAATGATGTGTGTGGCCTACTCTTATATCGAATTCCAACTTCAAATACAGGACTTCATTTTTTTGAACGACTAGACAGTTATCCTTTCTCTGCAAACTCTGTCTTTCTCACTTAGCCACCATTACTCCCATATTGAAAATAAAGGCTGTGTTTAAATGACTCGAAACCTAATCTTTTGCCTTTATTTTTTCCTTTTCATATCTTTCTGTTCGGATCAATGTAGTATGTAAGTATATTTATTTACCTTAGTCATATTCTCTTTTTACAAATGATTGATTCAGAATTTGGACATCACTTAACTTAGACAACAAACTAATCTCTAACACATGTAAAAAAACTAAATCCAGATGACACAATTTATTGTGTGAATTCCAACACTTTCTCTTTACTATATTGACATCTTAATCCAATTGTTTTGTTTTTAGACTGCACTACATTGGGCTGCAAAGCAAGGTAAAGCCGAGGTCATCAAATTATTAGCTGGTAAACCAGGCCTGAGTATGAATCAAAGATCAGTGAGTATTATATTTTTATTTTCAGTAGACTGGGGTTATTGATATTTAAACATACATTATGCAAGAACTAGATGTGTCTATTTCAGGTCTTTCTTTAGGCCTGAAATGTTATCTAAATTATTAATTAGACATAATCAACGCTCAGTGTCAACTGTCAACGCTAGGCTGCGATATTTTTTGCATTAGGATCCCATTTGCTTCTCAACTTTCATTCATGATTTAATAATGAAATGGATAATCGAAACTTTGTTTTTTATTGTACCGGCTTTAGTAATGATGATCATGGCTAGGCCAAAAATTAAATCACTAAAATCTTGGTTCAGAGTGGATCAATTTGACTGTAATTTTAAGAAAATTGCCTTTACATTATCTAGTTTTTAACTGATATAGTGAGAACTACCAGCTCTTATCTAATATCCCATAATTATGTATCTTTAATTCAAAACAACAAAGGGTTATACTGTAGATTTAAGTCATACTTTTGTTCATTATTTCAAACTGGAAAACAAAACTATGGAATCTATTGTTCCAGAAATAGTAAACATGAGACTGGTCAATTTTTCTTCGACTGGAAATGCTTTTATTTATATTAACATTTTTGTTTGTTTTCTTTTTCTTTCATATAATTTAATAAACAGTATGTAAGTATAGTATTTAGTATTAATTGTTTTATAGCGTAAAATGTCTGTGTGCCAGAAATATATTTCAAATTTATCAATAATAAATTCCAATACATGTAGATTTTCTACTATCTATATTAACCTGTTAGTCTGGAATAACAATGCTTTTATGGATGAATCACCTACCTTGGCTTGGTTTAATATTTAGAAAAGATAATTATTGCTTGGGTTTATTTCATCATAATGGATATATATTTCTTTACTTTTTTAATTTCATGTGTTCCACAATTTTAGGGGGTAAGTAATGTTTTTAAAGATTTTGATTTCCTTCTATTTCTGGTTTGAATAGTAGGATGTAGTAATCGAATGGTTAGGACTAACAAGGAAAGAATGTATAGTCATTTATAATATGTGATGAAGTAAGAATAGTCAGAATGTATGTAATTCTATCACAGATGAAATTTGCAGAAAAGTGAACTGATGATTAAATCACTTCCATTTTAATTAGTCCAGTTTAAATGTGATAATTGAGTAAGTAAATATGAGTAAATCTTAGTTAGGTAGACATATTTAAACTGAATGTAGATTTATTAGTACATACTGGTATTGTCCAGTATTTCTAATATCAACAAATTTTGCCTTTTCTTCCCAGGGATACACAGCACTGCATTTAGCAGCGATGCAGGGACATGAAGATATCATAGAATTATTAGTTCAAAATTATAGTAAGTTAAAGTATTACCTTTTGACATTCAAAAGTCATTACAAATATTTTACTATTGCATTGTTGTGGGGTTGGATTGCTGAATAGTTAGCACATGCGTGCTGTATCAGAAGGTCTGTCATTGAGTCAACTGGCGTGGTTTTGATTCTGCGGTTGTATGTGACAAGGAGATGGGGCGCCTGTCCAACCTGGTGGGTTTTCTCTGGGGCCTCCGTTCTCCTCCCACTGCTAAATACCCCTACACACAAGCAAATTATTGAAATAAAATTGAAACGTATGTTAGTCCCAAAATGACCTAATTTGTGTCAAGTTGGAGTTAAACCATATTTCACTCTCTCTCTGTTACATTGATTAGGTTTTGAGTAATTTAGGAAAACATTTACTCTGGTTGTTATAATTTCTATTTCTAATGTAATCTCCCTGTTTCTAAATGTAATCTTTGTTTTGCAGAGGCTGATTCCAATATAAGAGATTACAGTGGCAAAAAAGCGAAACAATATTTAAAGAACTCAGCTTCATCACGTACACAACGTAAGCTTCTTGTTACTGATACTAAGTCATTAGATATCAAAACCACTAGAACCATTATGGGTCCACCATTACCAACTCAGTCTAAGATCAGAGCCAGTAAACGCTTTTCTATGACCGATTTTGAATCGAAAAACCGAAAATGATTATCAATATATGTGATCCGAAGCAAATGAACAAATTTTTTTAAATCCTGGTAGTGTCACAATGTTTATGCTCACATTTATTTTATCCCAGATATTATTTTAAGATTTGATATTAATAATTTTCATATTTAATATTACATGTTTACCTATCTAGTCTATCTGTTTTTCTTCGTAAGAAAAATATAAATCTGAAATTTTGAGAATATGCATGGATGTAATTGTAAATATATAAATAAATAAACCTTTCATCAAGAAACCTTGATTATCAAAAAGAAAACAATAGTCATTTAACTCTGATATAAATGTATTTGGCAGTATTAATGATAAATAATTAAGTATAACTTGTGAAGTCAAATGGTAAATGAAAAAATATATATCAATATATATGTAAGGTTTAAAAAAGAGTATATATCAAATAATCACAAATAAATGAGCTACTTTCATAGATGAGCACAATCATCTTTTTTTTATATTAAAAAGTGAATCTTGGCTAACTGGTAACTGAAGTGAAACAAGACATAGATCAATAGATAATGTTTGGTCATCACTTATGAATCTCAAAGATATTATTTGTGTCCTCAGTCAGCTATATTAGGTCAACACTTTCTTCCGCTGTATTGCATCGGTCAGTTCGTCTATCAAGTCTTAAACAAATTACATTTACAAATTCTTGTGGACTGCAGATGTGATTTCAACCAAAAAGATTATAAAATCATGACATTTATTGTATTAAAGGAAAATCTTATAGTTAACATGAGTGTAGGAATATTATTGACATAAATTTGAATACCATACAGTAATTAAACATGAAAAATAACGAGGTGCACCTATTTTTGTACGTATGAATTTGAATATATTTTGTTGACATGTGATTCTTAATTGTGTTTTGAAAACGTCTGCTTAAATTACGATAAGAGTTATGCCCCTTTATTTTGGGGAAAAAATGTCTGACAAAAATTTTGAAATTGCATTACTGGTGTAGCCCTTCGGTGTATTCTTTAAGTTATTGTCATTTATTCTTAATCACATTTTTGTTTATTGATCAGTGATTTGAATCATTGATGTAATTATCAAGGAATATATTGCTGTGTGAAGATGATGAGATAATTTGTATTTGTCTCGTGTTGTATGAATATTGTTAATGTTTATTGTAAAGTATTTTAATCCCAGTATTTTAATCAAGTCATAATCTGAGAATTATCAAGTTTTATCAGTAGCATTGAAAAGGAAATGTAATATATTATAGACGGTGAAATATGGTCTGTATCAAATTTGTTTCCAGGTTGTTTCCTCTCATTTAAAGAATTTTTCAATAGAATTTCAAATTTTCCACCTATACCTAGTAATTCTTAGGCTGTGACAGTGTTATTGTTATAAATCTGTATCTGGAGATTAGGGAACATAATAGATTTTAAAACAAGGTGATTGTTTTCTTAAATGCTTTGAATCTAGAGGTTTTTTTATTTACCAAGAAGAAAATCATACATGAACATTAATGGACTATTAAGGCTTTGAAACTCAATCGCTCTGTTTCATATGTTTGTGACTTGTCAGGTCTACAGACCTACAGAATATGGAAAAAGTAGATTATTGCTGGTATTTTAAACATTATTATACTATATTTAATCTTTTATTTAAATACCAATAGAAAGAAAGAGTATTCAAGAAAATCTCAGAGCGTCACTAAAAAACTGATTTCATCTATACAGGGATGTTATCTTTGAATATTGTTTTAATCTTTTTAATTTTAGTCTCTTTATATTTAAGTCATGTATTTTTATAGATATTTACACAGGCTTTATTATAAATATATAGATTTTAGCCATTGTTGACTTAAAATTCTAGTTTTTTTATGCCATGCAAATGTATATAAGATCTTATATTGTTTTATTTAATTTATTATTATGTTTTTAAATGCTTAGCCAAGCTGCTGTGAATTACATATATTGATAACTTAATGTAATTAGGAGATGGAAACTTTGCTTATTTGCTACCTGCCTGTATTATTTACTATTTTTACTACATCAATTAATACATTGAAAATCATTTAAAGATATATTTCTGTGACAATCGAGATTCAAACTATGTTCCCAGGCAAATACTGGGTATATTCACACAGCTAGGAACTATATTATTGTTGCCAAAAACATTATTTTACAAAACATTTGAAGCATATATATACATGTACTGATGTAGGGTATTTAATATATTAGCTGTAGTGTAGTACTTGCTTAAGGTGGATGAATGACTGAGGATGTTAATGGGAAACAGAGAGAATTGTGATATAGTTGTAATCTGTAATAAGAATAGTTTTCTGTGATCAAATGATGACATGAAAGAATATATATTTTGATAACGTTATTATAACACTTTTTAAGATGGGTGGTTTTCATTAGCCCAGTCGGAGCAGAATCGTTAAACCCCATTTCATTTTATTTCTATAGGATGGGATATAGATCACTTCTAACAAGGAAGCAAAAAGTTCTTTTTTTATTTGTAGTATTTTAGGGTTTTTTTAACCATTTTTAATTACAATTCCATACATAATTAAAAATGAAATTAAGTAATCTTCCTATGATGAAGTTTTTACTTGAATTATGTGTAAATTAATAATGACTTGTATGAAATATCACTGTGCCAATTGAAATAAACATTCTACTATGTCAATTATGCAATTAATTATACATTCATACTACTTATTTATATTTTATTGATCAAACTATTAAAAAAGCAACATAATGAGAGGCAAAACAAAAAGATTTATTAATTTAAATGTTGGAAAAAATATTAATTGTGTTATGCTTAGGAAGATTACCACAGAAAATGTAGATCAAATATTCTTATAACCTTAATGTAAAAATTATTGGTGTATTTAGTTAGGGGAAGAGGTCATTAAACATATTGTTTATCAATTTTAGTCTCCCTTTTGGAAATAGTGCAAATACTATGCCCTTAGTGGATAGAAAGACAATTTGAGTTAGATTTGTGAGGCAAAATAATCAAGTCAAAAAGTCAAAAACACTGTATACTTGACAAACATGAATCAAGTTTTTCTAACTTTACTTTGAATGAGTTAAAAGTTTAGGATACTGTTTTTAGGTTGGAGAAAGTTTTGAATTAAAACTCTGTTTGTTTTTGATATGCTCACATCGAAATGTGGTTGTATATTGTTGTCTCCCCGTCACTTTGAAATATCTTTGGACGCTTTAGATGCTTAAGTTAATATCTGATTGACTTCAAATTTATACACAGTGTTTAAGGTCATGAGACGAAGAATCCTATTGATTTTCAATGATTTCTGATAATTACTACCAGAGTTATGGCACTTGATCACTTTGATATATCTTGTGGAAATTCTAGACGCTAAAGTTAATATATATCCCATTGACTTTAGATTTATACACAGTGTTTACGGCCATAAGACAAAAAGCCTATTGATTTTCAATGATTTCTGATAAATACTGCCAGAGTTATGGCTCTTGATCACTTTGAAATATCTTGTGGATGCTTTATATGCTGAAGTTTATACACAATGTTTACGGTCTTGAGATGAAGAATCCTATTGATTTTCAATGATTTCAATGATTATGCCAATTGATATTAAATGTTTTGTATGCTAAATGTAAGAATAGGGCAGAACTAGAAGCCAAATGGGTTGTTACTCTTATCAGATTTTAGTGTATTGTAAATGTTTTCATTTCTGACAAAAGAAAAAATGTGTGACAACCCATGTTGACTCCCCAGATGACTTACCTGTAGCTTCTGGGGGCGTATGTTTCGTTGCCTGACAACCTTTCCTTTTCTGGTTTGTTGTGCCTTTTACTTTTATTACAATATCTCATCTTTTACACTACATGTATAGTGGTCGTAGAGAAGCAACTGAATCATTGTTTAGAAAGACACCGTTTATATATGATAAAATAGTTATTTGTATATATTATTTACTTGCTTATATATTTATATTAATTATTATTATTATGTTATATTTGCAAATCTATTTACTTTGCCTTTGAAAATAAAAAATTATTAATTCAATTTGAAAGAAAGTCTTGAATTTGAAGTAATCCAGAGCATTAGCCACACATTGACTTTATAAAGATTACCTGAGATTGATAAAACCCAGACCTTAAACACAAACAGTTATACATGTGGATTGAGTGGGATAACCAAAGTTAGTTGTGATATTTACATATCTTGTCGATACCTTGATGAAAATGGTTGACAATTATCGGATGTTTAACATTGATAAAACCAACAGGAAGAGAAACAGGAATGTAACTCGGCAGATCTTTTAATCCAAAGCATCGACCACATCAAGATAATTGGTAGTTTTTCTAATTTGTGACCGGTAGAACATGTGCATGGGTTGATATTCTTTGATTGGTTTGGTCTTATTTTTTTTTAGATTAATTTATTGGAATATTTGCATGCTAACCATTAGTAACCGAAAGACTTTGATGCTAAGTTGTGATATATAAATTATTATAAGAAGCATGTTTTCGTGGGTAAAATGGTTTTATTTTCTAAAATAAACTTAGGTTATATTTTGGGGATTTTGTTTTTGCAAGAAAATAGAATAAAGGTTTGAAAATAGGTTTTCTCTCATTTTTTTAGCGATCACAATAACTTTGAACAACAAGCAGGTTGATAAAAGTAACAATAATATTTTTTCACAAATATTAGGTTATGTGTTTGTCTCTGAATTCACAGTTTATTCAACTATTTGCACAAATTATATAGAAATTTATAATTTTACTGTGTGTATCACTCAATTTATATACTTGTTCGTGTATATAATCCCTTTCTCACATTCTCTACTCTATGATATATATCTTGTATATAACGAATCACAAGATCTGAATCTAAATTTTGAGTCTGTGAAAAAAAGTGCAGCGCATACATTTGGAAGTACTGTACACCCTTAAAAACTACCAAATGACCATTAGTTTTGAAATTGTTCAGAAATGGGTGTCAATTTTGTGCGAGACAAAACATACGAAAATAATTTTTTTAAAGAAAATGTCTCCCTTTATTTCTTAAACATTTTTGCTTTTCTATATTTTTTCCATTTTATTCTTTAAAATTTCAATTATTGATATATATTTATAGATCTATGTCTAAAAGACATTCTTAGCTTTTTGAATTTATTTGTAGTAAAAGAGTGGTTCTGTGTTGTTTTAAATGTTGTAATATATTTTGTGCTAGTTTTTATGTTGTTTAAGGAATAGGGTACACCATATTATTGTATAAATTCATTAATGTAAAAC
Organism: Patella ulyssiponensis; assembly: GCA_963678685.1. Taxonomy (NCBI): domain Eukaryota; kingdom Metazoa; phylum Mollusca; class Gastropoda; family Patellidae; genus Patella; species Patella ulyssiponensis. Next base: position 59,888,174 of record OY783229.1, read on the forward strand.
CCAAAACACAGTAATATTGCTAGTAATGTCCAAACTAGGACAGAAAATTACGAATGCATCTTAAATCTCTCACCAAATTAATCTGATTGCTCTTTTGTTTTTTATACTAATAAATATTACTCTCCCTTTCAACATTTATAAGACTATGCTACTAAAATATTCACTATCTCAATATTCCCAATATAACAGTACCTATATTAAAGGAGCTAAATAACTAAACCTCTTTGATGTCGGTAAAATAAAATTATGCATTGAATTAGGTTAATGCAAATATATTGTAATTTTTTAAACGGCAGTTTAACGAATGGGAAGAATGAATTTTTTTGTATTTATTATATAATTTACATTGAGGATTAAAAAATTATAAATAATATTTAAGTTAAAGTGTTGTTTTTACCATACTTATATCATTATGTAAATTCTTTCAGAATTACTATTATCGAGAAGACTTGCAGCTACATCAACCAATAAAGGTGTTTTAAATCTCTATTTATTTGTTCATGTGGCTATAATTATTTTATTTTGCATTGAAAACAATATATTGAAAACTAATGTATATAGAAATTCTTTGGTACAAAAGTTATCATGCAATCTTTTTTGAAACATTGCTTGGATTAAATTAAGTATCATAGATGCTATCAATCGATACCTTCTTAATTTCATCTACTAAAGAATATGTCATTGTATCAGAAATTACTGTTAACCCTCACATGAACATTGTTTAATAAGTTGTCATTTGCTATTGGAATCAACAACTCCATTTACACTGGTTTACTGTGTAACCAAAAAGGGGACAATGAAATATTTCGTACTTTAATGAGATTAATCTGTTACAGGTCAATCGCTTGATGACAGTTTTCTTCGTACTAATTTACGAAAGAGTAATCGTGCTAGGGCCATATCTTCCTTAATTCAAGCCACAGCCTCAGCAGTACATCGTAATAAATCTTCTGTGCTACGAGCTAGTTGGGGTAGTTCAACAGAAGATGTTACAGAAGATGCTACTCCCCCTGGTAGTACTCATTCCTCACCAGCTAATAAACGTAAAAGTTCTGTAAGTACTTCATTGTTACTGTTATTTACGATTTACTAATCATCAAGTTTAATTATTTATCATGACAAATAGCTATCAAACTAATGTTTCTGTAAATACTCATTTATTATAATCTAAAAGTTTCTGTAAATACTCATTCATCACTAGCTACAAAATGTAACATTTCTATAAATACTCCTTTATAATTGGCTACTACCTGTATTATGATTCTGTAAATACTGGTTCATCATCACATACCAAACTGATGGTTCTATAAATACTCATTTATTACAAGCAAATGGTTATTCAAATATTCATCAGTTGCTACTAAAATTACGATTATGTAAATACTCATTTATCACTAGCTTTTAAATGTATTTATCACAACTACTACTAAAATAAAATACTTAGTCTGCATAACTTACACTAAACTAATTGTTATGTAAATACTTATTCATCATCAGCCACTACTAAACTAGTGGTTATGTAAATACTTACCATAGTTATCACTAACTACTACACTAATGACAATGTAAATACTAATCATCACTAGCTACTAAACTAATGGTTATGTAAATACTTAGTCATCACTAACTACCAGAATAATAAATGATAATGTAAATACTTAGTCATAGTCATCACTAACTACTTAACTAATGGTTATGCAAATACCTAGTCATCACTAGCTACTACTAATAATTATAAACTAATGGCTAAGTCTTCTATATATAACTTACTACTAAACTAATGGTTAGTTCCATAAATATGCATGGTGATTTTTACCATCGCCTCCAAATATATATGAGCTCATTTAGGAATCTGAGAACTAAAATTTAAATATTTTCTTCATCACTAGGCAAATGAACCGAAAGACCGATTTTTGATGCCTCCCCCGAGTGCACCTACACAGAGACGTAATAAATCTGCCAGTAGAGATAATTTAACAACACAAAGTGCCAGGTAATTATGCATATGTATATTTTGTTATAAAAACATCCATAAAAAATATCTTGATTAATCAAATTCACACCATATTCTAACAAGAGTTGTGCCCCTTTTTTGGCTGACATTTTTGTGAATGCACTTCTATGAAATAGAGGATTTGTAACTCATGATGACTGAAATCAGTTGATTTTTGTAATATTAACATAGTTCATTCTGATAGTTTCGCTGCCATCATGACTTGATCACCTAGCCATATTGACACTGTAGAAAATTAAATCTTCTTCTGCATTTGAACAGCAACCACAGGTGGATCTAGGAATTTTTAAAAGGGGGGGGGGGCTGCAAAATGAGGGCATTGAAGGCAGAGATGGGGCACGCCGCTGAGAGGGCGGTTGGGGGGGGGGCAAGAAAATTATCCGTCATTTCCTTGCATCTGTAGCCATTCTAAGAGCTATTTGGCTGATATTTTCGTCTAAGTAAACTTGATGTCAGTCTATAGTCACTCAATAGGATTAGGGTTACCGTCCGCTAAACAAGAGGTCAGCTAAACAACAAGAGTTTGTTTGAAACTGGAAGCATCAATTAGACCAGACTGGTGTGTTTGAGTCGATGGTTTGAGTCATTTTGGATCCCTGCAACTGGTTGGGAATGGACATATTTTGGTCTGAGAAAAGACACTTTCAGCAGTAAATAAGGGCACTGTCGAAAATAAGGGGGGGGGGGCAACCTATCATTCTTTGGTTTAAGTTCGTCAAATACTCATTCTGAATTCTTGTAACCTACTGTATTTTTAGAAACAGACATCCCTCCTAGTAATATTGTTGTATAGTGCTTGAGGGGTTGGATGTCAGAATGGTTAGCGTGCACGCTCTGCATCATATGGCCTGCTATTGAGTCAACTTGCATGGTTTCAAATCCCCGGTTGTACGTGGCAAGGAGTAGGGTCGCCAGTGGCGGCGCCAAGGGGGGGCAAGGGGGGGCATTTGCCCCCCCAAAAATCTTGCCTGCCCTCTGTTTGCCCCCCCAATAATTTTCGGAAAAAAAATGTCTGAAATGCTACCTGGCTGCATTCTATTTTACAAGAGTCACTCTTACTCCGCCCGCTCGACACTTTCTTCTCTGGTCGGATAAACTAGTGATTTGGCGACAGGCGGTATCTGTTAAGCTCTATTTATCTCGACGATCAATGTCTGAAATACTGCCAGACTGCATATCGGGCCGTCTACTTTTCAAATTTTCGTTGAGGTTCGCAAGTCCGTTTATTTCACAAGATATAGTGGCGAAAATATTCATTCACTTTGAGTCACTCACTCCGCCCGTTTGTCACTTTCTTCTCTGGTCGGATAAACTAGTAATTTGGCGACAGGCGGTATCTTTATCTCGACGATCAATGCCTGAAATACTGCCAGACTGCATTTCGGGCAGTCTACTTTTCAAATTATTGGGGACTTTTCAAATTCATGTGACACTTTCCTCTCTGGGGTCGGAAAGACTAGTGATCAGGCCACAGGTGGCATCCGATCAGCTCTATTTATCTCTACGATCGGTGCCTGAATACTGTCAGGCAGCATTTCCAACAGTCTATTTTTCAAAATTTTCTTGGGGAGGTCCCCAAAATCCCTACAAGGACTCGCTACTTTAGCGCTCACAAAGGTACTTCGTTGAGGTTCGCAAGTCCGTTCGTTTGCCATTTTGGTCTCTGATCGTATGAACTAGTGATCAGGCTACGGATAGTATGTGGTCAGATTTATTTATCTCGACGATCGGTGCCTGACTGAATACGCTGTCAGAGAGCATTTCCGAGAGTCAATTTTTCAAAATTTTCTGGGGGAGGTCCCCCATACCCTCCATAAATACTCTCGACATTGGCGCTCGAGAGTGGGATTCGTCGAGGTTCGCAAGTCCGTTCGTTTGACACTTTACCTCAACGGTCATTGCCTGAAATACTGCCAGGCTGCATTTCCGGTAGCCTGTTTTTCAAAATTTTCTGGGGGAGACCCCCCCCACCCCCTTAGTTGATACTCGTGCCTTTGCCCCCTTAACCTTGGACTTTGCCCCAGCTTTGCCCCTCCAACCACCGACGGCTGGCGCCGCCACTGAGGGTCGCCTGTCCAACCTCGTGGGTTTTCACCAGGGAACTCTGGTTTCCTCCCACTGCTTATAAAATTTAACCATATATTAGTCCCGAAATGACCTAGTTTGTGTCGAGTGCACCTTAAACCCCATTTTTCTCTCTCTCTGTATTGTGCTGATATTGTTTTCATTCCCTGGGTAGAGAGATGATCAAGGATACTACTTCTAAGTAAAAATAGATGGTGCTTAATATTCAAATGTTTACTGTACTTATTTATTTGGTGATGTGGAATTCCATCATCCTTTGCGGTATCTGAATTCTATTCCATACCACCATCCTCCCCCTTTTTCTTTTCTGATGACATGTATCAGACTATCAGAGGCTTACAACTAACCTTGTACAGTTGCCTCAGTGAAATGTCTCTTTAATAATTTGTTTAATAAAACAAATTTTATATATATATATAGTAAACTACATGTTGATCAACTTTTATAAAACATACAAACCTACAAAAATGATGTACTTGTAGTCGTAAAATATTTATAATCTTATTATATCAACACACTAACCAACCTATTTCTTAGTTAACTGAAATGGTTTTAAAATGACTAATCATTGAAATACTTGGATGAAACTATCAGATGTTATGTAGGCTTATATATGTTCCAAACTTTGCTTCCCATTCTTTCTGGAAAGTCTTAACCCTTGGGTTCTAACAGAATCGAAAATTGTGAATGAGGTTAAATTATTGAATTCATATTTCCATACTATGATGTCCTAATACCATGATATATTTTTAAGAACACATAGCCTCACATTACATATCTAGCAACTAGTTGCAACACATGTATAATTGTATTTTGTAGAATACTGATAGAGCTTTCACATGATATAACAATTCTTAATGTTTCTGTTAATTTATCTCATTCGCACTTCAAATAAAAAATCACAAAAGTTAGCACAGATTCTAGCCCACTAAGAAGAAGTAGTATTTTGTTGATAAACGATCTAGGGTTGGCAATTAAATTTCAGTTGTTTTTCTTACACTCTTTATTGACAGTTGGCAGCTATCAGCAGATCCATTTTGAAAGAAGATAAACAAATGTTTCTTGGTAATAAGAGATGCACCTCTGATGTAATTCAGTCTACACGAAACTGTATAATTTTAGAATGTGTTACATGAAATTATCTTTTATTTTTTTCAGTGCAATAGATGAAAGAAGTTTAACTAATTCTAACAGTGATTCAGCTTTATCCAGTAAAGGAACGGTCATAAACTAGTTCTATTATTTATATAAAGGTGCCATAATGTTTGTAATTGTTACAATCATGCCATGATGAATTTATATTTTTCTACAATTATTGTTAATGAAATTCTTTAAATCTTCAATATATGAGATTTTGATCTTTCAAAGAAAAAGTTTTGAGCAATTTAACAAGAACAAGTAGTTGGTTGGTTTAAAAAATACCCCACTTCTTCTTGATTGAGGATGGCACTGTGATTGCAGGCCCCTGAAAAACAAAGCTTTGTCAAAATAATTAAAAAGAATACCTGGATGTCCTAGTCTATGGCTGTGTCCCAGGCAAGTTGACTGTCTGAAAGATGTTTGAAAGACTGTCTATATTAAATGGTTGTTATATGTTAAAGTGTTATAGTGCTTTGTTAAATAATATACCGTTAAGAGTTTCCCTTGAATCATTGACTATTGTCATATGTTGTTTGAAATATTATGTTATGGAACTAATTACAATCTGCTTCTAATCATGAAATTCATAGTCGGCAAAATGCTACCACCAGTATGAGATGGGTATGTTAAAAAAAATTCAAAGATAAAGGTTACCCCAATTACTTGCATAATGATGGCCATATGTGAACTATTGCATATTCATTTGGGTATTATCGAGTCATAAAATTTATTCATGACCTATCAATATTTTCTAATTATATAATGAATACTACTTCTTCAGTTTTACTATACCACTGAGAATATTCTGCATAGATCTAATAAAGAGATGTATCACCTTTAATGGCCTCAATCCAGGACTAGGAGATGTGTGTAGTTTTGCAATGGCCACTTCTTTGCCCTGGCCAAGTAGGCGCCAAATAATCAAGGTTTATGGACCAGAGGGTCAAAATAATCAACCCCCATCCCCGAAATAAACACTCAACAAAACAATTTAAGTTCAAGTTCCACCTTTTATCCACACCTTAAAAATTAAAGTTATTAATTTTTATACGCCCACATTTTCATGTGGACGTATTATGTCGTCGCCCCTGTCCGTCCGTCCACAATTGTTTGTGGACTCTCTACAGGTCACAATTCTTACCGGATTTTGACGAAACTTGAAATATATGTTTATCCCCAAAAGATCTCGGCTGCTTTCGATATTGGCATGTATCGGATCAAAACTTCATGGATTATGGCCCCTGATTGTACGAAAAATCACGTTTCTAGCTTGTGGACCCTATAGAGGTCACAATTTTGAACCGATTTTGATGAAACTTGACATGCATGTTTATAACCCAAAGATCTTGGTTCCTTTCGATATTTGCGCCTACCGGAAAGTAATTTCCTGAATTATGGCCCCTGATTGTCCGAAAAATCACCTTTTTTAGCTTGTGGTACCTCTGGAGGTCACAATTATTATCTGATTTAAAAAACCGTTCGATTATATCACCGTTACACCCTAAGGAAGGTTGAGTTCGAATTTCGGGAAAATCGGACCAAAATTGCCATACAAAATGGCCGCTGTTTGTACGCGAATACTGTTAAAAAATGGTATATCAGTGTTGTGGACCGTGTAGAGGTCACACTTTTAATTCGATTTTGATGAAACTTGAAATTTATGGTTATAACCCAAAGATCTTGGTTCCTTTCGATATTTGCGCATATCGGATCGTAACTTCTTGAATTATGGCCCCTGATTATACGCAAAATCGCCTTTTTTTAGCTTGTGATCCCTCTGGAGGTCACAATTATTATCCGATTTAAAAAAACGTTTGATTATATTACTGTTACACTGTAAGGAAGGTTGAGTTCGAATTTCGGGAAAATCGGACCAAAATTGCCATACAAAATGGCCGCCGTTTGTACAGGAATACTGTTAAAAAATGGTATATCATGGTTGTGGACCCTGTATAGGTCACAATTTTAATTCGATTTTGATGAAACTTGAAATGCATGGTTATAACCCAAAGATCTTGGTTCCTTTCGTTATTTGCGCATATCGGATCGAAACTTCCTGAATTATGGCCCCTGATTGTCCGAAAAATCGCCTATGGTCCCTCTGGAGGTCACAGTTATTATCCGATTTAAAAAAACGTTTGACTCTATCACCGTTACACCCTCTGGAAGGGTGAGTTCGAATTTCGAGAAAATCAGACCATAATTGCCATACAAAATGGCCACCGTTTGTACGTGAATAGTGTAAAAATATGGTATATCAAAGTTGTGGAGGTCACAATTTTAATTCGATTTTGATGAAACCTGAAATGCATGTTTATAACCTAAAGATCTTTATTCTTTTCGATATTTGCGTATATCAAATTGTAACTTAATGAATTATGGCCTTTGATTGTAGGAAAAAATCACTTTCGGTATTGCTTGTTCTCTATCTATCTCTCGAACAATTATTATCCGATTTAAAAAAAAGTCTGATTATATTACTGTTGCACCGTAAGGAAGGTTGAGTTCGAATTTCGTGAAAATCGTACCAAAATTGCCGGACGAAATGGTCGCCGTTTGTACGCGAATAGTGTAAAAATATGGTATATCATGGTTGTGGACTCTCCACAGGTCACAATTCTTATCCGATTTTGACGAAAGTCACATTTCTAGGTTGTGAACCGTCACACCATAATCATTGTCGGCTTCAAATTTCATGAATATCAGACTGGAACTGACCAACAAAATGGCTGCTCTCAATACAGTATGAAATACAGGACTTAATGATGTAGGAAAAATCACTTTTGGTATTGCTTGTTCTCTATCCATCTCTCGAAAATGTGGGCGTATCCTGCCTGGCAGTGCCAGCCTATCTTTGAAATAAGGAGATATTTCATAAATATCTGTCAATTAGACAGGCAAATGGCACATTTTTGCTGGGTTTAAGATCTGGGATGGGGAATGAAATAAGAAAAATTATTAGTGCTCCCTCCGCCAAAACAAATTCCTGGTTAGATGCTTTTTATACGCCCACATTGAAATGTGGTCGTATATTGTCGTCGCCCCCGTCCTTCCGTCCGGCGTCCACAATTGCTTGTGGACGCTCTAGAGGCTAAAGTTAATATCCGATTGACTTTAAATTTATACACAGTGTTTAAGGTCATGAGACGAAGAAGCCTATTGTTTTTCAGCGATTTCCGATAATTAGTGCCAGAGTTATGGCCCTTGATCACTTCAAAAAATCTTGTGGACGCTCTAGAGGCCAAAGTTAATATCCGATTGACTTTAAATTTATACACAGTGTTTAAGGTCATGAGACGAAGAAGCCTATTGTTTTTCAGCGATTTCCGATAATTAGTGCCAGAGTTATGGCCCTTGATCACTTCAAAAAATCCTGTGGACGCTCTAGAGGCCAAAGTTAATATCCGATTGACTTTAAATTTATACACAGTGTTTAAAGTCATGAGACGAAAATTTATACACAGTGTTTAAAGTCATGAGACGAAGAAGCCTATTGTTTTTCAGCGATTTCCGATAATTACTGCCAGAGTTATGGCCCTTGATCACTTCAAAAAATCCTGTGGAAGCTCTAGAGGCCAAAGTTAATATCCGATTGACTTAAGATTTACACACAGTGTTTAAGGTCATGAGACGAAGAAGGCTATTGAAGGCTTGTGGACGCTCTAGAGGCTAAAGTTAATATCCAATTGACTTTAAATTTATACACAGTGTTTAAGGTCATGAGACGAAGAAGCCTATTGTTTTTCAGCGATTTCCGATAATTAGTGCCAGAGTTATGGCCCTTGATCACTTCAAAAAATCTTGTGGACGCTCTAGAGGCCAAAGTTAATATCCGATTGACTTTAAATTTATACACAGTGTTCAAGGTCATGAGACGAAGAAGCCTATTGTTTTTCAGCGATTTCCGATAATTAGTGCCAGAGTTATGGCCCTTGATCACTTCAAAAAATCCTGTGGACGCTCTAGAGGCCAAAGTTAATAATCCGATTGACTTTAAATTTATACACAGTGTTTAAAGTCATGAGACGAAAATTTATACACAGTGTTTAAAGTCATGAGACGAAGAAGCCTATTGTTTTTCAGCGATTTCCGATAATTACTGCCAGAGTTATGGCCCTTGATCACTTAAAAAAATCCTGTGGAAGCTCTAGAGGCCAAAGTTAATATCCGATTGACTTAAGATTTACACACAGTGTTTAAGGTCATGAGACGAAGAAGGCTATTGATTTTCAGCTATTTCAAATAATTACTGCCAGAGTTATCTCCCTTGATAACTTCAAAAAATCTTGTGGATGCTCTAGAGGCCAAAGTTGATATCCGATTGACTTCAGATTTATACATACATGTAGTGTTTACAGTCATGAAACGAAGACGTCTATTGATTTTCAGTGAATTTTGATAACTGAACTGCTAAATCCATGATATTAAATGTTTCATTACCAAAAAAAGTAAAAATATGCGACAATCCTTGTTGACTGCCTGGACGATTTAGCTGCTGTGGGCGTATGTTTCGTTGCCTGGCAACCTATCTTTGTTAAAGTTAAAGGACCTATATACATCATTACATATTTATTAATGAAATCATATTTTTTAAAATAATATTTACATTGCATGATAAAATGTGTATAAATTGTACAATATTTATATATAAAGCTTTTTCTCATGATATAGTTTGGTATTGTGGTTAACAATGATCAGTTAATGGAAACTACGTTATATTGTACAGGAATATAACGTGGACTGTAGACTAAATATATTATATATAGACATTTGATACACTCATATATATTTGCGTCTGCTTTGGATTAAGGCCATAGGAGACTGACATTTTAAGTAGTTGATCAGAGTTTTATCGTCGAAACGTCCATCATTCTGTAGTAATAGCCAACAGGTTGACCCTAGTTAATTCATCTAAAATAATTACCTACATTCATTCAATAACCCGATGTCAGCTCTCGTTTGAGTCGTTGCAGCATGGTTAAGTACCGGAAGAAAGCAGGGGACAATTAATATACGTCCGTCTGTCCGCCCGTCCACCTGCCTGTCAGTCCGTGTCTCTGTCAAACTTGTTGGAACACAATAACTCTCCTTCTAATTGATTTAGAACGTTGAAACTTGGTGTAGGTATTTATTAGGTATTTACCACGCAATGACGAGAATTTTCTGCTATGGGTAAGCAGAGACAAGCAATTTGATGAGTTGATTCCATGGGACACGATAACTTAAAGCTCCAATAACACTCTTGTTGTAACTGAATAATATGTCCCAATCTTCATTCTGGTCAACAAATCGTATTATTTTAGAATATTCCAATTAATTGATGGTATAAATTTCATCTTAACACACCTATTTTAAAAAATTGGAAAAATTCAACCAATTGATTTGAAAAGTCTAACGTAAACCTTTTCAAATGTGACTTGGATTTTAAAATATTTTCGAACCCTCTGGACAAGTAAAATAGGTTGTAATGGATAATTTACACAACAGGTAGGACACTTAAACATCTAGTACTTAGAATAAGGGTATTATTTATTTTCCGGAGCTGCCAAGCCAGCAAGAATGTTATTGTCCCTTTAAGTTAGTTCTAATTAAGTGTAAGTAAAATCAATACCTTGACTAAATTCGATAAGGATAAGCAGAGTGATAAGCAGTTCTATTGGTTGAGACCTCGGAATACAATAACCCCCCTTCTATTGAGGTAGAATGATCAAACTCGGTTGTCGGCGTTCGTTGCGTGAATGCCAAGATGGAGTTCAATGATGAAAAATGTCTGCTTACGGTAAGCAGAGATAAGCAATTGGATTGGTTGATGCTTTTGGGGAAGATAACTTTGGTTATAACTAAGAGAGGGCGATGAAACTCCGAGCATAGATTCATTTGCATTATATCATTTCCTTCATGAGAATTTTATACTTAGGCAATGGAGCGATGTATATGTGGATGTTCATTAGTTGAATGTCTTGACTGAGTTTAATGATTAACACTTTACGCTAAAGCTAAGCAGAGCTAAGCAATTTCATTGACTCGATTCTGCCTGATGAAACTTAGTGTACAGTTGACAATAAATTTGATTGCTCGATCCTTTTGAAAAAGATAAATGTGCAATTGATTAATTAATATCTGTCATCTAATTCTTCATGGATATCGACAGTGGACACGAGCCTTAATGTTGGCTTGTTTCATTTTAAAAAGCAACCATGGTCACATCTTTAATATAAGTCTTGATTTCCGTAGATTATCCACCTTCGAATATTAGGTTTGTTTTTTTTTATCTTGAGTACATTTCATTTGCTGTTAAAAATTAGAGATAGAAAAGCCTATTCAATTTCATCGATTTCTGTCAATTGCAGTTATTGCTATTGATTACTTTCTGGTAAATATTCCAGTGCCCAAAGTTTTCGTTGATAATTTCTTATCTGAGTTACATTGTTGTCTCCTTTTTGTACACGATTTTGGGATTCCTTAAAATTTGATATGCAATTTTATGTTGATTTTGCTATGTTGATGGGAATTCCAACACATACCAAATTAATTCTTAATGTTTTGGGGAAATTTAATCAAATTCTATATTCTGCTTAGTAATCCCCGGCTGTGCGTGACAAAGAGTAGGGTCGCCTGTCCAGTCTCGTGGTTTTTCTCCTACTGCTAAAGACCCCTACGCGCAAGCGAATTATTGAAATAAAATTAAACCATTTTATTATGTTAGTTCCGAAATGACCTAGTTTGTGTCGAGTGGAGGTTAAACCCCATTTCTCTTTCTCTTTACCCTGCTCATTTTGTTATTGTATTAAATGGCCTATATACTAGACATAATCATCATGAACACTAATAGTTTCATTTATAACCCAATAAGTTTCTGTAGCAGCCTGGGAATACAGTATATAATTAGTGCGAATACAAGCCAATATTTTAAAAGGTCGGTGCAGCTCATTACCATAACATAACTATAAATCGGACCGATAACGTTTGAAAGATATTAGAGCTGGTAAGTGCACTATCACCAAAGTAGGAGACGTTTATCAATAACCATGGTAACCAAGACAGGTAAGTTCTTACCATTTAGTCCCGTTTGATACTACTGAATCATAAACATGCAGAAGGCCACTGCTCCCCTGGAACCGTTTCCATAAACTGATCATAATGTCACAAAACTGTTCGTGGCAAGGAGTAGAGTCGCCTGTCCAACCTCGTTGTTTTTCTTTGGGTACTCAGGTCCCCCCACCCCCCTGCTAAAGACCCTACGCGCAAGCGAATTATTGAAATAAAATTAAACCATATGTTAGTCCCGAAATGACCTAGTTTGTGTCGAGTGGACGTTAACCCCATCTCTCTCTCTCATTCTCCCCCCCCCCCCGCCAACCCCCAACCCCCACACACACACAAGTGTATTACAGTGGGGGACACTTTTATTCATTTACTATTACAGTGGGGGACACTTTTATTCATTTACTATGTATAAATACACAGGCTCACCAAATGCTCTCTAGACGGAATCAAAGTGGGGGATTTTTTGTTGAACATTTCTAAGTTACAAAACATATTTCTCTTAAATTCTTGCACATTTCTAAGTTACAAAACATATTTCTCTTAAATAATAATGACGATAATTTATTTTTAATACAACGATTCACATAAACTCTCAAAACGTTTTACGTGTGTAAAAATGAGACTGAGGTCGGGTATGAAAGAATGTTTAAATTCCTATATTATGGTCCCCAACTCAACAGGCCGGTGTGTGTGTGTGTGGAGGGGGGGGGGGGCGGGTAGTCCATAAAATGGGAACATCGACAAACTAAGCACGGTCACCATATCCGCCTCAGTCGGTTTCTTTGGTCGTAGAGTGGAGAGGCGCTGTCGAACTGGCTCAGCACTTCTGATACAAGAAGGCATGTTGATGGAAAATTAGCTCTTCAATACACAAACCAAAGATATGGGAATGACATAAAACGTAGAAATCACAAACAAACGTACATATCTGATTAATGTAGAGTGCTGAATCAGTATATGCGCATAATGTTGAACTCAAAGAGCAATTCGATTGGGAGCCATTGTAGCTCTTTGAGGGTGTTTTTCATGTCTGTTTGTTGACGCACTACGAAACGAACTACCGCGTTTTTAATACTCTAATTTCTTAGGTCGATACCCGTATAGACCAAAAAACAGGCGGTTACAATTAGTCGTGCTTGACGTCACAAATGCATGGACCAGTTTTTCGGTAGCGGGTTAATCGAGAAATTTCTTAAGTTTTCTTATCCTCCACAGCCAGCGTTATGCTACCCGATACACACTAATTAATGTACGTCCGGGACACCACTCAAATCTATCACCACGCCAAGATTACGCGGTGAGCTTGTCGTCGAGACACGAACATCGCCAGATGAGAACGTGACGAAAATCATAATATACTAAGGGCCAAACCTTTTTTTCTATCAAGTAATTGTCTATGCACATATCATATATATATATATAAAATTATTGGCGGAAATCGTGTCAAAATTGGTTCACGATATCCTGACGACAAAACCTGTGTACAAGGCATATGTCATTTTCAAACAAAACGATTTTGACAGTCTCCTTAGAAACCATAAACTGAAGCTCAAAACAAGGCTCCACAAAACTGTTTGCATCGCCCATGAACAGTTTTGGCATAAAAAAAACCTTCCATGACCGTGCTGCTCTCAGTTGAAATTTCAACATGGTCAGACGTCAGCTGAGTGAACTTGACAGAGGAAGAGCCATTGCGTGGCTTCAACAGTGTTTTACACGGAGGAATGTGGTACAGAGAATCGGTTGTAGCTAGGGTGTGATTGGGAGACTATGGTAGCGTTTCCAGGCAACCAATTCAATTCAGAATCGCCCACGGTCTGGTAGGCCAAGATCAACGTCGCAACGTCAAGACCGGCATGCTATTTCAAATGGCCTCCCGCCAGAGCGTTGTTACAGTGAGATGTCTGAGAGATGAACTGCGAAATGCAAGTGGTTTTCAGGTATCGGACCAGACCATAAGAAATCGTCTGCTAGATCACAACATTCGATCTCGGCGACAAGCGGTTCGACCACCTCTTCTTCAACGTCATAGGGCAGCACGTCGTGACTGGTGCACACGTCATCATAGAGACTGGCGACGGCGACCATGGGGGCGGGTACTCTTCACTGATGAGTCCCGATTTGCATTACAGTTCAATGATGGCAGACTTCGCGTCTATAGGCGGCAAGGAGAAAGATTTGCTGATTTGCTTTGGAGGTGGTACGGTAATGTTTTTTCGACGTCTGATCGACAACATGCCTCGTCGTTGTGTCGACTCCTTACGAGTACGTGGTGGTTTCACTCGTTATTAACAGTTATCGAATTTGAGACAGTTTTGTTGGACCTCATTATGCTCAAAATGGCGAATTTTCATCAGATCCCCAGAATAGTTGTGTATAAAAAGTGCATATGCTTTGCATAACAGACTCAACATTGAGACATATTGAACTCATTCTGACCAAAAGTGTGCTTAAAGGTTTTGATTTACATGTTCCCTGTGTCTAATAAAATAATTGGTTGACCCTTAACTTCTTTTGAGTAGTATACTTCGCTCTTTCTGCAATTCACTGCGAGTAAATTTTCTCGCATTTTAATGACGGATTTCGTGCGCGTACTTCTCGATTCGAGATACAGCAGTGGCAAAACTACTGTTGTGTAACATCTGCATAGATGAAGGAGTCTTAATCAAGGCGAGTGAAAATAAAACTACTCCAAGGACTGGGCCTTGAGGAACCCCGTAACGTAGTGATTATGCCTCCGGCACCACATACCCAGCAAAAACTCTTTTGATTAGACCCCGGAGATAGTGATTTAGCCAATCCAGAGCTAATCCACAAACTACAAACCTGAAACGCTGCCTGTTAGGTTTATGTTGTCGAGGGCAGCAGACAAATCCACCGGGATTAGAATGACATCATTTTGTCTTATCAAGAGCACGCATAACGTCATTATGTAGTAGATGGATCTCTGTGTGCAGAATTGTAATAGTGTTGTCCTGTACATACATGTATGCCAATCACGAAAGGCAGACTGAAGTTTACCATACAAATTGTTCCCTTTGAAATACTTTTGTAGTTGACGGACAGTTCACTTTCCCAGAAGTTTGGCCCTGAATAGACAATTAGACACTGGCCAATTTTCTTTATCAAAGGTTGAATTTTAGCCCCTTTGAGGCCATCTGGACTTAAGAAACAAACCTGACATAAATGAAGTGTTTATAATAGATGATAGAATGGAGCCAAAGTTTCAATGTAATCTCTGACTAGATAAGTTGACATTGGGTCAATAGAACATATCTTGGTAGAAATTTCACCTACGAACTTAGTCATATTATTCACGCTGATAGGTTTGAAAAAATCGAAAATACAATCAGTTTCCATTTCTGACAAATTCAGAGAATTGCATGTGACAGATGATGAAGTTAAATTAGTTCGAATGTCATCTATTGTCTGTGTGAAAAAGTTATCTGGGAAATATGAGAAAATTGAAAGGGTCTATGTCAGTAAGAATTGATGCTGAAGCTCTTTTAGACCCTGACAAATTATCGACTATCACAAAGAGTCGTTTTGTACGTGCGGCTTCAGCATCTGTCAGTGAAAGTGAGTTCTGTTGCTATCCAGAATAGTATGTGTGTCAATTTTGATACCTGTATCCATCTCTAGAACTAATAACCTATTAGTCTGACTGTCAGGTTGCCGACCAGGGGATAGCCTGCAATAAACGGTTTTTTTTGCCAGATTTTTTGGCCCTGTAACTTTTCTGAAGACTGCACCTGTCACGTATAAGATTGAGTACAATTTTTTTTTTATGCAGACATTCGCTGGAATAGCTAATCTATAACCAGTTTAGAGAAGAAATCGTTATAAAAATTTCCATTAACCCCCGAACCGTCATTTCCGAAAACTACGATCTCACCGGCTCCCCCTAGGCTACTGGACTTGGCCCAGGAACACGGCCTCACGGTTTGGATAAAATCAAACTATCATAGCTCTAGCGGCGTGAATGGCCTGTGGGCTAAACTTGAGGTCCCATGAGGTCCAGATGGAGTAATTATTATTGCATTAGTGCATGCCTTATTAAAAATGTGCTCGCAATTTCCCATGTCTGTATATATTTTCATATTATTTGCTTTGAAAAGGGCACAATGGAGCCCCGATGATACGATAATCCGCTATACAAAATGTGTCATTCCAGCTGAAAATGGCGACCATCTTGGAAAACGATGGCCATGATTTAATTTCAAGTGGCTAATGGGACAGACAAGAATTGATTACTCATAAATAGATTGTAGCAGAGCATTTAATATTGGCAGCGATACCCTTCCATAATTATTGTCTTCGTACCAGACCTACCCATTAAAATCACCAGAAATGGACAAATCTGATAACCCAAGCCAGCCATCAAGTACCTGCAACAGAAAGGACTAACCTCAGCAAAGATACATGAGAAAAGGACTCCACTTTATGGGAAGATCCCCCTTCCTTTTCTACAGTAATGAAGTGGGCTGCGGAATTTAGGCATTGCAGAGAGGGTCTTGACGGGAATCTCCCATGAGAGGGTTAAACACATGCCGACATACCTTTACTCGGATGAGTTTGTTGAAGATATTTTGTTACATCAATGACGTTGGCAATGGATGACGGGGATTGATTGGTTTCTACTAACAAGCTTCAGGCTGTTGAGAAGGTTTCTCTTGGTGTTAGTTTCATTTCAGCTCGGTATTCTTCTGTGAGTTCACCCAAAGATACTGGACTAGGTTGAATTTGAGGCTGACTTAACCATACAGATCCTTCCTTCCATAGGTTACTGTTATGCAGTTCAGACAAAACTACTCCCCTAGAGTGGAGGTCAGCCGGATTTTCCTTGCCTGTGTAATCATAGATACTAAGTATTAAAGTTCCAATTTCATATTTTCTAAGAAAGTCAAAACATAATTATTTCTATGTCTTTTGCTCAAAAGGTTGTCAACTCACTATTATACGATCATGGGCAAAATTTTGGGGGCATTAAAAAGGCTGACACAGGCTGATTGAGAAAATAGTTACTCAATTACCTCCCTTGTTTTCCCATTCCTCTCCATGGACGGCCATTTTCGAACGTTTGAATTTGAAGTTGAAAATGATATTTTTGCCAATTTCTCAACTGGCAATAGTGAATTATAGGATTATTCTTTAACAAGGTAGGACTGTTTATAGATACCATCTATTTTAGGGCTTTATTTTAATACATTTTAAAAATATAACTTAAAAAAATGCTATTGGAACTTTAAACAATCTTCGGTCTCGTGGTAATGAACAGATGGAATATTTTAGATTAAAATTCACATTCTGGGATTTTACCATCCGGCATGTACACTGTAGGCATACCACACTAAACGATTTAAAATCTCCTTTTATGAAATTTTTAATGTACTCTTTAGTATTATTTCTAGTCTTTGCCATCACTTTTAATGGATCTTGAACTAAATGGAAAAGTCCCCGAAACGAATCTTTGGTGTAGCGGTACTCACTATTGCTGTGTGGGTCCGCCTGTGAAAAAATCATTGATCCAACAGAATGTGCCAGGACAGCTGTTGATTTTTGATTTGTAACGGAAAATAGTTTACCGACATTCATTTAAGAGAAAAATCAATTGTCTTTATTGTCAGTTAACGCTGCCGATAACAAACTAAAATACTATGCTTTGTGTTATCTGAAAACCCGGTGGGTTGAGAATGGTCCCTGGGGCTCACTAATGAGTCCAGTGCGGCTATTAAATGTATTTCGTTGATCGGAACAATTCAGTCGTTAATTTGTTAGTATTACAATGCCGGATCAAAGAACATTTAGTTTTTCCCGATACAAATCACGATAATGATGTCACGAGTCATGGTTGTACATAATACACTTTAATTACGTTGTAGTTAATTCATTTTGCATAAAAAAAAAATCAACACGCCTGTCAGTTGGTTCAGGTGTAGACATTTATGAATTCTGCATAAGCCTGTTAAGCGACTTTATAATATAAGGTTTAAATGTGATGTTTTTGTATAACGGATGTATTTGAAGTTTTTACCGCCACTGTTTACATGAAAGTTCTTGAAATTCAATTTGTTTGTGAAAGGGAATACAAGTAGACCTACGTGATTTTAATATACTATTAAGTAGAGTCATATTTTTACATTCTCCAGAATATGTTACCCACCTTTAATTAGAAGGTTGGATTAGGTCTATTGGAATTAAAGTGCCGTCTGCCTCGATTTAAGCTGTTTGCAGAGTATCATTAGAACCAGAAAGAAAGACAGTGACGGATATTTTACGTCGCTGGAATTATTGTGTTTAAAGATCGGTTTTAGTTTGTTTTATGGTCGTTTGAAGCATCGATGTCATTAAAGAAAGACTTGTAGCGATTTGGCGAATGTCTGTTAGGAATTGATTCTTATTTCACGACATTATTCCTTTTATTTCCAAGAACTGCTTCCCAAAGATACGCCACAGAAAGTGGTGTTTTTTAAATTGTTTAGGAAACAATAGACTACTTTTTTTTAACGCAATAGTTGATAGTTTACTATCAACGCCAAGGTAAGCCCCATCATTTTATTTCATATTGACCTATATAGATAATTACACACAGATTTATAATCATAAAGTAAAATCTTAATGTAAAAGCACTGCCCATCATTAAAGCGGCATTAAGTAAGATTAGATAAAGAGCTGAAAATTCCAATCGAATTACTTCACTCTGAGCATAGATATCGGCGATACATTTATTGCCTAGCCCCGATTGTCATTACTACCGTTGTTACGATAATGAACAACGTATTTAAATCTATCTATATCGCAGCCATCCGATGGCATCGAGAGTTGATTATGGTCTTCGTAAGTTCATTAATGTCTATAAATAATAATTTATATAGTATTTCAGGCCCAAAGAAAGATTTAACAATTGCATAATGTCTTTTAAAGTTACACAAATTCTTCATTAAAGTTACATTATGGGAGATAAGATAAAGAGATGGCAGTTCTCACTATAATAGTTAAAAACTAAATAGTGTAAAGGTAATTTGCTGAAAATTTCAGTCAAATTGATCCACTATTAGCCGAGGAAAAAGCGTTTGAAATATTCACATAGCCTCGGTCATCATTACTCAGATCATTAATATAAACAGCATAGTCTCGATTATCCACTTGATTGATTTAATTATCAACGGCCATTAAGCGGCATATAGGAATTTAATCCGCTAACATCGAAGGCTAGCCCTGACATCAAGAGTTTATTATGGTCTGGATATGTTAATTAATGTCTAATTGATTATTTAGATAACATTTCAGGCCTAAAGAAAGACCTGTAATAAGCAGATTTTTCTCTTGCATAATGCTATTTTAAGTATACGTATACTCCTCCGAACACAAATTGAGACGTTCACACAGCGTTGGATTGTATACTAATAACGTGAGACAATATATTTGTGCTATGTTATGTCTATCTTACCATTTTTCTCTTACCACGAATATATTGAGACACGATCCGTATGTGATAAAATTATAATTGACCAGTGTTGAATTAATGAAAATACAGATCCTAATTAAACACCAGTATTGAAACAAATGAGAACAGAGTGATTAATAACGATGATGCCCAATTTACTCATGTTACTTAATAGATATGAACACTGATTATTTTCCTCTATAAATGCTGCATATAACATAGAATCTTTGAGAAAGAATCTTGATGGTATCATTATTTGTAGATTTACAAATCTACATGCGCAATAAATACTACCGGTGTAGAATGGAATAACCAGACCACTAGAGATCGATTAAAACTTTTCGAATATTCGCCGAACATAATGGATTTGAAATTAGAGTACAATTTCTAGGTCCGAAATATTAGCGATTTAGCCCCTTTAAACTTAAACTAAAATGTCGGCAAAATTATATTAAGTAATGGTTAATAAAAGAAATTTGAAGACATGGTAATTTCTGACTAATTTATCTGCCTGGTTTTATTCCGGACGTCCCTGTCTAACTTTTGCATGCCGAACACTAATCACCAATTGTGTTTTATGTAATAGCTTCAAACCACAGGCACTTGAAGGGATCAAAATAAATTAAAATAAAACTTCTTACTACTGCTTACTATATAGTCAAGCAGTAGTAAGACGTTTTATTTTAATTTATTTTAATCCCTTCAAGTGCCTGTGCTTCAAACCATTGAGCCTGTAAATTTCTTGTGGCGACCCGTGCTTTCTAACCACTCTACTACCGCAGTATTGTACGTGTTGGGGTGGCGAATTAATAAGTAATGTTGTGTTCCGCTGGAGCTAAACGAGCTTTCTGACATTACAATGTCCCTCAGGTATAACATGGAATTATTTTGATGTTCCGTTTCTGAATCTATTCGTCAGAGTTTGCTGGTACTAAGTATTCCCTAATCCTCTAACTATTGCTGACCTAATCGTCACGCTAAGTATTTAACGAACTTCGTGGCGTAAACATCACAAATGAAAATGAGGCATCATCAAGATTTGGATAAAATCACCATTTAAAAGGTCCCAAGGCTGTTAATAAAGTAAACTGGGTTTTAAGTATTGTTGTAGAATATGAAACAATGCAACAAGCTAAAATGGCGTAAAAATTCAAATATTTTAAAGATGGCATAAAGATTCGAACACTTACAAAGATGGTGTAAGATCTAAACATTTCGAAGATGGCGAAAGGATGCAAACATTTCTAAGAAAATTAATTTTGCTTACTCTTTATCATTTGAAAATTTGCAAAACATAAAACAAATCATCATCTTGTGTGCGGTCGACAGAGACAGGTGGGGTTTCTTTGGCTAAGGATTAAACATTGTGGAAAACAGCCCGAGAATCACTTTTATGATTTTTCAATCCCTGGCCATACTTATGGGAGGACAGAAAAGTCACACTTCCTCGTGTATACATTGACGTGCACTGTAAATGACTCAATCTCCTCTCTCTCGACACTTGTATTCATGGATCAATATATTTACGTTACATACAGAGCTTTCATCCTTGATGATACTATATAATTTCTACAGTAGATAATTGTATTCCTACCAATTATTATTTGTAGCCCAATTTGTTGTGACGCAGCTGAGCATGTCGTGAAAGTTAGAGTATGATTCTATAAAATTCATTATAAAATCTATTACTAGTCTAGTAGCCAACTGTGATGCCATTTATTGCGGTTAAAGGCAAGTACACGTTAAAAAATTATTGACTGATTTCAGGGATAATTTATTGTATCCAGGTAAAATCGTTTCCTGTCACTTCTGAATATTCTTATGGCAATAAACTTCCAAAGTTATGGCCCTTACCATGACTGAGAGTTGAGCAACAGAGAGAACAGTTCTCAATGAGTAGGTTAGTCCTGGCCACTGTCGAGTTTCAACAAGTAGGCAAAACTGGCTCTGGAGTCATAACACTTGACATTCCGTCCGTTGAATTTCTAGCAATCCTCGGATCTAATTTTGAAAATCTTTTTTAAAAGTATACCTCCACAGCGTAATGCCCACGCGGTAAAGTAGTATACGGAGATAAACGGAGTGAACCGAGTGTAGATAATAAGGTCACAGTATTGTATATTTTATGTCAATTGATTTTTATTAAATATGAAATTATTCCGTTCTGATGTTTACATAGACAGTTCATTTGAACATATGTTTCAATTAGTCTCCATAACAGGATCGATACGCGTACATGCAGTAAGTAATACTATAATGATATCATATCTGTAAATTATAAATGCTTGTTGAATGTATCTTGATGTGCATTTATTTTAAAATTGTACGTTTATTAAATATTATATTAAATAGTCATTTAAAGTGAATAGGAAGCTTGTTCCTGTTTACTGCTGTTGTGGATTTAATAAATCGTTACAAGAAATATGTTACCGTTTGATCGAAGGATTCAAAAATAAGAATGGTGATGAATTGGTTCTTGTAGGAATGAGGGTGCTGTTCCATTCACAGCTTGGCACGCCAGACAGTAATTTAGATTCAATCCGTTCATTAATCCCTAGTCAATATAACAAAGTCAATACTGGAGAAATGAGTTCACCCTATTTAATTTTACAGATGGTTCTAACGTTTTTATTTTGGATTCTTTGTAAACTTTGAAATTGTTTATTCGCTATTCCATTTAAGGCACTGTTGCAGGAATCTAGTCGGGATATGACCACACAACGAACACGTGTTGATGCATGATATACCTAAGATGGCAACTTTAGATTTTACATGGGGAACTAATATGGGATTCCATCGAAAGATTATTGTCCATGATTAGACCAATATTTCTAACGGGTGTTATAGCGGGTTTTTCAATATTAAGATGATTAATTTGACATGTTTTGCAATCTGCGAGCTGGGTCTAGCACTAGGATTTCAGTCATATCGGCATTTAGTTTAACCAATGTTAGAATCCATCCAGAATTTCAATCTGGTAATTATCTAAGTAAAATTGACGATTCTTATCACGCCGACTTAACACATTTCCATCTAGTTTTGAGAACATACAAAATAATATGGGACCAAGCATGCACTGTCCCTTGAGGTTCACCACAGCACAAGGTTACCTGTTTAGAGAATGATTTTGTCCATACTCATGCCAATGGATCTAAAATATTTTGTGATGTAGCGTATTAAAGGTTTAAGAGAATTCGTGGTTATGTTAAGGACATGATTTAGAACAGTTTCTGTGCGGCGAGGGCTTCTATAAGCCAACTGGTATTTAAACATTAAGTTAGAGATGACCAATATGATTATTATTTTTTACAAAATTGTTAAAATAGACGCGCTGTTTAACTGTGTATGACCTTAAAGAGTTATTAAATTTTTCGAGATCCTACTTCAGTTGGTAAAAAATTAATTTTGGATTTGTCCATACAGTTTACTGGGTGTGTTCAAATTAGGTTGCCTGCACTTTTTGGGACAATTCTGTTCATAAAACTTTGTTTGTCTTGTCAAACTGCAGTCATTTAATGAGCTAGATTCAAATCCTTGCCTCGATCAAGAAAAGTCTGCCAGGAAATACAATGAAACGGGGTTTGATTTCCTACTTTTCAGCATATCGGAAATGTTACACGGACGGTGACTTTTATACCTACTCATTGTCATATTCCAACTATCAAAGAGTCCGTTTACGTGCACGCCAGCATGTGCATGTATAGGTCCTCGGTTTTCTGTCCCACCACTGGAAACCCAAACCAGAAAATTCCCGACAGAACTTTATCGGGCAACACCACATTCAAACCTAATGTCTCCTGCTTAGAGAACCTGTGCTATACTGAGTCAAAATGACATCCTGGTCGTTAGTATAGACATTTTCATCAAATAAAATAAAACCCTTGACATTCAGAACAGGCAAATTAGTCCTCGTAACTGTACATAACAGGACAAATTTTAATATCATAATGATAGATCAAAATACTATGAAACTTCTTCCAAATTCGCTACTTGATTACTGCAATTTTTGATCACTAAGTGCATTATCAGATTTATTCTCTTAGCAACATAATTCTTGTTGGGCATGTTACATAGTGTTTTGGGTATGGTGAGATTATAGAATTCACAAAAAATGTCATTTTTGAATTAAATCGGAAATTGTTTGCCACAAATCATTACATGTTGATTTATGTACTTTCGGGTTTTAGATTAATTTCAATTTCTTTTTTCTGCGAGGAGATCGATCATAGTCGCATTTAACAATTGAGTTAAGACTTCCCAATCATGAGATGTTCATGCATTGACAAATCCTAATTTGAAAAGATAATCCCATGAAACTTCGACATTTATTTCAACTTTATAGTTAATGCTTACAACGACACTTTGAAGAGTTCTGGTGGTGCGTGTTGGTAATATGTTGCCACAATAGCAGCGATAATCATGTGGATTGAACTTGCATCAACCATTCATTCCGTATTTTCGGTTGACTACTCCACTTAATCTTGGCCAAAAAATATGTCAGTGAATCATTATCATACGATGATACAGAAAATGTATCGAAATCTTTTGAGAGCTTTGATTTTTTGGACACTTGATTGGCTTTGGGTTGAAGGTTAAAATTGCTGTCATCGTCAAAGCCTAGAATGCGGGTTTTTGAACAGTCATATCCTTAGAGTTAATGAAATGACAAATCGAATAAACTGAACGCAGATAACATCTGGTTTTAATTAAGGTGTCAATATTTGAAAAGGACACGCGCTCGTTTTCCCAACAAAAACTTGCAAAAATGACTATTAGCTCTAACGCAGAAATAAACACATAAGAATCGTATACATGTTTATACTAGGAAGCGAACCATTTTAATGAAGAAAACAGATAAATCACAGCGTTGTGTATACATGCACAATGAGTGTTTTACTTACAAAGATAAACGAGCAAGTCTACGCTGATGATATACGGTGGAGATTCCTCACTGGGTTTAGCATCTTATTCACTTATTTAAAGATCACTGATCTAGGCATCTCTACAGAATATAGTATGTGTCTACGAGAGGAATTAATTCTTTCCACAAACATGACAGATAAATCTACATCGATGTGGTTGTCTGATGATTTATACCACTGTTTCGTATAAAGCCTGCTAATTCCATAAATACCGATTTCCAAATCGTAGGATTATGAACTGTTTCCTGTACAAAATGTATTGGAATAATTCACATAAATTCGAGAGCATTGTAAAATATGGCGGTGTATGGGAATAGAATTTTCCGTTGTATTGTGTAATACCGTGTTTTATTCAGTAAATCAAATATTAAGATCCTTTGTTGTTTTTGTATAAATTGTGTTGTAGTCTAATAGTTTTTGTGCAAATTGTGTTGTGATCATGCTGTGTGTATGTACACGATTCAAAGGTCTACGGAGACGATCATGATGATTGAACTACTTAAGTATAATGAATGACAAACATTGCGTGTTATTGTCGCCTCGTAGTTCTGTAGTTTTATCAACATTTTATGCTGTTTAACATTGATTTATCACTGGATATAATTATACCGTAGTGTATATATATGGATTTTACTCTTCGATTTATCTGCAGGATTTCGACATAGAATGAGAATGGCTTTAATACCAATGTTAGTAAACCTTACTCTGGTAACACTGGGAGATATAACTTTAGCACAGAAAAGGTGAGACGATTTTATTTATTCATTTATTTGTTTTTAATGTCAACTGTAAATGTCAGGTTATTCGTGACAGTTATTTATATTTTAAATATTTTACAGTGACAATGCTAGAAATTGACATGTTTTTTTTTAAATTTTAAAAATTAGTTAAAATCTCGAATCGAGAAACAATTTTAACAGGGTAGTTCACGATGAATAAAATTTTGAAAATCGGTGATTAAGAATCCATAATAGGGAAAAAAAATATTTGGTTATCTGGACTCGAAGTCCTCTGTGCCACGCCTGTGACTGGCCTTCTAAATAGGGCTTTTATACTAATATTGAATAATGTCATTTTAAAGATTTGTAGGATCAAATACGCTTACCCTCGGTATTACCGTCCTTGCCTCTGACAGTATTAAGGACAATCAAACAGTCACAGTTTAATGGACAGAGTTACAATAATCTATTGATCTTGTCACTAAACGCTAGGATTCAGGAATCTGATTTAAATCTTTCTGTGATTATTTACTTACCAGAGAGTAGGAAGCTCAGTGAGCAAGATTCAGCAAAATTTCCCTCACAACACAGTGTATGGCATGTGCCCTTCTTCATAAGCTAAGTCAGAGCAAAAAGTCTCATTCCATTTTCATTCATTTACTAAAGAGTATCATTTCTTGCCAGCTCGAATGTTTCGAAACACACTGGTGCTTTCTTGGCTCTATTAAGGAAGCATAGGTTAATCTTTCAATTTATTGACACGGATGACATTAGATTCGCTTATTAATATTTGATATCGTATTAGTGGTGCTGCCATGGATGACGCATCTCTTCATGTGAAATTTTATATATAGATATTTGAATAATTGATACCTGGGCAATTGTATATGACCAGATATTGTCTATGAAAAAAAAAATAATAGTATGTTATTTGACACAAATATAGTTGTTAAATTTTTAACGGCAAAAGGTCATCTATTATGTATTAAAAAAGAGAAGTTTGTTGTTTGTTGGGGCGTTATTGGAAACCAAAGGGCTGAATTTATAGTTATTGAGTTTAAAATAAGTTCCTAGTAACCATTGTTACAAGGAAATTAATGGTGCTGTTTACTTTTTGTTTGGTTCAGTAGTTAATGTTTTTTGCATTATTATCACCGCGAACAGAAATAAACATCCTAGCACAAGTTATACTGTTCCAGATTGGCCCAATATCTTCGCAAAAATCTGTTTCCGGAAACACACCCGCGGGCACCACAGTCTAACTAAGCTAGTATTTTTTATTTGCAAAACCCATCTCTTCATAATTCAGTGTAAGCTTCAGCAAGTTTATAATTGTTGTAACAATATTAGTATTGATTCCATGCGAGTTACATAGTTTAAAATAAAAATTATTTCTTTCCAATAAATATCTCTGTGGCATAGATCATTCTCATTATGTTTGTCCTGAACGATAGGTTAGCGTGTCTGAAGACAGTAATGGCATCTTTGGTGCGAGGCTAATTTAATAAAATGCATCTTTGTTAATACGTCCCAACACCTCCACGATTTTGCGTGATAATAATATTAAATCGTCGCTGGCATAATTGGAAATTCGGGAATAACTTCACAAAAAATGGTTTCTTTAATCATCTTATAAATTTTATCGCGAAAGAATGTAGATATGTATCGAAGCCTACGCATTTTATTGCTAATGGTATATCTAGCGGGACTGTAATAATTCTTAGTTAAAAAAGTTTAAAGGGACAATATTATTTGAAATAAGCATGTGGTGTGCAGGCATGAGATGAAAGGGGTGCAAGATGGTATAATTATGTACGAGTAGTAGTGTTTTTAGAGATGGCTAAAGTGAATATCCATTTAACTACCTTTTCTTGTCTTAAATCAAATATGAAATTTTAAGAGCGGTATAAAAATATGAAAAACAAAAATGGTTTCAGGTCTATATCCATTCATAATTGATTGAGATATATTGATTGGGTTAGCCCCCGATTTTTAACATTTTCATGTGGACATACAATGTCGCCGCCCCTGTCCACACGTCGGTCATTATACGTTCGTCCACATTTTGATTTGTCCATTTTGATGAAACTTGAAATTTAGGTTTTGATATTGGCATTATCTTCGTGGATTATGACCCCTGATTGTACGAAAGGGGTGTTTTTAGCTTGTGGTCACTCTAGAGGTCACAACTTTTATCCTTTTTGGCGAAACTTGAAATATATATTTATAACACAAAAATATCGGTTTCGCACATATCGGGCCGTAACTTCATGGATTATGACGTCTACGTGGGTACAAATCGCGTTTTTAGCTTGTGGTTCCTCTAGAGATCACAATATATCCGATTTTAAAAACCGTTCAAATTAATTATCACCTTTGAGCCCTAATGGTACTTTGGTTCAAATTTAGTGAAAATCGGACAGAAATTTCCGACAAAATGCTCATAAACATAAAATATATGTTTATATCCCAAAGATCTTGGTTTCTTTTGATATCGGACCGTAACACCCTGGGTTATTGCCCCGAATTGTACGAAAAATCTCCTTTTTACCTTGTTCTCTGTCCATCTCTTGCAAAATGCCGCTGCCTTCAGTTTGTATTTCCGCGTAACATTCCTTTGACAACACTAAAATTGTGCTGGGGTAAATTATTGTATATTTTTCCTTTTGTTTCTTTTTTATTCCTTTATCAATATCATGGCTAAGTCCTAATGGTCCCTGTCCACCGAGAGCCCTTACTGAGACACTGTTACAGCTATTTATATATTTCATTATACGAATAAACCGGTGATAATGTGTACTCGCTGATTCTTAATCAAAGCTTGTAATATATCAATTAAAGGAGCCAAGTCTTGTAACTCAATATTGGTCTTCTTGATTTGATTTGATAGTAAGAACAAGTTGGCTTGTCACGCTATCTGATTAAAACACAGATCTGCATTTCGTTTCGTTTTTTAATACTTTCGAATGCCTCTACTACATAAATATCTGACCGGTTGTAGTGTTAAGTCGCGTCAGAGGTCATACGAGCGGCTTTTACCCTATGACGTCAGACATTTGATTAACCAATCAGCGTTGATGTTTCTAGTGGGTTACCCACAGTTCTGTGCAGCTCACGCCAAACAACTCGCCGTAACAGACCGTATCATTGGTTATTCCCTCACATCATCCAGAACGCAGGTTATAAAAGCATGTCTATAATTCGGAGATTGTTTCAAACAAACAATGCTGAGGCTGATTTATCTTGTTTTGGAGGCGGCTATCGTAATTTGGAATTGCATCGATTCAGTTTCATGTCGTTCCAGATATTATTGTTTTATTTGATTGAGCATTAATTACTTTGCTTATCACAAACCATTAACCGTTATTCGCATCGTTTTAATCAATTCGAAAGCAATTTCACAAAACACGCATATTATTATCTTTTACATGTCAAATCGAATATTTCTATAACATCCATTATAAACGTGTGAAATATTTGTTGTGTGTATGATGTATGTGATTGTTATGATCTGATTGAGATCATGCAATAAAATCTTTTATATAGAGTATGGAATATTTGATGTATGGTATTGTGTCGTGATGATATGATCACATTTATGTTAAATGTGATATCACAGTCAGAGTGTCCCAGTGTTTTAATGTATATATTGTATATTGTTTACTTATCACTAAGACACGTCAATATATTCTAATGAGATATAGCATAACACAGTCATGAAATATCAGAATTTCAAGAATCCTTCTTTCCAGTGAGAAGCTAATATCTGTATATTTCCTTTACTGTGATATACCCACTTAAATCCACAGGGAGGATATCAGAGGCGTATTAACAACACATAACATTAATAAATTTCTTTTTGTTTTTATCACAAACAATACGATGGAACTGGAGCAACAGTCCTGTGTGCAGTATTCCACACATTAATCAAGTTAATGTTACATAAAACAGACTAAACGCTTTTGAACACGAAAACAAGCTAATGGTTGTATCGGTGATAAATTGCTATTGAAATATATATACATGTATATTTTTTTATACAAAATAGATACATCCATGTGTGTTGTCAAGTCGTTTATCAAATCATTTTTAAAAATGTGTTTTCTTTGATGATAAATGATGTCGTCGTATAAGTACAACTACCAAAGCAAGTTTGTAATATATTTTGGTGGTTTAATGAATTAAAATGGTTCAAAGTACACACAAAGAAAAACCAGCGGTTGCCAGGCAAGAGGTGGGTAGAGAACAAGCTAAGAAAATCGATCAGGATGTTATGGTCTGAAACGCGCGCATATCGTAATGGGCGGGAATATTTGACATATACAGATATATTTTACGTTTGATTAAAATCGGATAAAAATTGCGATGCCTAGAGGTCCACAACCTTGGTATTACATACATTTACACTATTTGCGTACAAGGAGCGGCCATTTTGTCCGGCAGTTTGGGTCAGAGTTTCGCGTCCAAGTTCTTAGGGTGTACACAGCAGAAGGCCAGTCGATAAGTCCCGATCCAAAATGATCATGTGAGCGGTTTAAATGGACGACATGTAGGGCAGTGATGTATTCTCGAAATATGACGTAGATGGATCGCTGCGTGCAGTATGCTACTGACTTAGTCGGATTAATGCACCATTTAGCTGACTGCGTTTCCAAAGCATCCTGTTTTAACGACACATCTATTTCATTAACATTGTCAATAATGCGGTAACACGTCCAGATATTGCACAAATTGATTAAAACAATAGTGGAACCCGATCGCATTTAACAAATAAACGATTTGTTCTCACACATAATATACTTATCACACTCTCCGGAGATAAATGATATATTGGTACAAAGCATTATTCCAGTGTGATTCCATTATAGGGTGACAAATCCACGGGACATCAATCAATTTTATCAGACATCAGAGTTCACAGTTTTCTTTTGTTAAATAAATATACTTAATCCTAGAACTCAATGATATATAGTTTAAAAAAAGAAGATTAATGTTAGTGTAGATATCAGTTAACATGTATGACGGCATAAGTTGTAAATGTCTGTAATCACGGTAAGTACTAATCCGGCGTAACATAATACTTATCTGATTTTCATAGAGATTTATAAATATATAATGCAATAAATATTGATCTTTTTTTTTTGTTCAAACGTTATTGGATACATCTTTTATTATATTCTGCTGTGGACAGGGTAATCAAATATGTATTAAATTATTAGGTTTATCCCTGTTATATTTTGTGGAATATGGATTTAGCTGGGTTAAGCGTATTTGCAAAGTTATCTTTTTTTTTTATAAAGGATCGATAATTGTTTGTCACGCTAATTGTCGAACGTAATTATTTCATGTTGTGAAACTATAAATCAAGTTTCATTACTCTCGCTTATTTGGATAACAACAATGTGATTAAAACACAGACTATATTTCGTTGTTTTTTATAATTCAAGATTTTGTTTACTTGTCTTTACTACACTAGGGTCTGGAAGAGTTGTTATATAACCCGCGTTTTGGATGATGTGAGGGATTAGCCAATGAAAGGGTTAGGCCGTGATGTGAAATTTCTAGCAAGCTTGCTTCCGTTTCTCCATCCCGACCATTTTCAGGCGGAAAACAAACTACATCATCTAATTCTCGTAGTATTACTTTGTATTTCCACACAACTTTTCTTTTATCAACTCTTTGACGTTTGACAGAAAACGTAAAATAAATATGGGCTTACTTATCAATGTGCGATGGTATTTGAATTTCGCGGTGATTTGGTTTTAATAGATCACGTGACACAGCTCGCCAATCAGACACACACTACGAAGGGTCAACGGGTCGTGTCGAGTGAAAGGTCAGCGGTATGTTTACTTTTCGATAGTAAAAAACCGGAAGAATAACTAGAGCTGTATACTCCGTGTAGATTTTGTTTAAAAACACCGATCTAAAACCGTTTACTGCGAGAAACTGGGAAAAATTTAGGGAATGTGCTAACCAGTGGATCAAATTAGAAGGAAACGGCAGGCTTGTACTGGAGACAAAATGCTATATTGATTTGATTTGTTGGACAAAGAATTCTAGTTCTAGGAATGTGCAGACAAGACTCATTGGGGTATACTAACAATACAGACTTCTCACATTCCACGTACGTACGTTACCAACGTAAAAAAACGACTGTGTATGAATAAAGTTATGTTTAGAGCAGCTAATATTTTACCAGCGAAATAAGAAAAAGAATAATAGGTCTTGTTAATTTGTTGAGGGGATCATATCTTAACATTTTCCCATTTTATTGCAAATGCAAGTTGATGAAGATATTCTCCTATTCCTAAATGCATGACAACACAGACCAAGGACTACTCAGACCAAGACAGAAGACCACTATGGTAAAGACTGTCACTTCAGACTGTCACAGACTGTCACCATTGAGGTGAAATACCATGCACAGTACTTTATAAGAAATATAGGGGGCATCATATTCCTGAAGCAATGGCCCGAGAAATCTCTCTCTGGCCATTGCTGGATTGACTTCTGATTCTTGAACTTTTGCGGGAGTGTGTCTATTCTCCCCGTTCAATGAAAGCTATCACTTAAGTACAGCAACATGACAGTCCTTCGTTTAATCTGAGTCTTCCCTAAAACTTTGGACAGTGATTTTAGGTATTAAAAAAGGTAAAAGTATGTTCGTTTCCAAACAGTATTGTTTAAATTTCATTCGACTTGATAGCTTCGTTTGTCACACAATTAGTTTTACTGCAGTATTCTCCTATGCACAGGTTAATTAGGCATAATAAAAGCGTGAGCCATGACGTAACGTTATGTAAACATAGTTGGTCCAATACTGGCACTCGTTTTAAATGTAAAGCGTTTGTATGGTAGGTAGCGATTGGTTGGTAGTCGGACTACTGACCAATCAAAATTTAACACAACAATATCCACTCATAATAGCAGTGTGTAGTGAGATTACCTATAATCAAACGAAACGCTGCGCGGAGTATGAGGGGGCATATTCTGGCGCATTCCCCCCTGGTTGCCTTACTGTAGCTGCGGAAATTTATGCCCTTCTTGTTAAACTCAACTGTAACAAATGACAGGGTTAGGTTGACTATAGAGATCAAGAACCAAACGATATTTTCACTGCGGATGCATATCAGACTGCATTAGGCTACAGATAGTTGTATTTGTTACAAGTGAAAGCTTTCTAGTATGGATTTGTGAAAATTGTTCGAATATGAAAGTGACAGCAAAATGGTATTGATGAATTTATGTGATTTTTTATGAAAAGGCCTGAACCTGTATACATGTACATATGATATGTATTTTTGTAAGCGGTTTGTACATTGGTGTGCACGTAAAAAGACCCCTTGGCAGTTGGAATTCGATATAAGAGTGGGCCATAGTCATAGTGCTGTGCCGGCAAAATTTCCCTCATAATAAACTGTATAGCGCATGCCCGTCTTCCTTAACCCAGTACATGTTTAAGAGCTACAGATAGATGTATTTTTTAGAAGTGAAAGTGAAAGCTTTCTAGTATGGTTTTGTGAAAATTGTTCGAATATGAAAGTGACAGCCAAATCATATTGATGAAATTATGTGATTTTTATGAGTAGGCCTAAACCTGTAAACATATGTATTTTTGTAAGCCGTTTTTCATTCCATTATTTAAACATGTTTTACTTAAATGTACTGTACATGTCGATATATGCAGTGGACGCTTACGGCTGGCCCCCGGATCCATTCACTTGATTTGATATTTTCGGCAGGTTTTTGTTTTTCGTGTAGTGCGGTCCTCCTGCACTTACTATTAATCATTTTAAGCTGACATAATATATGTTTTTATTTTACTTCTTTATTCTAATTCAATTCAGACGTGTTTTCTCCTTGTCAGTGGTGCAGGCGTAGGGACTGACAAGGTACAAGGACTGCTGTCTAGTCGTTCGAATGTGACGAAAAACCTAAGTCCTCTGTAACATTGGTGTGCACGTAAAAAGATCCCTTGGCAGTTGGAATTTGATATAAGAGTAGGCCATAGTGCTGTGCCCGGGCAAAATTTTCCTCATAGTACACTGTATAGTGTATGCCCGTCTTCATTAGTCCAGTACATGTATAAGAGCAGAACAGTAAGACGACGTTTAACTCCATTTTATTTCTTATTCATTTTACTGGAACCATTTTATTTAGTTAACTGTTTGTTTTTCTCTTATATGTACTTTTCTTTACTGGTATATCTTTTAATTTTGTATAGTGTATATGCACACAAGACCTGATCTGTGTGTAAATACATGTATTCTGTGCAGCTTAGCCGCCCCCCCCCCCCAAAAAAAAATTGATGATTTCTTAGGAGTATTCTTAGCCGGCCACATCCTCAGCCCCTCCAAAAAATTCCGTAGCCCCCCACCCCAATTTTATGAGCTGGCGACGGGCCCGATTCTGTGGATATAAAAATCTGAAAAGCAGATTAGAACCCAATCTCCAGTATTAATACACTATATAAATGATATTATTATATACATTTTTCATTGAAGATACATTATATAAGATTTAGATAAAAAAAAACTAGCCATTCTTGCTATAATAGTTCAAAAGTAGATAATGTAAAATGAATAATTTGAAAATTTCATTCAAATTACTCTATTGCAAGCGAAGATATTAGCCTTTGAAGATTTGACAGACATGTTCAACAATTTCAACCACTGTACTGGTTGATCGAAGCTAAGGCTCGGTCCTCCATATTTGATTAAATCAAAGTATCGCTGAACCGTTTTAATCTATTTAATATCGGAGAAAACTCATGCCATCGAGTGTTGTTGAATACTGTATGAGGAAGTATATAAAATTGCATTCTTTTTTTTTTATTACTGTATTTCTTTCTTTAAATAAATGTATACTTATTTGACATCTCTTATAATATGTCTATATTGTTTTTGTTTTTTTTAAAAAACAAACACAAGTATAATTGATGCATGTACAGAGGTAGTTGTGAGGTGAATCATTATTAATATTCTTTTGTATAAGTGGGCTCGGATGGTATTATTTTTTTTGTCTTTTTCTCAACATTATATATAATTATTATACCGAATCAGTATTTCAATCATGCCAAAAACGTTTTCATCTGTATATTATATTTATATTTTTTTATGGATATTGTTTAATTGAAATAAAATGGAAAAATTGCTTTTTTCCAGGAAATATCACATTCATTGATACAATTTCGCTTTTGACCATATTTTTGCCGCAAATCAGGGGCTAGCCGTGGTCACGGTGTCAACACAACATTTATCTGATGTTGTTGTCCCGTAATTCAGGCATATTTGCAGAAAAATTCTCTCATACAAATGTAAACAAGCCAACGTGTTCCGTCTCGTAAAAGGTATTCCCTGGTCTATTTATGGCTATTGACCCCTGACCTAATGACGTTGATTGCTTTTCTGGTTTCTGATTGGCTTAGAATTTGATTTCTTCACCACATTATGGCTGCACTTGACAAATATAGTCCGAGGCGTAATTCGAGTGTTGGTCTGATTGTGCAAACCATCGCAATAGAAATGTGTACTACAGTGGCGACTTACTTGTTTACTTGTGCAGCAAAGGGTCAGATTTTCGCCTGGAATTTGCTGGGAATTTTTGGCGTTGGGTGCACGGAACTGTGAGTAACCCACTAGAAATAGGAACGCTGATTGGCTAATTAAATGTCTAACGTCATAGAGTCAAAAGCTACAACCTGTCAGATCTTCATGTAGTGTAGGCTTTCGAAAATATAAAACACGAAACGAAATATAGATCTGTATTTTAATCAGATTGATTAAAGTTAGTCAGTCCCAAATCAAACTGATTATCTCTGCATAGCCTGAGCAGAGGCTATGGCTGAAAGTTAATAGAAGCAAAGACCTTTGTTTTTGGTAAGTTTTAGAAATGTAACTGATAACCATATTAATAGCCCCAGTTTTAAGGCCTGGTATGGATGACCTGGGAACTGGGAAAAGCCCCCAAACATTTGGTTTGGTTTTTGAAAATTATATTTTTCAAGCATCGATCTTTGTGTTTTATTAAGTTTCAGCCATGTAACGGATGGCCACAATACATGTATTATTATTAACCCCGAAAGGAGCTATTGGGCAGACGTTAGAGCGACCCGACTTGGGGAAAGCACCCAAACGTATTTGGTTAGATTGTGTTAACTTTCAGTCATCTGATGACCATATTATTCGCCCCATTTTTAGGTCGTGGGGTGGCTGACTTTAGAGCGATCTGGCTTGGGGAAAGCCCCATGTTAGGTTTCGGTAATGTAACTAATGACCATACTTTTAGCCCCTTTGGGATATATTTGCCGTGGTCTACCTTGGGGGAAGCCCTGGAAATTTTGGTCTGATTTGTGAAGTATTTACTCAGGGTATGGATACCTTTGCTTCTGGAAAGTTACAGCCACGTAACTTAAAACCTAAAGTTTGGCTCCATGTGACCGATAGCCAGTTTTGGACATTTGTTTATTGGAAATACAATTTTATCTATTTATTCCGAGTTATCGCCGTTAGTATTGAAATAAGCTACAATCTCCGGACAACAGCACTACGACAAGCGTTCAAACGTGGTGAGGTAATTTTTATTTCACAAAAGATAGCAATTTGCCATATCAAATAATTGTATAAAAAACCTTCACACTGTAATCCCCCAAGGGGCGTTTTCCAAAGTTTGTATATTGATTGACACGATGCCTAATATACGTAATGCCAACTTGAATTAAACATATAGAAAAAAAAGTCCAGTGACATTAAAAATCATAAAGCCATTATAACCAGGAAATTGACTTAAATATTCCATTAAACTAGAAAGCAAGCTGTGTATTGTGATCTGTTGTGCAGTTTAATCCTGTCGTGTTACAAAGTGACTAGAAGCACGTCATTGTCATGCCCATCATGCTAAAACCAATAACACTAACATCACGACGATAAATCATCTAATCACGTATTTATTTGTCTTGCAAGTGCAAGACGAGTGCGAAAAAACGCAAAATCTATGATATAATTATTAATACAAACGTATTTGAAAACAACGCAGACAAATCTGCAATATAATCATTGATACAAACGTATTTGAAAATTGAGTTTAAAATTGTTTGCAGCACGTGAAGTGAATAAATAAATAAATAAATAAATATAACTTGAATTGTACTTTATTAGCATATTATTTATAACTGATTAGTACACAAAAAGTACAAGCAAGTTGTTTTAGCTATGAACTATATGTATACTCAAATGAGAAATGGTACCAGATCTTATTGAAAGTATATAATATTAAAGTTAGTAAGATCACTGTATCTAACTAAGGTAAATAGCTGGTAGGTATGATGATTGGCTATGTAGTATGGGAATCTTGAACAAAACACATGTCATCTATATAATTAAAGACGGTTTAAGTTTATGTATGTCAATTGAATATCCAACATGGCAATTTCATATTAAACTATACAATATCATTACGTTTGTATTATTTTTTACTTTATACTCAGTTATAAACTTATAATTGTGTCATTTCGAGTCACTTTCGGGTCATATATGTCGTTTAGAGACGGGTATAGGTTGATATGTTGGGCAAAGGGCCATTAAATTGTTTGCCGACGTATTACAGAGAATGCAACGTGCTCACACATTTGCCAATAAGATTGAAGCAGGGTGTTTTACACATGGGAAAATGGAACTGCTCTGGGGACCCAGGGTATAAACCTAGTTTAGCTTAAATCACTGAAATATTCGTTATCGGTATGAACCGGACAGTTACTAGATCTACATAACATCTTAAGCAGAACACTAAGTTTGATATGCAAATGTAGGATATCACGTGACTTTGATGCTGCGCAAGATGCTATGAAGAAAGTGTAAACGACAAATGAGACGCGGCAGAGCGCAAAAGTAAAATGTAATTAGATAAATGTAAAATGTAGACACGTCAAAAACAGCCTTTTCCAACATAGCATTGTCATTTGACACTTTACATTGGACTTCTAATACAGTTTTCAATTCGTGCATCTCATCTATGCGCGTACAGCCATGTTGCTACATTTATTACTACACGGTCCATGGTTGAACTTGTCTTGATAAAGGTATATTACCAGTTTTATCAAAATCTATTTACCAAAAGAGTAAAATCGCCGCGGGATGAAAGATAGTCATGTGACAGCAGTTAGCGTTGATATTCGAACTTGATAATAAAAGCGTGAGTTCTAGCTTAATGACCCAAAGTCTTTGTTGAAAGGTGACGGACAATAAATTTGTTCCTTAAAGTCCTATTTCTTAAAACATTCCTGACAATATTGGATCGTTTCAATTCTTTATGTTTGGCTTGTATTATTACAGACACGTTTTAAATCGCCATTTTATGATTAAGGTTCAATTTACTTAAATATTAATATGATTTATCTGATTTTATATTGTTTCGCGGTGTGGTGAAAACGTCTGGAGTTTGGGCAACACCAGTCAATCAGAGATTATTAATCTGTTTTGACAGATTTATAAGAAACTCTTATTTGATATAATTATATATTTATTACTCTGCAGTATATATGTGTTCTTTGTAGATTGGTTTTACGGATATCTTTAAAATTGGTTCTAATGTGTATAATATTCCGATTTTGTTTTTATCTCTCAACACTTTTAACCACAGACATTTGAAAGTACTAAAACCAAGATTGTTTACTGAAATTTATACTGTAATAGATGGTTATGCACCAATTTTATAAGCAATAGTCAGTGACTTTGAGATCGAATATAGCTTCCGGCCGACACGAACTTGACGAACTACAGCAGGTGATGTAAACATGTATAATAAAGGACATCTTTTTAGTATATTAAGTAGTTGGGCAAATGTCCCACCGCTGTTAATATTGCCCTGATGCAAGACTAGAAGCTCCATTTACGCGGAGCAAATAAAGAAACTGGATTATATATTGTCTTAATGAAGGGTTTGCATGAATAGATATAAGGCGATATCACGATACAACCTAATTTAGAATTTTGAATCTTATATACTGACACAAGAGACAGATAATGCGAGAAATCTCTTAAGAAAAACAAAACCTCTAATCAGAGGGGGGGGGGGGTTGGGATGGCCTAGTGATCTAGAGTGCCGCGCTTCGACCTCTAGCTGGCCGGTCACCTCTGGCTTGCGACTGTGGTTTCGAGCCCTGGTGTGAGCGTATGTGGCATGGAGACAGGGGAGCCTTCTCAACCTCGTGGGTTTCTTCCGGGCACTCCGGTTTCCTCCCACTGCTAAAGACCCCTACGCGCAATCGAATTATTGAAATAACATTGAAACCATATGTTAGTCCCGAAATGACCTGGTTGTGTTGAGTGGACGTTAAACTCCATTTCTCTCTCTCTCTCTAATCAGAGGGTGCTGAGTCCTGGGTCCTGTTTCTCGAAATCTTAACTAAAGATAAAATCTAACTTTTAGTAGATACTTCAATTTTCATTGGCTAATCACTAAAATCAATTGAAAATTGCAATATGCAAGAGCTAAATCTGCCTATTGCAAGTCTTTCTTTAGACCTGAAATTTGTCTAAATTATTAATTGCACATTAATTAACTTATCCAGGCCATAATCAACTCTCGATGGTATCGGATTTCTCCGATATTAAATGGATTGGAACAGTTCAGCCGTATTTTGATTTAAGCTAAATATGGAAGGGCGGGACTTAGCTTCGAACAACCAGGACCGTGGTTGAAATTACTGCACACGTCTTGTCAAACCCTCAAAGGCTAATATCTTGGCTCGCAATAAAGTAATTTTGATGAAATTTTCAAATTATTCATTTTACATTATATAGTATAGCAAGAATGGTTAGCTCTTTATTTAAATCTTACATAATGTATCTTTAATATTATCCTTTCGAATTACTAAAATTTGGATTTTATTTAAGCTAAAATTTTGTGAAACATGCCCCGGGTCATTAGACATCAACAGGCCGGTAATATTATAAAATTATTAGATATTTCAGACTAATATCAATGGTCTTGTTATTGCAAAATTTTCATAACTAACGGGAAGGAAACTGTGAAAGCATTTTTAAAATATCGATTTCATGAGGAATAAAAAGATACAGATGCATAAGAAATATAAGAATCATCCTACAGACTGATAATTATTTTGAAATATTGCTGGGGGGTATGGCATTTACAGAGATAATAATTGTAACTAGTTTGAGATAGTAGTCTGATACTTTAAAACCCAACCATTATCATTACGTTCTATAATATAGAGCTCAGCTCTTATTTATGTGTCCATATGCGCGCTGTATCATAATGTCTGTCATTGAGTCAACATGGCGTGGTTTCGAACACCCGGTTGTACGTGACAAGGAGTACCTCGTGGGCTTTCCTCCCACTCTTAAAGAACCCTACGCGTAAGTGAATTATTGAAACCATATGTTAGTCCCGAAATGATCAAGTTTGTGTCGAGTGAACGTTAAACTCTCTCTCTCTCTCTCTCTCTCTCTCTCTCTCTCTCTTATGTTTCAAAGAAGTCCTTTTATATTTTTTTAGTTTTTCTTACTCTATCCCCAAGATTACTTACAGGAATGTCAATCTAGACATCCCCTTATTACAGAAAGTAATGTACACGTTCACTCTTGAATCATTTTTAGTCCCTCAACACCTACCACAATTTCCTCGCAAGTAGCTGCACATGTAGACGCCATTGCGTGTTAAGAACTCAATTTCGTATGTTTGACATTGTCAGAAGGTACAAAAAACAATTATACTGCGCGAGGAGTTTAATGCTTTCACGTTTTTTGTAGCGAAAGTCGTTCGGTTTCTGTTAGAATAAGTGGTTGTGAACATTACACAATGAAGTAATTCTGGAAAGGCCTTTCGTGGGAAATTCGGATTAATTCGATATCTTTCAACCTTAAGTAACATATTCATCGTCCACAAAACAGATTGTTTGTCAGTTAATCCATTTTTGTATTTATTCGTTGAAACCTTTCCGAAGATTTTACGGACATGTTTTGTGATTGACTGTCCATGGATGACATCACAAGGTATATGTATTTTCTACTGTTTGATTAAGTAATTTTGATGGAATTAGAAAAGTACGTGAACTTATAGAAAAAAAACCCATTGTAGTCCTACTGGTCCTGGTCTTTTTCGTCTATGGCATCGCTGATATGCTTGAAATCGAATATGACATTGTATTAAGACTAACTGAAGCAGAAAATAAGATAACGGTTTCATAGCAAACGTATGTTTGGCCAGTTTGAACCAGATCTGGAATGAATTACCCTTTTGAGTAACGGTCTTAGGTCAATAATTGTGTTATATAACGCCCAAGCAGAAATACATTAGATCTGAGGAATGTATTAATTACCTTGATCTCCCTGGAATGAACAGAAATAAATCCAACCGTCATCTTATTCTCATTTGAACCCTACGTTTCTAGTAGATAATAGCAATAAATAACCGCTTATGTTTCAATCCAAAGTGTAATCAAAGTAGAACTGGGAGGTGTAAAATGTGTTGCTGAAGAATTACGGATTCGTCCAGATATCATTTTGTAATGGTTTAAATAGATACAATCCCGTTTCTAGTTCCCCCCACCCACTTCAAACATACATACAGATAAAAACAACAACCATGCATTCATAATAATTGATTTTCAATGATTAAGGGTTAGCTTTTATAACAAGTTTTATATTTGGGTTTGTTCTATTTCTGTTGTTTAGTACCGTCGATCCCAAAACGCAATCAAATTCGTATATTCATGCAGCCTATAGTACGTATATTTAGCCAAGGGACGCTTTCACGTGGAGAAGTGGTATCAGATGTTTCTGAATGGGTAAACCTGCCTCATGCTCGATATAGGAAAACTAGGATTGACTAAGACAATACAGCGGATTTGGTTTCGAGCAATGCTGTTATGTCGATGAAATGTATGGAACTTCACAATAGCCAATTAGTGTTCATATTTTATTCAGGAGATTGCAGCGTTGATTTTGTTTAAAATGAATACTCAATAAACGTTCGCTCAAAAATGACTTTTACTATTCCCTGAGATAGATTCTTTAAAGACCCACTGTGGCAGTCCTTATTAATTAAAATAACTTTATAGTGTATTTGTCTGTTTTCAAATATAAGCAGGTATCTATTTTGAGTCGTTCAAAGTGTAAATCAGGTGAGATTGCAGAGAAAAACAGGTCTTATAAATAATTATGACTTATGAAATAATGCTTTAGAATATACAAGCATGCGGTAGCTATACCCGCTTTATCACATTTGTAAAACACGTGATAACATTTCTTTTAGCAGGTGATGTAAATAGTCTAAACTCATTTAACTCATTGATGAAAGTTATCTACCATCAGATGAACGAATGTACATATTAATCATTCATACATAGTTTATGTATTTAAAGGAGCTAAATCGATAGAATATGAATGTATATAAACCGATTTACATTCAATAGTTTCTGTTTTTACTGTAATTTCTAAACAGTTATGTTCGCCGAAATACGCCAGTAGTATCAATCGAATGACCATCTCTAGTGTCTGATTAATCCAATCTACATCGAAAGTATTTATTGCGCATGCTCTCCAGATAAGAATATGACATCACCGTTTGACATTTGTCGAGACCTTTGTTACAAATGGCAGTGAAACGCATTGTGCTACACGATTCGTGTATCAATGGTAAAATTTATATTTTGTCTTAAATATTAGATATCAGAAGCCAAAATGTTTGTGGTAAGATCACAACATTAAAATTGATTTAAATTGACAAATAATTCGTGTTTTGAATGGATGAGATTGAGTTAGAGACTTACCTACTTTAAACTGGTTGAGCAGTTGGATAATTTAAGTCAGTACAGAACAGTGAAATAATGGCGCTGAAGTCAATTATATAATCGGGTTACTATGACCTGCAATATT
This sequence comes from Patella ulyssiponensis, assembly GCA_963678685.1. Lineage (NCBI taxonomy): Eukaryota > Metazoa > Mollusca > Gastropoda > Patellidae > Patella > Patella ulyssiponensis. Next base: position 59,930,446 of record OY783229.1, read on the forward strand.
TATTACTATGACATGAATATTTTAATCGTTTGATATCAGTCAAGTGTCAATATGCTTATTATATATAGTCTAATTTTGTACGAAGAGCCACATTTCTAAATATGAATGGAACAATTCCCAGTAGTTTAAAATATAGATATTGAATGATTATTATATAGAACTGTTAAAATGCATAGGATGCTATTATACCAATTTATGTTGTAACAATATGTATGTACCTTTAACTTTGTTTCCTGTACACTTTACTAGTCATGTATGCTTAATATAACTTTGTAAGGTTCGATATGCAATCATGGTTTCCTGTGATGCCTTTCATGTATACTCTTAGTTTATCTGAACACCAGTCCTTCCATCTAAAACTTTAAAATATTAGGTCCTCAGTGTATTTTCTTTAGAAATGAAATGGGGGTTAACGTCATACTGTTCTGCTTCGAATAATGAAGACGGGCATACGCCATACTGTGTGCCGTGGGGGAATTTTTGACCAGACAGCGACACTACGACCTACTCTTATATCGATTTCCAACTGTCAGGAATAACTGTCGAGAGATCTTTGATGTTCACGCCAATGTGTACACGGGACGTCGGTTTTTCGTCCCACCCGAGCGACTATAGACAGCTGTCCTTGTCAAGTCCTTCGTCCCAGAGGCGTTTAAAGGTTTATCATGCCGGAGGCTATACTATTTTGAGGGAGGGGGGGTCTGGATTGATAATTTTCATGTGAATGCAATACTGCATTCTCATTCAGTAGTGGATTCGATAGTAACAGTGTATAGAAAATGATTGACTCGGACACAGAGGGGCCCTTTTCTGAGACATGGGGCCCTGTTTTCTGCCTTTAGGGCCCTCCCTAACTAGGGTACATTTTCATTTTTCTCATTGGCTTTAGCATTTTCTACCGTTTTATTTTTTCAACTTTTTTGATTTTATTCGCGGGGAGGCTAGCGCCTCCAGCGCCTCAACTATAAAACGCTTTTGCTTCGTCCTGAATCACTGACAAGGAGGAACCACGCCGGGAAATCTGGATGAACTTTCTCGGCCAATGCAGGGAATGAACACCCGACCTTCAGGCTAGCGAACCAGTGTCTTGCCCACTTAGCTATATTGCGCACACAGCAATTTAAATAAACTTTTATGCAGGCCCGTAGCTAGCCCAAAATTGTTAGGGCTGGGGGGCGCTTTACCAATGTCATTCGGCTGTATGGGGCGATAAAAAACTGATATGTGCAGGTTGGTTGTTAGCCATTGGGAGAGTCATTTATTCCCCCCCCCCTCTATGCACCCCGCTAGCTATGGGCCTGAATATTCAAGATGTAAGTCGCAGAATCGGCGAGGTTGACTACAGTACACGATGGTTAAGTGGAATATGTTGATTATTTATTGGCATTCTTCAGGGGCATAATTATAACGGTTGTTTAGGCCGTGTCAGCTTTAAGGAATAATCATTGATGACAAGCGTTAATAATTGTTTAGAAGTATGGAACGCAAAACTATACAAATGTTTGAGCTCTTATGTTCGATCAATCCTTATAATAGTAACATGAGTGTTGAGCAGTGGAACGCTTAAGTGCATGTATAGGCTACTTGTAGAGAGAAGCGTCACAAAACAAGGAAAATTCATCTCATCTACCCACATGCTGAGTTGATCAAGCCATAATATGATCGGTATAACCGAATCGCCGTTTGCTTCATCATATTACTGAGATAATGATGTACGCGGAATTAAAGCAGTTCACTTGGTTGTAAGTGTGTCAGTGCTTCATGAACGAAGTTTGTTTACTACTGCACCATAGACTCCTGTTTAAACAGTGAAACAATATCTTGTTATAATTAATGCAATCATATACTCATACCTGCAGTATAGTCTAGTAATAGTTTACCTCTGCGGTTTATCATGGAATGGATCGGATATCATGACTTAAATTGAGTATGGACCTATATTGACTTTAGTGGTATACTATGAGGTTGTATATCTATGTGTTGATGTGTTTAAGTTTGGAGTTAATGTGTGGATATCATATTAGAGATAATCAAAGAAAACTTAAAGTATTTCAATATGTGGGAAGGGGATATAAGTCGAAGAGTTTTAAAAAATGGCACTTATTAAAAACTCCAAGGTAGGTGTTGGTACTAAAAGAAAAAGCATTTATTTCCCTGAAGTGTCAGTAACTTCTAGAATGTTAGGTTTGTTTTTGTTATATACATACGAAAAGAAAAATGTTATCTGTCGGACTAATCGGCATTAGTTATGCATTACAGTTGGTAATGTAATGTGCAGAGTGTTGTACTTTAGAACAGTTATATCTACCAGTTTTCAAACACAGACGAACTGTCCACTTCATGCATCGTGATTCAGGCGCGGATCCAGGATTATTTTTTGCAGGGGGGGGGGGGGGTCTAGGTTTGATAATTGCTTAACTAATTGCGCTCAACCGACGTATTTCCGGAAGGTAAATTCCAAAATTACAGGTCTAAAAATCGCCAATAAAATCGCCTAAAAAATGTTCAAGTCTGAGCAGGGGGGGGGGGGGGGGTCCGGACCCCCTGCCCCCCCCCCCCCCCCCCTCTGGATCCGCGCCTGTGCTCATAATAATTATTATATACAATTTCTTTTTTGTTTATTTAATTCTGATTTTTACAACTAATCAGACTTTCTAACATGTGTATCAATAATTAGTCATATCATAACCCAAAAACCTAGCTCAGTCTATATAGTTCCACAAAGTGATGACCCGTATACCAATACATATAATTTGATTGGTCAATATCATTATTAGGTCACGTGATCTGAACATCAATTTCAATGAAAATACGTAGCCTAGATAGAATCAAAGGAATTTAATCCGATTGCTTACTTGAATATGTTTATTATTCCAAGTCGAGATCAGCATTTAACTGAATAATACAAGACTTGTGTCTCGTAATCTGAAAATTAGGAATTGCAAATTGTTCAAATTTCATAATATTCAGATTGTGGTAGACACTTGCGATGAGACTTTCACTCATTTATGTAAATATTCTGTCAATGATGCGAATACCCAAAGCCAGCTGTACTAAATTAATTTAAAGAAACACGAACATTTGAATTACATTCTTCTCCTGTCGTTAAAATAAAAAAAAATATTTTGATTTGACGTGATTTGTTTTATTGACTATTTATTGGGTGATATGTAAATTGGGTCGGATTTGATTCAAAATATCAATCAAATCCGCCATATAACATGATATGTTTGAAGTTTTTAAACATATAGTTATCAACACCAGTTAGGGAGAGGGGTTTTACATAGGCTAAGCCTGTTCCCCAATCCCATTCAGACAACCTAAATAAAACACCCTAACTGGATTTCAAGGGTTGTACCTAACGTTGGTTAAGCATTCCTTACCATGACAGTCTTTTCATTTGATATCCAATACTGTCTTATAAAACTTGGTAAGGTCGTATTAGTTTCAATAAAGTTAATATTGGGTCAACTCGATCTCACTGTTTCATCAAAATAGATTTCTAAGATTTAAAGCAGCCATACTCCAGAATCCTTAATAATTTCAATAAATAATTATTAGAAGATACATTTTTCAAATATATAATCCTCCGTAGGAATGTAACGTGGTCCAATATGCCGTTTGGTAATCCTATACTTTTTATTAATTGATTAAAAACCGAAATGTTGTATTTGTTATCCGATCTGCATTTAAAGGTTTCTTGTGAAAGCATCAATCAATCTCATTTTTATGTTTTATCTTATAGAATAATCCGGTGTTAAATAATGTCTTGTACTACGTGTATTGGTCTGATTGTATGCAACTGATTAACCCTGGGGGATATTAAGAAGTAAAGTAGAAGACCAATACAATGCATGATTTCTTACATAAATATTACATGACATGGCATTATCAAGAATAATGTGATTTGGTTTCTGAGTTTTCTAAGATTAAACCTCGGGATCTCCCTAGACCTCTTTAGTTTCAAATTTTATTTCTGCAAATAAAGTAGACGGTGAGAAATCATCGATCCGATTTTGTGCCCGTCGTTGGCGATTTAAATACTTTATTAAATGAAATAACACACCTGATCCACCCTATTTTCTTAAATCAAAGGATTGTGTTGGTTCAATTGGTATAAGTGAATAAATATAACCTGCATATTACAGAATATATTACAAAGCTATATATGCCAATTTAATGTTTAAGCCTGTTTTTTCTGTCTGTAACACAGCTGTTACATGAGATTATTTCTACAGTTATTATAAATAAATAAAACACCATTTATCATTTTAAATTAAGATAGATTTAGATGTTCATTTTATGTCAAGATAACTTTAAGATGTAAAGAAACTTTATAAAACTACAATTTTGAAACAACTCTTATATATTGTTATAAACGCAATTTGATGCTTTATGACAGATGATAATTAAAGGAGCATTATGTAAGAGTTATAGATAAAGAGCTGGCCACTCTTGCTATAATAGTTCAAAGACAGATAATGCAAAATGAATGTGTTTAACGAAGTTATCAATGTCTTGCCTCTCCATTTTTTTTATATCAAATCACTAAATGGCCGAATCGTTCTAATATACTTAAAATCGGAGTCATGCGACGACATCGGGAGTTGATTATGGTCTTGTCATGTTGATAAATGGCTAATAGATTATTTATATAATATAAAAGACCCAAAACCAAGACCTACAATAGGCATATTTAGCTCCTGCATAATGATTAATGCCTGTTACAATGAAGGGCATTATATTAAAGCAAGTAAAATACAGGGAGAAAAGACCTTGAAGGTAACCAACACTGAATCACCACAATAAGGTTATTTTACATCTTTACTGGTTGGTAATTTCACATCTCAAGTTCATAATTAATTACAGATACAACATATTGTTATCTTTAAGGGCGAATGCTATCTACGTTTTGTGTAGGTGTATTTTCCACGACATCAATATTAAAGTTCTTTTATCTATACCACTTACAGGAATATTAATATCACCAACAAACATAGTGGAAATATAAAACATATGGCATCAACAACTTAAATACTACCCAGACAAAAACCATTCCCATCGTGTCTACATATCTTCTTTGTAGATATGTATGAGCTAGGATGCTGGACTGATGCCATACCAGAACAGACCCCTTTGTTATTTGAGCTAAATGTAAAGGCAATACTGTGGATGCAATGTTTTAAATTCGCTTCTATTTTATCAAAATGTACGAATTACGAGCAATAAGAAAATCAAACTCCAATAGGGCCTACAATAACATGGTGGGGCCTTTATAAAGTGAAAATGAAAACTCACGGTTGATAAGATAATGCTATAACAGTGTTATGTCAATTTGTTACTTTTTCTTGCATATGCTATGAAAGGAAACTCAATGTGGCTATTTCTGTACTGACAGTCACGATATTTCTGTACTTTATTGATTTGCTTTTAATTTATCGAATAACGTAGAGACTCAACCCTTGTCAGATCTGGACCATGTTTCTTGAAATCTTCATTAATTGGTTAAGCTCCAACATCAATCTAATATTACCCAATCAAATTAATAAAATTTGGACTTTATCTTGGTTAAAATTTCGTGAAACAGGCAATTGGTTCACAACATCCGTCCCTCTGAAATACGTTTGCATTTTCTTTCTGCTATGACTCTTCTGGAGGCGTTTATTATGAAGCAATTAGAGAAACCTTGTCACTTTATAACTGCGTCACCAGGGATTACATCTCAGTGTAGAGGAGACATGTAGTGTTGACAGAACGATCCATAGGGAATCCTCTAAAACATGCCAAGTCAATATATATTCAATATACTTCATCACCTAGCTGCCTTGAAATAATATTATCAGTTTGTTATTACTCATAGTGATGAATGAATAAATAGTTGTAAAAGTCCCTTGATATATATGTTAACGCATGGTTTTATAGAATGATATTTCAAGAAGAGGCTAGGGTATATAATCGAGTTGGATGATGGCGGAAGAGCAAATCCAATTAACTCATTTTATCACTGATGTGCTCTTTCGTGACAAATGTCTATAATATTTTCAAATGATTTTATGTTACTTAGTTTCCATTAACGCGAAACAATGGTTTGAACACTTCGGACATTAGCACAATTTATGCCATTAAATTATGAATAATGTAGAGTTTATTATATTGTTGGAAATAAAAGTACAGGGAATGTGACCAATCGTTTCTCTAGAGATGTTTGTATCGGGCTCCGAACATCACCATTGGTAAAACACACGTACAGCTGTGATTGCATTGGTACATCATATGTTTTGCTATCATATTGCTGTAACATTTTAGTGATTTTGTCCCCCGCCCTGCTAAGAAAGCAGTGGGCTGTCACAATGGGTTCGTCCGTCCTTCCTTTAATGGAATACAATAACTCTTTTAACTGTCCAGGGTGAATGTCTTCAATGAGTCGGATGACGGACAGTTTCTGGTTAAGGTTAACAATGCTACCTTCCATCTGTTCGTGACACATTACTTTTGGAACCTTAAAGCTGCATTTCCGGTCCGGTTGCGGATACGGAAAAAGTCACTCTCATAGAATTTTAGTACGAGTGTTTCCTGATGCGCGGGTGCGGATACGATTCTCTATGCGGCGTCCTGTACGGTTTTTCGAAACGTACCATGTCGCGTTCGGTACGGAAACGCATGCGGAACCGTGTCCGTAAACGCACATAAGGAAACACATTACGTAGTCCGCACGGCAAAAAGCTAACAATAGGTAGGGAAATTCCAATTTTCGCCCTTTCTTAGACACGTGTTAATGGACTCAGAAAAAGAAAAGATGCTGAAAAGCGGGCCCTTCCGCTTGACTAACCGCATATAATTAAGGATACACAACCTGCCGTGTGCCATGTCTGCTCCCGAACCGAAAACTGACCAGATCCGTACTAAAGGAAATGCAGCTTTAAACTCTGTTTCTGTATAATTTAGATAGAATGTTCAAATTTGGTGTAGATGTTGGTTAGATGAATGCACTCGATTATGAGAACTTCCTGCATGATTACTCTCGATGCTTTAACACCATAAATGGGCACGTAATTAATGAGTCTGATCTATTAACTTGGGAGATTGAAGCGAGGGAAATCAGCCTCGCCGTTGACTTGCTGACTTATATGGTCCGCCAGGGCTTTACGTGGTTAACTAACGTTTAAAGTTGAACGATCTACATCTACATATACCAATTAGTGGTTAAAATATTAATTCCTACAATCACTGATCCATATTCTTTTTTCCAGACAAGCCATCATCAATGCCATATTACACAATAATAAAACCTACGATCCACGCATTCCACCAGACTTTGAAAATGGTAAGTGCTGCTATTTAGTAGGTATCAAAGTACAATTATGTCTGAAGAATGGACAAAACATTTCAAGAATCTGTTCTTGTCGTTAATACTGGCCATTCTATAAATTAAGTGTTGAATCGTAACCGATATATGGGTTAATCACTGTGTACATAAAAGGATATGTAGTAGATAATAATATTTTAATTCAAAATACAGATACTTTGGTATATACTAAATGATCCTTACGTTATGTTTCCAGACGCCATACATGCCTTCCAACAAATTTGTTTGTGTGTAGTTTGGCCGGCTTCAGTTAATGCGTCTTTTCTCTGCATGAATTCCCCTACCAGACATATTTCTAGCCGGCCAAAATGTCTTAATTGTTAATTTTCTTTCATTAAACGGAGAAAAATCAAAAGAACTATATTGTCCTACACTTACCATCTTCAAGCGTATTAAAAGTTGTCTAGAAAATGATAGCTCTCACCATACAGCTATGGACACCGCCATTTGATTACTAACAATTTATATAGTATTTTAATGATCTCGTCTGCTCTCTGGTTTTTATTTAATAGATTACCCTACCAAAGTTACTGTACAGATTTATGTTCTTAGTTTTGATTCCGTCAACGAAGCTGCTATGGTACGTTTTTTGTGATGTTTTAAGAACATACCTAATTAAAGTTGAATCGTGAAATACTTACATCATGATATCCAAGCCGATAATATACAATGTCTCTTAAGTCAATACATTAATAAACGACAGAATATAATTTTCCTACTTGTTTTAGATACATGTTATTTTTTCTTAAAAGTGCATTATTTAAGATCTAGATAAATAACTGACAATTCTCACTATAATAGTTTAAAAATCAATAATGAAACATGAATCTAATATTGAAAATTTCATTCAAATTACTTCATTCTGAGCGAAATTATGGCTGTTTGGAGAATATCGTAGTCTCGATTGTCATTGCTACCGTTGTTACGATTGTAAACAATATCTCGATTATGCTTTTCAAAATCAAATTATTAAATGGCGATCTTGTTTCAATCTACGGTAAATTGCAGATTTACCTCTTACGTAGGTGCTTTAATTTAATGGTAAAATAAGTAATGATTCGTTAAAATTATTGTGTTGATATGCTTCGAGTATAGTTGACACCTGCCTTTAAAATGTTGGTCCCAACCATCGTGATCGTGGTGTTTTCGAGGGCAACACTCTTCGAAAAAAGCTTTAGCTCCGCCGTTGCATGTACGATCGACATGAAATTTGGCATGCTTGTTCCAAGGACAATTACAAATCGAATGGAGAACTTTGATTTAAGAATGCCACGACGACGCCATAATCAGTACATGGTCCACAGCACGTTTCCACTATTTTTTTAAAGACATTCGTGACGTGAGCGAATTACATCTATATATACCCGGAAGCGACTCTGATCTACAAATGGGAAATGCACGAATTAACTAATTCCTCGCCATTTCTCTTTAGGAACCAGTATGTTAACTTAAAAATATTTCAAGGAACACCCGAGTAAATCAATTGCATTACTAAGTTAAGGGTTCTTGATCTTTGAGTGATCGTATTTCATCAAGTGTCTGGTTTTCATTACACTGTCAATAATGCAAGTAATTGGGTTAACCATGCGGTTACCAGCACGAAATTACATCTATTAACACTGGTACTAACGCGTAAAGAAAAATGTTATTATATTTCATTATCTTAGTATATTGGGAGTAATTTGATTGGATAGTCCTTTAGTTTAAATTTATTGACATTTCTCATATCTCCTGTTTTTGTGCGCCAAACATCAAAGCATTGCATGACGTAACGTTTAATTGATCCCGGAATCATGCTAAAGGTTAAATTCCTATAAAAATGTTAACTGAGAAAAATGCAATTATGAAATTGTTGGATGTGTGAATTGTGTATTTCCTGTTTAATTATTAAATACCACTGATCAAGATATCAGATCAGCGTTGTTTGAAATTGTTGTGCACTACACAATTATTGGCGATAAAAGCCGAATGTTTTTTCGCTATCAGACGATGTGTTTCTGAACACGCATGAAGTGTATTAGTAGATATCTACGTTTTCAAAAGATGTATTAAGGCGTCGGCCGTCAGATTGCTATATAGAATTTCTTTGGTTTTCCCCTTGCTAAGAAATGTAGCATGCCAGCGACATATTAAAGTATTGATTTCCCATGTGAAAATGGATTTTGAATGGACGTAAAACCTATTTTTTCTTATTTTAAAGATATGCTTCTCTTTCAGACATTATAAATTGCAAATAATACTCTAGAGCTTTATAATTCTGTCAGAAAATGACCAGTAGACGTTTAAGTCAGGGTGTGCATAAAACAATATGGAAGCGTATCGTAATATTGCGTCTACCAGAAAGCTACTAAATATTAGAACGATTCGTAAATAGAAAGTTGAAACATATATATTTCAGATATGTCGTGATAAATTTAATAAAAAATTCTGCATACAATGTTGATTGAACAAGCCCGCTGTCGAGATAAATAACATTATATGGGAAATTATTTTGAACACACTGTCAATGCCCCCCCCCCCTCCAAAAACCCCTCCAAAAAAAAACAAAAGATGTTGTCGAATTTTGTGACAATGGAAATAATACATACAATGTGTACGATTAACACCGCTTTTGGAAATATCCCTACAAATGTACATGCAAGGAGTAGGGGCGACTCTCCAACCTCGTGGGTTTGCTTCGGGTCTTTCTGTTTCCTCCCACTGCTGAAGGCCCCTGCGCGCAAGGTAATTAATGAACAAACCATGATATGTCAGTCCCGAAATGATCTATAATAGGTTATGTCGAGTGGACGTTAGTTCTCCCTCTCCTTCTCTTTTATACCTAAAAAGGTCACTGATAATATCAATGAAAGACCACCTAAATATCTGGTAAACAAATCTAGGAAAAGGTGGAACAATGTTCTTCATTGCGTGAACAAAGCATCTCAATTATATAAAATTAATGAAATCAAACATCGGCTGTTCGTCTGCGTCTAATATCCAGAGTACCAAATTGGAGACAGGAATCTTTATAAAGATATTAAGTGTGCTGGAATCCAGACATTTAAATTTAGTTTTCGATTGATTTGGTCGTTTTAAAGTACTTAGATAGGATTGAGCAAAAAATTTTTTAGCAAATATCTGTAGTTATTCACTAAGAACCATGCGCTTTGTTCATAAAACATTGTCTAGGGTTTTGCATCAGCTATAATTAACTTTATAAAAAGTATCGTTTGATGATTCATCAGATGGATACGCGGAACAACAAATTTAATTTATCTTTGGCGTAGAATAAAGGTAATACTCCCAAGGCTCCAAATTAACAAGTTCTATTGCTGCTTTGTTTTGATAAAATGTTTACTGTAAATCTATAAATGGCTAGCGTTTTATGCTTAAAGTAATAATTAAGATTTGTCTTTAGGAATATGTTCAGTTTCTGTTAACCCTTTATGGCCAGGAGATTACACTGACATCCTTCAGGTCATCGTGATTCGAGTTATCATTGTTCTTACTGTATAGACATTTTTCTGTTTTATTTCAGGAATATTCCATGAGTATTTTCCTTCGGACAAACTGGACAGATTCCCGATTAACGTGGTCGGATAATTCCAAATTGTTAAAACGTTTGGAAATAGACACCAAGTTAATGCCAGATGTGTGGATGCCTGATATATATTTTATTAATGAAAAGTTTGCTAATATTCATGATGTAACGGTACCAAACCGCTTGTTACATATATACAGAAACGGTTCAATACAGTCCAGTATAAGGTAGAAGGGGTTTGAAAATTTTATTATTGCCAATTATTGGAAATCGATAATCAAGGGGCACAATTAAGCATTTTAGGAATCACAGCATCATTAAAGGAACACAAACTAACACGCCACACATTTCGTATAAGAAACCCTTCGTTATCAAGTGCATTTTACTAAAACATTCTTAGGCTGAATAAGAAGAGCCAACAATTGGGTATATTTTTATTCAATTTGCTTACTCACTGTTTATTCATGGATGTGCCAGATTTTTCATTCTTGATTTAATCAATCTCAGTTGCCTACATCATTCAAGGAGCTGCTGAAATGTTTTGTCTGTACAGACTAGAAGACATTATACGAACCAAACACCTATCTATAGTGCAGCAGATAATTACTGTACAATATCGGGGAAATCCTTCAAATGTGGATACAAGTATCAAAATTGGCACACATACTCCTTGGGGACTGCTCTTTAGAAAAAGCACACCATCCACTCAAAAATCCAAGATAGTACTAAATATAATTCTTTTGTGATGAAATCACACCAAAATGGCTATGGGCTAAACTGTGATCTCTAGGCTATTTCAGATGAATGTGAACCGACGTTCGGTCGTCAAGGCATAAAAATGTGGCAGTTCTAGTAGGTAAAATTTGATGCAAGACGGGCCAAAAAATGGCACTCATCTTGCAAAATGGCGACCATTTTAGAAATTCCGGCGGCTAACGCCATTTTCTTAATAAATGACCCTAAACGGACACGAATACAGATTTTAGTGCTTATATCCAGATTTGAAAGATTGTTAAAGATTAGGAGTGTGATGACCCCTGATTTTGCATGAGGAAAAAGATCCCCCCCCCCCCCAAAACAACAATATTTATATTTGTGGGTCGTGGCAATCCCTTCCAGTGACACCGGGTTATAATATTGGGCTGTGTGGAACATGCTAGAGTAGATTTGTAGCATGTTAGACATGTACGACACTGGTTAAACATTATGCTTATGATTATTATGTTGAAAACCGCATTTAAAACGTGTGATGTTTTCCCATTTGCTAGGGGGCACAAATACTCAGGGGCCCGCAAAACTGAAAACAATGACGCAAACCGCACCATTGCGTCCATCTCAATTGGCTCCTGTCAAAGATATATAACTACTTCACTATTAAACAGTCATTGGTGTAAGCCGAAAACGATACTCGACCGGTTAAAACTATATTTGGGTTACGTGTCGATAGTGTCCCTAATATAGAGATTGTCAGCCAAAGAAACACACGACCACCAACAGCCAAGTCGTCCAATCAGTTCATAAAACTTTCAGATCATCATTAAAGCCGACGCTTATCATTTGAGTGATTTTGAATTCCTTCCACACAGGTTCTAGGGAAATATTAAACCTTTATCTTGGTGAATTAAAGTGTCGTGAGACAAGGAATAACCCAGGCGCGGATCCAGGATTTTTTGCAGGGGGGGGGGTCTAGGTTTGATAATTGCCGAAGGCGCTCAACCAATTAACGGGAGGTTTGGTAAATTAGATTCAATTTGGTGCATTCTGACGTATTTCCGGAAGGTAAATTCCAAAATTACAGGTCTAAAAATCGCCAATAAAATCGCATAAAAAATTTTCAATCCTGAGCAGGGGGGGGGGTCCTGACCCCCTTGACCCCCCCTCTGGATCCGCGCCTGTAACCACAGGGATGATACATTTTCTAACTAACTTCGACTGGCGTTATTTTCTCAATTAGTTGTTTCTGTTCATATCCTCAGGTGGATTTATTATCTAAAATTTTATATTATAGAATATCCATGTCGGCTAGTTGTGATATGTTTCTACAGAGATATCCACATGATCAACAAATCTGTTCATTAAGAATTGGCAGCTGTAAGTGCATCTATTTTTGGCTATATAATATGCATGTTTCAATATTTTAAGCGAAAATCGGTCAGACTTTTTAAAAACATTACCACCCCGTACCCCAAAACAAAATAAATAAATCCTTTAAAGATCTAGTTAAGACTGACAATTTCCTGTTGATGTTGATACATTGTGATCATGATAAGGGTTCATTAATAAATAATACAGTTGATAAAACCGGAATAACAATCCATAATTACCTTTGTAGTTCTCTGTTCCGTTGCATATCTTTCACTGCATAAAATGAAAATTTCTGATCTATTGTTTTACTTTTGCCACCCATCATATTTAGAATTAGAGATTTCTTAATGTATATAGCCATGTTTATTTTGTTTTTCTATAACTTTGTTTTCAGACAGCTATAGTTCAGAGAACGTAGTGTATGAATGGCATTCCACCCCTATCATCATGAGAAAAGGATTAACATTGCCAAGATTTACCGTAAAATCTGACGGCGTTCGAAATAATTGTGAACACAATTTTAATGATAATAACATGATTGTAGGTAAGTATATGAATATACCCCTGCCTGTTGGATAACTTACATTATACTAATTTGTATTTAAATAGTATTTTGAGGTCATTGACCCAAGGTTATACCCTTTGAAGTGGCGGCGCCAAGGGGGGGGGCAGGGCATTTGTCCCCTTAACCCTGGACTTTGCCCCAGCCTTGCCCCTTTCAACCACCGACGGTTAGCGCCGCCACTGACCCTTTGACTAGTAGCTTAGGTTTCTAATACCCAAGCAGAGTCGGATGAATCTTTCAAACAAGAATCCATCTTACTTTGGTTGAAGAGAAATATATATGTCTATTGGTTCAAGGTAGCGTGTACTCTGTGGTAGTGTCAAAAGACTCACGGGAACTACATTCGTCCTGTCGCATGCCAAAAGACAATAGAAATAGTATTGCCGTTACTTGACGAGCAATCTGATTAAACACAGATCCTATTGCGTTTCGTTTTCTATAGTTCAAAATTTCGTTTCACTTGTCTCTACTACACTAGGATCTGGAAGAGTAGTTATTTAACCTTCGTTCTGGGTGATGTGAGGACTTAACCAATGGAAAGGTCTGTTACTGCGATTTTGTCGTGAGTTGCATAAAAGAAAAATGTATACAACTTAGTTCTGTCGGACTACTGGAAACGTCAACTCTGATTGATTAATCAATGTCTGACATCATAAAGCCAAAGGCCGCTCTCATGACGCCTGACGCTACCTTTCACTACAACTGATCAGATCTTCATGTAGTATACGCCGTCAAAGGTTTAAAAAAAACGAAACGAAATATAGATCTGTATTTTAACGAGATTGCTTGATCAATCTGTCTCTCACGGAATATTTCTCGCACTGCGAACGTTAACATCGAAATTGCATAGTAAATATGTTGCAATGAAAACGACCGAAGTATTGTTTTGGTAAGAGGTTAAGTCCCATTCTTACTGCCCTTAGCACTATGGTCATGTGACAGCACAAATTTAAGGTAGACCTGCGGTATTCAGTTAGTAGGCCTAAATAATACACGTAGGCCTACTTCGAAAGTTTGATACATATACATGCAATAAGAATATATTACCTTATATTTCAGGAGAATATACATGTATACAGATAGACTTTACATTGACTAGGTTATTTGGTTACTACATAGCTCAAGTTTATATTCCCAGTGTACTTATAGTCATCTTATCCTGGGTCTCCTTCTGGATAGACATTGACGCCATTCCAGCGCGCGTGTCTCTAGGGTTACTGACCGTTCTCACCATGACAACACAGAGCACGGGCGCACGTTCAGCCTTGCCACGCGTGTCCTATATAAAAGCTATTGACGTTTGGATGTCCATGTGCTTAGTGTTTGTGTTCGCGGCATTATTAGAATTTGCCTATGTGAATGTTCAGGCTCGAGTTGAAAAAAGAAGAAGGGAATCTGTGTTACATTCAACTTCCTCTGGTAGAACTCTCGAAGGATTCGATAGGAATGGAGATCCTATATCTTTGGAAACAAAGGAGGTAAGTTTTTACAGGGCAGGGCAGACCTATATCTACAAAAACCGGCATATATGGAAACCACCGCCTGAAAAGTGGAGTGGTTCCACTACTGATGTCGGTAACTATTTTAGTGGTCTGGCCTTCATTTTTATACGTCCACATTCATAATGTGAACGTATTATGCCGTCACCCCTGTCTGTGTGTGTGTGTGTAGGGGTGTGTGTGTGTGTGTGTGTGTGTGTCTGTGGTTCGCCTACAGGGCGCAATTCTTCATGGATTTTCTTCAAACTTGGTAGACTTATTCCTTATACCCCAAGGAAGATCCCTATTGTTTTGGGGGCATGCCCGACCCCCAGGGGCCGAGCCACGCCCATTTCTAGTATTTGTTTGTTTGTCGTCTACAGGCCACATTTCTTAACTTATAATCTTGAAACTTTGCATACACATTCTTTGTACCTTAAGAAACATCCCTATCGTTTGGGGTGCATGCCCAACCCCCAGGGGCAGAGCCACGCCCATTTTCTTTTCTTGTGTCTTTGTGTCGCCTACAGGGCGCAATTCTTACTGGATTTTCTTCAAACTTGGTATACTTACTCTTTATACTCTAAGGATGATCCCTATCGTTTGGGGTGCATGCCCAACCCCCAGGGGCAGAGCCACGCCCATTTTCTTTTTGTGTGTCTGTGTCGCCTACAGGCCGCAATTCTAACTGGATTTTCTTGGTATACTTATTCCTTATACTTGGTATACTTATTCCTTATACCCCAAGGAAGATCCCTATTGTTTTTGGTGCATGCCCGACCCCCAGGGGCATAGCCACGCCCATTTCTAGTATTTTTTTGTTTGTCGTCTACAGGCCACATTTCTTAACTTATAATCTTGAAACTTTGCATACACATTCTTTGTACCCTAAGGAACATCCCTATCGTTTGGGGTGCATGCCCAACCCCCAGGGGCAGAGCCACGCCCATTTTCTTTTCTTGTGTCTTTGTGTCGCCTACAGGGCGCAATTCTTACTGGATTTTCTTCAAACTTGGTATACTTATTCCTTATACTTGGTATACTTATTCCTTATACCCCAAGGAAGATCCCTATTGTTTTTGGTGCATGTCCGACCCCCAGGGGCATAGCCACGCCCATTTCTAGTATTTTTTGGTTTGTCGTCTACAGGCCACATTTCTTAACTTATAATCTTGAAACTTTGCATACACATTCTTTGTACCCTAAGGAACATCCCTATCGTTTGGGGTGCATGCCCAACCCCCAGGGGCAGAGCCACGCCCATTTTCTTTTCGTGTGTCTTTGTGTCGCCTGCAGGGCTCAATTCTTACTGGATTTTCTTCAAACTTGGTATACTTACTCTTTATACTCTAAGGATGATCCCTATCGTTTGGGGTGCATGCCCAACCCCCAGGGGCAGAGCCACGCCCATTTTCTTTTTGTGTGTCTGTGTCGCCTACAGGCCGCAATTCTAACTGGATTTTCTTAAAACTTTGTATACTTACTCTTTACACCCTAAGAATGATCCCTATTGTTTTTTGGTGCATGCCCGACCCCCAATGGCAGAGCCACGCCCATTCCTTGTATTTATTTGTTTGTCGTCTACAAGCCACATTTGTTAATGTATCATCTTGAAACTTTGAATGCTTATTCTTTGTACCCTAAGGAACATTCCTATCATTTGGGGTGCATGCTCAACCCCCAGGGGCAGAACCACGCCCATTTTCTTTTTGTATGTCGCCTACAGGGCGCAATTCTTAATTGGTCATCTTAAAACTTAAAATACTTATTCCTTATACCCTAAGGATGATCCCTTTTGTTTTGGGTGCATGCCCGACCCCCGTGGGACAGCAACACCCATTTCTTGTATTTGTTTGTCTGTCGTCTACAGGCTGCATTTCTTAATGTATCATCTTGAAACTTTGAATGCTTATTCTTGGTACCTTAAGGAAGATCCCTATTGTTTTTGGTGCATGCCCGACCCCCAGGGACAGTGCCACGCCCATTTTCTTTTTGTCTGTCTGTGTGTCACCTACAGGCCACAATTCTTAATCGATCGTCTTGAAAACTTTTTTTATACTTATTCCTTATACCCTAAGGCTGACCACTATTATTTTTGGTGCATGCCGGACCCCCTGGGACAGAGCCACGCCCAATGCTTTTGTGTCGTGTGTTCGCCTACAGGATGCAATTCTTAACAGATCCTTTTAAAACTTTACATACCTATTCCTTATACCCTAAAGATGACCCGTATTGTTTTTGGTGATTTCCTAACCCCCATGGGCAGAGCCATGCCCATTTTTACTTCGTGTCTGTGTGTGTTGTCTACAGGCCACGATTCTTAATGGATCGTCTTTAAACTTGGGATATGTATTCCTTATAGCCTAAGGACGTCAACTGCATGTCCCGACTCCCACAGGCAAGACACGCCCAATTTTTGTGTTTGTCGTTTACAGGCCGCAATTCTGAATGAATCAGCTTGGTACTTGGCTTATGTATTCCTTATAGCCTGAGGGCGTCCACTATTGATTTTGATTAATGTCCCGACCCCCAGGGGCAGGGTCACGCCCACTTTTTACCTTTAGCGTTAGGAAGGCACAATTCTGAATGGATTATCTTGGTATACTTATTCCTTATACTCTAAGGACGGCAACTATTGATGTTGAGGCACGACCCTCAACGCTAAACAAACCAAACGCCTAGCCTTCTTGACAAAGTACCATATCAGTCAAAGCAGGAATGTGGACGTATATTGTAGCGTTAGCGTTATGTTTTGTGATAGAAATACTTATTCCAATACAAACTGTAATGATATGTGTTGACAATTGTGCGTTTGAACCTATTTGAACTTGCGTAAGGAGTCTTAGACTGTATCAAGTGTAACGTTAAACACACAGTTTAACGTTACAAGTATAGGAACTACCGCCACAACGGCATAATTTCAGAAACGATTACTTATTCCAATACAAACTGTAATGATATGTGTTGACAATTGTGCGTTTGAACTTATTTGAACTTGCGTAAGGAGTCTTAAGACCGTATCAACTGTAACGTTAAACGCGCAGTATAGTAACTACCGCAACAACGGCATAATTTCAGACACGGAATTCACAATTAAAGATCAGATTCGCCTTAGATTTAGCCCCTTTATGTCTACATAAATTGCATACCCAACTTTGATATCATTCTTATCTGAAATTTCAGAAACATTGATAGCATACAAAAATAATTTCATTTAGATATTAAATTTATAATTTGCTCTTTTTCAGATTACCATGAGTGCCAATAAAAGGTTTCTCTATCTTAGAGACAAATTACGTCGACAGAGAGCTCGTATGGCTGATAAAATATCAAGGGTTGCCTTCCCTATAGTCTTTGTTGCCTTTAACGCTATATATTGGCTGATTTATACATTTTATGTAATATAGGAGGCTGATGCAATTCCATCGAAGTAAAAACAAGTGCCGATACGTTTTTAGAATTCTGAATTTGAATCAAAATTGTTCAGTTTTATTCCAAACTATGATGCAGTACCTGCATTAATATGGTGGAAATAATCATTTCTGAAAAGTACAAGTTCAGTGGCGTTTCGTGGATTTTCATCATTCACATTCTGTCGATTTCAATTTTTTGTGTTTTAAAGAATTGACCATTTTCGCCGTTATCGTCTTTATTTGATGTCGTTGCCAGCTGAAAGCAAAGTTCTCAAAAGCGATTTACAATCATCCATTTATAAAATAGCGTCTCAGTATAATGTGACCCTTGTGTGTATATTGTGTTAGTAAGGGAGAATAAAATCCCACGAAATTGACGTACGTGTATTCTTAAAAAAACACATTTATAAAATTGCGTCTCAGTATAATGTAACCCCTGTGTGTATTGTGTTAGTAAGGGAGAATAAAATCCCACGAAATTGACGTACGTGTATTCTTAAAAAAAAACATTTTTCTATCCCTCCCCCAAATCCGCCACCGAACTTGTTCTAATAAGAAGTGTAGCGATTTAAAAATCAAAAGTTCACCACAATCTGTATGCATTTCTCGATATTAAATATAACAGGCTTGTCGGAACCAAGAAGGGGTGGTTGTACTGGTCACTATATTTTGCAACACTTTCCGTTTTCATTCTCTTGATCAGTGCATTTTCATTAAAACATTTTCTCTGGTACACAATTTTAACCCCATGCGCTGCCTCTTCCACCCCTCTCCCTCGATATGGATTTGGTTTCGACAGACCATGACAGGGCAATGCGAATTGTGGACTTGTATTATTATATTTTATATATTGTGAATATTTATAAGTTTTATTTTTATATTCTGTATGATGAAGTATGCTTGAATGTTTATTTATTGTATGGATGTAAGTGTATTTTGGTGCCCACTTTATATTATGTAAACACTATAAATGTCATCTGTACATAATCTGCACATTTTTGCTCCAAGAGTGGCCTACTTGGAAAAGTTATTTTCTTTGACTGATTTGGTGTGGGTTTCTTTTTATTATAGAAGCCGAGAAAGACTTTATTGTTATTAATTATCATTACACATTATCCCGATCCAGCAAACTTTCTGATTACAATGGCTTCGGTGCAATATTACAGACCAAACTGTTATACCGTGTAGACAAAATGGTGCCATGAAATATTACGAAAGTCCAATGTAAGAATTGGGTAAACTGGAATAAGAAAAAAAATTGTGAACTCGTCGCCTGGGAAAAATATTATAAACGATATAAAGCAATTTCCATCAAATTTTCAATATATTATTTTTTTTTTATCTGTCTTTGAACAGACAGCTTTTTATCTAAATCTACATAATGTATCTTTGACGATAGCACAGACATATAACGATCAACAATATTTAGATGACGACAACAAACCTAAGAATTGCCGACGTCGGTATTTAACCAAATATCAAATTATTGTTTAAAAAATATTACATATTTTGACATGTAAACCAATTATACATATTATATATTATGTAAGCGGTTTGGTTTGTTAGAAAATATATTACTTATGAATCTTTGATAGGGATTAGAAGTAAAGAGTGGACGAATCGTTATTATGTACATGTATATAAAGTGTTGTTCAGATGCGTACATTGGCTGTGATGTTACGGTGATATTCTGCTTTTGGGGAATAAAATTTTGATCTGCTTTTATTAAGTCACTCTCGATATCTTTTCCTTTTTTAACGGGAAAAACCCAACCACATCCAGCTAGATCAATTTTGATTTACAAATTATGATTTCCCTTTACAAAGCTGCTTATTGAATTATTTTTCCCGGGCAACAGTGTTCGCACTATAATTCCACCTGCATGTTATAACTGCCCTTTAATAATCGGCGGTGGCTGGACGAGTATGGCGCTGGCCGACCAACATAGAGGTGTTGGGTGTTAGCCGAGAAGATTTCCTCGGATTTTCTTGCTGTTTCCCATTGTCAGCCTTACAGGACGGAGGTAATATTCCAATATATTCTAAAAACAAATTCAGTTAAATATTCCACAAGTCACCTCTGTCGCATTCCACATCGCCATTTTCGTCAATTGCGATATTTTAATCTGGCGATTACATTGGCTATAAGTATTCCCTCTGTGGAGGTTCTGTTATTACCTATATAGACCAGAGGGAGAAGGGGGAGTATTATCCGAAAGGTGGGCAAAAAGCGGGAGTTGACTTTTCTAGAACCATTTTTCCTCAGGAATCCGAAAATGATGGGTGATCAGTTGGGTGAGGGAGCGTTAAGGAGTTATCGAGGTCAAAAGGTCACCAGAGGTCAAAGGAGGCTGGCTTATGAATTTAGCCACTTCTGATGCTGTCTGTTGCAGATTTTTTGTTGGAACGCAGCCGAATGATTGAATAAGTGACGAAGGATAATTTGTGAAACCCATTAATCAAATTATGATGTAATTGAAAAGGTCAAAAGGTTACCGAGGTCAAATTAGCAAGAAATAAGGATGCACTGAGATTAGGGGCAAAACTAATGTTATTTTCAATATGCAGTACAATTCTGCATGGTCTGGCGAAGTAATTTCATCCAAAATTAACGATTATGTTTAACGAGTGATATGTCACACAATAAGTATATAATCTATAAGTATATAATCGTTACCACTTCCGGGTAACCGATTGTGGATTGTGATGGACATTACTCGATATTCACGTCCATGCGTGCACATGACTCCTCATCCGATTCATTATCGTCATCAACGTCATTAGTAACGTGGGGGATTTCTCCATCGTCATGAATCAACATTTCGGGGAGAAACTCTCGTTCCAACCATGTAGTGTTGGTGACTCCAGTGCAAGCCATGGCGAAGACACACATCGCCAAATCCTCACTACATTGTTGGCTCGACAACAATGGAGCTTGAGGGACTTTGCACGGGGTGGAAGCAAGGTCAGGTCTACTGTGCGTCCTTTCTTATAATTTGCCCAGAAAATATTGTATCGAGTCTGATCTACATTCGTAAGGCGAGGCTGGCCGTAGAAAACGCAAACAATTTTACTCAAGGCATTGAACGTGCGTTCCCCCCAAAAAGGTTCAACTTAGACGTCTCATTAGGAGTATGCCGCGTCGATCAATGCTTGTTTGGCAAACAGAGGAGGATTTACCCGTTACTGACTTTGTTGTGATGCTGTGGTAACTTTGCAGTTTGACCCCGGGTATCATTTTACCCTTATAATGGTCAGTCTGTGCCTTACTTAGTCTAACGATCATTTGGAATAAATCGATGAATGTGAACTTCATTTCATTTTGTCATTTGTTTCTTCGTCAGTTTCATTAGGTGACTTTAATAACACTTTTGAATAGTAGTAATAGTCGTGATTTACTTTGTTTTCCATGGTGTATGGGCTGATACACTGTCTCTGTTTTGAGTGAGGCTCCGGGGCGAAGCCCAAGAGATTTCCACTCAAAAAAAATCGATGTATCAACCTCAGGCGCGGATACAGAGGTGGGGGGGGGGCGCACCCGGCGCACGCCCCCTCTATTTTTTTGCGGTGGCGACCAATTTTTAGCTCCATATATTCTCGCGGGAAAGGAGAACAAAAACAGTTTAGGTTGGAAATTGTAATTTACAGTGCTAGTATGAAATTACTCCTTGCGTGGGCATTTTAGTCCACTCAAAAATCACGGGCCGGGCTTCGCACTCCCAAGTGGGTGCAGCACGCCCCCCCCCCCTTTCTGAAAATCCTGGATCCGCCCCTGAACCTATACAACGGGAAACAAATAACTGATTTATAATAAATACTTTTTTCGAGAAACTGACATATTTTGTATTTTTCCCACTTTCAAAAGCATTTCACATTTTACAAATTCATCAAAGTTTCCCATTCAGGGCCCCTCAATTATTTCATCGCAAACATTTAGTACTTCTCAGGTAAATGATGTCAGTACATCGCACGTGCATTTCACTATTGAAATCCGGTCAGGGAAAATGTTAATAGCAGGGCTGTGGATTGGCTGAAAAAGGCAAACACGAGTCATTTAAACATGCATTATGCAAGAGCAAAAGCTGCCTCTTCTTTAGGTCTGAAATGTTATAAAAACTATTAATTAGACATTAATTAACTTATCCAGACATAATCAACTCCCGATGTCGAGGCTATCATGAGATTTTTTGTTGGATTGTAGATCGCTTTTCTACAATATTCCTTCGTGATATACCAATTAATTGGATAACCGAGACTACTAGTTTTGTCTTACCGACAAAATTGTTTGCGTTTTCTACGGCCAGCCTCGCCTTACGAATGTAGATCAGACTCGATACAATATTTTCTGGGCAAATTATAAGAAAGGACGCACAGTAGACCTGACCTTGCTTCCATCCCGTACAAAGTCCCTCAAGCTCCATTGTTGTCGAGCCAACAATGTGGTGAGGATTTGGCGATGTGCGTCTTCGCCAAGGCTTGCACTGGAGTCACCAACACTACATGGTTGGAACGAGAGTTTCTCCCCGAAATGTTGATTCATGACGATGGAGAAATCCCCCACGTTGTCGACAAAATTAATGTCGATACTAATGACGTTGATGACGATAATGAATCGGATGAGGAGTCATATGGACGCATGGACGTGAATATCGAGTAATGTCCATCACAATCCACAATCGGTTACCCGGAAGTGGTAACGAATAATACTTCCAGTTTGTGAAAATGGTCGCAATTATATACTTATAGATTATATACTTATGATGTGACATATCACTCGTTTAACATAATCGTTAATTTTGGATGAAATTACTTCGCCAGACCATGCAGAATTGTATTGCATATGGAAAATAACATTAGTTTTGCCCCTAATCTCAGTGCATCCTTATTTCTTGCTAATTTGACCTCGGTAACCTTTTGACCTTTTCAATTACGTCATAATTTGATTAATTGGTTTCACAAATTATCATTCGTCACTTATTCAATGATTCAGCTGCGCTCCAAGAAGACATCTGCAACAGACAGCATCAGAAGTGACTAAATTCATAAGCCAGCCTCCTTTAACCTCTGTTGACCTTTTGACCTCGATAACTCCTTAACGCCCCCTCACCTGACTGATCACCCATCATTTTCGGATTCCTGAGGAAAAATGCTTCTAGAAAAGTCAACTCCCGCTTTTTGCCCACATTTCGGATAATACCCCCCTTCTCCCTCTTGTCTAATAGTGATAATTTTTAATTACACCAAAACATATCATTGTTTGATTTATAAACTTTAACAGTCCCACTGACTTTCTATTGAGCTAACATGATATGACAGATGGACATATAGGGTGAAGGTGAGGATCCAGCAAGTTATGCCCCCTGTCTTTTAGGCAAAATGTGAATATGTATTAAGTCTGTGGAGCCTTCAGTGGAGTTCACAAACTTGGTATGACATGCTTTTACACTATTTTGTGGACTCTGTAGATGCCACAGTTTTTGCACGGTTTGGATGAAACTTCGAATATCTCGGTTAAGTTCGATTTGTGTACACATCAGACATGCTATGCTACAGTTAAAGCCCCTCCTTTTAATGATAAATGAGAAATATGTATGAAGTTAACTACAATTTTTGGGTCAAAGATAAAAAGATTTGATTGAGTTCAGATGTGGTGCGTATCAAAACTCACCTTTTTTTTTCAAATTTTGATATGAAGCATTTGGACAATGAGAGGACAAGTCCAAAAGGTGGGCATAACTTGAATGGCGACCACTTGTTTCAAATTTTCTGTGGCTGGTGGGGCCTTCGCCCCGAAGTGTTTGTAAATTGTTACTACATCACTTTAATATGGAGATCTGCAATTTCTGTACCCTTACCTGCAGAAAATCACGGATCTGCCCATGGGGTGAGGGCAATATAGGACCACATGAAGATGTGAGTGTATTAAATCTCATCATCCATAAATGAGAATATTTGTTCTTCTCTATATCCCAGTGAATCTGTTCTATCTTGTGGTTGTGAACAGAAACAAAGATATCAATCTATGATTTCTTTATTTTATTGTTAAAACAAGTTATACATATTCAAGCATAATAAGTGTATATATAATACTATTCAAATATATTCAAAACAAAAATAATCCTGTTAAATATTGCATATTATCCCAAACAGCACAGACTAGCAATTAAAACATTCCCACAAAAATATGATAATATCTAGAATTATGTAATAAATGTATATCCACACAAGGCACCGGTAATACTGTATTAATATACAAAATATATACATAGAAATAACAAACATTTTTTAAAAATAGTAACTCTTTCTGTATTACCAAAGTTCGTTGATCAGCCCCATACATACTGGCAAGGTGCTGACACAGATGCTACATCTGTGGTGGAAAGAGTTAAGCACAATGAAAATTTGGTGAAAACTTAGGTCCAGGCAAGAATAGAAGAATTGACATTTAAGTCATTGGAAAATATGTAGCAAAATGGTGGACCTTATCCAATTATCTGCTTTTATTCTCCAAGAGTGGTGATAAATGAAAAGACACTCTTTTCTAAGGAATTCATAATGAGTTGGATATAGTGTAAATTGTACATTTTACTATATATTTTATCTTATTAATTAGATAATGATTTAACTGCAGCTAAAACCACAGTTGTTCACCTTAGAAAAGAACCATGGGTTGTGCAAAGGTTATCTCCCTTTAGTCTACTAATTACTCTCACAATTAAAATGTCTAAATATTGTCTAAAAAGAAATATATCTATTATACCATTTCTTGTATATATAAGTATTCTATAAAAATAAATATACATATTTGATATGTCCTATTGCTACAGTTATTTGTTTTCTGTAGTTTTAAAATTAGGAATGATCACATTTTTCATAGCTACCACATAATAATATCTCTTGGCACTAATTAATATCAATCTTGATGGCTGAATAATAATTATTAAGGAACTGACATGGAATTATACGGTTTCATGTGTATATTTAGCTGCCATGAAAACTATAAAAATACTTGTATTAGTTTTTATTGTTAATAGTTTGCTAAGTGTATTATTTTCAAAAGCATTTCAACATTTCTCATTTTTAATTGAGATTCATTAAAATTTAAATGCATAAAAAAATAAATATTCTGGTCATTTCTTGTTTATTGCCTTATCATGAATACCAATATCATTAGAATATTAATAAATAAATCAGATGTGTAGTATAATAACAGGTAATATGAGAAATAAAGGTGTATTCCCAATATATGTGCAAATTGAAAAATAGTCGAAATAATTGATTTACTCTCTTGTAAAACTATATGTGTTCAGATTTTTTTAGTATCCGAAAGATATGCAAGATTTAGCATTTAAAGTTAAATTAACCAAGTTTCATTAATCTTTGTTAATTATTAATTTTCTTCATATATTTTTTTGATAAAATATATTTTAATTTGTCAACATACTTTATTTATCCGACAATAGGTTAGCTAAAGTATACATATATTTATGATAAGCAATATTTACCCCCAGTATCAGATTATGATAATGTTCTAATATAAGACAAACATAATATGAATTTCTTTTCTTAACACTTCAATTAGTTAATAAAAATTTGAGATCTACATTTAGCGATTAAACATGAATAACAATCATTAATTTATATAAACACCGGGTATCAACAAGATTTCACTAGTTATCACCTTTTATATTCTTCTCTTATTTCCTGTCTTAACAAGACAAAGTTCTTTGAAAATTTTCAATTTGCGCACAAACTTGGAATAAAACCAATTATCCTGCACAGTTACCCCTATTTAAAATAAAACTTAACAACACAATATATATAATATTAATTAACAAAAGTTAAACCTAAAGCTATATACTGATAATAATATTAAAGCTAATACACTCTGTGTAATATGAGAATATAATATGATTAAATATTTAAATAAATAATTGTAGATATTAGCTGCTTTATTAAATGAATAGTCTATAGTGATGTGACAGAATCATCATAAGCTACCATAATATAATAAAATTCAAATTTTTCATTTTATAATTACATAACATATAAGTGCCTGAAAACAGTAAATTTGCATATAATTTTCAAAGAATAATTGATTGAGGCACTTCTGTGAATGATAAAGGGTATACCAGAGTATCAGGCAAATATAGTCACACAGTAGGCAATAAAAAGCTCATTTGTCCAAAATTTACTAAAATCAATCAATCCCAAGTTACGATCATCTAAATTTCACACTACTTTCTAACGAATTCATACTTCCATCTTTATGGTTACTAAACACATCATTTATTTCTATCCATAATCCACAGTTATCTTGTTTTAAAAATCTAGATTACTAATGTCTTATTTGCTATTAAATTTATATAAAAAAAGGATTATTGAGCACCAAAAAACTATCAAGTCATATCTTTAATACTTTGTCATGTTAATAAGGCAAGAAGATTTAACAAAAATTCCACAACCATTCATAATATCATCAATAGAGAAAAATATATTAATATCAATAAAATTAGGAAGCACAAAGTCAAATATCATGGATTAAAATGGGTTATTTACACACAAATGCTACATTTCCCCCGCCCCTCCATTTTAGCATCTCAACACGGTGAGATTTAAAATTAAATATCACTAAAATAACAGTCAAAAATAAAAATACATCTTTTTTGTCAAATGAGATACATGAATATAATATGAAAGGAATTTGAATTTCCTAAAGATTCAGACACGGGTCATGATTATGGTACCTGAATGGCATGTACCAATGTTGGCTACAAAAATATTTGAGATCAAGTATTCATATACTATTTAACATATTGATTATCAGATCAAGGGGCTGTCTAAAACTGCTTTTTACATAAACTTATATATTAGCAGGTACCAAAATACTGAATATTTTAAGATTTATTTTTTTACACCATTTGTTTGAAAGAAAATACTTTATGGATGACCATTCATACCATTCGATGCAGCATAATATTTCTTACAAAATTCTTGTATTCTATTGCAAGCCTCTTCTACCTTTGTTTCAGGAACTGTTAGCACTATACGGAAAAAGTTGGGATATTGAAAACACTGAAACAAAACAATAAACACAATATATAGGTAAGGTCAAAAACATTGCTTAACTTTTCAGTTTTCAATTCTAAACTAAGCCATGCCTCTATCTATTCCTTCATATCAGTCCTCTAGCAAATTCACAAAATCCTCCAATCAGAATGTTTTTGACAATACTATACAAGTTGATCCGCTGACCCTTATAGAATACTATTAATAAATTCACTAATCCCACCCAGAGACCAACACAGATAACTCCACCCATCTGTGACCATGCAAGTTTGGGGATAGTATAAATAAAAGCCCACCACATGAGTCCAATTTTGTGTACAATATCACCCAAGGTTCAAGCAGACATACGTAAAATCCCACAAACGAACAAATGAGTTCAATTCGAACAAAAATCGTCACTGACATCCGGGACCACTAATGTAAAATATTTCTATACAATGATCCTTTGAAATATCTTTTCAAGATTAAACAGAATCTTTGTAATAAATCTATTATACCCTCTAACTACTTACACTTGCAGGAAGACAGAATACACTCTGTTCTTTTACCAGAGTTTCAACAAACTCTATATCTGTTGGAAAATCGGGAAATTTCTTTATATCAATTCCAACCTAGTATTGAAAATAAAATATTGTGAATGCATTAATACTTTCTTGTTTCAAATGTATAATTTTCCTCCAGCATCCAATAATCTTGCCAACACATTTGGACAAATATTCAAAACCTCCTTCTACCATGCTTGGATTGCTTTTTTTAAAAATTATCAACACGTGGGTGAACAATTTTTATACGCCCACATTTTCATGTGGACGTATATTGTCGTCGCCCCTGTTCGTCCGTCCGTCCGTCCACAATTGTTTGTGAACAGTCTACAGGTCACAATTTTTATCCGATTTCAATGAAACTTTAAATATAGGTTTATCACCCTAAGATCTCGGTTCCTTTCGATATTGGCATGTATCGGACCGTAACTTCATGGGTTATGGCCCCTGATTGTACGAAAAATCATGTTTTTTAGCTTGTGAACAGTGTATTATCCGATTTAAAAAACCGTTTGATTATATCACCGTCCCATGGTTATGAAGGTTGAGTTCGAATTTCGTGAAAATCGGACCAAAATTGACGGCCAAAATGGCCGCCGTTTGTACGCGAATGGTGTGAAAATATGTTATATCAAGGTTGTGGACCTTATAGAGGTCACAATTTTGAACCGATTTTGATGGAACTTGACATGTATGTTTATAACCCAAAGATCTTGGTTCCTTTCGATATTTGCGCCCATCGGATCGTAACTGCCTGAATTATGGCCCCTGATTGTCCGAAAAGTCGCCCTTTTTAGCTTGTGGTCTCTCTGGAGGTCAAAATTGTTATCCGATTTAAAAAAACGCTAGAATATATCACCGTTCCATGGTTATGAAGGTTGAGTTCGAATTTCTTGAAAATCGGACTAAAATTGACCGACAAAATGGCCGCCGTTTATACGCGAATGGTGTGAAAATATGTTATATCAAGGATGTGGACCTTATAGAGGTCACAATTTTGAACCGATTTTGATGAAACTTGACATGTATGTTTATAACCCAAAGATCTTGGTTCTTTGCGATATTTTTCGCCCATCGGATCATAACTTCCTGAATTATGGCCCCTGATCGTCTGAAAAATCGCCCTTTTTAGCTTGTGGTCCCTCTGGAGGTCAAAATTATTATCCGATTTAAAAAACCGTTAGAGTATATCACCGTTCCATGGTTATGAAGGTTGAGTTCGAATTTCGTGAAAATCGGACCAAAATTGACCGACAAAATGGCCGCCGTTTGTACGCGAATGGTGTGAAAATATGTTATATCAAGGTTGTGGACCTTAAAGAGGTCACAATTTTGAACCGATTTTGATGAAACTTGACATGTATGTTTATAACCCAAAGATCTTGGTTCTTTGCGATATTTTCGCCCATCGGATCATAACTTCCTGTATTATGGCCCCTGATTGTCCGAAAAATCCCCCTTTTTAGCTTGTGGTCCCTCTGGAGGTCAAAATTATTATCCGATTTAAAAAACCGTTAGGGTATATCACCGTTAGAAGGTTGAGTTCGAATTTCGTGAAAATCGGACCAAAATTGATGGACAAAATGGCCGTCGTTTGTACGCGAATGGTGTGAAAATATGTTATATCAAGGTTGTGGGCCTTATAGAGGTCACAATTTTGAACCGATTTTGATGAAACTTGACATGTATGTTTATAACCCAAAGATCTTGGTTCCTTTCGATATTTGCGCCCATCGAATCATAACTTCATGAATTATGTCCCCTGATTGTCCGAAAAATCGCTTTTGTTAGCTTGTGGTCCCTCTGGAGGTCAAAATTATTATCCGATTTAAAAAACCGTTTGATTATATCACGATTTCATGGTAATGAAGAGAGAATTTGAATTTCGTGAAAATCGGACCAGAGTTGACTAATAAAATGGCCGTCGTCTGTACGCGAATTGTGTAAAAATATGTTATATCAAGGTTGTGGACCCTATAGAGGTCACAATTTTGAACTGATTTTGATGAAACTTGAAATACATGTTTATAACCTAATGATCTTGGTTCCATTGCATATTTGCCCATATCGGATCGTAACTTCTTGAATCATGGTCCCTGATTGTAAGAAAAATCACCCTTTTTAGCTTGTGGTTCCTCTGGAGGTCACAATTATTATCTGATTTAAAAAAACGTTTGATTATATCACAGTTACATCGTAGTTATGGGTAAGTTTGAATTATGATTTTCTGGTGATTACTTAAAATGCAACAACTCTTGTTGACTGCCCGGACGATTTGACTGCTGTGTGGGCGTATGTTTCGTTGCCTGGCAACCTATTCTTCTGTATCATATTACAATTGGTCAAATAAGGTTTTAACAAAGAATTTTAATTGTAATGAGATTAATCATGACTCTAAAAGTATATGTGAAAACTGAGCCTAAATACAAAACTGCATTGTTGTCAAACCATCTATAGCCATTTATTGGATTGGCCAGTAAATTAAATGCATTTTAAATAAATAATAATAATAAGGATTGATATGATAGCACTGTTTAATGTAGATGTATATTCAAAGGTTTTGATACAGAATAACAAATAATGTATATAGTTTTATTTACCATCATATACATAGCTCCATGTGGCATTACTGGTGTTAAACCATTTATAGCAGACAAACGGGAATAAAATGTATCAGCATTATTCTGAAAATAAATGACAAATTCATCTTTGAAAACTTAAACCCCAACAGAAAGTATTAACTTTATTTAGTTATATCTTGAAAATAAATCACAAAAACTTTGACTTTCTTGCATACAAACGTCTAGAACTGTCCCTAACAGCAATATTAAAGTGTATTTCTATAATGTCGTAAATATAATATGGGTGTATTAATAAACATCAATGACCACAATAGTTTCTCCCATAACTCTTTGGTCTACGTCTTGCATAATGCACAATAGTTAGGTTTTATCTAGAAAGCGGTGTGTTAAATGTTGCTATTTAGTGTTTTTACCTTCATGTGTACAAGTGTTTCTGTAAAGAAATCTGATGGCGTTTCTTTTAATATCGTTGGTATAGCTGCTTGTACTAAAGTGTTTGGTCCAAGTATTCTTTGTGATAGCTTCACCAATCCCCGTTTTATCTGCAAAAGACAATACAGACAAAAAATCAGAAATTGTCATATGTAGACCTGATAGAATAGTAGATGTTTTCAATAAAATGTTAGTTCTCTTATTGTTGGATTTCCTAACCAAATGTTTTTTAATTGTTGGATTGCCTGCCAACGAAATTTTGAATTAGAGCGCTAATCATTGGATTTCGTAACCAAATGACAGTTTTCTAATTGTCCATAGTCCTGCCCTGGTTATTGGATCAAATGTTTGATCTCAGTCCTTAAGACATCGTATGTAGCAAACAGAATATAAGGGTCATTCAATTGTAAGATGGACATGAGACATACAAAGTAGGTTAACTCTCCAAGATTAAACTTACATCTTTCAGGATATCATTCCTGTCATGTACAATAACCCAACCCATTCTCCATCCTGGTACTAAAAATCTAAAATAACAAGATTCACAACAGTCTTAGATATTTTCGTTATTTTTTTATTCTCATTCTTAGAATCAGATTTTTGGTAAGAATTGTCTGATAACCAGAAACTTTTTTTGTTTGGTCAAAAAATTGAGGTAAGGAAATGTTTGAATTGTTATATATCATAGAGGACGATGTGGGGTAAAATATACAATGGGTTGAAGTGTTGTATATTTCACATCTGCTGACCTAGTTAAAACTCTCACAGCATAAATAGACTTAGATCAATATCAATATTTTTTATTTTGATGAAAATGTAAAAAAGTCAATGAAATTAGTTTCTACAGAGGTCCTAATTCCTGTATCTGTGCTAAATAGTTATGTTTAACCAAATATTCTATGAATCAAGCTTTTGGTGATTCAGAAAATTAAATCAAAATATTTTAAGGATTCTGGCTTTTCACTGACTTAACACAGATTTTAGATCTGAGCCAATTAAACGGCTGAATTTTAAAAATAATTCAGTTAATCTTATTCGTTTTAGGGACAAATGTATATAAGACTTGATTTCTGTCTTAAAGATGAACAACAAATCACAGTGAGTTTAGAAATCAAAATGTAAATGTTCAAATGTTGTTGGCAATAACTTCATGATTCAATAGGCCTTAGCTTTTAATCAATTATAAATTAATATTTGCACGATACCAAACAATTCATACCAGCTGTTTGTTGTTTTTAATCTTATAAGCTCAAGTCTGTAGTATGTACAGCATAGACAAGCAATTGTGAATGGACAGCCAAGCATAAAACTATATGCCTTTGCTAATGACTAAAATTACCATTTCATATTGCAGTCTATGTGAATCAAAAGGTCAATGACATGGTACAGTTCTATGATGACAAGAGGGGAGTAAAATGAGGTCAACATTATTAAAAGCTGATATAGTGTAAAAGATTTCTGAATAAAGGTTGTTCTTAAAACAGATGTACATATGTGTTTAAATATTAATAATTTTATTTTTGCATCTCTATTCTGGGTACAACAATATTCATTTACTTAGACAAACCAGTAACTGAAGTCTGGTTGCACTAAATCATAAATAAGAACGGTATGCATATCTTCAAACTGAATTCTAAACACCTGAGGGCAATGATTTAGTTTGACATATATTGTAAGTACAATTCTTAACTACAAAATCAATTTGAGAAAATTTACCTCTTTGTTAGTCCCGAACATGACAATATTGGTACAGAATCTGTTAATGAAGCCAAAGGATAATACTTAGCACCAGAAAATACCTATAAACAATAATGATTTAAAAAATCCAATAAAATGTCAGAATATTAAATATTTCAACAAGTCAATGTTATTGAGGTTAAATTAATAACAATAAAAACATTATGGCAGGTCAATCATTTAAACAAATATTCAGTTGAACTCGGCAAGATCACTGTCTATACATGCACATATTCAGCAGATTATCCAATTATAAATACATCATGGTGTTTGGGTGGCCAAATGGTCTAACATGTGGACTTTAGATCATAAGGTCTGTCATACAGGGACATTGTTTCGATTACACATTTCTTCTTGACAAGGAATAGGGTTACCAGCCTAATCTTTTCGTCGAAATATATGTACTGTACATCAACTGCCCATTCTTGTGATAATATTAGGAAAGATTGAATGTGCATTCAGTGTAAGAATTTACATGGATTTATAACCAATTGATTTATAGCCATCTTCACATGATTGTAACTACTGTCATACATGCTAAATGTTCTGACATTATTGCAATACATGCTACATGTTCTGAAATTACTGTAATACATGCTATATGTTCTGAAATTAAAAATCCTTACAAAATGTTCATAAATTTCATCAGCAATAACAGGGAGTTTATTACGTTGACATATTTCTAGTATATCTTGTAGATGCTGTTTATCGTAAACTGATCCACATGGATTAGAGGGATTATTAACTATAATACATGCTGTTTTATCATCTATCAACTCCTCAATATGATCTAAATCGACCTCCCAACTTCGCTCAGGCTGAAAAATAAGAACAAAAATTTAGGTTTGGCCTAGAGTTTAAATTTGTCAGAATTCTGCATCAGTGTTTTTTCAAAATTTGTATCCGTAATTTTAATCTCAAAAACAGAACAATAAAACAAAGAAGAAATAACTCATAAATATAACACAGACATGGTGTGAGCCCACCACAGACAAGTTCATTGATATCAGGTGTTCCAGAGGGAGTAAGCATACTCTGTCAAGCGCAATCATTAAACTTACCAATAATTTGTAATGCCTGACTTCAATGCCCAGTGATTCAGCTAATGTTTTATATATAGAAAATCCAGGTAAAGGTATTAATATATTCTGACCAGGATTAGCTAAACAACTAATACACAGATCTAAAGAACTGGAACAACCACTACACAATATAACATCCTGAAATATATATCAGAGAATTAAAGTAATTACTGAACAGACAAGACCTTTCCAGATTACACAGGGATCATGATGGTTAAATGGGTAAGATGCTGGCTCGCTAGCCTGAAGGTTGGGTGTTCAAACCCTACATTGGCCGAGAAAGTTCATCCAGATTCCCCCTTGTCAGTGATGCAGGACGGAGGGTCTGACATGGACAGCTGTCGTTCGGATGGGACGAAAAACTGAGGTCCTGTGTACACATTGGTGTGTGCATGAAAGACCGCTAGGCTGTAGTGCCGATGTCCGGACAAAATTTCCTTCATGTCATACTGTATGTGGTCTTCATTGGAGCAGAGCAATAAAACGTTAAACTCCATTTCATTTCCAGATTACACTGAGAAATGGTAGGCGAGGTCCAAAACTTTGGAAACATTCTCAATATATTCAATCTTGTATAGGCCCTACACATGAATATCTCATGGTTTAAAGCAGGAGTTGCCATCCTATGGCACACACAAGTGACATATTGCACACCATGAAAATAATTGCACCTTATGTAATAAATAACAATTGGCGAAATTGAAACATAATCAAAAGTCTTATTACAGTAAAAATGTTTGTATTTAATTTTATCCCAAATTAATCTTCATTAAAGTTATATGACATATCTGAAGTTGTAGATATAATATTTGGTACATGGACCGCAAAAGGTTGACCTTTTGTCTAAATCTTTTTTCTATGTGTACCATTTTATTTCGATAAAGATATATCATATATACACCAATTTTTTGAATTTCAATAGTATTTATCAAACAGTAAATAGTTTGTTTTCTTAAAAAAACTATGACTTATAGACCAAAGACATCAAGCCATGAGTAGTAATTATATTTCATAGAATTGTGTCCTGTGTATATCCAGTTCCAATAACTAAAGCGTCACTAAAAATTATTCACAAAATGGCCTATCTGACAATTCCTATATTAATGTGTATAAAATATAATATACTCTCTTATCAAACTGTCACTTATTTTATTCATGTCATTATGATGTATGTGACAATTAGCTAGCATCTTATTATCACATTTAACCTACAATGTATATTTAAGTACAACAATTCTACATGGTTATTCACCATTTGTTTAATAAAACACCCCATGTACATCTACTTAATGATTATTGCAAGATATTTCAACTATTTTGAATGCATGTATCAGTAATTTCAACAGCATATTTCTTATTAATTCGACCTGCTACACAATCACAGCAAGTTTAGAAAAAATGCTTGGCAGTTCTCACAGGGTTTCGGAGACAGGAGAATTTAATAACTGTTAAATCGGTGCACAACACTTGAAGTTTGATAGATGAACAATCTCTACAAGTTTGAAAAAATCTCCCCCTTTTTGAGTGATTACAGCTTTTTGTGTAGGCAGTGTCAATACCTGGTCTTTTGAGTGTTTACATATTTTCAGAGACAAGGTCTCCAATTGATATATGTCCCTAAATATGTTTCAATTTTGTGATTAGTCAAATTTAAAAATGAAATCCCCCAATTTAGAAATAAAATCCCCCGAACTCTGACCTGTGTAGCGTTTATAATAATTGTGGATGGTCATCCGTATAGACAGATAATGTTGATGACAAAACAGTCTAACATAAAATGTGGGTGTAAGCTTATGGAAATACAGTAGGTATTGCATTTAGCTTTGCTCCACATGATGACATACTGATAAAATATACATTTTGTATCTTCTCAATCCTTATCACAATTGATAAGCATAAATAATTGACATGGTATTAAATTATAGATTATAAAATTAACTCTGAAAAAAAAAATTCATAAAACCTTCTAACCAGCAATTAGCAAATCTAGATTAATTTAGACTTATTGATTGGATTGTGATTAATTTGATTAAATGCTAAATGTCAATAAATGCTAATTAATGTAATTAACATAATATCTATACTATATGGTCGAGCCATGTGTCACTTTGGTTATATCTAAAGGGTGGGAGGTTATATCTCTTCATTTTAGCATTTAAAATTTCACAAAATTACATTCTACAACTATTTGATTTCAGCTCCAAAGTCAAATCCATAAATAAAACAATGCAACAAATGGTTTGAAAGGGCAAAAATTAAAATAGTAAATTCACAGGGGCGGATCCAGGAATTTTTGCAGGAGGGGGTTTGCCAGGTTTCTGTCACGGAAATCTGCCACCATCGTCTCTAAATTACATAGGCATACATACAAATTGAGCTTTTTAAACAGAGAAATCATTTTTATACTGATGCAGGATCATTTTGTGATTTAATTTCATTGATGCAAGGCATCATTTTTTTTATGTCGCTGAGCAGGGGGGGGTTTGGACCACCGACTTTCTCACTAGGCCACCGAAATTCCACAGATAGGATTAGCAAATCAAAGAGTATTTATATACCTTAGCTGAAACCACTGATGCAGGTGTAGATGAATATTCTGCTATTGCAGTTCTTGCACTCTCGTAACCTGAAATTAAAATCAAACATTTTGTAATATGTTTGTACTTAGTTAACTTTTAATACTTGAATTCATAAATATAACTGATGCACATCTATAATAATGGCTTCTTTGCTGTAATAAGGTATACTCACATGGATATAAGCTAATTAAAATACATCCATTATACAAACCTACTGAAGCTGTGTAACCATTTGATTTTCTGCCTTTTATAGCTTCAATTACAGCATTCTCGGCCGTTTCACAATATGGTAGATTTCCAAATATAGTGGGATCTCCTAAAAAATATGTGAATAAAGACATGTAATTGTAAGTTGAATCATGAATACTGTGGGCTTACACTATGTAGTTTTAAAGGAAGTCGCTATTTGAACTATTGAATCGCCAGTAGGCTTTAGGCTTGTTATATGTGTGTGTGTGGTGGGGGGAGACAGTTGGGTCTTGAAGTTTAACTTCCGGTTTTATACAAGTTCAAAGAGACAAGTTTTTTCACTTAAAAAGGCATTTCATTTCTTTTTTTCTGCTTGTTCCCTTTTTATCTGTGCCATTATTAGCTTTGACATTTCTCTGTGTCATTATTACCTAAACTCATCCGTAGATATAATGTTTGCTTATCTTGGTAAGAAGTGTAAGATATAAAACAAACCACTAACCTATCGACAGTGCAATCATATCTTTGTCAGGATTTGGTGTAATGTGCATACTGTCAACCAAGTTACGAATGGGGTTAATAGATCGTTCCGCCATATGAGAACATGGAACATTCCACTTTTTTCCTTCCTTCATCTTAGTAGACATTTTTCAAAAATGGAAGACAGTTAATTAGAAGTAATGGAAATGAAGGGAAAAAATTCTGAAAAAAAGTAAAAGAATGGCTTAATTTGATTGTGAGCAAGTCTTATAGAATGCAATAGTTTTCAAATAAGTTCAGGACCACCACAGCATACAGGAATCATTTTAGAAAAGTACCTGTCATCAGTCCTGTAAGTGCAACCAAGACTTGCATGCTATAGAATTTATAATCAATAAACAGCAACAAGAAAAACATGAATTTATAAAATTGTATTATGCTTTTCTATAATTCAAACAGACAATATAGGATTACCTTTAACCTCATAATCCTGATTAATTAGTTAATCCAGGTAGATACATTACATAAGCCCATTAGCACAGATTTTTAATTGCCCTCACTGAATAACCTAAACAAATGACTTCATCTCTAACTGTGATTGTTAAATACGGTCTCAGTAACTTGGTTAGTAATGTCATTTAGGGTCTAGGCATTAGATACTTAACAAATGCCTCATAAATTAAACATGTCAGTGAACTATGTAATAACAACAACATTTAAAATGCATACCCTACACAGTTTATCATGCTGGAACAGATCCGAGGTCTAACACTTTTAAAGACCATCAATTTATAATTTCACCCAATACAGGATTTAGTAAAGGCTTAACAAGCTGTGATGGGGCCTTTACAATCCACATGAGGCTCAGATTAGTTTTTACTTCTATAATTTTATGAGCAGTTTGTAAAGTGGCATGAGAGTGACAAATTTTAATCTCATTTTAAAATGACTTTATATGCTTTGATATGCATTAAAAGCTAGTTAGAGCATGGGGACCCATGTATGTATACTATATTTCAATTTGTACAATAATTCAATATATTTGCATGAATTAAACTAATATTATGATTTTAATTTTGATCTATGATAAAACAATGGTGAAACAAAGAAAAAGAAAGAACAAAAAAAAAAGACATAAGTAGAAATTTAATTTATAAATAAATAGATGTAGTTTTAAACCAAACATATAATTCTTATTATTATGTGTTGGACCCTTTAAATTGGAATGACCTCTAAAAATCGGGTGACATTATCACCCAGTTCAGAGTAGATTTATGTTAAATATTTCCATAGATCTGTCTTGACAGTCGATCCAACCTGAACTTTTGATATCTATGAGTGTTATGTGATTAATTTTGAAAAATGACATTGTGTTAAAAAGCAGCAATAAAAGAGAATACCTGGGCTTACCTGTGTTTTTCAGGAGAAATTGTTCCGTTATCTGCCGACGTTGTTGAGTTTAGCGTGCAATCCGGCGACCTTCACGTCATTCTACACTACTCTTCGTTGATTGGTTAGAAAGTGGGCAGGTCGTCTCCACTCTAATTTGATTGGCTGAGAATGTGTGAAATAATAATAAACCGATTGATCCTACCCTTGAATGATAAACATTCATTCGTAACTTTATTGCGCCTTCTTGTTCTTATAAATATGCGTAGCCTATATAAAATTCGAATAATGACGAAATTAGTTCGCTTCATTTTTCCATCTTTCAAAGAAAACATTTTCGCGTTAATGTCTTCTTATTAAAGTCCCACAAACTATTTTATAAATGAAGAATAATGGGGTTTAACATCTAATGTCAATGAAGACGGGCATACGCCATTGTGCAAGTAGGGAAATATTTCCCGGGCAGTGGCTATAGCCTATTCTTATAATAAACTGTCAAGGGACCATTTACGTGCACGCCAATAGTAGGCTATAGGACTATACGAATCCGGCCGGGTTATCGTATCATCCGAATGACTAGACAACTGTTACCGAACGAGATAGTCGAATGGTAGCACGTGCGCGCTGTAGGCTATCATGAGGTCTGTCATTGACATTGATTGACATTATTGAGTCAACTGGCGTGGATTCTATTCCCCGGTTGTGCGAGACAAGGAGTGGGGCCGCCTAGAACCTCTGGGTTTTCTCTCGGTTCTCAGACCCCTACGCGCAGGCGAATTATTGAAACAAAATTGAATCATAAATATGTTAGTCCCGAAATGACCTAGCAGTTTGAGTCGAGTGGATGTAAAACCCCAGTTCTCTCTCTCTCTCTCTCTCTCTCTCTGCCCCTCTCTCAAAGTCACACTCTCTCTAATTAATTGTTACCGAGCGTGATCTCTCACCCGGATTCGAAATGAAGTTAGCAAACATGGGCCTACTAGCACCAAAGAAACCACACATTTATCAAGATACTTATGTTACCTTTATATTAGAAAATAACATACTAAGACATAGACTATTTGTATAATATAATATATGAGAGATAAAAACTCAGATCCTATTTCGTTTCGTTTATCATAGTTCACAGTTTAGTTTTACTTGTCTTTACTGCACTGGGATCTACAAATGATAAAAACCCGCGTTCTGGATGGTGTGAGGGATAAGCCAGTGAAACGGTCTGTACGGCGAACTTTGGGTAAACAACGTTTATCAACACTGATTTATTCTGACGTCATAAGGTCAAACGCCACTGGTGTGCTACTTGACGCGACCTTCCACTGCAGCTGGTCAGATCTTCATTTAGTGTGGGCTATCGAAATTATAAAAAGCGAAACGAAATGTAGATCTGAATTTTAATCAGATAGCACATCAACCTAATCACACTGATCAGCAGTGAATATTCGCCACACCGCTATCACTGATAACGATGGCATTCATCTGTTTCACAGAGAATTACTTATAATATTGTAGCGGCCAAGCGAATATTCACTGCTGATCGGTGTGCGATGACATGAGTAAAATGTACCATTCTGTGCGAATATAATCTTTGAATGGCATTTAGCGATTGAACATAATATATGCGAACCAGTAACGTCTTATGTAAACAATGCAGTCATTGAGCCAATGAATGGCACCGCGTGACGACACGTGTTGAAGACAGTCCATTTTTACAGAGATATTAGAAGACTTTCGTAATTCTCTGTGAAACAGGTTGCAACCCAATAAGTTTTCCCCGTACAGATACTAAAATATCGCAAACTACATTAACAGTTCACGTTGAAAAGGGTTTATCATCCAATAACCCATTTGACGTTAGATATCGCTTGTATGAAAAAATACATAATCTACTGCGATATCTCATAAGGAGATATCGCTTTACGTGAATTTGATTGGTCAATCTAAAAGGAACTACTTTCTTTTATTTTAAAGAAACCACTTATTTTTTTTTAGAAAAAAAAGGTTGTCAGGCAACGAAACATACGCCCACGGTAGCTAATTCGTCCGGGCAGTCAACAAGAGTTGTCGCATATTAAGTAATTATCAGAAAATCATTAGAATTTGTTGGGTTTTTATAAAGTTCTGCCCCAGAATAAAATTGTAACCTCCATAGGGTCCACAAGGTAAAAAAACATGATTTTTCGTACAATCAGGGGCCATAATTCAAGAAGTTATGGTCCAATGTGCCCGGATGTCGAAAGGAACCGCGATCTTTGGGTTATAAAATTACATTTCAAATTTCATCAAAATCGGATTAAAATTGTGACCTCTACAGGGTCCACAACCTTGATATACCATATTTTTTACACCATTCGCGTAAAAGTGGCAGCCATCTTGTTCAGCAATTTTGGTCTGATGTTCATGAAATTCGACCCGAACATTCATTACAGTGTAACGGTGATATTATCATACGTTTTTTTTTTTAAATCAGGTAATAATTCTGACCCCCAGACGGACCACAAGATAATAAAGGCGATTTTTCGTACAATCAGAGGCCATAATTCAGGCGGTTACAAACCGATATGCGCAAATATTGAAAGGAACCAAGATCTTTAGGTTATAAACATGTATTTCAAGTTTCATCAAAATCGAATTAAAATTGTGACTTCTATAGGGTCCACAACCGTTATATAACATATTTTCACACGAAACGTCGTGCTATTAATATGTGTATAAACCAGTGATTGTTTTCCATATAAATTGTGTTTTTTAATCTCAATCACTAAATGCCACTCAAGGATTATATTTTCACACTATTCGCGTACAAACGGCGGCCATTTTGTATGTCAATTTTGGTCCGATTTTCACGAAATTCGAACTCAATCTTCGTTACCACATGGGCGGATCCAGGATTTTCAGAAAGAGGGGGCGTGCTTCACAAATATGGGAGTGCTAAGCCCGGAACCGTGATTTTTGAGTGTAAAAAATGCCCACAAGGACTAATTTCATACTAGTACTGTAAATTACGATTTCCAACCTAAACTATTTTTGTTCTCCTTTCTCGCGAGAATATATGGAGCTAAAAATTGTTCGCCACCTCAGAAAAATAGAGGGGGCGTGCGCCGGGTGCGCCCCCCGCTGTATCCGCGCCTGGTTACCATGTAACGGTGATATAATCAAATGTTTTTTTTTAAATCGGATAATAATTTTGACCTCTAGAGGGACCACAAGCTAAAAAGGGCGATTTTTTGGACAATCAGGGGCCATAATTCAGGAAGTTACGATCCGATGGGCGCAAATATCGAAAGGAACCAAGATCTTTGGGTTATAAACATACATGTCAATTTTCATCAAAATCAGTTCAAAATTGTGACCTCTATAGGATCCACAAAATAAAAACATGATTTTTCGTACAATCGGGGGCCATAATCCATGAAGTTTCGATCCGATACATGCCAATATCGAAAGCAGCCGAGATCTTATGGGGATAAACCTATATTTCAAGTTTCGTCAAAATCGGATAAGAATTGTGACCTGTAGAGAGTCCACAAACAAATTGTGGACGGACGGACAGGGGCGACGACAATATACGTCCACAGAGCCTCTTTTTTTTTTACTTGATATCAAAAAAGACTCGTAGGAGATTCTCTATATGTCCACATTACATAAAAAAATATTAAAATTTTACTGGTAAAATGTGTTTTATTTCACAAAATCAAGGGATTACTTGACTGCGAAATTTCACATAATACCTTCTAAACCAGCTATGGTGACTCTAAGATGTTTATATCTCCATATTGCCGGATGAATAAGGTATGGGTTAATGGGTTTTCTATGTTGCATCATCGAGTTATACCACCGCAAACTTCCTAGCACCCGGGGTAAAAATGCCTTTGCATTCTTGTCTGCAACTCTTTGATTAAAATGCTGATCTATATTTCGTTTCGTTTTTTTATACTTTCGATGACAACATGAAGATGACCGGTTGTTGCAATAGGTCACGTCAGAAGTCATACGAGAGGCTTTTGATCCTATGACGTCAGTCATTTGATTAACAAATCAACATTGATGTTACTAGTGGATTACGCCTAAAGCCCGCCGTAACAGACCGCTTCATTGGCTAATACCACACGCCATTCAGAACCGTCAATGATAACAGATCCTAGTGCAATCTGTTTTACAGAGAATTACTTACGAATTATCTCTGTAACGGATGCCTGTCCAAAACACGTGCGTTGACTTGCACGCCTCGTAGTCATTGGCTCAACGGCTCGTGCAATGTTTACTTAACACCTAACTGCTTCGGGCCAAATGATGCATTTTACTCATTTTAATACCCATTTTCACTAAATAGGAAATATTTTTTAACTACAAATACTTCAAACGTCTTTATTTATTTTTCTTTTACCTCAAAAAAATGTTTGAGAATTTAATTTGTCGGAGTAAAAAAGTTAATATGCCGTACTCATTAAGCCTCGTCGATGTCATGCTTATCAGTGATTGTAGCGGCCAAGCGAATATTCACTGCCGGATCAGTTTGATCCTAGTGCAGTAAAGACTAGTAAAGCGAAATTTTGAACTATAAAGACGAAACGAAATAGTATCTGTGTTTTAATCAGATAATTGTGTCGGCAAAATTGAGTATCCGAAATTTATGGTCCGGCACCACTCTCCATTTAGCTACTCTCCATTGTGCTACATTTTTCAGACATATAGATCATTAGTTGTTTCATCAATTTTTCTGGCAGACAGGTAAAGTGAAAAAGAAATAAAAAAAAATCCTTAATTTTTGAAAAAAAAAAAATCCTTTTCCCCATCAGTTCTTCAGGAGGTGAAATTTCAGCTGTACTGTGAATGCAACGCCAGACTGGGTGTGATTTTGGTGTCAAAACAATATCCATTTATAGAAATGTTGCCACAGGCACTTGAAGGGAAGGCCCCCGCACACGAGCCGAAAACTGCGTACGCAAATGGCGCAGCGTCATTTTCGGCTCGTGTGCGGGGGTATTTTCGAGCGCATTTGGACGTTCGCCAAATATCTGTCATGTTTGATATTTTTTGACGCAGCGCCATCTGCGCTCTCGTGTGCGGGCAACTCAGCGCTATTTGCGTTTCATTCGTCGTCAATGCGCATGCGTCATCACTACTGCAAAATGGCGGCACCCAGTGAGTTCGTCAGTGACGCAGTTTTAGAGGATAAAATCGTCGATGTATGGCAGAAGTAACACTGCAAGGGCTGTTTCTTCATCTTCCGATGACGATGACGACGACGACGATTCACTCACGGCTGCCATTTTCGGATGAGTGGTGGTCACGTGAACGACACACTTGCCGCAGTAGCTTTCGCGCAGCGTCGTTTTCGGCTCGTGTGCGGGCGCCGTATTTCTGCGCCAAATGCGTACGCAAAATGCGCTCGTGTGCGGGGGCCTTAAAATAAAACTTCTTACTACTGCATGCTTGACTACTATACTATACTATAGTCAAGCAGTAGTAAGAAGTTTTATTTTAATCCCTTCAAGTGCCTGTGAAATGTTGCGTATTCATTGCATCTCAATATTGCATAGTTTAAACATAATTTTGCACCCTTATGAGTTTGCGAGAAGGGGAATCCGTAGATCTCCATCACCCAATGTGTAACAATTATAGAGGCTGTAACAATAATTATTGTGACCTATAACCAATAATAATCAAGAAAATAAAACAAGAAATGCGGATTATTTTGATGCGTTATCTGATCTATAGTTTAGTAATCATGTTGGTCATTTACATTTTCTGTGTCATAAACGTATATCAAATTCTTCGGCCAAATTAGTTAACAATCCTGTCAATACGGTGCATATCTATTCCATAAATTGGAATTTATTTGTTATCGGTGTATGACGTAAAGCAACTAGAGGTTGGTACTTAAAAAAATGCAAAACCAGGACTAGATTCGAATAGTCAGAGACCAGACACGAGACACAGCTTGGGTTCTTTTGACAACCATTTGACACGCGGTTGATTCTGAAAGAGCCAGAATGTAGAGGTTCCCATCAGCTAACTCGCTCTGCGAGTAGAGCGTGGAGTTGAGGGAAAGACAGGTTAATTTTAGATATTTCAATGTAGAATATTGCTTAGCTGCTGTGACATAAAGACGTATAACAATACTATTCTTGTCCCTTGTTCGAAAACACAAAAGAAGAGAGATACAACGATAGCCAAAGCCAGCGTCAAATCAACTATCCAATCAAATTA
Organism: Patella ulyssiponensis; assembly: GCA_963678685.1. NCBI lineage: Eukaryota > Metazoa > Mollusca > Gastropoda > Patellidae > Patella > Patella ulyssiponensis. The sequence continues at coordinate 59,975,169 of OY783229.1, forward strand.
CTAAAATTTGGATTTTATCTTAGTTAAAATTTCGTGAAACTGGCCCCAGGCCAAAACAAAGATCTGGTGCTGGTGTGGGGTTATGATTCGAAAATGCATTATAGACCATTGATAAATATAAGGACACTCATCTGTAGCTTATCCGTCTGTAAATCGATGGGGTGATACCAACATTTTGAGCCATATAAAGATATAATACTTGTCGCATGTTATTACGGCAAACTTTTCCATTTCAATAGCCTACAAATTAATGTTAAAGCCCCAATAACACTCTTGTTTTAACTAAATAATATGCCCCAATCTTCATTCTAGTCAACAAATTGTATTATTTTACAATATTGCAATTAATTGATGATATAAATTTCATCTTAACACACCTAATTTAAAGAATTGGAAAAATTCAACTACATGATTTGAAAAGGTTAACGTAAACCTTTTCAAATGTGACTTTGATTTAAAATATTTTCGAACCCTTTGGACATGTAAAATAGGTCGTAATGGATAATTTACACAACAGGTAGGACACTTAAACATCTAGTACTTAGAATAAGGCTATTATTTATTTTCTGGGGCTGCCAAGCCAGCAAGAGTGTTATTGTCCCTTTAAGTAATATTATAATCGTAAATATATGCTCATATTTTGGAGCTAGAAATGTGTTTGAAAATTTCATTTCGAACTTGTTCTCTTTTCAATATTTATATTTTTTAAAAGATATATGGTACTTTAAACTTAAAACAAAATCCTCCAAATTTTTCTATCCGAGAATTTTCCTGCCGAAAACCCCTAAGAAATCATTATTGTTGGTGAAATATTTTGGGGTCTAATTGGATTGGGGGGGGGGGCTGAGCCCCCACCCCACCCATATGCCCCCCCCCCTCGTGGATACGGGCCCGATTTGGTTGATCTTCCATTTCTTAAGGCCACTTCCAGATTTGGTCTAAGCAAGGTCACGGGGTGTAAACATGGCTTTCGCTAACCCCGGTCCGGCCCTGAACCTAGCCCTAACCCTTAACCAAACCCTAACCTACAATATCGTACAACCACGTGCCCTAACCTTATCTTACTTATATTTCAGCGATCGTGATGAAATCTGGAGGCGGTCTTAAGAAATAGATCTAGCCCTCTATGGTCCAATGACACCTAATGCACGGTGAATTATCCATTCTATGACTATGATGCTATAATATATCGCATAAATCATAGAACTGTATATTATATACGATCTATGTATAAATAGTACAGTTCTATGATGCTATCTACGCTACAACTAATCATAGATCTATGAACTAATCATAGAAATGCACGCATGATGGTCTGATCCAGTCCTATTCGTGTATTAGCTATTTACCATACCCACAATCCAAAGCTAGATTGGTGATTTCCGGTACAAAGGGCCACACGTTAGAATCACACAATGACTGAGTTAAAAGTGTATCGTTTAGAAGAAATTGCTAAACACAATAATTCTAAATCAACGTGGCTCATAATACACGACGAAGTTTATGATGTTACTAAATTTTTGGAAGAGGTAATAGTTTATTTATTGCCTGTACATTTCTTGTTACTGTATATAATTATACCGGGTAGTGAAATAGAGTCGGCGGATTGAGAGCTTTATACTTATTAGCTTTATTTATTCTAGGTCATGAGTATGATATGGGGATACGTGATGTTCTGTAAAGAAATGTTTTTGTTGGTCTTTCTATTAATATTTTCTGACATGGCACTGATCTAATGATATATCACACACTCTTGAACATGATGATAAAAGAGTTTCAACCAATTACTATTTTACTTAGTTCAGCTCTGAACGTTGGTCTCATTACACTCACCCTGAACGTTCAGGGACTGGCCCATTCAATCAATGTCGAAAATAATTTGACCCCCAATTTTACTGGGCAACTTTTCCCTGCTAAACGATGGATGTCACTCCGTGTGGACGCGTGTACAGTGTAAAGGAACATCTCAGTGAGAAAATAAGACCTTGCTCATTTCGCTGGAGTCAGTATGAGCATCACAACACGCTGTGTCATGGTGGCGAAAGGATAGATTGATAGGAGGGGACGTATTTTAAACAGCGTGTTGTTGTCGCTAATACTGAGTCTAGCGAGGTAAGCAAGGTCTTATTTTGTCACTAAGATGTTCCTTTACATTGTACAGACGTCCACACGGATTGACACTCCGATGTTTCGCAGTGAAAAGTTGCCCAGTAAAATTGACTGGGGTTCAAATTATTTTCGACATTGACTGAATAGGCCAGTCCCTGAACGGTCAGGGTGAGTGTAATGAGACCGACGTTCAGAGCTGAACTATATTTTACTATGACTTCCATCCGGACAGTTTGGTCTTGGAATTGAAGAAAGGATGTTTGAAGAACAAGGTTGAAGAAGTGAACAGATGTCATTAATTTAGAGATTGCTTGAATGATGTAACCATAGGTCTATATTTCATAAATTACAAAATCACTCTAATTTACATACATGATGCAGGAAAATACTGTCCTATCCTAAGCTTAAAAAGCTGTAACTAATTAAAGTCCTATTTATTGACCTCACAATGTTAAAATTCATGAATAAGCTAAGTAGATTCGACTTTCATAGCATGTTTACACAGTTGTTGTCTACCATAGTCTAAATGTGAACTCCTTTTCTCTTCTTTGTACATGTAGTGTTTTAATTTTAACGTCTGCTACCACCGAGGGTGATATCACAGACAAGTTGTCTTAATATCATTTTTATTATCATAGATTACATGAAAGGGTCTTTCCTGTGGGATGAAACTGGAGTACTATCATCCAGGGTTTATGGACCTGCTTATAGTCCAATCTTCGGACGATGGTTATATGTTCAATCTAGCTGGGGGTGTAAGATTGAACCTACAATAATTGAACAACTCACTTCCTTCTTGGTATAATCTTATATTCTGTAACAATACTTAATAATAATCACATATGTACAATAATGACCCACAGGCTAGGTAATCTAATAGGGAACAGCATCTAAGAAATAATTTATCAGAGACCTGCCCTTCAATATGTCCTGCTGCCTGCTTGTGGTCAACTGTCCTTTTTTTGATCTACAATCTTTCCTCTTATATACTAAGAGGTTACTTGGTAACAATAAACACTAAATAATACTTTATACATTTAAACTTTATAATCCTTAATACATTCATGCCTACAGGATTACAGGGACCATAGATAATGATTTATAAAACAATGTCTCCAATATAATTAAAGAGTTGAAGTTGAACTTGATTAGGCTTCTGGCTAATCTATAATGGCTGGGATCTCCAATTAACAATGCTCTAATTCTCCTGGTTATACATGTATACAGTCTTGATGTAATCTTATATTCGGTAACAATACTTAACAATGATAATATATAATAATGAACCACAGGCAAGGTAATCTAATAAGGAACAGCATCTAAGAAATAACTTATCAGAGACCTGCCCCTCTGTATGTCCTACTGCCTGCCTGTGGTCAACTACCTTTTTTTGATCTACAATCTTTCCTCTTATATACTAAGAGGTTACTTGGTAACAATAAACACTAAATAATACTTTATACATTTAAACTTTATAATCCTTAATACATTAATGTCTACAGGATTACAGGGACCATAGATAATGATTTATAAAACAATGTCTCCAATATAATTAAAGAGTTGAACTTGATTAGGCTTCTGGCTAATCTCTAATGGGTGGGATCTCCAATTAACAATGCTCTAATTCTCCTGGTTATAGTACCCAGAGTTAACCCACGTGGTTGCGAAGGCACACCCATATCTCCAAGCCACATGCAGTCACATTAGGGATAGAAACCATGACCACAAGTCAGAGGTGATCGGCTAGCTAGAGCTTGATACGTGACACTCAACATTTGGGACTCAACACCAACGACATTTGAGACCCAGTTGACGACGTTTGGGACTTCATTGGCGTCACTTCGGACTCAACACAAACGACATTTGGGACTCAATATAAACGACATTTGGGACCATACCAATATAAACGATATTTGGGACCAGTGTTCGACACAAACGTCGGTCCCTTGGCCCGAGGCCGACTGATTTATCACGCTTCTTTGACGCTCCATATGAATTCCAGGTACCGGTAGATATTAAAATAATATTTAGATCAGACATACATTTAATGGTTTTGCTGACCAGTTGTTAGTGAAATTTGAATCTTAGTTGAATATAATCCTCGGATAGAACACCAAAATACACAGAGAAACAGTCATTAATAATAATATATTTTCTCCGCCATCGCCAAATCCGCCGATGACACGTGACATTGATTGGAATTTCTAGGTCAATAAGCCGGCGATGCTACGTTTAAATTTAAGTAGCATCTACCATTATAATTTTTTATATACACATGCTGACAGAGGCTTAGTTTTAAACATATTGTCGTTATTATTATTGAAAGGTATCTGGCATAGTCGTACGGAATTTTATTTTACAGTAATTTCAATTATGGTTGTCATATGATCACTGTGCTGTACGTGAGTCTATCATGGACGAATGAATAAAAACATTTGAAAGTTATGTGACAGACAGAAACTACAAATCGTGTAATGAAAAAATAAATGTATTGTTAAAATAAATAAATGTATTTATAAGACTCGTACACAATTTAATCATATGGAAGAAATAGCTAGTACTCGTTGACTATTTTGTTATTTGATTTCAGATCGAATCACCAATGTTTTTATAATAAAGTTAATGTTAATCGTATGATCATTGTTTTGTTGTTCACAGATGTTTTTTTTTTTAATGAAGTATTCTTGTATTGTTTGTTAATTGGCGTAATGGTTTTAGCAATTTTGATTGTTTGATTAGTGTTTATTGTCAATATCAGGAAATGCCGAAGTCCAAATCAGAAAATGCCGTGGTATTTCTTTATAACACAATTTGTAGTCCTTTGCCCATCACGTAACAGTCATGTAACTTGCAAACGTTTTTATTCATCCGTCGATGATAGACAAACGACACAATGATCAGGTTACAACCATTACTGAAATGGCTGTAAAATAAAGTTCTGTACGACTATGATGATGTAGCCTTCAATATTTGTTAAAAAAATAACACCCTGTCAATACGTATGTAACTAACGTACGAAAATTAAATGGTAGCAGGTAGGGTGAGTCTGTCTTTCAGATTGCCTGTCAATAGTGTATAAAATAAAAAAATCAATTCACTTTACCAACATATTACTATATCTTGCTTGAGTCCCAAACGACGTATACCAAAGTCCCAAACGTCGTATACCCGAGTCCCAAATGTCGCGGTCATATACAGATACATGTGTATGTACCTAAAGAACATGATTATATAAGGCCATATGTTTGTTTTAAGTTATTGTCCATATGTCTTTTGTTGAACTATAAATAAAAAAACCTTAATGGTAGTCTAGTTTGTTATTTATGATTTTGTTTTTATCTTCAGCATCCTGGCGGAGAAGAAGTTCTATTAGAGCAAGCAGGTATTTATAACTTTGTAGTATAAGTCAGAGAAATAATCAATTATAGTTATTTATCTTTTTGTACGCCCACATTTAATGTGATCATATAAGCTTGTCACCCTTGTTGGTCTTGGTTCGTCCTCTATGTCATCGGAAAGCTGTACTGGATTGTTTTCAGATTAGCAGGAATTGTTAATTTGGTCATAAGAAACAAGCATCGCAAGCCTCAGAGCTCTCTTCCTTAGTTTACGTTAAATGGTAAATAAAGACTTTCAGACCATGACCATGCACAATAGAAAGTAGTTTGGGTCAATGCATATGGATCAAAATTTTTGAAATATTAATCAATTCTAATGTATGTTATGACTGTCTAGTGTCTAATGCATCTATCCTTATAAAAATTCTTCCAATTTGTGTTCAAACACTATCAGATTTAGTTGCTACATGTAAATGTTCGTTGGTTAATACATGCTTTTCAAATGGCAAGTGGAGGTGAATATTAACTTTTTTAGAGACTCGACGTAATATACTGATATATATTATTGCAGGTGCTGAAGCTACTGAGGCTTTTGAAGATGTTGGTCATTCCACAGATGCTAGAGAATTAATGAAAGAACATTTGATAGGAAAAGTTCATGAGGTACTTTTATTAAAGATTTTTTATAGTCGTTATATGACTGGCCGTTACATAATAATAAATAATAACAATGAAATTTATATTGCACAACAATTCATCCCTCTTGGGGATACTCTATGCGCGTGAAAGTATTCACATGGGTTATTTATAGTGCCTAAACATCCAGGTTTCCACACTTGATTTGAAGATAGACAGTGTTTCACATTTTCGAATGGAAGGTGGCAGCGAATTCAAGACAATTAATGCATTATACTGAAAAGTCCTTGAACCAAATTTCTTCATCTTATGAACCGGTACATCTAACAAAAATCTATTCTCTGAACTTAGTGACCTTTTTTGTTGGTAGTGTGTCAAGAGTTTCTGAAGATATCTTTGTGCTGTTTTATTTTATGTTTTTTATGTCAATTTAAATTGTTAAAGTTAATTCTCTCGCGCACTCGGAGCCAGTACTTTTACCATATTTTGCAGGGTATCAATCGATGTGGTGTTTATGTCAATTCGCCATGTTTTAGACTTTTTCCTACCTTCATCCATAGATAGGTTGAAGCAGTGCATGAGGCAAATTCTTTGTGGTTCAATAGCAATCTGTTATGGATTTAAAGGGGTGTGACCTTAGTCTAAAATGGTTACATGCATGGACTTCAAAAATGACCCCAACATTAATTAATGTAATATTTTTAGCTGCTTAATGTAGCACTAACTTGAGTAATAGGTGTCTTCTACAATATTTTGATTGTCATTTCTTTCCCTTTACAGAGCCAGAAAAGTACTAAAGAAACAAAGGTATATGTTCAGTCCCTAAATTTCAATTCCAAAATTTTTTTTGTCCCTTGAGTTATGGCGCCTTCTCAACCTCGTGGGTTTCCTCCGGGCACTCCGGTTTCCTCCCACTGCTAAAGACCCCTACGCGCAAGCGAATTATTGAAATAAAATTAAAAACCATGTGTTAGTCCCGAAATGACCTAGTTGTGTCGAGTGGACGTTAAACCCCATTTCTCTCTCTCTCTCTCCCTTGAGTTATAAATATGACTCAGCAAATTTACTAAGCATTGATTTTGTTCCACCATACCATCTCAATTTCATTTTGAGACCTGTATTACCTTGACTAAATGGTATGTGTCTAGCATTTTCTAATGGTTACATTGTTAAATCAAAATCAATTTTGAGGAGAATTAGAATTTCATTGATGATGCAGTTCTATCAATCTGACTTGTCCTTGAAATAGGGTTTAGCATCCTACTTCTCTCCCATCCTAATGATTGATACTGTTCCCACCCACACCTTCCGTCCCTAGCCTCTGACAATGGAAAACAATGTCGGAAATTCCAGAGATGTTTAAAAGCATAACCATGTATAATTTGATAGGACTCTTTCATAGAATAGAGCTGTACATGCACCAACAACATATTGATAAATGTCTTTTGTACAATTAGTCATCTTCAATAGAAGGCTTGATCTCACTTTAACTACGTACATCTTATCAAGGTCTTGGCATAGAACCCTGCATATTTTGGGACGGCATTAATTTCGATTGGGTATTCACCCAGATTGTAAGCCTATCAGATTCCTCGATCATTGCAAATACCAAGTCCCGCGCTTTCCAGTTAAAATGTCTACCTGTGATAATCAAGTTCAAGGTTTGTTCAGTGTCAAGGTTTCCGTGGAGGTGGCTATGTCACAACCTCTGGACGCTACTGTTCACTTGTCAGATAGAAACGTAAAGTAAACCTAACAACATGACCTTTTGTAAAATCTACTTGTATTTGTGCACGATCAGTATGGTAAATAGTGTATATATTTTGTTTTGTCTTCAGAAAAATACAGGAATAATAACACCAGATACAAGCAGCAGGTAAATAACCATTATGGAAATTTAAATATCACGAAAATTCTCCCATCCCCATTTATAAAGATTTTGGAGAATGGTGACAGTCTTAAGTGGATCTGTATTTATATTTATTTTTTGATCTTAACCAATTTCTATTTTTGAAATTAAGAACATATATGCAAGTCGTATACCGTTCACACACAAAATATTAACTTTGATTACAGATGTGTTATCCTATGAGAATTCTACATACTGAGGTAAATTGCAAATGACGTTGTCTCATTTCACTAACTGTGGATTTTTGTCCATTCTATGATTCTTTCATAGCTCTCAAAACACATCGATCTCGATGGAAAATTATGCATATGATCTGACTTTTGCTCCGTCAGTCCAGCTTTTCTTGGAAGTAACAAATTAGTGCCGATAGTTAGTATTATCATAAACAGATTCAATGTCAGCCTAATCTTTATCTAATTAAAATTTGCATTTGCAACTAAACAGCTTTTATTTTTAATTACAGCTCTGGTATAACAAGTTGGTTGATACCATTAGGAATAGCTGTAGCAGCTGCCTTGGTGTACCGTTTCTTAATTGCTCCTGCCAATCATTAAATACGTTAGTTATTGTTCAATTGTGATAGCCAGCTTTACACGAGAAGTATCAAGAACACCCAGTAAATAGATATCTAGAATATGCTACCAACAGATAATATATTTACGATTTTAAGCAACTTCTGTCTATTTTCTATTTAATAGAAGTGGTCAAGTCCATTTGGGACCCATTATACAGCTTTGAATCAGTCTTATTTCTCCTTTGTTTAAATAAATCAAAAAAATTGTTTTGATTAACGCTTCATTTTATATTACCGGATATATCTAAATTATAAAGCTATTTTTATTTTAAAATCTCAATATCAATTTATTATATATGTGCAAGGTAGTATAAGTAATGATCAGGAAATAATTATAACGATGGTTCATTATTTTTATTTGTAATCTTTGTTAATCATACTCCAATTCATTTTCACATGTCCTAATTATTAAGTTTTAATCTCTTAGATTACTAAATTCATAAACTGTTATTATATGAGTATTGTATAGTATTAAAGGCTAAAAATATTGTCCCTTTTTATTAGGACTTATGTGATGAATACTATAATATTATTGTAATTGAAATAAATCTGTGAAGAATTGATATTTTAAGTCATTAATTTTGTACCATGTCTTTGAAATAACCTTCGTTCATTATGTTACTCTTTGTCTTTTGTCCCTCGCTTTTTGAAGAAAGAAGGGGATTGCTAAATGTGCCTGTCTTTCTGTCTGTTTATGCGACAGACTGTTACCTAATTGTCAAGAAATCGGCAGCATTTCCGTCAAACAAATTCAGCCGATCAGGAACTAAATTAGGATTGATTAATGCCCTTAGATTCCACCCCTCCCCGGAGATAAATGATAAACGTCTGTGGGAGCCGCGATTGGAAATGAAGCTAACAAACACACTGTACAATATGTTTATATAGTATCTTATAAAAAGAATATAAATGTTGGAGGGGAAAATGGTTGAGAAGACTGAGAAGAGGCAATTAATATTGCAGTGCCCTTGTTACACATCTTATTCATGATCGGTTAAACAGTGATTACAATATACTGTGTAAGAATTCACCATAAGCATTGCAACCAGGAGAAGGAACCCACAAGCAGCTATTCAGGAGTCTATTAATGTGACGGCTTTCTTGCTAGAAGTGGACACCTAACTGACTTATACTCCATGTTTCAATGCTATGGTCTCTGTGGACTGTTATAGGTTCCTCGTCAATAATGCCAAGTCTATTACATGGGCCTGAATTCGCCTTTTTTAAAAACATACTTTTAATATAAAATGATAATACAATAATATACATATATGGATTAATAGAGAAAATGTACAATTAAATGAATCTTGTAGTGCTCATAGTACACCACCACATTATGAAGATTTCAACTCCATTAAATATTTCGTGTATATTATTACATGATTTCAATGCTTATGTTTAAGAAAATAACCAATGTGGCAAGCAAGCAAATTTTATTTTGCCCATAATAAATATTGAGATTGGATATTACTCCAGTGTGACACTTGAATAACATATTTCAAAATGATATGCAATTACTTGTTGACATTGGTTCTCCTCTTTCATGAAAATCAAATACATGGAATATCATATATTAAGACAACAATTTTATGATTCTGATTATAACTGAAGCCTCTAATTTCATAAATGGTACAACTCAAAAGTTATTATGGATAATCAATAGGGTTCTTCAGGCATTTCTCCCTTTCATTAGAATAGCCAACCAATATAAATGTCAGAATCATAGTTTAATAACTGCAGTCAAAATTTACATAATAAAGGGCATGACTCTGGAGGTGATAATGTTAAAACAATGAGCAAAACTGTGTCCTTATCAATTTCAACAAAATACATTGATTTTTATAGTGACATGTACATACTAACAAGAAATGTGAAGATGTTGACATCATAACAAAGGGACATACACAACATATCAACAAAAATCAATGGGTCTCTTCTTTGAATACAATTTTAAAAATAGGTTGCCAGGCAACGAAACATACGCCCACACAGCAGCTAAATCGTCCGGGCAGTCAACAAGAGTTGTCGCATATTAAGTAATTATCAGAAATGCATTAGAATTTGTTTGGTTTTTATAAAGTTCTGCCCCATGCTAACGTTAAGTATACGAAACATTTAATATTATAGATTTAGCTGTTCAATTATCGATTTTCAAGAAATTCACACTCAACCATCATTAATGTGTAACAGGGATATAGTCAAACGTTTCTTTAATTCGGAATAAAATTGTGACCTCCGTAGGGTCCACAAGGTAATAAACATGATTTTTCGTACAATCAGGGGCCATAATTCAGGTAGTTATGGTCCAATGTGCGCGATCTTAGGGTTATAAACTTATATTTCAAATTTCATCAAAATCGGATTAAAATTGTGACCTCTGGAGGGTCCACAACCTGGATATATCATATTTTTACACTATTCGCGTATTAGCGGCAGCCATTTTGTCCGGAAGTTTTGGTCCGATTTTTAAGAAATTCTACCTCAACCTTCATTACAGTGAAACGGTGATATAATCAAAACCTTTTTTTAAAATCGGATAATGGTTGTGACCTCCAGAGAGACCACAAGCTAAAAAGGCGATTTTTAGTAGAATCAGGGGCCATAATTCAGGAACTTACAATTTGATATGCGCAAATATCGAAAGGAACCAAGATCTTTGGATTATAAACATGCATTTAAAGTTTCATCAAAACAAGCTGCTGCCATTTTGTCCATCAGTTTTGGTCCGATTTCCACGAAATTCAAACTCACCCTTTATTACGGTGAAACAGTGATATAATCAAACTTTATTTTAAATCCGTTAATAATTGTGACCTCCAAAGGAACCACAAGCTAAAAAATGGCGATTTTCTTACAATCACGGGCCATAATTCAGGAAGTTACGATCAGATATGTGCAAATATGCAATGGAACCAAGATCTTTAGGTTATCAACAAGTATTTCAAGTTTCATCAAAATCGGTTCAAAATTGTGACCTCTATAGGATCCACAACCTTGATATAACATATTTTCACACTATTCGCGTACAAACGGCCACCATTTTGTCCGTCAATTTTGGTCTGATTTTCACGAAATTCAAACTCATTCTTCATTACCATGTAACGGTGATATAATCAAAGGTTTTTTTAAATCGGATAATAATTTTGACTTCCGATGGACGCAAATATCGAAAGGAACCAAGATCTTTGGGTTATAAACATACATGTCAAGTTTCATCAAAATCGGTTCAAAATTGTGACCTCTATAGGGTCCACACACTTGACATAACATATTTTCACACTATTCGCGTACTAACGACGGCCATTTTGTCTGTCAATTTTGGTCCGATTTTCACGAAATGCAAACTCAAACTCCACAACCATGTAACGGTGATATAATCAAACGTTTTTTTAAATCGGATAACAATTTTTACCTACAGAGCGACCACAAGCTAAAAAGGGCGATTTTTCGGACAATCAGGGGACATAATTCAGGAAGTTACGATCTGATGGGCGCAAATATCAAAAGGAACCAAGATCTTTGGGTTATAAACATACATGTCAAGTTTTATCAAAATCAAATTAAAATTGTGACGTCTATAGGGTCCACAACTTTGATATAACATATTTTCACACTATTCGCGTACAAACGGCGGCCATTTTGTCTGTCAATTTTGGTCCGATTTTCGCGAAATTTGATCTCAACCTCCATAACCATGTAACGGTGATATTATCAAACGTTTTTTTAAATCGGATAACAATTTTGACCTCCAGAGGCACCACAAGCTAAAAAGGGTGATTTTTCGGACAATCGGGGCCATAATTCAGGAAGCTACGATCCGATGGGCACAAATATCGAAAGAAACCAAGATCTCTGGGTTATAAACATGCATTTCAAGTTTCATCCAAATCGGTTCAAAATTGTGACCTCTACACTGTTCACAAGCTAAAAACGTGATTTTTCGGACAATCAGGGGTCATAACCCATGAAGTTACAGTCCGATACATGCCAATATCGAAAGGAACCAAGATCTTAGGGTGATAAACCTATATTTTAAGTTTCATTGAATTCGGATAAAAATTGTGACCTGTAGACTGTTCACAAACAATTGTGGACGGACGGACGAACAGTGGAGACGACAATGTACGTCCACATGAAAATGTGGGCGTATAAAAAGATCAGATGATAATCTGAGAATATAATGTGAAATCAGGAATTGATCATGTTATCAGGACTATTTAGCGAAAAAAAAAACTGAGATAAAACAAAAAAAAAAACCAAGCCAAAATAAATAGATGACACATTTCAATTAATCGCACATTTATTTTTATTTAATTAATCGCACATTTATTTTTTTTAATTAATCGCACATTTATTTTTTTTAAAAAGTATGGAGCAATAAAACTATACACGAAGTTTTATCACTCTCTATCAGCTAGAATCCAGATTACCTTGTTCCAAAGCATCAATAAAATAAATTAATTAGTCCTGCTTAGCTTCAGCTCGAAATGTGGATCATTGAACTCCGTCAAGACATTCACCTAATGAACATCTACCATCATGTTTAAACATTCTACCTCAATTAAAAGCAGAGTTGTTATGTTCCAAAGTCTTGACCATTCAAATTGCTTAACGCTCCTTAGCCTAAGAAAATTCTCACTATCGAACTTAGTCAAGGTAATGATATAATGAATCTATATTCTGAGTTTCATCACTCTCACTTCATTATAACCAAAGTTACCGTGTCCCAAAGCATCAACCAATCAGATTGCTTATCTCTTCTTACCCTGAGCAGGAAATGCTCATTATCAAACTTAGTCATGGTATTGATCTAGTGAAACTATACACCAAGATTCATCATTCTCACTTAATTAGAACTAAAGTTATCATGTCCCAAAGCATCAACGAATCAAATTGCTTATCTCTGCTAACCCTAAGCCGAAAATGCTCATCTTTGAAAACCATCAAGGCATTGACCTAATAAACACCTACACCAAGCTTGAACATTTTAGCTCAATTAGAAAGAGAGTTAATGTGTCCCAAAATGTGTGATTGACGGACAGACAGACAAACCCATTTTAATAGTCCCCTGGTTTCTTCGAAAGGCAGGGGACAATTAAAATTGATAAGATATTCACGCTCACTCATCGGTTCCAATGCAATACATAATCTGATAGATTCTATATACATGTAAATAATCAATTAATAATCTCATTGTAAGTGTGCGATTTTGATCAATTTTATCACAGGTAAATAAATAGTTTTAATTAATAGACAGGCACTTCCTAATTATCTTTTTAAATCCCACAATGTATCCCTCAAACAAGATTAACTGTCATCAGTTTATAAAAGTGGTGCAATTTCATGGTGTCTAAGAATATATGGTCTGGGTGTTTGAGACTAAATCAAATAAGTATAACTGCGTGGATATCAATTAAGGTGATGAACTTTTATCTTCTACAATGGGAGAATAGATAAAAGTAAATTATAGTAATACAGTAGACTACGTATATGATAAGAATATAGATAAAATATATCTATATGTTTATCTCCTCCAATATCTCAATGAATTAATCAGGCTCATTGAATGAATCAGCTTCAATGAATTAAATTTTAAGAATACCGGTAAATTTGAACTAAGTTTAAAGTTTGATACTTTGGTATTTGTAGCCTTTTCAGAAAGCATAAGCATCCTTTTGTGATTTAGACATTTTAATAATTATCAAAGCAGTGACCAAAAAGGTGAAAGATCAAGAAAGGTTGTCCTTCCCAGAATTATGTTTCAATAAATTTTGTGTGTTCAGCTTTTTTCAAAGAAAACCTTGATTTTAAAAATCTCTGTGACAGTGATAAATGCTTCACATTAATTTTTTGTGCATACAACATTGACTAAGATTAAGAAGGAATGAAGACTTTACAATTGATCTTAACAACATATACAGGGTAGGTCTCAAATATTTTACTCCTAGAGAAAGTTACTTCCATAGAAATTGATCGTATAGATCCAAAGATCAAAAGATTTAACCTTTACTATGAATTCAAAATTTGAGAAAACTTTACATAATATGGTAAATGCAGTGGCGGATCATGAGGTAACCGGGGTAGCTGCTGGGCCCCAGTGACAAGATGACACCCTGGGTCAAGCTCTCTCCCCCTATGGTCAAGGGGGTCTCTCCCCCCAAAACCCCAGAGAAAATTTTTGAAATTTCGACCTGAAATTGTGGTCTGTGGATTATATCCCTAGCGGGATCATATTTCCGAATAGTGCAGAATTTGTCTCTTCAGAAATATATTCGCAGAATTGATTCAAGATTTCTTTCTAAAGGTTATGCCACATCCAATTACATAAGATTGTAAGTCAGTGGCATTTCCATATTTCCAGCATTCAAATTTTGTCACATCGAGATATCTGATATCAAATTTTTTCTGACCAATGCCCCATGGAGCCTGCTCTTCTTAGTAATTTCAGAACTCATCGAAACAAAGGCTACTTAGTTTCACAATTTTGGGAAATGAGCCTTGCTAATTATTTCACCAAATCCCCGGACCCTAGGATTTTGCCTTGGTTGCCCTTGCCATAATTTGTCACTGGGTACATGTATCTCATATCAGAAGATAATATAAAGTATTTTTAATGCATAGCCACACCATGGGATTAATAATTTACATTTGTTAGAATTCTGACACAAACTAGTGCAAGACATATTTTTGTGAATATTATTTTCATGAATTAACAATGTTTTAAATACAAAAAGGCACACCTGTGCTCACTTTAATTATTTACTTATTGCACAACTATATATACAAATCGTCCAAAAAACTGTAAGTCTATAGTGTGTATGGAACTTTTTATCACAGCAAATTCAAATGAGTTCTCTTCTTGGTAAATTAAACTGAGTTATCTCCCCTTGGTGGAAAGTGTAAACTAGTTGATGTTGAAGGTACTGGAGTAACTGGTTCCCAACTAATGCTTCCTTCCACAGTGTTATTATGATGGCTATTAGTATTGTATGCTGCTACACCTAGAAATAAACAAATGTTATCGATATTATATCACCACAACATGAGGGAGCTACACATTGACATGTCCTGTAGTTGCTTTTTAGGTTTCTATAAGTCATGAAAAGTTTTATTGGTACAGGGAGTAGCCTACATATGATCAGCTAAAGTAAAAAGGGAACCAATGAATCTTTGTTAGTAGTTATTATCTATTATCAGGCTTAAGGAGAACTGTATTATATTTTACGGCAGCCTACTATTTCACAGAATCATGGTATTTTGTTTTGTAACAGTAGCATCATACCAAAGGCCCATCGGACAATATTCAAATTGAGGGGCTGTCTGCATAGCCAGAGATACTGGGGTTCTGTGAGCTTGTCCTGGTGAAAATTTTTAAACTATGGTAATGTCGTTCATATATTACAATAGGACTGTACTGAGCAGACAAGATTTTACCTGTTCCCATTACACCTGTTGCTATAGTTGGAATGTGATCTATCTCTTCACCATGTTGAGCTCTTCTACGTCTTTTTATAGCTTTAATGATGAAAACTACAGTTAACAGCAGAACACAAGCTAGTACAGCCACTGTTACCGCTGCCACAGAATCGCTTAAAGTCACAGATACCTTAGGTGGAATGAAAGTGTTGTTGTGATCACTACTGTTGTCGCTGCTGTCAACTTTATCTGGTGGTGTAGTGGATGACAAACCATCGTTGTGAAGTATGTTGGCATCGTCTTTCGTCATTGCATGAATTCAAATGACAACTCCTTCCACATGCAAAAGCAGTTTTTCTCCTACGCATGCTTGCTATAGTATCGTGTATAAATCATACTCACATACCTAAAAATAAATGGCATATAAATTTATCAAACAATACATGAGGACTGCACACCTAACCTAACTACATCTACCAATCTATAGACAAATATCAAATGACATTTGAACATGTGTACAAATAAAATGTGTACAATTTAAACAGGATACAAAATGAAATATAACAAAACCATCTGCCTATAGTAGTGCCTATCATTATTTATAAATGCATGTAGGTCTTTTGATCAGTCTTTTTGAAGCTGCTATCATAGTATATTCTACAAATTAAAATCATATCACATCCCATTATTATCATATCACATCTCATTATTAGTCAAAGGAGGTCAAGTCGAGACAGGTTTTCCAGCATGTTTGATCTGGGACCAGTGTTTAGTTATTTGGATGGGACAAAAAGCTGACGGTCATAAAATACCCTGCTGTCTGATGACCCGACCCTATCCCATAAACTTTGAGCATAATCTGACCACCCGGATCTCAGAGATTATAGACCAGGAGCCCAGAGACAGAGGGTTTAACCTAGACGAACGAGGTACCAATATCTGACCATATAGCCACCTACATACTAACCTGGGATGTACAAAAATTGACGTCTGCTGTGGTCCAGTCCCTGGGTGTGGCCCTGGTGACCCCCAGAATGAAACCTAAAATGGGTTATACTCATAGCCAGCTTTATCAATAATTTATGATTTTAATGGGTAGTGTCTGGTACATTTTTTATGTCTATGATTCATTCAATGATTGTATTTATTGGTTACAAAAGTTTGTTTCAATCTGGCGTACTAAGTTCATAAATACACTTACTGCCCCATGTTATGGGCCATTTCGTACTCAGTGGAGTGTACCTTTTCATTTAAAATTACTGGTACTTCAGATGTATGACTTAGAATGGCGTTTAATGTCCTCCTGTTCTGCTCCAAACTTGGCTAATGCAAAAAACCACATGATCCTAATTGAGAATTCACTGGTGTCTACTCGTAAGTTCATAATTGTGTTTTTCTTTACTTAGTTTGAGTCAGTCGATGTGTCGGTGTCTACGATTGTATGCTGTCTATGACTCTCTATGTTTTTATTTGGCAAAATTCAAATTTCTTAACCGAAAGTTTGTGGGATTTCAATTTTTCAAGAGAGAACCGTTTTTATTCGTTGGGATTTTTAGTGGTGCAATGGATTTTATTTAACGGGAGTTCATTTCAAACACACGGGTAAGTTTATAATAACCAAAGTTAACTAGTTTGTTCATAATCGAAGAAATCCGTTTATTATTTACCAGAACTCAAACAGTAGTATTTACACCAACTATCAATCGCTGAGTGACAAATTCGAGGCGTTGGCAACAATCATTTCAACAAAATGCTTTCTTTTTTGTAAAGTTAATAAAATGGCACTGTTTCATAAATGCACATATTAATCAAGTTTCATAATTAGTGGCCTATATACCTCTCTTTTTATACAGGAAACTCGTGAATTGTAAATTTCTCCATTTGTAAACACCTGATAAATTTTGATTTGTCCACTTCCTTCAAGTAAATTGTCAGATAAATGGTAGTTATCTCCCCTGCGTATAGTTCAGCTCTGAACGTCGATCTCATTACACTCGCCCTGAACGTTCAGAAACTGTCCCATTCAATCAATGTCGAAAGAAAATTTTCGCCCCAGTCAATTTTACTGGGCAACTTTTCACTGCTAAACGATGGGGTGTCAATCCGTGTGGACGCATGTACAACGTAAACGAACATCTTAGTGAGAAAATAAGACCTTGCTTATTTCGCTAGAGTCAGTATGAGCGAAACAACACGCTGTTAAAAATACGTCCCCTCCTATCAAGTTACAATTTCGCAGCCATGACACTCTTACTGTAGGTTGACGTCCACATCAGGAATGTCGGTCATACAAGACGAAACGAAATGTACAGGCTTTACATTGTACAGGCTTTCACTCAGATTGACACCCCGTCGTTAAGAAGTGAAAAGTTGTCCAGTAAAATTGACTGTTCTCCAACTTTTTTCGACATTGATTCAATCGGACAGACCCTGGACTACCCTGCGTAGTAAGAGAGAGAGAGAGACAGAGAGGGAGAGAGAAATGGGGTTTAACGTCCACTCGACACAAAATAGGTCAATTAGGGACTAACATATGGTTTCAATTTTATTTAGCAGTGGGAGGAAACCGGAGTGCCCGGAGGAAAGCCACGATGAGAAGGCGCCCCTATCTCCATGCCACATACGCTCACACCAGCTGGTGACCGACCAGCTTGAGGTCGATAGCGCGGCACTCTAGACCACTTGTCCCCCCCCCCCCCGCGTAGTAAACACCTGCTACGGATTTACAATATTTTAAGCGTGCATGTCAGATTGTCACATTGTTTTACAGGATAACAAGAATTGTATTTTTACAAAAAATGGGCGCGGGTTTTATTGTGTCTGGACAGAGATTTGGACAAGAGGCTGAGCGAGAGAGCCCAAGCCCAATGACGACTTTGCGTCTTGGTTTACAGTTTTCGCAAATGGTAGAAAGTCATGCGGTTTTCAACATTTTAATCATAATTTTATACCGTGGGTCAGTTACGCTACACATCGACTCGAGTATGTTCCATACAGTCCAGTATTATCCGGGGACACTGGGAGGGACACTGGGAGGGACTCCCCCCCCCCATTTTTGTTTTTTAAGGGCCCGACGGAATCTTGTTCCGCATGCAAAATCACGGATCACCATACCCCTGATTTGGATAAACAAGGATGGATACTTCCATAATCCGATTTATCTATCTGATTAAATAAATGCCGCGGTCTAAGGTGAGCAGTTAATGCATCGAAGTACGGCTCTGTGTACACGGTACCCAAGCTCTGTTTATCGTCCCATCCGAACAACTGGATGCTGCGCCTTTTTAAGGGATGAGGTCGGCGAATGGCTAACGTTCGTACGTGACAAAGAGTTGGGTCGTCGGTCCGACCTCGTGGGTTCTTCGGTTTCCTCACATCACTAGAGACACTACGTGCAAACGAACTAATAAAATAAAATTGAACCATATGCTATTCCTGGACATTAAACTCTCTCTGAGGTCACCCGGTCCGGTACTGTTGACAAGGGGGTGGGGGCGAGCCAGAACCTTACTCGCAAATTTAAGTCCCCCCCCCCATCCTAACCCAAATAGGTAAAAAAATAATGCTTATACCCCGAATTTCAACCAATTTGAGTATAGCTCTATCAAATTTGATAACTTAAATACTTCATAAATGCAGGATAATTTTAAGAAAGAGAGTAGCTGATAAGAACGCTTAACAAATAGACCACGTATTCCCAGAGAAGACATATATATGAATATTGGTTGTTTATTAATCTTGGCGTGGTAAGGACCTTGGTAAGCCAAAAGATAGTTACCTCCCATGAAGCGGTGTGCTCATAAATTAAATGGGCTGCTGAACCATTATAATCGGTTGTTATTGATAAGTTATATAAAATTTGTTTTTCGTTTTCTTTAGCCATGCTTAAGATCTCTTGACACATAAATATAAGCTGTTGTACAATTGCCGGGTAAAGTGGGGTGGAAATATTTTTGCAAATATGATTTCTTGAGAATATTGCTGATGCACCCACCTTTACTTACTTGCAGTGCACTAACTATTCTGTGTAAATCAATATACATATATTCGTACATAGATGTTAATAGTATACAAACTTTAATGATATATATGTAAACATATCCATATGTAAGTTTCCATATTCAATATACATATTATCAAATAAATAATTTCTCCATCTGTTGTTTCAAACCAAAATGTCCATTAAGTTCTATTATATACGGGGCCTTGTTTGGGAATGTAACATATTACTAGAATGTCCTAGATTTGAGTCCCAACCTTTTTAAGCTCTTCTTATCCTTGTCAGTGATAACGTTTATGGGCCACAGATAAGAAGTGTGTCCATATTTTTTCCAGGTGCAAAAAAATTGAGGCTGTGTGTAGGAAACTTCACCACCAGGGCAAAATAAACAGCCTTGTGACATTGCACACATAACCAATAAAATAACGGCATGTTAGTCCCAAAATTACCAAACTAATGTGTTAATAAGATCTCCTATTTTAATAAGAACAAATAAGTTACCACTCTGCAGACGACAAGTAGGATTGACCTTTATTATAAAATGGAACGTGGTTTAACGCGCTACTATTCTGCACCGACTGGGATAATGATCCGAAGACAGTGTTTTTCGAGGCGTCCCAGCGCTAAGACATACTCCTATATCGATTTACGTGCAAGACAGTGCATGCACTGGACCTCGGTTTTTCATCCCATCCGAACGACTAGACACTATCCTTATCGCTGACGAAAGTGAAAACCACGCTGGGACGCCTCAAAAAACATCGGGTCGAAACCCTGACCCCTGGTTAGTGAGAAAGCGCATCTATTTTCTGAGTCACCGCCGCCCTAGCGCATGACGTCTGTATGTGTTAGCAATTAAATATTATAGATGAATACCTGAAAGAATGTAAACGAACAATAGGTCAATAAATTGTATATCATTAATATCAACAGGTGGTCTTATATAGAAATCCGATTTATTATCATTCCAAACATTTTAAGATATAGATCAATTTTAAACATATAAAGCGGAGGAAAGATAATATTATTTTAGGGCAAAAATTCGAGAACGGGCCAAGTTTTGTATTAATATTCCCTGTATACATGGCAAATAATGCGGTTAAGCCGAACCAAATGACATCGATGAATTTCTTCTGGCATTCCATATTTTATCTATCATATGATATTTTGATTATATATTAAATAATATGTTTATACGCCCACTATTGATTTGGGAGTACATATGTATCGTTATTATCCATTCGTCAGCAGTTCGTTGAAAATTCTACATATTATTTTCCTATAGATTTGAAACACACAAAAAACTTGCTAGGTGATTGATTATATGTGGGTTTCTAAATCCAAATTACTGATAACAAAGCCACTCATTGGTCAGACATTTTAACTTTTCTAACTATATAGGATTGTTCAGCTAGTTTGTACAATGATGCTTAAAAATAAAGACGGTGCCGATATTTTAGAAAATGAAATGAAGTAGGATGAAACACCCTACTGTCCTGCTCCAATCGGGCTAATGAAGACGGGCATATGCCAGCGGCGCTATGGCCTACTCTTATATCGAATTCCAACTGTCAAGAGATCTTTACGCGTACGCCAATGTGCACACTTCCGTGCAACAAGACAAGTGCCCTGTCAGGCCCTTGGGTTCTGCACGAGTGAAAAGGGAAACTAAGCCGGAAATCCCGATGAACTTTCTCGGCCAGTACCGCGAGCCGGCTTCTCACTCAGCTCCCCAATTGTTTTGAGTAACCGCACTTCATACCGAAAGTAGCTGTTATGGCTCTATAAAAGCAAATGATTTTGCCTACTACCTAAAACACACTCTCTCTGACCACATTCGTGTGACGTCACAGAAACCTCTAGCTGGCCGTTCACCTCTGGCTTGCGGCTGTGGTTTCGATCCCCGGTGTGAGCGGATGTGGTATGGAGATAGGGGCTCCTTCTCAACCTCGTCGGTTTCCTCTGGACACTCCGGTTTCCTCCCACAGCAAAGACCCCTGCGCGTGCGCTAAGATAATAAAAATGAAAAATAAGACTTGTCTGCGATATCACTTTTGGTGGAAGCGGACGTTAAACACTAAGAACAACAACATAGCAGGTTACAGTATGATTTGTGATACGAAATAAGCGAATCAACGTATGCGTTCCCGACCTGGGCCGGACATATCGTATTTAAAAATTCACAAAACAAAATCTTTGTCTAAAAAGTGATAGCCATACATTCAACCCATTCTGTCGCTACCGTGTACTACTGAATACAAGTTTATTAGCATAAGATATGACTTTGTAGGAAAATAATCACGGAGGACTTAGTGACATATAGAGGAAAGGAGTATTGATACTAAAAGCTCATAATCGACAAACACCTGTTTCCACAGAACTCATTGAACCCACCCAAAATAACACGATAATCTAAATGTTGTTATTAAATCAATGGTTGACCATACCTTAGTTCTTCGCTGTACACTTTTTGTACTTTGAAAATGTAACTTTTGATAACTGAATAACGTCTATTCTGACCACGGCCGTATGTAGGATTTTAAAAGTGGGGAGTGGTGAAAGAGGTGCCAAATAATGCCCGAGTTACTGAGCGCGGAGCGACAAAACCCAGACCTCCCCCCCCCCCCCCGAAAATTTTGAAAGTTTGACTGCATTTGGAGCAATCCCGTGTGTCATTTTCGGTGGCGCTATTTCTTATTTGGATGTTAAACACACCAAAATAAGAAACTTCTGGCTTTTGGTCCTCTAAACTAGAACTAGTCAGAAACACAAATAAGGCCATGTGGATAGGGCTACCAAAACAACTCTGAAATGTCAAGTGGTTTCGACAGGCGTTGACCCATAAAGGCTTGATAAGGAGTGGTATTTCGCGTACGGGTGTGGCACCCGCGTCCGGGTTCCACCCTTAGAAAATTTTGAAAAATAACGCTGCTGGAAATTCTTTTTTCGGCCACTCTGGTGATATCTAAAAGTTGATTTTGTTTTTTATGCATGGACGTCGTTTTTACGGGGGCGGCAGATTTTTAGGAGAGGCAGTTGCTGCTATTACCCCACTCCTTGGATCCGCATTTGTGGTGGCACCCCATAGCCTCCATATAAGTGACATAGGAGTGTGGGTGCCCTTAAAACCGGCCGATTGATCAGTGCCTTAAGAGCATCACTGTGTAATCGGGGTTAGGGTTAGGGGTTTATTTTATAATTGAGAGGTTGTCAAAAATTTTTAGGGGTCGCCATTTCTCGGGGCGCCTTATTTTTCTGGGGGTGCAATGTACCCCCTGCACCCCCGCTAGATACGGCCCTGATTATGACCCTTACAGTAATCAGAAGGCAGGCCGTTCAGTTTCGAATGAAGTACTAGAAAATCAAAGTTTAATGTTGCTGGGTATAAATTGTAATTTTTATCAAAGCTTGATGACTAGAACGATGAGTTTGCGTCGACAGCTGATAAAAAATATTGTGTAAAAAAAGTCATTGATGTTGAAATGATCCAGGCTTGTTTAATACTTATGCACCCTAGGAATAGAAAACGGGCGGGAAAAGTCAGAAGCAGACGAGCATTAAAAGATGATTAACAGGTGGCAGGGTCTAAATCATCCAACACGAAATCTAAATTTTAGACTATAATGGTTTATTTGATTGCAAAGTTATCCATTTTACACAGACTGCCTTGCTTAAGTTTGAACATAATCTTATCAAAATATAAACGAAAAGTCACGATAAACAACCCCGGTGACGCCATAGCCGTTCACACCCATAAACAATATATAACATTACGACAAAAGTAATAATTCAAGATAAAACATGCATTAGCATGATTAACACTAATTTACGCCGTTGAACATTTTAAAGGAATGGCGGTGTCGCGGTTTCACTTAGTACCTGGTTTGGATATGTTTCCCTTTCTTTTTAGGTATGAAATAAAATATCTTCTCCTTGACAAATTTCCAAATAGACCTAATAATATGGAAGAATAACGTTGCTAATATTATTTTAACGTTCGCGGTGCAAAATGCATTGCATATGTCAGCAGTTCAAATGCGTATTTTATACATAGTTTTACAATATGCAATTTCCATTGCTCCACAATACCAATGCCACGTTGATAAAATACAAAATACACTTTTCAATAATACAAAATACAGTATATAGTTATTTTGCACATTACACTTCTCCATTCTGCATTTTGCGTAATAGACATATACATAATAGAACTTAGCATATTAGAACACATACATTATATGGGATCTACGACGAAGCTCATTTGCATACGGAAAAAAAATCCGGACTAGGACGGTAAAGAAAGGGCCACTGGGTGATTTTAATGCTTGACTGTTATAAAATAGCTTTCGTGTGGTCAGTGTTAATCAAACAAGATACGTGCAAAGTGAAGTTTCACTGGAGTTGAATACGAACGGAACCGAGCCAATGTAGGAACCAAGTCAAGCCACGACACCTGGCTGTCTGTAAAACATTCTGGTATAGAATGCACATGGTGTTCGCTGGCTGGGTTCTCTACTAAGATGAGGCGGCAATTCCTATTATTTTGTAGGTGTTTTTAGAAATAAATGTATTTTTACATTACAGTTCGAATACTTTACTAATTCAAATCACTTTGCCAGTTTTAACATACTATATTAGTGTCTTCTGCAATCTTATTGAATTATTTGAAATCTAAAATAATTGAGTGATTGGCTACCAAAATTAACATTTGCTGACAGTGAGTTAGTGATGCTATTATAAACAGAATTTCAATATTACTTTCCTGCGTACAAAATGTGTGATCTGATGATATATTATTAAAACATATTAAACTAATTTATCTATCAACAATTTGCTTCAAATCCCTCTAAAAACTTGAAATAAACTGCTGCTAGGCGCCATGTCTGTCGGCTCAATCCCTTGAGAGAGGGTCGATTTTTCAGAATGTATTTTTCGTTACTTTACATTCCATTTATCATAATCATTGAGACCTAAGTAAATTATTAAGTATTTTCTGTCAACTACGTTTTCCGCCGTTTAATTGCAGACTCTTTTGTATGTTGACACCTCTCATGGGTGTTTTTCGGATTATCCAGTATTTTTCTGGTAAAATTGGGTATCTATACTTTCCATATATATACCAAATTTGACATACTTTTATTCGAAATAACCACCCGATAAATACGTTAGGGACAATGTATCTTTAAATTGTTAGAAGTTCGAAATTAATATGCATTCAAAATTAGTATGATTAAAAGTTGATTAATTAACACACATTATTCTGGCTTGCATAGACTTATTGCCGCTTGAGTAATGGCGTTCCTGAAAGATTCAACATACTTATTAAGCTTGGATTCCACAACATCTTTTGGCACAAAGTGCAACTGACACTAGTCTTGATTTGATGTTGACATGTAATTGATTGGCAGATGTTTTTGTGTAAATTATAAGGCCATGTTTCGTAAGGAACGCTCAACAACTGCCTTATCTGTAAACTAATTCTTGCATATTTTCAACTCTGATCAGTCAAATCGAACGCACACAAGGAAGAGTTTGTTGAATGTGGGGGTATCTGGTATTTGTATATATAAGTGGTTTATAGTTAGCAAATAAAGTCTCCCTTGAGAAGGTGGAGCTGGTACAAATGATAACATGGTTGCTATAAATTGTCTTTATGTGTTTTCGAGATATTTCTTTCAACAACGAGATAAAACAGAATATTTCCATCGAGGGCATTGGGTTTAGTACAGAATCTGGCACAGACCACCCCATTTATAATATCTATATGTATACAAACTAAAAATAACGACGACATCCACTTCCTAGTACAACATTTTTCAAACAGGCAATTCAAAATATATATAGTCTATCACTTGGGGATTTCTTTAAATAGACAAATGTTTTATATTTACTTGTTATATCGATGTATTGGGATTACGTGCATTTCGTTAGAGGTTTTAGGTATATCTATAATTAGTCCCCCGTACATTTTTACACACGGAACATAAAGTCTGTTTTATTTGTTGCAGTAGGCTACTTTTTATTATGCGGTGGAAGCATAACAGTCATTAATCCCCCAAGGGAGAGAAAGATGCAGCAGTTTTGTCTTGCTTTTAAAAAAAACAGTCAACAGAGGAGCCAACAAACACTCCAACATCGAGAGATTACTTTAGGCTAAATTACGAATACAATAGACAGGACAGCTTTCTTCTTGTTTGATTATGTTTTTAAACCACTGTCTTTTTCATCGAATAAATTGGTTATTTGGATTTTACAATAGTACATTGTAATATTTTACTCTTTGAGAAAAGTTCTTGTGAACACCGAAGATCAAACTGATCCCGCAGTGAATATTCGCTTGACCGCTACAATCACTGATAAGCATGACATCGACGAGGCTTAATAAGTACGGCATATTAACTTTTTTACTCCGACAAATTAAATTCTCAAACATTTTTGCCCGAAGCAGTTAGGTGTTAAGTAAACAATGCACGAGCAGTTGAGCCAATGACTGGCGCGGTGAGCAGTCAACGCACGTGCTATGGACACTTATCTGTTACAGAGATAATTCGTAAGTAATTCTCTGTGAAACAGATTGACCGAAGATGTCGGAGGTTTTTTTTCAAAAATTCGCCCACAGATTGATGATTTGATCTTAAAGAATAAGCCTTTCAAAATATTTCGACAGAAAAATTTGGAGTTATCTCCCATCTACGTTCGAATCATGAAATCTGTTTGACACCATATACTATTGAATAGCGAATACGGTCACATTTCGACGCTTAGAGTTTTGAATACGGTGGTGAGAATGTAAAATCGTTTGGAGAAGGGGGTGGGGTTGTAGTTTAATGGGCGCCCCGTCGAAATCAACTGAAATGGGGTTTAACGCCATGCTGCTCTGCTCCGACTGGGCTAATGAAGACTGACCTACGCCCATGCAAACTAGGAAGGAAATTTTACCGCTACTCTTTTTTCGAATTCCAACGTCGTCATGTTTTCGATTTCAATTTATATTTCCAGCACGTCCTTGTGATCTCGAACGTGAACGCGATATAGTACAAAGTATATGACGGAATTGTATTGAGTGGATAAATTGAGGTTAGATCTAGCATGATCTTATTAAAATACAGATCTATATTTCGTTTCGTTTTTCATAATTCAAAATTTCGTTTTAATTGGATCTAGCATTGTATAACGTTGCTGCTGGGGGAAATGTTTAGGCTACCATGTCATATCTTAAGGTTAGCCTACATTGCTGAACGACCTATAATAATTTGGTGCAGCCGTGATTGTATTTCGATTTGATAAACAACGCTATATTAGCATAAAGTGTCCACAATTTTTAACCAAGAGACTAACACTGGATGTGATTATGGTGAATAGTATACAACATATAAATCTGTATGTTATTTAATGTATATTTACGACATGTAGGTTATTTATGTATGTGGCGTGATTACACCCTACTGGCCAATGGATTGATATGAGCGCCTAGCCCGTGGCGCAGGAATTCGATAACATTTTTTTTCCATTCACCCTCTTAATATTACAACATCGTAATGTTTCTACGACTTAAAATATGGTATTTATCTTTGGGAAAGGCTGAATAATACCGCTCCTCTCTGAAAATACCCAGACATTGTGAGAACCCGGAGCCGAATGTCAGAATACATAGAAGGGCACTAAAACACACAAAATTAATTATTCTAATAGACAAGATTTAATCACAAGCGTTTTATAAATCAGGTTAAATAGATTTAATTAAGACAACATCCCATCAAGTTATGATATAATTTTCGTGCTTTATTTACACCGTTTCATGACAGGAGGTATATGATAACTCGAGTAAAAGTTAAATTTATCTACAGTGTATTTAGTTTTAATCAACAATCTCACGATTAATGCCAGAAAACAAGAATATGTAACAGGTTTATATTTAACGAAGATAAGAGACACTGGTCCCTAAGAGTCCCCCACCCCCCTTCCTCCCTCCCTGTACCATGATTGATTATTCAATAGCTGGAGCACAAAAAATATTAGAAAAGAAGAGAGCCCATGGATGCATTTTAATTGTGAATATTAAGTAATAGAAAGTGGGCTGTTTAAAAAAACTAGCCATAGCCCTACTTTTCAATAAATGTAAATAAAGATTAAAATTATTCATGCCATTGAATTTGTACTATAATATAATGATGTTAACCAATGTAGAGAGTCCTATATGGCGCCTACACATTATGTGCCTGCGATTAGATTTAGAAGAACATAGAAATGTGTCAATTTTTTTGAGACTTTAGACATTAACGAACTAGTAAGATGGTTTTACAGTACTTTTAGTTTGAATGGGGTTTTATTTTAATTTTGTAATGGTATAACGACATTGATTAATTTGTTCAGGAAAGAAGTTGCGTGGGTATATCATTGCACCCGAAAACTCTTCTGTGTTATCTGTATTTATTTTGTTTACCTTTCTGGTTAGCTTCAACCATCACCATAAAGATAGAGTAGTTAGAGGAAATCATTGATATAGTAACACACAATCTTTTTATATTCTATCCTATCTGTGTTAGGGGTTAGTTAAGTTCGATCAACTAAAGTTTCCAACACTTCTAAAACATAGCAGAAAAAAAATCACACTCAAATAGAATTTAGCGTTTGATGTTTTACTATATGTCTTAATTAACTTGTTTATTTTTGTACCTATCTGGTTTGAAACAAGAGATGCCTAAAAACGATTTCTTTATCTTTGAGCTTAATTACTCCTATATCTAATGTAGACTTCTTTATTTCTATTTCTAAACGGAGTTAATGCTTACTGATGTGCTTTTAAGGTAATGAATTCGATTACTAGACTGTAATTAAGGAAATAACTTCCTGGAACACAATAATAAAGGCATAGAAACAACTACATTGACGTATTGTCTTAGTGATTGTCCTAAAACGGTGCTTTTAGAAATACGTTACCATGACGTATTACCTTATAAAGTTATTCTCTGCTTCATCGGAAGCTGTGTCATAGGATGAGAACCTTAAAGGTGTAAAATAACGTCGGGGCTAGTCACCTGTAGATTGATTTAAATGCAAAAGTACAACAAAAAATGTTCGCTATGTGAACTCTTAAACAGGAATAGGATTAAATATAGAATATTGGATACCTGATTTGGGATAGTAAAACGGGACATATCTAAACCAGGAGAACTATAAAGCTCACAAGATGAACATATAATATGAAAAAGAAAAGGAAAGGGAGATTAAAGAGACTTATGGTATGCACACCAGATTGAACAAAGACTAAGGTCCACGGTCTTTAAAATTGCCCAAGATGGTGATCCATACTGAACCCTATTGCGGCTCAATCCATTTGTCGGAAAATATACAGCTCATGTGTGTCTTAATGTAATGTACCATCACAAATTCTCTTTCAACTGTCGTTTTTCACCTTCACCCCAGACAGTTTGAACCTTATGAAATAGATGACCGTCGTGTCAGATTACAACAAATTATTTCTGCCTGGACACAGCACATTCACAATCACCCTCTAGGTTTCAATTTCTCGCTTGACCTCTTTTAAAGATGGTATGTGTGTAAGTATATTGTCTTGATCGCTTGTTTATCAGAAGTACAATTTTAATTGTATAAGCCTGTATTTCTATTTTAAAAACGTTGCTGGGAATGCTCAACCGAGAACACCATGTTTGCGATGTCACACTCGGTGGAAATGGAAGTTAAGCCCCACACACGAATGAACGAACGCGAATACCCCAATCCGATTAAAACACATCCTATTTCGTTTCGTTTTTTTAAGTTATGAAACAGCGAAACGAAATATAGATCTGTATTTTAATCAGATTTTAAACACCCGATCAATAGTTTCATACTCTACTACCGGTTAACTCATAAAGGTCATAAAATTGACACAACTACCAAATTCTCGCCTTTGTATCATTAATGCAACAAGAGTTTACTGAGATAGAAGTTGTCTTTTCAGATTTAAAGCAAAACCTAAACATTACAGGTAAAGCTATCAAAAGTATTTTGTGGATTTGCGATGTTTGAAGTTGGCAGCAATTTATTTTCAGGTGTAATAAGAATGTGGTGGTAATCATGTTTACCAATAAAAAGCGTTTTTATGTGCCAGTTTTAATGTAAAATCGTTTTAATGGGTTACGAAAAGACAGCTATTTGGTGATAAAATAAGCATTAGGAACATAATGAAGATGTTATAGAGAAAGCTGGCATTGTAAAGGGCAAGCAGTATACAATGATCGAATTCCCTACATATTATACTAAGCTGGCGTACTTTCTGAACTTGTCGGATATCATTAAAGTACTCAAGGCAGCTTGGCCAACTAGTAGCCCCAAAAAGATGGTCAACATCGTTAACATATATATTATCCCAAGCGTATATAAACTTATGTTATTGTATCAACGCTTAGTGAAACATTAGATTATATTGCTTATCGAAGAATTATTACTTTTGTTCTCAGTTCTTTACATTATTCAAGAATTCCCCTCCCTTGTCAGATGATATTTCTATGTTTTTATACGTGAGCTAAAATAACAGGTGAAATCATTTTATCATACAAGCCTAGTGGTTAATCATGACCCAAGGAGAGAGAAAATAAGAGTAATTCGATGCAATGTTTTGGGCGGTTAATACGCGCGGAATTTTCTAGGTTATCTCTATTGTTTAATGTGAAAATACGGCGAATCTGATGGATGCTAGTTGACGGTTAGTGATTAGTCTCATTCGTTTCAGTTCGTAAATGACAAGTGTTATGAACATGTTGCCGAACAGTTGCCAGCATGCAAGAATAACAAAACAATACATAACCTAGCGCTGACGAAACGGGTATGCTAACAATTGCAAGTTGCTGTCATTATGGCACAAGAAATCGAACTCAAGTTATCCCATTTTGTTATTTGGTATTTCTTCTTGTTTCTGTTTTGGTGCCCAAATTGGCTATTGACAGAATTTATACAAATGTTGCTTAGTTCAGGAACTTTGATGGCATTCCAGACTTGCACACCTGAAACAGTAAGAATGTTGTACGAAGTTACTTACATATTTGTTGAAATATTAAACATTGGTTGTTTTGTACTGCCAGTTTTTTCGGCTTCTAAATCTGGTTTATTTGGAATTTAGAGCATGAATCCAAAACTGTAGATGGTTAATATTTCCCAGAACACAACTTAAAAGAAGTAAACTTCTTTGATTTAGGTGGATTATTCACAGGGCGAGTTCTGTCAAATTCATACTCCCCCCCCCCCCCCCGTTGCACCGGGAGTGCAGATATGAAATATAACTAAGGTCTAATGAAGACGGGCACACGGTGTGCTATGGGTTCATTTTCCCGTACATCGGGAAGTTTCGAATTTCAGCTGTCAACTATGGTATTTTTACATTCACGCCAATGTGAACATGGAACCTTTCGCGCCATCCAGGCGGCTATAGACACTGTTCCTTGTCAGAGCCTCGGTCATGCGCCACTAAAACGGGGAAAGCCAGCATCTTACTCACTGAGCGACCGTGGCTCCCGGGAGTGCATGACGTAACGAGCCAAACATGAAAATTGGCACCCTTTATGGAACAATATAGTAAGAGAACTAAAACTGTTGTAGTATTCCGTTTCAGATTTGATTTTGAATGCCTTTTGTGCGCATTATTTCTACAACGTAAGTATTTTAATTGCGTACATTATTGTTATCGATTATGACAATTTCTAGTTTCTAACCTTCGATGGCTGCGTTAACTCTCAAGATTTAAAGACCATATCTCAATTTAAAGGTAACTGATTAATCATAGGCATGGTATTTTATTGAAATAGGTAGATAAATTGTATTTAGGTACATACATTCAAACTGATTTACTTATATAACTGACAGCTGTATATACATGTACGTTAATTCCCCAGGGTTCTTATTACATCAGCAATTCTCAGTTTGTTGTTACATTCTAACCGATATCTTAGATTCGGTAGAAAAAAGTAGAAACACAAATCATAGGTCAAATATATTAAAGAAGCACATTGCCCTTTGTTTTAATTTCTGAATTATGATTGTATCTACAGGTAATGTTTTCAGTTCAATTAATAATTAGATATTCTGGCCAGCTCCGCAAGCATACAGGTTTGACAGAATAATAGTGCTGAAGACGAGAAGTGTAAAAAACCCTACAGGAATTGCATTTTCTCAATAATTAGAAATAACCTTGGGCTATATTGTATTATGTTTACCTCACTGTCCCATACCCACATCACGACCTTTCGTTAGAAACCTCCCCAATAATATTATATTCCGATGAACATCATCACAATTTTAGTAGGTATCGCGTCTTTAAACGAGACGGGTTAACTCAGGTCTAGGTTTCGAAAACTGCCAAGTTCCACTGAAGCCAGAAGGTGTCGAATCTGACATTTTCATGCTCATTGGCATCACCAGGTAGCAAGTGGGAATGTAACTATTCGCCTTTGTACACGCGGACTTCAGAAGAGATGCTGTAATTGACAGGCGAGAGACAACTTTGAGTTGTGCTGTTTATTTTTACAGCGGGTTTTGAACCCTATTTTGTCTGTAGCACGTGTCACATGTCAATCAACCATGTTTATTTCTACAAAGAGTGATTTTGAAATTAACTTTTCCGTAAGCTATAATGGATTAGTTTGTTTTATTAAGGCTTTCATCTTAAGAGTTTTGTTTATATTTTCATTGAAACACCTCTGATAAATAGACAGATTTCTGTTAATTAGTCATTTTTACATGTTCTTTTCCCATGATTTAACCGTAACTTACATAAATAAATTCATAACTAAATGCAAATCCATGTATAAATACATCGCGGGAGGGGTGGTAGTTGTTGCAGTTGTTGCTCAAATTTCAATGCTTTGTTTGTTTCTTGCGCTTATCAATACTAATATCTCGGCGAAAAATTGTCAAACAATCACGACAAAAAAAAACCCCAGAAAGTGTTGCCTGTAGCTTGGTTATACGATTTAAAGGGACTATCCCGATTTAAACAGGGTCTCAAAAATGAAAGTCTAAGTATGTATGAATTTTAAGCGCCAAAATATAGGGGAGTGGTGTATTTACTCTGCCTCAAAATTTCAGCTCAAAATATTGAGTCGTTTGGATGTGAACGTCAAAACTGCTAATCAGACACGTAACCCTTTTAAGATTTCGGGTCATTTTGTCCTTGAGTGATCTGGTTATCGATTCCCTTTCCTTTAGATTGCCCCTTGTGTTGTACTTGATAACGTAAGGTACATTTCACCTACAAATTATTTTTATAAATTAAAAGTCCGGTTTTATCCACACACCGCATAATACAGCTTGGGACACCTGTATCCATTTCCAGATGAAGACTGGCGGGTTTAAGTTCTTTGAAAACGTATCACATATATTGAGTTAGTTGCTCGGCCCCAAGGTAGATCTTACGGATTTCAAGGGATTTTAGCAGTTTTATTCTCCAAAATATTATCGGGATTGGCCCTTTAAACATAAGGCCAGTTTTTCTACGAGATACAATATTGGACCATATCTATAAACATAAACACTATATTGGGTATATTGTTGTACACCACCCGCCACACGTTTTCATGTAAACGGCTAGCTAAATTCAGTGTCACACTACGATTTTTCATATTGTTACTGCCCTTGTAACCTAGTTCCTTTAGGAACTGTCTCTGAGAGGACGATGTCCACTGACAGTTCCTGTCGGGCCTTATATAGCTGCAATATGAAAATACGGTAAAATACCGCTCTACCCCACCTCTGTTCTCGGGCTGTTTTAGAACCCTTACTTTCTATTTTTCACGGGGATTCTTTATTTTCCACCAAACGGAATCATATATCACTATATTTGACACAAAGTTTTAATAATACAACACCATTTTCAAGTAGAATTTAGCAATGAAATAAACATGCGGTTTGCGCATGTTCGGATCTCGTAATGGCTGTTCAATTCAAACGTATTTTGTGTAAGTTTTTAATCGCAGAATTTTACTTAAAAATAGTGTTGAATCATTATAAATATGTGTCAGCTGTGGCAAAAAATGATGCTTTTGGTAAATAAAGTAGAATCAAGGTGAAAAATAGTAGGTAAGGATTCCAAAATAGCCTTAGAACAGAAGTGGGGAAGAGTGGTATTTTCATACTGCAGCTATTATATTATAAGGCTTGACAGGAACTGTCAGTGGACATCGTCCGCCCAGAGACAGTTCTTAAAGGGACAATAACACTCTTGCTGGATTGGCAGCTCTAGAAAATAAATAATAGTCTTATTCTAAGTACCAGATGTTTATGTGTCCTACCTGTTGTGTAAATTATCCATTACATCATATTTTACTTGTCCAGAGGGTTCGAAAATATTTTAAAATCCAAGTCACATTTGAAAAGGTTTACGTTAACCTTTTCAAACCATGTAGTTGAATTTTTCCAATTTTTTAAATTAGGTGTGTTACGATGAAATTTGTATCATCAATTTATTTGAATATTGTAAAATAATACACTTTGTTGACCAGAATAAAGATTGGGACATATTATTCAATTACAACAAGAGTGTTATTGAGGCTTTAAAGGAACTACAGTGGACTCTGTCAAATCCGACACCGTACGGGATCGTTACAATATGTACATGTACTTGTAACCGAAACCATGTAACCGATCTACATGATAGAGTTGTGGGGTTTTATTTTTCAAACTAGCTTTATAATTCATTGTAACACAACTACATGTATTTGTCGCGGAGTTACAGCCCTTGTAAACGATACACACATGAGATATTCATTTCTAACTAGTGGAATTGTTCTGTTAGTCGTAAGGTCGAACTTAAGATTAAGAATTTTAACAGAGTTACTGCCCCTTTTACAGAAACATTTAGTTTATAGTTTTACCTAAGGTTTATTATTTTTGGGGTGTTTTTGTCAAAATTGGTGTACCTTTTCTGAAGTCCGCGAAATTCAAAGCAGCATAGCTGTTTGTTACATACTATTTGTTTTCGACCTTGATGTGTGTATAACGGTTGATTGGCAAGGCTATGTTCTAACAGTAACCTTAAATTCTCTATAAAGATAAATAACATTGTTATTAGTCGAAAATGCAAACGGCTCTTTAAATTGTTTTTACAAAGTTAAGGTTATTTGAGATCGGATATGTAAATGTTAGTTAATAAGAAAATACACTTAGCATTTTCATTCCAAGGTCTTTAACATAAAAAAGTC
The DNA here is from genome assembly GCA_963678685.1 of Patella ulyssiponensis. Taxonomy (NCBI): domain Eukaryota; kingdom Metazoa; phylum Mollusca; class Gastropoda; family Patellidae; genus Patella; species Patella ulyssiponensis. Next base: position 60,010,345 of record OY783229.1, read on the forward strand.
ATTAGATCTACAGTTCATGTTTAAAAAATTGTGTGGAATGTCAAAATAGAAAACAAATCATGAAGAGAGTTAATTTTGAAACCAGAACAGTCACTAGGAGGGAGAAAACGAATGTCATAAAACTGCCAGATTATAATAGTTGAACTGTTTTTGTCTTAATGAAAGAAACACTTAATACGAATTCTTCGTTGTTTTACTTGTTAACCCAGAGAGAATTGGGCCTATTTAAGGCTCTGGAACATTTCTATGAACTAGGGGAAACGGAATAAGCTTTTTCTGTTTGCAAACTCAATACACAAAACACTGAGGATTGTTTGGGGAAATTTTTAATGGACTGGACTTAAAATAAGGTTAACTGTTTTGTTTATCAGTGGATACCCATAATATAAAAGATGATCATAAATGATTGTGATATAATATTGAGCACGGATATAGTTCATATATAGGAGATAATGTAGACTGGATGACCGCGTCTAACCACAAGAAGCATTTTCTCACACTTGATCGTTATTATGCTTGGGGTACAATTCCAGATACATTCGGCCGAGTAATATCAATTGCTTTTAGTATAACTACCCATAGTATATTAGTAAGTACATAAAGAAATGGTAACTTGGTAAGTATATATAGAGGAGAAGCCCCGTCTTGTTATCATTACGGCTAATTATTTGCGATAACCATATGTCAAAGATAACCAAACACCAATGCGCCTTACCATTTACACACATCCACGGTGGTCCCCTCAATAAGTTCTTTTTAGCCTTTCGAATACTTGTCAAGTAGATTTTTGGAATATATTGGAATTCCATAGGTTTTATCCACTGTTTGGAATGTCATTGACTATTTGTTAATGGTAAGGCACTATGGTAAAACAAGAAAACACAGATGAGGCAGAACGTAATTAGAGATAAGCCAACACATGTTAAAGGGAGATTTTCCAAATTAATTGTCTAGAAATGCTGTTTGTAAATCGCTATTGCATAAAATTGGTGGTTACCATGTACTGCACACTTTTCTTTCTTTGAGCCAGAATGTCTTTGTCAAGGTCGCTATTATCTAATCGAACAGTCTTGTAGCTCAATGTAATCTTTCCGTTTATAAATATTAAAAGTTTATACGAATAGAAATAAATATTTATCCTAAAACGAGCTGCTCACTACAGGGACTAATCTGGCTATATTATTGTTATCTAATGTTTACCAAAAGTAATTGGCAATGCCAAGTTATTAATTGGTAATATCCAACATTATATAGGGATACCAGGTTTTTCGAGTTTGATATTCTATTGAAATCATGCGTGATGGTGGATCTTTCTATTTCTTTGAATAAATGAATTACCTGAGGAAATTATTTGACATAGACCTTGATGCATCGGTTTATCGGATTGCCTCCCGTTTATCATAAAAAATGTCTCTTCAGGTTGCATTTCATTACATATATCACTTTAAAATAGGATGCCTTCGTCATGGAGTATGCGGTAAACCAGCCATCTGACCGTCCTCCGGCTGATTGACAGGCCAAGATTATCAAACTATCTTTTTTTCTTATGAAAAATTATAGCGGCGAATCATCCTTATCCAGACCACCGCTAGCGTGGTAAGCCAAGAAACAGTGCAGTTGTACGGCTATACAAATAAATAAGTTAGTTTAATAACGCCGACCTAAATGACCACAAAAATTAATGAGATGCACATGCTTTAAGCTAGCTGATTTTAGTATGTGATAATGACTGACACTAATTTTGTCATTTAATTAGACATACACGAAATTCGTGTCTTGTACAATATAAAAACTTTGTGGTGTTTACCGGATTTGATTTACCCTTATTATGTCACCAGACAAGTGTAGTTCAATTAAAACCTGATGAAAAATTATAAATATTGTAAAATATGTGTTAACCTGTTTTATCACATATGTTTATATAATGGCTGACACCAACATTGTCCTTTAAAATAAACACAATAGTCGTGATAGAAGAATGATAGATCGTGTATCTCATATCGACACATGTTCATGGTCAAAAAACAATATCCAGAGAATAATATCACAATTATATTATAGGTATCACGATCTGGACATTCCTGTTACAATAAGTATGTAAAACCCATAATTCATTTCATTTCAAACTCTTTTTATTTTGGTAATCTGAAATTTCACATATCAAATTTTAAAAGAGAGAAAAAATCAACTTCAATAATTATGATAATGTTAATACCACAATGAACGTTTTAAACTATAGCTACGATAATATTTCTTTCATTCAAGTGATCCCCTTAATGTATTTACCAATACGGTTCTAGTAAAACTCGTTCTCCTATTTGGACGTATAATATATATTTAAAAAAAAATTAAAATAGGAAATAACACGATAAGTACACAATAGTCCATGTTGAACAGTAAACATGTTAAGTGCAAGTTGTGGGCGTTTATATTTCCCATGAGTGATTTTATTTTTGTTGGTTATTGATAAAATAAATTTGTTATTATGTGTGTTATCTTGTACCAATAATACTGTCCATGTTCAAACCACTGTTGTATTACTAAAAGATTAAAAACTCGGGTCGTCTAGTTTAATCTGTCTTTGTACGATAAAATCACTCACTGCACCTGATCACTGGCAACTCGATCCGATATCAGAAGCAATACTGGTGAACTAGGTGACAAATAAAGGATTAAAATGAAACCAGATGGAAGTAGATGACGATGCATAAAACTCAATACGATCAACGACTGTTGCTGGTACAATGTCAAGATGTGATGGTTAATGCCCAGACCCTAAGTAGGTGACGGCGACTTATTTGAAGCAGGATTGACTTACGTTTTCTAGAACACTTGGTGCCACTTTCCAGTTGAAGACTTTACATAACACACATTTTATTTTGACTGGGCTGGTGACCTTTTCTCCCGAGATTGTCCTCGAGGCAAGGCATGTTTTTCCCTGTTGTAACACCCGACACTACTTCCCATTTAAGTAGTTCATATCTTTAGCTAAAATGGGCTTTACTTTTGTAGTTTCCGCAAGGGGCTGGTGTTATCGAACCAGTAATTTGTACTGGCGGATGTCATACATTATGTAGGATATACGTACTAGTTGACATAGCTCACAATTATGCTTTGCGGTTTCGGCATAATGGACATAGGCTAACTATTTCCGATATTCTTAAGGAATCTACGTTGTGGTTTGTCTTTGGGTGAATAAACCACGATTACACTTACAGAATCCCCATTTAAGGTAACGAAGGGCGAACTGGATTGAACTGGTAGTTTTTCTAATGCATTAATTTCTGTTGCCCTGGATTTTAGGGTGTAGGCCTATCTCTGATTTGTAGGGTGTGCACAAGGTGTCGGTGATATGGAAAATTTCATCACTACATTTGTTCTGTACAGGGTTTCGATGACGGGGGCAACAACTCGATGGAAATCGTCGTGGGACTCTTAGTTTCAATACAGTAGGCGAACTATTCATGCAAGTTTCGACAAAATCTCAAAACCCCTTACTCACACTTGTGGTGGCTATATAATCCCACATATGAAATGTGGCATATAAAATGCAAGCCATGTCTGTTAGTGGACCGAGCTTTTGGTATTACGTAGAAAGCTTTGAGAAATTCGAGATGATGCATTATCTTAATGATCAGAAACTTTTGTGGTCTGACCCCAGATAAATGCATCCAGACGTTTTGAGGGTAGTAGATACACGGCATATCTAAGATATATCTAATGCCATTACTCCTACAATATATTAGATAAACATTTTATTTACACAAAACAGGTGAACAATATATAAACCATATAACATATAGTCAGGTTGTGTAGGGTCATTTTCTTTATAACTGTAAGGAGATTCCGAGAGGCTACTGAGTACGAACATGCTCGTACACGCGAATATGATGGATGAGGTACAAGATCAGTTAAAGTCTTAACATGATAACAAGGTAAATTGTATTAAAATAAACATCGTTATGTCACATTATTGCCAACGTGCCATTTATCTGATTTATTAATGGACAAGAAATTTTATGGTTATTATCCGGTAATTATTTTTCAGGTCAGTTAGTTGCGTATATTTTCATGTAAGATAAAGAAGACTATGAATAAATAAATAAATTTATAGGAAAACGCAAGATGACGCATAGATGTCTAGTTTCAAACTTAATTAAATTAAAGTACAATCTTCATTATATCGGTTTGATTATTTATCTTAGGTCTGAAATAAAGCTATATAAATAGCAGCGTAATCTTACATAGATATCTTATGTAGTCTTACATAGATGCACTGATCACCCAAATTCAAAGGAATTAAAATTCGATACTATCGACGCACGTCTATATATACCCATTATTATATTGGTTCAATTATTTATCAACATCAAATAGCTAAAGCAGTCATGGATGAAGATACATATCTTAATTTAGAAACATAGACATTTGCACACTAACATGCCCGTCTTCATTAGCCCAGTTTAGGAGTAGAACAGTAGGACGTTAAACCCCATTCATTACTCAAACTCAAGTGAATTTTAACTGTATTATTAGCGCCACACACAGGCTAAGACACGCTTTATAATTTTTTACAGTTAAGTTTTCGTGTGGAGTTGTCGGGTAATGATCATAAAAGAAACTGTCGGAATGCGGCGAATGGTATTAGTCCGCTGGTGCACTAGTCCGTGGGTGCACTTGTCCGACTAGTGAGCCCGCGGATTAGTGCACCCAAGGACTAGTGAACCCCTCCCGGGAATGTAATCATTAATATTAAAATGGAGAGAATTTGTAAAGACTAATGTAATTAGGGGAATTTAATTAAACGAATAAGCTATACACATTTTTCTTACATTTAGGAAGCTTAATAGAGTAACAGCTAATTGATTTTACCTTGGGTATCATTATTTTAATTACGCTATTTCCATGTACAGAAAAGCAACATAGACAGTGGTATAAGATATGTAAAGTAGGCAAATTAAAATAAATAAGTATTAATAGCAGTTTATACGAATGTCATCGCAGTTGACTGTTTAACTATGATTTAAATCGAGGCGTTTAAATCAAAGGAGAATGCCTATTCGAGCGGAAATCGCGAAGATTTCCTTCACAACGACTTTTGGATAATAATTTGCGAAACGACTTTAACTAGCCAATGGAAGTGCGGAGTTTAAAAGCATACATCAAATCGTTCATACACCAGTTTCATTTGCAAATTACGCGGAAAGAGGGCAGTTTAAATTGCCCTTAACCGCAAAAGAAAAAAGAAGCTAAACTTTTGTTGAACTGGTGTAATGAAGGAAATTTTGCCTAGACAGCGCCACAACGGCCCACTCTTTTTTGGAATTCCAACTGCCAAGGATTCTTTTACATGCACCAGAGTGTGTACACGGAACCGAGAAACTTTATCGGCCAACACCGTGAGCGGACCAGAGACTTCCTGGTTACCAGTGTCTTAGCGACAGTTACTTTGGAAAACACCATACCAATTATCGTCACCCACGTTTCATCTGCGATTATATGTTGTACACAATAATTCTCGTTCATGCAGTGGTTGGTTTATTCAGAGTAAATCAATAGTCTAAATTGACTTTTTAAACGAAATGAAATAAAATGGGGTTTAATGGACAGGCATACGGCATATAGTGTACTACGAGAGAAATGCATTATGCTCCATCAGCAGCGTTATGGCCTCCTCTTATACATCTGTTTTCAGTTTTTAGAAGATATTTCCCGAACGACTTTAGGACTTGGCCGACAGGGGACTGCACATGTACTGCATCCAATGTTTTTTTTCTCTCCAAATAACCCCTGTACCTTTACTGTCATCAATTTGAAAAACGTCATCAGCATAACCGTCATCATCTTCGATATTAGCACTGTCTGTTGGTCAAACATAAATTATATCATCATTGTCACGATCTAGGTCTCTATCGTCAACTGTAATATTGATTTTATCTTCAAATGAAAATAATTAAACAGATTTGACAATTCAGGTTGTTCCAGATATAAGGTTCATGAACTGAAGGTTATTGACCTCCGTCTGTCTAGAAAATGACAACATTCTGGTTCTTTTTAGCTCACAGATCATACTTTTCACCGACCTGTTGATAAATTTTCATACAATTATTACCACTACGTCTACGGTCAAATTCAGCATAAAACACGATCTAAACAAAAATCTGATCTATCCTGCACGTTCATGACAAAAATAGCCTTTTCAAATAAATTTACGTTTTGTGTCAATTAGTAATAAAATGATGAGAATTATTGGGTTTTGAACTTATGAATGTGCATAACAGTATAAATCTAGCAAGGAGCCGATTGACTTTCTGTCAAATTAGCTGGGATTTATATTTTCATCATCCCAGTTTTCCCAAATAGTTTGAAACGGCCATTGCCAATTTAACTGCCAATTGTACCCGAAACGTTCCCTTTATGACGCGAGGCTGCTGAAGTTTTCTGATTAACACATTGGATTCGTAACCTGAATATCAAGGATAGAACTCGGGCGTCGACCTTAGCCGTAGGCTACGGAATGTTACCTTCGGGATTGGCAAGGAAAATGTGATTAGTCGTCCAGATTCTATTTTTATGACACTGTTCGAATGTAATCAACTTTCTGCATAAAGTAGCAAAGCATCTAAAACTGTTGCAGGTGTTGATAAATTATATTATATTTTCGTTTTGTGTTCTTTCTTCTGGGTTTTACACCACAACGAACTAAAATATCCACATTACAATGGACTGTTGGATAAGCTATAACATGGTCTAACTTTAACTTTAACTGCAGGTCTTAGCAGGCCAATGGCATTTTATGTAAAGATGAATAATCCAAACATTGAATTATTAAAGTATACAATCAAGTGCAATACCGAAATACTTTTTAAATTTACTTTAAAGTATTATACAATATAATGTATTATTTCTGTTAAAGATAAAAATACCCGTCAATGTTCACCTTAAATAACCATTAATTTAATTATTTATTGCCTCATTTATATCCCGGGTGCTAACTGAACATCCGACGGTTACTCACAGAACAAGAATTCTTTCAATGAAATAGTTTTATTAAAACAGATTTAGAATTTTAATGTATTTAAATTTGTCAACTTATGATGCCCATAATTCATACTATCATTATGAAATATCACTTGACGACATGCTGAGTAATGGACATTAACTTATATTAACAATCTGAAAATACTCCCAAACTGTTCTTTAATGACCCAAATCCTCTTAAAATCCTGCTGTGATAATTGAGCATAAAATACTTGTAATATCATTTTTTCAAATTTATTCTTAGTAATTCATATCTTGAGCTCGGTGGTTGTATGACCTTTTGTCATGACTTATTGCTGTAGCGTATAATAATTATTTACAGAATAATATATTCTTTGTTACATTAGTTTCGACATTTTGTATTCAAAACTTATCGTGTTTCGAGTAAATCTTGTTGTTTATAGACTTCGTTCTTCAATACATTTGTTTCGTTTTGTACCTACATTCTATAAATAGTACGTTAGCAGTGCTTTAATTAAAGGAGAGACAAAAATTTAAGTGCAAGTCCAATCGGGTACTTTGTCGTTCAGACCGCCTTGAAAGGTACTCATAGTTTTACTATTTGAAACAATAACCAGTTTTAAAAATAGTTTAAAGATGTGTTTCTTCCTTAAGACTAGAAAACAAAATAATAACAGAAAATCGTAAAATATGGCATGGCGTTTTGTTATACTTCATACTTTAATGGAAAACTAACTCGGGTTTCTTGAAGGAACTGACAATCACGAATATACGTTTGATTACGCCTAACTTCTCAAGATTTATTGATAGAGAGAGAGAGAAATGGGGTTTAACGTCCACCCGTCACCCGACACAAACTAGTTCATTTCGAGACTAACATATGGTTTAATTTTATTTCAATAATTCGCTAGCGCGTAGGGGTCTTTAGCAGTGGGAGGAAACCGGAGTGCCCGGAGGAAACCCACGAGGTTGAGAAGGCGCCCCTATCTCCATGCCACATACTCTCACACCAGGTATCGAAACCACAGCCGCAAGCCAGAGGTGACCGGCCAGCTAGAGGTCGAAGCGCGGCACTCTAGACCACTAGGCCATCCCAACCCCCCGATTTATTGATAATATTCGACAAGTTATTGCACTTGCATTTACACTTCTTTTATTTATAATAAATGCCTTAAACTTCACGATCAGCTGAACAACGATCATCGTACTATCTACCCTCAGTGTTATGATGTTTATAAGATAGAAATTTTGACAATTATCGTTTATTGTGCTTGGGTGATGAAGCAAGCTATACGCGATATCTACGTACCTCAACAGAGAGAAAAAATATATTCTTTGCACTGGACTGGATGCCCTCCGAACCTCAACACACAGTAGATTTCGGTACAAATTCTTGTAAAAACAGTCCAACTACTCACAAGTGCCAATGTCTAAATACAGACAGCATATTAACCTTCTCAATCAATTAGATGTAGTGGGGGCTGGTAGAACTTACCTTGGAATTAACTGGTGCCAAAAAACATTTTTATTTCTGTCTTTCTGAAATTCCTGTTACAGCTGCCTGATAGCGCCTGGAAAATACTAAGGCATAATACTGAGGCATTACCTTTTTAAAAGTACCTTGTGTGCAAGAAAATTGAAACATGTGAACGAAAAGAATGTAAATGTTGTTTTAATAATATCATCTTGTAGTAGTTAAATTGCTACTCACACGAGGAATGTAATTCCATTAAAAATTCTGCCATTGTTGAGGTTTTCAGTCTGTAGTAATATGCCATTCGCATGCATTTTTTTCGTACTTAAATCAAACGCATCTTTGGTGGTCTTCACTTTTTATATACAAACCATTTGATATTATACACTGTTTCTTTTCTTTATATGTATAGGCTATATCTACATCTTGCATTTTTACACTCCAATACTTATAGTGTTTAGCATGCTCCAGTTTGCACCGATTAACATGTAACTACAGCCGACGAGAACTCTTCGGATTTCGCTAATTATTTTTTATACTTCTAAAATTTAAAAAGTAAAAAATAAGTAGTGAAATGAAAGATAAAATCAAGAGAATAATGTAAGGTGATAAAATATATGCACGGAAACAGATTTGTTTTTCTAATTACTGCAATAAAATAGATTTGTAACTGGATTTTACAATCTATTTCCCGTGACTGTATAAGGTCACTGATATAGTTATATACATATTCATCATAATTGGTTATATTATATAATAATGATAATCGATCGCCAACACGTGGTTTTGCAAGCCTTCATTCTATCCATATTTAAATTTACAATGAAACTACATTGCCGAAGTCATTTAATTTTAAAACTTAATTTACTCTGGAATGTATAAGTAGCAATTATATCCCTGGTATAAAAAGCCCCGTCATATTCTAATAAAATACTGGAAATAATGAAAAATACCACCCAGTACATTTAACACTGTAGATTTATTTACACCAATACCTGAATTTGATGATCATTTGCTCTTTGGACATTACATATATAATTACTCTACATGTCTGGATTTTGTTGAGTAAAAGAGAAAACCCCAGAGTTACTTCCCTTGGGCTATATCAATAAGTTGTGAAAGACAATAATAAAAAAGTAAAATGAACTAATATTCTGTACACATAATATGTTGGTACATAATATGTTGGTAGATTTTACCAGAATTTTATGAAAACTTTTTACCATGAAAGAGCCTATAAATTATTTTTACGACTGTTGAAAATAGACGCGACTCTTTAAAGCGCCAACCATGTCATGTTAGTGAATTATATTTTGTGTACATGTGCACTTAATACATATCGTTCATGGAAGGTCGTGCGTGATATATCAATGAAAATCTTCAGTAAAAGTATTATACACATATTATAAAAAGGAAAGAAGTTAAAATCCTACATGTAATGTACTATTCCACCGAGTCAGTGCAATGAATGGAGATCCGAATAAAAAAAAAGTTCATGGGCAATCACTTGGTCAATCTACTGAAGTACCTGTCGAACTCTACAGCTTACACAAATTATCCTAGCCATTCGGACTTTATAAAAGACTGATATGGTATAGAAAAGGTTAATCGCTTATCATAATATTGACAGACGACGAGTGTCACAATAACTTGTCAAACCACAACCACTGGTCATAATACAAGACTTTATTTAGTCTACAATAGCACGCGACACCACAATTCGTAAATCACGCCCGAACTCTTCCAAGACAGGTGATCCGAAACCGCAAACTTTAGTTCACCGAGTACGTGAATATGATACACCATATTTCTCTCGCAAATTAAAAAAAGGTTTCCTATTTAACCGACATTCTAATACAATATCAAATATCCATCTTTAATATCGAGTCATCTTCTTGCTCCTTTCTTCAATTTCCCTCATCAAAATGTTTTTGGTGACATGTATTTTGTATTAAACAATGGCATAGTTGCTTGGGTGTGAGTTTAGTTTTCATCTAAGGGTAAGTTAGCCCCCCCCCCCACACACACACAAGAATTGAACAAGAAGAAAGTAAACAAAACAACGTATAATATGTTGGTGAATGCAAACTGATTAGACGTAATGCTGAGACGTTGCAGTAATTGTATCGCTCTGAAGTAACCCAAAAACATGTGTCAGCAAAGTAAAAATCTAAATTCCTGGAGGTGGGGTATGTTTTAGCCCCATCTCAGAAATATTTTGCCTGTGCCATTCGGTTACAGCATTTAATCAACCTTTAAATACCACCGTCTCATTAAAATAGCGTTATGCAAGAGCAAAATCTGCTTATTACAGGTCTTTCTTCAGGCCTGAAATGTTATCTAATTAATCAATTAGACATTAATTAACATATCCAGACCATAATAAACTCTTGATGTGAAGGCTAGCCTTCGATGTTGGCGGATTAAATTCCTATATGCCGCTTAATGGCCGTTGATAATTAAATCAATCAAGTGGATAATCGAGATTATGCTGTTTATATTAATGATTTGAGTAATGATGACCGAGGCTATGTGAATATTTCAAACGCTTTTTTCTCGGCTAATAGTTGATCAATTTGACTGAAATTTTCAGCAAATTACCTTTACACTAATTAGTTTTTAACTATTATAGTGAGAACTGCCTTCTCTTTATCTTATCTCCCATCATGTAACTTTAATCCTCTGATTTATTGATAGAGTAGAGAGACCGAGACAAATGTGGTTTAATGTCCACTCGAAATGAACTTGGTCAATTGGGGACAAACGTATGGCTTAATTTATTTCAATATTTCGGGATCTTTACTTTAGCAGTGGGAGGAAACCGGGGGACCAGGAGAAAACCCACGAGGGTGGACATGCGACCCAACTCCTTGTCACGTCAGCCGGGGAACCGAAACCACGCCAGTTGACTCAATGACAGACTTTATGAAACAGTGCGCACGTGCTAATCATTCGGCCACCCTACTCCCTTTGGTAGAGTAGGACGAGTGTTCGTCCGGTAAAAAGGTCAGTGAATCGAAATATTGTCTTTTCAGTGGTCAGCTTATGATTTTGGCCATTCTTTGAGAAATGGAGTATATATAGAAACAGTATTTTTTTATTATACCTCGGTATTAACATATTATTATATATAATAAAAACTGTAACCAAAAGGGTAATATGTAAGTGAGAGCCTACTTATGTATTTTCATGCTTATCTTCAAATAATTCATGATAACAGGAGGAAAATTTCACAATTTTTATTAATACAACGTTAGGTTTGGTCCTAGGCTGTATACAACAAACTACCAATTACTAAACCGAGAGCTTCAATTGGGTTAACTAGTTCAGATTTTTATTTTCATTTCATGGATTTAAATGGATTACACCCCGGTAATTTACCGTAACCACAACTAAATCGTTTCATTTATATAGACATATATATATATATTAACCTTTTAAGATCTAGAATGGCATTAACCCAGGCTGGAACATCAGTGGTCAAACGCGCCCTCATGTTGACCCTCCCAACAATTAGATTCAATCATGGGATTAAGAAAGGGAGATTAATAGAACAATCGCCATCCACCCATCCTAATAAATCATCGTTTAATGAACTTGTGACATTTGACAGTAATCCCCCTATATGTCATCGACAATTGTTAACATTTGATAAAAATGTTAACCGTTGTTGTGAAAATTTAGACGGTAATCTTCCAATGGTGATTGAATATGCACTGAGTGAAGAGATAGTGGCCACTCTCAGCATATTGCAAAGGTTTCCCTATTCCGTGTAATCAGAATGTTTACATTTTAAAATACGCCATTTTAAAATGGGTCATACACAGAAAATAATTATGTTCCTGAAAGCATGGCTGTAGTTAATAAGACCTGTCACCTCCCATGAATAAATCACCCATTTGCTTAGATCTCAAGTAATCGACTGTTTACATGTTATTGTCCCCCAAAATTATTTTGCGATCTGTTTTTAAGACCCTGTTATAAATGAAATTTGCAATTCTCATACAAATATGTGTTATAGTTCACTTCTGTAATAGATCAGTGTAGTCGAAAACATTCTCACGTTATGCAGCACATTAATTAAGTTTCAAGCAAAATATGAAAATATAAAGTACTCTTTAACACTACTTCATGGCACCCCACACGGCGTTGTTAATTCAAACAGGTAATGCGCCCCACAAGGGGCATTACATTTAAGTAAGCTATGTAATATAATTGCTCTTCACATTTTGAATAATTGAGAGAACCGGGGTTATTACGAGCGGCAATAGTGTAAATTAATACCTTAATACGAAACCACAGCCGCTATTCTTTTTATAACGTTTTCTAATAGACACAAACAAAAGGTGTTTACGCACGTGTAATTACAAAGATGTCGGATAACATAAGAAGTGAAACCTTGAATATTGATAAATCGTATGGATTTAAGAGTTTTTATAAAGATATTGTGCACGCAGTGACTCGAGAACTGGGTTGTCCCCATTGCTTTACGACTGATTCCTCTCTTAATGGATGACGTTGTCGTTACCTCGCGCTTTTCTGACATCATTATTGCTGCTTATCGAAAGACGATGGCCTGCATCAGCGCACCGCGGGACAGGCGAAATACAACCTTGTGGAAGACAGTTGAGCACCTTAGGACCCGATGGATGAGGAGTGGAAATGAACATTTACATCATACCCATGTTATTCCATAGCAAGAGGACGGAGGGCCTGACAAGGATAGCTGTCTAGTCGTTTGGGGGGAAGTCTAAAACCCGAGGTCCCATGTACATATTGGCGTGCACGTAAAAGATCCTTGACAGTTGGAATTTGATATAAGTGTAGGACGTAATGCCGGGCAAAATTTTCCTCATAGAACATGCCCGTCTTCATTAGCCCAGGCAGAAGGGTGGTACGTTAAACTCCATTTCATTTCATTCCATAACAAACTGTTGCTAACGCTACAGGTGAGGCTACTGTTGTTTGGTTGGTTTAACCATAAGTTCGCATAGCTAATAAATACACTGTTGTGCTACAAAGCTAATAATGCCATTGTTAATTTATGTTAAATAATTTGTTTTCTGTTATCGAATTTTCAAAGATAACTGCGTTGCCACAATCACGTGGAGTCTGGTAAGAATTAAACAAAATGTAACCAAAACTACGGGTTCGAAATCCATATTGAATTAGGCATTCTTAAGACTGTAAAGTTTACATACATTAACTGCTAAAGGGAAATTGCATTATGTATTCTACAAAAAACAGATCATACATACATATGTTTTGTTCTAGCAATCCCAGTAAGAATTTGTGTCACAAACAAAAGTCACAATTTACCCCCCCCCCCCCCTCAACCCCCCCCCCCCAAAAAAAAAAACCAAACAAAACCAGGACATCTCTTTTTTTTTTAAAAAATAAAATAAATAAAAGTTTGGATTTGATCGAATTTCCTGTGTTTTATTCTGATTTGGAGTTAAACCAGGTGTTACTGTCTATTTTCTTTACAAAAGGCGACGATTTACGTAACCATTGCCAGGTGTAATACCTATGAATCAAAACTAACTATATACTTATGTTACTTGATTTAGAATATGACAACGCGTCGACATATGATTCACAATCCACCGCATACACTAGTGCAAAGCTTGATACATTTTTTTTTTAAATTTCGCTTGAGGTTGTGAAATACTTTGACTGTAAGCTATTCAGTCCAGGAAGAATCATGTATCATATTCGAACACGCCCCGACAATTTTTGTGACAAGCAATTATTAAACGTTACTACAAATATCACCCGGGTTGCGTGTTTTAAAAAGGTAACCATTAAAAAAATCGGATGTTCATGCATCTATAGAGGCTTGGTAATTGTTCTGTGTCTAAATATAAGCTCCAAGTAAAGGTTACAGCTACGTTCGTAATAGTTGTGCATTTACAAATAAACAATACATCCTAACACCTTAATAACTTTGGCCTTTAAATTTAAATACTATGTGGTCTTTAACATAACTATCTATTTCAATTACATAAAGCAAATACAGGCTTTAGTTTGACTTTCTTCAAATATGTGGTTTTATAATTAAGTTTACCGTATTAGTTATCCGATATCAGAAGAATTCGTTGATAATATCCATTCTATTATGTCTGCCTTTTGTGTTTATAATCAAGAAGTGCAAGGTGGTAATCGAGTAATCGGATAAGATGTTTCAGATTTCACCCGTATATAGCCCTGTCATTTTTTTCTTATTCAACTCTTCGTGATTATATATGTATTTTATATACATTTTATATATTTGCCATTTCTACCGTTGGACTGTAAATGTCTTTCTTTTTCCATTCATGTCAGATTGTTTATCTGAGGTATTCACGTCAGTTATTTCCAACCAAGTTATGTGCGTAATCAAAAATAATTTAATCATGTGGGTGCATAATGATATGTACCTAAATCCAAAGAGTCATCGCTGTCGAGCAATGCCCCTCTCCCTTTGATACGTATTTTATGGTATATATGATAATCCGCTGTAAAATGTGTAATGCATGATTTATATACGTACCTAAACTGCTTCCTTAGATCACAATATGTATTTTATTTTTTAAAAAATATAACATTATAAAAATTGCAGTTATCAAGGTTAATGCGCTTATATATTCAACATTTAGATCAAGGAGGTTTAATAAATAATATAATTCATAATAATATAGGGATAATTTTGATTAATAAAATAAATTTGCCCAAGGAATTTGAAATATGTATTTATTTAAAAAAAAAAGATAATGAACAAGAGAGTACAACATTGGAACTTGGAATGTGATATATATTGAGTTTTCTTTTATTGAGACACATGCGCTTTGAGCATGCTTTGGGTATATTTGGCGCTCTCATTATTATTATTCAGAACAATTGATGACAAAATTATGTCGCTACCACCTACACTAGAGCTCCTTATCTTCATGTATTCTATAAAATTAGCCTGTTAAATGATTCTTTGTACAATTATTTTACCCTAGCTTTGCTATAAAAAGAGGGTTAAAAAAGGCATGTAATCGAAAATTTTCTTTTATATGAAATTTTCTCGGCAAGTGGTCACCGGAAATCACGTAATACCATTAGCTAATGGATTGATCCTTGTGTAACATTAAAGACCTGTAACCAACCATTTCCGGAACTACTGTATCAGCGAGCGTTTTATTATTATCCTCATATTATTTACTCTACGGGTTACAATTTTAATGTACACATACTACCGATATCTTTAATATAAAACTGATTATGAGAACTATATTCATTTTGAGTCTTAACGAGATAAGGTTAGCACACTGGACTAGAATTTCCTGGCATATAATCCGACGTGGACCCGAGACTTGGCAGGTGGAGCAACAGGGCTGAGAAGTAAAGCGTTGCATAGTCGTTGTAATGATGTTGAAAACCAAGCTCCGTCCGTGTTTACGTCATATAACACTAAATTGGAATTTGATGACGATTATGGGGAAAGCCTGTCCTGTCTTCGTTCGTGTAGTTTGTAATAGATAAAATATTTCACATTTAGACAGTTTTATTTGAATAAATAAACGATAAGGAAAAATTTACACAATGTGCCCATTAAAGTTGCAATAGCATTTTTTTAAGTTATATTTTTAAAATGTATTAAAATAAAGCCCTAAAATAGATTGAACCTATAAACAGTCCTACCTTGTTTAAGAATAATCCTATTAATCCTATAATTCACTATTGCCAGTTGAGAAATTGGCAAAAATATCATTTTCAACTTCAAATTCAAACGTTTGAAGATGGCCGTCCATGGAGAGGAATGGGAAAACAAGGGAGGTAATAGAGTAACTATTTCCTCAATCAACCTGTGTCACCCATTTTAATGCCCCAAAAATTTTGCCCATGATCGTATAATAGTGAGTTGACAACCTTTTGAGCAAAAGACATAGAAATAATTATGTTTTGACTTTCTTAGAAAATATGAAATTGTAACTTTAAGCTTTGATATATAATATAATAATGTGAGAATTAATGTTACGACAAAAATATAATAAATAACAAGATATATATCTGTAGTTGTAAATTAATATTATGGCATAACAGATTTTTCACGATGGGTGGACGAGTTTTTAAAAAATATATAGTAGAATGCAAAGGTACAACAATGATTTGTTATGTAGCGATGCATATAATAATAGTCCGTGTACAATAAGGGCGAATAAACACCAAAAAGTTTCGTTTTATCGACAATTGCCCGGTATAAGCAATCAATCTGTTTCACAGAGAATTACTTACGTATTATCTCTGTCACAGATGACTGTCTTGAACACGTGCATTGACTTCACGCGGCATCAGTCATTGGCTCAATGGCTGCTTGTGCATTGTTTACATAACACGTAACTGCTTCGGACAAAATGATGCCTTTTACTCATTTTAATATCCATTTACACTAAATAGGAAATATTTTTTAACTACAAATACTTCAAACGTCATTATTTATTTTTCTTATACTTCAAAAAAATGTTTTAGAATTTATTTTGTCGGAGGAAAAAAGTTAATACCGGGGACTCCTTAAGTCGCGTCGATGTCATCCTTATCAGTGATTGTAGCGGCCTAGCGAATATTCGCCGCTGATCAGTGTGATAAGCAATATTTACCGTTCGCCTTATTGTCGGCTGCAAGAACGGTCATCGCTTACAAAACATCGGGGTTGATATTGCTATTTCAGAATGGATTAATAGGCAGACAAATTCTAATGAATGTGTTTTGTGACAACACTTTAAAGGATTTTTGGGGCCTAGCATATAATAGTCACAAGAGAATAATTATGTTGAAGATTGCAGTCAAATTACTTCATTTTGAGTAGAGTTATGGACGTTTGAAGAACATTGAGTCTCGATTGTCATTCCTAACATTTATACAATAATAAATTTTTATTATATTAGTAACTGGAAATTCGTGTATAAATCCATTTTAAATCAAAACCATCCGATGGTCTAAAGAGTTGATTATTGGCATGACAAGTCTAATTAATGATTTATATAACATCTGAAGTCAAACAAAATATCTGCATTAGGCAGAGTTAGCTCTACATATTACATCTTAAAGGCAGCGATGAGCAAACTGTATAACATTTAATATGTGTTTTTATGACAGACGTAAAACAATTTATTAAACATTTTATTATGAATCAGTCTACCAGAAAGATACAAACATTTACCCGAGAAACTAGAAGATAAGAACTAATATGACATCGCAGTCTTTGATTTATAGCAATATGAGTTATGTAGTTTTTATATAATAATATTACAACCTATCTGTTAACACCTAGTTGATATGATGTGATAAACGAATTTTAACACTGACACTAATGCACGTAATCATCATGTCAGTCGGGGGTTTTATGGGGAAATGTTACGTGTAGATCACAAATGTCACCATAAAATATTACAAATTTACATTTTCATTGAAAATAGGCATATTTCACAAAGCTACACTGCATGTTCAAGACGGCTTAATGGCAGCTTATCGATGAGCTTTTATAATAATGCAATAGGTGTATTCGAATTTAAAAGAAATGCGGGTTAACCCTTTACTCTACTGTACCAAATGACTGTTCGTCATGAATATTGCTATGAGGGACATTTAAAGATACCAGAAAAGAATAAAAGAAAAGGTCTTTAGCCACTCAACCACAGTTTTTGAGGCACTGTTCAGAATTCGTACTTGAGTTTAAGTATTATGCACAATCGGAGCAGTACGCCATTCGTTACCTTGCAACACAAACAATGGTTTTCAAATAGTTTATCCACCTTAAAGGGACTATCCCAATTTGAACAGAGACTCCAAAATAAAAGTCTGAGTACGTATGAAATTTAAGCGCCAAAATATAGATAAAGTTACCTTGTCTCAAAGTTTCAACTCAAAGTATTAAGTCGTTTGGACATGCACGTCAAACGTGCTTATTCGGACATGTTGGGTGACTTGATAATCGATACTGTTTCCTTTAGAGGTCTTTACAGTGAATAACCCATGTGCTGTATTTTGATAGCGAAAGGTAAATTTCACCTAAACATGGTTTTATCCAGACACCGCATAATACAGCTTGGAAAACTGGTCTCCTTTTCCAGATGAAGACGGATGGGTTTAAGTTGTTTAAAAACGTATCACATATGTTCAGTTAGTTACTCGGACCCAATTAGAGGATTTTAAGGGATTTTAACACCAAATTAAGCAGTTTTATTCTCCAAAATATTATCGGGATTGGCCCTTTAAGGGTTATTTTGTTTTAAAAAGGATTCACGAGGACCCACACGTTAAAAGATGTGAGAAATGAGTGTAAATGATGGAATGATATAGGTCGTAACTTATCCACGTGATTTGAAAAGCAATTGGGGGGGCTTGTACTTTAAGAGCCTTTTTTGAAATGATGTGAGAAATGAGTGTAAATGATGTAATGATGTAGGTCATAACTTATGGTAATAAAAGATGACTCCAGCAAAGATATTTTATCCATTAGCTTAATGGCACAATTAGAATAAAACTGTATGGGGTGGAAATCTAAAAACTATGACCTACGTAAAAAGTATTTCGTCAATTATGGAGCTCCGAGATAACGCTTCCCATTCTGAACACATTTCAACTATATATAAGTATATTTGTGGACCCCTGTGATTTCTGCACTGTGTGAACCCAAGATAAGAACAATCAGATAAAGATAAATCTATGCATTAACATTTTATCTATTGGCGGTAACCTTGCTTTCTGCTCTCCTTACTTTCGGTTGAGGTGTTCACGTCATGTACAGTGGGTGTATACTGTTGCTTTTCTGGGTCTGCATGCTACCCTTGCTGCACCAATTAAATAGTCTAAAGATACACTCTGGGGCTATTCAATAATATATATTAAATGTTAAACTGTTTGCTGGATGAAGACCAGAGCTGTTCAGGTGTATCCACATTAATCATTAGGTTAATGTTGATCTATGAGAACATAGATGTAGTGGATAAACTTTTGGATTAAATTAAAATCTACATATAACCAAAAGCCAGAGATAATCCTGTCCCTTTTATTAATTAAGTTGACATATATTTTAACCTCACAGACGAAGAAATGTATTTTGTCTGGTACCCAAATTCTGTTGGTCCGCACGTAAGCCTGATAACTCACAGAAGTTAAAACCGAGAAAATGAGTATCATCTTTTTTGTAATAAAATTGGAACGGTGAACTGTACAGAAATTGTTATTGAACATGTAATATTTGTACGCTGATGATAATACTAGCCCTCATCGTTCCCGAGCAGTAAGGCCTACACTCTGAATAGTCAATGTGCTGATTACACTATGGCTATTCCATCTTTAAAGGACTTTTAATTTTGTCTAATGGTTTGGATTGTTCGTACTTGGTTTTATTTTATTATATCTTCATATTCATTTCTTTTGTCGTCATAATTGTCTTGCAAACTAAATTTGTTTTCATTGGTGTAACCAGTCGTTTTATACAATGTGTTCTTAATTCTATTCTGTGTTTATGTATATATATAGATATCTGAAAGTTTTAATTATATGGTGGCTGAATTATAAAAGTGTTTGGATATTAAAATGTGAACAGTGACCTGAGCTATTTCGAGATTTGGGAAACTTTACTCTTACCCTAGACCGCTTATAAGATAACTTATATATTTGTTTACAGTTTAGTGATATGATATATTGACGGCCACAATCCAAACCTGATAATTTTGAATCATTGATAACCTATGACTGTGAATTAGATGTCTGATATTAGAATTTTATAAAGGGGTTATATATATCTCCAGAATAGTGTAGCATTTAACTGCATAATAGGAAAGAAATCTTTCAAATGATATAAATATCAAAAAAGGCACAAATAACAAATACTCCTTTAGCCATTCAAGGGCGGTTGTACTTTACCATCCTTCATACATCTAAGCTCTGAGGGCAGTTCGTCTTATACCTAGTAAAGGTTTTATTCAGTTCATAAAAACTGACGGAGCTGCTTAAGCGCTATTATAGGTTAATTTATTTCAAATTTCATCAAAATCAGATAAAAATTTTGACATCTTAGCTGCCAAAGAATAAATGTCAACAGACGGACGTAGGCGATGGCATAACAGGTCCACATGAAAATGTAGGCGTACAAAAATTCTCTCAATCAATCTAGTGAAAGAAAAGCCAAAATGTTCAGCAAGCTTGTCAATGTTTTCATTCCGTTGACTTTGTTCAATTACTTCTCAACAATAGACTTCGGCTTGTGATATTATATCATCCTCCTCCACCAAAGAAAAAAAAATCAAGTAATCAGGATTTTCTGAAAGATTTTGACACTAATTTTTCCAAGCTGATTCTCATTTATAACACAAGTCTGCTTATTATTGGAGATTTCAACCTTAATAATTCAAACGATTCTATTATTTCCAAATTCCAAAACATCATAGATTCGTATAGTATATATCAACATTTGAAGACTAAATCACACAAACCTGGACATATTCTTGACTTTGTTACATCTGAACGAAACAGTCAACCCTTAAAATGACTACAGATTTATTGTCAGGTCACCACCCAATAGTATGTGACATAAACCTTGAATGCACATCGTCTGTGGAGAAAGAAATCAAGAGTTGAAAACTGAAAGACATTGTCGTTGAGGAGTTTGCGTCGCCTATCAAAGAGGCTGTGAAATGCAGTCATTCTGATGATCCCCTAACACTACTGCATCGGTATTCTCAAGTCATCGAGTCTCTACACTTGACGTATTTGGTCCTGTAAAATCCCGCAAAGGTAAAGGCAACCATCCAAACCTCTGGTATACTGATGTCATTCACTCTGAAAAGCAGAACGAAAATGTGTAAAAGCTGGTAGTTGATAGAAAACTATTCCAAACACAGTCCAAGAAGGTGATAAAATTGATCTCAGATAACTTTTTATAAAACCAAACAATCTGCAACAGATTCCAAATATCGTTTTAATGTTATCAATAAACTTCTCTGAAAATCAAAAAGAACTTACCGTTTGTTTGGGTTTGTCCCAGTTACAGAAGAACATGTCTGGTCCATCATTGGTAAGAGCAAGTCAACTTCCTGTAGCCTAGATCCCCTTCCAACATGGCTTCTCCAGTCCCAACCAGTATTAATTAAATACGCTCCTTTGTTTCATCACGGACGTTAAAACACCAGGTACTGTAGTAGTAGTAGTTCATCACTATTATCATAAATTCTTCAATTGCCAACAGCTGCTATTGTAATTCCACTTATGAAGAAACCATTGCGAGATCCTTGAGAACTATCTCCCTTGAGTTTATCGGAAAGGTGCTTGAAAGGTTGTTAGTTTAGCGAAACAAATTATCTGCAAGCTAACGATCTTCATGAACCACTGCAGTCTGCTTATAAAGGTCACAGCACAGAGACAGCATTTTCGAAGGTAACAGCTGATATTGATGCAGAATTGGACGGCAACATTGGCATCAGCCCTATACTTTTAGATCTAAGTGTGGCATTTGATACTATAGACTATAGCATTCAGTTCAACCGACTTCAGTTAACTGTGGGAATCAAACGATCTGTGCTGGATTGGTCGAAGTCTTATCTAACTGACAGAAGCAAATGTGTCCATATTCATAGCAGCAACTCTGTATCTAAGCCGCTTGTCATTAGAGTCCCACAGGAATGAAATAACAGGCGATGAAATAACAAGTTCATATGAAAATGCAGTATTTAAAATGGTGTGAAAAAAGCAATCTTGGAAAATGACCTCCATAGTGAAAATTAAAGTGACAAATTTCGGTACTATTGTATCTAGATAAGAATAAAAATCCTCTCGGTCTAGTATTTAAAGAAAAGCCAAAATTTTCAGCAATCTTGGAAAATGACCTTCATTGTGAAAATTCAAGTGACAAATTTTATTGCTTGTATCGAGATTTGAACGATTTTAAAAGTTATAAAGTTATCTGCCTTGGTTCTCGGTGACAAACTGAGGTTATACTAGAC
This sequence comes from Patella ulyssiponensis, assembly GCA_963678685.1. NCBI lineage: Eukaryota > Metazoa > Mollusca > Gastropoda > Patellidae > Patella > Patella ulyssiponensis. The sequence goes on from OY783229.1 coordinate 60,032,794, forward strand.
TATCATGATTACCTTTACTTAGAATACTACAACTTTCGTATTGATACAGAATAGTAATCTAGTAATCGATCGTCAACTTAGCAGCAAAACAGTGGCGGGTGCACCAGCCACCTCCCCCCGAACACACACGGACATAAAACTATTTGGAGGATTAAATACCTTCCCAAAATAATAAGTACAACTTTCATGTTTGTACACCAGAGGAAGTTATACTGTCTTTATTATTATCGGAATAAAACTATAGTTTTAGAATGGCTCAGTGCGGAAGGCGCTGGCTCACTTACCTGTACTTCATGGTATTGGCCGAAAAGTTCCGCGAGATTTCTCTTGTCATTATATATTAACCTATAACGGTAAATCTCTTTGATCTTTGGGGTATATACTATGCCCGGAATAAATTGCGATCTGAAAGTCGGGGGTGGCATTGGATAAGCTTATACACAGGCGTTATTCTTCAAACCTGTAACGGGTTATTCTTCCAAGGAAGGTTGTTTTTTTCCATAAGAAAACATGATATAAGGGTTTTCTTACTGGAATTCTGGGATATTTTCATTTTACGTACAGGTTCATAAGCAATATAAAGAACGTGCTTGATAACGATAAGAGGATACTTGTCGAAACGTCGTGCTTTTAGAATAAAACTAGTGATTGTAACCCATAAAAACTGTGTTCTGTCAATATAAAGAAGAAAGATTCCAGATCTTTATCCTACACATAATGCACTGCATGGGGTATTCCCATCCATATTATAACGTTCAGAACGTTCGTTTTATGATACTGAGTTGGTATTGAGAGTATAGGAACCGGGAAATTCGTATCACTGATTTCAGTAGTTAGTTTACTTTTAACTTAGAATATCTTATTTACCTATGTTTTTATCGACGACGAATTTACCTCTATGTAAACTCCATGTATGTTATTTTAGGTTGACCGAGTTTGTATATGAATGAAAGGCAGTCCTGTTTTATCTTGCAAAAACAACTGCATTTATTCTATGGCGTAATTAAAATGAACCAAGAATGATGATAGCAAGTTTACATAAACATGGATAACACGTTCTTTTCTCTTATTTTTAACAGCTTGTCTTTCACTCCGATGCACTTTTCAATTTTCCTTATCTCCACACTATTTTCTTTTGGCTAAGTGTTGCCAATTTTGACAGGATATCACCAAAATCAACCAGTTTTTCTCTATCCGTAAAGATTTAACATGCTGGTTTTTAAAATATCTTCTATCTTGAAATGTTAGAAATGTTTTTAAATATCGTATTCTCAAATAAAACAAATAAACCGAATCGCTATTCGGTACCAGCCATTCCGTTCTTCAAAAACGGGTTTTATACGGTTTAAAGCGTGTGAGTTAAATCACACGAGCTGTCATTTAGTTAAGTGACGTGGTTCCAACTCCCTGCTTGCACGTGACAAGAAGTATTGTCCGCCTACCACAAATCGTGTGTCTTCTCCGTGCCATCCGTTTTCCTCCCACTAAAGATACCTACACGCAAGAAAATACCCCCCCCCCCCGGTTTAAAACATTAACATCACGTATTAAAGGGTTTCAATATCTACTTGAACGTCCTAATATATTATATTGTAAATCGTGTATAAATGTTGTTTTTTGTATTGCAAATCTTTATTGAACATATTTTTGGGAAGAGGGGTATAATAAGCTGCTGCCACTATCTCCTAGTACTAATATTCAATGAAATACAGTTTATATATATATAAAAAATAAGAATCGCAATAGTTACCTGGATTTATTCACATTCTAGGCGGTTCGTTAGTGATTTTGCGAGGTTTAAAATCCGAGTGCGGCTTAATTTTTGGAAATATAACTGAAATCGTGTTTTCATTTTAACTGGTACTAGCTTATTAGATATTGCACAATTCCCGTCTTCATTATCTCAGTTCGAGCAGAACAGTAGGACGTTAAACTCCATTTTATTTCGTATTACACGATCTTCTCGGGAAATCAATTTTGGAAACGGTTATTGAAAGAATGAGTGAACCAACTGAACCCTGTGTCGTGTCAAGCTATAAATTTCATACGTCAAAGGGAGAAATTGAAGAGTTCTAAACTCTTGCGAAAGGCAATCTATAAGCATTGAAAGAGCTTATCGGGTAGCACAATCAAGACGATGGACAACAGGTGATAGAGAATACGTACCTGTTGCCTAGTTTATCTGTTTAATTAATCTATATTAACCTTTAGGTAACTGGAAACGTAATCTTAAATAAAAGTATATCTTTTACACCTGAACAGTCCTCTCAAATGATTGCGATCAATTATTTAAGAAGTCCGCCACTTTATGGAAAGACATGGCTTTAAATAGCCGAGAAAATGAAGCTGCGTAGGAGAATTCATCACTGAAAAAGAAGGTGATTGTTGTAACACTACATTTTTTTTTTGTTTTTTTTAAAGCAATTTTGATAGTTTATCGTTCGCAAATTTGTCCTGTAGAAAATTTGGTTTTTTAATTTTACTTCATAGCAAACAGTCTAAACTTTTACTTTTTACCGTGTAATTAATCCATAATTTTAAAGAACAAAGTTAATAATCCAAACAGCTTATCCCTGAAATCTGGGGTCTTCCCTAGAACTTTGGACAGTGATTTCAGGAATTACAAACGTCCAAAGTATTGCCCGTCTCCATTGTTTGTCCTTTTTATAGGCGTGTTTGTCTCGCAATTACCTTTTCCTCAATATTCTGCTATGGGGTAATAAATGTCGTGAGTTATGACGTCACGTTATGTAAATATGCCCGGAGTTCTGTTTAAAGCCACGGGGGGTGGGATGGTCTAGAGTGCCGCGCTTCGACCTCTAGCTGGCCGGTCACCTCTGGCTTGCGGCTGTGGTTTCGAGCCCTGGTGTGAGCGTATGTGGCATGGAGATAGGGGCGCCTTCTCAACCTCGTGGGTTTCCTCCGGGCACTCCGGTTTCCTCCCACTGCTAAAAATTAAAAACCATATGTTAGTCCCGAAATGACCTAGTTGTGTCGAGTGGACGTTAAACCCCGTTTCTCTCTCTCTCTGTTTAAAGCCGAATGATATTGTTACGCAGTTTGGCATTGGTTGTTAATCGGACTATTGACCAGTCATAATTTGGAACAGAAATTTGCTTAAATTGCAGTGTGTAAGTGGAATTACGTCTAATCAAACGAAACACTGCGAGGGGATAGTGGGGCAGCTATCATGTGAAATTCAAAATAAAAGTCTTCACCGAAGAAAACCATAACTTTTCCCATATGTAACTCATCCACCAGAATCACATAAACAACTGAAGATGGCATTGTGAGGCTCAGTTTTGGACCAATGATCGATTACATTTTCTCTCTGCAGTTTGTTTTTGTTTTGTTTCATACTTTACCACACACATTCAAACAAATCGGGGTGTTTGAAACAGTGCATGATCGTCTGGGTGAGGCGTTAGGTAATAGCAAATCACGATTTGTTAATATCTTCAAAATGGTTCATATAGCTATATTTTAACAGTACTAGACGAACTGTACCAGAAGACTGGGGTGAAATAATGTTTTACTTCAGACGTATTACCATGATAAAATGTTGCTGATAGCCAAACACGATAAATACAGATCTACATCTCCAATAAACAATACTGATGTTCCTGCAGGTAAAACGATTATATCAGTTAGAATTACATCATTACATACGATATGCTACATACGTCAATCGCTCATTCATAATTTCTTGTGTTTAGCTCATCAACCCACACGAACAAGAGGTTTTGTAAATACATATTGTATATCTTTTAGGATCATTGCCCAAAGATACCCGATACTTGCCAATTCTAAAACATGTTAAACGCTTTCTGAGTGCAGGTCTCTGAGATCCAACTATTAATATAGTTGTAAATTAGGTTTTTCACCCATTTTGCACAATCAGATTTTTTGGTATTAACCACAGCTATATGCACACGGAACTAATGAAAGAGAGCGGGCGGGAGTAGGGGGTTTTAATGTTTCGCTACTTTGTGCAGTGCCGGATTTACATAAAGTCCTGACAGGCTGAAAGCTAGGTATATATATATAATATTTTTGACACTGTCATAAGCTTTTATTTGTATGCGGACTGTATAATGAGATTGGGAGGGACCTCAAACGTGGAATAGCCCAGGGCTTATATATCTTTACTGATTATATGCCCAACTTGGCATGATGTCCTTCGTGGTGATGTGTCCTTTTTTCACAGTTTCATGCGAAACATATCTTTTGAATTGGTGAGAGAATGTCAGCGGAAACATTCAGTGCTTTATATTGTTTCTCGTAAAATAGGTGATTTGTAAAACATTAGGACCAGGATATTATTACACCCCAAAAGTGCTGCGGGAGATCTAATAACACAGGCGCGCATTCATAAGAAGATCTTTGTGTTGTACAGTTCATTTAAATCTTTTTTGATTTGAACTTATTCCAAGGTTACTTCATATGATGTGTCACAAATATCTCGGCGAAAGAGTCCACATATCGTGACCCGATTTCTTTATAAGCACCTCAATGAATCTCTTTCCATTCTCTAGCCAGTGTGAAGCGTGCCGGTTTGGAGTAAAGGGATTTAATAATGATCCCATCTTGAGATGGACTTAATCTGACATAAGGGGAATATATCACGTGTTTCATAATAAAGGCAGAGAATAATGGTAGCCAAATGTTGGGGTTTTATTACGAGAGAATTAATTCCTTATTAGATCACCAATCGTCATATTTTTAAAATGATTAGTGTAAGGCTATACATGATAAGCCATAGATTTAGGGTTAAAATAAAAAATAAGCGCAGAGGACAAAGTGCTCATTGTTAAACAAATGCACCCCACCCTCTATTGCATGTGTGGCTTTTTCAGATATAAATAATATGAAATCTGGTTTAACGTTCTACTGTTCTGCTCCTAACTCGGCTAATGAAAACGGGCATCCAAAATACATTGTGCTATGAGGACCTTGTGCCCGGAGAGCAGCACTAAGACCTACTCTTATATAGAATTCCAACTGTCAGAGGTTATTTCACGCGCAGGTCAATGTGTACACGGGACCTCATTTTCAAGCGGGACCTTGGTTTTTCGTCCCATCTGAACGCCCATACATTGTCCATGCCAGGTAAGCTGTCCCCTAGCACCACTGATAAGGGCGAACCACGCCGGAAATCCAGATGACCTTTCTCGGCCAACAATGGGATCGGACACGGGACCTCATGGTTAGCGAGCCAACGTCTTACTCACTGTGACACCGCGTCTCCCTTCAGATATAAAACACCGGGGAAGAAATACGGCTATACAGTACAAGCCATAATTTCATTTTGAAAGGAAAGGAAGCGCAGGGATTCTAAGCTTTATGCATAAATGCTTCATATCCGGTGTCTTGGCATTTATTTTAAAATTCCCCGAACGCCCAATTCAATGGTATGAGCCCTGCTTTGATTAATTAGTTGAAGGTAATTTTACATTAACATGTGACAGATATCATCAATTTCAAACTCTATAAATAACAGCCTGTTGTCGTCTATCACTCAACTGATTTTTATTTTTAACGAGTTATTTTCAGTCACTCTTTTGCAAGCTTATAAACGTTCCAGTCACAAGCCTTCGGTAATACAAGAATGTTACACTGTAAATATATCTATGAGTTCCGTGAATGTGGTAGGGAATATCTTCCATCAAATTGAGCGCTATGACCCCGACTCGGTACTACTACAATGTCTATCTGTAACAGACTGTTTATTTTTAAGGCACCCAATAGGTGATCTACTACGGATTGAAATAAGTGAATGATAAGTATATATCCCAATAGTTTGTTTCCTGTGTCCGGAAAATGTACGACTTTTGTTATCTTACGCAATTCGTTTATGTCGTCGATTACAGTCGATAATATTTTCATACCAAGCTTGTAATAGTTAGAGTAACTTTAAATATTTAATATATGACGACGGATACCATTTCGATTGGTTCTAGGCTACAAATACATAAACCCCAACAACTACAACAACAAAAAATTGTTTTCGAATAAACATGTGTTAATAATGATCCAAACATCAATATGGATGTGTTCTGATAGGAAAAAAAATCAACGATATCAATTGAATTCCAATAAAGCCGCCCTTTTTCAAGATGGCGGCTATTACACTATTCAAAATTATCATTTTCGAAAGTTGTCTGCTCACAGATATCGGAATAAGTTGAAGGGCAACATCCAGGACCATGCATTGAAATGCTGTGGTAAGGCTCTATTGCTTTGAGCTCAATGCTCAACCAAGGCACACTGGTGAACCAACTACTGTGAGCATGGGATTCGATATCGGCTTGTAGTGTAATAACTGTTGTTCATGTCCCTGGACCCCGACATTAAATATTCATTGGAGTTCAAACCAAAAATGAAATGGGAATGGACGTCCTACTTCTCTGTGCAAACCGGGTAAATTATAACGTACATGTGCTATGGAGTTTGCATTTAGAGAAATAATCGTTAAAACGGCGTTTCCGCCTCCTTTTCATCGAATTCCAACTGTCATGGTTTTTTAGGTGCTCGCCAACTTGACATGGATGCTCAAGTTAGAAGGTCGCTGTCCAAATAAATTTAACATTTTTATCTTTGAATGAACGTATAGTCAAATCTGTATCCTGCATGCATAATGTCCATGTCAATGTAATGAGTTACTTCACTTTAGACAGCTGTGTTTTGTTAGTTTTAATCTCCAATATGCAGAAAAAGGGCTTGGTCACTACTGTTGACCCAGTGTAGTTGTGACAGAAATACACGGAATTCCTTGCATACACTACTCAATGAATGAGTTGTGTTGATTAAGAATGGGTAGAAGCAGGGAACACACCCTACACAAACGCTGCGGTAATTTTCAACCATTATTCGAGTTTTGTATATGTGTGTAGTGTTGACAGACAGTTCGCTGAGTACGGTCGATGCAAAGAAACCATATACGGGTTATCGACTACCGTTTTAACATCACGTTGTAAGTTTTAAGTAAGGACCAATAGGTGATTTTGTTCATTGAATATGATATATATAAACGTCAGGTGCTAATCCGATTCCATAGTTGAAAAGTTCAAATTCTCTGAAATGGAGAAGATGTCATGTTATTCAGATTATGCGTTAAAAATAGAAATATAGATTGGGGAGTTACGTTTAGTCCACATTTAACTTGGATCACATGGAGTCTAACATGATTATATTTTAGGACATTGCATCAAAGGGTTTCTATCACATCACTGTCCTTCGGACGTTTGTTTTTACATTATAGACTTCCGCTCTTGAAGCGCTTTATAGATTTCCGCTCTGGGCACCTATAAAAACGGTATTTGTCCCACGAATGGCAAAGATGAATATTTCCCCATGCAGAAATATTGTAGACATAATCCAACGCATCAATGTGCCCTAAGCCCATTTTGGCTTCTGTTGTATATGTATCTGTTTTAATGAAAGGGGACTATTTTCAATATACTTACTCCTTTTTGAATTACACGGTGGGGGTCTGTCGCAAAACTAAGAAGCAGCCAATGTATTTTCTTAATTTATGATAATTTAGACGGACTTGTACGAATAGAAATTAGCGTCGTTTGGGATTTGCTTGGTATCTTATAATTGAAAACAAATTAATATCAGGTTATAAAATTTTATTTCACGAAAGACAAAACAGGAGTTTAAAGATATTGTTAAATATTTGCGCAGGATCACGGTGATAAAAAACATCAATTATCCCTATTGTCGTCTGACGCTGCAACTACAGCAGAATAAGCATCATACGCTCGCCATTATCTGTGCCATCATATCGCCTTCGCTCATCGACGCTATAGGGACCTTTCGCATCTTTACGAAAACGAACACCAAAACGAACATGTGTTCTTTTACGTTTTCATATCCTCTAAAACGCGGTTTCGCAATCCGACGTACGATAATAGCTAGATCACCTAGATGGCGTTAATTTCCACTCCATGAACTTCTCTGTCCAGGCAAAGTTTTCAATTGATATTTCGGCAGATGTACAAGAAATCAAGCAGAATGATGCATTAGAGCACATTCTACAAACTCTATACAATCAACAATATACACAAGGCCTCGAAATATTGTGGAAAATTCAATATATGAGACAAAAAACATTTTCGTTTGCATACCTACGTGAATCCAGCTCCACACGCGTAACGGTTTTCATTGGCCGAACACTCATTACGGGTTGATGTCACAAGTACTGACGAATTGATGACGTTTTCGTATTCGTTTTAAGAGGGTTGATTTTATTCTTGAGACAAAGGAAATTGTATTGTTTAGCGGTATTATTATTTGTTCCGGCACGTGCAAGACGAATAAGTATGTTGTTAAGCTGCTTCTCACAGCAAATAATAAAAACTTTTTATGATACTGAACAAGTGCGTTTCAATTTTCATAAGTAAAAGAATATAAAAATAAACCTGATAAATATGTAAGAGTGTATTATTACCTACGTCATAGATATCGATAACGAATTATTACCAATCCATTTATCTTTTCTAAAATACCAAGTTCTGCGGATGTTACGTTTCAGATTACATGTTCATGTGTTAACGGTATAATATTCTTAGACTAATCAACTGAATTCACAGGTTATTAAGCCTGACGTAGGCCTATACAAACACAATTTGATTTCATATATATCTTATCTATCTTTAGCTTATTCTATGTTTAAAATAGACGTATTGTAGATTATTAGTTATAAAAGGGTGAAAATTATCATTGTATCTTTGAACCATAGTCTGCTTTATTTCCTTTTACAAAAATGTATAATAGTTGCGGTTTACAGAGGCGTGCTGGGGTCTCCGAATGAGGGTAGTCGAACCAAACTTGGGTCACTTTGATTGGGGGGTGGGGGGGTATTGATGATGTGGCACGTGCTAGATTCTATTTAAACGTATATCCGAGCCATGCCATACTATACATTGATACTTGGTTGGGAGAGTATGATTATGTTCTGAAGATCTGAACTTGAACATAGTTAGCAACAATACAAGAACAACCGAGGGCACTTTAGCATGTGTCCACGATTTTGGAAGGTAGTGCTCATAGCCCCGACCCCGGCATACACCCTGGTTGGAAATATTAAATTCGAGCGTTATCAACCATTTAGTGTTTCTTCTGTGTTTGTTTACGCATCCAGCACACCCCTGTTTTTTTGTTGGAAACTATGTTTGTTGCAATAAAGTGGTAATTGTGAAATATATTTTACAGTTTTGGAACCAGTTTGTAGTTTGGCTATTTGCGACTTTTATAATTCCATTGTAGTCTGCGATATTAAAAATGTCGGTTAGAGTCTAGGGTCATTAATCTGGACATCTTCGTAGAAAATTAGCCAATAGAAGAGCGATGTCGTCAAACAGAATAATTCGTGTTTCTAATTCTTCTTGATTCCACATTTATTGTTTCTGGATACATGCTATATAGATTTTACTCTTGAGGAGATGTTAAATTTTCAAAACATTTCTAAACTCCATAGATCATACTTACAGTTCGAACATATTATTCCCCAGCTGCATCAGTCATCTGTATGGATTAATATATAGGTATGGACCATAGGCTCCCGCAAAGTCTAGTTTGTGATGGCAGTGACCTCGTCGGGTTTCCATAAAATTTCAAAACCCTGAGCAGACACCTCCCCGAATAAACTTTGCCAGAGGAACGTGCCCGAGAACAGTTCCTTAAAATAGGTATTGTTTGATCCCGTTTTGGCAGACAAATTTCTTCGTTGTTTTAATATGATGTGGTATCATTCCTCCTTTTTGCTGAACACGTCATTCGAAATCAAAATGGTAAGCTTTATTGTTCTAGGAATACCCTGTTTCGTACACGATACTGTTTGAACCTGACGTTTGCTTACATTAAGATTGCGCATGCCAGATATATAGACCTTGAGACGAAATTAAATCACTTGTCGACCTTTTGCCTTCTTGGCAATACAGGCTCTTTAAGTTATATTTTCTGGATTATACCATTGTGGCCTTTGTAGCATATGCCATTGTCATTTAATAATTGCCACAAGCTGCGATCTTGTATAGATTTCTAATTGTTTATTTTAAAATAAATATATTTATCGATTTAACCAGGTCACATAAATTTTAGTATTCAAAGATTAATTTCGAACACATGAGTCATAATTGGGGTAATGTTGGCCGCGGCATCGACAAAATGTCATTTATATACAATAAAGTATACATCTATCATTGCCGTTAGTTTTGTATTTATGGAAAATCAATCCTCTCTCGACACTTAAGCAATAATTCTGAACTTGCAAAGTTAGTGGCACTGGGGTCAGACGGGTTTATGATCATTATAAATGTAATAGTTTTTGCTATGTTTATTAAATTATCGTGTTTTGAAAGCACGCGGACAGGGTGCGACACGTGTCATAATAGTAAATTAGTATATAAACATAGCAACAAGAACACACAGCTACGTCAAGTCTTTTTTTTTCTATCTTACACGGGAGACACTGGTAGACTAATAACTTTTTAAAAAATTGTCTTTTTTATTTTTGAAAAATATATACACATAATGCAAAGATTTTGTACGTACCACGGTTCATTCGTATTAAACAATAACTAGTAATGATTATACTAATATCCTAACTACAATATACATAGCCTCTTAATCACATAGTAAATGGACTATTTACTCAACATGTAAACAATAACGCTAATTTATGTGACCTATTTCTTAAAATGAAATAAAATGAAATATGGTTTAACGTCCTACTGTTCTGCTCCTAACCTGGGCTAATGAAGATGGGCATACGCCATACATTGTGCTATAGGTGAAATTTTGCCCGGGCAGCGGCGCTACGGCCTACCCTTATATCAAATTCCAAGGGGTCTTTTACGTGTACGCCAATGTGTACACGGGACCTCGGTTTTTCGCCCCATCCGAACGACTAGATAGGTTTCCTTGTCAGGCCCTCCGTCCTACATCACTGACAAGGGAAAACTACGCCAGAAACTATTTCTTGAATATTGTAGTTTAAATTTGTATTTTCTTATATATTTGAGTTATTCCTTTTTGACCACTGTCATATTTTTTTTGTTATAAATCGACGCGGGGGGGGGGATTAGCCGAATTGGTAGCATCTGTCATTGTCAACTGTGTGTGGTTTCGATTTCCCGGTTGTATTTGTCAAGGAGTGGGGTCGTTTGTACAACCTCGTTTGTTTTCTCCGGGTCCTCCGGTTTCCCACGACTGCTAAAAAACCCTTGATACGCGCAAGCGAATTATTGAAATAAAATGGAACTATGTGGGTCCCGAAGTTACCTAGTTTGTGTTGAGTGGACGCTAAACCCCATTTCTCTCCCCCTCTCTCTAACACGACAAAATTCTAAAAGTGCTTTGGCTTCGTCACGAAATGTCCACAGTTCTCCAATTTGTTATAAAGTATAATTTAAAATAGCTTTGCATTTCCATTGAACTGGGCATATTTGTACAATAATTACTGGTTTATAGTTAAAAGTATGTCGTGAAATCTGTCCATAATACCAGGGCAATATAATCGGATAGACCTATATTATTGTACAGCTGCTGTAGTTGAAGGTCTTTATTATGTAATCAAATACACGAGGCCTTATTACCAGATACTGATTATGGCTAATTGATTTGCAAATCACTTTTAAGGCTAAATTAGCGTAATTGGTTTCAACTCGTCATCGTTTTTACCTCGACGATTTAACAAGTCGATAATGCAAATTTTTCATGCTCGCCTGCCAGATTGGCGATTCAGTTTCCCAAATGGCGTCCTCCACGAATAACCCGACGTGCCAATCTGTTTCACAGAGGATTACGAAAGTCTTCTGCCTTGAACACGTGACATCACATCACGCGGCATCAATTATTGGCTTAATGGCGCGTACATTGATTACATAAGACGTTGCCGAATCGGGCAGATTGCTGCCTTTTACTCATCTTAATACCCATTTACACTAAATAGGAAACAATTTTTACCCACAAATACATCAAACGTCTTTATTTATTTTTCTAATACAGAAAAAAAAATAATTTTGAATTTAAATTGTTGGGGAAAAAGTTAATATTTTTGGCTCATTAATTCGCATAGATGTCATCCTTATCGGTGATTGTGGCGGCTTAGCGAATATTCTCGGCTGATATGGGCCTGATTCACGAAATTGTAACTAAAATCCAAATTTTAGTAATTTGATTGGATATTATTAGATTGGTTTTAGTGGTTAGCCAAATTTGATTGGATATTATTAGATTGGTTTTAGTGGTTAGCCAATCAAAATTGAAGTATATACTAAAGTTTGGATTTTATCTTTAGTCAAGATTTTGTGAATCAGGCCCCAGTCTGTCGACGTGCAACACAACACGTTAATATAGGTTAAACATTATGAATGTGAACATTTCTAATAGGATCTTCCAGTTTAGGTGACATGCTGGAACTGACAACGAATACAACTCGATTTCATTTCATATCACCCCAAAATACGAAACTCGACTTCTAAATCGAGCCCGAGGCTCGTTAAGCCCGTAATGTTGTCATCTTGAGCAGAACTTAAATTTTTAGCCTGAGCCCTTTCTTTCGTGTACTTGCCTTTGTTAATGGGGTTAAGACTTCGGCCATCATGTGAAGCAAATCGTCGTATTTATCGAGAACCGATTTGAATACCAACTCGAGACCCACGTCACGTACAAAAGAAATAAGTATTACCACAAATTAGACTTAAAGGAGCTAAATCGCTAACATTTAGGACATAAAAGTTCACACAAGTTGGTCGCAACGCATAAAATACTATAATATGAATGTATTTTAACTGATTTACATTCAATGATTTCCGTTTTTACGGCGAAATAAGCCAGCAGTGTCAATCGGGTGGCTATTTCGAGTGTCTGGTTATTCCAGTCCACATATGCCGTCTAATTTGGTGCAATGTTTCTAGCCTCGTTCCTCGAGTCTCTTGCTAGAACTGGGGCTGAAACGCATTGTGGTACACGATTCGTGTACCAATGGTAAAATGTTTATTTTGTCTTAAATATTGGATATCAGAAGCCCATCTTTTTCCGGTAAGATAACAGCGTCAATGTTGATTTAAATCGACAAATAAGTCGTGTTTTCAATGTTGAAGATTTTGGATGATATTGAGTTAGAGACTTAGCTACTTTAATATTAAATGTGTGATTCAAATCAAATCAAAACATCTATTTTAACCAGTTTAGCAGTAAGTAACGTTGACCGGTTGCCGCAACCTTACCGGAAATTATCTAATAAGGATAAAATCATTCGGGATTTGTTTCTTGCTTTTTTCGGTTTAAGTTATAGATAATACGTGTAACATTCTTATTGGACACCAAAAATGAATACAGGTCATTTTATTCCTCCAGTCACGTTGACCATTGGTCAGATTTAAGCCTCATCCTGTTATAGTTACACTAAGGCGTTAACAATATTACCTTGGTTAAAGCTTCCAATGGGTATATTGGCTAAACTCGGAGACATTTATCCCCCCCCCCACCTATAGTAGTTTACCTATGATATCGAACTGATTAAAATAAAGATCTATATTTTGTTTCGTTTTTATACTTTCGATCGTGTACACTACATGAGGATCTGACCGGTTGTGGCAATAGATCACATCAGGGGTCATACGTGCGGCCTTCGACCTATGACGTCAGTCATTTGATTGTCCAATCAGCATTCATGTTTCTAGTGGATTACCCACCTAAAGCTAGCCGCTACAGACCGTTTCATTGGCTAATCTCTCACATTATCCACAACACGTTAATGATAACATGCACGTACAAGAACTCCAGACAGTTGAAATTCCAAACACGAGTTGGCCATGTTACCGCTTTCCCGGCAAAATTTCCCTCATATCACACTTTTTGCGTATGCCTGTCTTTGTTATCTTGGTAGACGTACAAAAGTAAACCCCAATTTGATTTCAGATTCTTTATCAAATATTTGGAATCAGCTTATAGTAAAACTACAATTAAGCAATTTGAATTATCAGTGGACGTTGAAATGGGTAAATAACCAAACACACAAGATAAATTTTATCTGACTTATATCTATTTATTTGCCAAGATAAAATAAAATTCAATAAGTACATTAAGTACTAATCAATATCTGATAATTCGCCGATCAAAGTTGCGGTTTTATTATCGATATCTTTGATTTTTTCCATTAGTTCGTTGGGATAAAATGATTTCCAGTTGCACACAATCACCAACTGGCGAATAGGGGTGTTAAATATGTGATACGAAATGTCAGCGAAAGACGAATGGTCTCAACCAGAAAACTTAGGACAGATTAATATTCAATAATTCACGAATGATTTTAACTAAAAATCTACCAATATAAAGAATATGCCGCCTTCCCTTGCACAAATCGAAAAGCCCCAGCAAATTAACAACCAAAATCTCATAAACTACGGATGTTAAGCCCAATATTAATCTTTTTAATCTCTCAGAAAATGAACTTTTTTATATTTTGATTCTTATTGAGACGAGGTCTCTAATAATATTGTCACATTCAGTGTTCTCAGAATTGACATATTTCAATATTTTCTAGAGGCCGGACCCCTCCCCCTATTCCGGTGTCCCTGTATTTCAGTATTCTATTCAATGGTAGGGCCCATATTCTATATTTTAAAAAATTGTCATCCGATACAAAAACAAAAAAATCCATGTAACTGCTTTCTTATATTATGTATAGATGTTTTGTTTAATAGACTTGTTGGCTGGGCTGTTTCCAAAAACATATCTTCCGGTACATTTTTGTCTTTCATTTTAACCATATTTAGAACGAGCTGTTTTGTCATTCATTTTAACCATATTTAGAATAGGCTGTTTACGTACACTACACTTTTCCTTTTAAAGTTTGTATATATAATATCGTAATTTCCATCTTTATTTTTGTCTTCACGAGTCTTTAAATAGCTGAAATTGGTTTTAAAATAAAACATAATAAAACAATCTGTTTCTCACAGTATTAAATATAATTATCAGTACATGTTTTGTTTGTTTCAAGTGGTCTTACCATTCACACCCTGTAATATAAGTTAATATAATATCCAGTCGTCAACCTTCCCGGTGAACATTGTTTATGTAAATGATTTCACAAAAACAGCAATTCGTGTTGTTGTATACACGTATTATATAAATATATCATTGGCTCATTAAGTAATAAATCGGGTTCAAATGTCGGGTTGTCGATTTATAAAATGTTTGACGGTCGACATCACGACATCAACCAATCAGCCACCATAGGTAACACAGTTAATTTTATTTACTACGGCCACGCGTGCAATGCTGGAGAAGAATATCTAAAGTTTCCGCTTGTATTCTCCCTCGAATTCCGTGTGCCAAGAGCTATTAGACAGGTGGACCCCGGTTTTCTTTTAAAAAAGACCCTTTCTGAACTATGTAATCAGTAGGCAGTGCATGTAGAAAACCGTTCACTAGTAACTTAAAAACCTAATTATTTGGTTAAATGGGAAGCATACAATACCATTAACCCATTTCTGGTGTATTTATTGATTTCTGCAGTCTGTACATTGCATGCGTAGAACACTTAACCTCGCCATTAGCAAGAACTTGACAATTGGCGGTCATTTTTTTTTTTATTTATTTTTTTTTTGCTTCATGTTTTTTTTAGACTCGCCGCGAACCATACGACGCTCTCGTAATAGTGTTCGATCATTGTTAGTTTTATGACTCCCTTTAATTATCTTTCAACTTAAGTTTATTTTTCTTCAGTTTTTCACTCAACTACATATTCATTCATCTGGTAAATTCAATTAAAATGTACTCCGTCACTTGTTCTTGGACAAACATATATACATAAAGTCTTGCCAGTGTTTATTTGAACTACAAATGTACATATTTACCTTGGGTTGACATCGGCGTTAATCTTTGATATACCTAGCATATGTTTAATAAAACTTCGGTATACGAGTTGTACTATCCGTTCTACTTTACATCGAGTTGTCTTAAAAAAAATAACTAAACATGCCATTGAAATATTCAATGACTTTACGATAATTCACCGATGTTTAAACAATGCAGCTACAATATTGGAACATGTATGCGTTAGAAGGATGTCCTAAGGGAAGCGGCATTTCGTAAGATCAAATAGCAAGCGATTCTTTGAAGAATGCCGACTACCTACTTCAGGTGTGATGGAAATGAAACATCCATACCGTAGGATAAAAGAGTTACGGGAGGCGATTGATGTCCATATCATCTTTGATAATGGATAGGCGTCGGTTACTTCATCTGTATAATCGAGGCCGAAAATCTTCCCCATCGCCAACCCTGATGGTTGTCACTTCAAACAATTTGTTTGATTTCGGCACAAGATAATGCACGAAACAGAGCGAGTGTTTTCTCTCTGTTTCTAATAAAGTTATCGAGATGACTATCAGATACGTTAAACAAGGATATTGTACAGATATATAGGTAACCTAACCAGATCGATGCGTATCTCTACTGGTTATCATCATAGACAATCTGTTTGATGCCTTCTTTTACTATAAAACATATCTTACTAAGCACATAACCAGTCGTATCATTTGTCAGCTGTTTTACCATCAGATTCATCAATTCAAGCAAATACACCTTTCTTTTCTAAGAGTTATTAGAGTAGGATGAAAGTGCACAAGACCATATGAAAATTCTTATGATTTTGATACACATACGAGATATATATATATATATAAATATTAATGATCTATTGAGCCCTTTGTCTTATAATAAATGTTAAAAATAAATTGCTTTGAGAGCTAGCTTTGCTTTTTATAACATGCAGCCAGTCTCCAGGCATCGGCCAATGGACTTCGGTAGCTAAGAGGAACCATATAACTACAAACAAATGTTTACCTAGGGTAATACGTCTTAAAGGTGGAATACAAAAAGGTGTCCACCGGGAATGCTTAGGGCTTCATGCATCAATATGAAATGTAATATATTTCCTTAAATTTTACACTATCATCAGACGACGATTTCAATTGTAAAACTTACACCTTCATCATGACGAAGTATTTTACAATACATACAGATAAACCGCGTGTACATACATGTAGATAGCTTTTCTAATTTACCCAGTCTGTTCATAGTGCCATTTAGATGGGTGCTGGAAATATTATCCAAAAAAAAATGAAATTTAATGCACGAAACAATAGAAATTGAACATGTTTGTAGCTGACCCAACAGGTTGGGTTGACCACCGGTCACCTTTGACTTGTGGTCATGGTTGCGATCTTGGTGTGAGCTTATGTGACTTTTCAATCTCGCGTGTTTTCTCCAGGTACTCCGGTTTTCTCCCACGGGAAAGACCTCTGCACGTGCGCTAAGCATAATAAAATAAGACAACTTGTATGCGATATCACTATCAGTGGAAGCGGACGCTTAACACTAATAGAGATGAAGACCCAGCAAATTACTGACAACCTTATTGTGCATCGCCTGCATCAATGACCAGATGGGCAAATATAGAAATACAACCACGGATTAGTCGGACATACCCTGCCATCGACACAAACTATGGTACTACGTTGGGTCTCAGAGTGGCGTACTTGTTACAGATTCGGGCATTTTGGGTTCACGTGTACGCCATTTTCGCACTGCTCGACCCTATAATAAACATTTATATTTAGATAGATGTTATCGTATACTATTAACAGATAATAACTAATTCTACATGGTAGTTAAACAATAGCCAGGTGTTATGTATTATCTATCTATTGTACCCTTATCATGTATTACCTATCTACTGGTTTTAATCCTTTAATCTTTACTCTACGTAAAACATGTATCTTATCATACATATCATTGGCATTACATTAGTACTTGATTTTGTGGAAAGGGTATGATACTAGATTTTTGTACTTTAGATTTGGAATAATACAGCTTAAGTTTGAGTTTATTTCCTGGAATAAAATCGATCATCCTCACATTACAGCCACACTGAAGTGGGGGATTGGGTATTGGGGTAATTGCGGTGTCCGATGGTTAGCATGTGCGCGCTGTATCATCAGGTTTGTCATTTAGTCAACCGGTGAGGTTTCGATTACTCGGTTGTACGTGAGAAGGAGTTGGGTCGACTGTCTCCGCTTTCTCCGGAGTTTGTGTCGAGAGGACGTTAAACCCTATTCCTAGCCCTCTTCCTAGCACGAAGTGATGGAAATTGAAATTATAGACCGATGAATAAAATACAAAGCTAGCCCACGTAACAATAATGCAAAGCTAGCCCACGTAACAATAATAATATTGTGATGTGTTAACATTCATTGGTCAAAATCCACTTTTCCTTGATACATAATAATCCACACCCACAAAACATATGGTTTTTTTTATGTAAATGTGTAAATAATCGTAGTGTCGCGGTCATGATAACTCAGCAAAATGATTTGTTATAGACCTTCTTACCAAGTCACGAAAAAATAGGACTGGTGGGCGACAATTCCAAGCGTTTGTCCACTAGCTAGAAAATCATATTGGCAATCTGCAAAAATTGAGCATAAATCAAACAGATAAGCAAAACATATGTGTACAAATCAATAACTCTAACTGTTTTATTAAGAAACAGCAAAACAGTTTTTAAAAATCCTGCTCTTTCTTATTAGAATCCCAGAAAAGTAAATAGATTTGCTCGTTGGCAACCTTAAGATTAAAGTCGACCTACGTGGAATAGCATCATGATTTCTTCATATAAATACAAATGAAACTTTGTAAAACTGTATGTACATAATACGTGGGTGGAATGACTTTTTTTACGACCACTTCCACCTAAGTGATATCACAGACAATACATCAATGATGCATGTCTAAATATACCAAGGCGTGGCAGACCTTGAGAATCTTATCACGCCTTTCAATTTATCAATGTTGTTAACCTTTTGACAAAGCTAAGCAGAATTTTTTTAAACCAGGACTACAGTGGGTACAAATTTGATTTCTGATCATGATAAAGCTGTTCTGAGTAATTTTGAAACAAGCATTATACACTGACAAATTGAGCTTATAGCTTATGAAGAAAAGAAATTCGGCGAGCGATGACATTCTTGGTCAAATGAACAAGTGTCATTAAGTCTTTGTGACTACTGGGGCACTATGATAATTTGCAGTAACCTTGTCTTCTGTACTTTTTTTTTATGTACATGTAGAAGGATAGAAGTGAAATGTTTCGTTCGTTTGTTTCTGGAGTTTAACGTCCACTACGTTAACGCGCTGGCTAGTAATCTCATACAAAAACTAGATGGCGACGTACACAATCTAGAAAGCATGATGGGAGATATTGTTCGACTGAAAATCTTGCTTTAGCAAGACTACTTTTTTTTATTGTATAGGCAAAATCTATATTATTATTTGCCTGTTTGTCTTGAATAGTGTGCCATAAATCAATTTTTTTAATCTATAAGTATTAATTGTGAACGTTGAACCAAGAACAAATTCTATAATAAGTACCAAGAACATTCCGTATCCAAAGTGCGCGTGTTCTACATTTATAAAATGGGAAATTCGATTCGGAAATATAAATTTGTATACCCATTACATGTAAATTTAGCTATACTTTCACTTTAAAATATAACAAAAAATAAAAACACTATAAAATATATTTATTAAATATGTAGAAAAATGACCCGGGTGTTTTACATTTAAAAAGGTCGTAGAGTAAACTGTTATTACATTTAAAAATACATTTAATAATATTACAATATTTATTATTTCGCTTCGTTTTTTGTTAGTTTGTACCCTGGCTAAGTTTTTACTTAAAAAATGACGACTGGGGAAAAACAATTACTAATGCTCCGTAAATTAGAAGCAAATGTTTTTAATTAATGTGTGTACCCAGCTCCATTAGACTAGTAATTAGACCATTAGTGTTATGGTGTTTTATAAGACATGTGAACCGGAATTACATATATTACTGTCCGTTTCCGTGTACAAATTGTATTTACACTAATGCATTTCTCTATAACAGTGTCTTGTAACTAACTGTTTACCTCTTAATAACAAGTACGGAATTCCCATTGTTTTTCTGCTCGTTCAACTATCGAGGCTTGAATATAGCCATCTAGAAATAGGCATGACAAATGTAGATAAATTACTCAATAGAGAAATAGTTCCGGTGATTTATGCCATGCCTGTCGTATTTGTTGCTAATAAACTATATAATAAGCATCGAGGCAATCATACATCATGCAATCAGACATAGATATATAGACTTGCACTTATCGTCATCACCATTTCTTTTGTTTTGGCTGCATTAGTACCATACCTGATTCTGAAAAATAAAATTCAAAATTCTGACTTCATGCCAATCAAATTATCTAGTACAGATCAGAATATGTTCGCCAATAGACATTAATGGTATTATGCATCGCATAGGTTGTTAAAAAAATCTGCTAAATATTATTTGAAAAAAACCCAAATGATTTTATTTAAAATCAAGGACACTTGTCCACCTTATTGCACCCAGCACCCTTAATTATGATTACATTTTCAGCTGATAACAGCGTATAATCCTGCTGTTTAATGGTTTTATGAATAAATTTGATCCCTATAGGGCCTATAGAATATGTATGGACACCAAAATCAACCTGTAGGATGCTCTATGCGACAGTCTATATCGTTTAGTGGCAATCTTCTTGGATTTCACAATGATTTTTCCATGTAGCGGGTGGTTGTAGTAAGAACTGCTGTACCCCTAAAACCTAGGTATAGACAGACACCAAACGTGTCGGACGCCATTTTGAATTTCAAATTTCTTTCCAATGATTCTGAGTTACCACCCATGTTTTTTTCTCCCCAAATTGAATGGACATACCAATGGACACAGGGCCCTCGGCTGATCGAATGGCGACATATCATAAAATTGGTGGGATTTGTATAAACATTAAATTCAACCTTCTAAGATGCTCATTGTGACACTGTATATAGTTTGGTGGTGACCATCTTGAATATTACAATGACATCATGGTTTCTCCTTCTAGCGGTTGGTTGTAATGTGTAGCATCTCCCATAAAACCTAGGTATAGACAACAAATGTAGCCTCGCCCATAAAACCTAGGTATAAACGTGTTCTCCAAACATGAATAGTAAAGGGGTTATGGTCATTTATATTGAATGATTGGACGCCATTTTGAATGTTATCCTTCCTTCCCATGACTCAGAGTTACCAGGAATGTTTTTTACTCCCAAATTGAGGGGACATTATACAATTGCCCATAAGACTTTCCTCAGCTGATCGACTGGGATATGTATAGTCACCAAAATCAACCTTCTAGGATGCTCATTGTCATAGTTTATATAGTTTATGACGTTTTTCTTCTAGCGGATGTCTGTAAAGGACTGCTTTACTTTAAAACCTAGGTATAGACTACAAATTTGTTTTCCTAACATGAATAGTAAGGGTGTTATGGTCAGTTATATGGAATGGTGACCATCATTGACGCCATTTTGAATTTTACGTCATAGTGACACAGAGAACGTTAGATCGAAAACGGTCCTACGCATTTAACACATTGTGGGTTAGGGTTCGGGTAAGGGCTTTCGTCAAAGTCTCGAGATGTAAACAGGGCTAGCCCTAACCCTAACCTTGGACCAAGCCTAACCCTTACCCTAACCCACAATTGGCGTCTCCGATAGTGACGTACTATTGATGAGATTTTTAAACTATCAAACCATTATAGGGGGTGCCCTGCTTCTCGCTTAATATCTAATCAAAATCCTACTTTTTCGTGAGAGTTCTACGTTCACATACACCAACTGGATTATAATCCTAATGTGAACACATCCTAAGGGGATTGACATCTACTCATTAATAAACAGTAAAAGTGGACAGGTTCGGTGTACATAAGGACGAAACGAAATTACTTATACATTTAATTAGAACCACACAGACGTTACTAACTGAATATATAAATGTTATTATGTGGTGTATAAAATTGGAATCATAAAGACGAAACGAAATATATAAATTTAATCATGTGATTTAAAAAAAAACAGACTCATAAAGACGAAACGAAATATATAAATTTTATCATGTGATGTAAAAAACAGACTCATAAAGACGAAACGAAACGAAACAAATATATAATTTATTTAGATTAATACGACATATAAAGGTTAATAGGTGCGACTTCAGGGTCTCCGAATAGAAAGCGAATTCTAAAGAAATACCAACACGTCTTTATAAAAGATTAGAAGCCACCCCACTGAGATTCTAATATTATTCATAAATTTACATCAATCCACTTTGTTAACAAAACCACGTGATAAGCAAAGTACAAATTCAGCGACATTCATAAATTCAAAGAAATTAAAAATATCTAAGGCTTTTGATCAGAACAATTTTCATTACAATAAGACCACAGCTTAGTACCAATGGAAAATCCCATCAAAGTCATCAGAATAATGCACAAAAATATTCCTTTATTTTGTAACAAGCTGGTTTTCTTTAGAAGTTCGGCATCATCAAATATGGCGCTGGGGCTGTTGAATATACCCTACATTTATGTATAATTCATTTTGTTGACATAAACCAAAAAGCTTCTATGTATTGTCAATATCACTTTTATCCCTACTTCTTGTTGCGTTATTTGAAAAAGCACTCGAGAATTGCCTGGCAGGGGAAAGTTTATGAAAACAATCGCTCTTCGTATAGTTCTTGAAATAACGAACAGCTTAAAACACATATTTACCCAAACAAGAAAATACTCGATAATTCTTGAATGCTTTGTCAATTTTCTCCCATTTATTAATGAACTGCACGTAAAATCAACATTTACCGTTAGATATATCTATATATACGTTAAGTACTGAGTGTTCAAAGTGTTTATTTGTGGGGTTTAATGAGGGTTTAATGAGTCTATGAGTGTGGTTTGGGTGTATTTTGTTTTTTCTACGTCATCATTGACCTCGCTACATTAGAGTAGATATTGTATATATATTGGTTGTTATTACATATAACAGATGTATATATTACACATAGATAGGCGTGTTTGTTTTATTTGTCATTAATGAATTGTGTTTTTCTCCTCTGTAATGTTTATTACCATCTCTACACCATGAACCATATTTATTTATCTGCTTAAGAATAAAAAAAATATTGCATTACACTCTACCGACTTGAACTGTCCTAGTCAAGGACACACTAACCACATCTTTTAAATCTAATATCATTTCGTTAATAACAAAAAGGAAATTTAATATCCGCTTCCATACTATGCATTTATTATATTCATTAACCAATTAATAGACTTACGTAATGGAACATGGGCTAATAAATGTGGCGTTCCATACATAGTCTCTGGTTTTCATTTTTTCTTCCTTTCTGCAATATAACTGTCAAGGTCAAATGTACAATTAGTGAATATGGACATGTAGTTTCTAAAAGTGGGAACATTCTATGTTTCAAAAAATATGGTGTAAAGCTATAGGGGCCGGTATAAATAGTAAAAATTCACTGCCTTGTGCATAACAGCCGACAACTGGGGCTGGCATTCTTTTTTCTAGAATAAAAATGTACTCGTCGAACTTTACGTGACAGATTGTCGTTAGTTTTCCATGTATGGTCTGAATCCATAGTTTGGCAATTAGCGACAGCATAAATATATCAGATCACCAATAAATTACTAGGTGATGTCTGTATAAAGCGAGTCCACGGGGGGTTTGAATGACAGACATCTGACTCGACTAGTTAAGATGGAATAATATTGGTCCTCTGAACCTATATAATGAGTGCTGTTAATGTACTCGAACTGTGAGTTATTCAATTTATTCACCTGATAGCAGCTTGATTGTAAGGTACATTCATACGAAACAATGTCTATCACATTTCATTGATACGAAACAATGCCTATCACATTTCGTTGATACGAAACGACAGGTAAAGGGATCAGAAGTAGAGTGTTGGTACGTCAACCTTGATAGGTTGTCATTATTGCAGGTGAAAGACATGTTG
Organism: Patella ulyssiponensis; assembly: GCA_963678685.1. Classification (NCBI taxonomy): domain Eukaryota; kingdom Metazoa; phylum Mollusca; class Gastropoda; family Patellidae; genus Patella; species Patella ulyssiponensis. The sequence goes on from OY783229.1 coordinate 60,056,747, forward strand.
TTGAAAGTAATGATCCGTTCCCAAGAGACAAAATATCACAAGAAATATTCAACAATGGCTATAATTAATGACATTAGCTCTAAAGCAGATAAGACTTGAATGACATGGCATAGTTCATGATCCCCTCTTTTGAGAAAGCAATCAATGTAGAATACATTATGCACATACTTCAATCTATTTTTTTATAGAAGGAAGTCGTTTGCTGTATGCTGCAGTAATCAAGAGAACCAACCATTAACGGTTCTTTGATAGGCTGAGATTTTGTGTTAACGTTAAACGGCATCCAAGTTCTTTTCTATAGGCATTTTAATGGAACTTACAAAAGTCAATCAGAATAACCTAAGCCATAAAGTCTTTCAATGTTTGTACCGACAGCTGCGAACCTCACGATGCGACAACTCCATAGTTGTAATATGCTATTTTTACATCGCTCGTAGTTGATTTTTTTTTTCAATATTAAGCAACGGCAAAAAAAAAAAACAAAAAAAAAAAACGCTACGCAATTTCGAAATTGAATTTCGTAGATCATATCACAGAAGACTGCGGTGTAATACAATCAAAATTTCTAATTAGATTGCACAGTATTATAAAAGACAACGTACAGTGTAAGCGACGTCACTTTTCTTCCAGAGAAGTCTACACGTTGTTGATAAAATCTACATATTGTTGATAAAATCTACAAATTGTTGATAAAATCTACGTATTGTTGATGAAGTCTACATACTACTGATAGGGTCTGCATAAATTTTGTGTAATCTATATACGTACTTTAAAGTTTACATACTATTAACTTAATAGTTTTTTGATAGTATTATATATTTTATTATGTGACCTAATCAACGAAACTTAATTAGATTTTTAGCTGACTATAACGTTTCATTTGTATAAATATGATTTTTGATTAGATTAATTTTTAATGTGTATGGATATTTGAATTTCAATCTGGAGTACGAGGGGAAGAAGAGTGGGGTAGGGAGGTATAGCAACCACTCGACGTGAAATATTCTTTTCGGGACTAACACACGGCATATTTTATATACTTGCTAGCAGAATCTTTGAATTTGCTGATACGCAAAACGACCAAAAAATTTATTTCTATTTCTGTTTTCTTTCTCTAACCCTGAACTATTATTTGATGCTGACTGCGATAATTGTCTTCCAAAATTGGATCATCTACCGAAAAATAGATACAAGTGCGCAGTTTTGATGTCTCGGCGTATTGGCCTTTCTATGTAGGCCCGGGGCGCCATGTCTTGGAGCCAAAGCCAATCTTGTTAAGGCAATGAATGCGAAACCCTCAGGATTTCTTGGCACCGGTTGACATATTTGGGTTCATTTTAAGAAGTCTTTGGTATAAGCCTAATTATAGCCTTCAGGTACGATGTGGAACCATTTTTATCTTTTATGTACCTTTTAGTTCCATGACATAGAAAATATACCTGCCAATAACAAGTAAGTAGTAAAGGTTATCCAGAACAATAACTATAAGTATACAAAACATTTACTTGTAATAATCAACGCGATTAAACTTTTCCTCGCTTTTTTTTAAGGTGACTTATATTGCAGGAAATTGTACATATGGGCTAACACGTTATATTAAATCCCTCCCATTTGACATGGAGAAGGACTGCCTATTTGTAAAATGGAACCTTCCGCCGCTTCTGCTACTACCCCTAAACGTACCATCAAATGCGTTATTGAATACCATGCAGCGTTTGAATATGGTACAATTATCCACGCGGAGAAGAAAATTCCAGTCGTAGCAGAAGGAATTCCAGTCTATGGTGCCGGCTTCAGAATACACTGAATTAAAATATTTATTCAAGTATTTTAATCCCTTCGCCGCGCTCACTTGAAGCTAACTTTTGTTATGAGTATCCTAGTCCCATGTTAAAAATATAGTTATAAAGTAATTCACATAGTAAGTGTAAAACGCTATTAGTCTCGTTTTCTGTGTCTAAGATTAGCGATAGGCTCCAGCCAATTACCCTAAAAAAGCAACAAGTATATTTGAATATTGCTAGTTGTTAAACTTTAATCCATTTTCTGGGTATTTAGACTGTAGTTTTGTCCTCGATGACTTGTTTCAAGTCTAGTCCATGTCAACTCAATGAGCCCAAAAGATCAAGTCTCCCAACACAACTTTCTACACACAAACAATAGAAGAACGAAAAGCACTAGAAAACCTTTTTAAAGTATCAAGTTATCAATCTAGCAACGCGCCCGATGTACCTCTTATTCGACTTTCGAGTCTATCAATATCAACAATATTACCCTAATTAAATCATTAAAATCGCCCCCTTTATATACCTGGATGAGAGAGGGAGAGCTTTGTCTTAAAGGATCTCAATTTTTTTTATGACGCACTAAAGGTTCCTTTAATGTAAGCGAATACTACACGCGGTTTTCATGGCATGTGTGGTTCTTAGTTAAAATTACACCGCATCTACTTAAGAGTAGATCTAATGTATGATCTTTAATTTATTCTATTTCTTTAGCGCTTGTGATAAAATATATGCATCTATGATTATTAGAGCAAATCTACAGAACAAGACTTGTTCCTCTTGACGATTGAATATACCCCCCTCGTGCAAGCTTATATTGTGGAAAATATTGATATACCTCCTACCGATATATTATACATTAAGATAATAAGTTAACCGGGTGGCTGTAATAATATCATATTTAAGTGGTGTATGCCCCACTTGATGTTTTATATACATAAATTAGTATACGTAATTTAAATTGATATGATCTATTTCTTTGGTTAAAGGAGGAGGTCGCATAGAGTTTAGTGAATATAAATGGTTAGTTTCAGGTAAGAGATTCTTGCAAACTGGTTTCCAGTCCTGTACAACTATCTGAATCTCTGTAAAATATTTTCAAAGACAAAGAAAAATTTGCTATCCATCTGACGTTTGTCATAAATCCCTGTAGGTTCCTGTCTTTATATTTGCTAACGTTTTAATGTGAAGTGAACGTTACGATTATCATGCATCTCATATAGAAGTAAGCAGATTAAGCCAATTTAGCGACCATTTCCTCTTTCATTTATGATGTCCTGTGAAATTTGGGACTGTACCTTTAAAATAAAATGATATTTTGATATTTAATATTCGACTTTTTTGCACCAATCGGTACTATGGAGAAGGGTATGCGCCATATAATTTGCTATGAGGAAAAATTTCGCTTTGGAAATTCATTATCAAGGCTTCTTTTACATGTTAGCCAACAAGCACAAGGATGGACCTCGGGCTTTTATCAACCAACTGAACTTCAAGGGGGTTTCCTTGTCAGTTCTTTCCGTTCTGCGACACGGGCAAATAGAAACCGGGGGACTTTCTGGGGTTAGTGAGCTAGTTATTGAACCACTGTGGCTTCTAATCAAAACTTTGTTTCAATATTGCATATACATTCTTTTTTTAAACATCACGTTGGGACGGAACTGTATACAGTATTAATGGATATTATATATACATCCTACACGATTTATTAAAACTGGAAATGACTATTGGTGACAGTATTACATTAGCTCGTTTTATATGCTATCTTGAGATCGTATATACATATGGTATCCACATCGCAAAGGTATCAAGTCTGTGAACGAATGGCACTATGTTGTAGGCGAAATTTATCTATACGGAATGATAAATGATTCATCCAAACGGCCTCAGATACCTGGAATAAAAACCATAATGACTCATCACGTATGATTTTGTGGTTTGCATTATTGTTAATTATTTGTTAAGACTGTAGAAAATCAATCCACATTTAATGAATTGGGTTAATATAATCAACAAACACTAGGAAAATAAACATGCAAAATAGCACCCAAAAGTTGTTATTGATGTGGGAGTACACATAGGTTGTGTTATGATTGCGTTCTTAACTCCTGGGGTAAATATATTTTGTCTTATTTGTTTTTGCTGATTTCGTAGCCATTACAGATGGGGTGTTTTTGGATGTTGCTAATTGTTGCGACCATATAGCTGGAAACTCACACTGCAGATAAATGATCATTTGACAGTTAAAGTTCAAAAAGGTGCTGATTATTTCAATTCCGGACAAAATTTGTAAAGAGTGCGTTCTAATGTAATTATGAGGATAGTGATAATGTTACAGAAAGGTGTCAACAAAACTACAATTTGACCAAATGTTTTCACACGTGTGCGTTAGATCGTAAGGTCTGTCATTGAATTAGTCTCTATCATCCAGAAAAATATTCTACGAATACGTTGAAGACTAGGAGGTCCTGGGTGACCGAGATTATCATTGAATCGGTAGAGCAGAGTACACGTAGTTCCGATTTCCCGCTTGTACTTAATAGACGGTACGGTCGCAATGAACCATGTAGTAGTCCCGAAATGACATAGTTTGTGTCGAGTGGACATTTTACCCTAATACTCTCTCTCTGTCATGTAACACACACTTTAATCGATTGGTACTAGACATACCATCTAATCCCACAAAACACATGCATGCCGATTATTGATCTAAATCAGACACAAAACTAAAATTTCTAGCTCCCCGCTTTCTCCACTATCTGATTAGCTGTTGGGCAATTGCTATTATACTAAGTAGTACATATGTCCCTATTGAATTGTTATTGGTGTCCTAATTCGCCTAATATGGTTTCATGGAGTACAAATCAATTTGTAGGATCAAACAAAATCAGTAGGGAATTTTTACTCGTGAAAAAATACCAAAATATTTTTCAACAAACGTTAAAGGAAGATATTATATCGCAAAATTAAATCCGCCTTTCCTTCTGGATTGCATTATTATTTTTTTGTTTGTTGCAATACTCGCCTGTAAAGACTGCTACAAAAGGGTATTGTGCATTTGCCTAAAAAATAATTAAAATACAGAGAATTGTTGTTTTTAGAAGAATGTGATTTTGTTCATTTCAGAGGGTTTTTTTTATCGAAGGCGATTTAGTAGAACACTTTAGCTGTGTTAAGGGTTTCATTTTTTTCTGACACGAAAATTAAAGTGCATTATATCGAGTCTATTTCGATTCGTTTAGATTATTCAATGCTCGCCAATGAATTTTCTGTTTAGTCTAGCTTTATGGAAGCTCTATACGGAATTATGGGTGACACTTTTGAATATTCCAAAATGTCATAGAGATGTAACCTTATACTCAACCTCGCATAACAGATGTTCAGATCCATAATGGGAGCCTTCCAAAATATACACTTCGAAAGGAAAGTTATATCTGGATCTCAATCCGATTGTTTCAGATAAATCATCAGCTAATTAGCTGGTAATTCTAACGCGCGCTGGTTAATTAGAAAATCATTGTCAGTAGTGATTTAGATGAACCGAAAGCTGGTCTTATTTGTTTATGACGTTGATGACGTTTTCCCTTGACATTCATTCAAGAGTTTGCTGTCTCTAACGTAAGATTCTTTTAGAATATATTTTCATTTACTAAAATGCTTCATACATATTGTAAATCACCATCGTAACCAAAAACAACAGCTACTGGTATTTACCAATCATTTCGTCCCGGGTCAGTTTGTCATTCGCACGCACGCGTACTGATGCTTTAATCCCCTTGCTTTGATAGTATACATTTATATTTCATTTTTTCGTCCCGATTAACCTTTATTTCCGTTTCAAAAGATCAAGGAAAGCTATTAGTTCACATTTAAGGAGGAACTTCGGTCTATTTTAATTCCTCCTTTTAAAACGTTTAATGGACTGTTTCATATTTTTATTGTCATGTTTCATGCTACTTCTCCTGTGAAGCTTTGTTCGGCGCTACGTCATCATCTTTGTTCTCCACAGAGGGTGACAATCGGGATGTGAGTTTAATGCCCTCTGGCGGCAATAAATTAAAATAAGCTGAAAGCAACCTAATATCTTTTTTGTGGTCGTCTGTTTTGTGTAATCCCCGTGGTTTACTGATTATCATCTAGGCATTATCCCCCTTTGTGTTTTATTGGTTACGTATCGTCAATGTCAGAAGAACCGCTGTGCCGAAAACCTATTTATGACTAATCCTGTCACCAGAATATAATGTGTGCAAAGGATAGATCATTATGTGGAAACGAGTGAGTAACGAAGCGAGGAATAGTTCATTTGAAACTTGCACAATGTTATCTACTTTTACCATTATTTAAAATGGGAGTTGCCGGAGAAAAGTTATTCGTAAGTTTACGTCTATCTTTGGTGGAGATCCACGCAAGAGCACAGGCGTCTGTAACGTGGAACCGTTTTCAGACGAGTTATGTGCCCCTGAGTTAGTAATCGGAATCGGGCCATCTATTTGATAATCTCGCTTACGAACATGGCCGTAACAGACTTTGGGTATTATTTTTAGACATGGCTTGAAAATATTTTTGAAATATCTTCCACGTTACTGGCGATTGTGCGCAAGAGATCAAAAATGGTTTTCAAGGGACGTCAGGACGTGTTGGTCGGAAATGGCTTACATGAGCCCACGTACTCAAAGACCTTTCAGTAATTGGTTCCACTTTCGACCATTTTCACCATTTTGAGTTTCATTGAAGTTTATGTAGTGATTTGTTTTCACATCCATTGATACAAAAGTAAGACAAAATGCAATACTGAAACTACTATAAGTAAACAGACCGACTTTGCTTCTTAGTCTTTCGAAACAATAAAAAATTGTATAGGGATTGTGCCTTAACCATATCATATCAACACAATTGCATACTTATTAACAGTTTTACCTCGAATACAACAGGGAATAACCGACAAAATACACACAGCATCGATTGTCATACACGAAACATGTCTGTCTTCTTGTTACATAACCGGGTTTATTTTACAGCTGTAAATGGTTTATACGAAATGAAATACGGTGCTCACAACAAGGACTCGGTTATTCAGGCTCTCCACCAAAGCCTTATAAAGGCTCCGCGCCAAAGGCTTAAAAGTTATGAGAATCTCAATTAAAGGTGTGAACAGTCTACTTTATAATAGGCTCTAGAGTGAAGATTTAAAACAGTCTCCTTCATAATAGGCCCTGGAGTGAAGATTTAAACACTCGCCCGTATAAGGATCTTTGTCGTAAGCTATGTGCAGTTTGAAATCCTATTCCTGTGCCAATGACCGAGATGTCCCCCTCGAGTTGGATTAGGTCCAATGAAACGAAACCCTGCGAGCATTATGTTGCGAAAAGGATTGACGTGTTCGATTGATCGACTACCAATAATGCACAAATAACCGACAAATCGTAGACGACATTTTGTCCACGCGTATTATATACAGACCAATGTTTGTTGTTAATGGAAGATCGTCGACGAATCATTCTTGATGTATGCTGATTTTATATATCGCAGTTTAATTCTATTAATTTAACACTGTTTCCTTTGTGCGTGAACAATGCTAATGACAGCAAAGAGGAAAACACTTTTTTGTCTGAATATTCTAACCCTCGCGCAATATATGATTTCATATACTTTACTGGATTCATCAAACATTTCAAATATTTTTTGCGGGCATATTTTATTAGATCGTACAGCTAAGAAACAGAGTGGATGTTTACCGCCTAATAAAAATGTTTACGTTGCAAAAATCTCATTAAGGATGTTATTATTTTTTACTATTACTATTTAATTTAAATTTACTGGGACAAGATCGTTGAAGATTGTTGGCTGTCATTCGAAAAGAAATGGGGGTTACTGGTTCGAAATCCAGGTCATGGTTGCATGAATATATAAATGTGTCCCGTCATCAACGGAATGGAATGAGTTTCAATGTTTCGTCAACACAATACGTCGGTCATTTTACGCTGCAAATTTTGAGTTAACGGGGAAGGGGTCACGTCTATTAAAACAGAAATAACTTTGTCCTTTTTGTACCAGTGCAGGGTTGAAGGGTTTCTTTATCCATTCAACGATTTAAAAAAATGCCCTCTCCCTAGTGACTCACTAACTACGATGCCACGAGTGTTCCCCGGATTTTTCCAGCTTGGCGTCACCATAGTGCAGGTTAGGGATCTGCCAAGGAACAGCCTCTAGTCGTTCGGATGGCACAAAACGATCTGCCGTGAACGTGTGTACGTAAATGACTCCATGGTGATAAGAATTCAATCGCTGGTCATGCAGAATTTCTCTAATAGCACACCATATGCACGCATTCATTAATCCGGTAGACGTTTAAAAGTAATACGTCATGTATTTCTAAATTCAGTATAATCCACAGAGTCTCATTGTAGAAACATGGTGGGTAATAGGTATGGTGGGTGCTAATAAGTCATTGGGGCAGATGGCAAGACTTTTTAAAAGTATGATGGCGATGGCTGCTTCTTATTGTTCATTGTATATGGAACATCCCGGACATGGCAGATAAATATTTGCGGGTATCCTGGTTGTAAGGGCTTAGACATGTTTGGACCACAACTCCTTAATATTAAACTATTGCCATCGATCACAACATACAACGCTGGGTGTTAAAGGCGCTAAACCGCTTTTTTCTAGAAAATGAAAGAAATGGGTCATAACGCATGTAATAATGCATTATGAATGTATATAAACTAATTTTCATTCAATCGTTTCTGTTTTTGCTGTCATTTCTGATCAGTTATGTTCGTCGAAATACGCCATTAGCCTCACTCGGATGGCAATCTCTAGTGGCTGTTTTTTCCAGTGTACGCTTATAGTATTTATAAGAATACGGCGTCACCGTTTGACAGGACTTGTGGAATATGTCTAGCCTCGTTTTTCGTGCCCCCTGTTACAAATTGCGCTGAAGTGAAATGCCTGATGGTACACGATTGTTGTGGCCTATTTTGTTTTAAATATTGGATAACAGAAGCCCATCTTTTACAGGTATGATCAATGTTGATTTAAATTGACAAATAATTCGTGTTTTCAATTTTGAAGACTTTTGATGATATTGAGTTAGGGATTTAGCAGCTTTAAAATGGGATGGGGTGGGGAAGAGCGAATGGTTGGTGCAGAAAAGTAGGATATTTAAATTCAGTCCAGAAAATACAACGAAAACAGTTTAATTGAACTGAGCATTGTAATGTATTCTTGTTAGTTTTTTATGTATAATTAAATAAGTGAATAATAATAATAATAATAATGATATTATATTTACAGTAGAGTAAGAGGTATACACAGTAAGAATTGCAAGTGTAATACTGACAATGTATTCATACACAAATAGAACCTCTATGAGCATTCAACATATTTACACATTCCAGATACAGACAATTTCATTAATGAAACAATATTCTTTCTTTTCATAGGTTTTTCTAGTACTAAATTTATTCTCCCTTCTCTAATTCTATTAACTTAAGAGAAGCAGAACTCGGGAACATCTTTTAAAAAGTTTTTATTTCAGGAACAAGTTGTTCGGTTAGTTTCTCCAATTCTATTAACTTAAGAGAAAACGAAATCTTGTTTTAGATTAAAGAGACACTGTCACATTATCAAGAGAGTTTCTATAAAAAGTTTATAAATATTCATTATTCAACTCCAAGTTTCTTCTTTACTACTCACATTAAAGTTAATAAGTTGAGTCCTGAATGTGGACACCGTTATGAAGATTATTATACACACAATTAAATAGGTCAAAAGAGTAACATAGAGGTAGACAACGTGTAAATTAAACAATGTCCGTCTTGTTCAGATATATATAATAGATATACTAAACCGAACAATAGAAATTAAAAAATGTCACTATGCACAACATAACTTGTTAAATACCTCGATATTTTGTAACTCTGTACATGGCACTATATAGTACATAGATCATACCCGTTTTCTGAATCGTCAATCTAGACTTAATGTCTTTGGCTAATAGCTTCTTTCACAAGAAGTCCAATGCTTCTAACAACGCGCTCGGTTCGAGCAAACTGGCAACAAGTCAATCACATTATGTTTATTAATTAAATATTTAATTCGATTATCGATTATTCACGCTAATCGATTAGTGTTTTTATTGCAGCATGCTTCTTGTATGGTGAAGCTACAAAATTACGTGATAAACTATTTTAAACACATAAATATATGACGTCAGCATTATTCAACACCTCTACACAAGGATATGGCGTCACTGGGTCAACCTGAGATTATTTCTCCCGTTAATGGCGACATGACGTGGGGTCGTCCAATCCATATATGGTCATGCAGTAACCACGAGATTCTCGTGTAGGTCGATATTTCTATATATATAGACTGTTTTAAGCAACTGTTATAAGCTGTTTTAAGATATCAAGGGAAGGATTGACGACCACGTGATGTTTCTGTCTACTTTGCCTGGCGCAATAATATGATTTGTTATCGTTCCTCGAAAAGAATAGGTAGTTCCGCTCCGGCTGTCAGCTGTGTTCTAACTGAAGGAGTTATGTCAAACTTATCACTCAATTTCAAGTTAAATGTTTGGCAGACCTGAAAGAACAAATAATAACACCGTATTAAAGACGAGTTTCATATATTGAAGTAGAATTTAGCGGATTGAATTATTCGTTATCCGGTTTATTTGGTTTACTCTATTTGATGTTTTGTTCGACTTCTCTTGAAATTGACAGATTACCTGTTATGTAAAGCTTTTCAATCAAATTAAATAAAAACTTTTGTTGTGACATAAGCCCACACTCTACTACCGACACAAAAGAGGTTTTAATTTGCTTAGCCTGTATTTTCAATAACATTTTTTAAGGGTCACAGTCATTTGTGGGGGGATTTAAAGATACACGTTAAAAGATTACTAACCCGGATTGTAGCAAGGTAGATCTCTGTCTCAGCTATTCTTCTGCCTGTGAACAAAAAGTATGATGAATTAAATACAAATGTTCAGACTTTTAGCTGCTAATAACTTTTGTTCGAATGTTCTGCCAGATAATATATTTTACAGGTAATTAGCATGAGTGTGTTTGAAGTTTTTACAGTTTGGTAGAAATGAAAGAAATTTTCAATTCGGCTGAAAGTAATTTTCAATTTTACTTGGGGTGTTCAAATTAGATTGTTTGTAATTCTGGGACAAATCTGGTAAGCTATCGTTTTAACTTAACTTCGTGTGAATTTTTCATAGGTTTTCAAGAAGGCCAATACTTCTATTTTCGATAATTAGGTGAGTTGATGTTTTTCTTGACGAGATATTATAACAATTAAATTACATTTATTATATTGTTAGGAATGATACTTCTTCTTAAGTAAGTATCAAAATTGCCACTTATTATAATAGTTACTTACCAACACAGCTTCTGGCACCATAACCAAACGGTAAAATTGAAAATGGATGCCATTCCTTAGCTTCAGCTTTGAGCCATCGTTCTGGTACAAACTGGTCTGGATTGGAGAAGATCGAAGGATCTCTTGACATGGTGTAATTGTTCAGTAATACACACGTCTGAAACGAAATAAATACAAATATAAAATACGCTTTAACAAATAATTCGAAATGAACTTTTAAACTGACAAGCGAGCTTTCAACAGGAAATAGATGTAAAATTAAAATTTTATATAACATATCCAAACTAATCCAAGACACAACTAATTAAGAAATTGAAGATCTCCTCTACTGAGACGTAAGCATGGTTTACAAGCACCCGGGGAAGTTCGAAAACCACTAATCATGGTTATGGGTAATAATAATCAGGCCTACTGCGCGAAAAGATCTTAAAGGGCCTATGTCTCAAGGTATTGGCATATCTGTCTCAAATTTTGAATACAATGTTATTTGAACACCACCGATACAACTGTATTATCAATTCACGGCCAACCAAAGAATATGTTTTTTAAAAGAAGCGTTGTAAGAAAAATAGTTTGAAAAAGTATATGTAAACTATGGTAGATTGTAAACGACGAGGTGCATTCGATGATATTGAACTTACCCCTTTATGTATAAGAGTATTATCAACAATTGTATCTTCTTGAAGAATTCGAGCATTGATTGGGATCGGTGGATATAATCTGAAAATAAAAAGTTACCGGGTAATGATAATATATAGAAGATAAGTACAGAATGGTGGGAGAAAAATTAAATGGCGTAAGAATGAATCTCTTCATTTCTTACACTCCAGACAAATAAACAGTATAGTAGGCATCAGTGTGGGTAAGCTACATCCAAGGTTACACATCTTGAAGGAGAAAGTCATACAGACATTGTTGATAATTAAAACGATGTAAATACAAGAGACTTGATGAACGAGTACACAAATATCTCCGTAGAAGTAGGTCTTCAAGTACGTTTTTGAAATGATAATTACAATTTCACACGGCAGCATCGGAAATCTGACAATTAAAAGATGGCAATTATGCTTTATTCTATATTTCATTTCGAATTGTAATTACCTGAGTGTTTCTTTAACGACTGCTTTGAGGTAAGGCATACGTTGAAGATCGTCATAAGTACATGTTTTACCATCTAACACACTATCAACTTCGTCTCTTAATGTGTCCTGGGCGTCAGTATTCTTCGCCAAGGAGTACAGTAAAAATGACATTGAGTTGGCGGCCTGCAAGATAAATGGGTTCAAAATAATATGACGTTTTTCTATCTGATTTCTGATCAAAATGATAACCTAACAATCATGCACTTATATTTTATTTAAGCTGATTTCAAATCAGTTTATAATATTGCGAACTTCAATATAAGTTAATATATGTAAGAATGTAAAGATGGGCAGGAAGTACAAAATCGTAAAAAAGTTGTCCTGTCAGTTTTGTGGTTTTTATGTACTCTTTTAAAAATCAAAGCTGTACTACTCAAGGTTTCGTTCGATTTGTAATACGTATAAGAAAAAATGTGAAATATTCATTTAATGGTTAACCTTGCTTTACACACGGATTTACATGCGATTTGAGCGACCACATTTGTCATAAAACAATAGTCGCCCCAGGCAACATATTAACATGAAATATTGTATTATACAACGGATATTGCAACATTTTAAACCCAAAGAATCGGGGAGAAAAGGAACAAATCATTTTATTTTTATATGTTTATGAAAAGAAAACTCTAGGCCTAAACAATATTGGTATTATTTTAATGCGTATCTCCGCGTTTGATAAACAATCGTAAATAAATTGTAATAGTCTGGTAAAAGAATGAATTATGACTTCTGTTTTGTGGATTTTGCGAAGTCGATGGCCCAAATAGCAAAAGTCAGACTTACTTTTCATCATCTAAACATGTTTATCAAGTTTATGTGGGTGTCTTTACTCACAGAAGGTGGCTGAGATAGAAAAATAAGTCGGAATCAAAACTGTTTTAATCTATAAGCTGGATAGATATATAACCCTCTTTTACCTTATCACAAACAAAGCTTGTTTATTCTCGCCTTATTTTGCCTAACAGACCATAGACTATATACATATGGTTTTATTGATGGTATAAATATAATCTCTAAACCAGATATACGATATATTATTAGTGCATGCGTAGTTGTAATCGTGCAGAAGTCGTTTCGCCGTCTTCTATTTTCTTTTAGGTTTTTCTTAATTCTACACTAGATAACCACACACGAATTGTTGTATATAAAGGAACATTTTGAATGACATCTTTGTGTTGCATATACAAAAAACACAGGCGTTCTCGGTTGCACGTTTCTAACGAAAACATATTATGTGTGACAATGTAGGAAACGATTCCCCGAAAATAACTGTGATGAACTTACCGTATCCACACCACCAAGTAACACTTCTGTAATATTTTCGTAAATTTCTTGTCTTGACATTTGTCCATTGCCAACAAGGTACGTTAAAAAGTCGACTCGATCACCTTCTTGCACATCCCCTGATAATCTTTCGGCTACATCTTCCATTTTAGCCTCGATATATTCTTGTGCTGGAAGCGAAAATATCCCAGATGAGTATATATAGTCTAATTTAATTAATTCTAATGGCTGACCACTCTAAAATCAATTAATGGGCCTAGGTTTTAGTACTGATTGAGGGTCTTACCTATTTCGTAGATAGTATCCCATGCTTTTACATGCATTCTCCAGGTCTTTAATCGGAGATTTTTGTAAACTTTTGTGAAAGCCATCATCTGGTGTCCCGTTAAAAACATGGTTGCGATTGACGTAATAAAATTCTGGATTTTAGGATCAACTTCCCTCTCTAGACATCCCAATCTGGTATCTAGCAATACGTAACCAAGAGCTGAAAATTCAAACATATTAAGGTAAATCTCATAAGTTTATAGCTTAAGTGCGGTTCTTTTGAATAATGGCCGGAATGACAAATCACGTAATACGCGCTTACATGAAGCTAGGGGTTAATGGAAATCTCATAGCGTGCCTTGACGGTGACCTATCCTGTCCAAACAAATATTGACCAACAGCTTGTGGTCTCAAAGGGGGACTTTTGGCGAGCTTATTGTAATTAAAGAGAATATAGAGTCCGAAATTCTTCGTATAGCCGACAAATTGATATTACAGAACATTTGTATATAACGCTAGCCACGGTGATAAACAAGCGGACATATTTGTTTTACTTAAGATGGTTCTTTCTGTGATCTTGAAGAGCGGCTTCGTTATTTTTGTCAAGGTTTACATGTGAATGTTGTCAAGTGTCGAACCACGTGTCAAAGTTTACTCAGCGTCCGCTTACCTTCCATAGTAAATTTGTTCAGTTCGTTCGGTAAATGAGGTACAAATTCGCCCTCGCCTTCTCTATCTTTCAAGAACCTGAGTCGATCTACAAAATCTGTCACCACGCTGTTGATACCGTCTACGAAATCTCCGACAGCTTTGGGACGCAGAAGTTTTGGGTTCATGGCACTTCGATTGCCTCTCCATTGCTCGCCATTGCTGTAATAAACGAAAACTACACTTAAAGTCAGTTTATATAGTATTTTATTATCGCGAAATTGATTGGTAATATCAAAAAATAACATATCAGATCAGGTCACCATAAATGATGAAATCAGTGTCTATATTTTATTTTTTAAAAATAGACAAAACATGTCACCTGGTCAGTGTTGCATATTCATAACAATACATAAAATTGTATAATAGATCTGGGTTATTTTGACAAGTGGAAATCTACAATGCACTTAATGATGGAGTACACGCGGCATGTCAGACTGTGTGTTGTAGATTTTATATTATTTATGACCATTTGACACGTTGGACTGATTACATATAGAGAGACGAATGGGGATTAACGCCCATCCGACATAAAGTAAATCATTTCGGGACTAACACGGTTCAATTTTATATCAATAATTCGTTTGCGCATAGGGGTAGCAGTGAGAGGAAACCGGGGTGAAATATAGAAAACCCACACGTTTGGACAGGCAAGCCTAATCTTTGCCACGCACAACCGGGGAAGCGAAACCTGTCCATTGACTCAATGAAAAATCTTATGAGCACGCGCTAACCATTCCCCCTCCCCCCCCCCCCCCGACTGATTATAAAGTCCGTCCGAGATTGTCATGTCCAAAGATCGTTAATATCGTAAATACAACATGAATCGAACGCAATATTAATGGTGCAATTCAAGATTAAAGCTGAATCATCCGGAATTATGTATAACATATCCATTGGAAGACCATAAATCAAGTGAACTCTATATATTTTGAGATTATTAAAATCTTTACTCATCATATGCTCGAAATGTTTTAAAAACTATACTTACGCTGTCATTATGCCGCCTCTTCGTTTACGGAGTTCATTATAAAGTACCCATGCTTCATATGGGGGTCTGTGGGGATATTTTCCCTCTGCTCGGAGAATTTCTTCCACTAGTGATGGGTCTCCTACCGATACATTATCGAAGCTACCGAACTTTTCTTTGAATATTTTGCCATACTGTCTATGAAATTTTCTCTGTAAAAATGAAAAAGATTTGAGTAATTTGGTTGCATTTACTGATTTTTCACACATAAAACATGCAGGTGTATTAAACTTTATCTAGGATAATTATACACCAAAATCTAATTTTTAAGCATATTGTTCTCGTAGGTGTCAGAAGGTGTCGGGGGATATACAGAGCATCATATTTCATAAAAATGTGTAGTTTAAGGTTTTATCTCTCTTGCCCCAAACCCTTCACTTAACGCTTTCAAGAAGTAAAATCAGATTGTTAAAAGTTTGGTCTTACGGTAACCGATTATTTTCTGGAAGATTTATGTATTAAAGTAGATGTGTTTTTTACGGAAGGTATGCAATACCATCTCATTTAATTTTTATTGGTTGCTTTGTTAGACGTGGTTTGGAATTAATAAGAAGATATTGCTACATTCCCCAGAGCCGTTAAGACTTTTAGTAAATACCTCAGTTAATGCCCAACAATAGGCTACCGTACACTCTCATTAAATAGCATGGTATAGTCACTTGGGATCAGTTTCAAAGTAACATTAGCCCTCATACAAGATATTTTTTCTTCTTTTTTTGCTCCTAACGAGTATCATTAATACGGAAAATCGTCGGTTTTTATGACTATTCATAATTTTTCAATTAGTATTTAGAACAGGAACTTGTCAGACGGAATCTAATGTTTCAATTTTATGAGTGGTTTGAGACAAGGCGGGGATTTTACTCAAGTCTCGTTCATTATTCTAGGCAATTAACTCCTGTTACAGTCCCAGATGATTCAAATAACATTGGTGAAGGTTTGTTTTCATTTCCGCACGGCTTATGACAGTACCAATAATTCATTTAGCTTCTTAAAAGAGCAACATAAACAAGTAGACCACATTTTGACCATCAGAAAGCGGTATTCCCAGACATGAATGGAACATTTTATTGTGTCTACAATCGCTAATGGGCATTTCTATCGCAGAAGCAAACGAGTGAGAAATTGGCATTCCTGCGTTCCACAGACGACCATGAGTATCAGTCAAAGAGAATAGAAGCTAATCTGTGAGCAGAAACAACCGTCTACTTCGGCGATCAGAATTTTACAAAACTAACATGCCATCACCACATCTCATTAGCTACACCGCGTAAATTAACCACTAAAAGCTTCCTTTCATCGAGTAAGATAAATTAACAAAACTGATGGCTTGACGAAAACCATCATAAACTCAACAAATAAACATCGGTGAAATTGGTAAGAGCTGCCTACCAATTTTTTTTGCATATTGTACATGTAAAAATGGAGAGAGAGAGAGAGAGAAGAGAGAGAGAAATGGGGTTTAACTTCCATTCGAAAAAACTAGGCCATTTCGGGACTAACATATGATTTATTTTTTTTTTATTCTAATATCTCGCTTGCGCGTAAGGATCTTTAGCAGTGGGGGGAAACCGGGGGACCTGGAGAAAAAAACACGAGGTTGGACAGGCGACCCTACTCCTTGTCACGTACAACCGGGGATTCGAAACCATGCCAGTTGACTCAATGACAGGCTTTATGATAACTATTCAGTCATCTAACCCCTCAGGTAAAAATGGCCAAATACGAGTTAAAGTAAGAGTAATTATACAACATGGAAGTGAAAAGGGGGATTCGACAAGACGGGTCCATTTACAAAGGTTTAAACACAAAAAAACCTCAGTCTCACTTTCATATAGAAATTTTTGTGGCACATAGAAATATTGCAAAAGCCCCTATTTATCCTGTCACATGGCGAGAACAATAGGGTTTCTGCCCACCCCTACCTCGTTAAAATTGAGTTGACGGGTCTTGAAATGCAAAAGAAATGGTCCGCGACATTTGATATGATTCGTGCGCTGGAGAATAATAGGTGAACGTTGGAAAGTGCAGGTTGGCAGGTTAGCACGGGTCAAACTGAACGAATACTAAACAAACACGGTGTATGATAGGCCAATGCACACAAAATAGATTCAAAGTTAACGATAGTGAATAGAAAAGCGGTTGACCCAGATTACTTCTTTTGTACCGAAGCAGTACAGAAAACAAGGCTACTAAGTGAAATATGAGGTTTCTAAAGCCATTTTATGCGTGAAAGATTGTTACAAGATGCATATCGTGGTAATAAAAAAAATCGTCTATCTGTAACAATCTTGATAGGTATGTGTCGGATAAATAGTACAGATGACAACGTCATCTTGTGTATTGGCGGTAAAAACAACGAGCAGCACAACGGAAATCAACGAAACGTTCTCTTCAGATATAAAAGACTGTAACATCTTGTTCTGTTAGACAATATTCTATTTTTTCTAGTCTGCACTTACCGAACGCTAACTATAACATCCCGAGAGAATGTCGGTCGACGATCGCCTAGTGCATTTCTATTTGCTGATGATATTTAGAAGATGGTTTAGGCTGTTTAGGAATCAATACGACTGGCTGTTAAGACAAAAGGTGTCAGCTTTTGTGACCAAAAAAACAATCGTAGAAAATATGCTATCCGCAATAATTGGGGATTGCCGCTTAATTAGGGTAAAATTGACCCTGTGTCCCCCGCGTCAACTTAGCAAATAACTCTGTCGCTCTTGGAAGTGTTGAAGGGCTAATAATAAGGCGATTTCAATTTGTTTTTAACAAGACTTATAAACTGAATGGTAAATGTTTGACCAAAAACTTCTCCCCGGTCGGCGACGACGCTAAACAAGTATTTGTCTTTTCTGTCTTTCTACTACGATATCTTAATTACTGACACGTGAACTCTAGGTCGGATATATTGACAATCTTACTGGCTGCCATTTTAGTGCGTTTTGTGGTCAAGCTAATTGACATATCTGCTAATTTTATTATCCTTATTATGAGCAAATATGAAACATTGAACAAGAAATAAGCGTTGTTTAAGGCTCTTTAAGTTGATCATCGCTACTCACATTATTCAGAAGTCCGGGATTTGTATTTGTCGCCAAGCTAATAAATTAAAGCTACTCGGCAAGTCTCTCGGATCAGTCGTGTTTGGAATTTCGTTTACAAATGCCAAATTGAACCCCAAAGCTGAGAGGATTGAGTCAACAGTGGAATGACGAACGGCCGCGTAAATTCGTGTTTTGTGTTCAGTGGCCATATTTGTCTTAGGGATGAATCCAACAGAGAAAAGGTATAGTCAACGCTGAAAAAATCTTTTACTTGAGGCACGGTATAAGAATGGCCTTGATGACCTCTGCTCTTAGCTGGTACACGTTAGTGCTTGTAGGTTTAAACTAAACGAAAAAATATTGAAAAGAAAGGAGGAAATAAAAAAGGCTTCTTTAAAGAAAAGATTAGGGAGCCATGCCACGTGTCTAAAATAGAAATTGTAACGAAATTGGCAAGCGATTAAAAACTTCATCGAATGTAATTCGATATGCACTTTAAACGCTAACTTGCATATAACGATCGCGTATTTTCTTTAATACCATTTTGCATGCGGACATTTTAAGTTAATACAAGAGCTTAAAGTCATATTAAATGTTAAAAGTCAAATCTTCTCGGTTATTGTAAATTAGTAAGTCTATTCTGTAGCTATTGAATGCTACCATACACACTTAAAGGCCCATTATGAAGATTTGACATAATGGGAACACTATGACATAACAAGAAAGGATTTAGCTTCGAATGATATTATTGTGAATGACAATGCACACATTTTAAGTATCCTTGAGGTTAGTTAGTATATGTCGCCTTTGACCGTAATTGTAATTTCTGGTGAAGGATATGCATAAATTATTGACTGAATTGCTGGATCTATTTTCACATCTGATTTCACCAACTGTAACAGTTCCAGACCCTTCGTATGACAGGAGGTTCTGAATGATGGCGACTATTTTGCCGCAGAAAAATGCTTATTGCATAGAAATACTTATTACATGTACACACCAAAAGTTAAGCCGTGGTCGTCGACAATTGAATTAGACGTTGACAGAGAAAAGTTTGTTTATAATAGATGGGGTACTACAGAAATAAGATATATATATATATATATATAATATCTTGCATACAAACGACATACTTGTGTTCCTGTTGAGGTAGTTGCAAGTAGTACGAGTAGCTCTATTTAACCCAAGCCTTGGTAGTTACGTTCCCTTTTACAAGTGTGTTAAAGGCGATACAAACAGTGCTCAATAATATTGCTGAACAGTCTGTCGTTCTATGGGAAGTTTACCAACTCTTTGGGGTTGGTTGTTCGGTATATATTTTGTAGAAATTACAAAGAATACTGACAGGTTCTACAGAGAGTAATCAAATAATGAGACGTTTCAAAGTTTAATCTTAAACCACAAGTTTATTACATTTGTTAACATAATGTAACTTACATACAACCGTGGTTTCGAAATGAATAACTAATCTCTAGTTTAATGATCAATTACAATGCATGTTTTATCTCATTCGAATAACATCTAATAGGTTATCAACTGAAAACATGTATGTAAACATACAAATCTTGTAGAAAAGGACCTTTTGTGATAAAAACATGCTCGGTTTCAATTGTTTCGAGTCATGATTTGGAAATAAACTACATCTTCATAGAAAGTTTTGATATCACCAAACTACCTGGGAAAGAAAACCAAATGTCTGTCTCGTCACGAACTCATGGCTGTACCTGCCATCTTGAAGCATCTCTAGTGACCAAAAGGCAAAAGCTTATGAGTCTAGAAATCTTGCTGGAAGCAACACCAACTTCTTAACAATATCAAATAAAATCTACGAAACAGATGGCTAAGTGGTTGGAGATAACAACGGTTATCCTTCTCTTCAACACAACTACCATATTCTAGCCCCAAGCTCAAAAACATCTGCCGCCTTATCAAGCTATTTAACAACGCAAAAATATTCAGTCTTTTCACTTTCATTAATTAAATACGTATATTTCAAATGACCGAGTTCCTGGATGGTGATTTACATTAATATTTTTATTGTACCATTTGCTCAAATCGACTATATTCGGTTAATATACAAGTGAAGATCGAAATCATGTAAATGTAAACACGTTATTAATCTTTATCTACAAGATATGTCTCTAGTTGAAAGTTTATCATTAATCTATGTAATTTATTATCTATCTGGTTAGAATTCGTGTTTCATCCAAGCAACTCTAATTGGATCTTGATTATAGCATTAGCTTCTCTTTAAACCGCCTGAAAATCTGTTGCGTAATGGTAAACCACAAATATGCTGCGGTCAGATAAGCGGTAACGGTTAAATAAGGAGAAGATTGGAACACGTGCATGAAACATAGTTATACTACTGGTAATAATGAATTCCTGAAACAACCGTTAACGAAATGAAATGGGGTTTAACGTTCTGCTGTTCTGCTCCGAACTGGGCTAATGAAGACGGTCCACCCTAACGGAAAAGGTGTGGGTTTAGAATAATGACAGAATAATTATAAATATACATCATCCAAACGTGTGAACGGACATTCGAATTAACTAAATCCTCAAAATAACCGATTTGTAAAGAAAGGTCAGTGTGTTAATCGCGATTATAGTTCCTGTACATCAAAGCAAATCCAGTTATAAATTAAATGTCGAAAATGGTTTGAAATTTTCTTACTGATTTAAAATAATAAAGTCTATCTTTGGCGAATTTCCAATTTTAGAAATGCATTGTCTAAAAAATTAAACGTCCAGCGATCAAAGTAACTGATATAAGTGTTTAGAAGTATCCCTGCTGGGTGTCACTAGAGAAAACAAGAGATGTTGGCCGCTGGGAAAAATTACATTAAATGGCAAATGCAATCAGATATAATACTGCTGTAAGGTCGGTCGGTGGTAATGAATCGGGCGTCGGTCTATACATTTCTTCAATGACCCCCATTGTGAAGTTCTATACAACTTGAAAACTCCAGTCGACCGACAAACTGTTGGGTATTCTATACTAGACAATAACACACGAGCTATATTCTTAATACTTTGTCCAAGTTATGTCCGATATTTGGTCGGAAGCCAAAGTAGATGTTTTGTCAGTGTAATAGGCTACAAAAGGGCTGAAATTATTGAGCCTCGGACTAAATTGTGGAAATAAAAACATTTTGTAAATATGTTTACTTGGTTTAAGGTGAATGGGTTCATGAAAAAGACTCTGTTCTGATTTACTAAGGTACACGTAACTCTTCCGTTGGTAAGACCAAGAACGCAGAAAGATGTTTCGGATGTGCGTGTGAATCTGACCAACAATAGACGTAATCTTTTCAATAAAACTGTTTCGTGCTTAATTTCATTTTATCAAAAGCTCTGTCAATGAAATGAGAGATTGGGAAATGAACTAGTTGGGGTATTCTTCAATGAAAGAACGTGAAGAGCATGCGAATTTCCTCTTAACAAGAACACTTATCCTCATTTCATTTCTTTAGTTACACACATGGAGGATCTTTGTCGAATCTTTATTTGGTTTCAGCATTATTTCTCTACTCTGACAGCTCTTATGTGAAACACTTGGTAATGGAATGAATCGAGCACATGACTGGTGTTACAAACACTGGCGCTGATAGAAACGATGTTCTCGTATGCTGAAGTTCAGCTGTTGCATTGAGATCAACAACATGGTGGAGAAAAAAAAGGACAAAATAAACCTGCATTATTTGTAGAATTCGTCTGCTGTTATGCTCGAATGCCGATGAAGACAATCGAAACCATATACGCCACCTGTCAGAAAACATATTTACGTCTGTCAATGTAGCTTTTTTATATATATATTTAAGAACATGTTTTGATTTTTTATCGCTTAGCTATTAATATACGATGGGAATTGATAAGTAGTGTCCATCACCACAGCCTTGTTATACAGTACACACCACCCTTTATGTAAGAGAATGGGAAAAATGTCAAGTTGAAAGAGTAAGCTAGCGATGACTTTTTTCAAGAAGCTTCAAGATACCAGATTTAAACATAAAGCTGGCAATCACTATGCTGGAATGATACAGCATTTCTATAAAGATAGTTCCTTCAAAGTGTGATATAGCTAATTAATTATCTGGGGTGTTAGAAATGAAGTATCGCTTATGTTTGAGGGGTACGTACATGGTAGCGTGAAATCATTCATTTCAGTTTATTCATTCAAAGATAAGTTATATAATGAATAAGCTGTATTGTGTACATAACTGACAGTTGTACTGAACACAGATCATTGAAAATACGGACCAATATTTGTCTTGAACCAATCAATAACCTTACTCAGTAACTCATTAACAAGTATTCACACTATTAACTAACCTTTCGCTATTTACCCTCTTATTATAAGTTGTCGTCGATATTGTATTGACATAAATTTTATCTTAAAG
This sequence comes from Patella ulyssiponensis, assembly GCA_963678685.1. Classification (NCBI taxonomy): domain Eukaryota; kingdom Metazoa; phylum Mollusca; class Gastropoda; family Patellidae; genus Patella; species Patella ulyssiponensis. The sequence continues at coordinate 60,079,805 of OY783229.1, forward strand.
CGTAATTGACAGAAGTAGTGGTTATCGCCGTTTTTCTGCTACAAATAATACAGTCTTTAATTTGAATAGAACTAGGGTAGCCTAAAGGTCTCGCCAACACTAAAATTCGGTCAGTTCGAGTCTTTTGCCATTTAATATCAGTGTACGGAGTAAATTCCCTACAGTGTAGACGGATTTTCTCAAAAATGTTTTCCGTGTATAAAACACTGACAAAATGTGTATCGATTTTTTTACGGGTTGAACTTTTCATTGAGTAATATAATTTCTAACTTCCCATGCATGAAAACGTTATAGTGTAACATTTACAAAATGAGGCCTTTACTTCGTACAGGCTTTTATTGTCAACATTGATTGATTTTTCAATACTTTCTGTATTGATCCGAGAGATCTATATACATGTATTGCCATGTTTCTGTATTTCATAAAAGACATTATTACGATAAATTCATGTAGATCAATTCATTGTAGTGGGCATAATCGTGCTTTTCGATTACCGTACTATCAAGTTCACTGTCACCCGTTTTCATTCAATTCTATAAAGGGCGCTATGATAGTTAGCTGTTGTAAAAGTCTAGCGGCGTTGAGTATATCATATCTACAGTGGCGCAAGACGAACCGTCTGTGTACACGTGTTAACTGGAAGGGCATGCCTTATTGACATTATTTCCTTGCCATGTGTTCCTAATGCAAAACACATGCCATCATCTCAAATAATTTTAATGAAAGCAAGAAACTGAATCTTTTCTTACCTGAACTTCGTGCATTTGCCCTTTGTTGGCTTTGCGAAAATATTCCGTCACAGTTCCCACAATAGGTAGGCCTCGTGGTCCTGGAAGTTCACTAAAACTTTTAACTGAGGTAGTTGTTTTAACATCGGACAGAGCTTCGGGATCGCTGGCTTCTGTAAAGAGACATCGAACTCCCCCGTTTCTGCAAACTGTCCTTCCATGTGTTACAAAACGCCGTAACGCCGATTCTGCCATGCTTGTAGTTTTCTGAAATCCAATGAATTTTAAGTATAAAGGGATTGATCAATTACTAGTCCTATAATTATTTGTTCAAAGTACGCATAACACACAACACCCTATGTACTGGTAACGTATATGAAAATGCAAAAAGCATGTGACAATGCATCAACCACGGCTTCCTATAACGGTCTGACGCTTCTAGAGCAAGATTCTTGTTTAAATAGGGTCAGATCAGTACAGGTGTATAATTATAAATAATAATACGCGAAAAGTTACCAGTTACAACACGAGAAAATGTAATACAACGCATCCTAGCTTAAGAATGAACGAAGCGAACTGTACCGATCAAGATTCTCCGAGAGACTCATAAAGCAGCAATCGTGTAACCTCGTGGGGGCTTTTTTCTAATGCACTAGCCCATGGTCAAAGAAATTGGTGGCATTCAACAAGAGATACGGATCGTCCGCCTTTTCACAGCTTTCAACCAATCATAGCACGAAGGTACGTCTTCTCAACTTAGGTTTTTATATGGCCTAGTTTTCGCCAAATACCAAGGTTGGGTGAGTTTACCTATGTATGCCCCCATGCTGGTTGATGTTCCGCCTTTTTTCTAATATTGTACAACGTGCGACTATGCACCAGTAGATTTCAACCATTTTCTTACAGGTGCTACACGATGAAACATCAGTCATAGAGATTAACTCGGTGCATACAATATACATATTTCTTTGTTGACAAAGTTTCAATTTCTTTACAGATTTTTTCTTTCAAACCACAAAAATTTTAATACGACGTGAATCCTTCTTTGATCAATATTTGCACACTGGGCCGAAGTGATTATGTACTTTATACATGTAGTTCAATTTTTTTTTTTAAAAAGACAAAACATTTTTTAATAACGTGATAAATACTTAATCTTTGCTCTGAAGCTCAATTATCGTATGAATTGCGTAGCGGTAGCTGGATATAAAACAGGTTGGAGTACGACCAGTTAGAAATTAAAATTGCGGATATCAACAATAACCAAGATATTCAATTACACTTCTGAATACGTTCTTCAAGTTATAATTGTACGGGAACAATACTTGAATTGTGCAACTTGATCATCTCAAGCGTTCCGTAATTCAACTATCGTCCAAGCGTTATCGGGCTAATCAAAAAAAATCCCCGCCGTTAATTGACCGACAATTCTCAATTACTATCTAACAATTGACATAAATCGTTTCATTTTCTCTCCACGTGCACAAAACTACTAACACAAATAATTACATGGATTGATTTTTTTTTTGTTTTTTGCTAATAATATATAGATCAATGTAATTGATTAAGAAGTGTATAACGTGAACCGCGCAATAAAACATGGCATGTGTTTCAGCGTTAAAATTCTAAATCAATAAACGGAAAACGGTAATTTTTAAACTAAGTGACAAATACTGAATAAATTAATACTCTACTTAGACTTAGAAATCTCTCAACCAGAAAATAAGGTTTTTTTCTATTTAAAACAAAAGTTATAAAAGTTAATATAATCCACACCTTAACAGTAAGTCCAATATTTGGAGGTAGAATTTTATACGGTTCTTCACTTTGAGACACTTTCCAACTGTAACACTGATTATTCTTGACTTAAAATAAGATTGCACTCTGTGTAGAGGAGAGCAGCCTGTACAACCACTTCCTCCGCTGCTCCGATACGATTTGACAGCTTAAAGCTTTCACGGCCGTTTATGTTTCGTCAATAGTATTGTCACGTAGGTTATGATACAGACTCTGTTTTCTAGTATAGCGCTTTACTGGGGTCAATCGGTGCGAGAGCAGTCACGTGGTGTTATCATGACAAGTGTGCGTTGGTTTACTACGACAGAAGGCAGGTATGTAACAGGAGAGCCACGCCCCTTTTCCGCCTAATAAATTAAAGTATATCTAGAAATTCGTAATTAGCAAGTCATCGAAAACGTGTATTGGACATTAACTCGTTCTTCTGTGCATATATTTATATTACACCCTCCCCTTTTCGTATTATTCTAATCGATCTTTGAATTAAAATACCAAATGTTGATACACACTGACGAGATATCAGCAAAACTTTCAATAAAAATTTACGTGTTACACACCAGCGTAACGCGATTTTTTTCGTGACGGTATCTTTCCTTTACTCGTGTCATTCGGTTCAATCAACAAGAATTTACTAAGAGATGTAACGACAGAGATTTATTTTCTTGTTGCAAGGTACACATAGCTTTTTTGCATTATGTTTTCCTATTTTTAAGAACCTTTTACAATATACAGACGGTGTGGACCGAATGTACTTATTGATCGTTGGTACAATGACAGAAAAAGAGAAAGCGGCGAGGAATGCGGACGAGTGGCAAATAGAAAGGCTATAATACTCGACAACTCTATACTTTTTAGCAAAAGACCAGCATAATACGGAAGTGTACCACCTTGCTGCCAGTCGGTGTGTGCACTTAACTCACTTAGCTTGCAACAAACGGGTAATGATAGATATTACGAATCGGGTTAGGCGAGCTTCAAGGGGACATGATAGTTTCATCCCACGAATTCAACAGTTACATGGAACAAATTAGGCACATCGGGAAATGATAGATAGTTCTACAACAAGTGGAATGTAGTAATTATTTGATCATTTTTGCACCTCATGCTACAGGTAAAATATTTGCACCTAGCAGCACGAGCTCTGGGCGGATTTCCACACATGTACACGAGTTCTATATTTAAAACTAATTTACACCCGGTAAGTAATAAGGGCAAAAACAAGACGTCAAAACACCGACATGATGCCTGCTGGAGAGACTTAATTATACGAGCTCTTTTTTTGTCTTTCTTCATTCTTTTTCGTAGAAACTAATTAAAATGATTTATAAAGACAGTAGCAATAGGAAACGCGTGCGTTTACATTTTTCATGATGAATAGACTTCATGTATGATAAGTTTCAAAACTTTAAGTTATTACCAATTTACACGTAACGTTGTAGTGCAGATGCATTACTACAACCCAGACCGACAATGTACGTGTAATGTTAATGTTGTGGTCGAAACAATTAAAGTTATTAATTAATCATGTCGATGTTTTCGTGAAGCAATAAATCAAATCGCCGTGTGTACTTTTATATCTTTTAAAATTATCGTGCATATAGGTATAGAACAGGGCGAACCTTCTTCACCATGCATATTCATCAAACAAATTAAAAAGTTGCGATGTTGGGTTGAATGCGTGAATGGAGGATCCCATCGGGATACCACCGGTATGATGATGAACGCTAGTGTATGGTATTGTTATTTTTTGTTTGGTGCCTTTACAAGAAAAAGTTCCAGAGGCGTTAAATCTGGTCCACCTGATCAAACAGGTTTCATCTTATCACGACTTGATTACAACTGATGAGGGGGGTTGATTTATTTCTTCCGGACATTTATTGTTTATTTAAACCTTTATACCCATTGTCCGTAGAATATAGTAATATTATCGGCATCTCTTTATCCTGTGTACTCAGACGTGCAGATTGCGCATTCAAAGATTTAGCATGAGTGTATCTTTAATGCAGTATATTGACGAGTTAGTCTGGTACTTTTTGTTTGTAAAAAAAAAAAAGAATTGTTTAAATAAGCAAGAAATAAATTATTATTTGCACATGACCTAAGGTGCTTTAAAGGATCAGAAATGGGTATGGATTGGTCAAAACCGAATTTGTTATCGAGAATAGGTTTCTTTTCATTCCTAAAATGGCCATACATTATTCACATACGTATAAATAACCATTTGCAAACACGTAAGTACAGTGATTTAGACACAAGAAAACGAAGGGGCTTGGATCAGCTTTAATCATTTTAATGATGATAATGCCATTTTTACATGCTGAATTATCACATACTATTCGTTATTATTAGTAATGTATGGTGTATGCTTTTGTTTTGTCATTAAAATGACATCAGCAGATTCCATAACGAATTTGAAGCAGATCTAACGGATATTACACCCAGTGGCTATCACGTTATTAATCATTTCCCCTAAATATTATAGTAAAACTGTTTGTCTTCTCACGAAGTATGTAACTGGCTTCAATAACAACCTTTCCCGTCCCTTTAAAGGAATTGTGACACGAGTTATGTATCAGTTGCGTAATATGTGCTATTTCATGTAAATGTTTATTGTTCAAGTTAATGCCCACTAAAAGATCGGTGACCGACGAGCTGTATTCATACGTTGTGAATGAATTTGATTTACATTAATAAATAGCGCTCGCTTCGTAAACACGAAATTATTGACAAGGGGTCATTTGGGATTACCATGTAACCTTTTCAAAATCGTAAGGAAATGTAGAAAAGCTGCTATGTTCAACGCACACCCTAAATAAGTGGGTATGATGAAATGTTCCATTTGACCGCTTTTTTTTTCTCTTGTTTACGGAGAATGTGACCACGTGCACATTCCACGCTAATATTTGATCAATGGGAAACGTGAAGCTGGTAGGAGTTATCGAACTTTATATGTGTGTGAAGAAATACATTATGTTTTGTATGTGTGTCGTGTGTATTGTATAAAGGTCGAGAATTTCCCTATTAATAAAGTACCAAATATGGCTTGCGTATACGTATGTATCAGCAGTTTTAGACAACAGTGGGGTCTTTATCGCTTGTCACTGGGTTCAAATAGTGGACGTTGTCACACATATTTCAGTCTCAATTATCAACCCTTATTGTGGGCATATAAAAGTTCCTTTAGTACAGTTTAACGTCCTATAATCTAATTCATTGATGATGTATGCAAATAGAGTAAAAATGTGAATTCATTATTGTTTTGGCTGTAATACATAGAAAATTTGACGTCAATGGGACATTAACCTATTCTAGGGACATTTTCCATATATATGTATAACTATATTCGTTACCCACCCAATAAACCCACCTATACTTTAATAATAAATGGTTACAAAGAGTAAGAAAGACTTAGTTACTTTTATTTTTTTTAAAGTATATCTTCTGGCATGGACACCAATAGGAAAAGAATCCTAGTTTTTATTTTGATAACATTTAGTCTACATATGATATGGTTGAAAGAACAAAGGTGCGGTTTTCAATTCTATGAGTAAACTAAATATTGGTTTGTAATTAACAATTTTATTGTAAGTTTTAAGTTCATAAATACTGTGGCGGGATTATTAAAAAGTATTTTTTAGTATGAACAAAGGTAATGTGGTATCTTTGTCAATACCTAAATATCTACCCCTTAAGAACTGCACCGTGCTTCACTGGTCTATAATCAATCCAACATGAATATTTGACCAAATACCCAACAGATTAGCTTTAGATTAGTCCTGTCTTAATTCTTTTCAGCACACCTGGACTGGTGCACTCAATGACGCTCGTACCTTCTAATCACAAATTATTGCTCTGGGCGATATCACTCCGGACAGTTTGTCCACTCTTATGTGTTACTAATTGAGCGTGCACAAATCTCAATTACAGCTAAACGGTTGATTTGATAAAGGGGTTTAGCCCACAATGGAGTCTGTACAATCCCCTTTTTATTACACGTATTGATCCTTCAAGTGAATTAAGGCTCAGAAATCAGTGATTAAAACATTTAAAGCCCATACTTCTCGTGGTCTGTATTTTGGACGTTTGCGGTTAATGAACACGCCACTAATGCGATTTTAAGCAAACACCCCAACTGAACAATATAATGTACAGGGGACATCAAGTGCATTTCATAGAATTTCAAAAAGATTCGCTAGACAGTTTATTACGTTATTTTAGCGCATGCACTCTTCGAGGCGGAACTGGAATTATGTCACAGAATGAACAAATATTACGTCACGCCAAAGACTAGACATGAATTACGTAATTTTAAGAGCCTACGCTCGGTGGGTGTCCGTCTGTGTATGCGATATGAGGTCAAGATCACATATTAATATATCATAAACCGACATCAAATGTGGACAGGCCATATTGAGACATCCGTTAGATAATCTGTGGTTGGCAGAGTTATTTATTACATCACATGTCAAACGAAAAGATCCTTGGTCAGTCATGTCCATAGTACAAAGTTATGAGTTCATTATTATAGTAAACTTGACACCGTGATGCACTCCATGAACTTTGACTAAACGATCTGATCGTCGGTTCCTACTCATATTATTCTAGCCGTATTGTTGATTGATTCTGGGCAGAGAAATGTTATTTCACAAAATGATTTTCAGTTTGACACCTGAATGATAAAGTTCTTGGAGCATTGTTCCCGGTGTTTGAACTGGAAGTGGCTATGACAGGACTCAAAAATGAAGGAGAAAAAATAAACCGCCTTGTTCCTGGTTACGAACTTCTATGGTCAAAGACAACATTTTCTGAGTCTCTGAACTATGTTAAAGAAAGGTTACGGCGTCCGAGTGGTTTGTCCATTGATGACTTTGTTTAGATTCAATGTACTAGAGCCAAACAAAATAAATTGTACTTTAAATAGAGTTTTATTTAACAAGATGTCGGTGAACAATTGAGTATTATGATACATATTTGATCTATACTTATGTCAATAAATTCAAACTTGTTATTTTTATCAAAAAATATGACAGAAAGGCGTCAAAAATAGCTTTTAACTCTCGTATGGATTGACAAGCACTAAAAAAGATAAAACGCAATTCGTTTTTAGAATTATCTATTTCATAATCATGTCAATATTTCGTTTTACTTACTTCCAAGCAAAAACAAACAAGAAATTCTGATTTTGAATGTAAATATCACATTTTCATTTATCGAACTAAGAATCTTCAAAGAGGTTTTAACCTTTTGATCAAAGAAATTATCGTTTGTGGTGCATTAAAAAGGGAATGTTGACATATTGACAATAATGTAGGCGTAATGAAACACGAATTTTCAATTTATTAATTAAATCGACATTTGATTTTTGAAATGTCATATTTATTTGATTTCAGAATTTTAACAAATTCCAACCGTAGATGACCTATACAGTGTTGATTTCGATCTGACCAAATATCGACTACAATAATAAGTTAATCTGATAATCACATGTTAAAATCATCATTTTTACTCACCATCCATCAAAAGCAGCAAAATACGGACTTTTTTTTTATGTTAAATCAGTTAATACTGTTAATAATTACTGCAACCATTAGCGCATATTGTTTGTTATCGATGTTTCTGCCATGGTTTCCATTTCACGCATTTACGGGCTAGGAAGTAACATGGGCTGCCTACCCTCGTGAATTTTCTCCAATTTTTATCTTTCCTGCCACTGTTAAATAATCTCCTCCCCAAAGCGAATTATGGAAATAAAACAAACCATTATGTATTTTTGGTTTAAGTGACCATAAAACCCCAATTCCTGAATGACCTATCTTTTGTTTAAGTGAACCTAAAACCCCAATTCCCTCTCTTTATTATAATTGCATCTTCACGAGCCGTTTGATTAAGATTTCAAAATCGAAATCTTTACTGTCAGTCTATTGAAATGAAATAAAATGGGCTTTAACACCCTATTGTTCTGCTCCGAATTGGGCTAATGAAGACGGGCATACGCCATACAGTGTGCTAATTACGGCCTATATCGAATTCCAACTGTCAAGGGATATTTTACGTGCACGGGACCTCGGTTTTTCGTCCCATCCGAACAACAAGACAGTTGTCCTTGTCAGACCCTCCATTCTGCATCACTGACAAGGGGGAACCACGCCGGAAAATCTGGATGAACTTTCTCAGCCAATGCAGGGATCGAACACCCGACCTCCAGGCTAGCGAGTCAGCGTCTTACCCACCGTGACCCCCGTCAGTCTATTGACTATTTCAATTTACACAGAAAGGACAGGTTCAGGGAGCACTTGTTTAAATGTCATTTAGTACTGAAAATACACAGGACATAGTTTTATTATTGAGCCACGTTTTGACTATAAGACGTCTCTGGACTTTATCATGCATCAAACAAACAACGAAGGCAGTTTTTCTAATTTTTAATTTTATAATCTTTTATCAAATACCAAAGATCATATAGATAGGTTCATCTGCCTTTTGATCCAAGCCTATCAAATTTTATAATCACTCCTCCATATGCAAACAAACTGCACTAATGTAGAGGTGATGTTGGTTTAAGTTGACGGATTAATCTGTCATCACTAACACCATCACGTTCAGATAAAGATCGCATTACCCTTTTATCATTAATACTTCTATCTTCATCCCTGTGATGATATCTCGGGTTTCAATATCGCTAATTAATTAGAGAGATATCCCCAGGTGAACATTCTATAGGTGTGCCACGCGTCTAGTGCAATCATCCCCCCTTCCTTGACTGTGATGTCTGAACTGCGATAAACTTCCCAATAGTCCCAATGGTTTTAAGTGGTGTCATACAGGTTGGATGCACACTTTCCGTTTTTCGAAATACCATAACATACGATTTTTCTCCACATTAGAGTTCCACTAACCATTGTTTAATGTGTTCAATTCGTAGGAAGAATTTAGTTGGTACACCCGGGTGGATTTAACTTATTTCTATGTACGGTTTCCTGGTTTACGGCGATGCTAATATTATGTTAGAAATGCACCAAGGAAGATATTCATTGAACAATCTATCATCTTTGGGCTCCTAGTTTTTTAGTAATATCAATAAATGGATAATAATGCAAAGCTTGACAACTGTGTGAAGTCTTTAATTGAGACGTAGCCTCTAGCCTTCCAGATACCTTCTCGGACAGTCACCAAACAAGTGGTATTCAATAATGCATATGAAAAGTTTAGTAGCCACAAAATTAAGCAGGATGAGACGTAAACTCTAGCAGTTCAGATGCCTGCTCGAACAGGCACCACGAAGTGCTGTTAATAAAATGTACAAGAAAAATTTAGTAGCTACAAAATTGAAGCTACCGTGTGAAGTCTTTAATTGAAACGTGACCTCTAGTCTTCCAGATGCCTTCTCGGACAGTCACCAAATAAGTGGTATTCAAAAATGTTTAGTAGCTACAAAATTAAACAGAGTGAGACGTAAACTCTAGCATTCCAGATACCTTCTCGAACAGTCACTACTAAATGGTGTTAATAAAATGTACAAAAATTCAGTAGCTACAAAATTAAACATGCTTGTGCGTGACCAGAAGAACCTCCAGATTCATAAATGGTTTCAGTTAGGTCGAAAACAGTGCTAGGACTGTACGGAAAATGAGGTACCAATATGAGAGAAGAAAGGTCATCGACAGGCAGATCTGAACTGAGTTGTAAATAAATGTCCATTTCTTGAGCACCAAATCCATCCATAAGCATGCTCAAAGCGTTTTTAACAGCAATAATCTATGTATATGTCAGTTCAAAAATTTAGTCAACATAAGATTATTTGAACAAGTGAGTTTTTAATTGGGATTTGAGGTTTACATTGTGTACACTGTCTTTATTTTTTGAGATCAATGAGGTATTATAGATCACTCTGTTTACCATATAAAAGTTTATTAAATAACAAAAGTTGTATTTTAATACAGTGATTGCATTCCATTCCTATTGTCTTTCTAGGGGTATTATCATAAATCGGTCATCTGGTAATGATCGCGCCATTGTACACATTGTAATCACTCACTTTTATTAACAGGTAAAGAAAAAAAAAACCGATTGAAATTAAGAGTCAATAAAGAAATAATTTATCTTTAGGTTCACTGGATTCAGTGATTAGTGGAGAAATCGCACTAAGGGTATGATCATTAAGGTAAATCTCATTAATAAAGGAAGCGTGTCGTACTCAATGACCACTAATAAAAAATACAATATCATGTAGAAAGTAATAGCGCCGCACGCTGGTCATTCAAGATCATGACGTGTTACATCAAGGTATGTCTACCATAAGTAAATAAACGGAATGACAAAAGAAACGTTGTAAGTGACCATCTTTCACCGCGACTCCATCAAATGGTCATCTTGGTATCGTGGAAAATGTGTAGTCTTTGAATACACGCTCGATAACAGCCTTGACAATGACCAGTGAAGATCGGGACTTTCTCCGATAAAGGAGAGGGAGGTCACCCAGCTCAAGTACAAGATTGGGGTCGAAACCACGCCACCTGACTCAATCAAAGACTTGATCTAAACCGCACGCATTAGATCCTCCTAAATATTTTTGAACAAATTCTAATATCGCTCCAAGCATTTAATGAAATGGGTTACATATGTTAACGTAAATTATGATTTTTTGAGACAAATGGCGTTACTTCCTATAAGTAAGTATTTCTTGGGTTTCTTTTGTCGTTCTATGTAGATGGTTAACATAGTATGTGTAGAATATCATTACTTAGTGTACTAGTTGAACTTGATAGTAATATTGATGATATTGATTACCTACCTAATAATATATATTATAGTTTATACATATATAATAGTTTATTCAGTACGTGGAAAATAAAATATAGTTCAGTTATTTACTATACATACGATTTATTTACTATTCCCCTTTAAAGAGACAGTCCGACATTGTTCAGATATTTCAATTAAAATTGAAAATTTCTTTTATGACATAAATTTAGAAAAGTTGTCATTTACTATAACGGATGATGGTAATCACCCAGCCCTGAGATGTCATCTTGACATTAAATTACAAGTCGGGTTCATGAAAGAAGATCCATGCAATTCAGCTCATTTGATCCTCATCCCTTACGAGCATTAACCTCATACTAATGCAGTTTCATCACGAGATTGGAAAATTTAGAAATGAAATGGGGTTTAACGTCCTACTGTTCTGCTCCTAAACAATGTGTGCTATGATGGAATTTTTTGCCCGGACACCGGCACTGCGGCCTACTCTTATATCGAATTCCAACTGCCAAGGGATCTTTTACGTGCACGACAATGTGAACACGGGACTTTGGTTTTTCGTCCCACCGGAACGACTAGACAGCTGTCCTTGTCAGGCCCTCCGTCCTGCATCACTGACAAGGGGGAAACCACGCACGAAAAAATATTTTGCCATGATGCTGTTTTTTTTTTATTGATTGACAGTTTCATTGTGTTAGAAATTACAATTCTATAAACTAGTTGAGAGTTATTGTTTGCTTTCATTATAAAATATTTACTTATTCCTGAAGCGCCCTTTATCTCGGTAATGAAAGTGTTTTTGAAAAACGTGAATTTAATGTGGTACGAAAGGTGACAACCCCCTTATCGCGAATTATTATAGTTAAAAATCTGTTTAAACAACAAAAAAAAAATATCTCACGTGGCTATGCACATAAACACAAAAAGCTGACTCATGAATAGATTCATCTGTGCATGAGTTGATTTCAAAATTATTGTCATAAGTTTCTAGGGTACAGTTCGATAGGTACAAGTACAGTTCACTGATATCGTTTTTGTATCGTATTATTGTCAAGTATTGAATCGCGTGCTGGCGTAGAATTAATTATAATATACACAGTACCGAGATAAGATTTATTTACTCAATTACAAATAAGTAACACGTGCACGATATTTGATTACTTGTGACGTAGTAGTATACTATTTAGTCTATTTCATGCAATTTTGATTGTTTTTTGCGTGTCAGCATCGTATAAAATCGGTCATTCTTATAAGGTGTTTAGTGGGTTTTTTTACAATAAATAGTAGATAAATATATACATTAAGCAAAAAAGAAAAAAAAGAAAGATATTTGACATGAGTGAAACTGCGCAATTCGGTCAATCAAATCGTTTTGAGTCTGTTTGGTTTTTTATATAAATATATAAAAAATGACATTGTACTTTGAAAAGTATTATCAATAGCTTACTATACTATATTATAGTACATCTCTTTGTTTCTTCATTGTCCGTCACCCCACCCCCTCCCTCACTAGCCATCAAAAATCCCTTGAACATATAGTTACCATCTTGTTCGATCCTATAACAAGATACCAGGAACTAGTTTCCTGACAAAAAAAAGCCTGTCTAATCTTTCAGATGGGACGAAAAACCGAGGTCACGTGTACACATTAGCGTACACGTGAAAGATTTCTTGACAGTTGGAATTCGATGTAAGAGTAGGCCGTAGCACACTGTATGACGTATGCCCATCTTCATTAGCCCAGTTCGGAGCAGAACAGTAGGACGTTAAACACCTTTTTTTATTTTTGGAACTAGTTTACAAACGAGGTCTCCTTTTTTAACTGTGCTGTTTTTCTAAATTCATTCACTGGATATCCACTACTAGATAGATCCAATAAAGCCAAGTTGGTGTTACCATGTGAATGTTTTAAATATCTTAAGTATGAGCGGGGAAGTTTTCGGCTTTCAAAAAAAGTAAAACGCAGAACTGCCAGTTGGTTACGTCGACATGTACTCACAAATCCACATAACTTTCTGTTTTGAACAAAAGATGCAAACATATTCTAATTCAACCTCTTTATTACGGCACAACAGACGACAGAAATGTAATTGAATTGGGCCGACTTGGGTTATTATTGGACTAACAGGTGTTTTATGTTGTCAGTGATTCCTACTATTTTAACTGTCAAGGTTTATAATGTTGTGGTTAGTGTACTTTAATCTAAAGTTGTAGAATTAGTATCAGTATTTACAGCTGGTACACGGGTCAATACTGTCCTTACTAACCTCGTCTACAACTAATATCACACTTGATGATCGTAACTAAAACCCGCTCAATATCATTGTGCTTTTTTTTCTTTAAGAATGTTGACAAAGCTATTGACCAGTGTGAGGGAATCGCTTGAACCGCACTCAGCGACCCCAACTCTCTTTCGTTCTGGTAATAAATGTTGTAGCCTGGTGCTTTCTTACCAGTACACTCACCTCATTCAATAGCGTAAAGCCACGGGAATAGCACCCGGTGATCCGCCATTACGTAAGGTACCGTGTACCCCTTGTAACTGATAGCCTTTCCTCCCAGTGAGTTGCTGGTAAGAGCCAAATTCAACCCCGCCTTCCACACCATTTACCGCGATTAACAACGCATCTAATTATGGGATATCAAAACGTCGTAAGAATTGAAGCGTGTCCGATTAATTGATATTTTGGACGAGAACAGAGGGTGTCTGGGTACAACACACAGTTTCTGAACCTAAGCGCGGGAGTTCAGTGTGTACGGACCAAACGTATCAAAGAAAATATGTATAGATTAATTATTATATCAGTAAGTAATACGGTTCACTGCTATCATAAATCTAAATCAAATCTTAAAGCTGCTCCTTGCTTTAAAAAAAAAAAAAAAAAAATATACACAGAAAAGAAGGGATTCATCCAAATTTTTTTTTTATTTTATATTAAAAATTGATCAAATGCATAGTTTATCGGTTCATCAAAGAAAATTTAGGGCTTTAAATCGTTGCCGTACTTATAGTGTTATGTATTTTCACAATGTTCTCCAGACCAGCGCATTTTATGCACAAGTACGGCAAAGAAAGAAGGAAAGAAATGGGGTTTACCGTCCACTCGATACAAACTAGGTCATTTCGGGACTAATATATTGTTTAATTTTATTTCAATAATTCGCTTTCGCGTAGGGGTCTTTAGCAGTGGGAAGAAACCGGAGTACCCGGAGAAAACCCACAAGTAGGGCAAGGATTTAAAGCCCTGAAATGCCAGAATAAAGGTTTAATATTGAGATACAATCAAAACTATTTTTTGGCATTAAAATATAAATTTGGTCTTATTTAAAGTGATAAATTTCTAACTTACGTAATGACTATTTAAAGTTTTCATTGGTTTTGATTGATTTCCCACTTTATGTGACTTCAGTAAATAACTAATAATAATTCTGTTATAATTCATAAACTTTAGAAAAATAGTATTATGTGCTGAATTTTATCATAACAGAGCGGTACACATTTTGATATATAAGTGAACGACCTTACTTGTTGTGGCTGTAATATTGTTTCAAAATATGCTTTACTTAAATAGACGTACATCTCGGATTACGCAGGTATATAACTGTAAACTTGATAGGGGATCAAATTAAGTCAATGGAAATCTGTTGACATAAACCTTTTAAATTCCACACAGATGTGTTGTAATCGTTAATGACATCGACTACAGTTACAGTGCATTGGATTAACACAATCTGCCTATCATTGATCTAAGTATGTTGTTAGAGCATCTTATGGTCGCCACCCAGATGTACGTTATACACACAGAGATCCACCTACTTCATACTTCGAGAATAAATCTCTGTCCTTAATGGTCGCCATAATTAGTTGTTGTTTTCTAATGCGCTTCTACCCCGTTTCACATCTGGCACACTCACATTCACAAAGACTAAATAAACCTATATCACTTCCCTTAAATAGAAACAGAATAAATACTTCTAACAATTCTCGAAGTTTATGTAATGTTTTCGACTAAAATCGTCGATTTAGGACTTAAAATGTCGGTCAACTAGCTTGGTGTCTGTTCTCAAGCAGAGCTAAATGTAGACCGGCAGCCTAAGATTAGTATGTTCACTGGATTTGATGCCAGTAGTTGTCTTATAACTTGCAATATCTGCGATGTCCATCTTTATGGTATTGGACCATGATTTTACGGTTTTGTATTTAAGGTTGTTCCGATGAAACAATCCCTAACCGCACCAAACCGTACATAACTAAAATACTGATATACATTCACGTTAAGGTAAAATGTAGATGATTTCCTGACTATCGCACATATATATCATGTGCAGGGGTCTGTAACTGTGTCGAAGAAAACCCACTTACAAGCACATGACCTAAAGTATGATCACGTGAATCGATGGTAGACCTTATGATCTACATCACACACGCCAGGTTACTCACCGACCCCTTTCACCTATATACGTTTGGAGGGAAAGGGCATAGCAAATCAGATTGGTCTGTAACGTGTAGTCAAAATCTAATTAATGCACTAGACAAAGTCAGTTGGTTACAAGCAGATCTTTCAAATGCAAAAGCATAAAAAAACATACGATGTTCCACGGGATATAGCCCAGGATAGCCTATTTCATGCTAGACTGATCTTCAGATGAAAATATGACTTATTTCATTGACTGCACCAATGGATCAGAGTTCAAACCTTTGCCGGTTTGCTTCTATGATGACTGACATCACAAAAACGTAACTTATTGGCGTGACCTGCCGATTCAAAATAATGGAAGGAGGATATTTTCTGGCCAAACGTGAGCTCGCCTAATGTCAGTAATACCAACGTCATAATTTCGACCGACCAAATCTGAACGGCAAATCCCACCAATGCACAGAGGGTACAGTCTTTGCGATAGAGGGAGAACTTGAAGAACATTTTTTTCAACAAAAAAAACAGTACTAATACATATATGGCATAGATATGAATGTTCTACAAACCATTTCCTATCATACGTAAGGACTGACTTACTTTCGTTCTGACATCTTAGACCTAATTACCAAACGAAATAATATGTGGATGAGAAATTTATACAAAACATAATGTTCGCTGGAAACGAAAGTCTGATAAATTAGCCCTTAAGGATGCATGGCATGCGACTTATGATCGAGATTTTTTTTCATAATTTTGTCATTTATTGGAAATGATTTCTAGAACATGCATATCTATGACATATTTGTCCCCGTCGTTGACTTTTTGCAATAGGTTGGGCGCTATTGACAAAAGAAACGCACTTTTTAGAACCGCCAATGCGTAGGAGTTGAACAACAATGTACTAGTCTCAGTTTGATTGTATTTGGAGAGATCAATAGGAAGATTGAATGTTTTTGTTTTAAAAATTATGTCAACCAATGTAATTCCGGAAATAGTTGGAACAAATTTAGACATTAAAAGATAATAAAATGCCAAAAATTTCGAACATATCGTAGAAACAGTCTTTGATGATGACTCCAATTATATAATGCTAAATTCTTTTATTGATAAATTTTGCAAAATAACAAGAGCCACACGGTGCATTTCATGAAAAATATTTTGGACGCAAAGTGTATATGGTTGTTTCCAAGCGTCAGATTGTATTGTATTGTAAAGTCATTAATGATTATTGTATTTGAGAGGAATCATCATTAATCATGATGGCTGCCTTGTTTTGCAGGATAAATGGTGTTTATGTTATCAGCTATTTAACGGTATTAGTAATAACACCAAACATATCTGGCCCTGTGTCATGTTCAAACATCTTTAGTACCATGTACTCGCTCACCGGTTTGTTTGGATCTGGACCATTTCGTTTGGGCTCTAAAACAGGTGTATGACCTAAACATTAAACATGCCTCTTGCGGGAGAACCGGTAAAATCTCATTATTCGCTTAATCACCGTTACACTATGTACGGAACACATGCTTATTGATTCAGTAAGATATCGAAGTAAATGGATCGCGACCTTCTTTGTGGACACATTAGCAAAAAATGGCAACAACGGGAGAGAGAGAGAAAATGGGCAATTAATCACGATTGTATTTATAGGAAGAAAATCCAGCTTGTACTCAACATAAACATACCGAATAACCTCGAGTACAGGGCGGGTTATATTCTCTGATACCTAGTCCCATTAAGGTCTTAAGATTCCAACTCGCTGTTCTCCAGAGAATAATACCGATGTTATAATCCGTGGTTGCACGCCATGACCTTTAGATATATAGAACTGGTGGTTCTGATGTGTGTTGTTCATGGTATATATTCATTAAAATTCCTTGATCCATGACATTGGCCATTTACCGTATAATCTTTCTTTTTATCATCTGTAAACAGACTCGTCAATTTTAACCTTTTTGATAAACAGACATTTACAATGCCTCTTTTAATTTTCTTCCCTTTCTTTTCATTTTGACGATGTTGTCGTATTTTTTAAAAGTGCCTATGCTATTTGGTTACTTTATGAATAAACAATATGTATTATTCGTTGTGTAAAATAATAAGTTAAAGAGACATTACCATCTTGGTCAAAAATGTTGACTGAATTTCACATGAAAGGGAAATTTTTTCAACTTTCAATACAAATAAACTTACCGTGCTTAATAAATCCTACTAGAAATATTATGGTTATCAACAACAAAATGTCGATCTAATGGTATATGAATTTCCTACATAAAATCATTAAAATAATAATACCCAGTGGTGAAATTGAATACTCTACCCCACACCAATAACTCAAAGGGATTATAAAGCCATTTGGTTAGTTTCTTCTTTCCAATTGGGATCTTGTGGAACCAAATCAGAACATGATGCATCCTCGACTCAAGCCAGAAAAGGTTTTCGGTCCTTTTACTTTTCAGAGGTTAAAATTATAAGGACGATTATAACCCTGCAAAAATATTCACGCGCAAGATTGATGGGGGGGGGGGGTAAATTCCGCTAGAAACTCCAATGGATCGGAGTTTGAACTAATTTTGTTACGGTCTGAAAAATGTTCTTTTAGCTCGTCTCGCGTTCTGGACCAGTAACTGGGCCCCAAGCGCTACTCGTCATCTTTGTGCTGTTGTTCTTCTTGTTCTTCTTCTTCGTGGGAGCCACTGTGGCTAATTGAGTAAGACGTTGGTTCGCTAGCTTGGAGGCCGAGAAAGTTCCTCCGGAATTTTCAGCATGGTTTCTCCTTCTCATTGATGCATAATGGAGGGACTGACAAGGACCGAGGTCCCGTGTACATTGTCGTGCCCGTAAAAGATCCATTGGCAATTGGAGTTTGATATAAGAGAAGGCCGCAGCGCCGCTGTACGGGCAAGACTGCCTCCATAGCACACTGTATGGTGTATGGCCGTCTTCATTAGGCCAGTCGGAGCAGAACAGTAGGATGTTAAACCAGATTTCATTTCTTTTCTTCTTCTTCGTGAAGGCATCGCTCTTTGAAAATAACCCCCCACAAGGCAATGCCAATTCACGAATAATCGAATTTGTTCCATTGACAATTGCGCATCGATTGACGGACTTCGACTTTCGATTCGGTGGCTGCCAGTACGTCATGCTCGATTGCAAGTCCATAGTGCGTTCGTACTTGTATTACATTATGACAGACTATTTTACGAAAATATCCAGTTTCGTGTTTTTGACGGAGTAATGGATAAGTTTTCGTGCCAGTTACGTCGATCACGCTCAAAATAAGTTAATCTTCTCACAAACAATTCTCTCTCTCATTTGTCATATTTAATTTTGCACTTGTTAACCTATACATATCACTTTGCTTACCGGGTCGGTATCTTTTGTTTATTGGAAATGGAAATGAAATGGGGTTTAACGTCCTACTGTTCTGCTCCTAAACTGGGCTAATAAAGACGGACATACGCCATGCAGTTTGCTTTGAGGGGAAATTTTGTCCTGGCAGCGATGCTGTGGCCTACTCTTATATCGAATTCCAGCTACCAAGGGATCTTTTTCGTGCGCTCCAATGTGTACACGGGACCTCGGTTTTTCGTCACATCCGTACGACTAGGCAGCTGTCTTTGCCAGGCCCTCCGACCTGCATCACTAACAACGGGAAACCACGCCGGAAAATCTGGATGAACTTTCTCAGCCAATGCAGTATCGAACACCCGACCTCCAGGCTAGCGAGCCAGTTGTTTTTTTTGGAAAAGAGGAAGAGAGTGAAATGGGGTTTAACGCCCACTCGACACAAACTATGTCATTTCGGAAATAACATAATATGGTTTTAATTTTATTTCAATAATTCGCTTGAGCGTAGGGGTCTTTAGCAGTGGGGGAAACCGGAGGACCGAGAGAAACCCCACGAGGTTTGACAGGCGACCCTACTCCTTGTCACGTACATTCGGGGATTCGAAACCACGCCAGCTGACTCAATGACAGGCTAACAATTCGGCCATCCAACCCCCCGTTTATTGGAGAGGGAGAGAGAATGGGGTTTAACGTCCACTCGACACAAACTAGGTCATTTCGGGACTAACATATGGTTTCTAATTTTATTTCAATAATTCGCTTGTGCGTAGGGGTCTTTAGCAGTGGGAGGAAACCGGAGTACTCTGAGAAAACCCACGAGGCTGGACAGGCGACCCTACTCCTTGTCACGTACATTCGGGGATTCGAAACCACGCCAGCTGACTCAATGACAGGCTAACCATTCGGCCATCCAACCCCCCGTTTATTGGAGAGGGAGAGAGGGATGGGGTTTAACGTCCACTTGACACAAACTAGGTTATTTCGGGACTAACATGGTTTCTAATTTTATTTCAATAATTCGCTTGTGCGTAGGGGTCTTTAGTAGTGGGGGGAAACCGGAGTACTCCTAGAAAACCCACGAGGCCGGACAGGCGACCCTACTCCTTGCCACGTACAACCGGGGATTCGAAACCACGCCAGTTGACGCAATGGCAGGCCGTATGATACAGCGTGGGCACGCTTACCCTTCGCCTACCCCCCCCCCCACGTTTATTGGAAAATGCATATAATAATAATAATAACAACAATGAACAAGCCATTAATATTCTTAAGTATTTTCCTGGAGACATTTTTTTTAATCTAAAAAACTTTGTTAATTAATTATTTAAAAGATAAATTTTACCTATGCTCGATTTTATTTGTCTTAAGAGGCCTCTTTATCATCTGGTAGTTTGTTTGGGTTTTTGACATACAATTACGTCGTTTAAAAACATATTTTGAATATTTGTGTGTGTTTGTGGGTTGATCATATTAACTAGAGCTTTTAAAAATGTTAAAATTGTAACGACAAGCCGAGATAATTATTTCTAACACTTTTTAAGCACGTGGACTGATAACTGTTGGCTATCCCATAATGCCTACTCTGTTACGGCTATCCTGTGTCTTGCGCAATAAGGTGACGAAGCGTCGTAAAATTTGAAAGAATTAACAATGAATGACCTTACATTTAAAAAAAGAAATAAAAAAATCACACATAAGATTACAGCTATTACGACCTTTTAGTCTGACATTAGAAAATGAGTTCGTACTTGATTTTGGCATACTCTCAGTACGGGTTACGGCAAATAAGCGGATATAGTAACCTTTTACGATAGCCAATACCTTCCAACATTCACTGACCAAGATGATTTGCACTTGATGACCTCTACTTATTATTAAGAGTTGGTAGTTATTAGTGAATGAAACTTCCAAGTATCTGTCCATAAATCACGTACAAATTTGCATATCATTAATAAAAATTTTTTAAATCTACGTCTAATACCTTGTCTGTTCATATGAAAGCTCGTTGATAATGTTTATGCGCCAGTGTCGCAGTTTTACTCATTGTCCGGTTTGGTACTTGTTTATGGTATTGGAGTGAAAATGCTGCTAGGAACGTATTTTGACTTCCTGTTTCCATATGGAATCTATTTTACAAAAGCCAAGAATTGATTCATGATTTGTTTTACTTATCTTATCGTTGCCTTTATTAAATACTTTGTTAGGAATCTTTAACCAACCCAACGGTTTATTGTTAGTATAGATCTTTGATTTGTATTTATAATTTGGTTATTTATGTATTTTAATTTGTTATTGATTGTTATTAGACCTACTTTGGGCTGTGAAGTACTGTAAAATATATGTCCTTCATTTTATTTGTCAAATTATCATGGTAATTTTCTACCTTTTATAGCTAAAAACAAATATGGTACCGAATCAAACTGAATACCGAATCAAACCGCGACGCCGGTACTCAAATCACAAAGTCTAAAAACGCATGTACCCAGTCGGTGTCTGGAACCCCCTTGCTCCTGTCCAGAATTGACCCACTAAAGTGAGGTAGTTTCATGGAAATCTGGTCTGGTCTAATTATTTCAGTACGCGCATGACCTTGACGAGCGTAAATAGAACTCTTCTGTGAAGAGTTCCGCATACCCTGACACTTGCATAGTATGAATAAATACAAAATGAAATGAAACGGGGTTAACGTCCTACTGCCATGTTCTGCACCGACTGGGCTAATGAAAACGGGGTAATAGCATACAATATATGTCTTGAATTTGGAGGTTGGAAGGGACAAATTCAACAAAATCGAGCATTAGCGTATAGGGTTTTCTGTATTCTCGTTGTCTAAACTAAAAAATGACACGACAACACGTGATTCACAAAATGTTTCTATTACAGAAATGTGGTTTGTCGCAGCACACTTCAAGATATGAACCTTGAAAATAAAAATTTTGTCTGGTTGATGTTCCATTCACCGTAATCCGCTAAGGGATTTCTTCTGCAAAAAAGATTGCTGAAGCGAATCTTATGCCACTGACCCTCGGGTAATGGGGGAATTTCACTTTTATAGGAAGTTCTATTTATGGCGATGTTAGACGCGCCATCTTTGATCAGAGTTTTTGCCCATTCATGTAACATAGATATTTTGTTAGAATAAAAATATATTAATGTAAAATTTAAATAATTCAAATATGTCATTTAATGAATAAATGGCCTTTTCAATGTCAACATGTCTTCTATAATGGGGTTATGTATTACATAATTTATCTAGTCTGGGGGACTGAAGGTTAGGCAGGAAGACAAATACATGTTTAAGAGTTCTTCTGTAAAAGATAAATGACACGAAAGTATATTAAAGTCAATACAACTGTGCAAAGTCACGGTAATTTATCACCATTATTCATTTTTTGATCATCCTACATATTGAATGTGCATACTATTTTAGAAATTCTAACCGTTTAAGTACCAGTATTTGCAATATTCTCGAATTCGAATTAAGTCCATTGGCTACCTTTCTATAACGCCACTTATTGTGAAGAAACTTTATCTTAGTACTTAGCAGCCCACCAATTAAAGATATATTATGAGGGATTGGATAAAGATCCGACAATTCTCACTATAATAGTTAAAAACTAGATAAT
The DNA here is from genome assembly GCA_963678685.1 of Patella ulyssiponensis. Lineage (NCBI taxonomy): Eukaryota > Metazoa > Mollusca > Gastropoda > Patellidae > Patella > Patella ulyssiponensis. The sequence continues at coordinate 60,102,485 of OY783229.1, forward strand.
GTAATGGAATTTTGCTGAAAATGTCAGTCAAATTGATCCACTATGAACCGAGATTTTAGGGATTGAATATTGAGGCTAGCCTCGATCATCATTACTAAAGTTAGTAGGATGAAAAACATAGTTGCAAATATCCATTTGTTGATTTAATTATGAATAAAAGTCGAACAGGTTGTCGGAACGTAATACTTCAAGAGTTGATTATGGTCTGGATACGTTAATTAATGTCTAATTAACAATAGGCAGATTTAGCTCTTGCATAATGTATGTTTAAATATAAGATTTTTCATACATTGTTTTAGAGAAATGTGGAGGTTTGTAAGGTACCATAACAACATGATTGGTCTTAATCACAATCCTGCCAATGTAAAGATCAGATTTATGTAATTGTTTAGAATAATACGGTTTATTGAAGTGGTCACTTATAGGTCAGTAGAGGGTTACGTCATAGTGGTACTTTAACATTACTTAAGCTATAAATGGACACTGATTACAGTAATTACTATATTATTGGATTTCTTTATTAAGACTGACAGTGTCATAATATCGATATTACCATTGTGTGGCTATTTCAGATCATAATTGGACCTATATATGTATATATGGTCATAATTAACTCCTGTTAAGTCAGTGCAATAATAAATCGATAATAGAAAGAATAAAAGTGACGTAATAACTATTACTTGCAAATTATGTTTGCCATAATTCATATGCAAGAATAGAATGATCATTATAAAAAAATAAATAAAATCGGTCACTGGAGGCTATCGACTTTACGACTTACCTAAACGACACTTACATAAACTAAACAACATAAATTAACAGGCTGATCACCCATTAATTCGAAATATATTGAGATATTAGGCGTGTTTATATTTTTTGTAAAATGCGAGATATGATAAGGTAAATTGCGAAACAAACCGCTAATGATTTAGAGGACGGACGGGCATTGCGTGTGTGTGTGTGTGTGGCGAGGGGGGGGGGGGGTATTGTGTGCTACGGAACCCAGATACACTGTTGAATTATTATGTATTTTCACCAAACTGGCAGATGTGTTACCATGATTATAACTGTATTTATAACATTGTATGTTATTTAACAGGTTGTAATGTAACTTTTCCTCTATAGCTACTATATATCCAAGGTACATGTAAATTTACATATGGTGTACATGCAGGGGCGCCGGAACCCGGGTACCAGGGTATGCAAAATGGTACCCTGCCCTTTTCTGGGGTATACATGTATACCCATGCCCCAATGATGAAAGTTTTTACCCTTTTAACTAATCTATTCGTTTTTAAATGATAGAATTTAATTTCTCTCTGTTCGGTCGCGAATCGTGTATTTTACAGGGTTTTATGTTGGAATTTGGAATGCTAGAGGCGCTCTAAACAGCATTCTCGGAATTGACAAATTTCAAAATTTTCTAGAGGCCGGGAAGCCCTCTTATCTTTTGGTATCCTGACCCTTGCACCGTACAAGAAATAATATATAGATTTACATAATAATATGTTATTTGCCGATGTAAAATTACTAAAGTGAATGTGCTGACTCCACTTGCCCAAGAAGTCCTAGGTTCCATCCTGTGGAACACAGTAAGTTTTGTGGACCTTATTATAACCGAGGATGTAAAACAACATTAGATAATGGTAAGAGTTGTTGGGATGACGCTGTACAAGAAAAACGTCCCAAACAGTCTCAATTAGCCAGTTAGGCGCATTCAGATTTATGTGGCTACCGTTTGACAGTAATTTATAAATTACTGTAAAATATTATTTCAAATGGCATTTCTGTTAATATACAACTCATATTTTGTAAACTGACATCATTTATGATTTTATTTCTACATTAATTTTACATAAGCCTTGTATTTATGTGAATTTATATCTTTTTTTTTGTAAGTTAAAAAAACATGTATCTGACAAATACGACACTGTATTTTAGTTACTACTTATAACTATAAATTATACACATTTTTTAACAGTGTAGAACCAAGCGAGGTTAACGTTGACTATTATTCGTTTAGTAAGGTACACTCGCTTGACGGAAAAAAGAAATGACATGAAATGGGGGGGGGGGGCTGCTATTCTGCTCCCACCAGAATAATGAAGACGGGCATTAAATGGAATTAGGTTTAACGTACCACTGTACCGACAGGACCAATGAAACCCGGCATACGCCATACCATGCGCTATGAGTTAAATTTTGCACGGACAGCGTCACTACGGACGGGGGGTTGGGATGGCCTAGTGGTCTAGAGTGCCGCGCTTCGACCTCTAACTGGCCGGTCACCTCTGGATTCCGGCTGTGGTTTCGATCCCTGGTGTGAGCGTATGTGGCATGGAGATAGGGGCGCCTTCTCAACCTCGTGGGTTTCCTCCGGGCACTCCGGTTTCCTCCCACTGCTAAAGACCCCTACGCGCAAGCGAATTAGTGAAATAAAATTGAAACCATATGTTAGTCCCAAAATGACCTAGTTTGTGTCGAGTGGACGTTAAACCCCATTTCTCTCTCTCTCTCTCTCTCTCTCTCTCTCTCTCTCTCTCTCTCTCTCTCTCTCTCTCTCTCACTACGGACAATTATCAAGGGTTATTTAACGTGCATGCCAATATATACACGGGATCTCTGTTTAAAATCATATTTTCTTTTTAGAAATATCAAATTTAAGATGGCTGATATTACTTATTGAGAAATAGAAAGCAAAACCAACTGACTCGTAAAATAACCCCCCTGGCAGTTGGAATTTGAAGGACACAAATCTCTTCTCGACATTTCACACATTACCATGCGTGGAATCAGCCGCATGTTAGCCGCAAAATGACAGGAATATTGAGTAGACCAAACGTCTTTTACGTCTTCGGGTTTACTTTACGTCTCTGGAATTTTAACATTATGGTGTTAAATGTAATTAGACGAAAATAAAAGGCGTGACATTTTAACCGTCAAAATGCCAGCTTATTAATCATGCATACATGCCTCCCACCTTATTAATAAATACACTCATAAAACACGACTAATCAAAATGACACTGATGTGAAGTAAAACTCAAAATGAAACGGGGTTTAACATCCTACTCTCTGCTCCATCCTCCTGCCCAATGAAGGTGGACGACTGTAGTCAAAAGAAATCTAGATTATCTTCAATATAAGTCATAAAAAAAGGTTTATTAAATTTCCGGAAAATAAAGGTGACTATATATAACTCACGATTTTAATCAGACAACTAAATCTGACATTTATTATTATAGTTGGCTGACTTGACAACGTTAATTCATTTAAACTCGCCCTTTTAGGTCGCATACCTTCCGTGAATGTAACTTATTACAGTGAATAAAAAGTTGAATGGGGCTGCTGGGATGTAAAAGTGAAGGATCGGCCAAAGGCTGTATGTAGCAGACAATCTTCATCAATTGAACATATAATGAACTAATTAATAAATGAACTCAGACACTGAATTTGGGGATGGGGATTTGTGGTAACAACCATGATTTTTAGAGAAAGCGATATAAGCTGAAAACGACTTTTTAAAGATTGCGATTCGAGAATTCCTAAATGCTTCTCAAAGATTAATATTTAATTTGTTTACGAAACATTATCTACTGTACATGCTAGAGTCTGCTTAGCATCGATATATGCTATCAACGGCGAACTTTTAATCTCGTTTTCTATGCCAATTGTCGCCGGTTACATGGAAACGGTCCTTAACCCAGTTTTTTGCTGAGAAAACGTTCGCGGATATGTCATGAAAACGGACCCACGGGTTTTCTTTTGCGCATTAGATCGTTTGCTGTTGGAGGTACAGAGAATATACTAAGTTCGTGGGGTTGAACGTCTGCTTCCACCGAGTGTGATATCGCAGACACGTCCTATTTTGTAATCTTTACATATACATCGTATGTTCTCAAAACCGGCTATTATGGCGTCCTTTTGGCGTCCAATTCAATTTATAGGAGTGGTCTGAAATTGGTCAAAAATTTTTTCACATAAAAGACATTCCGCGAAACTCAGTGTTCAATATATGAGACACTACTTCAAATAAAGCCTATCATATACAAAGGGTAGGGTAGGATAATTGCTCTCTGTCTCCCATTTTAAATAAATTACATGCCAACGTATTAAGAATAATATTTGTACCTTTGTTTGTAAAAAAGGCTTTAGAAATTATCCATTAATCTAGGCAGGATTATGTTTTATTATGTATCCATTTATATTTTTCTATTATATACATGTACATGTAAAATGTATATACACATTAATATTCCTTTGAAAAAAATATAAAGTACATTCCATATGTCATGACGTTTAATGTGGAAATATAACTTAAATTGCTCTTTGTAACAACATAATCCATTTGGCTTTTCTTCGTCCAAATATTTAGACAAGATAAGCCGGGAAATTACGCTATTTTTCGGCATTCGTCGTTCGCATGTTTCAGCATATTGTTCGCAATATCGTCTGTCGCGCTCAAAAGCATCGAAAGTTTATGCGTTATTTTGGAAAAAAACAGTTTTAACCAACGGTGTTATAGGAACTTTCTCGAATGGGGCGGGGGTTTGGGAAGGAGTTTGCTTTTGTTTCAGTGACCCAAGGCCATTTCACCAGCACCGAAGGTGTGTGTTTTTGAGGGCGACTCCTTAAAGGAAATCGAGAAATTTGATTTCAAATCAGTGTTAGTCACAATGGGTTCGAGGCAGCTGAACTAGAAACGACAAGGCGGGCCGCTCCAACAGAATCTAGTTTAGAAATATTGACTAACACAAGACATCACACCAATGACATAACTGTATAACGTGTCAAAATTATTATAAATAAACTAAAAGCAGATAATTGCAAAAAGATATCTTTGTTGTCGACCACAAGGCAGAAATTATCTTGGCATACTTACAATGTCACGTAGGCCTATCGACCTACCGGTTGTGGTAACCGTGGCAAGACGAATGTTGAAAGCGCAAACCGATTGGCATTATCGGAATGTTCCTAAACACGGACAATGTTCTGTGCTATCAATTTTTTCTAAGTCTGTTTACCTGAACTGCGTGAACTCTCCCATTGATGAGATGAAAAAATCGAAGTCATGAGTAAGGAAAGAATTTCACATCGATAAATTCCGATGTTGTAGTATTAAAGTTGTGTGTTTGACTGTAACGAGGTTTTAATGAGCATCTCTGTGTTCCATAAAAGAAGGGAGCTATTCGAGTATGGTTTTTTTTGCTTGTGTTTCAGGACGAAAAACAAAGGTCCCGTGTACTCGTTGGCGTGTGCGTAAAAAGAACCCTTAACTTAGATGAAAAGCCGCATAGCGCACTGCATAGCGCATGCCGGTTCTCGTGAACCCGCAGAAGATTTGGGCGTAAAACAAATGGTCCCTCCAGGAGTGCTCGTGCAGTATAACCCTCAACACATACGGTTATCAATATTGGCTTCGATTATGTGGGCACTGTTGTAAAACGAAATTTAAGTGACACTCATTGACTGGGATTTTGACTTTGTCTTCTAATTTATTGCTAAAACCTCAAAAGGCGGGGATCTTGCGTGGTATTGTATTTTAGTTAAACGCCTTTTTAAAGGATATTTAATTTGATAATCTACGAACAGTGCATAATTTGTCCTATAGGTAGACATTTATGTACATGAAATTACTATCTGGGTTATAATCATTGCACCTGGATCACCTAGCAAATGTTGTCACCAGCTGACATTTATGTCAGGGAATGGTGCTCCACATAAACACTTTTTCAGTAGTACCTAGATTGTAGAAAGAGGTAAATGAAAAAAATGAATCACGGTTAACACAGTTCCAAGGAATTTGACCTTGAACCTTTACATTTCACTCATTAACCTCTGCTAGGAATTCTTAAGAACGTTGGTATCGTGGAATGTGGGTATTTCTAAACTTTTAGTGGCGCGTGCGCGCGCGAGAGAGAGGACATGGGGATTGGTGTTAAACTTACAATTTCAATCGATTTCTTAATACAAGAACCGTCAAATCTAAACGTCCTGGTTAACAATCTCGCTCTATGGCAGATGGGTGTTGGTGACGAAATTTGTTAGTTGTAGCTACTATCAACGTGTGTAATAATGTTTACACACTGTCATATGGCTCAACTTTATGATATACTGTTGGATAAAGATGTCAAGAGAGCAGAACATATTTGTCATAGTTTTTTTAAAAGATGTATATCTTATAGGTAATAAACTATACATAACAATAATAAAGAAAGAAATCAGGGAATCTACGAGGTACTATGCCATGACGATGTAATATAAGAAAGTATATAAAGCCTATAAGACCAATATGAATTACATTGTTTAGATGTCAATATTTGGGTCTGGCTGTATCGTTAAAGTGGGCTTCACTATAAAAACAAGTATTAGTAATTTGAGATGATCTGTCTTTTTGATTATAATTATGATGAATTCGCACGTTCAATTTTGCTTATCCGAAAAAACTCTCATAAATAGTTTCGAGATTTGTGGCCTTCTTCAGTAGCTATTGGCTATGATAATAACTATAATATCTGACGCAAACCATTAACGTTTCTAGTACTACCTGCTTGGTTCAGAAATGTAGGACGTTGAACCCCATTTCATTTTATTTTAATACCTGCCTCGGTATTTAGAGAATTAATTTACGCTGATCAGATTGGTCAAATATCACATATTAAAACTACAATAAAGGCTATTTGTAATCCGCAAATGAAAAGTGGCAGCGGATTTCTTGTGGAGTCTACATCAGTTTAACGTAATTCCGGATAGCCAGGGGATTCTCCAACCCAGGTGGCACCGTAATCCGCAAATGAAAAGTGGCAGCGGATTTGCTGTGGAGTCTACATCAATTTAACGTAATTCCGGATAACCTGGGATTTCTCCAACCTAGGTGGCACTTATTGGTTGAGGCACTTGCGGCCAACTGCAAAGAAATGGGGTACAGGTGTCTGGCATAGTTGTATTTTTCCACGAAAACACAGCGTCTACCTATAGTATATACTGTGCATGCTCTCCAGATATGTCGTCACCAATTGACATGGAATATGTCTAGCCTCGTTTTTGGAATCCCTTGTTACAAATCGGACTGAAACGCATTATGGTACACGAGACGTGTACCGACTGTTAAATGTTTATTTTGTCTTATGTATTGGATATTAGAAGCCCATCTTTTCCCGATAATATTACAACATCAATGCTTATTAAATTGACAAATGATTCCTTTTTTCAATGTCGAAGACATTTGGAATTACCAATACGATTAATACAAGACGCCGTGGCGATATATTTAAAGAAGCCACCACTTCATACAATACTGTAGTTGAGGCATTATTTTATACCATGGATATTAGTTGACAGCGAATATGATATACGACTGTATACGTTACCATTGACAATAAAGATTGTGTCAAGATCTGTGTCGCACCAGTATAATTACGAGTATTAAGGGCTCGGCTATACCGTCTATCTTCCCACCATCTTTACCAGCAACAATACCAATAGGCGACGAAGAGCTTCTAGGGCTCATTATTGCGGCTAATGGAAGAATGATCCGATGTACCTTGATAACCTCAACTTTCTGTCAAATTACTCCGGATTTTATCAACCCATCTAGTTTAAGCAATAACGCCACCCTGCTTGAACATGAATGGTTGGGGAGCAACGTGGTTCGCTAGTTATGGGAGCAATTATTGTGATAATTTCTTTTAATTACAACCTAACACGAAGATGCCACACCTATTTATTCCCCATAATCACAGCTACTCGCAAGATATTGTTGAAATATGGGAATGTGGTGTTTCAGTGAGAAAGACGTTGTCTCGCTAACCAGGAAGTCTCGGGTTCGCTTTCCGGGTTTTCCAAGAAAGTTCTCGGGATTTGCTCTTGTGACTGTTGCAGGACGTGGGGTTTGGGAAGGACAGTCTCTAGTTGTTCGGATGGGACAAATAACAAGGCCCGTTTTCAAAATAAATGTAGGCCGTAGCGCCACTGTCCTGTCATAACACACACGATGTATGCCCGCCTTCATTAAGACAGTCGGTGTTGAAAAGTAGAAAGTCAAACTCCATCTCATTTCCTGGAAATAAAATTTCAAAACATATGATGGGCTTAACAATCTAACGTAACAAATGATTACACGGAATAAGTCAATATGAAACTAGAGAAAAGCGTTTGGAGTTTTATTTTGACTCATACATGGGCAATATTTCATTAACAATAACATTCGTTAAAAATATATTATGCAAGATTTAGATAAAGAGCTTGTCGTTCTTGTTATAACAAAAATACAAAATGAATATATTATGAAAATTACTTTCTTCTGAGCGATGATATTATTTGAATGTTTGACACGATGTGTGCACTGATTGTAACCGCAATATCACTTGTTCGAAGCTTCTCGCTTGACCATTTTACCTAAAAACGTTCCTAATTATGGTCTTGCTATGTTAAATAAAATGTGTAATTGATAGTTTATATAATATTTTAAGGCCTAAAGAAAGGCCTACAATAGACAGATTTAACTAGTGTATAATACGTGTTTAAGAATTAAAAAAAAATCAATCTCGTTCATTTGATAAACTGAAATTCGATTAGGTATGTTGATTTCTTGTTCGACGATTGCGAACTGAACGTAGTGTTTCCAATTCTATGGACAACAACCTCCACGGACATAAATACTTCAAGCATGCCGCCTGTGGACATTAGGTTTTGGCCGTCCATAAAAAAACCCAGTCAGTGATTTCAAATTGCTGGTGCATGTGTATGATGTATTGTGCGTTTCTGGTTAATAGTTATCCGTGTGGGTGGGGGTATACTTACCATTATCAATAATTACTTTTTAAAAAAACAGCAACAATATTTCACTGAACTATTATAGCTAGAAGGAACAGCTCTTTATCTTAACCCCACATAATGCATCTTTAAAATAGCAATGTATGGCGAGGTACACATCCACATTTTTTTTTCAAAATCAACAGCAGTCAATTACTTAATATAAATAAATATATATCAAGCTTCGCAGTTTCTGAATCCGGTATTTATCTCTGGCTCTTAGAACACCTATTTCAGGCAATAAGCTGCCGCCAACGCATCCGAAATCCATCATTATTTTTCTTCTGTATTTAGATTTCAATATTCTCAGTAATAACTATTATTATAGCGAAATATCTTTGTTTTGAAGGAAGCTGATTCACCCGCGAGCTAGAACGGATATCGTCTCCAAAACCACGACTATCAGACAGAAAGATTGGTACGTCGAACAAATGGGGGAGTGTGGGGGTTAATTGATTCATGAAATTTGTTTTCGTCAGCTGGTGAAAATTCCGTATCCAGAGGCAATTCGTTTTATCTTATTTCGTTTCGCTTTATTTAATTGTACATTAAATCAGGGTGAATGAAAAGTCTTACACGTGTCTCCTATGGCTAAGCACTATCATTTTAAGTTGTTTAAAATTGTTTGCATTTTGAGACGACTTTGAGACGCTTGAATTTACGAATCAAACTAACAGGTACAAATAAAGTCAGCATGTTTCTGAAAAGTCAAAACCAGTCATGTTTGTTTTTAAAGGGGCTAAATCTCGTTGATTTAAGTCAAAAAAATCTGTTTTTCTGTAAGCGATTTCTTTTTGTTCAATCGGTTTCGGAATGTTTACTACTTTAGGTTACTGTGTCGACAGTAGAACACAAAATCGGTCATATATAAACATTGGATCTATCTATAGGCATACAATTTGCAATGAAGACAGGCTCACTTAATGTTGTATGTTTACCAACCTTTCATTCCAACGGGTATTGATGTGTGATCAAATTAAACACGTAGGAAGCAAGGACATTATATATTGTTTCGGTGCTAAAATTCTGGAATTAGGTAAGTTAACTTTCTTTAGGCTATGACAAATCAGACCTCTAGATGCTCAATATCTTGAAACAGAATTGCCACATTCCAACGTGCTTGGGTGTCTGAAGCATGATACGAGGAGTAACAGGAGAAAATTGAAGACAATGGCAATGATAACAAATTGGCCTTTTGTAGGAGGATAACTGACACCCAGTCTATAATTCCAAGCATCAAACAGAAGCTTCTAGTTTACGTCAATACAGTTGAAAGCAAATGGTGAATTATTGTGACCAGATGCAATGTAAACATTCTTACCAAATAACTGCCACTCTATAACTTCTCCGAATTATTATCTATACATTCGGTATTTGTTTTCATGTAAACCTTGCCTCCCATCACCTGTACTCTTCAAGACAACACACTTTTAGTGTAGGTAAAAAGGCATCGAGTACAGCGGCTGTCAGCCACCTCTATATGGTGTTGATTTGGGACTAATCATACTGTTTGAAACGACCATTGAGTATTTGGCTTGAAGCTAAAAACCGTGGGTGGCACAGGTTTCTTTCTGGAATTAGCACCATCAACACATAAAAGTCACCGAAAAAGTTGGCAACCTGTTGGCAAGGGTTGTCTGCAACGGTAGGGAGCATGTACCTAAGCCAATTGCATCCAGAAATATTTCTATCAGAAAGAATTAAACTCTTGTCGTATTGTATTGGCATGTTCATTTTTTTTCGGTGAGAAGGCATCAGGTGTATTCGGTTCTTTTGAGTACGAAGAATGCTTTCATTTTATTCTCTCGTGTTTTCTCCAATAGTTAGAATATGTACACGCCAAATATTTTGGATTTATTGTCGTTTAATTAATAAACAGATGTTAACAATATTCCAACAGAAAGTGTGTGCATAATGTTAATAACTATGCTTCCATATCTAAAAATGATTGACCTCGGCTTCTCTTTGAATACTAAGTTAAATAACCGTAAAAATAAACAAAAAGATTAAAAAACCCAACAATCATTCATATTTCAAATCGAACCTGAGAATTAATTAGTCTATTGTGAATAATAATATATGACCTGTCAAAATTTATTCATGATCAATTGGTGTACTTTTAAAAGCAGACATTCCGCATTTAATTGTTTTGTTAAAAATATGAATTGTCTTTAACTGAATCTCCAAATATCCTAATATAACTTGACATGGTGCATTTATGAATGATTATAAAGAACTATGTTTCCGTCCACGGATTAAAAGTTTAATCAGATTCCAAATAAATATTTTAATGTAAAGTTTTGTGCTATGGTTGTACCGTAGCATCCCCTCTGAAGTTCCGGGTGTGGCGAGCGAGAAAACATTGGAAGAAAGAACAGCTAGAGTGTCGCCTAACAGACCTCTTTTGATAACTTTCGTGCTACCATGACTTGCACGTAGACATTACGGATGAACCATGGCAAAAATGTTTACTTTAAAATTATATGTGGAACCTGTTTAACCTATGCATACACGCATACACATATACGCACCCTTTTAATTATAGACCTCCCCTGCCAAGCCTGTGTTAAAAGCAATTATTCAGAGTATATTAAAGAAATCATTCATTGATGTTTAATTGTGCAGGTTTTCTAAATAGGATCGTAATTCATTGACAAATATATAATGTTTTATATAATTGCAGGGATTAGAAGAAACCACGGAGTGATTTTCAATAGTTTATTTGTATAAAGAGTTTTAATTCTTTTGAAAAAAAAAATATATTAATTTGATCCAGAACAGTGGGACGTTAAACCCCATTTCATTTCATTTCATTTCATGATATTAATTAAAGAAATCAAAGGGTTTTTTTTTGTATTGCAATAATCTTTAGTTGACATTTTTTTATCATAGTTTTCCAAATGGAAGAGGCAAACGCAACAGACATATGTATACATTATAAGAGAATAGCAGAGACATTATACAGCATGTTTATTGTTAAGAGATTTCTAACGACCTTATAGTAACTATACTTTCAAAATTTTATCAAAAACAACATTCATTCATTCATGTATCCTAACCCATTTAAGACGAGGAAAAGACCGGTGTCCTTGTTGAAATAACTCTCTTCAATAAGACACATTCTGATACGTTTCTGACTTTAAATAAACAAATTTTGCTGTAGTTTTACACGAGGTCACTTAATTGAACCTGTTCAACCCTGCTACTAATTCTTCTTCTATAATGTTGAAGATTCCCCACCCCCTAAAATCCCCTTACTTAACAATGTATTTGATGGACACTTTTTACATAGATTTAACACAAAGTTATTTAAACAGTGAATGAAAAGCAAGAGAGGTGATAGGTCGCCTTGAGGTATACCAATGCGGTTTTTCTATTTTACTTTTCGTAAAAGTAATTGTACCGTGTAAACCCAATGTATATATTAGTAGTTAGTATTCAAGAGGTTTATACTCGGGGATATTTACCTGATATACATGATGGATGTATTAATAAAAGACGTACCCACGATTTGCTTACTGTGTGGTTACATTATAAAAAAAGTGTCATTAATACATCTTTTCTTATCACTATGTTGAATACACTGGATGATCTGCTTCGCTGGGTTATGAAAAATAATATCATCTACATAATGTGTACCTCTACACAGTGAATAGAAATATAAACTAACAAAATATGTTAAACCACATTAACCATTTAAAGAGAAGAGATGTATACATTCTCTGGTGTGTCCTTCATGTTTTATATCTTATACAGTGTGTCATAAACAGACATTACCACTCTGTATTAGAAATGAATTTATAAAATGCTATATTTATTTGTAATTAAAAGTTTGCAGAAAGACCGAGAGAAAACTTTGAGTTTAAGTCTGAATCATATGTAAAATACTAGCTGAAAAGAATTATCGATGGATGTGGGTTGGGGATTGGGTGCTGTGGTATAATCGAGTAATGCATAATTTTGCATTTAAACCGTTGGGGTTATGGCAACTGGTGGTCTATGTTCCTTTGGTTATTTTCTCCTAGGTTCTGTCGGCTTTTCAAATTTAAGTGAAAATGATAGACCCATTTAGCTAGCGACAAGAGTTGTACACGTTAGAGGGTGTGTACAGGTATAGGATGGCCGCGACTATGATGCATTTGCTATTGCGGGTGCACATGAAAATTAAATCTTTTCAGCGATTGGTCTTATTCAAAACTCAATAAACCATTTATTCGCGGAAGTTTTCACCCGTGAACATCTCAATTTATTTTAATTATCCTATAGTCTCGGGGTTTTTTTTTTTGTTTTGTTTTTTTATAAAAAAAAAAGCTTAGTTAAATACCCGCGAGAATTGCTTCCATTTATCGGGGTGTTTTTGCAGGGCGTTAAAGTTCGTTCCGTTAACAGTTTAGATAATTTTAATCGTGCAAATACAAATGACTGTATATTTGTAAACAATATGGAGCATTTGAGTACACATGTTTCTGCACTAAACGACCTTGAGTCCTGGTTTAAAATGGCTATATTATATGTGTTTAAAAGAAGATAGAAAGTCTCCGTTTTTATCGCCTTATGCTTTGTGGTTTATTGTCCAACAATACAAACAGATTAGTATTTATGTGTTTTAAATGCAGATTCGCCACCTAAATGTGTAAGGGATATAGAAAGACATTTCATTAAAAAACACATTGTTAACCAAATGAATATTCATATGATTTGTGTTTAATTGTATGAATAATGTGTTTTACCCGATTGTCTTTTAATGATGAGAAGAAAAAGCCAACCCTATTAATAAGCGCAAATCGATAAAAATGTTATTGAGTGCATTTGGCTAAAATGTGTACATTTATGTTGATAGCTTTTTGTTGGGTGTATAACATTATGTTTAATGCTAATATTATGCGCATTAATGTCGAGCCAAGAAGCAAACTGACCTGAAAATATTGTATTTGACACGTGAGTTTTATAATCAGTTGATATGTGTTACGCAAGAATGGATCCATTATGCAGAAAATAACTTGCATTTGCATAAATAGTAAACATGCCCATTAATATCAACGCAAGTTCTCAAATTAATATTCTGTTTCAAAACCTTGAATTGTTACGACCTAAATTGACATAAATATAGAAACGATCTTGTCCTTACGCCGCCCCATTGACCCACAATGTGATAATGCACATTAACATTTGTATTATGTTCTATTTTAGTATTTTAAAAAAATGTTTCAGTATAAAGTTATGTCATCCCGTTATATAATACTATTTCGGTCGTCCCAGATACCAGAATACCGTATACCACATCTCTTCTTAGTAAATAAATGGAACACTGGACATTTTATTAAGTATACATATTTAAGGCAATTTAAACAATACTTTACTCATTAAATACTGATAATCTTACATACAGTACCCACCAGTTATACAGAGTTTGTGAAACCCGGTTCATTAAGAACAAAATAACAAAATTTGGTCAATGTATGTGTGTCTGAAATCCCATTGATGTCAGTGAAAAAATATATTTAATTCTTTGTGGAGGGCGTGGTTTTTTTCTGGGTTCTCTGATTTCAAACCGTCTCCGTCATAGCACACTGCATGGCGTATGTCGGTCTTCATTACTTTTTGACGCGCTTTGAAAGAGCTACCTAATGTCTATAAACTATATTGGTGGAAATCATTTCAAAACGGCTGGATATTTCGACATCTCCCTTAATATCTTTTTCAGTTACTATGTTACAATCTCTCATAATCTTAGCCTAAAAACCCGGTTTTATTTAGCTTAATAAAGTCATTGAGACAAAAAAATCAAAGTCACGGAGCCTGTGGTACATTTCATTCTAAATGATTCGATATCATGAATGAGTGCTACGATGCGCTCTCCAATCTTGGCGACAATCTGCCCAGGGCAATCAATACAGATGACTTTGTGTACCTCCACCCTTTGTTTTAAGTCTTTAGTTTATATTTATATAGACATTAATCGTAATTGAGCTATGGGCTTGTGGTCTGTGGTTTTTCATTGACTTTATTCAAGCTTTTAATAAAGTAAATTATAGCTTAAAGAACTGTACTTAAAACTACCGAGCTAAGTTCAACTGGTGCTTGAGAAATATGCGGTTGGTTGCATAATTATTGTATAAGAGTTTTGTTGTAGAATTTGGGACACCACCCAGGTTAAATTTCATATTTTAGAAGAGTAATTGAAGCATTACAATCTACTGTAGTAACACAATGGAGGCAAACACAACATGGTAAATAAAGTATCCTTTTTTTGTATAAAACTTCACGAAAATTCGTTTACAAGTTCTTAAACGAACCGACCTACAAATTCACAGAGGTTTTTTTGTCCTATTTTTTAAAATTTTTGTTGTTTTTTGGGGGTTCTAAAATGTGTCAGTCTCGGGAACTGTCATTGAACCCTCGATGTAGGAAGAATATTAAGTTGTTTCGATGACCTTTATAAATCGTAAATAAAGCCACAAAGTTTGAATTGCTAGTGGTGTATACGCAGCCCAAAAAGCATTTACACGACGAAAATACAAAAAATAAACGAGGGCTTTTCAAGGCACACGCGCAACAAATGTTCAGTAGACTTCGACTTTTATTACATTATGCTGAATTAACACACCATGCAGTTTGATGTAAACATATTTATCAATACCAAGATAACAAGAATGATATTGAAGATGACCGATTAATTTGAACAAAGTAATGATATCAATGAAGGAAGACAAATTAGGCCATTTCGGGACAACCATGATTGCTACGCATTGATGGTGTAGTTGCCACATTGTTGAATATGGTTTTCCTTTCTTTGGGAATAGAATAATCTCCAATGATTTGCGGAGCCAGTGATTCCAGAAAAAACTATTTGGTGGTAAAACTAGTCACAACCAAACATAGCACTGACCCACCCGTTTTTCAAACATTAGAGAGCAATATTTAATGAATAAGGCTATATAAATATTAGAGATATTAAAAACAGTAATGCGAGATGGTTGTCAAGACATCAATATATATTGTACTTTTGAAAAGGTAATTGGGTCTGGGTCATCGAGAATGACACAATAATTGCGCTGAAGCCATTAAGCTGTTTTATTCCACGAACGCGGATACTAATTCTACGTATACAATGGTTTCTCCACATGCTAAAACATGACTTCTCTTCACTTGACTATAACTGAACATTAATAATATAATCCAAATAAAGATATATTTACTATATTATGATTGATCATGATAATTCTTGTTGTAGTCGAGTGGTTCTGTCTTGTTAGAGCTCACAAGGAAGTATGTCTAAATGATACAAAAAGAAAATCTACGTCACTGTACGGATTGACATGAACTTAATAGAGTCAAATTCCCCACACTCGTCCTGCACACAGACAGAACCTCACATACAGTAAATACAGATATTTGTACGTTAGTCTCAAAATTATCTAGTTAAGTTGTTAATAGAACTCAAAGCCCTATTTCTAATCTTGAGGTTATTGGGTTACACAAACAGATTACTGATATTAATATCAATTTAATGGCGTCTAATAACCTGACAATTTGTTGCGTATAGTGACAGTCAAGGGCGGGATTATTTCATTCACTATCCATGTTCTATTTTTCACCCGAAATTACATTCACATTTTGAAAATAATTAAAGGTTAAATTTGAACTGTAACATAATTACAGATAATGACAGAGAGCTTCCTCCGTGACGTTTCTCATTCATGGACAAAAGTTGAAATGTTCTTAGTTGACCTATTGAAAAACCATACGACCACGATAACCCCATTTGATTACAATTCATATTATATATACGCTGAATAATGGTGTGCCAACAGTTTTAATTTTCCGCTTAAGTGACTCGATTGGTTTCAAATTTACATGAATCTACATTAAGTTGATATGTAGGATACCTTGTAAAAATAATAAAAAATCTATTCGCATTTTTTTCTAGCATTAAAGTAGCCGCCCCGACTGGTGAATAAAAAGGGTTAATTCCGTATAAAAACCCCGACAAACCGTTGCCCTTGTTCTGTGCAAATATCTAAAGACCTGTGTTCTGGACAGATTTTATGGTTTGACGACCAGATGAGTTTTCTCACTACACGATATATAATAATACCCCGAGGTTCCTTGTACACATTGGTGTGAACCTAAAAGAACCCCTTATGCATGTAGTCGGAATTCAAAATAAGAGTAGGCCTTATTCCGGACAAAATGTCCCTCATAGCACACTGTACTATGGCATACGTCCGTCTTCATTAGTCCAATCGGCGCAGACGTTTAACCTCATTTTATTTCACTCATTTCCTTTAAAAAAAAGAAAGCCCGGATATATTTGATTTAATGAAACATTCTTTTAAAATAATTTCATGTTGGTCTCAGGCAACTATTTGAAGCACTTTGATAGTTTTTTTAAAACAAAAATAACGACATCCAGTTGTCCGGTAGAGTTGGCTAGTCTAAGAATAAACACCGCCAATTTAGTGTAATCAATTATTTTTAGACAAGACAACGCTAATTACGTCCTTGAAAACAAAAATAGACCCAGAATCTCTTTCGTAAATATGTGATTCACCTTATTTAGTTGATATATTTTGGTTGAAAACTGACAAAGCAAAGTTGATTGGTTCCAGAATTAATTAGTATAATTAATTATTTTTACACTAGCCAACTCTAATTACGTTTTTGAAAACAAAAATAGATCCAGGAGCTCTTTTGATAATATGTGATCCACCTTATTTAGTTGATATATTTTGGTTGAAAACTGACTAAACAAAGTTGACTGATTCCAGAATGCCCTCTCTTAAGAATTTTTGCAAAGGTCACAATCGAGTGTTACACAAAGGCTGGGACAATCATGGTTACGATTGTAATTACACCCACACTCTATGTGTTCCTTTGTATGAAATATAAAAGAGTAGCATCTGTTGTAGGACAATTTAATTACAAATATATAGATATCAACTTTTTGTTGTTAACCCGATTGTTGCCAAAGGGGTTCAGGAAATTAAAGCCATTGAAACACTCGACTTGGTGATCGTTTAATCTAACACTCAATTTTACAGTGTATATACGTGTATTGATTTAGATGCACCAAATGAACTCTAGCCACAATGTGCAGGTATCAAGTTTTGTTATATTATGGACAGATCATATAGGTGTGAATTTCCAATATACCTTTTATCCCATAGACTATATTCATTACTTATCATTACCGTATTACACATCATTAAATTCTACCTACAAGATTAAGTAGACTATAAACCATTAAACCTATAGATAAAACTGCACTCGATGACCAATGTACCCAATTATTCATGCACCCGAACAATATCTCCCATTCTTTTCCTTTTTTAAAAATATCCATTATCTAGTTTTAGCTGTAAATAAAGCTTCATCTTATCTGGTGGGTTTTTTATGTTCTAATATGGTGCAATTTTCACAGTTTCATACCACGCTTTTAATGTATACCACTCGAATCTTTCATTTTATTTATAATAATATTTATGTTAGAGACCATTAGATCAACATTTGCATTGCGTTCAGTTTTATAGAAAAAATGTGGCTTCTGATATTGCAGATATTTTTACATTTTAACCTGCAATGCAGACTGCAGATTCTTGCATATTATGAGTCAAGTTGCTTTTTTTTCGTTCGTTTTTGGGGGCTACATGCTGCTTACCGAATTCGTTCCGTTCATTTCTCTCATATTCGTGGGGGGTCAAACACCGGGAGACAACTGTCACGTATACCAATATCAAAAAATGCAAGAGTCTTTTTCCATCTTCATTTTGATACCAAATACAAATATCCCGGGTTTTTTTATATTAAATAAATTAGGTTAGATATCGAATTTAAGTGTCAAAATGAAATTGATATTCAGAATGTGTTGTTCAAACATTACGGAAAGGCTTATAAAGACTGTTTTGGAAATTTTTGTATTAAATTTTTAAATTCTATTTAAATCCAAGCATCGACTTGAATGTAAATTTACTCTGAGAAATACCGATTGAATACATAATGAACATACAGGGTTTTTTTCTGTTTAGTAAATGTTTATCTTGAGCTTACTGTACCTGCGGTTTATAACATGTTCAATACTAAGTGTAGGAGGGCATCATCACACACAACTATACAACTACAATAACACGAAGCAAATACATTGTTTATAAGCAAAAGAATTATAAAACCAAATGAACGAAGCCGAATTCGGGGGAAGGCGTCAACTGCGTATAGTTACAACAACCCCAGCATCTGGACAGCTTGGGGCGGGAAATCACCTAGATTTAGTTAAACACAAATAACTTATGTAGTTATTGTGTGAATTTCCTATACTAAAGAAATAAGAAGTTGAAGAGGATATTCGTCGACTTCTAACTCAGTTTGGAACAAATGGTACACATTGGTCATTAAGTGCTGTTCTAGCCATTTCATCTTACAGAATGCCGAACTGTTAGGTTGTTATCGAAAAAGATTTACCTACCCGAGTCTATAATGTGGTCATACCTACACTCCTAAAAGGAGTTATTTTTTTTTGCAATGGTTTCACCCTCCTTTATTTTTATGACATTGTACCGATTCCTGAACAGTTCATCCGTAATTTAACGTTATGTTCATCGCAACAACCGTTACTCCCTGTAGTACACAATATGTTAATGTCTATGTACCAAACAACTTTCCCATATAAAGATAAACTCGTTGTTTCCATTCTACTAACACATTAAATAAATTAATCTTGAACGCCCCTTTTCTTTTTACTGTCGTAAGTATTATGTTTTCAGTAGTTTGTAAGTTACATGGCTCGTCGAGTTCTGTTTATTGTCAAAGCGGGAAAGAGACGAGAATGCGTTGGAGATGTATCGTTGCAATTCACATACGAGGCCTAATCAAGTTTACCGATTTTTGCCGAGACAGACAATCACTCTTTTATTGTCCCATTATCGCTCCTCCTTGAAATCTGAATCAAATGTAATCACAAGAAAATGATGTCATTTTTTCTCTCTTTTGTTGTGAAAACTAGTTTGTTCGTGTGTTTTCGTCTGCTGATTTTTAACAGTGAGTTTAATATTTGTTAATTTTAACAGTGACTGCCTCCATAATATTTGATATATTATGTGGCGCCGACATTGTGTACCGAATGAGATGCGTTACAACTGTTTAATAATTTCACAATAGAACGCAACTAATGCATGATGTTAAAAATCATTCTATTTACGACGAACAAAAGAAGTTTATGGAAAGTTATAATACGCATATATTTTTCAACAGGGGTACATTGTTAAAATTTTATTTTTTAAAACTCGAGTTTAATGGATACAATGACATAGACTATTGTTTCTTGTACGACCACCTTCATCTTAAATAATCAATAAACAATGGCAGCCTCTATCAGGATTCTGTACGGAAATAGCCATGATTGACACAAAAAGTGAGCCATCGATAAAATTTGTTAAAATTGGAAATAAAAAGGAGCAAGCCCATGAGAGTCACTTGCATAAGTATACCGGTTAATCTCATTTTCTCGTACATTCCGGGGAGTCACGGTAGCTAAGTGGATAACACTCTTGCTGGCTATCCTTCAGGTCGGTTGTTCGAACCGTGCAATGGCCGAGCAAGTTCATCGGGATTTTCCGACGTGTAAGAGGGCCGAGAATGTTATACAGCCTTATCATTATCTGTATAGCCGTGTTACCGTGTGTAGCACTTAACTTACCGTCATATGTCCTGGACCAAATACCAGATCGTCCGAGAAGAGCCTCGGCGTTTTACAAAGCCCAGTGCATGGAGGCACATACAAGGAATACAAAAATAATGTGTCTTGTCTTTCGTGAAGGGTCCAAAATTTGTAAATAATAGTTCCGCGTAAAATTTTATAGTGCACGATACTTTTCAGTTGAAATTAGTGTACAGGCAAAAGCAGTTCCTAACCATAGCAATGTAACACATTATTAATGCCTCAAATTGACGTAAACAAGGTAATGAGAGGCGTTAAGGAACACCGATGCTTCGCTTAGATATTAGACAGCATAAATATATATAGATTCCTAACAATATAAGTAAATTGTTGACGAGACATCAAACCCCATTCCATAAGATTTAGGTCATTTTTATTTTTAAATAGAGAAATTTGTATAAATGGTCTCCAGTATGGCTCCAATATGAGCTAATATTCTTTTAATGGATGAAAAAAACAAATATCAAATTTGAAATAATGTATATATAATTACTAATTTATTTCTAATCGCAGTTTCGTGTCTCCAAAAGGGCTTTACTACTGTTTTGTCTGTATGCAATTAAGGTATATTTATTTCTAGTTGCGTTGCAAATAGAAACTAGGTATCAGCATGTAAGCCACTGTAAATATGTGTCGACAAACAGCAACAAACATACATAGACATAGGTACGTAAACTTTCAAAATCCCAAGTCTTGCTGCAAGGTGTTATCAGGATGTAAAAACAAACCACCCCCTATTTAGAACCGGTTGTAAAGGCTGAAAATCGCCCGCTTTCATCCAGGGTTATATTGCAGACAAGTTGCCCACCTGATGATTGGATTTGGTAGGACAACATGTCCTTCGATTTGGGCAATCTGATCAAACTTCCCCTGGCAAACATTACAATAGCCAATATTGATATTTATAAAGTTCCGAAAATTACGAAACTATGTAGAACAGATACCTATTCTTGTGAAACCCATCAGATAATCTCAAGTTATTTAGTTCTTGTATCTCTTAATCACCAGTACAATATTCTATAAAGTTTTCAAAATTTGTTTAAATCCTTTCCGGCCTTCGATCTTTCATTTATTCATGTTACCAACGGACAACCGTAGACCTGATTGAAAAGGCTATAGACTTGAACATTTTAGAAACTGAGCCTTTACTTCAGTATGTGTATGAAATAATGTACTAAATTATAACGTATTTAAAAGTAAATCTTGCATTCCAGCCGTCTCTCAACGGGTGTGTGGTATCGAAAGATAAACCATATTTTTCTTTCTGAAGTTTTTATACAACAGTATTTGCCTTAAAATTATAAATATCTTGACTTTTCAGATACATGCATATATGCGAACGACCTGACTTGCTGTGCCTTTAATATAATGAATATAGCAAGGGAGTGAACAAACCTCGATAACCAGAAAATATACGAATTAATTATGTATTTATTGAACCACACGGACTGACCATTACAACACCTCAATGTAGCATTTCACCTCGATCTTTTAGTGAATTGACCCAACACTCGTGCCATCTAGTGGTCGTAACATCAGCATCATTATAGGTTTATACCTGGTTGACCCGAGGCGACAAATGGTAAACAAGTTTATAATTTGTCAACCCTGTTTAATTGCACTGCATGATCCGACAAATGATTTATACATGAACCATTATAGCTACCTTAAAGAGCATCGTAGCGATGAGTTCTCAGCTACCCTATTGTTGTTGTTAAACAGTAACAAGACAAGCTACATCAAACCAGTCATTATAAATATTGCTTATTCGTGTCATTGTGTTAGTTTTTGCAAAATCGTTTGCTAAATTGAATTGGATAATTGCAATGTGCAAATCAAATTAAAATCAGACACAGAATCGACCTGTTTAGACAAAAGAGTGACACTTAAGAGAAAATTATTTGTGCACTAAATGTTACTCTCCGGTTTAATGAAGTGAGCTGTTCTCATGAGGGGGCCAATCTCTGCAAGGTTTACAACACCGTGTAAAACCGGTGGGATATTAAAGGTGTCGAAACAATAACCGATCCTACACTCCTCTGTGGGAGCCAATAAAACAAGGCTGTTGAAGGCATGGGATAAAAGTACACATGTATTATTTCCTTACTGATTGACATTCAAACTATAATATACTGGATCAGCAAGTTCTTCAACTTAACTCACCGTAAAATGAACCAGGTTCAACCGTCCACCGTATAACCCCAACTATATTTTAAACAATCTAGACTGCATCAAGGTGTAGATAATTTAATCTGGTATATTCACTCCACCCAAGACGAGGGGTTTAATTGTTCAGACAATATTATTCGTTTCATGTTAGGGTCATCGCTTGATACAATACTTGATCACCTCAGCACAAACGAACTAAAGCACTGCTCTCTTATTTGGTGAAGAAAACCCCAGGGATTACGAACAGGGGTTACGAACCAAATGAATTGTCTCCCCCTTTCCTTTGAACCGTCTTACATTAATAAACTAACGCCGAGGGAGGAAAATAGGTAAAAAAAGAAAGAAAGCCCTCGGGATTTGATAAACGAACTTAATTTATAGGAATTTGTAACGACCATTGAGATTTACAGATATTCGAAAATATCGTTCAAATCTTTGGAGAAAATGTATAAAATGATTTCTAAAATGTAGTGCACAGACTAAATCTGCCAAAAATATATACACTGACCGGACTATGTTATTTCGCACACGACAAATGAATTTTATAAATACTTCGCCCCATTTTCATTTCTCAAAGGATACCCAACTGTTTTGAGTTTTTGAAAACTTTTGGATGCATTAAGTATGATTTCTAATAGTTAAAAAAGTAAATAACAAAAAGGAGTTATGGCTGTTTGAAGAACCATAGAGTCTTGATAATAAAAAAATCCCGATTATCCAGTTTTAAATTAAATTATTAACTTGCGCTCGTGTATAAATCCGTTGAAATCTCAACCAACCGATGTGTTAAACAGCTGATTATAGGCTTGGCATGTGGATTAATTTCTACTTGTATGATTTGTATAACATTTTAGACCAAACGAAAGATCCCCAATAGGCAGGTTTAACTCTTACATAATACATCTTTAATTTATAAATATCAATAATCTTGGTAGAAACTTTCGAGCTGACATTTCATTGCCATTATTTCTAAATTCAATCGATTGAACATTCTGAATCATAATCTTTCATATTAAATAAAGAGAGAAAAAGAAATGGAATTGAACGTCCACTCGACACAAACTAGGTAAATTCGGGACTAACATATGACGTTGTTAAAATTTTATTTCAATAATTCGCATGCGCGTAGGGGTCTTTAGCAGTAGGAGGAAACCGGAGTACCCGGAGAAAACCCACAAGGTTGGACAGGCGACCCTACTCCTTGCCACGTACAACCGGGGATTCGAAACCACGCCAGTTGACTCGATGGCAGGCCATATGATACAGCGCGCGCACGCTAACCATTCCGCACCCCCCCCCCATATCAAATTAAATGAAAAGAGAGGAATGTATTTAAATATTATTTAAAGAAAATGAAATGAAATGGGGATTAACGTCCTACTGTTCTGTTCCTAAACTGGGCTAATAAAGACGGACATACGCCATACAGTGTACTATGAGGGAAATTTTGCCCCGGCACCGGCGCTACGGCCTACTCTTATATCGAATTCCAACTGCCATGAGATCTTTTACTCGCACGCCAATGTGTACACGGGACCTTCGTTTTGAGTCCCATCCAAACGACTAGACAACTGTCCTTGTCAGACCCCCAGCCCTGCATCACAGACAAGACAAGGAGAAACCACGCCGGAAAATCTGGATAAACTTTCTCGGCCAATGCAGGGATCGAACAGACGACGTCCAGTTCCAGGCTAGCGAGCAGTTAAAAGAAAGTCCCTCCGAACTATGAAATCCAACAATTCAGTAACTGGCGATAAATTAGGAATAAAAGAGTGTTTTTGGAGTAAAAATTGACATGATTTCCTTTAATGATGTCATATGCTTTATTGTTTATCATCATGTGGTTGATTCAAAATTTGAAACTTATAGCTCTGTGTATGCTATATGATATGTAACACGATTGCGGAAGTAGCCTTTTATCCCGAACCCGTAGTGTCTGTTTAGCTAATCCATATCTACGATAACTACACGCCTCGAGCCGTAACCGGGTGAAAAGGATTAAAGTGGATTATTACAACAGTCCATGTCTGTTTCAGATAATATAGATACGTCCATCAAGACCTGTCGTGAAGTCAATGTTGACAATGAATAACTGCATATTTGTTGATGTTATTTGTTGGTGGTGTCTCAATGGAATGTTAAAGGTCACCAAGTAAACAACGTCTCTGTTCTTGGAATCAAATAATATTAATAACTTTATTTCTTTACAGTAAGATTTTACAAATAAATCACCGTCTGGACATGACTGGAACAGCTGCATTTACATTGGACATCGGCGTCTCACAGTACCCTAGTCTCGGTCACCTAGAACCTCATAGTCTTCAATGTAAGGAATTTACGGGTCAGTTGTCAACATTTGGCGAAATTTACTGGATAATCAACCAATCAGTCACGTAAAAAATAATTCCCGCATCGCATGGGCAATTGGTCTTTTTAGCTTCATTTCAAGTAAGAGTTGCGCCCTTTTCCGAAATACATCCCATGTATTATTATAAACAAACATAAATCATGACGACAAATTAGGATTAATTATATGAAAAAAAAACATAGATATGGTCCTTGAAGAGAAAATTTTACAATAAAGAAATTGAAAATGTTTGATATTGAACAAGCAATGCAAATAGATTTTTCTGAAATGGCATCTCTTATATTAATTTCTATTCGTCGGTATATCTAATTTAAGGACTAGTTACCCCCCTTATATTTTGTTCATGATATTGTAAAAGACCGGTTAATCTAGCCAATGACCTTGTTATTCTCAAATGATAACAACCCATCCAATCTAATATTCGTAGAAATTTGTCTGAATAATAGAAACTAACCATACACATGTTTTAGTATTGTTTCCTAAATCAGCGTATTGGTATGATTGGCAGATCTGCACCCTACACTGGCCGTCGCGAGAAACAAATAAGAATTGAATTGCGGAATAGAAAACGAATCAAAGTTTGGAAAATTTGAGAAGTAAGGGGTTCTCCAAATGTTGGTATTGGTTTATCAATTATCTAGTTTGGATGTTTCAAAAATTAATTTGAACCATGTACAACCTAAACTTAAAATTGTTTCGCCTAACCATCGGCAGCTTCTATTATCCCACAAGCATAAGTCCTGAAGATGGATTTTAAAACATAATACCTGTAATTGAGCACAAGGACAGAATCATTACGGATCATTGAGTTTATTCTAGTTAGTTGGAGAGTTACAGGGGATATACAATAATGCTATATAATAACTCATTCATCTATATTACTGACAACTCACTTAAGCGAAAAGGCTTCAATATATCTATCAATCATTCCGATGACAGACAGGGCGATGTCAATTTCAATCGCGGTACTTATCACTACAAGGGTTTAGATATACAGTAGATAAGCAAGTAAATAAAGGACGTATGCTAATCCTATGTAGATATTATGCTGTTCTTACCATCTATGTACTTATATAATCGTATATCTAGATGATAGATATACAGTAGATATAATACTTATTTAAATGTCCTTATTAACCCTATGTACTCGAGTGTCCTGTATTTTGAATATATATTATATTTCGATTATAACTTAAGTTGACCGTAATTCAATCTTTATATACAAATAAAATTATTGCGAAACCTGCTAGCGTTACATAATTGATATAAAAGTAGTAAGTATGTTTATCTTAACATAACAGCTCAGTTTTCTTTGACGTAAGAACATTATTAAGCTAGTTCACCGCCAACCCTTTTACATTACTGTAAGAAATACAAAGATATATAGGTCCTGGAACTCGCGCAAGAAAATGGGAGGTGGGTGTCATGCCGCGTGTCGGGGAAGAGCGTGTTGCGAGATGATTTAGGAGGAATGACCAGTCCTTCAGGACAATGAAATCCATGGAACAATTCAGTCATCCAATAAGTGACTTGCGATAAATTTGGAATAAAAGGATATTTTTGCAGTAAAAATTGACATGATTTCCTTGAAGATATAGACATCTGAAATGATCTCAGATTAAATCTCCGGGCATATAGATTTCAAAATGTTCAGAGGAAAGACCCCAACCTACCGCTGGTTTGGATTGTTCGTCCTTTATTTTATTGACATTTAAAGTATAGATCGATAATGAAATTCTTATAATATGCATCTGCATCATAATCTAAATATCAGCATAAAAATGGGAAGACCAAACAATGTGTGATGTACTTTACTATGAAAATAATATATCCTATAATTTGAAAATAATATACTATGAGAGAGTCTCGTAAAATCAAATAAAATACGCCCTGGTAATAAGAAACAATCTAAGAATATCATACAATTAAAGAATACAACGCAACCTAACAAACAATGCACCGCCGTTCCTTGGGATAATATCAATATAAACTTAGAATTGTATGCAATATCTATAACTACTGCGTGGGCAACCCACAAAAGAACAAAGCATAGATAATATTACACGATACGTCGTGTAAACTGCCGATATAATTATCATAAGCCGCTAAATCTAGAAAACAACTATCGAAAATAAAGACAAGCGTCTGTGAGCAACAAACTGTAAAAAAATGAGCTGAAACTGGATTAAATGGGGTTTTACATCCTATATGACATAATATGTATGACTTTGTATCCTGTAGTGACGTGTGTCGTAAACGGGTCAGGGTGTATTTAAAGATGTACTATGTAGGAAATTAATCTGCCGAACTGCAGGTCTTTATTTTAGCTTCAAATGTTATATAAATTATTATTGTGACATTTATTCACATGGCAAGCCTGTTATCAACTCTCTGGACCATCGGATGGTGGAGATTTGAGCGGATTGCAATTCAATGATTAAATTTAAAATGGTGAATTGAGATACAGTCTCGAGATAAACATGTACTGTTGCTATGATAATAATAATATATGCCACATCTTGTCATGAACTTCAAACAGTGATTACCTCAATCAGAATAAACTAATTTGAATGCGATTTTCAATTATTTTACATAACGCAATATTTTTTAAGAATACCTGGTCCGAGGAGCTACCGGGTCATCAAAATTGAATCCTTCTTATACAATCGATGTGAGTGAAGGATCTATTACACATTATTATCATTAATTACTGTATGACGAATGCACAGATTAACTTCATACACGATATTAATATGTCACTGTCGTCTTATAATCAAAGATACTATCCCTTTCACAGAAAACTATTGTATACCTTCAAACGATCCAAACAGAACAAAAATAACATAAAGCAATTAAACGTCCGATAATTATTATATATCTACTTCAAGTGTTGGTATATTTAGTTCTTTCATAAGAGTACAGGGCCGTATGTGGGATTTTGAAAGTGAGGGTGCAGCAGAGTGGTTAACGTAAGTGATATAAGAAAGTTGGAATCAGGGCAAACGAATCCTTTAGCGTGTGGGCGCCCTTAAAACCGACCGACTGATCAGTGCCTTAAGATCATCACTGTATGATCATAATCAAGTGTATTATTTTATAATTGAAAGATTGTCAAATTATTTTTTTTGTTTTTTTTTTTTGGGGGGGGGGGGATGTGGGGTGCAATATAAACTCTGCACCCCGCTATACGTACGGCCCTGTGAGAGTAGTGATATTTGTATGGTAACCTCACAATAGAATACATTCATATTGGTAATACATCATGGAAATATCATTTTATAACTAAATGATGATATATTATTTATATTATACTGTAAAAATAACATTAAAATTCCTGTTTCTATATAACATAAAGAAAACATTAATTATCCTTAAAATTTATGAGACAAGTTTTAAAATTTCTAGACTATTTTAGTATACTATAAAGGAAAACTACTCGCAATGGCACCCTTTATTTTTAGTTGACAAATGAAGAATAAAATTGTTTATATTCGTTATATGAGGTTTTAAACTTCGCCATTAGCTTCCGATATTCATAAGCTCACCGAATAAACAATGGTAATACATATTTTAAAAGAAGATCCCACTTTGCACTGAATACGGTACTCTAATTTAATTCATTATGATTGCAAAGTTTAATGTCCGTGGGTTTGATGCCAAGCAAGCCTGGTGTAATGATAATAAAAAAAGTTATCATTACACAGATTGAAATAATGGATATGTAATGAGTAATGGGACATTCAAAATTTGATGAGTCAACACGACTTTTTGCACCGATCATAATATCTAGGCTTAGTAGATGTTCATACCACACCGTATGGCGTTTGCAGAATTGTAGGACGTTAAACCCCATTTCATTTCTTATTTTTATATTTAGATGATTGGACATATTATCTTGTTTTTCAAAAATTTCCAGTTATTTCTATTACACTGGCTGTTTCGAATTAAATGCATTCGATATTTTTAAAGTATAAATTACGAATTATTCAACATAAACTGAAATTGTTACTGTTCTTCCCCACCTCTGTTCAAAGGCTATTCTGGATTCCTTACCATCTTTTTTCACCGCGATTCTTCTCTATTCGCCACAAGAACCATTTCTTGCCACGGCTGATACAATAATAATTCAACACTATTCATAATAACACAGCTTTATGGATTTACTACTTCTTGGTTTATTATGTACATGCAGCGTTTCAATACTCTTGTAGGTATCTTTATCAGGATGTAGTGAATGCATAAAGTTGTATTATTATGAATATTTTACCTCTACTTCCAAATGTCATTTAAGGGACTAATTCAAAACTATTTTCAAATATCATTCTGCGATTAATCAAAACACAAGATACATTTAAATAGATCAGCCATTACGAGACATTTTTATTTAATCGCTAAATTATTCTTGAAAATAGTGTTGAATTATTATGAATTTGTGTCAAATATTGTGAAAAATGATTCCTTGTGGCGAAAAATAGAGAATCACGGTGAAAAATAGAAGGTAAGGGTTCCAAAACAGTCTAAGGACATAGGAGGGGAAGAGCGATATTTTACCGCATTTTCGTATTGAAGCTACACAGGGTCGGATAGAAACTGTTAGTGGGCATTGTCCGCTCAGAGGCAGTTTCTAAAGGAACTGCAGATATCCGATAGTCCTAATGCATGTGTTGGTTTTGTCCTGGTTTTTTTTAGAAAAAAAGCAGCTGTGACATAAAATGTCAGCAAGTACATACCATGTCTTACAAGTTGTAATCGACACTGATCAGAGAAACGTTATTTTTTATCGGATAAATTCTCTCCATTCACTTTGATCTTTACTTTCGATTTTCAAAAAATCTAACAATAAATAATATTTGACGTTATATCAATTTCAACACTATATTGTACATCATGGCATTTGAAGTAATGCATCGTCAATAATATTTTTTTTCAAAGGCAGCTACGAGTTTGCAATATCTAAGATGTCTATTTCATCTGTTCATCGGTTTTCAAAAAACATATTTATTTTACCAATATTTCTTCATAGATAAAGCGCTAGTCTCCATGTTATGTTTTTCTTAATCTGATCGATAATAAAATGCCATCTTTTCACGTAGATTTCAAAGGGAACCGCTGTCAAAACATTCGCCAAACAAAATTATAACTTTCTCTCTCCATGGAATAAGATACCGTAACAGGTGAGACGTTGATAGATGTGAACGTTTCTTGGCTTTGTTCTTTTCTATTTAACATTGTTCTGTTGATGACGTTCTGTAACACAAATACGGGTTTTACAAATAGTACGTCTATAAGGGTTCATCTGAACAAAGCGATCGTAGTCGTCTAGGCGCTCAACCCACAAACATGGCGTCCGTGTATCGGCGACCCCTTAGTGTGATATTATTGGTATTTCGTATTGTTGTACTATCTCTACTTTTCCTTGTTTTGATCGAAAAGTAAATCAAAATGTGAAAATACAGAAATACCTCTCTACCAGGTGTAACGTCTCACAGTAACTTTGTGTAGGTCATTCTGGGGCTAACAACGATCATTTACTACTGTTATGTAGGCTACCTGATGCTATAGAGGAGAATTTGACCTCACAAAGGTGTTTATGTCTACAAAAATCCTCGAATTTCAATTCTCACGGATGCTGCAAAGTGCACGCCACGTGTAAAACCAGGCAAACTTTATCATATGTACTGTCTATAAAAAAAATAAATTTATGTCATAAAAATGTTCAACAATTTAGAGGGAAAATGGTGTCAAAATGCAGTGATATCCGGTTTCGCATACCATTACAGATGTAACGATTTCATGGAATTAGAGAGATAAGGAGAAACGTAACGCAAAAATTAACAACGAGGTAATTGAAAAAGAAATGTATATCCTGTTCTACATACTATTAGAAACTGTACACATGACGCATATGACTGATAAGCAGATAGGGTTAATCAAACTACACATTGTTGTAAAAAAATGGAATGACAGAAATTATCCAAATAAAACAGTAAAACAGAGCTAACTGTATCAAGACAAATAAAAGTGGTTATGACTAACCAGGGGATAATAATACCGGATTCGCCAGGGAGTAGCATCTCCTTCAACACTCTTCATTAGCACATTTGGGTGAAAATGTTAAACCCGATTTACTGATTACGTCGTCATTGTTAAGCTTGAACACACAACTTAAACACAGAGAGAGAGAGAGAGAGAGAGAGAGAGAGAGAGAGAGAGAGAGAGAGAGGGTTTAACGTCCACTCGACACTTAAACTATGTCATTTCGGGACCAACATATGGTTTAATTTTATTTCAATAATTCGCTTGTGCGTAGGAGTCTTTAACAGTGAGAGGAAACCGGAGGACCCAGAGAAAACCTATGAGGTTTGACAGACGACCCTACTGCTTGTCACGTACAGCCGGGGATTCGAACAACTTAAACGGGTCTAAATAGGTCTATCGTTTGATCGGTCCATTTGGATCATCATTTTTTTACGTAATAAATTAATAAACACATATCAATAACTATTCGTGTTCTAATATCCAAACACTAATAATATAAGCTGTTCGAAACTTACAAAAAACATATATTTTTGTCCAGATTTGTTATAGACAATCCATATCGACCATACAAATAAACATTTTAAACATTTTGTTTTTAATACAACGGGCAATGAGTCATGGAAATGGAACTTCTAAATAACAGTATTACTTATTCATAATAACACTACTTCTTAGTATTACTATTTTCTATCCAGGGGCGAATCCGGGAGTTTTTGCAGGGGGGGGGGGTTCAGGCTCCTGTTAAGGAAATTTGACAATGCATGCTGTCATCATTGTCTTTTAAAGAGGGAAATCTAACAGTAGCGTTAATTGTGATATCACACATATCATTATTTCGCGCTCTGAATAACAATCCCATCCCACCATCTGTTGATAAAGAATAAAGCACACGACCGTTACACTTTTCTCATAAAATGTTGTGTACATTTTTTTTGTGATGTAGCTGAGCAGGATGGGGTTTGGACCCCCCCCCCCTTCTGGATCCGCCCCTGCTATCTGAAAGGGCACAGTTGACTTTCAGCGTTTTCAGTTATTCCACCATGCTGCTGACGTCATGCAGGATATTCTGTGACTTCTTTTGCGAAAGAGTTTTACAGAATCCAAAAGAGCCAGGTTAGCTCTTTTTTCGTGTAAATCGCTTTACATACAAAAACTCCCGCTAAGTTCTGAAAGAAAGCGTAATTTATCACATTGCTTAGCAAGTTTTGCTTTTCATGAAATGTATTATTAAATTAATGTAAAATGTTCGAAAGCAGCGGTCGAAGCCGGCGGATGGATTCTTACGTGATGTGAGAACGGTGTCAATATCATAGTTCAACTTTTGACATTCAAGGTGTATTGGATGATCCGTACCTTCAGGAATTGTGGTATTGTAATAATGGGAGGTCTGATAGCCAATATGTGTAAAAATATTATTTCATATGTACACCTGTTGATAAACTATCCCGTCTCAGTCGTCGCCATTCATCTTGTTAAACCTGACTAGACGCCATCAGGTGGTCGAATACCTCTCTTTGTTTACATATAACATAGAAAAATAACCATAACACCCAATAATGAAGAAAAACGATCAGGCTCTCTGACAATTTGATTCATTCTTTTATTATTACATGGACAACTAATACCTCTGCTCTGGTAGATATGTTTGCAATTACTGCTATGTCTCAATGGTCTTTTTGGTATATCATGGTTCAAACTAACTTAGTCCAAGATTCACACTTTCTTATCCATTTGTTATCCCTTTGTGGAGAATATCGTTACAAATAAAATATGTTTAGGCTAACTTAGATGGAAATGATCAACACCTCGTCATGTAAATGATACAGGGGTTGTCGTCTGAACAGCCATCCTACAAAAGTTAAGGCCAGTCCTAATTTAAATCGCAGTCCGTCGAAGCTCAACTAACTGTACCAACCGCGCATCTCCTGTCAGGACCAGTCACCCAAAGACTACGAGCTAGTTTTATTAAAAGAACAGCTGGTCGTCTTTTCATAATCTAATACTGGAGTTTATAAATTACAAAACCTTTTTCAAATATTACAAAATTTAATCGAGAACAGTTATCTCTCGAACCTTGCTTTCAATTGCAATCCTCCAGATCTATCTCTATGTTCACATTCAATGATGTTTATACAAAAATACTATAAACATTGGTTAGCTATGTGAACTCTCCAAAAACACAAGAAGTGAAATTAGAACAATAATACCTTAAATTGCCATAATAGAATCTAACCCTGAACAACCAATAATCGAAACAAATTATTTTATTTTGAGGACAGAAAGCTAGGGGATTCGAATGGATTTCTAGATGCATGTCTTGGTTCTACGTTGGCCCACTTTATGAACTTACACTTAAATTAGAAACAGTGCAAGTGTGACCAATATTGGCAATATCCAGTCAAAACATGAAATTATGCAGGGTATTTCAATGTCATGCTCTTTTAGTTGCGATACCAAAGAGTGTGAAGAGAGAAATAGGGTTAAAGGTGCACTCGACACAAACTAGGTCATTCCGGGACTGACAAGGTGGTCTTTAGTACTGGTGGTGGGGAAATCGTAAGACCATGAAATAACCAACGGTTTGGACCGGCGACCTTAATTCTTGTCATGTACAACCTGGAAATGGAAACCGCGCCTATTGACTCAATCACAGATCATTATGATACAATGCGCACGCGCTAAACATCCCCCCCCCCAAAGTTTGAAGAAATTCAATGCTGGTCGTGTTGGGTGCAAGGTACCGTCTGTTAATTTCTACACCTGCTGTTGAAGCAGAGGAATGTGATCGCGTGCTGGTTGGGATTAATTGTCCAGAAGTATGCGACCTTGGTGGACGGTGTTAAGAATATAAATATGGTAGCTATTAGTGGGTGTACAAGTGTTTATAGTTTAATGCCATATGTTTTCTCGGTTTCTTCGTTTATATTGTAAATTATAGGTGTGTTTAGATAAAAGCTGAGGTCATGACTTACTAAACGCAAAACAGATGAAACCAAGAGGATGAGTTGCTTCTTACTGGGATCATACTCTCCACTATCCTTTTATAAAGACAGTGTCTTGTAGATCTTAAGTAAAGCAATGTGTCCCTTCGGCTAAATATTGTTGAAATTTCACAAATAATTATACATATAAGGAAACACTCGAGTTAAGCTATACAGAAATTTTGGACAAGTGAAAATATAAACCAAACGAAATACAATCTAGAAACATAATTAAGCCGACTAGGGCTGTCCAACTGAAATAAGTGGCGGGTGGTATGAGGTGGGGTGGGTGTAGCTTCTTGTGTATTTCATGTGAAGTTGCCATAAAATATGTTATATAATAAGTACACTATATGACACTTAAAATCCCGTATTCTATTCCCCAACAACAGTATAATCTGAAATCCTGTAAAATGTTTTCAAAGAAATCTCAGAGCCCTGTAGTCGCCAGTTGTTTATGGAAACGAGTTTCTTGAATTCGGATATACACCTTTACGGTAGCCTTTTGGCCCTCAAAAAAGTTATACTATTCAAACAAAGTAGGGGATATTTGATTTTTAAGTGTTATTAAAGTCACCTAATGAAACTGACGAAGAAACAAACGACAAAATGAAATGAAGTTCACATTCATCGATTTATTCCAAATGATCGTTAGACTAAGTAAGGCACAGACTGACCATTATAAGGATAAAATGATACCCGGGGTCAAACAGCAAAGTTACCACAGCATCACAACAAAGTCAGTAACGGGTAAATCCTCCTCTGTATGCCAAACAAGCATTGATCCGGCGTGGCATACTCCTAATGAGACGTCTAAGGTGGTTTTGGTCCAGATTGTCCCATTCCTGTTGCAACGCAGCAGCAAGTTCTTGGACATTGGCAGGACGTTGTTGACGTTGACGTAACCTCTGTCCAAGCATGTCCCAGACATGCCCGATGGGGGAGAGGTCGGGACTCAGTGCTGGCCAAGGTAATGTGCGAACGGCACAACATGGACTGCCAAGATGTTGTCCCGGTAGTACTTGCCTGTAACACGCCCTGCAACAACATGTAAAGCCGTTCTTCCAGCAACAGTGATGCCTCCCCACACCATAACAGAACCACCCCCAAATCGATCATGTCTGATGACGTTAACGTCTTGGAAGCGCTCGTTTCGACGACGCCACACCCTCCTACGTCTGTCCAAAAAATCAACAGTGAACCTTGACTCATCTGAAAACATCACATTGCTCCAGCGTCGATTATCCCAGTGTTGACGATCCCTACACCAACGACGTCTTGCCTGAATGTGATGATCTCTCAAACAAGGGATCACGCGAGGACGTCGGGCGCGAAGGTGACCCCTATGCAGTCGATTCCGAATCGTCTGGCCACTCACTCTCACACCAGTGTCTGTTTGAAGACGAGCGCTGATCTGATTTGCTGTGATGACACGATTTCTCAAGGCCAAGGTACGGATAAATCGATACAGGGCTTGAGTTGTCGCCCTTGGTCGACCTGAGCGTGGTCTGTCCTGTACAGATTGTGTATCACGGTATCTGGACCATAGCCTGCTTATGACAGACTGAGAAACATTCATCGTCCGCGCCACAACCGCCTGTGTTGTGCCGATCTGTAGCATGCCAAGGGCACGTAACCTTTCATTTTGGGTAAGCCGACGCATATCAAAATTTGTTTTCTGGTCACTAAAACAATTAAACTGATGTTCCCACCCTGGAATTCAATGCCACAATGACTGTAACATTCAAAGTCAGAGTCGTGCAAATCTTGGGTTGGACCCCCATGATGATCCCAAGCATCACCTGCATTCCATGCGGTAGCTATTGGTGCGTTTGGGCGTCACATGTAACTGGAAATGTTTCTTCTGTCAGGTTTTGGATAAGTTATATAGTCCATGTCGTCGTATTTTGGCGTTTGGTTTGCATACTTTAGTGGACCTTTTATTCGGGGGATCTGTGAAAATTGAGACTTCCCCTATAAAGAAAGGTTATTTATCGTTAGCTGTATTGTTTACGATAATGGAGAACCCTAATTTATTCTAACTGATGATAACTTTAAATTCCCCGGAAAAGAATAAAGAAAGATAGAATAGTTAGAAACATAATAGTGGGAAAGAAATCGCAAAAGTAAAAATTGCACGCCCCAAGAAATATTGTATTGTACCCGCACTCAATTTTCGTTCAATCTGATACCTTTAATGTACAAATTAATATATGTGTTAGTGTTTCGTTCGGTCTAGTATACATGGGGATGGGGGGGGTCAGTCGTGACGATATGGAACTTGTAACCGTTATACCAACATTAATAAGGGACATTGTTAAACTTTGGATCCATTACCATATGTCTGCAATAATGGGTGAAATAATTGTCCCCAGTCCCTGGGATTATTGGAGCAAAAGTGCTACTTTCGGACAGTTTTCAACAATAACTTTCATAAGCCTCCTAACCATAACTGATCTATGTAAAGACCCGTTTCGGCTCGGTTCTTTGTAAAGAGAACTCGAGTATAAACACTGTGGTTGCGTACCTGTTTGGTAGCAACTGTTTATTATTAGTATAAATCTTTGGTTCGATGTATTTCTTATTTATTTATATACATATTTTTCGTTCACTCTCTACCTTTTTACTTTGAAATAAGTGAATAGGACTGGGCAAACTGGTATCCAGTCAAACCGATACAGCGGCTATTCCATTTCCTACTGCATTCATTCATTTCATTTTTGTTAAACACGCTCTGTCATGTATGCACTCGAAATGTAGATCAGTGATGATTCGGTGTGTGAGGGCATTGAGTGTAACATTGTGTTAAGACCACAGATTTACAAAATTCCATTTCTAGTTACATGATCTCATATTTTTCCATTATTGTTTATATTTGAGGAACTGTGTTAGATAATACAACCCTATATAAGACGTGACATTTCTCACAAGTGCGGATTCTGTTCGACAAACAAGCCAGAAGGCAAAATTGTTGCCTTTCGCTGAAGGTTTTAAAGTCAATTTGAAAATGTTCTGTCACATTTGGAATGCAGTTGTTACATTAGCCACACTGAGTACGGTTAAACAACAACTAACGTTGGCCGATAATAAAAACTTTCAGAAGTGCCAGGCTTAGCGATTCGGTGCTAAGCTGCGACTATTTTCTGGAATTCCACTTATGTAAAGCTTTCAGGAAGTTACTCAATAATAAGAAAGACGGTTTAACTCCGAAAGCAAATACTGTGTTCACTTTGAGGGTTTAAACGTATAGGAACAATTCTCACAATTTATATCACCCGAGTCAATTCTTGATTGACCGCGAGGAATCTAGAGGATGATTTATCTCACTAAAAGAACTATTGTGGGCCAGACTTAAAATAATCAATCGTTTGATTAGCAGTAATTCTCAACTTGGCAAACACTGGGCAAACTAAAGAAGTTTAAAGAAGAAATCACAAATACCAATGAAAAAGCTGGTTAATTCTCTGCGGAACTTTTTTTTTTGTTCCTTGGGGATATTTTTATTTCGGGTCACTTGACAGTGGTGGGGGGGGGGAGTATGAATATTGCTGCGTTTTAATTACCACTTGAGGTCACCCAATGAAAAGGTGGAGAAAGGCTCGACCATAAAATGTTTTATTAAGATCCATGGTCTAAAACAACCCGTGGTTTCCGGCCAGTTTCATTAAAGGACAATATTGGTGTCAGTCATTATCACGCATGTGATAGAACTGGTTAAACACTTTCCAAATATAGCTTGGAAAGAGATCCTTGCTATGATAGATGAATAATAAAGGTTTCTATAATCGGAAGTGACGAACGCAAAGGGACGACACGAGTTATCCCCCTATAAAACTGACTGAAATGACGAGTGATAAAAAAGAGACATGTGCTTCTGCTCACTAATAATTCCTTCGAAGACCAAAAGTTGTTGTGTGAGGCTGTGAGAGGATATCTGGCAATTCATTAAAAAAATTGACTGCCACTAGATAAGAGAACACGAAATAAAAACAGAAAAAGTCCGTGCATTACCATGTTTTTATAAGGTATCGAATGAATATAAACAAGGGAATGTACGGACTATTTCTATTTTTCTCGTAATCTCTTGTCTTATGACACCCAATTACTTTATTGAATCATCAGATATCCTCTTGCAGTCCCATATATCAAATTTTGGTCTTCGAAGGAATTATTAGTGAGCTGAAATTCGACCGTGTATCTGTTATCACTCGTCACTTCAGTCAGGTATATAGAGGGATAACTCGTGTTTCCCTGTTGCGTTCGTCATTTCCGATTCATGAAACCTTTATTACGCATCTATCATAGCAATGATCACTGAGTTAAAATTATATTTGGAATGTACTTAACCAGTTATATCACATAATATGATGTGATAATGACTGACACTGTTTTGGCGATCAACATTTTGGTATAAAATATTATGATACGGCTATTTCTTCATATTTTGGTGTTTGATTCCCACAATGAAATGAACTTGGAAATCCCCTCAAAACACTATAGGGGGGGGGGGGGCGCAATAAAACATGTAAAAGACTCTTGTGCAATATGCTATCTGTTTTCCTTTGAAAAAAATCGTTGACTTTGGGCGCTAATTATCCAGAAATGTTAGCCCTGGGATTCCAGTTGAGTGTGCTATATTCCATGACAGGACGATGTTTATTTCAGTACAAGACAGGACACGCTTCCATCACAATACATTTGACAGGACACATTTCCATAACAATCCAAATGACAGGACACATTTTCAGTACAAATAACAACGTCATGAGTTTTACAGTGGGGACAATTCTTTGTGTTTGTGATCGCATCGTCAAGAATCAAGTAACGTAAATTTGTTATTTACCCATTGCGTCGATACGCCACATGTCTACTTCAATCGTTATCTTATTTGGGATGTTACATGCAATACTAAATCCTCATTAGATTAGGTACAGTAAGAACAATAATGAATTACGTGTTGATACGGCTGTTGGCATCTTGCACTTTCAGCACGGAGGAACCCAATCCCAAATTAATAAATATTTACATAGCAAATCCATGGCCTCTTTTGGATTAGTCAAACAGCGCAATACTAGATCTTTGTATGATCTGGAAAATATATTTCACTAGGGCTAGGGTTAGGGTTCAGGTTATGTTTACAAATTACATTTCAAACGTACAAACTGAAGCTATAAAAACGATGGATTGTGGGTAAAATAATTCTGAAGGGTAAGGGTTAGTATTGTGGGTATACACATGAAAGATATATTCCAGATCGTACAAAGATCTAGTATCGTGCAGACAAACATTTCGAAGCGTGAATCTTACCGGAAGTAGTCTCGTGGACTCTATCTGAATAATAATTATACCTAAATTATAAAACAAAAAATTGAATCTTTAACATCCCATGTGGCATAACCAACAAACATTTAAGACTTTAACAACAAAAAAGGAAAGAAAAACAACACAAAACGGTTCATTGGGCCAATCAAATCAGTTTTGAGGACGGGTGCCATCCATATCGTAAATAAATTTTGACTAATGATTGAGACCAATTCTTGTTGACTAATTCTTCGATATTTCAGATTTTGAAAAGCTAACTGGTTTACTTTAACGTGTCCTTTGTTTCAAGATATTTACAGGGTCGAGATTATTGTCGTATCCGTCATGTTTTCACATACTGATTAAGCTAAACTAAAACATACAAGATAAACATTCTGGATCACGTAAGGTAAAGAGATGGCAAATCGGCCGTGTGGCTGGCGTGCGCGGGGTGACATAGTACATTCAGTGACACGTGTCACATATGACAGCGGGACATGGCTAAACCCCTATCTTGGTTAGCAGATTAAATCTTTGGTTAGACAATCAACATGCAGTTTGGACTTTATTCCAAATTTTATTATTATCTATATTATTTATTTAAAGTGATTAACCGGCGTTTTCTGTCTATTTCCTGGACCTGTATGCTAATGACGAATGGCACACCAAAAATGGATATAATATGGGTTTAAATAATGTTTTCTAACTTCTCGTTGTCCAAACGTACCATATATCTAATCAAGTACAAATTACGAAGGAATGGAGGGTGTCCAAATCGCACGCATAGAGATTGATTAATGTCGGTACATATCTTTATTGGGCTAGTCTCGCTCACCTCGACGACTTTATTAGTATTTGAGTAGATAAGTA
This sequence comes from Patella ulyssiponensis, assembly GCA_963678685.1. NCBI lineage: Eukaryota > Metazoa > Mollusca > Gastropoda > Patellidae > Patella > Patella ulyssiponensis. Next base: position 60,142,739 of record OY783229.1, read on the forward strand.
CTTAAAACACACGATGACAGGTCATACCAGTACAAATATAACATACAGTACACCAAGTCAGTGCCGTATTCCATCAACACCTTTACTTTAGTTTTAAAAAAATAAATAACAAGTTCACCTCCAACAAATATAATTAAAAACAGGATTTACTAGAAAAATAAATAGGTGACACGGGTCAGATTATGGTCCTATAAACATTGGGGGAGTAATCGTACTCATTAACCATTTCGGTTGCAATTTTAGGTCATCATCATCATCATTGCGGTTAGGATAATGCCTAGCTAGAGAAGATATCAATGACGATAAGGTATAAAGAAAATTACACAAAAGATGAAAATTATCAGACCACCAAATACGTAACGTCACAAAAAATTGTGGACAAACGCCGACGAACTTTGAAATGCTCATTCCAACGCAGGCTGTTTTCACACACAGTGAACTCCAGTCTGTAGTGGGAGTGTGTGTGTTGGGATGGGGGAGGGGTATGTATTCCCGGGACAATGTTTCATGAAGGCGCAAATAATGTTCGTGGATCATACGATAACTATGATGAAGATAATAAATATTTATAGCACCTCTGTTTTTGTAATAAAAAGGGGCGGGGTCGTCACTGCAAAAGAGGTTAACAGAAATGTCAGTTAATAACTCTTCATAATAAAATACAACATATTAAAATTTTCGTAACACATACAGGTCACGTTTTAAAGTTAAGAAGTAGTTATATCCATATATACCTTGTGTTGTGTTTTGTTATGAAACCTTGCTTCTAGATGTCATTTAATGAATTAATAACTCGTAATTATAAATTTGGTACATTTGTATAGTGAAGAGCAAAATCGTTGTAGTCCTTATACGGTAGTAATAAATTTCTAACGATAAACCCCTTGTCACTGATGCAGGGCGGGAGGTCCTATCAGGAAAAGCTGTTCAGTCGTTCGGATGGGACAAAAAACGAGGTCCCGTGTAAACATTGGCGTGAACGTAATAGGTCCCTTGGCAGTTAGATTTCGATATAAGTGTAGGCCGTAGTGCCGCTTTCCGGACAACATTTCCTTCATAGCACACTGTATGACGTATGCCCGTCTTCATTATTTCAGTTCGGAATAGAACAGTAGGACGTTAAACTTCATTTCATTTTAATTTCTAAAGATAGGATTTCTTAAAGACTAGAATCTTATTATCGAAACGGCGTATGCTCAGTAATAAACAGAAACTGTATACAACAGAATGTTGTCCCGTGTGTACACTGTAAACGAAATTGAAACAGTTTGTGTAAGATTCGTGTAATTAAAGAGTGTACAGCACAGCTAATCATCACAGTATTTCTTGTTATGTCTGTGTTTTTCTAAGCAGTTATCCTGCATTGTCTATTGAACTTGGCGACCTGTGATGTCTGTGAAATAGGCCATATTTAGACCTACCGTTTTATTATAGCTTTTCTAAGCAATGTACAAATCCCAGACTTCCGTATCGTAAATTTACATTTTGTTAACACCTAATTTCCTAATAAATCAACGCCTGCCTTGCCATAGCACGAAACTCGCAAACAATAACGGAAGCAGGTTTGCGAGTTAGGTTATACGGATAATTCAAATGAATGGTCTAATAATAAATACGTTCTCTGAACTAAACAAAACTTGAAATTGTTATAATCTGACAAGGGTGAATCAATACCAGTGGCGTGTAGAGTTTGACCCCGCCCCACCCCATCCCATCCGTTAAAAAGATAGGTTGCCAGGCAACGAAACATACGCCCACAGTAGCTAAATCGTCCGGGCAGTCAACTTTTTTCGGTTATGAAACATTTATAATACTCTGAAATCTGATTAAGATTAACAACTCATTAGAAAATCATTAGAATTTGTTTGGTTTTTGTAAAGTTCTGCCCAATGCTAATGCTTAGTATACAAAACATGGATTTAGGTGTTTAGTTATCAAAATTAATTGAAAATCATTATACTTGTTCGTCTAAAGACCCTAAACTCTGTGTATCAATCTGAAGTCAATTGGATGATAAGTTTGGCCTCTAGAGCGTTACAAAAGTGATCAAGGGAGATAACTCTGACAGTAATTATCGGAATTCACTGAATAGGATTCTTCGTTTCGTGACCTTAAACAGTGTGTATAAATTTAAAGTCAATCGGATAATAACTTTGGCCTCCAGAGCCTCAACGAGTTTTTTTTTTTGAAGTGATCAAGGGCCATAACTCTGGAAGTTATTATCGGAAATCGCTGAAAATCAATAGGATTCTTTGTCTCATGACCTTAAACACTATGTGTAAATTTAAGGTCAATCGGATATTAACTTTGGCATCTAGAGCAAAAGAGAGAGAGAGAGAGAAATGGGGTTTAAAGTCCACTCAACACAACTAGGTCATTTCGGGACTAACATATGGTTTTTTTTAATTCTCTTTCAATAATTCGCTTGCGCGTAGGGGTCTTTAGCAGTGGGAGGAAACCGGAGTGCCCGGAATAAACCCACGAGGTTGAGAAGGCGCCCCTATCTCCATGCCACATACGCTCACACCAGGGCTCGAAACCACAGCCGCAAGCCAGAGGTGACTGGCCGGCTAGAGGCCGTAGCGCGGCGCTCTAGACCACTAGGCCATCCCAACCCCCCGGCATCTAGAGCATCCACAAGATTTTTTGAAGTGATCAAGGGCCATAACTCTGGCAGTTATTAACGGAAATCGCTGAAAATCAATAGGATTCTTCGTCTGATGGCCTTAAACACTATGTGTAAATTTTAGGTCAATCGGATATTAACTTTGGCCTCTAGAGCTTCCACAAGATTTTTCGAAGTGATCAAAAATCAATAGACTTCTTCGTCTCATGACCTTAAACACTGTGTATAAATTTAAAGTCAATCGGATATTAACTTTAGCCTGTAGAGCGTCCACAAGCAATTGTGTACGCCGGACGGACGGACGGACAGGGGCGACGACAACATACGACCACATTTCAATGTGGGCGTATAAAAAGGTGATGTTTCGTGTAAAATAATTAAGTGTTGCGCCAGAAAAATCAACATACAGTAGACCAAAGTCCCCGCCCCCTCCACATATGCACTGGGCAGGGCAGATTCGTGTAATTTAAAGATACATTGTGGGAGATTAGATAACGAGTTGGCAGATCTCACTACAATAGTTAAAAACTAGCTAATTTAAAGGCAATTTGCTGAAAATTTCAGTCAAATTGATCCACTATTAATTAGCTTAGAATTAAGCGATTGAAATTTCCGCTTAGCCTCGGTCATCATTACTAAAGTCGGTAAGACAAAACCAGTAGTCTCGGTTATCCACTTTTAGTGGTAAATCACGAAGGAAAATATTTTAGCGAAACGAACTACAATCCAACAAAAATCTCATGCTAACCTCAACATCGAAAGTTGATTATGGTCTGAATAGGTAAATTAATGTCTAATTAATAGTTTTTATAACATTTCGGGCCTAAAGAAAGACCTACAATAGGCAGATTTGCTCTTGCATAATGCGTGTTTAATTAGTATTTTAAAAAAACTCTACTATACAATCAGTAAGTCATACTCACTGCAACATGCTGCAAAGGAATGGTACTGCCAAAGGCGTTTTATAGCTGAGGCGCTGGATGCGCAAGCCTCCTCGCGAAATAAATCAAAGAAGTTGAACAAATAAAACGGGAGAAAAATGCTAAAACCGATGAGAAAAATGAAATGTAACCTAGTTAGGGAGGGTCCTAAAGGCAGACAAAGGGTCCCTCGTCTGACAAAAAGGGCCCCTCTGGCCAAGGGAAAGGGCCCCCGAGTCCGAGTCAATCATTTTCTATACACTGTTACTGTCGAACCCACTACTGAATGAGAATGCAGTCATTGCACTGGTATGAAAATCATCAATCAAGCCACCCCACCCCCGCACCCCCGCGAAAGAGGGCCCTCAGAATAGTATAGCCTCCGCCACGATAAACCTTAAAACGCCCCTGGGTACTGCATGTTTCCTTGAAATTGACCGATCATATTGTTGGTCAACTTTTAAAGGCAATAGCTCATTATGCGAGAGTTTAATTTGCCTACTGCAGACTGTTTATCGGGGGGGGGGGGGCTAGTGGTCTAGAGTGCCGCGCTGCGACCTCTAGCTGGCCGGTCACCTCTGGCTACACAAGGGTAACTCTATAAATATTTCTAAAATCTTTAATGCAGATATAAAACTTATATGGGACATGGAAATAGGCTGAAATATCATCGCCATTACCAGGAACAAACCCCGGATCTCTTGGTTAGTGAGCTATTGCATGGATCATTTGAACACCACATAATTTTTTATCCGAAAAATTGATTTCCGCAATAGGTTCTTACTAATGCTCACCGAGGGTGGACTCAGGAGGTTGGCGACAGGGCCTATTTTAACGTGCCTACAGGCACGGACGTGCCTCGGGATGAAAAATCCGTGCTTTGAAAATCTAAAATCCGTGCTCTGAAAAAAGGTGTGTATATCTTTGTGAATCTGAGTGTGTACTTGTAAAATTTTTCTTCACTTTCGCTTTCTGTTTCAGAAGTTTCGTGAGTTTTATCCGATTGTTTTGTTCATAGTTCATGATCTGTTTGGTCACAATTTCTGAAAGCTAAGGAGCTACATTGAACTGATCACTTTCTACTCGGAAATGGTGTTTCCGGCGGTCGAATTTTGAAAATTTTCTCGGAGCCGGGGGGAGCGAACCCACCCGGACCCCCCCCCCCCAATAAGCATAGGCCCTGGTTGGCGATGCTGTTTTCCTATCATCTAATATGATGAGGGATTGCAGGGGTGTTATAGGGATATTGGAAAGAGTGGACAATATACGACATCACTGAATGTAGCGTATAATAAACAGCTTACTCAATATTTACATGTATAGCATTTTCGGCGTCATTTCCTGATTAGTAGGCCCCATGCGTTGTTTATTTTGCCCTTTTTTCGTTTATTATTCTTCATGTTTAATTTAGAATAGGAGCGGTAGGTTATGAAAACGCAAGGAAGGTGGTCTCCCTTCAAGGCTTGATTTAATCTATAACGGAAATTTAAACCCGCGGAGATTAAAATGTGTACTCTTGTAAACTATTTGTCTAAAACAAAGCATATTACTGTTTATACACAAGATTGTGAGGAACTAAATGCGTTACCCGTTCCCTTGATATATAAAGACTATTTCAACTTCAGTTGACCATGGGAGGGTCAGAACCAAACGACTTTTTTTTTCTTTTTTTTTTATCTTTTATCAAGTTTTGAATTGCACAGGAATTCTCTTTTGAAACAATGATCGGAAAACTTTAAAGTTGTATTGCAGAGCTTTCTACGGTTTATAAGTTGTGGGGGGGGGGGGGGGCACAGTGGCTCAGTAAGTAAGATGCTGGCTCGCTAACCAGGACTTGCATTCGCTCCATTGTTTCGGAATCTTTATGCTATGGTGATAAGACATAAGAGTGTCACTGGCGCGATCCAATTGATAAAGGATTGTATGATCTGAACGGTATGGTATAAGGGAAATAACTCCACTTTGAAATATCTATATCAAAAAAATGTAACCATTTATTTCTGATTCATCCATATCAAACATCACCATTCTTAACATTAGCCATGGTCATATTTATAAAATTCTATTTTGTCAACAAAGTTCTTCTTTCCACAGTAGTAAAATCACAGCTTCAGACATATTTAAAATAAATTATCGATACCATAATAACAAAACAATCCGTATAGAACTTATACTACATGGTTAGTTAGGATGGTTAAAATTCATGTTAGAAGGATTAAAATTTATCATACATATAGTTGATTTAAAGGAGCTAAATCGCTAAAATTTGGGACCTAGAAATTCACCCTAATGGGTCGCAATGCATTTAAGAATGTAATTTGATTGTATATAAACTGATTTACATACAATTGTTTCCGTTCTGACTCTTAACTTCAAATCAGTTATGTCCAGCGAAATACTGCACAAGTCTCAAACGAATGACAATTTCTAGTGTCTGGTTATTCCAGTCTATTGCACATGCTCTAAGACTTCATCATTAGACAGGAATTGTAGAATATGTCTAGCCTGGTTAGGAGGGTTACAATTTATAATGTAAATGTAATTCGCCAGTATATTGGTTCTAGTCTTTGGTTAGGCTGGGGAAAGATAAACAGACAACAGAAACCATATTAAAAGAAAGTCCTCGGTCTTCATATATTCTTTTACCCATGTTCTTTCTCTCTAGTTTACCTTTGCCTAGCATAATTAATCTCAGACCTTACATAATGCGAGAAAAATTATTATTAAAAAACAAATATTAGTTCTGCTTAAAATAATTTATACAAAACTCTAACAAACAAACTTTTAAAATAACAATCTATGCATAAATATTTCCAAAATGTATAGAGTAGACCAAACAGTCTCCACTACATGGGTTATAAAATTTAATTTTGCCATTGCAAGAATGATAACATTTATATTTCATATTTCGTGTTTATATTCTGTGGTGGTGGTGTTGTATACGAATTGAGTTTAGTTGTGCTACAATAACTACAATAACAAATACCTCTTCCCTGAGTCTAAGTAAATTCAATGATGCATGGGTTATAAAATTTAATTTTGCCATTGCAAGAATGATAATATTTATATTTCATATTTCGTGTTTATATTCTGTGGTGGTGGTGTTGTATACCAATTGAGTTTAGTTGTGCTACAATAACTACAATAACAAATACCTCTTCCCTGAGTCTAAGTAAATTCAATGATGCATTCTATTCCAAACAAGTATTACTATAAAAAGTTATTTGGGTCAACTTATTATAGTTTAGACACACCCCACTGAATTTATGTATGTGTCACTGGCTATATTACTATTTAATGTATTGACTGAAATGGTCAGTCTTATCACACACTGTAAAGAATTCATGTTTCAAATAAAATTCCTGTAAAGAAAATAATTTAAATTAAACAACTGACAAAAACTAGGCTGTTGTTGAAAATATTGCATTGTTTTCAAACAACTAATATGTGGACAAATTAATAATAATAGTCATTTTGTTGGGTAGTATAATATATTTTTAGAGACATATTCATTGTACCCTGTGAGGGGAGGATGTAATATATATATAACTACCGGTAATAAACAATCATCACAGACACACTTAAAATTTACTTTCTTCTAAAATAAATATATATATATACCGTATTAAAAAATCACTCTTCATCCTCATTAACAATAGCTTCTGTATCCATATAGGTAATTTACCTAATATTATCATTTAAGATTAATCTCTAGACTTTTACTAATATCATCATTTATGATTAGTCTCTAAATGTATATCCACATTGCTACTTTCACTAATAATATCGTTAACAATAGTCTCTTTATCCATATTGCTATTACCATTAACAATAGTCTCTGTATCAATTTTTTTACTTTTACTTATAATTTCAGTGCTTTTTACTTCGCTATGATATTTCACATTAGAATAATATGTATCAAAACCCAGACTAATTACATTATCATATAGAACTCTAAACTTAGTAGGCAAAAACATAAAATTGAATAACTGTGCTGGTGGCCATATTAACCATTCCATAGTGTATATTGTTGATCCTTTGACCATCACTTCTGCTGCTATATCCTTCACTGTCATGTTTTCTAGCATTCCGATGGTAACAAAATACATGCCTATATAGATGGGTGAACATACGATTTGATCTATAAGCACTTTTTTGATTAGTGTGCGAAATGCAGTTCCTGGAAACAATTTGTCTAAATATATGTACCAGTAGTGACAAAATGGTCCTATTACAAGTCCACTACATGCCATGTGAAATGTCCTTTTTTTGTTCCAAGATTTCATGTTATTCTGCATTATCTGGTATTTTTGTTGCATTAGGTCTCCGGTTACAGACAAGGTGATGGAGATTGTAGTATTTGTTAATAAGAGATATTTGTCAGAAAACAGAACTCGTCCACAATTTGTTATCCTCTTCATTACCGGAGACAGTCTATAGGCTAAGGAACTCATCATTTTGACAGGCCTAGTGCTATCTTATGAAGCATGTTTGACTTTTCAAACCATAATGAAGATTTCAAATTTCTGAAAATATAGAAATAACAATTACAGGGGTTAGTATATCATATAGCTGAATTGTTAGCGCGTATGTGTTGTGTCATAAAGAAGGCCTGTCATGGTTTTGATTAGTTTCTTTTGGGATGATGTCCATCGTCCGCTCAAAGACATTTTCTAAAGGAACTAGGTTTTGATTTCAGTTTTTTGTGAAAAGGACTTCTTTCCAATATTGTGGGCTTTCTCCAGGTCCACACATAAAGACCCCTACGCGCAAGCAAATTATTGAAACAAAAATGACACAAATGTTAGTTCCGAAATGATCCAGGATTGTGTCGAATGGACGTTAACCCCATTTCTCTCTCTTTTATCTAAAAGTTTAAAAAGCAAAGAGAGAGTGAGAGAGAAATGGGGTTTAACATCCACTCGACACAAACTAGGTCATTTCGGGACTAACACATGGTTTAATTTTATTTCAATAATTCGCTTGCGCGTAGGGGTCTTTAGCAGTGGGAGGAAACCGGAGTGCCCAGAGGAAACCAACGAGGTTGAGAAGGCGCCCCTATCTCCATGCCACATACGCTCACACCAGAGATGGAAACCACAGCCGCAAGCCAGAGGTGACCGGCCAGCTTGAGGTCGAAGCGCGGCACCCTAGACCACTAGGCCATTCCAACCCCCAAAAAGCAAAGAGTTAGGCTAATGTATGTAAGTATAGAATGACAAAATTGACATCCCAATTTTAGTGCTTAACTTTTATGAATGATTGATAAACACAGCAGAAATGAAGTGATATGCAATATCACATCATGCAATTACAAGATAATAAATTGTTGTTTCAGATACATTATGATATAATTACAATGTTACCGTTGATACAAAAAACCGATCAAGAGTGTTGATCAAAACACATTATGTTATACAACCTCCAACATTAGGCCATGCTGAATTGTATTACCAACTTTTACACACGGCTTGACAACAGAGGCTACTTTCAAATTCTGGATTTCTTTCAGGTCAGTATAGCGAAACGAATCAATACTTCAAAATTGTAAAATAATATTTGGATCAATATCAATTTGTGAAATATGATCATAACATGATATTGAAATATAACGGAATCATATTTTTGGATAGTTTATGCTTGTATTGAATAATGATCCGTTCATCGGTCAACATGGGTTTAAAAATGGAGTTACATCCCTTACAACCCATTATGGACGCAGGCTACTAATTCTCTCACTATTAGCGTGAGCCCAACAGTCGCGATCATCTGATACAAATATTGAAGAAGGTTAAAAATATTGATCATCATCAATATTCACTTAATTGTTTCAGAAAATGAAAATTCTGATTAAAAACCCCAAAATCAACAAAAAAAGAAATGCAATAGTGAGTGAAGGCAGAGGGTACAAAAACAAAAATTATACATTTTGAACAAAACCACCCAGAAAATGATGAGAATACATTTATTTACTCAACTTGATTTTACGGTATGACAATATTTACAAATACGATTGGGCTCTATCTCATAGAAAACAGGATATGGTAATCTTATCTTGATAATTTATATGATAAAAAAATCTCAATGAAAACCCCAACATGATTTTTTATGTTACAGAATAAAAATAGTTTAATGGAGCTAAATTACTAATATTTGGGACCTAGACACAAATGAGTCACAATGCATACAGTGATGAAAATAAACTGATTTACAATTCAAATAATTCAATCGTTTCTGTTTATTGTCACTTCTGTTTAGTTATGTTCCCCGAAAAACACCAAAAGTCTCAACTGAAGTGTTTAGCGCCTAATGTAATCTTGACAGGAGCATCACGCTGCCGCTATGCTCTCTTTACCTTGAATAGGCTTTTCTTTCCCAGGAAAATCAATATCAGCTCAGTGGTCATCTCGGATGAGGAATTTTCATCGTTGCATAATATACCAAATGGGTACCACACGGTACAGGCTTTCGGGAATGTGCGACAAGCTTATAGCCTACGTACCAAAATGGACTCAGAAACCAGTAGGCCTAACTATAGCCTATACGAAAAGTAAATAAATAATAATAACGTGTTTAGAAAACGCCCAACCATCTTATGCTAAATTGGTGAACATACGACCCTATCACGCAGTATATCACAGAAATCGAATCTGTCTCTCCAAAAACATAATCGACACCAAAGACAACTACCGGTACTTTTGAAATCGAAATCAACCCATCGTCCGATTTTCTCGCCACGAGTGACAGCAATATTGGAAATATGCTAAATATGTAAACATATGTGATCATTTTACAAGGTTGTTGATGTCAAAAATTGATTTTAAGCCCCGTAAGCTTATATATTTATACCAAACATTACTACTAAAATCATTATCTGCACATCGTCCCCTTCCCTCTAAAATGCCCGCCATCTTGGTTATATGTAAAACATATGAACATGTGATTACTTTACGAGATTGTAAATGTCAGGATTGGAATCTATGACCCCGTAAACATATATATTGATAACAAACACTACTACTTACTCGAAATCAGCACATCGTCCGATTTTCCCCGCCAAAAATGGTCGCCATCTTGGAAATATCATCATGAAATGATGGAAAACAATACGAAATGTAGTCATGAATCCTTCCAATATTAATACATTGTCAAATCACGGTTGATATGTCAATAACATTATAAATTAGGTGAAAATAAAAAAAAAGAAAGTTGGAATAGCCTATTATCGCAAAATCGGTACCCTCAAGCAATGGCCTCCCATATGAAGACCTATATACCCAGAAAAAAAGTCAACATTGTTTGTTTTTTTTGTAATCCAACATCAAAACTTACAAAATAAAGCTTATTCCACGATTTCTACCCGATAAGCCAAAGGATTTACATTTAAGATTGGACAATAAACCACATCCAGCCAGGTCTAGATTTTAAGCAATTGTATATAATATATATATATATATATAGTTTCATTACATTTACATGTAGGACTATATCAATACCGGTACCTTAAATAGGTTCAATGATGAACATTTAGACCTACTGCTCAGGGTAAGCAGAGAGATAAGCAATTTGAGTGTTCAAGACTTTGGAGCTGGATAACTTTGATTATGATTGATTGGGAGTGGTGAAACTGTGTGTGTAATTTTAATTTCATTACATTTACATCAATACATGTACCTTGACTAAATTTGTTGATGAACATTTTCTGCTTATGCTAACTAGGACTCAAATCTGATTCTTGATCAGCTACATCATAAGGAATTTGTAAAACAACACTTTCATGAGAAAAAGTGTAATGCTCGTGTGTTTTATCCTTTATCGTCAGATGGTGGAACGGGATGGGAATTCAAAGCGCGCGAGATAATGATATTGGCATACAGTGTAGCCTATGTGATATCACAATTAATGCTTTGCATCAATGAATTTCAATCACAATGTCAAATGTATTCATTAATAATAAAATGGGGTGTTGGAATTCTCTCTTTAAAAAAAACTCAGTGTGTACATTTATGTAATATACCCCAAAATGACGATAGAGACCATGTATATCCCCCGCCCCCCAAGATAGATATACGTTGTCTCAGGTACCAGACAAACCTCTCCTGCAAAAATTCCTGGCTCCGCCCCTGTTGAGTTATCATTAAACTCCATCATTCCCTCTCTCACTGGGATAAATAATAACTGAGTAAAATAAACTACACAATTCCAAAACTATATAATTTATTACTGATAACTGCTACTATATTCATAACATTATCTATTAAAATTCCCTGAAAATAGTACATTGATTGTATACTCCTACTACGACTAATAATATATCACTAAGCAGTATCTGTTGTATATCAAAGTGTGTCACTATTTTAATACACAAAAAAATTTGAACATGTTCAAAAATATATAATTTATTAAAAGATAGGTTGCCAGGCAATGAAACATACGCCCACAGCAGCTAAATCGTCCGGGCAGTCAACAAGGGTTGAAGCATATTTTTACTTTTTTTTGGTAATGAAACATTTGTAATACACTAAAATCTGAGTAACAACTCATTATGTAATTATCTGAAAATCATTAGAATTTGTTTGCTTTTTATAAGGTTTTGCCCCAAGCTAACAATTAGTATAGGAAACATTTAACATCATGGATTTAGCTGTTCAGTTATCAAAATTCATTGAAAATCAAAATACTTGTTCGTTTCAACACCTTAAACTCTGTGTATCAATCTGAAGTCAATCGGATGATAAGTTTGGCATCTACAGCGCCACAAGGTTTTTTGAAGTGATCAAGGGAGATAACTCTGGAAGTACTATGAAAATCAGTAGGCTTCTTCGCCTCAGGACCTTAAACAGTGTGTGTAAATTTAAAGTCAATCGGATATTAACTTTGGCCTCTAGAGCATCCACAGGATTTTTTGATATGATCAAGGGCCATAACTCTGGCACTAATTATCGGAAATTGCTTCTTCGTATTATGACCTTAAACACTGTGTATAAATTTAAAGTCAATCGGATATTAACTTTGGCTTTTAGAGCGTCCACAAGATTTTTTGAAGTCATCAAGGGAGATAACTTTGGCACTAATTATCGGAAATCGCTGAAAATCAATAGGCTTCTTCGTCTTATGACCATAAACACTGTGTATAAATTTAAAGTCAATCGGATATTAACTTTGGCTTTTAGAGCGTCCACAAGATTTTTTGAAGTGATCAAGGGCCATAACTCTGGCACTAATTATCGGAAATTGCTGAAAATCAATAAGCTTCTTCGTCTTTTGACCTTAAACACTGTGTACAAATTTAAAGTCAATCGGATATTAACTTTGGCTCTTAGGGCGTTCACAAGATTTTTTGAAGTGATCAAGGGCCATAACTCTGGCATTAATTATTGGAAATCGCTGAAAATCAATAGGCTTCTTCGTCTTATGACCTTAAACATTGTGTATAAATTTAAAGTCAATCGGATATTAACTTTGGCTTTTAGAGCATCCACAAGATTTTTTGAAGTGATCAAGGGCCATAACTCTGGCACTAATTATCAGAAATTGCTGAAAATCAATAAGCTTCTTCGTCTTTTGACCTTAAACACTGTGTACAAATTTAAAGTCAATCGGATATTAACTTTGGCTCTTAGGGCGTTCACAAGATTTTTTGAAGTGATCAAGGGCCATAACTCTGGCATTAATTATTGGAAATCGCTGAAAATCAATAGGCTTCTTCGTCTTATGACCTTAAACATTGTGTATAAATTTAAAGTCAATCTGATATTAACTTTGGCTTTTAGAGCATCCACAAGATTTTTTGATGTGATCAAGGGCCATAACTCTGGCACTAATTATCGGAAATCGCTGAAAATCAATAGGCTTCTTCGTCTTATGACCTTAAACACTGTGTATAAATTTAAAGCCAATCGGATATTAACTTTGGCCTCTAGAGCGTCCACAAGATTTTTTGAAGTCGTCAAGGGCCATAACTCTGGTAGTTATTATCGGAAATCGCTGAAAAACAATAGGCTTCTTCGTCTCATGACCTTAAACACTGTGTATAAATTTAAAATCAATCGGATATTAACTTTAGCCTCTAGAGCCGGCCGGCCGGCCGGACGGACGGACCAACGGACGGACGGACGGGGCAACGACAATATACGACCACATTTCAATGTGGGCGTATAAAAAAATGAAATAAAATGCCTTTAGACTTCAGAGCACATAAGATAATACTGATAATTTTATAATATTTTGATCTTTGGATAAAGGGTAAACCTCGATGTCGTACCTCTATTATATCAGTTATTGATAGGTTGACAAGCACCCCCGCCCACTATAACACATACACAAAACTAATTATTAAATATTTATAAATCATGCTGGCTGTTAAGATTTGATCGGATCAGGGTGATGTTTAGGCAAGTTCTGACTAGAGGGAAGTGGATGCCAGGGACAAAAAAATGTGTTTTGGTTGATGATGTCTTTCTATAAACAGAAAGAAGCACTGGATACCTTAATATATTTTATATAACAATCTGTTCTTTTAAATTGTCTACAAGAGCACTTTAAACAGCTTCTTTCCAAAATAATTTATGCCCGATTTGAGCCTTCTCATTCTCTTAAACTGTATTTGTTTAAAAACGTCACATGACATGTGGTTAAATAACATGATATTATATATCTTCATTTCTGCATACAAAAAGTAAACAAAACTAACAACACAAAAAATATATAATATTTTAAAATTAAAACAGTTTTGTCATTCTAATATATCAATACCGTAATGCAATTAAAATTGGTAACATAACATATTAAGTCTGTATTTTTGGCATCACCCTTCCCATATCCTACACGGATTCCCGACCAATGATTAAATCCAATATAATATTTCTACGTACATAACGCGTGCAAGTTAAACACTGTAACTATGGTTGTTTTAATGGGCCTTTTCAGTTTTCTTTTTAAAGTTGCATTAGGTACAGTCCAACGATATCTTTTATTAGGGGTTGGGTTGGGTTAGGGTTAGGTTTATTGTTACCCACATTTATAGTAGTTCTTGTACTACTTATACATGTAGCAGCAGAGTAGTGCACCAGCGGACTATCTAGTTTTTAACTATTATAGTGAGAACTGCCAGCTCTTTATCAAATCTCATTAATATTTCTTTAATTAATATGACTTTAGACCAAATCTTAAGGTATGTAAAATGTGGTGGCACTGTATCACCCACAACTATCTAGTTTTTAACTATTATAGTGAGAACTGCCAGCTCTTTATCTAATCTCCAATAATATTTCTTTAATCAATATGACTTTAGACCAAATTTTGAGGTATGTAAAATGTGATAGCACTGTATAACTTTATTGTGACACAGATTTATTCAGAGCCAATAAACGCAAAATCTATCGTTTCATGTGGTGATGTAACTTTAATATTTCTATAAAGTGTTGAATGGAGTTGATTTGGATTTGGAGGGCTATTTCCCATAGTGTTGGGGGAAAAATCTTATACAGTCATAAATAGCACCTAGAGCATGGATCCAGAGTCATATATAAGGTTTTAACATTGAATTTTACTAAACATCCAGCCCCAAACAGATCGGTAGGTCTAAAAATTAGAAAAGGGAAAGAGTAGAAATATACATGACTTCACAAGTAGATATTTAGAATTCTTGCAGTCTTTAGGTACATAAACTTTGCATCAGTTTGAAAAATAGGACCGGGTATAAAAAATTCTCTGCTGTACTTCACCCTGACATACATTAAATATATAAGCTGGCTGTCTACCCTCTATAGGCGTCTTCAGATATTAATAATTATATACATGTATATATGCAAGCAATGTGATTTACAGAGGCGGATTTAAGGGGAGGCACGAGGGGCCCCACTAATTTTCAACAGTGCCCTTTTTTACTGCTATAAGTGCAGTTTCTCAGACCCAAATATGTCCGTTCCGAACGTTTACTTAGACGAAAATATCAGCCAAATAGCTCTTGGAATGGCTACCCCCCCCCCCCCCCAAACCCCCCTGTCAGCATAGTGCCCCGTCTCTGTGGTCAGTGTTTTCATTTTGCGTTGCGGGCGTTCCCCCTTTTCAAAATTCATAGATCCGCCCCTGATTTAGGTCTACAGCATAATTGATCTTTTCATGCAACTGAATAGTTGTATATGGCAAGAAACTAGAATGTAATATTTGCTTTGTTATGTCTGAAGACCTTTTAAGTTGGAAATGAGAATTTAAATTGTTTTAATGATTCAAGAACAAAATCTATACTATAGAGTGACTCCATAGCAATAGATCAACCTGAAGGGGGGTAATTTATTCACAGATTCTGTATACTGAAATATCATAGATGTCATATTTGTATTTAATTCAACAGAGAGCTGAGAACCCATCTTCTGCTATATGAACTGAATCAGTGATTTAGGATCACTCAGGAAAAATTAATTCCACTCACTTTGTGTTAAAAAATTTATTTATTCACTCATGATATAATTAGGTATTAAACTTCCCACAACAATATATACCATAGTATGAATTAATAACCATATAACATTAATAAGAACTTATCAGCATTCATATTACTAATAGTCATAACCAACAATAAATCTATGCCAATATAAAATTTGCATACTATAAAAACTGGATGATATATTAACAGATATAAAAACAACACAGACTCACAGAGCAAGGGCACTTGAAAATCAAAATGATCACACACCGTGGATTTTTTGTTTGTTTTGCAAGCCTACAGTACTTTACAATCACACCACAAAATTTATAACAAAATAAATATTACTATTAAGACTCTCACTAAAACATTGTGTAAGAAATAGTCTTCATAGGTGCAGCCCATATTATTACTTTTATTATTATCATTATATTATTATTACTATTCTTAATATTACTATTCTTAATATCACTATTATCAATATCACTATTATCAATATCATAATTACTATTATCGTTATTATACATTACACCAGAAAATATAGATATATATATATTACAAATTATTCAAGCATACAAATCATTAAAATAATCAAATAGGACCTACCAGTAGTCTTAATTGGCACAGCCCACATTATTATTATTATTTAATACACTGGAAGTGTCACTTCACTATAAGGCTGCAAGCTTAAAGGTAAGTTTCCCAATATGATCAAATGAAATTGGGTTTATCACCCTACTTTTATGAGGCAATTTCCCTGGACAGCAAAACTATGGCATAATCTTCTTTCAAAGGTGTACATAGGAAGTTTCCAGGTCGTCCGTCCTCACCACTGCCAAGGGGAAACCACACAGGAAAATCCCAAAGAACTTTCTCTGCTAACACTAGGATCAAACTCAGGACCTCAATGTTAGTGAGCCAGAGCCTTAAACCCTTTCATCTAATAATATAGTAACAAGTATTAGACTGAATCGATTGGCGTGAATTGTGGATTGGGTGTGAAATCACAGCCAACCAGTCTGACAGTTAACAACCATACACAATTTACACTATTTCGTCCAGTCCTAGCTTTGTTCTGGTCAAAAATAAGACTATATAAGAAAGATCAATTGACCATTTCTCAGCTCTAGACATTACAGATCTTTCACAACCAAATCATCTGAGTAACCCTTTATGTTGTATTCTGGAACTGTGAAATAATTATTGAAATAATTATCATGCATTACAAGCTAATATAATTTACCTGGTACAATCTATAATGGTATAATACATTACATCAATGTGTATTAAACATTATTAACAATAAATATCTACTAACAACAAAACTAAAGAACAATTAATAATACATTTTATATGCCATTATATGACATAAAACAACTTAAGGAGCTAAACCTCTTTCATTTAGATCAAAATAAAGTACTGATTTGGGCAGTCTGATTAAAACACTCTAGAAGAGTTCTTATAACCTGTATGAGGGACTAGCCAAAGAAACAGTCTGTTGCATTGAGTTCTTGGCATGCGATGCACAGAGCTGTGGGTATACTAGGGTATCAATGCCGATTGGTTAATCAAATGTCTGATGTCATAGGATCAAAATGACCCCTGCTGTGACCTCCAACTACAACTGGTCAGATCTTCGTGTAGTAGAGGCCATCAAAACTATAAAAAAAAAAGCCTAAACGAAATAAAGATCTGTATTTTTATCAGATTTTGATTTGGGTTGATCTGATTATATTCATCAGTGAATCAACAAGTAGAAATCAGTTCATTTAGTTATTTTAGTTTTAATTTGGTCTTAAAATGTAGACATATGAAGACTTCTTATAACAAATCAACACATAAAATTGACAATTCCATTTATTACAAACCCAAATCAAAGATGTTGCATACTGTATATAACAGTGGTTGTGAACTTTTATACATAAGACTTCAATATCAAGATAAAATATCTGAAGTAAACAAAGATATTAATAATATATCATCTATAATATCCAGTGTGAATTGAACACTCAGGTTGGTAGTTAGTTAGGCAAGAAGCGTGTCATACATGTTAAAACAATTTTAACATTATAATAAATATAGCTTCCTATTTGTAATTTGAAAAACAGTACATGTACATGACAAAAGATCAATAATATTACAGTAAAGATAATAGACAACATAGCATAAATAATACAGAATATATAATAACAACTAAAATCAAGAACCATGGATAGTCATATATAATTAAATCTATGATTAATATTCTCACAACATTGATGTAAGAAGACAAAAATCTAATTAACAAATTAGAATTAGACAAGCAATGTAGTATAAAGTTACAAACACTATTAATTGCACTTCAAAATCAAGATTTTCTAACCCTTAGCCTCTAGTTTTGTGATAAATTAAAGTAATTTTTAGCTTAAACATAAGTAGCCTAAAAATTATTCCTTTGCATATATTATAGCTTATGAAGTAATTGTAATACCTTGGGTCCTCCAAATAATTAAGGTAAACCATAGTAATATGAAAAATGCAAAAAAATTATTAATTTAGTAGTGTATGAATAAATATATATTTAACAATGTATTCAAAAATATATTATAAAAAAAGTAGGGATGGGACAAAATAACAAAACAATTCTGCAGAGGGGTTTCTTAGGCGAAATTGATTGAAAATAAACAAATTTTGGCAAAATTATTGATCTATCACGATTTTTTTGGTCGGGTAATTGGCATTTTTCTAAATAGCGGTCAAAATGGCGACCAAAAATGTCTTTTGCAAGTGTTTTCTTCTTGAATGATCCAGATATGCCAGGCAGGATACGCCCACATTTTCGAGAGATGGATAGAGAACAAGCTAAAAAGAAAGTGCTTTTTCCTACAATCAAGGGCCATAATTCATGAAGTTACAATTCGATATGTGCAAATATCGAAAGGAACCAAGATCTTTGGGTTATAAACATGCAAGTCAAGTTTCATCAAAATCGGATTAAAATTGTATATTAGTATAATTATGCGAGATGTGGTACATTGCTCCTACTCATTATTTGAACTGACTAGATGCACTACATTGCTATATTTCCTGCATTAATACATTGCCGAAACTCATTCTTTAGACTGGATTCACCATTGATGCACCAAAAAACGCATTAATGAGTCATAATATATAGTATAATGAAGCATTTGTAATTCTAAAAAACATGTGTATACTATTAGTTGTATTTTGTTGCTTTATGTAATATACTGACTGTTTAGTACTTATTTGCTCGAATAACTCAGGAACGTAATTTATTGGACCCTGCATCCCTGAAAATCCTATTGAAAGACATATTGGAACACATGTCTACAGCATGCAACAACAAATTTTAAAAACAATCCATTTTTGGCCAATCTGGCGTCCATATTGGATCAAAGATGGCCACAAATGCTCGAAAAGACATTTTCGATCGCCTTTTTGAAAAATGGCGTTTACCCGACCAAATAATCGAGATAGAACAAAAATTTTGTCAAACTATTTTTTTAATCAATTTCGCCTAAGAAATACCCCTGCAGAATTTTCAGATGGTCCCATCCCTTAATAAAGTCGTAGAATATTTCTACAATATTGCCAAATTAATGCATTATTTATCAAAGAACAAAAGAGAATACATTTCAAATCATTCACCCATGATCGGAATAATATCTGATACAAATATAGCATTAAGGTCATACAAAACAAAAAAATATTCTGTTTCTCAGATAATGCTTCCTAAAAATATGATGCAAGAGGGAGGATTTTGTGGGTTATTTTTGTCAATGTATCACAACTGGGTTAAATGACATGTCTCTCATAAACATTTCAAGGCACTCATTTATTTCATCATGTTGTTGATGGTAGGATTATCCAGTATCATTATTTATGATTGTTAGTAACATTTATTAGGACTGTGTACATCTCTGAATTCATTAGAATATTTTTATAGTTAGTTACTTCCCGTAACCCAGTGAAAACATTTACTGGGAATTCTCGTGTTTAAGCCTTGAGTTTGATTTCGAATATAACCATGTCAGTGATGAACCATTTCTTCGAAAAGTGTTATCTACACCATTTCTATGTGACTCTATCAATGCCAACACATGCGTTTTAGAAATTTAAAAGGGAGACCACTCTAAAATAAATTTTAAATTCGAAATTTAAACTCGTTATTGAGCCCATGGCTTAATAACGCCAGGTCGTAAATACGAGAATTCCTGGTGCGTGCACTAATAAATTAGACTTATTTTAAGTGATGCGTGAGTTACCTGAGAACCAGAATATTATTTCTATGGCCAAAGTTTAAATCAATCAGTGACCTGATTTAAATTTAAATAATACGTCCTCATGAAAATGTTGGCGTAGATCATGTAAATATAACTGGGTCGGATTTAGGAATTAATGGTAGCATGGGGTGGGGGGGTCAAAGCATTGACTAACAAAACAGTTCAAACTATAAGAAAAGGTTCCAAGTTCACTATAAAACACATCTGAAACCACAAAATGTGATGTAGGATAAATAATATTCAAAACGTCCTCTTACAAATCAGTTTAATCCAAAGAAGTTCCCCAATGTGCTGATCTTTACATGTTTTAGAAGATATAGCGATAGACAGTCTCTGTACTATTGATAATAAAATGAAATGAAATGGGGTTTAACGTCCTACTGTTCTGCTCCGAACTGTGATAATAAAGATAGGCATACGCCATACACTGTACTATGAGGGAAATTTTGCTCGGACAGTGGCACTATGACCTTCTCTTACATCGAATTCCAACTGTGAAGGCATCTTTTACGTGCACACCAATGTGTATATGGGACCTTGGTTTTTCGTACCATCCTAATGACTAGACAGCTGTCCTTGTCAGGCCCTCCGTCCTGCATCACTGACAAGGGGGAACCATGTAAGAAAATCTTGATTGATTAACAATCAACAAGTTATTACTAGTAATGTACATAAGATATATATATATAACAAATACCTTGTTATAGTGAACATAAATTAAGTTCAATAGCACAACCTATGTTTTAGAATTACCGGTACACTTCCAAAGTATTAACAGACTGAAAAGTTTTATGCCCAGTTCAAGATGTACCAAAGATGCAAGTTTGAAAACGACACTATTCATAAATGAAATTAAATGTTCTGCTCTGACTGGGATGAAGACAGGCATATGCCATACAGTGTAACATCAACGAAATTTTGCCTGGACAGAGGCCTATTCTTATATCAAATTCAAACAGCCAAGGGATTTTCCTACATGCAAGCCAATATGTTCATGGAACCTTGGTTGTTCGTCCCATAAGAACAACTACACAGCTGTCTTTGTAATTCAAACAGCCAAGGGATTTTCCTACATGCAAGCCAATATGTTCATGGAACCTTGGTTGTTCGTCCCATAAGAACAACTACACAGCTGTCTTTGTAAGGTCCTCCGCCCTGCACCACAGACAAGAGGTAACCTCGCCGGAAAATCCGGATGTACTTTCTCTGCCAACACCGTGCTTGAAACTGCAACCTCTAAGCTGGCGGTCCAGCGTCTTACTCACTTAGACAACAGTATTTCAAAGAAACCAGACGAGAATCATGTAACGTGACAAGCATAGCTATGGTAATAGTCTGATATATGGAGATATAAAAATTATTTATAAGACAATTGTGAATTAATGAAAGGCACATTCATCTATTCTATAACAGGTTGATATGTGTAAAAGAGTCTTAGTGATATATATAATTGTTCTGGAGATCTGATCCAGTATAATCTACTAAAAAGTAAATATTGTATTATAGGCAAAGTTGCAAAAGGCATCACTACCATAGTCTATTGATCGTGTGTATAGAATTCTCTAAAGTAAAAGTAAAGAGTAGGCTATTATAATAGACTGATATGTACAACTACTGTAATAGGTTGGTGTGTAGGTACAGAGTTTCATAAAGATGGCATATGAAATATGCTTATGAATAAAACTGTATACCAAAAAGAAAGTCAAATTTCTTTCCATGAAACTAAAAAATTATCAACAGGTGGATGGATAGAACCCATTTCAAATCATTTGGTATCGTTACCTATTCTTTTGACGGGTCATTTGCAACACTACCCCATTTCTCAGATTTTCTGTATCTGCCCAGCAATAATATATCAAATTTCATTAGTATAAATAATCAATTTATCAAACAATGATCATAAAGCAATATAGTTAGTGAGATACTAATTAAAGTATAACTATTTCATATACCTGTTAAGTTTCATATATATGTAAAGGCTAAATTATCAATCAAAAGATAATTAATAATATTATGCATAAAAATAATACAGTTTATTTAGCATTACTGGTTCCACACAAATTAGAAAGAACTTTAATAGTATGGCAATACTCATATAGTGTAAAACAGATACTAAAGTCATTTAATGCAAATCAAAATCAAACCAGTTTAGGCAATTACAACTCTTAATCTAGACACTACTGATCATGACTGCACTATAAATCTGATAGGCAAGAACTAAACAATATACTTATATTAACCATAGTTCTAATAGTTTACAAAATACCTAACTATGGACGAAATTTTGTATTTTTTTCCCCATACTAGTCCATCCCATCAGAGTGTCAGAAGACTATGGCTGCATACAATTAATTTTGATTGAGACTTTCCTGAGCGGTAACAATTTGAACAATTAATACTCTATGCAACGTGTGATACACATTTCCACTCCAGGAATTTAAATTCTGTAAAATACCAGAAACTAAGATATTATGGTATAGACAATAGCAATCAATAAAAACAACTAATCAATATCAAAATGAACAAAAAATAGATAAAACCTGATTCACAAGCCTTCATTGCCGTAGTTTTCTCCTCATCATATTTACGGCTTAATGCTGAGGGAAAAATGCTTCTCAATCTTTAATTAAAGTGTTAAAGGGATAATCCCACAACTTGGAAGAAATACCATATCCTGAAAAACATAAAAAAATATAGTTTGTAGAATAATAGCAGTTTGAGTCTCTTTGCCTAATTTTAGATCTATAGGAATTCTTTAATAGAGATATCAGTCCAAAAATTGTTCAATTCTGTTAAGTATATACAACAAGCAGTTGCCATGCTAGCCCACAGTTTGCAAGAAATGGATGGAGAGATATATATATACAGCCACTCAACACAAATTGTGACCTGTAGAGAGTCCACAAACAATTGTGGACGGACGGACAGACCGGGGCGACGGCATAATACGTCCACATGAAAATAAATATTTTTTTCAAAAGTATCGAGCAATCAAACTTTAATGCAAGTTTCATCACTCTGTATCAGACAGAATCAACGTTATCTTGTCCCAAAACTCCGCTAAGCTTAAGCTCGAAATGCTAATTTTTGACTGGGTCAAGACATTCACCTGATGAACATCTATGATCTACATCAAGTTTAAACACCTCAGTTAAAAGCAGAGTTGTTATGTTCCAAAGTGACCAGTCAAATTGCTTTATGCTCCTAAGCTTAATCAGAAAATTCTCACCATCAAACGTAATAACATAATGAATCTATATTTGGAGTTTTGTGGCTCTCAGTTCATTATTACCGAAGTTATCATGCCCAAATGCATCAACAAATCAGATTGCGTATCTCTGCTTGTGTAACACTATAGAGGCTATATACTGTAGATGTTTCTTAAGTTCTGGAAGTTTAAATCAGGCAATGACATCATAGTCTGATAATCCAAATACGGTAATCCCATGCGTTAGAAACATGGTTAACTACCCTCCCAGGTGCCCATATAAGTACACTGTGTTGAAATCCAGGGTAGCATCTGTGCAGCTGGCCAATCCGATAAAGGAAGTACCTGGTCAATTTCCTGGGGCTCAATACTGACTCATGCACGTAACCTCTTTATAAAGAACATTTGCAGTTTAAGTTTCTCCAGATATCATTGAGAGGCTTCCCAGGGTAAGATCATACCACCAGCCTCCTAGGCTGAGAGGCTGGAACACAAACATCATTTGGACATTGATTAGACACCACTTGGATTAGACCACCCCGTTAAGTGGTAGGAGAGCCATATGATGTTGAGGGGTAGCGTCCGTAAACTTGTCCTATGAAATGGTGGGGTAAAGAGAATCAAGCTGGGGAGAGAGAACTTATATATTTAGCTTATATTTAATGTCATAGCTGTGTGTGTAGTTTCCTGTATTATGGATGTTATAAAGATATAAAAACATAATAAACCCGTTAAGTGTGACGTTTTTAAAACGTTAACTACCCCCATTGTGTTATTAATTTGACTGATTGTTGTGTCAGAGAAAATCAAACTTGGAAAGAAAGTAAATTTGAAGATAATTCATAATGCCTATGGTTTGATCCCACATGCTGATTGATTGCAGTTATTTCCCTTTGATGTTTTCTCCGTAAAAGAACTTCCGAGATGGCTGGTCTTGGTCGAACAGTAAGTAAAAGAATGAAGAACAAAATAATATCCGCAGGTTTTTTGTCTGAAACAGCAGACATCTAGTCAGAAAGAGGTTGTGTCGTCTTGCAAATGTTCAGGCACAGATTTCTTCGACCAGGCGTAATACAACGTAATATTAAAGAGAGAGAGAAATGGGGTTTAACATCCACTCAACACAAACTAGGTCATTTCAGGACAAACATATGGTTCAAATTAATTTCAATAATTTGCTTGCGCATAGGGGTCTTTAGCAGTGGGAGGAAATTGGAGGATCCGGAGAAAACCCACCGGGATGGAAGGCGACCCTACTCCTTGTCACGCACAACCGGGGATTCTAAACCACACCAGTTGACTCAATGAAAGGCTTTATGATACAACACACATGTGCTAACCATTCGGTCTTCCGACCCCCCACCTCAATTATAAGGAGAGTTATTGTGTTTCAAAGTTTTGACCAATCAAATTGCTTATCGTTTTGCTTATCCTAAGCAGAAAATCCTCATTGTTGAACTTAGTAAGGTACTGTTCTTTATGAAACTATACACCGAGTTTCATCACTATCACTTAATCAGAACTAAAAATATCGCTCCCCAAAGCATCAACCAATCAAATTGCTTATCTCTGCTTACCCTAAGCAGAAAATGCTCATCTTCGAACTCCATCAAGGTATTGAACTAATAAACACCTACATCAAGTTTGAAAAACAGACAGACAGACAGATTGATGGACGAAACCCATTTTAATAATTTTATTGCCAATTCATGGTCTCAAATAAGGGGGGGGGGGGATTCTAGGTGGCCTCCCTAAGAAAATTTGGAAAAATCATGTAGATGCCATGCCATTTCCAATAGTTGTTATACAAATTTAGACCCTGAATATGCGCTTGCAGATGAAAATACATTAATTGAAGCACAAGTTAAGATAAGTATATCAATACAAAGATACTCATTGAAATGGACTGTAAAACAAGGTAATACATGTATATCAACCTATAATAATTCTTCAAATACAATTTGTAGGTTATGTTTTAACTTTATTAAAAGCTTTCATACAAATAACCATCTAGTTTTCAGTCCAGAAATAAATTATTATTAAGGTTATATACAGGTCATAAAATAACTTGTAAGTAGTATATAGAGAAGATATATAGCTTCATTTTGTAAGTATTGTTTTATATATAGTTTGTAGATGCCTGCATAGTCCAGACTAATGTCAGCTATAATTAGATTTAGGTCCTGGTAGTTACAACTTACAACCACTGCCAGTTTGCGCAGGATATTCTAGAATAGGTTAACTGACATTGCATTAATAGCGTTAACAGTCTCTTTCTTAGTTTAGTAACAATAATAATTGTAATCTGTCATATGTTATGTCTAATTATATAATTAATACAAGAAATTTTCTTCCTTATTATTATTAATCATACTCTTCACCTGTCTTTGCACAGGTATAGCCCAGCACCACTTCCTTCTAGGAGGTTCATTGAAACAGGGTTCTTAATACTATTTAAAACTAAACAGTTTTAATAAACTACACCAAAACGTTCCTTCAATGAAAGAATTTATGCAGAATAGCCTGGGGCAATGCATATTACAAACTATGTAGAATACTGCTCAACAAAGCTTGACTTTTACAATGACACCATAGGTGTATTGTGTTTTAGGATGTGTCCATTTAATGCATAATTTGTTAAACTTGGCAAGATTATATAGATACTACCTTAAATAAATTAGAAAACTGCAATGGCAATATTTTGATTACTATTTGATAAACATTTAAAATGACTTTGACCTGTGAGATTTGTCTATTTCACAGAATGTTAATTGTTTAATCTTAAGACAAATCTGTCTTTGTTGAAAATTCTAAATCTGTACATAAAGCTAGTCTTAAAATTTAACTGATTTAGTATTCTGCTTTTAACATGGCAAGCCAACCATAACGACACAATTCGTAAACAAGCTGATGTCTGCTTAATGTTTCAAAACAAAGAGTAATAAAACATCAGATCAACCAAATTAAATGCTTTATTTTGACCTAAATCAAATAGGTTCTTTACTGTTTGATCAATCTTATCATCTTTAATGACATTTAGTGAAGGCAATATGATATATAATAACAACAAGTTTTATGGATAACATTCAGTAAGTTTATTGCAATGAGGACACTCTCACCATCATGTTTTATGTTTTGAAATATGTTACATCTAAACGTCACATAAACCTGACTGGTCCTATAAAAGTTATTTGATAATAGCGGTTTGTTGGGAAAATGACTTCCTACCACCTGTGTCTGCCATAGCAGTAGACCCTCAGCTATATCAAATAAACTACTTTAAAGCATGTCACAAAACAAGCATGTCACAAAACAATCAAGTTTGATTATCTGTGAAACTATCAACAACAGCTTGTCCAGTTATAAATAATTCATATATTATGCAATACATGTAGATCTACTGTAGTATGTGTCAAATGATTGTCAACACAAAGCTCATTAGGGTCACAAACTGTAACCAAGATAGGTTGCCAGGCAAACATATGCCAACAGCAGATAGTCCAGGAAGCCAACATGGGTTGAAGCATATTTTTTCTTATGTCGGTAATGAAACTGATTAAACATACATTATGCAAGAGCTAAATCTGATTATTGCAAGTCTTTATTTAGGCTTCAGATGTCATAGATATTATAAATTAGATCTTTATTTACACAACAAGCACAAAATCAACTCTGTAGACCCACGGATGGCTTGGATTCGGCTTTCATTTAAACAGGATTTCATTGATTGATTTAATTTTAAATGGCGTCGTGAGCGGAGATTAACCGTTACGTTGACCTCATGAACGAAGCGAGGCCACTGTTGAGCGAGGCCTGAACAAATGACATCTAAACTAAAGTGCAATAAACCAAACACAGATAATGACAAATTCCTGGAGACCATGTGATGACTAAAACAGACGGGCAGGTTTTCTGTATCAATAATATAATTACGGCCTTCATATTATGTTTAGTTGTTGATTAAAATTAGAGTTTGGATGTCGGTACATGTATTATACGCTCTTTTGTCACTTGCGTTTATTATGGAAATTGATAAACATCGCAGCTATCATCACCCAAGTTGAATTACAGCCTCATAGGATCACTGTTCCCTATTTGTCTGCTTCAGGAGTCACGTAGGCCTTCCAGTTACAGTACACGAGTACACACAGGCTAACAAGAAGTCGACTATAATTAAAATGTACAAATACTTCCTCATTGATTTGGTCCATTCCTTTCCAACTTTAAAATCCTATTACAGACTTTCTCTCCTTATCTATATATCAAAAGTAAAGATAGGTTGCCAGGCAACGAAACATACGCCCACAGCAGCTAAATCGTCCGGGCAGTCAACAAGGGTTGTCACATAATTTTACTTCTTTCGGGAATGAAACGTTTGTAATACACTAAAATCTGATTACGAGTAACAACTCATTATGTAATAATCAGAAAATCATTAGAATTTGCTTGCTTTTTAAAAAGTTTTGCCCCACACTAACAATTAGTATACGAATCATTTAATATCATGGATTTAGCAGTTCAGTTATCAAAATTCATTGAAAATCAAAATACTTATTCGTTTCAACACCTTAAACTCTGTGTATCAATCTGAAGTCAATCGGATGATAAGTTTAGCCTCTATAGTGTCACAAGGTTTTTTGAAGTGGTCAAGGGAAATAACTGGAAGTAATTATTTGAAATCGCTGAAAATTAATAGGCTTCTTCGTCTCATGACCTTAAACATAAATAAATTTAAAGTCAATCGGATATTAACTTTGGCCTCTAGAGCGTCCACAAGATTTTTTGAAGTGATCAAGGGCCATAACTCTGGCACTAATTATTGGAAATTGCTGAAAATCAATAGGTTTCTTTGTCTTATGACCTTAAACACTGTGTATAAATTTAAAGTCAATCGGATATTAACTTTGGCCGCTAGAGCGTCCACAAGATTTTTTTAAAGTGATCAAGGGCCATAACTCTGGTAGTTATTATCGGAAATCGCTGAAAAACAATAGGCTTCTTCGTCTCATGACCTTAAACACTGTGTATAAATTTAAAGTCAATCGGATATTAACTTTAGCCTCTAGAGCGTCCACAAGCAATTGTGGACGCCGGACGGATGGACGGGGGCGACGACAATATACGACCACATTTCAATGTGGGCGTCTAAAAGTAAATGTAATACGAATTGAATTGCAGCCCCGTCTCAAACCGAATAGGCTAACGGTACCACAGGCATTGAAAACATTATTTGATAATCGAGATTATGTAGGTAGAATAACGCCTGTCAATCAAACGAGTGGCCATATTTGGGAATCAGTGAAGATGGATTTAACAACTAATTCTAGTCAAAAATTACAGTGGTGATATCTATGTTCACAATAAAGTAATCTAACTGAAATTTTCAATATATTCTTCTTTCATCATCTATTTTTGAACTGTTATAGCAAGAATGGCTAACTCCTTCTAAAAATCTCCCATAAATGTATCTTTAAGAGTAACAACTCAGACATTATTAGAATTTGCTTGGCTTCTAGTTCTGCTCCATGCTAACGTTTAGTGTACAAAACATTTAATATCATGGATTTAGCTGTTCAAATTATCAAAACTCATTGACAATCAATATATTTGTTCAAGTAAAGACCTTAAGTTAATGTCAATCGAATGGTAAAAACATTAATTGAGATGCACCAATCAGACAAATGAAGACCAGCCCACACAATGCAGTGTGCTAAGAATTAAATTTTGGCCAGACAGCAACACTACTGCTACTCTTATTTCAATTCTATTAATTGAGGGTTCTTTTAAAGGCACAGTCAGCACACCAGTGTGCATGGGACGTTGGGTTTTTCTCCCCATCTGAACAACTACATAATATTCCTTGCCAGGCCCTCTATCCTGTCCACTAATATGGGGAAACCAAAGGAACTTACCATCTGTATAAAGAGTTTTAGCTTATGAGTGACCTACATGTAAGTACACAGCATCTAATTAACCCAGTCACTATTAACTGAAGCTTTTAGCTTAGAAACTTAAGATAATGGCCGTAGTTTGTATGCATGTCCTAGAAAAATAATCACAGACAGCTGCCCCTGTAATTCCTCTAACTTTCTTCATACATGTACCTTGCTGCAGACCAACACACAGGCATTGAAAGGTATTTGAAGAAATCAAAAAATGTTTGGTAATCTAATTTAAATTTTTGTATTTCAATCATCATTAAAGATACATTAGATAACGAGTTGGCAGTTCTCACTAAAAACTAGTTAATGTAAAGGCAATTTGCTGAAAATTTCAGTCAAATTGATCCACTATGAACTAAGCAAATGAAAGTTCTGCTTAGCCTCGGTCATCATTACTAAAGTCAGTAAGACAAAACTAGTAGTCTCGGTTATCCACTTAATCGGTAAATTACGAAGGAAAATTTTGCAGCAAATCGAACTACAATCCAACAACAATCTCATGCTAGTTGATTATGGTCTGGATAAGTTAATTAATGTCTAATTAATAGTTTTTATAACATTTCAGGCCTAAAGAAAGACCTACAATAGGTAGATTTTGCTCTTGCATAATGTATGTAGTATGTTTAAATAAATATTGTTCAAATCAATGGAAGGAATGTACTATGAAGGAGTCTGTGAGTATAGTTTCATGTGGGCCCCTACCAAAGTTATAGTTTTGGGGCCCTTTTTAATGTTGTTTTTGATGGATTTGTATGATTCCCCTTAATTATGTATTTGATGGTTTGCAGTCTTTGAAGATTGGCAATCAGGATATACCCTTGAAAGCACCATTTACAGTCAATTTTTCAAAACTTATCTTACACATGGGGGGAGAGCCCCATACCCCACCAATAAAGTCACAGGATCGGGTCCCACATCCCGTGATTCCCAAACACTAGACTGAAAATCAATTCATGTCTTCTTACATATGCTTGATAACGACTTGTGAAATCTTGTTGAAATGTCGCAGTGAAATAAACCATAGTAATTATTATTCCATAAAAGTGTGTTTTTTGATTATGTTCCAATTACTAAATGCCATTCAAAGAATATTACATATTGATAAAGAAACAAAACATATGCCCACTATCAAGCAAATGTGCAAAAAATATAAATAATGAACTTACCAGCACTTTGGTTGACAAAATGGTGTTTCATATGGTACGTTTTTAGGGATTTATAATATGCTGTTGTTGGAGTACCATGATGTAAATAATAGTGGGTAAGATCATAACAAATATATCCCAGTATTGAACCAGATAAAAGGGCTAAAGCTGAAGCCAATGGCAGGATAAGACAATAGATTGTAAATACATTTATGCACAAGAATGTGGCAGGAATCTGGGGGAAAACAAGCTTTGTGTGATCCATTGGAGACTAAAATGAGAAAAAAAAAAGAATAATTAACTTTGAAAGACAGTGTACAATGTAACATAAGCCTTTGTTTTTCTACAAGAAAGTAGAATAAAGATTTCTAATTCCAGAAGACTGCATTCAAATTCTCTGTTCGTGGGTACATTTAAAGGGCCAATCCCGATATCTTAAAAGGGTTACGTGCCAAGATAAGCAGTTTTGACGTTCACGTCCAAACGACTCAATATTAAATTTCATATGTAATCGGACTTTCATTTTTAAGGCCCTCTTCAAATTGTGATATTCCCTTTAATCAATGGCTTTATCGTCTTTTGTATATATGTACATAATTACGTAAGGCAGTGAGAGATTTAGGGGATAGTGCAGTGATACTCACACAAAATTCTTTCTAGCCCTTATGACCTTTAAAATAACTTTACTCTTTTAAAGATATTGTACATCTAGCAAGATATTCTCACTTTAAATATATACTTTACCTTATGATGTTGACCATGGAACAAAAAGTGCATCCGAATCAAAAATGGTGACCAAGCAGGAGGTTTAAGATGAAACACCCAGCGATGTATACCATATTCTACCAAAGACCATAGTAATATACCACTTATAACAAAGATTGGTAAGGCACTGTTATCAATTTCAATTCCTGTAATAGAAGAGCAATGATGCAGATTCAGCCATTAACACTGGTGGTACTTTGTGTTGTGGTTTAAATTGGTTCCTCATCCGCGAGACTCGACAGAAATCGCATTGGCTATGTACATCTATCTATTCGGTTTTACATTTCCATATATGGTACCCATATTACAACAGGCGAGAGTGATTTACGCCCGGCTTAGGGACCCCAGGATAAAAGACAGTATAAAAAATTCTGTTGGTGACCATTTGAAACGTGTATATATGAGCTTTATAGGATGTAGTATGGTGAGTTCGAAGCTGATGAAAGTGGATGTTATATCTGGATCACCACTGACACAGCAAATTTTCAAAACTTTCTCAGAGATGGAACTCTGCACCCCCACCCCCTAAGCAAATATCCTGTGTCCATCAATGTTTATCCTTTATCAAACAAAGAATGATAACCATAGTACAATGAGAGAGAGAGAGAGAGAGAGAGAGAGAGAGAGAGAGAGAACAGGGGTTTAACATCCACTGGACACAAACTAGGTCCTTTCGGGCCTAACATATGGCTTAATCTTATTTCAATAATTAGCTTCCTAGTAGGGGTCTTTAGCAGTGGGAGGAAACCGGAGTACCAAGAGAAAACCCATGAGGTTGGATAGGCCATAGTACAATGAAGATATATATACAAAATATAGAACAAAGACAAAAATTTATATACAATCAGAGATAATGCCAGCTGTCTATTATTAACATTTTAAGAAGAATGCCAACTTTAGGTGAAGTTAGTCTTTAATTGTCAAGAGGTCATTACAATTTGACCTATAATTTGCTGTTGTGTTCGTTATCTATTCATCTTTTTTATTCATTACTGTTAAGATGAAAACTGTATTACTGGTATATGTTATTGGCATACCAGTTTACTTGTAAAATGTTGAGGTTTTGTAATTGGAAATGTAATGTACATGTACATGTACCAAGGCAAGCTGCAACAACTGCAATAATCCTGTAATCTGTACTGCTTGTAAATATCTAGTAAACACAAAATTTGTGTCTTGATATTCTAGACTTATAGAGCTCATTATTTTATCCAGTGTAAATGTATTTGGCACCAAACTAACATCAAGATGATTCTTTGTGCAGCAGAAGTTCCATTTCTGCATCCATTTTCCCTCTGGCATCAATGCTATGTTAACAATTATATAATCAGAAGATAACGCATCATTCTCAATACCTGGCAAATATTCCAATGTAAATATTTACTGCTCAATATGCCTCCCTTGTACGATAAATAAGAGACTTGATTTGATATATTAACAAATTTTGTTTTTAAAGATTCATCATGTATGGTCTTGTAAGAGTTAAATTTAACCCACAATCTCGTCAACAATTGCCTTAACCCTATTTACATCTAGTTATCTATGACGAAATCTGCAATGGGCCTTAACTTTTAGCCTTTACCAATGGATGGGTGAGATATTTAGGGGATTAGAAAATGTCTGACATACATGTATCTTAAGGATTAAAAGGGAAAATCGTGATTATGTTGATCATTGTAGCAATGGTACTTGACAATCAAGATTATTAATGCTATTTCTAGCCAAAACTTCAAACATTCATTACTTTACTCAGAATAAAGTAATGTGACTGAAATTTTCAATATATTCATTTCTCATTATCTATTTTTGAACTATCATAGCAAGAATAAATTGTTGTTAGTCTTACCCTGATATCCAGTAATATTGTTTTTAAATATGTAATCCTTTCTCTGAGAAAGTAAAGTATATGACAGCCACATCGCTATTAAAGATATAGGTAGCCAATAAATTGGTACCATCCACCATCTTGAACTACCGAAAAACTCAAATAAGTTGGAACTGAACAACCTCAGCTTCCTGTCGACTGGTTGATGCACCCATGTAGTGTAGTTTTCACCCAGAAAACCAACTTGATGAAAAATTGGTTTGTTCCAATCAATTAAATCATCCTAAAATGAAAAATTACATGGGTTACAGTCACATCTTAATACATAATCTACCTTAATTTACTGTTTGCAGGTTAAAAATACTGTATCAATGCAGACGGTTCAGCAATCCATCTCATTCCATATTGATTAGCTGTGGTGAATCCAATCGTCTGCATAGATTTATAAATTATACATTTAAACAGACAACACAGTCTCTGATACTTGTTTGAGCTTCTTGTAGCCTTATCCAATATATGGGTCTTGAAATTTTGAACAGATAGGTTGCCAGGCAACAAAACATACGCCCACAATAGCTAAATCGTCCAACAAGTCAACAAGAATTGGTGTATATTTGTACTTTTGTTGGTAATGAAACATTTATATTACACTTAAATCTGATTAAGAGTAACAACTCATCAGGTATAGTGTAATTATCAGAAAATACAAAGCATTTAATACCATGGATTTAACTTCCAACCTTGTGGTTTTCTCCGGGTCCTCCCACTGCTAAAGACCCCTACACGCAAGCGAACTATTGAAATAAAACTAAAACCCATAAGTTAGTCCCGAAATGTCCAAGCTTATGTCGAATTGACATCAAACCCCATTTCTCTCTCTCTCTCTTTGGATTTAACTGTTTAAGTTATCAAAAATCATTGAAAATCAATATACATGTACTTGTTCATCTCAAGACCTTAAACTCTGTCTATCAATCTGAAGTCAATTGAAACAATCATATAGGCATAAACCCTGTGTATTAATTTAAAGTCAATCGGATATTAACTTTAGTCACTAGAATGTCCACAAGATATTTCAAAGTGATCAAGGGCCACAACTCTGACAGTAATTATCAGAAATTGGTGAAAATCAATAGGTTCCTTCGTGTCATGACCTTAAGCACTGTGTTGTATAACAAAAATGATTGTCAGTGGATTCCAGAGTTACAAATTCATAAATACCCTGTCTGTATACCACTGGATTGGTTTTCAAAACCATGATTACCTCTTTAACCATATCAGCAGAAAACCGAAACATTAAGGAAACTTCCTTTTGGTCAAAGGCTAACTAACAAATAAATCAAGATAACCTCTCATTTTGCTTTTTAACACATAGGAAAATGATTGATCGCTGTGTATGACACCTCAACAATTACATTATTAAATTGAATAAGTAAGACTCATGTCATAGACTACTGGAAATATTGCATAAACTAAAAAGGTAAAAATGATAGCTTTAGGGTTAAATTCATTAAAGTGACTATCAATCAAAACCTGTGATTCAATTATAATCACTAGCATTTTCAATCTTTTAATTATTTGGAACTACAAATTTGTACCGGCCAAGAAGCTTTGATGAACTGGAGACGGCATGACGTCATTTTATCATTATGACGATTGAAGCCAGTGACGCCATATTGGTTAACCCAGAACATTAGAATTAATTTGTTGTGTGTAGTAGGCCTAAATAAAATTTCTTCTTTTTAAAAAAAAATACTTTATTATCCCAGAGGACATTTTTTACGCGAAAGGCGACACATGTACAGATATCAATAATAAATTATTAAGTTATATTAAACCATGTAGGTCCTAATTACCATAAAGTTATAGAATTAAATATAGCCTATCAACTAAACAGAGTAGTCAATGTACAACTGATTGTAGAATATTGCATATTTTCGAACAGTGTCTAAAATAATTCGTGTTTAGGTCTAATCAGTAATAGTGGCATTCTCAAAAGTCAGATTAGCTAATCTTTGACTAGAATTTCTCTTCGTCAACGATTAAGATTAAGTTTTAAAATTTGAATCACTGATTTCATATAATCATTCATTAAAGAGGTTTTTATTGTCATTAACGAAAGGGACCAGTTACAGTAAGTAGATTACAAAATCATGACATTGTGTTTGAGAACCGTGTTTCCCAACCTGGGATTCAAAGGGTGTAATCAGGGTGAAAAAGACATCCTACTAAATTAGAGTATGAAAATTGTTTAGTATTTTTAGTATTGGTACAGTAAATTTCAGTAGTTGTTCTCGGACACATTTCCCAGAAGCGACCTAGTTAAAGATACATTATGGGAGATTTTGACAAGGAGTTAGCCATTCTTGCTATAAAAGTTCAAAAATAGATGTTGAAACAAGAATATATTGAAAATTTCAGTCAAATAACTTTATCCTGAACAAAGTTGTTACCACTATAATTTTTTACTAGAAATGGTGGTTAAAATCATCGACACCCTTTTCCCACTATGGCCGATTGTTGACTGACAGGCATTAACTCCACCTACATAGTCTCGATCATCAAGTAATGTTTAAACGGTATCTAGTGAAGCTTGTGTATAGCCTCGGTCATCACTGTCTTTTATGAATAATTTCCGGAAGTATGATGACATCAACGTCACGGAGAAACCCCACCCACGACGCCATAGTGATTAAATCAGTCGACGAAATCCTGTTTTAAATCGAGCCCAATCCAAGCCATCCGTGGGTCTACAGTGTTCATTTTGGGCTTGTTGTTTAAATAAAGATCTAATTTATAATTCCTATGACATCTGAGGCTCAAAGGAAGACCGACAAAAGTCAGTTTTTGCTCTTCCATAATGTATGTTTAAGTTGGTAAAGTAAAATATACAACTGGTAGTAGTTTTTTTCTTTGATGTCCATAGCAGTTATATCTCATAACAACCTCTCATGACGTCATCAGAGGTTGATATATTCGGTTCATATCAACCGCTGATGACGTCCTGACAGGTTGATATTTCATATCAACCGCTGATGACGTCATCCAAGGTCGATATATTTGGCTCATTTCAACCGCTGAAAATGTAGATGATCAAAATAATACAAAGAACACAGAAATAAAATTTTTTTTCTTTTGACAATAAAAAAAAGTTATGGTACAGTTTGTAGCATTCAGTAACGAAATAGACGGTGTACTTATCGGCATATTTAAATCGGTTATCCATACTCCATGTCTAAGATATCTTTCAGAATTTTCTTTCCGCCCACATTATTTCTCCACACACTGCAAGATTTGAAAGTATTTATCGCTCAAAAGTTCCTTTGTAAAGTATTTTTGGATAGAGTCCACTTAAACCAGTCGGTCAAATCCTTCTCTGAACATACCTAAATTTCAATTACGGTTCATTATCAGAAATATCGGAAAAGATTGCCTTTTGATCCAAATTTTCTTCAGGCTTTGGATAGATCCTCATCATATTTGCATCCACATCTATTCCATCGTCAATATGATGACTAAAAAGGATTGATTATTCGTCTGACTTCGTTTAATTATCCATTTTGTTCTTGCATGCTTTCAATTCAATTTCCCAAAATGGCGACGTGTAAACAAACACACGCGCAATTTTACATCGGTAATTCTCGCTATTTGGCGGAAACTATCGAGCAATTATCCAATCACTGTTGCCTTTTTTAGAAGAGTCCATTAAATTTAAGGGTGAACGTTGTATATGTCAGATATAAACCTACTCTCCCTCGGATTGATATGATAGAGAACCC
The DNA here is from genome assembly GCA_963678685.1 of Patella ulyssiponensis. Taxonomy (NCBI): domain Eukaryota; kingdom Metazoa; phylum Mollusca; class Gastropoda; family Patellidae; genus Patella; species Patella ulyssiponensis. Next base: position 60,179,659 of record OY783229.1, read on the forward strand.
TTGGGCTTCGCATGCGTGTTCTCTATCATATCAACCTTGGGTAGGTTAATATCCTATACTTACAGTATGAATTTTTTGGTATTATAGAGTGTTTTAGTATTGGGACATTTCCCACAAGCGACCTAGTTGAGTTAACAATGTGGAGGTGTGGTGGTGTAATTGTCTTAAGTACAATAGAAAAAATCTCTCGGATTAATATCCAAATTTACCCTTTCTGTCAATTTTGTATAAACTTGCAATATTTCAATTCAAAGGAAACATCCAGGATTTTAACAGTTTCGGAAACAAAAGTGTATGCATGAAATTTAAGCACCAAAATATAGACGAATGGCTTATCCGGATAGGTGCCGGATACGTAACTCTTTTAAGGGTTCAACTCAATTTTTTTCGTTGGGTGACCTGATAATCTATTGCCGTTCCTTTGTGTTTCAATACAGTGCATGACCCACGTGCTGTACTTGATAACGAAAGGTACATTTCATTTTTATAAAACAAAAGCATGGTTTTATCACGAGACCGTATAATACTGCATTGTTAATAAAGTTGTCCGCAGCGTCCTGCTTGGTATGTCATTATAACATAAATTGTGTTTATTTCATGTTTTGATGGAATTTATATTGGCCGTTTAGATACTACTTTTGCAATTTTTATGCATACAACTGAGTGTCAATTACAGGGCAGTCACAAAGCTTCTTTCCGTTGGCTATATAACATCAAGGTTGTAAATTCCCGGTCGCTGCGTTAGGTACACGCATCCTTTACGACTAGAAAATTTGTGGCATTTTATTTTGTTTTGTGGGGGGGGGGGTGTTTTGGGGGGGGGGGGGTATCGACCCTAAAGCCAGTGACTGGTCTTAGGGTGGCGCTAGACACTGTTTATCACACCAAATTGTTTTTTTTATCACGAATAGCACGAAAAACAATCGCACAATGCAGATTGGGATTTCGGGCACTTTATTTTGTTGACTAGTAGGCAAAAGGATTTTCTCTCCAATAAAAATTCTTATTTTTTTACTTTAGACAGGTGCCTGGATCAGCCCGGCATATCGTCAACAGAATCAGAGATACGCTGCTTTGGGTTAACCAATATGGCGTCAATGGCTTCACCAAAATGACGCCATGCCGCCTCCACGTCATTAAAGCTTCTTGGTACCGGCACATGATACTTATAGCTCATAGGATCACCATCATACAGCATCATACAATGCACAAGTGGCTGCAACTAAATTAGATGACCTGCAGATTTGCCTGTTTGATAACGATTATTTGATGGACAGGTTCAAGTCGTACCAGAGTAACAAAACTAGCATGCATGTATGTTGCAGGCCCTGCCCTTTTAAAACATGCTTGTAAGTTATAATTTCTATTTCAATGATCTGTACTATATTGACGTCAGCTTTCTTTCCAGTGTTCTAAAATTTATCTATTTGTCTCTTATCCTTTTTTATATTTGTTTATTTTTTGCAATGTCTATTTTCTGTCTTGTCCGCAGGTTTATCTTGTAGATTTTTGTTTTGTGTGTAGTGCGGTCCTCCTGCACTTATTGTGATCCTTTTCTTTCTTCCACTTCTCCTCCTCCGCACCTGGATCAATCCAACCTTGGGTACGGTCACAATAACATTAATGTTTGTTTACCGGTATATAAATCACATGAATGGAAGCTTGAAAATCTAGGACTATATATTTTTTAAAAGGGCTACACTACAAACATTCCCTTGTCTTATGTAAGAACAGTTATGAAAAAATATTGTGTTGTGACCCTTGTCTTCCCTCTCAGCACATAACCCAACATTGTGAGATAAAAGCTTTATTCATATGGTTATCTGAAATGCATGAATCCGGGTTCAAAATCCAGGACTATATATTTACAGACTTTATTTCCTATTCATTAGACCAAAAGACCTCCAATAAACCTAGAGTGAGTCTGATTACCATTAAATCTGGATTGTATTAATTGTACCTGTAGTAGTTATAGCCACTAGCCAGCTACATAAACCTACATCCACATAACCTGTGGTTATATGTCAGGCTGTATAAAGGTCAGAAACCACCAAGAATCATTTGTCAGTGATATTCATAAAACAAATGGTCTTTGATCAGGGTATTATATAGTACATTAGGCCAAGAAAACAATAAATTGGCTACAAAAAATAGTTTTGGTTGGTCTGAAAACCGTTTTCATATGCCCACATGGAAATGTGGACGTATATTGCAGTCGCCTCTGTCCGTCCATCCGTCTGCCTGTCCGTAATTTCTTGTGAAGGCTGAAAGTTATGATCCAATGTGGACGTATATTGCCATCGCCCCTGTATGTCCGTCCGTCCGTCCGTCTGCCTGTCCATCTGTAATTTTTTCTGAACGCTCTAAAGCCAAAAGTTATGATCCGATAGTTTTAAAATTGATATATGTTGATGAAATTCATATGCATTATTTAAATTAGTGCAACAAAGAAGCCTATTGAATTTCAACAATTTTCATTTATTATGTCTAGAGTTATGGCCCTTGTTTCACTTTATTGAACTTTGTGAATGCTCTAGCTAACAGCAAAACTTATCACATCTAAAGTTATCTGCCGATCTGTATCGAATTTATATGTGTCATTTAAATTAGTAAAAAGAAGAATCCTATAGAATTTCAACATTTTCCATTTATCATTTCTAAAGTTAAAGTTTCACTTTGTTGCACCATGTGAACACTGTAACATGCAAAGTTATCTGCCAATCGATATGAAATTTATATGCCTCATTTAAATTTGTGAAAGGAATGATTTTGAATTTCAGCAATTTACGCGAATTATTTCTAGCGTTATGGCCATTGTTTTACTTTGTAAACCTAGTGATTGTTTGAACTACAAAAGTTATCATTTTTTTGTATTGTCTATTTGCAAGAGCTACATGTAATGACAAATAAGTTTCCAATTATAAAAGGATCGACCCACTGTCCCCCGAATTTGTAGTGGTTGCCTCTTACAAGTAAAAATCAATTGGTCAGAATGTGCAATGCTGGGGCATATAGCCACAGCAGCAAAAGTACCCCTCATGGGTAATGGGGTCAAAAAGTAAGTCATAAGTTACATGGCTGAAACTTTCTAGAAACAAAAGGTATTAGCTAGATTAAATCTTTCACAAATCTAACCGAAATTTCCAGGGCTTTCTCATTTTCTCATGGGGTTAACAATATGGTCATCATTTACATGGCTGAAACCAAACAAAGAAAGATCCATACTTGGAAAATATAATTTTCAAAAATCTAACCAAAAGTTTTCCCAAAGTCAGATCTTTCCAAAGTCTGTTCCACCACACTCTAAAACTGGAGCTAATAATATTGTCATCTGTTACATGGCTGAATTTTACCAGAAATAAAGATCCAACTTGGAAAATACAATTTTCAAAAATCTAACCTTATATACATTGGGCTTTGAGGGAAATTTTGTCCGGACAACGACACTACAGCCTACTCTTATATCGAATTCCAACTGTAAAGGCATATTTTACGTGCAAGTCAATGTGTTCACAGGACCTCGGTTTTTCGTACCATCCAAACTAGACAGTTGTCCTTGTCAGGCCCTTTGTCCTGCATCACTGACAAGGTGCAACCACACCAGAAAGTCCGGATGATCTTTCTCAGCCAATGCAGGGATAAAACAGCCAACCTCCATGCAAATATAGATCACTGCATGGATAATGTGATTTTTGGAAATATAAGTATAAATGTTTGGTCTTTCCTCAAGTCAGAGTGAGGACAGATCTTGAAAATAAGGCACAAATTTCAGTGTTGAAGTTTGTCTAAAGAAAATCATGCCAAGACCAAGTTACAGGGCCTGGTAAATGAGAAAAAAAAAGTTTTGGATTGGAATTGTGGCTTAAAAAAATAGGGTTGTCTGGGTAACCATAAGCACAGATGTGAGTATCCTCTTGTAAGTTGTATTCTAGTTGAGAAATTTGTAAGCTGTCCAGTCAGATTTGAATGATTAACATTAGCAGATGCCATGTAATAAACATCAGTGATAAAGGATGTTTCTATAAAACAGTGTTTTAAACCAACCCACATGTTGTTTTACCTCTAAACAAGAACTTAGTAGAAATCAATAAACATGTTAGGCAACACAAAAAAGATGGGTTGGTAATCGTCTGCCCAAAACATTTCTATCCAACCAGTATTTTTTTTTTTTCATTTTTTTATTTTAAAAATTTACCCTCAATGTTTTTAATCAATGGTAAAAGTGCCAAAATGTAGTTAGGCTATGAAAATCCTACCCTAGCGACAGCGTGAACAATATCTGGCATGCTTTCTTCCTCAGATTTATAGTTGACAACACATTCTGTTTTTAAAAGATGTTTTCCAAGCTGTATTGGTCTGCAATCTATAAGCAGACGACTTGTTCTTTGACATGAAATAAATGTTTTATTCCTGAAGTATTGCATGTCCTGTATATTCATTAATTGTCTTTTTTAAAAAAAAACCTCCCTCTCTTCAACATTTTTGAAAAAAAAAGGATGATCACCGACATTAGGTGATATGTAGATTTTAAAAAAGGTTTCAAGTTTTGCAAGTGCCATGATGACATTCAAATTAACCTGCAGACTCACTATATTGCAAAGGATGTGATTGAGTCACGTGTCATGGTTTGGATACCTTGCTTGTACATGGTTTCATCCAACAGCTAAAGACCCTTATGCGCAACCGAATTAGTGAAATAAAATTGAACTATATGTTAGTCCCGAAAAGACCTAGTTTGTGTTGAGTGGACATTAAACCCTTTTCCTCCCTTGCCTTAGTATCACTAGTAGAAACAAGATTAGGGCTGGGTATCGATAGTGATTTTTACTATCGATAATCGGCAATGAAATGTCGGTCGATAATCAATAGTATCGAAAACAAACTTATTTTCACGGTCGTCATCAAGACTGGATACAGTGTAAGTTCAAAGTTCAAAACCATACGATAACGAAGTGGCGAAAGATCGTTTGCTCCTGTCTAAGGAGATTTACTTGGAAAACATTAATAAAACTATATCACGTATATATACGTCAATTCATGTTGTTTATTATTAAAATAATGCATCCGTGGTTCCGAATGAAGAAATATCGTAAATAATTATGTTAAGGGACCACAATGAACTTGTTCCGATTCAAAACATTGCGTACGTGCGTGAAAAAATATCAATATGGCGGACAATTCTGTGTCGTTTCGTGTGCCAATAGAGAACCATTAATCGCATAATATATAAGTAAATCAACAAAAGTTTTGTCGTCCATGTGTGCTATTTATTGTACCGGGTACTCATTACTGAGGCACACGTAGAGAAATAGTGAACTGTACAGACGAATTCTGAAGCTTGCAAAGGGAAATAACTCTAACTTTATTTACACATCCGGGTATCTCTGATTTAGCGATATTCAACAATAATTTCTTCAAAACTAAAGTAACGTTTCAATGAGGGTGAATTTATGAAAACGGCTGTTCAATAGGCAGTCAGAATTTTGTTATGTGTTACATTGATACTTGATAGTAAATAAGTGAGCGGTGTATTATAATTAACTGAAAGAAAACATTGACATTTCAGACGCAAGAAAAATAGACGAAGAGCGATAATCGATAGTAACCCACCGCTATCGATAGTGCTTTTCTGGGCCGCCCAATCGATACTATCGATTTATATCGATATTTTACCCAGCCCTAAACAAGATACTACTTCTTAGAAAGTTATTGTATAATATCCTGTACCTTTAAACATGCATTATGCAAGAGCTACATCTGCCTATTACAAATCTTTCTTTAGGCCTGAAAGGTTATCTAAATTATCAATTAGACATTAATTAACAAAGATAGGTTGCCAGGCAACGAAACATACGCCCACAACAGCTAAGTCGTCCGGGCAGTCAACAAGGGTTGTCGCATATTGTTTCTTTTATCAGTAAGGAGAACATTTACAACACATGATAATCTTATTACGAGTAATAGCCCATTAAATAATTATCAGAAATGATTAGAATAGTTTTGATGGTTTGTCTCAAGGCCTTTGTCCCCAAGATATTTCAAAGTGATCAAGTGCCAGAAATTATCAGATATCACTGAAAATCAAATAGGCTTCTTCGTCTCATGACCCTAAACACTGTGTACAAATTTAAAGTCAATCGGATATTAACTTTAGCCTTTAGAGCATTCACAGGGTTTTTCAAAGTGATCAAGGGTCATAACTCTGGCAGTAATTATCGGATATCGCTGAAAATAAAGAGGCTATTTTGTATCATGACCGTAAATAGTGTGTATAAATTTAAAGTCAATCGAATATTAACTTTAGATTTTTCAAAGTGATCAAGGGTCATAACTCTGGCAGTAATTATCGGATATTGCTGAAAATCAATAGGCTTCTTTGTATCATGACTTTAAACACCATGTATAAATTTAAATTCAATCGGATATTAACTTTAGCCTCTAGAGCTTTCACAAGATTTTTCAAAGTGATCAAGGGTCATAACTCGGGCAGGAATTATCGGATATTGCTGAAAATCAACAGGCTTCTTGGTATCATGACCTTAAACACTGTGTATAAATCTAAAGTCAATCAGATATTAACTTTAGCCTCTAGACCGTTCACAAGATTTTTCAAAGTGATCAAGAGTCATAACTCTGGTAGTAATTATCGGATACCACCGAAAATCGATAGGCTTCTTCGTCTCATGCCCTTAAACACTATGTATAAATTTAAAGTCAATCGGATATTAACTTTAGCCTCTAAAGCGTTCACAAGATTTTTCAAAGTGATCAAGGGTCATAACTCTGGCAGTAATTATCAGATATCACCGAAAATCAATAGGCTTCTTCGTCTCATGACCTTAAACACTGTGTATAAATTTAAAGTCAATCGGATATTAACTATAGCCTCTACAGCGTTCACAAGATTTTTCAAAGTGATCAAGGGTCATAACTCTGGCAGTAATTATCAGATATCACCGAAAATCAATAGGCTTCTTCGTCTCATGACCTTAAACACTGTGTATAAATTTAAAGTCAATCGGATATTAACTTTAGCCTCTAGAGAGTTCACAAGATTTTTCAAAGTGATCAAGGGTCATAACTCCGGCAGGAATTATCGGATATTGCTGAAAATCAACAGGCTTCTTCGTATCATGACCTTACACACTGTGTATATATTTAAAGTCAATCGGATATTAACTTTAGCCTCTAGAGCGTTCACAAGATTTTTCAAAGTGATCAAGGGTCATAACTCTGGTAGTAATTATCGGATATCACCGAAAATCAATAGGCTTCTTCGTCTCATGCCCTTAAACACTGTGTATAAATTTAAAGTCAATCGGATATTAACTTTAGCCTCTAAAGCGTTCACAAGATTTTTCAAAGTGATCAAGGGTCATAACTCTGGCAGTAATTATCAGATATCACCGAAAATCAATAGGCTTCTTCGTCTCATGACCTTAAACACTGTGTATAAATTTAAAGTCAATCGGATATTAACTATAGCCTCTACAGCGTTCACAAGATTTTTCAAAGTGATCAAGGGTCATAACTATGGTAGTAATTATCGGATATCGCTGAAAATCAATAGGCTTCTTTGTATCATGACTTTAAACACCGTGTATAAATTTAAATTCAATCGGATATTAACTTTAGCCTCTAGAGAGTTCACAAGATTTTTCAAAGTGATCAAGGGTCATAACTCCGGCAGGAATTATCGGATATTGCTGAAAATCAACAGGCTTCTTCGTATCATGACCTTACACACTGTGTATATATTTAAAGTCAATCGGATATTAACTTTAGCCTCTAGAGCGTTCACAAGATTTTTCAAAGTGATCAAGGGTCATAACTCTGGTAGTAATTATCGGATATCACCGAAAATCAATAGGCTTCTTCGTCTCATGCCCTTAAACACTGTGTATAAATTTAAAGTCAATCGGATATCAACTTTAGCCTCTAGAGCGTTCACAAGATTTTTCAAAGTGATCAAGGGTCATAACTCTGGTAGTAATTATCGGATATCGCTGAAAATCAATAGGCTTCTTCGTCTCATGACCTTAAACACCGTGTATAAATTTCAAGTCAATCGAATATTAACTTTAGCCTCTAGAGCGTTCACAAGAAATTGTGGACGATGGACGGACGGACCGACGGACGGACGGACGGACGGACCGACAGACGGACGGACGGGGGCGACGGCAATATACGACCACATTTCCATGTGGGCGTATAAAAATAGCAGAGAAACATGGTTTATCCATACATTTGTTTGCCGATGACACACAGTTATATTTATGCTTCGATACCAATTCTTGCAAACAAACAGTTAAAGATACAGAGCTCTGTCTTGCTGAAATACATGACTGGATGACTAGACACTTTCTAAAATTGAATCCTAACAAAACCGAACTTCTGGTTCTTGGTACAAAACAGCAACTATCCAAATTCGCCGAAATAAAAATTCATTTTCAAGAGGAAACAATTATCCCTACATTAAAGGCAAAGAATATTGGAGCTACCATTGACCCTAGTCTATCATTCAGGTGTCATATACAGTCAATATGTTCATCCGCCTTTTACCACCTTAAACAGATCTCCCGAATACAGAAATATCTCACTCCAGAAATAACAGAAAATCTCATTCATGCCTTCATCACGACAAAACTAGACTACCACAACGCTCTGCTGTATGGACTTCCCGACTATCAAGTTAAAAAACTACAAAACATTCAAAACTCTGCAGCACGACTTTTAACTAAAACAAGGAAATTTGATCATATCACCCCAGTACTCCGTTCCCTACACTGACTGCCCGTCAAAAAACGAATTGTGTTCAAAATCTTGCTGCAAACTCATAAAACATTGAATGACAAATCACCATTATTTTTAAAACAGTTGTTAAAACGATGCGAGAACAACACAAGAACCTTAAGGTCATCATCAGAAAATAAACCGATAACTCTGTCTGTGAAATTAGAACTAGGGAAACGAACTTTCTCATGCTCAACCCACCATCCATAGAATAAAATTCCCAAAGAATTACAAATGATTAACTCTGCTGACCCATTCAAACGCTAGTTGAAAACACACCTATTCAATTAGTTCTTTCATAGTGTTAGTGAATTGGAAGCACATTAGAAACTTTAGTGTAATCTTGCGCTATATAAATCTGTTATTATTATTATTATTAATCAACTTATCCAGACCATAATAAACTCTCGGTGTCTAGGCTATCCTTGGATGATGGCTGGATTAGAATCCTATATGCTGCTTAAAGATACATTATGTGAGATTTTTATAAGGAATTAGCTATTCTTGCTATAATAGTTCAAAAATAGATGATGAAAGGAGAATATATTGAAAATTTCAGTCAAATTACTTTATTCTGAACATAGTTTTCACCACTGTTATTTTTGTCTAGAAATGGTTTGATTGACAGGCGTTAACTCCACCTACATAATCTCGATTATCAAGTAATGTTTTCAATGACTGTGGTAGGCCTACATTTAGCCTATTTGGTTTGAGACGGGGCTGCAATTCAACTCCTATTACATTTATTTTCTACTACAAATTAGAATTAAGACTTTTAATATATAGATAAGAAGAGAAAGTCGGCAACAGAATTTTAAAGTTTGAAAGGAATGGACCAAATTAATGAGGCAGTATTGTAAATAATTGTACTATAGCCGACTTCTTCCTTGGCCTGCGTGTATTCTTGTACTTTAGGTAGGCCTACGTAACTCCCGAAGCAGGCGAACAGAAAAAATTGATCCGATGGGGCTGCAATTCAGCTGGTTGATGTTAGCTGTGATGTTTATCAATTTCCATAATTTTACTGTAAACGCAAGTAACAATAAAGAGCGACAGCGTGTTGACCTAATTACCTCGCTCAACAGCGGCCTCGCTTCATACACTCTATCATTAATAGCCTCGATCTAGGAGTATGACGTTGTAAATCTCCTCTCACGACGCCATTTATAATTAAATCGATCAATGAAATCGTGTTTAAATCCAAGCTCAATCCAAGCCATCCGTGGGTCTACAGAGTTGATTTTATGCTTGTTGTTTAAATAAAGATCTAATTTATCATTTCTATGACATCTGACGCCTAAATAAAGACTTGCAATAATAAGATATAGCTCTTGCATAATGTATGTTTAACGCTCTTTGATAATTAAATTAAAAAATGGATAATCGAGAATATGCTGTTTATCTTACTGACTTTAGTAATGATGATCATGGCTAGGCGGAAATTTCAACTGCTTAGTTCTCGGTCCATAGTGGATCAATTTGTCTGACATTTTCAGCAAATTACCTTTACACTATCTTATTTTTAACTATTATAGTGAGAAATGCCAAATCGTTATTCAATCTTCCATAATGTTTCTTTAAGTATTAATGACTGACAATCTGATCACAATACTATTGGTAATCAGGTGCTCTTTGATAGGTTATTATATCCATTGCCATTATAGAATCTGATCACCCTTTTTTACTAACATATCCCCTAGGAATACTGTTAACTACCAAGTCCAGAAAAACACAGCACACATATCCCCTAGGAATACTGTTAACTACTAAGTCCAGAAAAACACAGTACACATTAATTACAAGATACACATGTATATGGCACCTTGTATACATTGTTTCAAAGTGTTAATGATAAAGATTAACAGGGTTTATTTAAACCTCTTCAACATGTACATATGTAGCCCATAACTCACACAATATAGCCAAGTTGAAGGGACATGCCATCACCAACATTGTATTCAGTGTCCTGCACCCATACTCCAGCTGTTAACTGTTTTATAACTATAAATTTAACTGTAGGTACATGTAGATCTATCGTTATTGTGTTTTAAGGTTCTTAATTCAAATCATAATTTTATGGCATTTAAATTTAATAAGTGACTGACAGCCGAGTTCTCCAACTTGTCACTTTCACTACCATTTATTGCATTCATCATGACTGAAGTGAATTGAGAGCTCAGATTCACCTCACCTTCACCCACAATTAAATTTAGGCTGGCCCTTGCTCTGTCTTTTCAATATCATTATAAATATAATGTATAGAGCCAACGGTTAGTTGCTTACTATTAGATTTGAGAACCGTAAAATTCGCCTAACAACAAGAAGATGAACAATTTGATTGGACTCACCTGTTTTTCATCAGTGAACGATGGATGCCCATTGCTTTGTCGTACTCGTAGATTTTCTAAATTTGTCTGCAAAGGTGCATTTTTATTAACGTCGTCAGCATATCCAATACAAAACTTGTTTAAAATAGTATAAGCTGCCTTACTGTGTTTATGACCTGAACTAGCAGAATCAGTATTTAGCATCAATTTTGTTACATCTTGACCGGCATATTTTTGTAGGATTTCGACACCGCCGGGGTGTTTTGTCGAGAAATCTGTAACATCATACAATTTACCGTTATGTGTTACGCAAATCCTTTCCGAACGAATTCCATTACTGCTTGTCATTTTGATAACGCCTGTTAGAAGTTGTTGCAAATACGGCACTCGCGGCCGTTCAGCTGACTTCTAACTCGATGTTTGTTTACAAGTAGCCAAACTGTCTCAATCATGATCATTTAACTCTACCGTAAGCGTATTTATATACCGTAAATAGCTACCTGCCCTCGAAGTGCCGAGCTAATTCGCATTCGGTACTCTTAGTTCATTTTTGTATTGCGAATAGACAGAGCATGATTATGATTTAATGAATTATTCAGGTACTTGCACATTAGCACGTAGTACACGCACCTTACACTCAGATACATATAGGCCCTATATATAGTTTCCCAGTCATGCGAGTATTTTGCTTTGTAAATAAATAACAAAACAGCGCAGTGTCAAGAGAGAGGTCAAGGGAAAAGAGACAGATAGATAGATCGCTCGATAGATGGATGGATTGATTAAATAAAACATGTTCGGCATTTAGAAAAAAAAGTGTTACAATTGATAGATAATGAAACGTATCGATTTTGGGGGGTAGCACAAATGAGCCTAGACCGATCACCGAGTGGAACTTAACAGAGAAGGATAAGAGATAGCTCAATCTCCGCCCTCGACCCGCTAGATCGATTACCATGAAATTTTCATCTGAAATTTGATTTTTTTCTCTCTTTTTGCAATGAATCGCGGGGCCCCCTAAACCGCGGGGCCCTGGGCCTGGGCCCCTTAGGCCCATGCCTCAGCTGGGCCTTGAGCTTATGGACTTTATTATATACGAAGAAACCACGAAAATAAAAAATATCATTCGCGCAGGGGCGAACATATCGATTTTTTTTAGTTTTCAAAGGGAAGGGGGGTAGCACAAATGAGACTTACTGATGCACACTACTCTAAAAAATAATGCAAGGACGTAGAAAGTACTGTGAATTCGTGACAACTTTTGAAAGTAATAATTATCACATTGTGGATATCGGAATCGACATTTAGGGTTCAGAAGTTCAGCATTATATAATATATAAATTCTTTGCTAATATTGAATATCATCCGCAAATGATCTCTCGCCTAATTTAATCGTAACGCTTAAAACCTCCATATGTTGGAACTATAACGTGAACCATTGGCGCGTGTTGTGATACCCACTTAAAGTAGCTATGTCTCTTACTAAATATCATCCAAAGTCTTACACGTACGTTGAAAACACGAATTATTTGTCAATTCAAATCAACATTGATGCTGTTATCCTACCTTGAAAAGGTACACTTCTGATATCCAATATTTAAGACAAAATAAACGTTTCACCATTGGCACACCAATCGTGTACCATAGTGCGTTTCAGCGTCATTGTTACAAGTGACCAGAAAGAACGAGGCTAGACACATTCCACAATTCATGTCAAACGAAGTTGAGCATGCGCAATAGACTGGAATAACCAGACACAAGAAATTTCTATTCGGTTGAGACTCATGTCGTATTTCGCTTGACATAACTGACTTGAAATTAGAGTCAAAACGGAAACAATTGAATGTAAATCAGTTAATAGACAATCAGATTACATTATTAAATGCGTTGCGACCCATTTGGGTCAATTTCTAGGTCCCAAATATAAGCGATTTAGCTCCTTTAAAGGACGTATCTCTATTGTTTTGAACCTTAAAATATACGAAAATGGGTCTACAAACACATATTTATGTAATGTGAATATCCAAAAAATATTTTAATTTCAAATCAAGTGTGTTCTGTGAAATACGCGAAAAGTCAAATTTTAACGGCAGCCCTTTAGTTTACCAAGGTCATTCTACACGCTTTTTAATTAAGTATATGTAATATTTTGTCGTTTGTGAATCAACCATTACTTACTAATTTCATTGTTTTGTGGGACAGCTTTTCTTTGTTTATTACAAATGGCGCCCGAAACTATAGAGTACACGACTGATTTTAAATGTACATTGTGACCTAGATATTGGATATTAGGATCTCATATTTCCACTGCAATATAACAACACCAACATTGATTGGAGTTTTTGAAATGGACCAATCATACGTACACACAGATAATGTTTATACATATTAGTATTTGGGATTCTTCCCTTCTACATGTAATTTGGCATTGTTTATTTAACCAATTAATTTATTCATTAGTCGTCGATGCATAATTTTGAGACCGATTTTGAGATCGACTATTTTATATTTACGCGTCATAAAAGCGTATACTATAAAGGTGTACTAAAATAAAGCTGCACGACTCAATTATTTTAATTGTACGTTGGCACCCGGTAGTGCGATTTACCCAAAGCCACCATTATTTCAACCCATAATTATGATTTAAATCTATATTTGATAATGTACTGTTCTTAATGCCAAATTGTCATTTTTAATTCAAAATCGTAACATTTTTATTTCAAAATAACCCTTAAAATGGAATTCCAAACCAGCGATTTCGTGCAATATACGAGTTATGCCCCTTGGTTACAACTTCGAAACTTGTCTGCAAAACGCATTTTAAGAGGGAATTTTGACACAAAAACGTTGCGATTTTATATGATAATTTATTTATAACCACAAAGAACGGTTTAATCAAATTTTTGTGATATGAGTTAAAATAATGGTGGATTTTGTGATATAAGTTAAAATAATGGTGGATTTGGTTAGAACTTCCAAACTTTCTTTGAAATCACATTTTGGAGACATTTTGATACAAAATGAATACGCGTAGCCAATGACCGAACTTCAGGTTGAAGTAAATATTAATGCTCATGAAAGGGTCTAACTGTCCACTGACCGAACTTCAGGTTGAAGTAAATATTAATGCTCATGAAACCGTCCACTGTAGATGTACGAAATGCTCCGAAACTTGGTTATGCATGTATATTGTCAAGTTCTTTGAGATAAGATTCAGAGGCTGGCCCATACACAATACATCCGTTATCGAGTATATTTTATCAAAGCTCGATATAACCTGAGCAAGACATTGCGTGGGGCCTGAGAGCTTGATCGATGTAGCACACTGCTGTGATGCTGCATCCTCTCCCTGGACCAAGATTTTGGATCACCACAAGACCCACCCTCTGGTTCAGACCGATTCTACACAAGCAGTTATGCTTGGACCTCCACAGGAGGTTAGAATAACGCTGGCCACGTCTACGCCATATTCTGGTCCCGCCATCTGCAGTTGATACGCAATACCGACTCTCAACCTGTGAACAGAACAGGTCTCCATTGCCTGTGTCGCTTGTGTAACCATTGCCTGTGCCGCCAGTTCACATCGATGGCGAGGGGGAGGATCGGTCCACGTTAAGGTCTACTGCAATGGATGTTCTCTCTGGTCGGCACACTGTATCGGTACTGATGGGTCTTCCCACTGTTTGACGTGCTGTCCCAGATGCCTGTGTGAAGGGATTCTGCACGTGCTGTCGCGCAACATGACAACCTTGTGGTAACATTTAGTCTACCATCCGTGGTGTGGGTGGCCCGAAAGCGTTGCTGAAGCCTGTAGATGGTCCGAACATTGACATGGAAGTCATTGGAAACGGCTTGGGCCAGCGTCGAGTCTTCCAAGCGCCTGGTTTCTCTGAGCTGTTGTGAGTCGTGGCATGCTGCCGACGTTGTAGTGTGAATTATTCAAACACGGGTGGATTTTATAAGACTTGTCCCGGTGAACAGCACGTTCTGAAGTCAATCCTGGTCACAAATATACAATAAAAAACATTTGGCAAGTTTTATGCAACGCGTCTATTCGAAGTAACTTACCAACCTGACGCTTCTTTTGCTGCTTAGTATATTTATGGTCTTCTAAATATGACTGATGATTTACTTAAATTTACCTTGGTTATAAGGAAATGACACCGAAACAGGTACAAATAATCAAGATTTCACACATAACACCAAAATCTATCTAAAACTCAATCGCTTACTTGTTCATTATACCAATCCAATTATTCTACCGTTTATTGCAAGACTACCGTATTAGTCACTAGTTTGCGTTGATTCCCTTTGTGTCAGGAAATATTAAATGAGAATGGCGCTTGGTAAGTTATTGGTTTGATATTGAAGAAAGGGTGTCAGAAACAGAAAAGATAATAGCATAAATATGTGGGTGTAAATGTTAACAATGCTGAACGCAATCCGTATATTGGATTTGTTCTTAATAGTATTAATACAAAGTATGTAGATCTATAAAGGAGCTAAATCTATATTCTTTGGCACCTAGAGATGGACACACATGGGTCGCAGCGCACAGAATAATGTAATATATGAATGTATATAAACTGATTTACATTCAGTTGTTTCTGTGTAATTTCTAACCAGTCATGTTTGGCGAAATACGCGAAGAGTGTAAATTAAATGACAATCGTTGGCGCCTGGTTATTCCAGTCTACACCAGTAGTATTCTCATGTTGGATATGTTTAGCCTCGTTTATCGAGTCGCTTCATTAAAATTGGAACCCGAAAGTATTTTGGCACGCGATTAGTATGCCAAATCAAAAATTTTCATTTTATCTTATATATTGGATATCAGAGGTCCATCTTTTAGAGAAGAACATGTGACTAAAGAATAAAGTGTTGAATCATTAGATTTATAGTTCCCATAGAAGAAAAAACTCGAATATTCCTGACTGAAATAATTAAGTTTAATACGGGGAGATTAAAACTTCTATTGTGACCATGGACAGTTAATTTTGAAAGGTCATATTATCATGTGCTGTTTGTTTTTTTAAGGTCTTTACCATTAGTCCAGAGTTTAACTTCCCTTTCCGCAGACAGGCATAACCTTCCACATATGGATCAGGCTTTAGGGTCACGTCAAAAATACATCCCGGCTAAAAAAAACATGGGGATAAGTGTTAAGGTCATTTCTCATTAAGATTTCTTGTGAAGAAAACTGAAAAATTATGTGGTTTAACATAAAACGTTTTGGATTTATCCATTATTTCTAATGTTTAATAAAATGTTAATTTTGCGCGATAATTGCAAACCGTTAAGTTATAGTGACCAGGCTTGTGTCAGAAAGACATAAGTTGGGAAGTGGGGTGGGGCTGGTATACAATCGTTACATGGAAATGGAGCCAGCAAGTGGATTAGGAAACCCATTCAGTGTTGGCTTTTGAATTGTTGTCATCTGTTATTAATAACAACAAAATGTTGAAGAATTATATACATGTATAACCAAAAATACTAAGATTCGGATGGGAAAATATATATTTTAATTACATTTACACATTTACCAAGATCTTTCGGCAATGACGCCGCTTAGTTACATTATTTGTCTCAAACAAAAAATATATACATACATAAATTATAAGTATCTATCCGGATATGTGGACATTTATACGAAAGCCCAGGAAGCTCATTCCAAATTCCAAATTCATGTCTTACCAATAAAATAGAAAACTGCCAGATCTCCTAGCATCTAGTATCTATTCGAATATGTGGACATTTATACGAAAGCCCAGGAAGCTCATTCCAAATTCCAAATTCATGTCTTACCAATAAAATAGCAAACTGCCAGATCTCCTAGCTCAATTAAACAAATAAGAATTTAAATAAATTGTAATTTTACACAACTAATTACTAGATTCGAAATTCCAAATTCAAAATCTGAAATTCAAAATCTGATGCGACCAATCGGATCAGGATTTTCTTTTGACTAATCAGATAGTACTATGGTACAACATGTACAACGATGCGCGCCCCCTGCATGTATGTAGCCTACATGTAGCATAGTGGAAGGCATGTGTATTCCTCCCGGGAGAGCCCAATTCTTGAGATTAACTCTTTAAGTACATGGTGTACGCTAGTATAGTCTATCTGATTAGTCAAAGGCAAAAACCTGATCCGATTGGCCGGGTCAGATTTGGAATTTCCCATTTGGAATTTCGAATTTAGTAATTTGGAACGGGTGTTTATCCGGTTCAGCCAATTTGTTATTTTATTGGTAAGACATAAATTTGGAATTTCGCATTGTGGAATTTGGAATGAGCCTTCTGGGCTTTCCAACGTCTATAATTACACGATTCTGATGATTCTGATCAGGTGTTCATAGTTCTAAACAAGATCGCTCATTTTAATACTTTTAGTTTAGAATGTAGTTGATCAAAAGACGCTGTACAACATACTTGATTCAAGATCTGTTAGCAAATCAGATGAATCTGATGATGGAATGTTCTTCTGTACATGTTTGGTGTAACCCAAGGTTGAGTTTTGGTTTCATTGTTCTTTACTTCTTCTAGAAAGCAATGAGTCAGTCATGTGGTCAGAAGTCCAACCCAACTACCCGTAACGTGTCCGCAAGCCTATTGTGTATCTCACGCGACATGGCTAAATAGTAAATGTTCACTATAAGATTGGTCATCATCTACCATGAACAAGTTCAACACGAAAAGAGGAGTTAACATTTGAAAAAATAAATGGTATATCAATATTACTGGTATTGTAAAATTATTTCCAAGGAAGAAAAAAAGGTAGAAAGATGTTTTCGATACCTTGTCCAATTTCCAAAGTGAAAACTCATTTTGTATATTGAGATAAAGTGTAATGTATTATTTCATATTGTGAAGAAGATTACCTATCACCATAATCCACTCTCTATACCGTAAAAATTATTATCCCTTGACATGAACAATATTCTGGAGTTTTAGCCACCATTATTAATACAAAAATATATGGTCGAGATTAATAAAATATAGGGCGGTTTTTACTTTTGAATAAAGCTTATCTCTTATATAGATATAAATAGCTCACCTTAAGACCTATGGCTATAGATAATGGAATGACGGTCCCACATTATGGACTATAAAATGGTTATGTAAGTGTATTATTCAATGCCAGTAAGTAACACGTCATGGTCGGGTTGGAAATAATTTGTCTGCTTGCTCTAGCAGCAGGAATCCACGCCGTTACAGGTATTTATTATCCAAGAATTCTAATATTCCAATAATATTTTCGATTGATGTTGACATTCTAAATATAAAAGTTATTTCGTAATGTTTTTGGAACACTATATATAACTTGGCACAGAGATCAATTAATGGTTTGTTTTGTTTTTTTTAAAAAAACATTTTTTTGGAGAGACCAAAACATTGGGCTACATGATCCGTGAAACTATTGGCCTTAATGATAAAAAGCAATAGAGTTTTGTTTTATATAATTATTCATTTCAGACACGTTAAAACCTCATATCCTGCTGCATGACGTGTTGCAGCAAGCCAATATATTATGCCGCATTTCAAAAGAGTTTTGTAAAAGTGATAATTGCATATTTTCTTTATCTATTACTTCATACGTTATCACATCACTAATACACAATCATAGGAATCATTCACATAAAAATTTGAAATAATTTCTACTCGCCAACGGTATAATATGAATCCTTTCTTTTCATTAGAAAACAAAGTCTACACAATGGATAAGGGACTTGTCTCGATTGTCAAAACCCGCAGTTAAATAAAGATAATGCCTAGTTGAGCGAGACTTTTCAAACCTACACACGTGATAATAACACCTTAAAAAGCAACGTTGCATTTTAAAAGAAAATGATATATTTTCCAATTTCTCAACTGACACAAAAGAATTGCAGGATTTAGGATTATTCTTTTAACAAAACAGGACTGTGTGTATAGATACCACGCATTTTAAGACTTTATTATAAAAAATGCAGTTATCGCTTTAATGTGTTGGGTGTTTTGTCCCACCGAAACTATTATCTCATGAACTGGCAGAAAATTTTAGAATGAACTGTCCTTCCCGATGAACACAAAATGAATTTTAAATTTATGATTCAATAAACATTTCAATCAAGTTCCCAGACGCTGAGTTACACGTATATGGCATGTAAATTCAAAATAATACCAAGCTTTTTCAATAATTGGGAGTGGAAGAACAATTCCTAGTTTTAAATCATTCAAAACATCTATAGGTATACTGTCGTATTCATTGACTTTAGACTAGAACAAGAAACGTATGATATGAAAATATCGAAATATTCGGAATTTCAAAGGGGTTTCACTTATTACACAATGAAGTCATTTAAAGTTGCTAATGCAATAGGCTGTTGTCTGATATTCTTTAATTTATTTTAGGATATGAACTCTTCATTTTATTTTAGACTGCGAGACATCATTACACGGAACATGCCATTCCTCATTTCATTCTTGTACGTCTGGACAGAAGATGTCATTTAGCCACTGTGGATTTTTACAGACATGTTGTTATAATGAACATTCCCAAGGCACACAGAATGGCGATGGTAAGATTATACTTTAATTATCGCTGTCTTTTCTTGTTGTAGAATGTATGTAATAAAGCCGGTTATTATATTCATAGTTTTTTTGGGATAATTGTAATCAAGAACATTCTCTAGGAAGATTCAAGAATTAGTAGATATATGGTTCATAATGCTGCATGATGCAGTGGATCAAGTTACGATGGCAGCGTATAATATAGTGACTATTTATAATTACGTAATAGACACAGATTAAAATCAGAAATCATGAGTTAAAGGAACTGTCCCGATCTGAACAGCCTCAAAAATAAAAGTTCGAGTACGTATGGAATTTTTCCGGACACAAAACCCATTAAGGATTTCGGGTCAATCTTTTCGTTTGGTGACCTGATAATCGATTGCCTTATGAACCATGTGATGTATATGATGATATCGAAAGGTAAATTTCACCTACACGCATAATACAGCTTGGAACACCGGTCTCCATTTCCAGATAAAGACTGACGGCTGTAAGTCGAAAACGTAAGTCTGATTTTATCCAGACACCGCATAGTTCACATGGGACACAGGTCTCCATTTCCAGCTAAGGCTGGCGGGTTTAAGTTGAAAACATATCATGTATGTTGAGTTAGTTGCTCGGCACGAAGGTAGAGGATTTTAAGGGCTTTTAACACAAAATTAAGCAGATTTATTCTCCAAAATATTATCGGGATTGGGCCTTTTATACCATACATTGTGAGACAATGCTGCGCCTAAAATGTTGCTGATATGTATCTCGTTTGTATTTATATGCTTTTGTCGTTTTTCGAACGTACAACAACATTACTTTCTGCAATGGCAATGTCAAATAGTGTAGGCCTATACCCTTTTTTATATAATGTAAGATTTCTTTATGTAGGGCAATGTGGTCACCCACTTGTCTCATCAGCAAACAGAATTATTGGAGGAAAATCAGCTTTGGCCGGGGAATATCCATGGCAGGTTAGTTTTAAATAAAACTAAAAATTCTAAGAATTTTAGGGACAACCACTCTGTAGGTAGATGTAAATGTTGGATCTGCCGAATATCAACTCTATTCAAATCACACGCCATCGATAGATCCAATATATTTGACCATACTTGACGGAACCGTTGCCATACATTTCGGAAGACTCTGAAACTAAGTGGAAGGAACTGAATTAAACCGATTCAATCAGAATACAAAAAGAAATTTGTTAACAAATGAAATGAGGCATTATATTTTATCGTCCAGTATCAACAAATAGTTGAAGAACTAAATACATGTTTTTAAATCAGATTTGAAATACTGTTATCTGTTATGTAGGGCATGCATATGCTTTATGATATATCTCAGATCTAATTTTAAAAAATCAACAAAAAAGCCCAGATTAATTACATAAAGTTGCAGGTTTCTATCACAAAAATACCTTTATAGATAAAAAAATGTTCTTTTATTTTTTAACTAGATTGCATTTTAAACTGGATTCCCCGCCATAAATTAGAACCAGATAGTTTTCATAATCCAAGAGGTACGACTAATAGACAGATGGTCACTCGAAAGAACCCAATTTTATAGTCCCTTATTAACTATCTGGAAATTACAAAACCGACAGAAAGATAGGAATGCACCTGTTTATTACTGATCGGATTTTTCGATATGGGATTCCATGGATTAATGAATGTCATTGATAAATATTTTAATTTCAGGTTTCATTGAGATATCAAGGACAGCACGTGTGTGGTGGAACTCTTATTGACCACCAGTGGGTTCTGACAGCAGCTCACTGTTTAGAGGAGTAAGTAAACCGAAACCATGCCAGACGTTTTACTTAATATTCAACTCTATTGGCTCCTCATAGGAGTCAACCCATAACGCATGCCTATCTCTTAATTACATTTTTACGGTGACTAATACAGACACTGTAGAAATTTCAAGTGATTTATACCATAGACTCGATAGTTGTCTTCAGTATAATTCTTTTTACTCATTTAAACTCTTTCAATTTAACTCAAAGCACATTTTTGTGGAATATTTTTGGTTCTAACATTTTCCACGATATAGGAGTATAAAGGCTACTAATTTACCATTTTATTTTATTATTGTACACAAATTACATTACTGGTAGCCTCGAGTCACTATGATGTATGATTTATAGCTGAACTAAAAGGCATGATTGGGTCAAATCTTGATATATGTTAGTCCTGAAGCTGAAAGCTAATTGTTCTTTCTTTCCTTGCAACAACAAATACTCTATATCGGTTGTTTCAATGCTTCCATGAAGAAGAAAATAGATTACTATTGTGATACAGACCGGATTGGAGATTCACATTTGTTCGGATATCAATAATAAAAGTATTCTAATTCGCTTCAGGGAGATAAACAATGGAATCATTCAAGGACCTTGCAATTTCAATCACTGTGCATATTCACTAATTAGTATTGAAAGGTTGATTAATGACAACTTATTCAGTCTTGCATTATAGTCGTCTTAAGCTCTTGACAGACAGAACGGCGAACCAATGCAAGAGTATAGTAACTTCATCTTTGACCACAGAGGTAATCGCTTGACTATTAGGCTTCAATGGACATCTTGATATTTTTAAACGGAAGCCTAAACCGACATATCTTAAATTGACCAAAGGCTGAATCATTTACTTTTCCAGATTAGGCTTCTATCCCCCAGATCTGCAGAGAATTAAAGTAGATCGGGATCATTTGTAGATTTAGTTTGCTGATCTATGGCATATCTGGTTTCTCTACCATACGTTTTAAAAGAAAAATATATTTAGTGTAAATTTTATTTGATCACGCCTATTAACTTATGGGTGACGAGAAAGACCTGACGTCATGTTTGTATCCAATATTTATTTGTTCGGTACTCATTGACCAGTGAGTTCCGCGTATTACTTCTTAAGCATAGTTTAATACACATATTTTATATTTAAGTTCCTCTCTACGTGATTGGACTGCTGCTGTTGGTGTTACAGATGTGGATAATGTCTACGGCAGTCAGATTTATAAAGTTGTTTTTATGAAGGCCCACAATTCATATGACGATGATACGCTTTCTCATGATATAGCTTTGATGAGACTGGGGAAATCTGTAGACACATCAGGAAAGTACGCCAGAACAGCATGTCTTCCAGGCTCAACAGATGACTTTAATAACGTCGTATGTACAGTATCAGGATGGGGATCAACAAAAGACAGTATGTAACATCATTCATTTACTGAAGTATAATTATATAGGTATATTAGAAGCCAGAAGGATTTTTGTTTAGGGGTGGGATTCCTACCCTATAGTGAAGTACCTTATGTCATGTTACACAAGCATATGATACGAACAAGCTTATTTTCGAAAGCATGATCTAACCAGGGTTCATATTTTATTTATAAAGGAGGTAACGTAGTGTCAGGGTCATATATATGTAGAGAAAAATAGTCAAGACAACTTTTGCCGTATGTGAGTGAATTGATTGGGAGTTAAAGGCGGGAACTAAGTAAGGATCTGTACAACAACACTAAGATAAAAAGGTCGCAACAATTTGTGGTAGTTGATTGATAATAACTTCCAACAGACAAGTTATTGAAAGGTGCATCTTTGGAAAGTAAATGATTAAGCTTTATCGAAATGTATAATGAGCGGTCTGGCATATGCGGAATCAATGTAAACAACTCTCAAGACCCCGATCCGGGTAACAGACTGAATGGCAAGCGCGTTAACAACAGCTGGCCTTTAACTATCAGAGAGCCATGAGAAGGAGTCAAACGTTTCGGGTAGTCTTTGTAATATGTGTTTTGTATTTAAGAGAGACCCCAGCTGTAAGTTGAGCGCTGCACTCAATCCAATATAATAAAGGCAACAATAGGTATGCTTCGAAAGATGTGGACTACATTTTCTATTTTCAGAGGGTCCAGGTAGTCGGTACTTGAAACATGTATCTGTACCCGTTATAAAAAATAGTCTATGTAGTTATTATCTTGGTGATGTCGTATTTGATCATAATATGTGTGCTGGCATCAACGCTGGAGGGCGGGACGCTTGTGAGGTGATTTAATAATTTACAATTTTACTCGAAATGATGAACGGGAGAATGGCTTCAAATTCAATACACTTCCAGGGAATCATGCCAATCACTAAATAATTGTCTAGGAACCACCGAGTATGTATGCAAGAAGGGCCGTCAAATTGTACCTGCTACCAATGTGGCATTTTGGGGATTTTTTACTTGTATTAAGAAGATTTTAATTTTAGGTTTAGTAAAATATCCATCGGTAGAGATCCTCCAACACTTTAAGTCTCTGGTTCAGTAATTGAGAGGTTAACGATACAATCGAAATGTCACCCCCCACCCACCCATCTTTTGGTCGTCTTGTCATTCAGGTAGTCTCCCGTACACGTTGGCGTGGTAAATTAAGTTTAATTAGATTGAATACAATTTGCCAATTTATTTAAGCGGTTCGCATTACTAGGCACTCCTGCGTCTTCATCTGTTCAAGGCTTTTGTGTTTTTATGTACAGATTATATTTTACAAACAGGTTTTAAAAGTTTTTTATACACTTTATACACAGTTTGTTTTATTTAATGTAGTTGAAGACCTGCTAATCTTGTAACATATATCAATATAAGTCTAAATGTTCAAGGATAATGCAAATAATTATTTTATTGACCATTGAAGCAGACAAGTCATCTTAAATATATACTGTTATTGTTTACCTTTGTATTTTGCACTCTCCCAAAAATTGGTAATAGAAAAAGAATTTGGTTATCAGTGATATTCACAGGTCCAAAATTCAATTTTCTTTAACTTTTATCTCTACATGTCAAAATATCGGCTGCAATAAATTTACATATTGTAAGGCTATAATAACATTTATCTTGAAGGAGTGGCTGATTGCATATTCTCGCATGTCTATTGTTTTTTTAGGGTGATTCAGGTGGACCTTTAGTATGTCAAACAGGAGGATCATGGAAGATAGCTGGTATTGTATCATGGGGTTATGGTTGTGGTGAAAAAAACACTCCAGGTGTCTACACTCGAGTGTCGTCTTTCTTAGATTGGATAAAACAGGTGCAACAAAAGTACCGATAATTCATAATACTAATGAAATAAAATACATTATTAAGACTAATAAGACGTCCTTTTACTCACCTGTTTAACCTCGTGAATATTCTCTGATTCGCCGGCTCACTCTCACCGCTAACAATTCCAGCGCAAGTGAATCATGCAGATAAACCATATTTTAGCACCAAAATGTTGTTTTGCTTGGCATTAAGTGGAATTAAAAAAAATTAATTTTACAAAGCAAAACTTTGTTAACTACTTTAATTCTTCAAACGAGAAGTAGTGTCAGGTGTTCTAGGAAGAGAAATCATACGTGGTACGCACCACCTAACAAAATTTTAACTGCAAAAAACGAAAAAAATTAAAACACCACAAAGTCATAATTTCTGTTATTGTCCACAAATGAAATATATAATTAGAAGTTCTGTGATAGAAAAGTGATTTTACAGACTGCACATTGTCTTTCAGAAAATGAACAATGCTTTTCCATTATCTGGGAAGTTCACATGACTCAGGACAAAGTATGTGACAATTATATCTTTGGTTGTTTTTCATATTCAGTAAGGAACATTAGTAAGTCACAATATCTTTTTTAATACCAGACCATTTTGTGAACTTTCCCATTGAAATAAACAGAAATGGACATAACTGGCTACAGGACAGTCATCAAGTATGCACAACTGTCCTCACTTTAAGGGATGATGCCCCTTCCTTTTCCACATTAGAGAAAGGAGTTGCGGAACGTAAACGTGGCAGACAGTGCCGTGGCGACTACCCGCTGCATGATATGTTGATGGCTGAACGACCATCCGACATATTGCCAGTGTTTTGGCACCCCTCATGAGAGGGTTGAGCACATTATCCCCAACGAGTTAGGAATGACAAAAGATTCCACAAAATGGATGCCAAAGATCTTGACTACGGATCAGAAACGTTTTGAAGCAGATCTGGGCAATGGATGACATCTGTTTCCAAAAATGAAAAAGAAAGTAGTCGGTCGTCATTTCCCTCGAAATAGAAAAAAATAAATAAGAACCATCGACTTTGTACAGGGTTTTCACAGAAATGCTTAGAACTTTTCATCCAGTCCTTGTATTTGCCCTCAAGTTTCCGTATTTGATAAACGAGTTTAGCTGTCACATCTCCGCGATACTGATGTCTGATAAATTGCATCAATGGCATTTAGTAATTGAGCTGGAAATTGGTCCATTTATCAGATCAAGGCAGTATACTTTTAACTTCTACACCTTTTTGCGCGATGAATATGGTCTCCATCTGTATTTGATACTTTCGTGTAATTAGTTTCAATCTCAAATGTAAGAATCCATTTACCGAACAATTATTGTGGTAGTCTGATACCCCACTAGAAACATTACTGTTGATGTAAAAAGGTTACCTATCATTCAGAGCTTCAGGGCTTGGGGAAAACAAACCTTGCAGTTATTATTCCATATTGTAAACAATATTCCATATGTGGTATAACAGTTATTTCACTTTCACCGTGGAAATATCCTTGAATTTCCAGAACCATGTTTTTGTATAGTGGACATGATTTATAGATGTTAAGAAATATAGGTCTATACTCATTTCAGGGGGCTGGAAAATAGGCCCGAAATGTGACTTATCTCTTTGATAGATAAACAGCACACCTTAAACCTTAAGATTATGGTACAATGATCTCTAAGGTTTGGTACTATTTTAATAGTTCATTACATATTATTGCCATTAAGTCACAGACTAAACATCATGGTTGGATTGGAAGTAATTTGTCTGCTTGCTCTAGCAGCAGGGACGCGCGCCCTCACAGGTATTTATTTTTAAAAACCAAATATTTCATCCAAAGATCGATGGCTTGATTATGCTCTTATCTACACAGATGAATCGGATACGGTCACGCCAGCTGGAACCACTTTGTTCATTCTGCATAAGCTGCTCCCATATCTACTTTTGAACTCCGAGATACTTTCCAGGCTTCGAGGTAACGATTGCACGTCTTTTTCTGAGTATTTGTCTTTCTTGTTGATTTTAATAATAAACAGCCCGGACACCCAGTTGTTGCAGACAATGGCCTTTACTGCATCAATGGTAAGGTAAATGATGAAGCTTTAGATCTTCTCGGTTCCATTTTTTAAATATCTTTCATTAAGTATTTATGATCGCTGGCAACGGCTTTGGGAAATCGCAGACCTAAATAAACTTAATCAAATTAAGCCATTTAATGAAGAAAGATCTTATCGGTTAAGATCTCCTTCATAGAGCAGCTTATATTCTAAACGATTGTTGGTGTGTGTTGCCATCTATGCTGTCATGGGTACCTTGTCGCATATGTAGGTGGACTTACTATGTTGATATCCTTCAGGGTTTCCGTACAGCTAATATGGAGGACTTTCCAACTCTAAAAAAACATTTTAAGCTTTGCATATTCTTCAATACGTTAAGACAAAGTCACAAAATAGAAAAATGTACATGGGAACACATTAATAATCTTTTACTTTTACAGAATGTGAGACACAATATTATCAAGGTTCATGTCATAGTATGTTTGGTTCTTGTCAGTCTGGACAGAAGATGTCATTCAGCCATTGTGGATTTTTAAAGAAGTGTTGTTACAGCGAAAACAAACCTCAGGGCACACAATCCCCTTTGACAAGTAGTGGTAAGATTCTTCTTGTGATTACAATTATGGTTTTGTATTTTTGTTTGTTTTTTTTTTGTTATTGTAGCACATGCGCAATAAATGATTATATAGGCTAACTATAATTAGCATCATTACTAAGGCATACATCAGTTCTCAGGAATTAGTATTCACACAGTGTATAGTGCACCAGGTTACTGTTAAATTGCTTCGGCGGCATTTAGTAATTGAACTGGAATATACGGGTCAGTAATTAGCAGTAATTGTATTCTGTAGAATTGTGACTTGTGTAGATTACTGTTGCTATTATGACTACCTGTAATTGATATCCACATACAATTTTGGACTAAGACAGTTGGTCTTTTTATAGCCATTCTTTTTCGTCTTTTGAATGACAATTATTGTTGCCCATTTGGTCTTGAATTTGAGGCGGAAGGATCAGGTAGTAAAAAGGCATGAATAAAGGGATTCCTCTGGCCAGGCCCAGGAAAACGATCGTGCCAGCGAACCATCTTAAATATTTTTATCAGATAATTGCAAAATGTTTTTTTTTTATAATTATAAGAATTAAGATCTTGGGAATGGTTAATGTGGAGCGTTTCTCGTAATAAAAGCTATCTCCCAAAAACACATTATTCCAGCTAAAGGGAAAATTTAAACTTCCGGGTTTAGATTCACAATGAAAAGTGGTTCCGCCAAAAATCATTAGTCCAAAAATTATTTAAATCGTCAGTTCTGACGTATTTAAGCTATGACCGCCATCTTTATTGTTTTTATCCTAGAACATCCTAGAACATCGATTTGACCATGGTATATCATATCTAAATTACCATATGTAAAGAATATAATAATATCCCAGTTATATCAGTTAAATCTAGAAAAGGGAAATGATCATTGGCCTACTAGATGATTGAGGCTTGAAGTAAATCAGCAAACTGATATCAAATTTTGTGAGACATCACTGCCCTTGCAATGGACAATAGAAATCTCTAAATTATATGACAAACGATAACTTTTTTTTCATGAAACAGTGATTCAACTACTCTTTAATGGCTTGATAACATTGGAAGAATAATCTTCAAAAAGTACATCAAATAAATTTGAAGCAGTTTTCTATAACTAAGTATTATAGTTTATTGCTTTATCTGGTTACTAAATGCCTGTAAAAGGTTATCCTATTTTTTTATAGAACAATGCGGTCATCGACTTGTGGCATCAGATGATAGAATCATTGGAGGGAAATCAGCGTTGAGCGGTGAATATCCATGGCAGGTTAGTTCTCAAATAGATATTCAAAATAAGTAAACATTAACCAGTGGGACTGTACAAAGACAATGCTTGAAGAGGTAGCATTACTTTGGCCATTCTTACTGGAACATTTTATGCGCCCACATTAAACGTGGACACGTATTGTCGTCGCGTCTGTCAGCCTGTCCGTTATGCTTATTATAGACTGCACTTCTTGATTCGTTTAGGTTCGGATTCTCAGAACTTGTGAACGCTTGTAAAGTTCCAGCTATATGTAAAGATAATGATTTGTAGATATATGAGGCACTGCACTGTGATGATCAACTGGCAAGTCTTTTCCAAAGATTGCTGAAAATACCAATAACATCATTGGCAATAAGATTAATAGTTATGTTTTTATAATGATTACATAAATACATTTGAAGTATAGTTCATAACTGTTGCCTCAATTATCATTTAACCCTTGTGCGTATACAAGGGGTATTTTTGGACCCCACGACCATATCCTTAATGTTTGTGAGAAATTGGTTCATAATTGTCTAGCGAGAATTTTATACATTGTCAGCTACTTAATGTCGAGTATAATGCTGTAAATAGAATGGATGTGAGGCAGTGGCAACATTCATCATTTGACAAGAAACTTCGAGTATTACGTTGTCGGTCACCAGGGGTCTTGTGGACCCCCGTCCCCTTTCCTTTCAACATTTTGTTAGTTACAGGTGTCTAATCTGTTCAGCAATCAGTGCTAGCTTTGTATTAGGAATCGTTCTTACTGATGATATCGTTTTGGTTATTCTAGTAATCTAGATCTGAGAGCAAATCAAGGTACACTACCAACCCCATCAAAAGACTAATCTGCATGGAACATGACAATTACAATATTTTTAGATTTGTATGGTTTCAAAAAAATCTTATAATTGCTATCGTTACTGATAATACCTGAAATATTTTGATCTAGCCTGATTGATTATTGTTCAGTCTTGATATGAAGCTGTAGTTTGATCGTATTTGAATGAAATTATTCATCCAAGAACCTTTTTATGTCTGGGGTCTGAGATTACCCCTTGTTACCGACAACGTTTTTCGTGCGACGTGTACGCACAAGGGTTAATAAACTATACTAAAAAGAACAAATAAAATCACTTGCAATAAAATCAACAGTTATAAACTACAATAGAAAATACTAAAATCGTCGACAGCTGTCCTCGCCGGCAATTGTCCAACCGGCAGTTGTCCTCGCCGGCAATTGTCCAACCGGCAGTTGTCCTGCCGACAATTGTCCAACCGGCAGTTGTCCTAGACCCCCAGTTTTGTCCATTTCTGGCGATTTCAATAGGTAGGTTCACAAGATGGTCTGATACGAAGACAATAATAACACTACAGTTGTATTTCTAATATATACGGTTCATTCAGTGACTGATTGGTGGCAACGGTTTGTTTTAACCCATTGATATATCCTTTTCAGCCAGACAACGTCATCGTAGCTTGACCAGTACTTCCATGTTCAATTACACGAGTTGAAGAGTTATTTGTATAAAACATGTTATGTAATATCGTATTAAAGAGATCGATTCTACTAGAGAATATTTGTGCCCCTTCACAGATTTGATGAATTATTATTGTCAACGAATCAGCCCCGATTCTAATATTCCGTGGATTTTATCCTTGTAGGTTTCACTGAGATACCAAGGACAGCACTTGTGTGGTGGAACTCTTATTGATCGTCAGTGGGTTCTTACAGCAGCTCATTGCTTTGAGAAGTAAGTAAATGAAAACATGTATTTCTTAATACCGATGTCATTCAGCCAAAATATACTTATAGTATAGATAATACATAAAACCCACTCGCCATTTGACATTTACCAATTCATTATCATCTTAACTAACCCCAATTGACACTGGCACAAGATCCCAATAAACAGGTACTAAAACAATTTTTACAGTCGCTGATACTAACCACTTTCCGGAAATGACGTCGTTTTAGAAGTATTTTCCGAGAAAGGAGACTTCTACTTTGTCAATTCTGGCAACATCTCAAGAACAAAGTAGTGGGGGCGGCGTCAGGACCTATTTTAAAAACATTTTCTCGGAGCACGTCTGTCTGGCAACATTAATTCTAGCGGAGGTGTCTTGAAACATGCGTTGTTTCTATCGTCAATTTGGAGAATAATATCTGCGGAAACGAGGTTACTGCCAAAAAATTGAAACTACACTGTGCGGGTGCCTGTGATAATTCATACCGATGACTGGTGCAACTGAAGAATACTTTTTGCCTAAATCAAAAGTTTCTGAGAGAACGCCTTTTTATTTCTCAGAGCACAGTTTTCGCTCATTAGTGCTCCAGGGCACGTTAAAATGGCGCATTCAGGTATGTGCTCGCGGGAAAGGTGTCAGATTCGCATGTCCGATGAAATATTAACCTTTTAGCTACATTTAGTGTAATGTCAGTGAACTTAATACAAATGTCGGTTCTCTTGACATTATATAGGCTTAAATTTAAAAGAAAGTCAAAAGCATTCAAGGAATTTTTACTGGTTTATAACAACGACAATTATAATATTAAACATGGCTGTTATTTACCTCAAGTATAAATTTGTATACTTGTATTCAATTATTTAGACCCTTAGTTGTGATCTACAAAACATCATTACATACTAGAACATAATTGTAAGAATTCCGCTAAGTAGTTAAAATTCCTGGAACGTCTGAGGGCGGCATGAACTGAACAGAAATATCTGTACAACGTCAACTGATATCACTTACTGGTGACCTTTTCATTACATGAGATTACGCCTCCTAAGTGTTATTTGCTAAACAGGATGCTTAACTTTTTATAGATTATCGATCAATTTCGTGTATTAACGCAGACGTTGTGCAGTACGGATATCGTGGAGCGACAGCGGAGCAATCGCATGTAATACATATTAATTGTAAGATGATCTAAGGCGGTTTTCCCATGAAAAAAAGAGGATATTCGAAAACTCAGACGAAAGTCCGTGCTTATTGTACGTCCATTTTTGAAACAACTCAAATCAGAGTGGTGCCATAATTCAAAAGACAATTCTCTTACTGTTTCTAGCTGAAGACAACCTTCTCTTTACACCAAAAGGCTTCCTCCTTAACACTACCACCAAGTGATCTAGATTCTTTTGATAACATTAGCATGCCACCGACTGGAAGAGTTGGACCCTGTTTCTGCCGGGTATTAAACACAACCGATATGTGATTTGGCGACAAAGATGATCGTCGCTGCATATTGTGTTTATTACCTCGAATCATAGATTCGTATTCTAGCAAAAGTCATATAAAGACGCTCATAATATATAGTCAAGTACTTTATCGGCAAGTAATGAACCAAGCTAGTTTATGTACACTTTTTCTGCCTCCATTAGCCCAGTTTAGGAGCAGAACAGTAGGACGTTAAACCCCATTTCATTTCATTTATGTACACTTCAAAATTCATTAGACGTTGAATCTAACCAGAACAAATTGTAAGATATTAATTTTACGTACCCCTTTTAGTATTCCGAGGACCACTTACCCACCTTTAATGAATGTATCTTGTCAATTTGTCAACCTATTTTAAAATCCTGTTTGAATCTACGAGACTGGTGACAAGCTTAATGAAAAATGATAAATCTGACGATAACAAGTAAGAAACGATGGCCGGAACAGTAAGAATGGCGAAGACAATAACGTCTTATACATACCTTCTATTTACAGGACGTATGTCAATGGTTGGACTGCTGCTATTGGTGTTACAGATCTGTGGAATCTTTACAGCAGTCAGGTCTATAGTGCATCTGATATAATAACCCATAGTTTATTTGATAGTACTTCAAATTCTCATGATATAGCTTTGGTGAAACTATCTAAACCTGTAGATATATCAGGAAAGGCCTCTAGAACAGCATGTCTCCCTGATTCCGCAGAAGATTTTAATAACGTCGTCTGCACAGTATCAGGCTGGGGATCAACAAGATTTGGTGGGTAACTTTACTTATTTTACAAAATGTTGCATCCAAATGTTGCATCCTAAAATAACTATTGTACGGCGACTCCTATAAAATGTCATTATTTTCCCGAGAGAAATGTTCTTTTGTGTTATAACCTAGACTCCGGTTATTTCGACAATGTGGTTCATTCATCCGTACGTTGTTTTATTAACGAAGACCAGGGCATACCATTGACAGACTTAATGGTCATACCCCCGACCCAAAACCTAGATCTCAAAACTACCAAGCAGAAGGGTTAAGTCAACATTCCGCTTTAACTTAGTATTGTTCTAAGGCATTATCTAAGATGGTGTATCGCAACAGGTAAAATATTGTATTTCTCAACTACAGTTTTATATTGAGTACAACTATTCATGAGGAATTGAGAATATAAATGGCATCATATGAAATGCTCGTTATTTCCTAATCCCTGGGAAAAGTGCAGCTGTAAAAACGTGTTTACATAAATATTGATGAAACCGGTAGGAGTTCTAGTCATGTATATTTAATGGGATTATTTTGGCACACCGCCTAAGATTAAGACATATTTACTGTTTTATTTATACAGAGGTTTATAGTAATTCTCGTGCTGTGTTTCGAGTTCTATTTTCTATCATCAATCATTCATGTATTTGCAGAATGACTGGCAATCAACTACTGAATGCTATGATTTCAGTGTACGGCATTTATATAAGTTTTCAGTTGTTCTGTTATTTGGACTCTATCTATATATTTTCAGTTTTTAAGTGAATTAAACTAAACCTCGGGCTATATTATAAGCAATGTTAATTAGCTTAAGGTCGAAATAATCTATGTATTTTCTATGTTAAACTTTAAGATCATCTCCTAATCATGTCATAGATGGTAGGTGTAAAACCTTAAAGCAAAACTCCAGCCGTTGAGCTGCAAATTTGGTTTGGTTTTTTTGTTATCTTATATAAAATCATCTGATATCCACGTTATAAAAGTTTATAATATTGACGTAGATATATTCCCGTTACATTAATTAGGTAGCCTATGTTATTCATTATCTAATCTTATGATAAATTCGACCATGCACATTGCATAAGTCATTTCACGTGATAGCTATTTGTAATATACGAATGACCATCTATGACTCATTGGTATAATCTGTCTTTGAGTAAGACTCGGACATTGCATAAGTCATTTCACGTGATAGCTATTTGTAATATACGAATGACCATCTATGACTCATTGGTATAATCTGTCTTTGAGTAAGACTCGTATAACCGCCCCACCCACCCAGCCTCCATCCTGTCCGAGTGTAAATTCAAATGCACCATCAATAACCACGTGAATATACGCCGAGGAAGTCATTGGATAATTAAATACTTATGTAGTGTTTACAGCATTACAGTATGTCGTGTTTACAACATTACAGTATGTCGTGTAAAACAAATTCCAACGATCATGCAAGCTATAAGCTGTGTCAGATAAATAGCAATTCCTCAAGGTAAAATATATCCTTAAAAATGGAGATTTGTCTATAGGCATCTGCCTGTTCTCCCATCCAATTTCTGTAAATAAAGTTTGTTTAGAAAAAAAATACCACACTGCTCTGACACGGTACTCGCATTGTCTCCAAAACGTTATCAAAGATGGTCTGGGTAGGAAATTTACAGATTATTACAGTTCAAACCGGCACGTAGAATAAAGGGAGCAACTGTTCATAATCCCTCGTCTTATCGTTTAGAATTATATTTTAAAACCACGCCAATAACATGTTTATCATGATCAATGACGAATTTTGTATTTTTAGAACTGCAACCCAGTGTTACATCAAGTGGTATTTATTTCTGCCTCGTGGTTATTATCAATCAAAATTATAAATTTACCTATTCTCCTGCAATGGATGTCAATTGTTTCGTGTTTTATGCAACCAAAAATCGTAATCATATTTGGGATGAAATTTTAAGAAGGCCTCTTGCGCAAGTTTGAGCCCCACCAAACTTGTTTTTATTTTTAGAGCATTTAAAATGTTTGCCCGCAAATTAATTCCATTTGGCAATCCCTTGACAAAATCATCTTTTAATCTATTTCAGATGGTCCAGGTAGTCGGCATTTAAATCAAGTGTCTGTACCTGTTATGACTAACAGTTTATGTAGTTATTATCTAGGTAATGTTGTATATGATCATAATGTATGTGCTGGTATCAACGCTGGAGGACGGGACGCTTGTCAGGTGATTTAATAATTTACCAAACATAATGAGCGGGAAAACAGGTTACAAACTCCAAACACTTTTACAATATTACCAGTGGATTTAAACGCGTTACCC
Source organism: Patella ulyssiponensis (assembly GCA_963678685.1). Lineage (NCBI taxonomy): Eukaryota > Metazoa > Mollusca > Gastropoda > Patellidae > Patella > Patella ulyssiponensis. The sequence continues at coordinate 60,214,563 of OY783229.1, forward strand.
ATTTATACAATTTTGTAATTGACCAGAAAGGGTAGTACGAAAAACCGACGGCGATATTTTTCAAACATTTCTCCTCAACAAATTGGAAAAGACGTTGCCCTTTTGAAAAATTAACATCATGGTGCATTTTACTCATTTGCCAACAAAGTATAATAAAGAACCGTTGTACATTAAAAGTAATCATACAGCTGTATTAGACATGCATTATGCAAGAGCTAAATCTGCCTATTGTAGGTCCTCCTTTAGGCCTGAAATGTTTTCTAAAGTATTAATTAGACATTAATTAACCGATCCAGGCCTTAATGAACTCTCGATGGCATCAGATTTCTCCGATATTAAACAGATTAGGACGGTTGATTTAATCAAATATGGAGGTCCCAAGACTTAGCTTTGATCATCCAGTACGGTGGTTGAAATTATTGGACACGTCTGTCAAAACTTCAAAGGCTAATATCTTCGCTTGCAATAGAGTAATTTAAATGAAATTTTCAAATTATTCATTTTACATTATCTACTTTCGAACTATTATAGCAAGAATGGCTAGTTCTTTATCTAAATCTTATATAATGTATCTTTAATGAAACGTACATGTAGCAGCGGTACATAACTTAGTGCAGTGATTCCTGATTTTTCTTGCATACATTATTTGCATTCGATTCTTGCAACGTCATTTCATAATATAAGTTAGTACGTTACTTAAGTTGAATTTTACGCGACAATATGCCTTAATGAATGTTAAAGGAAGCGAAAGAATTATTCGAGGTGGTTCTTTATTTCACTTTGAAACAGTGTAATTATACCGACATTTCGTTCCGGTTTATTGTTCGGTTATTGACTGCACTACGTCTAAAAATAAGAATTCACCAGGCGCGTTCTGTAATACGCTGAAGATGTGAGGACTCCATACTAATTCACAAAACGTTGCGAAATGTTCCACGAAGCAATAGCAGAAAAAAATGATTTGCAAATAGAGCATTGGTTGTCATGCTTACGTGCGCCACAGGACCACAAATCGATTTTCGTTAACTTTCATCTTCAGATGCTATGATACCGTATGTGTATTGTTTTTTTTCAGGGTGATTCGGGTGGACCTTTAGTATGTCAAACAGGAGGGTCATGGAAGATAGCTGGTATTGTATCATGGGGTTATGGTTGTGGTGACAAAAACACTCCAGGTGTCTACACTCGAGTGTCGTCTTTCTTAGATTGGATAAAACAAGTGAAACAAGACTACCCATAATACTTATATAATAAAATATATTTTAACAAAAATAACAGATCTGATCATTGTTGAGAGAGAGAGAGAGAGAGAGAGAGAGAGAGAGAGAGAGAGAGAGAGAGAGAGAGAGAGAGAGTTTAACGTCTGCTCGACACAAACTAGGTCATTTCGGGACTAATATATGGTTTTAATTTTATTTCAATAATTCGCTTGCGGGTAGGGGGCGTTGGGTTCTTTAGCAGTGGGAAGAAATAGGAGGACCAAGAAAAAACCCATGAGGTTGGACAGGCGACTCTACAACCCGGATTCGAAACTACGCCAGTATGACAGGCTTTATGATACAACATCTGGAGACAGTTATGGGGTAATATTTGAAGAGCATTTTTTAAGTTTTAAGCAATGTCTTTAGATGACTGTAATCCTGTGTCGAGTAGCATTCTTATCCTTAAAACAACGGTCAATTTCCGCGTTTAAAATATCAGTAAATTATTAACGCCTATTTTACAAATAGTTACTGCTCATATTTTTGTACATATGCCTACGTGATGTTTTGACGAGGAATGCTCGCTATACAAAATAGACAATACAAACTATCGAAATGAATGGAAAGTTATTCATTTCTTCCATAGGAATGGTGCCGAAGTTATTTTTGACATCGATGTTAAAAGTATACAGGTCACAATTCAATGGAATACAATTACTGCTTATTACTGAGCGACGCTGTATACTCCAGTTCAATTACTAAATGCCATTGAAACGATAAATGATATGAAAAGTGAATCGATTTATAATTATTACACATGTTGATGCAGCCTATAAATATATATTATCACAATACATGTAGATAAGTTCGAACAATCCCTAGGAAAACAGCTTCTCCTAACGATTGAAAGCATTGCAATAAATCGCGTAGTAATATGTTTTATGATATCTTAAAATCGCTGTTAAAGGGGATTTAATAACAAACTTGTTGTTTACGTTGTTTAAAAGTAAGCTATTTTTAGGCAGTTACCACTCGTCAATTATTTTACTGAATTGAAAATCAATATCGTGTGGCGTCTATTGGTTAAACTTTCGTCTCAATCATAAATAATACATGGGATATTCTTTTACATCTAGAACCGCGTGACTGCTCTAGATATTGTTTACATCGATAAGCGGCGCTGTTATGAAATCTGAAGAGCAAATTCCTAAATCAGGCCTGATCATATGTTCATCCAGAGGTGCGCTGTAAAACGGGGCGTACATATTGCGTAATTCCCTGGTTTATTTTTGCTGTTTGATAAGACTTCTGTGATCGTAATCTGTATGTATTTAAAGGGCTAATCCCAATAATTTTTTGGGAGAATAAAAGTGCCTAATTTTTTGTTAAAATCACTTAAAATACTCTACCTAAGGGCAAAGAAACTAACTCAGTATTTGTGATACGTTTTCAATCAACTTAAACCTGCAAATCTTCATCTGGAAAGGAAAAAAGGTGTCTCGTGCTGTATTCTCCGGTGTCTACGTAAACCCAGGCTTCTTTCGACATCAAGTACAATACATGGGTCATTCACTATATAGACGTCTCAATAAACGGGGGTCGATTATCAGGTCACCCAACGAGAAAATAGACCCGAATTCTTAAAAGGGTTACATGCCCGGATACGCAGTTTTGACGTTCACGCCCAAACGACTCAATATTTTGAGCTGAAACTTTTGAAACAAGGTAAATGAACCATTCTTCGATATTTTGGCGCTTACATTTCATACGTACCCGGACTTTTATTTTTGAGACTCTGTTTAAAACGGGATAGTCCCTTTAACTTACAAAGCAAACGTTCTCACTATTAGCTCTGGCGACATTATTTTGAAAAATTTCACATCGAAATTCGTCTGGTTCTAGGCCGATCGCTTCTTAATTGAAATATTTATCTCTACGTCAGACTGAGAAAGGGATAACCATTATTCATATCGGCAATGAGAGCGATATAAATAGGCCTCGTATCTTATAGGAGTATCGGCTTTCTAGAACAATCAATATTATGAAAAAAGACGCCAATCAGGTATACATTGTCCGTAATTCTACAGTACCCCTGAGAATACTTAAAGACCCCCCCCCCCAACCCCTCGTTGCTCTGAGCTATAGTTGAGTCCCTGGCGCCAACCCCTAAAAAAATTCCAAGAAAAGGTTTTTGGTGGGTTCTGGTAATGCTGGGTATATTGAGTGAAATCCTAAAAGTTTACCGAGATATGGCTATCAAATGCCAGATTTTTAAATAAATCTGTTATTTATGACACAAGAGAGTCCAATTCGCAAACAATTGCAAGAAAAGCTTTTTGTGAAGGTTGGGTGTACTGAATGACGTCCCAAAAGTTAACCAAAATGGGAGTACCGGACAGTCCAAAATTTTGAGGTTAAATTTATAGTTTGAAAGGTAAAACTTCAGGCAGGCATAGAAACGTAAATTTTTAAGAGAAGCAAATTCAACCGACACATTTCGTTAGGCTGTCAAAACCAATCATTTGTAAAAATGTCTCCTTGTGCGATTGGTTTTCATACGCCCACATTGGAATGTGGTCATATATTGCCGTCGTCCCCGTCCGTTCGTGGACGCTTTAGGAGGCAAATTTAATTGCCGACTGACTTTCTTCGCACACGAAGAACCCTATTCAATTTTAACGATTTCCGATAATTACTGTACCGGTTATGCCCCTTAATCACAGTTAAAATCCGAATGACTTTAAATTCATGCACCGTGTTTCGTGTCATGAGGAAAAGAAGCCTTTTGATTTTGATCACTTTGAAAAATCTTGTTAACACTCTAGGGAATAAAGTTAATATCCGAATGAATTGAAATTCATGCACAGTGTTTCAGGTCACGAGAAGTCTATTTTCAACGATTTCCGAAAATTACTGCTATTTAGGCTGAAGTTAATATGTGATTGCTTCCAGGGTTATGATCCTTGATATAAAATGTTTTGTATACTAAACGTTAGTGTAGGGCAGAACTATTAAAAGCGCACAATGTTGCCATTGCGGCATTTGAGATAGAGTACTTTTCAGAAGAGATGATACTTTGTCAGTGTATAAGGCTCCTCGTAGGCCTACCAGTAAGTCAGGCCCTGCATTTGGCCACAGATCAGTAATAATTTCCCCATTTACTTTAATGTTAATTATCGTCTCTTAGATTGAGTCCGACTCGAACATGTGGTAAACGCTTGCCCAAAAGGATGTATAAAATGAAATGAAGTGGGGTTTAATGTCCTACTGTTCTGCTCCTAAACCTCCAGGCTAGCGAGCCAAACTTGAGATACACCAGCTGAAAGTAGAGACAAGTAAAGATGCAATTTTAGGCACTACATTTCAAGTAGCCACCCCCGCACACAACTCTTGTATCCTCCGTCTCAAAATCATGAATATTCACCAAAACCTGGCAGAAAATGTATTTTCAAACCCTTTCCTTTGATTCAACACCAAAAAGTCAACACAAAGGGGGAGAAAGACTAAAAATAACTTTTGCTCTTCATAGAAATATTTAGTGAGCTATGTCCATTTGAACCTGACATTCAAATTGCTTTATCTTAATACACCAAGAACAAGAGGTAGATCAAGGGAAATAACTGCAGAATACTCTCACCCCGGTCCCTTTCGCACACGAACAATGTGTCGATCAGCTAGTTCACATTCTCCTCGCAGCGTTTCGTTTGATTATACCTAATGCCACTAAACACTGCTTTAGCGAAAGTAAATTCCTGTTCCAAATTATGACTGACCAATGGTCCGATTAACAGCCAATCGTTACAAAAGCATTACGCTTAAAACAGAGCGGCAATTAGACCAAATATGGTTACATAACGTTACGTCATGACTCACGATTTTATTATGCCCCGTTAACCATTGTATAGCAGAATATTGCGTGACAAACAAGGCTATCAAATCGGCTAATATGTAAACAATGCTGTTTGGAAACGAATATACTTTCACCGTTTTGATACCTTAAATTAAAGGTAGGACTGTCATGTTGCTGTACTTGTGATAGATTTGATTGAATGGGAAGAATAGACACGCTCCCTCAAAAGTTCAAGTATCAAAAGCCAATCCAGCAATGACCAGAGAGGGATATCTCGGGCCGTTCCTTCAGGAATATGCTAGTTCAAGGTTTGGAGACGCAATAACTTGACTCAACTGATTTCTAAGCCACTCCAGTTTATCGCCGTTGCCGTCCAATTATTATCACAATGTAAATTGAGGCCCTTCTTTCACCACTATTGGTTAAACAAAAAAGAAGTACAAATTAGTGACAGAACGACCATCTTAACATTCTTAGGGGTACTTTTTGTCCAAGTTATGGTGGTTTTGGTGTCGTTTAAAGGTCGGGACCGAGACATGGTCTATTCATGATGGTGGGAGATATTACTACAGATTTACGTAATACATGTATAATCCTGGGTTAACGCCCCTCCTGTACAATCAATTATATATGTCTCATTCTTACATTTTAAACCAATTTAAAAGCTGCAGTGTTCTATTTAGTACCAATTTACGTGGTTTTAATTTTATATTTAACTGATGTTTAAAGATGTATTCAAATTTTAGAGCTCTCGGCCGATGGGTAAATAAAGGCCGACTTGCGTAAATTAACTTCATTATCACAAAATGGGTGTAGACGTTTAGGGCAGATCTTTCCATTATCGCCGAGATGTAAACTACCAAATTACGAATCGCACATTTACGAACCGTCGTTTAAATGAGATGCCTTACTCTATGCATGTCAGAGTTTTCTTTGTGGTCGTACATAAGACTATATAGAGGTAGGTTCGCTTCTACCACTTTATTATTAAATATGTTCCACCAAGGCTTCGATGTTCCTCGTTCTCAATAGAATATAGCAATCTGTTTCACAGAGAATTACTTACGAATTACCTCTGTCACAGATGACCGTCTTCGAGACTGAAATGACATCACGTGGCGACAACCATTGGCTCAAAGGCTCGTGCATTGTTTACATTAGACGTAACTGCTGCGGGCAAAATGATGCCTGTTACTCATTTTAATACCCATTTACACTAAATAGGAAATCCTTTTTAACTACAATTGCTTCAAACGTCTTTACTTATTTTCTTAATACATACAAAAAATGTTTTAGAATTTAATTTATCGGAAGAAAAAAGTTAATATGTGGTACTAATTAAGTCGCGTCGATGTCATCCTTATCAGTAACTGTGGCGGCCTAGCGAATATTCACTGCTGATCAGTGTGAGAATATAGATGATAGCTGCTCTGAACACCTGGATAAGCTCTGAAGAATTTCGTCAAACTCCCCTCTTTTATAGCCCCCTAATTTCAGTACGTCAAATATGGAATAAACATCCCCTTTCCCAAAAGATCGGGGAGGGGGGGGGTGCCTTAATTGGTCAACCAAACACATGTCATAAACAAGATAGTATTTGGTAGATATTTTGATTTTGACTATGGTACAGACTTTACCAAAATGTCACTGTTGTTTATATTTGAATATATCACTCAAATTCATTTAGTACGTGTGAACCAAAAAATTAGTTATCAAATATATCGCCAAAATATTACAAAGGTTGCGCGTTCGGCATACTGTGGTTTGTTTATGTAAACTGGCGTTAACTAGATATCATGGTCGTTTGGATTTTTGTTTATTGGTAACATGCACCTAAATGTCCATTTGCAATGGTCGGCAATAATACCACCAGTTTTGTCAGATCGTCCCAATCTCCATGTCTCATTATGCTCACACCAGGGATCGAGAACACAGCCGCAAACCAGAGGTTGCCGGCCAGCTAGAGGTAGAAGCGCGGCACTCTAGACCACTAGGCCAGCCCAACCGCCCTCGTTCTAATTAAGCAATAGACAATCAGTGATATACCTCAGCTATAGGTCCAAATCAGTCGCACAAATCTGATTCTTAATTCTATCGAACCCTTGTTACTTAACTTTTCTATGTTATTCTTCGAAATATTGCAGAATCTGCTTGAAAATCACTGCAGGGATTTACAAAAAATATATATCATTTTATTTTTACAAAATTTACCCCAACAAAACATAACAATAGTCTTTATAAAGATTATACGTTAAATACATTAGTTATTCTATACGACAGGCACTTTTGCAAGTTTTACCTATTTATTACTTTGTTGATATGTCACTCTTCGGTCGACCACCCGGACCGATTGCCCTAACATTTCACTGTTTAAATGATAAATATATATAAATTCGTATCCACAGAAAAAATTCATATGGAAACACCTTGTGGCTTTTAGGTGACAATAGTATTCGTCAACAGCTGTATTCGATTATTAGAGGTATTAATATCACAGACGCTTCTGATAATTAAAATAGTCACATTAATTTAATTAAAATTTTGCTATAACATCCGGGATGTTGACAGGTGTTTCAGCGTATATGGTAAACACAGATTGTATTTGGTTCGCTTTGTTTTGATAGGCATTTATGCAAATTCTGTATATATTAGTCAAACATCCACACATTTGTATCATTTGCTTGACAGAAACTCGAGTTTCATCATTGACACCGTTTCATAGTAATAAATTTAGCAATTCTTTACCTATAATAATTGTACGTAATATGAATCCGATCGTTTCAAAACAGAAGCGGTTAATATTTTAACTGAACAGTACAAACAAACGTTCGCAGATTTCAAATACACGGCGAGTTTCGAAACAGTGTTAATAATGTGTAGCGTATGCGATATATATTCCACAAGTTACTCACTTACAACAATGATATCCATTTCAAATATCTTGTGTCATACCTAAGCATTTTTCCATTATCACCCTCAAGTATGATTTCCTCTATCAACTTAATGCATATATAACTATATCACTCTAAAGCATATATTACTGCATCATTCCCAAAACGTTTTTTCCAACACCACTCTCAAGCATATTATATGTATCACGCTGGGGCATCTTTTCCTGTATCACTGTGTGCCATGTTTTCATTCTCTATTACTCATTCTGAAGCATATTTTGGTATAAAAAATTCCTCATGATTACCAATGGAAAGTAGAAATCGTTTCCTGGATTATGATGAATATCGCTGATGGAGTTGAAATGACAAAATTCAGCTCACAAATTCCTACTTGTTTCCAATGTCGACCCCACCCATCCCCTTGCACATAGATTCTACTTTTCTGTTCTCTTAAATTCTTCTATATTATGACCCCTTTCATTCTTGATATCAAGACTATCTTTGTTCTCGTTAATAACGGGTTTATATTTTAGCACATTCGATGGTTGAGCTTGATTTCGATTTGTTGAGTGGCTATCTACCATCCCCGGGGGGATAAATCTTTGCCTACTAAATATGGACGTATCACTGAAATTATATTTTTGTATTTTGTTAAATGAGTGGCCATAAAGTTTAGATGTATTTTGGGATGTATTATTTCTAAATAAATTCTTCGACATATTCTTAAGTCTATTATGCATACTTCTAAATTTTAATTCACCTTTACTACTCAATGCACCATTATTATAGTTATTCTTTTTAAAAGGCTTGAATCTTGGTTTATTGAAATCGAGCGAAACACGTGAATTGTTTTTCTTTGCTTTCGTCAAAGAAATGAATTTTAAAGTGTTTGTATGTTTATTTTTCGATATCTTATGATGTTGGTATGTTTTAAAACGATCGGTGCTCGGTGACATCGACTTCAGTCTTTCAGAGTCTGTTGTCTGTGGAACATTTTTGGTTGTTAACGAACTATGAAGATCACGATCCTTCGTCCGTGAAATCGCGCCAGGTTGTACGTCACGTAGAGGATGATTCCGTTTAGAATCTAAAGCATTTGAAATGTTTTTATAAACGGTAACCGGGTTGTTTCTTGGAGTGGCGGATTCCGAATTATTCACGGGCACCGAATTTCTCTTTTCCGTGCGCAATTTCTTATATTTTGTGTGATTTTTTGTATCTCTTTCTTCCTTTCGTTTCGCTTTATGTGTTTTCAACTTATGTCTACTCAATGACTGTGCGTGTAATATCTTATTGTGAAACATAAACGGATCTATTCCACGGCGACGCAACTCTCTATCTTTTTCATGGTTTATACTTGGTCCAATCAATTTCTTCGAATATGTCTTAAATACCCCAACAGATGTGATGGTTATAAACAAACACACGGTGAATACTATTACAATGAAAAAATGCCGCATTCCATGAAGTTCCATGGTAATACTGGTGGTATGACATTTAGAATCATCTGTAATCATTCTTTAATACCTGAAAGTACAGACAAAAGATTTTATCTAATGAAACGACAGACATAAAATATACATAAAAACAAAATAATATCAATGAAAACTAAAGTAAACAAACTGTAAAAATGAAATCATGCCACATCCGGAAATAAAACTGCTGACAAGTCCAATTAATTTTAGACCTCATTTTTATTAGTTTTGTTTGGATGAGTTCTACATAACATTCGCGTTCGCGGGCTTTAATTAACGTCCTTTTCCACAAAGGGCGACTGTTTATACATGACAATGATTTTTTCCCCAATGACAAAATATTTACCTGATAGCAAACAGATAACTGATTTTAATCAATCATAGTACGTATTATTAGCCTTCAAGGAGAAGGAATAGATATAGAACTTCTTAGATCTTCACGTAGTGTGAGACAACTAAACTTGTAATAAAATGAAATAAACTTTTAAGATTTAAGTTGGATGGAAACCAACGACCTAACGGTTCGATTTACATCTATTTCAGTTTCTATATTTCAGTTTTACTCTATCCGTTAACAAGACAGTGGTTGCCATGCAAGATACGTCCACAGAGATGAACAGAAAACAAGCTAAAAAAAGGGGGCGAGTTTTCGTACATTCAGGGGATAAATTCCAGAGCGTTATGGTCCGATAAGCGCAAATATCAAAAGGAATCGAAATTCTGTGCTATAAACATATACCTTTGGTTTCATAAAAATCGCATAAAAATTCTGACCTCTAGAGGGTTCCCAACCTTGGCATTACATATTTTTACACTGTTTGTGTACAAAGAACGACCATTTTGTCGAGCAGTTTCTATCTGATATTCACGAAATTCGAACTCAATCGTCATTGACATATGTTTAAAAATGTTTTTGTAAAAAAACGTATACCAAATTGTAACCACTAGTGGATTCACAAGCTCCAAAATGGATTTTTTTTTGTACAACCAAGGGTCATAATATAGAGGAAGTTACGATCCGATATTCCTGAATTTCGACAGACCCTTGGGATATAAACATATATTTTAAGTGTCACCAAAATCGGAAAACATGTCAGCTCTTGCGGGTCCACAACTTTGATATTACATACGTTTACACTATTTGCGTTCAAGGAATGGCCATTTTGTCGGTCGAGTCCACTACCTAATATATACTTTAATATTATTTTCGTAGATAGAGCGGACATTTTTTCCGGCAGTTTCCGTCCAATTTGGGGTTCATGGTGGCTAAGCCTGGAGTTCGGGTGTTCGATCCCTGCATTGGCCCACGTGGTGTCCACTTCTCAGGGGTGTATGTCGGAGGACCTGACAAGGAAACATCTGCCTAGTCGCTAGAATGGGACGAAATACCGAGCTCCCAAGAAATGGTTCCACTACTGATGTATTTCGCCTTACCCTAGCCACAGTAGTGGCTCATCCTATAAGAGTTCCTTTTCGCAAAAAGGTTAATGGCCTATAGCTCCCTTTATTTACACATAAACTGACCCAAAGGTTGTCTAAGCGAGCAACTCCGGTGTTACCTTTTGGAAATCATTCATAATCATTACGCTTTTCTTTTAAAAAAAAAATCATAATGTGAGATTTTAACCGCTCTATTAAAGGTCTTTTTTTGCTTCAAACGTCATAGAAGCTATTATTTAGACATTTATTCACATGACAAGCGTATAATCAACTCTGCAGACCATCAGGTGGTAGAGATCTAAACGGGTTGAAATAAAATAGCCATTTAATTATTTAAATTAAAAATAGCGAACCGAGACGGTCTCGAATAACAAGTACCGTTGTAACCATAATATACAATCCATGCCATATCTTGTAAAAATGCAAACAGTAATAATTTCGCTCAGAGTAAAGTAATTTGAATGATATTTTCAATATATCCATTTTGCTTTTTTTTATTTTTTTAACTATACTATTCAAAAAAAGTAGGGGATATTTGATTTTGGGGGCATAATACTAAAATATACAAATGACTACGAAAAAAGTCACTATAGAACCTAACAGAAGAAACATTTCCAGTTACATGTGACGCCCAAACGCACGAATAGCTACCGCATGGAATGCAGGTGATGCTTGGGATCATCATGGGGGTCCAACCCAAGATTTGCACGACTCTGACTTTGAATGTTACAGTCATTGTGGCATTGGATTCCAAGGTGGAAACATCAGTTTAATTGTTTTATTGACCAGAAAACAAATTTTGATATGCGTCGGCTTACCCAAAATGAAAGGTTACGTGCCCTTGGCATTCTACAGATCGACACAACACAGGCGGTTGTGGCGCGGACGATGAATGTTTCTCAGTCTGTCATAAGCAGGCTATGGTCCAGATACCGTGATACACAATCTGTACAGGACAGACCACGCTCAGGTCGACCAAGGGCGACAACTCAAGCCCAGGATCGATTTATCCGTACCTTGGCCTTGAGAAATCGTGTCATCACAGCAAATCAGATCAGCGCTCGTCTTCAAACAGACACTGGTTTGAGAGTGAGTGGCCAGACGGTTCGGAATCGACTGCATAGGGGTCACCTTCGCGCCCGACGTCCTCGCGTGATCCCTTGTTTGAGAGATCATCACATTCAGGCAAGACGTCGTTGGTGTAGGGATCGTCAACACTGGGATAATCGACGCTGGAGCAATGTGATGTTTTCAGATGAGTCAAGGTTCACTGTTGATTTTTTGGACAGACGTAGGAGGGTGTGGCGTCGTCGAAACGAGCGCTTCCGAGACGTTAACGTCATCAGACATGATCGATTTGGGGGTGGTTCTGTTATGGTGTGGGGAGGCATCACTGTTGCTGGAAGAACGGCTTTACATGTTGTTGCAGGGCGTGTTACAGGCCAGTACTACCGGAACAACATCTTGGCAGTCCATGTTGTGCCGTTCGCACGACCTCATGGCCGCCGTTTCATCTTCCAGGATGACAACGCAAGATGTCACAGGGCCTGGATCGTTACAGGTTACCTCCAACAACAGAACATCACCACATTACCTTGGCCAGCACTGAGTCCCGACCTCTCCCCCATCGAGCATGTCTGGGACATGCTTGGACAGAGGTTACGTCAACGTCAACAACGTCCTGCAAAAGTCCAAGAACTTGCTGCTGCGTTGCAACAGGAATGGGACAATCTGGACCAAAATGACCTTAGACGTCTCATTAGGAGTATGCCACGTCGGATCAATGCTTGTTTGGCAAACAGAGGAGGATTTACCCGTTACTGACTTTGTTGTGATGCTGTGGTAACTTTGCTGTTTGACCCCGGGTATCATTTTACCCTTATAATGGTCAGTCTGTGCCTTACTTAGTCTAACGATCATTTGGAATAAATCGATGAATGTGAACTTCATTTCATTTTGTCATTTGTTTCTTCGTCAGTTTCATTAGGTGACTTTAATAACACTTAAAAATCACATATCCCCTACTTTTTTTGAAGAGTATATTATAGCAGGAACGGTCAGCTCTTAATCTAAACGTTACATAATGCGTCTTTAATAACAGTGTCGAGTTGTCTGCGAATAATCAGATAAAAAACACTATTGTATTAAAAGAAAACAAACATTCATGAATAAAGGAAAATAAACAAACGCACCTACAAGCGGACGGACGGGCAGGCAGGCAGACGGACAACTGGGCTTGGAGTATGGTATGTAAACGCTATAAAAATGTTTGAAAACAAAGGTAAGGGTGATAAATATAAACAAGGAAGATAAATATGTTGATCGATCAATCGATAATCGTTTCTAAATTTATATCATAACATTTAATAATACAAAAACTTACTCTTCCAAAAGCTCAAAACCGGCACAAACTAATTAATGGAAATACAATTACAAAGACTGTGTTACAGACAGTTATTTAACGCTCCAGTTAGAAAAATAACCCTATGTGAGTCGATTTTCATTTTCAAGGCGGAAACTAAACGTATTAAATCTGTATACGATATGATTGAATGGCGACAGTATGTAATAAACATTGATTTACCCTTTTCTGTAATAGTTCACAAAGATAATGACATAACAATTGGACATGCCACAGAGTTGCAATACGCCAAACCACCGAATGTAGATACATAGATACAATGAACTCTTGACACCTTCTATAAACAAAAAGCTAGTCACAATACAATTTTTAAGCCATATTAACCGGTATCTGAGAAGACATATAGTTTGTGATGGTTTATTTATAGCAACCGTACAACAATCGATATAATTGTAACGATTGTGGTAGACTGGATTACAGGTATAGGCTATACTTCAAGATCTGGTGCATCAAACATTCGTTTTCTAACTCAAATACAATTTGATCAACAATTTTCTTTTAAGCTCATTAAAGATACATTATGGGAGATTAGACAACGAGTTGTCAGTTCTCACTATAATAGTTAAAAACTAGATAATTCTAGCAGACTACTTTAACAAGCAATCGAGTTAAATGGAACAAAAAATAAGAATCACATCAGGATATTATTTCTGTCATATTTGCTATTAAAATGACTGGATATTACTAATTCTAAACTATCGCAATGAACCAGACTCACTTCAAATTTAAATACATATTATTCAAGAGCTAAATATGCCTACTGTAGGTCTTTCTTTATAAACTATTAATTAGACATTTACTAACAAAACAAGACGACAATCAACTCCCGATGGCATCGAATGCTCGAGATTTTAAATAGATTAGAATTGCTCGCCATGTAAAAATTTAATTCAAAAATGGGAAAGCGGGGCTATTAGTCTCGAATATACCAGTGTCCTAGTTACCACTATGCACATATCTTGTCAAAACTGCAAAAAGTGATACCTTGTCTCAGAATGAAGTTATTTGAATGACATTTTCAATATTGTCATTTTACATTATCTATTTTTGACCTATTATAGCAAGAATGGTCAGTACTTTATCTAAATCTTACATAATGTATTTTTATATATATTGCAACTATATCAAGTTGTATATGGTTGCTTAATTTTGAAAATATTGTCATAGGAATCACTTTAAATTTCTCAATATGGATTGTGTAGTTATACAAAATAATCTAAATCTTGCATAATGTATTTTTATATATATTGCAACTATATCAAGTTATATATGGTTGCTTAATTTTGAAAATATTGTCATAGGAATCACTTTAAATTTCTCAATATGGATTGTGTAGTTATATAAAATAATCTATAATGAATTCAATAAAGTGCCATCTGTCGTAGCTATAACTCGCAGTTCTAAGCAAATCAAAAGAAAGTTTTTTTGAAAGAATATCCTAGCAATTTACTATTAATTAAAAACCAGTCTACTATTGATGTCAAACAAGGTCATCAGTCAAAATGCATTGGCCATTTAAATTTATTGCCATCTAGGGAATTTTTAATTTTAAACAAAAAATATCTGTATACATTAGAAATGAAAATTCAAACCCGTCACTGACACCTCCGTTCCGTGAATAATAACTAAATCAGCATGAAATCAAGTCTATTAGACTACTGTTACTTCATGTAATTATATATACTGAGCGCCACAGAAAACGCATCACATAGTTGTTCGTATAACAAAATGATCCTGTAAACATATCTTATTTATTTTGCTTCTTATTGTGAACAATATTCAAATGGGAACACATCAATAACAACACATTTGTACACTTATGGATGTTTAATCTGTAATCAACGGTACAAAGTCAGAGGGGTAAAAACCAAAAGTGATAGGTTTTCTATGGCGCTCAGTATATTAATTTCAGCATTATAAATTTATTTTATCCAGTTTAGAAATAAATATCACAGTATCACATGTAGCACAGAATCAATAATATTCCTTGTGTGTGTCGTAAATTTACGACCACTCACTAATAATATCATAAAGCAAACTTAAACCATAATGGTATGCAGAAATGTTTAATACAAATAGCTCACCATCTCGGGTTTCATATTAACGTCAAACTCAAATTACAATAGTAAAGAGTTGTGACACAATGATACACAATGCAATGTATCTGATGTATATATCTACCTTTGTGTACCTACAACATACACACAGCTGCTTCCTAACCTAATTTACTATACAATTAAATATCTTGTTCAAATCATAGAACTATAATGATTTCACACCGAAATGTTTTGATTCAAAATATTGAACAGTAACGTGACTGGATAAACCGCTTATCGACATGGTTATCCAGACAAAACTACACTTGTTGGCGAAGGCGTTTGAAAAGGGACTAAGGCGAGGACAGTTATAGTGTAAGAGACGTCATTTCCCCTTAGGTAATTTGATTGACTGATGTGCTAGGGGATATGCTCGGTAGCTTTCATTCTGCTTTATCTATTTTGATATGAATGCTATACTAACTCTTCTGTGGTCGTAAACATTTTCCCCAAAACCCTAAGATAAAAATCAAATTGATCACATTAAAGATTTAACTACGAGATAAATATATCTGATATTTTGTAGGAATTTTCTTAAAACTTGTAAACGTTGTTTCGATTTCTGACAACATAAAGGCCATACAGACTTTGGAAATTATTAGAGCGGAACAGATAAAACAATGTTTCTCCAGAAGTACAATAATATACTTATATCAATATAATGTTTGTCTCTTACCATAAATAATGACTTAAATTGCGCTGATCTATATTAATAATTTTATTTGTGACTGTCGTTTGTTTGTCTGTAAGTTAGGGTTGGCAGCTACACTAGGGTTGTCCCGAGGCTGAAATATAGTTTTAAGGGATAGCTCGGAACTTGAAGTAATATAGGCTTGGTGGCGATTGACTGTTATTTCCTTTTTCGGAGTTATGATACTCGTGCCAATCTATTTCACAGAGGATTACTCAAGTCTTCTAATATCTCTGTAAAAGATAACAGCATCCAACACGTGACGTCACAACACCTGACGTCAATCATTGGCTCAATAGTGCGTGCATTGTTTACATAAGACGTTACTATTTCGGGAAGAATCGTGCCTTTTACTCATTTTAATATCCATTTACACTAAATAGGTGATAATTTTTACCTACAAATACTTCAAACGTCTTTATTAATTTTTCTAATACATAAAAAATATGTTTTATAATTTAATTTGTCGGGGGAAAAAAGTTAATATTTTTTACTCATTAAGTCGCATTGATGTCATCCTTATATCAGTAATTGTAGCGGCCAAGCGAATATTCACTGCTGATCAGTGTGTACCCTTGCAACGCTGTGTCAAGCGCTAGTATTTTATAAAAAGAGATTTTTTTCCTTATTAGTAATCAAATACAGCCCTAGTTCTCCTTTGAAATGAAACACCCTCGTTTATTTGTTCAGGAATATAAATTATTGATTGCATTTCGTTTTATGTGTTGATTTGTTTGATGAGATGACAACCAATCTTCAATATTGAGATAAAAGTTATTGCATGTCGAATGGTCCGCATTTTATGTCAAAAATGAAAAGGAAAGTAATAAAAAAAGAATTCGCTATATATTTCGAAATTAAAACGGCACAGCCATATATACATGATACATGCCTTTGATTAGAACACCAATACCGCCTAAGTTATTAGAATGTTGTCTATTTGTACGATTAAGGTACAAAAGGATTTCGTTAATACGTTACATAATTAAAACCCTGCGGACAAAACGAAACTAGGAGATTAGTCTGATTTGATGGTAGTCCAATCGCGAGGTCAAGGGATCTTTATCCTATAGGATTACTTAAGGTTTCTAGTTGAACAAAATAGGCATTTTTGAGAAATTACAACGTTTCCATGACAGCAAAATAAAAGTTAATTATATATTCTATTGCACGTCAGCATCATCCATGTTATATTAAACCGTGTGAAATATAATATCACACACAATATATCACTAGCTGGTTGTGAACGATACAATCATAACCAGGAAGTGTGTACAAACACGAATTCTTTAATGTATATAATATATACTAGTAGTCAATGCTTTGATGTATATATAACTATCAATACGTTAATACCGTATAGTAATATTTTCACCTGGGGAGTCTTACACTATATATATATATATACCGAAATCATTGTTCTATTAAAGATGAAACATAAATAAATTAATAAAAAAGATTAATTTCCCTGTCAATTCACAAAAAGATATTCCTGTTCAGCATTCTATCAACTTAGACTGTAGGCCTATGTAATATTCTCGTGTCACTTCTAATTCAAACGACTATATTTTATGCTGATCTATTATTGCGCAATATTACTTCACGATCTGTATGTTCAAATAAAACTATACTTGCGTTCAATCACTTACAGAATCCTTTTCTACTAAATGGTTTATACATCACTGTACTCTAAATCCAACCTGTCCACATTCAAACGAGTTGTCTACTCATCTAGACAGTTTATAACCTCATGATTCGTATGTTAAACCACCTCATTGATATTATGTAAACAAATCGAATATAAAACTAATGGGGATGTCTTAAAGTTATTATTAAGCTTGGTTCAATGTTCACAGTCATATTATTATGATCAAGTTGACAGTACATTTAAACCTATTTATAGAAATCTGTCATAACCTCCTCGCCTATTATTTTCATTAAAACTGAATACTGTCATTTGTATATACAAGTTTACTTACCGCGATATTAAAATAGAATATTATATTCCTTAACAGGTATAGCACTCAAACGATCGACTCGCATACAACTGTATTTTCGTAATGGTATAAACGACTCTTCTATCGTATCTAGTCCACTGTTGCAAGCCAGCAGCACATAACACAAATTGACAAAGGGGTCTTGCTCTGATTCTTTTTACATGTTTCAACAAGCAGACTAAATAGATTTACATGACAAAGACATGATTTGAAATAATCCTCGCGCGAAATCATTTAGTTTCCCAGAACACTTTACGCTTTATCATTGAATATATATTTTTGTCTAAAACTATAAATTTGTATGGAAATTAAAGCTTTAGAGGGATTATCCTTTTAGCATTCAAACAGTTTATAAATCGCTGATAATTGTCCGTCTTCGGGTAATGAGGATAATTGTGTTGCTGTATAGAGACTGTTTTGATTGTAGATATGTACTTTCAATTAAGATTGATTTGCGGGCTATTGATTATTAAACCAATACGGATACCCCAATGGAAAGTCATACACATGTTTAATAAGCCAATTACACAAATCAATGGGCAACACTAATAATACTCTATCTCATGTCACCAATTTGTAAAACCTCTGCTGTTAACTAATGACTAGGACCCGAAAATGAAGCAAAAGGCATCGGAGACGGTCTTACGCATTTTATGACGTCATATGTGGATTGTGATTTAGAGTAAGGGTTAGGTTTAGCCCGGGGTTCGGGTTAGGGCTAGCCTTGTTTGATTAGAATTTGACGAAACTTGCAGGTCCTAACTCCAACCCTTAACCTAACCTACAATCCACATGACGTCGTAATATGCTCAGGACCGTCTCCGATCTAACGTTCTCCATATTGACATTTGGTGCGTTCGATTACTAGCGCCGCGTTTCCTCGAGCCCCCACGAGTGCGTTCGGGTTATCGATGACGTCATTTAAACGGCTTACTTGCGCCAGGTCGATGTATCCGGGAAGTATCCCATAATCCAATTATTCGAGCGAATAAATTTTTTTTTGCTCAAAGTTATATTTGCAGATTAAGTTAAGGCGACGGAAGAATTATTGTGGACACTTTGATCCGATTAGTGTTGTGTTACTTTTTTACTATGGTGATTCTTCAACTTGTTGTTTTCTCAGTTGCTCAAAGACGTACACGTTTTATTGCATAACTGAGCTGTGTATTCTTTCTTTTTTTTTTTGATTACGGGTCAATATCCGCAAAGCGTCGTGTGGAGTCACATAAGCCATGGCTGAAAAAGGCAGACTGGGTCCCGAAATTTGGTATCTGGCTGGAGGAAAATACAACAATTTCCCAACACCATGTGTACACAATGACCATCCAGGGTGGACACGAGTAAATCGAACTCGATGATCACATACAGCCTGCAGTACGTCTTTTTGCGATTTTTGGTTTATAGTGGACTATTGTCTGGTGGTCGTTATTTATCAGAACACCGAGCATAATTATTTGGCGGCGTTTACCTTCCATTTTGATACCTAAAGAAAGCACCGAGCCGTGCGATTACCCGTTCCCATTGCGCATGTCGAAACGTACTCGAGGATCCTGGTCGAGTCACTCGGCAAATCTCAACAGATTCCGGAACCTACATCTAGTCTCGGCTGTATGACGAATTCCGTCATATTGGAACTACTTTAAATATCCCGGTTGAAACATGGCTGCTTCATGGTGTCTTGGAACTACTTTAAAGGTCTCGGATAAAACATGGCTGCGCCCATGATGTCTTGTTTGTTTGTAATAGCGTCAAGTTTTGCTGTAAACCGGTAGCCGCATCGCAAATGTATGGGCGTAAGTACATATCACTTACTGTCATACATCCGAGACTAGATGTAGGTTCCGGAATCTGTCAAGATTTGCCGAGTGTGGTCGAGTAAGCCCGGAGCAAGTAATCGAACGCGATAATAATATGCTATTCAAAAAAAGTAGGGGATATTTGATTTTTAAGTGTTATTAAAGTCACCTAATGAAACTGACGAAGAAACAAATGACAAAATGAAATGAAGTTCACATTCATCGATTTATTCCAAATGATCGTTAGACTAAGTAAGGCACAGACTGACCATTATAAGGGTAAAATGATACCCGGGGTCAAACAGCAAAGTTACCACAGCATCACAACAAAGTCAGTAACGGGTAAATCCTCCTCTCTTTGCCAAACAAGCATTGATCCGACGTGGCATACTCCTAATGAGACGTCTAAGGTCATTTTGGTCCAGATTGTCCCATTCCTGTTGCAACACAGCAGCAAGTTCTTGGACATTGGCAGGACGTTGTTGACGTTGACGTAACCTCTGTCCAAGCATGTCCCAGACATGCTCGATGGGGGAGAGGTCGGGACTCAGTGCTGGCCAAGGTAATGTGGTGATGTTCTGTTGTTGGAGGTAACCTGTAACGATCCTGGCCCTGTGACATCTTGCGTTGTCATCCTGGAAGATGAAACGGCGGCCATGACGTCGTGCGAACAGCACAACATGGACTGCCAAGATGTTGTCCCGGTAGTACTGGCCTGTAACACGCCATGTAAAGCCGTTCTTCCAGCAACAGTGATGCCTCCCCACACCATAACAGAACCACCCCCGTCTGATGACGTTAACGTCTTTGAAGCGCTCGTTTCGACGACGCCACACCCTCCTACGTCTGTCCAAAAAATCAACAGTGACCCTTGACTCATCTGAAAACATCACATTGCTCCAGCGTCGATTATCCCAGTGTTGACGATCCCTACACCAACGGCGTCTTGCCTGAATGTGATGATCTATCAAACAAGGGCGCGAAGGTGACCCCTATGCATTCGATTCCGAATCGTCTAGCCACTCACTCTCACACCAGTGTCTGTTTGAGGACGAGCGCTGATCTGATTTGCTGTGATGACACGATTTCTCAAGGCCAAGGTACGGATAAATCGATCCTGGGCTTGAGTTGTCGCCCTTGGTCGACCTGAGCGTGGTCTGTCCTGTACAGATTGTGTATCACGGTATCTGGACCATAGCCTGCTTATGACAGACTGAGAAACATTCATCGTCCGCGCCACAACCGCCTGTGTTGTGCCGATCTGTAGCATGCCAAAGGCACGTAACCTTTCATTTTGGGTAAGCCGACGCATATCAAAATTTGTTTTCTGGTCACTAAAACAATTAAACAGATGTTTCCACCCTGGAATTCAATGCCACAATGACTGTAACATTCAAAGTCAGAGTCGTGCAAATCTTGGGTTGGACCCCCATGATGATCCCAAGCATCACCTGCATTCCATGCGGTAGCTATTGGTGCGTTTGGGCGTCACATGTAACTGAAAATGTTTCTTCTGTTAGGTTCTATAGTGACTTTTTTCGTAGTCATTTGCCCCCAAAATCAAATATCCCCTACTTTTTTTGAATAGTAACAACACTGTATGGAGACGAACATACTTTCACCGTTTTTATATCTTAAATCAGTGTCCAAAGTTTTAGGGAAGACACCAGATTAAAAGAAGGACTGTCATGTTTCTGTACTTGGGATAGATTTGATTGAACGGAAAGAACAGACACACTCCCCAAAGGCTTAAATATCACAAGCCAATCCAGCAATGGGCCCAGACGGATTTCTAGGCCATTGCTTCAGAAATATGATATGGTATGGCTCATTGGGAGTTACCACCTCTTTATGGGTATGGTAGAGAGATAGGGGGGGGGGGGTTACGTCCACTAACACGAAGTAGGTCATTTCGAGACTAACGTTTCGTTCAATTTTATTTCAAGGTTGGACAGGCGAAAAGCCACGAGGCGGGACAGGCGACCCTACTCCTTGTCACGTACACCCTACGGGTATGCGAGGAAGCGGGGATAACAATATACACCACTGATGGGAGTTTAATTAACAGCACACGAAATAATACATTTCACTAAAACTTGAATTTATTACAAAAATATATTATATATATTTACAAAAATATAAATAAATAACAATTAATCACATAAAACATGTTTAAAATACCCCCACCCCCGTTGATGAAGTCCAGATACGTTTTATTTTTATGCGCAACAATTTTAAATATTTCATAAAATATATCTCTCTTTTATCTGTGTATCTATCACGTTTAGAATACGAAGCACAATATTTCTTTTACAAAGACAATTGCACAATATTTGCATCTGCTGATTCATTTTTAATGACAATTTAAACGAATCTAACAGAATCTAGATGCTAAAATACTTCCGTAATATTTAAAGTGACCTGTGTCGGATAAATGAAACTGTGGCGTTACCTGTGATGTGCACCTTTAAATAAGGCCAGTTTAGTTTTTAACAGCCGGGGCTGTAAATTATTAAAGAGGCCGACTTTCGAACACTTTAACAGTTTAGATTTCCCACATCAATTACCGAAATAACAAATCGGAATCAACCTAGCTGAACAATTAAATTTGACTTAAATTACAATATCTTAGTAATATAACTAGTAATAGTAATAATAATTTCTTAATGGCTCTTCCCCGTATTCAGGGGGCTCACGATAATAGTCATATAATACACCAAAAGAATCAGTTGTAGATATTGGGGAGGAAGTCGTGGATGGGGGTAGTTTGGGTGGTGATGTTTCTCCAACTCGTGCTAGTAAATATTTCAAAATATTCTTTTGTGTTTGTTGAAGAAATACTGCCTCAACCTGTTTATCATACCCTGTTTTTCCACTACCTGCCACAACCTTTTTCAAAACATCCAGTAATATCTGTTCAGGTCCACTGTTCAGTTTTAAATCAGGTGTAACCAATCCTTCCGATGGACTTTCAGTTAAAACTATTCCTTTAGTGGATTCCCCAACGGCTGGAGTAGATTCCGTAGGTACAGTTGCTGGTGTAATAATTGCGTGAAGGGGTGGTAGACTGTAAGGTTTTTCCGTGCTGGGCATATCGCTTGTATTCGGAATGTTCATTGTAGTGGAAGAAGCAAAGTCGCCCATATATGGTTTAAGGGGTGCTTGAACATCAGATTTTTGTACTATTGCCACGGTAGAAGACTTATCATCCAAACGTGTCTGACTAAAGGGTTCATAAAAGGGATTTTCTGTAGTCGGTTTGTCCTTTGTTCTAAAAACGTTCGTTCCTCTGCTTTCGCTCCAGCTCGATAAGGAATTTTGTTTTTTTGCTTTGAAATTATTCATGGAGACAGATCCAAAAGCGGAACGGGGATTGGTCATCTGTTTAGGAGGAAAGAAGGGATTGGATCGAAGCGGTGAGAGAAATGGATTGCGTGAGGTTAACGGCTTGAGTGTTTTTTCATCAATTTTGACGGGTTCCTTCGTGACTGGTTTTCGAACGAACTCTGGGCGGATATTTTGTACCTGTGCTAGGAATGGATTGCGAACGAGAGGTAAAAGGAATGGGTTTCTAAATGTAGTTGTTTCAAACATAAACGGATTTCTGATCGTTGAGCCACGGTCTATATCCGGTTTCCGTGTAACTGATAGACGTTCTTTAAGCTTTGTCACATACTTTTCGGTTGATTCTTCCAAGGAACTTTGAAATGTCTTTGTTTCAAACATGAACGGGTTCCTAGTTATTGACTCGCGGTTGTCCATATTCGGTTTCTCTGTAAATGATATGCGTTTGTTCAGTTTGTCCCACTTCTCTGTAGTCATGTGCTTACGGGTTTGTGCATCAACAGTACTGACATCGCTTATTTTTATGGATATATTTGGCTTTGGGGAAGGATTGTCACGTGGAGAGCTATTATCTACAGTCGGACTTACATAACGATTAATTGTAGATTCGGAAGTTTGAAAACCAACCTCTTCGGTAAAAAGTGTACGTTCAGTAGAAAAAGAAGCTACATCCGGTAATTGTTTAATTGTGTCCTTGGTTTTTGAAAGTGACACAGTGGGGATAGCATCAAATGGAAATGTAGGTGTAGTCACTTGAACCTTTTCAGCTTGGTAGATTGTTGGTAGATCCGTTTGGAATGTTAAGAAGAATGGCGTTACTTGTGCTTGGTTCTCACTGGCTGGACTTAATGTTGAAGCCTTAAGAGCCCCAGGTTGTTCAGTGGAAGGGCGTACTTTAACTTCAAATGTGTTTGGTGAATATTTTGAAACATATACTGGTTTTTCTTTTTGTTGCTCGTGAACGTTACCTTGAACGCTGAAGTTATAAGAAGTTGAATTTTGTCTTGGTAACGTCTTTTCTGCATACCTATTGCTTTTTTGACTTGGTGACTCGCTGGAAATATCATCAAATGGAAATGCAGGTGTAGTCCCCATTACATTTTCAGCTTTACCGGTGGTTAATTTAGTCTTGAGTATTAAAAACAATGGCGTTACTTGTGTTTGGTTCTCACTGACTGGACTTAATGATGAATCCACTAGAGCCCCAGGTTGTTCGGTGGAAGGACGTACTTTAACTTCAAATGTGTTTGGTGAATATTTTGAAACATGTACGGGTTTTTCTTTTTGTTGCTCGTGAACGTTACCTTGAACGCTGAAGTTGTAAGAAGTTGAATTTTGTCTTCGTAACATCCGCTGCGCAAACAGATTGCTTTGTTCAACTGGTGAAATTGAGGTAATGGTATTCGGCTGTTCTGTAATAGATGTTTCTGCGTGTGGCAAAATATCAGTCGTCGGTTTCACCGTAAACGTCCGTATGGCATCTTTAAAGGTGTGCCCTTTGAATTCAATGTTTCGTGGGGTTTTAGAAACACCAAAAGGTGCCTCAATTTGATCTTCATGAACGTTATTTTTAATTCCTACCATCCATGAAAATGGAACGCTGATGTTGTATGAAGTGGACTTTTGACTTTGTAACGCGTCTTCTGCAATTGGTGACTCTGTGGAAATATCATCAAATCGAAATGCAGGCGTAGTCCCCAGAACATTTGCAGCTGTACTGGTGGTTATTTTGCCTTGGAATGCATTTTGTTTTTGTAAGAAATTGGTGTTTTGACTATGTGAAGTTACGTTCACCGTATTAGGTTGTACAGTGGGCGTTTCCTGTTGTGACGTACCTATCTTATTTGTAAATTCATATCTCGAAATTAGATTACGAATTACATGGGTTCCATTGGTTTTGTTTCTTCGCTGTTCGGGACGAATTCTTGATTTTTTCAGAGCCACAAGAGAATTATTGAAATTTTCAACATTTCGCGTATTTTCCATAATGTCAAATAACGATATGGTAGTTGAAAGTTTAGTAAAGATTGGCTGAGAAGTGAAATATCTGACTTGCGATACTCTGTCATTAGATGGTGTAGTTGAGGTAATTGTTGGACTATTATTGCCTGCACCATAAGTGGAATGAGTAGAACGGACATCAGTTATTATTTCCTGTGTATCTGGTATATTACTGCTATCAACAGTTAAAGGATATTGGTCCCTGGGTTTGTTTCTGGCTGTTGGTTTTCCTCTTTCTGTACTAACACGCACGGGGATCTCCTCACGAACCTGGTTTGAAAATGAAGCTTGCTTGAATGGTCCACTAATAGTAAGCGTTTCATTTATAACTTTCTCTCCCGAATTTCCAGAAAAGTAAATTGGTGATTCCATTTTGGTGCCATTATCCATCTTTTGAATTCCTCCCAACGAAGAAGGCGTTGTTGAATGGATCCACTGAAATTCTCGACTCTCTGGCAGCATATCAACCGTCTGTGAAAATGTTTGGTTTTTAAGTAGTCTTAACTTATTTTGCAACCAATGTGAACTGCTGAATGTTTCTACGTCAAGTAGCAATGGTAAAGTAGGTGAAATTTTACCGGATATACGGTTAGAGGGAGTGGTCAAATCCACAAGTATGGGTTCTTGTTCACTGACTTGTGGTAACTTTGTAGTTATG
Source organism: Patella ulyssiponensis (assembly GCA_963678685.1). Classification (NCBI taxonomy): domain Eukaryota; kingdom Metazoa; phylum Mollusca; class Gastropoda; family Patellidae; genus Patella; species Patella ulyssiponensis. Next base: position 60,240,427 of record OY783229.1, read on the forward strand.
TTCTCTCGTGAATTCCTAAAAAATTCAATTTGTGATTCTCTTTGGGTGTCAATACTGCCATTAGCCATATTTTGAATTCCTGCCAATAAAGGCATTTTTAAACGGGTTAATTCAAATTCTCGATTTTGTGGTAACATATCAACCGTCTGTGAAAATTTGTGATTTCCAAGCTGTTTTGATTTATTTTGAATCCATCTTGAACTGTTAAATGAATCTACATCAGATGTTTTCGTTTTTTCATCAAGAAACGATGGCAAAATAGATGGAAGTGTAGTGGAGATATGGTTAGGTGGGGTGGTCAAATCCACGATTATGGGTACCTTATTACCAATTTGTGCAGTTGATGTAGTCGCTGGGGTCGCATGGTCCATGTCAAAAATAGAACGCATACCAAAGAAATGGTCAGTTTTAAATGGTATGCTGCTGCTCTGAAGTGGCAAATTGTGCCTTTGAATATGATGGTTTAAAAACGGGTTTCGAGCCAGTGGTCGTTTTCTGTCTTCGTTATTAACCAGGGGCATTTCTGTGTGGATTGGTTTCGTATGCTTGAATGACTCATCTCGGACTAGCTTTTCTTTTGAAATATTCATTTCATCAACACTTGCCGCATAAAAATTCGGTGCGTTAACTGTAGACAAACTGTTAGCTCTACTTGGTATGGTAGTATGGCTTTTCTGAGCTAAAACTTCCAAATTAGACCTCGGTGGAATATTCTTGACGGGAAATAGAATATTTGGGTTACTGGCATATCCATTATCGGTAGAATTAGTAAACTGCTCAAATGAACTCGGGGATGTTATTTTTATTGTATTTGAATCTATAGAAGTGTGGATTTTCCCAGAAGAGTTATCATTCAGTTTCCTTTCCTTAACGTCTCTTATTCTGTTTTTATCAGCGGTCTCCGTTGCACCATGAAATGTGTTGGCATCTAGCAGATATAGTGGTATTGGTTTTCCAGATGATAGTGAATCTAAATTTTCAAATCTAAAATCTGCAGTTCCTTGGTTTATCTGAATATTATCTATGCCAGTTTTTGCGATATTTAACCTAAGTGAATCTTGGATCTTGGTTACATCTTTATACTGGGTTATCATAGTTTCAGTAATAATATTTGTTGCTGGAATATTTGACAAAATTGAAGATGTCGTTGGACTGATATTTTTGACAGGAAATATCATATTTAAGCGACTGTCATATCCATTACTGGTAGGATGAGTAAACTGGTCTAATGAACTCGGAGATGTTACTACTTTGTTTGTATTTGAATCCATGGAGGTGTGGATTTCTCCAGGTCCAACTTGTCGATTACCCGTCGCGGATAACATGGATGGTGTTAAAGTAGGTTTTAGCTGATTAGAGAGCCCAGAAGAAGCGGTGTGGTCCATAGATGACAAAGTAGAAATAAATACATATTCAGGAACTGATTTACTCTGTGAAATTGAAACCGGTTTATATTCTGTTTTATCAGGAAGAGTTGGTTTGGGAGTTGTCATTTCAACAGATATTTCTCTTGTCTGGGAATCAACCTGTCGAATTTCAAACGCCGTGTTATGCCCCAACTTGTCTATACCAATCCCCTGCGTTACACCTGGAACCCGTGATTTTGTAGCATTAATTGGTGTGAAGGATGCCTCTTTATCATTTTGCAGGTGTAAAGAGTTCCCTTGTTTAATTTCAGGTATATGGTTAAATGCCGACTGTTGATCTTGTGGAATTGGGGTGATATCCAAAAAGGCGTGAGGTTTGATGGGCATCTCTTTAGTTTTCATATTTTCCATATCGTGCAGACTTTTACCCAATTGGCGTGGATCAGGACTCTGTGTTGTTGTGGTGATGGGTACCGTTACCCGATTTACGTTTGACACGTTTTTGAATTTGTGGTGTTCATTACCGTTAAATGTAGAATTTGTATTAATGATTAGTGACGATAACTGATTACTGGAAATTGTATCTCCAACCATGTTACCCTTAAACAAATTTTTCTCCGTAGTTAATAAAGGTTTTGTGTCCTTAGTGCTATATAGTGAAGGGTCAGCGATGTCTGTTTTGCGAATGGTAGGCAATTGCGCGTTGTATGTTACAGTATCGGGTTTAAATGACGAATTATCACCTAAATTGGATATTTGTGATACGTTTTCGGGTGACAGGGTGAAATTCATTGACGATAATATTCCCTTTGGTATTTGGTTTTTAATATTATCCAAGTTAGTAATATTCGGATGTTTAGATGTGTTGTTGTTGATGGTGGTTCTAAGTATTCCATCCGCTATTGACGGCCCTGTATCCATCAATTGGAATTTACTCTCAGTTTTATGAGATATTGTAGGGTTATGGTTTAAAGTTTTTAAGGTTGACAAAGTCTCTTGATTGAAGGGTAATTGTGTTGATACATCAGGCTGATATTTAACTAAGGAATCTCCAAGTTGGCTTACATAATCGTTCTTTGCTTTGAAATCCATTCCCTTCTTTTTCCGCCTTCTTTTAACTTTAAGCCTCTTCCTTTTCTTCTGCTGAACCAGTCGTGTGGAAGTAGTGTTTTCATTTTCAATATTTTTCCTATGAATTTTAAAATTTGTTTTCAAAACCTTCTCCCTTTGTTCATATCTGTGTACAGCTGTGAAGTCTGGCCAGAAGAATCCCAAATGGTCTTTCGGTGGAACTGCTGTGTGTCGTTGGTGTTTAGCAAATTTCATATGTTGTTTTTCATCGCCTGGCCATATCCAATCAATAAGCGATCGAGAATCTGAAGAATTATGAAGGGGCGTTTCCTTGCGATATCCATTGGTAATGACAAGCGTGTGATCGCCATACATTTCCAGTTTCGTTAGATCCGCCGTAGTCTGATTGCGGACAATATCAATTTTAGGAATGCCCGACACATATGTTTCCATGGGTATTGCATCCTTTTGAAACTTTCTGTCCCTTTCTGGTGATTTAAAATTACCCATTTCAAAGCGATCCCGCTTACTGCCATGTCGTTTCGACTCTTTTAAACTCACTGGATGAAGGACAGCTGGAGTATCCAAACGGTTGATACGGTCGGATACAAAGGACTTAGCTGTTGCAGTTATACTCCTATTATTTGTCAGTATTCCGTCAGACTGTTTATTGACAAGGCCTGGTTGTGACTCTTTTAAGCTCACTGTGTCAAGGGCAGCTGGAGTATCGAATCGGTTGAGGTCTGGTTGATGAATCATTATTTTGGTTATCGGAGATTTTCTAGACGTGTGGTCTTCCTTGTAACCATCCGAGTTCTTTCCAAACATACTTTTGTTTATATACGATGCCGAAGCTCTGATCCATGCCTTATCACTATTGTTCCTCCTTGGTGACCCATCTACACCGAATATATCAGTGTTCTCGAAAATTGACGAATGGCCGTGGCTGGTATTATTTATTTTGGGTTTGTCGATTTCAATATTTTGTCCAGTCTTAAACGAAATATTGGATTGATTATATAAGGAATTAAAATTCTGAGTTATTCCACGATTTCCAGGGTGCGGTAGAAGTCTTCTCTGTGGAATTCTGCTGTGGCGCCTGTTAAAATTAGATACTGGAAGGAGACTTCTTTGAATATGTACATTATTGTTTTGTCTTCGCCCCATAGGTCGTTGCCGAAAGTTCTGTGTTCTTCGAAGTTGGTTTTGTATAACACGTGAATTGTGGATTGGGTTTTGACGTTGCATATTTTGCTGAAATGAATTATGATTCTGATTTCGAAGAGACTGTGAACGTTGGTTAATAGATGGCAATATATTAGCTATGGTATGTCGACTTCCTTCGCGGAGCCGCTGGTGTTGGGGTATGTTTCGGGTAAATGATTGAATCGGCTGATTTGTTTCTGACACGTTGCCGGCATGTGTATGACGTTCTTCGTGGCCATTGATGTTTCCAAAATTGTTGTTTGAATCTGTACTCCTACTCCCCAAAACATTTCTGAGTAGATTTGGTCGATTTTGAATCACTCTTCGTTGTCCCGGCAGTCTGTTAATGATATTTTGGGCTCTTGTGTTACCAAATTTGGTAGGTGGGATATGATCACTGCGGAGCTTTGTGCGAGTCATTGTCGAGTGACTTCTCCTGTATATCGAATCGGTATTGTTATGTGGTAGGTTTGTTGGCTGTTGTTCGGCACCGCGTTTTCCAGTTTCTGATATATTTTGATATCTGTTCTGTATCTGTCGATAGTTCCGTATTGACTGTATCTGAAATTTAAGAATAAACGATGCAATGTATTACATTATTTCGGGCCATAATTGGTCGATGCTATATCAGTTTCAACAGAGAATTAGCGAAAAGTTTAGAATGAGTATGGTCTAAATATGAAATTTTCTTCTATATATTACAAATAGTTATATTTCGTGTAACAGTACAATTTTCAGTAATCCGCATCTACAAATTTGCTCCCCGATACCCACAACCAAAATAGAGTAAAATGTGCAAGTTTCTTCTTATCAGTTTGGTCAAGTTTATGTATACACTGCTTCATTTATAAAATGTCCAGCTTTAATCTAGAACTATTTAATCTGATAAAATTATTGCTTTATGGTCACAATCTTTATGTATGTGAACTTGGTCATAAAGGTGTTAGGTAAGCACATTTTGATATACTACTGTTTTGTGGAATTATATTCGATAAAATTGAAAACTGACATGTCTGTAGTAAACTCTGTAGTTGCCTCCCTTCGATAGCCGTAATTTACCATGTTAATCATAGGCATCGGGTCTAAAGGGAAGTTATTTTTCAGCCATTGAATGTATTAAAAATGTACATTCGAGCCGTAACGAAATACGACAACATTGGATTATAAATTCAAAAGCAATCTATCTACGGTTTAACGTCAAGCATGTATTAGTTAATCTAAATGTTGGCAAGTGGGTCTTTTCATGTACCGAGAACATCTTGGGCGTCCAAGTACCTGGTTGACAGGCGACACTTTAATGTTGAATTTAGACAAAACATAAAGTTTTTTATTGCATTGTGTGTAATGTGATTTAACGTCCAGACGGGCTAATGAATACGGACATACGACGCAGCGTGAGATGAGGTTAATTGAATTTCAACAGATACGGCTTCTTTTACGCGCTCGACCTCTAATTCGCCTGTCCAACCTCATGGGTTTTCTCGGGGAGGGGAGGGGGTATATGGCCGAATGGTTAGCGTGTGCGCGTTCTATCATAAGGTATGTCATTAAGTCAACTGGCGTGGTTTTGATTCCCCGGTTGTGAGAGACAAGGACTAGGGTTGCTTGTTCAATCTCGTGGGTTGTCTCAGGGTCCCTCGGTTTCACCCTACTGCTAAAGACCCCTCCGCGGGTCAGAAATGAACAAGTTTGTGACGGGTTTACGTTAAACCCCATTTCTCTCCATCTCCCCGTCTTCTATAGGTCCCCGGTTCCCCCCCCACACACACACACACACTGCTAAAGACTTCTAATCACAAGCGAAATAAAATAAAATTGAACCATATGTTAGTCCCGAAATGACCTAGTTTATGTCGAGTGGATTTTAAACCCCAGTTCTCTTCCGTTTTCTCTTTCTCCTTTGCTGCAAATTTTTTTTACTGTAATAGCTTATTGTTTTCGCATAACGGGGCATTTACGGAGGCGATAAAATCCTGACAATCTTTTCTACGACTGAGAACACCACACTGAGAGTGTACACGTGACGTTTGTCTAAAAATCCCGGACATTGACTTGTATAAGAAACGTCAGAACTCATTCATAATACTATAAAGATGTTACAAACCTGCTGTCCTTGTAGATTTAAGCCTGTACGTTGTTGCATCCATTGTCTTTGGCGAGACATCTGTCCATCTGTGAGTCCAGGACAAAACGCCAGTAGAAAACCGAGGAAGTATATTGTAAACATAGGTATATTATTTAAAGTCCATTGTGCCCACATTTAAAACGTATGCACTACACTCGAAATCGTAAAAATGAGCAAGGAGGGTTAGATCCCCGAAACTTGATTTAAAGTAGTTGACGTTTTGATATATAGTGACAGGAGCCGGGGTCAAATTTAGTTTGAGTTCACCATAAGATCTAAACTAACATCATCTTCACATAATATGTATAATTATCGGGTTATAGATGGACAGTGCCTTAAGGGTGAAGTCTGTGAACTGTGTATCCAACATGATTTAGTAAATTAATCCACCTATTGGTTGTTATACATATATATTACGCAGTTTCTGACCTTATGGACATAATTTAATCCCATACTAATATAAATAAGAATTATAATTGTCGTGTTCAAAGAATTGCGCGATACTTGTCTGGTATGTCTATAAATTTAATGTAAACTTGGTGACAACATTTTACTCCAGACCAGTGATTCTCAACCAGCGTGCCGCGGCACACAGGTGTGCCATGAGATCTTCCTAAGTGTGCCACGAAATTTCGAAAGTCACATTAAGAAAATGCGAAAAACTACATGATCCCAACTGAGTATCCCTCACTGTTTCCTACTGATAAGTTCATAGCTGTGCTTTTCTTTATTTTGTTTGAGTCATTCTATGTGTACACCTATGGCTGTCTGTGTACGGTTGTATGTCGTCTACGACTTGCCATGTTCTTATTTTGCTAAATTCAAATATTTTCCATATATATTTGGCAAGGTGTGCCGCTATTGTTTCATGTGTTCCAAGGTGTGCCGTTGGTAAAAAACGAAATGAGGTTTAACGTCCTACAGTTCTGCTCCTAAACTGGGCTAATGAGGACGGAGGTTGGCAAAAAAGGTTGAGAACAGAACCACTGCTCCAGACGTACGGTAGGACTGAGTCTGCCGAGGTGTGCCGTATGTAAAACAGGTGACAGTGAAAGCAGACTTCAACAACGATAAAACAATTGAATGTTGCCCTAAGCATGTGCTTATTTTGCTTAATGGTTAATCCAGCACTGGTTCAGGCTGACTTGTTCCTGTTTGTATTATATTTCAAAATTTATGAAATGCGTGTTTTTAAATATAACGAAATATGAAATCCAGCTGCATTAAAACGGCAGTAATAAAAATCGATAAAATTATAAATTTGATATGTAATAAATTAGCAATTAATCTCAATAACGATTAAGTTGTGTAAGTTGTCACACAACTATCTATCTTTTATTATCAAATCGTGATGCCAGAGTTATTTAAATGACAATAATTGTTCTTAATGTATTGAAGTTCTTTTTTTTAATTTTTTAAAAGTTAAATGGGAGATTATAAAGAGCTGTTCTCACTACTATAGTTAAAAACTAGATCATATAAAGATAATTTGCTGAAAATTTCAGTCAATTTGATCAACTCTGAACCGAGATTTTAGCTACTGAATTTTCGGTCTAGCATTGATCATCAATACTTAAGTCGGTACCACCAAAATATAGCGTCGATAATCCATTTCATGATTAAATCAAGAATGAAAGTTGAGCTGCAAGTCGGATCTAAAAACGTTCAGATATACTGATGTGTTTAGTTCCAAGTCGCAAACTCTGTTTCCTTATTAATGAAAGTTACGTCTTAAAAACAAGATAATTTTCATACTATTATGACCAATTAAACGTACCGAGGCCAATATAGTGCGGTACAACTACGCCTAACTCCAAATATTCGCGTTTAAATTAATGAAGAGTTGTATTTATCCAACATACACCGTCATACACCTCCCGTTTAAAAATGGCGTTCTTAATAACGGCTTAACGCCTCGATTCTAAATATACGATGATTTATACCCGTTTCAGGTAGGATATATGCTTATATAATTATAGTTGGATGAGGCAGGAATATTATGAATAACAGTAGCCAACAGTTGTTTCGATGGAAAACATTTTCATTTTTGTTTACTAAATTTCCGATGCGATTCACGTTGGGCTATGCTACTTGGAACTATATAGGACCATCTCTTATCTCGAAACACGGAAGCTTGACAGATGAGGTTTGTTATCTAGTCGGATCCTATAATCCAGTAAATATCGAAGGCTACCGCTGACATCGGAGATGATTATCTTCTGGATAAATTCATTAATGTTTAATTAATAACCTTTCAGGGCTAAAGAAAGGCCTGTGTAGGCAGATTTAGCTCTTCCTTAATGTATATTTAATGTGCTAGTCAAGTAGTTCCGAATCGAAATTAATACGTTCACACGTACTATAATTCAAACCAGTTTGACTATTTTGACCTCGTCGGTTCGAGTTAACTACGTATGGATACCAAGTAAACGAAAGCCGGTGATTTTAAGCCGACCCGTTCGTTCAGGCGGTCAAGATAAGATAGCTTTTTAAGAAAAGCCTTCCTAAAGTCAGGCAGAGGGTTGTGTTTAAACTGGTTTAATTTCCCCACCTTTGCGTTCACCAAGGCATCTGACAATATTAACCATTTTTGCAAAAAATATATACGAGACGATTCCTTTAAATGGCGAACATCATATACTTAACGATGATGGATCTGAATATTTTCGGTACAACTTTTAAAGATTCAAATTATTGAGGAATAAAGCCTTTTTATTGTAATTATGATCATTATTACGACCCCAACTGCAGTAAAATGGCTTAAAAATAAATGTATTTTTGACAGAAGCTATATAATGCATGGCCTACAGCCTTTGTCGTCATGATGATAATATGGTTTTTAAGTGATAAACTATCATGTTATGCATTATGATCAATCATATTATTTTACCACATTCTGCACACGGACAACTGCCTACATTGCAAATAGATCCCTGATTTGAATAGCCGCCATCTTTAAAAATAGTGGTTCTAATCCATTTCACACTTTTCATACACATATAAACTAAATAGCGTTTCCAATAAAACTGTCTGTTATAGCTACGTGTCCGCTCCAGGGTCAAACCCCCTTCATATGTAGGCCCTAATCCTGTTAGAACTATGTATAGACTCCAAAGTATTAACATGTCTCGTTTAAATTAGCTTCGTGTTCGCCCCTTTTTATGCAATCCTGTTAGCACTATATCATATTCCTGAAGCATTGGCCCGAGAAATCCCTCTCTGCCCATTGCTAGATTGGCTTCTGATACTTGGGCTTATGCGAAAGTGTGTGTATTCTGCCCGCTCAATCAAATCTATCCCATGTACAGGAACATGACAGCCCTTCGTTTACTATGGGGTCTTCCCTAAAACAGTGGACAGTGATTTAAGGTATTAAAAACAGTGAAAGTATTGTTCGTCTTCATACTGTATTGTTTAACTTGTATTCTTGTTGAAAACCGCGTTTGTCACACAATTAGTTTTCCTGCAATATGAGGCACAATAAAATCGTGAGCCATTGGTTGTTAATGGGACTATTGACCAATCATTATTTAGAACAAGAATTTTCTCTATTAATTTACAGCAGTGAGTAGTGGAATTAGCTCTAATCAAACGGAACACTGCGAGGAGTATGGCACTATATAGGCTCCGACACTTACTAATCTCTCTGAAATTTATACTACCCTGGCAACCTATGTCTAATATACTTTAAAACTGAAGAACTATGCTATTATTGTCACTAGAGGACATATCATCGTTCCTCAATAAGCAGGACGTCCAAAACATTTCAAATAATAACATGACATTTTTTATAGCTTATTCCAATTATTTGCTAACACTAATTTTTTGAATATTCAGAACAACTTTTTGTTTACTGGGCTACAGCTGTGGTACAGTAAGTTGACATGATTTTGGAAATCTATAAATTGCAGAGACCTTAAAAATATGCCTAAAATGTTGTTTATATTAAATTTTATAAATTACTTCTACCAAATAATAAAGACTGTCACCATCAAATTCAATAAATACATGTTTATTTTATTTACGAAAATATTTAGTTGTAGTAGATACTAAAACTGACAGAAAATGATGACGGCTAAGCTTATAAATGTCTTCCAATTATTACTGACTTACCACCATAAATTCAATAAATAAATGCTTATTTAATTTACCAAAACATTTAGTTACCGTTGAGACAGAAAATGATTGTGTAAAGTATATTTTATCAATTATCGTTAAATAATGTTAATAAATTTATAATAATAATAATAATATATTGATATAAATATTTTGTGTTGTCATGACGCCCCAATTTAATGGTGGTATTCACATACTATACAAAACACAATATTTCATCTCATATGATTAATAATAGCATTAATTTATAACATTTTGTCAAACGGCGGGATCTTGTTTCCTAATATAGCCACATAACCATTTATGGCAAACTATAGCCTTCGGCTAAAACATCATAATAATATGGGCTAAGTTGTCTTGACAAAGACCAATTTATTAAAATGGTTTAAACGTAAAAAATCCTAGAGTGTTAAACAGACATTGTCACTTTTATCAATAAATTTTAGTTGTTTTTTTCTTATTCCACTGATATGTACTGGTCTGGACATTGCATTTGCTCACAAAGGCCATCGGTGTAAGATTCCTATCTCACCCTTAACATTGAGGCGCCATTGAGGCCCCATGAGATTGGTGGGGGCGTTGCTGGTGATGGCCGAGAAGGTTCATCGGGATTTTTCAGTCTGGTTTCCCCATGGCAATGGCAAAGCACAGGTCGACATTTCTCTTAAAGTACACTAAAGTCATGCAAAAAAACGGGCGTTAATTCATTAATTTCATGTCACTGCTCAACCTAAAACATATGTATACCAAGTAGTTTCCCTAAACGCAGGAAGACAACAGTTTCCCGAAATGTATGAACGAAAACATGGTCCCTAAACGCGAGAGCAAAAGCAGTGTCTTTAACAGCCGCAGTGGCTCAGTGGTTAGGGCGATGGCTCGCCGACCTTGAGGTCCCTGCCTTGGCCGATAAAGATTATCGGGATTTTTCGGTGTGGTTCCCCTTTGTCACTTGCCAATGGCGTAGGACGGAAGACCTCGCATGCGACAACAGAATAGACGTTCGGATGGGGCGTGCACGTTAATTAACCCTTGACAGTTGCAATTCGAAATAGAATTAGATCGTAGCGCCTGCATGGCGTTTGTCCGTCTTCATTTGCCCACTTGGTCCTGAAAAGTATAGATTTTATTTCTAAACACTATAAAAAGAGTAGGTCCATGTGTCCCTTAAATTAGCGATACCACCCTCGTTGAAATAATTATTAAACCTTACGAACGAATGAACATTCCTCTGATAAAATAAAACTGTTCCCGATACACGAAGAATTTGTGTGTGTCTTTGTACTCAATATTGATAGATTTATTGTGTCATAAATTAGGATGGTGTTATTTCACTGTCAATCCAACAAAAGGGTACTACATCACACAAATAAGTGGATTGTGTCAATGGTGTTATTTAATTACGCTCAACTGACCAATAACGAACGACTAAGATAAATTGAAACATCTGAAAAATTGACATCTTAGCTAAAAGTATATTGTAAATTACTGGTAATTAACGTTGATCTATATCATTAATACCAACAAATTTGACTTTGCCAGGGTTCCCACACAATCTAAGTATAGTTTAGCCACAGGCTACATATGATGTAACCGGAAACTGTTATTACACAGGGTTTGTAAGGTTTTTGTATGTCCCTTCCTTAGTTTTAAAAGGGGAATACAAAATTTCGATTTTTTTTTATTTCAATATAACTTTTCTATTTGTGTATCACTTTTGATGTATTTATCTTTCGGCGCCTGAAAAGTTTGGAAACTTGCCGCCAATCCCAAAGCGTTTTATAGCTGAGGCGCTGGGGCCCCAGACTCCTCGCGAATAAAATCAAAGAAGTTGAAAACGGGAGAAAAATGCTAAAACCGATAAGAAAAATGAAAATGTACTCTAGTTAGGGAGGGCAGACAAAAGAAATCACCATTCAGGGTTCAAACGAATATCGAATTAGGCCCCGGCCCTCAGATTAAACCGGCCTGGAGGGGCCCGGAGGATATGTCAGAATGCCTGGGGCAACGACCCCCCCACCACCGACGAAAGAGAGCCCTGAAAATAGTATAGCCTCCGCTATTATAACCCTTAAAACGATCCTGCGTCAATCATAAATAAAAATGATCCTTTCACAGGACTTCAGATAGTATAGCACGGGAAAACGATAAATATTACGCGGGATCCGTCACAAAGAGTTAACATGTATTATTTACTGAATATATGCAGGGCACCTCATACGAATCCAGAAAATCATGTCTATTTATATTTTCAAAGTTGGAATCTGTTCTGTTGTAGAAATTGAAGATATAATTATGTTTGATCTAGTGATCGCTTGAGTTGTTGGCCTGGAAAGTACCTCGAGTTTTCCACATCATCTAACATAAGGTATTTATATCAAACAATTTATCAGGATGATTGATATTGGTACTGATAATAAAGTCCCAAGATCGACCGAACTCAATGGAAAGGAAACACGTGATATGCTAATTAGCGGAGGTTTTAGTAAATATAGCGAGAAACGACGAAAACGCACCATGGGTTGACAGGAAGTGTTGGTATTATTTACAGCTGAAACGTGTTTTTGGTCCTGAATGTATACTGAATATTTAATATTATTCAACAACCACCCATATTTGCCACAGGACAATAAATTACGATGAAACCTGCTAAACACAATTCGAAATTCCGTAACGTGCGTCTCCACTCCAAGCAGCCACACACAATAATGCAATGTCGCCGCGTGAAAGAGGTAAACCTCTGGATGTCTCTGTCTACACTTACGTTCCAAAGTTACTTCTAGTGGTTCATGTATTCCTACACCCCTGAATTAACGCAATTCCACGTTCTTTATGTGTAGGAGATTTTAAAAGCCGTATATACACACACCCCACAACCATAAAAATAATAATTTTCGTTGTTCTTGTTCAGTGGGGTGCTTAAGCCATCGTAAAAACACCCATAGTCATAATGTTATCGCTGGACTGTGCGATTCACTATATCACCTTGACCATGAAAATGTGAGTGTAGAAGGAACACTTCGTTGATTAATGGCAATTTTTTGTTCATTTTTGAAAAGGTAATTATACTTTTACTTTAACACGCGTTGCGAACAAGTGGCACTGCAATGTTTTACGGTGGGTAATTTTTGCGGAATCTTCCCGCAATTGCGATCATTTTTTATGAATTATAGACAAAGAGTTTTGTAAAACAAAAAACATAATTTTATTATTTATAGTTAAATACAGGTATCCAGAGAGAGATAAGAAAATACATCAATACTTATGATAAAGTATCTGTGATTTCTAATTACAAAAAATAACATTATAGTTGAAAGTTATGTACATAATGAGTATTTTCGCTGATATATTATTTCGTTAGACATTACATGTACATGTGTACATATAGAATAATATATTATGTTAGGGAAAGCGTCACATCGTCCGTTGGTTGATGTTTTTTTGTTGTGTTTTTTTGTGTGTTTTTTCTGGTATTTGTCAACTTTTAGATGTAATTCTGCTACTCAAACATGACAGCATAATCACAGTTTAATACCTCGTCTGGGTAAATGTCATTGAAAAAATAACCATACAATTAAACACTCATTTACTTAAAAGACATGTAAGCACTAATTTAGTTAAAAGGCGTGTAAACATTCACTCTTATATTCATATACACTATACATACAATAAAAATAAAATAAATATTTTTTGGCATTCAAGCAAGTGGATCTAGATCAGTGCAGCCCGTGGAATCTATACACCCCAGCCATTGAATAACTCGACATGTGTCCATAGGGTGTCCCGGAGCAGTAAGATTTTGTTGACTAGATCAGTATTATGATTGACTACACGTGTGGATTTGATTTTGGTTTTTTCTAAAACTAATTGTCAAGCATTAACCTCGAAGATCACTAGATGTTATTGCAATAAGCCGCCTGGATAATTCATCGGCGTCCACACACGCGCACTTACACTGCGCATGTTCGCATTGACTTGTTTTACAGTTTCTCATACACCAACCTGTTATTCCATCCACAAACTTCCAGGCTGGAGATGACCGACACCATAAACATGGTTTGTTCACTGGGCAATTTGTTGTAGGGCCCGTAAAATAATCTTTAATTGAGTTGAACTTTTCTGTATTCTCTTTCACGTTTCTATTCTGTAGCTGAAATGTAAACATAAAAATCGAAATTTAAAAAGTTGTTAATGTCTAAGAAATGTGATAGTCTTCAGACCCGATGAGAAAGCAGCCCATAAAACAGCATAAAATACAACAGGGCCCCATTTAAGAATACGAAATAGTCTATTTTATGAAATAACGATAAAACTTACCAGATTTTGTAGTTCGTGACTGCTTCGGATACCGTATATCTCCAATATAGCTTTGACTTCCGCAAGGTCAGCTGATCCACTTGGTGCTGACTTGGAGTTATCATCAACCGACGCAGCCTTTCTGAGATTTATATTCAAAGGACTCTCCATATAAGATATATCTCCAGCAGTGTGGCGAGAAGTAGAATCTTCCTGAGAAATTGTAGTCAATTTCGGTTGTAGTTTAGACGCTTGGTCGGTTATAAACGTAATTCCATTATTATTTATTCCAGTGTCAAGGATTTCAGCAGAGACAGGTCTTTTCATTTTCATAGGCGTCTTGGGCACAGTGGAATTTTGATTAATGTTATTGGCTGTTGACATGGTTGTCATTATGGGTATGTTTGATTCCTGATTTTGATCTTCCGAATCGGATGCACCCGTGTTTACAGCTTGAATATCCCCTACATCGTCATGTTTTGGATGATACTGGATAAGGGTTTTCAGGTTTTCGTTCAAGAACTGTTGTTCAAATAGCGGAGAATCGAGCTTGTTTTCTGACGTCACGTCTGTAGGTATAGTAATTTCAGAAGGAAAATTGACTTTGATTCGGTCCACGTGTGTCTGATCTTTAATTCTATTGGTATTAGTAACTGTTGGTGTTGGTGAATGTTTGTTATTTGAAAGATGATATTGTACACCATTTACTACCGAATTTTGAGGTTTCTGTAAACTGGAAGCTGGCAAGACATCAAAATTTGGGGTTATCTCCTCCTTCGTTCCGATTTCGGAAACTAAAGGATCACCATTACTGTTTCCCACGTTTGACGGTGTTCCCGGTTCGTTGACTCTTTTCGGGTCGGCGGTTTGTGCGGATGTTTGACTGGCCAATCTTGGCTTAGATTTTAAAGGCGGCGAATTCGTGTTCGTTGTTTGAAGTATTGTTTTGTTGGATGAAATAGTTTGTTTAGTGATGCTGTTGTCTACTGCTGATCTAGATTCTATTGTTATCCACGTTATTGTGGTACCATTCTTGAATGTATAGCTGTGCCATATCGGAACTCTGCTTACATGTTTTAGTATTTTGTCAATTTTGTCCCCCTGGTTAAAAAGGGCATCGTACATTTTCGAGTGAATATTTGAACCATTCGAACTGGATGGGCGAGGTGAAGCTGCTGGGCCATTATTCATAGTTGGTAAGGTCGTATTGGATATCACAGGGATAGCCGGGAGCTTGCTTGATCCCAGAATGTCGGGCAGAAGCAAATAATTCAATATTTGAGAATTTGTTAAAGAAGAACTATTAACCTGACTCTTGTGCACTTGGTTTAAATGATTTTGAGTGAACTGATTTATATTCGTCGTCGTGTGGTCATTTAAAACTGACTTTTGCGAACCAGACCTCTGGACACTGGTACTTTCGTTTAGATTCTTTTGGCTATTAGTGGACGCCTCATTGAGGATTTGACCTTGCCCAACAGAAAATATATTCTGCAAAGATTGATTCACAGGATTATTCACTGCCCCAGTCGCAGTTTGGCTATTAACGATACTATTGTTGATGTTATTTATTCCAGGGTTTAAGGATGATTGGCCTGCAAATGACGATGCGTTATTAATGTTAGTTATTAAAGCTGGCTCCATGATATATGAGTCATTGTTGACGTGAGTAGCCATAAACGGAGGAGCTGAGTCTACAACTGGACCATTATTGTGGGTTGGTGTGACAGCTGGGTCCACAACTGGGCTATTATTGTTTGTTGGTGGAACAGTTTTGTCTATAAGATGACCAGTGTTGCTTATTGATGTAAGATCTGGGTCTACAACTGGACCATTATTGTAGGTTGGTGGAAGAACTGGGTCTAGAACATGACCTGTATTGTTGATTTGTGGAAGAACTGGGCCTAAAACTGGATCCTTGTTGTAAGTTGGTGAAAGAGCTGGAGCTACACCTGTATCATTAATATAGGTTGGTGTGGGAATCTGGGCTACAAGAGCACCATTACTGTTGGTTGGTATAAGTCTTGGGTCTTCAACGGGACCGTTACTGTTGGTTGATGGAAGAGCTGGGTCTACAAGTGGAACATTACTGTTGGGTGATTTTAGAGCAGGGTCTACAACTGGAACATTATTATTTATTAGTGGGTCTATAACTGGGCCATAATTGCTGGTTGGTGGGAGACTTGGGTCTACAACTTGGCTGTTATTGTATGTTGATATCACAGTTTGGTCTCCAACTGGACTGCTATTGTAGGGTGGTGTGGGAGTTGGAATCAAAACTGGGCCATTATTGCTTGTTGGTAGAAGGGCTGGTTCTACAACAGGGCCATTATTGTAAGTTGGTGTGTGAGTTGGATCCAGAATTGGACCATTATTGATTGTTGGTGGAAGAGGTGGGTCTGTAACTGGACCATTATTGTAAGTTGATGTTGGAGCTAAGCCAACAACTAGGCCATTACTGCTTGTTGGTGAAAGAGCTGGATCCAGAATTGGACCATTATTGATTGTTGGTGGAAGAGGTGGGTCTGTAACTGGACCATTATTGTAAGTTGATGTTGGAGCTAAGCCAACAACTAGGCCATTACTGCTTCTTGGTGAAAGAGCTGGATCCACAACTGGACCAGTATTACTTGTTGATGGAAGAACTAGGTCCACAACTGGACCATTATTGCTTGTTGTCGGAAGAGTTGGGTCTACAACAGGGCCATTATTGTAAGTTGGTATAAGAGCTGGATCTGCAACTGAACCATTACTGTAAATTGATGGAAGAGTTTTGTCTACAACAGGGCCATTATTATTGGTTGGTTGAAGAACTGGGCCTACAAGATGGCCATTTTTGTTAGATGATGTGAGAGCTGGATTCGCAACTGAACCATTATTGTTTGTTGATGGAAGAGCTGTGTCTACAACCGGGCCATTATTGTAGGTAGGTATCAGAGTTTGGTCTACAGCTGGGCCATTACTGCTGGTTGATGGAAGAGTTGGATCTACAACTGGACCATTATTGTTAATGTTTATTAGTGAGAAAGCTGGGTCTACACCTGGGCCACTAGTAAAGGTAGATGTCAGAGTAGGGTCTACAACAGGGTCAGTATTGTATGTTGGTGTGAGAATTGGGTCTACAACTACTGGGCCATTACTGCTGGTTGATGGAAGAGTTGGATCTACAACTGGACCATTATTGTTAATGTTTATTGGTGAAAGAGCTGGGTCTACAACTACTGGACTATTACTGTATGCTGGTGGAAGAGCTGGGTCTACAACTGAGACAGTATTACTTGTTGATGGAAGAACTAGGTCCACAACTGGACCATTATTGCTTGTTGTTGGAAGAGTTGGGTCTACAACAGGGCCATTATTGTAAGTTGATATAAGAGCTGGGTCTGCAACTGAACCATTAGTGTAAATTGGTGGAAGAGCTTTTTCTACAACAGGGCCATTCTTGTTGGTTGGTTGAAGAGTTGGGCCATTTTTGTTAGATGATGTGAAAGCTGGATTCGCAACTGAACCATTATTGTTTGTTGATGGAAGAGCTGTGTCTACAACTGAACCATTAATGTTAGTTGATGGAAGAGCTGTGTCTACCCCTGGACCATTATTGTAGGTTGGTATCAGAGTTTGGTCTACAGCTGGGCCATTACTGCTAGTTGATGGAAGAGTTGGATCTACAACTCGACCATTATTGTTAATGTTTATTGGTGAAAAAGCTGGGTCTACACCTGGGCCACTAGTAAAGGTAGATGTCAGAGTAGGGTCTACAACAGGGTCAGTATTGTGTGTTGGTGTGAGAATTGGCTCTACAACTACTGGACTATTACTGTATGCTGGTGGAAGAGCTGGGTCTACAACTGAGACAGTATTACTTGTTGATGGAAGAACTAGGTCCACAACTGGACCATTATTGCTTGTTGTTGGAAGAGTTGGGTCTACAACAGGGCCATTATTGTAAGTTGATATAAGAGCTGGGTCTGCAACTGAACCATTAGTGTAAATTGGTGGAAGAGCTTTGTCTACAAAAGGGCCATTCTTGTTGGTTGGTTGAAGAGTTGGGCCTACAAGATGGCCATTTTTGTTAGATGATGTCAGAGCTGGATTCGCAACTGAACCATTATTGTTTGTTGATGGAAGAGCTGTGTCTACAACTGAACCATTATTGTTAGTTGGTGGAAGAGCTGTGTCTACAACTGGGCCATTATTGTAGGTTGGTATCAGAGTTTGGTCTACAGCTGGGCCATTACTGCTGGTTGATGGAAGAATTGGATCTACAACTGGACCATTATTGTTAATGTTTATTGGTGAAAGAGCTGGGTCTACACCTGGGCCACTAGTAAAGGTAGATGTCAGAGTAGGGTCTACAACAGGGTCAGTATTGTATGTTGGTGTGAGAATTGGGTCTACAACTACTGGACTATTACTGTATGCTGGTGGAAGAGCTGGGTCTACAACTGAGGCAGTATTACTTGTTGATGGAAGAACTAGGTCCACAACTGGACCATTATTGCTTGTTGTTGGAAGAGTTGGGTCTACAACAGGGCCATTATTGTAAGTTGATATAAGAGCTGGATCTGCAACTGAACCATTAGTGTAAATTGGTGGAAGAGCTTTGTCTACAACAGGGCCATTCTTGTTGGTTGGTTGAAGAGTTGGGCCTACAAGATGGCCATTTTTGTTAGATGATGTGAGAGCTGGATTCGCAACTGAACCATGATTGTTTGTTGATGGAAGAGCTGTGTCTACAATTGAACCATTATTGTTAGTTGATGGAAGAGCTGTGTCTACAACTGGGCCATTATTGTAGGTTGGTATCAGAGTTTGGTCTACAGCTGGGCCATTAATGCTGGTTGATGGAAGAGTTGGATCTACAA
Source organism: Patella ulyssiponensis (assembly GCA_963678685.1). Taxonomy (NCBI): domain Eukaryota; kingdom Metazoa; phylum Mollusca; class Gastropoda; family Patellidae; genus Patella; species Patella ulyssiponensis. Next base: position 60,259,470 of record OY783229.1, read on the forward strand.
CTGGACCATTATTGTTAATGTTTATTGGTATTGGTGAGAGAGCTGGGTCTACACCTGGGCCACTAATAAAGGTAGATGTCAGAGTGGGGTCTACAACAGGGTCAGTATTGTTGGTTGGTGTGAGAATTGGGTCTACAGCTACTGGACTATTACTGTATGCTGGTGGAAGAGCTGGGTCTACAACAGAGACAGTATTACTTGTTGATGGAAGAACTAGGTCCACAACTGGACCATTATTGCTTGTTGTCGGAAGAGTTGGGTCTACAACAGGGCCATTATTGTAAGTTGATATAAGAGCTGGATCTGCAACTGAACCATTAGTGTAAATTGGTGGAAGAGCTTTTTCTACAACAGGGCCATTATTGTTGGTTGGTTGAAGCGCTGGGCCTACAAGATGACCATTAAAGATAGATGATGTGGGAGCTGGATTCGCAACTGAACCATTATTGTTTGTTGATGGAAGAGCTGTGTCTACAACTGGGCCATTATTGTAAGTTGGTATCAGAGTTTGGTCTACAGCTGGGCCATTAATGCTGGTTGATGGAAGAGTTGGATCTACAACTGGACCATTATTGTTAATGTTTATTGGTGAGAGAGCTGGGTCTACACCTGGACCACTAGTAAAGGTAGATGTCAGAGTGGGGTCTACAACAGGGTCAGTATTGTAGGTTGGTGTGAGAATTGGGTCTACGACTAATGGACTATTACTGTATGCTAGTGGAAGAGCTGGGTCTACAACTGAGACAGTTTTGCTCGTTGGTGGAAGAGCTGCGTCTACAACTGGACCATTATTGTTGGTTGATGGGTCAACAAAATGGCCGTTGTTGTAGGTTGGTGTCAGAATTTGATCTATAACAGGGTCGTTATTGTAAGTTGGTTGAAGAGCTGGGTCTACAACTAGACTTTTATTGTAGGTCGGTATGAGACTCTGGTCTACTACTGGGACATTGTTGCTTGTGGATGGGCCGTTGTTAAATGAATTCGCCACATTTTTGTTTAAATTATTTTGTTGTCTACTCGTTTGTTGGTTACCGACGTCCGTTGTTACCATTGAAGTCTGTGTTTTGTCTGCGACTGGTTCCACATACACGGGTGCCCTGTTGCTAAATGAATTCACCACTTCGTTGTTTACATTATTTTGTTGTCTATTCTGTTGTTGTTCAGCGATGTTTGTTGTAACACTTGAAGCGTGGGTGTTGGCTATGCTAGGTTTGGTATTTGGAATCTGAAAAATAATCGTTATAATCATTACCATTAATTATTGTTAGACGACACAAGAATGCAAATTCCTAGCGTCGATCTTATATATTTTATTTTATTTCAAATATTAGTTTACTGTTCATGTCTCATCATTTGACCACATGTATTGTTTAAAGGGGCTGAATCGTTTAAAAAGGGTCACAACGCATATAATAATGTAATATGGATGTATATAAACTAATTTACATTCCATAGTTTCAGTATTTAGTCTTATGTTCGGCTAAATACGCCAGAAGTCTCAATCGAATGGCAATCTCTAGCGTCTGGTTATATACCGATAGTATTTATTGAGCATGCTCCCCAGATAAGAATGTGGGTCACCGTTTGATATGCCATATGGGATATGTTTAGCCTCGTTCTTCGAGTCTCTTGTTACAAATGGCGCTGAAACGCATTATGGTTCACGATTCGTGAACCAATGGTAAATTTTTGATGTTTATTTTGACTTAAATATTGGATATTAGAAGCCCACCTTTTCCCGGTAAGATAACAACATCAATCGTGATTTAAATTGACAAATAATTCGTGTTTTCAATGTCGAAGGTTTTGGATCATTTTGAGTAAGGGACTAACCTACTTCAATGTACATATTTTCGTTTGTGGACCTGTGTAAATGTCCAAGATACAGATGGGGAATTAAGTATTGGGCATGAGAAACCAATCTCAATTATAGTCAGTTACAACGCCTCAAATAAGACTTCAAAATAACAAATGATTTGAATAAAATGGTAAAATGTTTATTTTGTCTGAAATATTGGATATCAGAAATGAAATCAAATAATATAGGGTTTAACGTCCTACTGTTCAGCTACGAACTGGGCTAGAGAAGACGTACATACGCCATCCAGTGTGCTATAAGGGAAATTTTGCTCGGACAGTGGCACTACGGTCTTCTCTTATATCGAATTCCAACTGTCAAGGGAACTTTTACGTACACGCTAATGTATACACGAGACCTCGGTTTTTCGTCCCACCCAAACGACAAGCCGTTGTCCTTGTCAGGCCCCGTCTTGCATCACTGATAAGTAGGAACCGCGCCGGGAAATCTAGGTGAACTTTCTCTGCCCATGTAGGGATCGAACTCTCGACCTTCAGGCTAGCGAGCCAGCGTCTTACCCACTAAGTCATCGTGATCCCCAATGAACAAATACCTGATTACGAATTAGCACTATGCAGGATATTTTGCATTGTGGTCCACTCTAACATTGAGGGTTCTTTAGCGTGCACATCGTGATCCCCAATGAACAAATAACTGATTACGAATAAGCACGAACAAACAGTGTGCTATGCGGGATATTTTGCATTGTGGTCCACTCTAATATCGAGGGTTCTTTAGCGTGCACACCAGCGTGTATACGGGTCCTCGGTTTTCCATTCTATGATGAGTTTATCAATAATTATCAAGATTCTAAAGTGTCTTACCTTTATTTTCGAATCATAAGGTCTTTCTAGCAGAACATTTCGGGTGTGGTCATGTTGCGTAAATCTTCTCTGATCTGTAATGGTTGTGGGGGTTCGTTGGTTGTTGTAATGGTTGTTGGTGTTTGAAAATGTTTTAGTAAAAACTGACTTTTCACGCACATATATATTGTCACCAGACCGAATCATCTCTATATTTGGTCTATTTAGAAGGTGTCGATTTTCTACAGTGATGCGGATCCATTGGCGTTTGTTTGTAGATTGGTTGTTGACTGTAGTTCTTTTATTAGTTGAATACCGCGCTGTTGATTGATTTGGAACATTATTTTGCAACCTATTTACAATTGTTGATCGATTTATGGACTTATTATATTGGTTTTGGGTGTTTGTATTAGACTTTTGAGCAGTCCGGTTGGTCGAAACACCATTCCATGGCCTTTGGTTTTGGTTTACTGATCTATTGCTTAAAAATCTGTTCTGAGTGTTGATTGAATTTTTGTTATTCTGAACACTCTTACTATTTTGAAATCTTGTATTGGATCCCGCGAGTCTGTTATCACCTCCGCGATATTGTCTAGATGTCTGAAGTTCTTGTCTGGAAAACCCATTATTCTGAAACCTGTTGTTTCTGGTATTTGTTCCTTGTTGCACTCCATTATTAGTTCTTTGCGGGGACAAAACGTTTACCAGTTTCATAGAGTTCATTTGTCTTTTATTACCATTTTGGTAGCGATGTCTGTCTTGGTTGTTTTGTTGTATATTTGTCGCCAAGGATTTGATAGCTGTTTTCCGAATAATTTTTGTTGAGGTTCTACGCTTTGGGTCACTTCCTTTTAAGACATTAACTAAGCGAGATTGGGTGTTAGGTGCATCAAATACCTTCAGTTTAATTGTTCCAAGATTTTTGCGGCCAGCGGAATTAATTCGAGACACGTCCAGATGCGTTTCGCCTTGGTTTCTCTGCTTGACATTTATGTGTAATTTATCAGGCTCCGGAAGGGCTGTTGGAATAAGCCGTGGGTATAATCCTACTGGAAGACGCGTTAATTGAAATAACGGTCCATGTGCTCCTATACAAAACAACAAAGTTAAAAGAAAACACCCTGATAAAAACAAATTCGATATCATTGTTAAAACATTGGATTTACACTGATGTTTCCTTCATATGGTTAACACTTAAATCACAACCAGAAAACTGTTTAGGTGTGTCTCTTCTGAAATGAAAAACCGTTTGAGCACTGTAGCGGCAGTGTGCCTTACTAAGTAGGTTTCTTATTGGTACGGGCTTCGGTGTAATTACAAATTGGCGTATGATCTTTGCTCATTTATTAAATGTGACGTGTTCGGTGATTTATTGCTTATAGGGTGGCTCAACATCTCTGTCTCTATAAAACCAACATTTATTTTTTACATGTATGTGACTCATTTGCCTATTGATGTTTAAAGAAAAGAAATATTGCATATTTGCATAAATTCCTTTGCATAATTATTTGAAAGTTTAATGGGCGCATGGAATCTTAAAATAGACTCAAATAGATGTACGTCTTTTTTTGTAATTTCTAATCAATATTGTTCCGTGAAATACGCTAATAGTTCAAACTGAATGACAGTCGTTAACGCCTACTAAGTCCAGTCTATACATTTTTTTTATTATGATTTTATCGTTTGTGAATCAGCCATTACTAACTACTCCTGCATTGTCTTGTAAGATATGCTTCTTTTACTTGTTCATTACAAATGGAGCCCTAAATCGCAGAATACACGAAACGTGTACGGATTTTGACATGTTCATTATATCTTAAATATTAGATAGCAACATCAATATATTTTTTTTAAATTTTCATTTGTGTTTTTAATTTCGAATTATATGGACAATATTGATATAAACGTTTAGATCTTTAATGTTAGCTGAAATTAGGCGTAACAAATAAAAGAAAAGTTGCGGACTGATGCACGTAATGGTTCTCCAACAGGACTGGTTGGGGATTGGAGGGCTGCTAAGCTGATAAGTTTCGATCAAATTATGAATAAACATGATTGTTTTGGCAGTTTTGAAATTCAAGGAAGAGTAAAATACCGTAACACCAGATTGACGCCCCTTTTCTTAATACTAACTGCCCCCCCCCATCACCCCACCCATAAGAAGAGGGAAAACACCGAATATTTCGTTACTTTGACATCAGACTTATTGTGTAAACGGTCAGTTACCAGTGTATTCTATCTTTTTTTGTTGGGTTTTATTCGACAAATAATGGGTGTATTCCATCTTTGATAATTGGGTTTTATTAGACACTTAATGTGTCTTGAATACTGATTGACTCGGCTTATGTTAGCGGTCGTAAAAGTCGCAATTTTCAAAAAACGATAGAATAATAGGAAAATGGAAAAGAATTCTTTCCATAACAATTAAATATCTTGATGGCTGAATTTCGTTTATATTGTATGTATATATATTTATTTCAACTGTTAGAAAGTGAGTCTTCTAACACTATTTTTTTTCCAACCATTTAAAGCTTTTTTTTATTCTCCTTGGCTGTAGTGGTTCATATCATATTCTAAAATTGGATGAAATTTGGGTGGACTAGGGGCTATTTTGGGATATTTATAAGTCGGTGAAAGGATTGCTGTTGAAAAATAATTAATCGTTTCCTGTCACCATAAGGATAGCGACATTCCATCTGAAGCTGATTTGGGTTATTGTTTTTTTAGCTGCAAGGCTGCGATGTAATTCCATAATCAATCTCCACCAACGTTCAAGCTATTTAACAATTTGATTGATTGTAATTATGACATTTATTTACATTTCGAATACCTTTGTCAAACATTTTAGGCTTGCGGTGACTTTATTCAGAGTGGATCTGGAACACCATCGATACTTGACAGACTGCTTACATTAATTACATTTCCATTACACATTACTTTTGAAATCTTCCATTACTCATTACACTGCCCTTACCCATTACCATTACCCCAGCCCTGAGGCTGACGCCTTCGTTGGCTTCCATTTTGCCTTACACAATCTCATGACATATTCCCCACGTGATGCTGTTTTCATGGAAACATTTGAAATCGGTTGTTAAAGCGCGCGCACACACTAGTTAAAACGAGTTCGATTAGAGGCGCTCTTTTCTTGTATTATAATTCTTTTCATTTTTACTTTGTATTTTAAAATTGACATGAAAATGGAAATATTACGGTCTACCTCTGTATAGTAAAGGGTTTCATTTTTGTATAAAATTAATATGCACCCTCCTGTGATTCCTTTAATTCGTATGCGTGTAGACCAGTATTCAAAAGATAATTCGATTCTCTTAAAACCATGTTTAAACACACCAGTTTGGGTATAAACATAGTTATAGATAAATAGGGGGGGGGGTGAAGGGTTAGCACATGCGCGCTGTATCATAAAGCGTGTCATTGGGTCAAATGACGTAGTTTCGAATCCCCGGTTGTACGTAACAAGGAGAAAGTTCGCCTGTCCAACCTCGTGTGTTATCTCCGGGTCCTCCGGTTTCCTTCCACTGCTAAAGACCACTACGCGCAAGCCAATTATTGAAATGTTAGTCCCGAAATGACCTAGTTTGTGTCGAGTGGACGTTAAACCTCATTTCTGTCTTTCCATAGATAAATAAATGAAACAATATTTTAATGCAAGTTATTGGAAAAAATTAAGGGGTAGATGTGAAGCCTTTAATAATTAGCCTTTTCTTCTATGTATTATGTTAGTCCAATATTGAAATATGGTAACCAACTTGATTTCAACTGTCAGTCTGACCTGACAGACCGCTTTTGTAATAGTCTTAAAATCGTCTCAATCCATCATCGCCTCTCCTTGTTGATGTGAACCAAAGTATCGTAGGCCTATCAATATATGACAGAAACTTCGCTATAGTTGATATAATGACCTCGACTTGAGCCACCCAAATCTCTTTCGATTTATTTATGTTATTGGTGACGTATTTAGTCTATATTTTTCTATTGTTTTGTTTATACTTCCATGACAATTCATAACAAATAGGGCATTTATTATGTCTTTTCGCGGGACTACAGACCCAAAGCGTAAATTTCACGATCAACGTTCATCTAAAAAATATCAACTCATTTTTTTAAAAATACAAAACAGAAAATTAATTACAGCATCAATAGCGAAAAGACAGAAAGGTCAGCACGCAGTCTTCGTCTGTGTTGTAGAAACCAGTTTTGAATTAAGTCTTTGGATATTTTTTATTTTTTTAGAACTGATGGTTTATTACACAATAAGGTTTGAAATACATGTAAGACTTCGGATTTGTTTTTATAGAACTAATGGTTTATTCCAAAACTAGTTTCCATAAGAAAAAATAACGAAGGGGTCGAGATCTTTGAGATTATAAACGTATATTTATGTTTCATCAAAATTGGGTACAATTGTGACCTCTACAGGTATCACAACCTTTGTATTACATATTTTTGTCACTACTATAGTATTTCCATATGTGGAGCGGTCGTTCACGAGATTCGAACTCAACCATCATTAGGGTGTATTAGATCTTTGAGCAGTTTTTGAAAAATTGGATAAGAAGTATAACCTCTAGAGGGGCCACAAGCTAAAAACGCAACATTTCGTACAATCAGGTGCCATAATCAAGAAGGTAACATTCCAATATGCGCGAATATCGAAAGGAACCAAGACCTTAAATACACATGTACATTTTAGATTTCATCAAAATCGGATAAAAGAAATGACCGCTAAAGTGCCCAGAACCTTGGTACGAGAAGCTTCAATTTTGTCCGGTAATATCGAAAGGAACCAAGATCTTAATCAGGGGTCATTATCCAGGAAATCAGTCTGATATGCATGAATATCGACAGGAACCCATCAAGTTCCATGAAAATCGGATAAAAATGTGACCTCTCGGATGTCCATAAACTAAAAGTGTGATTTTTCGTACAATCAGAGACCACAGTCAACAAAATTAAGGCCCGATACATATCTTTGGGAGATATACCTATATTTCAAGTTTTGTTAAAACGGATAAAAAATGTGACCCGTAGAGTGTCCACAAACAAATTGTGGACGGACGTCCGGGCGGACAGGGGTGACGACAACATATACGTTTGGACGTTAAACCCTCTCTCTCTCTCTCTAACTCAGTATCATCTAAAGCCTTTGTCATTGAAAACACGAATTATTTGTCAGTTTAAATCAACGTCGGTGGTGTTATCTTACCGGGAAAAGATGAGATTCTTATGTCCAATATTTCAGACAAAATAAACATTTTACCATCGGTACAAAAATCGTGTATCATAATGGGTTTCAGCACCACTTGTAACAAAAGACTCGAAGAACCGAGGCTAGACTAGACATATTCCACAAGTCATGTCAAACGGTGACGGCAAACTCTTATCTGGAGAGCATGCGCAATAAATACTATCGATGTAGACTGGAATAACCAGACGTTACAGATGGCCATTCGTTTTAGAATTAACTGATTTGAAACTATAATAGAGTAAAAATGGAAACAATTGAATATAAATGAGTGTATATATATTCATATTACATTTGTGTCAATTTCTAGGACCCAAATATAAGCGATTTAGCTCCTTTAAACTAAATTTGAAAAATCGGTTAAAATTGTAGAGATACACAAATGGGAGTAAGTGGTAAATAGGTGGATTCGATCTTACAGACGGATTGACCTTCAGAGAACGATTGGAATCGATAGGTTTCATGCAATCATTTTTCCCATTCACGATAGAAAGCCTACAAACTTTGTTACAACGTTTGGGTAAAGGCGGGGGTCCACAAACACCGTACATATTTTATATTTTCCGTACAGGGGCCATAACCCAAGAAGTTGTAGTATGATACGCATAAATAGAAAACTCTTCCAAGATTGTGTTTGGAGGATCCACAAACGTTTGATCCTTAACATATATTTTTAGTTTCATCTAAATCGGAGGTCTACAAACTTGATGTATGTATTGCATAAAGGGCAGACAGAGGCGATGTCATAAGTCACATTCACCATATGCTTGGCACCATATACCATATAGCCCGGTTGTAGCTGACGTGCCATAAAACTCCATTCCATTCATTCATTCATAAGTCACGTGCAAACCTCGACAGATTTGTATTTATAACTGTGTGCCAGTATCATTGGCAGTCCAAAGAAACGTCCAAAATCGATCCAAAGGCAGGCAAATCTTAACTGTAAGAAACACCTAACGACTTGTACACCGTGAGTGGCGGTTCGTCACTTGCGTCATCAAAAGCTTTATTTACAGACATAAAAACGTAAAATGAGACTTTTGAAACAGAATGCGAAAGTGAAACGAACTCATAAGACTGGATACCAAGCCCAACGACGTGATCGATGATCGTAATTATTGCCGATGGCGCTCTTGGTTTCCCCGTGTTCATAAGAATACATTCAACTTTATCAAAGCGCGGATTTCAGATTGTCGAAGGAACGTTGGAACATTAAAATAAGCCCTGTTGTACTCTTACGTTAGCGGTGAGTCACTGTGGCTCAGGGAGTAGCGTATTCAGGTTTCCGCTTGTCAGTTGCGTAGGACATCTATGGTACAAAAAAACGTGCACACCTTGGCGGACACGAGAAAGGACCGTTGGCAGTAGGAATTCGATATAAAGATTAGTCTGTAGTGCCAATGTGTGCGAAACATATGCCCCGGTGGTATTTTCAGTCTGGGAGCCCCATTGCAAGCTTAATCCGTACCATGGGATTGTCATGGAGATCTGAAATTAATTAGAATTTGATGGAGTCTACCATACTTAAACAGTCCTGTATGTCCTAAAATCCATAAGAGCCTTTCTCCATCTGCGAGGGGTGGCAATAATATAGTCTTTTGACCTATCTAGAAAGGTTTTCGATCGGTCGACAAGAGAAGTAGACAGACATATGAACAATAGACGGATGCAAAAATGGTTAATGGGCTGGTTAAAATTGGTCGCTTACGGATGGCTCCTCGGGCCATTCACTTGATTTGATATATTTGTTTATTTCTTGCAATATCTATGTATTTTATCTTGTCCGCAGGTTTCGCTTGCTGGTTTTGTTTTGTGTGTAGTGAGGTCCTCCTGCACTTAATATATAAATATGTTAATGATATATGCATAACAATTTTTAATGTATTCTATTCACATTCATTATAAAAAGAGTACGTGTTTTGTCTGTCAAACTTTCGACCCAGACTATTTTAAAATTCTGCCAAATCGGTGTTCAGTATCTATGATGTATTGACTACCTAAAGGAAATAAAATTCTTTCTTTTATTGTTACGACATCGAGTAAATGTTTTTTTACAAAATGCATATGTCAAGGTTTTATACATTTCAAAAAATTATGAGGAAAATCAACGGAATTGTTTTGGTGTTGATTTAAAATGCATACATGTGAGGATCAAGGTCTATACAATTTTAGCTTTTAGTCACAAATCCTCTTTATCCTCTTTAAGCTGTTCACTCATTGGAAAAACAAAAAAAATGTATGCCCCCCCCCCCTGTTGTAATTGATAATTGTGATATATTTTCATCTGATTCTGTGATAGTTTTATGCTTATGGGAGCTCGAGTAAATAATATTTGTAAATTGTGCTATTTTAATATTAGAAATATCGGTAAAATACGTAAGTTTGTAACTGTAGAGGCCACTAAGTCACTTGTTAATTCTCTTGTCACTTCTCGATTAGATAACTTTAATTCACTTTTAGTTGGTTTACAATCAAAGCTTATAGATACATTACAAAAAGTACAGAATACTGCAGCAAGACTTATTACTTTAATTAAGAAATGTGATCACATAACTCATGTTTTATTTAATTTACACTGGTTACCTGTTAAATATCGAATTGATTTTAAGATTTTATTGCTTACTTTTAAATGCTTAAATAATGTAGCTCCTATTTACCTCTCAGATCTTTTAGAACTGTATACACTCGGTCGAACATTACGTATACATCAGATAAACTACTTTTCAAGCCCCAAACTGTTCAACTAGTCTCTTATGGTCAGCGCTCTTTTAGTTGTCAAGCACCCGTTTTATGGAATAATCTACCATTTAGTTTAAGATGTTGTAAATTATTTTTTATACTCTGTACAATCTTGTTTTTTATTTATGAATACATTGTCACTTTGTAAAGTGCCCCTGAACTTGTTATATGAAAGGGTGCACTATCAATATACTGTAATAATAATAATGATAATAAAAGATCGCTTAGTAGTTGGAATTCGATATAATAGTAGGCCTTGGCGCCGCTATCCAGGCAAAATTTCCCCTCATAGTACATTATCCTAGTCGGAGAAGAACAATAGCACCGTAAACCCAACTTCATTTCAAGCCATTCGAAATTTTACAACCGTCTAATACAGCTGAAGGGAGACAACCTCATGTAAAAAAGAGAGAGAGAGAGAGAGAGAGAGAGAGAGAGAGAGAGAGAGAGAGAGAGAGAGAGAGAGAGAGAGAGAGAGAGAGAGAGAGAAATGGGGTTTAACGTCCACTCGACCAGTGATTGCTTTTCCATATATCTGTGTTGTGTTTTTTATTTGTACATAATATATCAAGAGATGAATTTATTTGGCTGGGTCAACTCGCGGTTCTTTCTTTTCTTGTCCGGATGATAGGTATTTCGACAATCATTTTTGGAAGAAAGAAACGATTACAAAGCGAGAGAGAGAGAGAAATGGGGTTTAACGTCCACTCGACACAAACTAGGTCATTTCGGGACTAACACGTGGTTTAATATCATTTCAATAATTCGCTTGCGCGTAGGGGTCTTTAGAAGTGGAAGCAAACCAGAGGACCCGGAGAAAACCCACGAGGCTGGACAGGCGACCCTACAACCCGGATTCGAAACCACGCCAGCTGACTTACAACCGGGGGAAACGATTACAGGAACTATCTGAAACAACATATTCCACCATTCATGTTTTTCGTGCCGTTAAGGACCTTATGGGGTGGTCCCTGATGCAGGTTTTACCTGTGTAGATCGTGGCACTTCCAGTTGCGGTATTAGAAACATCCTCACCACAGACGTCACAAAATCATTAGTTCATTGACTACCGTAACCGTTTACTACCTTTTAGTACACAAGCAAGCTGTACTGAACAAACTCCAAAAGTACAGACTACAGCGGACAGGGTCATATCCAGAACAAACAAGTCATCACACATTATGACAGATCACCCCTGTCTTGAAATACCTACATGCGCGTATCGACTCCAAGATCCTTTGCTTGGCGTACCAGCGTCAGCAGGGTACACCACCCTTATAAAACTATACTAACCGTATACCAGCCAACCCGTACTTTAAGATACCAGCATCAAAACATTTTGTGCATTCCATCTTCAAAATTGAAACAGCTCGGAGATAGAAAAAATAGTAATAGTACTGCTGCACCAAAACTGTGGAACAATATCGCAAAATTCTTATATGTTCCAAATCTGAATCAAAATCTCAGTTGTTCAAACAATCTTATGTAGGTTAAATTGGATAGACATGTATATAAGAGCGTATTGCTCTTAAAAGCGTGGGGGTTGGGATGGCCTAGTGATCTAGAGTGCCGCGCTTCGACCTCCAGAATGGCCGGTTACCTCTGGCTTGCGGCTGTGGTTTCGATCCCTGGTGAGAGCGTATGTGGGCATGGAGATAGGGGCGTCTCCTCAACCTCGTGGGTTTCCTCCGGGCACTCCGGTTTCCTCCCACTGCTAAAGACCCCTACGCGCAAGCGAATTATTGAAATAAAATTGAAACCATGACCTAGTTTGTGTCGAGTGGACGTTAAACCCCATTTCTCTCCCTGTCTCTTAAAAGAGCGTTGAGCATGCTCAAGAAACAGGCACATGAATCATGGATGGCACCTGTGCGATGCTTAAAAGTAGTCTTCATTGGTGTATAATTTGATTATATAGATGAAGAATGTGTTAGTGACACTTATCGAATCGAATACGAACACTGTAGAAAATGTCACAACTGACTGGAGTTTAATGATTTTCTGTCATCTTACTACTCAACACAAGGCCAATTATTAGAAAATGAACATAAGATGTTAGTGGGATATCTTTTGATATACCCGAACAAAAAATCGGCTACTTTCAATTTCCGAGGAATCTAAAATTATTGCCTATAATTCACATTGAATATTGTTCTGAGCAATATAATTTAGAGATAGACTAACTTTCGACTCATCTAATCACATCTCTATCCGAAAATGCGTATACAAGTTACATATAAACGTCGATGTAAGGAAAACTGATTAAATGCACAAGAGTTACTTACCTAGAGACTATCGAGAATACTATTACAGAATTCTTTTGTTTTCATTAAGTTTCAATCGAAAATGTTCCTGAAATCTTCTAAAGGTTAATGTAATGGAGATGTTACCTGAAAATAACACGCACCATGACGTTCGAGGCTAATCTATATTTTCCAGGGTACAATCACGGCGCGGTTGAAATGTGTTGTTCAGAAGTGAAAAAAAGTGTACCATTATATATGATATTTTGTCGGATGTATCAGATCATACCATAATTTCTTAATAAAACCAAATAAAGGATTAGAAGGGAAAAAACTTCTTACTACTGCTCGACTATCTATAGTCAATCGGCAGTAAGGAGTTTTATTTCAATCCCTTCATGTATTAGGTCCAGTCCTATAACTCTCCCACGTGTTTAGAATTATAATCGTTCAACTATTTCCACCATTATCTACGTTTTAATTATACTATTCAAAAAAAGTAGGGGATATTTGATTTTTAAGTGTTATTAAAGTCACCTAATGAAACTGACGAAGAAACAAATGACAAAATGAAATGAAGTTCACATTCATCGATTTATTCCAAATGATCGTTAGACTAAGTAAGGCACAGACTGGCCATTATAAGGGTAAAATGATACCCGGGGTCAAACAGCAAAGTTACCACAGCATCACAACAAAGTCAGTAACGGGTAAATCCTCGTCTGTTTGCCAAACAAGCATTGATCCGACGTGGCATACTCCTAATGAGACGTCTAAGGTCATTTTGGTCCAGATTGTCCCATTCCTGTTGCAACGCAGCAGCAAGTTCTTGGACATTGGCAGGACGTTGTTGACGTTGACGTAACCTCTGTCCAAGCATGTCCCAGACATGCTCGATGGGGGAGTGGTCGGGACTCAGTGCTGGCCAAGGTAATGTGGTGATGTTCTGTTGTCGGAGGTAACCTGTAACGATCCTGGCCCTGTGACATCTTGCGTTGTCATCCTGGAAGATGAAACGGCGGCCATGACGTCGTGCGAACGGCACAACATGGACTGCCAAGATGTTGTCCCGGTAGTACTGGCCTGTAACACGCCCTGCAACAACATGTAAAGCCGTTCTTCCAGCAACAGTGATGCCTCCCCACACCATAACAGAACCACCCCCAAATCGATCATGTCTGATGACGTTAACGTCTTGGAAGCGCTCGTTTCGACGACGCCACACCCTCCTACGTCTGCCCAAAAAATCAACTGACTCATCTGAAAACATCACATTGCTCCAGTGTCGATTATCCCAGTGTTGACGATCCCTACACCAACGACGTCTTGCCTGAATGTGATGATCTCTCAAACAAGGGATCTCGCGAGGACGTCGGGCGCGAAGGTGACCCCTATGCAGTCGATTCCGAATCGTCTGGCCACTCACTCTCACACCAGTGTCTGTTTGAAGACGAGTGCTGATCTGATTTGCTGTGATGACAAGATTTCTCAAGGCCAAGGTACGGATAAATCAATCCTGGGCTTGAGTTGTCGCCCTTGGTCGACCTGAGCGTGGTCTGTCCTGTACAGCTTGTGTATCACGGTATCTGGACCATAGCCTGCTTATGACAGACTGAGAAACATTCATCGTCCGCGCCACAACCGCCTGTGTTGTGCCGATCTGTAGCATGCCAAGGGCACGTAACCTTTCATTTTGGGTAAGCCGACGCATATCAAAATTTGTTTTCTGGTCACTAAAACAATTAAACTGAAGTTTCCACCCTGGAATTCAATGCCACAATGACTGTAACATTCAAAGTCAGAGTCGTGCAAATCTTGGGTTGGACCCCCATGATGATCCCAAGCATCACCTGCATTCCATGCGGTAGCTATTGGTGCGTTTGGGCGTCACATGTAACTGGAAATGTTTCTTCTGTTAGGTTCTATAGTGACTTTTTTCGTAGTCATTTGCATATTTTAGTATTATGCCCCCAAAATCAAATATCCCCTACTTTTTTTGAATAGTATATTATAGCGAGAACTTTCAGGTCATCACTTGTCCTCTAAGCCATCCGAACCCACTGGTTTTCTGTTATGTCTCAGGGTCTCTCTCTCTCTCTCTCTCTCTCTCTCTCTCACTATTAAGTTACAGTTGTGGCGTATGTGCGCGGAGCACGACTTTGCTCATCTTCATGAACACTTGATACCACTTGACATTTGGTCAGTCTACGTGTACCTTCAGGGTCGCGATGACGTGCACTGGGCAGAATATGCGTAATCTATATACGTACGCTAATTTTATTATTTTGCTAAGAGGGCAATTTTCAACAATCTCGATTTTGTCTCATTTTATTGACTATTAAATTGCTTACGTACTGTATTCCTATACTATCCGTTCCAGATGTCAGAAATGTTTCCATATCGGTCGCCGCACAGTTTTGTTGCACAATAAAGGTTAGTAATTCGGATTACAGATCGATTTCAGTTAAGCTAAAAGACACATTATTACTGTCGTCAAGAAAATAAACATTATTTATTTAGAATAAAAGACGACATAATTAGTTTTTCACGGGCGTTTAAAACCCACCGAAAACATGTATATGACTCGTATATCATCGGTTATTTGCAGGAATTTTCCCAAGTAAAATCTAATTTTAACACCCGCGAAGTATAGATATATCACTTTAAATTTCAAAACTGACAATACTTATAATCAACCACGCGGGGTTGGATTATATGGCGATTTTCCTTATAAATGTATGTTTTATTCATTCTTTTAGTTGCTTTTTTTTTATTTGTGGAGCCGCTGCTCCCATCTTCGGCCATTTCTAAACCAGGCCCTAACCAACCAAACGAAAACCGCTCAAAAAAGCGAATGCTTACGGTTGGTCCCCGGATCCATTCACTTGATTTGACATTTGTTTATTATTTGCAATGTCTATTTTCGGCCTTGTCCGCAAGTTTATATTGTAGGGTTTTTTTGTTTTGTGTGGTGGCGGTCCTCCTGCACTGACTATTTAAATATGCAACGGGTAAAAAAATAATCTTCGATTTACGGTCATACGCTTTAAAATAAAGTGTCTGTAATTCTAAAGGAGATACTCGATTGAAGACGTTCCAATCAAGTGACACGGAATGTGTCCTTCCTCCAACAACAAATACTGTAAATGTACATCAGCATCGTGGGGTAATCTGCCTTTCAGGTTTGTTAGTGCGGTGATTGCCGAAATAGTATCAAATTCGGATGACGCACCCAACCTGTGTTCACTTGACTGACACTTTTGAGGGATCGAGAGACTTCATTTCCGGAACATTCAATCAAGTATCTTCCTGACAAATAGCTCGATGTTATTTTTACGTTCGTGAGTGACATTCTAAAATAACGTAATAGAAACGAATTTACTTCATAATCTTTTAGTGGCATTTTGTAACTGGAAAGAGCAATAAACTATAACACATTCTTATGAAAGAAAGTAATTGTTCTTCCATAAGTATCGTTATGGTTTAATTTACTTCATGCCGTTGGAGTTGAAAGTTCCCCGCCAACGCACAAACGACAAATATTTTAATATTTTAAAAGTATAAAGCTTTTTAGTTTTAGGTTTCCACCATCGTGGGTTAATTTTTACGTTGTTACGTATTTGACAGAAATTCGATTATCATTGTCCATCGTGTCGATGATGGGCTTTGTAGTGATGTAAATATTGACATAATTATGTGTTGGAATTATGTCCCTTTAATAGGAAAATCGTCAGCTAATTTACAGGAGTGTAATTTAAACATACATTATGCAGGAGCTAAGTCTGTAGGTCATTCTTTAGGCCTGAAAGGTTATTTAAATTATAAATTCGACATTAATTAACTTATCCAGACTATAATCAACTTTCGATGGCATCGCTATCCAGCGATATTTACAGGATTATGATCCGATCTGCTGCTTCACGATTATTCATGATTCAATCCAAAAGAGGATAATCGAGACTATCTTTTTTATCTTTCAGACTTTAGAAATGGTGATCGAGGTTAGGTCCAAAATTCAATCGCTAAATTTTCGGTTCAGATTGGATCAATTTGACTGAAATATTCAGCTAATTTCCTTTACATTATCTAGTTTTCAACTATTATAGTGCGGCAAAACAGTTATTATTAAATGTTAAAAGTATATCTGGGTATAAAAGAACTTCGCGTAAAATAATGGGCTTACTTGTACGAAAACGATGGCAAAGTCATTAGTACTTACAGAGACAGATACATATGGTAGTGAGAAATCGATGTAAACCTAAAAGGGCCATACAGATGACTAAATTGTGATAGCGCAGGATCTTATGCCCATCTTCATTATCCCAGTTTAGGAGCAGGGGCCTATTTCACGACATTTTAACTAAAGATAAAATCAAAATTTAGTAGACACTTCAATTTTGATTGAAATCAATCTAATATTATCCAATCAAATAACGAAAATTTTGATTCTATCTTCGCTAAAATTTCGTGAAACAGGCCCCAGAACAAGAGGACGTTAAACCCCATTTCATTTCATTTCCTTACTAAATATCTATATTTGCGACTTTCAAGTCAAGTCTACCGTATTAATGGTACAAAAAATACACACTTCCATGCAACACATATGGAATACATTGTTTATGCCATACAGAAATTTGATTCGTTTGACATTAGTTTTTTTCCAAAAATAAATAACTTTTAGACTTTAAATGCAATAATTGTTAGAAACGTGTGTGCCTTCTATTGCATAAATATGGGGGGTTTGTTGTTTTTTACTTTTTTAAGGATTAATTTATAAAGAAATAGCAAGGACAATAAGTTTGCTCTGATTTAAAGCATACCGGGCCTAATATAGCAAAGATATATAGTTGAATAAGTCATAAACTAGATACCATGACACCAGACATTGTAACATTATTTGAAACAGTGAACTGTGCCTTCTATGCTGACTAAAACGCAAATGTAGACGCTCGGGCTATAAACAATGTAGTAGTCTTCCCAAAAACATTTTGCTTCAAACTTATTAACATCGACCAAACTGCAAACACGACCTTTCTATAAAATAAAAACCGGTAATACACTGTTCTTATCCCTGACAAATGGGAACTTTGCAATAACCCTTTGAATAATTAATGAGACTAATTCAAAGTTCCTTTGGCATGATTCCCCATACGAAGTCCCTTTAAAATCAGATACAAATGTGGGCACTAAATATAATGGGTTATCACGCTGCTTTGGACTATTAAGTAAAGGGCACTAACTCCGTAAATTATTGGCCGATTTAAAGAAGCTATGTCTTTAATTCTTTATTATTCAAAGTCTTCGACATTAAAAACACGAATTGTTTGTAAATTTAAATCAACTTTTAAGTTGCGAACTTTCGGGGAAAAGACAACTTTGATCTTGCGATCTTAAGACAAAATAAACACTTTACCATTGCTACACAAATTGTGTACCATAATCCTTTTCAGTGCCATTCGTGATACGGGGCTCGAAGAACGAGCCTAGACATATTCCACATGTCATGCCAAATGGTGACGCCATATTCTTATCTGGGGAAAATACAACCGGTGTGGACTGGAATAACCAGACGCCAAAGACTGCCATTCAATTTAGACGAACATTAATGATTAGAATTTACAGTAAAAACAGAAGCGATTTAATGTAAATCAGTTTGTATACATTCATATTACATGTACATTGTTATAAGCATTGCGACCCACTAATGTCGTTTTCTAGGTTCCAAATATTGGCGATTTAACTGCACGAGGTGTTAAGAATGATAATAACAAACACAATAGTTACATTATCGCCTGTTATCAGATGTATAATGAAGCAAGTCTGTCCAGGCATTCATTGACTAAATCTTAGATAAGTTTGAAACCTGATAATTGGTTTCTAATGTAACTCGTCATGTATATAAGTGGTATACTATATAATAGCCATTCCCGTAATAATATAATGGGGTATTATGTCGTTCCACGTCTTTTTAGTATATCAGAATGGTTCTATTTTCAGGCGCGGATCCAGAGGGGGGCGCACCCGGCGCACGCCCCCTCTATTTTTTGAGGTGGCGAACAATTTTTATCTCCATATATTCTTGCGAGAAAGGAGAACAAAAATAGTTTAGGTTGGAAATCCTAATTTACAGTATTAGTATGAAATTAGTCCTTGTGGTCATTTTTTCCACCCAAAAATCACTGTTCCGGGCTTCGCACTCCCAAGTGGGTACAGCACGCCCCCTCTTTCTGAAAATCCTGGATCCGCCTCTGATTTTTTATCTATTTACAGTGGCCGTCTAGTTCAAGAAAAAATGGCTACGGCCAACTCTTATATCGAAGTCCAATGTAATATAAATGTATATAAGCAGAAATGATATACCATTAATTAGACATTAATTAAAGGAGCTAAATCGCGAAGTGGTGCAGTGGTGTAGGGTGCTGTAATAATTTTACTAGATGGAGTTTCGATAACTAGATAATGTTTGGATAAATATGTGCATAAGTTATACTGTGGTAGTTGGGTTCATCGGGAGATACTCATTGCACGTAAACCAGAAGTCTTCATCTCAACCATAGTATAACCCCATTAGTAATTGTTTCATTTATGACTGAAAGGGCTATTTCCTTACATTTATAACTGAAAGGTTTATTTCCTTATACATAAAGCCACTTTTATCAATGAAAGTAAAATCTGGGACAGTTCCTGTGTGTACATAATATATTCTCAACCGAATCATGGTTTACTCTTCCCTTTTTGCACTGGAATACTGTGGGTCCTTTTAAACTTTAAGGAGCTAAATTTGTAGTTTGTCATTCAGTGTGTATCTTCGGCATCCCCAGTGGTATTGTTCCGTCCATTTGATGTTACAGACCTTCATATACCGCGGCAAGGGTGGATGCTAAGTGTGAGTTCTTTTTATTTCAAAAGTTCAATATTAACCTTTTCCTTAAAATATCACAATTCTAGAAAAGTGAAATAAAGTTTTTGAGTATAATATACTATTCAAAAAAAGTAGGGGATATTTGATTTTTAAGTGTTATTAAAGTCACCTAATGAAACTGACGAAGAAACAAATGACAAAATGAAATGAAGTTCACATTCATCGATTTATTCCAAATGATCGTTAGACTAAGTAAGGCACAGACTGACCATTATAAGGGTAAAATGATACCCGGGGTCAAACAGCAAAGTTACCACAGCATCACATCAAAGTCAGTAACGGGTAAATCCTCCTCTGTTTGCCAAACAAGCATTGATCCGACGTGGCATACTCCTAATGAGACGTCTAAGGTCATTTTGGTCCAGATTGTTCCATTCCTGTTGCAACGCAGCAACAAGTTCTTGGACATTGGCAGGACATTGTTGACGTTGACGTAACCTCTGTCCAAGCATGTGCCAGACATGCTCGATGGGGGAGAGGTCGGGACTCAGTGCTGGCCAAGGTAATGTGGTGATGTTCTGTTGTTGGAGGTAACCTGTAACGATCCTGGCCCTGTGACATCTTGCGTTGTCATCCTGGAAGATGAAACGGCGGCCATGACGTCGTGCGAACGGCACAACATGGACTGCCAAGATGTTGTCCCGGTAGTACTGGCCTGTAACACGCCCTGCAACAACATGTAAAGCCGTTCTTCCAGCAACAGTGATGCCTCCCCACACCATAACAGAACCACCCCCAAATCGATCATGTCTGATGACGTTAACGTCTTGGAAGCGCTCGTTTCGACGACGCCACACCCTCCTACGTCTGTCCAAGAAATCAACAGTGAACCTTGACTCATCTGAAAACATCACATTGCTCCAGCGTCGATTATCCCAGTGTTGACGATCCCTACACCAACGACGTCTTGCCTGAATGTGATGATCTCTCAAACAAGGGATCACGCGAGGACGTCGGGCGCGAAGGTGACCCCTATGCAGTCGATTCCGAATCGTCTGGCCACTCACTCTCACACCAGTGTCTGTTTGAAGACGAGCGCTGATCTGATTTGCTGTGATGACAAGATTTCTCAAGGCCAAGGTACGGATAAATCGATCCTGGGCTTGAGTTGTCGACCTGAGCGTGGTCTGTCCTGTACAGATTGTGTATCACGGTATCTGGACCATAGCCTGCTTATGACAGACTGAGAAACATTCATCGTCCGCGCCACAACCGCCTGTGTTGTGCCGATCTGTAGCATGCCAAGGGCACGTAACCTTTCATTTTGGGTAAGCCGATGCATATCAAAATTTGTTTTCTGGTCACTAAAACAATTAAACTGATGTTTCCACCCTGGAATTCAATGCCACAATGACTGTAACATTCAAAGTCAGAGTCGTGCAAATCTTGGGTTGGACCCCCATGATGATCCCAAGCATCACCTGCATTCCATGCGGTAGCTATTGGTGCGTTTGGGCGTCACATGTAACTGGAAATGTTTCTTCTGTTAGGTTCTATAGTGACTTTTTTCGTAGTCATTTGTATATTTTAGTATAATGCCCCCAAAATCAAATATCCCCTACTTTTTTTGAATAGTATATATAAACCATACATGATTTCGTAGCGTGTTGGGGGTTACGGTTTTTAAGTTGGTAAGATGCTGGCTCGCTAGCCTGGGGTCGGGTGTTCGATCTCTGCATTGGCCGAGAAAGTTCATCCAGAATTTCCCGTGTGTTTCCATCAGTAACTGTCTAGTCGTTCGGGATGGGTCGAAAAACCGAGGTCCCGTGTATACATTGACGTGCACGTAAAATATCCCTTGACAGTTGGAATTCGATATAAGAGTAGAATTCGACAGAAGAGTAGACCGTAGTGTCGCTATCCGGGCAAAACTTACCTTGATAGCACACTGTATGGTATGGTGGCATACACTAGAATACATATCAACTGATTCTTTTCTGAAATACATATTCCTTATTGTATGGATCGTTAGCTGCAAATTTAACCAAACGAACTTTTCAATCCTATCTGGGTAATGGTCAGGAGTAGCAAAACAAAACCAAATGCTGAATAAATGCACCCTCACCTCGTCGAGATTAGGCTTCCATACTTAACCCAAGAATGCTTTCTCATGCGCAGTGATTGACTTCCGAGGCGAGACGTCGACAAGTCGAAATACATTTATTTGGCTTTGTCGAGTTGTGAGGCCGACAAGTCGGCAAAGCGAAATGATTGTATTTCGTAGGCGACAAGTCGAAAAAATGAGGGCGACGATTGTCGGGTTAGTTTGTCGACTTGTCCCGTTCACAGCCCTACAATTATTTTACATTCTCGACTTGTCCGGTTGTGAAGGCGGCACGACAAGTCGAGAATGTAGAATGGCCGCTAACAGCCATCGTAGTATGGCGTATGCCCGTCTTCATTTCATTTCGTAGCGTGTTAATTGGACTAATAGAAGTAATAGTTCGTTTGGGATACATGAAATACAGACGACCATCCAACTCAAAAGGTCACATAACATTTTCTACACTGAACTACTTTAAATATTTTGCATTTTGAAAAAATGCTTCTTGTCCGTAATTCCGAACTATTCCTGTGTCGAAACCAACATTAATCCCTCTGTGTTTGCGCATACTGGGTCATATTACGAATGTGTATAAGCTGATTTCGGCGAAATACGCGAAGCGTTCAAATTGAATGGCAGTCTTTGGCGTCAGGTTACTCCAGTCCACACCGGTAGAATTCTCCTGTGGGGTATGTTTAGCCCTGTTCATCTTTTCACGGTGTGATAACAACATCAATGTTGTTGACCAATAAGTCGTGTTTGCAATCTCAAAGACTGTGGGTGATAAGCACTAGCCCTTATTACACTCTGTTTGCGATTACTTGATCTTATATCGTGTCGCGTTTTATAGACACGGTTATTGTGTGTGAGTGCCTTAAAAAATTGGTGTGCTGACAGACATCAAGTGTCTTAGCACAGGTTTTAGGCGTTCTTGTTCAACTGAAGGTAGGAGCAGTAGGAGGGCGTGGTCGTTTTGTATTATACCTATTGTTATTTAATGTAATAAAATGTATGAACTTAATTATTGATTGATAATTTGAAACAGTGTATATTGAAGGGATTTATGTGTACCGACCATTTAGATAGCCATTTTGTAGGTGATGCTTTTTGTTGTAGAGACTTTGTCACCCGCCGTATGGATTAAGACCACTCCAATCCATGGATGCCGTAGTTGTCACAAATGAAACGATCGCCCAAATCGTTGAATATAACAAATGATCGCGAAGGGCATCAGAAGAGAGAGAGAGAGAGAGAGAGAGAGAGAGAGAGAGAGAGAGAGAGAGAGAGAGAGAGATGGGGTTTAACGTCCACTCGACACAAACTAGGTCATTTCGGGACTAACATATGGTTTAATTTTATTTCAATAATTCGCTTGTGCGTATGGGTCTTTAGCAGTGGGAGGAAACCGGAGAACCCGACGAAAACCCACGAGGCTGGACAGGCGACCCTACTCCTTGCCACGTACAACCGGGGCAGAAAATAGAACTGATATGGAAACTTTAACCTAATTTTCTAAAAGTCTGATTACTTTGAAGGTTAAATGGTTAATACCATGCACTCATTCAAACTTCCATTCAAGCATTGTCTTCTGACTGGACTTGGTGTTAGATTACACGGAAATTACCACTTAAAGTAAGTTTGTCAGATATGATTATAGCCCACTCTTTTCATAATAAACGAATTTCATAGTTACGGGGCGATTTTTTAAAACTAAAAAGCATGATCTAAATTATTCTCGTTTTAATCGATGCCTTGCCGAAGTGATGGTGTAAGATACTGCTACGATGTTAATAATATTTGATACGATTGTTGCTTACATGGTAAGTTCGTCCAAAGGGGTAAATTCAAACACTTCCGACTTCTTCTCCTCAACCAGGGGCGTAGCCGTGAAATATATATTGGGGGGGTCCGCAATGGGGTGGGGGGTACCCCCATAAATTTTGTTTAAAGTGTCAGTCTTCTGTTAACATCACACCAACAGGGGCGTAGCCGTGAAATATATATTGCAGGGGGGGGGTCCGCAACGGGGTGGGGGGTACCCCCATAAATTTTGTTTAAAGTCTCAGTCTTCTGTTAATATCACACCAATAGGCCTACAATGTTTATCATGTTTACAGACATTAGCACCGGTCTTCCCCGAGAGGCGAAGAAGCGTGGCTTACTTACCCCCACCTAAGAAAATTTTGGAATATTTGACGGCTGCAAACACTTTTTCCTGCTATTTCAGTCCATGAACAAAGCAATTTCAAAGTGGCCTGATATAGCCTAATTAAGGTGGCTTGCTGACTCGAATTCCAATCACTCGTTTACACCCACGAAGACGGGACCGTTGGGAGAAAATTTTGAAAATTGACCTGCCACATACACGTTTTCCTGCTATTCCAGCCTGTAGTCTGTGAATACAACAACTTCAATTTGTTCCAATATAGCCTACCTGGCTGCCCAGAACCAATCAATCGTCGCGGGCTATGGGAGACTCACCGTCTCGGGGAAAATTTTGAAAATTTAACCACCGCAAATGCGTTTTCTGCTATTCTAGCCTGTGTGAGCAAGTCCAAAAGTATCCAATGGTTCTGTAACCGAAATCCCACTCTGAATTCCAACCATCCGATCACACTGTTGCAGTTGCATTCACAAAGTAGAGTGGCCCCAGACAAAATGTTTTAATCAATAGTCAACGCAGTACAAATTCGTGGTATTCAATTAAAAGAAAAGTGAAATAAGTGTTTTATTAGGACCCGATGACAGTTAGGGAAGAAAAACTAGAAATGCCCGAAGCAGGTTTACGGGCTGCGGCCAGTTTTCTTCGACCCCTCAAGAAAATTTTGGAATATTTGATGGCCACAAACGCGTTTTACTGCTATTCCAGTCCTAAAATTAGTGTTTTATTAGATTTCGGGCACTTTACTTTGCCAAATTTTGGGGGGGTCCAAGTATATTCAGACCCCCCCAGGATAACAATTGGGGGGGGGGGGGGTCCGACCCCCCCGGACCCCCCCATGTGTGACGCCCATGTCCTCAACCACTTGAAAGATTTACACAAAATTTACAAAGGCATCTGATTAGCTGAAAAAACTAAGGAGTATAAAAGGCGACCTTGAAGTCTAAAATTTACTTGTCTGTGATATCACCAAAGGAACGAAATGAAATGTGGTTTGACGTCCTACTGTTCTACTCCGACTGGGCTAATGAAGACGGGCATTCACCATACAGTGTGCTATGTGCGAAATTTTTCCCGGACAGCGGCATATACCACAGGAATCTGACCTTTTAACCGCGTGTATATGCATACACCATACCGAACTAGACATATATATAATATTATATATTGTCTAGTTCGGTATGGTGTATGCATATATATATACAGATAGAAGGTCAGATTCCTGTGCATATACAAAGGAATCGTATACGTGCACGCCAATGTGTACAGGAGACCTCGTGTTATTGTACCACCCGATCCAATAGAAAGCTTTTCAGTCCATCCGTCGTGCACTTACGATCGAGTAAAACATTTAGACATTTTTGGTGCTTCGACAAGTTCGTCTCAACAACTGAACCACAAGACACAACACTTTTAATACACTTGACGTAGTGTTGTAAGGTATAGGCCTACTATTTGTAATAGCATGATTAATTGATTCCAGGATTCAAGTACAGTTCATCTCATCTCAACATTATCATTCGTCGTAAAAATAAGTAGGCCATTGTAAACA
This sequence comes from Patella ulyssiponensis, assembly GCA_963678685.1. Lineage (NCBI taxonomy): Eukaryota > Metazoa > Mollusca > Gastropoda > Patellidae > Patella > Patella ulyssiponensis. The sequence goes on from OY783229.1 coordinate 60,285,061, forward strand.
TTCACTCTTATACCTTCTGAATCTACATAACGTGCTTCATGGAAAATATAACACTTGCAAAAATTTTAAAAAATGAACTGCACAAGACAACAATTTATTACAGACAAACATAGTCATGCGGAAAGAGAGAAAGAGCGAGAAAAAATGGGGTTTAACGTCCACTCGACACAAACTAGGTCATTTTGGGAAAAAGAAAAGGTTTCAATTTTATTTCAATAATTCGCTTGCGCGTAGGGGTCTTTAGCAGTGGAAGGAAACCGGAGGAAACCCACGAGGTTGAGATGGCGCCCCTATCTCCATGCCACATACGCTCACACATAGTCATTCGGACATAGTTACATTAATATAATTGTTGGATATAGACCTACAAAGCTTATCAATATTTCAAATTGCTATTATGGTAAAGATAATTTTGTTCATTTTCATTGAAAGTTTGTCCTAGGTATAAAATTGGTGTAAAGCGGACTGATTACCACTCGGCATCGTATTCTACGCAAAATTCGACTCCAGAAAAGTTGCTTTTGGTTTTGTGCCCATTTGATGGACACCCCTCCGCACTGAGCCTCCGGTCTATAGGTATAAAATTAGTGTAAAATGTTATCTTACTGCGTTGTTCTTAGCAGGCTGATAAATTTGCTATGTTCTAGCTATGCCTTTTTCAACAATGAATTATTGTAGTAAGATTTTTATTTCGGTATTCTATCTTATTATTTTTTTCAGAGTGTTTAATAAATGACAACCAGCTGTACCTTCCTCTGAATTATAATATTAGCACATTTACAGTTTTATTGACAAAAGTAACGTATTTTCGACAGTTATATTTCTCAGCTTGCTTTTTCTGTTGTGTGAAAAGGGCCATGTGTTAGTCCAACTGTCACGCCAGATATGGCAGTGTGCCAAATCGTATATCAATGATACAGGTATATATTATTATACTTATAATATATATAAATCGTGGGGTTCCTTTGGGGTGACTTGTTGGGATATGCATGAATATTATAATGATCAGAATCGACATAGGAAAGATCGTGGCTATTACATATTATACTAATCATGTATATGAATTTTTAATAACGTCTGTACTCGAGAACCAGATGTTAATATCAGTTGTCCAAAGTTTCAGTAGTTTTAAAATTGTGTTTTATATAAACCTTTATAGGCCAGTAAAACACACATATGATCAATTATGATGATCAATCTCACAGACTGAAGAACAGTTAATACATGTACCAGGCATAATATACAGGGTGTAATGACGAATATTTGATCTCAAAAGAGCCTCGTTATCTCCTTTTTCAAGGCAAGTTTCTATTTACTCAAGCGGTCTGACTGGGGCCTTCTACTTGTCTCTCTACACGGATTAAATTCCCTCGTTGATTTTCAATAGTCCTATTCATGAATAAACGTGCGAGTAAACTTAACCGTGAAGCTACTATACCTTTTAAGATATACAGAGGCCAATAACCGGTATACATGTATATTTAATGGTCTCATGCATGCGTACTCTTACTTCGTTGATAAAATGATACATGTATGAGTGACACTACATGATGTATCTAAAAGCTGTTTCAATCATTTCCTGCTTTCACACCCAAGTTACATTAAATAGTTATGTGAATCGTTGTGAAATATTTAAACACTAAACTGTTAATTCTTTCAAACTTATTGATTTAATTTCGATTTGTATGTTGTTTTGCCGATAGCCGATTTTGTGGAATTTAATATTGTCTAAACTTAAGTACATATAATTTAACCTACGCACACTGGTCTCAAACATCCTTCATATAGGTAGGTAATATAGAGTAATCTATAAGCATGGAGACTTTCACGAAAATGGATGTCTCGGTGGCTCGGTGGTAATAGGTGGTCGCTCACTAAACTGGCCCTGAGATCACAAAACATTCTCAGATTTAAGTAAAGAATTTACTGAAAATTGTTCACTTTCTTTTAACTAAAATATAGCCCTTTAAAAACACTGCTGTGTTTTAATGTATCGGATACATCAATAACAAACTATGTGCAAAGTTTTGTGTTTCTTTGTCAACTCGGGGCCATGAGTTTTCGACTGAGAAGGTTTCCCAGGATTTACTGGCGTGGGTTACCCTTGTCACGGAAGCAACATGGAGAAACTGACAATGAACAGTGTCTAGTCGTTAGAATGGGACGAAAAATAGAGGTCTCGTGGTCACATACTACATGGATTTCACAGGTCTTCATTCTTCATTGGCCCGGATGGTGCAGAAATAATGGACTTTAAACCGGTTTATTTCTTTTTCCTAAGCCATCTTCACAATGTTATGGTATTACAATATACATTTAATACGTAGACTATTATGACAGGGGTGTACAACGGAGCATAGATCAAGGAGAAAGGGCCACAATACCTTGGATGGCCCTAGAATCCCATGGCTGTTTTTGTAATTTCTACGTGTGTCTTTTTAATACGGAGTGTGTCGCATTTCCACAAGGCGAACAAGCGAGATTCCAAAACCCTTATAATTTGTGTTAAATAACTCTTTTAAGGGCACATTGTATAATACAACATATAAATATCCACTGATTTCATTTTTTGTATTCCAAGCAACCATTTCAAATGTAATATATAATCTTGATAATAAATTGACAATCTTCTATCTTCAAAATTTATTATCTATCCTATTATTATGTGATAACACGAGTGGACAGCTTAGTCTATTTATATTACATTCAAATATTATAATACATAATATCTAAGAAATCGGCCTATAAGGTGTGTTTATCAGCAATAGACGGAATAATCACTATACTGAGTACAGTCGTCACTTTATATAGTCAGAGTCAGACCGTATGTTGTATAATGCTGGAATAAAATGAAATGAAATGCAAACCCGGTGCGAAATGAAATGAAATGTGCTTTAACGTCATTGTGCTGCTCCGACTGCAGTGCTAATGAAGACGGGTATACGCCACAAAGTGTATAGAGGGAAAATTTTTCCAGGACAGCGGCACTGCGGTCTATTTTTATATCGAATTCCAACTGCAAGGGATCTTTTATGTGCATGCCAATATGTACGCGGGGTCTCGTTTTTCCTTCCCGTCCGAACGATTATGTTGTGCCGTGTCATGCACATACACTCTGTCCTGTAGATCACCATTCTCGGCCACCGCAGAGAGCGAAATGCGCAGGTCTGCATTTCTATTGACATGGCACATCCCAAACTGATCCCGCAGTGAATATTCGCTTGGCCGCTACAATCACTGATAAGCATGACTTAATGAGTTCGGCATATTAACTTTTTTACTCCGACAAATTAATTTCTCAAACATTTTGTTGAGGTAAAAGAAAAAAAATAAAGACGTTTGAAGTATATGTAGTTAAAAAATATTTCCTATTTAGTGTAAATGGGTATTAAAATGAGTAAAATGCATCATTCTGCCCGAAGCAGTTAGGTGTTAAGTAAACATTGCACGAGCCGTTGAGCCAATGACTGACGCCGCGTGCAGTCAACGCACGTGTTATGGACATTCATCTGTTACTGAGATAATTCGTAAGTAATTCTCTGTGAAACAGATTGGGCACATCCTAATATTTTACGATATTTTGCAGTTTTTCCGAAACGTGAAAGTGGGACACGCATTTTTTTAATTTCTTCAAATGATGTTAAACGGTAGGTCGGGTGACAAATATATTCTTGGGATAACTATAACCTAACAAAAAACAGCACTGAATATGTACGTTGGTCACATTTCTGTTATTTATAAAAAAAAATGCTAGGTATAGTCTAAAGAGTGGGATCTTGGACTAAATGAGATTTCGTGGTACATGTCGGCTTATAATCAATGGAACTGATGTTAAAAACTTTGGCTCGCAAGTTCAATTGCGGATCTTGATGCACATATAGATGTAGAGTGTCGTGCGCATAAACAGTAGGTAAGTGGTTAATATTACGTGACCGTCAATACGGTTAAATAAACAAGAGTACATATTTCAATCATGTTTGTTTTCTTTGGTTTTCATTGTTATTATCAAAATTGTTAACCGAAATATGAATCGTAGACAAACATGATATCTTTTGCACAGATTCATGTCATATATAGTATATTATTTAAAAGCCCTTTACACCCGCTGCTTAAATGCTTTTCGTTTACTTGTAAAGAAAAGACATGTCTCGGCAGCAGCTTGTCCGAAAGGATAATAAAGGGTGCCTTCATGAAATCTGTTTTCTGTCGTATACAGGCTTCAAAAATTCTGTTCTACTCCCACTGGGCTATTGGGGACGAGTATTCCAATTGCAAAAGGGCCGTTTACGTGCACGTCTGCAATGTGTTCCTTGCCAGTCCCGATAAACTTTTTCGGCCAACGCAGGGATCGAACACAGGATCTCCAGGTTATCGGGCTAACATCTTACTCACTGAGCTACTGTGGTTCCCATTCTGTTAAAATTATTTTGTGAAAAAATGGGGTAACGGAAGGAACGGAAGGTCGCAGAATGGTGAATATCGATAATGGTTCATCCTCTCATAACCACAATGCTTCACACTAAATTTGAAAAGAATCTGTTAAAACTAAAACCTCATGCTAAAACCTATCGCGTTCACTAGGTTTTCGGTAAGTGGATCGCTGAATAAAGCCATCCGGGCACTCCCTACACACAAAAGTTAAGCAGTTAAGTAGTTGGGAGTTCAGAAAGTGGTGGGTCTAAAATGCTAACCTCTCAACCTGCTGAACAAAAACTAAAACTTTCCGGAAATGACTTTCTGTAATGGAAACGAAATTAAAGTTGCCCTAAATACACAAATCATACCACCTACGCTGTGTCGATACCATACATTTGCGAAGACACCAATGAGATTAAATCGGAAGGGCATAGAAATAAAAATAAATACAAACCTAAAAAGGAGCAAATACTATTTTAACGGAAAACATTTTTAATATACGGGTGCGTGCCTTTTAGACGACATTTTAACGTTAAAGGACAATTTCATTTTTATTTTTTCCCACGTGACAAAAATCTCCAAAGAAAGTTAATATATTCGATTTAGTAAAAAATCCCGGTTGGTGTTGGTGTAGCCATACTATTAAATAGCTGCTCTATCATTTTCAAGTTCCACCCTAGAGAAGAAACCCCATCTCTCAGTATATCTCATTGCTAGTTTCTCCATACCCAGTGGGTCCTTGATTTTCACTATTCAGAATGTGCAGTCGCCGCATTTTCATAGTCATGTTTTTCAAGCGATGTACAAAGTGTTAATTTCTGGATATTTCCCTGACAATTTCTTCGTTACAATCTAGTAGGATAACCGGTTTCATCCGGGGCCCAAATTCGCTTGGGGTCCAAATTCAATTCGCAATGGGCGAACATACTTACTTATATAACGTACACACATCCAGGCCCGTATAGCTAGCGGGGCAGGGGTTGCATCAATCTGTTTCACAGAGAATTACTTACGACTTAACTCTGTAACAGATGACTGTCCACAACACGTGCGTTGACTGCAGGCGGGATCAGTCATTGGCTCAACGGCTCGTGCAATGTTTACTTAACACCTAACTGCTTCGGGCAAAATGATGCATTTTACTCATTTTAATACCCATTTACACTAAATAGGAAATATTTTTAAACTACAAATACTTCAAACGTCTTTATTTATTTTTCTTTTACCTCAAAAAAAATGTTTGAGAAGTTAATTTGTCGGAGTAAAAAAGTTAATATGCCGTACTCATTAAGCCTCGTCGATGTCATGCTTATCAGTGATTGTAGCGGCCAAGCGAATATTCACTGCGGGATCAGTTTGGGGTTTGCCTTGGGGAAAAATCGGCGCCCCCGATGGGCGCCGAAGGCATCCTTTGCCCATTGGGGGAGAAAATCGGCTCCCCCAATAAGCGCGGCGTCCTTTCCATTGGATGCAATCCGAGGCAAACGACAAACGTTCCAATATCAGAGAAAGAGAAATGGGGTTTAACGTCCACTCGACACAAACTAGGTCACTTTGGGACCAACATATGGTTTCAATTTTATTTCAATAATTCGCTTGCGCGTAGGGGTCTTTAGCAGTGGGAGGAAACCGAAGTCCCGGAGGAAACCCACGAGGTTGAGAAGGCCACATACGCTCACACCAGGGATCGAAACCACAGCCGCAAGCCAGAGGTGATCGGCCAGCTAGAGGTCGAAGCGCGGCATTCTAGACCACTAGGCCATCCTAACCCCCCGTTCCAATATCAGTATGGGCGCCACATAAAGCCTAATGACATTGGTTGCGCGCATACGCCTAGATTGGAGGGGTGCCCAACCAATGTCGCTTGGTTTTATGGGCGCCTCATCAATCATGTCGTTATATTCGAGCCCCACCCCCAATGGTGAGGCGTCCCATAATGACTCACACAATATTAACACCATAGCTGATGGGGTACCCAAAGCGGCTTGACCTTTGGGGTGCCTTATCCCGGAGAGGCGCCCATATTGACATGATTAGTGGGTCTCCTTAAAATGACAATATATGATTGTCGGGCCGCACACATAATGCCAAGTGTAAGATAGTTCGGGCGTCCCCAATGGGCGTCAAATGTGCCCTTCACATTTGATGCAATACGAGGCCAGCGACCAGCGTTTCAACATCAGTATGGGCGCCACATAAAGCCAAGTGGCATTGGCTGGACGCATACGACGAGATTGGCGGGGCGCCCAACCAATGTCACATGGTTTTATGGGTGCCTCGACGCATTCTAGCAACTATTACTTATAATACTTGTGGAGCTGTCTTATAACATACAATGTACATTTTATATAATACACTTTTTGACTGAGAAGGCTATAAGATCATGTTTTCCGAATGCACTGCCATTCACTGCAGTACAGTTTATAATAAACATCAGATTGAAATAATAATATTTTGGAACTCTGTGTGCTGTTATCAATATCCAAGAACGAAAAAAAAAATCTGTCATCAAAAATTGTTCAATACACAAAAGGGTCGAACAGCACGTCAATTGTGTCAGTCATCCTAGGGTCAACGGAGGTGGGCTTATTTCCACAACATTTACCCAACTGTCAACATATAAGTAGTTAAAAATCGTGTGACTGTGAATAAATTCGACAAACATCCCGTGGTGAATCCTAATAACAACTTGTCACCATTGCATTCGGTAGATTATCAACCTTACCTTGTTCAGAAGGGGTTAAATTCCGTTATCTTAAATTTATTCGAAAGAATTTTCATTGTCAAATTTGACTACATCTACAAATAAAATGTGTCACTTTTTCAATATCTTTCACAGACAAAAATATGAAATGTTCCATGTTTTTTTGTTTTTTTTTTTTAAATTGGAATCTTTGCTGCTCTGTTGAATAAACTGTGAATTAGTAACGTGATTCTTACACAAATATTTTAAATATAAAATGTTTAATTAAATGCAGGTGTGTTTGATGTTATTTAAGGCTGTGAGTGTAAAGACTGTATCTGTAAGTTTGTAAGTTGTAAAATGCCTAATGATTAATATTGATTCAATTAATGATTTTCTGTCTGATGTGTAATTTGTAATTCTTTTAATATATTAATGAACCAAGGGTGGTGCATTGTAAAGCTTTCTATAAAAATTCTTCTTGATAATCCCTAGTTAGTTGCAGTTAGGTTTTATAAGAAATGCATCCTTTCAGTAGTTTCAATATTGATACACTCCGTGTTGCAAAGTGGTGAACAGTGTGTATATAGCTAATCTTGGATTATTTCTTAATTTACCTTTTAAATTGCATATATTATTATGAGAAGCAGAAGACAATGCCCGAACAACATACTTGCACATAAAGTATATATTATGTATACACCGTGTAATATAACATAGTTTGGAGTACATATTAAAATATGTCAATATAACCCTGTGTCAAAATAAACACTGAAAACATGAAAATATAAAACTATATACCGGCCACAAACCATGGCGGTAGTGAATTTTCCATACCTAATTTGTCTGTTAAAGGCATTTAAATTGTTAGGGGATATCCTGTCCCACTTTACTGAAATATAACGGGACATTGACATACATAATAAACGGAAGAAAAACGATGATATCTCTTCTAAAACTTAATGTCATTCAAATGTTTTTTGATATCTAGCTAAAGAATGTGGTACTGAGTCGTCTGTAATTTAAATAAATTACTGTCAATTATTTGGTTTGTAAAAATTGAGTATTTTATAGAAGGGGAATCCTCCCTTTAATTTAGGTTATGGGAAACCTCGCATGCAAGCTATTCATTTAACGCCATCTATCGGATATTTTACTAAAGTAGGTCGGGCAACCCTGTGTTCATACGCCTAATTGATCAAATAGTTCTCATTGCACGTTGCGTCACCGCCGAAATACGTACCCGCATATTTATGACCATGTATTCAGGTAATTACGAATCTTTTATCATTGTATCAACTTATTAATGATATAAATTGATTAGCTAATTATGCATACAGGTTGCGCAAGGTGGTTGGATGTTAATGTATTGAATATTCTGTTCTTGACCTCAAGTAGTGCGCAGGTTATTTTTATCTCTCGCATACGAATGATATAGTTTTGATGCAAAATTTCTGGGTCGATCGTAAAAATTTGGGGCAGATTCATGAATGTTGAATCAAAATGATGTCAACAAATATGAAAGGTAGGTTTGATGACTTATAATTAAGTATGGTTAAACTTTCCAAAGTGTGGGATTTCGTGCAATATATTTGCATACGTGTTGAGGGAAAATGGCGCTAAATTTTCTGTGATGCTGTTGTGAATGTTCACTATTTGGATTTTACTGTGTAATTATGCAACAGAGGTATTCTATTTCATTGCATGTTAAAGGATAGTGATTAATTGCAAATGGGTGTCATTTTAATTTGGACTTTAGATAACTGTTGCTTCAGCAAAACTCTCCTGCATTCCTCTATTTACACTCGGTTTCAGCTATCGACATGGGTTGCAAGCTAGCCGAGAGGGAAAGCGTGTAGTTGACACACCCCCGGATTCAATATGGATTCATGCACACATCTACAGAAGCGCAGCAAGTGCATTGGCAAATATCTTAAAACATGTAGAATGCCGATCGAAATAAAGTCTCACTACCTCTTAATATCTAATGTAACGGTCTTCTGTTACATGGCAAGTGTTGTGTTATATATGTTTACCGTGAACTGCGTGGTGGAGTGAACTTTGATTTCAGCTGATGGACGAAACCATGTTTGACAGTAGGGGTGTGCAGGTTGATTAACTGACTATTATATCAATTTGTAATTCGATCATAAATTTTGTGCACAAAATCAACTGGTTATTACTTAAAACACTGCACAATTCATTATATAGTCATTTATATCAATAAAAAAAATGGCATGTTCAGTTATATGAACTTGAACATGTGTTTTGCATATTGCTGCAGTAATGTAGATAAGTTGGAAAAAGTCACGTGAATGATAAGTGATAAAAGCGGCTAACAGGTTGTATATACATGTAGTAGAAGTAAAGATGATACATATAGTGATAATGAGTATGTAAAAGCACATGATTGGCAAAACATGTAACCACAAAGATTACACATTAATTTTAGATTACAACAGCTTGTTTTTAACACATGATTTTAAAAAATATTTGCAAGTTTTTAAGTTTATTTTTTAAAATCTGATACATATGCATGCTTTTTGCAGCAGATTGAAATCTGTTCCAATATGACATACATGTCAGTGTATGTATAGTTCTTTTTGCAGCCAATTGTGCAACATTGTTGAAATTATGCATATCTATTGGGGAATATTGCAGTACATGTATGTTGTCAGTTTCAGACAATTCTTTATCATGATGACGTAACCATGTAGATATATGTACTACACAAGTTTCTATATTACTGTATTTAAAGCCCCAATAACACTCTTGTTGTAACTAAATAATATGTCCCAATCTTCATTCTGGTCAACAAATTGTATTATTTTACAATATTCCAATTAATTGATGATATAAATTTCATCTCATCTTAACACACCTAATTTAAAAAATTGGGAAGATTCAACTAATTGATTTGAAAAGTCTAACGTAAACCTTTTCAAATGTGACCTTGATTTAAAATATTTTCGAACCCTCTGGACAAGTAAAATAGGTTGTAATGGATAATTTACACAACAGGTAGGACACTTAAACATCCCAGTACTTAGAATAAGGCTATTATTTATTTTCTGGGGCTGCCAAGCCAGCAAGAGTGTTATTGTCCCTTTAAAGACAAACATTATGAATGCTTTTCGGAGTCAGTGGTGGGAAAGGGGCAGTTGTCCTCATATATTTGCTGTAGATCTTAGTTCTTTTATCAATGCAAGTCATGGATTGCATGTCACTGCTAAAACCCCTGCATGCATCATATTGAAATAAATATTAGCTTATGTGCAAGAATGTCAATTAAAAGTCTCTGAAACTAAGCTTTTCAAATCCGATCAATACATAGTATCGGAAGCAATCTTATCACTGTCTATAACCCCATACTTGTAAACTTATACAGGGGGTGGGGGCAATTTGTCTCAACGTACATGTACATTTAAAGGCTGTAGTTCTTTAAGTCTGAGGAAAGTGGTAGAGTTTCAGTCCCACGCTTGAACAATGTATGGACATAAAGACCCCAAGTTCTTAAATGTCTGAGTGAGAAAAGTGGATGAGTTTCAGTCCAATAATTGAGCAATGTATGTATGTAAAGACGCCTGTGCACAAGTGTATTATTGAAAAGATATGTTACTTCCAAAATGCCACAGGGGATCGGGGGCTAAATGGTTAACATGTGCGCATTGCATCATTAGGTCTGTGATTGAATCAAGTGGCTTTCGATGCCCTGGTTGTACATGACAAGGAGTAGGGTCGCCTGTCAAACCTCGTAGGTATTCTCTGGGTCCTCTGGTTTCCTCCCACTGTTAAAGTCCTTGACATGTATGCGCAAGCGAATTGTTGAAATAAGATTGAATCGTGTTTTAGTCCCGAAATGACCTGGTTTGTGTCCAGTGGACATTAAACCCTATTTCTCTCTCTCAGTCAAGTGGCATGGTTTCGATTCCTCGCTTGTACGTGAGGAACAAGCAAATGAATGAAATAAATTTGAACCATATGTTAGTCCCAAAATGACTTGGACCTTAAACCACATTTCGATCTCTCTCCCAAATGACATCACTTGTGGTGAGTGGTGTAAGACACAGGAATAATTGGCTTGAGATGTCTATATGATGTGAATAAAATACTGGTTGGTCAACCATAATTCAGAGAACTTCCTGTGAATTTACAGCTAAAATTTGTTATACATGTAGCGACAACAAATGTCAAACAGCCCAAATTCTTCATTGAAACTGTCTTTTAAAACAAAGATATTATTTTGTTCCATTTTTTAAAGTTCAGAATTTTGTTTTACATGTACTTGTCTTCACAATACTATGATCTGGTAGAGTTGTTATATAACAGGCATTCTATTTGATGTGAGGAATTAGCAAATGAAACGGTCTGTTACAACTAGTTCTTGGTGTGCCTGCACTGAACTGTGGGTAAATCCCTAGAAACATCAAACCGTTGCATTTCTAGAATGAGTTATGACAATGACATGTCTATGTTGTTATCATCACCAGCAGAGTTATTTTGTTGATTAGCACGTGCACGGTGTGGGCTGTATCATAAAGCCTGTCCTTGAGTCAACCGGCGTGGTTTCAAATCCCCGGTTGTACGTCACAAGGAGTAGGGTCACCTGTCAAACCTCGTGGGTTTTCTCGGGGTCCTCCAGTTTCCCTCCACGGCTAAAGAACCATAGGCACAAGCCAATTATTGAAATAAAATTAAACCATATGTTAGTCCCGAAATGACCTAGTTTGTGTTGAGTGGACGTTAAACCCTATTTCTCTCTCTCTCTCTATTCGGTGCTCAATCAAATCCATTTTGACAATGGTACCGGGTAATTAAAATGATGACAGATACCATCCTCTAGTTTCTTGTAGCCTGACAGTGGGCTTGTCATAAGGTGCTTGACCGGGACACTCAACTTCACAATAAATCACGATTTTTGACTGGATTTGAATGGCCATGCTACACATTCCGGACACATAAATATACATAAATAGGAATATACTTGCAGTTGTTATTTAATAATTTAACAGTACATTGTCAGAAAATAATTTTGTAGTTTATAATAGTACCGTATGTGCATGTGAGTGAAGAATATCTGGAGACCATTAGAATGCACATCGATCCTACATGTTCAAGTAGCCTTTCGAAGGCTGAACTTCTCCATATGGATCATTGCTAAAGGAGGATACACACTACATGTATATGTATACTGACTTTTCATTTGTATACGCCTGTATTATGCCGTCGCCCCTCTCCGGACGGACGTCCGTCCACAATTTGTTTGTGGACTCTCTACAGGTCACAGTTCTTATCCGATTTTGACGAAACTTGAAATATAGGTTTTTCTCCATAAGGTCTTGGCTGCTTTCGATATTGGCATATTATTATATCGGATCAAAACTTCATGGATTATGGCCCCTGATTGTACATAAAAGATGTTTGATTATATCACCGTTACACCGTAATGAAGGTCAAGTTCGAATTTCGTGAATGTCGGACCAAAATTGACAGACAAAATGGCTGCCGCTTGTACACGAAGAGTGTAAAAATATGGTATATTAAGGTTGTGGACCCTGTAGAGGTCACAATTTTAATTCAATTTTGATGAAACTTTAAATACATGTATATAACCTAAAGATCTTGTGTCCTTTCGATATTTGCGCATATCGGATCATAACTTCCTTAAAGATACATTATGGGAGATAAGATCAAAAGTTGGCAGTTCTCACTATAATAGTTAGAAACTACATACATGTAGTGTAAAGGTAATTTGCTGAAAATTTCAGTCAAATTGATCCACTATGAGCCGAGAACGAACCGTGTGAAATTTCCTTTTAGCCTCGGTCAACATTACTAAAATCATTAATATAAACAGCATAGTTTCGATTATCCACTTCTTAAATTTAATTATCAATGGCCGTTAAGCGGCATATACATGTAGGAATCTAATCCAGCCAACATTGAAAGCTAGCCTTGACATCTAGAGTTTATTATGGTCTGGATATGTTAATTAATGTCTAATTGAAAATTTAGATAACATTTCAGGCCTAAAGAAAGACTTGTAATACGCAGATTTTGCTCTTGCATGATGCATGTTTAATTATGGCTCCTGATTGTACGGAAAATCGCCTTTATTAGCTTGTGGTGCCTCAGGAAGTCAAAATTATTACCTGATTTAAAAAAAAAATTTGTTTATATCAACGTAACAATGTAATGAATGTTGAGTTTGAATTTCGTGAAAATCGGACCAAAACTGGCGGACAAAATGGCTGCCGCTTGTATGCGAAGAGTGTAAAAATGTGGTACAATTACAATGTACATGTATATCAAGGTTGTGGAACCTGTAGAGGTCACAATGTTAATCTGATTTTGATGAAACTTTAAATGCATGTTTATAATCCAAAGATCTTGGTTCCTTTCGATATTTGTGGCATATCTGATCGTAACTTCCTGAATTTTGGCCAATGATTATACGAAAAATCGTCTTGATTAGCTTGTTCTCTATCCATCTTTCGAAAATGTGGGTGTATCCTGCCTGGCAGCCACTGGTATGGTATATTATACCCCTTGTGCCTACATTTCACTTTAAAATAATGTAATAGGTTGTAATCATCCAGCCTACAGTAATGCCAAAAAACACATTTCAGATACATGTGCATTATGTTTTTATCAGCACCCCCAGTCAAGCGAGTACATGTATATTTGAATACAAAGAAAACTATGGACATGTATCCGATTTCTTGAATAAAATTGTAGATAATAGAATAATATGTGATATGAGTACTCGAGACCTTCAGTCCATTGTGGACATCTTTAAGTTAAAAGTAAATATACTTTGTTTACTTTGTGTGCTTAGATTGTTGGAGGGTTTTCATACCTGCTTGTTGTACTGAAATTGTATATATTCTGGTGTGTTTAAGCCACATACAATCCAGATACAGTGTAGATGTGTATACATGTATTGCATACTGTGATACCCCATCTATCTGGATGGGGAAAACAATGGCTGTACATTTTGAAAATGGAGTATTCCCAATTGGATATCCTGTCATGCCAAACCAAATATGTGTTTATGATGTTTTTTTAAACTTGATTTTTTTTCATTTAAAATATGCAAACTTTCAAAAATGAGTTTTCTCCCTTGGTCACCTTGTCATGAATGCAGAACAAACTTATCAACTTGTTAATTTAGCTAATGACCTAACACATCTTTTATAAGTATAAGGAGCCACGAGGGCTTGTGTTCAATCCTGGACTTAGTCGAGAAAGTTCATCAGGATTTACTGGCTTGGTTCTCCCCTTGTCAGTGGTGCAGAAAGGAGGGTCTGGCAAGGTAGAACTAACATGTAGCCAGTCGGATGGGCGAAAATCTCAGATCCTGGCTATGGGTACACAATGGAATTCAAAATCAGAGTAAGTTGAAACGATTTTGTCTGGGCAAAATTTCACTCATACATGTACATGTAGCACACTGTATATTGCATGCACATCTTAATAAGCCCAGTTGGAGCGGAACAGTAGGATGTTTAACCCAATTGCATTTCATTTTATGAGTATTATTGTACAGTGGTATTTAAAGATACATTCCCACATCTGTTGGTTATTTCCAATAAAAGTATGGAAATTTTGGTATATGGAAATAAAAGGCACCCAATCTAACTAGAAAAATTTAACATTCCCTGAAAAACACCTATGGAACATATACAGGACAAAAATGAGAGGGTGTGAGCAATTGACAGCCCAATGATTAATGAAGTCAATGGTTGCACACATAGATCGTCTGACCTGTTCAGTATTTGTTGATAAACATGGTGAGTGAACATGGAAAACGTACAACATATTCTGAGACTAAACTGCAGTATTTAGGCTTGGATTGATCTGGTAAATGTACAGCGATTAAAGACGTGTCTTCTTTACATACATTTTTGATAGATGAATTAGTTTGAATATGTTTTTAGTCCAAATATATCCTCAAATCACACAGTTTGTACCTGGGAAGGTATCATTAAAATCATTGTATATTTGTGTTTTGGTATAAAGAGTTATGGTACAATGTATATATGTATATTGAGTACTGTGCAGTAATATTTAAAGAGTATTTATTATATTGCACAGTGGTACATGTATATATAAAGGTATCATATATACTGAACAGCAAAAAAACTTCAGTACGATTTCAAAATCAGTGAGGCAGTTTAATCAAATGGCTTACTAAAATGGATCAAATGTTGACACATTAGTGATTAATTCATCACAATTCCAAGATATTACCAAGAAGATTTAGAGTCTATACACAGTTATACATCATTATGTGGTGTGGGCACGGGTGTTGTCATGCTGGAAAACAGTGTTTTGATGAAGTGCGAAATGTGGTATGTAGTGGGGTCTGAGAGCTTGATCAATGTTGTGCACTGCTGTGATGCCGCCTCCTCTCCTTGAACCAAGATACATATGTGATGGAACACCACAGAACCCTGGGTCTACCAGTTCGGTGGTAATCATCAGTGGTGTTGGTGGCCCGAAAGCGTTGAAGTCTGTAGATGGTCCAAACATTGACCTGTAAGGGATAGGCAACGACTTTGGCAGTGTGGCGAGAGTTGGAGTCTTCCAAGCACCTGGTGCCTCTGAGATGCTGTAACATGCTGCTGAAGTTGTACTGTGAATGATTCAACTAGGTATGGGGCTGCATGTTATAGAGCTGGTCCAGGTGAACAGCACGACACACGTGCAGCATTAGTTACATGAAAATCATGGAGAACACATTACAATCTCAGGTTGCGTATTTGAGAACATTTCCCGAGTTCAATTGTGTGTTTGGGAAGGAGCCTTATTGCTCAGGCTACATTTAAGTTGGAGATGTGGACACAAATATAATGCATCTATTCCGAGTAACATACCAACCTGACGTTTGTTTTGCTGCTTAGTGTATTCTAAAGTTGAAGTGTATTACGTGTATGTGGTGTTAAAAGTTATGGTACAATACATGTAGTTAATAATGTATCATGTTTTACAGTATATTTCATTTAATGCAGATTGCTCTAATTATGTTCATACTCCAGTGATTGTGCTTAAAAGACCATGTTGTTGTCACATGTTGCTTAATGGTAAACTATACCTGACCAGCATTTCAGTTAGTAAAAACTTGCGTTTGAACCAAAGCTACTCATTACATGTGACTTTATTAATGTAAACAAATCTCAGATATCATTAATGAATACATCTGAAGATCAGAAATTGAACTTGTTTTTCTTGAGAGTAATTTGTTCCCATAGAAAAATACAAATAAAGTACTGTAAAACAGTGTAAAATACATGCACTAAAATTTCAAAATGTAACATCTTGTTTGTAGGTGATTTTTTATGTCTTCTACAATCATCTGAATTAGCATTTACAAATCAGGATATTTAGTAACATAATATGTATTGTGCACATAAGAAAACAATTTTACATTTATATGTCATGAGGTTTTTCCTATCAATCTCTTGGCAGAGTTTCATTTGACATTATCTGTGTTTTAAATACCTGCATCACACATGAGTGCAGTTCTAGATTCTAATCTTAGTGTACTAGTACATATTATCAATATAATGTATATTATATAATTTTTGGGGATCTGTGGTGTTAGTAACATGCTGACTCGTTTGATCTCTGTTAGAAAGTGGTCACCTCTGGCTTGCGGCTGTGGTTTCGAGCCCTGGTGTGAGCATATGTGGCATGGAGATAGGGGTGCCTTCTCAACCTCGTGGGTTTCCTCCGGGCACTCCGGTTTCCTCCCACTGCTAAAGACCCCTACGCGCAATCGAATTATTGAAATAAAATGAAACCATATGTTAGTCCCAAAATGACCTAGTTTGTGTCGAGTGGACATTAAACCCCATTTCTCTCTCTCTCTCTCTCTCTGTTATCTTAAACATACATTATGCAAGAGCTAAATCTGCCAATTGCAGTCTTTCTGAAATGTTATCTAAATTATTTATTCGACATTAATTAATTTATCCAGACCATAATAAACCCTCGATGGCTTGGTTAGCCTGCAATATTTACTGAATTACAATCAAGAATGGATAATCGAGACTACGCTTTTGATCGTACCAACTTTAGTAATGATGATTGAGGCTAGGCTCAACCTCAAAAATCTTGGTTCAAAGTGAACCAATTTGACTGAAATTTTCAGCAAATCCCCTTTACATTACGTAGTTGTTATAACTATTAAAGTTAGAACTGTCAACTCTTTATCTAATCTCATGTAATGTATCTTTAAGTATGTACACTCATAATTATTGTGGTAGTATAATACAATTAGCTACAAATATAGCTCAATTGCCACAAAGAATAATTTGCTTTTGCTTGATAAGTGGTATTCTGAGATACATTTTGTTATGCCCCACTGTACATGTACATGTACCAGGTAGACTCATATCAATTCTTATATTTCTACCACCCATTTATATTATATATTTATATATTACAGCATACATGTAGATTGAAGTTGTACCATGTATATTATATATTTGTTTTATTACAGCATAGATTGAAGTTATACCATGTATGTTTATATTTGTTATATTACAGTATATATTGTAGCTATACCATGTATATATTTATTATATTACAGCCCAGATTGAAGTTATACCATGTAAAGTATGTGGTGATAAATCATCTGGTGTTCACTATGGTGTTATCACATGTGAAGGATGTAAGGTAGGAAAACCATAGTTAATTCTTTACACACTTCACATATTTCATTCTGTACTAAACTGTCACTTTATCCTTCACTTTACCAAATTTCTCATTAATTCATCCATTCACTTTGTACTTATTCTCACATTATTACTCGGTCTCTTATTATTACATGTACATGATTATCAAACTCTTTATTCCATACTTTAATCACTCATGTTTAATTAGGGAACTATAATTAATTCATCCTTTAGTTCATTCTTCAATGAGCTCTCAAATTACAGCAACATGTACATGTATATTCATGTTATATATCTATTTATATCTTAACCACCTTCACCACATATTTATAAAAAAATTACATTTCTACTTCAACTATATCTCAAAATGACTAAAATCAATTATAGAGTCTTGGAAGTCACATTTAAATTTTTACCAGAACATTACAGTAGATTGCAGTGACAAACAATCGAGGAAGAATTGATATGTTTGATGCTTGATTTTAGAGCAATAAGAATCCATTGCAAACTATAATATTCTGAAAATTGAATCACTAATGTAAATGTGAGGCTAAAAATGTATCAAGTAAGAATCCTGCGACCATTTGATGTTTGCAAACATAATTAACAGACTTGCTTTAAATCTTATTGAATCCAAGATTATCTGTCGTTAATATTTTGATTTTTTTTTCTAATTCAAATGTTAACCCTTAGAACCCGAAATGCCGCAAAACCGGCTTGACGTTGTATCGCATATACCCGAAATGTCGGTTTTGCGGCTTGGGGCGTTTTCTAGCTCCAATTACGTTGACGTCATAATTAATATGACGTCCTGTAAATCCAGGGAGGGACGTGCAACACCCCATGTAAAGTCAGTGTTCAAAGGGTTAAATAAGCAAACGGAGTACATAGGCCTATTAGCATGAATTAATGAAAATGGGACTTTAATGTTTCCTGTATTTTATCTTATATGTGGAATTTTGAAGAGCATGGTGTTTTATTTAAATCTTGGATTGTTATTCCCTTGCCAACTGTAATATTGTGAAAGTTCAATCACCAAAAGACATTACATTTCAAAAATGGTTCCAATTCCATTTAGTGAAATAATCCATTTGAGTACATTTTATTAAGATACATGTCCTGTCCAAAAAATCTAAAAGAAACTCAGTGACGTGAAACAAATTGAAAAGCAAGTATTTATAAATAAACGATAATGATAGCGATGAGTATGTTGGGTTTGATGAAATCGCAGAGAAAAACTTTCTATTGATTTTATTGATTGTAGCAGCAGAACGCGTATGTGTATTAAATAATTGACATTGAGCCAATGATTTATCTCGACTTCATCTATCAGAGAAAATGGCTTGTCCTTACAAACCAACAAGAAAATCAAATACAATTCTATCAGACGACATTTATCAGCTATATTCATTTCTGCAAAATATCAGCTAAATGTAGTAACTTGTGCAAGTAAACTGCAGAATGATGATTCAAAGCATAATGCTCTGTTGCTCATTTATTGGATTTTCTGAGTTGGGTATTTTAGGCAATATTGATATTCGCTTTCTACCTAGAATAAATACATGATAATCTTATGAAAAGAACATGTAGTGTGAAACAAACAAACAAATCCTTTGAACACATGACAAGTATTATTGCAAGAATATTTTCAGAAAATATCTTTTTTATTAGATTTTTCGGTTATTCTTGTTGTCATTTTGTCGGTGAATTTGTTCAAGATTATGTAAACATTTAACAAAAAGACACCATAGTGTACAGACTTGTTTCCAGTTTACAGAATATTGACAAAAATTCATAATTATTGGGAATCATAGATGTACTGACATTTCCGATAGCTGGGAGTTTTTTTGCGATTTCTTTTTCTGTGTCCAATTTCTGTTGTTATCTGAAAATCAGCAGAGGATCGGACATTCTTCTGCCAAGAATCATTGTTATATATGTGATATTGACTTAGTTTGAAAAGCAAACATAACTGTATGTGGTAAACCTATATAAAAATGTCATACGTTTCATCCTTGTGTAGATGTAGACTATCCCACCAGAATCATCATGTACATGTATATAGTCGTTGTTAATCAAGGCCTAATAATACTGGTACATGTACCTTTAATAGTACATGTACATGTAAGTGCAGGGGGACCACACCACACACAAACAATTACACAAAACAAACCAATGAACAGGACACATATACTTACACAACAAACTACAAATGTACATTCTGTATCATATAATGGTACATGTACCATCACAGGAATAAACCACACGGTATTGTATTCCTGACATTAAAAAGAATCCAACTTGTCAATTAAAAGTGTAGAATTTAAAATTGTTGAGATTTGCTATCATCTTGAAGAGGATTTCCTAGATTTCAGATAAAAAATGAGATTATTGTTATTGATTTTCTAAAGGGCTGGTTCCCTTTCATTAAAATCCAATCAGGTACAATGTACATGTAGACCATACGGGATGTCTAAAAATCTACTAGTTCTCAGAGTATAATTTACAAGCACTCTTATTGTATACAGATTATTTTACTGAGAAGTCAAAATGCTTTTTAAACCCAATATACATGTATTAAATGAATTATGTTTTCAGGGTTTTTTCCGACGAAGTCAATCTGGTCCAGTTAATTATCAGTGTCCAAGAAATAAAGCG
Organism: Patella ulyssiponensis; assembly: GCA_963678685.1. NCBI lineage: Eukaryota > Metazoa > Mollusca > Gastropoda > Patellidae > Patella > Patella ulyssiponensis. Next base: position 60,305,500 of record OY783229.1, read on the forward strand.
TGTGTAATTGACCGAGTGAATAGAAATAGATGTCAGTATTGTAGATTACAGAAATGTTTAGCTTTGGGGATGTCAAGAGATGGTAAGTTTATAAATGTAATGGGCTCGGTGTATTGTACAGACTGTCATCTTGTGTACTTAAAACGGTTGCATATTCAGAGTTTTTTTCCAAAAATTGTTTTGAGCTGCGGTGTCAGATCTCTGGCTGTCAGGACAAAATTTCCCTCATAGCACACTGCATGGCGTACATGTACGTCCGTCTTCATTAGCCCAGTCAGTGTAGAAAGGCAAGACGTTAAAACCCATTTCATTTCCAAAAAGTTTTATCAGAACCTATCAGTAATCCATTTCACAAAACCATTTTGGACGCTTATATCATATTTTAAACATGTACATGTAGTTTTATCGTGAGCTGCCATATTTTACTGTAAAATTTGTTTAGATAAGAGCTTGTAATATCTTTCCAAAATAGAAGTACAATAATATCTTATTTTGTTGACCATTCAGAATGAAATGAATTACAAAAGAAATCATTTCTTACTACCTTTGAAGAATAACATGATCATGTACAAGTAATACAATTGCAGAATAAATCGATATTTGAAAACATTTTGTTAATGTTTTAGCGGTAAAGTTTGGTCGAATGTCGAAGAAACAACGTGAAAAGGTGGAAGATGAAGCCAACTTGGTAAAACAAAGTCGTTTAAATGGGTATGAACTTCCTTCTCCTACATATACATGTAACAACAACAACAATCAATTTGTCACGTAAGCTTTCATTTCCTTTCTTTTTAGTTGCTTTTATTCTCTCATTTTGTTTTGTTTAACTAACGCCATTTTCTCTTGTGTTAATATTTCCATGTTTATTTGGTGATCTGTTTATTTGCTGATAACTTGCATTAAGAAATATTGCTTGGGAAATGTTTTCCTGATTTTAGGTCCAGCCAGGACATTTTCTAAGCAAGAATAACATGGAGTACTGACTGAACAAGGAAGAAATATAACATTAAATGTGTTTGATGAATTCAATGTTTTCCTTGAAAGCTTTTCACTTCAGAAATCAATCCTAAACTCTTTAGCTGTTTAGATTAGGCATGGCTTGAATGGCTTTATTTCGATACATTTTGTCAGAAACATTTTTGTAAACACATTCTTAAAATGGATATAATTCTAATTGCATTGACTACACAAAAATGGGACACAAGTTTCCAATACATTTTCTTTGAGATGATTATTTTAAGATTGAATCGTGGGCCATGACACTGTTTGAAAATATTGATTGATTTGTCATATATAGTTGTTGCTTGTTTTAAACCTTTTGGTTGGCAGTAACTTTATGACCATGGCTGATTAATGTATCATCTCATTTTATTTTTAACTTGCTTCTCATTATCATTCATTAACAGCACTTATACTGTATAATTAATGGAAGTGGTCTGATGCCTTAATACATGTATATTTAATACTTAATCATGATTGTTGAATTGAGTTTCTATTTGCATAAAGTACACATTCATTGATGCAGTGTATGTGAATAGTACGTATCTCTGTATACCTGGTTACTGCTGAGTATTGAATAAAGTTGGCATCAATAGTTTCCAAGGACATTTGGAAAGTAATTTGCTGAACTTTATTCACTTGCAAATGTCACTGATAAGTGATAAGCTGTATTTATACATGAACCTACATGCATGTTGACGTAGAGCTTTAAAAAAAAAAAAAGGAAACTGATCAAAATGAATTTTGCACAAACATTGCATTGAGATGTCCGTGTGCATACTCAAATTGTATAAAGGTATCATTTATATATTTTGGTTCCGTTTTATTTTCCGGATTTGCTACATGTACCTTTATAATAATATGTGCACATCATCCATTTTGGTTATACATGTATCTAATTCTAAACACAGGTATTGTTTGAAACACATGCATCAACTTGCCACTGCAAATTAAAGGACAATATTGGTATCAGTCATTATCACTTATGTTATAGACCTTTCCAAATATAATTTTAGCACAGAGATCATTGCTAGGATAGATGAGTAATCCCAAGTAACCATCGCTAAAGGAAAACACAAATAACTGACTGAAGTGACAAGTGTTAACAGATACATGGGCGAATTTCTGCTCACTACATGTGATAATTCCTTCTGATATCTGACAATTCATAAATATAATTGACTGCCACTAGATACGAGAACATGAAAGAAAAACATTACCATGTTTTTATAAGGTATAGAAGGAATAAAAACAAGGAAATGTACAGACTATTTTTATCTTGTTTTCTTATCTAATGACACTCAATTACTTCATTGAATCCTCCTGCATTCCCATATAACAACTTTTGGTCTTCAAAGGAATTATTAGTGAGCAGAAATTCGGCTGTGAATCTGTTTTCACTCGTCACTTCAGTCAGTTATATAGAGGGATAACATGTGTTTTCCTTTCGCGTTCGTCATTTCCCATTCATGAAACCTTTATCACTCATCTATCGTAGTAATGATCCCTGTGTTAAAATTATATTTGGAATGTGTTCAACCAGTTTTATCACATAAGGGATAATGACTGACACCAATGTTATCCTTTAAACACGTGGGTATAATTCTCATATAATATTATGGTAGAGAGGCGTTTGATTTTACAATAAGTGGAATAATTTCAGGTTAACAACACCAGGATATGGTTATACGTCAAATGGTTATAGTTATACATTATCTGGAAATCAACAACAAGATTATCCTGTATCACCTGATACAGCCAATTATCCTAATTCACCTGGTCCACATCCAATATCTCTTGTTAGACCTGTAGACCTCATGGATCCTAGTAAGTTTATAATGCAGTTCATGGAAGGCCACTAATAGGGCAAAATTCTACTCCTCAAATTGCACAAATAATCATAGAAATAGAAACAATGTTCTCTCAATCTCAAAGTAAAAGGTGATGAGACATAAAACAGCATTCTCTGTCAACTTATTGGATTGTTTTTTTAAAACTGATATTTTTATGTTTCCACTCTCTGTTGTAATTTTCAGATTTTGTTTTTTTTTAAATTGTTTAAACTTTGTTGTAGTGACATTTGGTAAAGCTATTACAGAAGCCCATCTTAGAACCTCCCTTTACAGCCCTGACCAAATAGAATCATTAAAACAGCAGACGGTCAGTCAGGAACAGATTGATTCATATAAACTGATGGTAAGATCGACAAAGTTGAAATACAAGTAGACAAAAGGATCTTTGTTTTTGTTTTTTCTTAGTTAATTTCATACACTCAAATAATTACTTAGGTGTCATATGATAATGCTATGACTTGACATTGAGGAAATATCTTTTTATTGATTCACATTTATCAAATGGTCTACTGAAAGGCAAGAAAGATTTGGGTGATAAAGACCGCAGCACTGGAAACTCCTGATGACCATTAATCCCTACTTTTAGAGTTTTTTTGTCCCCCGCATCTCAAAGAAAGTGGGGGACTATTAAAATGGATCCGTCTGTCTGTCCGTCACACTCTGTGAAAAAGGCTATAACTTCCCTCCTAATTGAGATAGAATGTTCAAACTTGGTGTAGGTGTTTATTAGGTCAATAACTTGATGGAGTTCGAAGATGGGCCTTTTCTGCTTAGGGTAAGCAGAGATAAACAATTTGATTGGTTGATGCTTTGGGACTCGATAACTTTAGTTCTAATTAATGAGAGTGATGAAACCTGGTGTATAGTTTCATTACATCAATACCTTGATTAAGTTCGATAATGAGCATTTTCTGCTCGGGGTAAGCAGAGCGATAAGCAATTTGATTGGCGGAAACTTTGGAACACTATAACTCTCCTTCTAATTGAGTTAAATTGTTCAAACCTGTGGTGTGTGTTTATTAGGTCAATTGCCTTGATTGAGTTCGAAGATGAACATTTTCTGCTTACAGTAAGCAGAGATGAGCAATCTGATTGGTTGATGATTTGGGGCGCGGTAACTTTAGTTATATTAAAGTGAGAGACTGATGAAACTCATGATATAGAGTTATGGCCCTTTTTATACTCCCACATTTAAATGTAGTTTTAAATTGATGTCGCTTATGGACATTCCTAGAGGCTGATGTCAATATCGGTTTGACTTTAAATTTATACACAGTGTTTAAGGTCATGAGATGAAGGATCCTATTGATTTGCGGTGATTTCCGTTAAGTGCTGTCATAGTTACGGCCTTTGATCACTTAAAAATTTCTTGTGGATGGTCTAGGGGCTAAAGATAATATCTGATTGACCATAAATTTATACACAGTATTTAAGGTCATGCGACGAAGAATCCTATTGATTTTCAGCGATTTCTGATAATTACTACCAGCGTTATGGCGCTTGATCTCTTCAAAACATTTTGTGGACACTCTAAAGGCCGAAGTTAATATCAGAGTGACTTTAAAATTATACCCAGTGTGTAAGGTCATGCGGCAAAGAAACTTACTGATTTTCAATGATTTCTGATTGTAAAGGCCAAAGTAAATATCCAAGTGAGTTTAGATTTATACACAGTGCTTAAGGTTATGAGACAAAGAAGCATATTCTGATAATTACTGCCCGAGTTATGGCCCTTGATCACTTTGAAAAATCTTGTGGATGCCCTAGAGGCTAAAGTTGATATCCGATTGAATTTCAAATTAATATGCAGTGTTCGAGGCCATGAGACAAGGAACCCTATTGATTTTCAACAATTTCCAATAATTACTGCCAAGGCTATGACCGTTGATCACTATGAAAAGTCTTGCGACGCTCTAGAGTATAAAGTTATCATCCAATTGACTTTATTTTGATACACAGACAAACAAGTATATTGATTTTTAATAACTTGAACAGCTAAATCCATGATATTAATTGTTTAGTATACTAAACGTTAGCATGAGGCTGAACTTTGTAAAAGCCAAACAAATTCTAATGAAACAACTCTTGTTGACTGCCCGGACAATTTAGCTGCTTTGGCTGTATGTTTTGTTGTCTTTTTTACCAAAGCTTGTCAGCACGATAAAAGCCAGATGTAATCACCCCCTTCAGTCTGTTGGTCCACACTTTCTTGTAAAACTAGGTGGGTAGCATAGGGGTTATAAGGATGAACCCTACTGTACTGGTATTCAACATTCTGCAACTTTCTTTTCCGCACTTCTGACAAGGACAGCTGTCTAGTCGTTTGGATGGGGCAAAAAAACGAGGTCCCGTGTTCACATTGGTGTGCTCGTAAAAGATCCCTTGGCAGTTGGAATTCTGGACTGCCTGGACAAAATTTTCCCCCATAGCACACAACATGGCGAATGTCCGTCTTCGTTAGCCCAGGTTAGGAGCAGGACGTTAAACCCCATTTCATTTCATTTCTTTTCCGGAGTTACCCCCTTGCCAAAAAAACATAAAGGGGCTTCTTTCCAAATTGGTGATAAGTTTTGGTGTTGTGAGAGGATAAACATTTTTGAATATCAATTTTCTGTGTCTTTCTGTTCAGTTATCTTCCCTTTGCAGAAAAACTTTGTGAATTCAATATAATGGAGGCTACAGTATTTGTTCTAATTTAGTGTGAAGCTTTGTGTTTATGATAGGACCAACTCTGTCCAATATTCAGTGTTCCATGACTCTCCGTTCTGGAGTTTTCCAAAAACATTGTGAGTGTGATAGATACTGTAATCAACACAACAGAGAATAGATTACTTCAAGGATCATGGGTCCTTATCAAGTCATCTCACATTGGAGTTTTCTGTTTAAATGAGCTGCTGTGTGGGCTTATTTCCACGCTTTGCATGGCTATCTTCTAATGATATATCATTTCTACTACACTTCAGAATCACTTTCAATTATGGATGGAAATTGCTGAAAAAATTACCCTAGCAGTTCAACAAATTATAGAATTTGCTAAAATGATTCCTGGTTTTATGGATTTGTCTCAAGATGACCAGATTATGTTGTTAAAAGCAGGTAGGCAATAGTCGATTTATGATATATACGACATAAAATACAAGTATTTCCCAAACATATTATAGATAGTGCTGGGTATTGCCTCTAGGGCATTGCGATTCAGGTGCCATGATATGATTCGTATCATGATTCATTTCCAGGTCAATATTTACAAAGAAAATAACACTGTGCGTCTTAGTATAACTACATGTAGCCATCTTTTTTTTCTTTACAATATTTTATTCAGAAATTGAAAGGGATTGAGGAACAGGCATAGCCTATATGACCCTCTCCCACATTCAACTTTTCATTAGCGATATAAGTGGTTCGTCTCAGTAGCCATTCTGAATAAATAATTTTTAAGAATTGGATTGTTTTGTTGAACAAAACTGTGTTAAAATTTTAACATTTAACCATTTTTGAAAGTTGTCATACAACATGGCTTCAATGATTGGTCCATGTGATCAGTTGTGGCTCCGATTCTTCAACCGACACGAGCTACATGACTATGATCAACTGGTTGCTCGTGATTGTTCCAGTCGTGGATAAATTCAGTCGTAGCGACATAAGCTGTTAGTTGCCGTTAATCGTGTCGTAGTTTAACTACTGATGTTAGACTGATAGTTTAATTGGTTTCAGTCATATTATATGTACATGTATACATGATTTAATATATGATGAAATAAAAACTTATTTGTTGTGATGTTACAGGTAGTTTTGAGCTGGCATTATTGCAGTTATGCCGAGCTTATGATGAAATAACAAACAGTGTTATATTTGGAAATTCATATATACCTCTTGAAGCATTTAGTGCTTTAGGTAAGTTATTTATTTATATATAACTGGGTATAAGTTGATGTGGAGAATAAGTCGATTCATCTTTTACCAACCATCATAGATAAGTGGAAGCAAGGAATAAGACAAATGTTTATCAACTCTGTAGCAATCTTTTATCGAAAGACAGAAGTATTATCCTACACCCAAAGTTTCTCAGCCTACACTGTAAATATGACCATTACGGAAGACGACATGCCATGTTACTAAACTAGGATTAAATAAAAGACGCTAATTGATTTAACAATTAGAAAAAAAATTAGTAGAATTTATATGATTGGTTTAAATGAACTGAAAACGAAAGTATTTGCGAGAAATTATGAGAGATAGCAGCGTGCAAATTTTGACACCAGCAATGATGGAAGAAAGCCATATTATAATATCAACAAGTAATCAGATTGGAATAGTGAAAGTAGCAAGAATTAGAACAATGCCATGTGCTTTGAGTTTTTACTTTGCTCTTTTTTAGCAGACTAAGTCACTGAGATTTTTTTTATATGTAATTTTTTTTTACCTTCATGCATATATTATTCCAGATAATAAGATGATGACTTGACTTTTGCGAAAAGAAAAAGGAACTTATACCCCCAAATATATGTTACTTTGTATATTCAGTAATATATCACCTTTAGAAAACAGGAGAAAAATAATTCAATTTTGTCAAATAACTGAAAATATAATATTTTATAAAATGTCTTTGTTACATGTATAGATGATGAAGAAAAGATGGTGATGGAGAAAATATTTGAGTTTGTGAAAGCAGTGCAGACTTATAAATTAACAGAAGTTGAAATGGCTTTATTTAGTGCTCTCATCTTAATCAGTGCAGGTAAACACAAAACATTTGTCATTTTGTGGAAAAATTCATGCAAACTTCAATTTCTGAATTTCTGGACATTATAATTCATGATGGAGCCACACTAGATTAGTTAGTACTGGACACATCATGGATATTTCAAGTCTTGATTATTATCATATGGTCTGTGTCAGTAATATGGGAATGGAAAAAATAGAAGATTCTATCTGGGATTACTCATTTTCAGAGCATGTAAAGATCCCAAACGAATTTCTCACTGTCTGCAGATTTCTTTAGTATGGGGAACGCAGTGATTTGTGATTACACCTCTCAACTCAAAGCTAGAATGTGCCATGTTGCTATTCCAATGTTGGTTCAACAAGAACCGTGGCAATTTTTCAATTCTGGATCTCACTTGGATTGTGGCCTGTAGGATTGACATGAAAAGGCATGTAGTCATTCAGATGAGTTCAAAACATTTCCATGTACAAACTTCTTGTACATTAAAAAATTCCATGACATTTGAAAAAGAAAATGGTGTCCAAACATTTAGCAAATATTTAGAACCATTTTTATACGCCCACATGGAAATGTGGACGTATATTGCCCTAGAGGCTAAAGTTGATATCCGATTGACTTTAAATTTATACACATTGTTTAAGTTCATGAGACGAAGAAGCCTATTGATTTTCAATGATATCCCATAATTAATGCCAGAGTTATGACCCATCATCACTTTGAAAAATCTTGTGAACGCTGTAGACTTTAAATTTATACACACTGTTTAAGGTCATGAGACGAAGACGTCTATTGATTTTCAGCGATTTCCGATAATTACTGCCAGAGTTATGACCCTTGATCACTTTGAAAAATCTTGTGAACGCTGTAAAGGCTAAAGTTACTATCTGATTGACTTTAAATTTATACACAGTGTTTAAGGTCATGGGACGAAGACACCATAATTACTGCCAAAGTTATCTCCATTGATCACTTTGAAAAATCTTGTGATACTTTATTAGGGGCCAAACTTATTATCCGATTGACTTCAAAGTGATACACAGAGTTTAAGGCCTTGAGATGAACAAGTATATTAATTTTCAATGAATTTTGATAACTGAACAGCTAAATCCATGATATTAAATGTTTTGTATACCATACTAAATGTTAGCATGGGTCAGACTCAAAACTTTATAAAAAACCTAACAAATTCTAATGATTTTCTGAGTTGTTACTCTTAATCAGATTTGAGTGTAATATAAATGTTTCATTATCGAAAAAAGTAAAAATATGCGACAACTCTTGTTGACTGCCCGGACGATTTAGCTGCTGTGGGCGTATGTTTCGTTGCCTGGCAACCTATCTTAATTTTCAGCAAGAAAATAATATTCTAATTTATGTATTATTAGCATTACCACATCAAAATTTCAAATAACAGATAATGTGTTTTTCTCTGTTTTACTGTATGCAGGCTGCTTTAAACATGAAGAAACTTTTTAAATTTTCAAAATCGGTTAATAAATAAGTGTTTTATGAACATTTTTCTCATCAAAATTGGCAGTATTTTTGTGACAAAAAGTAATGGACTTCTCTATAGGCCAAACACGCCCTTGAATTATGGCATTTTGGGGCCAAATTAGTATTTCAAAGATCCTACAATAACTCTGGTAATAATGAAAGCAATTAGTTGAAATTTTGAAACCCAGATGAAAAATGGATGACGAGTTCAATTCTGTCGTCAAATTGGCTCTGTAACATGCGCGTTCCGAGAAACGGCGGCCATCTTGGATTGTTGTTAAAACTGTCATTAAAATGTACTACAACTTTGAGGTTAGCATCAAATGACACTACACGGCTGTCAAAAGTTCTTAATTCTGCACTCCATAAAGTAAGTTTGATCTGCTTATTGACCTCAACGGAAAATGGCAGCCATTTTGGAATCCAAGATGGCCGACATGCCAGATTCCGTTACAGTCCGACGTAATTTATTCGGTGCTCTAAATATGGGTTGTAATATATCATCTGAAAGATATTGAAGAGGGGATTACAGTTTCCAAATGTCCAATACCCACCAGAGAACATAGTAAATAAAGAAGTTGTTTTTAGATATTGTTTGTTTTTGTTCAATATTAAAAAGTTGAATCGGAAGGCTAAGAGTACAACAGACTTGTGACAAAACTAAAAGTCCGGAATTAAAACCGAAGTTATACTAACAACCTAAATCTTAAATTAACTAATTTTAATTGAGTTACATTTTAATAAAAATAATATTAATAGGCCTAGATTATTAATAATGTTTGATAAATAATTACAGTTTTCCATCCATATTTACTAATTATATTAATATCTAAAATAAAACAATTTTAAATGAGTTACACTTTAATCAAAATAATAATATTAATAAGCCTTCTTGATTACTGGTAAAATGATTGGTAAATAATTAAAACTTTACATAATTTTATTAATTATATTAATATTTAAAAATCAAACCATTTTTATTGAGTTTCATAATCAAAATGATAATATTAATAGATAGGCCTATCTTATCTAATTATTGATGAAATGTTTGGTAAAAAATTATAATTTTACTAATTCAATTAATATCAAAAATAAAATTAGCTAATTTGTTAGACATATATGTTTGTCTTTCGGTTTCAAGACAACTATCAAGTCAAATCCACTAATGTCAAAATAATAAGTTTTTTGTTTATATCCTGTGTGAAATAGTCCGTCGAAGGATTTACCCACCTGCTACCCCCTATTGCTGAAATGGCACGCGAGCTTGTCCAATCAGACTCGGCAAAGTCAATCACGTGACTTCAACCATGCTCGTCATAGGGGATCGTCATTTTGCTATGAATGGAATCTCCCGTGAATTTTTCGCCGTAAGAATTCATCTTGGCAACCAAACTTCTGCGGCTTATTCTTCGATGAAAATAGCTTTTTTTACCGACGACACATATATCACTATAATCTACGATATTTCATAAAGGTACTCAGCGTTTTAAAATTCAACCCACAACATTGGATTTTAGAGAATTTTCGCTTCAAACTTTTAAAACAGTTGTATCTCAAAAACTATACCCGCCATTTTCATCGGGGAAGCCGCGGAACCTTGCGGGGGGTCTCCTGGTGATTCGTGGAAAGTTTCAATGACGTACGGGCAGAACTTTCCGAGCTATGAGAATCCCCAGCGAGATACTGCTCCAAAACCCGGGCGTGCCGTGAACAATAATTAATTCGCTAATGGAAAAACAATGGTTAACTGTGAGTGACCTAATATTAGCGTGGGTACTTTTTAACTTGTGTTTTGAGTGCATTATCAATAAAAAACAAAAACGAAACTTGTATCACTAGAAAGGTAATTTAATTGGCTTTTTATCCATATAGGTTAAAATATGTTGACACAAAATTTGAGTTTTATATCGGTTATTTTTTCTTGGCACTCTGTCCGCGAAGAGTGTAGGGCACAGTCAATACGCTGACAAAGTGTCACACTGCGAAGAGGACGAATGTGGTAATGCTAGTATTATATTTAAAATAACCATAGACTCTCAAGAAACTAAGCAGATTAAGATGTTTGGTACAAGTATAAGTGGAGTGCATTGTTAGCTACTAGAGTGTGTAGGATTCAAAATGAAACTATGTCTCAAATTTTGCAAAGAATCTTCATTTAAAATGCCCCTTTCAGCATTCTAAAAATTCTGTAGGCAATCACACCTAATTATGGTGCTAATGATAATATACTAAGTAATTAGTCGAAAATATTATACTTCGTTGAATAGGTAAAAACTTATCACTTATATATGTTTCAGATCGTCCAGGATTAAAAGATACAGGCGATATACAAAAATTGCATGAAAAAATACAGGCATCATTGAAGCTTGAAATTGGTAATAATCACCAAGATGACGCAGAGACATTGGCCAAATTAGTGGCTCAAATCCCTGTTGTGAGAGGTTTGAGTTTGCTGCATGTTCGTATCTTACAAAGATTCAGGGATTCCCAACCAGACGTCGAGTTTCCAGCTTTACATAAGGAACTTTTTTCGGCAGAAACAACAGAAGCATCGTGAGGACTTCCCTTTCAAAACAACATCTCCGCAAGTGTGCTTTGCATTTGATTCTAAAGCATAAAACTATTAAGAAAAAAATATGGAAATATATTTTAAAAGAATGATTGACTCTGATTTTAATCTCGAATGATTTAATGGCAAATAAGAATGAACAATGATCTATCCAACTTGGTGAATGGAAAGAATAAAAATATATATTTACATTAAGTGCTTTGATTTGACTTGTGTGGGTGGAAGGCGCCATCATGAATTATAGGCAGGAACTTGTTACTAAACAAAACTGTGATGATATGAAGCTGAGCCCCTCGTGTTAGAAATGCTGTTTATCTTGTGTTTTAGATGGTCTGATTCTACTCCAAGTGATGTTTTAAGAGGAACAAGACTAGGCATTAATTAATTATGATTATTTTTAATGATTTATTTGTTTTAATTGTTTTATATACAATTACAATTCCTATATACACATTTCACATTATTTTAGCTTTAATATATCTATTATTATGTTTCAATTTAAATGACGAAAAGGTACATACAGATTTCTTGAGAATCAACATTAAAATTGAAATTTAGGGATGATTGTAAATGGTTAATTCAGGACATGGAATAAATAGTTTGCACAATATAGCAGAGAAAATGTAGATTGTCATGGTTTTACATGTCAGTCATGCGTTAACAATCTGTTCCAATCTAAAATGTATCCAATTAAATGATATGTTCAACTGAAATAATGTTTGAACATATCTAAAAATTAAGTGCTATCTTGTGTCACATTATTTGATTTTATTGTTTGATTTCTTAACAGATATTTTAAATAAAACACTTTTATTGGTATAATTCCTTTTTCCTGAACTTTGGTTCCAGGCAGGTCCTGACATGAATCCACTCCTATTTTAGGGCATTCTTTTCTTTCGTAGAAAAATGAGGTAAAATCCAGACTTGTATTTTAACTCGTGAAGTAATAGATTCAGATGCAGACATTCTTCATATCACTGTGAAAATGAAATAATGTGTAATTGTGGGGGAATTGAATTGAAGTTTCACGGTAAAAATTATAATTCATCCATTATGTCCATTGATATCAAGAACGATAATTTCTGATTTCACTACATGAATATGTGCCAGTAATACATTTTTTTCTGCCCACTAAAGCTGTGTTTACATTTCATGAGTTTTCTGAAAGACAAGGAAACTGCAAACAATAACAAGTCTCCTGAAAAACTGATTAATTTGTTTCATTCTGAAATGTGACCACAGCCTTAGACTATTTTAGTTTCTAGTGTTAATATTTATAGGTTTATTTTTTCATGAAATTTCTGATATAATTTGATTTATTATTACAAATTGTATGATATAGCCTCTTACTATTATATCATAGGGTTGTATAGATCGATGTTAAATGATATAAATATTATAATCGTATAAAAGACAAACTTGTTAAAGTCATGAAATAATGTATATAAAAATATTTGTTGGGACAAATCATATTTTCATGTTATCATTGATTTTATTCTTTAATCCATAATATTGTTAACTGCTTTATATTATAGCCATAGTTACTTCTACAAAGAATCACCTTTTCCTTTATTTTTATTTTTGTTTTAAAAACTATAAATACAGCCCTGCAGAGCTTTTGAGATAAAAAGTTTTCAAATATTATGATAATGTATATAATAGTATACATGATCTGACTAAATGTGTAAAACATTTTGCCTCTGGGCAGATAAGCATTTAATTACAAAAATATTTTGTTGCACTTAAGGTGATAATCGTACATTCTGTCTGGAACTTTTATAAATGTTGTTACGTTTAGTTAACTTATTTTTTTAAATTTGGACACATTGTGCATTAATTTCTATCAGTGAAATATATTGCAGTGAACATTTTACCGATCTGCTATACAAATCGTATATATAGTTAGTAAGGGTTGTTAATTTGGAATTTTAGCTCTCCATACAAAAGAAATTATTTTTGGAATCGGTTGTAAGTTAATTTTCAGTGCTTGAAATTCAGAGTTAAAAATTTATTTAAAAAAAGAAAATGAGGAGTTCTTTCCTTGAGTTGTGTCCCATATACAAATATACAGCCTATATTATTGACTACAGAGCTGGTCTTATTTATATCTACCTCTTTCTATTTGAAGAAGTGAAAAATTGTTGAGAGCTGTGCCTTCAATTGCCCCCTCTACCTGGTTGAAACATTGATTTGTAATGTCATGGAGCTCAATGTATATTACTGTAATATTAGAGAAACTTCCCCCTGTTTTTTTTATTTAGGTGAAGTATTATATTATTAACGTAACTGGTTTACATGATGTGAAATTCTATGTTTACTATATTATCTCTACTTCTATAAACACAAACATTTTAAATAAAATAAAAACATGTAGCATTTGTTCTTGTTGCAGGGAATTGTATAAAAATATATAAATATATATATATTACCATTATCACAACCTATCTTATATATCTGTTACTGTACAGAAAATATATCACATTATATTCATGTATATTCAGTATATGATATATATATTATAGAATGTTATGTACAGTTATATTATCTCCTATTCACACAAGATGTACATGTGGAGAGAAATAAATTTGTCTATGCAAACTTAGCGAGTGGCATAAATATTTTCATCCGCATAGAGAATCTGTTGCATGGGATAATTAACTTATAAGATTAGACAGTTAACAAGAGTAACCTTGGGAGGGCTGCAGTGTCTCAGTGAGTAAGGCACTGACTTACTAACCAGGTTTGGGGTTCAATCCCACAGTTGAGTTTTTGGGGATTTTCTAACCTGGTTTTATAGGTCTAGTAAAGACCTCTCGACAAACTTATAAGAATAATCTGTAGCGCCGCTGTCCAGGTAAAATTTCCCACGACTACTCTGTTTTCCTTGCATCAAAAGAAGTGAATGTAAAGTTCAAGTATTTTGCTCAAAGTAAGCAAGTGCACTGTTGAATGTGGGATGTGCAGTTATCTTTCGTCAGACTTTCAAATTGATTGTTCTCAAATTTGCAGGTATTGGGCATATGGAAAAACCTTATTGAAATTTTGAATTGCATATACCCGAGGTATGAAAGCTTGTGAATGTGATACAGGAATAAAAACTTGAAGCAGTATTTAAGAACTAGGCATCAGGAAAACGCAATAATGTTTTGTAGATTTAAATTTCCGTTCAAATTTTGACTGCTCAATCTCGTGAATGCTATACAGGATACAGACACCAGTATTGTGGAAAATCATTCAAAGTTAAACTGTGACTAAGGGAGCAAGATTATAAAATATTTCAAGGACAAATAACTCACAAAAAAAGGGGTGATCAACTGTCAACCAATAGAAATACTCACAATTGAGTATCTATATTACGCCAATGTAGACACAATAATTCTTGTGTTATTGGGCTTGTCAAAAATTTTATTTCTACTCGATAACTTTTGTTTTCGACATTTTGCTTTTTAAAATCTCAACACATTATCATTAACAAGGTAAGAAGCTTTAATATAAAACATAGCTATAGAATAATTTACTTAACACTAAATACATACCTAACATAATATTACAAAAATACACTTTCATAGTTACAATTACATAATGGCCTATACCCAAACTTTCTTATTGTTTGTACCTCAGACATCAAAATGAATGTTTTTCAGAAACTACATTATACTTGTAATTTAAGCAGATGGGGTTTAATGTCCACTCGACATGAACTAGGTCATTTTGGGACTAACATGGTTCAATTTTATTTCTATAATTTGCTTGTGCAAAGCAATCTTTAGCAGGGAGAAAACCCACGAGATTGGACAGGTGACCCTACTACTTGCCAGTACAACTGGGGAATCGAAACCATGCCAATTGACTCAATGACAGACCTTATGATACAACCTACACACTATTCAGTCATCAAACCCCCCCCCCATGCACAGATACCTTTCAACTTAAGATCCAGTATTAATTAACAATATCAATTTTTCTGAGCATTTTGTCATTGAATGTTTTTACTTTTTACTACAATATGATAAACCTATTTCAAAATATTTCTAGAAAAAATGTATAATTACATTTGAATTAAATAGAGATATTTTTATGTATATATGGAGAAATGATGAAAAAAACATTTCAAATGATTAGAATTTGTAAGTTATTGGTAACTATCATAGAAAAATAAATTCTAATATGAACCTCATTTGAACTTTGAATACACCTCGCTATAGTTATGGTATATTCATAATATTACAATAATCCAACAATTCATTTTATGCATAGAATACAATAATTGTATTATTCCATCAAGGGACAGGTTATATTTAACTGTTGACTAATTCACAGAAATTACAACAGGGTAATATGTTGTATATCTTTACAGAGAGAGAAAAATGGCATCAATGCAAACTAGATCATTTTGGGACTAACCTATGGTTCAATTTAATTTCAATAGTTCTCTTGTGTATAGAGATCTTAAGCAATGGGAAGAACAAACTAGGTCAGAAATGGGAGGAAACCAGAGGACCAAAAGAAACTGCAAAAGTTGGACAGGCACCCTACTCCAGGGAATCAAAACCAAGCCAGTTGACTGAATGACAGACCTAAATGATATAGCACACACATGCTAACCATTCGGCAATTTGTAATACTGTAAAATGTATACATGTAACATTACTATATCTATAAAAGATCAATATTGTTATCCTGCAAAACAAAAAATTAATACACAATGAAATGTATTAGACCTAAAGGTGAACAACAGAAACGTCTAATAATTACACAAATGTTATCTTATCATGAATAACATACCAACAAAGTAATGATTGGTTTATTGTTTTATTATCTTTGATGACAATGCTGATATACTTGTACAACTACAGTACAACTGCATTGCTGATTCTTTCTTGATTATTAGATAAATCCTGCCCAGAACATGAAGCATGTACACAGTGTGTCATCATGTATCTATGCTTCATTTTGTTACAGAATAGAAATGTTTATATTTTGGACATATTTGACTAAACATTAAATCTGACAAATCTTATGCCTAGCTGAATTATTCCAGATACCTTTAGATAAATAATTTTCAGATATTAAATTAAATAACATATATATCTCAGAAGCTGTAGTTTTCGTTTCAATGAATTCTAAACATGATACACAGTTCCTGTGTAGTGTATTAGTAGCCTACTGAGCGCTGTTTGGACTCAGAGTGCTGTTTAGTCGGTATCTAGTAATAATAATGGGACATCATTTATGTAAAACAGTACTTATATATGATCACCAATTAGCAACATATTGTGTCATGTGGAATTCTAGTTCAATTACTAAATACCATTGAAACAATTTCTGAGTAAACCTCTCTTATCATCCAATCACCCAACTAATGGAATGATAACATTTCCATAATTTCTAAATGTGATCTTAACTCATCCACACATGGAAAATACAGAATTTGGGTTATGTACAGTAAGGATTAACTTCTGAAAACATTAACAGCATATTGTTTTGTAAAACTACATTAAACTTCATGCAGTAACATCATCACATTGCAAGGAGGTACCATAAATATATAAATATCATAAAGGGAGGTAAATCTGTCAACCTTAAGGAAGACATGACTTGATTCAAGGCACTAATGTAAACATAGTAAAGAACAAATTTAATTAAAAGATTATATCATTAATAATAAATAAATTACAAACTACATTTATACATCTAAAATATCAGTACCAAGTATATACATTTCAAAACTATTCTTAACTGATTATTAATTTACAATGGAATTTAATTTTTTTGATCTTTATAACATGAATGACATGAGATAGCAGATCTAAACTATTCAATTATACATATAGTTTCTATATAGAGTTAATAAGTACAATTACAGTGCAAATGATACTTGGCCGGTCATATTACATCCGCTTATATATACATTACAATAATTTGTATATCAATAAGTAATCTGAACTGGTCAAAAGCAATTCATATTCTTAATATGTGCTTAACTGCAGTTCACTTAAATAATTTGTCCATTTCTCTATTTAAAATTTCATTTTCATTTGAAGACAGACCAGCACTTTGAAATGAACTTTTTCTATTCATATCTCAGTTGTAGATTGATGATGAAAAATTAAGAGACGCATGTGATCTGTGAAATGACTTCATTTACATTACACTCAACATCAATTTCAGAAAAGTAAAGCACTTTTAGATAATAAATGACATCAGAAGAAACAATGACTCATTGGTTGTAATCTCTTTAAATATCATTGTTTAGATGAGATTTTTGATCAGTTTCCAAATATGTAACAACGATTGATGTTTAACTAGTCATTGGGATGTATCATAATGATATATTCTCTCTTTTATCTTATGTGATGAATGATGTTAGAACTGGTATTTTTTTTAGATAACACAAATGAGATTTTTTCCCTCCAAAACTTCTTCTTCAACCTTCCTAGATGAGGTGGATAGATCAGCTTTTATTGACAACATAGAACAGCCAAATGCCATCAGTGTTCCGAACACACAAACATAGAACGACCAACCTGAAACAATCCATTTTAAAACAGGTAATGGTACATGTACATGTTGTTCAGTTTTTCACTTTTAACATCATCGTGTAATATTGGTTTCAGTTGTTACAAGTTACATAAATATTCATAATATATACATTCCTGCAGATAGACAAGACTTTTCTAAGCTCCCAAGTCCCCTAGTAATATTTTGGCAGTGTTGAAGCTCCTATATTGTAGATGATCATGCCCTTGTGTCCCTATGCAAAGTCGGAACATTCAGTTATATTGGCACTAAAGAAACTACTGGACTTTATCAAGAACATATTTACAAATATAAGAGCATCCATAGTTGAAACAAAGGTTAAATGGGGATACAACACGATTCTGGTGGATAAGTCCAGTAACCATTCTCTACATCATTATTTTAACATCAGGAAATATGCTGTAAATACTCAAATAGACCCCCCCACCCCCACAATATCCACACCATCTACATCAATGTGAAGTGAAGGAGTACAGTACTTGCACCATGATGTAGGCCTATTTATTTATGTATTAATCATTTTAAGTAGAAGGAAGTTTGAATCTGCCCAGCACTTCCACATACCAAAAGCCACTTGGTGAAAATCACTCCACATAGTTCTCAACTGAAACATTCTCATATATACTTATATCAAACATTGGAATGTATACATACTGACCTGCCATTAGGCAAACTATCCCCAAACTGTAAATTTTTGCATTACAGACATCTAAGCTACTCATAAAGCCCCTAGTAATTATTTTGAATACTTTAGGGGATCCATAATTCAAATTGTACGAACCAGATATTGTATGCTTCAAGATTTATACACCTGACAAATTATCATATTGTTCTAGAAACACATTAGATATTTTGGTAGATACAGCTGTCCATACAGTGCTTCTCTTTCTGATGGATTAGATGTTTCATACATCTATATATATATTTGTTGAAATGATTCTGTGATTTTCTTTAATTTTGACCAGAGTCTTCAAATTGTTAAAATAGTATCATTTTACCTACAATCACCTAGTTGTTGAATGCTATAAGCTGCAGAGATTTTACAAGTTCAGAACAAAAATACAATTTTCTCAAATAATTAAAGCCAAAAAAAGCTAATATACCTATAGAACACCTGTCAATATAAAATGGAGAAGCCTTATCACCACACAATAGATTTATACGACGAGCTCCCCAGCCAGCTGGATAGAGAAATAATCCTAATATATTCATCAATCCTAAAAAATAATATAAAAATATTATTAATATTTTATCAGTGACAGAAAGAAAGAAAATCAAATTTAAATGAATTGTAAAACATACATAGATCAGTGAATACTGGTATTAAATTAACTGTTATCATACTAAAAGCTTACAAATTATTACAGCAAGTGTGTGATAGACTAATCTCGTTCCAAAATTCAGATAAACATGTCTTTCTTCATTTTGAGTGGGACATTTCTATTCAAAATTAATCTTCTGATTTTTCAACATTTAAACCAAGGGGCCTTTTTGTTATAACTTCAATCAACTGTAACATAACATCAATGTTGATGGAATCCTGATTAAAGTTACAATAAATTTTAAGGTACTTTAGATTTTGTGAATATTTTTGAACATTCAAGTAAAATATTTGCTATCTGTTTACATCAGAGGTTTTATATTATGCTGGGCTGTATAGCAACTGATGTGATTAGAGTGCAGATCAACAAGCATTTGCTAGAACTAACAACCAGCATGGGGTCCTTATTGAATCTTAAAACTCTTGTAAATTTTCTAAGTAAATACTCACCAGCAATACTTTGTATTAATCCAGAAACAGTGAAAATACTTTTACCACAAAGACTGCGAAAACACATACTCAATAGTGATGTAATAGATGTAAATAATAAAAATATAATAGCTACACTGAAGAAAAATAAACATGCCTTCCAGGCATGTGGGAAAAAATCATTTTCCATGTCAAATCCAGTGACAAATGTCGCACAATTTTCACGTTTGTATACTTCCTGGAAACGATGGAGTCTTGTACACCTGTTGAATATTCCAACTGTAGGATTAAAGTGTTCACTTGAGTCGTCACTTGTTGTGTTTTCCCATTGTGAATTTAACCCGAATTTGCGAGAAGGTCCAATAAGCCATTGTGGAGACATTACACTGATAACAATAACCATCAGAGTTGCTATGGAAGATAGGGTCCATAACAACGACCAACATGTAATGATGAAATAACACATAATGCTGATAATAGTCGTTACTGTTCCTTAGTTCTTTACTTCAGATCTGCAAATAAAAAAAATGAAAGTTAATTTAACATTCATAAAATACAACAAATGGCAATTCTTTCGAAGCTGAAAATTTTGTTCTTTGCATGCAATTACTTTGAACAAAAGCACCAGAACTCCACAGCAAGACCAAGAGTATGACGTTTAACCAAATGACTAAAGTCTGAAGATGATGTGATATGAGGATGAATACAAACACAGCAATAATTATACACATTATATTGATTCCATCTCTCTAACTTAGATTGATTAATAGTCATACACACAGCAGAGAGAGTATTTCGACTCTATTACCCTCCAGATTGATATAAATCTATATCTATTAGGCATGATAACATCTGAACCTGCGCTTAAACTCTGCCAACATATTCTTATCCACCATTAGCTGCTAAATAAGGAGATGAAATGCAATAAATACAAACTTGTGGAATAACAGAATATTGATTGCGGCTAGTAATTTGACAGGACCGAACTGCAGTTAACGATACTCAAGTGGTTTACTCCAATCATAGTACAATAAAATAGATAGCCTATTATTACATGTCAATAGGTTTTCATCAGATTCATATTCGAATTATATATTCAATGTATAATGCATGAAGAAATCACTCTTTATTCACCAATATATAAAATCAGCCAGGATTAGTTGAACCAATGCTATTGCACAAATGCCGTTTGATTTCCTAGATACCACAAAAAAACATGTGTATTTTAAAATGTCTAAATCGACAGACTTGTCCCATTCTAGTCTAAAAACAACCCCAATGAAACTATAATCAAAGCATGACAAATTGGAAATTATTATTCAGATCTCCATATTACTAATGTTTAAATCTCCATTTTTAGTTAAGCCTGTACTATAATAGGCCCAGCCGGGACTGTACAGCGCAGTGGACGATACGGCTGGCCTCTGGATCCTTTCACTTGATTTTATACAGGTCTTTGTTTATTTTTTGCAATGTCTTGTCTTGTTTTCAGTCTTGTCCACAGGTTTATCTTGTAGATTTTTGTTTTGTGTGTAGTGCAGTCCTCCTGCACTTACTATTTGAATGCAAAAAAATAACATGCAGAAATACCAGAAATAATAATAAGCAAAATAACCATTGATATTTGTAAACAAAAAACCTAGATATAAATAAACAATTAATGACTAATAATTAAAACAATTATTCACAGATACCCTGTTAAACCACTCCTAGTATTATGACTAAACATGGTAGCAACAATAAAAGAACAAATAAATTCACAAAACAATAAAGTGTTTGAACTTTATCAAGAGAGGGTCAGCTATTACTCATCATTCACAGTATCAAATTTTATCCATTTCCCACAACAGATGAAAGTAATATAATAATTCATACATAGTTGACTGACTATTCAAACAATTTTGACATATCCAATTTTGTGGGAATTATCACTTGTGTATGATAGCATCAAATAAAAGAATAAATTATAGACAATACTGGACAACTGCAAGACTAAAGCAGAACAAAAAACATCCAACTACTCTGATTGTGAGAAGTTTGGAATCAAATGACTTTTATCTCATAAAAATATTTTTCAAAGTTACATGAAATGAAATGGGGTTTAACATCCTACTTTTCTGCTATGAGGGTAAATTTTGCTATGGCCTACACTTTTATCGAATTCCAACTGCCAAGGGATCTTTTACGTGTACGCCAATGTGTACACAGGACCTCGGTTTTTCGTCCCATCCGAACATTACAATCCATATCCTTCACATATATCTCAAAAATAAAAAATATGTACTATTTTATTATGAAGATGGTTGTTAAAGCTTCATATGACTGGGCTGGCATCATGAAATATAATTTTTACACTTGTCTAAGACACATAAAGATGACGATGTAAAATCAATAAAAACCCATGTAAAATTCAAATGGCTATAATCATATATTTAGTTAGAATGGATCTATCTGAATAGTTTTTCAACCATCTTCTTTTTTACAAAATTCAATGTTCTGATTAGAATTTCAAAAATGTCTATGCTAGTATATTGTACAAGAAAGAAATGGACAATCCCCTTCCTCAGCTTTATTTACTTAAAGTAACTGATACACTCTCTTGACTGGAAATAAAATATCAGTTTAACCTGGCCTTTCACTGGTTATTTACCCCCAGGCCCACCTACTAGTTCACTAATCCAACACACTGGCTACAAATCACATACAATAAAGGTTAGACCTATTGTTAATTCAACACACGATTTAAGCCAATTAAATACTGTGTAGAAATATTGTATTTCTATTACTGTGTTATATCAATATTACTCAAGACACACTCGACTCTTGTTACAATTATTATAGGGTCACTTGAGAGTTCAATATACACCAGTCTGTAAAATTCTGATAAAACTATTAAAACTGGCTCCCAGGCTCTTCTGATCAGTCTAATCGGACTTGGTTAAAATTTATATTGAATACAAATAATTATACGCCCAGACATGCAGGAAGGGTGTATATTATAACATAATTCACTCATTATTATGAATAATTACAATACTCATTGTACAATTATATTCAATTACCAGAAAATTAATTATATCAACTTAACTATGCGAATAGTTTGGTATATATAAATATCATAAAAGAATATTTATTTAATACCGCTATGGTTCTAAAATGCAAGGAAGATGCCTGAGCTATGACAGAAAAGTCTCTTTGACAGAACTATTTTTAGTAATGTCTCTATTGTTCTTGCAACAGCTCTTTTTATAATCATCAACACATATTTAAGCAGATTATCTGAAAGGGAGCTGGGGAACAAACTAAGCCCAGGTATTATTAAATACCTTTAACAAATTTTTACAAAAACTGCATTTTCATTCAGTTAACATACATTAAATGATCATTAATTCATTAATCTAGTTACAAATCACAAGAGATAACTTAACACTAATTGCCCTTTCCAATCTTTATTTCAACAACAACAAAAAAATGAGTTAAAGGATGCAGTATTAAAGTAGACAAGTCTCTAACTCAATATCATCCAAAATCTTCAACATTGAAAACATGAATTATTTGTAAATTTAAATCAATATTGATGCTGTGATCTTACCAGAAAAAGATCGGCTTCGGCTATCCAATATTTAAGACAAAATAAACATTTTATCATTGGTACACGAATCGTGTACCATAACGCGTTTCAGCCCCAGTTCTAGCAAGAGACTCGAGGAATGAGGCTAGAAACATTGCACCAAATCAAACGGTGTATGTAGACTGGAATAACCAGACGCTAGAATTTTTTTATTCGATTTAGACTGCTGGCAAGCTTATTTCGTCGAACATAACTGATTTGAAATTAAAGTAAAAACGGAAACCAGTATTATAGGAGTTGTGAACCACTTGTGTCAATTTCTAGGTCCCAAATGTTAGCGATTTAGCTCCTTTAAAAGACCTTAAATAAGAGATATAGGTACTGGAGATGTCTTTCAGATATAAAAAGATCAGCAGATTTGTAGGTTAAAAGTAAAAGATTTCAAACTAGAAAATGTGTATCTTAAATCAGAATGTACCAGTTGTAATAAAAAATCAAATTAATTAATTACAACAAAGTTCATTTCTTTAAAAGTTATTTTTTTCACAAAAAAAAATCTAAAATGAATGTATAATGATTTCGATCAAAGAAGGCTTACCTTGTAAAAGTGCTGGTGAAACCGCCAAAAATGTGAAAAAAAGGAAAAAAGTTAACCATCCACGATAACTAACTATAAACATCAAAGAAAATACCACTGATATCCCACAGTAAATATACAACTTTTACAGCTAGATTCCTGGAGATTTAAAGAAACTTTTGTTGTACCACTCACTAAGATACACACTACTGATAGCTTTGGTAGTAAATGGCAACTAGATGGAATAGTGTGTCTGCTCACTGTTTGTACTAATATAAGTTTTGACGCATCACATGTTGATAGACTATAGTAACTTAATGTACTTAAACAGTTAATTTACTGTTCATTGACGGTGTGGTTAAACCTGTCTCACTTTATAACATTATTCTACCTACTTCTTTCAGTTTAATTTCTTAAAGATACTTTATGGGACATTAGATAAAGAGCTGGCAGTTCTAACTATAATAGTTAAAAACTAGATAATGTTTAGGGAACTTGCTGAAAATTTCAGTCAATTTGATCCTCTCTGAACTGAGAATTTGGCGATTTAATTTTCGGCCTAGCCTCGATCATCCTTACTAAAGTCGGTATGATAAAAACAAAGTCAGATTTAGTCCTCACATAATATATTTTTAAATAAGCCATTATGGCTTATTTAAGATTTTTAATTAAGCCTACTGAACATAGAGCAATTAAGGTGTTATCCTAGTCTGAAAAAGAAAACAAATACATTTGTCTCTTCAGAATTTTTTTCAAGTTTGTTAAAATTGGCAATCAAACATTTTTTGCTTTAAACAACAAATGCTTATAGTCCTCAAAATGCTCACACAAGGCAATTCATTTTATTTATCAAAAGACGAAAATGTCCTATGCACGTTTGACATAAATACTGAGGATATGTCAAAATTGCAAAATACAAATCTTAAGCTATACATTCATTATTTACAGTATGGCTGTACAGTTTAACCTCAAAGGCATGACGTGAAATATTGCCACTCAAAATACCGCTCTTAAAAAGAAAAAACAACACAAAACAATTTTTTCAATTAAAATACCAAATGAACATACAAGTACCTTGTTTTTTCTTCCCTAGAGAAATTTACGTTTTGTTTCGTGACACTAGTACACCCACTTTATGTTTTCTTGTCCGTTATTTTAGTTCTGTTAGTTTCTTTTTCTCCCAAGTTTATTTTGGCTAGAGTAGCATAGGATTTGTCTAAGGGTTTACTTAAACTTTACTTTACTTTCATCAATTACATTTTTTTTCTTTTGAGTAAGATCTGGTATCTCTTGTATGATTAAGTCTTATTTTAGCTGATATAACATGCCATCACACACATACTGACTGTTTATTTTGGCAGGACTCAGACTCCTTACTTTCATGATACAGGTCAATATTTTCATTCATTGGAAATACTTTTTCATTTTTTGAAAATGACTAACATAAAATGTTTTTACTTTTTTCACATTGAGGTGAGTACAAAAAAGTTCGAGTTGCAGCTAAAAATTTAACAGCTTTTGAAAATTAATTTAATTAGATTTTTTAGTATAATGGTACAGGTGTTCTATTTTGTTTATATTCTTTATCTGTCAAGACTATTCCTACCATTGTTTTTGGCTTTAATTTATCTTATTTCACCTGTAAGATAATACACTTAAGATAATTCCAGATAATCATTTATTCTCTGTTTAGATTAAGACCTACACATACCAATCTTTTACTCTTGATTTCTTACTTTCACTTATTTTCTTATATTTTGTGAGCATATGGCACATTTCAGTCTATAAATTGCCTGCAGTATATATAAGCAAAATAACAAATTACTGACCACATTTTTCAAATATCCAATCATTCTTATACCTAGTACATGACTATACCGATATATACTTGTGCTATAATCAATTAATAATTCAGACATACAATCAGTACAAGAATGTACCAATATGATAAATAATATGCTAAAATAATCAGTTAACTTGCCAGGAATTATCAGATCATCAGTGTAGTAATTAGGGTCAGTCAATTGGGCCACAGGACAAGTATTTTTGATTGTAGGTTACTATAAATAGTTCTACATAGTAAAATTAAACTGATTAATAATTATTAGTAAAATATACATGTCTTAGAAATGAAGCCAGTTTTTAATGGTAGAGCCAATTAACATTATTTTTAAATAAAGTATGATTTGCACAATTTAAACCTTTTCGTCTAGTCTTGAAAGACGATTTTACTTACCAGTATCCATAAATAGTGTATCCACTCTTAAAATCCACAACCCAACACTTACACTACATGCAGCTTTGTCAAAGTGAGTGTGTGTATTTTCTGAGACAAGCTCTGAATCAGTCAACTAACCGTCCAGTCACAGTCCATTGTAAATTAGTCTCTAAACAGAATATATAAACAAAGACAGCCTATAACAGTCAGCTTTGATAGACAGACTGTTAGGAGACCACACCTTATGTCTCATTTTGATAAGTTTTCTAGTGTCATTATCACCCACAAATGTTGTAAGGCACTATAATGATTAATTAATAGATTAACTAATTACATTAACAGGTTTGATGACTTTGCTGAACAGTAGTTTCACCAAAATCACTTTCATTATTTACACATTTCATTTTTACAGCAGAAGAAATAACTTGCACTTTACAAGTCTAGTCTAAAGCAACTTTAGTGTTTTCCCAAAACATCTACATTCAAAATATGAACATGTATCATTTCAATATGCCAATTTGTCTTTTTCGTTATGATATTTTATAGATCTGCACTTAAATCAACACCTGGTGTAAAGACAGAATTTATGTTGTTAATCATTTGCAATGTCTATATATATTGTTCACTAGTTTGTTTGAGGTTTTGTTTGTGGGTGATGCAGTCCTTTTGCACAAATACTCATGGGAAGTGAATCATTCCAGATAACAAAATGTTAAGTAATAAATATATTCCTTTACAACTTAGTAACTAAACATATCAAATTATTGTTACCAAATGCTCGGTGGTTACACATTCTTGAATCTTTTTATCTCAGACGGTATCCTCATCATCTTAGAAGCTGACTGGACTATGGAGTCTAAACATATCATATATTTTAATTGGCATGACACCAGTCAATCATGTCATCTTTTAATGTTTTCACCAGAGTACTCAACTGTATTTAAATTTCTAGGTTCAGGTTGGACATATATCCCCCTTTAACATCTTAATCACCACCACCCCCAGGGGGGTAAATTGATGAAGTCAATAAAGTTAGGAGTTAATATCTAGAAAAGGGTTAGGAGGTTGAAGACAACAGTCACATATAATCTGAGCTAATCTTGTATAATGGTTTCATTACCTTCTGCCCATCAACTGGTAGATTTCATTAGGTTTTAACATCCAGACCCATGAGCTATGATAATATAAATGAATCTGTCTGTTGCTGGACAGAAGAAAATAATTAGTGTAAATTAAATTAATTATAAGTAAAAGGAATGAGTTAATTAATAAAAGGGGTAAATATAACATGTTTATTTGATGTAGAGTATTGAACCTGTTTCAGGTTAACTATCTTCTTAACTTTACATCATTACATCACATCAATTTTACAGTTCATAATATATATTTAAACATCACCTTGTTATCAACAAAATTGTTCAATAAATGGAAGATTTGTTAAAACAAAAAACACTTAAAAACTACCATGAATACAGTTTTAAAGCATCATTGAACACATAAAATTCAATATGAAATAAAGTCAAAGAGAAATCATCTTTTCAGACTATGGTCTTTGGTTTTGGAAAGGCCTGCATGTAAAAGAGGAAACATGGATGACTTATGGAATAAATCCATTTCGAGCTTTGTAAAATGATTACTTTTAAATTAAAATATTTCTCATTATTCTTTTAGAGCTTCTAATATTATTTGGGCAACGTTTCAAAGAGTATCTCTCAAAGTCCCCCAAATACATTAGTAGCTGTATTCTGTGAGTATTTTTCGAAACTTTATATTTCTCACTAGTAACAGTATATAAATATTTGGGGGACGTACCTCAGAATTAGCCCCTTGAAAACAACTTGTCATGTTTTAGCAATAATAAATGATTGGAATGGAACATCAGCCGATTATTTTGATATTATTGAGAAGGTGTGAAACAGATGGTAGAGATATCAAGTTGTAATAACCATTAATACCTGATTAATGATGGTGAGAACACGACTTTCAACATTCTAACATATTTATTATTATAATAAAACCTGACTAAACTAACATAATTAAATAGACATTTGCACTCATTATTGGAAAAATTCCTGTATAAACGGAAAAGCTTGTCAATAAACATTGATACCCTTGCTTACTTACTCTATTCATATTTAGAGGACGAAGAAGGTATGAACATACTTTAGTTTTTCAATATAAAATTGAAAGCATCAATGACACTAGTATGTCATTTAGATGGCCATATACATGCCAGTTTGAAAATGGCAGCATTATCATAGTAAGTGTAGGAGGACCGCACTACATGCAAAACAAAAATCTACAAGATAAACCTGCTTACAAGACAGAAAAGAGACATTGCAAAAAATAAACAAATATCAAATCAAGTAAATGGATCCGGGGGCCAGCCGTAAGACGTAACAGAAATAATGCGACCAGTTAAGAGTAGTCTTCATTAAATGTTTCCGATAGCCTCCACCAAGAGTTATATTTGAGTATCCTACATGAAACTTCGAATCTCTATAAAAAGTAATGAATTGTGCTTAAGCAACAGACACACTAGTCAAATGTCTGCCTGAATCATTCCGCCAAATAAATGGACAGTGGACACACTAGGAGATTTCTCCGCAGGATTCACCAGTCGATTGCATCACCTTTCACATAACATCATTAACCACAGCAGCAACTAAGAAAAAAAAATGAAAGCTGCAGCGGTGGGATTTAACCTACCATTGCGTTCAGATGATTAAGTTAAGCTAGCTTAACAATGGCCGTAGTATTAAATTAAACCAGTTTATTCTAATATCATAGAAAATTCTTCTACCAAAGGAAAAGGAATCTCTGAGATTTATAAATTGAAAGCTAAGCTATTGCACCAGTATTCAAAACAAAATTCGGTTCAACCGGTTTCTGGTATAGCTAACAGAATTTAAAAATGTGTTGCACTGGTTGATGTTTTAAGCACAGAATGTATCATCAACAAGATGTATAAATAGCCAGAAGGCTTCAACTTAAATTTAATCAATCAATCACAATATTGTAGGCCAGACCTGACTTCACTTCATGTCATGTCACAGTCTGACATATAATATCAATGTTAACATATTTGGAATCAATAATAAAATATGTCCACCTTGATCGCAAATTACAAAATATTAGACTGCATATAACAACTGTAACAAATTGCACGTTTTATGTAATAGAACAAATATTTTGTCACCTTAAAAAGTTTCAAAATGTACTTAATAACAAACCCAAACAAACTTTAGTATTAAATACATTAATACAAATACATTTATAAAATCATATATTTGATATGAACAAAGAAAAATATAATATGGTCTTGCGGTAAATTTGTACAATGTAATTTAACAGTATTCAAACATTTTATATTCTGAAACTAAATATGTAGGTTTATAAAATCCAAATACTGTTCTGGTTCAATGTTTAATCAAGTAAAGAATTCAGGAAAACATGTTGCATTACATTATTGTTCTCAAGTCAAAAGACAGTGACAAATTTTTTCCTGTGAATAGACGTCATTAAATTAAAGACACAATTATTCATTTCATGACAATCTTGAATCATAAAATTGATAAAATATTAATTTGACTCATGAAACTTATATTGTCTGAACGGCAGATGTTACAGATATGCTTAAGAGTATAGCCAACATGACACCAAAAATGCCTTTGACGTAATACTAATAGTGTATACACTTGTAAACATAAAATCTGTGGAAATTGAGATAAAATTGTTAAATATTTGGTTGAAGTAACTTCCTGAAAGTAAGTAATGTGATACACCCTGTTTGATACAAATGACATTTATAGTAAAAGGTCAACACTCACATTTAAATTTGAAGAATAGACAAGTGTCTCTCTCGGATAAATCTAATCAATTTTACAATAGACACGTCATTAAATATCAATCTTATATATATTATATTTAATTTCACTTCATCCAGAAGTTCATGTGTATAAATATCATGAATTTCGAAGAAATACAAAGGTCAAAAGAAATGGCATAAACTACACCAATTTTCAAAATATTTTAGAAGTGGTATAACCTCTTCTGCAAAGAGTAAGCATCCCTTAGGCATTAAACCAATCCAAATTATCTTTTTGAGATATATGATACTTATTCTTTTACAAAATTTGTTAAATTTTTTTTTACTGTTAAATCAGAATAATTTTCTATGAATTTTGAGCCAAGTTGTTTTAGCTTTATCCTTTTTTCTCCTTCATTTATGTTCAGAATTAGTAGACTGTTTTGTATTATTATGAGGGAACAATAGTGTAGGCCTAGGCACATGCATAGGCGTAGGAGCCGGGGGGGCAGGGGGGGCATTTGCCCCCCAAAAAATTTATTTTCGGGCAATGAAAAATTCGACGACCTTTTTTTTTCTATTAATGTTTAGAGAAAAAATATAACTAACATATTTCTATGAGATCCACACTGCCCGAAAATCATTTTCTCGTCTTTTTCTTGTCCACTGCATGCCCGAAAATATGCCCGAAGCTCTCTTGTGATAGGTATGCCCGAAAAAACGGTATTGCCCGAAAAACGGGCATCGGGCCGGAAAACGGCAGAGGAAACGAGCCAAATGGAAAACTGCTAGGAAACAGCCAGTTGCCAGGGTGGATTCACCCGTTTTCGGACGTCATTTTTGCTGGACGTCATGGCCGTGCCTCTCACTTTTTCTAAAAAGACTATTGGACTACTTGAGAAACTGTACGAAATTGTGAACATTCTGCCGTATGGACGTGCCTCTCATATTTCTAAAATGTTTTACTTTTGTTCCTGAGTCCTGATTTGTACGATCAATTTGGTGAGACGATGATCTCTGAATATCAAAATATTGTTTAATTTTTTAGAGTTATATTGATTTATATTATATTATATTGATTATATATAATCAATATAATATACTATATATTGATCATATTGAGTTCGATATATATACTATATTAATTATATTATATTGATTTCGGGCAATTTTCTCTTATGCCCCCCTGAATTACTTTGAGCTCCTACGCCTATGGGCACATGTATTCCCATTTTCTATAGTGAAATGTTTATCATATGTTCAAAAGGAAGGAGGGTGCCAACATTCTGACATGCAATATAGATTAGGTCCATCAAGATATCATATCGTTTATCTCAGCCTACACCTATCAATAATATACAGTTGGAGAGTGGACAGACAGGCAGACAAACAGGGATCATTCACTGTTAAACATAAATAAATCACAAGACTATCAGATCAGTTCAAGAGGCTTGGTGTATCATTGATAATATTCAGCAAATTATTTGACAGCTTGATATTTGAAATGTTTATCAAAATAGTACAAACTCTTGTTCAGTTTACATGGTCTCCATTTCTGCCAGTCACATGGAAATAGGTGAACCTTTCACCCTGTGGAATATTGACTGATAGTAAATAGCTAGAGATTAGCCATAACATTCTTGGAACTAGTCAGATAGCCACTAAACAACAGAGTTGTATAGAATAACCACTGGAGGCTAGTCAATGTGGTCAGACTGCTGACATGTCTCTAGTTTGGTTGTTGGCAGGCTTAGCTATCAACTAGTTTGTTATTATACACAATAAGTGAATTTATATGCTGTCATGGCTAATGTGGATGTAAATAAAGATTTAATAGGAAACATTTGAACATGGCCATAATAGATACCCTGCCAGATGCTCTACTGGATACAAAGGGCTAAGTTATAAACACGCTGGGAAACCCTGGCGAAAGGGATCGAGCAAGGGATCTCCAAGTTAGTGAGTTACTTTGCGGCTCCCTTTATCTATCTAAACTTCAGATGCATACATACTGACTGACTCACTCACTGCAGTAGTAGTGACTGAACAAGGTAAATGTAATAATTATGCAAGAATTCTACTTCTCTTTAATCAACCACCACTACAAACTTTTATAGCCACCATTTTACAACTATAATATGATGTAATAGAATACAGTAACTACCTTAACAACCATCTGCCATATTCTACCAGACCATAATCTTATCTTATTATCAATAATGTAATGAACAGACGGCAAACAAAACTTCAATGTACTTGGTTTACAGTCACGCCATACCTAATGGGCAAGGTAAACCAAAATAGACACGTATAAATAGAAAATAAAAACGACTTTAACAGATAATTTAGAAAATCAGAGTTTAGTGTGAGTAAACAGAATAAATTCAAATCTGCATGCTTTTGTTTTTTAGCTCAAATTTCTTAACTTATTCATTAAAAATATATTATGCTTCAATTCTGAAGTTTACAAAATGGTCATGCATTGAACCTCAAATTATGCTATCAAACAGTTATTTTGTCTTTGAATTTTGAGTGGACAGAAGACTGAATTCCAGTTGTCAAGTGTCCTTATGCATGACAATATGGACATAGGTGGACCTCTGGACCTCAGGTTTTTTGTCCCATCCAAACAACCAGACAGAGCTTTCGTTGTATCCTCGCTAGTGACACCCCCGAGAAGCGAGAAAACGTGAATGAATGTAATAAGATTTTATTGTATCACAATGCCCATTTCAGACAAGGCAAAAGTAAGTGCAGGGTTACCACATATAAAAAATCACACAAGACAAACCTAAAGGCAGGACACAATAATATACAGAGACATCGCCCCCCAAAAATGCAAGTGAATAACCAGGCTAAGACAATTAAAAAAAAAAAAAACCCATGGTATATATGGATATAACTACTTCTCTATAATTCAATAACGTTTCGTAACACACATAGGTCACGTTTTCAGGTCAGGGCCATATCTAACGGGGGTGCAGGGGGTACATTGCACTCCCAGAAAAATAAGGCGCTCCAAGAAGTGGCACCCCCCTTTGACAACCTCTCAATTATAAAATAATGCACATGGTTATGATCACACAGGGATGCTCTTAAGGCATTGATCAATCGACCGGTTTTAAGGGCGCCCACACTTTTATATCACCTATTTGGAGGCTATGGGCGCCACCACAGACGCGGACCCGGGGGGCAGGGGCAAGAGGCGCAACTAAAAAATCTGCCTTCCCCCCCCCCCCAAAATCGTCCATATAAAATACAAAATCGACTTTTAGATATCACCAGAGTGGCCGAAAGAGGAGTTTCCAGCAGCATTATTTTTTCAAAATTTCCTGAGGGTGGAATCCAGACGTGGGTGCCACCCATAGGCGAAATGCCCCTCCTATCACCCGGCCCTTTCTGGGTCAGCGCCTGTCCCACCACATTTGATAGAGCCTTATCGGTCTTTGGGGACGCCTCCACATGGCCTTATTGGTGTTTCGGACTAGTTCTAGTTTAGAGGAGCAGAAGTTTATTATTTTGGTGTGTTTAACATCAAAATGAGAAATAGCGCCACCGAAATTGACACACCGGATTGTGGCTCCAATTGCGTGGAAAATGGGTTTGCGGCAGTCAAATTTTCAAAATCGGGGTGATGCCGCTCCGCGCTCAGTAACTCTGGCATTATATTGGCGCCCTCTCTCAGCACCCGGCTGCACCCCCACTTTTAAAATCCTATATACGACCCTGTTACAAGTTAAAGAATTCGGGCTAAGACAGACGAATAAAATCCACATGAATATGCTGTACTTATAGCCCAATATTAATAATATATGTATAAAGCTAGTAAATTTGCTTTTACCATATATTTCATACACAATAACTAATTCTACAGTGCAGTAATACTTTATATTTTGCATAACTACTACAAAATTTCATATAAAATTTTATAATAGGCCTACGCGTGACTACTGCTTGAAACAATAAACAAAACATTTATATTAATACGGTGAGAAATAATTATTTACAAACCCGCAAAACACAGTAATCGCACGTTTCAATTCTTGAACTGATTGACATGCAAATTTAGAAATAGTATAAATGAAAGACAAAGTATTCAAATAATGATATCGTCTTTAGGAAATCTGTCAAGGAGATATTTTGAGCTTATTCGATCAATAATACACGCGTTTTAACCTAACAAGTGCCTGAATATAGGCAGCATGATTCAGAAGAACCATCATCACCATCACAAAAATTTGTCAATTCACAGCTGAATAAAGAATTCCCCTTTTTTAAACGATAACAAGCCTATCCTTCAAAAACATCTTCCCAATTTTTCTTTTATCTTGGGAATAAACAAATATCCTCACCTTTAAGTGTTTCCCCTTTCTCTTTGTATATATAAATAAAACAAAACAAAGCCCTCTAGTAGATTTACACCATCTACTGCCATCACGCATTGATTGAAGCCTTCGACCCTTCCACCTTTGACATTATGACCTATGAACTGTGTGGATGCGGGTGATTGATATAATCTGAGACGCGCGTGTCGACTTGGAAGCGAACATCGGTAATGGTCCAAGCTGCTGTGCCTATCTTCCAAACAAAAGACACCAGATGGCTCATTCAACCAATATTGGCTTACTCTCTTATTCAATTTTATCTTCAATGATATCATAACTCATTTATCAAAAGATATTAAAATAAAATATTGCAAATAATGCGCGTTTAGTTGCAGCTACACTAGTATGAACTTTCCGCACATCACACGACGTTGTGCAAGAAAGTGTAGCAGAATTTGTCCATGACTTACGAAATATAGAATACTTGGCTTTAATCGTTAGAATTTTTTTATTTTAAAAAGTTATTCGATCGGATAAATTTGGCCTACATGTAGATTTTCCACCTGGTCAGTTTCTTTGATTCACATTAGTAAAGTGTGCAAATTATTAGGCTAACATTTATATATGTCAGTATATAATAGAAGTAATAATTGTTTCTATACATATAAATAATATTTTTGAAAATCAAAGAAATTGCTTCTTAAAATCATTGTGGGTTCGGGTCGGTACAAAATAAGGCAATGGCACGTTTTGGCAAGGAACAGCGTGTATTCATTTGGATGGGACAAAATCCGAGATCTTATGTACACATCAATGTGCTTGAAACGAATCTTTGATAATTGGATTTCATACTTATGGTGATTGCTCGTCTTCATTATCTTGGTTCGTGCAGAAAAAAGTAAGATGCTGAACCCAACTTGATTCATCACTAAACAAGACAATTTTATAGGCCCACGTTTTCATGTGGACATATTAATTGCCGTCGCCTCCGCCGTACAGGTCACAATTTCTATCTAACTTCGACGAAACTTAAAGTATAGGTTTATATCCTAAAGATCTTGGTTCCTTTCGACATTGTCATGTATTGGACCACAATTTTGTGCATTATGGACCCTGATTGTACGATAAATCACGTTTTTTACTTGTGGACACTCTGGAGGTCACAATTTTTATCCGATTTTGGTGAAACTTGATATGTATGTTTATAACCCTAAGATCTTGGTTCCTCTTTTTATATTTGTGCATATCGAACCGTACCTTTATAGTTTACGATTCCTGATCGAACGAAAATTCACGTTTTTAGCTTGTCCTAATTTTTATGCGATTTAAAGACACTTTCTATTATATGTCATATATTCTTGTACGCTAATAGTGTAAAAGTAAGTAATATAAACTTTGTAGAGGCTTGAATATATGAAATATTGTATTTTTCACTTCATAATTTTGATTCGATTTTAATAATAAAAAAAAAGTTTCAATTTATCACCCTTATTCTGTAATAAGTTGGATTTGTATTTGCTTGAAATTAGACTGAAACTGCCAGACAAAATAAATCCCACATCCTTGCAAAAAAAATAATTCTGCTGTTAAAACCAGCAAGCAGTTGCCATGAAAATGTGGGTGTATAAAAATTATTCAACTGAGAAAGTTCTAATTAGCAGAAGGCACAAGTACTATGATATAACTAATTCTAAAACAATTTCTGTCAAAATTATTCAAGTATGAAAGTTCCATTTTGCAAACTATCATAACGTTTTCGGAGATAACTTGGAAGGGTGGACATACAAAGAGCAAGAGCGCACTTTAAAATCACACTCATTCCGAAATGAAAATTACACACTTGAGTGCTTAATGTTTAAATGTAGTTAGCTCCCTTTAGGTGACCAAAATTCACTATTAACGGCTTCTTAAAGGCATGTTTAAAAGTCCATTCTGACAAAAGCTTCAAAGATTTTATTAACTGAGCCCAACTGGAAGCAAACATGTAAGATAAGATTTTTTTATTTCTCAAAAAATATTTATGAAGAAAAAAACAGAAAGTAAAATATACAGAAATATTAATTATATTCTTGATTATAACAATATTATATATATTATTACATAATATCTTTATATTAATAGTTTAATTAATTAAATAGAGAATAATTAACAATAACAACATAATGACCCATCTTTACAATGGCAAAGTAAACAAACATACATTTGATATCTAGACTGCATAAGCCTTTATTTTTCCATTCAACAATACCACTTGGTAATAATACACAAATCTAACTAAACCACCAATCACAGATCTTGTTACAATTGCCCAACCATTTTTATCTTCTCATAAATTTGAGTTATTTTTTTTCATTGGTAGGCTACCTATGACAAACACAGCTAATGCAGTCTAGATATGAGATATATGTTATTGTACCTCCACAATGTAACATTGCAAATGACCATAATATATACTTTATATTTACATAATATACCAAGTTCAATTAAAAGAATTGAAGATGATCTGTTTGATTTAAGAATGTGGAAATAAGAATGTGGAATAAACAATTGAAAAATTACAAGCAATATTAACAACAATTATGTGTATCAATAAAATTATTCAAAATAAAAATAGAATTATAACAATACTGATTAATAATGTAGGTATAAGATTTATATAAATTAAGCAGTAAACATATTATTTCACTGCTGCATATTATGACAAGAGATGGCAGAAATTATCCAACTTGGAAACACTACCAGCAAAAGCATCATTTTATGATCCAATCTAACAAAGATCGGTTGCCAGTCAACAAAAGATACGCGCACAGCAGCTAAATCATCCGAGCTGTCAGTAAGGGTTGGCGCATATTTATTTTTTTGTAGGTAATTGGGGGTGTTTGCAAGACAATTTCATGCAGATCAGATCATAATTTACAAAAATTGTTGAATTTCAACAGACTTTCTGTATTTACTTATATAAATAATGCATATAAATTTCATATAGATTGGGTGATAAGTTCTGTAATTGGAACATTTGTAAGTTCAACAAAGTAAAACAAAGGCTATAAGACGTAATTTATGGAAATTGCTGAAATTCACCAGGCTTCTTCATTTCTCCAATTTAAATAATGCAAATAAATTTCATACACATCAGATGATAATTTTTTTCATTCAAGTATTCACAAGTAATTATTGGAAATTGCTGGAAATCAATAGGGTTCTTCGTTCTTTTGTCATTCGAATGTTCTTAAGGTTCAACAAAGTTAAACAAGGGCAACAGCTCGATTAATTATTGGAAATTGTTGAAATTCAACAGCCATCTTCAGGTTACTAATCTAAATGATGCCTATTAATTTCATACAGATTGGATGAAAAGTTTTTATCGTTAAGAGTGTTCACAAAAAGTAGTAAAGTTAAAAAAGTGCCATAACTCCAGAAAAAATTAACGGTAATTGTTGAAATTCAACATTTCTAGTTTTTCTACAGTAATTTAAATGATGCATACAAATTTAATACAGATCAGATGATATCTTTGTCATAGAACAATCATAACGTGCAACAAAGTGAAACAAGGGCCATAACTCTAGAAGAAATTAACGGAAATTGCTGAAATTCAATAGGCTTCTTGGTTTCATAAATTCAAATGCATATAACTTTAATACAGATCAGATGATAACTTTTGTCGTTAGAGCATTCACAAGGTTCAACAATAGAAATTAATGGAAATTATCGAAATTAAATAGGTTTCTTCAACTAACTGATGTAAACAACATAATATATCAATTTTAAAACAATCAGATGATAAATTTAGTCTGTACAGTGTTAACAGTGGACGACGGATGGACGGACAATGGCGATGGCAATATACGACCCCATATCCATGTAGGCGTATAAAAATGTCCAAGATTGGAAGTAGAAATAATGTGCTTGAAAGCTCCTTGATAATCATCTTGGGACTTTGGAATGGTATATGTTTATTAGTTGGTAATATATTTGGTATTAGAAAGTAATAAGAACAAGTTGTAATGTTATCAACTTGAACAGCTATTTTATTGTTAATGTTATTAGCACTGATCACCTTGCAGTCTAAAATTCTGATCACTGTAAATTTGACTTTTAAAGTGTTCACAAGAAATTGTGGACGGACAGATGATGACAAAACATGTCCACGTCTGTGCAAAACAAATAGGCTAACTTTTAAACTTCCAAACATGACATAACTACCGGTGGACAATTTTTTTTACAATTAACACTGGGGACTCACAAATTACAATAGATTTATATAAATATAAACAATAACACAGAAATCACAGCAGTATAGAATACCATTACAGTCAAAATAATTATAATAATTAACATCATATGCATTATTAATGCTATGTTTCAGCACTTGTCAAGTTATGAGCAATAGTTATCAAATAGAACTTCTCTACATTTAACAAGAACATTTTCATAAAATACTTTCCCTGATCCCTCCCCCATATACCCGTCTGTAATGGTTTATATGAAAAGAACTACAGACAAAAGCATTCAAATAATAAAATACATAGTTTGGCTCTAAACTTTAAGATATTTCAAAAGAAATGATAATATGAAAAGATCTTTGTGACATATTAAATTGTTGGCGAAGAGGGATTGGAAGATCGGCTTTGCCAGGCTTAATATATAGGTAGACAGCATTATGTGGCCTTATTTAACATTTATATAGTTGTTGTTGACAAACCAGTAGAATAGATGAAGT
The DNA here is from genome assembly GCA_963678685.1 of Patella ulyssiponensis. NCBI lineage: Eukaryota > Metazoa > Mollusca > Gastropoda > Patellidae > Patella > Patella ulyssiponensis. Next base: position 60,344,653 of record OY783229.1, read on the forward strand.
ATGTGCTCCATAATTCTACTATCAATTTATCTTACATTCTGGATGTGAAACAAGTAAAATGAATAATAACCAAGATATTATAAATTCTATTCGAATAGCCACAGCACCAGAATTTGATACAAGTAGATATAACTGTGCAAATCTAACAGGAGTAGTAAATAAACTAAATGCAGTTTTATTTACATAGGTATTAAAAATTGATATAAATAACTTTAGTAAGTAATACTTATCATATTAAATTAAATAATCATATGTAAGTACATTAGTATTTAGTTAAAACATACAATATAATATATAGTTATTGTTATACCATATTCTTTTTTTAATAAGCACTAAATTTCTTTCACTATATTTTTACAAACTGATACTGTCATCCAGGAGGTCTTTACCACGGTCAAAGAATCATAGATGTAGTTTGATTTATTTCAGTAATGCAAATACTTTTCAAAACTTTACTATCCAAAAAGCACATTTCTTTAGTTTAGCTTTGCACAGTAAATATATTACAGTAAATATTTCTTACATATTAGGGCTACTGGACAAGGGCCAAATCTTTGATTGTTTTACTTTTAATAATATGTCAAATTTTACTGCACAGTACGTCCAATTATTGATATCATGCCCTTTTCATTCATTTAAGCAAATCCATTAAAAGTTTACCTTTGGCGAGATCACAACCATTCACATCAACAAAGACATTATTACTATCATTGTGTCAATAATTCTAATTAGTCATTAAAATGCCTTTATGTCACTAACAAAAAATATATGTGATCTTACTTTGAGACCTAGATTCTACATGCTGACATACATTTATTTAACTCATTTGCTACCACAAACTGCTCACTGTCACTTGCCTTACCGTTAAGCTTCAACAAGAGCTTGTGTTAGTGTATATATGTGGAACAGCACATGTATTATACAAAATATTTTTTAACTGAAATGGGGTTGAACATTCTACTGCTCTGCTCCGACTGATCTAATGAAGACGAGATATTTTTGAAAGTATAGCTGTCAAAAGACATCTGGTCATGTGTGTGTCACAATGTGTGACCACACTAAAACAAAGAAATACTAATTATTATAGACAGTGATGTGCTTTCAAATTTAGCTCGTCACACAATTTTATTTGGGGGTATTATAGTAAATAAAAAAAAAATTAAAAGTATGATTGTTAATTTGGTAGCAAAAGGGTTAAGTATGTGAAGATTTGAGGTCATAAAATGCGGAATTAAATGTAACCAAATAACATATTAGGTGTTAGCACAAACATCCTGTATCACTGCCATCTTTTTGTTTATATGTTTGACCATTGCGTTGTCGACTGCCAGGTAATTTGGTTTTATCTGTACATTTTTCCATTCTGGTCATCACCATGTCTAATAAACATTCAACAGCTTTAGAAACATTGTGACCTGTAGCAGCACTTGTCTCAAAATATGGCAAACTGTAAAATAGTACATATATATATAAGTAGCATATAATTTGATTAGGAACATCTATATTGAAAGTGTAGGATATTGTTGTATGTAATAGTACCTAGGTTCTTTCAAGTCTGCTTCCACTTGTTGTAAGAGGGGAAGATGTTTTAAATAGTGCTAGTAGTATTGATACTACAGTCATGATTCAACATATATCGCATTATGTAGTATTATGATATATTTGGGTCGTAAATTTAAAATGAAAAAATATCTCAGAACTACCGGTGGTAAGAACATGTGTATTATTAACACATATGACACGAAGATGGGATCGGGATGAACCTCTACTTAAAATTTTATTGCAAGTTTTTTTGTTCGGTTTCCTGGTGTCTGTTCCTATAAATATCAAAAATCTTTGACATTAAAAAAACAAACGAGCTATGATATAAAATACAATAAGTATTTATCTCACTAATTACATATACTGGTAAATGAGATATTGGTTTAAAATATTATCAATCACTTTAAATACTATCTACGGACATGTCAATCTTCTCCACTGATATTACAGAGTGAACTATATAATCTTTGCGTTGCGTGCAGACCAATACAGTTATATTTAACTTCATTAACTACTATATCATCTAGTTATTACATCTTTTATATCAGTTGATTACATTCCATTCTTGCTTGATAAAAGAATATATAATCATGTTGTGAGTGACCTTGAATTTTTAAGCGTGTGTCCAGTCACATACAGTCATTGAAATAATGTAAAATAAATACAGGAATAAAGCATGGGCGCTGTTTTGGCCTCACTCTAATCCTATACATGTATACCCCTAAGCCGAAATATTGTCTCCAGTCTTCTGATTTTATAAAATTCATAGGTATCACATCACCCCATCCCACCCCACCCAAAATCTAACATCTTCACCTCGCTGTCGGCTCCACCTCCCTTCTGCTCAAATTAATGAACAGTTGCCTTATTCTACTTCTGAATCATTAACTGCTTCTTTTCTTTTTTTTTGAAAGTGGATATCTATTTATATTAATTGTCAGAACTACTACTTGAAGCTGAATAGCATACATGTAAGGAACTCCCATCTCACTGAATGTGGTGCTACCAATATGGATGAATTTTTGTGGGTTCACATATTCATTCACTCTGACATTTACATGAACTGACCTGCTCTGGTTAAATGAGACTCATTAGTAGATAAATAACTGATCAAATCTAGCAAGAGTTATGTAGCGGGGCCCCATATATTTGATTTGATCAATATGGACTTTCCAGCATGTATTTGCCTTCAAAAATTACCATTTTTAATTCCACAAAGCTTAACCAAAATGTATGAAACTTGCGGTTTTCAGTTGGTAACTTGTTATGAAGTCTCGCTTGCTTTCTTTATTAGTCACTTGCAATGGTATTTATGTCAACTTCTAAAATGAATATACTGTATCTGCTATTTCCTAAGATAATGCATATGTCACATATCGATGCCAATTAAAGGTCTTTGAACTTTATCTATTATTGTATAGATTTTGTGGTTAAATTAACGTCTATGTTCTGTTGTGTTTGTACTTTGTTTTGCAGTCAGTGAGACAACATTAGCTATTAGTACTGCTTACCCAAATTTCTCTGCCATTTCTCGTCCCCGATCTTCTCGTACTTTTCTTTGATCTTCTAAATCCATTTTATTTCCACATAACACAACATCAGGATTCTCACAATATGCATGAGTCTGTAGCTGGGATAGCCAGTTACGAATATTCATCAAAGACTGTTCATTAGTTAAATCAAATAATAAGAGAAAACCCATCGCATCACGGAAGAAGGCTGTAGTTAAACTACGGAACCTGAAAAAAATACATTAAACAGATTGAATCTTGCTGTTGCATATTTCAAAGCAGAAAATTCACTGATTGGAGTAGTATAACAGCTTTTGTTAACCTTATCGTCAGTCAAATAAAAACTAAAGTATTCTGCCATTTAAAAGTGTTAACAACAAGGGCAACAACTTGGTTCAAAGACAATCTGCAAGATTTGAAAGGACTACACAGCCATTAACTATTTTATTGATGTTACCAGGAGAGAGAGAGAGAGAAATTGGGTTTAACAACCTCTTGATGCAAACTTGGATATTTCGGGACTATCATATGGTTTAATTTGATTTCAATAATTTGCTTGTGCGTAGGGGTCTTTAGCAGTGGAAGGAAACCAAAGGTTGGACATGCGACCCTACTCCTTGTCATGTACAACCAGGAATTAGAAACCACGCCAGTTGACTCAATGACAGGCTTTGTGATACAGCGTGCACATACTAACCATTCGGCCATCCAACACCCCTATGTGAACAGGAGAGAGAGAGAGAGAAATGGGGTTTAACGTCCACTCGACATAAACTAGGTCATTTTGGGACTAACATGTGGTTTCAATTTTATTTCAATAATTCGCTTGCGCGTAGGGGTCTTTAGCAGTGGGAGGAAACCAGAGTGCCTGGAGGAAACCCATGAGGTTGAAAAGGCGCGCCTATCTCCATGCCACATGCGCTCACACCAGGGATCGAAACCACAGCCGCAAGCCAGAGGTGACCGGCCAGCTAGAGGTCGAAGCGCTGCACTCTAGACCACTAGGCCATCCCAACCCCCCATGTTAACAGGAAGAAATGTTGTTAAGTGTAAAAACTAACGTTAAATGCCATTGGAAAAGCGTGCTTCCTAACCTCTGAATGTCATAATTGGCACAATAATAATCTTGAAAAAAAATCCACAGTGTTGCTAACTCTAAATTTTCCCATTAGGTTACCCAGACCCTAGTAGGGCCAATCATGAAGAGATAATAATTAGTGACTAATTTTACCAAAGGAAGAAATCGATAAAGTTCTTCCTGAATCCTTAACAATTTTGATGCATTGTAAATAATGAGAATCTCGACTTTAATCTTGACTTGTCATACATCATGTGACATTTTGATTGGCTTATCTAGAAATACACAGCATATTTCCAGTAAGATGACAATGTGGCTTCTATCTCTTGACAGGCAAGTTCAAATTACATGAAGGAAATGAGTTTCATGTCACATCGTATGACAGAATTCATACTTTAAACCCTCCCAATAGAATTAGAAATAAATTCATTAATAAATAACTATTCATTGCACAGTCATGAGGTAATATAATATTTATTAATGATTATGGGGAAATCATTAAAGGGACAAGGTCTCTCATAATACGTACATAATAGTCAAAACTTTATATCGCAATGTCATCTGCATCAATATCAAATATATAAATAACATATTCAAAAAAAAGCAAAATATAGTTTCATGAAACTTTTACGACTATTTTCATTGCACAGGAGAAGGATGTAATTTATACTCATGAAACAGACAACATTCACTACATAAAAACCTGTTATCTGATCAAGGATGTATTTTTTTGTATTCTTGTCTGCATTTTTTAGTGCAATAGAAATGAAATAGTGTTTAACATTTTCTTTTCAGCACCAAGCTAGTGCAGTATTAGACTTGTTTTACGGGCGTCTAAGGCAAATCATTAATTGGACTTTTTTTTAAGTACAACATATTATGTAATGTTGTACTACACAGGGAGATAAGCGGGTATGAGAAGAAGTTTTTGAAGTTGAACTCTTGTGATAAATACATCACAGACCAAGAGACAAAAAGAGAAAATAGGATTTAACGTTCACTTGACACAAACCAGGTCACTTGGTTCAATTTTAGTTCAATAATTCACCAGCACGTAGGGGACTTCAGCAGTGGAAGGGAACCCGACGACCCAGAGAAAACCCACATGGTAGGACAGGTGACCCTATATTCCTTATCACATACAACCAGGGATTGAAAACCACGCCAGTAGAATCAATGACAGGCCTTGTGATACAGCACGTTAAAGTTTGCGCTAACCATTCCGTCATCCATCCTCCATCAAAATTATTTTAAGCCAAATATTTTGTGGAATGAGGAATTTTTTTGAAAAATTATTGAGGAACTCTGGTGGTAAAAAACACCATGCAGATCAAAAACAATCTATCAAAATTAAAGTCCAATATCTTGTGGTAAAAAAACCCACCACAGACCACTCTATCAAAATCATGCTAAATTCAAACAATTCATCAAAATTTGCTTGTCCTTTTCCTAGTTTTATCAATATAGAACTTAGCACCTACTTCCATATTGAATATTAACTATTGATTAGCATTGTTTATTGTATACAAAGGCTCTGTCTACTAACTTATTAATGAACTTGGACATTTGATCATTTTCCCATTCATTCATATAATATTGATCCGAGCTTGAATATTTTTCTGTTTTGGTTTTATACTGACTATATACAATACATATAATTGTTATATTACTATTTATGGGTCCTACAATTATTATCAATAATTTATTAACAGTGAATTATCACATCTCTTGCCATCTATATAATAGTTAACTTGGTAGGAATGAGCAGACATTTTAGCTGATAAATACCAATGGTAATATAATGTTTCATATATATACAACTGATATTAATCACAAGTCAACTGCATAGAATGTTGTAATGTGAGTTAGTTCATTCACATATAGTGTTGACCTAAGAATACAAAATTATGGTAATAGACGATATTTCAACGACACTTCATATTTAACAATTTGCAAATGCAAATTCAATGCCTACAAATGACAAACAACATGCAAAGTAAAATGCTCATAAATAATATAAAAAAAATAGATTTACTTCGGCACAATTTTTCCAACAAACTTGGCAATTTGACTGCACATGCAGTCTTGTAAACTTGCAATAATAACATAATTTATGCTAATGGAAGTATGATTCCTTTGTGCCAAGATAAGATAAATGACAAATGCACTTCTCTAAATAATCGATTTCAAGACTTTCTCACCCGACCTGTGGTTTATTCAGCTGAATAATTTCCCAACAACTTGCATTAAATGTGCTGACATTTCACCAATCAGGTATGCATTTTAGGTTGAAGGGTCAATAGTTAAATGACAGTTATTGAAATGATCATTATAAGGATGTAGAAGTAGTTATACAAGCACTGAAGCATATTACACTATGGTTCCCACACCAATATTTTATCAATGAATTAAATTTTCACATAAGAAGAAAAGATATCAACATATACCATATTGAATAAGTCTAATTAATGATACATTAATGACATTGATATCTAGACTCGGGCTGGAGACAGTTATTACACACATATTTTTAGTTTAAGTTTTGGGTTTTAACTTAATTTACCTTTCATATGGCAGTGGGCTAATTAGATAAATATTCACCAATGTCATTATATTTGCAGAAAGAGAGAGAAACAGAGAGAGAAGTGGGGTTTAACGTCCACTCGACACAAACTAGGTCATTTCGGGACTAACATGTGGTTTAATTTTATTACAATAATTCACTTGCGCGTAGGGGGCTTTAGCGGTGAGAGTAAACCTGAGGACCCTGATAAAACCCACGAAGTACATGTAGCTACTGCATTTAAATGATAAATCAGATTGTATTTAACATGCAGATGACAATGTTAGGGTAGCCGCATTAATATAGTTAGTTATTTCTATGTTCATTAAAATAATTGCATTTCAAAGAATGAAAAGAATTACCATAGACTAATTTAAAGAATTCAGGTATGGTGTTGATTCTTGAACTCAGACAAGTGATTGCAATAAAATTTATGTATAACTATTTCAACACCCTTAATAAATTGATAATCTAATGTAATACCTTTCTTGCCCAGCAGTGTCCCACAATTGTAAATGTATTCTTTGGCTTCTACCAATAGATCCATCTGCTGCTGGCATCCGATGTACCTAAATAAATAATTATTTCGAATCTCATTATCATAATCGTAGCAAATATCATTCTCAACAGAATCGGAAATTACAGAACATGCAATAAAAACAGGATGCAATAAAAACAGGATCCAAATGATTGGGATCCAAATCTTGCTGCAGTATTATCATTATCATGGAACATATATGTTTTTGTAAGACTGTGCTTATCTGTTTACCCTAAGCAGAAAATGCTCATTTTCAAACTCCATCAAGGCATAATAAACACATAAACCAAGTTTTAACGCAATTAGAAGGAGAGTTATTGAGTTCCAAAGTCTAGGCCAATCAAATTGCTTATCGCTCTGCTTACCCTGAGCAGAAAGTGCTCATTATTGAACGTATTCAAGGTATTGATGTAAGAAACTATACACCAAGTTTTATCACTCTCACTTAATTAGAACTAAAGTTATCATGTCCCAAAACATCAACCAATCAAATTGTTTACTCATCTTCAAACTCCATCAAGGAATTGAGCTAATAAACACCTACAACAAGTTTGAAAAATTCTTACCTCAATTAGAAAGAAAGTTATTGTGTCCCAAAAAGTGAGACTGACAGACAGACCGACGACCCCATTTTAATAGTCCCCTGCTTTCTTCAAAAGACAGGGGACAATAAATTGTCAACCAAGCCGATTGCCGATGAAAGGCCTGCCATGCGAGTTTACCATAGCCATTGAGAATGTTACTTGATAATTGAGAATATGTGGGTGGTGTTATCGTCTGTCAATGAAACGATTGGCAATTCTTGTAGATGGTGCGGACACAGTAATTGATGCCTATTTCTAGTCCAAACTTTCAATAGTGACAACTCCGTTCAGAATAAGGTAATTAGACTGAAATTGTCAATTAACAAAGCAAAAAAAGGCAACTCCTCATCAAATTCTTAACTAATGTATCTTTAAAACATTTAAATGTTAACAATCTGGTTTGAAAAAGAAATATTTGATTGGACACATGGAGTACATCTTAGTGTCTTGCAATCATTGATAGAGTCTAACTAAACTTTTGACCAAACAAGTTAATATCAAGCTACAATAATTTGGTTAATAAAAGTTGGCCACTCTTCAGTAATTACCAGTTATCTGACATGTTTGGGACAAGTTTTATAATGATCCTCCATATCATAGCATTAATTATTATTATGGATTATCTTTAACGGTAAATTACAACTAAGAGTAATTTTAAGTTCTTAAAAAAGATAGATTAGCAACTATAATGTTTTATAAACTGAAATATCTGCTACATTTGAAGGAACTTTTTATAAAATTATAAAGTTATTATTTTATATTAACAAACTATTTATTCAATATCTGAATATAATATATTAGTGTAACGGTTTAACAGGTGGGTTGGTTCACAGCCATTTTATCAATCCTCTGCCGTCTTCAAACGACAGGTGACAATAAATATGGGCCAGATGGCGTTGGACTACCATTTTCTGTGTTATACTACTTTCAAACCGTGCAGCACTAGTAGTAGTACAACACAGAAAATGGTAGTCCAACGCCACCTGGCCCATGTTACTCCCTGGTCCGAGCTACCCTTATAAACCAAATCACAGTCTCGGGACACCCCTAGTGTAGCCACCGACCTTGAACAGACAAACAAATGACAGTCACAAATATTAGTAGAGATGCGTCATTAGTTTAATAACCTCTTAGTTTGTATTGAAAGATTAATGTATGTGTATAACTTAAGGAACGTATCAGTGAATATATTATTGTAAACATATATTTTACAGTATGTATGTATATGTACCGAAATGGTAAATAAAGATTTACAGTATTATGTATCGGGTAAGTCTATTAGATACAAAGCTTATAATCGTTGGTCGTCTGCAGCCTATAGTGCTGTCACGCGAAGCAGTTCAAGATATTAAAACTATTGATTTTACATTATAAATTATATATATCAAATGCATAATCATCCCATGATCCCACAAATATTGAATTTGATATAAATGTATCACTAGTGTCAGCAAATGTGCAAAAAAAAAAATTGCTTAATGTCCAAGAGAACCTTAAACCCATTTTCTCTTTTCCATTTGTTAACTCTAACATCATGATTAGGTCTACTCAATTCTGTATATTATGTCTACCTACAATGTTAATTATAAAAATGTCAATCAAGTTTTTGTAACAAAAAAATAAAGGGTACCGAACCAAAACAGGTACTGAGTCAAACCGCTGTACACAGTGTTGTGACTTTGATCATATGATAAACGGTACCGAACCAAAACAGGTACCGAGTCAAACCGCTGTACACAGTGTTGTGATTTTGATCATGTGATAAATACTTGTACTATAATCACAGTTCATCACCTACAAACACTCAAATGTTGATTGGGATGAGATTTTATAGAGACCTAAAACAATCTACCACAATCACGACCGATTCATCAAAAGCTAAATGGAGGTTTCTAGCTCTCATATTTAAATGGTAGATAACAGTATAAAATTCCGGAGGGAATTCACATACTTCACTAATCAAGATTGATCAAACTTTATGGTTGTTCTTTGAAAGCTAAAATAAAAGACAGAATAATTATACATTATAAAGAAATCTATAGGGAGAAAAATAAAACTAACCACCCGTTTTTCTCTGAAATCTATGCCGACAGTCGAGATGAATTTATTATTAAATGTATTGTCTGTATACTGGAATAATAAACTTGTTTTACCTACACCAGAATCACCTGAAAGGAGAAATACTTCAAAATTTGTATCTGGCAAAATTAATAAAGACAAACAGCCATATCGAGCTCGATTAAGATTGACCATGGCTGATGTTCATAAACTTTTTACAACAATATATCAGTCATTTTCTGACAACTTTTATTTCTATGGTTTTTGTCTATAATTCACAATAATTCAGCAAATTACAATGTCTAAAGGTTCTTTATGTGCAAGAACTGCAAGCCGATCTGTACCCAGATGGATCTAAGGCTTTTGACAGATAATTTTACAGGGCCAAGGATCAACATATGTCACCCCATCATTGTATGGAAATCTTTATTGCACTGAACCTTGCACTGATTATTCCAGAGAGCTACAACAATGATTCACTTTTTTTGATAGAATACAACAACATAGCTTTTCCCCTTAACTTAATGGTGTATGGGCAAAAAAACAAGGACATGATATAGGAAGAACATAAAAGAAAGAACATATAAATTTCTTTTGGCAGTCATAGAGACGAACTTGTTTTAATTGTATCATGCTGGATATAAAAATAAATCCATTAGTAGTTTCTATGTAATTAAGAGTAAACTTTAAATGATACAGTTGTCTATTCATGTCACATTTCACACTGACAATATAATTAAATTTTCCAGTGTTTCTTTCTATCGGCATACTAAGTTACCTTGATTATCTCCATGAATAGAGATGTTGCTTAAAGTATCATTATCACTTTTAACAGGAAAACAAATTTAATTAATAGAGCATCATGTTCAAAAAAATACCAGACCAAAATAATACCATGTCTTATGTGGATTGGCCAATGTCAGACTCAAAATTCCCCATTGAATTTTAAAGAGCCTTTTTTTTAAACAATGTATTGGCAGATAGATATGTCTATATATTCACTTTTTAAAAAATTTATAATTGGTGAAGTTCCTACTTTATCTTTAACTTACCTAAAGCCAGAAATTTAATGAGGTAATCATAGTCAGGCTGATTGTTGTTTCCCACACTTCCATGGGCTGGTGGAGCCGAATCACCCATCTCCAAATCTGAAAGTTAGATACATAAAATGAAGTTGATTATTGAAAGAGAAAAGTTTAAAAAATAAATAATAAGTCCAAAGGCTGAAATGGTAACATGACTGCAACTTTGATCGCTTGCAACCTAATCTGACACATTAGTAACAGAGATTTTCGTAATTTAACACCTGGTCACAAATTTCTTTAAACAGATCTTGTCTTCTATATTACTGTGAGGCGGGTGGAGTACCATCTCAGATCTATACTAAAATACCAGGTGCACAGTGAGATCATTGGTCTTACATAGGCTTACCAAGCAATTTTGGTCAAGTTCTAAGCAGCAATGTCGAAGATGACAAAGCCAGAAAGAAACAAACCCACACAATAACATCTCAATAATTAAAGTAATATGCAGCATCATTTAATGAAAAACAATTGTTAAGAATATAAAAGATATACTCTTTATTGCTGAACATGTTTGTTCTATAATTAATTAGTTATGTGTTATTACTTCCAAATAATGAATGTTCAAAGGCAGTTTAATACCATTAGTCTTTTTGAACATCGAAATGTCAGCAGAACTGGTTTTAATATATTAGATAATCACAAAAATGTTATAGCAATTTAATGATGGCTGCCAACAGACAAACAGAAACATATCTACCTAGAAAAAGCTGAGAACATAAAAGCCTTTCGTCTTAAAGATGAATGGAACTAAAAATAACCATTAAAGAAAATTTCGTACCAAGATTTCTTATAATGGAATTTATAAGTATTATTCTATTTCCAGAAATAGAACAATATACATGTGCTGATCAATCAACATTGGTGTTTCAATGGTCCAGGCAAAAATAGAAAATCTCATAGATTACATACAATGAATTTTAAGATTTATCTACCGGTATCTGTGTGTTGGGATAAAATAGTTTTAACAGAAGGAAATAATCTATACCATTTTACTTCAAAATCAAGACAATTTTGTTAAAAGTGCTTTTAACTCAATATCAAAAAGTGCAAAGATAGGCAGCCGGGCAATGAAACATACACCACAGTCGCTAAATCATTATTTCACTAATTTAAATGATGGATACAAAGTTCATACAGAGCGGATGATAACTTTTGTCGTTAAAGCATTCACAGGGTTCAAAAAAGTGAAACACAAGAGCCATAATTAACAGAAATTATTGAAATTAAAAAGTGAAACACAAGAGCCATAATTAACAGAAATCATTGAAATTAAAAAGGCTTCTTATCAATTTCAAGATAATCAGATTATACATGTAGTCTGTAGAGTGATCACAGGAAATTGTGATGAACGAACGTGCATATGGATGGACATACGGACGACGACAATATACAACCACATTTCCATGTGGGATTATAAAAATGGAAATTAATAACTTTAGAATCATAAAATTTAAATAAAAGAATTGGGTTCCTTTCTTTGAATCCTCTATATTTCATAAAAGTTACAAATATTGAAACATACATGTATTCAGTGTGATAGTCCACACTATGTATTCATATTGGCATTCATCCTCAAATCAAAATTAACTTCATAAACTGATTCAATATTTGTAATTGACAACAGATACTTGAATAAATTTGATTCAGATAAATAATAGGATCTTGAAAGTAATTATCTCTTAATCCATGATAAACATCAAATGGATCAATTCATCTCATCTGCTTACTGGCAAACAAACCAATTCTAATCCTGCCACTGTGGACACAACCATTGATCCGAAACAACTTGGTTTAGGTAAAATCAATGTAAACCTAGTGTAATATGGAATCAGTTGTAATTTTATCATCAGTAATCAACTATCAATAATCAGTTACAGGTTAATATGCATTTTGTAAGAATTAAATTTGCCTATTGAAGGTTTTTTTTCTGGCCTCAAATCTTATATAAATTATTACTTTTTTTATAATCATGACAAACCAATAATAAACTTTCTGGGTCATCTGTTGAATTCTTTTTTAAGCAGATAACACCACCACATTAAAGAGTTTAACAATACCTTTTGTCAAAACTTAAAACACTGATAACTTTGCACAGAATAAAGTAATTTTCAGTATATTAATTTCTCATTATCTTTTTTTTTTGAAGTATTATAACAAGAATAGACAGCTCTTTATCTACATTTCTCCGAAACTGAAATCACAACAAACCACGTTTTTATAATCTCTTGAAATAACACACATTTGTTTACCATCTAATTAATCTAGTTTTTTTTTCCATTAATCATTCCAAATGGATGATTTTTCCAGTCTCTGAGTTATTTGCATTTTTTTATTAATTACATGTTAATAAAGCACACAAAATCAAAATATCAATAGTAGATAACCCCCCGGCATGCATTCAATTGGACCCAAAATTAAGCCAATCACAAAATTTTAGCGATGATTATAGGCCACTCTGGTGGTTGACCATATTTTTTTGCCCAGAGGATGACTAATATTGAAATTAAACAATTTTGGGGCTGATATTCCTTTCAGAAGTTCTACAATATTAAAGTTTCCTTCCCCAATCCCTCAAATAGTGTTCAGAGACTCCAAACCTAGAACGTGAAATATGCATATTTTGACAGTTAAAAATGACTTCCAAGCGAACAAATTGATTTGATGATATACATGTACATATTCAAACTAATTCATCTATCAAAAATTAGCTTCAAATTCCTCTTAAAACCAGTATTGTTTTTCACATGACTTGATTAAGGGTGAATCTATTATAGCTTGTATTTGTCATTAGTTGCTGTCCATTTACGATAAACATATTGAATTCTCGGATTATACTCTGCCAATTTCTTTTTCCTTCATTTAATCGCTAAGTTTACTAGTTGTGTAAGTCTTTCAATGTTCTCATGACTGCTAGCCGTTAGATTACATGTAACACTTAATAAGTGTTCCTTACTTCACTCAAGCAGACAGGCTGTGTAACAATCTAGTTTGGTGATTTATGCTATTATGAATAATAACGTTATTATTGCATCAATATTTTGTCCTTGACCAATCATTTGTTTCAAATTTAGAAATGACATCACGTAATCCTACCGAAATAAAAGAATAACAGGACATGAGGTTCTGGAGTCAAGGCTAATTGTTATTGTTTAAAATACTAGTGATGTAAATCTACCAGATCTCTCAAGGCCAATGTCTATTCCATATCTGGGAATTTCTTGACTACATTGAGCTTAATTAAGCAATTACATAATTAACACCATTGAACACCACCTGATTCTCAGAAGGCAATAATGTAGTGGTTTCAAGAGTCGAGCTATGCTCGTTAGACTTTACAGGAGTGGAGTTGAGAGAAAGACATGTTAATTTTAAGTATTGTAATGTAGACTATTGTGTAACCTGCTTCCATATTAAAACATATAACGAGAAACTGTTGTATTGTTGTTCCTGATAAACATACTATTCCGCTGTAAAAAATATGTACACAGTGTTTGAAGTCCTAAGTGAATTTGGAGTCCAAAAGAAGAGAATTACAATATCACATCCACTGGAGAGTCAAACCTAGACAATCACAAGGCAAACAAAAGATATGTAGTCAGATAAAGTTACTGTGAGTGCCCCATTGGTGTTTGTAAGGGAATCCAGAATTTTTTTACTAAGATTGGGGATCTCTACTTTCCATACCGAAATATGCCATACTTTTAATGAAAGTTACTACTGTATACATACTGTATAATGTTATATAACTATTGAGATATTAATTTAGGCTGTCCAAACTAGAACTGCAGGTTAGATACCATCTTGGCAATATGAAATGAATATATTTGCTACTTTAGATGGACATAACATTAATTTATCAGTGTTTTTTACCAATATGGACTGGAAGTCTACATTTGCTGTTTAGTAACTTTACTGCCGATAGTCATTAACAAAATCTAATTTTTTAAAGCTTATCCAATGTTATATAATAATCACAAGAGTTGTTACATATTTTTACTTTTTTTGGGCAATGAAATACACTAAAATCTGATTAAGAATAACAACTCATTAAGTAATTATCTGAAAATCATTAGAAATTATTTGGCTTTTATAAAGTTCTCCTCCATGCTGACATTTAGTATAATAATATGAAACATTTAATATCATGGATTTAGCTATTCAAGTTATCAAAATTCATTGAAAATCAATATACTTCTTCATCTCATGACCTAAAACACTGTGTAAGTTAAAAAAAGGCAATCAGATATTAACTTTGGCCTTCAGTGCGTGCACAAGATTTTTCAAAGTGATCAAAAGCTATAACTCTGGGAGTAATTATAGGAAATCGCTGAAAATCAATAGGATTCTCCATCTCATAACCTTAAACACTGTGTAGAAATTAAAGTCAATCAGATATTAACTTTAGCCTCAAGAGCGTCCAAAAGCAATTGTGCACAGGCAGACTGACGGGGGCAACGACAATAAACCATCACATTTCAATGTGGACATATAAAGATAGGTTGCCAGGCAACGAAACATACACCCACAGCAGCTAAATCGTCCGGGCAGTCAACAAGGGTTGTCGCATATCTTTACTTTTTTTGGTAATGAAACAACTCATTATGTAATTATCTGAAAATCATTAGAATTTGTTTGCTTTTTTTTTATAAAGTTTTGCCCCACGCTATCAATTAGTATAAGAAACATTTAACATCATGGATTTAGCTGTTCTGTTATCAAAATTCATTGAAAATCAAAATACTTGTGCGTTTCAACACCTTAAACTCTGTGTATCAATCTGAAGTCAAACGGATGATAAGTTTGGCATCTGTAGCGTCACAAGGTTTTTTGAAGTGATCAAGGGAGATAACTCTGGAAGTAATTATTTGAAATCAATGAAAATCAGTAGGCTTCTTCGTCTCATGACCTTAAACAGTGTGTGTAAATTTAAAGTCAATCACATATTAACTTTGGCCTCTAGAGCGTCCACAGGATTTTTTGATGTGATCAAGGGCCATAACTCTGGCACTAATTATCGGAAATCGCTGAAAATCAATAGGCTTCTTCGTCTTATGACCTTAAACACTGTGTATGAATTTTAAGTCAATCGGATATTAACTTTGGCCTCTAGATCGTTCACAAGATTTTTTGAAGTGATCAAGGGCCATAACTCTGGCACTAATTATCGGAAATCGCTGAAAATCAATACGCTTCTTCGTCTTATGACCTTAAACACTGTGTATAAATTTAAAGTCAATCGGATATTAACTTTGGCTTTTAGAGCGTCCACAAGATTTTTTGAAGTGATCAAGGGCCATAACTCTGGCACTAATTATCGGAAATCGCTGAAAATCAATAGGCTTCTTTGTCTTATGACCTTAAACACTGTGTATAAATTTAAAGTCAATCGGATATTAACTTTGGCCTCTAGAGCGTCCACAAGATTTTTTGAAGTGATCAAGGGCCATAACTCTGGTAGTTATTATCGGAAATCGCTGAAAAACAATAGGCTTCTTCGTCTCATGACCTCTAACACTGTGTATAAATTTAAAGTCAATCGGATATTAACTTTAGCCTCTAGAGCGTCCACAAGCAATTGTGGACGCCGGACCGACGGACCGACGGACGGGCGGGGGCGACGACAATATACGACCACATTTCAATGTGGGCGTATAAAAAGCCAGTGACAACAGCTATACTGGTTTCCATTATATACTACTGGCAATCTCCCAATGGCTAGTAAATATGTAAATGATGAAAACTGACCAACCAAGCAGACTGTTATAATCAGACAGAACATTTGTCAAAAAAATAATGAATTGTGTATTTAAAGTAGCTAAGTCTCTAACTCAATATCATCCAAAATCTTCAACTTTGAAAATACAAATTACTTGTCAATTTAAATCAACATTGATGCTTTTACCGGAAAAAGATGGGCTTCTGATATCCAATATTTTAGACAAAATAAACATTTTACCATTGGTACACAAATCGTGTACCATAATGCGTTTCAGCCCCAGTTCTAGCAAGAGACTCGGGGAACGAGGCTAGACACATTGGACCAAATCAAACGGTGTATGTAGACTGGAATAACCAGACGCTAGAAATTTGCATTCGATTGAGACCGCTGGCTCATTTCGCTGAACATAACTGATTTGAAATTATAGTAAAAACAAAAACCATTGAATGTAAATCAGTTTATATACATTCATATTACAGTATTATATGCGTTGCGACCAACTTCTGTCAATTTCTAGGTCCCAAATGTTAGCGATTTAGCTCCTTTAACATGATCTATGTCAGGGTTCAATTTAAGCGGTATCGCATCGCAAAAAGCGACTCAAATCGCGGTAAAGGCGATAGAATTATTTTATTGATTAGCCAAAAATTGCTTTCAAACTTGTGAAGTGCGATTCATTATATTTTGGATGAATGTGGAGTATATTTAGACCTACGAAAGAATCAATTTATAAATGCAGGACTAACTTGTTTAATATTCCAAGTTGTGGTCGTGATTAATTTGAACCAGTTTTTATTTCAATATATTCGATAACTAGAAGTAGAATACAATGCAGACTCCGTTTTTAATCACACTTGTTTATAAATTGTTACTAAAAATAGAATAAAACAACGCAGTATAGTATGATTGGTTAACTTAACTGAAAACTAAAAGTAGACATCTCGCGAGACGCGTGAAACAAGCCATTTTTGACAAATGTCTGAAAATATTTGATGCTTATGGCATATTCTCGGCTTGATAATATTTTGAAGGCGGAGAGGGGGGATATTTAAATAAAGAAAAAAACAAGCAAAGCCACGTCTACAAATATTTCGATTGGAATGGTTTAACTTAAAGTATGTGTAGTTTTGTTTTAGATGATTAGGGCGCCCGACATCGTGGAGAGACGGTAACTGAATTATTTTTTTTTTACCTTCATCCGTGCATAAGTCGAAGCGGAGTATACAACGACGGCCGGTTTCGGAGGAAAAAAGTATCCACTTATACACCGAAAAATCAGAATTGCAAATTTTTGTGATGTAGGCTACGTTTTACTGCTCCTCAAATCTGAGCAAATGCTATTCAAATTTTGAATTGATTAGCCAAAAAGTGAATCTGTCACAAAAATTTGCTACTCATTGGTTTTAGACTAAATTGAACCCTGATCTATGTTTGTGCAAATTGCAACTTATCGTATCCAGCTTGTATTTTGTATGACCTTTGAAAGTGGACGCAGTCACTTTGAAAAAAAAAATCATATAACCTACGAAAGAAATGAAATGAAATGAGGTTTAACGTCTAACTAAACTGCTCCTAAACTGGGCTAATGAAGACAGGACCTACCAAAGAGCTTGTTTAACTGTTTCACAATTTTAATGTACGACAAGCATGTATATCAATTTCAACTGATAAGTTTTGTTACTTCCAGTTGCCATGTCAATGCAGACAAAGCCTCAGACATCCAATTCATGGGTTATGGCTACTTTTGTGAAGAATGATTGAAAAACTGAATTTACTTAAAAGTATTCTGTCCATATGTGTTAAAGAGATAGTTATATCATATTTGTAGCTGAAATCTATTCAAGGGGCAGGAAGCTTATTGACCATATTTCCTGATGCTGACAACCATATCTGGTGATTAAATTCTTTCCTCTAACAATTTTGAAACACCAGCCCTTATCTATACTATAGATTATATGGAGGATTAAGTAATACTAATTCTCCTATCATTCTCTGTATAACCTAGACTAGTCTTCATGAAGATATTCTTTATACACAGGTGTGCTTAATCACATTACAAGAGCTCTAGTGGGCTTAATCATCCATCAATGGGTTGAGTGAGGTTATCATAAATAGAGATTACGTATGTAATCAAATTTGCATTGATGCGATGTGGTTTAGATGATGTGTCTGGCCTGTTTTAGTCTCAATAAGTTGAATAAGAAACATGAAGATAGGGTAACTGGAATATTCATGCTATTGCTTTTAAAGTAATTTAATAGAATAAATTGACATTTTACACCCCCAGCTTGAATTTTTTTGTCGGAGACTAAAAATACAAAGAATTTCTTGGTTTAAGTGACCAAGTCTACACTTAAAACATAACTTTTCAAGAAAAGGTTGTTTAAGTAATACCAAATAATTGTTTAAAATGTCCATTTTTTTTAAAGTGGACCGATGAACTACATTTGATCGTATCTGTATAAGTATCATCCAATTCCAAGCAATCCCACATTTGACTGAAATGCATCATATGTAGTTTCACAGAAGACGTCAAAGGGTGATAAATTGTCTAACTTTACCCAAGAAATGAGTACACACAAAACCCAAGAGACATACTTTTAACAAAGTGGGTTGAAATCCATCAAGCGGTTCTGAAATTGAAAATTTAAAAAAGGTGATTGTGATCTAGAAAGACAGGATATGACGTAAGCTTGACCGACCAAAAAAAGCTTATTTTTCTAAACTTGAAATATATGTGAATAATTTAGTGTGTTGTGCCTTTAAATCTAACTATATATTGTTGATGATTATGTATCTATCTTTTAAGTTAAATCCGTCCACATCTTATGTTATGTAAGTATCAGAAATTTATTCAAGTCTTATATTATAGCTTTTTAATGTCTCAATGACATTATCATTTCAAGCTCATTTACATATGATTTTCTAATTCAATTTCCTTTACCAAGAAATAAAATTTACATATGAATTCCAAATAAAACTAATACATGTAAAACAAAAATAACCATCACCAAATTAATTTCATTAAAAGAATTCAAAAATCCCCAATTCAGGCAAATAAATTAGAATAATCTTTAATCAACTTACCAAAGTACTCATTCATTAGCAATACTGAATGGGAAAATAAATGTTTTAAGATATCACTTTCGATAAAAAAAGATTTTTTATAGGAAACCAATATGTATTAAATATTGCACAAGACAAATTTCAGTTAAAGGTTATGCAGTAAGAAAGAAAATACAATAAGAATACTGATTACAGTAATTTGCACCCACATTACAATCCGATATTTTATTACAAGTAAACTTTAGTTATTTCTGTCTACTGTAAATGCTTACAAGTTGACAGAAATTTAACAGATTATCTTCCTGAAACATTTTTATTTGTAAACATAATTGAAAAATACCCACTTTTGGGTAATAGAAACATCAGTACCGTTCCTATACCGTTCCCTTTACAATATACACCAAGGGTTGCCAGGCAACAATAAATATCCTTTCTGGACAGACTATAACAATCACAGAATTTAAGATTTTTATACCATACTTCTTCATAAAGAGAGAGAAATGGGGTTTAACGTCCACTCGACACAAACTAGGTCATTTCGGGACTACTACTTCTTCATAAATCTTGTTATTTAATGTTGAAATACAATTAACAAAAGACACTATGGCTCTGTCTCATAAATCAGCATAAATAACCTATATAATGATATAATGAAAGATTCTCTGTAACCGCACATCAACTTAATATTCAATTATTTAAAGATATGCTATGGTGTTAATATGGTTTCCATGCTTCAAGCAACAATGGTTTGACCAGACTGATGAGCTGAGTCCAATAATTACTTCCGCAGTTGTCCAATATAACAGTCAATAAACTAGATGACCTTTTATTGTATATGACAGTTTATTTCCATTAGGAATAAATAATACCAGTCTAGGTCATCAAGCATAGTTAAAGTTATATGGATGCAGGTCACCATTAATTCCTTACGGTTAGTTTTGAATCTAGTAGTGCAAAAACTATTTAAAATTTTTCTCTCTCTTTCCCCCCTTTTGCATGTGGTTTTCGTTGACGTCTTAGTGTGGAATCAGAGAGAGAGAGAAATGGGATTTAACATCCACTCGACACAAACTAGGTCATTTTGAGACTAACATATGGTTTCAATTTTATTTCAATAATTCGCATGCGCGTAGGGTTTTTTAGCAGTGGGAGGAAACCGGAGTGTCTTGAGGAAACCCACAAGGTTGAGAAGGCGCCCCTATCTCCATGCAACATACATAATGTACGCTCACACCAGGGATCAAAACCACAGCCGCAAGCCAGAGGTGACCCCCCAGCCAGAGGTCGAAGTGCGGCACTCTAGACCACTAGGCCATCCCAACCCCCCAGTGTATAATCAAGAAAGGGGTTTCTTGAATACACATTTTCTGTCAGGTTTTTTTGATTATTCATGATTTTTAGGTGGAATTATCAGAAATTTAACAGGTTGGTTACCTTGAAATGTAGAGCAAACAGTTGCATGTTTGTGTATCATGATTTCCATGATGAAACTCATACATGCTTTTGACCAAGAGATTGTCACATGATGCTCCATCTGTGGTAGAAAGAGCCCAACCCCATAAAAATTTGGGGAAAAGTAAGAGCCGGTCAAAGAGAATTAACATGAGAGTCAATGGGGAAGTTAATTGGTGGGTACTGTGGCCATAGGGTACCTTGTTTATATCTTCAATACATTCATTAAGCTTACTCTATTGATATCCACAAAAAGCCCCCTTGATTTTAGATATAAGGGATCTTGTCAGGTGCTAGAAAAAAGGAAATAGTATGAATATTCAATGGCACCATATCAAGATTTCTGACAACACAGGAATATTCATGTAGTGTTTTAGAAAAGAAGTTCATCTACCATGACTTCCTCACAATGTCACCCCTATCTCCAAGGTTTCCATGTAAAAATCATCCATGAACATTCAAGCAATAAAGCATTTTAAATGAGAAACTTTATTCATAGAGTTGCTTCTGAAGTCTATATATAATATTTGAAATGAATAACAATATAATTTTAGATTTATTTCTTGCTCAACACCCTTTTCCTTAAGAATTCTACAAGACAAGACAGTTACAAAAATATTTTTTTCTTGAATTTTCAAAATGTATGATTCACAAAACCAAACAAAATGGTTTAATCCTCTAATATCATTCTTTTACTATAAGGATTACTCTCCATATTGCAATTATTATACCAGTAGAATGTCTTAACAGTATTATCCTTTTTTGCATGCAACTATATCTATTAGTTGCGAGTTGCTTCAGAACTCAACTACGGCATTTATAAGAAAATTTAATCAGTTCCTTAAAGAAACATGTATGCACTTTTTTTTCTATTTCAATCATGAATTACTATCCGTGCTTAAAATCTCCAATGGATTAACTTCAATTAAGACAACTTTATTTTCATTCCAATAAGCAGAGACAATCTTTATCACTTCTCTCTTGAGACCAAGAAGACATCAAATTACAAAACAGAGCTATCCTTCCATGCCAAACTGACCATACTTAGTGTCAGAGAAAAGCCAATCTGTGTGGTTTTAATTCTTCTTTTGTAATGAGACATTCAAGGACATTTATAAAGATTTTCTTCGTTCTTGTCACAGGATTCAGTTTTAAGTAGAGATGGAAATTCAGGCTAGTGCCCACAGGAAATCATCAATCAATTTTGACACCTAAGAGCTTCTCAAAGAAAGGAGAAAGATCTCTTGTTTATAGATAAATTGATCAGCCAATGAGAAGGTAAAACGAACAAAATGTTGGATGAATAGTATTCCATTTAAAATTCTATATTTACGTTATAGATTTCAACTTTGGAATATTTTGCCAATTGAGTTTAAATGATCCTTTCATTCAGACACAACTGGAGTGTCATTTTTCCCAAGACAATGGAATTATGAAGCAATTATAATTTCAAATCTACACATTGTCACAAGAAAAACTTATTTTGTGCCAAATGGTTATATAAAGGCGAAGCATGAAGATTTGACAAAAACGAAGACTGATGGATAGAAAAATATGACAATATTATTAGCTTATGCCTATCCCATAGGAACACTTTACTTTGTTCCACACGTTACTCAAATCCATTAGGCAACATAGAAACCATTGTGCTGAGAAGGTCTGGCAGCTTATTAATGGACAAAGTGATTCCTATATTTTAAGATTGTTGCCAACCATTTACATATCATGCACCAATTTCTTCATACATAAAATCAGATAAGCCAATACATACTGAATAGAACAAAAGTTAATATTTGATTCCTTGTGCATATTTTTAACTAAAAACACATCAATGTCAAATGAGATAATATTGGCTAATAAGAATGTGCACAAAATAACAAAATTGCTAAAACACTTTAGTATGTTATGTATGCAATGCGAATGCATTACTATCTCTGTGCTACATAAAGCAGCTCATTAGGAACAAATATTCATATTCTAATCAAATATCTGAATATATACCTATCATTGGAAGTAGTAATAGTATTGTAAACTTTGATTTCAGAGGCTTGCAAGTGAAAGGTGATCATGTTCTCACAAGATGGAAGTATCAGTTTAACAAAGTTATCAATATACATGTACAAAGGGCTTGACAAGGACAGCTGTCTAGTCGTTCGGATGGGATGAAAAAATGAGGTCCAGTGTATATATTGGCCTGCACGTAAAAGATCACTAGGCAATTGAAATTCGATTTAAGAGTAGGCCGCATCGCTGTTGCAGAGACGCAATTTATCTCTTAGTACACTGTATGACGTATGCCCCTCTTCATAAGCCCAGTTAAGGAGCAGAACAGTAGGATGTTAAACCCCATTTCATTACATGTAATATACATGGATATTTAGAATGAACAAGTACAACATCATAAATAAATAAGTGAAGTGGTATCAGGTGTTTTAGTGAAAAGTAAGCATACCCCGTCTCACCTTGGCACCTCTCTTTAACTCAACTAATTGGAGCTATAGTTATACAGAGGGAATTAAAAAGCACTGTTCCAGTCAGACATGTCAGTAATGATTATATGGCAGATTGGGATTTCCATTATGTCAAATCTTTGTGGACAAGTCTGGACTCACTAACAGTGCAGTTAATTATTTACCAGAGATAGAAATGTTATGGATTATTGCTCATAGTACACTGTAAATCCAAATTGAAAGTGCAGCTAAATAGAAATCAAATTAACTTTTTAACAAAAAAACATTGTACAAAAGAGAAATGTTGAAATATCATTATGGTACAAAATAAAAATCCATAAATATATTTTTCAAAGCTGATTTGACAATAACAACTATAACACATAGGAGTTTCATCCTGGTTATCCCCAGTGGTTTCATTCCGTTCTACTCCACTAACCAATGGGTTAATCTATGGGGGGTATACGTTTTCAACTTATCTGCCCTTGAAGATTGTGCTTTTTTTATCGACTATGTCAAATTCAATCAGAACAAATTTGGTATATGTATTACCAATTGAAGTCTGATGGCAATTCACTTCAGGGGTGTCTCCGCAACCTTGCCCATGCCTAACTTTCTAAATGATTAGTGCAAAACTTCATCATAAATATAAAACATTTGCAGACAGATCTCTCAGTGTATTTAGACTGTGACTCCGTAATATCCTTTCAGAAAGTGTCAGACTGTAACTGGTTTAAAAAACAAACTCAACACATACTTTCCCCATAAAGCATTCCTTTCACATTTGAGATAGAGTTAATAAAGCGCCATTGAATTCTTGGTAGTAATGTGCGCTATATCAAATGTAATGTAGATAACTCTCTAGAGATCACATAAATGGGCAGAAGATATTTTTTAGCAGAGAATTAATATATCAATACAAGACTATGTAAGGCTTTGGCCACAAACATATAGTACCCAATTTTGGGGTTTATATTGCCAAGTACTGTTTGATAAATCATGAAATGATCACTGTTTACTATTAAGTAAGTGCATGAGCCTCAGACTATAACAGTTAACCAGACAATAATGTTAACTTTGGTGGCAACAACTTTACCATTACCTATACCCAACAAAGCCAACACAAGAATGGAATATCATAGAACAATCTGAACTGTTTTAATTTGCATGAAGTAATTTCGTTTAAACCAATTTCATTTAAACCTTTTGGATATTTGTAGAACTACATGTAAAACAAAAATATCTAAATATGAAAATAAACTACTAGATTATAACATTTGCCTAATATAACAACAAACAAAGCTTACATATAATCTGAATATATTTGGATTTGAGAAATTAATCTTTTCTGCAGAAATTGGTCCAATTTCATCAATAATTTTATCATCCTGATAATGTCGAAATACTGGAGAATTCAAACTTCCAATTACTGTAAGACTTCTTTTTACCATGTTTTTTATTCAATTTTTCTTCTGATACATATCTTAAGGTAAGAAATATTCAATAATCTTGACTATAAATCTACCATATAGTGGCATGCCATATTTCATTATTGGTTCTTAGTCTTCGGCACTGTCTCAAAGTTATCAGGCTGATATTGGAAAATGTTTCAAGATGGTTTCATCCATTGAACAACAGATCCATTAACCTTCAATTTCCATTCTGTATATATTTGACTGTATGTAAAATGGAATGGAATAGGGTTTGCTGCCTCATCAACTATTTTGAGATGCTGCTCTGTAAAGAGACAATTTCCTGTGTGAGAACTGGTAGTGTTTGAATGGGTCTACGGATTGAAGTTTTGTAACTGTAGCAAACTACATTGTGTAATTGAGTTGTATGTTGTACCAATTGAATAATGTCCTATTACACACGATGACAGCTTTATGTGTAATTGAATAAACACCAAAGCAAGAATTCCTGAAAGTCTTACATTACATTACTCTTATGATCAATTTTAGGTTAGCATGAACGCTCATGTCTCGGCATAAAGAGATGGACAAAAAATCAAATTACTATAATTAGATTTCAGGAAGTAAAACAACAAATACTCAAGACCAATATTGCATACTGTAAAATAAAAGTCTAAAAATCTCAAATATCTAAATTAAAGTCTACTCTTAATATACATGTAGTAACATTTTAACCAGGTTTAATAAACCCAGGGCAGGAACTCCCGGAATAATTGTTCAATTAAATAGTCTTCCTTTCAATAAGTTAAACACCCAATTAAAATCTTAAAATGATCTTAGGATTTTTGTGGTCTCCTTAGTAAGAACAAAAGAGAGTGAATGAACTTTAAGACAGACAGGGTGACAAGACTATATGAAATGTGCAATCTTATTAGAATACAGATATATATTTCGATGGCCTACACTACATACATAAAGATCTGAACGGTTGTAGTGGAAGTTCGCGTCAGACATTTTATTAACCAATCAGCGTTAATGTTTCTGGTGAAATACCCATAGTTATATCACAACTCTTCGAGATCCTAGTGTAGTAAAGACAAGCAAAACAACATTTTGAACTATAGAAAATGAAAGAAAACTGGACTTGTGTTTTAATCAAATTGCGATATGTAGTAAAATGGGTCAATTTAAAATCTAAAATTAAGCATGCCGATTTATGATTACATAAATGTCACGGGTATGCAGCAGATGTTCCATTTGAATGTGATTATAAAATAACTCTCGTAGGATTAATTTTATGACTATTTGTCCTCTGTCAATATATTTCAGTTTAAAATTAAAATCATACAGGAATAAGTTTTCAGATGCATGCACATTAGACATTTTTGTGGACATTTTACACCGAATTATACTTCAAAGATACCTTGTCAATATGGTAATCATGTTATTTGTTGAAAAACTGTTATGCAGAGACGTACATAAAATACTGTTCATGATTTGCTGGTTATCACTATTAGAAATGTCCAGTCAACTCACGAAATTCACCTATATTTTTGATCTTACTTCCCTGTTTTCTTCAAAATTGATGTCTTATCATTACATGTACATTCCTAGATTTTTATACTGTTTAATGCACCTATAGATGAAAAAATCAATAGTTTCTCAGAACATTTATAGCTAGAATTAACTTCTGAGATTTCGTCCAACACATGATCCACTAGCTGATTAAATAATTATGCCACCATATTCATATATACAAGACTTGACTCTCCTCGCCCCCATTCATCATGTTGTATTTAATAAGTTATTCCTTTCAAAATGCAATAAAAATACACTGAAATCATGCCTATATACATTTTTCATTCCAAACTCCTAAGTCGAGCAAATATTATTTCACTATTTGAAAGATATTAATATTTTCTGTAATGTGTCCACAAGAAAATCAATAAGCTTCTTCATTTTATGAACATAACATCGAACATTAATTTGAAGTCCTTGTAAACTACAGCATTTACATGTACAAGAAAATCAATAGGCTTCTTTATCACATTGTAAACCCTGTTTATAAATTTCAAGTCAATTCAGACAACTCAAGGCTCTAGAGCATCCACAAGATTTTTTAGATTGGTCAAGGGCCATAACTCCCACAGTAATTAACAAAAATCAAGCACCTTTTTCATCTACTGAATATATATATAAATTCAAAGCCAATTGGATGACAGTTTAAGCCTTTAGCTAGAGAGTCCACAAGCATTTGTGGACAACAGACAGAGAGATGAAGCCAACATATGACCACATCTTAATATTCATGTATAAAACGACACGGGTGCTGTATTATACATTCATGCCAGCTTCTGAAAAATGTATTTATAAGTAGACAAATTTATCAGTATTCCATCAATATAAACAATTTATTTTATTTCATTGAGTCAAATTTTTTTATGAACACAGATTCTGATTTCATAGCTTAATCAATTGGCATGAAGAATGATTTGATCAGCAGACTCCAATCTGAGTTTCCAGTTTGAGGTCATTCTATTAATCTCAGAGGAAATACTGTCTAGCCTATGTCTTGTTTTAAATTGATGGTCACAGAAATTGACTTCAGCTTATTGTTGATACAATTTATCCCCAACCATTCTTCATCTTCATCAACTAACTAAACAATTATAAGCTATCAGATACAATATTCCCACCCACAGTTATTACCAACAGAGTAAACAGTGGAGATCAGCCATTAATGTTTGAGGTCATTCATGAAAATAATAGAAGTCAACAGATGATATTTCGTTCATATCCAAAGTCAAGCAAAAATTCATTTCCCTATTTAGACATACTTTATGCAAGAGCTAAATATGCCTATTGTAGGTCTTTCTTTATGCCTGAAATGTTATACAAACTATCAATTACACATTAATTAACTTATCAAAACCATTATCAACTTTCGATGTCAACGCTAGCCTGCGATATTTGTTGGATTATGATCCGATTTGCAGCATAACCTTCCTTCACAATTTAATGATTAAATGGATAATCAAGATGGTTTTTGTCATACCGACTTTACATGTAGTAATGATGATCGAGGCTAGGCAGAAGCTTCATTCGCTTAATTCCAGGGTTCATAGTTGATCAATTTGACTGAAATTTTCAGCAAATTGTCTTTACATTATGTAGTTTTTAACTATTATAGTGAGAACTGTCGACTTGTTATCTAATCTCCCATAATGTATCTTTACAAGATATATATATTTTCTGTGGCTATTTGATATTTCTGCAACAAATCATTGCTTATCTTAAATTATACAGGCTTTCAATTACTTGTATTATTACCTTTCTTAAAATGTATCACAAATTAAACTTTTACATAATTGCAGCATTCATGACTGTTAAAAAAAAGGCATGAAATGTTGAGAAATATGGTTCTAACTATTATAGTTCTAAACAGGATGATGATTTACTGACCAAATATAACCTTATCCAAAAATAGTTCTGGTACCATATTTCAAATCAAAGGAGTATTTCCTGTCCATCCTAATATTGCTGCTTTAAGCTTGACTAAACACAAAAATTGTTAATTTCAAGGATTTCATGTATTGCCTTGATGAAATTATTATGTCTACAGATAATTTCAGTATCAACATGTAATCAATTTCTGCCTAATCTGTCAAAACAATTGAATTTGATCCTATAAAGCTTTCCCCATCAGTTCAGCCTAATCAAATTCTAAATTCTGATCCCAGGTTGTACGTGGCAACGAGTAGAGTCGCCTGTCGAGCCTTGTGGGTTTTCTCTTGGTACTCCAGTTTCCTCCCACTGCCAAAGACCCCTACTCGCAAGCGTATTATTGACATAAAATAAAACAATATGTTAGTCCCGAAATGATCTAGTTTGTGTCGAGTGGATGTTTAACCCCATTTCTCACTCTCTCTCTCTTAATTCTGATGTAAATTTTCTCCTTTAACATTACTCAAAATGTAGTCTGTATCAACTCTTGTTGCCAGTAATACAATAAGAGTGTAAGTTAAGGTCTGGTATTCCATGGACTTTCCAATCCTGCAGATGATGGTACCCTATTCTCACTAACAAATAAACATACCTCAACCGATATAGGGTTGGGATGCTGGTAGGCCCTACAAATAGAATGTCTGGAACTCTAAATTGTTCTAACTATCCAAATATTAGAAAAGAACCAAAACCCTGAGAAACTTCTGGAATGGAAAGCACCCAAATTGAGAGCTGCCTTATTATTCTGATTGTAACTGACAAACATCTACCAAAAATAGTTATCACTAAATCAAGAAAGAATTTGAGAAATGTGATTACAGAAATTATATCAAGTCTGCATTCAGAACACTTCAATTTTAGCCGCAAGTCAAATGATGTTTATCCTCGTCAGTAATTATTTGAGATAAAATAAATACCTGGATTAAACTACAAAGAGTAGTCCCAGCAAACTATTCAAATTTTACTGCCTTGGGGTCCTTTAACCACAACAACATCACAAAACTTCAATAATTATGTGTTGGGAGTCCTACTAAAACCTTACAAAACATTTGCTATTGCAATATCAGTCATTATAAAACACAGCAGCCTATGTACGCATGTGATGCCGCACATAAACCACAAAGCAAAGAGTAAAATATATTATATACATGTATAGGCCTATTGCTTGAAAAGTTCTTTTTAGTGTACCGTATTGATAAGTTGATCATACTTGTGCAGCATATGAATTAGATATGCATGACAGCAGTTTCCATTCATATATGATGTCTGGGTGTAAGCCAACCAAGTACATGTATAATGTTTCTACTCTATGTAAAATTTTTGTCCTTTTATTCACTGTGTTTCATTTATTACGCATTTTTCTACATTAATCTTTAAATATCATTTTCATGTAACACCACCAATAACAATGACATGCGATACATGTATACATGTAAGACACACGGAAGCCTGTTTAAATGCAATTGAAACATGCAATATACATGTAAGTAAAAATACTTGAAAAACATGTATACAAATACCTACATGAATATACAATGTACACTGCTGTCGTTGTAAGTCATCTACAACTTGCTAGAATCTCAATCCATTACAAAACATATTTCAATAATACACTTATAAGTTATATACACATACACCGTTCTTCCAGATCCAAGAAGTTAAAATAATTTCAGAGCTAGTGAACAAAAATAATCAATAAAATATACTTACTAGTGAACATGCAGCTTCAGATAATCAATAATGCAATTACATTCAATCCGTGTGGATCACACTGTTCTAACCTCTAGTATCCCTTGCCACCATATTGTCACCATACTACCATCACTACTGTCAAACTGAGCTCAAAACCTATTATCACAATCAAGCTCCACAATAGCAGACAGCTTGTTTTCTGCTGACCTTATCACTGTATGGGTATATGAGCTACCAATATAAAAATACATTCATCTATAAATCATTGGCTAACATATTAATGTCTGTTGTTTTGTTATGTAATATAGGGATTACGTACATAAAAAAGCCGAGATGATTAATTCCAAACGAGAATTAACACTGCGACTCTACTCAACTCTGGTTACTATGGCATTGCTACCATTAATGTAACATTTTTTTGTAAACCAGTCCAGCAATAGGGTACGTGAATACAGCTTGTTAGTGTATCAGTAGTTCGGTACCATACAAGTTCACAACGCTGTAAAATAATATCACCGTTTTATTGATCCTCATATTGGATGAGCATCTAATTTAGGCCATTAGGGAAAGATAAGTCCCTTATTATATCTAGAAAATCATTTCTTCTATTAGATGTCTAATCCCAAATGCATGACACACAAAATCATTTCCTGAAGCAATATTGCACTATTATTAACAAGAATTCCAGACACTTCTTTCTGTTCAAACCACAAGATTCATTCATTATTTTTCAATGGTCGTCCTTTTTTTGTTTGAAGCAATATGGCTAATGATTTAAAGGAATATACTTTCAACAAAAATTATGAAACAAATTTCTGATATAATTTCACTTAATATTACTTCAGTTGCCAAGAATTATGTCTTAGGATATGCTTACAAAACAAAAATTACTTTCAATAAAGCAAGAAGCATTTCTTGACCAAAAATATCCATTGTAATATGTCAATTAACATGATAGAATTAAATCACATTTTTATTCTTATACCATTTATCAAAACATTCTCCACTGATGATATAATGAAAAGTTGCCGGCAAGAGATTTCCTAAATTATTCAAACTTTTTGCAATCTATAGGCTGGCTAATATTTGTGACTGACTGTCGTTTGATTGTTTAGGGTCGGCAGCTACACTAGGGCTTCACGAAATTTGGTGTATAGGAGTAACTTTGATCTAGGGAGTAATATAGACCTGGTTGCATTGACCTACCGCTTCTGGGTTGTTTTTTTTTTTTTTACATCAATGGCCATTATAATTATAAGTACACATAATGCCAAGGCACACACACACACTTCCCCAGAGTCTTTTACATAACGGTAGGCCATATGATGTTGACTGAAAATGGACAGAGATTGTTATATTTTTTTAGTGTTTTACAATTAAATCAGATGGAATTCAAAGCGGACAAACCACTATCCAGACACATTTCTCTCATAGCACACTAGTCCAGTGGATGTAAAAAGTAAAATGTAAGACATTTGATTAAACTTTTCTTTCATAACTGTTGAACAAATTTGATGGAATTTTTTAATATTAAATCCTAGGTGTGGAAATTTTAGTTGCATCTGACAAAATGGCTGGCACCACTGAATCAGTACTTAACTTCATTTATTTAAATGTTCTCTTAACTTCATTTATTTAAATGTTCCCTAACTAGTACCTGACATTCTGAACTTTGTTAGATGTGTAAATAAAATCAATTATTAATAAAATCAATAGAAAAGACAAATCTGTAACAGACAGGCTTGTTAACGCTAGATGATTGGTGTCTAGAACAAAGCAGCAGCATTTTTAAAGTTTGGGATTGAAAGTTAAACCACATTAAAATGACTTAAGTATCAAATTCTGATTACAGATTAAAGAGATTTTGACTGTGACAGAATTTTACATCTCAAATTTTCCTCGTATGGTATAAATTATCCATTTAATTTATTGAAACAATACATATTGGTAAAGAAATTCAAATATTTTTTAATTATGTAACAGTATTTTTCTTAGAATATTGAAGTAGGGAGCAGGGACGACAACACTTAAATAAAGCAGCTGAGGCTGAACAGGTTGGTAGATCTTTGTAGTTGGAGGATCAACACCTGATAAGGGGATTTTTTTAATTATCTAATATTATACAAGTACAAATTTACATTTAATAAGTTGACTTGGATTTCTTCAAACATATCATTAGATTAAGATGATTATTAACTCAGTGCTTTTTAATCCTCCAATTTCACTATTCTCCAAAAGGATGACCGATAAACATGTATTAATATTATCATCAAACAAAACCTATACTTATAGAAAGATGTCCAATTAGTCAAATGAATGTCAAGATTTAATGATCAAATCAATATACGGATTTATATAATCATAGTAATTATAATACATGTACTTAATTAATATGACATGTGACCTTATAAATAAAATTTGTTTCACATGGTAGTTTATACATATTTTAACATGTATAAAGATGGGCCTTGTTTCACAGAGTGATATAATAAACATGTATGCATTTACATGTAAGTCTATTTTTCAGAATCTTTATGTAACTTTAAACATGCAAAACCTGACAGAATATTAACTTTTTTCTTTTAAAACACAGAAAATCTAATTAAATTTAGTTTAACAATTTCATTTCCTAACCAATTATCTATCTTCAGTGAAAAAGAGTGTTTTTTGCTATCAATTAATCATATTTGTCAAATGATCATATCTCTAAACCAACTACAGTCTCTCTCATGATCTGTAATAATTTCAACAGAAATTGTGGAAAATCTAGAAGAGGGATTGCTAAGATGTGACAAAAATAAACAATGTGGAAGCTAATATTTGAGACTTACAAATTGACCCAAATGGGTCGCAACGCATATAATAATGTAATCTGATTGTATATGAACTTATTTACATTCCGTTTCGACTCTAATTTCAAATCAATTATGTCCAGCGATATACAGCATGAGCCTCAACTGAATAGAAATGTCTAGTGTCTGGTTATTGTATGGCATAAGCGCTTCTTCAATAGCCCAGTTCGGAGCAGAACAGTAGGACGTTAAACCCCCATTTCATTTCAATATTAGTTGTTCCATATTTTGCTTTAATGTTATCAATAAAACAATTAATATTTTTATATATAAAAAAGATAATGGAACTGTATAAAAGTCAAGTTTTATTACAATGGTTCAAGTTCATTAAGGAACGACCTATTAAAGCAATCAATAAAAGCCTCATACTCAGTCTGTGAGAAAAACCAGTAAGGTGTAAAATGTCTTCATATTACAATAGAATGGCAATTTATTAAGAGATAAAAGATCATAAAATGTGACAAGCAAGAGTTCTTGGAAGTATCTTTTTCTCCTCTAAAAGCTTAATTATACATTCAGGTCAGGTTACAGAACACCATGTCCATAAATGATTATAGCTGAGAACACAGAACATGTACCTGATCAAGTACAGAATCAATGTTCTGTCACCCTTGCATAGTGGGAGGTCCTTTGGGGACTAACATATCGTACAATTTCATTTCAATTCGCTGCTATAGAAGTGTTACACTTCGAGGAAAAACGGAGAACCAAGTGAAAAAACACAATTCCAAAATGACGTTATTCATCTTCTGTTCATGTATGTGACTACAAATACAATGATGTTATGTATGTGTTTTGTGCAGATTTATTTCATTCAAAGAACAACAAGAGCATATAAGAAATCTACATGCATTATTCAAATGATTGTACCATTATGTGTTCTGCGTGATTTCATCTGTTTTCTCTTTCATCACGACAACTATATATAGTCTGGTAAATAATTAAAGATGCTTAACATTAACAGGTCTTTCAATTGACTTCAAATCAAAATCATATAGACTTCACTTTACAACAATATTGTCAATAAACAGAAACCTTGACCTAGGTAATAGCACCAACACTGACTTAAATTAAACAACATCTTAAAGAATTTAGTCTGTGGTTCATGCAAGTAACTACAAAGTCGGAATAAGGCTTCATTTTTATACGCCCACATTGAAATGTGGTCGTATATTGTCATCGCACCCGTCGGTCCGTCCGGCGGTCCATCCGGCGTCCACAATTGCTTGTGGACGCTCTAGCTCTAGAGGCTAAAGTTAATATCCGATTGACTTTAAACTTATACACAGTGTTTAAGGTCATGAGACGAAGAAGCCTATTGTTTTTCTGCGATTTCCGTTAAATACCAGAGTTATGGCCCTTGATCACTTCAAAATATCTTGTGGATGCTCTAGAGGCCAAAGTTAATATCCAATTGACTTTAAATTTATACACAGTGTTAAAGGCCATAAGACGAAGAAGCCTATTGATTGTCAGCGATTTCCAATAATTAGTGCCAGAGTTATGGGCCCTTGATCACTTCAAAAAATCTTGTGGGCGCTCTAGAGGCCAAAGTTAATATCCAATTGACCTTAAATTCATACACAGTGTTTCAGGTCATGAGACGAAGAAGCCTATTGATTTTCAGCGATTTCCAATAATTAGTGCCAGAGTTATGGGCCCTTGATCAATTCAAAAAATCTTGTGGACGCTCTAGAGGCCAAAGTTAATATCCAATTGACCTTAAATTCATACACAGTACCGATAATTAGTGCCAGAGTTATGGCCCTTGATCACTTTGAAAAATCTTGTGGACGTTCTAGAGGCGGAAGTTAATATCCGATTGACTTTAAATTTATACACAGTGTTTAAGGTAAGGAGACGAAGAAGCCTATTGATTTTCAGCGATTTCTGATAATTACTGTCAGAGTTATGGCCCTTGATCACTTCAAATTTATACACAGTGTTTACAGTTATGAGACGAAGACGTCTATTGATTTTCAGCGATTTCCAATAATTAATTCCTGAGTTATGGCCCTTGATCACTTCAAAACAAAAAATCCTGTGGAAGCTCTAGAGGCCAAAGTTAATATCCGATTGACTTTAAATTTACACACAGTGTTTAAAGTCATGAGACGAAAAAGTCTATTGATTTTCAGCGATTTCAAATAATTACTGCCAGAGTTATCTTCCCGACGGACGGACGGGGGCGACGACAATATACGACCACATTTCAATGTGGGCATATAAAAATTCACACAGTAAAGTATGTACATTGTAGAAGTTGAACTGTTTACTAATTTAAGTTTAATTTTTTAACTTTAGCAGTAAACTGTTAATAAAATCAGTTAAATCAACAAACCAAGTTATGATTATGGACAGAATTCCACTTCTCAAATGATTATGACATAAAACTACATATATATCAAATTAATAAACATGATGTTTTAGTCAAATCAAAGATTTGTCCTCTGAAAGAAATAATCTAATTTTATCTGAGAAATTTACAATATGTGTGTGGATATTGCTGCGCAAATGGTTGAAACAATGAATGATAACTATTAATATAAACAGGGCCATATCTAGCGGGGGTGTAGGGGGTACATTGCACCCCTAGAAAAATAAGGTGCCCCGAAAATGGCGCCCATCAAAAAATTATTTGACAACCTTTAAATTATAAATAATACACTTGATAATGATCACACTGTGATGCTCTTAAGGCACTCATCTGTGGGTCAGTCTTAAGAGCACCCATACGCCAATGGGTACCTGATTCGTTTGCCCTGATCCAAACTTTCTTATATCACTAATGTGGAGACTATGGGGCGCCACCACATGCACGGATCCAAGGGGCCAGGGCACCAGGAGCAAATGATTCTCCTAAAAAATCTTCCGCCCTGAAATATGGCTCCCCTGAAAAAAAAACCCGACCATATAAAATACAAAATCGACTCTTAAATATCACCGGAGTGGCCGAAAATCGTGTTTCCATCCAGCAGCGTTATTTTTCAAAATTTTCTAAGGGCAGACACCAGACATGGGTACCACCTCCATAGACGAAGTGCCCCTCTTATCACCCCTTTCTGGGTCAGTGCCTCATGAGGGTTCGTTTTGGTTGCTCTATCCACATTTGATAAGACCTTATCGGTCTTTGGGGTGCCCCAGCAACAACTGACATTACAGATATTCTCGTTCTGGTCGCATTATTTACATGTCCTTATTGGTCTTTCTAGTTTGGAGGACAAGAAGTTTTTGATTTTGGTGTGTTTAACATCAACTGAGAAATATCGGCGCCGAAAATCACACACGGGATCACTTGCTGGCGACTTTGATTGCGGCTCCAAGGGCATGGAAAACACGTTTCGGGCAGTCTAATTTTCAAAATTCATGGGGTGGGGGGGGCTGACTGGAAGGCCGCGCTCAGTAACTAGAGCATTATATTGGCGCCCCCCACCACTCTGCTGCGCCCCCACTTTTAAAATCCTACTTACGGCCCTGAATATAAACTGATGTCTTGAGAAATAACAATTGGCAAACAACTGTTTATCTCTTAAATGTTCTCACACACATAGACAATCACAAGGCGATAATAAAGTCCATATATACTTGTATGTGATAAAGACAAATCAAGTTTTCTCACAGTTGTGTTTAAATAAGTAGACTTCTTAATATTTGTTTGAGCAGTGCTGTGAGAAATTTTGTTTTTGTCACTTACAAGGATGTCCTGTAATAAGTAATTTATGAGGTCACAATACAATCAGAGACCATGAGAGAGAGAGAGAGAGAGAGAGAGAGAGAGAGAGAGAGAGATACCCAAATAGTGAAATAGTTCAATGGCTGCAGGTTGCTGTCACCATACCCTTCACTTTAGTAACAGAGTTCAGATTTTTCAAGCAAATCACATTTTTCTTCATATTGGGACTACCAAGACTGAACAATCGTGTGAAATAGCTTTATTTAACGTCCGCTTCCACCGAGGTGATATCGCAGACAAATTCTTTTTGTGTGGTTTTATATGATCTATAGACATACATGTAGAGCACTGGATTATGGGGAACATGCATCACTAAGTTTTTCCACTGCAATTAATCTGCAGTCAAATGAAATCATACATGATTTTGCAAGCAGAAAAACCAAAAATTAAAGTTATTTAAATTTCAACTTATACATATAGTAATTTTTTCACATACAAGACAGAAGATTATTTTACTTTTCAATAGTTTTCAATCAAACTAGCGAAGATTATAGGTGTAAATGGTGTGATTGTCCTTCAAATTGCTCAGAGAGTTGGAAAAACTAATTTATCTAAAGCAGAATAGCATCACTGAGGTTCAATGCAAGTTCACAGGATCATCATACTCCTCGCAGTGTTTCATTTGATTAGACATAATCCCACTTAAACACTGCTGTAACGAAAGCAAATTACTATTCCAAATTATGACTGGTCAATAGTCCGATAAACAACCAATACCTAAATGGGTAACAATATGATTTGGCTTTAAACAAAGCTTCAGATATGTTTAAGTAACGTTACGTCACGACTCACAAAATTTATTAATTACGCCCAATTAACCAGTGCAAAGCAGAATATTCCAGAAAAATTAATTGTGTGACAAATGAGGCCATCAAACCCGCAAACAATGTAAACAATACTGCTTGGAGACGAACAATACTTTCGCTGTTTAAATGCATTAAATCACTGGCCAAAGTTTTAGGGAAGACCCCAGATTAAATGAAGGGCTGTCATGTTGCTGCATTGAGTAGAGATTTCATTGAATGAGAAGAATAGACACACTCCCTCAAAAGCTCAAGTATCAGATCAGAAGTTAAACATGCATTATGCAAGAGCTAAATTTGCCTATCGTAGGTCTTTCTTTAGGCCTGAAATGTTTTCTAAAGTATTAATAATTAGACATTAGTTAACTGATCCAGGCCTTAATCATCTCTCGATGGCATGAGATTTCTCCGATATTAAATAGATTAGAATGGTTCAGCGATCCTTTGATTTAATCAAATATGGAGGACCGAGACTTAGCTTTGATCAACCAGTACCGTGGTTGAAATTAGTGCACACGTCTGTCAAACCTTCAAAGGCTAATATCTTCGCTTGCAATAGAGTAATTTGAATGAAATTTTCAAATTATTCATTTTACATTATCTACTTTTGAACTATTATAGCAAGAATGGCTAGTTCTTTATCTAAATCTTACATGTTGTATCTATAATCCAGCTATGGCTAGAGAGTAAAGTTACCAGATTATTCAATGGAGAAACTGGGACATTTGTCATTCTGATCAGATAAAAGCAAAAATGAGTCCTGCCGCGCCAAAAGGGCATAACGTAAATGAGCGTACGTAGAGTGCAATATATGGAGCGCCGGTGTCATGAATTAACTGGGGGACTGGGGGTGTTTGGGGGCATGCACCCCTAGAATATTTATCAATTCTAGAGGTAGGGAGATGCGTTTTGTGATGGTCGTTACATGTTGTTGATTGGACCATTGACGGTCATTACATTGATTTGTCAACTTGTAGATTGTTTTACAAGTCTTCATTAAAATGAATTGTATTTTGTATGGTGTTATAATGTCTGTAAACCTATACGTTGTTAACCAGTAAAATTATCCCGAAGCTCATACTTCATTTTCTATATTGACAAGCACTTTGCAATCCTGTTATAGGTCTGTCTTATGCACTGAACTATATTTAGATGATGTAGCAAACATAGTATACATTAATTACGGTACTAGAATATATGTGTTTTGTGTTATTATTTTCAATTGAAAATCATCTGATCTAAAAACCAAGACATTTAGGCATCGAGACAGGACAGCAAAAAGACCCCCAAGACCCCCAGAACAATGCTGTTAATAAAGGCCTAATAATCTCATATCACATTTATAAACCTATAAATTTGTCGAGTCAAATCTTATCTAAATTTACTAGTGAAATATTGTTTGCACAAATTATAAGTTTTGATTATGGCCAATTTTTACCAATTGAGTAAAAATTTCAGCAATCTATTATCTACGAATGCTTCAGCATATTAAAGAGAGGATAGAAATTGATTTGTTTGTCTAGCTCTTTACTTTCACTTTGCTTGCCGTTTTGTTGTAAAATATTGATGAAGGCTCAACTCAAATCTATTGCAAATCGAAGTATTTATTTACCGACCAACTAAGATTATAAGTACAGAACAAACAAACTCTTAATACAGGAGAGGAATAACTGACTAAGAGAATGACACATAAAAATCGAAACACACTGACTAAATAAATCATTATATTTATAATACAATAAATAGGCCAACTATCAAAACAAATCAAGTGAATGGAGTCCAAGTAGTAAACGTCCATTCATTGAGGAAGATTGCTGGCTGACAAAACAGTTCACGCGCATAATACGTCACTATATTACACCTTTATAATTTTATTACCGTACTGATGAAAAACCAGGTAGGCCTGCAAAATACTTCGCTCAATAACTCAATTTAGTAACTGCTCGAAGTGCTTCAACTCAAGGAGAGTTTTGTTAGTAAAAAAAAAGTAAATAAATATCTTTTAGGTAATACATAATAAACATAACTAAACTTACCGACTGTTTTTTTTCTGGGGTCGATGCCACGTGTTTGTATTTTTAATGGGATTCTGTCACACCCATGAACACTAATCTGGCACTTATCTACCCATGTAAACATGTAAACATAAATAATCAAACGAGAGAACAACAATCAATTACTTCCGGTATCTGTCTATCATGAAAGGTGCTCGTTACCTGATTGGTCAGCATATGCACGTGATGTAGTCTTAAAAGACCGCGAATATTTAAAGGGCCATCATTGCTTTAGCTCAGTTTTAAAGTCACATTTATTTTTATTTATCTGGTGGGGTTTTTTTTGGTTGGGGAGGGGGTAGTTCAGCTCTGAACGTCGGTCTCATTACACTCACCCTGACCGTTCAGGGACTGGCCTATTCAATCAATGTCGAAAATAATTTGAACCCCAGTCAATTTTACTGGGCAACTTTTCACTGCGAAACATCGGAGTGTCAATCTGTGTGGACGTCTGTACAGTGTAAAGGAACTTCTTAGTGACAAAATAAGACCTTGCTTACCTCGCTAGACTCAGTATGAGCGAAACAACACGCTGTTTAAAATACGTCCCCTCCTATCAAACTACCCTTTCGCTACCATGACACAGCGTGTTGTGATGCTCACACTGACTCTAGCGAAATGAACAAGGTCTTATTTTCTCACTGAGATGTTCCTTTACACTGTACACGCATCCACCCGGAGTGACACCCATCGTTTAGCAGTGAAAAGTTGCCCAGTAAAATTGGGGGTCAAATTATTTTCGACATTGATTGAATGGGCCAGTCCCTGAACGTTCAGGGTGAGTGTAATGAGACCGACGTTCAGAGCTGAACTAGGGAGGGGGGTACCTTTTTTCATAATACGAACATGCTTATATAATTACCTTAAATTAGCTTGTCCATAATATCATCGTAGGCCTAATACCTGATGTAAGGCCAATGTTTAGGCATGGGCCCAAGTTTAGGGGGCCCCGCAGTTCATAGCAAAAAGAGAAACAATTCAAATTTCAGATGAAAGTTTCACGGTAATAGATCTAGTCATGCGAGGGCGGAGACTGGGCTATCCCTCAACCTTCTCTGTGAAGTTCAACACGATGATCGGTCTAGGCTTGTAACGGCGAGTGTTACGCATACGTGCCATTGAAAGGAGTATGAAATAATATTTTCATTGCATTACAGGCCCTGCGATTCTAGTCAGGCCCAGGGCCCCGCTCCCGTTAAGCTGGGATTTGGCCTAATGTCTTGGACACTAAAAACGAAACAATTTTCAATCACTAACTGTAACATACTTTAGTTTTTATGCAGCTAAATTGCACACAAATGGATCGCAATGCATATAATAATGTAATAAGATTATCATTATTACTTTATTTAGCTAAAGCTTAGCTCACAACCCGCCATATGGGCCACTACGGGGGAAATTTTAGTAAACCTGTGCCTAAGACTAGATAAGATCGCAGACTGACTGCAGACACTTTTGTTACTGTGCGGTACATACTAAATTTTCACCTGGATACTTGCGGATGGTCTACAAGCTACCCAACCTTGCAACCCATTGTGGCTTTAGATGTATAAAGATGAAGTGAAAAATCTATCCTTACACACATCACTATAAATAAATGGTCCAACATGTTTCAGCAAGAGTACCTTTGATTGGATTATAGTCTCTATATAAGACTTGATCTAATAAAAAAAAACCAAGCCAACAGTGAAATTTCTAAACAATCTTTGCATTTTAGCATTTCAAACTGAACACTGATCACTCTTCACAGCAAAAAAGAAAAAGTTATATATTCAACATAATATTTATTCACTGTTTTGCATAATACACTATGTGGTAATGCTTCTATTGATTTAGCAATTGAAATATTTTTAATTCATTTATTGATGCCCAGATATGCTATGTACAGATACTTAAAAATCAAAGTATGATAGCAGTGAAAATTTATTCTGTTCCTAAAAACAAATCAGATTTGCATTCATACTTCATATCAGTATCAACACTATTAAGTATCAACCGTGAATTTTCTCATACTGAA
Source organism: Patella ulyssiponensis (assembly GCA_963678685.1). Classification (NCBI taxonomy): domain Eukaryota; kingdom Metazoa; phylum Mollusca; class Gastropoda; family Patellidae; genus Patella; species Patella ulyssiponensis. The sequence goes on from OY783229.1 coordinate 60,386,366, forward strand.
TAAGTAAGCTAAATACAGATTAAATAAATACTTCAGTACTGACTACGAATAGAAATAATAACCTATAACATTCACTCATACTATCACCAGTCAACCATGAAAATAACCATGTTTATATTTGATAACAATCTATGTAATACAACATGAATCAACATCTATTCATTTATCACCTAAACAACAAAACAATAATCAGTGAAATATTTTTCATACATAATAACCATGTAAAACCCAAAATATTACACTATAACCACATCTGTTACTCAGTATGAATAGAATTAAGTTATACAATTTTAACATATATAAAGTGCAAGAATTATGTATTTGAACTATTGATTTTAAATCATACTAGGGTTCATTTATATAATTTTGTATTATCTCCCTTTGAACAAAATGGGGATTATTGACTGAATGTTCCAGAAATGCATCTTTTTATATCCTTTAAACATACATTATGGGAGAGCAAAAACTGACTTTTTTTCGGTCTTCCTTTGAGCCTCAGATGTCATAGAAATTATAAATTAGATCTTTATTTAAACAACAAGCCCAAAATGAACACTGTAGACCCACTTATGACTTGGATTGAGCTCGGATTAAAACAGGATTTCGTCGACTGATTTAATCACTATGGCGTCGTGGGTGGGGTTTCTCCGTGACGTTGACGTCATCATACTTCCGGAAATTATTCATAAAAGACAGTGATGATCGAGACTATACACAAGCTTCACTAGATACCGTTTAAACATTACTTGATGATCGAGACTATGTAGGTGGAGTTAACGCCTGTCAATCAACAATCGGCCATAGTGGGAAAAGGGTGTCGATGATTTTAACCACCATTTCTAGTAAAAAATTATAGTGGTAACAACTTTGTTCAGGATAAAGTTATTTGACTGAAATTTTCAATATATTCTTGTTTCAACATCTATTTTTGAACTTTTATAGCAAGAATGGCTAACTCCTTGTCAAAATCTCCCATAATGTATCTTTAACTGATGACAATTAAATAAGCACATATATTTCTTGCAAGAATACTTGTGCCAACTGAATATTTGGAGCATTCCGAACTCACAATCTAGAAACATCCACAACATTACACCCAGTATATATATATACAAATCATATAATTCGGAATGGAAATAAATTGTGATTGTTTTAAGGGAAAAAGACATGAAATATAGTGGATAACAATCGCTAGTGAGCATAAGGCTGTGTTGAATTGATTCTTTGTTCTCGACCACCCTTTGGTAGACCCTCCCACAAATCATGGGCTACCCTTTTTCAACACAAATAAAACACCTAACCCAATAAAAAATGTCAAAAAGTACTAAAAGAATATCAGAAAGAATATTATAATATATAGAAAGGAGCTATAATACTGTGACCCTGAGTTATCACTTTTTCATTTGCGAACATTACCATACACGTTATTATTAATTGTGTATTTTCCAACCATACCTGGTGTACTAAATTACGCAGAACTTACAAAATTGCTAGCGCCACTATTATTTCTTTAAAGATGAATAAAGTATGAGGATTTGTTTATTGTGACTTGAATCTGATTGGGATACCAAATCCTTTCAAACTTGATAAGCAGGCTTCACCAACTAACCTGTCGCTCTTAATTATCCATGTCACACATTATCCATTGGTACACAAATACTCTCAATCATTTTGGTCCTTTGATCCATATGAATATCATGATATAGGCCAAAGACAGTTTTATTTCTTCAAAATCAATTCCCAAATCGACTCGAAGATTTATAACCATGTACCCAAATCCCATGCTTTACAGGATGTGCACAACTCAAGAGTTTTCTCGGAGTTATTTACCAGATTCCAGGAGTCCCTATATAGAATTCTAAATCATGTGTTTTTTTACGCTCGAAGAACTTTTACAGCGGCAAACTTGTGAACTTTTGAAGAAACATTCAATATGTACAGTATTAAATGTTAATTTTCGTAGAGTTTCAAGGAGTAATCTGGTTTTCCCATGAATTTCAAGTATTGGAAATAAAATTTTCATTTTTTCAGGCATTTCAAGGAATGTGTGAACCTTGCTTTATATTTTAAATAAAGACATTAAAAAATGTTAAGAATTAAAATTCTCAAATATCTGTAATTGCACATCAAAAGATGACTACGATTCACACCTGCGTATGTCACTTATTCTATCATTAACTACATATTGAGAACATGTCACGCCTCCTACAATGTTGTTCCCACATCCTGACTTAACTATACGCTAAAAATTATATCCATAAAAAAATCTCCTGACCAGATTTTTTGATTTTGTCAAATTTTGCAGTACCTGATACAATGACTTTATATTTAGAGATTGTTCTTTAAATGTTTAAATACATAATACAATGAGTCTTTTGCTTTTTAATTTGATTCACCATATTTATTGTGGTGCCGTCACAGTAAAGGTTCATTACGACTAATTAAGATTTTAAGTAAAAAGTACATCACCCTGAGACTAGATAGTATGACACCATGCTAGAACATTTAGTGTTTTGAAACGCACTTTGTATTGTTTTTACGTACTACCGCACATGTTTGCCAGACAATCTAATTAAAATATAGATCTATATTTCGTTTCGTTTTTTATACTTTCGATGGCCTACACTCATGTAGATCTAACTAGTTATAGTGAACGCTCACGTTCTATGACGTCAGGTATCAAGCACGGGACATTTGACCCGATAACGTCAGTCATTCGATTAACCAATTAGCGATCGCCATGCTTTTCAAAATCCACTTGTGTTTTGTTATGATTTCTATCCGCTGGTGTTAGTATAGACGTCGTTGGCTGGTAATATCTACCCACAGTTCCACGCATGAAAAGGTCAAAGGGTCGATTCGACAGACCATTTGATTGGCTGACCCCTCATTTCAGGTAGAACACCAGTTAAATAACAAGTCCTCCAGATCCAAGAGTAGTGAAGGCAAGTAAAAACGAAATTTTGAACTATAAAAAACGAAACGAAATTGGATCTGTGTTTTAATCAGATTGGTTTGCCAGAGTGAGCAGGAGAAACAAGGAATCAATTTAACATGGTCTGAACTGAAACAATATTTTCAATAAATTAAAATCAAAGTTTTTAAACACAACAACCATTTTGAATATCAATATTATATATTCAAATATGCTGATTACCAATTATTTGTATCATTTACACTAATATAAAACCCCTAAAACAGTTCTTGATTTAATAAAGTTTAAGATATAGTTTCAGAGTATCATTTTGGTAAAACCATCTTGTTCTTCCTTTCAAATGTTTCATTTGGCATCAACCAAATTGATGTATCCACACTATTTGCACCAATGGAATTTTCAAATATCCAAAAGTCATGTTTAAATAATAATCGAATGTCATTAACTGAACACTAAAATTTTAAATTTCCAATAGATGGTAAATCTGGTAATTTAATGTCTTTTATTTTTTGTGGAATGTTCATTTCTTTGACAGCAGAAACAGCTCTAGCAGGAGCAGCTGCTATACCAGCCTGAAAATAAAAAAAACATCATAAAAATCATAAACAGAAATATTGTTCAAGAAGATATGATTTCTTGCTGTCAGTTTATACTTAACAATTGTTTTAGTACCACACTACGAAGTGTGCATATAACATTTATACAATTATGCATTGCACATCTTTTTAATAACATTACGCTAGTAAATTAAGCTGTACTACGGTATAGCTATGACAAAGTGTTATTTGCCTGTCGCTCTGTGTCGGTCTTTCCCAAAAAGGGCATGAATTGCTTATGACTATAATATGTTGTTACAAACCTATCAAAAATAACCTACAAATTACATGAAATGAATATTTCTATCAAATACCATTTTTAGAAAAAAAATTTCTTCATTTATGAACCTATCAATTTGCCACTAGTCTTCACGCTTTATCATTATCAGATATTGTAGACATTGTTTTAGATAAATAATACTTAACAATCTTATCAACATGGAATCAGTGCTTCACGTTTAAGGCGAGCTTTCGCTCTTGCTCCTCTCGACCCACCTCAGCTTTCCTTCGCGGGAGTCATTAAAGACTCCTGCAAATTAGCTAAATCGCTCTCCTAAATATTGAGATTAATAAATTACTTTCAGTTTTTGGGTTTTTTTTTTAAACTGCATACGTTCGAGCTATCAGTTTCCATGTTGGTCATTCCGATGCTACCATATTCACCAAACATATTCACCAAATATTAGACAATACTAAAGTATAAATACAATATGATTACGAAGAGATATTCTACGGGAGCTGTTTTCTCATTTTTGAAATTGTAAGGAGCTTTTTATGGCTCCCGCACAATTTTATAAACGTGAAGGACTGATGGAATCTTATCCTACCCAGTTTAGTCAAGGAGTATGTCACTGTAATCTAACTGTAATATACAGTGATAGCCTAATGTCCTACTGCATTTTCCTCAGCCCACAATCTAGTAAACCAAATCAATTTGATGGCACATGTAAGTAACTGAAACCAAATAGAGAGAGAGTAAATTCATACCTCTTGTTTTTCCAATTTATTTTGTTCTTCTATTCTAGTTAATATTTCTGTCATATTTGTTTCTAACACCATACCACCCATTACCAACTCTTGTAATATATATAACACCTATACAAAATCAAAAAATAAAAATTGATATTATATGATCCAGAGTAATCACAGTTTACCAAGCAATCTAAAACAATATTAATTTCATTTGATAAGTATTTCAGGATATATTATTTTGCATAACACCTATACAAAATCAAAAAATAAAAATTGATATTATATGATCTAGAGTAATCACAGTTTACCAAGCAATCTAAAACAATATTACTTTCATTTGATAAGTATTTCAGGATATATTATTATTGGCATATGCAAGGCAATAATTGATTGATAATCAGCATTTTCAGAAATATGCATGATTAGGATCCCTTTTTTAGAGGCAGACCACCATTAATTTTCACACTGACTTTGTTCATTCTGGTCTCTTTGATTCGCTCATTTATTTTTTTTTCAAAATTTCTGTTGGGCAGAGCACTTTTCACTACACTGCTGTACTTGTGATAGATTTGACTGAACGGGAAGAATGGACACAACGCTCAAAAGTTCAAGTATCAGAAACCAATCCACCAATGGCCAGAGAGGGATTTCTCGGGCCATTGCTTAGGGAATATGAATTCTGTTAACTTTCCACCTCTTAGTAGGGTGTATTTACCAAAGCCTTGCAGAAAATGTTAATTCAAACCCTCTTCTTTCAATGCAGACCAAAAAATCAACAAATCGTCATTCAAAAGGGGAGAGGGAGAGAATGATGAACTATAATTTGTCAGTACCAAGATAATGATATTTAATGGTGGTCTGTCTCCATTTTAAATATGGAGTTATTCCCCTTACAACTTAGAAAGGATGTACTGCACTAATTTGTCATCCTAGGTGACAGCAGACATAAAACCATAAGTAAAAGAAGACATCATCCAAAGTGCTATAGAATAGATACATCATATAAAATTACTAAAAAATATTTTAAAAACAATAGTTACCTTATCAACATGGAAAATGAGATCCAATTCACAAACATTTTCAAAACATTTATCCAGTGTTTCTACAAAAACCTGAAAATAAAAATTATCAATGATGTATTACAGAAGCAAAATATTTGCTTTACAATAATTTTACTATTTGTTGTACCCATAAAGCATTTCGTACATAGGATTTCAACAAATGAAATTGCTACATTAAATTATGCAAGTCAACTGGTTTTAATTATCTGGAACGGAAAACAATCATAAGGGCTAAAATATTAAAAAGACAAGAGACTTTAAAAGGCTTGCATACACCAAGTAATTTATTTGTCCCAGACAACCTTGCATACACCAAAAAATTTATTTGTCCCAGACAGCCTGATTTCTTATTGGTGACAACTTCTTCTGCAAATCAGAATGTACACACTACACTGATTTTCTGTCACAGACTCTGTGCATTGCTGTCATGGTCCTGGGTATAGCAAGATTTATTAAATCTTTCATCCACACAAGTTCTATACAAAGCTAAAAACAAGTGGGATTAATCAAAGCTGCATTTGGAATTAATTCAGATCTTATATAGCAGGCTGGAACAATCTGTCAGGCCATATCATTTACACAGACCAAAATTTGGTGAAAACTAATCTTTGGTGTGAGCAGGACATTACTAGTCTATGATTGCATGAGCCATTCTACCTATACTGCGTTATATAACAGACAAAGACTGATTTTCTAAATAACTGACATTGGTTGGGACTGTATCTGTCCATTATGCTTTTAGTAAACAGCATATGCAATTTATGTTAGTAGGTACTAGTTCCAGTCTTTAAAAATTAAAATGAAAAATAAAATACCTGTATTAAATCTAAAATACCCAATTCGCTTTCTGATGAATCAACACAAAACACAAAATATAAAGTAGCATAATGTCTGTAAATCAGTTTATAATCTGATCCTCCAATCAACCTGTTAAAAAAATTATTTAGCAATTAAAAGGCGTATGTATGGCTTTTTTGGCACTGTAAAATTACATGTAACGATAATGGGTCAAAAAGTACAAGATTTTTTTTGCTACTTGTTCAAGAACACATTATTCCTTTTACAACATACACCTGCAGTCTTAAGAAAACTTTATCTGCTTCATTCATGTCTGCACAAATCTATGTCCTGTCGAAAAAATTTAAAGCAACGATGTTGAATCAGTTCTTGCTCAATAATACAATACCTATTATCAGGTAATCAATTTTAACGTCCACAATTTTAATAAAGTTGTTATTTTTACAAGATAATAGTGACTACTTGGCCTATCAATCAATATATACACAGCTATATATTTTACTAGTAGAACAATTTGATCATGCTGCATCCAAACTGAATTGGAGAAAGATACAGTGAACCTAATTATTTGTCACAAAAGTGATTCCCCTTGACAAAACTTTTTATCTAGCGGTATTAACATTTATTAACTGTCGTCATTTTATCAGTATAATCAACATCCACTTACGTTCCACCTTCTAAAAAATTACAAACATTATCTTCTCTTTTAGACACAAGATGAAATGTTTCCCGCACTATTTGATGTTGCATATCTTCGGGCTGAAATAAATGAATGATGATTAATTTTGAAATACAACTATAAACCCATAAAAACACCGAAATATAACTGAATAACAGATTCTTGCATCCAAGCAAAAGAAAACTCAATATAAATTTTACATTTTTGACCAATTAGGATGAAACTTAAAATATGTGTTAAGAATCAAAACATTTTGGATGAGTTTGATTTCATTGCACATTGAAACATCTTTGTGGGGTTATATAAAGAAGGAACGAAATTTAGGTTACAAGAAGAACAAACTAGACAACTTGAACCAAAGACCACTTGGACCACAGAGACCAATCGGACCAACATAAAAGACCACTCGGACTAATTAAGCTTTGTTACTTGGACCCACCCAAAGGACCATTCAAACCAATAAAAAATAAAAATGTAGCCCTTATATATTGAATGTCGTTTGTTTGTAAAAAATTTCATTATATTTTTTTTTTACTTTTATATAAAACACAAATATCTACTATAGTATAGCTTAGGGAAGAGGCAGGACCAACTTATCACTATTGTTTAACTTGGCCGCCATATTGACTCCTCAGCTCTCAGTTATTTGAAAAGACAAATATCCTCTGTCGATCCATTACAGGACGTCAATTTCGTTTATATCACATAAGTGTTTAAATACATGTAAATAGACGCAAATTAAATCAAATACAATTATGAATTTATAAAACAACACTTTATTATTGGTCCGAGTAGTCATATTCAAACAAACACAATTATCAATTTATTAAAACAACACTTTATCATTTGTGGATCGGTTCAAAGGTATTTTGTGTATGTTTTTTAATCGCAAAATTCTACTTGAAAATAGTGTTGAATTATTATAAATCTGTGTCATATGTATGGCGCAAAAAATGATTTCCTTTTGAGGTATCCTTTGGCAAAAATAAAAGAACCATTGTGAAAAATAGAGCCTTGGGATTCCAAAATAGCCTTAATTATTAGAGTAAGAACAGAGGTGGGGAAAAGCTGTTTTAATATTGCAGCTTATTAATAGGGACGAACAGGAACCGACAGAGGACAGTGTCCAATCTGAGACCGTACTTCCTAGCTACAGGAACTTTACCTAGAAGTATAATATTGTCATACTAAACTGTGTTGAGCACTACAATTGATAGTCAAAGAGGACTTTAGCTACAATATTGTCGTGCTAAATTGTGTTTAGTGCTACAATTTACAGTCTAAGAGGCCTTACATGTATGCAAGTGTATCAATAGGTTAAAGCGCACAATTGTCAATACATATCATTACAGTTTGTATTGATATAAGTAATTCTATCACAAATGGTGAAGACTGAACCACTAAAATAGTGACCGAACATTTTTTCTTTGTGGTAATGCTTCCACATTTTCGAAGCAATGTTTCTTATACCGTAATATACAAGGCGCCATGACATGGCCCAGGCGAAAACTCTCCATATATTGGATGCATTAAGCCTGTCCATCGCAGCATTACTTAACCTTTTTACTATAACTAAGAATATGATATCATGGATAGTGACGCACGGTCACGTGGAAGGAGTGGGCATGCTATTTCTGGCTGTGTGGACATTTTAAGATGAATTTTTTGAGTAGCATTTGCGATTCATCAAATTATATTATTTTGGGGTAAAAAAGGCTTCACCTTCATTTCAATTGGAATTGTTTATTATATCGTCAAGCTATATAGAAATGGTTCCACTACTGATGTTTCCACCCTTACTTCAGCTGCAGTAGTGGTTCACCCTACAGAGTTCCTTTGCGCAAGTTTTTTAGTCAATTGACTACAAAAAGTTTACTGGCCTATATTATACTAAATTATAGCTCCCTTAATTTACACATAAACTGACCCAAAACAGTACTGCACATAGCTTAACATATAATAAATCAATTCCCATTGAAATACAGGTGAAGCCTTAACACATAATAATTATACATGTATGATTTGATGAAACGCAACTGCTGCGCGAAATTTCAACTAGCCAGTGTCATGGCGGCTTGCGTAATACAAGAATGCATTGCCACAAAGAAAAACTGTTTGGTAACATATTTAAGTGGTCCAGTCTTCACTATTTGTGGTAGAAATACTAATTCCAATATAAACTGTAATGTTATGTGTAGACAATTGTGCGTTTGAACCTATTTTGAACTTGCATTAGAGTCTTAGACTGTATCAATTGTAACATTAAACACACAGTTTAACGTTACAAGTATATTAGTATTAGTATAGTAACTATATGTTAATGTGCAGGGGTAGCACGACTTACCCAAATCTACCCAAATCCACCACTATTTCAACTCACATCACAATAATTTATATTTGATAATACATTGTATACCGTTCTCTATGCCGAATTGTCATTTTCAATTTAAAATCACAGCTCTTTAGTGTCAAAATGCCCCTCAAAATGGGATTTCCAAGCAAGTTTGGAAGTCGTAACTAAGCGACATAGCTTGTGTAATACACAAATCTAACCAAAACCACCATATATCACAATCATGTATATTTCTTTTTTTTAAGGTAATTATGCCATATTTAGCTAAAGGAATGGTAGTAGGACTATATCAAAATCACAGTTTTCTTAGTGTTAAAATCCAACAATTCATGCTTCTTTGGTCGTCGTATGGAAGGGACTAACTAACTCGTGTATATAACTCCCAATGACACAAAAACACACTAATTTAAATGACAATCTGGCAAAAGGAACGATAGGTTATCAAAAATCGATATAAATTATTGACTGTATACAAGTTGAAATAATGGTTGTTTAGGTTAGATTTGTGCATTAGAGGAGTAATGTCCCTTGGTTACAACTTCCAAATTTACAGGGAAATCACATTTTGACACAAAACACTACGATTTTAAATTAAAAATGACAATTTGACAGAAAGAACGATATATCATCAAATATTGATATAAATTATTGTGATATCAGTTGAAATAATGGTGGATTTGGGTAGAATTGGGTGGATTTGGGTAAATTGTGCTACCGATGTGCAGTACAGTTTGGGGTCAGTTTATGTGGAAATTAAAAGATTTGTAGTACTAGTATACGCCAGTAACATTTTTGTTGTTCTTTGGCGAAAAAACTTGCTCAAAGAATTGCTTCGAACGATCCACTACTGTGGCTGGAGTAACTCAGTAAGACAGAAGACATCAGTTTTCGGTAGTGCCAGACCCAGTGCCCACTGCCAGTGGAATCATTTCTTTCTCGTAGAGCTTCACTGGCTTCAGCTGGTAGTGGTGGTAGAGTAGAGGAACCATATTAAATTATTATTATTATTGATAGTAATAGGCATAAGACTATAAGTTCACTGAGTCCAGAAGAATGGGGAAGCAAAACTCACATAGTATTCGTAGAATTTGGTCATCCTCGCCTTCCCATGATTGTTAAAGACTAAAATAGCTCTTATCATCTTTAATGTTGAAAAAAATTATATCATTTATATTCAGGTTTGTTCCACGAAAACAATCTTTAGCTCAGAGTTCCTTTTCCTGTAGTCACAATCAATAAGTCTTTGAGTCTTATACCCGTATTATGTATGACAATCCGGAACAATTAACGCCCACTTTAAGGGAGATAACTCTGAAAATAGCATAAGGATGAAGACAAGTAATTACAAATGTAATGCGAGTTATAAATAGACAATTTTTTGCTTAATTTTTTTTCTCCCCTCTTCCTGCATTTTTGGGTTGGCTTTTTGGTCTAGAATTAGAGAAATGGAATGAAATTTGCAATTTCATAGCAGTTTTGGGTAATACTAATGATATTACAGCGGAGGGATAGGGGGTGTAAAGTGTCTTTCTGCAGAGCAATCATGGTGTCAGAAGTAAGATTTTCACCCCAGTCAACTTCAAATCCCCGTAGCAAAAAATCTAAAAGGTCAACCCTCTACAAATTTATGATGAGGAGATTGCCAAATGTGGTCCCCATTGTGTCTATAAAGATTGGAACCGACGGAATCTTGAGCAAAAAGCTACAGCCTGTGATGTTACAGTCATTTAACATTGAAGTCAATGGGCAAATAATTACCAGTCAGAGTCCATAAAGGACTCACTTTAACCATTCTAATTCTGTTGACGATATGCCGGGCTGCTCGTAGTAGTCGTCTTATGTCAAAAAAAAAGAAATATAGTATTATTGGGAAATGAAATGAAATGGGATTTAACGTCCTACTCTTTTGTACCTAACCTGGGCTAATGGACGACGGGCATACGCCATACAGTGTGCTATGAGGGAAATTTTACCCGGGCAGTGGCGCTACGGCCTACTCTTATATCGAATTCCAACTGCCACGGGATCTTTTACGTGCACTCCAATTTGTACACGGGACCTCGGTTTTTCGTACCATCCGAACGACTAGGCAGCTGTCCTTGTCAGGCCCTCCTTCTGCATCACTGACAAGGGGAAATCACGCCGGAAAATCGAGATGAACTTTCTCGGCCAATGCAGGGATCGAACACCCGGCCTCCAGGCTAGCGAACCAGCGCCTTATCCACTTAGCCACCGTGACCCCCAGTATTTTTGGGGAAAATCCTTTAGCATGCTAGCAAACACAATAAAGTGCCCGAAATGCCATTCTGCTTATTGCAACTGTTTTCGGACGACTCATTTAATTAATTTTTCGGGAATTGATATCTTTAAATTGATTAATGGAAATAATAAAGTTAAAATCAGTGTAATGAACAGTGTCTAGCGCCACTCTAAGACTAGTCACTCTGTTTTAGGGGCGATATTTTCCCCCCAATCAAAGTGCAAGAAATTTTCGAGTCATACATAGGATACATGTTCCTAAAGCAACGACCGAGACTTTACAATCTTGATATTATGATATACGGAAAAAAACCCGCGGTTTTCTTATTTGTGACTGGCGCCCCCCCCCCTCCCAACAACCCTGGCAACGGGCCCGTTCACAAGGTTGGATACATGATTCTTCAAAAGGGGTACTGGGGTGGGGTTCAATCAAACCAAAGTCCCGTCGAGTGTATCGACAGCTGTTTGGTGACACTTTCGAGCGATTTTGTAGAGAGAAAACAATACAAGGCAAAGTAGTCTAGAAATGTCATTTGTGGCATTAAAAGTTTTTTTTTACATATGCAGTTTCATATGTCCACAAAGAGATGTAAAAAATGTAAAACATTCAATTTCAAAGGAACGAACTCAATAATTCTATTTTAAGTCTTTGAAGCTTTATAATTACAAATATACTGCTCATGTTTTTATATAATAAACAATATTATATTTAATATATCTCGTGAAATTTTATGTAATTGGCACGCAGTTGTATGTATAAAAATTGCAAAAACAGCAGCTAAGCATCCAATTAAATTCCATCGAAATATAAAATATATAGACACAATTTATGTTTATATAATGACATGCCAATCGGAGCGATGCGAGCAACTTATTAAAAATTATAATGGCATTTTCATCTTCCAGGTGACCTGCCTACGTCTGCAGTCTTATTTAAAGGTCCAATGTCGATTATATTTTGGAGAATAAAACTGCTTAATTTTGTGTGAAAGCCCCTAAAATCCTCTAACTCTGGACCGAGCAACTAACCAAATATATTGATACGTTTTCAAACAACTTAAACCCGTCAATCTTCGTCTGGAAACGGAGACCGGTGGACCAAGCAGTATTATACAGTGTGTGGATAAAGTCATCTTCAATAGAACGCGTGATCTCGCCTTGACTACGTACTTCTTTTCAAGCCCTTCACGTAATACCCTGCATATTTCACTAAGTTCGATAGGGTAACAAGCCCAGCTTGTGAGCCTATCAGATTCATCGGTTGTCGTGAACACCAAGTCTCGCACTTCTAGCTAAAATGTTTACATGTGGCAATCGACTTGCAAATTTCAAAGACCGACCAGTGTCAAGGTTACTGGTTTTCCATGAATTTCTCAATTTAAAAAAACAATTTTAAACGGCTGTAACTGTATACTTGTTTGTTTACAGTGTGTTATGTGCCACGACCTCGGATTGGACAATGCTAATTAGTCACGTGTCTACACAACGGGCGCAAAAGTTCGGGAATTTCTAAGTATTGAAGCAACGGTTAGATGTTGTAAAACTCGCGGACGTTGCTTAAGGAACATGGGATAAAGCCAAACTTTCATTTTATAGAAATAACGAAGCACATTTCGTTATCAAGTACAGTACGTGGTTCATGCACTGTTACAAAACTCTAAAGGAACGACAATATATTATCTGGTCACCCAACGAAGATATTGAATCGAACCCTGAAAAGGGTTACGTATCCAGATAAGCGGTTTTGACGTTGACGTCAAAACGACTCAATATTTCGAACTGAAATTCTTCTACATGAATATTGAAATTCTAGTCTAGCTGATCTCACGTTTGAGAATGATAACTACTAGACCTTATTTTAGACTATGTTCGAGATATTGTCCTAACCTAAGTCTTTAACACTAACTGTAACAAATGCAATAATCTAGAGAGCTACAATCAGGCCGCAAGTACTCTTTCTCCATGTTATTGCGTTCCCTGGACTCTCGCCCATAAGGACCTATGATGGAAGCCCACCCCACCCCCCAATCAAAAATTGCTTCCGCCGGCCCTGACAATCTGTTGTGTATAAGGATATATACTCTGTTTGAGACGATATTTCATTCTATAACTTTATGGATATTGGGGCCTACATGGTTTATTATGCATATCTGTACAGGTGTTGCATTTCACGTAAAACAAATGTCGTCTGGGATAATAAAGTATTATCTGATTCTCCACATAACCAATTAATTCTAATGTTTTGGGTTAACCAACCATGGGCGTCACACATGGGGGGGTCCGGGGGGGTCGGACCCCCCCAATTGTTTTCCTGGGGGGGTCTGAATATACTTGGACCCCCCCCAAAATTTGGCAGAATAAAGTGCCCGAAATCTAATAAAACACTAATTTTAGGACTGGAATAGCAGTAAAACGCGCTTGCGGCCATCAAATATTCAAAAATTTTCTTGGGGGGTCAGCTCCGCTTCTTCGCCCCGCGAAGAAAACAAACTGTCCGCAGCCCGTAAACCTGCTTCGGGCATTTCTAGTTTTGCTTCCCTAACTTTCTAATAAAACACTAATTTCACTTTTCTTTTAATTGAATACCACGAATTTATACTGAGTTGACTTGATTAAAACATTTTGTCTGGGGCCACTCTACTTTGTGCGACATTTTCGGGCATCGATTATTACTTGTGAATGCAACTGCAACAGTGTGATTGGATGGTTGGAATCAGAGTGGGATTTCGGTTACAAAACCATTGGACACTTTTGGAGTTGCTCACACAGGCTAGAATAGCAGAAAACGCATTTGCGGTGGTTAAATTTTCAAAATTTTCTCCGGGAGGGTGAGGCTCCCATAGCCCGCGACGATTGATTAGTTGTTTGGAATTCTGGGCAGCCAGGTAGGCTATATTGAACCAAATTGAAGTTGCTGTATTCACAGGTTACAGACTGGAATAGCAGGAAAACGCGTTTGTGGCAGTTAAATTCTCAAAATTTTCTCCCAACGGTCCCGTCTTCATGGGTGTAATCGATTGATTGGAATTCGAGTCAGCAAGCCACCTTAATTAGGTAATATTAGACCACTTTGAAATTGCTTTGTTCATGGGCTGAAATAGCAGGAAAAGGTGTTTGCAGCCGTCAAATATTCCAAAATTTCCTTAGGTGGGGGTAAGCCACGCTTCTTCGTCTCTCGGGGAAGACCAGTGCCGCTGTCTGTAAACATGATAAACGTTGTATTGGTGTGATGTTTTAGTTTAACCCCGTAAAAAATGCCAAACAATGTTTACAGAAGACTGAGACTTTAAACAAAATTTATGGGGGTACCCCCCCCCCCCCACCGTTGCGGACCCCCCAATATATATTTCACGGCTACGCCCCTGTAACCAACATGGCGTCAGTGACTTCAATCGCCATAATGATAGCGAAGACTGGCATTCCATCTGCAAGGGCTCTTTTATGTGCAGGGACCTTGGTTTTTCATAACACCGAAGGACTGAGCGCGGTTCACTATAAGACCCTCTTTCCCTAGTAAAGGTCTACAACTGGCAAACTTCAACCACGATGGAAACTTCCACAGCCAACACCGGAATCGAACCTTGTACCCAATTTCTGAATTTGGCGGTCTCTACAATATATGCACGAGTGTCACAATTTCTGAAAAATCTGAAATTGGCGATGTTTATAATATATTAAACATACATTATGCAAGAGCTAGTCTTTATTTAGGCTTCAGATGTCATAGAAATTATAAATTAGATCTTTATTTACACAACAAGCTCAAAATCAACCCTGTAGACCCGCGGATGGCTTGGATTTGGCTTGGAATTAAACAGGATTTCATGCACATAGCAAGAATGTGTGTTAACTACAACTACGCAATTATATATCATTACATTCAACCTCAAACAGTCCCAAGACCCGACAGATTAGAGAGATATCATTCAGACACCGGTTTGTAAAAATTAGTTATCCATCTCTAGTGATTTGATAATAGTTATATCGAAAATGTTCAAATTAGATTGTGTAAAAAATATTGTCAGATGTGCGAATCCATCACTTTAATGTACAGTTCTCATTAAAAAAAGATTCTCGATTATTAGGGGAATCTCATACTCCTCGCAGTGAATCCCACCACTCAATGCTGGAAAGAGTGAAAATTCTTGTTCTTAATTATTATTGGTTAATAGCCCGATTAACTACCAATAGCTAACTGCGTTACAATGACATTACCCTTAAAACAAGGCGTCAAATTGGACCAAACATGTTTACGTAACATTACGTCATGGCTCACGATTTTATTATGCCCTATTAACCAGTGCGTACCAGAATATTGGAGTGAAACCAATTGCGTGACAAACGAGGATATAGACATTGGCATAATGTAAACAATACTGTATGGAGACTAACAGACTTTCACCGTTTTCAATACCTTAAATCACTGTCCAAAGTTTTACGGAAGACCCCAGATTAAACGAAGGGCTGTCATGTTGCTGTACTCAAGTGATAAATTTTATTGAACGGGAAGAATAGACACACTCCCTCAAAAGTTCAAGTATCAGAAGCCAATCCAGCAATGGTCAGAGAGGGATTTCTCGGACCATTGCTTCAGGAATATGGGGGAATCTATGATTTTGTTGTATATAATATTTAAGAGAAATAAGCAGAGATTTTCAAAGAAAAATCACAGAAGAGGTCATAATCCTATATACTTTAAAAAAGAGACTAATTTGATCCACAACGTATTTAAACAATATGTGTCATGTTGTGGCCGTTTAATATATATAAAAATAACCAAACAAAATGTCCACAATATCGAAACTAGAGGTCTTGCCAAGCGTTATGAGAGGAAGTGTAGAAGTTGATAACGGGAGCGGCGGGGGGGGGGGCATAGCCCTCTGTTAGACCAGATATAGGCGCTTACGAAAGCCTCGCATTTTAGTGCAAGGTATCACTACAAATGACTTTCAAGTTATTCAATTACTCTATGAAGGAAGGTAGTTATCACGAAGAGTATTTTGACGGTTTACCTAACTCGAACCAGCGCGGCTTGGGCCCCCCACCCCCTCGCAGCGGCGTGACACGTCTCCGCAGTAAGTGCCATCATTTTGAGCCCCCCCCCCCTTTTTCAAAGTTCCTAGATCCGCCCCTGCAACCATTGCCTTAACCTGTTTACATCTCGTAACCTGGGCGGAATTTGCAGGTGACCTTAATATTTAGATCTGACCCCAAGACAATAGCTGTGTTATGCAGACATGCGTGAACATACAGTTAGTTACCATGGTAACTAAAGTGATACGGTGATCCATCTAATTATAAGCCTGGGCGCAATATTATTCAAGTCACTAACCGGCAAACCAAAGGAGGTAACTATCTACTACCAAATAACTGTCTGTGAAAAGACGATCATCTCTGACGATGGTAGGTCTGCAATGGGGTAACGCCGTTACAAGAGCTAGGCAATCTAAGTAAATGAGGCAAACAGGGGCGGATCTAGGAATTTTGAAAAGTGGGGGGGGGCGCCGCAAAATGAGGGCACTGGCCGCGGAGACGGGGCCCGCCGTTGAGAGGGAGGTTGGGGTGGGGGGGTCCCCCCAAAAAATTATCCGTCATTTCCTTGCAGCTGTAGTCATTCCAAGAGCTATTTGGCTGATATTTTCGTCTAAGTAAACGTTCGGAGCGGACATATTTTGGTCTGAGAAAAGGCACTTTCAGCAGTAAAAAGGGGCACTGTCGAAAAATAGAGATAGGGGGGGGGGGTGTCACGCGCCCCTCGCGCCCCCATTGAATCCGCCTCTGGCTAAGAAAGTAGTCTAGAATAATATTTGAGAGCAAATAGAAGAAAAAATGTATTCGAAAATTGTGATTGCTATTCGAATATTACATGTATATTCGACGAGCGAATATTCGAGACGAACACTAATAAGCACGTCTTGTTCCCTAAAGATGATGCAATCTGAAGATAATTCATTGACATAGTATATGCGCGTCAGATACGGATAACAAAATTATTAAGTCAAATATTGAAGTGACCGAAGTCGAGAAATGACCTAGTGCTGAGTGAAGGTTAACCCCCATTTCAATCGTTGCTTCAATATTTGTTTACTTTGATTAAACATTTTCGAGGTCAGTAAACATAGTCGCTGGTCGTAATTTGGATTTTTGAGACAATATCTCATCCATTTAGAATTTACTCAAATTGATTATTCAATATTTAAAACAAATTAAAATGTCAACGGTAGATAATCCATCGGATAAGAATTCAATCGGATTAAGAAGAGACAAATTAAAATATTTTAGCGAAAATCATAGGCGGTATATATTGTGGATCATATCCTATTGTAAGTCCTCTCTGCATGACATGACATGAAATTTTAAATGGGGTTTAACATCCTAGTATTCGGCTCTGTTTGGGCCAATGAAGAAGGACAAGTGCCATACAGAGCACATGGAGCGATGTTGCCCGAACAACGGCTATTAAAGTAATCTGAACCTAAATTGACACGGGCCCGTGGCTACAATTGATAATTTATTTTTTTTTTAACCTTATAGAGATTGAAAATGTTGAATATAGTGGTCAGAGACCTCAAATTATGGCTATAAAGCTAATTCCCGATTATTCTCACTTACAGCAGTCCATATAATATGCCCAATAAAAACACGTTTTATCTCACTTTAAATAAGGTTTAAGTTTTATGGGAGGGTATGGTTGCCAATATTAAACATATATATGCTAAAATGTCTTGGCCATTGATTACTTGTAAAAAGTACAATGTACAAAGTCTTAATACCGGTAATGATGAAATCAAAATACCCCCAAGGCCAAAGTTAAATGTAAAACGTCAAATGTCAAATGTTTTATTGGAAATTGCTGTTTTGAAGTGTCTACATTTTACATTTCTCGCATTGTGAAGGACAAAATTTAATGAGATGCGACAGAGTGCAAATGTAAAATGTAATGAGGGAGGTGTAAAACAGCGTTTTCCAATAAAACATTTGTCATTTGACACATTACATTGGCCTTAGAGTTATTTTGACTTGATCATTATCGGTTTTAGGACTTTGTACTTTTTACATATAATCAATGGAAAAGACATTTTATCAGAGCATTTAATATTGGCAGCGATACGTTTCCATACAGTTTATCGCATAGACGAACAGTGCAGATTGTAGAAACGGACTATAACTGAGTTTTCGTTCTCTATGCTTCAGGACTGAAAACAAATTATGGTCTCACTGATTGTGCGTGTTGATATACTATAACAGTAAAGCTTACACGTGGTTAAAAGCTATATATACTCGCCATAACAACAGCAGACGTCAAACCCGTGGAAAATATTTAAAGGTGAATGAAAATCCATTCAGGACATAAATTAAGTTTTCTTGAGCGCCGTTCACAAATTCTAAAGATTTGTAATTTAACACAGTGACTTATTTTAAAAAAAGATTGACGATTTCAGGCGGAAACCATGGAAATTGAAAGTTCTAACATACCGATGGAATGTGGATCCTATGAAGTCGAAGAACCGTATTCTGATCACACTAAAGTTGTACGACCAAAATCACTGGAAGAATTAATTCAAGAACTTCACAAGGTATTTGATAGCGACAAGGTGAATGTGGACTATGTGAAGCGTTTAATGACATTATATATCAGTAATCGCAAAGATTGGAAAAAATACGCCAAGTTTGACCCCCACAGGTAAGATTATATACTTCGATCTGAAATTATCATATTTTCTGAAATGTTGAAGAACCAATTACGACATTATAGTTATTAGGGTACAGCGCACGATTGATGAAAAGTTTAACTGGATCCAAATGTCAAATAAAGGATTAATCTTTCACTACATAATTGTTAAAGTAGCTAAGTCTCAATATCATCCAAAATCTTCAACATTGAAAAGACGAATTATTTGTCAATTCAAATCAACATTCATGCTGTGATCTTAACGGGAAAAGATGGGCTTCTGATATCCAATATATAAGACAAAATAAATATTTTACCAGTGGTACACCAATCGTGTACCATAATGCGTTTCAGCCCCAGTTCTAGCAAGGGACTCGAGGAACGAGGCTAGAAACATTGTACCAAATCAAACGCGTATGTAGACTGGAATTACCAGACGCTAGCAATTTGCATTCGATTGATATTGCTGGCTTATTTCGCCAAACATAACTGATGTGAGATTAGAATGTAAATCAGTTTATATACATTCATATTACAGTATTAAATGCGTTGCGGCCCACTTTTGTCAATTTCTAGGTCCCAAATGTTAGCGATTTAGCTCCTTTAAAAGACTGGTGGTTTAACAAATGATACGATTATTTAAAATACCAATTTTCCAGAAATTAATAATCTCTCAATGAGAACACGAATAAGGATATATACGTTCTATCCAGAGAGTGATACCCCAAAATAGACACCAAATGATACGATTATTTGAAATACTGATTTACCAGAAATAATCTCTCAATGAGGATATGAATAAGGATATTATATTATACGTTCTTTCCAGAAAGTGATACCCAAAAATAGACAACAAATGATACGATTATTTGAAATACTGATTTACCAGAAATAATCTCTCAATGAGGATATGAATAAGGATATTATATTTTACGTTCTTTCCAGAAAGTGATACCCAAAAATAGACACCAAATGATACGATTATTTGAAATACTGATTTACCAGAAATAATCTCTCAATGAGGAAATGAATAAGGATATTATATTATACGTTCTTTCCAGAAAGTGATACCTAAAAATAGATACCGGTAAACGAAACAAGTATATGCATAAATACATGTTATTACGCATTTGATTAGACGGTCAAACCAGGCTATGATTATGAGCTTTCAACATTAATGTGGAATCAATATCGGAGAAATCAAATGAACGTATTCAAGAATAATACTGGGTTATCTTTTCACAGATAGATGGTGTTAATATCAATTAAAAGAATATAATAGGAATAATAACGATCTCGTACGTGTGTGAGTGTGAGGGGAGGGGGCTGCGATGCATCCCTCGAGCGTCGCACTCGCAAGCAGTTAATATACTGTCTCCGTGCCCCCCCCCCCTAGTTATGATATAATAATTAATATAAGTATGATAATATTTATATCCATAGATGGCTAATATGGAGATCCAAAATTGACAATTAAGTATAAATTCATGGTATCTGGCTAGAATTAAATATTCTTTTATTTGTCCAACATAATATTAAGACACGCTGTCAACCGTATAGGCAGTGTAACATAAATGGCATCTATTTTCTTTGATATATAATGAAAGCATAAAAATCGTTACACCCTGCATAATTTGGACTATAGCCCTATACTATAGGTTTTTTAGAAAAGTGTATCGCATATCAAGTATAACTGATATTATACTACATGTATATAATAAGGAAGTAAATAATAATATGCTGAGAAATTTGGAATTTCGATGAAATCGGTTATTAGTGGTATAGAATTAACTGCTGTAACCTGATAATGTACCAACATTGCCAATTTATTTTTTCCTAATGCTTATAATGATAGTTGATTAGGTGATAATTATAATGTTAAACCTATGATGATATTCTCATTAACATTCCACAATAAGCAAATTTAGCTTACTGTGGTATTAGCGCATTCATAATAAGCGGTTCGACAATAATCATTTCATTCACAAGACTTTAATCTGCTTGGCATTTGAGAGAGAGAGAGAGAGAGAGAGAGGGAGAGAGAGAGATAGAGGGAGAGATGGGGTTTAACGTCCACTCGACATTTGACATCAATTGTATATTCAATAATTTTTTAACTGGATTTTCAAATCGTATTACATTCGACTTTTTGTCGTATTGAAAACACATTTCTTGTCAGATTTAGGGCGTACATTTCTTTCATATGACAAAGAATGGACGGAGTTTGAGAGTCATTTTAGCATAGTACATGTATATGTAAGTTTTATTCAGACGACTGTCCTGTAGCCAGGTAATTTCGGTATACATTCTCAAAACGGATTTTAACAGTAAATCGCGGCCCATTCATGTAGTTGAGGTCATGGTTTGATAATGTGGACCTTTATTATTTTATCTTCTCTTAGATAGCAAAACACGTTTGATCTTTTTTTAAGGTGACATCTGGTGCTTCTCATGGACAAAATTTAGCCCCAAGTGTGGACAAGGGGAGCTTGACTAATGACAATTGGTCGTACGGGGCTGTTGTGCTCTCTAGTAATGTTACTACGAAAATTTAAGATTATTGAAATTTAAGAAATAACAAACACATTACTGCTGATAAATTTGGATCAAATAAACGTTACATCTGTAGAATTCCGTCAGTTTATTATATGTAGAACCCAAAAAAAAGAATCACGATTCTAAACAATTCTTTGTGAGAAATGGTGTCATATCAATTGATATCAGACGTCTTTAATCTGGAAACATTTTCTATTTATCTATAAGTACTATCATCATTTCCCCAAGGGAGCATATCTTTTTAAACCAATTTGATGTAAAACATCACGATTCTCGACGATTTTTATATCAATAAGACAAAAGAAGTCACCTAATAAATTCTTATCCCCTTTGTCTTTAATTTAAGTTCATCTTCACTGACATTTTGTCATATTATACCCCGCAGGCCTAACATGGGGGTACATCATAAAATAGTCAATTAATTAATAACTCGTTTTATCACTTATGTAATATTACAAGGGCTGTACCAAGCCCCTTTGTCACATTCAGTTGAATTGACAGAACACTGTATGTATTTGTAAAAACTACTCCAGTTAATCATAGTATGTTTTGTTTTATATAAGAACAAATTTAACCTTTAAGCCAATTATACCTATATATTTATAACGTCCATGGTACGAAGTACGTTACTTATATTTCACGAATAACAAACAAGGCTTGTGTATGACTGGATATATTCTGAAATTGATGTGGTGCAAGACTACCAGTATGGGCCAGCCGGGCACCATTTTCAATAGAAGGCTCAATCTCACTTCAACTAGATATTGTAAGTTTATTCGCAGTGGTTGCTTCAAGAACATGGTATGTGACATACCTGTCTTTATTTAAAACCGAAATGCAACAAGTGCTTATATTATGGCAGAGCTAAATTCTGCCTATTGCAGGTATTTTAATGGATCGAAACACAATCGTCATGGACAATCTAGCCTTGGTTTATTATCGTAACAATGAAAATCGAGACTACTTCAAAAACTAGTAACTTCGCTCCTTTTAAAATTTTTAACATATGCCCTTTTCATTATCTATGTTTAAACTATTGCAGCGAGAGCTGCCGGCTCTTGATCTAAATCTTACGTTGGAGCGATGATTTGAAATTGGATTTGAGAATCAATGGGCTAACCACAACAACCACCATCGAGTTCGTACTGTTATAGCCACTGTACACAAAAATACAGCTGTTGTGGTAAACCTATTGAACATTGTATAAACTCGCAAGTAATAAATATTCAATAGCTCTAAACGTTGGTATTTAGTGAATAGACGGCATATTACGAAGCATTTTGTAAACAGGCAATTATGTGTTCGTGTGTTGTTTCTCAATGATGAAACGTTCTATTTTGGTTAACACAGACGCGTCTGTTGTTTTAAACAATGCATTTGCATGTAGTAATATGATTCTCGTTAACGTATGAGAGAGAGAGAGAGAGAGAGAGAGAGAGAGAGGGGGGGGGGGGTAACGTCCACTCAACACAAACTAGGTCATGTGGTACCCCCCCTCCCCCTGTATGAAAGCCAATGATAGTTACTTACACGGCATAATAATGACCCATTTCGCCGAGGTTAAATTAAATGGTGTCGAATGTTATATTGTTATATATTTGGATAATCTGGTTATAAAATTACTCTTATAATTTTGCCTGTACTCTCAAATTCTTGTGTCAAGAACGCTTTTGTTAAATGAGTAGGCCTATGCTCGTGTTGAATCTATTCATGTTCCTCAGGGGTGTCCACGTACTCTACATAATGTACTGAATGTCACTGAGGGCATCGACCGAGATAGGGATCAGTTCAGTGGTGATGCAATACAACAGTTCTTTAGAACAAGACCCGGCAATACACAGTTAAAACGAGTGCTGTTAAGCCGTGTAAATGAAAACAACAAATTTAACCAATATTCATGATCACCACGAATTGGTGTTTTTGGGTGAGCTTTGCTATTAAATCGTTCTGAAAAAAACGTGTTGGGTTGAAAATATGTTTGAGTATTTGGGTTAAAAAAATATCTCAATATTGGCGTTAATCTCAATTACATCGGAAATACAACGTATGTAATAGTATCGTGTATTATTGTAATTAATCATTCTTAAACATACATTATGCAAGAGCTAAATCTGCCCATTGCAGGCCTTTCCTTGGGGCCGAAATGTTACGTAAACTGTTATTTTAGACATTAATTAACTTATTCAAATAATAATCAACTCTCGTTGTCATCTTATTTGTCGGATTTTCACTGGATTTGAATCCGATCTGCTGCTCAACGCTCATTTATGATTAAATCCATAAATGGATAATCGAGTAGATGCTTTTTATCGTACCGACTTTAGTAATGATGCTCGATGCTAGATTTAAAATTCAAAAGCTAATATCTTGGTTCAGAGTGGAGCAATATGACTGAAATTTTCAAGATATTCTATTTGCATTATCAATTTTTTTTAACGATTATAACGAGAACAGCCAACTCTTTATCTATTCTCATATAATACCTCTTTAATTCAGGAAATTTGCATGTAGGCCTACGAATAAACCACATAGGCCCCAATACAACTAGGCTGTAAGTTTTTATATATTGGTTGCATTGCATTATGTTCACTGTATATTTGTAACCAAGTTGTAGAATCAAGTCAATGCTATCTGAGTTGCGCTAATAAGGTTATTGATTACTCTACTAACCTATTGTTGATTTCGAATCTCCTGACCTGAGTCGTTTACTTTTGCAATAACGTTTCTAATAACTTATTACATCAGCTAAAATCGCGAATTGTCATTTTAATATATTTTGGACAAATGTACAAAAAAGATATTTTAAAGCCACTGATAGTCATTTTCATTTCCGTGGACAATATAATATGTTCCTTCACTGCTTAAAGATATGGGAGATTAGATGGCAGTTCTCACTATTATAGTTACAAACTACATAACGTAAAGGCAATTTGCTGAAAATTTCAGTCAAATTGATCCACTATGAACCGAGAATTAAGCGAACGAAACTTCCGCCTAGACTCGTTCCTCATTACTAAAGTCGGTACGACAAAAATCATAGTCTCGGTTATCCAGTTAATCGTTAAATCGTGAAGGAAAGCTATGCAGCAAATCGGATCATAATCCAACAAATATCACAGGCTAGCGTTGACATCGAGAGTTGATTATGGTCTGGATAAGTTAATTAATGTTTAATTAATAGTTTATATAACATTTAAGGCCTAAAGAAAGACCTACGATAGGCAGATTTAGCTCTTGCATAATGTATGTTTAATGTACACTAACAATAAATATAGATGATCTCCCGACTTAGATTCAATTGGATTAAAAGTATAACTGGTTCCACTACTGATAACTTTCGTGTTTGATTCCTTTGAGCATGTTTTGTAATCATTTGGCCACAAAAGAATTACAGGCCTGCAGCCCCTTTTGTCCAATTATCTGGCCACCAAAGGTACTATACATTAGTAAACATATAATTTCATTTTAATCAACACTGAATAATGCGAAACCTTACTGCATAATTCTAAGATTTTTAACAAATCCAACGGCTACTCAAGATTGTACGTGCTGGCAAACTTCGCCTTGAAAATGTATAACGCATTACCACAAGAAGTTGTTCGGAGACATTTGTTCATACTTCACTGTATGTGATAAAGGTACCTATTTCAATACGTATTATGATGATATCTAATCGTTTGAGGCGATTTTTACTTGCTCAAATCCTCAACGATTCTGCATTGTATCGAGCATTATAGGAGACGTTATCTGATTTGAACAACTTTCCATCCGATATTCATTTAAGTTCCACAACATTGTAGTTTGCAAGAGACTTTATGATAGATAAAATCTTAAAAGTGTAAAGATTAACCCCTCCCAATTTCACTGCAATTTACGCACGAATGTGTAAATTATGAATTAAACACGAGGTTTTTAGGTGTTTAATTAATTTGCACTCATTTAAATATGAATTTAGGTGATTGCAATACTCGTCCGAATGCAGTTTATTAGTTCGCACCACTGAAGGTGTAATCTGACCGGTTAGTGCGGCGTCTGATCTGATCACAAACTACGTGAAAAGAAACGAATGAATAGTCTGTTTACCTTTGAAAGCACCATACACATTCACCAGGGATGGCGCGTGTTATTTTACGTGTATGTTTGAAGGTTACAATACCAATAGTATTCCCAGATCGTCGAAGATTACTTACATAGAAATGAGTTTGCGATGGTATCAAAATGTTTCCGCGGTTGACTTTTCTTCAAACAATCAGTGGTGCTGTTGTTAGGCAAAGGGAAAATTATAGAATCGCTTTTTGATAAAAACAGCCAAAGAGCGAAACCTTTCCACTGAAGAGCGGGTGTTTTTCCAGGCCACCTATTTTTTCCAGGCCAGTAATTTTTAGATTCAATAACGGGTGTATTTCTATACGGACTAAGTTATGCATACTTAATTAAACAGCCACTGTTGACCTATCTTACAAATATGTCAAGGTCGGTAGAATTAGAAAAACATGAATTGGGGTTAACGTCCTACTTTTCTGATCCGACTGGACCAATGAAGACGGGCACACGCCACATACAGTGTTCTATGAGCGAAATTTTGTCCGAGCAGCGGCGCTATGGCTTATTTTTATATCAAATTCCACATGCCAAGGGTTCTTTTACGTGCAAGGGGTTTTTGATGGCCGAATGGTTAGCACGTGTGTGTCGAATGGTTAGCACGTGTGTACTGTACCATAAAGCCTGTCATTGAGTCAACTGGCGTGGTTTCGAATCCCGGTTGTACGTGACAAGGAATAGGGTCGCCTGTCCAACCTCGTGGGTTTTCTCCGGGTCCCATTCACGCAATCAAATTAATGAAATGAAATTAAAAACCATATGTTAGTCCCGAGATGACCTGGTTTGTGTCGAGTGGACGTTAAACCCCATCTCTCTC
This sequence comes from Patella ulyssiponensis, assembly GCA_963678685.1. Lineage (NCBI taxonomy): Eukaryota > Metazoa > Mollusca > Gastropoda > Patellidae > Patella > Patella ulyssiponensis. The sequence continues at coordinate 60,413,165 of OY783229.1, forward strand.
TCTCTCTCTCTCTCTCTCTCTCTCTCTGACGTGCACACCAATGTGTACACAGAACCTCGTATTTCGTTCCATAAGAACGACATGTCATCCCGTCATAGGCGTAGGAGCCGGGGGGGCAGGGGGGGCATTTGCCCCCCCAAAAATTTATTTTCGGGCAATGAAAAATTCGACGACCTTTTTTTTTCTACTAACGTTTAGAGAAAAAATATAACTAACTTATTTCTATGAGATCCACACTGCCCGAAAAGTATTTTCTCGTCTTTTTCTTGTCCACTGCATGTCCGAAAATATGCCCGAAACTCCCCTATGATAGGTATGCCCGAAAAATTATATTATATTGATTATATATAATCAATATAATATACTATATATTGAGCATGTTGATTTCGATATATATATATTGATTATATTATATTGATTTCGGGCAATTTTCTCTTATGCCCCCCTGAATTACTTTGAGCTCCTACGCCTATGCATCCCGTTGCATGTCTTACTTACTGAGTCACCGTGCAATGTTGTGTAAATAACGTTTCCAGGGTCGGGATACAGACATGGAATGAGCGCGTCAATTTGAAAAGTTTCTAGATTCAAAAAATTAAGTTTAGTGGGCCTTCAGACGCATCATTACTAGATGGTGTTCAATCTGTTTCACAGAGAATTACTTACGAATTATCTCTGTAACAGATAAGTGTCCATAGCACGTGCGTTGACTGCTCACCGCGCCAGTCATTTGCTCAACTGCTCGCGCAATGTTTACTTAACACCTAACTGCTTCGGGCAAAATGATGCATTTTACTCATTTTAATACCTATTTACACTAAATAGGAAATATTTTTTAACTTCAAATGCTTCAAACGTCTTTATTTTTCTTTTACCTCAAAAAAATGTTTGAGAATTTAATTTGTCGGAGTAAAAAAGTTAATATGCCGTACTTATTAAGCCTCGTCGATGTCATGCTTATCAGTGCTCACTCTGGGTTCCATTTTTTTTCCACCAATTTTTTATTTTAATTTATTAGCCAGATATTTTTTCCGCCAAAATAAAACAACTATTAAACATTTTTTTCAGGAATTTTATTTACATAAATACATACAATATACATCTTAAAATTTACAAAATTCTTCTCTGCTTTGCAGAGGCCCATTTTTTGAAGGCTTTCTCAAAATCTAGGGTAACCACTTTACCAATACTAAGGACCATTAAATTACATAATGTGTTAGTTTTTAAATAATTTCTGTATTTGTTTTTTTATAATATTTTGTCTACTAAATCCCCTTTCACAATCTGCAGTTGCCACGGGAATTGTTAGCAAGCGCTTACTGATAGCACAAATGCTTGGGAACATATCACCTTTAGTTGCAGCAAATTGACAAATGGCAGTAATAGTTATATTACCTAGGTCACAACATTCAACATAATTCCTAAATGACATAATTTCTTCAGACATAGTAAAGGTATCAATTTCCAACAAATTCACATAATCCACAATGTTATTAACAAATGTTCCATCGATTCTACTATTTACATCAAATATTTTACATAAATTACTTAATACAACAGCATCTCCCTTAACTTCAAAACGAGCATTCAAATTATTTATAACATTTACAACAAATTTATTGCAACTAGTTTGTGCATCACCCCTTTGCTTGAAGCCATCTCTGATCAATTGATCCTCAAAAATAAATGAGGCTTCACCAAACTGATCAAGGACAATGTCACTTGGTATTAAGTTTTGAAATTTTGAGAAATTAGGTCCAGAAGTTCCAGAAGCAATGACTTTCAACTGATCAATGGAGGATTGAAGCAAAGGGTTTACATTGGAAAACATAATATCATTTTTTTGATAACACTTACTTAATCTACAAAGAACAGCTAAAACATCAGAAAGAAAATATGTACAATAAAGGAATTTTATAGAAGTTATACTTTTAAGTAAACCAGCAATTTTTGGAGTGTTATCTTCAATTAATACAGTAACTAAACTAGAGTAGTTTCTCAAAACCCGCCTGAACAGCTCCATCAAATGACAACCACCGTGTGCCCGAAATCTGCTTATCAGTGATTGTAGCGGCCAAGCGAATATTCACTGCGGGATCAGTTTGGATGGTGTTATGTCACTTAAAATGCGGAAATGAAATTGATTAGTTAGAGGTCGCACGTGGAAATGTACGTAGTTGAGCTCTCAAGGTAGGTCTCATTATAACAGGGCGTGTGTAATGAGACCTACGTTCAGAGCTAGTGGAAATGTAACCATTTGTGGACATTTCCAGTTCTTTCGTAAACCACTTGATGACTCTGTTCCTAATTCAGATTTTATCAAATTACGCGGGTCTTCTCCATTGAGCAATTACAATGTAACCTACCGTCCGAGGCAGGGTCATATCTAAATATTAAGGCCACCTCCGGATTTCGTCATGGTCACGAGATCTAAACAGGATTATTGCGCAAACCCTAACCCTAGACCTATCCCTAACCCATAGTACACAACCCTGGCACAATCACGTAGACTAGCCCTGTTTACATCTCGTGACCTTGACGGAATCTGTTGGTGGCCTTAATATTTAGATCTGACTCTGTCTTGGGCAAGGGATATTTGTTTTTGCCTTATATGTATCCAACTCTTTCGACAGAAAAACTACTTCTTCTAGTAGTAGCCTATATAGACCAATAGTGCCGCCTATGGCTCAGCGCTCTCCCATTGCCCTCTGGATTAGTAACTATACTTGTTACCTTAAACTGTGTTTAAGGTAACAATGGTACAGTCTAAGACCCCTTACGCAAGTTCAAATAGGTTCAAACGCACAATTGACAACACACACCATTACAGTTTGTATTAAAATAAGTAATTCTATCACAAATAGTGAAGACTGGACCATTAAAATAGTTACCGAACAGTTTTTCTCTGCATAGCGCTGTTTATGTTGTAGGCCTAATGACGTATTACGCAACTTGCGGCCATGACGGTCGGCCAGTTGAAATTTCGCGTAGGAGATGGGTTTCATCAAATCATATAATTATGCGGCAAGGCCTCACCTTTATTTCAATAAGAATTGATTTTTTATATGTTAAGCTGCGTGCAGTACTGTTTTGGGTCAGTTTATTTGTAAATTAAGCGAGCTATAGGCCAGTAAACTTTTTGTAGTCATTTGACTAAAAAAAACTTGCGCAAAGGAACTCTGTAGGAAAAACCACTACTGCGACTGGAGTAAGAAGGAAGACAGCAGTAGTGGAACCATTTCTACTCTGGATGTGCAACTAGCTCGATCCCATCTTTCGTACTTGCATCATTGAAATCTCGAGTGCAACTATGACAATGACCCCAAACTACTGTACATGTTTAATAAGCTCAAAACTATCAGCAAAACAGATGAGAATAGATGGATAACGATAGATCAATGTTTGTGTAGCCTATTTAACCTCCAATTTTGGACCATGAGTGCAGTTATCGGTGTAGTGGATTGGACAACCATAATCTATACATATAAAATATATTTACATACATATAAAATATAATTAACGAAGTGGGGTCTAGAATAGTAGAAATCCATCTGCAATAACGTAGTGTAACAGCTGGGTTACATTCCAATGTTGATCAGTTAGGGTCTTAAGTATGTACCAGTATACGTGAATATAGGTCTGAACAAAACATTCGTTGCCTTACTGAACTATCTTGTTAAACTGTGCCAGCCATTTTTACTGTTGCCAAGCAATCACTCATTACGGGATTTTAATCTGTTTACGTTTTAATTGGAAAATGTCAATGACGGACGGTTGTATTCAAGAGACATCATCACCCCCGCACAATGACCATAATTGTAGGGCATTTTGATTAGCAACTGCAATATAGCCTTAATTAACCTTCAAAATTACCCAAAATTCAGAAGGTACCATCGGTAACTTTCCGGCGTGGGTTCCTCCTGTCAGTGATGCAGGACGGAGGGTCTGACAGCTGTCTAGTCGTTCGGATGGGTCGAAAACCCGAGGTCCCTTGTACACATTGGCGTGCACGTAAAAGATCCCTTGGCAGTTGGAATTCAATATAAGTGTTGGCCGTAGCGCCGCTGCCCGGGCAAAATTCCCCTCATAGCGGACTGTATGGCGTTTGCCCGTCTTCATTAGCCTAGGTTAGGAGCAAAACAGTAGGGCGTTAAACCCCATTTCATTTCATCTCCTTTGTAATCACTGCATAATTTTGTCCGCTCGCTAAGTCGCTCGCTAGATTCTGACGTATGGACAAAATCGAAGTTCAACAAACATCATTTTTAATTAGATCACATTAAATCAAAAATGTTTTTTTAACTAAGAGACAAGGATATATAAAAAGGCGAATGTTTCTTTAAAGTCAACCATTATTGGATTAAGACCCATACGCGAGTTTGTCTGATCGAGATCCTGCTTATGGGTATTCGAAATTTCCAGGCTAATCGCGGATCACCTTCACTTTTCACCCGAAACAATTTTTAGCCAATAAAAAGCTGCACACTTGACACGCCTCCGTAAATTAATTTATAGTCTATTTCTAATAAAGGGACTGGGGAAATGTTCACTATTTCTGGCCAGGTTTTGAATACCGTACATGACTAAATAAATCGTTACCACTCGTGATTTATTAATTTTACAGCTTAATTATTATATATACGCATTGAAATAGTGTATATACTGTCCGTCCGTCGATTCGTTGTCCACACTTCCTTGTGAACACTACAAACAGTATTCAATCTTTTAAAATGCATGTTTTTAACTTTACAAAGTTATTTCTGATATAGTAACTAGTTATTTCTGTTATTTCTGATAATAACTAGTTATTTCTGATAATAACTTCTCGGGTTATTTTTTGCTTTGATTACTCTTTGAGTTTTTTTTATGTTTTTTTTTTATTTGGTTTGTATATAGTTAGTTCCTTTTGGAACTGTCCTTGAGCGAACGATATATTCTAGTGAACGCTCTGGTAGCAACATTATCACCTGATTATTCCTTCAATTACTCTAATACATACAACGCGTTTTTCAGGTATACAAGAAATCTTGTAGATGGAGGAAATGGTAAATTCAATTTGATGGTTTTATGTTGGGGTGAAGCCAATGGCAGCAGTATACACAGCCACGCTAATGCCCATTGCTTCATGAAAGTCTTAGATGGTTCCATCCGTGAAGAGCTGTACGATTGGCCATCAGAAGAGTCAACCGAAACAAGCATGAGTCCAAGACAGAAAAATACATACGAAAAAAATAGCTGTGCCTATATTAGCGGTAATGCAATTTTTATTTCTTGGTTTGAATTTGGGTGTATTTTGAAGGTCTTTATAATTATCCTCCTTATATCGTCGATTTTTGTCACTACCTTTTACAGTTAGCCCCGTTTGAAATATCAAAAATAGTATCTGATAACTACTTCACGGATTATTAATCTTGATGATTTGCTAGTGTCTTGTAAAATGCTACCATTACCTACAAAAGAATAAAAACGTTTGTTGACTGCATGCATAGCTGAACTGGGCGTATGTTTCCTTTCCTGACAATCTATCTTTTCTGTAATTTAAACTAGGGTGTTTAGATTGAGATTGTGCCTTATTCAATTTTATCGAGATCTTGTGATGCAGTACAATTTATCTTATCATGGACCCAGTATATGTCATTCGCTGTGCATGCATTGGGGAGCGTTACCTTCAGTTCTTCGGCGCGTGATCTAAATCAAGTTACAAAAATTTAGTCAGAATGGTCAGGTCCCGAGTTCACAACATATAGCCCTTTATAAAACTTTTGTTGATTTAATGTGTCAAATACACCAATAAGAATCTATGAGCAAAGTTTTGTGTTTCTGGATCAAAGATATTTTTCATAAAAGGTGATTTAAAGTTGAGTAAATTCTTAACTTAAAGATACATTATGGGAGATTTTTACAAGGAGTTAGCCATTCTTGCTATAACAGTTCAAAAATAGATGCTCAAACAAGAATATATTGAAAATTTCAGTCAAATTACTTTATCCTGAACAAAGTTGTTACCACTATAATTTTTTACTAGAAATAGTAGTTAAATTTCATCGACACCGTTTTCCCATTATGGACGATTGTTGATTGACAGGCGTTAACTCCACCTATATAGTCTCGATTATCAAGTAATGTTTACACTGACTAGTACCGATAGCGTATTCGGTTTGAGACAGGACTGCAATTCAATTCGTATACATTTATTTTTTACTATAAATTAGAATTAAGACTTTTAATATATAGATAATAAGAGAAAGTCTGCGATAGGATATTAAAGTTTGAAAGGAATGGGCCAAATCAACGAGGCAGTATTGTAAATAAAATTATAATAAATAGCCGACTTCTTGCGTTGCCTGCGTGTACTCTTTTGTACTTCAGGTAGGCCTAAGCGACTCCCTAAGCAGACGAATAGAAAACAGTCCGGAAGTATGATGACGTCAACGTCACGGAGAAGCCCCTCCCACGACGCCATAGTGATTAAATCAGTCAACGAAATCCTGTTTTAATCCGAGCCCAATCCAAGCCATCCGTAGGTCTACATAGTTCATTTTGGGCTTGTTATTTAAATAAAGATCTAATTTATAATTTCTATGACTTCTGAGGCCCAAAGGAAGACCGACAAAAGTCAGTTTTTGCTCTCCCATAATGTATGTTTAAGTCTGAGAATGCTTTGTGAACTCGGGGCAAGGAAATTTACCGAAAGGAAATGCCAATGAAATGAATTTTATAGAAATAGAGCCAAAATAAAAAAAAATAAAATTGATTTTAATTGTTATTATTTCAAGATGAAATTGGTCTCCACCGTGTAGAAAATCCAAGCCATTCCGACAAGGCTGTAACTCTTCATCTTTATTCACCACCATTCGATGAATGTGAGAGTTTTGATCAGCGAACCGGTCGCAAAAATACAGTTCAAGTTACATTTTGGAGCAAGTTCGGAAAGAGGACTCCTTATGTAAGTATGCTTTAAACTGAACACCTTTTCACCTACACGACATTTTAATACGCCCACATTTTCAGTCAGTCAGTCCGTCCACAACTGTTTGTGAATAGTCCACAGGTCACAATTTTTATACAATTTCCATGAAACTTGAAATATAGGTTTATCACATTAAGATCTCGATTCCTTTCGATATTGGCATGTATCGGACTATAACTTCGTGGATTATGACCCCTGATTGTACGAAAAATCACGTTATAACTCGTGGACACTGTAGAGGACACAATTTTGAACCGATTTTTATGAAACAAACCTAAATCTTGTCAAAACTTCAAACATTCATAATTTCTTTCAGAATAAAGTCATTCTATTCAAATTTTCATTATCTATTTTTGAACTATTATCTAACTCTTACATAATGTATTTTTGATGATGCGAGAAAGCGCAATTCTGATTCTTTCTGGTAACGGAGTCAGATGCCAAAGGATTTTTTTTAAGCCCAACAATATTTGCGATTTTTAGGGTGTAATTCTACGGTCCCTATACCAAAACAATGTTATTATAACGTTGTTGTTTTTGTCCGACGAAAGTGAGGGACTGTTAAAATGGGTCCGTCCGTCTGTCCGCCTGTCCGTTACACTCTTTGGGACACAATAACTCCCCTCCTAATTGAGATAGTATGTTCAAACTTGGTGTAAGTGTTTATATTGGTCGATAACTTGATGGAGTTCGAAGTTGAGCATTTTCTGCTTAGGGTAAGCAAAGATCAGCAATTTGATTGATTGATGCTTTGGGACACGATAACTTTAGTTCTAATTAAGTGAGGGTGGTGAAACTTGGTGTATAGTTTTGTTACCTCAATACCTTGACTTGGTTCGATAATGAGCATTTTCTGCTCAGGGTAAGCAGAGCAATAAGCAGAGCGATAACCAATTTGATTGGCCGAAAATTTGCAACACTATAACTCTCCTTCTAATTGAGTTAAAATATTCAAACTTGATGTATGTCTTTATTAGGTCAACGCCTTGATGGAGTTCGAAGATGAGCATTTTCTGCTTAGGGTAAGCAGAGATCAGCAATTTGATTAATTGATGCTTTGGGACACGATAACTTATGTGAACCAGACTAGTCCCCTATGTTTTCAAACTGTGTATCATTAAATTATTATTTTAATCACGAATTAAAAACAGCTGATTATTTACAAAACTAATGTAACATCCAGGGATAGGTCTATTAAAAGATATACACTCGAAGAAAGTATTATAATTGAAACTTTGAAATTGAATATCCTGCTGAGTAAAACAATCCTTTCAAGTTTTTTTTAAATTCGAATGTTTTTAAACTGTGTTTGTGAGTTTATATTGTATTGTGAAATACATACGAGTACAAGGCAAAGAATTAAAAGGAGTTTTTTTTCATAATTGATATTCCCTGTAAGGTGTTCTTTGTGAAAAGATGAAATAAAAAATTTGCCAATCCCATAACTTTATAATTGTCAGTAATAAAACGTAGGAGCTGAAAGTAACTTGTAAAGAGATCAACCTCCATATTTTGAATACTGGTAGTAAATATTGTTTGTTTTTAATGTAAATTCTAGACAAACTGATCCCGCAGTGAATATTCGCTTGGCCGCTACAATCACTGATAAGCATGACATCGACGAGGCTTAATAAGTACGCCATATTAACTTTTTTACTCCGACAAATTAAATTCTCAAACATTTTTTTGAGGTAAAAGAAAAATAAATAAAGACGTTTGAAGTATTTGAAGTTAAAAAATATTTCCTATTTAGTGTAAATGGGTATTAAAATGAGTAAAATGCATCATTTTGCCCGAAGCAGTTAGGTGTTAAAGATACATTATGGGAGATTTTTACAAGGAGTTAGCCATTCTTGCTATAACAGTTCAAAAATAGATGCTGTAACAAGAATATATTGAAAATTTCAGTCAAATTACTTTATCCTGAACAAAGTTGTTACCACTATAATTTTTTGCTAGAAATGGTAGTTAAAATTCATCGACACCGTTTTCCCATTATGACCGATTGTTGATTGACAGGCGTTAACTTCACCTATATAGTCTCGATTATCAAGTAATGTTTACAATGACTAGTACCGATAGCGTATTCGGTTTGAGACAGGACTGCAATTCAATTCGTATACATTTATTTTTTACTATAAATTAGAATTAAGACTTTTAACATATAGATAAGAAGAGAAAGTCTGCGATAGGATATTAAAGTTTGAAAGGAATGGGCCAAATCAACGAGGCAGTATTGTAAATAAATTATAATAAATAGCCGACTTCTTGCGTTGCCTGCGTGTACTCTTTTGTACTTCAGGTAGGCCTAAGCATAGAACTAAATTTAGTTCTATGGCCTAAGCGACTCCCTAAGCAGACGAATAGAAAACAGTCCGGAAGTATGATGACGTCAACGTCACGGAGAAGCCCCGCCCACGACGCCATAGTGATTAAATCAGTCAACGAAATCCTGTTTTAATCCGAGCCCAATCCAAGCCATCCGTGGGTCTACAGAGTTCATTTTAGGCTTGTTGTTTAAATAAAGATCTAATTTATAATTTCTATGACTTCTGAGGCCCAAAGGAAGACCGACAAAGGTCTGTTTTTGCTCTCCCATAATGTATGTTTAAGTAAACATTGCACGAGCCGTTGAGCCAATGACTGGCGGCGTCTGCATTCAACGCACGTGTTGTGGACACCTATCTGTTACAGAGTTAATTCGTAAGTAATTCTCTGTGAAACAGATTGAATTCTGGATTCTTTCTTGATGAGATGCAGTTAAAGGTGGCATTCGACAATCTACCCGTTAAGACCCCACCCCCTCATTTACACAAATATTGAAAGCATGTAATACACATGTGCCAAAGTGAGCCGGCAGATGCAAGAAGTTTTGGGCGATTCAAATGCAACTTATAATATATTTTGGGTTATTTTCCCTGTCTTTTACGGAATATTTCTCGTTTGCATGGATGAAAACCTTGGAGCGCAATATGGTCTACAGTTTGTAATAGATTTTGTTTTTCGTGAAAGGACGAACCCTATCGGTATTCAGTGTTCTGTAACCTTCGATTCCGGATTCCATCTCTCGGCATTACATCCTTTGTCAAATTCAACCATGAGCGCGACTGCGGCTAAAGTGTTTCGCGTTCATCTCTTGCAAATGCAAAATATGGGCGCATGCTGCACTGCAGCGTCTTGTTCAGTGTGATTCCCAGTTGATAGAGATGCAGGACGGAGTGTCTGACAAGGAACAGCGTCTATAACCGTTCGGATGATACGAAAAGCCGAAGTACCGTATACTCGTTTTCATGTACGTAAAAGAATCATTCGCAGTAAAATTCGACGAAGGTAAGGTGGAAAGGTCACTGTCTGTGCAAACTGTCAGTTCATAATAACACGTTGTTTTTATATATATTTTCAGGGAGTGTGTGCCACAACAAAGGAAGCAAGAAAACATGCCGAAAATAATTAAGGGTGGTGAATGGTGGCTGAGTAATGACTGCCATTTAGGATTGTGACAGTGTGCGTTTACTAAAATGCATTTGATAATAATAGTATTTTGATTAGAAGTGATTAATTTAATGAATACTTCCGCATAATATGAGCAGACATTTACATCATTGTATTTTATGTTTCATATTGATGCAAATAGTTTAATTCGCTAATCTAGGGTTGGTTTCTGGTTTATATATAGGTTATTAGCGACAACGTCGACCACAAAATAAAAAAGTTTTATTAAATGATTTTTAAATTTCTGGCTTGCATCCTCATTAGTTTATAGGACTTTGTTCCGCAAGAAACACTTTGCTAACTCAAGGCCTGCACACATCAAGTGTATATTGATCTCCTTCAAGGCCTTAACTTACACTCCGTTAAAGAGTATTTCTGAAAATTGATTTATTATTCTATACTGTTTCATCCTGATATTATATGATATTGTTCTTAGATTTGTAGTATTATATCTTGCCAAATTACCATTATCGCAATCGCGCGCGCGAGAGAGAGAGTGTATGTGTGTATGTGAGAGAGAGAGAGGGAGAGAGAGAGAAATGGGTTTAACCTACACTCGACACATAAATGGTTAAATTTTCTTTCAATAATTCGCTTGCACGTAGGGTCTTTAGCAGTGGGGGAACCCGGAGAAAACCCACCTTTTGTCACATCCAACCGGTTAATCAAAACCACGCATGTTGAGGCATTTATGGATTGTGTTATCTGAACTCCGGGAATATGCGATGGAATAGCTGTCGTAAACATGTCAGGACAAATAGTTTAGTTTGAAGACTTTGTCGCAAATCAATGATCATTGGTCAACAACGAATCAATCCTCAGTGTATGCAAGCCTTTTGGCTAAACGGGGGAGGCCTTGATCGTGAAATATTCAATTATTGCCTTCGCTTTTATGTGCCTTTTGTTTCTTTTGAAATATATATGTAATATTTTAATGTTCATGTGAAATATATACTTTATTTTTAAAATTATACAAGACTCAATCTTATCCTAATATAGTCCCATAATTGTTCTTGTTGGCAGCTAATTTACCCCAATATAATTAGATAGCTTTAATAATTGCTCAATTATTGTTTGTTAAATATGTCCATTAATTAAATTTTAAAAATCATTTGTTCAATCCGGTTGACATTGCAACATTTTTTTAATTGCTCAAATTCTTGTTTCAATTTTTATTTTAATAGCTTGATTAATAAACACTAACAGTATGCAATTATTTATCAAAATATCAACTGTATTTTATTCTGATTATTTAATGGAGCCTAACATAAACTGTGTGGTGACTTCTGACTTTCAGTGTTCGCAACGGATACACAATAGGCCATACCTTTGGATGAGTCTTGTAACATTATGTCCAAGTTAAGATGTTGATCCAAGTTAAGATGTTGACAGTTTACAATCCTTACAATGCATTGTGTAAGATGTGGACAAAAAGCTTGTCGTTCTTGCTATGATAATAGTTCAAAAATACATAATTCAAAATCATTAAAAGAAGATACAAATTACCATTTGGAGTTTTACTAGATGTGACATAGATTGTTTATTATCGTAAGCACGATACTTGTCATTCTAGACTTAGTCTCGCTTGCCACTTTTAAATTAAATCATTCAATGACGACCGTGTTTTAATCCGTTTATATCTCTGCCATCCGATTAATACTTTGTACTTCAGTAAATTGCATATGTAATCTTTACAGAAACGCCATTTTCATCAAATATACGACGTCTATCATTGTCAGACTTAATTATGCCTGTATATATTCATATATATTTTAAAATTGTAATAAAATGTTTGGAGATAATTAAAATTTTTTTTTTTTTTTTTACATTAATAGCTGATTTTGTATTAAATGAAATGAAATGGGGTTTAACGTCCTACATGTTCTGCTCCGAATTGGGCTTATGAAGACGGTTGTATAAAATGAGGTTTTTTATTATCTGTTCTGTATTTAATGATAACGCTTAAAATTGGTTACTCTAAAATTATGTTCTAACAACATACACATTTGACCAGGATAAGCGTTTTTATAAAATATTTTTACGTGCATTAAAATGATAGTAAAGTATTAAAACCGCTTATTATTTAATATGATGTAACGTTTTTATAGCTTTTTTATGTTCATCCAAATTTATATCGTCGGTTTATGCATCCGTGAAACTCGTGTGGCTATTTAGAACCACATTCATTATATCATTAGTCGATAACATGACGCTTGTTACCTTGAAAAATAATAGCATACCGTTCATTAACATTATAGTAGTAAAAAAACAAAACAAATAGAAGCATACGCCAGGAAAATCGTATCGTCCACCAAACCACTGGTGAATTGCCCCATTTCAAAAACAAGTCATTTGAATTTTAACAATGTTGAATAATATTGATTGACACCATTATGGGTGATTTTACAACATAGTAAGATAGGATCATATTTCACATGCATGTATGGAAAACATAACATTTATAAAGATATCAGTTTATCTGTGAACAGGTGGAATTATACTGGTAAATTTCCCCAACGTCGACCTATATCAGTAAATAAGACCGAGCTAAAAAATGTTTTGACATGAATTGAACTGGCTAGACTTACATAGTTTAAATGGCCCGAGGCTTGTAATTTCTATATGTTAAATCCATGACATTTCTTGACCTGTACGCCCTAACATATCGCAGTGACCTGATAAAAAGTATTGGTAAGGGTCTGACAATCTCGACCATATTGTCTATTTTCGTATACCTTAATCAGGTGGCTTCATCATTTCTTAATTGCTATAATAAGGCAAACCACCTTCGTGTATCACAAAATGAGGGGAAGCATAATGTTTCAGGAATATTACTGGTAACGATGATGGCTGATTGCTATCATGTCGTGATGTCGTAGTGTCGCCCTTCATAAGGCGACAAACAGACAACACATCACATTTTAGCCCGACAACATGACAACTTCATCCGACACAGCGACATTAAAAATGTAATGTCACGAAAATGTATTGTCGGGTTAAAGCGAGAATTCCATATTTTCTAAGAAAGTTAAAACATAATTATTTCTATGTCTTTTGCGCAATAGGTTGTCAACTCACTATTATACGGTCATAGGCATTATTACCTACTCTTAGAAATCCTTCACATCGGAAATAATAACACAATTACCTCTCTTGTTTTTCCATTACCTACCCCATGCAATAGCTATCTTCAAACGTTTGAATTTAAAGTTAAAAATGAAAAATGATATTTTTGCCAATTTCTCAACTGACAATATTGAATTATAGGATTATTCTTTAACAAGGTAGAACTGTCATAAATATCATCTATTTTAAGGCTTTATGTTAATATATTTTTAAAATATAACTTAAAACTATGAAATTGCAGCTTTAAAATGTCGGGGTGTAGGGTTATCGGCCATATTCCCCTCAATACCATGATTGTGTGCACTGATCCTGGTGCAATCTGATTGAAATACAGATCTATATTAATTAGTTTCCTTTTTTATACTTTCGATGACCTACACTACATTTAGTTCTTTTAGGAATTGTCTCTGATCGAACGATGTCGACATCGTCCGATCAGAGACTGTTCCTAAAGGAACTACACTACATGAAGATCTGGGGCCGGTTGCTCAAAACTAAGTTATTTTAACGATCCGTTAAACACTAACGGATCGTTAATTTGCCAACCTGTCGTTTGTTAACGGTCCGTTAAATTTCTGTTGCTGGAAAGTCAATTTCATTATCCGTTAGTTAACGGATTCATTAAAGTTAATCCTAGAGAAGGCTGTTTGTTCATTGGCTAAATTTTAAATTTACATATTTATAATGTGTAAGAGAGAGAGAGAGAGAGAGAGAGAGAGAGAGAGAGAGAGAGAGAGAGAGAAATGGGGATTAACGTCCACTTGACACAAACTAGGTCATTTCGGGACTAACATATATGGTTTAATTTTATTTCAATAATTCGCTTGCGCGTAGGGGTCTTTAGCAGTGGGAGGAAACAGGAGTGCCCGGAGGAAACCCACGAGGTTGAGAAGGTATATATAATGTACATGTATATAACAACTTCATAGAAGTTATCAACAAGAAACTGAAGACAGTGGGACAACTAACTGTGCAGTCTGTTCACAAAACTTGAGTAAAGACAAACAGATAATTTACTACAGAAAAAAAATATAGAATACTTTATTTTCTCTCTTAGAAATTTTAGCATAAATCTGTATAAAAAATTATGAGATTTTTACTATATAATATTTGGGGCCATTATTTTCTAAAGACCCCAAAATTCTGCAGAATGCTATAGAATTTTATCATATAGAAATTGGAATAGCCCCACATCGCCCAACCCTCTAAAACTAGATTGTTCTATAGAAAATTACACTATTAATCTACATGTATGACTTATGCTACAGCCCACTAATGCCACTGTTAAACAGATAACGGAACCCAACACCCCCGTTAACTATAACGGCAAGTTAACGATACGTTAAAGTTAACGGAGCTTCCAGCAACAACCTTTCTCTCCGTTAAAGTTAACGATCCGTTAACTCCATGTTAACGGATCGTTAAAAGTTAACGGAGCTTTGAGCAACCGGACCCTGGTCGGTTGTAGCGATGTTTCACGTCAGAGGTCATACGAGCGGCTTTTGATCCTATGACGTTAGACATTTGATTAACTAATCAGCTTTGATGTTACTATTACCAACAGTTCCGTGCAAAACACGTCTAAAGCTCTCCGTAACAGACCGTTTCATTGGTTTATTCCTCACATCAATAAGAGAGAGAGAGAAATGGGGTTTAACGTCCACTCGACACAAACTAGGTCATTTCGGGACTAACATGGTTTAATTTTATTTCAATAATTCGCTTGCGCGTGGGGGTCTTTAGCAGTGGGAGGAAACCGGAGTGCCCGGAGGAAACCCACATGATTGAGAAGGCGCCCCTATCTCCATGCCTCATACGCTCACACCAGGGATCGAAACCACGACCACAAGCCAGAGGTGACCGGCCAGCTAGAGGTCAAAGCGCGGCACTCTGGACCACTAGCCCCCCCCCCCCCCCAACATCAATAAGAAAGCCTAATAAGATTGCAAATCTTCCAGATCCTGGAGTAGTAAAGAGAGAAGTAAAACGAAATTTTGAAGCCTAAAAAACGAAATGAAATAAGACCTGTGTTTTAATCAGATTGACCCTGGTGTTGGTTAAGAAAGTTCCCCGGGATTTTGCGCCGTGGTTTCTTCCTGTCGAAGACAAAAGGCCTGGCAAATAACAGTGTCTAGTTGTGTACATGGGACAAAAAACAATCTCTTGTGAACATATTGGCGTGCACATAAAAGAAACTTTCACAGTTGAATTTCGATGAAGAAATGCCACGACGGTCCATTGAAAATTTCCCGTCAAACCACTTTGCATAGCGCTTGCAATATATCTTCAATAGCCCGATTGGGGTAGAAAAGTACGAAAACTGAATGGAATGAAATTGGGTTTTAACATCCTTCTTTCCTGCTCTGGCTGTGAGCGAAACTTTGTCTGGGATCTTTTACATGCACGCTAATCACTGAACCACCCAAAAGACTATACACTATCCCTAGCCAGACCCTCTGTAGGCTCTGTCATATACCTCTGTGAAGAGGAATTACGTCGGAAAATTCGTGATAAGCTTTCTCGGCCAACGCAGTGATCGAACACGGTACGTCAACGTTACTGGGTCACCAGGGGTCACCATGACTCCAAGAAAAGTATGACATTAAACTTCAATTCCGGTGGCGGTGTGCAGGACGGGGGCCTGGAAAGGTATAACATGTCGGGTTGTCGGTCTGTCGTGGTGTTTGGTTGCCGCCTTATGAAGAGCGACACCACCGCCACCCCCGTGAAAAAAAAAATGTGGACCGTAAAAATAATAGATATACAGCACCCCCGAGAACAATTCCCACCCCAATCATTACGCAACATCACGTAATGGGCTTAAGGCGAGTCGGCAATCATACGGTATTATCTATGCTCTGAGCTAGTAACGGCCCAAGACATCACACCAATCAGTCATAGGTAACATTCACTAACAGCATAATGGCTGTCGTTATTTGACTCCATACACGTTGTCTCGCCCGTGATCCACCATATGGTTACAACCATAATCAACCATATTTTTCAGATTTTAATCAATCACTGACTGTAAGCGGCATAAGCAGCAGTTTTTAGTGTAAGCCCGGGATAGTTACTCAAGTTAAATTCTAAGGGAGGTGACTCGTGTAAGCTTGCCATGTTTCTAACGTCGAAGTAGAACTTCAATTTTTTTAAGCACAAATTAATAATGTGTCTAAACAAGTAAAGGGACAAATAAACTTTTAAATACAGGGTATCTCATGAATCGATATACCGGTTCTACCTAGTCAGTAATCTCATATAGACCTACATACATATTCCTGAAACAACGACCGCGAGTTTTACTGAGTTAAATCAAGATCAAGCCATATTGGTCTTGCCCCAGATCAAACACAATAAAGTCAGAGTATGCGGATTATTAATGCAATAGATTAAAATGCAGGAAGACCATCATGCAAATATGGACCCATATCCCACCAATTATCTCCATATTTCTGCTTTCTATATAATATATATATTTATCACTGTACATATCACCGCATGAAGTTGAACCGTTCATCAAGAATAACGAATAACGATAAGATAGAAGTAGTTACTTTGCAACTGTCCTTTAGCGAACGATAGCCTCCTCGATTCGCTGACAGTTGCTGGGTATCCCTATTACGAAGTAGTATGAAAATAACGCTTTTTCACATCTCGGTTCTAAGGCTATTTTAGAATCCTTACCGTCTATTTTTCACGGAGATTCCTCTTTTATCACCAAAAGGAATCATTTCCTGTCACATCTGACACAAATTTATAATAATCCAACACTATTTTCATGTAGAATTGTGCTCTAAAAAAAAGTACACAACTTTCATTCAAAACCAGGCGCCATTTTTAACTGACGTCTGCGCAGACCGGTTCATAGCTGCTGTCAGCCAGTATTCCAAATTTAGGAATGGAATTTTTACCGTAAACGAAAATTCGTGCTGTTTTCATCAGTACCCTTTATTATCATGCTTTTGGGTCAAGGTTAGAACATAGTTGGTAATTATAATTGGTCTTTTTTGGTGATAAAGATGTATTTTATCCCTGTAAATAACCAAAAATGGCATATCTTAGCAACAAAACTCACAGTGTTAGCTTCAAAGTGTGCATGAAGTAATTCTATTAAACTTTTCAACATTTTCCCTTTTCATTATCTATTTAGTAACTATTATAGCAAGAACTGTCAGCTCATTATTTATATCTTACATAATACATGATTAATCTATTACAGGTAATACCTATGTATAGCTTTTTAATTTATTTTGTTAGTTCTTCTATTTATTTTCATTTTGTGAAAAAATTATTTAAATGTACATACAGTTTGAATCAATAAACGTATGTATAGCATCATTAGTGTTGTACAGAATGTCTGGCATGGCAAGTTATATATTCAAAAACAATTTCTACGGCATCGTTTCATTCCTAAATTGTGGTACATTTTTATTTTACATGATAAATATCATATCATTACCTTGTATTACTTTATTAAATTTAAAAAAAAAAACATTTTCAATACTTTTTCATTCCTCTCTTATTTATTTACTGTATTTTTAAAATTTTTGGGTTTTTTTTATATTTTTATTGACATCATTTTATTTATTTATTGAATATTTGAGATACATTTTTGATAAAATGCGTTTTTTCCGTTTGATAGGTTTTATGTAATAATTAGTGGTATCAGATCGCTAGTTTAGTCCGTCGTTAATTGGTGCACAGCACGAATTTTCGTTTACGGTAAAAAATTCCATTCCTAAATTTGGAATACTGGCTGACAGCAGCTATGAACCGGTCTGCGCAGACGTCAGTTAAAAATGGCGCCTGGTTTTGAATGAAAGTTGTGTACTTTTTTTTAGAGCACAATTCTACATGAAAATAGTGTTGGATTATTATAAATTTGTGTCAGATGTGACAGGAAATGATTCCTTTTGGTGATAAAAGAGGAATCTCCGTGAAAAATAGACGGTAAGGATTCTAAAATAGCCTTAGAACCGAGATGTGAAAAAGCGTTATTTTCATACTACTTCGTAATAGGGATACCCAGCAACTGTCAGCGAATCGAGGAGGCTATCGTTCGCTAAAGGACAGTTGCAAAGTAACTAAGATAGAAGTATTAAACAAAGTTGTGTCCGATTATGGATTTGAAACGATAGCAATAGGTCAAATTGAGTTGTCCGTCGAAACATTGTTTAAAATAATGGAATGAGGTTTATTAACGTCTCGTCAACACTTGACTTTGAATCATTTCAGGAATAAAATATTTGCATTTCCGTTCTTATACATTATACCATGCAAGGGGAATAACAGACTATAGTATTTTCCTATAAAAATTTGTCCATAAATCTGGAGGAAAAACTATAAGATATGCGATACAGGAACTGTTGAATATTTGGGATCGTCCTAAAGGCCCCCGAAATTATGTAGAATACTATATAATTTTATCCTATAGAAAATGGGACAGCCCATACCAAACTCCATAAACTTAATTTCTATAGAATTGAATAGAAAACTACACTGGTATTCTACAGGGCTTTTTGCTAAAGAAACAACTATCAACTACATGTATTTAAATTTAATTACGACCTAAAGCGTATAATTACTGTTTTAAGACGGGTCACGTGTGTGTGTATTTTGATTAATTTCTGTTTCTTTCCGAGCAGTAATCAATAACGTTTACTCATGCACTTCGACCCACGCACGCGCGCTTATCATTGACGTAGACATGGCCTTTTCATCAACAAAATAATTTCATGGCCAAAAATTCAATTGAAATCAAACAACTCTTTCTTTTATAAATACCGATTTATTCAAACTCTAAACAAACATCAAAATATCGAATTAATACACTGAAAGAATCAGACAAAATGTAACTCAACTAATTTTCTGTGACCTTGACGTTGATTCATCGATTAGGTCATACGGCCGTGTGTAGGAACGGTTCCATGTAAATTATGTTAATGAGTCAACATGGCCGACTGTCGATGATTACGCATAGCTGTGGATGAGTTTACTCGTGGACAGAATTGTGTGATTAGACGTCAACTGGGTTGGTTAGATATCTGAAGGTATGTGTCTAAAACTGAACTATTTTTAAACTCTAAAAAATGTAACCTTTAAGAAACTTAACTGATATGTCTGAAGTCGGAAATTTGGTGTGTATTAACACAGTGTATTATTCTCTATCACATGATTCGCTGTTGGAATCGAAAACTGTCATTTTCAGTGAAGCTGTGGGATCAGTTAGTACCATTAGAGACAGGGAAATTTGCACCCGAGAAGTTTTGAAATATATTGTTATGTATGGTGACTTTCTTACAGACATGTTTTGTGATGTTAATTATGTGTCCCAAGAGCTACCATATATTATTTATTATATATTTTGGCACTATTTTTATGAATATTCGAAATCAGGGGCGCCGCTTAATTTCGTAGTTTTGTAAACATATTTGCAGTGGATTCATGAGACAAAAAAACAAAACAAAAAAAACACAATAAAAACATATTATAATGTACACATCATATTACCAGGGAATATTGGGCTATTGTTTCAAATAATATAGTTCATAATAGTTATAATAGAATAATACATAATATAACTGTATGATATATTGTATATGATATTATAATATTAAATCATAACTACTGAAAAAAAACCCAAATATTTTTTTCTCTTCAATCTATAATGTTATTTCTCATTGACTTAAAGTTGCTAATATTTGTCACTAAGAAATTGACACAAATGGGTCACAACGCATAATAATGTTATATGTATGTATATATAAACTGATTTACATTCAATCGTTTCCATTTTTACTTGGTTGAGTCGGTTATATTAGGCAAAATATTGGATATCGGAGGCCCATCATTTCCCGTAAGATCACAACATCAGTGTTGGTTTAACTTGACAAATAATTTGTGTTTTCAATGTCAAAGATTGTGGATGATATTGAGACTTAGCTTCTTTAATCCAACCCAAATCACTTAGTTTTAAAATTTTCTTTCTCCCATAAATATTTATGGTTAAAAGATAATAACTAGATAAGATTTAGACTGATAATCACAGACTCTAACCCAAACAACTACCTCTAACCATGATTTTACACAGGATTGTAGATCAGATCAAGAAATAGGGCCTTCAATAGATTTATAGTTTGGATGTGATATTTGAGGTAAAACATGTTTTCACAGATGTGATTTGCATTTAAGAAAAATATCTAGAGTGTTTCAGTTTAAAAATATAGCATGTTGGTCATTTTTATTCAGGCCTAACAGACACATTACATGTAAATAGGCACTCCTTTCTCTTGATGTACATGTATAATAATAGCTCTGTGTCCTTTATGATTTAAAATGACTCCACCTTTTACTAGATTTACATATACATCTGTGTTCATATTAGTATTGATGATTTCATAATGGTCATTTTTTATCTACAAGGTTTTTATCATAAAATTAAAGTAGATGATAAAAATCCTTATCCTGAGATTGCTGATGATAGGTAGAATTTTTATATTAACAATAACTTTTGTTGAAAAGAAATATTTTGAAAACATTTATTTGACACTGAACATGTATGCTCCATTTGGATTTTGAACGTTTCACAAGTAGACTGAATATTAAAATCAAACGTCAAATACTGAACTAATATTGATAAATTTGCGGGCATCTCAGTATGTTAATGTCAAATCGTCTGGAGTGACTTTATGTTATTGATATTCTCTTGATATTTTGCCAAGTAATCCTAAATATGTCTACTATTTATGAATAAAATCATAAAGGAAGCTAGTGATGAAATTATAGATTCCCCCATATTTAAAAATATTTTCATTTTTATGGAGTTTTGCTTCCTGAATAAAAATCAATTGTATGCCAAGTGGATTTTCTCAAGGAGCATTTTGGTTTTGACAGAAGTGGGAACAAGACGGGTTACTGATGCAATTTAAGTCAAACTCGAGTTCCCATCTTTGGTTTTGATAGTCTTTGTTTCTGTTACATTCCAATTCTAAGAGATTTTGAAATTTATTTGGACTAAACTGGTTCAATAGTCGCCAATATCAACGCCTGATAATCTCATGGTTTCGATTAAGAACAGACCCATTAATCAATTTTGCGAACAAATTATAATGTCTTGTTGTCATCTGACAATTCTTACTCTAAATTGAACCATTTGCTTAAAGGGCTAATCCCGATAATTTTTTGAAGAATCTAACTGCTTAATTTTTTGTTAAAATCCCTTAAAATCCCCTACAAAGGACCGAGCAACTAACTCAGTATTTGTGATACATTTTCAAACAACTTAAACACGTCAATTGAGACCGGTGTCCCAAGCTGTATTATGCGGTGTCTACGTAAAACCAGACTTTCTTTTAAATAAAGATAATGTGTAGGTGAAATATACCTTTCGCTATCAAGCACAGCACATGGGCCATTCACTATATAGACCTCTCAAGGAATGGGGGTCGATTATCAGGTCACCAACGAATAAATTAACCCGAAATCTTAAAAAGGTTACGTGTTCGGATAAGCAGTTTTGACGTTGACGTCCAAACGACTCAATATTTTGAGCTGAAAATTTGAGATAAGGTCTCTTCACCATTCTGCTATATTTTGGCGTTTAAATTTCATATGTACTCGGACTTTTATTTTTGAGACTCTGTTCAAATCGGGACTGTCCCTTTAAAGATCCAATAGCATTTTTTTAAGTTATATTTTTAAAATGTATTAAAACAAAGCCTTAAAATAGATTGAACCTATAAACAGTCCTACCTTGTTAAAGAATAATCCTATTAATCCTATAATTCACTATTGCCAGTTGAGAAATTGGCAAAAATATCATTTTCAACTTCAAATTCAAACGTTTGAAGATGGCCGTCCATGGAGAGGAATGGGAAAACAAGGGAGGTAATTGAGTAACTCTTTCCTCAATCAGCCTGTGTCACCCTTTCTAATGCCCCAAAAATTTTGCCCATGATCGTATAATAGTGAGTTGACAACCTTTTGAGCAAAAGACATAGAAATAATTATGCTTTGACTTTCTTAGAAAATATGAAATTGGAACTTTAAGTAGGGGCAGCAGTGCTTCATTATATCTTTGTAAATACTGATTGGAATTGAATGATTTTTGGACTGATAGAAATTCAAGTTGTAGGAATTCGTAAAGGGTTGCTATATCACTCAGATCACGTGCAAGGACTTAAGGTTAATTCCACTACCATGATAATTAAATTCTGACATACTGTCCCTCTAATGGTTTAAAACATTCAAATTCTATATTTCTATTTATTTACTCCTATGGCATTTAGCTGATCTTTATACTTAAGGCAGTATGAATAAAACATAATCATTTTAACTTTTAAGACAGGATACACATGCATGGTGATAATAATACATGTACTCCTTTATTGTAAAATTATCTTGATGATTCACTCAGGTAAAATGTACATTAGACTGTTTGTCTAATCTGGGTAGAGCTAACACTTTATATTGTATGTAGTAGACTATTATACCAATTGATTGATGAGTGAAATAATGATAGCATGTTCTTGAAATTGATTACTCCTTAGGTAAAATAGGCCTATACTGAACTACTAGAATACTATAACCTGATATATATTGGGTTTATCTTTAAAGAGACATAGATACTATGTCTTAATGCTTTAATTCACATCATATCTATTTTTAGATACTCATGTATGAGTTGTAAATTCAGTGATTAAATATGCACATATTCAACACAAATCACTTCTGATGAACCAATTCTTGGATGACCCCCTCACGATAATATTGTTTCTTTGATAATTATGTTTGTAAATACAGATGCATTTGCTTCTTCAAGAACTGTGAAAGCTACTTCGAACTACACATAGGATAGGTAATGATGGGGGGCATGCACTAGATAGCAAATACTTACTCTTTCAAGCTACATGTACATGTCCATCTTCCATTAGCCCAGGTTAGGTGCAGAAGAGTAGGACGTTAAACCCCATTTCATTTCATTTTACATGTACATGTAGATCTTCAGAAATCTCATATACATGTATTTGTTACGAAATCATGTCAATACATTTTTATCTTTATACACCAACATTGAAATGTGGTTGTATATTGTCGTCGCCCCTGTCCGTCTGTTGGTCCGGCCATTGTGGACGCTCTAGAGGCTAAAGTTAATATCCGATTGACTTTGAATTTATACACAGTGAGACGAAGGAGCCTGTTGGTTTTCAGCCATTCCTGATAATTACTTCCAGAGTTATGGCCCTTGATCACTTTTTAAAATCTTGTGGAAGGTCCAGAGGCTAAAGTTAATATCCGAATGACTTTAAATTGATACACAGAGTATAAGGTCTTGAGACGAATTTTGATAACTGAACAGCTAAATCCATGATATTAAATGTTCCGTATACTCAACGTTAGCATGGGACAGAACTTTATAAAAACCCAACAAATCAAATGATTTTCTGATAATTACATAATGAGTTGTTACTCTTAATCAGATTTTGGTGTATTATAAATGTTTCATTCCCGAAAAAAGTAAACATATGCGATAACTCTTGTTGACTGCTTGAATGATTTAGGCGCATGGCAACCTGTCTTTCAGTTTGGTAGACGTTTTAAGAGCTATGTATATTAATGTTACATGTTACTAATATCAATAAAATGTTAAAATGAAAGTCAATATGTGCGATACATGTTTTCTGTTTTAATGTATTGATTGAAGATTCACAATATTCATATGTTAAATTGCTCAAGGCATGGATGTGTGAAATCATGTGATCTAATTAATCTTACGTTTGATAAAACCATTAAAACCAGAACAACAATTAACATGGTTGTGTAGCATGTTTATAATTATATGAATGTGTTTGTTTTTCAGGAATGAAAGTTGTGATACTGTAATCGGTATCAATGCAGCGAGTGTGTTTTTCAACATGTCAGCTGACGTTATAACGATGCAGTGGAAATGGATTCTAATGAAAATATTACGAAACCTACGACCCGATCCTTTAATACGACACGTCAGGTGAGTTATAAAGAAATATTTCATATGATTTTGAAATGACCATATGCGGCATCAGGACAATTCATCCTCGAACAATTTATCCCAGGACAACTCGATCCTTAGGACTATTGTCCCCTAAGGCTACTCAGCCTCGGACAACTTGCCCCAAAGACAATTCGGCCCGGACAATTCATCTTGTGGCAATAGTAGTTGCAGTTCCAGTATATGAATTGAGCGGGAGAAAGGGGGTTGAACGGTCACTCAACACAAACTAAGTCATTTCGGGAATAGCATGGTTCAATTTCTGTGTCAATAAATTGCTTGCGCACAGGGGTCTGGTAGTGGGAGGAAACCAAAGGACCCTGAGAAAACCATAATTTGATGCAAATTTTTAATACATCAATTAGTTTGAATATATTTTTCGATCAAATATCTCATCAAATCGCACAATTTGTATGTGGGGAAAGTATCTTTAATGAGATATAGAAACAGAAAACCTACATGTACATGTAATATTTGTGATCACTGTTCTTGTATTCCATTGGATGGTTCCCAGTCATGTTTTCATATAATTATTCATATTTTGTATTTTGTATTCTGTTTTATCTATTTGACGGGGATTGGATGGCCGTATGGTTAAGAGTGTGCACTTTGTATCATAAAGTCTGTCATTGAGTCGGGGGGGGGGGGATGGCCTAGTGGTCTAGAGTGCCGCGCTTCGACCGCTTTTCAATAGGTAAATTCTTACAGAGATAATGAAATTTTCATCACAGTATGATATACAAATAACAATACTGGTAATTACTATATTTTGAAAGGGTAAAAAAATAAGGTCAAACATACACCTGCACAATATTAGCATTAAATACAGCTGTCCATTTCTGTGTTGACAATAGACAAGATTAACTAGTTAGTAGGTAATTACAATATAGACACTATTATTTAGTCATTAATGAATACCTGGTATAGAAAGACAATTTTATAATCAATACATATTATCTCTATACTGCTTCCATATTCTTTACTTAGTATATTATGGTCCATAATGTTTTATATATTGTATAATGTATTTGACAGTATTTGCTGTATCAAGCTGATCTCTGTGGCAAGAGAGTTATTTTGAATATATTTTTTCTCTGGTGTCTACTTCGTCTATGAATTAGCTGATGGTTGCTATGGCAAAGCAATTTGCCAAAATGGCTTTATTCCAAATTTCAAGTTGTTATTTCGTAAATTGGTCTTAAAATAACACAATATTGCCTTGATTTCGATATTTTAGATGATGTTTTTGTCAATAGATAGTTACTACAGTTGTATACAATAAAGTACTTGAGACAGATAAGTAGCTCCAATAATAATACAGTACATAGCTGAAGGGTTTCCCTTTTAATTCATAAGACATTGTGAAAGCATTTTTTTGCAATCATATTCTCAATTATAAAACTATTCAAATTTATTATTTTTTTTACTTTTGCTGATTTAAAGGAGCTAAATCTCTATTTTTTGGCACCTAGAAATGGAAACAAACAGTTTGCAAAACATTTGATAATGTAATATGAATGAATATGATTTACATTCAATCTTTTCTGTTTTTGCTGTAATTTCTAGTCAGTTATGTTCGGCGATATACGTGAAGATTCCAAATTAAATGGCAGGTTATTGCAGTTTACACTTGTAGTGTTCTCCCCTGTGGGATATGTTTAGCCTAGTTCATCTGTGGCTGTAGCTTCATACAAATGTGCTCGGAAGCATTCGTGTACCAATTTTAAAACTTTGATTTTGTCTTAAATTGTTGATATCAGAAGCCCATCTTATTACGGTAAGATAACAACATTGACCTACAAGTCATGATTGTAATGTTGAAGACTGTGGATGATATTGCATTAAGAGTCTTGCCTCGTTTAATAAGAAAGGGGGGCTGGATGGTCGCATGATTAGCACATGCGTGCTGTATCATAAAGCCTGTCATTGAGTCAACTGGCATGGTTTCGAATCCCCGAGTAGGGTCGCCTGTCCAACCTCGTGGGTTTTCTCCTTGTCCTCCGGTTTCCTCCCACTGCTAAAGACCCCTACGCGCAAGTGAATTATTGATATAAAATTAAACCATATGTTAGTCCCAAAATGACCTAGTTTGTGTCGAGTGGACATTAAACACAATTTCTCTCTCTCGCCCTTTAATAAGAAAGGAACTTTTTGCTAATATTTTATTATTGAAAGGCTGTCTGTATTTGTTTGCTTTTAGTCAGTTTACATATCACATAAATTGTACTAATGTTTAACGTAGTAGATAAATATATATATTTAAATGGTGTAAAAATAAAGGAATGGTAGATGATACGGTAAATAATACCAGGTGTAGTAAGAGATATTGTAGACAGTAACACCCACTAGAAGACGTGTACATGTTATTCTATACTAACACTGCCTGTAGCTCTAGCTTCAACCTCTCTTAATACCAACTCAGTTGAATTGTAGAGAAGGTTTGGCTGACCCGATCTCTCACTAACGTCTGTGTATAAATTATCAAAATGTGATGGAATATAGCCGTTCAATTATTGAGGTAGAGTATCTTTAGTAAACTTGGATCCATCTTAGATTCTATTTAATCAAAATGTGTGAAGATGTCTGCTTAAATTGGTACTTAACAAGTGTAGCGTTCCTAATTCCTACTGATCAGTGTGGATTTACATGTAGTTAGTACTCAGATCTTCTAATCAATATGCTTCCTTGCACAAAAATTACTGATTAAGATTTGTGCAATGTAATTTTATGAAATTTTCAAGAATTCTGTTATGTTAGGATGGAACCGTAATCAAAAAAAAACCTGATTGTGTTGCTAATGTCAAGTTATCAGATTCTTTTTATGCCAAAGAGTTATTTTGGATGTAGATTTCATGCAAGGTTGTTGGTAATAAAACTGTCTATATTGTCTAACTGGTGATAATGTATAGATTTTTAATCTACACAGTTGGCAACATTACTATATACATGTACATCCATCGTCAATAGGATTACCTTCACCTCGAATCTGAGGACATTTTACCAGTGGATTTTGATTTAAATCAATGAAATTCTCAAATAAAATCAAGTTTATTATGGTTCATGATGAGGAATTTGAGAAAACGTTTACTATAGACTGTCTGTAATGAAATTGTTCCTTGTTTTTTTATCGCTAAGAATTACTCGTCGACTGACGTATGCTCACACAGTTGATTGATTTCTTGGTTCAAATATTGATGTAATCTATAAATAGATCAATGAATTTATCAGGAATACAGAATAATGGAGTAAGGCCAGTTATATCGCCTGTATGATGCATGTATGCTATTACAGTTTGCTCATAATACCACATGATGCCAGGATTGAAAGAAACTTTCAGATGAGCTCTATTGATTACGTAGTACAAAGTTATTATCCGCTCCACCGGCATGACATGGGAATATCATATAATAACCAGCAGATGTGCATGTATTAATTATCCAATTTCTAGCAGAGACATTTGAGTTTGAATATTAATTAATTGCTTGTACATTATACAAAGGGTAGAGACAAGGCATCATTACCTAATTTCCATTATACATAGTAAATTAATGTAAAAGATTTCGGAAGAATTGATAGTAAAAAATGACTGTAGGATTCAAGTTGTCATCAGTGTGAGTAAAAAGTATTGAGTTAAATTTGTACTTGTACTGGTAGACATGTAGAGCTGGCATGATATATTGTTGAATTGATGTATCACGATTCACCTTCCCACGATTTGTGTATCAAATCACGAGACGCTGATTCGATGTATCGCAATATCCATAGGTACACAAATACTTAAATTGTTTGGGTACATATTTTGATCCACATCAATGTCGCGATGTAAAAACAGTTTTATTTCGGCAGAATAAAAACATCAATTATCCATTTGTCCTGTTGTTTTTCTTGGTAAATATCGACTTGGATATGAATCGTGATATGAATCGTATCCTAGCACCTGAATGACAATACCTATTGTATCGTAACTACGGTGGCAACAGCCAGCACTGTATGGATGACAACACAGAGCTTTACCCTGGTGAAAGGGGCCTAAATGACAAATAAATTCACATATATAATACATCATAGTATTGTGGAGGTTAAGGATATATAAATTAAAAATAGAATATTATATTCATGTATGGTTTGTTTCATTTCGAAAGATACAGATTTTTTTTTTGGACTTGGTATCTTTTCTATTTTTCTATAAATCTATATTGGGCACCAATATCTTTTTAGTGGGTACAGTCTCTAAAGGTCTTAATCGAGCTTGGTGAAATATATGTCTACTTCTAGTCTAGAGGTTACAATTAACCTACTTGTTAAATGTATGTTATTCCTGTAATGTAGATAAGATCTGATGTATGTACATTTAACATTATGTCAAGATACTGTAGGTACTGAGCTGGACTAATCAAGTAGTCCAGAACACTATATCCAGATAATGGTACCGGTTTGTATCATTAACCTTAATTTTGTTTCTGGAGCAACAGGGTACTGGTAAGAAATACAAAACTGGAGGGGATATCTTTCTGTTAACCCTTGTCTGTTTGGTATAGTGCCACAGTCAATAGTTAGTAATTCCAAGACGGAGAAATATCTTGTAGGTGATATCGTTAGGATTAGATTATATGTTCTTTGAAAATTATACAGCTGTATGTAAGCATGTAAATTATTGTTATTGTTTCTTCGAGCCTTGTAAGTTACAGCATTCATATTGTTCATTTACACATGAAGCGATTATTTGCTCAGAATCAACCATCCTTTTTTTTTCAAATTGAGCTGTGTTGAGGAGAAACATTTGAAGATGATTGATGGTTTAGGCCATATGAATGAACACTACTAACACCAATGCAATGGAATGTTCATCATACATTTTCAAATTAATGCCTAGATTTTAGTTGACAAGAAAACTATTTAGTTAACATTAAAATCTAGTCTCAAATAAAATTTCTACCATATATGTGACCACAAAAATGATTGAAAAGTTGCTGAAATATGAAATATATATGTTTATAGGTAAAATAACTTATAGTATATGGTAGTACCCATGACATTTTAGTGGAGGTGTATTTAATTGGGAGTCATCAGTTCACAGAGATAATTTTAGGTTGTGGAAAACAATTTGGAAGCTTACGTAGAATAGTTTGAAAAAGTGTAATTTGGGTAGAATGCACTAAATATTGTTCTCGAACAGAGGCACAGCCCTGTGCTCAGAATGTGTTGATCATTGTGTCATTACATTTTCATAGTAACACCTTGATATTTTTAAACTGATACATTATGTAGCTAAATGTGGTTCCTTCTATTCTGAAATATATTTTTTTTAAACATGAGGTGATAATTATTTGATAAAAGTAGGATTAGAGCCTGAGAAGCTTATCCTGTGGAACTAACTTAGACGAAATTATGACTTTTTACATAGAACAAATCACCAGGAAACCTCTAATAGTGAAAGGTTTGCTGAATGCTGTTATTGACAGATTGCCATAGACTTTGATGTTGAATGTTTAAGTTAAGACCTTGTTTAATGTGGAGATATATTTAGAAGGTAAGAAGAAGGTACTCGATGTATTTAAAACACATGCTAGATATATGTTGAGTCTGTTTGAAGGAGTAAATAGAGGGTATATTTTTGGTAGATGTACAGCTGTGTTTTTTATCAGAAGGTTTATCAGGTATAGGATAGGTCTTGTTGGATATCAGAGTATTGTTTTACCAACCATATGGATTATTAATAATATTGATTTTCCTCGTTTTTATGTATTAGTATCGCTGGCCTGATCATGGTTTATAGTAATGGCTTGTACAGATACTCAGTACCATATTGTAGATGAAATTGAGATATTGAGATGCACCAAATACATATTTGAACTCACTGAAAATCAGAAATCGTTGGTATCCACAAACTACTTAAAGCTCCCAAGGAATTTTTGCATTAACATTCGGGGAAAAACAGAACAAAAGACTAGATATATACGTTTTGACATATGGTATTTATATGGTATCTAGTACGTATAGATTGTCCAACAAAGGTCTGCATATCCAAAATATTATTAGTTAGTACATAGATAGCATAAGTATTTTAATACTTGTCATTTTGGTTGGATTCGGAAGTGTCAAAATGTTGCAATATTTCATAATTTCAATACTGGTATCTTTTTAGTTCCAATACTTTATTTATCAGCAGTTTGGCTTGAATGCAACAGTTTATTTTTAGACACATAACTAAATACATCGGATACCATGGAATTTTACGATAAATGATTTTTAATTAGATGTTTGCACCTAAATGTCAAATGGTAGCAAAGATGTAAAATTATTACATCTATGATAAGATGTGTCTTCAGTGATGGTTTTCAGATCATATAAAGTTTTTATCTTGGTTATGGTTATCTGTGGTCGCTATAGGAGGTGGATAAATGTGAGTCTTCTGAGAACAGCAGGCAAACTAATGATTTTAGCCCCAGTAAGAATGAAGCTTTTAAACAGGAATAAAATTCTTGATTCGGTTTACAATATATTTTAAATACACAAACATTTTAATTTCATTACTGAGGGAAAAAAGCAATATGTTGCTCATTCTAAATAAAAAAAATGCTGAATATCTTGAATACTAGATCAATTTCTATTCTTATCAGAGTGTTTTAATTCACCATAAAACTTTGATTATGGTATTGATTAACCCAGTCATGTCTAATGTTGATTCAGTTCCCACCTTATTCTTATTAACGACCGACTGACTGCTCCTACCTAAATGAGGGGATTTTAATGACTAGATTGCTGTATGATTTCTTTCGATCATTTTCTTTGGCCTAGTTCTCATTTGGGTGTGACTTGTATTAAACAATTACTTCCACCAATTTCTTTTATTTAGAGTTTATTATTGTATTTTATTAATGCCACTCAAATATTTGAGCCAACAGAAAACAAAATTCTTAAAATAAGCAAATTTTGAATTTATGTCTTGATTATCTCAGTTCTGGCGTGGGAGCTATAGATAGATATAATTATCGGATACCCTACCAATTGTTGTTAAAATTGGTGTCGGCATATTGACAAGATTTGGCATAGAACCAAAGAGAATCAAAATCATGAATATTGCATGCTTTGTAGATAACAAGTAATCAGTGTATAACGTATATACCAATAAATTAATCAGTTTCTTCTGTTCAGTAATGATAGAAATAGCGTCTGCTCAAAAATATATCAGAAACCTGGCAGTAGTCCAGAAGTTCAATTTTAGACACCTCTTTGATTTTTTGCTTGGGATCATCTGCCAACACAGGATGTTGAATCATTATATAGGACTACATGTTATAGTTTTTATCTGCCAGGAAATCATTTTCCGCTTGTATTATAAAGTTGTTTTTAGTCATTAGATCTCAGACTAAATATCTAGCAGTTAAATTGATAGAAAAGGAATCACAGAATGAAATAAGTCAAACTTTAAGTTCATCTGTCAGTGATGAAACCGGTATTGGAGGGTTGGGATGGCCTAGTGGTCTAGAGTGCCGCGCTTCGACCTCTAGCTGGCCGGTCACCTCTGGCTTGCGACTGTGGTTTCGAGCCCTGGTGTGAGCGTATGTGGCATGGAGATAGGGGCGCCTTCGGGCACTCCGGTTTCCTCCCACGGCTAAAGACCCCTACGCGCAAGCGAATTATTGAAATAAAATTGAAACCGTATGTTAGTCCCGAAATGACCTGGTTGTGTTTAGTGGACGTTAAACCCAATTTCTCTCTCTCTCTGAAACCGGTATTGGTACCATTTTATTATAGATCGTTTTTCAGGAGTTTGCAGGTATATATGGTAGATTGGAGCACAGAAAATGGCATTCTCCCGAGCAGAGTATGACTCTATTTAATGTACGACTCTATTTAATGTACCTAGATTCTGATGATAACCCAATAAAAGATCGATAAGATGAGATGTTTATTGCATCAAAACGTCCATTAAGAACAGCATGCATAGATATACACTTCGACATATTAATATACTGTACATTTAATAATACATGTACATACTACATAGACAACACAATACATTCATACAAACAATATATGTGTAGCTATATTTCCAAGAATAAAATAAAAGCCAAGCACCATAATTATGGTAAAAACAACATTATTTAGAAATATACAAGAAATTGTTAGGACAAAACTTCCTCAGAAATGGTGATTTTAATGAACATAATAATATTGTAATTTCAACAAAAACCATGTTTGTTCATGGGTTTATATATCTTTATCATAGTATACGCATTTATAATACACTATTGAAACAAATATACACATGTAATAAACAAAATTAAAACACTAAAGATAAGAGTTAAAAATACAAAGTATCTTGAATAAGATTGGTGTTTGTCATGCAAAGTATTTCCTGTGAAAAACATGTGATTTTTGATCTCAGGTTGAATCAGATGAAGTACATTATCGGTGGCAAATGGCAGAGTAAAATGCTGGATAGTGATATTTGTGTTGGAGGTTGCACAAAGTGGCCTCTGCACCAGTAACAAAAAAACCCCAAATGCATGAAATTACCCCACAGCAATAATAACAAAGTTCATTGAGCAAAAAAAAAATCTCACAGGGAAGATTGCCAAATGAGATGATAGGAGCACTTGAAATTCAAAACAACAAAATAGTTTCTGGGTGAGAATGAAACAGGGGTCCAAGCTTAATAATAATAGTGGAAATGGAAATACTTAATAAAATGGAATTAAATTAAACTTATAAATTCAGAAGAACATGTGGGACTGTATATATGATCCTGTTAATATAAACTGCATCTGGCTCATCAATCAATCATTTATAGTATTCTGTCTATGAAGGGTGGTGGTTGATGAATTCTGTTCATTCACAGAGATACAGGTCTGCTAGAGTTTGAACAGATGTTTGGGGGCAACTTGACCCAACATAGATCAATAACAATGTTTAAATTCAATCAAGCTAGACTTTATTATCTTGTCCTTCTATTATTAAAGTCTAGATTATTCTCCTACTTAAACCACCATCAAATATAGAAATAACAATAACAAATTGTTTACATTTAATGAGAACAATTAACATAACAACAATTGTTCTTATTAAATATTAATGAGTAAATACTAATCATCATTTTTCTTCTCAGTGCCACAAATTTAAAAATAATGTATGCGATTAGCACATCTGTTTTAGCTCAGGATTATGTGCTAATTCTGAAAAATATTGTGTGCAGCATTCTATTTCTGATCTCTTCATTATTATATATTTAGGCATGATCCAAAAACACATTTCTATGTTTACATGAAGCAGTGCTGATAGTTAAGTATGTTATATTTTGTTGTTGTTGTATTGCGGATATAAACAGATTGATTAGTTCTGTGTATGAATGTAGTTTGAGCTGTAGGTTAGGAATATGAATATTGATCATACCAGTCAAGATTAGACCAGCCAATTTACAAGAACTATAGCGCGCCTCAAGATATTGATTTTTTACTGCGTACTGTCCAACGGCTTACAGATTTCTAATTGAGCAATAGAAAGTTTGTCACTGAGTCGAATTGCCTATTTATAACATGTCTATATCCATCTACACATTACTTCTGTAGGACATAGAATTTATACAAAAGCTTTTACAGTGCTATAGATTTAAGTGGTTAGAATCGCCAGTCAGGTCTGACTAGATGTTATATAATGTGAGATAAATTGGGAGTAAATGCCACAGACTTAGTAGCAGACTTATTAGAAAGCAAAATCCAATGTCTCGCGATAAATTTTATACAAAGGAAAAGCAATAGACTGACATTCACAAGTATAAGCATAAATTATACTAAAAAGTAGGGTGGTTTCAATCTAAAGCTTCTACATGAGAAGAGGGGGATCACATGGGTAAGGTGCTGGCTCGCTAGAATGGAGGCCTGACAAGGACAGCTGTCTAGTCATTCAGATTGGACGAAAAACCTAGGTCTCGTGTACACTAAAGATCCTTACGAGCAGGCCAATTAGTAAAATTAGGACCATATGTTAGTCCAAAATAGACATAGTTTGTGTCAAGTGAGCATATGATGAGTCTACAATGTAACTGAAATCAACAAAGGTCAGAGGGTGACAGGGTAATAAATTTGGAAAACATCTACTCCAAAAATGTATCATTGTTTTTATTTAATGTATTATCTGAAATCAACTAAATAAGCTACCAGTGTATGAATATAATAAAAATCATCTTGTCTGTAGATGGCTGTAATTCCACAGGTACCAGTATTCAGAAAATTAGAATAATATTTTTACATCTGTTGGCCTCATGTAATCAGTAAAGATACTTCAAGTCAGAAATATGAAAATTGTTACTTGCAGCAATAAATTTCTAATAGCTCTCACCAGATAATATACATGTATAGAGAGAAAAGGTGTTCTATATCCTTTAAACCCTAACTAGATTATTTGGATACTAACACAGTATATAATAAAACCAGAGGGCGGGGGGTATCATACGCTAAACATAAACAAAGTCTTGGTACTAACATGGTACTTGTGACATAAAAGAGATGGATCCCGACCGACGCTTACATCTATGGAAAGATCTTATGATTTAAAGAGCCTGTGTTAGACCACACAGCTATCCAATCCCCTGTATATAAAATGATATATGATTAATAGTATATAATAACTTTATGAAGTGTTTTAAATATGAGATGAAGACAATGGTAGGTGTATTACCATGCTATATTGATTAGATGACAAATATAATGTACTATCAATACTAGGTTCCAATATCTTCCTGATTATTGTTGATGATTCAGCCAACACACAGTCAATGTCAGACTCTGTGTACAATCTAATGATGACTAATACCTAATGTACTAGCGCCAGAATCTGGCAATGTGCACATTCTGCAAAACATATCTTTTGTTTGATGTATTGTTGGCAGCGGTATAGACTACATGATGTCTACAAGTAAGGTTATAGTGAAGGCTAATATTACCACAGGTATAGGTCTAGAGAATAATCTACCTGAAAGTGATATTTATATTTTCTATCCACAAGTCATCTGTGATGGTTTAGTTCTATTGGTAAATGTGCTGAAGGTTTTTCGAAGGATTATTGCAGAATTATGTTCATGAATTGAAGGTCATATTGAAAAAATTATGGAAAAGCATTGAAATGATTTGAGGGCAAAGGGCAGCTCATGTCAGAACCTCTTAAATTACATGTACAGCAATAGACTGCCATTTGGAAAGAAAGTTGAGAAATGTTTAATTCCTGAATACCGTGGATAATAAATGTTTAGATTTGTTTTCAAAGATGGATGTATTTTTGTGCACTTATTGATGGCTTGGTTATTTTTGAATTTTTGCATGTTTAAAGAATAAATAAATGCACATCTGTCTTAATCTTGATATAAACTAGACTATGTGTAAAGGTTATCTGATGTGTTTTTACTACATGGAGTGGTTGGTAACATATGTATGTCACACTCACGATCAATGTATTGATTATATGACTTTAATCATACCACACCAGAATAGATTTTATTCCCTCCGGCAATCATTACTCAATTTTTATAATGATCTTTGAAGTATGATTTCCTTTAAAGGATATAAAGAGATAATCATCTTGTAACTCTTGTTGTTTTACTTACGTAGATAATACATCACACTTATTATTCATAAAGCAGTTTGTCTTGACATAGTTAACTTGAAACATGGAAGTCAGTGGTAAGGATTGTTTGTGTCTGGTAGAAATGAATATACCGGTAATGTAAATCTAATGTGAAATAACATTTGTGGGCGTTAATTCGTGTTACAATAGGATTGTAGTCTGGAGGTTATGATAATCATGTTACAGGCTGTTGTCTGGGGGGGGGGGGGTACATTTGTAGGTGTTAATTCATGTTACAGTTAGGTTGTAGTCTGGGACTGTGTTTACGTTCAAAAATCGTGCAAACAGGAAAACAATCCAATCTCTGGATGTCTTCAGAAATATTACAATTCCAATTTGTTGCTTAAGGACATTGTCTGTGCTTATTTTTTCTGAGGCCATTTATTAGTCTCTTATCCTAGCCTTTTAAATGGCTGTCTAGAAGAGATGTCTAGAAGAGAGTTAGTTTTATTAAAAATCTTCATAACCTTATAAAATACATTTGACTTATTACCCGTTCATAAAAAACACCAGAAAACTTTATGTGATTTTTTGTCACAATATGTTTAGAGTTAATGATGGACCAATTTTTTGTAGTAATGTACACAACTTTCCTTTAGGAAGACGAAGAATGGTTGGAAAGGCAAATGATGAAATGTACGAAAATATGCATGTAGGCCTATAATACAAGGCTGTGTGAGAAATCTAAAAAGTCACGAAAAACAGAAATTCAAAGTGGCATTTTAAAATCCGACATTTCAGTCTAAATTTATTGTTTACCTCACATAAATTTTATTGTGTGAGGTAAACAAAATGGACAGTTGTAGATGTTGTCTGACAAACCACGTTCACAAGTTTATTCAATTATGTTGTACATAGTTAAAAGCTACTTTATATCTAGTGTGACATTTCCATTTGCTGCCAAAAGTTCTATTTTTGAGTATATTTTTTACATGAACATCAAGTTATGTTGTGCACATGAGGAAGATAATTAGATAAATTAATAGAAATGTATAGAGAGTTTTTGTGTTAAAAAGATATTCGCTCTATGAATATACATGTGTATATAAATAAATGAGTACTGTATATTAACTTATACTAGCAATCAAATTAGTCTTGACATTTAAGCTGGAAGCTAGCCTCATGAATAGTATGTATATATTAAAACTTAGCTTGTGGTTTAAACTAGTTCTATATGACATATTATGACTTGATATTTTATTGTGTAATTTTAATACAAACATCAGTATAATTATATAGTTGAATTTTAACCAGCACAAACACATATCATTATCGATTATAGTAACACATATTTATGGCATATGTAGAATATTTCTATTTTACTTATTTAAACCAATGATTTTTAATATTTTATTTGTTTGCGTATTATACTTTATACATTATAATGTGTTTGTACTTTATGGGCTTCAGACATTTTTGCTAGTATTTCAAATACCAACGCCAGATCATTTTATAGAAACATAATTAGTTTCATCTCTCCAGACTTTTCGGTACAGGTGCTCAGATGTCCATGTTTATTGAAATGTTTGACACAGTGAGATCAAAATGGCCCACCTGTTGATTATTCTAGCACATGTTTTAAATTTCTGTGTACCCATATTCAAATAACCGTCTCTGTAGAGTTTCTAGGTTTTGAAATATATAATATTTCACTGTCCAGAGGTAATTCTAGATTTATTGAGTATGTTTGATCATTTGGCAGAAATGTAGCCAGGTCCAAAACTATGATAGAGTAAATTTTCTGGATGCGGAACTCTGTTATGTATAAACTATAAAATGAATAGTTTCTAAATCTAATGTATTTTTTTTTTATCTTTTCAGGCTACATGGAAAAATATGTCCCCTACCCACGGACAAATAAATGCACTACTTAATAATGAAAACTGTGTGGACAATGTAGAGGATAATTATAAACTCTGTGAAAATCTAACAAATCACAATGTTGCACAAACAATTGACACAAAACAGTGTGATAACAATGTAACCGGGAACACAGATAAGTTAGATAACATGAACTACAACAATATGGAGACAGAGATTATGATGGATTCACTGAATATGAATGAGGGCTACCAAAAGTTAGAAGCGCGTGCAACTTTGCCTAAAGTACGCGCCAAAGGCAAGAAAAAATATTCCACATGGAAAGAGGTTTCTCCCAGTAATAGCAAGGAGAATTTAGTGGGACGTAAAATGAGTGACAGTTTTGGTAGTCCTAAACGGTCCAGATCTTGGGATGTATCGCAAAGTAATGGTAGTCCAACGGTCACCTGGAAAGATATGTCACCAACCAAACTCAAAGCTCAAGTACGTCAAAAATCTATACGTAAAAAGCGACCTGAGAGCGGTTACTACTCTAACGATGTACAAAGTGAAGGTCAAGATTCACGAGAAGAGTTTGATTCTTTATCTGGTTCTGGTAGTGATCAAATTAACAATGGACGTTCATCTAGTTCTACACCTGATGATGCTGGTTGCAGTGAATATTATTACGATGAGGATTTCACAGTGAAATTTGACACCAACATCAGAAACTCGTCGCTAAAATTAAAAGACGAACAGGAAGAAGAATTAGTGTTTCCTCCTTCGTTGACTGGTAGTTATACTAGATTTGGCAACCTACGTGAATCTCTGTCTCATCCTGATTTATATTTTGGTAATTATGAATCGGAACTGTCTGGTAGTCGTACATCTATGGAAGTTTCATCTAGTGAACGTGAAATGATGTGTTCTAGTGATATGTTAGATTTTAGTAACGATCCTCTCTTTACACCTACTCCAACCGGTGATTTAGTGGCACAGACATATTCTACAGATAGTTTATCGCGAGATCAGGCCAACAGTACAACTAGTCGTTCATCTGGCGATGGTAAGCTAGCTGTTGATTGTTGTCCTAGAAAAGATGAATATTTTCTTTCCTTTAATTCTTCATCACAAGGACAATCAACAGCATCATTAAGTAGTAATTCCTATGCATCACAAACCTCATCACAAGATGGTATCGGTACTTGTAGTCCTTCATGTAGTTCAAATGATGGTGAAGAAATCTGCTCCAATAGTTTTCACTTCTGCCAGGCAGGACAGAATGATGAATTTACAAACAATAATGGCAATTTGAGATCACACCCCAGTAAGTCTGGCTTGGATGTCCTCCAGGAATGTTCAATTGAAAAATCTGAATCAACAAATGGATCTAAAGCTTCAAGTGGCCACCATTCTCGAAGATCACCTCGAAACAGCCCTAAATCTTCACCAACTAAAAATTCTTCTAAGAATTCTCCGAAATCATCTCCTCAAAAGTCAGAATCTGCCAAATTACAGCCGAGCAAGGGTACTTATGGCTCTTTAGATGGTCAACAAAAACTGTGTGGAACAGATAAGCAACATAGTTTAAGGAGGGTGAAGAATCTCACTTCGTGGAAACAAGTAAAAAATTTGAAAAAGTTTGGTATTATGTGTAATTCGACGGACAGAGTTCACAGTATGCCTGATTTGAGTGTTCAGACGTCTTTTAATACCACTCCCCACAGGACATACACAGAACAAAGAGATCTACAGGATATATCTGATAGTTTCCACAATAAAAGACATTCTTCTTCTTTGTTAGAGCTATATCAGCGAATGAAAAGTCCAACAAGTATGGTCAGCATGGATACTATCCGAGCAGTTGAACAAATTTTGTTTCCTGACAACAGTATCAATGGCAGGTTTAATTCAGAATGTCAGTACAGCCCGAATAGTACAGATTCTAGTTATGATGGAAGTGACCATGGCTGTGGGTGTAGATTTCAAGAAGATACCAGATGCAATAGCAGAAATAGTTGCAGTTCACCAGTTCGATTCATTACTCCATCGAAAAATTACTCTCGTGCCACTGCTGTATCCCAGGACACAGTTCAACTTTGGCACGGTACCAAAAACTTTTCATCACAGTTTCCACCTAAAACACAGGACTGTGGTGTGCAGGCGTCAATGGATGAACCAGAACCAACACCAGTGTTAAACCAATCTCAACAAACATCCCCAAATATTCATCGAGAAATCATGACTATATTAGAGGATATTGGAGAACATGAATCTAGAAAACCATTTAAGGAACCTCATCAACGCAAATCT
This sequence comes from Patella ulyssiponensis, assembly GCA_963678685.1. Taxonomy (NCBI): domain Eukaryota; kingdom Metazoa; phylum Mollusca; class Gastropoda; family Patellidae; genus Patella; species Patella ulyssiponensis. Next base: position 60,453,514 of record OY783229.1, read on the forward strand.
TCTTCAGAAACCAGACCAAAAACAACAGAACACAAACCAACTAACAGAAGATCATCAAGCCTCTCACCATCGCGATATGATCAACCAAAATTTTACTCTTACAGATCTTTACCTGATCTAAGTTTCTTGTCTCCAGCACAAAAAAGTGACTTTTCCTGTGAAAGTTCTCTATTTGATCCTGTTAAAATTCCAATCATACTTACACCTGTTGTGGATGATAGTCAGCAGACGCAGTCCTCTCAAAGAGAATCTGGCTATTGTTCCTGTCATAAAGATAAGCGCTGTGGTGGAAGCAGACATAAACACTTTGAATCAGGTTCAAGCAGTGGTTTTAGTACAAGTTCTACATCTTCTGGTATTGATCCTGACTATTTTGAATGTCGATGTTGTCAAGGGAGTATGGCTAAAGATCTTGAAAGAATTCTTTTTCTACCACCTCATTTAGAGTGCACACAGAAATTTATGGACAGGCGTGAAACTTCAAACAGTTTTCATCATCACAGATCAGATCATTCTGGCTATGATCATCATCCTTCATCCATGGGAAAAAGAAAGTCCTCGAGAAAAATGAGCTCCAGTAGTTCTTCCAATTCAACTTCATCATTACATTTGGACAGATTATATTCAGTTAAAGAAGAGAGCCCCACATCACCAGAGAAACATGAAAAGTTACACACAGTATTTGATCAAGGAGCCAAATTACACGGTCATGTCTATCGAGGCTATCATCTATCAGGCAACATGGAGAAACGTTACCATAATCGAGAATACTATGAAATTGAGGCTGATGAAGCCAGCTACTCAATTGAAGTTCAGGAAGACATCAGCTGCGGAAGAAAACCATTAAAATCATGCTTACGCAAAATGGATAAAGGTTGCAGATCACGCTCATTATCCAACCCTGACAACCTGAATGCTCAACTCAACGATTCATCAAAACCGCCTCGAAAACCCAATCGCTACTCCATTGCATGTGACAGCCTTTTCCCCCAAACAGTCAATAAACAAGTGGAAGTGACTGAAGCAGGTAACCCCCAAGCTACTTTACTTAAAAAAGATATCCAGTCATCTACAACAGGAATTGAAGAAGATTTCTCAGAAGCTGATCCACAAAGTGCATCAAGTGATGATGTTAGTAAAGCTAATAAGAGAGTCAGCTTTGCTTCCGAAGTCCTGTTTCAATCTCCACAGTGTAGTCCCCAAGTATCACCCCATCGCTTACCCAGTGCTGCAAAAGTTACTAGTATAGAAATGGAGGATGAAGAACTCCGCGTAGAAATTAGTGAACCAGGTATGTTCGAATTAATATATTAATAGAACAATAAAGCCTAATAATAAAACAATTTGCTTTGGATATATTATTATCAGGAATGACAGTTATTATTATTAGATTATTTTGAGAATATCAGTAAAATTTAAAATTGCAAAAGAGTTACATCCATATATCTTAGTGTTATATGTGTAGCACTGAAGTCTGGTTACATCATTTCGTTTCAAATCTTCTGTTATTTAAACCATGCTAGAATGTACTAAAAATATCAACAGTAAATATCTCCATCTTGGATTCAGTTGTATTATAAAAGGAGGCCCATCCAAAGTGGGACGTGAAGATTAAAAAAATGACTACTAACATTCAATAATACATATTTGTTTTTTCAGTTCCTCCAGAAAAACCGAAACGGTTATTTACAGATATACCTCCGGTTGAGTTCCAAGTCAGTCCTACCCTTGATGATCTTCAACAAGGGTCCGAGGAATTGATGGAACTCAACAGGAAAATTGGTAAGTATTACATTATTGCTAAATCAGTAGATAATACTATTATACAAGAAGTTAACGCAAGCAACAAGTTATTGTATTAAGTATTACCTTTGTCCAGTCACATTACTTTAGTCTTAATGTTTGAAAAAAAATTCAAAGAAATTAACCCTGAAAATTAGTATTACAGTCAAGAATTCCAGACTAACCCATACTTAAACAAGGCCAAATCAACCTACTAAATCTTAAAATTACATTTATTTAAAAAAGTCATTAAACTTGTACATTGTACACTGTACCTCCATTATTTTTTCAGCTTTGCTTTCCAACATTACCCGTGCAGCTGAAACCCTAGTATTACATTTCGCCCAAGCCAGGGATCCTTTCGAGAAGGTAAGTTATTAAAAATTAGTCTACTGATGAATGAGGCGAAGATGTGTAGGTTATGTGTTATTAATAATGCAAAACTAGCTCACTATTCTATAATTAATAATAGCACTTCTAAAGCTACATGTGTATAGATTTCCCCCTTTTTTGTGTAATGGAAGATACATGGAGCTTCTATATTCTTAATTTGCTTCGTAGAGAAATACATGCAAGTTATATCTATCTGATTTACATTGGGTTTTTTTTACAGTTACGCCTAGGGAGCGTTGCTGAAACGCCAGAAGTTGGAACACTGGTGTTCAAGGAACTGTGTCCAGCCATGGAACAGGTGATAGAAGACAAAATGAAGCCACATAGAACCGGGCTTCATGTCTTCGGTAAAATTCACATCACTCCATGGAGAATCGCAGAAATGTCAGCAGAAGTTGGTAAGTCCAAGAAATTTTTGTTTTTAATGGTAGGAGTTATAAATATTTAATTAATGAGCAATACAAGTTCAGGTCTCAGTAGAACAATCTCATGTTGAGGTCATGTATCATTACCCAGTCCACAAAAAGAAGAGAACATGAGAGGTGATAAGATGCTGTTGGATGCTTGTACCACAATGTAAAAAATAGTGGTCATTGTTCACCATGTATTTGATAGTCTATGAGATATCTATTAGTAACATACTTTATTCCTGAAGTTTCTACTGCCAGTATGTAAATCCTGAGGCGGTCAGTGAGATAGAATACATGTAGGTCGGCATTATAAGTAACCAAATGGATTGATAGATTCATCGTTAAAAGTTACCAAATTGCTTGATAGTTTTATGAGCTTAATATTGATTTGATAATATTTAAGGCAGTAAGCTTCAATAAATTAATATTGTTTAGGGGTATTAATTAAAATGTATATTTTTTTCAGGGCCATATACTAGATCTATAAATCAACTTGTAAAACAGCTGAAATCTAGACCAACTCTGTTGTCAAACAAACAAAGGTTCTATGCTTTTGTTGCTGGTCTGCTCAAGTAAGTAAATTCATTAACATTTCATATTTTGCTCATAAGATATAGATTATAGATCATCTTGTATACCATTAATCTTGAATGACAAGAATTCACTCTAAACTGTTTACATGATGTCTGCAGGTCTTTTAATTATTTTGCCGGCTAACATACAAACCTCTTTGACTTCTTATTTAGTGAAGGAATAAATCTGTTAATTTTCCTGCTAAAGTATTAATTCACGCTTCAAAGTAGGTTTTCTTTGATTTGTGGTGTTAATTCATATTATAACTACCACAGAATGACATTTCTTAACTTCTATGTCTGTTTCCTTTGTAGTTTAAGATTGTTAGACTTTTGGGTTGGATATATCCAGATGAAGGATGATTTAGTGGAACAGGTCTACTATCCAGAAGCCATCTTGAGAAACAGTAAAACTAAGCTTGATAAACATTATAACAGTATGCTACTTGCCTTACAGCCATTATCAGCTTTACCATTTCAGATGGAATATGACTTGGTGGCCCAAAGTCCTGCAGGACTTCTGAACTGTTCTAGTGAAATAAAATCTGAATCAAGCTTCCAAAATGTAACAGATAGTGTTGATTGGGTGAAATCTGGTGTTCCCAAGAGTGTGTCTGATAGTGAACAGGTAGTTGGCTCTACTAAGAGCAGGTTACCAATACCCAAAGCTAAGTCTCTACCATCAAATATGGGTCCAACTAGCAACAAAGGTTATAGCGGTGCCAAGAAACTTACTACTTTCACAGGGGTAAGATCGGGTTTGAATCAAATAGGACAGTTACGTGTTGACCTTTCAAAGGTCAACTTGCCAAAAGATGAGTTGCCGCCACAAGAAAAAAGTACCGATTCTTCATTATCTTCTAGTAGTGAATCTAAGGGAAATAAAACAACATGGGCTCAACAATCACCTACCCGCAGTCCAACCAAAATGTTGTTTAATGGAGAATTTGTGGAACAAAAATCAGCGTCCGCTGTTGTTGGTAATGTCACTGTAACAGGTCTAACTCAGAAGTTTATTGAAAATCGCAGTCTGGAGAGTTCTGCTGGTAGTATCGAGAAGGGAGATGACTCTAGCTCTAGTCTGTCAATGAAAGCTCTGTTGGATGAATCACCAGCTAAAGCAGCAGCCGTTGTGAAAAAACCTGAGCTGCCAAAACTTTCACCGAAGAAAACTTTGGACATTACAACATTAATAGATAAACTTTTATTGTCGAACAAACAACCAGTTATTGTTAAACCAGTGGTAAAACGACCAGTTTCTTCAGCTAGTGATCTGAAAGTGGATTCATCCGAAAGTGATGCAGTTGTAGGATCAGCTGGCTTTGACACTAAAAATGTGAATAAAATTGACAGTAAAGTTTTGGCTGACAGTGTAGATGAAATTGGTGACGATATTTTGGGTAGTGAGGAGGCAATCACGCAAAACACTGGTTCATGTGTAAGCATTACAGGAAGTGCTTCTAACTATCAACCAAATTCAACATTTGCAGTTATTGAAGCAAGTCCTATTATGCATGTTCAGTTTGTGACACCTAAAGTACCTGAAAGAGCAGTTTTTAATGATCATGTGAAAGGATGTGGCCAAGCAGATCTTGCCCTGAAACGTGATGATTTCAGATTAACTGAATTCAGGTAAAATATATTTTGAGAGAATATAAATGAGGATATTTAGATAATCGTTGTGTTTTTGTTTTGATTTTTTGTAAAAATGGATTTATTTTGAGCTTTGCTGTGAAACCTTTATTTGTTGATCTGTAAAATGTAATTGTATGTAATCAAATATGGAGATAGTATTTGTCTCTTCTACCTAGATATACCTGTATTATTCACTATATATAATATCCCAAGCACTAAGTTTTTTTCCTTGGTATTTTTTACGCTGCAATATCATCATGTGATTTCTTTTGTTATATAGGTTGTTGAATGTGAAGTAATAACTGTGGCATCCAATATTTTGCATGGTAATTTTCATTTTGTTATGTTTATTTTACTCATAAATAACTTTTGCACTTTTTTGTGAGCAGTATGCAAAGAGATATTGGACGACAGTACTTGTTGCATGATTGTTGTGTTTATGTATTGCACGTATTAATGATTGTCAAATTAACTAGCTTCATAAATATATCTTGAATATACATGTATATGCTCTACTTGATACATTAAAATGCAGATGACTTGCTGTTTGTGCAAATGAGGGGATGGTAGCAAGGTAATTCCATTTTGGCTTCCGACTGTATTATTTGGTCCGATATCAACCTTTCAAATAATGAAATGTGAAAATATATTTATATCAAGTAGTTATATCATATTTGAAATGCTGTTGGAAAGAATTGACTCTTGCAAGACATAAACATTGCCTGTAATCTTCTGCGATTTACTAACAAAGATACAGATCCTACAACTGCCAAATAGTCCATCTCCAAACTAATTTTCTTTCAAGCAAGTTCTTGATATAAACAATGGAAGCTACAAAAAATGGCATGGGGTTGTGATCTACTAAATTAACATTAAATTACCTAAACCAGGGTACTGTTTAACGTGGCAAGAAAAATTATATTCTTTTAATTATTAATACCTTGTGGAAATAGTTGCATATCGCATGGTCTAGAGATATTAGATGATGCACAAATAATGCATGATTTGATTCTATTTATTATCACAATCTAACACAATAATAACATCTAATACATTTCTTATTTACAGATATAGTATAGCTTTACAATCATATGATCCCGATGACATGAATCATTTGTCATATGAAGAAGGAGATATTCTAGAAGTTTTGGCTCAACTAGATTCGGATTGGTTATATTGTGCTCGAGGTTCACAGGAAGGACTAGTCAACATCACTTCTGTTCGACCAATCTCAGCAGAAGATGAATTTAAATTAATGCATAATGATTTTTATAAGTAATTGATTTCCTTTTCTGGGAGGGTGGAATAGCCTTTGAAATTATTTATCAAGTTTTTGAAGCAGCTAATGCGTATGGGATTATTAAACGAACATGGAATTGAATATAATGTATTTAATCTTTAACCCAGCATGCTGTTATTCATGAATGTTCTATCTATTTATATATAATATGCACTTATTAATATGAACAAATAGTGCAATATTTCAACTTGTTACTAAAATTAGATAATTTATAGTCTATTATCACTGGTAGAGTGATTATTTAGAATGAATTTTTTGGTGCAATATTTACCTTGTATTATAATCTATCCTTTTCTTTTTACGTCAACTACACAATTTGTGGTGTATAGTATTGAAGTATGTATAAAATATACTTATGTCTTTGATTTATTCCATTTAATATGTAATAGTAATAACAACTGCTGCAATTTAACATTCAAAATTTACATATATGTAATTGTAAAAATTTCCTTAAAAATGGAGAAAATGACAACTGATATAATATTTCATGTTAAGATTGTGTGTTGTGTTATTATTTATTACGTTATTTCAAGTAAATGTTATTGTCCTTTTAGTGCTGTGATTTTTTTGGAGAATATTAAATTGTAAAATATGGTCATTAAGAAAAACCTGTATGCAAGTTGTTTTGTGTAATTTTTTCTTAATAGGAAATGTGTCTATCGTTAAAATAATTTATTATCAATGTTAAATTTGTACATGTATAAAGATTTATTTGATAATCAACGTGAAATTATTTGCATGTGCATGCTCCAAATTACATGTATTATTCCATAAGTTGAAATTTAAACAATGCCCTATTTGGACAGCATGTTGATTTTTGGTTAAGAAACTTTTTATGGAATATTTCTGACCTTAATTAAATTTGTTTGAAACCATTATATTGTTTTCTTTTTGTTTCAAAATTTGTTCTTCATTATTTATGACTGAAGATAACTTTATACTATTATTATTTGCTTTAATTGATAGCTTTGTCGATTTTAATCATTTGCAATATTCAAAACATCATATTTGATTTATATTTAAATAAGATAACCCTTCATTAATTAATATTAAGATGTAATTACTTTTAGAGATAAAGACCAAACCATTATTTAATGTTTTATTTAATCACCAGTAGTTGTAGAGTATGGTTGTAATAGATGGGAGTATAATAATATCATACTATATAGGATATTGATGTAGAATTATACAGTGAACACCATGTATTATAACAAAAACCAGTATGGCTTGTATAATAAATAACCCCAGGGTGTCATTGGTTGTTCAATATATTATCAGCTTGTGCTTCAATTTCAAGTGTGCAATATTGTATTACCATATTCTTGTCTGCAGTTACTACAATAAATCATTACATTTAACTCTCACATAAATTTCTTGTTTTTCTCTCTTGAAACACATAAAAGATCTCTTATATTTTTGTGGTCCATCAGATTTAAAGTAATATTTGCATAAGATTTTGGAGAGGGGAGCAAATCTGGGGTTTGCATACCGGGGTTCTTTAGAAATAACGTGTAACTGAAATAATTTTCTTCACCAACCAGGCAAAATCTGATGGGAGATCACGGTGGATAAGTGGGTAAGACGCTGGCTTACTAGCCTGGAGGTCAGGTGTTCAATCCCCGCATTGGCCGAGGTTCATCCAGATTTTCTGGCGTGCTTCCCTTGTCAGTGATGCAGGACAGGGCCTGACAGGGACAGCTGTCATTTGGATGGGACAAAAAAGCATGGTACCTTGTACATATTGACATACATGTAAAAGATCACTTCGAGTAGGCCATAGTGCCACTGTCTAGGAAAAATTTACCTCATAGCACACTGTATGCCCGTCTTCATTAGCCCAGTTTGGAGTAAGACATTAAACTCTATTTCAGTTCATCGCCATATCAGACTGGCAAACACCATGCAGAGAGCAGTGAGGGGATATATTGGCCAGATAAACTACAGCTTACTCTTATTTCCAATTAAAACTATCAAGGTTTTTTTTATGACATCCATGCCCATGTGTGCATGGGACTTCAGTTATTCGTCTAGGCCAGGCTCTCCGTCATGTACAGGGGGAAACCATATTAACTGACTGAACAGGTCAGTTATGAGTGATTATATCAGTCAGAGACATATCTGTGGACAAAATGATGGCCAACTGCAGACATTAATCGTTGTAGTTGATTATTTGAGTATAATACACATTTGCAAAGAATTCAAAGCATTGTCAGAAACACCACTGCTTGGGAAAAATTCTCCTCCCCTCGCATAATATCTAAGAAGTCAGAATGTTACCCTTAAAATGGCAAGTAAAAAGTGTCAACACACCTTTTAATCCTGTTTCATTCCATGGATATAAGACTTAAGTACCACTATATAAAACCAACAAGTCATTTTGGGACTAACATCTTTTTAATTTTATTTCAATAATTCGCTTGGGTGCAGGGGTCTTTCGCAGTCGGAGGACCCGGAGAAAACCCACGAGGCTGGAAGGCAACCCTACTCCTTGTCACGTACAACCAGGGATTTGAAAACACGCTAGTTGACTCAATAACAGGCTTTATGATACAACTAACCATTCGGCCACCAACCCCCCTCTATGTCAATATGAAATGGCCAATATGTGCCAACCCTAGGTTTCATCTGTACCATTCTGTCTTCGAAATGAATGTTAATACATAATCTGACCAAATCTCATAAGAATAAGTCTGGAAGGGGTTTTAAAAAAAGAATATTCATGAAAACATGAGTGTGACAACAACCCTGTGGGTTGGGCATACTAACATCTCTTAGAAAGTAATGATCATGCCAAACATGGAATCATGGCCTGTAGAGTGTTTGAATGCACCAAAATAAAAAGTTGCCATGGTTCTCAAGACGATCAATTTAGAATATTGGACTGAAAGCAATACAAACCCCCCCCCCCCAAAAAAACAGGGTGTGGCTCTGGCCCTGTGGTTGGGCATGCACAACAAACAATAGGATCATCCTTAGGGTATGAGGAATAAGCTTGCAAAGTTTCAAGACAATGCGTTAAGAATTGTGGCCTGTAGGCAATATAGCCACACACAAGGTTCAACACAGTAATCAAGGGTCATAACTCTAATAGAGAAACTAGGTCATTTTGGGACTAACATATGGATTAATTTCATTTCAATAATTCGCTTGCACGTAGGGGTCTTTAGCAGTTGGAGGAAACCAGAGGACCCGGCGAAAACCCACGAGGTTGGATAGTCAGGGTCTTTAGCTATAGCAAGCAATATATGGCCACATTTCCATCTGGGTATATAAAAAATCATTTAAGATATCACTGTAAATCAAGAAATCAACAAGAATAAATCTTGTTAATTTCAATATATTCTGCTCTTGACAACAAAACAATGATGCCATTATCTGACTGATAACCGGCTGTCCATTATCAAAATGCTGAGACAGCTTATTTTCAATTTTCTAGGTCATATAAATTACTTAATGATTTAGGTTTAAATAAAAGTACAAACATTACAAGTAGGTTAATATTTATTAAGACATGAACATAGATGATTTTAAATGGAAATGGTAAATCACTGTACAACAGTGGGCACTGTAATATATAAATATATGGTAATATAAGACCAGTGATGACGGTAGGCAAGCACAACAATGCTTTTAAAATGATGGAACTACAGTAGCTTTTTAAGCATGATTTCCACTTGGACACAACAATGAACAGTGTCAAGTTGTTTGGACAGGACAAAAAACTGAAATCGTGTATACATGTTGGCATTCATCACGACCATTCTTCACATGTCCACAAAATCTTTGGTTCACATTTATTACACACACATGAACTCAACACACATTTTTTTCACATCCTTGAATATTCTCATCTATTATAGCCTCTATCTTGACGTTGATATGAATGTCTGTCTTGATTGTCATAACCTCTATCCCGATTATCATAGCCTCTATCCCGATTATCATAGCCTCTGTCTCTATTACCATAACCTCTATCCCGATTATCATAACCACGATTCCGATTATCATAGCTTCTATCTCTTGAATCTCTATGACCACCATAGCCTGATCTTTTATCTCTATTCCATTGCCTGTTATCATTTCTATTACTGTTAAAATAGAATATAATGAGTTCACATAGTTCAAGTACACAGGACATGATTTAAAGGAATACAATAAAAAAAAATACTGCACAAAGTTTCCATTAGGACTCATCGTCTTTATCAAAGAAATCATACAATCATAAAAACTATAGGACATTTATAATATATATCTGAACTTCAACTTAGTTGCTAAGGCACAGGAAATCAGTGTTATGAGTTAATTTTCCTCTGGAGCAACCATGTCCACTACCATTCATTGTGAAAGTATGTTTTTAAATCCCATTTGTATGTTGATTTAAACACAATTATATATCTTATGGGAGTTATATCAAACCTAAAGTTTGAATTTGAAATCGGAAGTCTGTATAAGATTAGAATATGGATTGCGAAAAATTTGTGAAAATTAAATATTTTCGAGCTTGTAATAAAAGAGTGATTCTTGACACAAACATGGAAATAGGCTACTTGTTAACAATTTTATAAAACCTGCAACAAAATCACTTGTCAACAAAGTCATTTGGGACCATCAAGGGGGCTGAGGCTATGCCACATTTCTTTTCTTATCTGCTTTCATAATTATATAAGCTTAGTCAGATAATTTAATTAACAATAAGGACCATGCAAGAACATATATGTACCCATCTGGCATTATACCTACCCATGACGATTCCAATCACTTCTTTTTGGCTTCACATACCAGTTTTTAGCACATGGTGGACCAATAACCGGTCTTGTCAGATTTTGTTTGTAGTCTGGATCATCTTCTGTATAACGATTTTGAAACATCTCTTCATAAATAGAAATATCAGTCACAGACTGATCATCTTCATTTGCCATTGTACACACAAAACAATGGTAGAAACTAAGCCGAGTCTTCTACTGAACTGAAATACATGTAAAAACTCAATATAACACATAAAATTAACATTCAGATTGTATTGGTGTCCAACTCTAAATTGCAGTAGGAACATATGGTATCAGGTACAGCAAAAAATTTGGAGTAAATTGAAACAAAGTCACATGTGGATATCAGCTGTTTCGTAACCTGGCTGTTTCGTACTTGGTTCATTCGTACCTCACTTTCGTACTTCACGAGATTTGTACCACAAATTGATTAGTTTTTCTTAAATTTGGTTGAAAGAAATTGAAAGAACGGTGAAACATAGTTAAAAGATTTGATCAAATCCAAAGGCTCCGCTAAATTTCTAAAAATAGCTGCCAAGAGGGAATTAGCTGCGACGATTTAATAACGAAAAGCAATTTTATGCATTGATAATTACATGAGAATGAAACATTTAAATCATATACACACACAGTCTGTTTAACAATTAAAAGATATTTAAACAAAAATTGCTTCGGCATTCCACTAAATTTATATCGGTTAGTCGAAAGCCATTTTCATACAGTTTGGTTTCAATAACAGAATTACCCCGTGATATAACAGTATATACCGGCCGGATCAAAGAAACACAGACGTCCATCTTCACACGTTGGCACATTTTTGATGTGTTCTATTAATACTATTATCGTCAATAATCACAAATCATAACTCAATCAGCAGAATGGTTCAATAATCAACACCAGATTAAATATTTTTCAATCGTTTTTTAAACTGCTTTAAAGGACAATATTGGTGCCAGTCATTATCACATATGTGATAGAGCTGGTTAAACACATTCCAAATATACTTTTAACAGAGAGATCAATGCTACGATAGCTGAGCAATACATGTTTCCCGAAACGGAAGTGACGAACGCCAAAGGAAAACACGAGTCACCGCTTTATATTACTGACTAAAGCAACGAGTGATCACAAATACACGGCCGAATATCTGTTCACTAATAATTCCTTCGAAGACCAAAAGTTGTTATATGGGACTGTAAGAGGATATCTGACAATTCAATAAAGTAATTGAATGTCATTAGATAAAAAAAACACGAGAAAAATAGAAATAGTCCGTACATTCCCTTGTTTATATTCACTCTATACCGTGATCACAGATACACGGCCGAATATCTGCTCACTAATAATTCCTTCGAAGAGCAAAAGTTGTTATATGGGACTGTAAGAGGATATCTGACAATTCAATAAAGTAATTGAATGTCATTAGATAAAAAAAACACAAGAAAAATAGAAATAGTCCGTACATTCCCTTGTTTATATTCACTCTATACCTTATAAAAACATGGTAAGGCACAGACTTTTTCTGTTTTTCTTTCGTGTTTTCTGATCTAGTGACAGTCAATTCTTTTTATGAATTGTCAGATATCCTCTTACAGTCTCACACAACAACTTTTGGTCTTCGAAGGAATTATTAGTGAGTAGAAATTCGGCCGTGTATCTGTTATCACTCGTCGCTTCAGTCAGTTATATAAAGCGGTGACTCGTGTTTTCCTTTGGCGTTCGTCACTTCCGATTCGAGAAACATGTATTACTCAGCTATCGAAGCATGGATCTCTCTGTTAAAAGTATATTTGGAATGTGTTTAACCAGCTCTATCATATATGTGATAATGACTGGCACCAATATTGTCCTTTAACAATTACCAATCAATTGTCGTCAATAATCACTACTCACTGAGCAGAACCCTAAAACTAACCCTAATTATCACCCGATTAAAAAGAAAAACACCAAAAAAGCTGGTAAACGTTTGTTTTTTCAATTTGAAACGGAACTAACCAATTTAAGGTAGCAATCTTGTGCATATTCCTATTCTGGTTCGTCATAATTCAATTTCTTTCAACTGATTTCAACAATAGGGAAATGTATGAATCAATTTAAGGTACGAAGTGAAGTACAAAACAGCTCAAGTGAGGTACGAATGAAATAAGTACGAAACAGCCAGGTTACGAAACAGCCTGCACCCTTCACATGTACATTAGTTTCTTGTCAACAAATATCACATACACAAGTTATCTCCCCTGAACCTCTGATTTGGGAACAAAGCAGCGAGGCGTCTTAAATTCAACAAAATTGTTATTTTATGTTTCCACAGTCAATATTTTGGGAGTTATTGGCTGTTATTTTGGAGTTCTTGGGTAATTTGACGCAAATTCTTATTTTTGGTAATAAGACGCGCGCCCTACATTATCATAATCATGGTGCATATATTATATATTTGAAATGAATTCCGGTAGTTTTCCAAATAAATACAACTACAGCGCCTTCATCTGGCCTGTGGAGGGATCAAAATAGTTATTCTCTATACTTATTTATAGTTTATATTATAACGTATTAGAAATTGAAAATAAATGACTTTTGTGGGAGGAATCTGGGGTTCTCGAAGTGAATTCAGGTGAATTCCTGTGATTATATGTGAATTCTGGTGATTGTAAATGAATTCCGGTGTATTCAACTCAGTTACTGTATTGTCACATATTGTGGTGATTAGTCGAGGCCTAAAATTTATTTAATCCGTGGAAGTGCAGTTGTTATGTAACTGTAAGGCAAATTAAACAGAGGCCAGGTTACTTAAAAACAATCGACGTTGCTCGGTTCTATTTTTGGTTATGAGATGTTGTTAAATATCAATCTAAGCTCACCTAATACAAAATGTAAATAAATATTAAACCACACGTCGTGTTGCGAAAGTCAGGGGACATAACTCATAAGACAAATTTAGACGCCAATAACAGGTCCTATTGATCTATCTTTTCGCACAACACTTTGACAACCGAGACTAAAATTAGAGTAATTTCCCTTTAATTATTCTGTTCCTGAAATTGAACTGTGCAAAAACACAATTAGTCAATTAGTTCATGCATGGTATTTTACTTCTATCTATAAATAAAGTTTATGCTAAACTTGGTATTATTATTTGTTTTCAGTTATTAAACAATGTCGAATAAGTACCAAAATGTATCCACAACGACCACAACAAAACATTAATCCTCAACTGCCATATATTATTATTATTTATTTCATATCATTGTGTTAATATTAAAGAAAAAACGTACACTAGTTACTAGTAGAAGAAAGGGTTTCAACTCAACTATTACAACTATCATCTCCAATCAAAACCAAGTCAAGCAAGATGCCTTCACCCAGAAAAAAAAATCTGATTAAGCTTTGTGATTTATTTCACATCCAACATAATACATTTTCTGTAAACCCTTAATTGTATCCACAAGGAAAGTTAGGGATTGTCACAAAATTTTAACAGTCAATTACATCCAAAAGTATAACCGTGAAACTTGTCAGTTGAATGAGATGGTTGCATAAATCCACCTGTGTCTGTAACTGGTGAATTTTGATCTTGGGCTGCTAAGTCTCCATCATCAGTCAATGTAGAGGAAGGCAAATGGGAAGGTGGATGGGGGGAATCAAGTCGTAAAATCTATATGATATGCAGTTTATTTGTTTGGAAACAAGTCAAGACAAGTGTTGAAATATTGCAACGGTTCCTTGCCTCTTTTGATTTTGGGGTCTGTTTTAATCAAGTGAGGCTGACATGACAAATATATCTGTCACTATCATTTTAGATTTTATGTTGAGATATAATTTAAGATATTTTGGTATGTTGAATAAACAATCTGCTTGTGAGATTTTGTTTATTAACCTATGGGTACTTTCTTTCTTGTCAGGTTTTGTCGAAGATTCAGACATAAATATTTAAGAGAGCTTTATCCATGTTTGCCAGCAGCACTCATTTAAAATTTTGGACCTTTAGTGGTGAAAATGAAATAAAGCAACTGAGAGCAGAAACAAGTGAAAAATTTCTTGCAAAACATGCCAGTGGTTTATCGGTAAATTATAACATTATAAATTTGATGAGAATTGTAATTGAAGTATTTATTTTATACATGTACATCATGCTAATAGTAATATGCATGAAAATAAATGTGATAAAAGTATAATTTTTAATCCTTGTATAACATAATAATAATAATAATAAGGAGTCTTATAATGCGCTAAAATCCACGTCACAATAGGGAAATGCTCTAAGCGCTGACCACACACAAAACACACTACAATTCAAAATTCACAGTCTTAATGAGAGAGAGTTGGGTTTCATATACGAGTTGACTGAGAGCTTTGTATACTATAATCTCAAACCATTGATCAAACACCAAATTGGCAGCAATCAAAAAGTTCATCTAAATATTTACGGCATTTAGTTTCTGAAATTTTGTTATATATTTAGGATGAAGAAAGAGCTCAAGAATTCCTGACACAAAGTGAAGAAAGACAACTCGTCAGACATTTTGAATATGTATTAAAAGAGTTCTGTGGTAAATTTCAACCTCCAATGCCGAAATGTGTTGTTGTAAGTAATCATTTTACTGCTTATTCTAAAATATATAAACTAACAGAGGTCAAAAATGGTGCTAAAAAGCAAATCAAACAATTAAATAAATCATTTAAAGAGGCATTATGTTAGATTAAGGTAAAGAACTGGCCATTCTTGCTATAATAGTTCAGAAATACTTAATGTATAACAAATACATTGAAAATTTCATTCAAATATCTTTATTATGAGTGAAGTTATCAGTGTTTGTATTTTTAACAAGATGTGTACATTGATTGTTTGGAAGCTTAGCCTCACTCCTCCATTTTTATACGTCCACATATAGAAATGTGGTCGTATATTGTCGTCACCCCCGTCCGTCCGTCTGTCCGTTCATCCGTCGGTCCTAGAGGCTAAAGTTAATATCCGATTGACTTTAAATTTATACACAGTGTTTAGGGCATGAGACGAAGAAGCCTATTGTTTTTCAGCGATTTCCAATAATAACTACCAGAATTATGGCCCTTGATCACTTCAAATAATCTTGTGGACGCTCTAGAGGCCAAAGTTAATATCCGATTGACTTTAAATTTATACACAGTGTTTACAGTCATGAGACGAAGACGTCTATTGATTTTCAGCGATTTCTGATAATTACTGTCAGAGTTATGGCCCTTGATCACTTCAAAAAATCTTGTGGATGCTCTAAAGGCCAAAGTTAATATCTGATTGACTTCATATTTAAACATAGTGTTTACAGTCATGAGACGAAGACGTCTATTGATTTTCAGCGATTTCCAATAATTACTGCCAGAGTTATAGCCCTTGATCACTTCAAAAAATCCTGTGGACGCTCTGGAGGCCAAATTAAAAATATCAGATTGACTTTAAATTTACACACAGTGTTTAAGGTCATGAGACGAAGAAGCCTATTGATTTCAGAGATTTCAAATAATTACTGCCAGAGTTATCTCCCTTGATAACTTCAAAAAATCTTGTGACGCTATAGAGGCGAAACTTACCATCCGATTGACTTCAGATTGATACACAGAGTTTAAGGTGTTGAAGCAAACAAGTATATTGATTTTCAATGAATTTTTATAACTAAACAGCTAAATCCATGATTGTTAGCGTGGGGCAAAACTTTATAAAAAGCAAACAAATTCTAATGATTTTCTGATAATTACATAATAACTGGTTACTCCTAATCAGATTTTAGTGTATTACAAATGTTTCATTACCGAAAAAAGTAAAAATATGCGACAACCCTTTTGACTGCCCGGACGATTTAGCTGCTGTGGGCGTATGTTTCGCTGCCTGGCAACCTATCTTTTGAATTATATCATTGAATTGCCGAACCGTTCTAATCTCCTTAAACTCAGAGCCATCCGATTGTATCGAGAGTTGAATATGGTCTTGTCATGTTTATAAATGTCTTATTGATAATTTATATAACATTTATTTTAAGGTATAAAGAAAGACCTGCATTTGGCATAGCTGTAGTTAAAGATAATTTGTCAGATTGTGCTGGGAAACCTTATTTCCTAATCTCATTGCGGGCACAAATGGTTTTTAAACAGAAAAACCAAACTTTTTAAAAACATATTGCAATTGTCCAGTATCTGTTTATATTATTTCAGGGAACATCTTTAGCGTTCTTCAAGAGATTTTATGTTCACAATTCTGTCATGGATTATCACCCAAGAGACATTATGTAAGATTTTTAAATTAAATCAATGATTTTATTAGTTAAGTGTGTTCTAATGTAATTTATAGTCCTCGTATAATCATCATATCTTTGTAAATACTTAACAGAATAGAACCATATTTGGACAGATATTTCATTCCTTTCACCATATTGTGTAGTTGGCAGAGGATTCAAAATTTCTCAAATGACAATCACAGACTTTAAACACTTAAAACGTCATCCTTTGATGTTGCAGTACCATTATATCATTATTTATACTGTTTCATTGCAGAGCATGTGTGAGTGTCTGTATTTTAAGTTGCTTAATGGTTTCGAGCTTAAGACATTGCATTATATATTGCAACAACTCGTGACTAACATCACTTGTGTTGTTTCAAAATATTATTTAATGGCTCGCTCTTGACTATTAAACCACACATAATGATAATTTTGGCCCAATATTATTTAATTTATGATTGTGGTAATTTTGATGTAGATTTGTATTTTACAGGTTGACATGTATGTATCTATCATGTAAAGTAGAAGAATTTTATGTTCCAATTGGTCAGTTTGTCAAGAACTTAAAGGGTGATCGAGAGAAATTTGCTGATATAATTCTTGGTTTTGAATTATTATTGATGCAGAAGATTCATTATCATCTCACTATACACAATTCATTCCGAGCTTTAGAAGGACTTCTCATCGATTTAAAAGTAATTATTTTCTGTCTTTCCAATATACTTGTAAATATTTTATAGCAAAATGGCTTTAAAATTGATTTGAAACATAGACAATTGCTCAAGCAGTGATAAGGAGAGATTCTATCAATATTTTCAGCTGTGCATCAGTTATTCACAGATTTTTGGCCCCTGTCCTCAAAATGATTTTTAGATTGGCTATTATATTTTGGTGAGCTTTACCTTCCGGTATTCAACAATTTATGTAATATTTACATTGACATTTCACAAGTTATTTTGGATTTTACAGACAAGGTATAAAGATCATTGTGATGCAGAGAAATTAAGAAAAATAGCTGAGGAATTTATTGATCAATCTCTTGGTACAGATGCTAGTTTAATATTCTCACCATCACAGGTATGCTGTTTACAAATATTACAAGTTTGACTGTGGTTTATCTCATTGTAATCCCCGGTTGTGCGTGGCAAGGAGTAGGGTCGCCTGTCCAGCCTCGTGGGTTTTCTCCGGGTACGCTGGTTTCCTCCCACTGCTAAAGACCCCTACGCACAAGCGAATTATTGAAATAAAATTAAACCATATGTTAGTTCCGAAATGACCTAGTTTGTGTCGAGTGGATGTTAAACCCCATTTTTCACTATCTCTCTCTTATCTCATTGTTGGTGAAATGTCTCTTAATGTACTATACGAATAAGGGAGAAGTTGATCATAAAAGAAATTATGTACATTTTATGTTAATCAGAAATGTTTAGATAATAATACTGTATTCATATTGTAGGAATATTTCTCTAATATTTGGGTAAATAATTTAATGTGAAAATCAACAAGATTTTAATTTGTCATTAACTGGTGCTGTGAAATGCCATTGGAAGCCAACTATTAATAGTGGGTCTATTTTCAAGGATGATTATATAGCTGACAATGAAAATCTTGTTTTGTAGAATTCTATTTTATGGTACATGTACATTCTATTTAATTTTTCAGATTGCTCTTTCGGCATTGTTAGCTAGTTCATCTAAAGAAGGAATTAATCTTGACAAGTGAGTGTTTCATGTCTTTTATTTTCATGATTTTAAACAAATACACCAGCTTTTTAATAAGGGCCCAAAGATGACCTCCTGCTCTTATGGGTTTATAACGAAAAATCTAGATTGACAGACTATAAATTTGGTTGCCATTATTTTGGGCCAACACAACACAATTACCACTTGCAGCCTTTCTGTAACGAAATCATGAAGTTGTTGAATTTGAAAGTTGACAATATATTTGATTAATATCATGCTGTTACAATATAATTTCAACTATTTATATTTCAGTTACGTTACAGGAACATTGTTGCTGGGTTCCTCTGAAGATGATCTACAGAAAACTATTTATCAAGTTAAAAGTTAGTAATGTTTGTGAATGTAGTATTTTAGAATAAATTGGTAAATTTTAAATTTCTATGCATGTCATGACACTGAGAAGCCAATCTGATTAAAACACAGATCCAATTTCGTTTCGTTTTTTATAGTTCAAAATTTCATTTTTACTTGTCTTTACTACTCTTGGATCTGGAGGACTTGTTATTTAATTCATGTTCTGGCTGAAATGAGGGGTCAGCCAATCAAATGGTCTGTCGAATCGACCGTTTGACCTTTTCATGCATGGAACTGTGGGTAGATATTACCAGCCAACGACGTCTATACTATAAACACAAAGCGGATAGAAATCATAACAAAACAAAAGTAGATTTTGAAAAGCATGGCGGTCGATAATTGGTTAATCGAATGACTGACGTTATCGGGTCAAATGTCCTGTGCTTGATACCTGACGTCATAGAACGTGAGCTTCCACTATAACTAGTTAGATCTACATGAGTGTAGGCCATCGAAAGCATAAAAAACGAAACGAAATATAGATCTATATTTTAATTAGATTGCTGAGAAGCGCATGTTCTCAATATTTTGGGGGGTTGGATGGTCAAATTGTTGTATCATTAGATCTGTCATTGAGTCAACTAACAAGGTTTTGTGTCCCCGCTTGTACATGACAAAAAGGGTAGGGTCGCCTGTCAAACCTTCAAACAGTTTTTGATATATTCACAAAATATATTGAAGATGGATTATGTAAGGTTTAGATAAAGAGCTGGCTGTTCTTGCTATGATAGTTCAAGAATAGATAATAAAAGAAATAAATATATTGAAAATTTCATTCATATTACTTTAATTATAAATGGTTAAAGTCTTGACAAGAACATATTTTTATGCGTTCAGATTTTCATGTGGACGTATATTGTCGTCTGTCCATCCGTCCACAATTGTTTGTGAACACTCTACAGGTCACAATTATTATCCGATTTCAATAAAACTTGAAATATAGGTTTATCACCCTATCTGACTGTAACTTCATGGATAATCATCCCTGATTGTACGAAAAATCACGTTTTTAGCTATGGAAAACTGTAGAGGGCGTATAAAAATATGTTCTTGTCAAGACATTGATGAAACTTGAAATGCATGTTTATAACCCAAAGATCTTGGTTCCGATTGATATTTGTTCATATAATATCAGATGGTAACTTCCTGAATTATGGTCCCTGATTGTACGAAAAATCTTTTTTTAGCTTGTGGTCCTTCTGAAGGTAACAATTATTATCCGATTTAAAAAAAAAAGTCTGATAATATCACTGTTACACCGTAATGACGATTGAGTTCGAATTTCGTGAAAATCAGACCAAAACTGCCGGACAAAATGTGGCCGCTTGAAACTTGAAATGCAAGATCTTGGGTGCTTTCAATATTTGCGCATATCGGATAGTAACTTCCTGAATTTTAACCCTTGATTGTTCGAAAAATCGCTTTTTGTTTGGCTTATTTTCTATCTATCTCTTGCAAAATGTGGGCGTATCCTACCTAGCAGCCGCTGTTTTTTTATTATCGTAGCAATGGTACTTGACAATCAAGAGGAGGTCTTGATTATCCATTTTATTTTTATAGGTTTAAATAACATTTGAATCCAAAATAAGACCTGCAATAATCCTATTCAACTCTTATATAATTTATATTTAGTATGACAGCCAGTCAACTATGATCCTGTCATGACTTTCATTAGGGATTAGATTGTTGGAATGGTTAGCCTGTGCACACAGTATCATAAGGTCTGTCATTGAGTCAACTGGTATGGTTTCGATCCCCCTGTTGTACATGACAAGGAGTATAGTCGCTTGTCCAACCTTTTGGGTTTTATCCGGGTCCCCCAGTTTCCCCCCACTGCTAAAAACCCCTATGCACAAGTAAATTATTGAAATAAAATTGAACTTTGTGTTAGGCCCAAAATTACCTAGTTTGTGTCGAGTGGATGCTGATCCCCATTTTCTCTCTTTCTCATCTTTAATTTAAATATGCATTGTTATCTTAAGATTATGTTCCTTTATGTTAAGACATTAAACATGATTACTACTGTTTTAATTTATTTACAGGAATTCGATATATGATTAAAAACCAAGAACCACTACAACGAGAACTGATTCAAATTATACAGAAAAAACTAGAAAAATGCCGAAACCAGGAAAATAATCCAGAAAGTGAAATGTAGGTATTCATTAAACTAATGTATATATTTATTATAAAACAAATTACACTGTTTATATTAATAAGATTAAAAAGTTCCTGAAAAACAAAACGACTATCTTAACAGTTAAACTTTGATTGTGTTCTTATTACTATAAAGGCATAGACTTAGTCAATTGTGACCAAATAATACAAATATTTATGAACAATACAAATATTTATGAACAATACAAATATTTATGAACAATACAAATTGATCAAATATAGGCAGAATTTAATTACTGATATTTTGAGGGTTGGGATCATGTGTTTTTTCTTATGTGCCATTCCGTTTTGGTCACAATTTTTAAAAGATAACAGCATCCCTCTCTCAGTGAGACAATTATATTTGTGTTCAAACCAAAGTTTTGCTGTCACAAATTTTAATCCAGCAAGTTTTACTTGTAGTTATAAAAGAAAAATGGAAGAAATGATAGATGAAGATGACGAAATAAGAACACAGAAAAGAGCCAAATTAAATGAGGTAAATTGCAACATGTATGATTTAACACCAACCAAATACAGTTTTTATAAATACAAATTCTGTTTTTGAATGAGATGACTGTGTATATCTTACCACTATTGACAATTATGATATAGGTTGTTATCATTATCTCATTAAACCTTTGGATTACTTGAGAGTTAAATACAGAGTTTAAGATTATACACAATAATCAGTTCTTTGATTGAAAACACTTAATTTCTACTTTTGTTTACAGACATATTTTGAGACTATTGGTTGTACTTTTTGATTTGTGTTGTAAGATAAATGGGAACAATCTAACTTGCTTTAAATTGTAACCTACCATAATGGAAGAATGATTTCAATGTAATCATATTTTTCAGGGAAGAGAGACAGATCATGAGTTGTTTGGACCTCTTAATCCGATATAAAACTCTTTAAAATGATTTCAATGATATTTTCATCATATTATTATTATATCATGGAATGACAATGTTAAAACAGCTATTTAAAAGATCACAAATAAAATGGTGATGGATGGATATCTGTATATTTGCTCTGGAGTGGGAAATGAATTCATGTATGGATTATAAATAGAGTATCAGTAAAGACATTTTATTGAGTTATCAGATAACTACTGTTCTTTATTACTTATACAATTGTTAACATTTGAATAAAAGAAACATAAAATTGTTTTGTGTCTTTATTACGAATGAAGTAAAATGAAAATTTCTTTTTACAAAAATAGTTAATCATGAAAAAAATAAATTCCGATTAGTAAAATGTAAATGTATGTTTCCCCTCGGCTAAAAATAGATAGTACATCACTAACTCCCCCCTCCCATTGTAGTCCAGTATCAGGTGTTCTAGAAATAGTATAAATACCCTGTCTAATGTATGACACCCATCACAACTAAGCAGACAAAAAAAGGCAGCAATCACAAGATTATCTTTTGACAATGTACCAATTTCCGGAACATAAGTTGACATTCAAGACAGTACTAGTTACAAACTTAAATTAATGTCAAATTTTACTTTATAAGGTTTCACACACCTTTAAAAGCTCAATTTACTTTCAATTTCAAAATAGACAGCGATTCTTTGTTGCATAAGCCAGATCTCCCTAGAATTTGTACCTTGGGTGCTTAGAAGCCCAAAACTAATCCGAAAAATGACTTCACTGATACAGAAAAACCTTTTTAATTTTTGTGTGTGTGATGCTAATGACAACATTATATGTTATGTTCAAATAACACACTATTTATGCTACTATTAAGTAATTTGAATGCAGACAGATTAATTGATTGTAATGACTTGAGTGATATTAATCCTTGCTACGTGTATACGGTACTGTACAATCATCAGGTCTTTGAAGACGTCTGTATATTATAAACGTGGTAGCGATACCAATAACTAGTCCTACCACTAACATACCAACACCAACTCCTGCCAATGCTCCTATAATTAAAACAATAATACCAAATAATTAGTTTACTTCGAAAGAGGTCAAAATGTTTAAAATTTCAGGTAGTTAGAAAGAACACATAAGAACAAGCATTGTAAGAAACTGAGTACATGTATAGCAGGGCTTTCAAGAAAAATTGAAATAGACTGTACATTCCCTTGTTTTTATTCAATCTATACTTAATAAAAACATGGTATTGCACAGAATAATTTTATTTTTTGTAGTTTTCTCTTATCTAGTGACAATCTTTTTTTTATAAATTATCAGATATCCTCTCAGTCTTATGTAACTTTTGGTCTTCGAAGGAATCAATGAGCCGAAATTCGCTAGTGTATCTGTTATTGCTCGTTACTTCGGTCAGTTATATAGGAGGATAACTTGTCTTTTTTTTTTGCTTTACACTTCTGTTTCTTCAAAGCTTCATTACGCATCTATCGTAACAATGATCTCTGTGTTAAAATTATATTTGGAACGTGTTTAACCTGTTCTATCACATAATTATGTGATAATGGTTGACACCAATATTGTCCTTTAAAGGAGATGATCCACTTATTTCTATATTTTTGCAATAGATACATTACATTGACAGCTACTTGAATCAACTTGTAAAAAAAATTAAAGCTCCCCTTTCAAGTGCCCTACTAAACATCAATGTGTTTTTTATGTCACTAATGCCATCAGGACTAGTTGTCAATTGGAAATTATTTCAAAGTTAAAAATAAACAAATTGCACCAATCCACTTAAAACATTGTCATTAATGATGCCTCTAGCCCTGATAACATTATAAAATTCATAACTATTACTGTTAGCAGAATTTATCGTTCATTTGTCAGGTTGAATGTTCGCTTCAAACTGGGGTCATTTCATAACTATATAATGGTGAAGGGGAAAAAAGCAGAACTAGATGCACCCAGTACAAAGATATAATTACCTGAAGAAAAGGTGTTTGTTGTAGAGATCATATTTGTGATCGTTGATATTGAATCTGCTTCAATGTAAAACATCTGAAAATAAACATTCAGGGTGTAAAAATATGCCCATGCATAATAAAATAACATGGATTCATTATTCCCTTGTATTTATAATAATTAACTGTATATTACAAGGTATTGTTCAGACATGTATTCACACACCTCCAGATTGCAATTACTGATGTATGAAGCTGAATATTTAATGTGTCGACCTTCTGTAAAGTCATTAGAGGTTGATATTGACATTAAATTCCAATAACCACATGCTTTGAATCTCACAAGCACAAGGCAAACAGCGGTTGATACTCGATAACAAAATCTCTGTTGATAATATTAATAGTTTGATAGCATAGCCATTTCTACAATATCTGTTTCTTATTAAACTGTGTATTGTAAAAGTCCACTTTAAATCAACTGACTGACTGATTTGGAAATAAAAAAACAAGTTGCTAACACATCTGGAGGTAGAATATGTAACAAGCAGTCATTGAGTTGGTTGATACACTGCATCGACCTCTCACCTATCAATAAACTGTTGTTATTGTACAGTGGCCAGTATTTAACCTAAATGTGTCAGACCAATTTATGTTGCAAATATTAACAATAAATAAATACCTTATTGTTGTGAGGATAATGAACTGAAAACTGTGGATTAGTTGAGGCCCCAACTACTAATTTATGAAATGCCTCTCCCACATTAATAGAATTATCTGCAAAAAAGCAATTGAAAACACGTACAATTCTATTTTAAGTAATAGCCATTTTGAGTTCAATTTACAGATTGTAATATGTTATTTTACACTAATTTTCGTTTGACTATTAGGATGTGGTAGTTGTAATATAGTATGATTTAAATTATAGTAGTATATTATAGTAGTTTAGTTTACCTGATGAGATTGGTGATTTATCCAAAATAGAAAATATAACATTTATCTTATCACCTCCTGTAATCTAATAATTATATAAAATTAAAATCATCATAAAATAATATCACATCTGTAGTAATGGATTGGTAGTTTATAAGATTTGATAATAATTATTTTTATGGCATTAATTTGATAATAATTATTTTTATGGCATTAATATGACTGATGATTATCCAGACCTGATATCTGTGATATTATTTGTGCTTATGAAGACGGGCATACACCATGAGGGAAGATTTGCTACAGCCTACTCTTATTTTTAATTTCAACCGTCGAAAGTTCTCTTTTGTCCTTTCCAAATGACAAGACACTGTTCTTTGTCAGGCCCTTCAACCTGCATCATTGATAAGGCAAAAGCACACTGAAAAATCCTGGAGAGGTTTATTGGCCAACACCCAGATCGAATCCCAGACATCCTGGTTATCCAACCAGCATCTTACGCCATGAGTCACAACCACACCATTATATTATAAAACATGAGAAAATGATAATATACCTGTAAATGAGCAATACGTAGAGGTTTTACACCACTCAATTTAGCTAGTTTACTTCTAATAGCTGTATAAAAATATGATCTGTAACCTTCAACATCCTTTACATAATCACCTATAACCATTGATAAAAATAAATATTTAACAGCAATAGATTGTAAATTCCATTACAGAATGGTTTTTAATATCTTTGTTAACACTTAACTTAGATTATTTGGAGACGAACATACAGTAATTTTTTTTATTTCTATCCTTATCTAACTACTATACTTTGAATTCCATCTGCAAAGTAATCTTTTACATGCAATGCCAATTTGCACGTTCCTGCAGATGCCATCCCTGGCAAAAGAGAACTGGTCTAAAAACAGACTTATATAGACATCCAATATTAACACAACAATACATTACTATGTATAATATATATGAAATAGTAAGTCAATTACTGCATTTAGTAATTAAAACTTCTACCTTTAATTGTCAACATAATGTTCAGTTTGGTTGGACCGTCTGAATAACAAAGACTAATATCAAATATATCCAGATCAGAATGGGTTGGTTGATAATTGTAGAAATGAACAAACTTCTCAGATCCCAATTCCTAGTTTTGAGGGAAAAACAATGAAATGGTGAATTATTGTCAAAAAATGTAACATGTAATGCTCCCAATATCCAGTACCTCTAATCAGGCCTGGAAATAACCGTTTTAGATGAATGACAAAATGTCAGGCATTTTAATGAAATTGTACCTGACATTTTCAACTTAGTGTCGGACATGTATTAATTATATCATTAAAAAAGACAAATCAGTGCCGGACAAAATGACAGACACAAGATGTTCTGTGCCTGACAAAGCCTGAATTTGCGCCCAACATTGTAAGTGACAGGTGCTTTATTTCCAGACTTGCCTCTAATATAAATATTAAATTTCTATGGGTAAAAAAAAATTTCAGAGTGAATACTTTTTAGTAGGTCTGGAGGTAGAGAGAAATCGGATTTACCTTCCACTGGGGCTGAAAAGTAGGACATTAAATCCCATTTCGTTTCATTTCATTTCATAGATCTTGTTTGCAAATTGTACAAATGTAAAGCCAACAGACATGAATATTGGATTACTTATTTTACCATTTCTTTTATAGTAATCTTGCAAAGTAAACCACAGCATTTTAATCTGCACCAATATTCTACCCAATCAGTCAATCTATAGACTGTTTCAGTATTCCAGATATAAATAGTTTGATATATTTGTTCCTAGTGAACTAACCGACTCAGATGGCTTTGTTAATCCCTTTGTATGTGATATATTCTTAGAATAAAGTCCAATTAACACAGGAAGTTGTTTCCTTAGATCTGGTAGGTTTGGTTTCTGAAAGTAAAAGATACCTAAAGTGCAATCAATCTATGAGTTAAGTTAACTCAGTCAGTAACAGGGTGGTGTGGTACAATACTGGTTAACTAAGCAGGAGGTTCTTTAGGGGCAGTTCTAATAGTGTCAATTAAATCTAATGGAATTTGATCAGTGTAATATCTAAAAAAAATACAATCTGATTAAAATACAGATCCTATCTGGTTCCATTTTTTATAATTCAAAATTTCGTTTTACATGTCTCTACTTCACTAGGATCTAGAAGAATTGTTATCATTAACGTGTTCTGGATGATGTGAGGGATTAGCCAATTAAACGGTCTGTTATAGCAAGCTTTAGGCGTGGGGTGCACGGAACTGTGAGTATAATCCACTAGAAACATTAATGCTGATTGGTTAATCAAATGTCATAGGCTCAAAAGCCACTCATCATATGACCTCTGGCGTGACGTCACTAAACAACTGGTCAGATCTTCATGTAATGTAGGCCATCAAAAGTATAACAAAACGAAAAGGAAATATAGATCTGTGTTTTAATCCGATTGGTTTTAACAAATCTGCAAATGCACCAAAAGCAGTTCAAAATTAACCATCTGGATTTTATCAGAATATTTTTAGAATATTGAATTAGTAAAGCCAGTAGCCAATTCGATGTGACTACTGAAAGATTCTCTGTACAAAACTTTTACAATTTAGGATGCATGTGTTAATTCGGTATAATAAAAAAAACCCATTCTAATCTTACCTTCAAGAAAAGAATTTCCTGTACAATTCCATCCCTGCTCAAGTTAGCCCAAGCATTAGCTCTTAATCCACGCCAAATACGCTAAAATATAACAAAAGTATTCATAAAACATATTATAAATACATGTAGTAAATATTTTACAGTACTATTATAATATATGAATAAAACTTCGCCTTATAGACTATATTTTTTTCGTAAACAATATTTTATTTCATTTGAAAATAGATTTAAGAACAGATTAGGCCTATGACTACATAATCAAAGAAGGTCATTTCAGGAGTAAAATACACAACAATAATTCGCTTGCATGTACATGTCTTTAGCATAAAGGGGAACTTGAGGGCCTAGAGATAACCCACGAGGATGGACAGTCAACGCTACTCCTTGTAATGTACAAGTTTGGGATTGAAAACCTAACACTTATGATATAAAGCATATGTGTTAGTCCGCTCAACGCCACACTATGTAATGAAAGATAAACCATGTATAATTACCTGCCCCTGGTAAATGTAAGTTCTATTATTATATTTAAGTATATCTTCAGCATGTCTCATCTTTATTTTACCTGTCTGTGATACAAGACTACCACAGGAATCATTACTTATTTTATTTATTGTACAGTTACCATGTAATATATCTATAATATACTCCACTCCTATAAATCAAACAAATATTGTTATTTTATCTCTAGATATATCGTCACTCTAACTTGGATATCAGTTAATCTTGCGTATGTAGCCATAATTTCTTGCACATTCATTCAATAACAAATATGCATAATAATAAGATGATTTGGGGTGATTTTAGCTGATTTTTATGAATTTTCAAAGTTTTGATATCAACCAAATTTGAAAGAAATTAGTGCTACCTAGGCAATATTAAACAATACCTAGGTTACCGTGATTAGGCCACACATTCAATCACTCAAAAATGTCTTACTATCTGAAGAAAATATATTTCTATTCTAATGACAAAAAAAATAAATTGCAAGACTTGAGTTGTTTATTGTGTCGGTAATAAATGAAATAACAGATGAAGATAAAGCCAATAAAGGTTTCCAAATGAAGTGGGGATCACGTGGCCAAGTGGGTGCGATGCTGGCTCGCTAGTCAGGAGGTCTGGCTGGTGTTTGATCCCTGCATTGGCCAAGAAAGTTCATCCAGATTTTGCGACATGGTTGCCTATTGTAAGTGATGCAGGATGGAGGGCCTGACAAGGACAGCTGTCTAGTCATTTGGATGGGACAAAAAACAGAGGTCCCATGTACATATTGCCATGCACGTAAAAGAATCCCTTGGCAGTAGGCTGTAGCACAGCTGCTGGCAAAATTTACCTCATAGCACACTGTATGGCGTATGACCGTCTTCATTAGCCCAGGTTAGGAGCAGAACAGTAGGATGTTAAACCCCATTTCATTTCATTTCATTACAAATGAGGTCAAAACAGTGTGATAGAAACAAAAGCAGTCTAGGTGAATATGCCAAGTGAGTCTTAAAAATTGACATAATTGACAAATATAAATATATTAACATTTACCTAAATTAAAATCTTCAATAGTGGTAATTTTGTTTGTTGATTTATCTAGGTTCATATGATCAGTTCTGATTAAACCATAATTATAATCAAAATATATCTGAAAATATAAAAAAAAACACAATCATTAGAAAGATAACCTACATTTGAATTTAAAAATATATGTCATTTTCATAAGCTCTGTTATTTCCTATTACATTATATTAGAAGCAGGTATTGAAATGAGGACCTCTTGATTCATTTGCAAGTCTGTTTATCACAGACATCATCAAGCAGTCAAGGTATTGTTATGTATGGGTTGGTGTAGAAACAGTAAGATACAATACGATGTAGAGTAAATATCCTTTAATATAAGTCAGTCTATATACATAATGAACTAACTACTACGCTTTCTGTGTCTAACTAACTCTCTCTCTACTCTACCAATCTCCAAACCTATCTAGCCATCCACGTATTCAAATACATGAATATGTATGAGGTACTACTAGAGAACTAAACTGGTATTGTGAGTGGCACACACAATACAGGGGCGGATCCAGGGGGGGTGACTAGGGTGACTAGTCACCCCCCTCCCCACCGGTGTATAGGAATCCCGGGTCCTACAAGCTTCCACCGGGACATGCATGCATGGTCGCATATATATTATATAGCACACGGTGCGCATCTTATCAGACATACAATCAGCATCTATGTTACTAGCGGCAGAAATTAGCTCCGTAAACCGCGGTCGGTGAGACAAAACATGGGGTTGTCACCCTCCTCAAAAAAATCCTGGATCCGCCACTGCAATATACAAGGATAGCACTATATAACAGTATTTCCCTCATGACTTGTATGTATATTCACTATGTAATATGTATATTGTCAATGAGTTATTGGAGAATACGTTTGTGTATGTCAGTGTATACTGGTGTTTATAATAAACAATTTCACACCTTGTAAATAACAAGATTTGATTTATATGTGTATTTACTGCTTTTTATTGGATACTGGAGTAAAATTTGCTTGTTAAGCAAATGCAGTTATTCAATTATACTGCACCAGCGAGGTTATCAAGGGTTCTCGGGTGGATCCAAGTTTTTTTGCAAGAGGGGATTTGACAGATGACATACATGATGCCATCATCGTTTTCAAATTATAGTAGGCATACATACACACTGGGCTTACTAAAGAGATAAATCCAACACCCTGTTTGACATCAATTTTTATAATGAATTAATAGGATCACATTGTGATTCAATTTCATTGATGCAAAGCATTACTTGTGATATCACATATATGTCTACATCATTATCTTGTGCTTTGAATCCCCATCCTATCCCACTATCTTATGATAAAGCACAAGAATATGATACTTTTCTCATGAAAGTGTTGTTTTACAATTCATTTTATGTAGCTGAGCAGGAGGTGGACCACCAAACTCCCCTCTGGATCTCTTGTATGTGCAGACCAATGCATACATCAATCTATACAACCGGACACTGTTCCTTGCCAGGAGAGCACACTGGAAAATATCTGTCAACCCCAGGGATCCCCTGGTCAGCAAGCCAGCACCAAACTCACTTAGCCATAGTTGCTCTTGTAGTTATTGAGGAATAGTTATTGAGGAATAAGGTTAAAAGCCATACATGTAGAGTAGATGTTAGATTACACCCTTTATAACAAGACAAAAAATGAAACTTACTCTTTCTGTAGATGGTTTATCTATATCAAATGTATCTATTTCTGAATTCAGTGAAAACTGTTCTGGTAATATTGGCATCTTTAAAGTTGGTTTTCTTCCAGGACAAATTGTTCCTCTTGGTATCTATTAATAAAAACAGCTCATTAAATAACAGAACGATTCTATTTATTTAGATAACAAGAATATCTGCTTTGTTGGCACTTTGGGTGATTAGCAATTTTATATTTTGCCACTGAAAATTGTCAAATCTTGCCTCACAGGCAAAAAAGGGGGATCGTTTATGGTATATATATACGCCAGGGTTCAAAGGGTTAATATATTACACATTATATTATCTAGTCTGGTCTTTGTTTGACATCTCATGTATTTCTATAACATAAGTAAATCTTCTTACTACCTCAAATACTAGTGGATCTTTTACTGGTTCGGGTCTAAAGAAGACAAAATCATAAACATGGCTGAAGTTGTGTGTTCCAGGCAATTCTTTTCCTTTTGAATCAACATTCACAGCTGTAAAGAAAAATAGTCTATATTTGATTATTTATCCTTCTTTAAATTATGATTTATCAACTTTAAGAAGATTTCAAAGGATTATATTAACATAGATTATAAAGAAATGTCTTGAGATCAAGATGAAGCGAGCAATCGAAAATTGTAACAGAACTTGATGATGACAATATCAATTAGTCTGTTGAATCATAAAATAATTATGTATACATTACCTGTTCCATTGATTACGGCTCTAACAGGTATTTCTTTATGTCCACTGGCTGTATGATAATCTGATGTAGTAAAATAATAATCTAACGTAAAGTTGGTTTTCTTCTCCTTCCATTGTTGACATGACCTCCAGTGATTGACAGGTATTCCACGAACCTTTAAACAAAATATTACCATGACATCAACATTTAATACTCAAGATTGTATGATTCCTTTGGTTTGAAAACTCAATCAAAGTCTTGCCGTTTATGTATATCATGAGATTCTGATAAATTAGTCAAAGAGTGATTAATTATGTAAAGAACTAAAAAAAGTAATAAACACAAGTTATTCAAGTTTTACAAATATCCTAAAAATGGATTCCCCGTACCGGATATATCATGTTTGATCGAAACCTCAAACAAAGTGGGTGGGGACCCTTCGGAAATGAAATAAAACGAATTTGGGTTTAATATTCTACTGTTCTGCTCTGACTGGGCTAAGAAAGCCGGGCATACTACATACAGTGTGCATTGTGGGAAATTTTGCCTGGGCAGGGGCACTAAGGCCCTTCTCCCATTCTTACATTGAATTCCAACTGCCATTGGATTTTTTATGTGCATGCCAATGTATACACAGTCTGTTTTTTTTCATACCATCCAAATGACTAGATAGCTGTTCTTGCCAGGCCCTCCTTCCTCCACCACTTACAAGGGGGAAACCAAGTTGGAAAAAGGACCCTTTTGGAGCAAAAAGGTTACAGATGTATGTAAATTAATTTTGATTCAACAACATTTCAAGTGACATAACATTTTTATCACAAACGGATCAGTCTTAATTTAGATAAATTATCAAATTAAAGGGTTAAAATTCCAAAAGGGTCTTTAGGGACATGTCATAGGTGAAGTCCAATATATTCTAACTTTGACGTATTATGCAATCTGCAGTTTCAACTTCTATCTCTTTTCTGTCAAAATAGGTTTCATTCAAGTTAAATACATCAGTTTTAACTATTACCTTATCTGGGCCCAAATAGGTTTCATTAAACTTCTGTCCGAATTTAAATACATCAGTTACTGTATCTACATGTGATGAACCATTACCAACAGTAAAACCAAATACACTTCTGTGATTTTCTTTTAAATCTGTTGTTTTACAGGTACCATCTAAAATCAAAATCAATATACCAGTATACAAATAGTAGAATACAACATCAAAAAGATAAATTCAAGACAATTTATACTCTCTCTGCTGGCATCAACCTTTGGGGATTTTTATAATTTTACAATTTACACTTGAATAGACTTAAATAATCAATACCCCAATAGCATACTAGTATCAGGTGTTCTACAAAGGGTAAGTATATATCCTGCTACTTACATGACATTTAAGACAACTATAAACTGATATGAATTGTGAAACAGCAGAATATAAAATTCAACAAAAAAGATTTGTCTTGATGACAACCAGTTTAGAAGTTAACAATTTGTATTTGGACAAACAGTCACCATAAAGAAGTTAAAATAATATCAAAACATTTGGGGATATGACAATGTTTAAAGTTTAAACTGTTGGGTAAATTCAGGAAATGTTTGTGTGAAAACACGACATATTGTCCACTTACAGAATTTGGACAGGAAAAATGAAAGGTTGACATTTAAGTCAAATATTGGATGAATCAAGAGTATAAACTCTACGTAAAGATAGGAATATATTAACCTGAATGAATATCATATCTTTCCATTTGTTTAAAATTTATAATAGATGTATATAATTTCCCATTTGACATGATCATAATAGCAGCTCTGTTACTAAGGTAATCATAATACTCTGTAACCTCAATACTTTTTCCTTTCTGAAATATAATTTTAATTAACATAGTATTGTCAGGTAATGAATATACTTCGTCAATCAGGTTCTGACACTTTGTGTTTTGGGAGTAAGGCGGTAATAATTAGTCCTTTATCCCTCTGCTAAAACAAGAGCACCCAGAGGGTAGGACGGCAATCCCATTACTGACAATGTTTTTGGAAAAAGGGCTGGCAGGGAATACAATTATAGGCATCAGATACCCCTTTTTAAAATCTATGGTCACAATGGTTGTTTGACATTTTAGTCACAGGGGTTTCAACAAAAGATGATCGAGGTAAGGCTAATAAAGTTAAATAACTAAATAATGCTAACAGAAGTTAATCGGTTAAGCAATGGGGATCATACTAGAATCCTTGACAGAAGAACTACCTGTGGCGCTGTGGGTCTAACTATCTCCATTGAACTCATGATGGCCCCCAATCACCTAACAGTTCTAGTTAGAGTTAGGATTAAAACATCATACATTCACCCACAAAAAAGACACCACTTTCTCCAAAATATGAAAAATGGACTTTACTTGTTTTATATTAGCTTCTACTCTTGCTTCATATTGATTGGGTAAAGGTGGTAGTGCTGGACCTGTTGATTGTCCTGGTGGTATATTACAATCATATGATAATACACAACCTATACAAACTGATACACAGTATAACACTTTATAATACATGATCTTCCTGAAATAAATACATATTTCATATTAATATTCTCAAAACAAACATTCAATTACTACCTTGCATACATATTAACCTAAAGCTGTTGTAAAGGGTAAAAATCGACTGGGACCTCTCAGCCGCCCAATACACCCTAAAATCATCGTCAAAAGAACTTGCTGATCAATTTTTAGAACTTCAAAATGAATTCAGCCTTAATCATAAATGAAGAATGGAAAAATATATCCTCATAAAGTACACATTTATTAAGTTTAATAGCACTCTTCCTTATGGTCAAATTAACAGGTTTTAATATTTCAAGATGTCATGTAGCATGCTCACAAGATTTCATATGGATTTTGATATTCTTTATTAAATAATTAAAATTAAAAATTAAAAAAAACATATCTAAAATCTACATATACTGGTCGAGTCTTGTTCTTTAGTCAGGTAAAAGATAAACTTATATATTAACATTACTCTAGGCAACATATCTTCATTTATATATATTTTATCAGTTTATAAGATCTATGTTAAAATTTCATTATATTCAGATAATATACAACTTGCCTCTAGACATATATTTTTGTATTATTAGATATACTGTAATATTACACGTTATCATACCCGCCATTTAGTAACCCGATACACCATTTTTCCAAACTTTTAAAAATGAAATTTTTGAAATCTTTTTCATCCATATTTTTACAGCTAAAACTTTGTCTACATTATAAATAACCAAGTAAAAAATTGTACTAAAACACTAACCTGTTGGATAAAAACATAAAATAAATGAAGGATGTGTTGAGCTGTACACTGCCGATTGCAGATCACATATTTAACATCAAATTCCACAAAACTAAAATAAAAACAGTACTGCTTGTAAAAGAAGTAAAGAGGTTGTAAGCTATATAACTTAGACTTATTGTTTGTTTATTACTTAATGATTATTTTAGTCAATCTATTACCTATATATATATACTTACTTTTATTGTCCCATCTAAACACAATGTAAATACAACAGAAATAAAACAAATACAGAACAAAGTGACTTACCTTCATATTATTGTTAAAAGGCAGTCAGGTGAATATTTTTCAAGTCATGTTCAGTGAAGGAGAACAAAATGGCCTCAAGGCTCAACTCAAGCAAGTGACTTGTTTTAATACATCGCTTTATAACCCCGTTTATTGAAAGAGCTGATGAAAACAGTGTGATATTTTTTTCTTGAGTTAAGTGAGCAACAAGTACAAAAACTCTCGATGCTTGACAATAGATTTAGTACATCTACTTGCAACTTCTGTCAAACTAAATGTATTATTTATAACACAGTGGTACAATTTTCCAACAATAATAGTCTGTATTTTTAATATACCAGCGTATGTATCAACCTACTATTCCATTGCTACTCTATCCCAGGATCAACTTCGATGACTACAGTACTATCCTTCAGATCTTTTCAATACTTGGCATAAAATAGACTGTCCCTTCTTTATTCTTACAACATTTTATGTCTTCTTTAATCCAATAAAGATAATTCAATTAATTGTTTTCTTAATGCACATTGTTCAATTAAACATACATTATGCAAGATCTAAATCTGCCTATTGCATTCTTTCTTGAGGCCTGAAATGTTATATAAACTATTTATTGGACATTTATTAACAAAACAAGAGCATAATCAACTCTCGTTGGCAT
This sequence comes from Patella ulyssiponensis, assembly GCA_963678685.1. Taxonomy (NCBI): domain Eukaryota; kingdom Metazoa; phylum Mollusca; class Gastropoda; family Patellidae; genus Patella; species Patella ulyssiponensis. The sequence continues at coordinate 60,489,446 of OY783229.1, forward strand.
CAAATACTTGATATTTTAACTAAATTGGAATGGTTCACCATTTAAAAATTTAATTTAAAAATGGGTAGCAAGGCTAAGACTTGAATATACCAGTGCCCTAGTTACCACAATTCACAGTCACATCTTGTCAAAACTGCAAATGGTAATAACTTGGCTCAGAATGAAGTAATTGGAATGAAATTTTCAATATTAATTTTCTTTTTACATTATTTATTTCTTAGCGATTATAGCAAGAATGGTCAGCTCTTTATCTAAATCTTATATAATGTATCTCTAATATTTTAAAAATCCAAATTATGTTTAGTTTAAAAGCATGATATAATGATATCTGAAATATGACTTGGATGAAATGGATTTCTAACTCTAAAATTACACTTTGATAATTGAAATAAAACTACTGACATTCATTTGCTGATTTATTCTGTTTGACTGAAATAGGTAATCTTGTATAGGTAGGACCTTATACTTTTTAATGAATTAGACGCAGACAAAAATTCTTCATATAAATCTTTTTGACTGAATATGTTGATAATGGCTCAACTTTAAATGGACATTGCCATGAAGACAAAGATGAAGTCATGAGCTACCATTGGCCCAATAATAGTATATAAAAACATCATAGCATACATATGTTTTTCATCCATGCAAATCAATTTTCAACTTATGAATGAGGTCAGCTTTTGAAACTGAATCCACAGGGCAAGAAGATATAGTTATTATTCTTATATTCATTGAACAAACTTCATTCTTCTAAGGAGGCCGACATCAAATGTATAATATCCCAAGGACGCAAAAATTTCGCATTGCAACATCTAGAAAAAAACTAAGTAATTTCTTATGTAAAAAGATATTTTATGTAAATTCCAAAAAAATACATTAGTTTTAATGCAAAACTATAAAAATCTAAAAAGAGACGTACAAATACAGTTCAACAATTCAATAAAATATCTAACACTATAAACGTAATACAGATCTTTCAAAATGATCAACATATAAAAAGCACATGTAAAACTTAAAGGGGGGTAAGATGGCCTGGTATTCTAGAGTACAACACTTCAGCCTCTAGCTGACCAGTCACCTCTGTCTTACGATTGTAGTTTCGATCCCTGAAGTGAACGTATGTGGCTCGGAGATAGGGACGTCTTCTCAACTTTGTGGGTTTACTCCGGGTACTCTGTTTCCTCCAACAGGAACCCCCCACAGGAAAAACTCCTTAACGTGCACTAAGATAATTAAAAATGACACTTGTCTGCCATATCACCTTCAGTGGAAGCGGACGTTAAACACTAAGAACAACAACTTGAAGTCATGGATAAAACAATGTAAATCTGTCGGATGAAGAACCATCTCATGATGCAAAGATAGATGTGTATCAACTACAATTAGACCTTGCTGAATACAATTACTATTATTATAGCTTAATTATAGCGTGATACTACGTAGCTACAGCTGTATGTAAAATTCAACTATAGAATCATTTTGAAGTAAAAAAATATGGGACTATACATTGAAAGATTTTAACTTTCATTCTTGACATACAATGCATACAGATGAAAAACATTAAACATAAAGAGATAATCATATAACATGTTGAAATTTATATATTTGTATCAGTTCCAGACCATGTCTGATATAAATTGTGATAAAATATAAATGCAGCAATTACATCATATATTAGTTAATAAATTATTAGAACACACTAACTAAAGTTTTAATCTGAATGAATCTTAAAAGGAACACTGATAATTATAGTCATTACACATAATAAATCAAAAGAATTCAGTTTTACAAAATAAACAGTACATCTTGTTCATGACAATATTGTAAAAATTTATTCCATATCTTGTATGCAGAGCTTACACATAATAAATCCAAAATGCCTGACTCAACCTAACATGAAGGGGGGTAGCTGTAATTTTATTAACTTCCTATTAAGTTGAAACAGTTTACTACTCAGATTTAGAAAGATTAGTTTTAAATTCTAACCCGTTTCCTGATAAATTGGACGGAATAAATGGCGAAATGAACACAAGATACCAGTTACTTCCAGCTATCTCTTTCATATTATTAACAAGTCCTAAATCATATGTCTTTATATTTTTCTTTTTCTCATATTTTGTTTGCCCATATTGCAACTGTTGGATTTGGATTAAAAGCAACCATGAAAAAAGAAATGTTAACAGCATTCCAACTGTCGTCTGCACGGTTATAAAGAATTTATAGAAATTATAATAACCAAACAGAAGACCTACATGTGGTGCAAAAAATGATAAGATGGTCCAAATGTCAAAACCATCTTTGACTTTGGATACAAATTCAAAATTAAAGATATTGCAATAGATTCCAGCTAAAACCATGTTGAAAGCTAATGCTAGATAATATCTATGATTTTGGTAACCAATACAGTAACCGGCAAACCAGCAATGGTGATCCCTCTTTAAAACACAAACATCACAAATTTTACAATGATGAGATCTTGGTGGATAATAACACACACATTTATCACAATAACGCCAGCCATTTTTGGTTGAAGGTTCCGTTGGCCACACTATTCCACTTCCTGCTGTATCTGTGGTTGCCAACATGAACATATTGCCATAGATATTATGAGCTAGATATAGGGCTGTAAAGATGTGGATATACATTCTAGTGTCTAATCCATTACCAGTATCTTGGTAATATGACGGTAATATATGGAGTAATTCATACCAAAGCAAGAACAGACCACCAAAACAGAATACACTTAAAGCTATTCTATCATTACTGTTTCTTGGAAACCGCCATCTTCTAGCCATATCTGAAAAACGTTAATGAGTAGTAAATACACTGTCAAAGGAGGATGGGTGAACACACAAATAAGAGCATACAATAATGTCCATAAAAAGTAAAGACTACTTTTATGGATCAAGTTGTCCATATTTGGGCAAATATATAACAACATTTAGAGATACAGTATTTAAGGATATGAAAATTTAGGTCTAGTAAGTGTGCCTATATGTCAACTTGGATACACATCGCAGACAAATAAATAAAGTTGGCCCATCAGCAAAAAAAAAGGCATTTAGTCGACAAAAGAAATATAAGAGGGTGGTAATAATGCCATGTAGGTTAAAACCTGTGTGATTAGTTTACTGGATATATTGTGTTCATTATAATACTATAAGGTCCATGGTGAAACAAAACTATCTGTCTTCTAACTGTAACACATAACTTATGGCATATTTTGCCGAACGTACATGTAACTGATTTGAAATTAAAGTAAAATCGTGAACGAACGAATGCTAATCAGTTTAAATACAGTCATATTACATCATTATGCATTACTACCCATTTGTGTCAATTTCTAGGTCCAAATATTATAGTTATAGCAATTTAGCTCCTTCAATTAGTTTTTACGTGCTCTCTAAGCTATTGTGAGAGTGAATGAGCTCACTTTCATTTGCGGTCGACTAGTTTTGTCATCCACTGCCTGGGCATTGCTGAGTTGACATTAGCTACGAGAATGTAGTTAATAACGTTTTGTTGTCAGTTATGATTGGATGCATTTAGTCCCAAGCGGGAAACTAAGTTTCTTTATTAATGCATGTAACATCTTGAAAATAAGATAACGTTATACTATTATGACCAATTAAACTTACAGGGGCCAATGTAGTGGTACATGTCTAACTATCGCGTAACTCCAAATATTCGCATTTAAATTAACAAAGTATTGTTTTTATCCGACACACACCATTATAATTTACCGTTAAAAATGCCGTTCTTAGTAATGCCTTAACGCCTTGATTTTAAATACAATGATTTATACTCATTTCAGGTAGGATTATATGTTTACAATTATTAATTGTAGTTGGATGTACCGGTAGCAGAAATGTTGTAATAACAATAATCAATCGTTGTTTTGATGAAAAATATTGTCAATTTTACTTACTGATGTCCCATGAGATTCGCGTTTGGCTTTGCTATGTGGAACTATATAGGACCATCTCGAATCACAGAGGGTTGAGAGATGAAATGTGTTATCTAAGTTGACAGCATGTTCAGGGTGCTAGCCATGACCTCACACCAAATTTCAGGGTTAGTGTTAGGGGTACACTAACCCAGTAGTACCTCTAACCTAGTACACCTAACCCAAACTCTAACCCTGGTAGACGTGCGTTACTGAATTAGGGTCACAGATGTTTTGTAAGTGTTAAAGGAGCTAAATCGCTAACATTTGGGGTTTAGACATTGGCACAAGTGTGTCGCAACACGTATGATACTGTAATATGAATGTATATAATCAAACTGATTTTTACATTGAATGGTTTCCGTTTTTACTCTAATTTCAAATCAGTTATCTTCGGTGAAATAAGCCTGCAGTCTCAATCAAATGCAAATTTTTCGAACGTCTGGTTATTTCAGTTTATATACGCCGTTTCATTTGGGTCTACCCTCGTCCCACAAGTCTCTTGTTACACATTTACAACTGGGGCGGAAATGCATTATGGTACACGATTCGTGTACCCATGGTAAAAGTGTATTTTGTCTTCAATATTGGATATCAGAAGCCCATCTTTATCCGGTAAGATCACAGCATCAATGTTGATTTAAAATGACAAATAATTCGAGTTTTCAATGTTGAAGATTTTGGATGATATTGAGTTAGAGACTTTTTTTTATTACCGGTAAGTGAAGTTGTTTAAACTTTTTTAAAGTCAGAGCTGTCACTGTTCCTGTTTCATAGTATCGACTAGAAATTACTTTTCTGCTAACGACACGTTCAGTGGCCAAAAGTTACATATAAAACATCAAGATAATTACTTGTAAATATTTTTATTTTCTCCCACAGTTCGAGTCAACCTGTTTCACAGAGAATTACTAACGAATTATCCCTGTAACGGATGGCTGTCTAAAACACGTGCGTTGACTTGCACGCCTCGTAGTCATTGGCTCAACGGCTCGTGCATTGTTTACTTAACACCTAACTGCTTCGGGCAAAATGATGCATTTTAGTTTACTCATTTTAATACCCATTTACACTAAATAGGAAATATTTTTTAACTACAAATACTTCAAACGCCTTTATTTATTTTTTCTTTTACCTCAAAAAAATGTTTGAGAATTTAATTTGTCGGAGTAAAAAAGTTAATATGCCGTACTCATTAAGCCTCGTCGATGTCATGCTTATCAGTGATTGTAGCGGCCAAGCGAATATTCACTGCGGGATAAGTTTGAGTTCGAGTGTCAACAAAGATTGTTTACACCGGAAGTCTCTTCATTTGGTGAAAACGAGATAGGAACCACTATTAACCAATGAAATTAACGGTTACATATCCTCACGGAAATTAAAAATATTATTTTTAGAAACCGGAAATCGGAATTGAAAGACGTTCATTTATTTATTTAGTATTACCATGTAGTTTTTCCATATTCTTGAACTTTATAGTGTTTTATTTGACAAGGCATGCACATCTAGTTACATATAATAAGTTTGAACAAAATGGCATCAAAATATTCAGTAGATATTAGCGTAAACTCAGCGCACGAGCTATATCTTGAGGATTTAACAAAATCTGATTCAGGAGGCAGTGGAGCAGACCGTGTGTCGACAGACTCAGCATTAGGGGACTCACAGTCCCTTACCTCAACTAGTCATATTGAGTATGGTTTGGCAAGGGCAGGGTGGCAATCAGGTTCACCACCAACAAATGATGGCCAGATGTTGCATTTATTAGGACAATTTAGACAAGTGTACGAAGAGAAATTGAGTCGTTTAGATGAATTAGAAACAAAAGGTGAAGATACAGCAAAGGTAATATTCGGTACACCAGTACCTTCAGAGTAGCTAAGTCTCTTAAGGGTGTCTTATGTCAATTTGCAACTGGCGTTTCAGCAACTGAAAGCAACTGAATGCAACTGAAAAAAGTCGACCTAAGCGCCTCTTACTCTTACAACTAGTTGCAGTCAGTTGCACATGTTCAACTTTCTGCAACTCGCGGCAACTAGTTGCAGTCGACATGAGCGTTCTTGCAACTGGAGTCAACTTGTTTCCATGGAAATAACATCACGTGATAAGAGACAAGTGTCGTGTGACTTTATAAATAAGCAAATGGAAGTGAACGAAGACACCCACTTTTCAAATGTTGATGATGTCGACAATAATATACATGTACTAACAGAAGAGTAGTAAGACCGACCATGCCTTTGTGTTGCTTCTTTTAAGTTATTCGCCATTTTGTTGATCACATGATGAATAAATTAACAGTCACGTGTTAAGTGTGATCGCTATCACTTTACTCAATATCATCCATTCTTTGACATTGAAAAAACGAAATATTTGTCAATATAAATCAACATTGAGGAAAAGATTGGCTACTGATATCCACTATGTACATGTAAGACAAAATGGACATTTTACCATTGGTACACGAATCGTGTACAATAATAATGCATTTTGGCGCCATTTGTAGCAAGGGACTCGAAGAACGAGGCTAGATATATTGGGTTATACTATATACCGGAATACACCAAAAAACACCAGAAAACAACTGGAAAACACCTTGGACCATGTTGTCATGAATACCGGGAAACACACGAAAAACCTAACTCTTAAACCTAGTCCTCTGGAATACACACGAAAAACATAACCCTAACCCCCCCGCACACAGAGGACCAGACTTAGGGTTACCTATTTTATAGGGTGTTTTCCAATATTTAGTGTGTTTTCCTGTATTTAGTGTTTTTCGGTATTCAGTATAAGGGCCATTCCACAGTGAAGTGGACATTAACAGTAAATTTTTAACTGAATCAAAAATCATTGTTACTATTCTTTTCACACATGTCAGTACTTGTATTTTATATATATGTAGATAAATTTTGTACATTTTATTTTTTTTCATAAATTTTAGGATGAAATAGATAATCACCCAATAAATGGCGCATTTTTATTCAATAGACATTTACTAGTTTTTTTTTTAATTTATTGCCTTTAAGTAAGTTAATAAAATCAATGATATTTATAAAACAATAAATCTACTACATTAGGAACTAATTATAGCTATTTTTTAATACGATGACTATTTTCATTAAAAATATTAATGTTAAATAAACCGATAGTTATGTCAATGTCCCGTACAACACTATTTAACAATAACTTCTTTTTATTTCATAAAGGAAAGAACATAACTTTAAACCAATTGAGACTTTCTAACATCATTATGTTGCCAATAATACCCATCAAATTGAAATTAAAAATTCTACATATATACTTAAAAAAAATATGTTATAATGTTTGTCCCGTACAACATATCGCATGTTGTACGTGACATGTCCCGAACAACACAAGATTCTACTAAGGCTTATCAAGGGAGATGATCGGGTTTTTTGAAGGTCATTTGATTGATATGAAGAAACGGATTTCTTAATTTGATTACAACAATACACTGTAAATGGTAAGTATCATTTAATAATAAAAATCAAAAATCGTACACCTGTCAAAGTAAGAACTAAGAAACCTCCAGCCCCCCATTTTATTTCTGTCTTGCTGATTGAAGTTGAATTTCATAATTCATTTGTGACCCTAATTTGAATTCATAGTATTAAGTTAATCATTAAAATCTAAAAAATTTTATTTGTAGAAACAGCCAGATCCATGAATAGGTGTAGACCACCATTTACACAAATGTACAGGTACTAACAACATTTCAAACACCAATGCTGGAATATGTATGAATACAGAAAGAAAATAATTCCATTGGCGATTGGTGTGTCGTAAACTATGTTGGAGATAAGAAGGTAGAGGATGTAGAATTGTCTGTCATGCGTAGGGTTGGTCAATATTTTAAGTGACCTTTAATTGTAGATGGAATATTTTACAAACCAACATCAATTGTAAAGAAGATTAGTCCATCAATCCTATTCCTTGTCAATGTCAGCTCAGATTTTCATTGATGTACCTGCATCAGATCTAATTGTTATTTTGTTATTTAGCCTTCTACTGATATTAGCTGTGTTGTTATTGTTATCAGGTCTCATACTTTTACAAATATTTCATTATTTATTTGGTATAATTTTTTTTAACTTGAGTTATCTGTTGTTAATATAATCTTATACCAGTAGTATGAACATAACGGGGGATATTTTTATTATGAAATGTTTAATTGGTAATCTGTTTTGATTTTTTGGTCCAAACAAGTTGAAATGTTGTTAGAATAAACTGTCACCCATGGCAATGTTTTATCAGAGATTTTGTGTTTTGAATTCATAAGTGTCCGTACAACATAATTATTGTTGTCCGTACAACATAAAAATTTGCATGCCTTTTTTGATTTGTACATACCAGTGAATATTTTTATATTGAAATATTGAATTGGTAATCTTTGTTGATTTGTTTGTTCAAACTTGTTCAATTTTGTTAAAATAAATTGTTTTAATGTTTGCTGTGTGTTTTAGTGTCATGAATTCATAAGCGTCCGTACAACATATTATTCATGTCCGTACAACACATTAATTGGTATGCCCTTTTTGGTTGCTAACACATAAATTAAGGTTCAAGATAAAAACTAAGAGCTGTCCCTTACTAGTTTAACACTTAATCTAACCGCAGATGCTGGTTTTATTATCATAAATGTTTATATTTCACAGACTTTTGACTTCAATTAATATGTTTGAACAACAATGTCCTTTTTTCGTCCCGTACAACATATAACATATGCCTTAATCTTAAGTCATCTTACATTTTATGTTCATTAATATCAATAAAATAATAGTCTACATGGATAAACTGTCCATATACAAAAACTTAATTATTGAATATGTAGTAATTTAGTTTAGAATTATCTAATACATCTTGTGAATGTCCCGTACAACACGTATGGAATCGTCCTGAACATGGTGTTTTCTTGTTGTTTTCCAGTTGTTTCCGGTATTTTTCGGGTTTTCCCTTGTTTTCCGGTATATAGTATTGTCGGACATATTCCACAACTAATGTCAAACAGTGAAGCCATATTCTTATCTGGAGAGCATGTGCAATAAATACTATCGGTGCAGACTGGCATAACCAAATGCTAGAGATTGCCATTCGATTGAGACTTCTGGCATATCTCGCTGAACATAACTGATTTGAAATTAGAGTAAAATGGAAATGATTGAATGGAAATCTGTTTATATACATTACATTATTACATCTGATTCGATACATTTATGTCAATTTCTAGGTCCCAAATATTAGTGATTTAGCTCCTTTGAATTAAAGAAATATACATAAATAAAAACACAAAAACTCATTTCTAGGCCTACTTTTACAGATGTACAGCAACCACTAGTAAAAAACTGAGCATTGAATTATTCTAAAACACTTACCCAATAGGCTTTGTGTTTCCGTATTTGTTCTTTAATCTATTACACATGTATGTACATTCTAATCTGGGGGATTGGATGGCTAAATTGTTAGCACGTGCGGCTGTTACATAATGTCTGTTATTGAGTCAACTGGCGTGGTTTCCATTCCCTGGTTGTACATAACAATGAGTAGTCTCCGAGTAGGGTCGCCTGTCCAATTTGGTGGGTTTTCTTTGGGTCCTCCAGTTTCCTCCCACTGCTAAAGACCGCCAAGCACAAGCGAATTATTGAAATAAAATTGAACCATATTTTAGTCCCGAAATGACCTAGTTTGTGTTGAGTGGAATTTAAATCCCATTTCTATCTCTCCTATACATTCTAATCTTGATCTAAGGATATTCAGTCAGTAGAATATTACCTTTTTGCCAGAAATTTACAAAGGGCTCCTTATCTTCATGTACATGTAGAGGTATATGAATGTAGGACGTTTCGGCCAGTGGGCATTTCAGACCACGGCATTTCACTAAATTTCAGCCTAAGGCATTTTGTCCTAGGACTTTTCAGGCACTTTTTTTTTTATTAGAAAGAGCATGTTTCTGTCAGATTTGTTCGTTTTCTCTTACACTGTAGGCTACAGATTTTTTCTTTGCTGTGTATTTTGTTTTTACTGCGACAAATATATCTTATTTAAATGAGTCTGAACTCGTTGTCATCTTTGTACATGTTTACAAGTCCTAGTGATTGGATAGTGTCTCCCTCCAAGTTGATTGAGTAAGGTGATACAAACAGTACTGAATCTGTACTTACTTGTGGTCCATACCCTGCATAAAAGGCAAGATCTACATAGCATTTTAACTAATGGAACAAAAACTCCTGATACACGACCCTTGATGACATGCAACTGCATAAAACTACTGAGTACCATTGCATGTTTATCGTTCATGCACCAAACATCAGAATCTAGACGTGGTGTTCCCTTTCAGTGTTTACTTACTTTACCCACTTCCAAACATCTTTTTGTAAGTGTTTGCAAAGTTTTGTGTACGTATCTAGCTCAAAAATGTGGTTGGCACATTCGGTACATGCTATTTTAAGATCGATATCACAATAGAATTATACCATAAATGATAAAAGTCACCTCCATCCATAATTATTTTCATAAATTCGTCTGCTAGGTAAATCCTATTGATTTTCAGCAATTTCCAATAATTACTGCCAGAGTTATGGCCCTTGATCACTTCAAAAAATCTTGTGGTCACCCTAGAAGCTAAAGTTAGTATCAGCGATTTCAGATAATTACTGGCAGTGTTATGGCCCTTGATCACTTTAATGAATGTTGTAGATGCTGTAGAGGCTAAAGTTATCATCCGATTGACTTTAGATTGATACCCAGAGTTTAAGGTCTTGATACGAACAAGGATATTGATTTTCAAGAATTTTTATAACTTGACCAGCTAAATCCATATGTTTTGTATACTAAACGTTTGCATGGAGAAAAACTTTATAAAAGCCAAACAAATTCTAATGATTTTCTGATAATAACTATAAAGAGTTGTTTCTCTTTATCAGATTTTAATGTATTATAAATGTTTCATTTTCGAAAAAAGTAAAAATATGCGACAACAACTTGTTGACTGCTCGGACGATGTAGCTGCTGTGTGTGTATGTTTCGTTGCCTGGCAACCTTATGTTTTTATGAACAAAGCTGTACATGTATATATGGTACTATATTATTATATCATCACATTTCAATTCCATTGAATACATGTATGGATATTGATAAACTTTATAGGGAGTCGATTAACCTGCAGGCAACAATATTAATTAATAATTCGTTAATATTAACATGTACATATTTATAGACCGAAATGATTGATGCCATTGACAAGATAAACAAAGACTTGTGTTAATGGACAATAATCTTTTAAAAAAAAGCAAAATGACAGCATTATAAGGACATGTATATGCTAGATATATTTTATTGTCAGTAAGGTAAGCATGTACATGTATATACCATTGAAGCAGTAGGGTTAAGTTTATATTTTATTTCCTATCTGACTTCTGATATCCAATATTATTTTTTACAGACACGGATAAGAATATTAAATTCATATATAAATGATGTTGGTGAACAAAATGATGTTTTAATTAATACAGTGGATGAGTTAGAACGTGAAGCTAATCATAGAGTAAACCTTCTGGAGTCGAAACTTCAGAAAACATCATCTTGTGTCAAGGTATGTACATGTTTTAATTCTTTTGAATAATTATTGAATGTTTCTTCCTTCAAACACCATATATAAGCTGTCTGTTTAGAATTCCTAAAGAGCTCTGTAATTCATTAAAAAAGAAAAGCAAGTGTATCAATATTCTGTGATTATTTAGAGGTAGTAATTATTGTAATTTTCTGACTGCACAATATGACCAGCATAGGGTGAAACTTCCGACGAAATATACTAGTTTTAAGGTGTTTTGAAAAATGGCATGAAATAGGAATCTACCAAAAGGGAATTAAATAACCAACAAATTATATAGGCCTATATCTGATTCCAGATGATTAATGAAGCCTACAGTAAGGAACCTGTCACAGACATTGTCATGCACAAATTACCACAAAATTTAAGGGATGATTTGTGCCAGACAATATCTGAAACAGATGCTCTATGTTAAGTCCAGTGAATACAATATACATGTACATGTACTACTATTTACCAAAATAAACTATGGAGAGAGGGAGAGGGAGAGAGAGAGAGAGATTTAATGTCCAGCCAACATCCACTACATGTAGATCGATGCTGAACTAAATTGTGGTCCAATTTTATTTCAATAATTCACTTGTGATTTTAGAAGTGGCAGGAAACTTAAGGACCCAGAGAAAACTCTAAGATGTTTGACAGGCTTTCCGGATCCTACACCTTGCCACATACAAGTGTATCGAAAACCTGTCAATCAACTCAATGACAGACCTTGATCTAAAGCTCCCGTGTATACATTGGCGTACACGTAAAGATCCCTTGGCAGTTGGAATTCAATATAAGACTAAGAGTAGGCTATAGTACCACTGCTCGGTCAAAATTTTACCTTACTCTGTATTAGCCCAGTTTAGGAGCAGAACAGTAGGGTGTTAAACCCTATTCTATTTCATTTCATCTAAAGTACACACGTTAGACCATTCAGCCACCCAACAATCCCCCTGAAGTTGTAATATTGTATTTCATTTAAACACCAGGATTCATTAGAGATTAATGTGCCACAGTAATGGATGATAAATCTTTACAACTAGACCACAAAATACTGTAATTTAAATAGATTCTATACTGGAAATCTAATATATTACTTTAAGCCAAGAATTATAATTTATTCAAGTGTGTAATCATGAAGATAAACGTTAAACCATAAATTGTTATGTGTGGATAGTTTTGGCAAAGATAAAAGAAATCCTATCATATAACTGCAATACTTGGTATTTGACCAGTTCAATCCTGTTTTTAGAAAAGACTACAAATGTATTTTTTAATAGATCAAGTTTGTAGTTTAAAGTCCTAACATTTCAGAATAAAAGACAAATGCAATACAACAATTGTCTTGTCAGAAAACATATTGGTCGAGAATTTATTAAAATCCATTAATCCTAACATAAGTTATGGGTGCATCAAGTATACATTTTTTCTACTCATTTCATGTCCATATCTGTTTATATACATCATCATCCGTCAGTCTGTCTGTTTCCACAATTGCTCGTGGATGCTTTAGAGGCTAGAATTAGTCAAATGTATATTTGATTGATTTTAAACTTACATACGAAAAACTCCTATCATGGACATTTTTTGATAATTACCACCAGAGTTATGGTTCATGATCACTGGGAAAACTCTTGTGGATGCTCTGGAGACTAAAGTTATCATTCAGTTGTTAGTTTCATCGGACACAGAAGCCTTTTGATTTTCATCCATTTCCAATATGTGAAGACTCCTATATTTTTAATTATTTACGATGATTGAAATTATCATATATTTCTGCTAATTACTTAAAGTTAATGTGTTTCTTACTCTTGAACAGTTTTTAAGGTAAATGCTCTCATTATCTGTAAAAGAATAGATATATACAGTATGCAAAAATCCTTATTAACTGCTCAGACCACTTACCCTCTGTTGCTGTAAGTTTCTGTCATTGCCTGGCAACCTATCTTTAATCTTTGATAAAAAAAATGCAAATGTGTAATTTTGTACTGTGTATTATTATATTGATTTGTAATAGATGTCACATTAACTGTCATGACTTGGTTGATTTAATTGATGGAAGTAATCAATGATTCAGATGACTTTGATCTTTGTTGACATGATATCATTCTGGTTCTAGGCTACTACAAACGAAACTGTAAATTGACATATAAATGTTACAGGAAATAGAAGTTAGAACAAAGACTATCAATTTTAATCATGTTCTGATACTAATGGTTATTCATCAAAAGTCATTCCAATAATACAGTATTTGTTAGATTGATCAGAATATTGACAAAAATTCATAGAAGTGACATTATAATTTATATTAAAAATTATACTGTTTCCAGTGACCGCTATTCTTTGGCACTTAGAAATGGACACATATCAGGGATGTGCCCAGGATTTGCTGAGTGGTTGAAAAAATAGCCGGTGAAAATTTAACCCTTCTTGGCGTATTTTCAGAGCAATTTCTGCCTTTTGTATTTGCTTCAGTGCAAATCATATTTCCATTTATATAATATTCAAATTTTATAAAAATTTATCATAAAACCAAAAGTACATGTACAACACCATTTACGACATCCAAATCTTTAACTTTGGAGTGCTGTAAATTGGTCTGGGTGACCTATTTACAGCAAATATACAAATTTAAAGACCATAGAATTGTAAAATGAATGGACCTACGCAACTTCTAAATATGAATAAACAAAATACCTATACTTCTTTCTTTAAACAAATTTGGGATGATAGGGTCTACTACGGCACCCAAAAATAAATTATGGCATGGCAGACATTGTTGTGTCTGCTTTTACCATGGGTTTGCAATGGTAAATTTTGATATGAGAAGCCCATTTTTTCATAGTAAGATACCTACATCAATGTTGATTTAAATTGACCAATAATAAGTTTAAATGACAGGGGGGCTGGATGGGATGGGCGCTGTCATTGAGTCAACTGGTGTGGTTTTGATTACCCGCTTGTTCGTGACAAGGAGTAGGGTTGCCTGTCCAACCTTGTGGGTATTCTCCGCTTTCCTCACACTACTATTACTAAAGACCCATACGCGCAAGCCAATTATTGAAACAAAATTGATCCATACATGTAGGTTAGTCCCGAAAAGACCTAGTTGGTGACAAGTGGACATTAAACCCCATATATATCATCCCCCCTTTAAATGACTACTGACACCATGTTCAAGAGACTCAGGGCAAGTACTGTGGCTTTCATCTGTTATCATATTACATATTATAAGGAGCCACACCTCCCTTCACACCCTCTCTTGCAAAGTTGCCAGTTAGTATATTCCTGACTATCCCAAACATTAAGTTGACCAAAATCTTGTTATAAAATATAGTAATGATTAAGATGACTGGTCTACACCAAGTACATGTAGGTACTTGCTTTATTTCAAGTATATTGCTTGTCATAATTCATAATGTTATGCTTTGTTCATTATAATTGCTAAAAGTTAATTAAAAAGGAATTTAAGATATTAATTTATTTTGTTTAGTGTATATATTACTGTTCCGAGTTTATTAGAAATTCATTATATGTATGGACATGTACATATAAGTATATATTATTATATATATATTTCTAGTTTTATGTGATCAAGATAAGGTTTATTAATGTCTTAACGCATATTATAACGTACAGTTTACATATGAAAGTGGTTTATATAGTGAATCTAACCTGTTGACAGACACTTCACTAATACCATGTCAATCACTTTAAGTTTAAAACCAACACAAATATTCTTTTACACCAGGATTTTCTACCTATATGTAGATATCAGATCTTAAATATATATAGGTCTGTGTAACCCGATAAGCACCTATTAACATAAACAATGTGGAAACAAAAGACCATCATTAATATACAAGAATGGATACTAATAGACAACTAAAGAGAACTCCTTAGAATTAAGATGTCCGTTTGTGAATCTTATTGTGAAGGTTATTGATTAGTATTTATATTGATTCCAGTTATAGTAATAATGGCAAGTATCGTTTTCTCTCTTTATTTGTCTAGTCAGCTTCAACTGGTAATGATGATAACGCTATGCTATGGATAATTTAACTTTGAAAAAACTAGCCCAGGTTTGTGTCAATATTGAATGTTTTTTAGTTATTGATTTTCTATTCATTGAGGTTTTGTTTACACAATAGAAGCATAATATTTTAACCTCTATTAGACTGTAATGAGTGTCCTCTGTTCAAAATCTCACTGAAATTGCAAAATTACTCTATTGCTATATAATATCTCTTGATATTAATTTTAATGATGTATTTGCAATATATAAATAATTTTTAAAAGTGAAAGTTTTTTTTGTAAACTGAAAATGTCAGTTGTTTGTTTAAAAAATAATCTCCCCCAATGTTATATTTGTCAGGGTGTCACACATGTATTTACACATTTACTATTTAACACTTGAGATGTCTCCTAAGAAAAGAATCATAATTATTCCTAAACTGATTACTGATGCCTAAAGGTAATGGAAATGAGTCCTTTTTAATGTATTTGGTATTACATTAACACTCACGAGGGAGAATGAATTGGACATAACTAAACAATTTCGTATTTCCAGCATGGTGATACAAGGCTTTAGTTGTGTGAAAATACAGCTTAGATTATAACCTCCAAATAGTTGAAATCTCAAAAATGATAAAATAGCATCTGTTCCCTTGCGATCACTGTATACATGTATTTTCAGAACTATCCATGGGTTATCACAACTATTACTTCAACACATAGTCTACTTTCATCTTTTTTCTTGTCTTGATCAATTGATGATCCTTCTATCAACAATACTCTTTCGATTATAAAATTGCACTTTGTATAGTACCGTAACTAATCAAGATTCTATAGTCTGTTCAGTCGTGGGACAAAACTCCATCTTCAATACTGCTTATGACAAGTTTTTCAAAAGTGTAAAGTTCATTTCAATCTGTGCAGGTAAAGAAGAGCAAGATGGTAACCGAAATCCGCGGGTATTCAGTACAGTTCTTTTTATTACACTTAATTGACTTAACACTATTTTAATCAAAAATTAGGTTAATTTCTAACAGTAATCTACAAGAATATAATTCGGAGACTATAGAACCAAGAATCTCATAAAAAATGATATCTTTCGAGAAAAAACAACTGTACTTGGTACATTAGGCTAAATATGTTTCTTGTAACATACCATACAAGAAAACAATAACGAAATTCAGGTACCTAAACCTGTGCCACCCCCCACCCATTCCCATACACAAACACAAAAATTAAGTATTTTCATAAGCTAAGTATAGGTTTATTTATTGTAATATTTGCTTTAATTGAAATCTATGATATTATAACTACTTCCGTTTGTAGGACTTTACATTCACTTGCACCTTGGGTGATATTACAGACAATTGTATTATAAAAGGAAGAGTTGGTTTTATAGTACATGCTACCTGCTACATAACAGGTTATATTGAATATGTTCCTGTATGGTATACAAAGATGTGATATTGATTTAACATGGACTGTAAAACACTACTACAATAACCACCCATTTACAGGCTTTAGATGCTTTTATATTATAACACTGCTCTCTTCATTAATTACAAGTATAGTGAGGGACAGGCTTCATTAACCTTAAACTATCTATAGATTAAACTCAAGTATAAAATCTAACAATAAACTTCTATAATCTCACAGGTGAATAGACTTCATATTGTGTTAATAGACTTGGCGGTCCATATTAAGCGTGTGGAGGCTTGTTCAGAAGGCAAGTCAAACTTTCCCGCCTAATCGCTGTGAGCTGATAACAATGTCAAAGGTTGTGTGATTACTAGTCAAGCCTTCAGTAATATGTATAGACAAGTCGCTGGTGGCAACACAATGGCTAATCCTATCTATATTGACAAGGGCCAATAATATCATACACCACCATGTAATATGTAGGTAGAAGGCTAGAATAAATCTCTTGTGTAATGTTTGTTGCAGTATTGAAATTCTAGTTTTTATGAGAATCAAGCCAGGTGGAATGGCTGTTAATTAGATTATGCAACAATGAAATGACATAGAGATTTACCTGTTTAAAGTGGAATATTTAGTGGGAGTTGTAAATATTGGTGTACAGTTAATATCATATTTTTTGTGTAATTCTGTGTCGTCTGTTCTATCATTTTCATACCAACTTTTTAAAACCTGTGAAAATTTATCAGTCTACATTTTTTGTTTGGAATTTATTGGATTATCTACCTGAATTATCATAATGATTGAATCAGAACGACTTAGAACTTTAACTAGTAGTACTGAAGTGTACAGACGGACGCCCAGTCCTGAAAGATTATGTCGTACACCCAGTCCTAAACGAGTAACATGGAAGAATCCAGTTGAACAACAAAAACAAGCAACTGTAAGTTTGAGAGAGTAGACAGATATTTTTTTTATTTAAATTTTAGAAATAATTAGTCAATGCAATTGATTTTGTATATCTTTCTCACATTGATTACCCCATTGGTTGTATAGTTAAGGAACTGGTCTGGACTTTCAAGGTTCCTATTTTTTGGGTAGGTAGTCTTAAAAATTAAAAAAATATTTACCCTACATTACATTATAAATTGAAGTACAAATACTGAGAAAAATATTTGCCTTTATGTACATGCTCATTTCTTGGAATTGGGCCCCTCGTGCTACTCATCGTTTTGTTCTTTTAAAATTCAAGTATGATTGACACAAAACTTGATATGCTTGTTTCTTGGATAACTGTGCTTCGATTGACACACTTCTGTATTTGACATGACATTATAATTCCAAGATGGCTGCAATGGCATCATATTTGGTTCCTGGTTCATAGGACACTTGTACTTGTCTTTTTAAAAGATTGATTCATCAGTTTATAATTTATAAAACGAAACAGAGTTCAGAAACTGAAGTGTAGAAAGAGCACATTCAGAAAACATAAACCTTTGCTTTGATATGACCCAAACCCAATCAACGATAGTTTTCGCATTTTACCTCAAAGGAAGGGAATTTGTGTAAGTCAATTTGGTAGCCCAGCAGGATGTCATGTGATATCTCAAAACAGAACAGTGCACCATCTAACAAAAATTAAGGAACCAGAGCGTTCACATGGAGTTTCTACTCAAACCTTTGAATCTAGATTAAACTACATGGTATATTCCCAAAGCAAATGAAGAGTCCAGGGGAAGAACGATCTAAGTGACTTTTTCAACCAACCTGAGTTCATGGCGCCATCTGTTAGCAAATTGTATAAACTGTCTGGAGAACAATCAATTTCAGGTAAAAACGATCAGAGTCACATTGAACCAAGGCCCTTCTGAAATGGCCTCCCAGACAAATACAAGCTCATCTGACCCTTGATTTAAACTTAATTTGCCCAAAAAGCTGAAGTCTGTTATACTGGTAACTTCGGTCCATGTTAAACATCATTTTAATGTTGTTATTAAACCCACTCATTGTTCTGTTCACGTCAAACATTCTTGTCCAAAAGTCTGTTTTGCGTTTTATGCGAAAAGACAAAAATGTGACTTAGATCGCCCTTTCCCTGGTCTCTTCAAATATGCCTGAAGTATCTGCATCCAAGTACATCAATTATCATTGGAATATATCTATAAATCTCAATGTGAAGAAAGCCAACGATTTGTGGCTGTATATTTTGATATAATGTAAGCTTACATAATGAGATAGTCTTTTAATCTTACTTGATATAGAAATGTGTGAGGTACAGAGAATTAGACAATTAATGATACCTATTCTAGTTTTATTTTGTATATATACAAATGAGGAATTAGTGAATCACACTTTTTAATATACATTATTACTACATGGTGATAACACATGAGATAAACTACAGTAAATAATTGTCAGTTTTGGTTGATCTTCAAATTGTTTGTTCATGTTTCTGTTGATACTGACTTATTGGAGTACACACGCCTAAGTAAGACCTCATCTGCATTTTATTGCTTATTAATTTATAATTTGTGCTTTTAAGAAATCTCCATTTGATTTTGTCATATTTTAGCACATTTTTTTTCAGGGATTAAAAGCTGACAGGGATAGTTGATTTTCTATTGAATCCTAATTTTCTTTTGGATTTGCAAATTATGTTGTTATAATTATAAGATTATTTGTATATGTGTGATACAGTACAGTATTGAAATTTTTTGGTCAAGTCATAAGATATTTTAAAATCATTTTAAAGATTTTCTACAAGGATGCAAATTTGTTTTGTGCTTACATGATTTCATTATTGTTTCTGGTGTGTCAAATTTATTGATAAATGACACTAATCTTTCCCCTGATACAATACTGCCATTAAGTTAGAATTATTATTGAAAAGGATATTTCTGGATTAGCATAAGATTAAATTATAATTATGATAGATTTAACAGGATTATTATAAGCCATAATATATCATCTCTTATCGTTATTGTTATAGTATGTTTATAATACATGATCTATAATGTATCACCTGGTACAGTCTCTATAAGTCTATGCTACTATTGGGTATATAATACACCTTTATTTACCACACAATACAAACTTTTATATGAAAGATTTTATGTAGTGTATGTCAATAGGTAGACA
Organism: Patella ulyssiponensis; assembly: GCA_963678685.1. Taxonomy (NCBI): domain Eukaryota; kingdom Metazoa; phylum Mollusca; class Gastropoda; family Patellidae; genus Patella; species Patella ulyssiponensis. The sequence continues at coordinate 60,509,572 of OY783229.1, forward strand.
TGAAGCAGTATAATACATTATAATGATATTAATATATTATTGAATATCCTCTATAGTCATATGGTTCTGATTTATTCGTTGGTAAAAATAGTTAGAAATAATAACTATCATTCTTATGATTCATAATCTTTAATGCCTTTAATGGGTATGTAAATATTATGTCACACTGACCAATATGAAATTAGCAAAATCCCTAAATACCCTTACGTCAAAGGCTAACCAACCTAAATAATCATAATATGAATATGTCAACTTCCATATAATTTTGATTTCTTTCTTTTTTTATCTGTCAAATTTGTTGTGAAAATAACGATTTGTAAAAAAATTCATGCGTGCAGATCAGTAGAATCTCATCTGCGTGTAAAATATACGTTGGGCGTAGTGTGTTGTTCATCTGCAGTAATTATACAAAAATAATTCTGATTAAAAACAGTTTACTTTGGTATTTTTCAGGAATATATGTCTAAAGCTAGAGATTTAGAAAGGGAATTACGAAGTTTAACAATTGAAAAAACAAGAGCAGAAACCATGATGGATGTAAGATTTTTTCTCATACTGTATATGTCATTGACAGCATAATGTTTATAAATTTTAATCTCGATTCTGTATCCAAATTTGAAATATAGCTTTGGAAGAAGAAAAGAATCTGCTTGCTCTGATTTATTTAGTTTAAGTTGATCATAAAGCTGAATTGATTTAGTTGGCTGTCAAAAAAAAAAATGAATGTAATTTTGAAATTGCCTGGAAACAAATAATAGATCTAATTTGACTTTGAAAGATATTAATGATTTCTATATCAAGTTAGATACACGATTATTGAATATTTTCAGGATTTGCGATCTCGTTTACGAGAACAGGAGGACAAGTGCTCACAATTCCGTTTGGAAAACAGTAATTTAAATTATGATATTGATCAATTGGTTGATGTAATGAGGAAGGCTAGATCAACAGGACGTTGGGATGTAAGTGTTTTATTTTATTTTAATACAGGCAGGGAATATATTCCATATACATGTATCTGTACAGTATTTTACATTTACAGGAAAACTTAGGGCTTTGAATAAATGTATAAGTGTATGTAATTATTTATTACTATACTGATTAAATGAAGACACAAAACTGCTGTGTGTTTTGTTTCTATGGATAAAAATATGACTTTCGGCAAAATTTTCAAAAAGCAAATAATTAAATTGTAAGTCATATTCAAATGCCCTTGTATCCATACTAATAAAAGCTGATTATAGGGGCATGCAAATGTTGCTCTGTTGCATTTATCTAAATTATATATATGTAATGTGTACATTTCATATTACAGGTTGATTCAGTTCGGTTTCGAGAGTTATCGCATGAACAAGTTTTTGGTTCCTTGCAGGACACATACATAAAATCGTTAGTTTTATTTTATTATATTAGTGGATTATCTGTAAAAACATTAAGATTGATTAAATGTCTTTTTTCACCTGTAAAACTGTATTACCTCATTTATAATCCTATACTGATTGGAAGAGAGGCATAGTAAATCATAGTCCAATTACTTGACATTAACGTATGATACAAACAGAGATTAGATTGATTAAAGATTTATCTTATTTTTTTTAAGATTAATTGTGTGTATTGAAATTTTTGTGTGTACTTCTATTTCAGTCTAGATGATGATATAATTAGAGATTTAGAAGATAAATTAAAACGAAGAGATGAAACAATAGATAGTTTAAATAGAGATTTACAATATCATGTAATTATCTTTTTAATTCTTTTATTTTACAATATCCTGTAATTATCTCTTTAATTCTTGAATTTGTTGATTGACCATAAACAAAACTTTTATGTAATTATTTATTTAATTTTTTAATTTGGTAATTGAACTTAAACAACATTATTAATATCATGTAATTACATATTTAATTCTTTTAATTTGGTATTTGAACTTAAACAACATTTCCAATATCATGTAATTATCCATTTAAAGATGGGTTCCCAGAAAAGTATTTATCGTGTGGTTATTGACAATTTTGGTATATATAGAAAGTAGAGATATCCAATCTTACTAGCAAAATACTGGATTACCTGAATAACTCATGGAGCGCATACAGGACAAAAATGTAAGAGTTCCCCTAATCAACAGCCCGACGAATAGGAATATCTGCACGTGTGACGTCAAAGGCTGCAAGCAAACATTGAGCGCTTTGTGTACATGTTGAGAAACTTCATGAAGAGTTAGTCATACGCCACTTTCTGAGATAAAAATTACGGGAAAAGACGCAAGCAGTGGATAATCCGATAATTTAATATGGATTCAATATTTGTAATAAATAATAATCAATTACAGTCAACATTGTTTTGTGTATGCAATGAATTTTCCTTCGTCTTTGTCCCCCATTGCTATAGGTACGGAGAGAGGTAAATCACATCTTTTGATCGATTTATATAGCAGAGCATTCCTTGGTAATTACAATGTTTTGAAAAGGATTTGAAGCAAAATTATGATAATTTAATTAGTTTGAATATGTTTTTAATCTAAATATATCATCACCCGGGAATGTATCTTTAATTCTTTATTTTGCTAATTGAAATTAAACAACATTTATAATCATATTTGGATTATAAACTCATTGATAAAGGAAGCATTGTCTTCTCTGAAACTGAAATTTGAGCACTATATGAGTTAATTTGAGTAATACCTTTTAATATTGTGTATTGCAGCGGAGTATGTCTGATTCACGTTTACAGTATTCATCAAGTTCTATTCCGTCCAGTCAAACAGATAAAGATTATACTATTAGTCAGTTAAAAAATGATCTTCGTAAATCGAATCAAACAGTCAGTGATTTGCAGTATGAGGTAAGTCTTATCACTAGATATAATTTATTTTACTGCTAGTCTTCAAACTCGGTACCAAGGAAAATTTATTGCTTACTTGCACATCAAAACATCGACAGTATAGACAAAAAATGGTGTTATCCATTGTGGATATTCTGATTGGGTTTTCTTAAATAAATGTTAAATAATCAATCTGACAACATGTTACTAATATTATCATGGATTAAGCCATGACAAATTTGAAACTTTGATAGACATACCAAGCTTATCCCAGTTTATTCTGAAGTACCAGTATATAGTGTAAAGTGAACAATGGAGAATAGACATCGTATCAGTACATCATGATACACAGTTTTATTTTCAGAACAATAAAAAAAAAATAGTTTAATCATGTCAATATTTTATTTTTCAGCTGTCAAATAGAGAAAGAAAAATAGGTTCACTTCAGTCACAGTTATCTGAATTGAACAATGAATTGGCTTTAAAAGATTCTGAGGTACTTTAATCATATTTATTGATATTATTAGATTGGATTATGCACAATTTTCACATTCATTAGTAATTTTAATAAGATTATGTATAATGTTTAAAATACTATTGTTTTTTTTTTTAGTTGGGTAAAACAGAAGATTCCATCCGTCATTTAAGAGCTGAAACAAGTTATTCTTTTAAACAAACTTCAGAGGTAGGTTTAATTTCATTTCCTATTCCATTGCATTGAAATGGAGCAGTCACCCATGGCTCAGTTACCCCTTGAGAGTTATGTAGGTGAGAGAGGCTGGCAAAGAACAATGCATAGTCATTTGGATGGGACAAAAAAACCTTTACCGTTTGAATTTGAAATAAGAATAGGCTCTAGTGCCGAAGGACTGTACTACACACTAAGCAATAAGGACAAGATACATTTGTGGACAAAACAATATCAAATCCTGTATTAGTAAGTGTTGGGGACTGCATCACGCAATTACACAAAACAAATCTGCAGACAAGACACAATACACAAAAATCACAAACAAACTTACATATCAGATTAAGTGAGTGGATCCGGGGCAAGCTGTAGGCATCCACTGCGCTGTTCATTCCCGGGGGCCTGTAGTGACACAGACTTCACTCAAAAATGAAAACTAATAAACCGGAATAAAACCCAGAGAAAAACATTGTAATACTAGTACGAGTCATGATCTGCTATATGCCACATGAAATATGAATGTGAGCATATTAAAGTAAAAAAATTACCTATACAAGTAACAATATCAGCGAAATGTATGAAAAAGCTATAATATATGTTATTTTGAGACTAACACAGTGGGAAGGGGAAAGGGGGCAAAAAATGTTGGGTGAGGTTTAGTTAGACTCCTGGTCACATAATTGTGGGATGGAACCTCCAGCACTTTCAATGCTGATAGACCTTATGAGTACACATGTTGACCCACTCATCCACCCAACATTTAGTTTAATCCATAGACTCTGTGGGCACTGTCAATTATTGTGAAATGCCTTGTCATACGTTATCAAGACATCATCATAAATGTTTGGTTATACTAATAGTATAGTTTGTAATTGATATTATTTATAATTTAGATGCCTCATGGGGACAGAAAAATTCAAACATTAGAAGAAGAGTTAAGAGAAGCAAAAGAACAGAAACGTAAAGCATATGATGAGGTTTGTAAAATATTGATTTCATTAAAATAGACACCTATATTCTTTTCTGTATTAAAAAATAATGTACATATACGATTTTGAATTAAAGGTCTGTTTTGATGGACCACTAAACTTACTGTTATCTTAAAGTACTGTCTTTCTAACTACCTGGAAAAATAAAATTATAGTCTCAAATTGCATTTATTGTAAACCCACAATGAACTAAATATGGTGATTATAATATGTCAACTACTCTTTGACCACTTATTTATGAATGTTGTTTAGCATGTTTTATAGTTACAGATTAAATTGCTAGCACCTTCATTCACTTGTTTTACTATAAGCGTGATGTGTCAATTATCTTGTAAAATGACAATGAGAAATAATTTTGATTCTTTCTTTCTGGTAGATAAATACATTGCAAGAACGTCTTCGTGAAAGTCAGATGTCAACCAAAGATCATCATGGTTTACTAAAGAATGAACTTTCGCGGCGAGATGAAACCATACAAAAACTACGTAAAGATGTTTTATCATTACAAGACAAGCGAGATTCAGCTGTTTCAGAGGTAAATTAGTTCATTCTATCTGTATCAAGTGACGAGACTGGCATAATATGCTCTAAGTTTTGAACATTTCCAGCAGCTATACATGTAACTACCACCAGATAAACTGTGGATTATCAGCTAGACCGCCATTGTTCTGTTTTCATTAAGCCAATCGGTGTTGAAATTTAGGATGTAAATTAAGCCTCTTTTTCATTTAACTGTTGTTATAAATCAGTCATCAACCATTAAAGAACTTTTTATTTGTTTTTCCTACTTCTTTCACAAATTAAATCAATTCTGCTTATCTAATTATGGATCTTGACAGAATTAGGATGCATCACAAGGGATGTGCCAACGATCAGTTTAAATTGGGCATGATGTAGTTTTAGTTATAAAGAATTATATGAAGTTTAATAGTAATATTTTCAAGGATTCAAAGAGTAGCCCAAAAAACACAAAGCCATTAATTCTTAATATCAATAGTCTATCATATTTAATTACCACAGCTTGATGACTGTAACAGTAAACTCGCACGACTTGAAGGAAAATATAAAACGCATACTGATGAGGTAATCATATAGGTAGTAGACAACATAATCGACATTTTATATCAAATTATATGACATTAAAAGATAGTATTATACAACATAATATCTTGTACATTCTGTATATAGTATCTTTGTAACAAATAAGAGTAGACTACTCCAACTACATTTGAAGGAGCAATGTTTTAATAAATATTTAAGGAAGAGGGTGGCTAGTTTTATTACTGCAATATTGATTAATACATATATACTCTGTACATAGAATAGTTTAATCAGTTTTTACTTTAAAGGATTAATATGAAAGTAGCATGTAGTACTTTTATTTATACTGTAGACTTCTTAGTCTAAAGATAGACAAATATGATATTTTAAAGGCCCATGTAAATACAACATGGTTCTACATGGATGAACAACCTTGTGCTGAATGTGTCCTCTGTAGTACTTCTTGATTTTATGCAGATTAATTTGATTTTTTCTCCTGATTTGCCGTCTCATTATGTTGTTACATGAATTATGAAAAATCAATAGTAAATATTTGTACAATGAATATAGACTGTAAAATATTTTAAAATATTCATGCAAAATTTAGAAGATAATATATTATAATAACTTGTTATTTCTATTACTATACAGAACATTATTTATCTGTGATATTACTACTGTGAAAGCAGACATTAAAGCATTAGATTACCACTTAATCAAGTATTTGTTGAAAATCTGTATGTTAGTACAAAGTAGTAACTAATTCTGTAGATATTTATTTACTGTAGATATATTACCCATTTTGTGAGCTGAAATATGCTCAAGGGTTATTTATCAATGATTTTGATAATTCATGTGTTATTCAATCTGAGAATTTCTATTTTTTAAAATCAAAATCAATATATATTTGTTGTTTTCTTTCCAGTTAAACAGACAGAAATCATCAGATAGTGAAGTGTCATCCCTTCGAAACAAATTAAGTGAAGCTGAAAATGAGGTTTGTTTAAATCATTTTTATGCAGATTGTATATTTATAACATGGTTCTCTCATGATATTCGCGCATATTGAATAATAACGACAAATCATGTTTTTAGCTTGTGGACCTCTAGACGTCAGAATTGGTATTTAATTTCAAAAAACGTATAAATATATCAACCTAAAGATGGCTGAGTTTGAATCTCGTGAAAATCAGACCAAAACTGCTTGACAAAATGGCTGTTACTTGTATAGAAATAGTGTAAAAGTATGTAATACCAAGGTTGTGGACTTTCTAGAAGTCACAATTTTTATCTGATCTAGATGAAACTTAAAATATATGTTTATATCCAAAATGCCTCAGTTCCTTTTGATATTGGACTATATCAGACTAACTGTTGGATTATTGCTTTTGATTGTACAAAAAACACATTTATTTTTTAGCTTGTTTTTTTGTGCATCTCTTGCAAAATGTAGGCATTTCTTGCCTGGTAAATGCTGGTTGTTAGTGAAAATAAAGTTGTCAGAATATTTTCCATTTAAATATTGATTTTATGGTGCTTAGATTTTTTAGCTTGTTTTTTGTGCATCTCTTGCAAAATGTGGGCATTTCTTGCCTGGCAATTGCTGGTTGTTTATGAAAATAAAATTGTCAGAATATTTTCCATTTAAGTATTGATTTTATGGTGCTTAGATTCATTTGACCATTAGATCTAACATTAAAAGTTAATCTACTAATGCTCAAAACTTTGATGAAATTTAAGTTATTAATTAGACAAACATTTAATGACATAATTTGATATCAGTTTACATGAAAAGGTAATAATTAAAAAAATGAATAATAAATACATGTATTCAGTAGATTTACCAATATTACCTGAATTTTTATTTATTTATTTCTTGTTTATTATTGATTTTTTTTGTATATAATTTTCTGAAAAGTTGGTTTGGGCTCTACATCGGCACAGCACCCTTTGATTTTTGTAGTTTAGTTGTAGACTTAACATTAGGCTAGCAGATCACTAAATTTAAATCTATCTTAAATCTTAATCAAATAAACAATTTATGATTTAAAGGCATACATGGCTAAGAATAAAGTGACAAGGTTAGAAAGTGAATTAGAATATTTACGTAAACAAGAATCAGATGCTCAATCAGAGGTAATAAAATAAGTAGTTAGAACTTGAGTAGTTAGAAGTAAAAAACAGTGTACAATGTTATGAATGTAGTCAAAAGCATTTGAGCAATATTAAAGGTGCATTATGTAAGAATGAGATAAAAAGCTGGTCATTCTTGCTATAATGATTTAATGTATAATAATTCAAAAATAAATAACGAAAAATGAAAATATTGAAAATTTCACTCGAATTTCTAGATGAAGTTATGACTGAAGATTTTGAGTCGATCATTTAGTATCATAGCAATGGTACTGGACAACCAAGACTAACATAATTCTCAATTATCCATTTTATTGTTACATTTTAGAATCTTGTGGGTGTTCAATCCATTTAGATCTCTGCCATCCGATGTTCTAGAGAGTTGATTATATACTTGTCAAATGATTTGATCTCAGAAAAAAAACCTGCAATACGCAGAGTTAACTCGTACATAATGCATCATAGGATTTATTCAAACTGAAAAACATTTAATATATACCACTACATACATGTATAATATTACACCAGTCTAAATGAAATAAAAATGGAACATTGATACAGGTAGATAGACCACAGGCTAAATTGTAAATATTATTAGAGATATACATCTACATGTCATTTCTCATACTGATGATTTTAATGCATTATTATTATTTTTTTAGATACTGAAATTAACATCAAATTTACATAAATTACAGTTGTCCCAAAATACAAGAACTCCAGAGGTTTGTTTTTTGTAATTATATGTAACTTCACGAAATATAATAACAATAAATGTTTGTTGATCAGCAAAACAAAAGACATTCAATAGATCTTATTTTATGTCTTGTACTTATTTGAATTTTAGATTGATCATGATTCTATTGTAAAACTGAGATCAGAAAGTCGTGACGTAGAAGATAAGTTAAGAGATACTTTATCAACTGTACAACAGAAGAATGACATGCTAAAACAATTGAAAGATGATATCAGTGCTGCTAATAATAAGGTATTTTATAAAGCATTGTTTTTTGGGTTTTTTTAATAAAGTATTGTACGTTGATTGTTTACTATATTAGAGAATTAATCTTGTTTATTATCATGATGCAGGAAAAGTTTGGTATAAAAAAGATATAATAGCAATAATTCACAATATGTTGACACTAAATGTAACGTTTGTCCAGTGGTGTTAACTCTCCCAAACTGTAAATTGCTCTTGTATTTAAACAGCTACATGATAGTCAGATGAGATGTGATGAAAAAGAAAGAGAATTACAACAAGTACAGACTAGATATTCAACACAATCTAGAGAAGTAAGTCATATTACACTGGAACATCTCCCTCTATAAGATGACAGATTTCAGTATTAGACTGGGGCTGCCTATATGGCTCCTAGTAACGTTATGACGAATAAAATATAGAGGGCTTGCTATAACACAGGTGAAATAAGTGAACATCCGCATTAAAACAAAGCTCTAGTTAAATTACAGGTCTCTCATTATAGTCAGTGGTCCCTAACATCAGTGTTATAGTAGAGCCTCAGTTTTGAATTACTAGGTAGATCACAAATTTGACATTTTCTTTTTAAAGATAAATACGTATATAATATGACTTGGCTATGTATTGAAATCTAAATTGTTAATTTATCTTCAATGAGATGGATGTAAAATTATTTCAATGATTTTGGAGTAAAATCACATTTACTATAAAAATAAAATGATTATTACAGCTTGATCGTCTCCAGACTGATATACAAGAGAAAGATTTAGCTAATGCTCGACAGGAAACGGTATATAAATCACAGTTAGCTGATAAAGAGGATGAAATATCACATCTTAAAGCAGATCTGAACATTATTCACGAAAAATTAGCACAGAATGATTCTCAGGTAAAATAATATAAACTCTTTAATTTTTTTTACCGGAAATTGACACTATCACTTTCATGTCCTTATTAGCAATTATCAGAGCACCGACAAGCCTGAGAGTGCACTGATATCCTTGATTCCAAAAAAATGTCTAAATCTGGGTTGAGCTCAGATTGTGAACACATTCAGGAAATAAGCAAACCATTTGGTGGCAATCACCAAAATGAATGTCTCTTTAACATCTTTGTCTTTACCAGAGACCTTTTGACATTCCATTATTTAAAATATATGATTTAATATAAAATTACAGCTTATGTCAAGAGAAGAACAACTTCGTCGTCTGCAAGCTCAGTTACGTGAAACACAAAATGTACTGGCTGAAAAAGAATCTGCTGTACAAAGATTAGAAATGGATTGCATAAATATGGAAGATGACAAACGACGTATTGCTGATAATGTAAGCCATATTAATCTATTTCTTTTGGCTTCTACTGTCTTTCTTGTCCAACTAAGTATTTCCTTCATTATCATATTGATAGTTACGAGCAATTTGACTGAAAGTTTCATCATATCCTATTTACATCATATATTGTTTAACTATTAGAGCGAGAACTGTCAATGCTTTATCAAATCTCCAATAATGCCCCTTAAATACTGTTATATTAACATATTTAGTACTGTTTGTTGTAATTGGGTAAAAATGATATAAATATATTTGTTTGTTATATATAGTTGGGTCGAAGTGAGATAACTATACGTCAACTAGAGAATGATTTAATTGGTATAAAAGACCAGTATAAAGAAGCTGTAGAAGAAAATGGTAGATTAGAAGCTAGAATACAAGCATTTACTATAAATGCTCAAAGTGAACAAGATGAACTAAATATTGAGGTAAGCACAACTTATGGAGTTTGTAATCTTTATCTATGACATTGTTGAAATTCAACAGTTTGGAACTCATTAACAAAACTGTCCCAAATAGTCTTCAGAAAATTGTGGAATCGCAGTATCAAGTGATGTAAAACCTTTAATCATTGTGTTACAGGTTGTTACCCCTGGAATCAATTTCCCTGGTCCAAATTTACTAATAAAGTAAAGGAACAACAGTGTCTGAACAGCAGTGTTTTCTCTTACTACTCATCGTAATCTGAATATCAAAGGTTGCAAATATTTAGTTAAATGTTAACATTTTAGGTAAGGAGAAGAGAGGAAGCTATTAAAAGACTAAAAATGGAACATGTTAACTTACAAGAAAAGAATAGTCATGCTGAGGAAAAGGTAACTTACATATATGATGATTCTTCTTTAATAACCTTTCTCAGGTTAATGCATGTTCAGGTTGATGCTGTTAGCTGTATATTTTAACTTCTGTATAGATATAAACACATGATTGATATTGTTCTATATTTAGATATCTATATTTATGTGTATTTCTTTATTTCCAGATTAGTCAATTAGAAAGAGAAATTGATCAACAAAGAAATGAAATTCGATCTTATAAAACAGACGTAAGTGTGAAGATTTTATCAACATTTGATTTGCCCTGTACAGTATGTTAATTTTCATGGGATGCAGGACTTCTGTTATCCCAATTGCAGCTGGTTCATTTTAATAAGAACCCTAGTTTACCTTTATTTTGACATGTTGTGACTTTAAATCTGTATTTGTAATAAAAAGATCTGAAAATAATATCTTTGTTTTTACTATGTATGATTCTATTGAACAAATTTCTTTTAGATTGAGGGTAAAAAAGGTACGATTAATAATTTAGAAATTAGTTTGGATGAAGCTAAGCAACGCTCTATGACCTTGATAGATGAAATCAATAAATTAGAGGATAAGCTTCGAACTTTAACCTTAGATTTAACAACTTATCAGTCACAGAATGAAAACCTACAATCTAATGTAAGTTCAAATTTTATTTCAAACAAAACAATTTTTCAAAAAAAATATGGGATAAAATTTTTTTTTTTCAAATGATGAGTGAATCTAATGGAATTACTTTTCATTGACCCATTTGTATACTTTATCATTTGTGCTTCAGTAATCTTTGTATTTTATTTTAGTTGGTCACCAAGGATGACTTAGTTCATCAATTAAAAGATGATCTAGAAGAACTACATAGACAACAAAAAGAAACTATGGGCAAGGTTTTAGTTAGAGATGATAATATACAAAAACTTAACATGGAGTTGAACAGACTCAAAGCTAAACATCAAGAAAAATCTAATGAGGTTAGTGCATGTAACTATAGCAGTATTTTGTCTCTAAGGACCAAGTTGTAGTGCTTGTTTGCTTTTATTTGATAGTAAATTTAGATGAACAACTCAGACATTAAAATAGATTTAGATATTGATAGTTTAACTAAATTTTTAATTTATTTCATTTTACAGCACAAGCTTATACAAGGCTTTTTTTTAACAAAGGGAATATGTCTGTTGCTAATAGGGCCGAAACGATACGCTGTGCCACGATATGATACAGCATGATGTCGTAGCCCAACGATACGGGTGCATCACGATACACACGACATTAATGTGAAATTGACTAAAGTTTTCTTGAATCTTGAAATAAAGAAAAAATACACAATGTTTTAAATTTATATTGTTTATTATTAGATAAATTAAAATTTATATTTAACTTTTAACCAATATTTTTGGCACATTTTAACTACAAATACTTCAAACGTCTTTATTTATTTTTCTTTTACCTCAAAAAAATGTTTGAGAATTTAATTTGTCGGAGTAAAAAAGTTAATATGCCCATGGACCTTATAACACATTATAAGGTCTATGATATGCCGAACTCATTAAGCCTCGTCGATGTCATGCTTATCAGTGATTGTAGAACTGCGGGATCAGTTTGCTTCGATCGAACAGGCGGGTGGCTTTTCTATTTCAACTTCACCAAGTGTAACACTGCTACCACCAGTACTGGGCGTGAACATAATAGTCGAAAGACTAAGAGAGACTGTTAACCAAAATTTCAACACGCTTTTCATTCATTCGAATAAGAGCCACCGGCATCGCGAGGAAGAAATGACTTAAATAAAATGCGATTTCATTGGTGTAAAATGCATGGCTTCCGGTATTTTGTCCAATGGAAAAATTGTCTTATCCAGTTTCCGAGTCGTATTTTGCACGTCAGTTTTGAAATGATTGTGAAGTCTGGATGCCCGGGCCTATAGAAGAGGCGTGCTGTTCCTAGTGTATTTATAGCTACCGAGGGTTTCTTTACATTTAGGCCTTGTGTACGTACGTACTGAACTGATAGGTAATTTCTAAGGGTCCTACATGTCTCATTTATTGAACAAATATCGCGATATAGTATGAAATTAATCGTGAACCTTAAATTGAAAAAAAATCTCGATTATCGATATTCTCAAAAAAAATATCGTTCATCGTTTTCATGGAAAAAATCGCGGTACACCGGTTCACCGGTGAATCCTTTCGGCCCTAGTTGCTAAGAATCAGAATTGTCTAGTTTGAATCATTGATTGACTCTGCTATGACGAAAACAATGAAACATTAGTCTCGAAAGTGGACAAATTAGTTTCAGTTATATGGTAATTGCCTGTTTGCGTATTGAAATGTTGTCTCAGTTCACAGGTTAACAATGTATTCTAAATATCTCAAAGTCAAAGGAGAGAGAGAGAGAAATGGGGTTTAACGTCCACTCGACACAAACTAGGTCATTTCGGGACACTAACATATGGTTTAATTTTATTTCAATAATTCGCTTGCACGTAGGGGTCTTTAGCAGTGGGAGGAAACTGGAGGATCCGAAGCAAACCCACGAGGTTGGACAGATGGCCCTACTCCTTGTCACATACAACTGGGGATTCAAAACCATGCCAGTTGACTCAATGACAGGCTTTATGACACAGCACGCAGGTGCTAACCATTCGGTCATCCAACCACCCCAAAGTCAAGGAAATGTGAAGGATAATTTTCTTCCAGACCAATCAAGGACAATTGAGACATTTTTGTCAATACTAATATTAGTTGCCGTCGAAACAGGCAATTTGGTCTGGAGTGAACAAGATTGCGACCTGCCTGCCAATGCCATTGATTTGATGAAATACTTATGTTGCATACCACAACACTCAAGGGTTAGGGCAATGGTGAGATTTAAGCTTTTGTAGACCGCATCTGAAGTTGCTTCATATTTTATTTAGATTCAGCAACAAAAAGATTTGATTATTAGATTACAAGATACTTTAACACACTGTCATGTTGACCTTGATAAAACACGAAAACAGTCGGACACAAATGTAAGTATACTACTATAGATATATAATGTGTAGAGGTCTTTCTTAAGACTTGTTGAAACTGTCAATTCAAGACATTAAAGTTTGCTGTGCTTGCTTGATCTTTTTTTACAGCTATAAGTACTAACCAGAAAAATTACATTTCTGTTATCAGCTGAAATTAAGATAAAGATAAAATAAATATATTATTTCTATCAATGTTTTTGTATTAATATTACATACTGTATGTCTGGTAATTGTATGCTTTGTTTTGAATAGAAGTTATATTGGTATCTCCAAAATATATTTAAGATCTAATTATTGTTCAATTTTGAGGGAAGGAGTTGTTTTTTATTAATATTATTTTGCTTTTGTTTTTATTAAATTTAAAATTGTTTTTTTCTAGTCTACCTAATATATTAAGCAGCTATAGACTAATATCACATTTTTCCATAGTTTTTTTTCACAAATAATTATAATATGATCACATGTTGTTTTGTTTGTTGCACCTGACATTTGCTAGTTTCTTTGTCTTATATCTGCTAGTCTACACAGAAAGAATTGGCTATCAAAGAGTTACAAGAAGAACTGTTGGAATGTCAGAGTCAGTATTCTGATTGCTATAATCAGGTGGGTTGTGCATTTCTCTTTTAAAATCTGACTAATACAGAGACTTTTCTAATTAGAAGTAATTAACTTACATTTACCTCTACTTACCTCAAACAAAATAGTATAATGATAATTATATACGCCTTACACTCAAATGTAGAATGACATGAAACATACATTGATGTGAAACAGATACTGTATTGTTTTGAAATGGTAAAATTAATTTAAGATACCGTCTGCTCCTTCTATTATGATAACATGTCATCTTGTTTTTAATTGGATAGTGGATTATGTAAGCTGCCTCTTCCTCATGACAGTATGTTATGACATTTTAGATTGGGTTGTTAGGAATGCCGTCTGCCACTTGCTGTGGAGAAATGTTATCTGATTTTTGATTGGGTAACTGAAATAGCCTGACCTTTTTTCACCATATTTGCTGAGATGGGGAGTTAGAGCACATTGTAATATAATTAAGTCACCTAAAAGGAATCTATTTACTGGAATTTGTTAGTTATTTTTGCAGGTGATTAAACAGGAAGACCAAATCAGTAAATTGAAAGAAGAAAATAGTCGATTGAATAAGTCTGATCATCGTAATGCCCAGGATGTTGTCACATTACAAGATCAAGTACATCAACTAGAACTAGATTTAACTATATCACAAGAAAAACACAGAACTTGTCAAAAAGAGGTAAAGTATTTATTTATATTTGAAACTAACTTACTACAGAAATAAAATAAAAGAGATAGGACATTCATCACTAATTATTTCTTAGTTAGGACATTCATCACTAATTATTTCTGAGTTAGGACATTCATCACTAATTATTTCTGAGTGAAGTGATAGTAAAAGGTGATCTCAGAGGAGTGGTGTATAAAATTATGTACATATTTGTGGTGGCTCCAGGAAGGAATGGTTGTGTTTAGTTGTTAAGTTTGGGTTGCTCACTTTCATGTTAAAACAATGTAGTTGTTTTATGCCTTAGGCCCATTTGTCAACATTGACTTCATTCAATTTTTCCCATGTTGATCTGTTCAGTTTTTCTGGCCAAGGTACCCACATTTTAATGTATTTATAATAATTTTGTTTACCTATTTTTGTTTTTTTACAGGTTGCTAACCGAGATCAGAATATTCTACGTTTACAGACCGATTTAGATACAACTCAACAGAACTATAATGGTGTCTCAGAGGAGGTAAAACTTTATTTTATTTTAATCATTCTATCCATTTTAATACAATTTTATTCTACACAAGACCAGACTTCTTAGTAATTGATATTACTTACAGCATGTGGCCTACTTTATATAGACTCTGTAAACAAATTATATTAATAAGAAAACCATAAAATCCTGTGAATGGTTAGATAATTGTGGTTAAGTTTCCATTGCACTGTATAAAGGAACTGTAGTGAGAATGATTAATTTATTACGATCAGAAATGTTTTTTTGGGAGAAATGTTTTATCTTCAAGGGAAGCTCAGATAAATGTAATAATTGTATTCAATTACTAAGATAATTAATGAATGAATGTTGATCATATAAATGGTTATTACAAATATCAGATAAACTAATAAGTTTGTGATTCAGATAACTAATAAGTTTGTGATTCAGATGAGGAAATTCAAGATGTTAAATAATGTTTTCAGTTGAAGATCAGAGAGGAAGAAATACAGAGATTAACTTCTAAAATAAAACAACTTCAACAAGAGATAAAAGATCTGAATACACAGATTGAAAATGCTGATCAAAGGGTAGGTTTATTCTCTCTTAATATCAAGTTAATCAATGTATTTGTTATTTACTTTCACAAACATACTTGTTTCCCTTATTTAAAAGAAAAAGAATTCTACCCAGGAAATGAGATTTATCCTGGAATGAATCACAATTAGCACACTTTTATAGTGTCCGTAATAAATGTATAAATTATATATTTTAGATTGGTGGTGATGAGAAATTGATACAACAGTTACAACATGATCAAGAGATGACCAACCAAGAGGTAAATATTATGTATATATATATTCTCCTAGAACAGATAAACCCTGACAATAATTATTGTAGTTGGGCTTATCAATGTGTATCAGTATGTGGGCTTATATTTTAACACTCATAAAACAAAACTTTAAAAAATCTATTTCAGACCCATGACCAAAGTCTTAATATTACATATTTACATTAGATTTAATTAGTATTTTTTGTCGAAATTCTCACTCTCACACCATACTTGTTATCAATTCAAGACTTACAAAAATTATTACCATTTTCTTTTATTCTTGTTGTAGTCTAGGAGAATCCAACATTAATAAGAATTTGATCACATGTTTTACTCAGGGTTATGAAGTATAATATAGAATTAGTACTGTCTCTATACAAACAGTGATATGTGAAACTCATTTTCCCTTATTTTATTATATAAAACCAAATGTTATATATATTTTTATCATTAATAAATTATTTTATCAAAATGTTTAATGTCTTGTTATGAAATTGCATAAAAAGATAATGTTCAAGAGATATCAGAAAGTAGAATATGTGATCAAATTCTTTACTAAAAGCAATAGGTAATATATTTTATTATGCATCCTGGTATATCTTGGCCCTCTATTTGATGGATGCATCTAGTTACCTGCATTTCTCTCAAATTTCTTACCCACCACTAGCTTTAAGTTAAATTGTTTAGTTCTAATGATGTAGTTCTAAAGAAATGTGCATTATTAGTTTAAAGTGACTGACAAATAGTACGTTTATTATACATTGTACACTGTGTTCACTTGACACTTTAAGCTTGAAAAATAAGAAAACACTTACATGAATGATTAGTAGAGTCAATCAAATATTAATAAATGTCCGTAATGAACTGCCTGGAATTCTAATAAATGCTTGGAATAACATACAAACATTTATAGGTTTGTAACACATGTAAAAAGTTATAACATTGTTGCCATAGCTAAAATGTAAATATAAAGCAGTCCTAAAGGTTGGAAATCAAATATTTATGTATTCATACCTTTTAACATAGTTCACTTTATTGTAACTTGCTTGTTAACTGTATGCTTTAAATTAACTTTCGTACACATTTATACAAATTTTCACCTGTATATGACTCTGACAAAGCAGCATCTTGTACTATACAACAAAGATCAGCATGCAATATCACTGTGAAATTCATAATTCTATTTTCTACAAGTAGAGCTCAAATAATGATCACGAAAACTTTGATTTTAAAGCAAGATTGCTAATACTAAGTTAATTGTAGTTATAATTTTCTTATGGTTATTGGTAAAACTTGGTGATGGTAGATTTATGTGCCTGTTGAGTCACCAGTTATGTCTTTGTCCATGTCAACTGGTTTCTGATAATGTTTTGCATGTCATAGACGTCTTGATTGCATGTATAAAGGGAATTTGTTATGTCTATTTGGCATTTTATTTTGACTTATATAGTGACATGAATAGTAAATATATTTGCAGGGAAAACAATAAGAAAAAAATCATAAATGGTTTGTCAAACTATATGGTGCATGATTCTCTTATTAAAAAAACAATGACCAGATGTTTGTAAGACATGTCAGAAAATTGATCAGTTTTGTCTTTATAAGAATTCTGTTCTGTATGCCCTATTTGATCAATTACTTTGCATTTAGAAGTTTAAGTGTTAACTATAAATGTTTTATTTGATACTATTTTGTAGGTAAAGAATCATGTACGAACGATTGAACAGTTGAAATCTGATCTTCAACTAGCTAGAAATAGTCACGCTCAGGAGATTAAACGTATGGAACAAGATATAGATATGCTAAAAGAAGATTTAGCTGCTACTAAAGATGACCTTGCTGATAATCAGAGACAATGTACCGAGTATAAACTTACAGCAGAAACTTTAAATCAAGAACTACAACAATTACATACATTAAATGAAGATTCTTCTGACCAGGTTTGTATTCTAAAAATAATTAAAATGCAGTTAATCGTTTCACATTATATTTCATTTTAAAAAAGAAAACATTATATAATTATTTAAGAATCTATTGAATTTGGTGGAATTTGTTAAGTAAATCAGAGAACATATTGAAGAAATATTCTCTTAAATTGTTTTTTAGGTTAAACGACAGGGAGATGTTATTAGAGAAAATGAACTAACTTTATCTGACTCTAGACAACAAATAGCTGTTTTAAACAGCCATCTTGATTCTGCTAATGAAGATCTAAAACGTTTAGAAGATGAATTAAACAACTATAAACTGAAATATAATCAGTCGATAGGACAGATAGATAATCTAGAAGAAACTATACAAGGTTTAAGAAATAAACTTGCTGAAAGTAGAAACAGGGTAAGTTGTTTTATATTCCAGCTCATTCTCAGATCCTTAATTTAATGCATTGCAATTGTCACTTGTAAGAAAGCGAATTAAACTTTTGGGACACAACACAGGTCCTCAAATCATTCAAATTCTCTTAAATGGTGATGAAGAAAACTATTACGTAATCTGTTATACTAAGCTACAATTCTTGTGCTTCAGTATGCAACTGAAATTTTTTTTATTCTTTTCAGACAATTCTTCTAGATTGATTGATTAAATTAACTTCCTTGTTTAAAATTGAAAAATGCTTAGACATCACCCTTAAAGTAGAATGCCAGCTGTTACAAATTCTATTTTGTTTATTATCTACTATTAAAATAGATGAACAATGGAGAACCTGACTTGCAAATCATTTCTCCATTAATAAAGAAATTAAAATGCTGGCCATGTTTTCATTAGCATTACTATAAAATTACTCTTTATAAACAAACTCATTTTGGCTGCTGTAATAGCTGCCATACTCTTCATACTCAGGTTCAAGACAAAAGAAATTGTACTTGGGGTTTAGCATGTTTGAAATTAATTTCTATCCCAGATAACAAATAAAGAATATTGTGTGTTATAGGAGATAGAAAGTGAGAGAACATCAGAGAAGATGAAGATAGAGATTAATAGTACTAATTATCTATTTGATGAAAGTAAGAAAGAAGTAGATAAATGTGAGAATGTTATAGAACAGTTAACACATGAACTTAGTGCTACACAAGATGATTTATCTAGAGCTCAGAATCGTATTAAAGAAAATGAAGAGATGATACGTAATCTGAAAGATAAATTAAATGAAACTGAACATGAGGTAAAAATTATTAAATTCATGGTTTAAATATAGTTTATCAATAATCAACTACCAAATCGATATGATTAATTTTTGAAAAAACAGTGGTTAGATTTAGGTGATGTTGAGAAATTGATCCAGGATGTTGAACTGTCTGTCCATAAACAATTCTTGTAAATGTTCTACAGATCAGAGTTTATTAAATTCATTATTGCAAGCATTCTTTGGCTAAAAACTAAGGTGGAAGCCGGTTCATGGTGTTGTAAATTAATTCATATTTTTCCAGATTGACTTCCTCTATCCATGAAAATTTGTGGACACTTTACATGAACGTTTTTGAGCAAATTATGTTCATGCTTGCCAGAATTATTTGACTAATCATAAGAATAAACCCTTCTAAATTTGTTTTAAATGTAAATAATTCTGTTATTTTTTTCTGGTATAGGTTGGTAGACTAGATGAGAAAGCTAGAAATCTTGATAATCATATTATTACTTATCAGTCAGAACATAATCACACTGATGATGAGGTTAGTACCAAGTTCATCATCGTACTATAACATAAAATATAAATGTACAGCAAAATACATATGTGATGAAAATTTAGACACCAACAAAAAATAGACTGAGACTACCAATCTTGAACATTATTTTTCTTTGAGACAGCTGATACTCATTCAACAAGTTGTCAAAATAGGTTAAATTTTCTGAATTAGAATTTTAGTTTGGCTATAATTTATTGTAGTTTATGGAGAAAGAAGATAGAATTTCTCAGTTAGAATTTGATTTAGAAGATACAAGGAATACTCTACAAAGTAAATTACGTTTAGTAGCAGATTTACAAGATCAAATACAAGATTTACAACATGAATTATCAACATTACGAGATCATAAAAACAGCACAGAAAAAGAGGTAATATTTAATAGCTTTTAGTTAAATTGTTTAGATGTAATGTCTGAATCTTTGGCTAACGAAGACTAGAGATGACAAGTTGAAATGTTGCTGTTATAAAAGTTAAGTAATTGTTACTGCACATCATTGATTTTATTTATTTATGCTTGTCAATTACTAAATGCCATTTAAACAACATGTCTGTTTCACTTAAGTTTTAGTAGGAATAAGCTTATGTATTTTATCTCTTTTTATGTTGTAGTTGAGTAGAGCAGAACAGAACATAGAACAGTTACAAGTAAACTTAGCTTCGACTCATCAAAGACATAAAGCTGATTCAGGTCGTCTAGAAGATCAACTTAAATTATTAGAGAGACAGCTGGCAGAAACACAATCTCAAGCCAGACAACTAGATCAAGAACTGGCTCGTAAAGAAGAACAAGTGAAACGTGGTGATGGAGAAATAATGTCTTGTCGTGAAGACATCAGACGAAAAATAGAGGAGGTGACTTTTTTTTTTCTCAAGTCTTCTAACTTAATATCTGATAAGTTTCAAACATATTATTGTTATCAAATGGCTTAAATATTGTCACATTTAGTTAAATGGTGTTATTATTTTTTGGCAGATCGAAAGATTAGAATCCAATGTTCATAATGGTAAATTAGAGAATAATAAATTACAAGCATCTTTAAGACAAGCTGAAAATATGGTATGTATTTATATTTCTATACACAGATTAGTTAAAACAAAATATAGCATGATGATCATACATGTAAAATAGGATTATTCTTTAAATATATAAATTTGATTGCTTTTTTTAAGGTTGCTGATCAGAAGTCTGAGTTAGAACACCTAAAAACTGATTTAGCAGATGCTAGATCACAATATAAAGATTGTGCTCAAGAGGTAGGGTTATAAAGTGTTTATATTTTAAAACAAATTTTATTAAGATTTACTTCCCCTGTCGACAGATCATTATAAATGTCCCCATCAGGGATGGGATTTTGCCCGTATATTCTGGACTCCCCATCATATTACATTCTTCACAGAACTATGTATGTTATCTGAATTTAGATTTTACAAACACCTTTCATAAGCCTGCATGGTGCATAAAACGACGATAAACCCCATTTCATTTATTTTCTGCACAGATCAGAATTATGGAATACAATTACTGCTTATAACTGAGGTACATGCAGTTCAACTACTAATGCCATTGAAACAATTATTCATTGATTTTGCTACATATTATACCGAAGAGCTTCACAATAAAGCTGTTGGGTGTCATATTGAAATCACCCCTATACTGAAACCATTTCAACTGCCTCATTTATACAGAGCTCCCAGTGTACATCACATGGTGTAAGCAGGATTTAATTTATTATATCATTTTAGCTTGCTCACCATGAAGAAAAACTGATGTTAATGGAACAAAGTTTACAAACAACCCAAGAACAATTGAGTCAACGTGTAACAGAAGTTGTCCGACATGAACAAAATATTCGTAAACAACAAACAGAACTTAAAACATGGAAGGAAAGGGCTAATGGTTATGAAGATGAAATAGCTGATCAGAAAGCTTTGATTGAGAAACTGCGTAAAGATTTGTTAACATCTAAAGAAGACCACCATGCTGCTGAACAAGAAGGTGTGGCTTATAAACAACAAGCACATAAAAACCAGATAGAATTAGATGGTGCTAGAGAACAGGAAAGAATGTTGACTAATCAGGTATTATATTGGAAATAACATGGTGCTGTTTCTTTAAAAATTTGTAAAAAGTTCAAACACATTAATCAAATATTTATTGACGACTAATATACATCGGACTATTGGAATTATGAACAATTAACACACAAGCGAAACGGCAGTTTTTGTAATATAACTATCGTGTATTGTTTATCTGCAGGTTGAACAGCAAGACCAGATATTGAATCAGTTGCAGACAGAATTACGAGCTGAACGTGAACGACATCAAGAAACCGGACGTCAGTTACAACAAAATAAAAAGATGTCAATAGAATTACAAGATGATGTTGAACAATATCAAAAGCAATTACGAGAACTCACCATCAAGGTAAAAATAGATTATCTGTTTGATTTATACATCTGAACTAAATTTGTAGCCTTAAAAAAATACCTTTAATTCAGGTTAACATTCTAAGCGATACCATTCAGTACACTGATTTTTAGTAATATACAAATTAGAAACAATTTTTTACTCCTAAAACAACTGATGATTCCAGAACAGTTTTAATACACTTTTCCATTATTAAAAAAGGGAAAAGAAAAAGATGAAATAATTATAAGACTCAAGTCTCAGATTGGTGAATTGGAACAACAAGTACGTAATAATAGAGATGATATTATGGATAAAGATGGTCAACTACATGTTTTAAATCTCAACTTACAAACAGCACAAAGACAGAATAACCATCAACAACAAGAGGTATTATTTGTTAATGCTATGCTACTTTTCTTTTCAATTATTGAACCAATTTTCGATTTAATTTATTTATTTTAAATTCATAACCAGATAAGAAAGAAGTAGACTTCATTTAGATAATTAATAATTTGTATTTATTTGTATTATAGATAAACAGAAATCAGGATTTAATTGGAAAGTTGCAGTCTGATTTAGAGGCAACGAAAGATCAATACAGAATTACTAATTCTGAGGTTAGTAAAACCATTAGGGATGGGAGAGGAAACAATTTTCTATTCCTTAATTATTGCATTTACAGGGCAATTCTATTCATTGAAACTGATGTTTTGAGGGGTAATCACCTTGTGTGCTCTCGTCAAAGAATGAAAACATATTTCCCCCAAAAAACAAAGATTCATGTCACTGATTTTAAAACACAAATTCTGCAGGGACAAATGCTTTTGTGTATGTTTCAAACTGGATCAGTTCATATTCAATCTTGAATGTACCTCATGATTTACTGGAAGGTGATAAATATCTAAGGACATAAATCATGTGTCTGGAATTTCTTTTTTATAATAGTTGACAGATGCTGAACAGAGAATAAAAGATTTAAAATTACAAGTTACAACAGCTCAAGGTAATCACAAGGAATCTATGGAACAACTGTGTGAACGATCTAGACAATTAGCTTCATTAAAAACAGAACTAGCTAAATTACAACAACAGAATCAAACAATGACAGATGAGGTGATTTTAATTTTTATTTCATTACATCCATTTCCTTACTACATTTGTATTACATGATGAAAAACAGTATTAACTTTCTTTCGACTGACCAAATTAAACAAAACATTTAAATACTGATTTGTGAATTGGCATCATGGTAAAACTAATTATCAGTTATTGGTTTTCGGATGCTTACTGTGGTAGATAACATAAAAAAATAATGATGTCCCTCTGCATCCTAGACTGGGTTATTGCCGTGAGTGGATGTATTACTAGTACTGTGTAGTACTGTGGTGCATCATTGATTTTGGTCTGTTGTATATGATATATTATTTATTATATGTATTTTTATTTTAAGATCCTGTTCTATGAAGATAAAATGAGAAAATTACAACAGGAATTGAAGAAGATGCAAGATTTAAATAAAGCTACAGAAGAAGAGGTAACATGCTATTTCACACTTTTAAATTAGACAAAAAAGGTACTGAACCTAATAATATTGTCTTGTGAGAATTAATTAACAAACCAATTAAAAATTCCATTCTAACTTAACACCTGTCTTCATTAGCCCAGTTGGAGCAGAACAATAGGACATTAAACCCCATTTCATTTCTAACTTAACAGCTAGTACAGGAGAACTAGAACAAATACAATAATGAGTGCAAAACAGGAATCCCAATAAGAATAAACTCATGGTCACTAGTCATACAGACACACAGACATTGCAAGCCAGCAGTGGACTACAAACTGGGAGATTGATTTTGTTATATTAATCTTATTTCAGTTGATTAATTTTGAAGAACGTTACAGAGTATTACAAAATGATTTACATGAAAGTCAACAACAAACTAAACAAACCCTACAAGAACTGGGTAGTAAAGAAGAAGAAATGGTCTGTCATAAAGTAGAATTCAGTACTTTACAAGAAAAGTTTAAAATTAATGCTGAAGATGTAAGTTTTATTGAAGTTTATGTTAAATATTTCCAATTATCTGTAGACATAACTCTCTTTTACTGTTTAATCTCCAATCATCCCTAAAAACAATTTGACAAGTTCTGGTACAACTATCGATATCTATGGTATATGGATTTAAGTTAATTTTATATCATACAAAGGAGTTAGATAAGATTGTGTTGTAACATGCTGGTAAAGTATTTTTGTCCCCCGCCTTTTGAAGAAAGTGGGGGACTATTAAAATGGCTTCATCTGTCTGTCCGTCTGTCACACTGTTTGGGACACAATAACTCTCTTGCTAATTGAGCTAGAATGTTCAAACTTGGTGTAGGTGTTTATTAGGTCAATAACTTGATGGAGTTCGAAAATGAGCATTTTCTGCTTAGGGTAAGCAGATAAGCAATTTGATTGGTTGATGCTTTGTGACACAATAACTTTAGTTCTGATTAAGTGAGAGTGATGAAACTTGGTGTATTGTTTCATTACATCAATACCTTGACTAAGTACGATAATGAGCATTTTCTGCTCGGGGTAAGCAGAGCGATAAGCAATTTGATTGGCCGAGACTTTTGAACAAGGGTGACCACCCGTCCCGCATTTCGTGGGACAGTCCCGAAAAACATTAGAAAGTCCCACGTCCCGCAAATTCTTCATAACCAGTCAAAATGTCCCGAAATTTCTCACATGAAAAGTTTCTATGCAGTAATATGCATGAATCTAGTCTCGATAGTCCTTTTTGAGTGTTTCAATTTGCATAATTGTAAGCGGGTGCAAATGGACAACAATTTATTGAGGTGTTTAAACTTGATGTAGATGTTCATCAGGTGAATGTCTTGACCGAGTCAATGATTAACATTTCAAGCTAAAGCTAAGCAATTTCATTGGTCAATGCTTTGGGACAAGATAATCTTGACTCTATCTGTTAGAGAGTGATAGAACTTACAGTATAGTTTGATTGCTCGATACTTTTGAAAAAAAATAAATGTGCGATTAATTAATATGTGTCATCTATTTATTTTGGGATTTCGGCAGGGGACATCAGCCTTACTGTTGGCTTGTTATTTCTTAGAATATAATGTACATGTTATGTATGAATACAAATTATTCAATTTTTTCAGTCTGATAAAATGCGAAATGAGTTAGAAAAATTAAGAGAGAATTATAAAAGTGCCAATGAAGAAATAAAAGCATTACGTATAGCCTTAGAAGAATCTCGTGCTAATGGAGATAGATTACATCGGGAAAGTGAACTGGTTGTACAGAATGTTAATACATGGGTTCAAGAACAAAAGTATGATATACCTTATATAATAATCTTAATTCTAGTTGTGATTTTCTTTTGTAATTTAAAGTTTAATGATTGAATTCTGTTATACTTATAGTGTATGCATGTGTTTTCCTGTTGGAAATATATAAAGTTGTTTGTTTTATTTATTGTTAATTATATGCATGCTTGTTTTGTTTGCAGAATGGCTAATGAAAAACTTGGCAATAAAATTAGGTAATTATTTATTTGATAATAGATTTAATTTTATTTTCTGGATCAATCAATATTTTTATGGGTAAAATGAATATTGTTATGTTGTTAATTAATGACAGCAATAATATAATACTTCTTGAAAATTACAGGGTTTTGTAATATTAAAACAGTACAATTGATATTTCTGTTTACAGAGAGCAAAGTAAAGGAATTATGAATTTATCATCAGAAAAAGAGTAGGTATTAGAGTTACATATGTGTATATTAAAAAACATGATCTTAAATTAAAAATAAAACTGTAATTTTGTAAATTCCAGACGACTGGTATATATATAGGGATCCTTTGCTTCTTAATACTTATCAAAGAAACTTAATGGATATATTATTTTCTTTACTATTAGACAATTACAAGATCAGATGCAGAAATTACAGAAACAAAATAATCGTTTGAGAACAGAATTGGATGAGAAAAAAGCAGAAGGTGATAGACTTAAGGTATGGGTCAATTATTTCTAAATGATTAATCTTTTGTATATCAAAACCTACACTTTATTTACTGGGAATGAATAATGAGGGTAGGGATATGAGGCTTTTTGAAGATCCTAGCCTAACTATTACACCTTTCCTCATAACTATTGTTGGCTGTACAATACTCATTTGTCTTTTGTCACATGATCTAAATGCCAGAATCAAATTTGCAAGGGTAACCTTTGATCCTTGTGGGTAAGGATAAATGAAAGTTTTCCATTCCTTGTTGCTCACATGGTCTATATCATATTTCTTGATATATTGAATGAAAATTAGTGCTGTTGTAAAAAGTCCAGTTAATAGTTTATGCCTGGTTTATTATAGTCATTACAGAATCATACAGCTCAACAAGAAGTTATACTATCACAGTTAAAGAATAAATTAGAAGAGCATGAGTAAGTTTTTATCTACTTATACTCACTAGGTTCTGCACAATTAAGAATTTACTCAAAAATTAAACAATTACTCTTTTAAAGAACTAATGTTCTTAACTGAACTATACTATTTAAATTTATCTGATCTGTGTTAACAGATATTTTAGATCACTATTTTATTTAAGGTCATCCTGTGGTGCTTTTTAACCTGTTCGGTTACTTCCTCGGTAATGTAATATACATACAGCCAACTAAAGTATTATATATTATTTTTTATAGGATTGATCAAGATCAAGAACTGAAATCCAAACTGATAACAATAGAGGATCTTCATTCTCGTCTTAAATCTAATGTCGATAATATTCAACATCTAAATCAACAGGTATGTTCTAGTTTATGTATTAATTTAAAGATCTAATAACTACTGTGCTATTAAATGATAAAATTTTCATAGAAAATAGTTTAATAATGTTATTTTTTTTTTTGATACATGTTATAATTCTAGACCAAATGTTTTAGGAGGCCATTTATTTTTTTTTAGAAAGCTTACACCAGCTTTTGTCTATTTCAGCTGTCTACATTACAGAAGGAAAACTCTCGTCTACGGTCTGATTTAGAGAGAGAGATATCAGCTCGACAGACACTTGAAATGCAAGTAGAAAATAAAGAACAGATGATAAACAGTTTACGATCACAAAATAGATTGTCAGAACATACGTCTGCTAGAGATCCTGAAGTCACCGTAAGTAATGATACCTGAAATTTTCTACATTTTACAGTTCTCTCACTTTCATTTATTGACACAGTGTGAGGCAAATTTACAAAAAATGCAATTCTATGGTTCCATACATAAACTCAATAACTTGCATCATGGTTAAAACAAGTTTTTTACATCCCATTCTTACGTAAATAAAAATCTAAGAAATTTTTTAACATGTTAGTAAAAGTATATGTTTTAAAATTCTGGAAGAATAATTCCCACTGTATTAACAATAAATATTTTACTTACTTATTGTTTTGTTATATATACAGACTCGAACAGCTCTTAAGAAAGCCATGCAAGAAACGGGAGTGAATGATCCACACACATTAGATAAATCTTATTGGATCCAAAGAGTTGGGGAGGTAAGCTGTTATGTAGAATAGTTTTCCGTAATATATGGATGCAAGTTGAGTTAGGGATAATCTAGACCAACCAATTCTAGACTGCACTAGAAAGATTTCTGTTCCCAATATCCACCTTAAAGGTTACTTTTTCTGTGAATACATTATCTGAAAAAGTATCTGTAAGGTGATATAACACAGATGTATGAGTGGGTAACGAATAAAGACCATTTATTAATGTACATCTATTTTTGCATCCAGTGAGTTCTCAAAAAACATTTTTTTGCATTAAGCAATCTTGTGCAGACAGTATGAAGGAAACAGTATTTTTAATTTTAACAATACATTATGGAAGATCAGATAAGGAACTAGCAGTTCTCACTATAATAGTTAAAAACAAGATAATGTAAAAGGAATATGTTGAAAATTCCAGTCAAATTGCTCCACTCTGAACCAAGACATTAGCAATTGATTATTCGGCCTAGACTAGGTCATCATTAAAGTTGATACTGTGAAAAACAAAGTCTCGGTTATCCATTTTTTGATTTAATCATCAATGAGCTTTGAGCAGCAGATCGGATTCAAATCCAGTGATAATCCGACATATAAGATGACATTGAAAGTTGATTAAAGTCTCTCCATGTTATTTTAGGTCCAATTGATAGTTTATGTAACATCTCCGGTCTAAACAAATACCTGCAATAGGCAGATTTAGCTCTTCCATAATGTATGTTTAACAATGTTATGGCTTTTCATTCTTTATTGGAGTTGATTCTATATATTTGTTGATTATCCGTTTCCAGCTTTCCGTACAGCTTCAACAGAGTAGTGAATATTGGTCAGATAAAGTACGAAGTTTATCAATACAAAAGATGGAGAAACGAACAACCACAACAACACATTCTAGAAATTCTTCACCTAGTCGACGATAAACTAACATCAACAAACACATCAAAATTAAACATTCACATCATTACGAATCTTATTAGTAATTTATAGTTTTTGGTTTAATGATTTTGATGTAGATAATTTTTTAAGAATTCATAAAAGACTATAGAGCTTCTATATTTTGGGTAGAAAACATGTAGAAGTATATACTTGTAGTAATTACAGACCATTCAGGCTTGACCAGCAGATTAGTATTTAGTTATATCAACAGTATTATCAATATAATATATATATACGCTTGTATCACAATAGTGTCTTTACATTTCATATGTCATAATACTAAACTGGAAATTAATACGCAAAGACCATTACTTTTTAATCAAAATTAGCATATTTTATGTTAAATAAATGACTTATTAAATTCCAGTTTAAAAAAAGCTAACATATTGTAATATACTTTGTATTGATTTTGTTTCCGTCCAAGTTAGTTCTGTTTTAATTGTTCTATGTAATTTTAGACTGTAACTTAAAACTGCTGATGACTCATTTAATTTTACTTGTTCATAAGGTGTGATTCTTTTATTTTTATAAAAGATTCTAAACAATATGACTTTAATTTACATGTACTTGTTATTTTTTTTTGTTTAAATCTATTTTTCTGTTCTTTTATTTATTGAATTTTTTGTAATTACAAAGTTGTTTATCTCTGATTAATTGTGTTTTATTTAGCCAAATAAGACTGCTTAAACAGACCATTCTTGTCTCTTTTCTTTCTTTCGACATTTATTCTTCCTTAATTCATATGTATTACATTGTCGCTAGAAATGTATTTATTCCAATTCTTTGTATCTCTAGCAATATAGAATAATTTATATTATACCAATATTTAATTATCTTATATTTATGAATATCCTAAATTTATCTTAAGAACATTACATTCCTACCCAAGCCAAGATTTTAAGAGAGCAACAACATTGCTTTGCTTCATATTGAAAACATTTTCTATTTAAATTTAATATTAAAGAAATTGTATTCTTACTAAATGTAAAAAAATCATTGGCAGTTCTAAAAAGCTTTGGTAAGACTTTTACTGAATATAGTTATTATCCTGTTTTACATGAAGTTCTATATATTTGCTTCTGAGGACTTGACCTAGGTATCTATGTACTAATCAGTTAAGAAAATAAATTATGTTTTGTATGAAGAATATTATAATTTTAGATTTCAGTAAAGATAAGAGCAAGATAAAAATGGTCTTTATATTTGACCTTATGAGTTAAGCTTTTTCTGTCATAGTATTATTATTATTTATGTGTGTTTATTTCTATACAGTATTTATGTTATTATTTATATTATTTTAAGTTATCATTCTTTACATACATACCAGTCATCTGTGATAGTAATGATATATGTATAATATATTATTTTATAAAATAAAATATTTTGTATTAACACAATATTCTTGTTTACCTTTAATTATGTTATTCGTAGTGAATGTGAATTTAAATGAAACGTTTAAGCTCCACAGACATTTTACTCTAATCAATTTTTCTCTTAAAGATATATCATGATATATCAACAGGTCATATTAAAATCAGCAGAACTCATACCTTAAATATTCAATATATGTATATTGAATTAATTTTCTCCAAATCTGTGAAAACTGTTATAACTTGTTAGAGGATATTGAAATACCCAGTTCAGGTATTATGTCTCACCCAAATTATCTCCCCTTTGATTTGTTCACACACCAAATTTATCACATGACACAGGTTCCAGTGGGAATGAATTTGGGTATATATGCTTTCACAAAATGACAACTGTACTGAATACATAAAAAGTTAGGTTAACTACCTGGATATTAATTCATCTATTGAGGACTTGTTTTGATGGAGCTAATTGACTATGAAGTATTCTTTCTGATGTAATAGCAACCCAAGATAATCAGTTGGTGAGTCTAGTATTTTGACTACGCAACAGAGAGAGAGAGAAATGGGGTTTAAAGTCCACTCAACACAAACCAGGTCATTTCGGGACGAACATATGGTTTAATTTTATTTCAATAATTCGCTTAAAAGACAGGCTTCATGATCGGCACGCACGTGCTAACCATTCGGCCATCCAACCCCCCTCTACGCAACAACCATGCCTGTAATGAAATATCTCAAATCCAGAAACATAAATAATGTTGAAAGTCCTGCACATCATTTAAATTACAGTATAATAAATTTTAAAAATGTCTGTTTTAAGATATAAAGTACATGTACTTCTTCGTTACAGCCAACAATGAATAATATAATCAACAGTAAACAAATAATATATATATTTTTATTTCTTAAATAAACATGTATACAACACATTTTCATATTAATTGCAATTTTTAGAAAACAAAACAATGTTTATACTGTTAAACAAAAATAATCATTGATAAATCAGTTTTTAATCTATGCTAACAAATCATCACATTTTAACATAGCACTACCATACCTTTTAAAATATAAACACAACAATTAGTAAAAACTTGTACCATTAATTAGTCAGTCACACAAATTTTCCCCAGAATTATAAATTAATATTGTCTGACCCTTCATAACTCTCTCAACACTATTTCTATCTGAATAAACACTAAATTGATTCAATTGAAAACAATCACATTTAGTCCATATTAAAGATTACATTTTCAACATAACATAAAAATTTATTTTGAAGGAATGTCTTTGAAACACCTGATTTGTTATTCCACTTGTTCAGCATATATTTTAAGAATATGACCAAGACCAGCTTTATTTCTTAAATCCTATAATAAATTTGTAAAATTTTATTCAATTTATCTTCATTTAAATCGATCTTTGACTTATAACATAGTGTGTTTACCTTTGTTTTATTCAGTATTCAATTATAAGCTTATAAGTAATTGCATAGTCCATACAAAATGCATTTTTACTTTACACAAAGTTGCTCCACAGCATGAAACATTTAACCCCACAGATAAACCTGATGAAGTAAAACATGCACAAATTTGACAGCATATAGCTAATAAGCTACTGAGGTTCTCAGTTAAATTTATGATGACAAGAAGTTTAAGAGGGTGGCACTAACTTTACATTAACTTTTCTTATTAGGTTGCTTTAACCATTTCTAAATCCACAATAAGCCTTGACTTAAAATTTTATTGGAATATTATTTCGGGAATAAGGTTGTCACTATAGTATAGTTATAAATTGGAAATACTGACCTGTAATTGTTGTATTTTTTTCTTGTAATCTGTTCTATGTTTTTTACTTTTTATATCATCGTAATAATCAGTAAAATGTATATCTATCTGTATTCTCTTTAAATGATGACATGAACCTGAAGTTAGAAACACATCCTTATAAAAGATTGAAAATCAGAACAAGATGTTGGTGGGACATATCTGGACCAACTTAATACCTCTGATCTGTTCCTATTCAGCAGAGTATATGCATTAGAAAAATATGATGGAGTATATGTATATTACATATTCTGCTTTGTATTCATGATGTTTCTTTACCTTAATACCTTAGAGACCTTCTCAACATTAATAAATCTTGCAGAATCTTTTGATTACATTCTGACAATCCCTTAATTAAGCCTTTTTCGAAAACAAACTCAGGTGATCGATCCTATGCAGACTGTGCTCCAAATTTATGGAATACAATATCATCTAAACCAAAAATTTTAAAAAATAACTCAAAAATGATCCAATACCATTCTAGCTGTGTTTATGTCAGTCTTTTACCACATGTACTAATTCATGTACATATCAAATTTGGTTGAAATCCATGATGTTGTTTAGGAGAAGTTGAAAATGCCTCTACCTGTACTATTCAGATAAGTTGTTTCATTTGAACAGATCTGACTAAACACTACTCAGTCATAAATATGTGTTGCATTTTGAGAGGCTCATAATCCTAGTGTTTATACCGCTTAAACACTGGATAGACTTAGGCTCCATTGCATATAGTACACATAGCCTGTCACTGGTCAGTTGTCAATTTCTGTCAATAGATTGCTAAATGGTCAGATGTCAACTTGATCATCATGTTGATATGTTATAGCAATTTTTAAACACACATGTTAAACAATTTTCAATTGAAAATAGAACTGTACAGAAAGAAAATTTTAGCAATAATTTTTTCATTGATAGACATCAGTTATCAATATTTTTACTTACTATAAAACTGTACAATGGCTTTAGGTGCTATAGGCATATTACGTAATTCTAGTGTATTAACATGTCGTAAACCAGCACGACAAAGTCCTGTTGCTAAATCTTCTGTCAACTCTTTCATATTATCTAGTTGTAAAAATGTTAAACGTTGACATCCTGATACTGTGAAAAAAAAATCAGAGGAATTAGTAAAAAAACTATTTCATCTGAAAAATTGTTCCCGTCTGTCATATTTCCAGTTAAATGAACAATACAATTAAGACTATTATTTTATCCACCGGAAAAATTGTTCCGGTCTGTCATATTTCCAGTTAAGTGAACAATGCAGTTAAGACTTATCTTATCCACTGAACAAATTTGTTGTGCAGCACAATTTTGTATGCAATAATGCTCATGGCATCAGATGATAACTATTTTTTGTTACATCCTTCACAAAATACTATAAATTGATCATGGACAATATTATCTAATGTGAATGATCATTATTTACATCATGTTAATTAAATATTCATACCTAATGGCAGTAATCCTCCTTGATCAATCTCTTTACCACCAATACCAATCTCTAACATTTCAGGATAAAACCGTGCCAACAACATCAGACATTTATTGTTAAAAACTTTAGGCTTTTTACTAAAATAACCAAAATATTTGCATTCATAAAAAAACTGTTTCACTAAAGTTACAGATTGATTAATTATAATTTATTCTGAATCTAAATATATATTATTAATCGGTACTTGCTGAAAATCCCAGTATAAATTTTATGTATGAAATACTTGTTAAAAATCTCACCAGGGAAATAAAGGTGGTATAATTAGAGTAGTTATACCCGGGCAACCTCCACCTATTGCCCATAGAGTTTCTGGTCCAATAGGATCCACATCACTTATATAGTGAAACTTCTGTAATAATCTACTGTAACCACTTACTAACCATAAACATCTACAAATATATATACATAATAATATAAATATTACATTAAATTTGTACACACTGTGGTCTCTTTGTGTATTAGTAAGGCCACGCTAATCTGATTTTCTGTTCTTCGAGAACATATTTAAAAATATTCTTCCTATATCTTGAACCAAAAGTACTTAGTTGTGCAGATCATTAGCATTTACTTCTACATTTTTAAGTTT
This sequence comes from Patella ulyssiponensis, assembly GCA_963678685.1. Classification (NCBI taxonomy): domain Eukaryota; kingdom Metazoa; phylum Mollusca; class Gastropoda; family Patellidae; genus Patella; species Patella ulyssiponensis. Next base: position 60,543,794 of record OY783229.1, read on the forward strand.
TGAATTTTTCAACAAAAATGCATTCACATGATTCAAGTGTGTATTTATTTGTCAAGACCCTGGCCAACAGAAAATCTATTTGATATGGCCTGGACTATCTCAATATTAAAGTGAATTGTTGAAACATCTCTCTATATGGTTACACCTCCCTCTTTAAAGCAGAGTATGGTTTCACCTCTCTCTTTAAAGTAGTATAAGATTACACTTCCCTCTCCATTGCACTTCCCTCTCCGTAAAGCGGTGCAAAATTACACCTCCTTCTATAAAGCAGTGTAAGTTTACACCCCCTCTATAAAGCTGTGTAAGTTTGCACCACCCCCCCCTCCTCTGTAAAGCAGTGTAAGTTCACACCATCCTCTGTAAAGCAGTGTAACATTACACCATCCTCTATAAAGCAGTATAAGTTCACACCATCCTTGTTAAAGCAGTGTAACATTAATTACACCCCCCTCTATAAAGCAGTGTAAGTTCACACCATCCTCTGTAAAGTGGTGTAAGATCACACCATCCTCTGTAAAGCGGTGTAAGATCACACCATCCTTGTTAAAACAGTGTAAGATCACACCATCCTCTATGAAACAGTGTAAGATTACACCATCCCTCATAAAGCAGTGTTTTGGATGTGAATTGATTTGCACATTTTATTAAAGTTTATATGAGAGTGTGTAGTTCAACAGTTTTACATCTCAGAATAAACAATTTAACTTATGAAAACCATACTTACTTATCTGTTAGTATATTTCCACAGTTTATTATACGTAATGATATCAGACTATCCTGACAGTTCTTTAATATTTCTTCTAATCCCGCTTCAACACAGCCTCTACAAAACCAATGAACATCATAATGCTTAACTGACCAATAACTAACCTTTTAAACAAAGATATAATTCAATTAGTACAGGCAAAAATTGAAATAAATTCTTTCCTAAGATTACCCATAGATCTCATGATAACTATCACTATTTCATGCTTTATTCACACTGTGAAAAATACAGCTCAATGAGAAATATTTTCTAAAATAAAGTACACATAGGCTACCTTATATTTCTCTGGTATTCCTCAAGACTCTCTTCATCATAACGACTTCTGGTTCTTAATCCTGAAAAATAATCAAAATACAATGCGGAAAGCTCGACAAATTCGGGTTAAATGTTCACTCAAGCAGAGCAAAGACAAGCTAAGCTATAGGCTAAGTGAATCAAAAAAATTCAAAAGTAGACATCATGTTGCTTATTGGCTGCAATGTTTTGAGTGATGCGAAAAATTGAACCAATTGTTTTTAATGATATTTGATGTCATTTCATGATGAAGTTTATATTTTGATATGATTATCACTTTTTGTTTAAATGCTTAGGTCATTTGATAGAGAAATAAAATACAGTGGGATTTAACGTCCAACTATTCAGTACCGACTGGGCTAATGAAGACGGCATAACCGAAAGAGTGTGCTATGAGGGAAATTTTGCCCAGAATACATTTATATCAAATTGAAACTGCCAAAGGTTGCATGCTAATGTGTACACTATTTCTGAGATTTTTGAGTCATCTGAACATCTTGACATTAGATCTCCTGGTTAGCCACCCAGTTTCTTACTCAATAAGCCATTGCCGGCCCCCTTAATTTTGAGAAATAATCTGTTATCTGTTCAAAGTCGAGCTAAAATTTATTAACAAACCAATTTCCACTTAGTGGTAACCTTTTTAAATTACTGGTTAATCATATCAAGTCTGTACCATTACTAACAGAAATAACACATTGGATCAAACCAATTCAACATCTTAATTTTACCACAATCAAATAGGTTTTGCTCCTTTAAGGCACTGGATAAAATCACAATACAAGGACTTTTCTATGTTTCACATGTATAAAGACTAAAATAATGTAAGAATATTAAAATAAAAATCTTACCAGATAGAACTACTGTCACCTAATGGTAAATAAATAAAAAAAAAGAAGGGGAGGATTAAAGCTAGCCACCACAGAAGGATGAGGGTAGAACATACACCAATTAATTTATATACCAAACAAACCAAATACTTCTATCTATGGCTTTATTACAATAGGCTGACATTCTACATGCGCCAAGTTCAAGAAGGATGGAATCCAAACAAGGGTTTTGATATACATGTATACCTTAGGCTTAGGAGTTAGGAGTTGTACATAAATGGTTAAGATTCAGTACATTGTCAGGCCATCCCCTGAATTTGATCACATCAGATTTGCAGATGTACAAAATGTGAAAAATTTAAAGTACATGCATGTTTATTGTGTTTTTTGCCACATTTAGTCTGCACACTGGTTGTTCTAAATACTGAATTTATTATGGATTGATTTAATAGAATATTTTTTATCTAACTCCATTTAACCTTACATGTACATATTGAACAATATTCAGAGACGTAAAGGGACCCCAATTTTTTTCATCTCAACTCAACAATAAGTCGAACACCATCAAAATCCTAGTTACACCACTGAAGGTAAACAAAATATAACTACATTTATATAGGAAATTATCATGCAGATATATTCTGGTAAATATAGTGGTGTTAATTAAGAAATAAACAGATTGCTTGAAATATTAATAAGCAATTCATTCATACAAGGGTATCACAATGCATATATTATGATAAAGACTTCAGAATCTCTACACCACTCATTAACTGTATTGTTATGAATAAGTGTTAGTCAGGTATAGTGATTTCAAAAAAAAGTGGAAAGGAAAGATTCTGAAACTGCTCTAAAAAGGAGATTATTTCAGGCACATCCTTGTTTATCAAACTAATATATACCTAGGCCAATTGCAAAGGGATGTAAAATGCTAAGGATAAAATTAAGTGAAATATAGCAACATTGGTGATCAATAACATACCTTCTAATGTGAGATATTCTGTTTGTTTACACCACTGGGATATTGTGACTAAAAACTAAATTAAAGCAACACATTTGTACATAAAATATTCAAGTTACAGTGCAGTCAGCCTTTAACACATCGACTGCCAGGCCAGATTTTATTTCATATTCACACAATTGCCACCAATTTATTTCCTATTATGAAATAGAAACTGTCTGCTAATGACATTGGATAGGAATACAATCAATGTGTGACCGGTATATTTATTTAAACACGTCTACCAGTCAAAGTGTGAAGCACTATTTCATTCATGCTTAAAAAAATGTGACAAATGAAACTGACATAACAGTGATTTTTAAAAATTTTAAATGATTCTTAAAATAATAAAATATAAAACTTTTGTTTATCATGACAATTCCATGAAGGGAAAAAAAGAAATTCTCAAATCTATCCTTTCATGTTCCATAAATTGAGCCATTTTTCTATGACAAATTACGCCGTTCAGATGCAATGACATGAATAGAAGTGATTGGCTCATAAAAAAAGACATTTACATTCAATTATTGCTATCTGTAGAGATATTAAATAGAAATTTAACAATACACCATTATACGCACATACGAGATATCTTATTCTTGCTGTTTTTTATTTAGGGTGGGTGAATTTATTAAAATATGCCCTGAAAAATTTCATTAGCACTTTTGAGGATAGGTCACATTTATTTTTGTGAAAATAAATTTCTCACAATCCATAATCTATTCTACCATATTGGATATACACCGTCATTCAGAGTTCAACAGCTGTTGCATTTACTAAATAAGAAGTTATAGCGCATCAGGTGACAAATATATTGGATACAGTTGTTTTTATTATATTAACACTAATTTCAAATACTTGGTGTCACAATTATTGCTCCCTATTTTGTATGTGCCATGAGCATTTTTTTACCATATTTTCTGGTGTATAAAACATACTTTTTCACTGAGTTTTATATGTAATATAAAAACAGATCGTAGGAATAGTATGCATAATACAGTCCATCTTTCTGACAATTTTTCTTTTATATATTAAATAAGTAGTACTTACTGAAGATGAAATAGTATGATTTTTCAGTTTAACATTTTTCCATAAAGCTGGATGCCGGCTAACGTGCTTCCATTCACGACAAATCTGGGAAACCAAACACAACGTCTTAAAATCCAGATAGCTGAAAATACGGAACAATGCTACTCTTCTTCTTTTGGCTTCTTCTTGTTTCTTTTGTCCAGTTTTATTACCACTATCAGAAAATGCTGAACTACTATCTGAAATATTGATAAAAGTAGAAGTACTATATTTTTATCAATTTATAAACATCCAGATAGTGTCCAATCTTTAGATGGAGTAAAAACATAAACATATACATTATAACAATTTATAACGTTTAGCAAACCATATCATATGTATGCCCACATTTTTCAAATTGTGTTTTTAAACTTAGTTTCTTTCACAAATACACAATTTAAAACTTGGCAGTGGAACTTAAACTGACACAATTTAAAACTTCATATGACATGTATACCAGTAGGCAAGATCACAAATTAGTTTGACTGGACTAAACTTGTTAAACTAACTACTGAGTTAATAAACAAAAATTTTTATAAACATAATAAATTCTGTGACACTAAGATGGGAACATTTTACATCAAATTCTATGCTCAGTATAAAGCTGTTTTTTGCTTGACAACTCAAATTAAATTGTGAAGAATATCACGGATATTAGTCAATTTTTTTTTTCTAACATACACAAAATCTGAGCTGCTAAAATGAGAACACATAAGCCTTATTCCCAGAAATTCCCACTTATTCAAATTAAAGCTGGGTTGACAAGGAAAGTGTTGCCTACTTTTTCAAATAAAATTAGATTGATATACTGGTGTCTGGGCAAAGTTCTTCTCCTTTGCATTGAATGCATGACTATAGAAAAACCCTGTTTTAGTCTTAAAATTCATTATCTGTATTGAAGAAAACATTTTCTGAATAAAAAATTCAAATAGTTATGCTATTCCAAAAGTGATTTAAAAATTACCTTTCGGTTTTATAAACCGGCTACCCATCGCTGTTGATATATTCCCAATAAATCTCTAGCAACATTAGCACGAATATATAGTAGGCCAACTATTTGCACACAGAGAAATGAAGCTGTTTTAGAACAGCAATGTTTTATAATTAAATTATATTAAATATCCTTTCCATCTCACAAAACAGTAAAACAATTTCAAATCTCAACACATCCTAATATTGATATACTATATATCTGTGAATTTAGAAAAGCCATGTCAACTGTAATACCTGATACACATTATTATACCTGAATATTATGCATAACATAATGTTAATCACATGTAAACTATGTAAACTACAGGTGTTAATATATTCAACTAATGTTTAATCCACTATAGATAATACTTTATATATAATAGACTATTACTATAGCAACTTTTTATATCTAAATAATAGTTTATCAATAAAATCTAATTCCATCTGTTGTTATCAAAGAGTTTTTTGCCTAGTTGTAACTGTGCTCTTATATGAATCAGTTCAAATTCTAAACTCCAGCATGAACTACGCACAAACCATCTCCATTCACCATGTTATCAATAATTGTAATAATAATAGCGCAGAACAACCAAATGATCATACTATTTTACAATTTATTGACGAATGGTAACTAACACATGATGAAGATGTGGATTTCTAACCCTCTTCAGTCCTAATCTTAATATTATATTACCCATTCTAGTTATAATGAGGATCTCAAACTATTCTATTTGAACAGGCAGCTTTCAACAATGAACTGTTTAGTTTTTTTTAAATGGATTTAAATTTGAACTAATAGGGATATCGGTCAAAATGTGATTGAATTCCATGACCAACAAAGACATGATCAACTGAAATTCCATTGATCTATGCTGCTCTGCTCCCTTTGTAAATGGTGCACTTTATTTTTATTTTTCTCCCTTCTCACTTCCTTTTCTTGACAGAATCTGTCAACAACATCACCCTACATTTGTTTAAAACTGAACTTTTTTGCCATTTTGTAATACTAATACATGGTTATCATCAGTTAAAAGTCTTTTTATTGCCGGATGAAACAAGCTCACTGCCATCTTTATGTTTTGCGAAATCTTATTAATGGACCTGTTTTAAATCCAAGTGAATCGAACCTGGGAAATCTTCTAGCATTGATAGTTTGATATTGTTTTCTTAAACAAATGTTAAGCAAGCGTGGATTAAGCTAAGAAAAATTTGATGTTTTCCGAAAAATGTAAATCACACAATGACTTTAAAATTCAATATAAAATAGATATGAATTGTAATATATAAGAGATTATTGATGAAATGCTTGTCATTTACGGTAATATTTGGTTAAATTTAAACTAAAAACTACAAAATATTCTTACCATCTTTCACTTTGTCTTTATCTGCATAATGTCGTCTGGTTTTTAACTTTTTATGCAGAAGTGGACCACTTTTTTTAGAGCTACCTTTTACACCTATAATGCCTGAACGTCCTAGTTTATGTGGTGTTGCTAATTTCTCTATATCAGACTCAAAATCCATATCAGTACTTTCTTCTTTCCTAGGAATTGGACCTCTACCTGCATGGGCTGCCTCTTCATCTGACGAGAGTTCCGTTTCTTCAACATCTGATAGAAATGATTTGGCTTGTTTGAGTGGAACTTCATTATATTTGACAATATCAGGAGAGAGTGATACACTGTTTACATTATCTTTTCTCTCTGATTCCTTTTGGTTGTTCGGATTCTCCAGATCAATTTCATTATTTAATTGCGGTGCCAAAGGGGGGGGTATTTTTGGTTTATCTTCATTCTCTAAATTTACACAATCTGTCACATCTTTATTTTGATTTGGTGTTCCTGCAACAATTTCAGGCTTTTCCCCTGCAGCCCCAGTATCAGACGTTTTTGTTTCCGGTACCATTGTAACAGTAGGACTGTTATTCATCTTTGGAATCACTCTATATTGGTCATCCAAGAAAGCAAACTTTTTTTCATCTTTCTGGATATTTTGTTTCTCCATAGTTTCTCTCACTGGCTGTTGAAATTGTCTAGATGGCGAGGGACTTCGGGAAATCGGCCTAGATGAAAAACTTTGGTTCATTCTAGCATCAGTATCTGTAACAACTAGATGAGGATTGGGAGACTGGACCCTGTTACTGTAAAATTGTTCATATCTACTTTCAACTGGACTTCTGGGTGCAGGTTTTGGACTCATTCTACTTGGATCACCGTATTTCAAAGCTAAATCAGAACCAAGATAACTGTTCTCTCGGGATCGAGGAGAGCTGGACAAATTTGGTGAATAACTTCTTGAATCACTTCTGATTGGAGAATATGAACTTGAGGTTAGATTTGCTGATCTTTTGGGAGATGGAGAGCGAGAAGTTTGTCGCATATCTGATAAAAAACGAGATTTCGCATTACTGACTGGTGCTGATTGTTGGGATGTTAGGTATCTGGATTTTCTTGCTGGCGAAAGAGAATAAGAACCTTCATTTTCTGATGAATCTTGTTGGTTTAATCTTGCTGACGGATAACAATGTTTATATAATCCATCTGAATCTTCTTCTAAAGGAGAGAGTTTTTGTCCTTTATATCGACCAGTTTTTGATTTATTTTGTATGTCATTGGAATAACTTGACAAGTCACTGTCATCTGTACTTAACTGGTTTCGACCTTTTAGAATACCTATGGCAAGAGTTAATTCCTCCCTTTCAGCTCTTCGCTGCGATATTTTGCTACGGATATCATAAAAATCCTTCCCTTTTGGAGTTTGGTTTAGCTTGTCCAAACTTTGTCCCATGGTGTCTTGACGTGTATTTCTAGGACTGTTGCTGTTATTACTATTGGATGAGCTGGATAAAAGTTGGTGGGAATCAATGTCACCTGCAGTTTCACTACCAGACGGGCTAAACCTGTATGATTCCAGATCTTCTGATGCATATGTTGTTGTTCCAGCATCATCCCACATGATACCATTTTCGTCAACAGATAAATCATTACCTGTTGCATCAATACTGTCACTTAATAATATTCCTCTTGTTGTTCCAGGATTTTTCTTGGATGAAATATTTTCTGCAATATTGACAAAAAAAAAGCATTAAGTCCAATGAATTTATGATTTGTATGATTTTTGAAAGCAATATTGTATTTTGCTACCTCTACCACGAATGACCTCATCATTAAGATCAGGCTGACTTTATATGACTACAAGGCTCAAACCAAAATGGTACAAACCCTGCCTTTCAGTTCTTTTGAAACCTAAATCCTCATTGTTAAACAAACTTGCTTAACATTCTCAGGAGAGAACTGAAGGCAGGCAGTTTTAGATATTTTACACCAAGATCTATCAACAATATAATGATACTTCATCATTTTAATTCATTGTTAATATAAAGGGAAGCATTCTTACCATATTCTGTGGGACTTTGATCACCAAGTACACCAAGTTCCTCTAGATCTGTTAATCTGTTTTCTAGGGATGAAGTCATTGCGTTTTGGTTGTTGGCTGGTTTCTAAACAAAAATTAAACATAAAAATAGAGATCGACATTTCCTACACAAAATCCCAAAATATTGTTTCTAATGAAGCCTTTTTAAATTGCTACCTCTGTATACCATTCAAATAAACCTAATTTCATCAAAAAGTATGATAAATTGCTTAATGAGCATACGCCAAATCTAACACCTGCATAAATCAGTGATTACTAAGTAAAGAGAGAGGTCATCCATATGCCATCTTGCAAGTGCCATACATAACGGTGGATATATATTTCAAAAGATAAATATTTTGGTAACAAATATATTTTTTCTGGTAGTTTGTATTTTTTTCTGTTTAGGAAATAGATCTTCAACAATTTATACCTTTTTCTTTTTTGTAAATTGCTTTTCACTATCATCAGATGATTGGAGCTCATTAAATGAGTTGGCTTCAACGAGTCTCAAATTATCATCACTGTGTGGCTTTTTTCCGGTAAGAAATTCTTGTTGCACCATGGCCTTGTGGAGTCTGCTACTCAAAATGGCTGTTTGTTCTTCTGGTGTTAAGATACCACGAAGAGTCAAGTCTTCTAAATTTGTAATATCTGGTTTCGAGAACTGACCATTCCCAAGGTTGTCTCCATGGGTCATATGGCCCACAGGAAGTGCCTGGGATTGCATTCCATGCTGTTGTGCTATGTGAGCACTGCCTAACATTGGTAATGATGAAAATTGTCCAGATCGCTGCATATTGCCCTTTGCAAGGTTATGTGGATCCTGTAATGAAGGATGCATTTGGCTAGCTGCATATGGAGGCCTTTGGGTGTTAGATGGGTTTGTGGGAACAATTTGTGCAGAGTTTGGGGGGACTGTTTGCTGATTGACTGGTACAGGGGCTATAAAACTATTTGGTATTTGATGAGGATTATTGATAACCATATGATTTACTGGAGTCTGTAATCTTGAGGGGCTGTGATAATTCTGATTATTTAATTGACTTGAATATTGTGAACCAGGATCTAATGGTTGCCTAGGAGTTATCAAGCGAAGACGTGGGTTTGAACCTGGTTGAGAGACATATGTTGATGGTGTTCTTCCTTGAGTTTGGACAGGTTGAAAAGATGTTTGTTGACTTGGTTGATGAAGTGAACCATGTCGTGGATAATCATGATATCTTTCCTCATTTGCCAAGGTATTTCTGGGAGGTTCATCTCTATTGCCAACTTTTTCAATATTTCTTCTTGGTGGCTTTTCTGGTGACCTGTCAACATCATTTAATCCTGTTGGTGATTTTGAGGATTCTGACTTTCTAGGATTTCCATGTCTGTGATCAGAGTCATATTCTCTATTGAAAGAACGAACTGGTGATGAAGCAGGACTTTGTCTCCTTTTTTGTGCATGTTCTTTTCTAGGTGGTGGTGTTGGTGAAAATGAGTCTTCACTTTCGTAAGTAGGGTTATATTTATGTGACTTTGTTCTTCTTGAAGTAGGCTTCTGTGCATCTTGCTGATTATGTTCATCATCAGAATATCTCACTGCCTTTATTTTTTTTTGTTTTACAAGGTTTGGTTTACTGGTTGACTTTTCAATGACTTGTTTTTTTTCCCTGCAATAAAAAAAAAATAACAAGTTTATCAAATCTGTGCATTGGGTAAAACTACTAATAAATAAATAATGTTTAAATTTTTAATGAAACGGCCAATCTAATTAAAAGACAGACCCCACTTTGTTTTGTTTTTTATAGATAGAAATGGGCGATCTTCCAGTTATCATTTCAAAATTTCGTTTAACTTGTCTTTACTACACTAGGATCTGGAAGACATGTTCTGGATAATGTGAGGGATTAGCCAATGAAACGGTCTGTTATGATGAGCTTTAGATGTGTTTTGCACAGAACTATGGGTAATCCACCAGAAACATCAATGCTGATTGGCTAATCAAATGTCTGACACATAGGGTCAAAAGCCACTCAAATGACCTCTGACTTTACCTATCGTTAGAACCAGTCAGATAAAAAAATAGAAACGAAATATTGATCTGTATTTTAATCAGATTGATGAAACCCCTTACTTTTAAAAAACTTGACAAATTAACAAAATAAATTTTACAACTTGGCATTTAACCTATATAATTGTTATCTTAATTTATTCAGTTCATGATGGATATTGTAGAATAAACTTTATGGGCTATATATATTCTCCATTAACACCCATTCAAGGCTATTGACCCTTAATACGACTTGATTCAATTCATTTGATACCTTTTTTTCTTGGGAATAGCCGCAGCTAGTTCTTCAAGAGATCTTGTTGCTTCATCTTCTGCTTCCTATAAGTATAATGAAATTAAAATGATCTATGTTGGATATATACTTGCTCAATCTAGACAACTTCCTGCCATAACTTATGTGTTTTGAAAGTAATAATAGCATAACAATTCCAGCTGTAATTTGTACACTATTACGTAAGTTATTCTGAATTTTAAGAATAGGGTACAGGATTCTATTTTAGGCCATAGAGAATCATCAGCGTTATTCCCTTACAGGGCGGTGCAGTGGTTCGATGAGTAAGACATTTACGCGCTAATCCAGTTGTCACTTGTTCAATCTCTGTGTTGACCGAGAGAGTTCATCAGTGTATTCTGGCGTGGTTCAGAGACTATGTATATAAAAAAAATGGAAACCATCGATTTTGTACAGGTAGGCTTAGAACTTTTCAGCCAGCCATCGTAACACACTCTATGGCGTATCCCTGTCTTCATTAATCCAGTCAGAACTGAACAGTAGAGCATTAACCCCATTTCATTTCATTTATTCTATAACATACCTGTAGAGATATTTGCAGTTCTTCCTCTGTCTGGACTTGATGTTTTAATATTTTCAGCTGGTTTTCAGCCTTTTCAGATCTCTCTATTAAACCAGTTATAAAATCTTCTAACTCTGCTCTAGCAACTTTTTCTTTAGCTGCTGTATTCTTTAAATATGTCTGAACTTTCTCTAATTCACTAAAACACAATATGAGCATTAAAAGTTTTTTTTTAAAGCATAGAATAAACTTGGAAACCAAATAAGATGGTAAACTCATCAGAATGAGACAATTATCAAAAAGCAAGAGAATGGAGTGGTTCAATCAGTCGAGCATCCAAAGAAGATTAAATTTAGATTGGCTAATCATATGCAGAACATGAGACAGGTAAAATGTGGCCGTAATGTGCCTAGGTTATTTTGAGAAATTATTTTGATGAGACCTGATCAAAATGTGGTAATCTTTTATCTCATATCCATATGGACATATGACAGCTGGGATGAAATATAGTTGAATCTAAAAACTTGTATATTCTAAAGACATTTTCCAATATACTTTGCAAAATTATATTATTTACCCTAAACATCGTCTGTGAGAAACTGACAGACTGAGAAAATTTTCAAAAAAAGTTAATTTTAAAATAAAAGTAAGTGTATCCATGTATATATACAGCTGGTTTATATAGACAAATTGTAAGTACAGTATGTTCTGTAGATATTTTAATAACAAGATTAGTCACTAAATACATAGAGTGGGCTAAACCTACTAGATACAGTCATATCAACTTATAATCAATATCCACGGAACAACAGGTGGTATATATGAAGTCATTGACCAAAACATAATTATGCATAAAGACCCACTTGTTTAAATTGAATTTTGAAGTTGTTAAATGATTTGTATCAAATCTGTTGGTTTCATTAACTACAATATTCCACAATATAATTTTATTGTACTTATATTGTTACTGCCTAATTGGGAGAAAGAATGCATAATGACATTCACCTACATAAAAACATTTTTGAAGCTTCATATATTTTGATTTTTGGCCAATTTAATCAAATAATTTTATGTGTAGCTTATTTGTTTTTAATAAAAATGTACTAGACAACATCATATCGTTTAAATAGCACGTATGAATAAAATGAAGCAGTAATCAATTTTAGCAGAATGTGTTTTCCAAGCTTATCAAGATCTACTATTAATAGAAGAGAGGAATGTAATGCAATGTAATATGGAGTTGACATTTTACTTCAGTCATTCTGACACTATCAATATCATAATTTCATTTCAGGGTTTTCAAATTTCAACTGCCAAAGAATCTTTTATATGCCCAACCAAAATGTACACAGAACATCTGTTTCCTATTCCATCTGAATAACTAGACACACTTTTTGTTTTAAACCCTGACAATTGAAATCTGGTTTGAAAACCTCTGATGGATCTTCTCAGCAAATAACAAATGAAATATACATTTTACCTTTTAGTGTTAGATAGGTCCCTCTCTTTTTCTTTCATCTCTAATTTCAAATTCTGTTGTGTTTTTTCACTATTTCTTATCTTTAATTCAAGATCTGTCTTTTCTCGGTGTAGCTTCTCTTCTTTCTCTTTTATTGCCATTAATTCTTGTTGAACAGAATTAAGTTCTTTGTCTTTACCATCCAGTAGATATTTCAATGTTTGACCCGACTTTTCAGCTTCCTTAGCAACCAATTCATTCTCTTCAAGAACTTTATCATGCGCCATTTTAATTGTCTCCACTTTCATCTTTGATTGCATCAATTCTTTTTCTTTCAGGCACAGCTTCTCTCTCAATTCTTCTATGTTACCTTCTGCATCTTTATATAAATCAAATGTTTCAGACACTATCTGAGCCTGACCATGTTTGGTTCTTTCCAGTTTCTGGTTTAAATTCTGCAATTCCTTTTCTTTAAGCTGAAGTTCATAGCGTAGTTTTTCATTGTCAAAACCAGCTTTTGATAAAAGATCTTCCATCTCCAACAACAAGACCTTTCTATCTTCCTCTAATTTCTCTGATCTTCTTAAAGCAGACGCTAACTGGGAATCTTTTGTCCTTAATTCTTTGGAAGCTTTTTGTTTGATTACAGATAAATGGGAGTTCATATTTTCCATTTCTTCTTCTTGTGTAGCAATCTTTAATTTATAAATCTCTAATTTAGAATCTGGCATCTGTTCATTGTGAGGATCTGTCAGTTTTTGAGGAATCATTTGAGGACTGTCAGGAATAGGCTGTATCTGTCTTATTGTTGGAACTGGATTCTGATGTAAATGATGCTGTTCTGTTGACTGTTCAGGGGATATGTGATCTGATATCTGTTCATAGGAGCTTTGCTGTATAGGATGCTGTGATTGTGTGTAATTAGTCATCTGTTCTGGTGGGTGTTGCTGTATGGTAGACTGGAGTGGTGTTTGATTTGTCAAATGTGAGGGAATATTCTGCTGTATCACAGGATACTGGGATCTGCTATCTTCCCCATGTCCTGGATTATTCTGCTCTGAATTATTCTGCTGTATCAAAGAATGCTGAGATTTGCCATCTCCCACATGACCTGGAATATTCTGTGGCATCAAAGAATGCTGCAATCTGCTATCTACCACATTGCCTGGAATATTTTGCTGTACTAAAGGGTGATGATATTGTCTGTTATTTGTGGGCTGTTCTGGTAAATTATGCTGAACCACAGGCTGATAAGGTGCTGTATAATTTTCCATCTGTCTTGATAAGTGTGGCTGTATAAAAGTTTGAAAGGGTGCTGTATAATTTGACGTCATCTGTCCTTGGGTCTGTGACTGTATTACAGGTTGGAAAGATGATCTTTGATCTGTCATATACGTTGGTACAGGTTGTTGTAACATAGGTTGGTAAACTGGTGTTGGATTTGTCATCAGCCATGGATTATGCTGTTGATAGATGGGTAAAAAAGAGGATAGATTATTTACTGTATTTTGTGGTAATGATGCAGGAATTTGCACAGGAGTTACATTTCGTGTTGGTTGGTCTGTTGATGGTGACATTTGTGATCTGTGACTTCTAACATCTGATGAACCAGGGTTACCCATCTGTTGTATATTATTTGATAGATCCTCTGGACCAGAATTTGATGGTATAGCCGTATCATCAATAATACCCTCATTTCTGACATTAGATGGTATATTTGCAGGATTACTTGTGTTGTGTGTTTGTATCTTTTTTCTATCTTTAGTCATTATTTCCACTTGGTTCATTAAAACTTTTCTTTCTTCCTTTAACTGATTGATATCTTTGTATGCTTTATCTAATTCATCCGATCGCTGTTGTAGTGTTTGATCTAACACTGTCAGAACTTTTGCTTGATCTTGATTTCTTACTTCAGATGCCACTTCAATTCCTTGAAGAACATCTTTTGACTGGTAAAGAGCATCAGCAGTCTTCCATTGGTTTTCACGACTCTTTTCCACATCGTGACTTAATGAATCCACTCTATCAGTCATGTATCTATCGTTAGTCATGGGACTTGGGAATTGAAATTGTCCTGAAGTGGGACTATGTTGAATTTCATTCTGCCACGTCTGTATTTGTGGCGTTGCTGCTGAGGACAGATTAGCAGGATAATCTGGATCCAAACGTTCAGTTCTTCTTCTTGGAGAATCTGTTCTGCTGTGCGCCTTTTCACTTGAATCTGTTTGTTGACTACTTCTTCTCAACACTTTATTTATCTTTTCTGCCTTTTTTAATTCACGTAATTCTTCCTCCAGTCTATGGTTTTCATCCATGAACTGTTTGAGAGATGGCGACTTGCTACCTGACAGCGTATCTCTACGAATATCATAGTCTAATATTTTTGGCCTTTGTCGCTTGTTGTTGAAAAAAACATGGTCAGTTTCTAAATGTGATCGTAATTGGAAAACTGTTTTGAAGTTACGACATTCACATCTTGGACACTTGTAGGGTAAATTATATATATTGGTTCTTAAATCTTGATTCATCTTGGCAGTTAGTGTGGATAGACTTTTTTCTATTATTTTTTCTTTTCAGCCAAAAACCTGAAAATATACATGCATATTGATTAGTGCTAAATATATGTTTAATAAACAAAAACAACAGACCAAACTGTCCTGTTCCAAACTGGTCAATGAAAACAGGCATATGCCAAGCAGTTTTGTTCTGGACAGCAATTCAATTCCAACTGTCAAGGGTTCTTTTATGTGCACAACAAGTAAGGCTGTACAAGGGACCTTGATTTTTATCAAATCTGAACGACTAGACAACTGTACCACTGACAAGAGGAAACCACTTTGGAGAACTTCGGGGAACTTTCTCCAGAATCAAACCCCAGCCAGCCCCTCGCTAAATCAGCCACCATAAAGATAGAGAATCAGTAATAATATGTGTTTTATAACATCCTGTGTTGTACCTTTTAATGTAATATTTGAGTGTAAATTTACCCAAAAGTCTCATCTTTCAAATGTCAAAAATTCACAAATCTATTTGGTTAAATATCATTGCTATTCGATCATAGTCATCCTGACATTCTAATGTTAATCTAACTCCCCACCATAATTTGCCACGAAATGTCATTTATAATTCATAACCTTGCTCTAGCTCTTTTGTATTTATTAAAAAGAACCAATAAGATCTGTGATTAAAACAGGGTCTGTGAAATTATCTGATGGAGCACAATAATACTGAAAGGAAATCTGAGGATGGTAGTCATGAAGAATATGATTAATTATTTATAATTAATTAACTTTTCCTATCAAAGTTCTGATGGATAAATTTCAAATGTACATATGGACATCTGTAAGATAAATGAATATTTAATTATGATTTCAATAGATGATCTTGATTTTAACTTAGATCATGTGATAACGATGATTCATCTGATTGAACAGTCATGAATTAACTTATCTAATACTCTTTGTTTACATATTTGTATATCAAAAACATATTCCATCCAAAATATTATATGTAAAGATGAAGTTAACAGTTTCTATAGCTGAAAATTAAACATGCATTATGCAAGAGCTAATTCTGCCAATTACAAGTCTTTCTTTAGGCCTGAAATGTTTTCTTAATTATCAATTAGACATTAATTAACTTATCCAGACCATAATAAACTCTTGACGTCTAGGCTAGCCTTCGATGTTGGCTGGATTAGATTCCTATATGCTACTTATCGGCCATTGATAATTAAATTTAAAACGTGGATAATCGAGACTATGCTGTTTATATTAATGATTTTAGTAATGATGACCGAGGCTAGGCGAAAATGTCACCCGCTTTGTTCGGGGCCGTAGCCAGCTCTTAAAATTGGGGGGGGGGGGATACGGAATGTTTTAGAGGGGCTGAGGATGTGGCCGGCTAAGAACACTCCTAGGAAATCATTATTTTTGGCGAAATATTTGGGGGGGCTAATTCGATTTGAGGGGGGGGGGGCTAAGCCCCCCATGGCTACGGGCCCGGCTTTGTTCTGGGCTCATAGTTGATCAATTTGACTTAAATTTTCAGCGAATTACATTTACACTATCTAGTAACTAGTTTTTAACTATTATAGTGAGAACTGCCAACTCTTTATCTTATCTCACATAATGTATCTTTAAGTACAAGGTAAACAAAATTAATTTGAACATATAAAAAGTGGTATCAGCTGTGTTTCACGCTTCTTGTATCCCCACCACATTTAACAAACTGATGCATAGGGTGTTTGCTTTATGACATACGGTAATTAAAACTATTCTCAGTGCCCCTATTCTCAAACTCCTGCCTATACTACTTCTTGCACATCCTTATCTATCCATTGGTAGTCTATCAAAAGACACTTTTACTTGATATTAATACATGTATATTATATAGTATGGTACGTGTTTATCAATCAAACTAAAACATGTAATAAGAAACGTAAATTGGTTAATTCTGACTAATTTCTGTAGTATGATTCATTGTCATGTATCATGATATTCCTAAAAAACATTTGGCAAACTTATCAGTTTTAATTAAGAGCAGGTCATGGCATAAATATAGAAATCATACTTAGGTTCATATTTAATGCTGAAATTTGTCCCTTAGTGAAAAGTGCACCTTCAAACTCAAAGTCATTTACATTACCTATATTACATACAAGAACAAACATGGGTTACTCTTAGGAAAACTTGGGAGTAACAATTATTGTCAACAATGCAATGCCAAATTTCACAAACACATATTTACCTATTAGTCAAAATTCTAAAGTACATATATTACCAGTATATCACATAAATTCTTCTAGAAAATGGACACAATGTAAATACAAAAAAGTATGATTGCAATATATACAACAAATATATTGATTATAAACACATTGTACTGGCCTATATGACACATATATCCCTGTTAAATACCGTATAGGCCTACTCAAATCTGATAAGTTACATCTGAGTTTATAAAGTTTCTAAACTACAATAAATCGATCCATTGTTTAAAGTGTAATTAGCGAATACTATGTACAGACATACTGAAAAACTTACGTGATATTTTACTGTGTTATTACTGTTATAAATATGGTGGATAGTTTTGACAGTTTTAACGGTAAGTCCACGATTCGTGTTGGTGCCAGCTGTTCCAGCATACATGTAGCACATGTAAGACACCGGTTGGTCCATTATGATATAGGGGGGATAGGTGATTAAGATGTTAAAGTGGTTTCAGCTCAGCACTGTTACGGGATTAAATTTTAATGTAGGACAAAATAGTGCTCACCCAAATATCTGTATCTTTTACAAAATGTCGTTCAAAATCGCAGGAAAAAGCCAAACAAAAATTACTCTCTGAATCTGGATGTTTTGCTCTACGCATTTTAAGTTTGCAACAGTTAGAAACTTCAACAAACGATTGTCGGTTCATCTAGAATATTAATTGTTTTGAAATATTAGCTGGATTTTCTTTCTTTCTAATACTATATATTTATTCACATCTATAAAGATATACCGGTACAGTACTTATGGGATCTGAGAGCAAATTGAGCTGTTATAAATATAAATTCATCACAATAAGATATCAATTACATAAATATGAATACATTGTTTAACAATTATAATTATACGATACACTGGTATGATTTAAAAAGAAAGGGATTTAATATATACAGGTCACAATTCTATGGAATACAATTACTGCTTATTACTGAGCGACGTTTAATATAGGCCCTATAGAAGGTATTATGCATGGTTATCGAAACCATTATCTCATGTGCTGTTTATTGAACGGAAGGGTATCATAGGCGTAGGAGGCGGGGGGGCAGGGGGGGCATTTGCCCCCCCAAAAAATTTATTTTCGGGCAATGAAAAATTCGACGACCTTTTTTTTCTATTAATGTTTAGAGAAAAAATATAACTAACTTATTTCTATGAGATCCACACTGCCCGAAAAGTATTTTCTCGTCTTTTTCTTGTCCACTGCATGCCCGAAAATATGCCCGAAGCTCTCTTATGATAGGTATGCCCGAAAAAACGGGCATCGGGCCGGAAAATTTATTTTCGGGCAATGAAAAATTCGACGACCTTTTTTTTCTATTAATGTTTAGAGAAAAAATATAACTAACTTATTTCTATGAGATCCACACTGCCCGAAAAGTATTTTCTCGTCTTTTTCTTGTCCACTGCATGCCCGAAAATATGCCCGAAGCTCTCTTATGATAGGTATGCCCGAAAAAACGGTATTGCCCGAAAAACGGGCATCGGGCCGGAAAACGGCAGAGGAAACGAGCCAAATGGAAAACTGCTTGGAAACAGCCAATTGCCAGGGTGGATTCACCCGTTTTCGGACGTCATTTTTGCTGGACGTCATGGCCGTGCCTCTCACTTTTTCTAAAAAGAGTATTGGACTACTTGAGAAACTGTACGAAATTGTGAACATTCTGCCGTATGGACGTGCCTCTCATATTTCTAAAATGTTTTACTTTTGTTCCCGAGTCCTGATTTGTACGATCAATTTGGTGAGACGATGATCTCTGAATATCAAAATATTGTTTAATTTTTTAGAATAATATTGATTTATATTATATTATATTGATTATATATAATGATTATAATATACTATATATTGATCATATTGATTTCGATATATATACTACTATTCAAAAAAAGTAAGGGATATTTGATTTTTGAGTGTTATTAAAGTCACCTAATGAAACTGACGAAGAAACAAATGACAAAATGAAATGAAGTTCACATTCATCGATTTATTCCAAATGATCGTTAGACTAAGTAAGGCACAGACTGACCATTATAAGGGTAAAATGATACCCGGGGTCAAACAGCAAAGTTACCACAGCATCACAACAAAGTCAGTAACGGGTAAATCCTCCGCTGTTTGCCAAACAAGCATTGATCCGACGTGGCATACTCCTAATGAGACGTCTAGGGTCATTTTGGTCCAGATTGCCCCATTCCTGTTGCAACGCAGCAGCAAGTTCTTGGACATTGGCAGGACGTTGTTGACGTTGACATAACCTCTGTCCAAGCATGTCCCAGACATGCTCGATAGGGGGGAGGTCGGGACTCAGTGCTGGCCAAGGTAATGTGGTGATGTTCTGTTGTTGGAGGTAACCTGTAACGATCCTGGCCCTGTGACATCTTGCGTTGTTATCCTGGAAGATGAAACGGCGGCCATGACGTCGTGCGAACGGCACAACATGGACTGCCAAGATGTTGTCCCGGTAGTACTGGCCTGTAACACGCCCTGCAACAACATGTAAAGCCGTTCTTCCAGCAACAGTGATGCTTCCCCACACCATAACAGAACCGCCCCCAAATCGACCATGTCTGATGACGTTAACGTCTTGGAAGCGCTCGTTTCGACGACGCCACACCCTCCTACGTCTGTCCAAAAAATCAACAGTGAACCTTGACTCATCTGAAAACATCACATTGCTCCAGCGTCGATTATCCCAGTGTTGACGATCCCTACACCAACGACGTCTTGCCTGAATGTGATGATCTCTCAAACAAGGGATCACGCGAGGACGTCGGGCGCGAAGGTGACCCTATGCAGTCGATTCCGCTGATCTGATTTGCTGTGATGACACGATTTCTCAAGGCCAAGGTACGGATACATCGATCCTGGGCTTGAGTTGTCGCCCTTGGTCGACCTGAGCGTGATCTGTCCAGTACAGATTGTGTATCACGGTATCTGGACCATAGCCTGCTTATGACAGACTGAGAAACATTCATCGTCCGCGCCACAACCGCCTGTGTTGTGCCGATCTGTAACATGCCAAGGGCACGTAACCTTTCATTTTGGGTAAGCCGACGCATATCAAAATTTGTTTTCTGGTCACTAAAACAATTAAACTGATGTTTCCACCCTGGAATTCAATGCCACAATGACTGTAACATTCAAAGTCAGAGTCGTGCAAATCTTGGGTTGGACCCCATGATGATCCCAAGCATCACCTGCATTCCATGCGGTCGCTATTGGTGCGTTTGGGCGTCACATGTAACTGGAAATGTTTCTTCTGTTAGGTTCTATAGTGACTTTTTTCGTAGTCATTTGCATATTTTAGTATTATGCCCCCAAAATCAAATATCCCCTACTTTTTTTGAATAGTATATATTAATTATATTATATTGATTTCGGGCAATTTTCTCTTATGCCCCCCTGAATTACTTTGAGCTCCTACGCCTATGAAGGGTATGCGAACCTCAAATGGATTTACTGATATGAAATGGGGTTTAACGTCCTATACTCGTCTGCGCCTACTGGGCCAATGGCAATGAAAGAGGGCTGAGCAATGACGAGACGAGCATGGGAATTTTGCATGGACGGCGGCGATTCGGCTTAATATTTTATCAGATTCCATCATGGGATCTTTTACATGCACGCCAATATGTATATGGGACCTGGGTTTATTCGACCCATTCGAACGACTATACATTGTCCTTTGCCAGCCCCCCCCCCCCGTCCTGATTCGCTGACAAGGGAACCACGCCGGAAAATCTGGATGCACTGTTTCAATATTGTTATTCATGTATGTATCTTTATTGCTTGATAAAGATAAGATATCTGTAAGAATGCATGCAATAAACCTGGATAAACCGAGAAGTAATAAATCCATAAATTATTGTGTGTTTAATTTGTAAATAATCTACATTGCAGGTCCAGCATATAATGTGGGTCTAACTTACTTGAATACTTGACGAACCTCGCTTTTCCACAAAAAGCAAATGGCTTCTTTTCCCCAAC
The DNA here is from genome assembly GCA_963678685.1 of Patella ulyssiponensis. Classification (NCBI taxonomy): domain Eukaryota; kingdom Metazoa; phylum Mollusca; class Gastropoda; family Patellidae; genus Patella; species Patella ulyssiponensis. The sequence goes on from OY783229.1 coordinate 60,565,210, forward strand.
GTTTTTTTTCTCCGCATTGACCCAGGGAGAAGATGACCCGCACCCATTTCTCTTGACAAAGAATCTAACCTCTTGTTTTAAATTTACAGTTTATATTCTAGCCCCTTTCTCTATTACTTCTTCGTATGTAAACAATCTTAAATCAATCTGTCCACAATGTCGTGTATAATGTATTGGCCGTTAAATTTGTAATAAACATCAACAACCTCTACTTCTAAATATCATTCAAGGAAGTCTAAGTCATCTTATATAAAAAAAAAATACGTTGACCATCATGGTTAGAGTATGACTATTAAAATTAAAATTGCAAATAAGGACCGAAAAGATTTATTTGAAAGGTAATCATGGGGATTAAAGAAAGCGAATCCAATATAATCTCCTAATGGTCATAGAGTTTGATGTGACGAAATTGTTGATCAAAATGCTTTAGTAAGCAAAATTGACTTTATATGGTTTTAAGAATTCATTGATATTTAATGATGGCTGGTCCCTTTAAAAAGTTATTCAGACGACCATAGAGTCGATGTGTATTATTAAGGTGTATGTGTATTGTACTGTGTATAACTAAGTAAATCCGAGAACCTGTGTATAGAGGCGTGAAACAAAGTTAAAATGAAAACGGCTAGAAACTGTGATTTTGATTGGATTTATTAAATTCTTTTCGGTCGCTCTCACCCCTTTCACAACCTATCCGTAGATAATACAACCTATACTTATATAACCGATTTTTGCGTTCAGTGGTTGGTGCATGTCATTGTCAAAGGGGTCCTGTTCTTTTATTTTAGAATTCGAGCTGGTAATAATAAAATATTATGTATACTCAATCATAGAATTTGAATTTACTCAATATAAGAGGCATAAGTTAAATGCAATGCGTATTTTGTAATTTAGTATTTGGGATACATAAAGCAAGGAGTTTGCAGTATAGAGTAGACACTCACAGTATTTTTTGTATAGTCTAATGGTTTGGTGTGAAGAAAGACGTTTAAAATAAAAACGTCATTTTTTTTTTAATGACGCTGGTGATGATTACCTCCCTTGGAGTACCTGTTATTTCAGGTGGCGCTGAGAAAGATGTTTACGCTTCATTGATTATTTCAAAGATAATGAGGGTAACGGCTACAACGATTCGCTATGTACAAAGTAAATAAAGATGGCTTCTGAAACACGGAAACGAAAGCGCGAATTTCAAGTTGATATGGACGAGATGGATTTAAGTTTTAATGTCGAGGGGTGTGGATTTTTACCAAAAGCTACCACTATTAAACGGAGAAGACAAACTATACACGGCAGCTCTATTCGGCAAGTAAAAAAGGTAAACAAACAAAATATTTTACGCGTGTTCAACATATTCATGGAAGTGTTCAGTTCAGACGTCTATTATTGCCTACTAAGCCTACTATTAACATTATACACTTAGCTAAAAAATAAATTTTATTCAATTCTTGAACTTCAAGAATTGAATAAGATTTATAGTAGGCTTAAATAAGTAGGCAATAATAGGGTGCGGGTCGTTTCATCCCACGACCGGTTCACCCCGGGCTGTTTCATCCCACACCTGATTTTCTATCGGGCTGTTTCAACCCGGGCTGTTTCATCCCCCTTGTTATTATAGTAGCAGTTAATTAACGGAGTACTTATTGTCGAATGAACTGTTAAACACTTACTTATTGTTAAATAAACATGTAATTTATTGTTTATTATTAAATAAACACACAATTAATTGTTATAGATTAGTAATAAAAACATGACGCGAGAGTTGAGTTGTATTTACACATTTTAAATTTAAGTAGCATCTACCGTTATAATTTTTTATATACACATGCTGACAGAGGCTTAGTTTTAAACATATTGTCGTTATTATTCTTGAAAGGTATCTGGCATAGTCGTACGGAATTTTATTTTAAAGCAATTTCAATTATGGTTGTCACATGATCACTGTGCCGTACGTGTGTCTATCATGGACGAATGAATAAAAACATTTGAAAGTTATGTGACAGACAAAAACTACAAATCGTGTTATGAAAAAATAAATGTATTGTTAAAATAAATAAATGTATTTATAAGACAAAAACTACAAATCGTGTTATGAAAAAATAAATGTATTGTTAAAATAAATAAATGTATTTAATAAGACTCGTACACAATTTAGTCATATGGAAGAAATAGCTAGTACTCGTTGACTATTTTGTTATTTGATTTCAGATCGAATCACCGATGTTTTTATAATAAAGTTAATGTTAATCGTATTGTTTGTATGATCGTATGATCATTGTTTTGTTGTTCACCGATGTTTTTTTTAATGAAGTATTCTTGTATTGTTTGTTAATTGGCGTTATGATTTTAGCAATTTTGATTGTTTGATTAGTGTTTATTGTCAGTATCAGAAAATGCCGAAGTCAAAATCAGAAAATGCCGTGGTATTTCTTTATAACACAATTTGTAGTCCTTTGCTCATCACGTAACAGTCATGTAACTTGCAAACGTTTTTATTCATCCGTCGAACTGAACACTTCCATGAATGTGTCAGCCGATCTCATCAAATCGCCGTAACTTCAAATTCAAATATAGAGATAATTCTCAAAATCTTGTCTCTTATATAAATAAAAAATTATAAATTATAAGTTTGGACTATGAAATTGGATACCCTGGCAGTCCTGGTCCTTTAGCCTATGGCAATATTAATGGCATGTCATAGTCCGTGAGTAATTACACCCCCCCCCCCCAAAAAAAAAAAATCTGATTTGTACTGTTGACAATGTATATGGTTGATGACAACGGTAGACAACATTACAGAGTTCTGATAAGTTTATAGAATTAATTAATGATTTGGTACGGTTAAGGTAGATTGTTATAATTAAATACCGGTACTAGATCTAGGCTGTATTTGACACGATGAACCCTCTACAAGACAAGACATTGCTTTGATTATTACTATGTTTTTGTGTCTTATAATTCTAAATAAATTATATGAATTGATATTATTATGAGGTTAATCTAAGCTTTTTTGTATTTTAGTCGCCGTTCAAAAAGGATACAGTATGTAGGGTAGAAAATAAGGAACCTATTGTACGAGATAATCTTCGTGGCACCCTTCGTAGAAGACTTTCAACAAAACTCTTTCAACATAAAATGAAGAAACTACAGGTACTGTACAATTTTGGTTTGGTTATTTTAATGTTTAATAAAGTTTGAAGAATTTAAGCATACCTGCAAAACATTATTATTCTAGTGCAGGTTTTCTGGGGAAAATGCCAATATCTTAATATATGTAGGCCTATAGTTATAGTTATATGTTTGATAGTGAAATAAAATAAGAAATTTATCAGTACCTTATTAAATAGGCAAGTTTGAATCAGTACTTGTATGAAGGATTTAATAAGTACATGTTGATGTACTGGTGGAGTCCATCAATTTTCTCCATAAAAGATATTGTTGTCGATGTACCAGTATTATTAAAGATACATTATTTAAGATTAAGATGAAGAACTGGCTATTCTTGCTATACTTCTTCAAAAATAGATAATGCTAAAGGAAAATTTCATTCAAATCACTTTATTTTGGGCGAAGTTACATGTATTTATGTCTAGTTGACAAGATGTATGCATTGATTATTTATTATTGTACATGTAACCTATGTGCTGGTTATTCGAGGCTTAGCTTCTCCATTTTAAAGGCATCAAAAGTTGATTATGATCTTGTCATGTTATTAAATGTCTAATTAAGATTTATCTAACATTTAAGGCCTTAAGAAAGACCTGAAATAGTCAGATTTAGTTCTGGAATAATGCCTCTTTACATGTAAGTGAACAATATTTTAATTGAGAGAATTGATGCTTAAATTGTTAATTTACTTTTCTTTTCAAGGACTATTCTTTATCGGTACCAGAAATGGACAATTTTGCGATTTTGAGATCCATGAATCAAAACACAGTTACTAAGAAAACTCCATCAAAGCTCAAAGCAAAACCTGTATTTACTCTTCCATCTTTACCTGAGAATGATATACCGGTAACAGAAGATAATATAACAATAGTACCACAAAATTCTTACCACAAAGTGGTAACAACGTCTTCCGGTAACATAACAAGATACTACCCTATAGTATTATCGGTAAGTTTTGTTTATTAGATACTTATTTATATTGCCCCATTTATTGAAATTTATCATTCTTTTGCTTACATGTAAGCTTACTGGATGCAGGCAACCATTACATTCAAATACAATGGCACAATTAAGAAACTCATTTTATTACTTGAACAGATATTCTAAGTCATAGTTTTCCATTGCTCCCTCTTTGGAATTCAAAATTCAATGTTAATGGAATTTGATCAGTATTTTGTCTTCAATGAGAAATATTTAATATGCTTTAGTAAAATTAGATAAATTTAAAAATATGGGAAATGCTCACTATTTCTATAAATCTCAAAATGTAAAAATGTGTTTGATAAAAATGATCATTTGAAAGGAATGAATTCAAATAATTGAATAGCATATAAATAATGACATTCAATCTAACCACTTACAATTTGTAAAACTTTGCACACACATACATTTTATAACATGGTTTTATGATCTGAGATGCTTAAAAATCTGATTATAAAAAAAAAATATTTTATGAGTCACCCTGTTTTTGGAAAAAATAATTGTTATTACTTTATAGTTATAAAAATGACGATATGAAATCAATTTGATTCCTTGAATGGAATTATTTTTTTTTTAAATTCAAATATATCTGATTGCGTATGATTTGTTGACATTTATTCTGGATTGTGATGATGTTTCTAATGGTTTATGGATGTGTCACTGATGTTTAGATGAAGATATGTAAGTGTTGAGAGAATGATTTAAAATAAATGAGTAATTGTTCTTCTATGAGGACTTGTTATAATTTATTGCTCCGTGAAGTAGGATAACAATAAAGAATTCACATTTTATTAATCTGTTCTGGTGAATGTATAATATGTAGTTGTCTCCCTTCCTTTAAATGATCCTAGATAGACACATACACCTGTATTAGTAGGAAGGACACAGAAACTTTATTTACTTTCCAAAATCCTGTCTCTTTTATTTCAATTACTACTTGCTAGTATAACACCACCAACTACATTAAAACCTCAATTCAGTAGGCCGGCAATGATTTGTCTTCTTTAAATTTTAAAAAAGAGCCGATTAATTAAAATGATATTAGAGAAAGGCACTGTCACCACAAATGGAATTGTTGGTGTTTAATAGCCCCACAAGTGTAGTATTTTATTTGATTATGCTAAGAATTAGACCTAAAGAAATATTTAAACTATTCTGTGTCTCCCTTAACTATGAATGTGCCTGGAATGCTTTTGAAACAATTGATATACCATCTTCCTAATATAATTGGAAGAAATAAAGACAGCTTGTTATTTATGTTAATATCTATATGTTTACTCAGACATAACCAGACAAGGTAGGGAATATTGTATTTGTATAATAAACAATACAATGATTTATAATTGTAATATAAAGCTACCCCATACTGAAACAATATATATTTATGATTTATATCAAAACACATGTAATATAATATCACTTTTGATATGGAGCATAATGTTCACACTTCTTTTTCTGTTGCCATGGTGATTCTGTGAATAACAGGCGCTTGCTTACTAACCAGGACTGTCCTGGGATTTTTCAGTATGATTTTCGCTTGTCATTGATCCAAGGAAAAGTGTTCTGTCATCCGAAATATGAGTTCTGATATACATGTTGGTGTGCATGTAAATGAACCCTTGACATTTGGAATTCCACTGCTATCCAGGCAAAATGTTCCCCATAGGAAAATTTATGGTGTATACCCGGTTGGTGAAGAAAAGAAAGTAGGATATTAATAAACCCATTCATTCAATCTTTCATTACATATACTTTTTTTTTCATTTGGTTTATTCACTTCCAAAGGCTCTATTGCCTGAAAATCCCAATATCCAGGAAAAGAGTATTGAGCGATATTCAAGCACTATGCAGTAATCTTCTATAAAACCTCCAAAACACTTTATGATCTCAGACTTTGTCTACCTATCTGCTTCATATTGAGCTAGAATGTTCAAACTTGGTATAGGTGTTCATTAGGTGATTGCCTTGACTTAGTTTCATGATGGAACAATTTATGCTGGATCAATGCATTAGGAGATGATAAGTTTTATTCTTATTAAGGTCAAGGGATGAAACTTGTTGTATAGTTCCATTACATCAATTCCATGGTAATCAGCACATTTTCTGATTAGGTTAAAAGCAGAGTGATAAGTAATTTGAGTTCGCTATGCTTTATAAACAGATAGATATGCAAGTAATTGATGAATGTCATCTATATATTTGGGGTTTAGGCTGGGCATATCAGTGTCACTGTTGAATTGTATTTTAAGTGGGTATAACATTTAGTGATGATAAATTGTGGAAAATAAGATAATGATGGCATAATTATAGATATGATAGTATTATACCAGTTAGTTATAAACTGCACATCAGAACATATGAAGAACAAACAATATAGGCATACATTATAGGCAGCGGGATTAAATGCATATATTTCCAGAAATATATTAAATTGAAACTGAAAAACATCAAAGATTTGAATTGTTGATCCTTTGCAATATACATACATGTAGAATATTGTGAAAGTTTAATATCTAAAAAACTGACTTCAGGACAAATATGCTGTAGGCTACACTACAAAGATGTGATGTATTGAAAATGTCACAACACTTTACACTCAAATTTTAAAACTGAATGGTCACATAAATATTAATGAAAACCAAAATTCAGTTTAGTCAAAATAATCAAATACATGTGTAGTATGTGGTCAAAATTTATCTACATGTCACTGGATTCTTATTAAACAACCACTATTGAATTAATCCTTTTGCTGTAACCAAACTTATAGGTTTTCGTTTGTTTTACAACAATGTTTTTATGTTTTACAGACATATTTTTTATTTGGCTTTTTGGGTCTTTTTGTGTTTTTTGGTTTATGCCTGTTTATTAATCTAATTGAATCCGTGCCAAAAGATAATCTACTGTTGATACATGTATTTTGATTTGATTTTCTTAAATATATGTTAAATAATTTGAGAACATGTTGGAAAATTTTTCATTTAAATATGCGTGTAAAATTTTTAATTATGTGAGACCAAGTAATATTGTCCCTAATTAAAATCTCCAATAATCCAAAATCAGTGACTACTATACTATTAAGTATCCATGGTAACAACACTACTGACAAAGGAACTACTGACAGTGTTAAATCTAGGAGGGGGGACCACAGTACAGAACAGATGTCTGAATGGCCTTGGTGAAACAAGTACAAGGCACATGTCATTTAATTTTCTACAACTGGCCTCAGTTGAGCTATAATTCCATGTAATGTGAGAAGGGTTTATGGGAAATAGGATAGTTTTGTGAACTATAAGGATACTCTGACAGTGAAAGTGTGAAGACCATTTGGTCTAACTGTGTAACTAGTCATTCATTAAGTGTTCAAACCTCGGGAATTAAACATCTACTATTATACATGTAGTGTTTCTCTAAAACAAAAGCTGTGTTCCATAATAAGGATAACTAAGGTCAACACTGTGAACTTTTATTCTCATCCCATGTGGGAATACATGTGGTAGAACTTTATATAGAAAATCTATATGTTTGTAGATTATATACATGTAGATGTGCAAGGATTATAACTTGGTATTATTATTGAAAAGTTTTAATTTATTATGGTGTCATTAAAGACATCTGTGTATACAATGGTAAGTATCCATTTTGAGCAAATTATGGCTTTTTTTCTCAATATCAGACGGCATGTTGATATACTTATTACCATTGTCAATGATTTCAAAGAATTTTTTTCCGATGATTATCAGATTATAATTAGCATTGAGAAGCAATAGTTTTATTGTAAAATTTTTAAATAGCATTTTGATGTGGCTGCATTTTGTTGTTGTCAAACTGAAACTGACAAACGAAATAAGCTTATACTTGACTTTAACAAGAGGAAATAAAATTACAAATTATTAGAAATAATATATCCGGACTTATCAGATTTTTTTTGGCTGAAGTAATAAGGAAATAAATCGGGACATGAAAATCATGTCGGATGTCACAGAAATCCGGAGTGATCAGACATCGGATGTATGTGACAGAGTCCACTGTATTATCGTAAAAAGATATCAAAATGGCTATTTTTGCATGGTCAGGTTTCATTGGCAAATTTTGATAATTAACATGGTTTTACTTTAAGATGAAGGTCAATTAAGTAGAATATGACAGGAAAAGAGTTTTTAATGGAAATGACCCAAAAGTGTGTTTTTTTCATGTAAAAGTTCATTTGTTTAGCCATACCAAAAATAAACAACTTTTATCCAAATATTTAACAGACACTCAAAATAACAGACTTTAAAGACAGCTATTAACTCTCTTCAGGCAAAAAAGGAAAACAAGTAGTAAAAACCTGTTTTGAAAGTTTTTTAATAATAGTTTTCATGATGTTTGATTTTGAATGTTTAATGAAGCTATCGTTTTTTTTATGATTGTCTTTAAGTGATTGTCACTTTATGGTTTTCAGGAATGCTCAATTTGAAAACTTAATTTGTAACTGTCATTTTCCAAATGTTAAACTGGAACATTTGTGGTCCAGACCATATAACCGTACATACATAGATACAGGGTTGCCATGGGTAACATGATTTTAAATGAACCAATCGTGTTGTGATGCTGTCATTACATGAGCAAATGGAATTACTGTTCAACTGTGTTGTGACTTAGATAAATGGTTTGGCATTTAAATGACCTACATGGACAAGTGAATATAAACGCACAGCAGGCCCTTAATTCTAATATCTATACATAAAGCAAAACTTTTATTATGATACAGTATGCTTTAAATTTGTTATTATATATATATATAATTTATTGACCAGCTTGACAGACATTAAAGATTTAGTTATTTATGAATAATAAAATAATATTGGTCGGATTATCATGTCCATGTCCGTTATTTGGTCACTTAAAATCATCTAAAAGTACTTTCATTGTCACAACATTGATAAAGTAGAGTATTAAAAAGTTGGGATGATAAAATAATGAAGTCCCCCACTCATCCATAAACAGGTGATCTTTCCTCAGACAGAAGCTATGTGAAGATACACAGAAGACCAGGATGATGAAATTAATGTGTTAAACACTCCTAATAGGCTAATACTGACTAATGATTAAAGGGTCATCAAGTAAAAATAGAATTTATCCCTTCAACTGTTGACCAGTCACATCAGCTGTCCATCAGACCTCCAACATCAAAAGTCATAATGACTAGTCAATTGATCCCCTTCTTCATCCAATTGTGTACATGTACTGAATTGAACCAATATCAAGTTTTATGTCCAACCAGTTGATACCATCGGTTATTCTGGTTTAAATGGGGAGAATAGTACATAAAAAATAGTTGAAAGGCTAGAAAATTATATGGTGCTTAATTTATGAGAAAAATCAGGCATATTAATTTGTAATGTAACACAATATCATTCATTTTGACCAAATTGACCTTTATTTTTACACCAAGCATCCACTTTTAAGTCTGATGTTAGATTGATAGATTTTTAAATGTATACAATACATGTATATTACTCCAAATATTAAAAAAATTTAATAACTGTATGGATAGTTACATTTCTACCACATGATGAGGTAATGGTTTTAAAAAGAAAACAGACCCGAACATAAATGTAATGAATGTATACATGTAACAAGAATTCTTACTACTACCTGTACTAGTATACATGACAAAATATACAGGTACATGTATTAAAGACAAATGAATTAAACTGCATAACTATTGTTTATTTGCATGATTTAACAAAGGCATTTTGTGTAAATAATAACAAAAGATGTAATGATAACAATAGGATTGGTTTCCTACTACAGTAGTTTTTTAGGTGGGTGGCTGTTTATTTAGCAGGATCGTGTATTGTGGTTAATTCAATTCATCCTACGGAAAACGCATGATTCATTGGTTCACTAGTCTGTCCAGTTTTTTGCTTACATTGTAGATACAGGGTGTATGGAACAAACAAATACTCTACCTATTTTAATTTAAATACTGTCTAGTATCTATTTGTCGTCGACATCGCATTTGTCACAATTAGTAACAAATGAATGGGTTAACTTGACTGTATGAACATATTTGATTCTGTGATTTACGTCGAATTAAACAAATTTAAAGGATTTAAAGAAAAGGATAACATCATTTTGTTCAGAAATCAACTTTTGTCAAAATGACAAATTCATCAACACCTAACGAAAATTGTGAAATAAAAATCACTGTTACTGATTTCGATTTAGATGTCGAACTTGATTTAACAGGCAGTAAAAACGATCAGGTAGGCCAGATTTGTTAATAGATTTAAATGAAAGGAAGAAAAATCTGTTTTCTTTCAGCTTGTATAGTAGTTTTAATGGGGTTAATCAAAATAATTGATAGGGTCTTTCACAGATAAAATATAAAGAAGCCAGTTTTTTTATCATGTGTTGTAAACTGAAAGGTAATAAAGATTCTAAAAGTTCTTGAAGTTAATATGTTACCCAGTTTGTCATTTCTTCTGAGTAGCAATTGGAAATATTTCAAAAAATCTTTTAATAGAAGTTCCATGGAAATACTTATATCCTCATTGGAGTGGTGTAAATAAATGACCATCCTTGTGCATATTTACTGAGTCCTATTATGTTTGAATGTGGATATTAACCTTTATGCAAGTTTGACAAGTCAGATCCTTTAGCGATGTTATCAGATAGATTATTTTTAATTTATCAATGAAACTGTGGTATTATATGAATGAATTAAAGATCGTGTAATTAATGTATTATTGTCGATGTAGATGGTTTTATGATAAGCTCCTCCCACTTTCCTCCTAATGTTTATCTTAAAGTTCAGTGATCTAATAAATTATAATACTAATAGAGTCAGAAAGACAGATGACCATGAGTTAGTGTTAATGATATACTTATTATCTATATAATGTCTTTAAAACCATTACCTCACATAATCAAACGATTAGAGATATTTAAAGTATACATCAATACTTACACACGTACACCATGATAAAATGTCATATCTTACATCACAAACTCATCAAATAACTTGAAACCTTGATAACAAATCTTTATCAACAGTTACCATCCTGTTTCACTGAAGATTTGTTTAAACATTGATAACCAAAAAAAGTAAAAAAGTGTTACCATTTCTTGACTGGTATAATCAAGAATATATTCAGTTTTTTTTCATGGTTTCTGGTTTTCTAATTATCACTCTAAGAAAAATATATATATGTATGACTGTATAGGAGTGTACCTGTTCAAGACATAACAGTAAATTCCTGTTTATGTTTTTGGAACTGAATATTTTGGGTTAAAATTCCAGAGTACATGTATTCGGCTTCATTTATCATATGAAAGTCAGTGGTGTTGAATTAAATTTGTCTGTCTGGATTTATCAGACACATTAAGAATGGATTTAAACCAATTAGATATCTCGGTAAGTCCCATTTTATCAGAGTTTTCTATCAAGTGATATAACCAGACAGAGTCCTTTATTATTGATATGAAACAGGTTTAAGTGAAATGGTCTTCATTACATGCCCAGTTTAATTAGTTTTATTAAATTACTAGACATTAAGAAGAGGGTAATGAAGATGATGAGCAAGTCTCTTGAGGCATCTAGTCGAATTAAACTAACAGGTTCCCTGGGAATTTTCACAAAGTCTTTGATACTTGAACTGTTCAAATTAACCTGATTCTGTCCTTACAAGTTGTTTATGTATTTCTAGAGAATAATTATAATGTTGTTTATCAGATTCATGGACAATCCTATTTACAAGCCCAAGTATTTGGTGTATTGAGTTCATTTAGTAACCTAAATTTAATGGTGCCATCGAATGTATTCATTAAACAGATGTACAAGTATTTATATGATATCTCCATTGTAATAAGATATCGTTTATTTGAATAAATGTCTGTCTGTACTATTATTTCAATACTTACAGTCAATCCTGTATTAATCAAACACTCAAGGGAAAAGACAGTTTTCAACAAAATTTAATGTAACATTTTGTCTTGTAAGACATGAAACATATTATTAATTGTTCATTTGTTAAACTGTCTTTGTAACTGTTTCATCAATTATGTATCATGAAAATCTACATAAGTAAGTCTATTCATTTCGGAGAAGAAATTCAATTGGGTTCCTGACATTTTGGTTCTGTCTCTCTCTGTGGTCTTTATATATCTTTGATGAAGTTAGGCAGACGTTTTAAAATTCCATCAGTTTCTTGTTCACGCATCAGTTTATCCACTCTGAACACTTAATGTATCTACACACTGACTCATCTAAATCTATAGACACTGTTTTCTCCATCCTCCTTCCACATGAAATTATTGATTTTGGGAAAACGGTGGATAGAAATCACGAGTAATTCTGTTTATGTCTGGTACTATTTCCATAACGGCGATTTTCAATAAAGCAGGAATTATTTCAACTGTTTCTATGCACATTATCTTGGTACCCAATCAGTATTTAGTGAAAGACTTGCAGGAAATAAGATTGTAATCAATGATGGAACATCTGGATTTGCCAAACAGCCAGACATACACTGTATCAAAGAATGTGTGATCCACGGTCATCGGTCAGACTGTAATATTTTATTAACCATGGTATTAATTTGACCAGCTGACCAGCTGATTTGTTAACAATTTGAATGATTCCATACATCTTGTGAATACCAACTGTTAGAATTTATATTGAATCTAGATTTGCCTGTTTCAGTAAGAGGGAAGAATGTTATTGATTTACAGTCTGCTATAAAACCATATTACTCATACAGTAATTCAACTGGAGGAAGTAGACAGAAAACTTTCAGTCTAATCGAGGACATATTTGGTTTGAAATGGTAGTCTGCTGTGGGAATTCTCAATATGTAATTCAATGCTTATATAAGTCAAACATTGTCATTTAAATTTATGTGATCAAGGTCAGTGCCATGGGTTTTGCGTATAGATTTTGATGGACGTGCTATTGGTCATTAATTCTAGTGGTGAAGTTATTAGGAGAAATTGGATTAGTTTGTTATGTTAACCTATTAGTGGGAAGCTGGTTTATATGTAAATGGTATTATGACAGATATAGCAGGTACCAGTGGGGTTGTAATGAGGAGAAAAACTGTCAAGCGTGTAAGTACAACATAAAATACATCATCGATTAGCTACACAAACTAGCTCTGTATGTCCAATTGATTTATTAATTACACATTTACAATATTGTGCTCAAGCATAAATTACTTGTTCAAGTTAAGTGCTTTTATGAACCAATTTTTCAGATCTTAAATGTTTGTAGAAATTTATATCTTTTTTTAAATTTGAATATACAAATGTAGATGCAGCGTAAAATTTATATCTTTTTTTTAATTTAAATATACAAATGTAAATGTAGCGTAAAATCAAAATAAGATCTGCATTGTTTGGATGTTCATCAACACAAAAACTCACCCTTATCTCTGTATACTTGTTGATTTATTTTATCATTGTGAATACATTAGATAACACATTAATAAAGTCACAGATGATTTTATGTATGTTAATGTTCATACCTCATGTGAGGTTACAGTTGTATTGTAATTCATGTATTTTGTGTGTCAATAAAAATGCAATGCCTGCTTGAGTATCACAATATGTTGGATTTCAGACACTCTGTAAATACATCATTATATACATTGTGAAAATTGGAAGATGCTGAAATTCAAATAATAATATTTTTCATCTGCAGAAGGTCAAATGATTTAAGTTGTCTCATTTTGTGATTGCTGAAATCGTAGTTGAGAGAAAGTTTAGCCATACTAAATATAGTAGAAAACTAATTTAATTTTTTTCCGTCAGTTTTTTTTAGCCTTAAATACATGCAAATATTTAGTTGATTTTAAAGGAATGTGCAAATTGACAAGTTATTCCATGTACATAATCTGTTTTTTTCCAAAACAAAACTACTCTTTGAGAAAAACTAAGTTGTTTAGATTGGAAGCATATAGTTTAGAGATAAACAGATGAAAAGCCTGCAGTAGGCAAACATCCCAGTATGTGTCTATGTCTCAAACTTCCAGACAAACTGAACCTGTCTTATCATTCTATAGTTTAATTGTCAACATTATGTTTAATGTTCATGTAATTCTAGTTGGTAATGTAGAATTCTCACACTCCATTTTATAATTAGCATACTTATCCAATGAACACAGTAAATATAAGCTATAGTGTATGTCAATTTATTTACCGTTTCATTATCATTAAATATTACAGATTCACAGGAGAACATTATATTTTAACTACTGGCATCTCCATGTTCATGTTTGTTAATCCTAATCAAATCTACAATATACATGTACCTTGCTCATGTTGCTAAATTAAATATGTAAAGAATGAATTTTTGTTTGGTAGGTTTGTCAGACAGTGGATGTGACATAATGTTACCTTGTGTGTTTTTATCAGAAACCTGTTATTTTATCACACTAATGATGATCCGAGAATTCTTAATACTTAAAATAAAGGTGTGAAAATAATCTACAAACAATGTGGCAATCATTTGTTGTTAATCTCAGATAAAATTGTGGACTTGCATGATGATTTGATTGAAATGCATGGATAGTGTCTGTATTTTAAGTTATTTCATGCCTAGAGTAAGCCATTGCATTATATATACCGATACTTATATTGTACTGTGTCGCAGTTTGTGGTTAAAACACCCTCAATAATATATGTTGTTTATTTGTTTGCCATTAAGATTACTCAAAGTTACAATGTTGAATGAAGAACAGCATAAAAAGGGGAATAATGCCAAAATACTTTCATGATAAGTCTTCATAGATAGTTTCATAATGAAAAATATTTGGAATCGCTGACAAATTTCATCGAGCAGATTGATGAGATTGGGTTTTTTTTTAGAAATGAAAAGTTATCAGTAACTTATCAGTGACCTGGTGAAAAATTTATGTTGACCAGGGTTGACCCAAATATGTATTTTGGGGGGAGATCATTGAACTGATTTACTTCATTTACTAATATAAACAAAGAAATCCAATTTCAAAAATTAAATTGACCTATGTGATGTCACAATCATATTTTCAATGATAATTGAAATATCAATATATATACTTAAATAGAATAAAAGAAAATAAAGATATGTGTTTCTATGAATATTTATCATTGCCATTTATTTATTTAACCAATTCAAGTAGGGAATTCCCTGACATTAAAACAAAATAAGATTAATATTTGAACTAATGTACATGTAAGTTGTTATAAGGAAATTATATATACTTTCCTGTTTACTTCATGTCAATTGCTTGAATTGAAAATAAAGTGTTCAATTACCTTTATTTGATGTGTCTTTCAGATAATAATGAAACATGCTCCATATAATAAAATTTTTGTTTTGAAAGATTTAGAAGAATAAGGTGGTTTATTTATTTAGTTTTTGTTTGGACTTACAGTGTTGACATTTGAACAAATAATCGGCAATATCTCTGCACTGTCTTTATCTGCAGACATCAAGTTTGAGGAAAGATGTTTTAAAGTAATGTTTTACCCTGAAAACAGATCAAAATTATCATCTGATCTGTATAAAATTCATATATATTATTTGAATTAGTAAAACGAATTATCCTCTCAATATTCAAATTTCAATAATCTCTGTTAATTACTGCCAGAGTTACGTCTCTTGTTTCATTTATTAGAACCTAGTGAAAGCTTGAATGACAAAATTACCATCTGATATGTAATAAATTGATAAAGTGTCTTGTAAATGCTTCCATTACCAACAAAAGAATAGATATATGACACAACCCTTGTCAACTGCTCAGACAATTTAGCTGTGGTAGGGGTACTTTTCATTGTCTGACAATCTATCATTTAATAAATGACTAGATGTACAGCAAGGAATTAAACCTTCAAATATTACGTGATTTTTATTCCAGGCCGAGATTAAATGAATAATTTTTGTTTACTTTATTTATGCCCTATAGCTACAGGGTTCATTTATAATGTTTGATTCATGATATGCAGACTACATGTATTCTTCGAGCTAGTTCATGAAATATTATTGAAAGAGTAGCAGAAATTATAACAGACAAGATATTCTTGTTGATTGGCTGGTTGTACCAATCAAATTATGATGTTATTATATATTCACGTAATTATTGATGTATGGTTTCCTGTAACAAAAAAATACATGGTATTCTGTTTCCTGAATTTACAATTATTTACCATTGCATGATTAAATCATTTTTGTTGCCATTATTGACATCTGGTTTAAAATGGATGTCATACCACACACACACTAATCTTTAAATTATTTTTGATTTTATACAAATGCAATATGTGATAGGGTCTACTATCTTGGATACATAAACATTTATCGGGTGCTAAAAATTTACAATTTATCTTCAAAGATGTCATAAAAAAAAGTTTGCAAGTCTGAAATAGCCTGGAATCGCTTACTAATAAATGAAATCTGCCTACCAAATGTTCGTAAACTAACCCCTGTGTAAGATGTGGACAGATTCTGAAAGCTACGTGTGACATATAAAGGAACTAATTTTTGGTTGAGATCATACTGTAGCTGTGACTCACAATCACATCCAATGTTACTTTATAATCGTGATATTTACATATGATGTTGAAGATATAACATCTTACTCAACAAGCTAGATGAGTGTGAAGGTTGTAACTTATTTGTACTGAAGGAGTAATCCCCCTTTAACTATATTTTAACTTAGAAAAATCTCTTGGATCTTAATCATTTCTGATTTGTTCATGCGATTTTCATCAGAGATCAATTTTCTGCCAAGATGCAAGTCAGTACAGGGATGTACATTACTTCAATAAAAAAGGGTCTAAAATTGCATTGGCAAGAAAGCTTCTTCATTTTAAATGAAAAGTATGTGCCAAGTATTCATACTTTGCCAAATGAATACTGAATTGATTACCTCACGTATTATACGACGGAGAATTTGAAAATATTTTTGTACTTTTACCAATAATTAATCGTTTGACGATTCTGTAATTCTATTGTTTCGTGGGGAAAATATAAATCCAAATAAAGTTAATCAAAGTATGTTAAACCCAGTTATAGACGATTTAGTGAATTAAGAGAAGAAGTTTCAAGGAAATTTATTTAATTATAATGTTCATCAATAACAACAAAATTTATTGATGAGTCTAGACATATGAGAAGTTATCTTTAAAAAAAACCCTGTAAGATATTGATAGATAAATAAAACATATCTAAAGTTATAGATCATAATAGATCACCCAATTTCTATACTGCTCTGTGTTTTGTCTGATGATGCCATATGCTCATTTGTTATTATTGCAGTTGATTTTTCCAAAGTTTATTTTGAACATTGGCGGGGGGAGAGGGGGTTAATGAATTTAAAAACTACATATTGTCTAAACATTTTATACAGAGATCTACAGTCTAAAGAATATTTTCATTATTTGTTTACAAACTCATTTTGATCCTTGTGACTAACTTGAAAATAAATTAATTAGACAGACTCACTTATATAATGCAGGTTATGTGGGTAGAAGTGGTTCATTAATCTATATAGAAATGTTGAAAAGGATTGGTCCTAATGATTGTTATCAAACTGTCAAGTTCTATCTGGCTAGACATGAAGATTTATCTTATCATTCAGCTGCCAATCACTCAAACAAGCCTGTCATTTTAATAAATTAATAATTCATATAGAAAAAATTATTTTGAATGATTATAAAGTATTGTAAATACCAATATCAGTTGTTGATAATAAAAGTTTTAGAATATTTTATAATGTAACAGATGGGTTATGGGTGATCAATTGTTATACTTGTCATTTTAAGTCAGTTTGACAATATAATTCGTGGTTGTTGCGTGAGATGGAGATTCAGAATAGAGGATTATTCTTACTGGGAATATAATAGGAAAATAAATTAAAAATTATATCATCAATATGATAACTTTCAGAGTGTATATTTAGGCTTAGCCTATTTTAAATGGAAGGGTCATTATCACTCTTGGGTAGAAAATATATAGAAAACACTGACATACACATAAGCCCCGTTTACACTTGGCCGCGATAAGCGTGCCGTACTGGGTACGGTACCAGGCCGCGATAAATTTCAAGAAATTGACCCGTTTACATTACCCTAAAATAACCGGTCTCAGAACCGTGCCAAGCATGCCAAATGTGGAACTCTTCTTCGCAGAAAAGTTAATTTCAGTCCCTGTGCAAATTACCCATATGAAGACAATTATGATGACTGATTTAGTTTGAGCAGCTATTTTGACAGAACTGATGACAGATCTGCCAAGGTTCGCAGGGGAAAAAAGGTCATGGTTCATTTGGCGCATGTGCAGTTATCCATACTCAGACCGGTTAGCGTTTACACTACGAAAATTTAAAGCGAGCCGTTCTTGGTACGGTTCCGAGACCACCTCACTTCAGTGGGCCAGATTGGCACGGTACTCAGTACGGCACGCTTGTGTTTGACCCGTTTACACAACAAAAAAAATAACCGCGCCGTACCAGGAACGATACCTGGCACGCTTAAAATTTGTAATGTAAACAGGGTTATAGTAAATGTATGATACTAGCAATATTTATTGTAAATAGCCTTTATTTCTAAAATAATTATTAATATCAGGGTAGAGAGCAATGATATTCAGTTTTGTATATACAGTGCATACATGTATGTATGGCTTTAGTAATTTGGGGCAGATTAGGGTGATTTGGCTGAAATTGTTTGTATGTATCAGGGTTTTATTAGTGTAAATGTTGTGTAACAAAATAATTTCTTTCATATTAATCATATCACCACAAGCTTAATGTATTGTAAAATATTGTATTATTATACTCAGTGCATTGCATGTACACATAGACTTGAATAAATGATTATTATATGTAGGAAATACAGTTCATAGTTGAATGAAGGATAATATCCCTCTTCCTCTTAACCCTTTGATCCTGCAAACGACTTTCTCTAATCTTTCTATTCTAATACACCAGAGGTGACAAGTATGTCTCTAAATTCAATTTTTCTATTGTATAATCTATGAATGAACACAATGACAATGTTTTTGGCTTGACACTGTGTCATGGAATAATACCTGTCCGCCTAGTAGATTTTGACAAGTAGATTACTGTGGCTGTGATAGGTTGGGGTCTTTAAAGGAAGACTATAACAAGTACTGACTGACAGAAACCATAACAAAGTTTATTATTGAAACATGTAGTTGGTTATTGTTAAGCTTTGATCACATAGGAAGTTATTTCATTGGAGATTTAGATGCCGTCTGCTACTCATTTGTTGACCATTTGACACTCAAGACTCAAAATATTCTTCTTTTAATTTCAATTCCAGTTCATAAAAATCAAATATTGTTACTTCTGTGGAATGGAGATCAAAGTTTGCTATCAAGAACTGTTAAATTTATGGGAATCATGATTGATTTTGTTAAAATATTTTATGTATAATATAATGAACAGTAGCGATATTATTATTTGATATTGAATGTTATCTCCCTGCTAATTATGTCGTGGAAAAAGTCAACTAAATGAACTCAGTATTATAGATTGATACCAAATGTCTGTTTATAAGAGATACTTTGGTAGCTCCAGCTATCTGACTTCACGATCAATGTATGAATGAACAAAACACGGTGTGAGCATTTACATCAATACATGTGTTGGGTATTTATTCAGTATTGGAAGAAAAGGTAAGACGTGGACTGTTTTTACTGTTGGTGAATTGTTCGAATGGATGTGATAAATGTATGGTAAACAATAAAGGGTACCAAGTCAAAAACATTTGTCGATGTAGATTAAGAGGTCATCTATTGATGTTATTAGATTCATTGAATAAGAAATCACATGGTGAGCAGACGTGAATACTGGCCCTGCTAGAGCTACAGCCTTTATATCGCTCTGTTAGATTTATTCGGGCAATAACATACTCATAAAGTCGGATCGTAAACTACTGTGAGTCCACCTGTTGTTCATTAATTAACGTGGAAATTTAATTACAATAGAAGGTACGTTCGATAAATGCAGCAGTTTATGTGTGGAGAGAAAAAGTAAAAAAAAACAATTATTAGCCTTGTGTACTGCTCCGATGGAGTCAGGCTATCCAATGTTTCAAGCTTATATATTTTGACCCAGAAGCACAGATATAGTATTGAGTCAGTTTGCTGGAAGCATAATTTGGCCAAATGTCATATATTTATGGATATCAGATAGCATGATGGAACAAAAGATTTGACATGAAATTAACATTATTTTAGAATTTGTTATAGCTGTTGAATTGGGTCTGTTTGTTAGTCAATATTTGATTTTTGTCTAGAAGAACATATAATGTAAATAACAAACTCCTACTTTATATTTACACAACAAGATTGATGTCTGAAAAATATGCAAAATGTATAAAGGGTCAAACTTGTATTCAGTTATAAAAATTGATAATATTTGAACATAGTAAAACTTTTAACATATTTATCAATGATACGTAATAAAGAGTATATCGCTCTGGGTATGGACACGTCACAATAAATTGAATAAAACATGTTATTCTCATGCGAATTTGAATAATGTGTGCATTATTGATTCTTTCGTGTCTGAGTTTTGTACATATTAACCGGTTTTTGGTGTTATAAATATATTCAAATGATAAAATTCTGGATCACAGATTGTATCAGTGAGCATAAAGATAAAAATAACATTTTCAAAATGGATCTAATATGCATGTATTTGCATGAATTTACAGGATCAGGGACATCACTGTTATATATTGAGCAGTTTAGTTGCGATCTCTGGTACAATTTAGTTTAAACAAAGAATAGCCTAATATTTAAACAGTGTGATCATGCATCTAGTAGGATCTTGATTCTATGAACTAAGTGATACCATAAAATCTAGACAACAGATGTAGTATTTCTTTTCTAAATATAAAACATCTCGAATAAATATAAATTGTAAGGATTCTTTATCTTATAAAATGACATTCTCAACTGTAAGTTTCCTTGAAAATGTCTAATGTGTTATTTAATAACAGTAATGGCTTCTGAAGGTAATTAAGTATTTTGCTATTTTGAGATAGAAATGTTAGCTACTGTTGAACATGATTCACTTACTTTCGTGAAATGAAATTGCCCACAGTTCTCAGGTGGTCAACAAACAAGTAGGAGTGGTTTAAACGGATAATAGAGGCTTCAGCAGCTAACTAGCGGCTTCAGCAGCTAACTACATGTATTTAAGTACTTAATAAAGATAAAAACTTTTCTTCCTGTGGTGTACTTAGACCATCTTACAAATATATCAAAGTAGATAATTAAATTACTTTAGATACCACATAAAAGAGAATGTAAATAAAAATGAATAAGACAGGTAAATGAGATGAAGAAGAATAGTGGGGTATTTTTACTAAAAGTTGATGTTTAGAATGGATCTCCACATGATGTTTCTTTTGACATTAGTTTTTGTAGCTTTGCTTATAAATTCTTTGTAAAACAAATGATTTACTATGGAGATTTCCACATTGTACTGGCCAACCTGATAAGAATGAAAATTTCCATAAATAAATATAAGTCTATTGTAACAGAGGAATATCTGTAAACAAGGTTTCTCACTATACCGGTAATAATAATATAGTGTCATAAAGAAATAGTCCGTTGTTTAGATGATGTGTCAACTTGTCAGCATTATCTGCAATCTAGCCATAACAATTGTATTAGTAAAATTGATATGTTATTAATAATAAATCAATGTTGAGCCATAGTGATAAGACCAGTAGATTTTTATATAAAACATTTTTAAAACACCAATCACAGATTTAATAGTTCTACTTGAAATAATTATAGCCTTTTCTGACAGAGGGTTACGATAAGATAACCTTTATTTTGTAACAATTTCTAACATTTCATGGTTCAACACATTGGATTGTCCATGCTTTTGATAACGGTACAAGTGAACATGAAAATGTAATAAAGTAGAATGTTATCTTTCTGAAAGGAAAACTATGAAACTCTGCTGTAAAAAGTTTAAAAAATGAGTTTACAAATTGTGTCGAGTCAACAAAAAATTATAGAAAAGTATCATTCAAGTGTGTTGTCAATATTTGTGTTGTGAAAAAAAAAATAGTATTATATTGTATGAACTAACAGACCCTTCAGCAGTTATATTCAAACTTCTAATCTTCTAGATGACAAGATCGAATTTGTAGGCTACGAGAGTTAATACACAAGGTCATAAGGTGTGTGTTCCTGCGTTTCGTGTAGATAAAAGTGTGAGTGGTTGTTAAAGAGATAATATATCTTGTCTTATCAATAGGTCATTGTATATATATATCTATATGTTGTATATTTACGTCTTATATTTAACAACAGGTAAAATCTGACAGGTATACACTGATTGATGCATGTTATGTAGTACACAGATATCTGGACCCTGCTGCTAAAACTAGTTTAACGTACAACTTTCATTTGAATCGAGTCCAAAGAAAACTTTCACGACCTGAAACAAAAGACAGAATAGGACTAATTCACTTAAAGTTAGAGCCGAGAGATTAAGAGGGTAGCGTGTGGATCCTTCTATTTTTAGTTTCAATCAGTGAGAGCAATCTTTACAGTTTTGTAATAAAACTGAGTACCTATACCAATGTTAGCCAAACTTTAGGTCATGTACATGTAATGTGTACGTCATTTTGAGAAGGTGAGAAACATTGTGTTTACTTTAAAAACACTTGAGACAGCACATCGGATTGTTGACTATTATACACTGGACATATTGTGTGCGTTAGATGTTTTGAACAGTGTGTATCTTTCAATGGGGTGATATTTATTGGTTTACCTATCTACCTAAAAGTTGGATTATGGAGAAACGCACTGCCATGAAAACTCTGGAAATATCTTCGTTGAGTTTGGTAGACAATACCTGCTCTAAAAGAAATTCAGGAAACCATGGTTCTAATGATAGTACCTCGCCATCCATTATTTTAGAAGATATGAGCTTATACTATTTTAGACAATTAGCGACTAGCCTACAGGTAAGTTCTGATAACCTATTTAAGACGTCTGCCAGAAAATTAGTTAGAATAAATATTTGTTTCTCTTATGAACGTGATGATTCACTTGCTATTTTGAAAGGTAATATTCTTGTTAAAATATTGCATCAAGACAGTTCAAATGTCTTTTGATGTTTTTCAACTATAGAAACACAGTATTTATTTTATCCAAAGTTTTATTTATTTATTTACGAGAACTTCTGATTAAATGTTTAGAAAGTCAACAGAATTTGGTCAGGTTTTTTGATCTTTGATCAAAGCTGAATGCTTTCTCCTTGATTTATTTAGTGCACTACTTTTTTAATTGACGACAAAGTGAGAGGTTTGAATGATTTAATGGAAATATTGTAAGGATTTATCAATGTTGGTTTAAGCTTGACATCCAAATTTTGTGAACCAGGTTAAGTTATTTTTCTTTAGCAGAAGTAGAAAATGGTTGACAGCTGTCCTATGGGTTACTGAGTACTAACGATTGTTGAACCAACTGTCAGTTAAATATCTAATAATCTGTTTGTTTGTAATGTGACGAGATTTTAATTTATTATATTTTGACGCTTATTGCACAGTTTCGAAAGTATATTATTGAGCAATTGTGAAGTATTTGTCTTGTTACGGTTTATTAGGTAAACCAGTTTTGTAAAAGTAATATCTGCATGTTAACTTCTGTTACTTGAACTGTTATTAGTCATGATTAATTGATATCAACAGTGTCTGTGAAATAACTTTATGGAAGCAGAGATTAAATAGTTATTTCACACATACATCAGATGTTAATTAATCATGACTAATTAAACAGTTAGCACTTAATACTTATTGCTACAGATACAGGTATAGTGATAGTACAATGTATATACCCGTAGGTATGTGCCGTAATGTTTTATTTAGCCATTTCTAATTGACAAATTGAAAGTGAAGATGTAGAAACTATGATAATCTTGATTCAAATTCTTTTATGTATGACTCATTACAACTACCTTATCTCTCAAAATTCATTGTCAACAAAGACAAACAAAATTTAATGTAAAGGCTAAACATTGCAGCTAATTAATGGAACCCAAAAATGAAAGCGTATATACTTTGGTTATAGTTTGGTTGTATGTGCATTTTAGACAACTGTATAAATTCTGGTTTAAACAGCAATATAAATTTAGTATACAGAAAAAAAAAAATTGCCCCACTGCTTTGTACAAAATTTTTAAAAAAAAAAGTTGTGTGGCAATGGCAATACTGATAATGTTAACTGAAAATCATGCACCCTTGGTACTAATTCAAAGTTACAACGTTCACATCCCAAAACTTCTGTAAGGAATGCAAAAATTTCCCCTGGGATTGGGGAGACTATCTCCCTGGATTCCCATATGCCCCAGTGCTTCAGATTCCTTTAAAAATCCCCTGTTAAAAATGCCAGCATTTCAAGCAAAACCAGATGAGCTGTTCTGACAGGCCTCTGTCAAAGGTTATGTTTGATTACTAAGATGTCTATTCTACTTGAAACTGCAGATTTCCACAAAATGTGCATGCCCTGAGATAGCGAGCTGGCACTTACAAGCTGACCCTTTGAGACAGCCAAGAAAAACTAGTTTATTTGCCCCACTTTTCAGATTTCTTGAATTTTAGCTTACAGTATATCAGTGGCTGAACACTGTTATTGAAAAGACAAAAAAGCTATTTTACCCCTCTTTATCAGCTGATTCTTGACAAAAACAAACAAATAGATATTGTAAGACGAGACGGGAAGTTTTCTGTATGTGTCATATGATAATATTTGTCACTATTGCAAATTTTACTTAGAATGTGAGGAAGTGACTCACATCCCTTTCTTGAATAATAATTTACAGATTCAAATAGAAATTTGTATATTTTCCTTTGGATACATTATGTTGCCAATTTTAATCTTATCGAAAATGATTTATATGGCTTGTAGCAGTTGGCAACCACTCATCAAAGTTATTAATGATATAAATCTAACTTTATTTTATTCTCTTTATGCAGATGACATATTGTAAATGGTGGGATTGATTTCAGTTATCTTATCTTGAGTCTTTTATGTAAATGTCATGCTGATGTTTAAAGAGCACTTTCTTCCTACACAGCTGTAAAGTTACCCAACAAAACATTTTAAATCTAAATGTAAAAGGTCAATTTATTTTGTTACACTGTACTTATGCTCTGCTAAAAGCTGATTTGATAATTGACCATGGGTAAAATGATAAATTTGACCTGATTTGGTTGTTTCTTCCAAAAGATGGAAACGTATACAGAATTTATTTCAGTTACATCGAGAAAGATTAGAAAATTAATAAATATATAAAAAGTCATATTGATCTTCAGAACATCTCTCACACAGATTGAGAGAGAAATGGGATATAAAGTCCACATGACATCAACTTGGTGATTTCGGGACTAACATTTATCAACTTTATTTCAATAACTTGTTTGCACGTAGGGGTCTTTAGCAGTGAGAGGACCTGGAAATGAAATGAAATAGGGTTTAATGTCCTACTGTTCTGCTCCTAAACTTGGCTACCATACGCCATACAGTGTGCTATGAGAGAAATTTTGCCCCGGCAGGGCCGCTACGGCTTACTCTTATATCAAATCCCAACTGCCAGGGGATCTTTTGCTGCATGCCAATGTGTACACAGGACTTTGATTTATCGTCTCATCCAAATGACTAGACAGCTGTTCCAGTACCCACACTGAAAAAGTCGGGATGATATTGATAGGACCCTTTTGAAAATGTCTGATGGCATATTTGACATAATTAAAAATACTTAATTTTTTAAATAGCACTTTGAAAGGAATTATTTAAAACATGTATTACATAGAAATTACTGAAGCCAACATGGCGTGAGTCATTACAATCAATAACATGGTAGCTTGTCTGGTTATATTTAGAAACAGCATCATAACTTTTTGTCAGCTGATTTTGTTTAGAGCTGTTAAATGATAGTGGCAGGAAGGATAATTGATGAGGCAATCAAAACCCACATGAAGAATTACATAGCTTTTAAATAAACATGTAAAATATGCATTTTATCCTTTCTTCTGTGGTTAGAGAGGCGCCATATGCTTCTATCGTTAGTATTGATTGGTAGATTGCCCACTCTTTGTTTTGTTGATTTGCCTGTATTCACTTGGCAGCATGTTAATTATATCTAGAACATAATACAAATGGCATACATTGTTAGCTTTAATTGATTTATTCCACTTTGGCAAGCATTTTCAAGGTTGTGTCAAGAACATGAATATTTTGGTCTTGAAGTTGCATAGTGCAGACTTGTGTGAAACTGTGAACTATTTTCAGCTGTGCTGTTATTTTTTAGAGAATGTTTTAGAGATTGTTTTAACAGAAGACAAGTTATAAGTTCTTTTGTTTATTTAATGTATTTTCATACATGTAGCCTTGTTACCGCTCACTAACCTCTGGGTTCCTGTTGTTGCCTATCTGTTACATGAATAGTGACAATGAAGTTATTAATATTAATAAAAAGTGAACACCTCCAAGCCCCCCCCCCCCAAAGTATCCAGTTTTGTCTCAGTAGAAACATATTTTTGCTCAATTACTATCAAAAAACACTGTCTAATCTAATTAGTAAATTATTTATAATTATTTATTCATGAACCAATCATTGCCTTTGATGCACAGAACAAACATACAAAGTTCTGTGATTTAGAGCTAAATAAGATATTTGTGAGGAGATGAAACCAGAAAATAGTGAATAGTCAAAAGAACAGGGGTGTCTGTGGACTGACAAACTAGGTGCTGGCTTGTGTTCATAACTCTCTATATATAGAAGTATCATCAGGGATCTTGTAATGGAAAAGCATCGTGATGCTCGGATTAAATTGAAAAACAAGCTTTCACTTAATCTGTTTTTGGCTGAGAAACATTTCCCATGAGAGACATTATCGTTTATTATGGAGCGTGAATTGATGTTGAATTTGAACCATAACATATCTTGTAACAAAAATGATAGCATAAGTATTATAGTTTGGTTTATTACCTTATCGTACCTACTTTTAATTACCAAGTAAGCAACCTTCGAAAACAGTACTCATAGGTAAATGATAAGTAAAATAAAAAAGATTATTAATATATGTATGTATAAGTAACTAAATATTAAACAAGTTAGGGTGCTGAAAAGAGACAATGAATTATAAATGAAGCAATATGATAATCAATTCTGGCCTGTTGTTAAATAGTTGCTGTATGAATGGATAACCAATGAGGTTTCACATAAGGTCTAATATGCAAGGAAACAAAGCAAATCTGATAGTCAGGTACCGAAGCAAACCTGGTTGTCAGGTATGAAGCAAACTTTGACATTGGTACATATAATATAATATATGGTACATGTAGATATGTATTTCAATGGATGTACCAATGGCAGAAAATTTGCAAATACAAATAGGATTTTATAACAGACTGACATATTGTGCTAGACATGTTGAACCAGATGTAGAGTTGGTACAGGCAGAAGCAAATGATTTATAGTACTTTTTAATAACAAACTCAACCTTTCCATTTATATGTCATAGATATATATAACAAAACTTAACACCAGTCGACACATCCAGATTATAAGACATGGAACTCATTATCTGTATCGATTATATCAAGACTTAATTAATTAGTTCTCTGTTGACGAAACTCATAATATTTAATGGCTAACACAGAAGAATAAACACAAACTGATGCCATAACAAGACCTAATGGTATTCTTGTAGCAGACGACACTAATGTTGACATCGTTTCAATATTTACCCACACTGTCAGTCCATGTCCCATAAAATTTCTGGCTTTTAGGACATTTGTTGATCTAGTGTATAAAGAGATGGAGGGACATGGTGTAAGGTGTCAATGAATTAGAAATACACAAACCTCCTACCCCATACATTCTTAAAAACAAATTTTTCCTCATTCTGGTACGATTTAGTCAGGTGAAGTGCTTAATATTTCATGTGTCTTAAATTTAAAGATAGATAAATGGTAGGTTTTGTTTTTATCTTTTTCAATTATTTTCATCTAGTTTGTCTTAAAGCGTTTACATTATTTTTTAAGCGCAAATGTGATCACTTAACAGTTTGTGTTTCTTTGTAATGGATGACAATACATGTATCTATGTAATGGATAACATTGTGTACAAAATATAGAAAAGCTGTATAAAATGTTTCTGTAAATAGAATTCCTTAATTACTACTAAAATAAACAAGAGCTTTTTGTGTATGATCACATAAAGTCGACAATTGTCAGTAGTGGATCAACACACGAGATACATGTATATAAGTTGAATAATAAATTTTTATTATGTCTTACTGGCTCAGATCAGACTCTTTAAATGTTAGATGAAATGAGGCTCTAGGTTGTTCACATTGTGAACCCCCTCCCAATCCCCCACTCTCATGACAAGATGAAGATGCAAGAGTGTCAAAACTTTACTAGATTTTGTGGCCCTTTGCTTCAGTTTCAGGTTGAGGATAAGGCCAGATTCCCTCCTCTTGAGCTGTCAAAGAAATTACTTTTTTTTTCACCAGACACTCATCAATAACTGACTAAAGTAAATAATTAGGTTTTTCAGAGGACTGTCTGTATGCACCCCCCCACCCATTAAGTACTCTTTAATAATGAGTGCGATCATTTTAAAAAGTCAATAAATGGAATACTGGTAGTGGGGCAAATTTAATAGTTATGGATGACATTTCTTAAATCAAAATTTGTCTGTAGATCACAAATTTATTGACCTCCTTTTTTCTTGTACTAATTTAACCCCCACTAATTAATAATATAAAATAGATAAATCATCAGTTCACATTCTTTAGTTTAGATTTCTGTTTGTATTGATACATATTGGTATGTCTTAATATCATAGCAACATTTCAACAATCTTCAAGGCACTTTTATGTACCAGTACTTAAACAGATTTATGTTGTGTGGCTTATAAAATTTTTATTAAGCCTGTTTAATTGAGATTGACCACAGTGGTATATGGACTACATACTGCAGTATTAATTCATCTACCACTGTTTAACCAGTGGGTATTCTACAAATTAAGCAGATAGTAATTAACATTGGATAATTAACATAGCCCTTAAGGTGATGTATGTAAGATTATGGGTGTACATAACAGGAAGTATAGCTTGAGAAATAGTTATCTAAAGGAAACACAGTAATATCCAGTCTGTTGTAACTACCTCATCTTACTTTCTTCTCAAATATTTTACATTTATGCTCAAATCCTGCAGAGACATGGCAAATCTGCTTTCTAAATTTGTAATTTGAGAGTTTGTTTTCAAAGAAGACTGTATTGAATTTCTATGCTTGCATGCATTTAAGGATATTGTTCAAGAATGTAGTTTTATTTGGAAGTTAAAAAGTGCGCCAACACAGTGTGACAAAGATCGCCAGAAAAGACAAGACTTAGAATTTAGTATTAGAAATAGTTTTTTTCTATTTGTGTTATGGATTAAGATTTTCTTTAAATCAACTACATATATATGTACCAGAATGTGTAAAGTTTGTGGTTGGAAGCAGGTTTTTTTGTTTAAACTGTTTTAAAAATATGCAGACAGACATGCCGTACCTTTGTTGATATCATACCATTTGTGAAAAAAACCTTCAATTTTTAGTGGTGAATTGTTTTTAAAATCAATAATAAGAAAACTTATCAGGAATTTTAGTGTGTGTGTGTCTTCATAGTGTGAGACGGCTTTAAATGAAGAATATCTTGTTTTTTGTGCAGATGTCTTCATTGTGTAAATTCGTATTCTTGTGTCTAAAAGGATACTTGTCTGGTACAGGATAAGAATGCAGCGTTAATATTTGCCTTTTGTTAGCAAGTTCTGGTTAATAAAGAGAATCGGGAGACAAATTTACAAATGTAAATGCTCTTTGGATTATTTGTTGCGATACCAGAGTTATATACGCCTGAAAAATTTAACTCATTTTGGCGGTAAATTCTTGATAACTGCATCGAGATTTAAAAGCTTTGTCTGGTTTGATACTTCTGTGAATTTTATTTACTGCGACACTGAAACTGTGTCTGTTTGTTTTTTCTTACATGTAGATGTTTTATTTAAGGAGACTAAGACTTTCTATTTAATTAGTTCTTTTTATTGTCACCCACTGCCAGATGTTGTCTTTGATAGAACCTGAACAAGATCAATGAGTTTAACAAACAAATCTATTTTGCAAACGGCTGTGATGATGTTATGAAAAAGCTGTACACTTTTTAAAGCTGAAATTAATCAATAATCATTTCATTGTCTGTTCCCTTTTATGAGACAACCCTTTATTTTATGTCATAGTAACACAGCCAACCATTTCATAGTGTGACCTGGAGTTATATCTTTGTTTTCAATTCTGTGTTGTGTGCTGAGATTGAGTATAATTGTGTGTATCTTATTACATACAGTAATATATGGATTAATGAAATATTAACTTAATTAACTGATATACTGAATCATTACAATGTCAGTAAGTAGTGAAGAGGAAATATTCTGGGAACATTATCCCATAACTAGAAGAGTTGTTAAAGTGCTAACGGTAAGAACCAGGAGTTGTGTTTTTTTCATCTCTCATCCAAGCGTGACCTGCTTTCATCTCTTTCTAAGAATGGTTAGCAAAGTATTTACACAAATGAATGAAAATCATTGATAGGATAATAAATTAAGAAAATATTTATCACTATTTTAGAATAAAATCATTGATGAATGATTAGGTGTCTGACATGTTAATTTGTTTGTAAACTAAACACAAAGGAACAGAGGTCAGAGAGTTTTACATTGTATGGTCTGTATTCAGATTTCATCTGTAATTCAAGTTAAGCATTAGCCCCGGAGGAACCTAGTCATCAGGCCATTGTCATTGAAGTGTGACAACAGAATAATGACAGAACTTATCTGACCTGCCATTATGTCACTCTACCATTACTCCATATTGGTCACACTTTAAGTGATATCAGTGACATTAGTGGAAACCGTTGATATGCATCTTAAGGGTATAAGGTAATCATGCCTGAAGGTTACATATATAGATCTCATGTAGATCATAAATTTGTTTTAACGAAACATACATTGTTCAAAGAACAGAAACTGTTACCTGAATTTTTTCATTGAACGTTAAAAAATCAGCAATTTATTGACTAAAGCAGTGGATACCCAAGCAGAATCATTATAAGTGGACACACAAGGTGAATTCTTCACCAGATTCACCAGTCGTTTGCATCTGTGTTCATGTCACATGATTAAACATGACAGCGACCATGTCTTCGATATCATTGGCGATTGGCTAATGAATTCTTCAATCGGGCAAATGCTTTGATTTTCACACTGGAATTTGAGATAATTAGAATTTGTTTCATCAAATCACTACCGTAAATGCTTTTAATACGCATCAATTTGGTTGAAAATATAGTAACTACTCTTCATGTTTCAAAAAATGCAATCGCTTTAAGTTATGTAACTTAATATAAAATGATATTGTTTATGTTTCTCAATGCTATACTGATTCCAACAAGATTTTTGGATAATTGCTAAACCTCTAACTCCATATTTTTCATAATACTGGAAATTAAAAACATGAATAGTCCTAATAGACTAAGCAGACGCAAACAGTTCTGTCTTTATGAATTACAATAATCACTTTGTATACATTCATATTACATTTAAAAATATTTGCTTTTACACCCATTTTAAGGTTCTAAAGAATAGAAAAAAAGTGTATATTTGGTCTTGCTTAACACATTAATTGTATAACATTTTGAATTTAAATAATCCATTGATAGTTGTTAATGCGCCTTCAAATTCAATTTCAAGTGCAAAACTACTAGTAATTGATTTAAATTGTATTCCTTCTGAATCTCTTGAAGATTTAAGTATTTATGTAGGAGGTTGTATTATATTTCACAAGTATCATGTTTTATATAACAGGAACTTGATGAATTATTTTATCTACTTTAAGACTCTCCTTCAATTCCTGTTATTTATTTTACAAGTGTTTTATATTTGAGTGGATACCATACAAATAAAAAAAACAGGAAAAGATATGTGGAAAATTTGAAATAAGAGCAAAATAAATGTTGCCTTTATCCATTGAACTTTTAGTAATCATTTTTTGAATCTGTGGATTTTACGATAGACATACAAATTGGCGTACACATATAAAGAACTGTTGACGGTTTGAAATTGAAACAAGAGTGTGTAGTAGCACCGCTTTCAGGACAATTCCTTCATGCATAGCTCATTGCATGACCTTGTGATGCCTGTCTTCATTAGCCAGGTCGACATTATTATTATTTTGTTATATTTTTCAGGATCATGATTTACAACAAAAGATTGATCATGAAATCAAGATGCGAGAAGGAACCGCCAAACTATTGGCAGCATCTAAACATCCAAACCAAATGTTGGAAGCTGCTAAAAACCTCTTATCTTCAAACACAAGAATTATTTCCTACATGACAGAATTACAGAAACGTAAAACAGCCGAAGTAATGGGCAAAAATATGTAAGTTAACAGTGCATTTATACTCTCACATTTCACATGCATTCTTTCCATGTTACACTTTAAGTGATCTAACCATTATTCATATACAGCTGTGTTAGAATATTTCCAATTTCAAAATACATATTCAGCAATTTATTGTAAAATATAGAATCTGTTTTGATAAACAATTTAGAAAAACTTGAGTTAGAGACTGTTGCCCTTGAATTCTACGTTTACAACTTAAATGATTTTTTCATACTACCTGATTTGCTAACAAAATAATTATTGCCAAGTTTATTTATTTGGTCTGTATTTGATTTCTACTGTTAAGTAAAAGTTTATTGCCAACTGGTTCAATTTGCATCAAAATGTGTTGTATCTCAAGTCAGCAGTAAGTCACCACCCATGTAGTACCTCTAGGCCATCATGGGAGTGTTTATTTAAATAAATATGATGGATTTCTGATCTACTCTCGCTATTCAATTTCTAACAGGAAACCTGTAAATTAGAGAATAGATATTTTGATGTTTTCCAGATGTTCTACAGATCTCATGTTTTCTGATAAACAGATCTGATTTATTAGAGACCTTTTGTCTGCTGCATGTCTTAATACAAAGATTATTAACTGATGAACTTCACATAACATCTGTTTTACATGTTATTTCTTAATTAAAGTTAAAGTGGCATGTCCAAATGTCTCTGGACACTATAAATAAAAAAGTATTAAACTCAAATGCCAAAATATATAAAGTAGCCCATTTAACTTGTCTTAAAATATTGTGCCAAATCAAACAAGCCATTGGCATCTTTATGGTTCAGTGATCAAATTCCTTTCTTCCCTTTGCACACATCATATAGAAACAACATTATTGTATGTTAGTCTCATGATGAACTGGTAAAGTGTCAAGAAGATGTTAAACCTCATTCTATTCACCTATTTTCAGTGTTGAAGATTGCAATCTGATATTAACAAACACGCCTTTTGATCTACATGTATTTTTCTCAAAATCTGTTTTATCATACCTTGCCTATTGAATTGATTAGTAAGTTAACAGGGAGAAGAATTATAGGGTTTGAAGTGTTCTGAACTTCTCTTTACCTTTTTTTTAAAAGATACTTACACTTTTAGCCTGCAATGGCTTTTTGTCAAAGTCCTGATTAAAATCTGGTAGTGAAAAACATATCTATTGATAAGTTTGATTTTCTTTATCTTTTTAAAATACATTCCACTTGCCAAATGTTATCACTTGTTTTCTAGTATCTTCTTAATGCAGACTCTTGGTGCCTGCTTTTTGAAAACACTGACTTGTGTACTTCTTTTATATTTTATGAGTTGAAATGTTAATAAGTACTTTATATTACAGGGCTGTAGAAGGTAATCAGTTACCATGTAGAGCTACTGTTAGTTTATCAGATTTAAGAATACCTCTCATGTGGAAAGATACTGATCACTTTAAAAATAAAGGAGGTAAGTAAATACGGTGCCAACAAATATCAGCCATATTTATTTATTTATTCTAACAGTAAGTGCAGGAGAACAGCACTAAAAACAAAATTGTCAAGATAAAGCTGTGGACAAGACAAAGTACACAGACATTGCAAGAAAAAAACTACAAAAATAAAATCATGTGAATGGATCCAGATTAATAAGACAGACGTAATTCAACGGACCTTGATGAAAAAGAAATTTGATAGTCCATGAAAACCAGCAAAATTACTACTACACTAATTATGAAGTGAATGCCTTAATCTAGCTCTTCTAGGAAAGTGTAATCCTATTTGTTAGAAATACTGGACTGAAGGCTACTGTGTAAAGAGTTGAAATTGAAGCTGATAGTCTTGATTAGTCTAGTCAAAGTCTATTATTTCTCGAAAATCAATAAATTTTGCTACTTTACAATTATACCAGAATCTGTAGACAGTGAAGTTGGTACCAACATGATATATTGTTAATTTCCTCAGTTGTCATGAATTTAGCACCCAGAACATTATTTCATACATAACTCTGGGATTTGTTGGAGGTGAACTATCAGAGCACCAGACTCACAACTAACATTTCTGGAGATTCAAATCTTGACGTGGGCTGAAAGAACCTTATGATTTTTTCAAGCCCAACCACTTGTGACATAAAATGAAGAACGCATGACGGTTGGAAATCAATGAAGAGTAGATGAGAATGTCCATGCCTGGGTGAAATTCTCCTACATCACATTGCACACATACATGTACATGTAACCATAGAATTAGAAATAAAAATTACCATCTTGTCTCAATATGATCACAGTATAGTGTTTACAAGACGTTAAACCTTATTTCATGCCATATCACATTGAAATTCAACTGTCTACAAGAAAATCAATTTAATCAAATCAATGTAATCTTATATTAAAGCTCCCTATTATTAAGATTCCAAGTGATGACCTCACTATGTATGATCATGAAATTTGCACATCCATGTTAAATGTCTTGAAAAAACGCCAACAATTTTTGTTTCGAAAAATTGAGTTGTGAAAGTTAAATTTTGACTTACTATGTCGACATAAGCTCTATTATGTATAGATGTTAAATTTTCAAAGAATACAGAATTTCATCCAACAAAACAAATCGACATAATTATTTTTTTGCCAACACACAAAGATCTTCCACATAAAACTATTCTCATAAAACTATTTTTGTATTGTTATTTACAGATTATAGAAGATATGCTGTGTTTTGTTTATTAAAGATAGGTACAGAGATATATGATACATCTATGATAAGTAATGTTGATAGAAGTATGACAGATATTACATTTGATGATATCATTGTTTTGTAAGTATATTCTGTAGTATAGCATTGTGTAATCCTTGAAATCAGATATTAGGTGCCAAGCTTTGGTGAATCTTAATCCCGCTCTGACTAGTGTAATTTGCGTTGTGAGAAGTGTATTCATTAGCGTCAGAAGGATTATGAATGTTTAGAAGATGTTCAATGTAATTAAGATTAAATTTTCACAGTATTTTGTGTGGCTCTGCAGTAATTAGAAATGAATAATGTATTCTTCTTATGGCTTATTTTTCAGTAATAATATTCCACATGATTTTGATATTTTATTTTTCAGTAATAATATTCCACACGATTTTGATTGTAAAGTAGAAGTTTTTTGTCACAAATTACACGAAGATCTTTCCATGGCTAACACACCAAAGAAATTACGGAAAAAAATAAACGATCTCTCAGGTTCAGTTGGAAGAAGTGTTGGGAAACGTCTTTCGGGTTTGGTAAGTGCATAGAATAATTTGTTATTGCAGGTTCAATCAGCTCTTGCGATGGTAATATTTTTAGTATACAGTGTACATATAGGTGTTGCATTGTGTTCTTTCTTCTAATTTGGTAACAATATACAGCAGAAGTAATCTATTTTCATGAGTTTTAGTTTATTGGGTGAAAGAATATCCTAGTTAAAATTGTGTTCTTTGTTTTGCAGAATGATGCAGATATTATTGGAAATATGGTTTTGTAAGTGTTTTAGTATTTGTTTTTACTTGTAGTCGTTTTTACCTGTAATCGTTGTGTTTTTTAAACAGGTATTTTGCAACAGCTAAATTTGCCTATTGCAGGTCTTTCTTTGCACCTTAAATGTTACATACTATTCATTAGACCATTATTAGCATGACAAGACCATAATCAACCCTTGATGCCATTAGATGCTTCTAATTATAAGTAGATTAGAACGGTTCATCCATCTAATGATTTAATTTAAAAATGGAGAAGTAAGACTAGAGCTTGAATGACCAGTACGGTAGTTTCGATCAATGCACATATCTTGTCAAAACTTTGCTCAAAATAAAGTAAATTGAATGAAATTTTTAATATATTTATTTTACATTATTTTGAAATATTATAGGGAGAACAGTTAGCTCTTTATTTAAATCTTACATTGGCCTACATGGAATGTCCCTTTAATGCCGCATGTTTAGGTTTACATCTTACTTGTTCTCTCTTTATTTTCCAATTTGCATATTTTTGCTCACATTATATCAACATAACCAGTTTTTTTTTTTTAAGTTAAGACTGGTTTTGCAATTTCTGTTGAAAGTTGAATTTTTTTTTCAGAGGACCAAAGTTTGAAATGGTGGCCAAAGGTAGTTTGTCTCTAACAGATGTAGATGATTCAGTTCGAACGTTTGATTTAACACTTGAAACAACATCAGGTAGAAAACTTGTTCAATATACATAATAATAATAATAATAATCAGCTGTTATCGCTAAGTCCTTATTAATAATTTCCTGGAAAATTTTGAACTTCCATGATAGGTGATGATGGCATATGAAATGTAGTCAAATTATAACCTTCTTACAAATGCAATTTTATTGAAATCAAGGTTTGTGGTCTAAGGGGAGACAACTCTAAAAGGGTTAACTCTTTGGAACTAGTTGGTCATTTTTCTTGACTTTTATTACATGAAATTAATACATTAATCATGATGTTCTTTATATTTACAGATGGTACTATACATGAGCTTCCATTATTTGGACATTATTGTTGTAGATTAGCGGCCTTACCTCTTTGTTTAGTTGAACCTACAGTTACTGGCTTTTTAAACTTACAGGTATATTTATTATTATTATCACAGTTGTAAATTTTTATTGAACATGAATTGAAAAAAAAGTATGAAATTTTCTTGAAAAGAAAGAATATACTTCAAATCAGAAATCATATATGGTGTATAAAATGTATCCTTCAAAACGTATTGTAATACAAAGTTTTAAATGCATGTATTCAATCTTATAGCAGGATGGTGAAGATGATGTATCTAAATGGAAGCGATATTGGTGTGTTCTAAAAAATCTACAACTAGCTTGTTGGTCATCACCAAATGATGTAGAAGTTACTCAACCTTTAGTTGCAATACCAGTCACAAAGGTTAGTCTGTGATTATTTAGAATATACATGTCTCCTCTAGTAGAACATAAAGTATGGACTGGTAAATAAGTAATGTTAGTAGATGTGATTAAAGGAACATTGTGGGTTATTGTAGTTTAAGAAAAGATAACGTGAAGAAAATATTTTGAAAATTTTCGTCAAATTGCTCTGCTCCTCTCTGAACCAAGATATTAGAGAATAAATTCCACCTAGAGTGATATTGCAGACATTATTTTATTCCTGAAAAACTTGCAAAAGAAGCCAAATAATAGGCTTGTCTCACATCGGTAGGAGATGGGAGGGCGATTAGGAGGCCTATACAATTCTGTTTCCTTCATTCCTTTTGAGGGGTAGCGTCCAAAGTAGGTTTCATCCAAAGGCATTGCTGCTGGTACAAGTAATGATGTATTGCATGGTGTCCATGCACATTCTGGCCCTCGTTGTCATCAAGGATATGATCTTGCTACGACTGCTTTGATATTGAGGGATGATCAACTTTGCGAATCAACAGCGCTTTCCAGGTCACCCGGCATCCCTTTAAGTAATTGTATGCGACTATAGTGAACCCCCCGAATGGTCACTTATGGACCCCATCGATTGGGTGTTAAAGCTAACCTCAACTCATCACCATAAGGCCTTTGATACCAGATCTTGTGTAACCGTATCTGTTAAATGGTGTCTTCATTATATATGTTAAGATTGCGAGAAGCCACATACTTAAGAACAGAAACGCATTCAACCAGTTTCATTAATGCTATTATAGTGGCACTTATTTCATAATCTTTTAATTCTAGGTTTTACATTCTGTAGTTGACTAAAGCTGATTGTTAATGGAGTATGTTTTGTTATTTTAGAGTACACAGATCTGTGATGCTGATCCTACAACCAGTCAAAGATCTCATACATTCCATATAAAAACAACAGATATACATGGTATAACTCAACATACATTAGCAGCTGATTCTAAGGATGATTTAAGTCAGTGGTGGGATGGCTTTCAACAGCATTTACTTGACCAAGGTATACACATAGATAATAATATAGTACACATGTATTGTAATGTTGAATAATTCAAAAGATTTAAAAGTCTCCATATTCTACATGCAACTGGCATATATAACATATTAATC
This sequence comes from Patella ulyssiponensis, assembly GCA_963678685.1. Lineage (NCBI taxonomy): Eukaryota > Metazoa > Mollusca > Gastropoda > Patellidae > Patella > Patella ulyssiponensis. The sequence continues at coordinate 60,603,881 of OY783229.1, forward strand.
AAATTTAATGTTCTTTACAAAGCAATTAAGAGCCAATCATTTATTGTTGAATATGTATTGCATTTCTTCTTTGATGGGCATTTAGTAATTAGACATATTAACACAGGGTACAATTTTTTGGATACACAATTATTATTGAGTTAAATACTAAGCGACGCTTGATAAGGACAAGAGTATCCTTGTCGAAACGTTGCTTAGTATTAAACTCAGTAGTTGTGTATCCATAAGATTGTACCATGTGTTAAATGTATTGGATTGTTAAATACTTTCCAAGGTATCTTGGTTTTAATATTCTGGTTGTAAATATTTTTCCTGTTGAACCTGATGCATTTGTCTCTAATTATAGTATAATGTTATTTTGCTTACAAATATTGTTTTCATATTTTGAGCCTTGTTTGAAATGCTATAAAATTTGGAGTTTGACATGGTAAATTGTAAATTAAGTATGTAAGCATTAATACTGGCAAATTTCTTGCACTATTATAATTAATATTGTATTATTTTAATTTTTCAGCACTGTGGAAACATGCAGTAGAATATCCTATGGATGTTAAACAGTCTTCTGTACGAAGATCATCTGTGTTTCAACGTAAAAGCTCAATATATGATGATACTCCATTAATAGGTGGGTTTTAATTTCACTTTATTTAATTCATTGATCTGACATTTGTAATCTAAAAAGAAAACTGAATTAACCTATATTATTTTTTGTAAAAGAACACTTTGAAATAAATGAAGATATAACTCCAGAACTGGCACAGACCAATGTATACTCCATTTGATCCCATGCTTCTAGGTGGTATTTCTTTAATTCATTTGAGAATTTACTGACAATTCTGGTGTCATTTTACCTTCAAACATGAGCTACAATTTGGATAATAATTCCTTTTTTTTACAGAACCACCAAAGAGATCAAGTCTGGTTGATTTGAAAGTTGAAGATGATCAATTAAATAAGATGTTACATACATTAATGGGAGAACAAAAAGAAATACGAGGAAGTGGAACGTTTCGTCAGAATTCAACCAGCTAGTCCTTTATAATAGTGTAATTTATAATTCATTTCTGTGTATGTACTGTATATAGCGATCATGTGATTTTATCTGCATAGTATGTAGATTAATGTGAATGCATCTGATTTAAATAATCATGTTGTTATTAATTATTATTTTGCTGAATAGTAATAAAATTTATGCTTTAAGTTATAGTGCATTTTGACAATGATAGCATTTAAGACTCGCATAGCATTTAAAACTCATTGAGTAAAGACAATTAGTGCCATGTTTGAATATTGTATGAAGCTATTTCTAATTGATTCTGTAACCTTTGTGCTATATAGACTGACATCAATGGTGAATTGGAAAAGACATTTCGTTTTGTAGGATGAAATTTAAAACTTATATAAAAATGAAATGTATAACTGTATATTAATTTTTGTAAATAATATTCAAAAGCTTTTGTCAAGATAGGAACAAACTATAGAACAAATAATATGACAAGTACTTTTTAAATTTTCAATTAAGTTTTTAACCTAAACTCTTGACTGTTTTTACATGCACAATAATTGTTTCTAGATGACTGTTTTTGTCTTATAAGGACAGTATTAAATTTGACAATTTAGAGGATTTCTTTAATTTGACTAGATTTCTGTAAAATAATATGTGTATTTTTAAAAGAAATACTGTAGATATGTAAAATATTCATATTTGATTTAGGAACGTAAGTTAATATTGGTTCTTGTTGAATTTTTGAAAAAATTATATGTATGTTATAAAAATAAAAATGAAATAAATACTGGTATCAACTGTTAAACTGCTCACAATCTTAACATTCAATCTTAATACATTTTATACAACACTTTTTTAAACCTTTTGTTTCATAAGAAATTTACTTTTTTTTTTAAATACATTGTAACAGATTGTTGTGCCAACAATTTTATCCACATGGTATTTGTATCCGATCATTGTTATCAGACATGAAATACTGTAATACATTTTATGTGAATTATTATTTCAAGTATTTATTATACTACCAGGTTAAACACAAAGTTTAAAATTACATGTATATTGAATTTTATGATATATAAAATCAGCAAGAAATCGGATGTATTTACAAATTCTTTTTCTTTTGCTTGAACCTGACAACAAATATCAATGGCTCACTTTATACAATAATAATCATAATTGTAAAGTTAGCTAGAAGAGTATTACTAAAAATTAAATATAGCAAATAAACTGTTTAAAATTTAACTGTTTCATTATAAAATAGGTGTTTACATTAATTACATGTAATGAGATAGTAACCTAAATTATTCCAAGTGTATCTATATAATGGCAACCGTGTTTAATGATCTGCATTATCCATAAAAATAACATTGTTCATGTTAAACCTTTGTCACAATTTTATGTACAAAATGTTTAAGTGTTAATTTTTCTAGATGTCATATGATATGTACACAAGCATCATCTAAAGGCTTAATTTCCATTTTTACATTTCTTACATATGAAATAAGTTAAATTGTCTCAGGTACAAAACCTTGCCAATTTTAATCATGCTACTGTTCATTTGTCCTGTGGACACATTGGTTTTATTGAAATTAATAAGTGAAATTTTTGTTGAATTTTTTTTCTTTTTACTTATTTTTGGAATTGATATTTTAATGAAATGTGCTGCTAAGATATATTAAAGGGTATTTTCTTTTTATACTTTGTGCTCCTCATTACTGGAATGTACTCAGAGACTAAATTCAGAAAAGGAACTACTCAAATGACTAGTACATAATTCAGGATAGATCTGGTTGACAGGTTCAAATGTTCTTGAGGTCAACTATATGAAATAAATGCAACCACATTTCTGTCTCTCTTTTATGTTACAATAATATTTGGATATTTCTTTGTTTCTATTTAATTGATATTACAGTTATTGTTTTGCTAGATTTTGTAAGAAACAAGCTCTGTTAATATGTCTGCCAAATCATTGATTATTAGTCAATCTTTATTGTTTATTATTTTGACAATAAAACCAGCTGAAAGTATGAAAATTTGTCTTGTTTTTTTACCGGAATTCTTTATATGGTGCGAGCATCATCTTTATCATCTGTGAGAAAAAGAATCTGGAACAAATGATTTATTCCCCCTGTCACATGCTAAACTTCTATACTTAAAAAATTAAGTGAAATGAAGTGGGGTTTAACGTCCTACGTTTCTGCACTAACTGGGATATGTAGATGACCATACACAGATGCAGATCCAGGATTTTCAGAAAGGGGGGGCATGCTGCACCCACGTGGGAGTGCGAAGCCCGGCCCGTGATTTTTGAGTGGACAAAATTGCCCACAAGGACTAATTTCATACTAGTACTGTAAATTACGATTTCCAACCTAAACTAGTTTTGTTCTCCTTTCCCGCGATAATACATGGAGCTAAAAATTGTTCACCACCTCAAAAAAATAGAGGGGGCGTGCGCCGGGTGCGCCCCCCTCTGGATCCGCGCCTGATACACCATGCAGTGTACTATGAGGGAAATTTTGCCAGCACAGTGGTACTACAGTAAACTCTTTATTTCAAATTCCAACTGTCAAGAGTTCTATTACATGCATGGCATTATGTACACCGGACCTCAAGTTATTTTCCGTCCCATCAGATCAACTAGACGCGGTCTTTCTTGCCAGATGAAATGTTACTTACAATGGGGATTATCTTTCTATTCCCTATAGACCACACTTTTATACAATTAGTGATAATCACATAAGTGCAAAACAGAAGTCTGTAGTTACAAGACTAAGCAGAAAATGTGTATGATTGAACTTGAAGTAGTGGAACTATTACTCAAGTGTAATAACAGTGAGTCAATTAAAATCAAAGTTATCATGTAACAATGCATCAACCATTCAGATTGCTTATCTACTGTATGCTTAACCTTAGCCAAAAATGTGAATCATCAAACTCAGTCAAGACTTCATCCAATGAAAATCTACACCAAGTTTGAACATCGTATCTCAATTCGAATTAATCCCAAAGAGTATGATGGAAAGACGGATAAACTGGTTTGAATAGATTAAACAAAGACTAAAATGAACCCATCCTGATTATAAATGTAATTCACAAATGTTTATGTATGGTTAGTGGTCAATAACGAGATATTAAGTAATACATGTATATTCATATTGCACGAGGACAATAGTGGTTTCCAATATTTCATCCAGTAGGCCTATAAATGAATGGCACATTGTCCATACCATTATTTAAAATACTAGTACCAACATCACATTTTAAAAATTATTATTGGCACATTTAACAACTACTACACTTTTCTTATCCAAAATACAGGGTTGCAAATAATAGTATTTAAAGGAGCTACATCTTTAATATATTTGGTACCTAGAAAATTGACACAAATGGATCGCATTGCTTATAATAATGTAATATGAATGTATATAAACTGATTTACATTCAATTGTAACTGGTTTTTACTCTAATTTTGAATCAGTTATGTTTGGCGAAATACGCCAAAAGTGTCAATGAAATGGCAATCTCTTGCTTCTGGTTATTCCAATCTACACTGATAGTATTTATTGTGCATGCTCTCCAGATAATGAGGTCACCGTTTGACATGACTTGTGGAATATGTCTAGCCTTGTTCATCGAGTTCCTTGTTACAATTGGCGCTGAAACACATTATGGTACATGATTCTTGTACGCAATAGTAAAATTTTATTTTGTGTTAATTATTGAATATCAAAAGTCCATCTTTTCTTGGTAAGATCACAACATCAATGTCGATTTAAATTGACAAAGAATTTGTGTTTTTAATGTCGAAGACATGGATGATATTGTGTTAGAGATTTAACTACATTTTAAAGCACTAAGCGTAAAAACTTATGAAATATTCACTAAAAAGCTGCCTACTCTTATATCGAATTCCATCTGCCAAGGGGGATTTTTTTTTACGTGCACGCCCATGTAGGCTACAATGGGACCTTGGTTTTTCGTCCCATCCAAACGACCATACAGCTTTCCTTGTCAGGCCCCCCGTCCTGCATCACTGACAAGAAGAAACCACGCTGGAAAATCTGGAAGAACTTCCTCGACCAAATGCTGGGTTCGAACAAAAGCTATCTAAAAGAATCTATGTATATTAGGTCTATTCGTTTCCTAATATTTTGAAACTCAAATTTGTAATATTCGCATACCATGCCCTATCGATAATATTTTTGCACGGAAACTTTTAGTACTAAGCCAATCTTTTAAATCTCATAGCCAGTCTCATGATGGAAAATTACAAGTTAGGCTATTCAAATTGATACAATTGTGTAAAAAAATGTTTTATTTTAATATTCGTTTCGGTTATATCTCCAGTAATCCGTAATTTGTACATTTCCATATGTCATGGCCGCCAAAAACTAGAGACTTAGCTTATTCTGTTCTATATTTGCTTTATTGTTAATTTACTCTGAGTACGATTGATAAACTGTATATTTTTGTATTCTGTAAGTTACAGGCCTATTTTAATATGTCACAGGCAAAGGCGAAGCTGATGTGATCGTTGTCAAACATATAAAATCTTCATAGTCATCATAGACAATCAGTTCCCAATAATTATAAAATAATATGATAATTTTTTAAAAATAAAACAATAATAATCAAGATCAAGTGATACAAAACAAAATGTTAAATAATTTGGTTTTTCCTAATTGATTTTAATTTAGATCTAAATTGTTTAAAATATAGATCAAAAAAGTGCAAAAATACATCATTGTCATCATACGATTACATCATGTGTACCTACTTCAAGAATACACATGATGGCAAATGGCCGCCATTTAAAATACTACGCCCGCCTCTTAGAGACGATAACTTAACTCGCTATAAATTGTAAAAAAATTTACTTCGGCTAGAATTAAAAAACACCTAAGATTAACATTTGCTAAAAATTTCTAAAAAACAACCTAAATTTATGGAAATGGGGCCAAATCAAATCAGGCAAATTACATCAAATAGTCCATGTTAAACGTATAGCAAAAATTTTAAACTAACGCGAGCACGCGCGTTTCTAGACAACGCCATAGCGGGTCATAGCAACTAGTGAGTATAAATTGGAAATCCCCAATGACGTAGATATTATAAATTGGAAAGCCGAGTCTGTCTTAAAATAAGTAGTACCGTCAGTAAACAAGATGGAAGCCATCTGCTATCGTGTTTGATCATGGAGTAGGCAAGCACAGGTGTGTCGTATGCATTGTCATAACACATGTCAGAAATTTTCCTTGTGTCAACTGGCAGACTATCGGCACTCGCCATGCATGGCATGATTAAGAAGATGACCATCGATTTACGTCTTTCTTGTCAATTACTCATATATTTTGAGTTCCCTGATTTAACTATATTATTTTATTATTACTTACAAAAACAACATGTAAAAATGTAAAACCCACACACACTTATTACGGTATAGAAAATTGTTTTATAACCTGAACGATATGTAATTTAGTAGTGATAAATGGAATGATAAGACATTGATTAAATAATTTATTCTCTGAAACAAACGTAATTTTATCTAAATAATTGTATTTGTATTATTAGTATTGGGTGCTGTACATTGTAAATATGGCATGATTTGAATGCAACACTAGTCCCCACCTACTTCTGTCAAGTTCTGATTATCTTAACACAACACCAATTTGTAGTTTGAATAATAATATGAATCATTATGAAAGTTCTGATCAAAATCGGGATTTGGGACATACATGTACATTGTAGGGGTCAAAATAGTGGCAGTGCACCTAATATATAAACTATCGCCAATATAAAGGGCTTATATAACAAAACCTTGCATGAAATTAAAATAAAAACCAATCCTTTTGTTTCTTTATTAGGAAATCATAAACCATAATGTCTTCATCAAGTGAAGAGGAAGAAGAGAAGGTGGCCTTTTTGGCTGTCACCAGAGAAAAACGTAGCAATGCTGGCAGTAAAATGGCAAAGCTGTTGAATGAAGAAGAGGAAGATGAATTCTACACAACAACTTATGGTGGTTTCAAAGAGGTAAAGGGATCTGTACCATATTGAATATTGGTTTTCATCACATCCAACTGATCAAATGAAGTTCCTTGCTATGGGGAGTTGGGTGTCCAAATAGTGTAATGCTACGCTTTAGATCCCATGGTCTGTTGTTTCCACCTACTCTTCTTGAAATGTCAATGGTTCTTTCGTCAATGTCTAGACAGATTTTCATCCAAACAAGTAAAGGCTGTTCATTGCCAGATGAGTTGTGTTGCTGATGACATGTGCACTTTAGATCATAAGGTTTGTCATTGAGTCAAGTGGAGTGATTTGGATTCACCATTTGTATGTGAGACAGGGAGTAAGGTTGCCTATCCAATCTCATTGGTTTTCTCTGTGACCTTTGGTTTTCTCCCACTGCTAAAGACTCATTCCAGCAAGCAAAAAATTGAAAGTGTACAATATGTTAGTCCCTAAATTACCTAGTTTGAGTTGATTTACTATAAATATCAAAGCCTAAGTAAATGCTTGTATTATACTCTACCAGCTTTTTTTTCTGACATTTAGTCGCAGAGTTTGCTTGATGTTTAATTTAAGTCTCTCAATGTTCTCACACCCGTTAACCACAGCATAAAGATCAGCCTAAAGTTTTTGTCCCATTTCCACCTTATGAATGTTTTTCAGGGAATCCAGTATTTTTCTAGTAAGATTGAGTGTCTTTACTTGGTATTTTTTTCGAAAATTAAATAGATTAACATACATACATTCGGGCCCATAGCCAGATCATAAAATTTGGTGGGGCTACAGAATTTTTGGGAGGGGCTGAGCCGCAAGCCGAGGGGGGGGGGTATTTGAGGTACCTCCCCCAGAAAATTTGATACTCTTCCCTCGCATCTGAGTGCATTCCTGAGCCTCAAATTGAAGTGCCTCAGGACGGGTTTTATGGCTGATTTTTCTGAAATTTCCTTCTTTGACTCCTCCCACCAACATCATCTTGAGGGTAGTAGAGGATGTCTTTTGATTTACTTGGAGAACTCTAGGCCAGACAATACAGCTGTAGTGTCAAATTTCAAGTGAAATATAGGTATTCTATTATTCTAGTCATATAATTGCCGTATAGACTGCACAATAGGCGCCTTATCTTAGACACAATAGGCACCTATATTATAGGCACGTCTGGTGTACGCAAATGCAAACATTTGAACCGGCGCTGATAGGACTTTGCAAGACGAGAGGAGTCGCGAGTTTGTGAGTGTGATGAGCATGTACACATGATTTGTGACAGTAGACCAACACGCCCCACAGTAGTTATGTACAATGCATGTATGGTATCAAGACAAGAGGATCAGAAGGTGATCATGACAGACAGGCCTCTTTGGACCATGCTACGAGCCTCAGGTCGCCTACCAATTTGAACACTCCTAAGAAATCATTATTGTTGGCAAAATGTTGTGTGGGGGGCTACATTGTTAAATTTAAACATTCATTCTTAGAAAGCATCATTGACTGTCCTGTGTGTTTGTTTGAGTTACAAGGAATAGGGTTGTCTGTCCTCCCGCTAGTAAAGACCACTACATGCAAGCGAATTATTGGAATAAAATCAAACCATATTTTAGTCCCGAAATGACCTAGTTATGTCAAGTGAATGTGTAATCTGGAACCAGATATTCAAGTTTGATATTTATTAGGAACTAACATATTATAATATCAATGAATTTAATAGAAGATATTTAAATGTAGTTAAGAATATGTTTTATATTATAGGAAGCTGAAGATATTGACTATGATTCAGGTAAATCTGATTCTGATGATGTTATTGACTCAGATTTTGATATTGATGAGGCTGATGAAGTTAAAAGTGATATGGAGGATGATGAACCAAAGAAGAAAAAACATACAACTGGAGTTTATAAAGTAAGAAGCTCATTCATATTTACTAAAGTCTACAGAATTAATATAACACACATTTCCTTTTTGATTGTAAGTGAAAATTTATATTTTTATTTTTCATTTCAACAGGAACCAACTGAAAAGAAGCCCAAAGTAAAAAAGGAGAAAAAAGAACCCAAAGTGAAATCAGAAAAATCTTCTGTACAAATCTACCAATCAACATCACCATGTTAGTTTCTTTTTTCTCTTTTTATTTCTTTGTGTGTAGTAAAGTCTATGCTTTACAATACAGTTCAACTACAAATAGGGTCAAGTTAAACTACTGTACTGGTGATTAAAATACTTTTCCAAATCAGGGGTGCAGATTTCAAATATTTGAAGGTTATCTTAGCATAATAAGATTTGCTCAAAAACAGAAAATTATCTTCATTCATTTCCAACATCAGACGAATTGTGACATAACAGTCAGACTTTACTTTTAGGCCATTGATAATGGTTCTAAGAATAAGAAAATGGTTCGGCGCTTTTTAGAGGGCTCGAATATAGTAAATATTGGGTAATGTTAACTACATAAAAATATCTATAATATATTTTTGTATAATGTATTTTTGTAGTAATAGAGAGAAAATCTAAGAGAGCTGCTACAGCTGTTAAATCTCAAGCTACAGCAAAACGAGAAAAACAAAGAGAAGAGAGAACTAAAATGATGAAAGAAATGGCTGCAAGAAAAAATGTTCCTGAAGTTCGACGTTTAACACAAGAAGAACTCTTGTCTGAGGCGAAAATTACAGAAGCAGAAAATAAGAAAAGTTTAGGTAAACTTGAATTAATACAATTACAAACACTATTAGATATTGGATGAACACTTTAACACCTTAAGGTTTTGGTGCAAGCTTTTGAGTGCCATTAGTCAACACCTTAAGAGAGAGAGAGAGAAATGGGGTTTAAAGTCCACTCGACCAACACCTTAAGGTTTTGAGTGTCATCAGTCAATAAATACTGCTTAAAGTCTGAATATCATTTGAGGGATTGAGAAATAAGTTTCAATCTACTGGTACAATATTGTGAAAATTGAAACTCTATAAATAAATGGTTCAATTTGGTTCAGTATTCAGATATCTTTGCTAAAGTCTTTTTTTGGGCCTCTTTTTGACCTGATTGAATTCAAGCTGGCAGATTATTCACCTAAGATATTTATATTTTGTTTTTTCAACTAAATGTTAAATAATCAATTTGATAACATTTTAGTGTGGATTAAGCCATGAAAAATTTGATATTTTCTGAAAAATGCAAATATTGCAGGGATTTCAATTTGGTACAAATATTGCATTGTCAATACTTTTGTGATTTAATTCATTTGTTGTTTTGTTTTTGCAGAGAATTATTATAAACTGGAATTAGAAAAGAAGAAAAGCAGAATTCAAAAACAAGTATTTAAGGGGCCTATAATAAGATATCATTCTGTTACTATGCCTTGTATGGAAGAATTAGCAATAGAACCAGATATTATTGTAGATGGTGAAGGGTAAGATTTTTACACCAAATTGTTAAAGACTACCAAATCAACATGTTCAAATTTTTATAAAATTTTTTTAGAATGTTCCTCAGGATTTTCCAGCATGGTTTCCTCTAGTCAGTGGTGATGGGTCCTGTCTAAGGGATAGTATAGTGTCTAGTCATACAGATGGGAAAAAAAACCCTTAAGATTCTGTGTGTGCAAGTAAAAGAACCTTAGATGGTTGCGTTTCAATTGCTGTCATAGCGGATGCACAACTTCATTAGCCCAGTTGGTGCAGGAAAGTAGGACGTTAAAGGGACAATAACATTCTTGCTGGCTTGGAAGCTCCAGAAAATAAATAATACCCTTATTCTAAGTACAAGATGTTTAAGTGTCCTACCTGTTGTGTAACTTATCCATTACGACCTATTTTACTTGTCCAGAGGGTTCGGAAATATCTTAAAATCCAAGTCACATTTGAAAAGGTTTACGTTAGACTTTTCAAATCAATTGGTTGAATTTTTCCAATTTTTTTAAAATAGGTGTGTTAAGATGAAATTTATATCATCAATTAATTGGAACATTGTCAAATAATACGATTTGTTGACCAGAATGAAGATTGGGACATATTATTCAGTTACAACAAGAGTGTTATTGGGGCTTTAAGCCCAATTTCATTATGTGTGAACTGAACTATTCAGCCAAGTGGTCGAAAACATGTAAAATGTTAAAAAAGTATGGATATGGGGAAACTCAATCAACAACTGCAGTCTTTTAATTTTCCAGCCAAACTATTAAAGTTGATTCTATCTTTATGGCCAGATTTGAAAAGCCATATCACTTGTTCATTTTAAGTTTTGTTGCCTTTTTGTAGGTCAAACGAGGCTGTTAGAAAAATTGAAGAAATGGAAACTGGTGAAAAGTGTTCTCGATCATTTATTACTTTTACTGAGGAAAAAACATACCATGAGTATTTTTCATCAAAGAAACGAAAAATTGCTCAAAGACAAATCTGTCCTGTGACTAAACTACCAGCTAAATACTTTGATCCTATTACACAAACTCCATATGCTACTTTAAATGCATTTAAATGTATTCGTGATGCATATATACAACAGTGTGAATCTAGTCAAAAACGAGGTAAACCTACACCTGAACAAAAACAACCAGCACCAAATACAGTGACAGTTAATGGATAATACTTATGTTTTACACATATGTGGCTTTATTTGAGTGGTTCAGAAAAATTGATTTGGTATGGTTGACTTATGATTAAATAACATGCCAATTTACATCTATAAATGTGTCATCTGCATGTATTGAACGGTCAAAATATTGTGTATGTAGTGTAGACCGTTTCTAATTTAGTTTTAATAAAGTACTGACCATACTGATTATTAAGAACTAAACAACTTAATATCGCATTTCTGTAAATACACGCAATAAAAACATCAGTTTGTATAATATCATTACTTGGTTATATCACATCAAATTCTTTGTGGGGGTGAAGGGTGATGGAATTGGGCTTGATATTTAAACAAGTATGCCGAAAATTACATACTTCAGACTTCATCCCGATTTTTATACGCCCACATTTTCATGTTGTTAAAAACAAAGTCATGGGTAGCACTACTGGTGTCACCGTATCAAGTTTATTATAACTTGGATCTCATCTAAGTTTATGTTATTAGAGATGGTTTTGGATTCTTCTCTCTTTATATTTATTTGGATTCACATTTACATGTGGACGTATATTGTCGTCACTCCTGTTCCTTCGTCCACACTCCACAGGTACTCACAATTTTTAACCGATTTTGAAAAAAGGTCTTGGTTCATTTTGATTTTGGTATGTATCGGATCAATACTTCATGGATTATGGCTCCTGATTGTACGAAAAATCATGTTTTTAGCTTGTGGACACTCTGGAGGTGACAATTAGGATCTGATTTTGATGAAACTTGAAATGCATGTGTATAACCCTAAGATCTTGGTTCCTTACAATGTTTGCACATCTCGAATCGTAGCTTTCTGAATTATGGCCCTTGATTGTACAAAAAATTGAATTTTTAGATTGTGGTCGCTCTGGAGATAACAATTTTTATCCGATTTAAAAAATCTTTTGAATATATCACTGTTACACCGTAAAGATGGTTGAATTCGAATATCATGAAAATCGTGCCAGACAAAATGGAAGCCTCTCAAACGCAAATAGTGTAAATATATGGTATATCAAGGTGCGGACCCTCTAGAGTCTAGAGGTCACAAATTTGATGAAACTTGAAAGACATATTTATAACCCAAAGATCTTGGTTCCTTTCGATATTCGTGCATAAATTTGATGAAACTTGAAATACATATTTATAACCCAAAAATCTTGGTTCCTTTCGATATTCGTGCATAATGTCGTAACTTACTGAAGTACGGCCCTTGATTGTATGAAATGTCACGTTTTTAGATTGTGCTACTAGAGGTCACAATTTTTATCCAATTTAAATAAAACCTTTGAATTCATCACCGTTGCATCCTAATTATGGTTGAGTTCGAATTTTATGGAAATCGGACCTTAACCGCTGGACTAAATGGCTGCCCCATGTACGCAAATATTGTAAATATATGGTATTTCAAGTTTGTGGACCCTCTAGAGGAAACAATTTTAATGAAACTTGAAATACATGTTTATAGCCCAAAGATCTTGGTTCCTAGCTATATTAGAATCGTAACTTCTTGAATTATGGCCCTTGATGGTACGAAAAATCACTTCTTTTTTTGAGCTTGTTCTTTGTCCATCTCTTGCAAAATGTGGGTGTATCTTGCATGGCAACTGCTTGTCTTCAATGCAATTATAAGTCTAAATTGTTATTGAGGGCTGATGTAACTATAGTTACTGAATACAAGAATAAGTGAAAGAGATATGGCTGATACAACATTCAATAGATATTGTGTGTACTAGTATCAACAGAGAGATATCTGTTATAGCCAACAAGTAACAACTACCCTCAAATTACAAAAGAATAAAGCTGTATATAGTGCATTACAACAACTACATTCTTCTGTTTTTATGTATGGTTCAATCTAAGATTTAGACTATAAATCTTCATGGTACAATGAAAGATTTCTGTCAATGAAATGAGCTCATGAATATTGTTGGGATTTACTCAAAAATAGCATTCCAACAACAAATAGCATTTGTTAATACAAAATAATATTTTATTATATAATAATTTGTTATGTACATGTATCATGAGTCTGAATATTCTATAAATTGTGGCTGGACTTTGGCTACTTTTCTAAACTCCTCTGAAAGTGATTTAGTACATTGCATCTTGTACCAACTAATTGGTATCATGTTCCCTCCTGTAATAGAAATATATTAAAGATTATCATCTAAACAGAATCTTGTATGTTTGGCTTCACTAGGACATGAAAGGCATCACACAGTATCAGAATAATAATACAATTCTAACTGACAGAGGCCATAAATGTTATATAAATTAATTGACGTTTAATAACATGAAAAGACCATAATCAACTCTCTGGATGCTCGGATTTTAAGTAGATTAGAATGTTTTGGTCATTTAATGATTTAATTTTAAAATGGACAATCCTTTCAAAAAATCTGATGCAGGACTCTTTTTTTTTTTTTGGTATTTTTACTGTGTCCAAGTATTCTTTGCCCTGAAACAGTCCTCAAAACTTCAAGGCACTATATTATCTCATAATGCTGTTTATAGGCATGTATAATTATCCAGTACCATTTAGGATTGCCTGTAACATTTATCAGGGTTACATACTTGATAACTGAGACTATGGCAATGGCACACAATTAAAACTTTTTTTATATAGAGTTACTTGCTGTAACTGAGGTTAAGTGAGGTAAAATATTTACATGAAGTAATTAATGATATTGTTTTTATTTTTAAAAAAATAAAACAGGTCATGCACCTCTTTTTAAGTGATGCAGGAGTATCTGGGTATAACCTAATACATATTTTTAATCAATTCATTTACCTGCTTCACTAGTTGCTATGACTACACCAAGTTCATTTTCTGCTGTAGTTAATACATAAGACTGAGCATCTCCTAATGATAACTAGAATTATCCATTAAGGAAGGAAGTAGTAGTGTTAGATCAAAATAATTTCCTTTTCTTAATTTGTTTTTTTTTTATCTAAAACTATATAAAAAATGATTTCCTGCTCGAAAGAAATTTGAGATATAATATTAGATAATATTTGAATTATAATTTGAAAGGATACAACTTTCGCCACTATAATATCCCCAGGTCTGTAACATTTATACATCTCTACCTAAAAATACACAGAAATGGTTCAAACATTTTTATTCACAATCACAACTATTAAACATTGTTTATATATCTTTGTCTATACAGTCATCAGTGTTCTTAGGAAAACTTTTAAATATCCAATATAACGCTAGCTACTTTTACCTTATCTTTTTCAGTTGCTCGCACATCTTCTTTTCTGTAACAAACAATTAAAAGTGTATGACCTATTTTGGAAGCATAATGAAAATGTAACTTCTACACTAAAAGTTTTATATCTATGGATTAGGCCAATTTTGAGATGTAACCAATTTTCTCTCCACAATCCACACTTAAAGCAAGAAACCATACACAAATTGAATTAAAGTAAATGCTCAAAATAAAATTATCCTACCTTAACATTCCTCTGAATGGTTCTTGTAATTTGGTATTACCCACACTTAATATGGAACATTTGCAAAATCTTGGATTTACATTAGTAACCTTAAATATATCATATAATTGTTTGGTTGTGATACGAATATACTACATCAACAACTTCTATTACAGATATCTCTAGGGACCAGGTATCGTCCAGATTTTACGAAAAAAGGAAAGAAACTACGTTTACCGTTTAGAATCAAATACACGTCCCGAGAAACTGGACGGTCGTAAAGTAGATGATCGAGGTCAAAACTTAACGGCGTTTCTAAATCTACACGGTAGCACAAACTGAGCGGTTATTGATGAATCTTGACGGCATTTAACACATTCTAAACGGCAATCTATTTACTGGATACGTGTATTAGATTCTAAACGGTAAACATAGTTTCTTTCCTGTTTTCGTAAAATCTGGACGATACCCGGTCCCTAGTGTATATTTCAACTTGATACAAAGAGGGAAATTGTGACAAATTTGGAATAACAAATTCTGAAAACAAAAAATATGTAGTTTACATCTTACCCTTGCTGTAACTACATCATCCTCAGAAGGGACAACATTCTGTGTTTTGGTTGATCTCACTTCAAGAATTGTCTGAAAAAAAATAAAATTAGCATGACGTTAAATTACACCAAACACAAGATTTAATATTTCCGAACATACTGGAGAGATATAGATCCATGATTTGCTATCGAAAATGTTGAATTTCCAATAGCATTCCTACTTATGCATATAAACAGAAGATACAGCCTAGTTTCTTTCTAATACTGCTGAACAGACAACAATGAACTCTTTTGCACACATTTTGATAATAAATAACAATGGAGACTGGTCACTCATTTTTGATGTCTCAATTAATGAGTGAAAAAATTTTGAATGTTTATGGTAAGGTGATCATCATTGGAACTTATTAAGTCTTTTTTGAAACGGAGAACAACAAACCAAGGAGGTTGTATTCTACACCTTCTTTAAAACTGTCAGCAAATTGGGGGAAAATATATTGGTGCGTAGGCAGTAGATAATATAAAGTACCGGTATATATTCACCTTGCCATCATCTGTTGTTTGTGTATGAACATGACCAACCAGTGTAGAATGTACATAGCCATTTCTTACATATGTACCATTACCAGCTACATGACTTCCATCAGTTCGCAGTATTCTTTGCCCTGAAAATAGTCCTCGGAATTGATATGCACACTGAAACTCCGAAAAACATCACTGTTGGAATATCAAAATAATAATATAATAGTTTTTGTTAATAAATGCTGTTGTGATACACGAAAACTACACAGAATTATAGTGTCATTCTATATATCGAGACACAGAGGTGAGAGTCAGCAATGGATGATGTACTTTTTTTTAAGTTATTAATAGAGCGAAGCACGGTGCTTGAGCTTGGCGCTATTGCACTTTCGCACCTCTACCAGTTCCCGTGGTCGTGCCGCTCTTTTTTGGTAACACTGGAGCATAACTTAATCTAAACATTATCTGTATCAGTTGAGAAACCTAATTATAAAGGTTTTACATGTATATTTGACAACATCATATCACTTTCGCTCTACTCAGGCAATGCCTGTTACATATTACTATACAAGTGTGTAACACTATTTACTAACATTTTCTGATGATCGGAGGGCCTGACAAGGACAGTGGTCCAGTCGTTTGGATGGGACGGAAAACCAAGGTCCTGTGTTAGGCGTGTACACATTGGCGTGCACGTAAAAGATCCCTTGGCAGTTAAATTCGATAAAAGAGTAGGCCGAGGGCTGCTGCCCAGGCAAAATTTCCATCATAGCACACTGTATGGCATATGCCCGTCTTCATTAGCCCTGGTTACGAGCTGAACAGTAGGACGTTAAACCCCCATTTCATTTCATTTTTCTGATGATCAGGGAAATCCGAAATGAATACCTATACCGGTACAATTAAATTAATGTCTGGTGCTTAAAAATTTATACCAGAGTGAGAGTTTATATATCAGAAACTAAATAGCCTAGAAGGAAATAACTGACAATGTCAAAATGATGTCTGGTTTATTTTAAATTCATCAGAAAAAACAAACCTGGAACACAAATCGTGGAGGCTGCCATCTTGAATGAAACAACGTGGGTAGCTATACCCATTTGAGAAAATAGGGAACTTCAATGTTTGGTGCTAGAATATTTAACAGTTTTGTAAATTATAACTTAGGTTTTATCAATTCGAAGTTCATTCAAGGGCTGATCTTGGCAAATGTTTATTTGTTTGTGAATTATGAATTTTATGTGTTTTTTGGGAGGGAATGTTATTAATTGAAATTATATGAATTACCTTTTATTCGACTCGACCATTTCTACTTCCGGTAGATGTCATGGCTGACAAACTAGACTTTTCAGAGGTGAGAAGTTGGAAAGTGAATAAAATGGTCAATTAAAATCCCTTTTTTGCCAATTTTAATTGACACAAGACATCAATGAATATACGTAAAACTTTTTGTTGGAAGTTACTGAAGAATGTTTATGAAAGCGATCAATTTTGTTGAAAATGGTCCTTTTCTTTAAAGTTTTGTTTATTATTGTTTTGACGCTTATTTATTGTCAGATTTCGTATCAGTTCAGGAATGTACATGTGTAAAATATCCTGAATCCTTAATCGGCCTTCATCAGTGTCTTAATTGATAATCATATACCAGTCAAGGCTGGGGTGAATTTATCCCAGGGGCCCTGTATAAGTCTGTTATATAGTTACCTACTTGTACGTTAAATTAAACTGTGTGTTTAACGTTACAATTGATACAGTCTAAAACTCCTAAAAGAAAAGTAAGTTGTTAAACCCCATTGCATTTAATTTTCTCCTACCAAAATTTCAACCAGAAGTTGTAGTAGACTGTGGTTTAAAGGGACAATAACACTCTTGCTGGCTTGGAAGCTCCAGAAAATAAATAATAACCTTATTCTTAGTACTAGATGTTTAATTGTCCTACCTTTGTGTAAATTATCCATTACAACCTATTTTACTTGTCCAGAGGTTCGAAAATATTTTAAAATCCAAGTCACATTTGAAAAGGTTTAGGTTAGACTTTTCAAATCAATTGGTTGAATTTTTCCAGTTTTTTAAAATAGGTGTGTTAAGATGAAATTTATATCATCAATTAATAGGAATATTGTAAAATAATACGATTTGTTGACCAGAATGAAGATTGGGACACATTATTCAGTTACAACAAGAGTGTTATTGGGGCTTTAACATAAGTTTCAGTGGTAGTATACCACAGACAAAATCACACCTGCAATCTTGATGTTGTTCATGAAAAAAGTATTTACGTATGTCTAATACAAATACCATAGATATTACTGATTAGTCTATTCAATAACAAAATTCCTTCGCCTATTAATTTTTTAGGATAAAAAGCTTTGATATTACTTGTGGGTTATAGGAAGTAAGATAAAACTTCCAGACTAACAGGTGTAAGGGACACGAAACATCCTTTATTAGTATTATTACTTACCTTGTCATTTTCTTTTCCAGGTTCACAATCTTGGTGGATATGGATCTGAATTTGATTCTGAAGTGGAGTCTGAACAGAACAGGTGGAGTAATTTACCTATACCATATAGATAATAATAATGTTACGTAGATATATTGATTCACAAAGTAAGCTTATAGCAAATGAATTTCAGTCAACATAGATTATAAATTCACAATCTTATTTTGGGTATTCATTATATTAAACAGTATACTTTAACTTTAAGTTCATTTGACAATAAAAACTTGTATAATAATGTAAACCATGTATGCACCTGATAGAGTCACCTTAAGCATTTTGTAGGCTGATTGCAAATGATTAAATTAAACTGAATTCCACATGTAGTGTTTATTTATAGTCTATTAATATATATCTGTATTTCAGAAAGAAATATAAAGATTTACTACCTAAGAAAAAGAAGGGTACAGATGGTGTAGCTAATAAAAGGAATGTAGAAGAAGAATATACCAAGTAAGAAACTTGCTGCCAGTATTTAATAAATTTCTGATTATGAAAACAGATTACGTGTTTATCATAGTAGTGTATCATTGTCTTATTCAGAGTTCAATTTATCTTCTTTTATATAAGATTATTCTTTATCCTTTTTGTTGTACTATTATAACATTTCATTTGTTTTAGGGAAGAAGGGAAAGTCCACAGACAACAGCTATTAAGCTTAGATGCTGTATCCTTACCACTGTCATGAAAAACTAGGCATAGATGAAGCTTTACCAGGGTTAAAACTTAATTTGTAATACGTATCATAATTAATTACCCCTCAACTCGAGTGTTTTGTCTACCAGAATTCTACATTTATATTTTCCTTAATACCTGTGTATAGTATGCTCGTCATAAACAGTTTGTAAATAACTATATGTTATATTACGGTGGAAATAAACAAGAGTTCAAGAGAGACACGTAATTATACTCCTTTTTATTATATTAAATTTGGGTGATGACTGATGACTTTGGTTAAAACCCAGACATTGAAAGATAAAGTGTTTAAAAGATGTCATATATCATAACTAATTAAACACAATCTGATCAACTAACTGAAAATTTGTTTAAAATTATTCCATCAAGCTCTACATGATATATATTTAAAAGAAAATTCCAATGTGCTAGAAAACTAGTATATATTTTCTTTATTTAAATTAAGCAAACATAAGGACATTGGATTAGATATTTTGGTATTTTTTGTGGATAAATGTGTTTTATGCATCAGACTCGGGCTAATGGTCTAAGAAAAAACATTCACATGAAATCCGTAAAAACAATGGGTATTTTGTATTATCTGAAAGTCTATATTTGCCTTTTAGTCTGGAATATCATACTATGTTATAAATTTATAGTTCTAGAGATAAAAGAGATAGTGATGTGATCAGAGAAAATCACCAGTTTTTATGGGAAGATGAGGACGATGATTCACAGTTGTCATGGTGATTATCAACAACATTGAAAAACTATATAATGTTAAAAAGTAGTGAAGATTTATAAATTGAAATCAGCCTAATAATTTCATCCATAATGTAATTTAAAAGCCGTAATCTTTTTTTTAATACACATCAGTTCTGTGGGTTCTTTATTCACTTCTTAAATAAATGTTTTGTTTGTCAGGGAAAGAAGATTAGCTAAGAAATATTATGATAAATTATTTAAAGAATACTGTATAGCAGATTTAGCAAGATATAAAGAAAATAAGGTAAGAAAACTTTAATTAAAGTTCTTTAATTCAAACTTTGAAGCTGTCCACTTCTTGGACATAAGGCATTATATCCTTCTCTGAGATAATCTCAGTGATATCAGGTTGCCACCAATCACAACAGACCATAACAAGTGGGATTCATGGAATGGAGGCAACTTAGAATGCATGATTTTAAAATGTGATAAAATGCGAAGTAAGGTGGCACGGATTGATAGCATTCACAAAAATTTATTTTGGATTAATGGTATATTCAATCTGCAACTGTTCTATTTGGAGCATATAAAGTAAAGGTACATATGCTATAGCCAATTATTATTATATGATAAATGTTTACATAAACATGTGAGAAATATTCCCACGGATTGGATGTTTTTGTGTTTATTATTTCAGTTTGGAATGAGGTGGAGGATTGAAAAAGAGGTTTTTGAAGGCAAAGGTACCATGTCCTCCTTTACTGTAACAATACCGTCTTTCATATTTTTGTATCATTAAAAATCAATGTAGAAAGATTTATTTTAAATAGTATGAAATTTGGTGCCCCACATCTGTTTATAAAATTGATAGAATGTTTAATCTAGATTTATATCTGTGTGGTATTTATTAATACCAGCAAGAAACTTTTATTAAGTGTAATTCGATTTAGGAAAACTATCACTTACATATCAATTAAGTAATCATAATTATATTACATGGTTTCTTTCAATCTTGTGTGTAATTGTATTTTTTATTGTGTGTTATAAGATTATTTTATTATAATATTCTATATGTCAGTTTATTGTATGATAATATACAATAGGTCAGATTATTTTATTGTCCCCCGCCTTTCGAAGAAAGTTGGGGGACTATTAAAATGGGTTCGTCCGTCTGTCTGTCTGTCTGTCCGTCACACTTTTTGGGACACAATAACTCTCTTCCTAATTGAGCTAGAATGTTCAAACTTGGTGTATGTGTTTATTAGGTCAATGCCTTGATGGAGTTCGAAGATGAGCATTTTCCGCTTAGGGTAAGCAGAGATAAGCAATTTGATTGGTTGATGCTTTGGGACACGATAACTTTAGTTCTAATTAAGTGAGATTGATGAAACTTGGTGTATAGTTTCATTACAGTAATACCTTGACTAAGTTCGATAATGAGCATTTTCTGCTCAGGGTAAGCAGAGCGATACGCAATTTGATTGTTCGAGACATTGGAACACAATAACTCTCTTCCTAATTGAGCTAGAATGTTCAAACTTGGTGTATGTGTTTATTAGGTCAATGCCTTGATGGAGTTCGAAGATGAGCATTTTCCGCTTAGGGTAAGCAGAGATAAGCAATTTGATTGGTTGATGCTTTGGGACAAGATAACTTTAGTTCTAATTAAGTGAGATTGATGAAACTTGGTGTATAGTTTCATTACAGTAATACCTTGACTGAGTTCGATAATGAGCATTTTCTGCTCTAGGTAAGCAGAGCGATACGCAATTTGATTGGTCGAGACTTTGGAACACAATAACTCTCCTTCTAATTGAGTTAAAATGTTCAAACTTGGTGTATATGCTTATTAGGTAAATGCCTTGATGGAGTTCGAAGATGAGCATTTTCCGCTTAGGGTAAGCAGAGTTAAGCAATTTGATTGGTTGATGCTTTGGGACACGATAACTTTAGTTCTAATTAAAGCTGAACTCCGATTACAAAACTACAGAAATAATCAAATAAAAAAAATTACTGCCAAACATAATCGCCATACTTGTTTTCAATTTACAGAACAAGTATGGCCGCTGTACGGTGTACGAAAACAGAGGCAGGCCACGCCCACATCCAGTATACACTTTGGCAACCACACTGTCCACATCCGGCTAGCAATATTTCAACTACCAATTACCAGCTACTGACTGGGCGGTTTTTCTCTATAAATTGACTGAAAATATTATTGCTACACAATTATTATGTCTGATCAGGTACATATTATTTTACAAATTTGAAGAAATAAGTAAAGTCCGGTGTACCTTTGCTCTAAAAATGAAAGAAAACTACTCCAAACAACAACAAATCTATGTTGTTGACATAACATCAAGGGACATAACCACCTATGTCCCTTGATCGTCATAAATTTTAAAATAACAACAAGATGAAATATATTTTGAAGTGAAAACATACTTCTTCGATGGAGAGAACAGTTGTTTTATTGCTGCTTTGGATATATTTTGGAACGATAATACTGAACTTTATAATACTAGAAATCATTTGGTGTTTCTACCCTGTTGTGCAAAACCTTTCAAGAAATAAGAATAAACATGGTTGGATGATGTCGGTAGATTTGTTGTTTGTTTGGGGTAAGACAATTTTTCCCATACTTTTAGAGCAAAAATATACCGTAGGTTACTTATTTCGTACAATTAGTAAAATAATATGTACCTGATCAGACATAATAATTGTGTAGCAATAATATTTTTAGTAAACTTATAGAGAAAAACCGCCCAGTCAGTAGGTAATTGGTAGTTGAAATATTGTTAGCCGGATGTGGACAGTGTGGTTGACACAGTGTATACTGGATGTGGGCGTGGCCTGCCTCTGTTTTCGTACACCGTACAGCGGCCATACTTGTTCTGCAAATTGAAAACAAGTATGGCGATTATGTATGGCAGTATTTTTTTTTATTCAATTATTTCTGTAGTTTTGTAATCGGAGTTCAGCTTTAAGTGAGAGCGATGAAACTTGGTGTATACTTTCATTACAGTAATACCTTGACTAAGTTCGATAATGAGCATTTTCTGCTCAGGGTAAGCAGAGCGATACGCAATATGATTGGTCGAGACTTTGGAACACAATAACTCTCCTTCTAATTTAGTTAAAATGTTCAAACTTGGTGTACATGCTTATTAGGTCAATGCCTTGATGGAGTTCGAAGATGAGCATTTTCCGCTTAGGGTAAGCAGAGATAAGCAATTTGATTGCTTGATTCTTTGGGACACGATAACTTTAGTTCTAATTAAGTGAGAGTGATGAAACTTGGTGTATAGTTTCATTACAGTAATACCTTGACTAAGTTCGATAATGAGCATTTTCTGCTCAGGGTAAGCAGAGCGATACGCAATTTGATTGGTCGAGACTTTGGTACACAATAACTCTCCTTCTAATTGAGTTAAAATGTTCAAACTTGGTGTATATGCTTATTCGGTCAATGCCTTGATGGAGTTCGAAGATGAGCATTTTCCGCTTAGGGTAAGCAGAGATAAGCAATTTGATTGTTTGATGCTTTGGGACACGATAACTTTAGTTCTAATTAAGTGAGAGTGATGAAACTTGGTGTATAGTTTCATTACAGTAATACCTTGACTAAGATCGATAATGAGCATTTTCTGCTTAGGGTAAGCAGAGCGATAAGCAATTTGATTTGCCAAGACTTTGGAACACAATAACTCTCCTTCGAATTGAGTTAAAATGTTCAAAATTGGTGTTTATGCTTATTAGGTCAATGCCTTGATGGAGTTCGAAGATGAGCATTTTCTTCTTAGGGTAGGCAGAGATAAGCAATTTGATTGGACAAGATAACTTAGGTTCATCTTGATTGATGATTTGTATGCCAATACAATGACTGCATTCTCATTCAGTAATGGATTCGACAGTAACAGTGTATAGAAACGATTGACTCGGACACGAGGGCCCTTTCCCTTGGCCAGAGGGGCCCTTTTGTCAAGCGTGGGGGCCCTTTTGTCTGCCTTTTGGGTCCCCCTAACAAGGGTACATTTTCATTTTTCTCGTCGGTTTTAGCATTTTTCTTTATAAAACACTTTTGGATGACAATTCGTGTACAGTTGGATTGCTCGATACGTTTGAAAAAAATAAATGTGCGATTAATTTAATATGCGTCATCTATTTATTTTGGGATTTCGGCGGGGGACATCAGCCTCACTGTTGGCTTGTTATAATATGCTATAGGTCAGATTATTTTATTATAATATACTATAGGTCAGTTTATTGTATGATAATATACTATAGGTCAGTTTGTTTTATTATAATATACTGTAGGTCAGTTTATTTGTGGTGCAAAGAAATGTAATCAGAGAGAAAATTTAAGAAGTTGGGAAGTAAATTTTGGGTATATTGAACAAGGAGAGAAAAAGAATGCCCTAGTCAAATTAAGTAAGTTTGAATTTCAGATTTGTCTCCCTTTGATTAAAAGGCATCCATAATGGAGAGACTCTATTGAGCATACATGGGATTTGGGTCTACAACACATACGCCAACTGAATAAGAAAATACATCAACCAACCAAAACACCAGAAACATATTTTTTATGTTCCGTAACTGTTCTACTCACACTATCTCTGTTTTCAGGACTGACAGAATTGTGACAGCCCTGAAGCCTTTGTGACATGATTTCATTTCTGTCAATTCAGTATGTTCCGCACTAAAAAAAAACTTAACAAATATGCAAAACAATTCTTTTATTAATTTCTGTGGTTTCGAATCCCCTGTTGTATGTTGCAAGGAGTAGGGTCACCTGTCCAACCTCGTGGGTTTTCCCCGGGTACTCTGGTTTCTTCCCACTGCTACAAACCCCTACGCGCTAGCGAATTATTGAAATTCATGTACTGCCTGTCATTGAGTCAACTGGCGTGGTTTTGAATCCTTGGTTGTACGTGGCAAGGAGTAGGGTCGCCTGTCCAACCCTGTGGGTTTTCTCCGGGTACTCCGGTTTCCTCCCACTGCTACAGACCCCTACGTGCAAGCAAATTATTGAAAGAAAAATTAAAAACCATATGTTAGTCCCGAAATGACCTAGTTTATGTTGAGTGGACCGTAAACCCCATTTCTTTCTCTCTCTCTTAATACATTACAATAGATTGTTATTATATATTTTGTAGGATTATGCCCAGATTGTTCTTACAAGTTAAATTATCATAATAAGTAAGTTTTACTATATTTGTAAATTCAAGCTTGAAATATCAATGACTTTATTTAGGGATTGCCACTCATTAGTTAATAATTTTAGATTAGTTCATGTTCTAAATATATATATTTTTGGTTTTATTGGTTAAACGAAATACTCAAAAGATAGTTGTGATTGATTCCTAAAATAACATTCAAAAAAATTTCATTATGTTTACTATATTGACATTTGTGTTAGCATGAAATTATGAAACTGAAAGCTAAGTCAAGGAATGGTTAAACCATTTTCTTCTAATTACATTTTGTATTATAGAATCTCGTACAGCTCTGTCATTATCATTCAAAATGACCTTGTTTGTCTCGTTATGATTTATCATGGTATTTATATAATCTTAATCACTATATTTGTATTACTAGGGAGGGTATAATAACAATAATATTTTTCTATTTTCTATTTACAGGAGAAAAGAGGTTAAACCAAAGAGGTTACAATCCAAACCACTCAATAAAAAACATAAGAAACATAAAAAACATCACAAAAAACATCACAAGAAACACAGATCTAGGGGTAAGTTTATGGTGTGTGGTAAGGTGGGTAAGATGCTGACACGCTAACCTGGAGGATCAGTTGTTCGATCTCTGCATTGACAGAAAGTTCATCCAGATTTTCCATCGTAATTCCCCCTTGTCAATGATACAGGACGGAAGGCCTGACAAGGACAGCTGTCTAGTTGTTTGACTGGGATGAAAAACTGAGGTCCCCATGTACACATTGGCGTGCACATAAAAGATCCCTTGAAAGTTGAAATGTGATATAAGAGTAGGCCATAGTGCCACTGTCCGGGCAAAATTTCCCTCATGGCACACTGTATGGGGTATGCCCGTCTTCATTAGCCCAGTTGGGAGCAGAACGGTAGGATGTTAAACTTCATTTCATTTCATTTTATTTCTTTAAAACTCTGACTCAAGGTTTATGACCAAAATCCAATACTGGAATTCATTACCTTTCTTAAAAACATACATTGTATATTTAAATTAATTCTTTAAAATATTGTATTTTTGTGATAGATTCAGATTCTGATGATGATAGACCTAGTAAATCACAAACTAATGAAGAAGATGCAACAGAGACTAGTAAATCCGATGTTATAGATCAATCAGTATGGAGTGGTCCAGCTAAATTAACGGAAGAAAAATCAAGGTAAAAAAACAATGACATCAACACAACATAGTCCCACCCACCCCAGAACTATTGTGAGATATTATACCACCCCAGAATAATGAGACAAACTACTCTAGAATAATAAATCAGATGTTAGGTTATATCAAACTAACAACTTCATAATAATTACACAGACAATGCTAGATATAATAACAGCTAATCATTCTAGAATTACACAGGCTATGCTAGATATAGCACTAACCACTCCAGAATAATGACTCAAACCTTGCTTGAAAATATTATACAAGATATAATTACACAAACTATAATCGAATACAAGTACCGGTAATGACCACATGGACGTATTTGTCATTTTGTTGCACTTGTCCGTCCGTCCACAATTTGTTTGTGGACACTCTACAGATCACAATTTTTATCCGATTTTTATCTTCCAAAGACCTTGGTTCCTTTTGATATTGGCTTGTATTGGACAGTAACTTCATGGATTATGGCCCCTGATTGTGCGAAAAATTACTTTTTTGGCTTGTGGACACTTTAGAGGTCACAGTTTTTATCTCATTTTGATGAAACTTGAAATGCATGTTCATAACCCTAAAATCGCGGTTCCTTATGATATTTGTGTATGTCGGTCCGTAACTTGATTGATTATGTCTCCTGATTTTTTTTGAAAAATAATGTTTTTAGCTTGTGGGCCCCCTAGAGGTCACAATATTAATCCAGCCGCTACACCATAAAGACAGTTGAGTTTAAATTTTGTGAAAATTGAAACAGAAACTACGCAAATAAATGGCCTTTTCTTGTACGCAAAAAATGTGTTAGTATGTAATACCAAGGTTATTTTATAGGACCCGCTAAAGGTTACACCTTTTATCAGATTTTAATGAAACTTAAAATACATGTTTACATCCCAAGGATTGTGGTTACTGTTGATACTGTTGTATGTTGGACTGTGACTTCCTGGTTTATGATCCCCGATCGTTTGAAAAATTGCTTTTTAGCTGGGTCTCTATCCATCTCTTGTTTACCGATTTGGGTTCCATTTGATTATGGCCCATGATTCTACAATTTATTTTAGCTTGTTTTCTGTCCATCTCTTGCAAAATGTTAATTAATTCCTTATCATTATGTGGTGTAAAGTCTAGTAGATTAGATCTGCAACTGAGGCACATTAGCTATCCTTCAATTGCATTTTCAATAGAGGCAATGGGTCCATTAAGCCTAAATAATTTGTTTGCATACTAAATACTGAATATGCACATTATAAGCTCTGTTACTATCAAGGATAATACCCACTTTATATCTGTGAACAAACCTGGCCACAGGATAGTATGTTTAACTCCATACAAATACTGCAAAGGGTTAATAAATTACAATACTTTTAATTAATTCTGGTAAAAAAAAGATACAGGTATAATTAGTTATTTTTATTATCTTTCAGGGGTGAAGAATTTGATGAATATTTTGATAATATGTTTTTATAAAGAAATATGATTGTTAGAATTTAAACAATTTCCAGTGTTATTGGACTGTCTAAATCAACTGTGATATCATTGTCATTATGTATATTATCATCTACCATTATGTCTATTATTATCATGCACCATTATGTATATTATCATGTATCATTACATACATGTATAATCATTGTAATTATAACTTCAGTAAAGAAAGAAAACCAGGCAATATGTTTTTGTGGTGTTTACCAATGTTGTTATTTTTTTTGTGGAGAACTCTTTTTGGGATGTATAGCAAAAATCAATTTTGCCAGGGATGTGATGAACCACTTTAGAAAAAATGCCATTATATTATCCGTCTCTTTCAGTAAATCTCTACCTAGTCATATTACAGTTTTCTTTAAAGATGATTAGGACTAAACAGACTTGAAAGAATTATCAGTTTTCTGTAATCAGAGAATTAGTGTATTGCGAAATACTGATATATTATTATATGTGTAACTTCAGTATATTATCTTAATAAGTGGGTACATATGATTGACAAGTCTACAGATGATACTCCACTAAGAGAATTAAATTGATTTTTCTATCTAGAACCAAGTGAATAAATCTTGGAGAATTTGGTGTTACAGGGAAATATCAGACATGAAGATGGTTCTTAATGAATATTTAAGATGTTAAAGATTGCTATCATGGATGGAATGATTGAATATGGTAGGGTTCACCATAAATACTATTGCCTTACTGACTGTATATATACCACTTACATTAATGTTGGTAAATAATAGAAAGTGGGTACAGGGACAAGCAACAAAAACAAAGAGACTGTGGTTTTGCTTCATTTCAATAATTTTCTTGCATTTTTTAGTTATGACAGGAAACCTACGAATCCATGGAAAACTCACGAATCCATGGAAAACTCAGGGTTATACATGCGACTCCACCCCCTCCCCAACAAACACACATATTTCATGTACACAAACTGATCACGGAAAGCACGAAATTTGTCTCAATGATCTAAAGCCCACTCATTAGACCACTCTGTTCTTCTGGTTCTGACTGACAGACATGGGTGATGACATCTTATGTTCACCCATCTTCAATAGAAGGCTTGATCTCGCCTTAACTACATAAATCTTATCAAGCCCTTCAGTCAGTCAGTCAGTTACTGGGAGTTTAACGTCCACTTCCACCAGAGGATCAAGCCCTTCACGTAATACCCTGTATATTTCGCCACTAAGTTCGATTGTCACAAGCCCAGCTTGGGAACCTATCAGATTCATCGGTCGTCGTGAATACCAAGTCTCGTGCTTTATAGCTAAAATGCCTACATGTGACAATCGAGTTGCAAAGTTCAAAGATCGATCAATGTCACGGTTGCTGTTTTCCCACGAGTTTCTCAATTTAAAAAACCCTGTTTGTTTATAGTGTGTTTGGTGCCACGAACTCTGATTGGACAATGCTAATTAGTCACTTGTAAATACAACTAGCGCAAAGTTCGGGGAATTGCTGAGTATGCAAGCAACGGAGAGATGTTGTATAACTCGCGAACGTTGCTTAAGGAACATGATGTTCACATTACATGTGGGAGTATAAAAATGAAAAATACGTTATTGTGATAATATTTATTCCTCGTGTTCCTTGTGGGTACAATGTATAACACTGTTTTATCATAAGTTAACATTAACGGTGCATACCCTGCATAATATCAACAACAAAAATAATAATAGCATTATTAAAACTAATTAATTACAAGTATAAACATTTCAACCACTAGAGTCTGTATTTTATCGCTATGCGTATTATTCAACTCAACACCAAGATCTGTTCACATTAGACAGTATTAATGTAATACAAAACAAATGAAAAAACAAGCAGGGCATCATTAGCCCAGACGGTGCATAACAGTAGGGAGTTAAACCCCATTTTATTTCATTTCAATTCAAAGTTCAAGCCATGTATATCCACCGATTTCTTGAAGTTGCCATGTTTACTCGTCGTGGCAAAGAGCTGCTCTATGGCATTGGGTTCCTGGTTTATTGCGTTCAATATTACGTTGTTATATAACGCCAAAAGACCGTATTGTCGTAGAGCTGCTATTCCTTGGAAAGTAATGATATGTTAAGGTTCATGTTCATGCCAGTTTTTATGACACTTTTTGGGGGACAAAAATCATGTTAGAATTCATCTACCATGCACTAAATGGAGTATGTTCTTTATGAAAGACCTGGCGGTGTCTTTATTGTCTACGTACTTTCTACTAGTGGTATTTGACATAGGTTTATGGAAGTTGGATGATCATGTATTAAATAAATACTAATATTTGTCTTGAATACTATTGGTTTTTATACAACAAAAAATTATAGTTTATTTTTCAACGTTTCTGTGTCGTCGACATACTGTAATTCGACACATCTGTATGATCGACTTGTATTTAAAAATAAATACTAGTATTTTGACATACGAAGTTAGAAATTCCCATAGGATGGACATTTAATTAAATAAATACATGTAATCGAAACACTTTATGTTCTAATATTTCATGTAATTGCTACATACTAGCACCTTCGCTGGCACCTTTGAAGAGAAGCGAATTGTATCAGTTGGCCAGCGAAGATGACATACTAGTAGTATTTGACATAACGTTATATACTAAATATAGATATTAACTATGATATTAGTGAATTATATACACAATATATTGCACTTTAAGTTGATATGATCACAGTAAAGTAGGTATTGATGTGGTTTATCTTAGATAGGTTTATGGTTTAAAGATGTATTACCCTTATTATCATGGATTTTTTTTCACAAGTAATACTGATTAATTGAAACCAATTAAGATTCCCGTTTTGCAGTAAAATTCTCCGAATTAATCTCTTTTTAAATTCTAGTATAAACTCAATTTGTGTAAATTGTTTAACACAAGAACTCAGAATTTACACTTTATACTTGAACATTTAATATCACAGAATTTGATTTATAAAATAAGAAATAATGATAATAATAATAACTATGAACAAAAATGAATTGGGTATCTATTTAAAACAAATCATTTATACACATAAATTAATAAGTATATGCTTTAATTGACAATTAATATAAATTCTAAATAATATCTACAATAATACTCAATATAAGAAAATAGTAAATGCATTTTATATATCAACATACTATTTTAGCGAATATATAGGAACTTTGTCTTTGGATATACACAAAACAAGTTTTCGGGGAATAGCAATGAACCCGCTTTGGCTCTTGTCCCATCAATTAATGTGCCCAACAAAATATACGAAGGAAAAGGAGAGTTCTTTTAAAAATGTTTTCTTTACAGAATATTATTGATGTATTGGTTTGAAAGAAAATTTTATATACCCGTGACTGGTCTTGGTAATTAAAACGTTGGACTGATTTACACTAAAATATTTTCTTTTTTTAAAGAAGAATTATGTGGGAGTTAAATCTGAACATGGCAGGTCGTTATTTTGTTATATAAATTATATAACATGGCAAACCCATAATCAACCCTCTAGAATATCGAATTAGAACGACAGAGAGATTTTGAAAAAAATAATTAACGATTGTCTCGTTTGTCTAGTACCGTTGCTACGATAATAAAAAATCTACGCTACATCTTCCAAAACTTCACTCCGGTTGAAAGAAGTTTTCCTTAAAGATACATTATGGGAGTTAAGATGAAGAGTTGGCAGTTCTCACTATAATAGTTAAAAATTATATAGTGTAAATGTAATTTGCTGAAAATTTCAGTCAAATTGATCCACTATAGCCCGAGAACGGAGTGACTAAAATTTCTGAAATTTAAATACAATAGCCGTTCAGCGGCATATTTGAATCTAATCCAGCTTACAGCGAAGGCTTGCCTTGACATCGAGAGTTTATTATGGTCTGGATAAGTTAATTAATGTCTAATTAATAATTTAGATAACATTTCAGGCCTAAAGAAAGACACGTAATAGGCAGATTTAGCTCTTGCATAATGCAAGTTTAAACTCATTTTTCATTGTCTATTTTTGAACTATTATAGCAAAAACGCTCAGATATTAAAAAAGTGGACTCGTGGGATTCATACCTCTCAATCCCGTTATATAAGACTGATTAATCCTTTAGAAAACTGAATGTTTATTATGAACACAATGAATAGGTTTATGTCCAAAAAGACAAAATATGAGACAATGTCGTGTAAATGTACATTAGCTACATATAATTATTCTGATATGTAATACGAAAACTTATTACAGACCCATATATAATCTCACAAAAGAAATATTCTCATTTAAGAGGGTATAATTATATATGTATGTGAATTATCTTTAATTACTGTTTATAGTTCGTCTTCTCCAAAACATCACATATATTTATTTTTCAATTACCATTCTTATTTGTTATCTTATTTATTATAAGTAAGCTTGTTCATTTTGATTAAGAAACGTAACTTTCCGTGTTTTTCAAACAAATATCCAGTCAATGTTACACGGCATTTGGTTTACAGATACGAATTTCGTTTCGTTTTTTATATATATTCTGGCTCATCTTTCAAATGTGAACTACAAAAAAGAAAAACGAAATGAAATTCTATCCGTGGTATAATAATATTGATTTCGTGGTATTAACAATATATTGATTCTGATCTGGCACCAACACCATATACATTGGCATTGTACATGTAATCTTACTTCCAGATTAGAAGACTGTTAAAGAATTTCTACACTGAAATCTCTTTTCTTAACTTAACACGTCACATATGTCCAGGAATCAAGGGAATACCCAACATAAAAAGGTATTGCTTTTAGGTGAAATCTTTAGAAATCTTGCAGATTGGAACTGACTTACAACTGCAAATCAGCCAACAACTATTGATACATTTGATAATTTTAGGGATTCAGATTGCTATCCGGTCATCATCAATTCCGTGTTTCCCTCCATATCTGATCCGTCTGTTCTCCAAGCCTAACCTAACCATTCTGGTCGCATTTGTGTAATACATATATATGTATAATGTGTGATATATACATATACTACTAAAATTTACGTGACTAGTTAATAAGGGTTGATCCAGGGATTGCTACTTAGATCACCCTATTATACAGCATGCATAAATGTGATTGGAAACATATATTGTGCTGAAATTTATAAAACAGACTTTTATAGCAGTTAAGATTCGATAAATCAAATTAAATCAAATTAATAAGTATGTCAAGTTATTACACAAAATCCACTCTTTTGTTTTCTGGAATGAGAACCATTCTGTATTTTACATGGTGTGTGATCGTCGAGCGCCATTTTAGAGGCATGTGCTTTAGAACTGGAGTGCTGTGATTTAGAGTGATGGTGATGATCGGTGGTCTGCAAAATAATTTAAAAGCGTGAATTTTGTAATCATATAAAGCCATGCGGTTTCAGATCAGTGCTTAAAGGCTCAATACCACTATTGTTGTAACTGAATAATATGTCCCAATCTTTATTCTGGTCAACAAATTGTACTATTTTACAATATTCCAATTAATTGATGATAAAAATTTCATCTTAACACACCCAATTTAAAAGATAGGCTGGCACTGCCAGGCAGGATACGCCCACATTTTCGAGAGATGGATAGAGAACAAGCAATACCGAAAGTGATTTTTCCTATGTGCAAATATCGAAATGAATTAAGATCTTTGGGTTATAAAGGTTCATTTCAGTAGGCTTCAAATTCGACTGGGGATCATGTTGCTAAGTGGGTAAGATGCTGGCTCGGTAGCCTTGAGGTTAGGTGTTTGATCCCTGCATTGGGTGACAAAGTTCATCTAGATTTTCTGGCGTGGTTTCCCCTTGTTAGTGATGAAGGATGGATGGCCTGACAAGAACAGCTGTCAATTTTGGTCCGATTTTCACGAAATTCGACCTCAACCTTCATTACGATGTAACGGTGATATAATCAAACGTTTTTTTAAATGGGATAATAATTCTGACCCCAGAGGGGCCAAAAGCTAAAAAAAAATGTCATTTTTCGTACAATCAGGGGCCATAATTCAGGAAGTTACAATCCGATATGCACAAATATCGAAAGGAACCAAGATCTTTAGGTTATAAACATGCATGTCAAGTTTCATCAAAATCGGTTCAAAATTGTGACCTCTATAGGGTCCACAACCTTAATATAACGTATTTTCACACTAATCGCGTACAAACGGCGGCCATTTTGTCTGTCAATTTTGGTCCGATTTTCACAAAATTTTACCTCAATCTTCATTACCATGTAACGGTGATATAATCAAACGTTTTCTTAAATCGGATCATAATTTTGACCTCCAGTGGGACCACAAGCTAAAAAGGGTGATTTTTCGTACAATCAGGGGCCATAATTCGGGAAGTTACGAATCAATGAGCGCAAATATCGAAAAAAACCAAGATCTTCGGGTTATAAACTAGGCATGTCAAGTTTCATCAAAATCGGTTCAAAATTGTGACCTCTATAGGGTCCACAACCTTGATATAACATATTTTCACACTATTCGCGTACAAACGGCGGCCATTTTGTCCGTCAATTTTGGTTTGATTTTCACGAAATTCGAACAGAGCCTTCATTACCATGTAACGGTGATACAATCAAACGGTTTTTTAAATCGGATAATAATTTTGACCTCCAGAGGGACCACAAGCTAAAAAGGGCAATTTTTCGGACAATCAGGGGCCATAATTCAGGAAGTTACGATCCGATGGGTGCAAATATCGAAAGGAACCAAGATCTTTGGGTTATAAACATACATGTCAAGTTTCATCAAAATCGGTTCAAAATTGTGATCTCTATAGGGTCCACAACCTTGATATAACATATTTTCACACTATTCGCGTACAAACGACGGCCATTTTGTTTGTCAATTTTGGTCCGATTTTCACGAAATTTGAACTCAACCATTAATTACCATGTAACAGTGATATAATCGAACGGTTTTTTAAATCGGATAATAAGTTTGACCTCCAGAGGGACCACAAGCTAAAAAGGGCGATTTTTCGGACAATCAGGGGCCATAATTCAGGAAGTTACGATCCGATGGCCGCAAATATCGAAAGGAACCAAGATTTTGGGGTTATAAACATGCATGTCAAGTTTCATCACAATCGGTTCAAAATTGTGACCTCTATAGGGCCCACAAGCTAAAAACATGATAATCAGGGGCCATAATCCATGAAGTTCCGATCCGATACATGCCAATATCGAAAGGAACCGAGATCTTATGGGGATAAACTTATATTTCAAGTTTCGTCAAAATCAGATAAGAACTGTGACCTGTAGAGAGTCCACAAACAAATTGTGGACGGACGGACGTCCGGACGGACAGGGGCGACGACATAATACGTCCACATGAAAATGTGGGCGTATAAAAATGTAATTTGGATTTAAATATATTTTCGAACCCTCTGGACAGGTAAAATAGGATGTAATGGTTAATTTACACTACAGGTAGGACACTTAAACATCTAGTACTTAGACTAAGGCTATTATTTATTTTCTGGAGCTGTCAAGCCAGCAAGAGTGTTATTGTCCCTTTAATAGACAAAGATGCTAAATAAGAAGCAAACCACAATAACCACACATGACCTGAAGGGAAATCCACAGATTAAAAATTGTTTGATTATTGTATGATATAATTGTGTGTTGTTTCTATAAATCTCAGAAGGTTATTGACATCAGTTTGTTTTCTAGGTCTCCGTTGGTTACATTTGAAAACGTTTAAAGACTATATAATATTATTTACAAGGATGTGATATTATTGTGTATTATATGAACCTACTTGTGATTTAGTTGATTGATTAATGATGCCATTAGGTGAATGTGTAGGTAAATTGGTTTTAGTATTATGTACATTAGTTCTATTTACATCCTCATCTTCCGGTTTTATAACTTTACGTTTCTCTTCTACTTCACTTTTGTTGTTTTCTTGTGGCTGTGCTTTAACTTTTGGTTTTTCGAGTTCTTTGGCTATAAATGAAAATAAATTTGTTTATAAATCCCATCCAAAGCATCAAAACTGTACAGGTAGTGAGAGGAATGGTACACTTGTTATTTATATTTTGTATTTAATACACAAAATGCATGGAACACCTATAATATATAAAGTCTTAGAAATCGTCGCATTCTTTACAGGTTTTCTCAGGTAAAATGGGCCTCTAATGTTTAGAACATAGTATGATATGGGTAATTTAACATGAAATCGTTATAAGTCATTATGTATTATATTATAACAAAATATAGTAATTCAGATTAATCACTAAAATGGAATTACGAAATAAGCTTTTTCTGAATATCAAAATTCACAGCAGCAAATTACACCCCCATGAGATAGTTGAAATAAATTGGTTACCAATAAATGATTCGAAGCGGCCATGATCAGTAAAAGAGCTATACCCTTCATCCTACTTTATTCATATAAAATGCTCAAAATAGAATTTAAAGTGGCATTTATCACTCTCACGATTAGAATAAATTTGACCTCCGACCCAAGCGTAATTTGAAACATGAAAACAAGTTTAGGCCTAATTTGATATAAGTGTCTCACCAACCAGTGAAAACTCGAAAGTGCTACCGCCTCTTTAAATATTCTCTTGTATTAAAATGATTATTGTTACTTTTTCTCGTTAATAAATAAAAAAAAAAAAATATCTCGATCGTAAAATCAATCGCGACTCGTGTTGGAATTAAAAGTCTACCAGGACGCCACAGATCAATAACGTTATAAAGAGAAACAACACAACAATAGAATGAAAAAAAACTAAATACAGCTTAAAATAGAATTATGTAATATACTGGTTATCAATATTAGTAATAAATATTAATAACAGAAATGAATAATCTTATTAAAAATCTTTATTTGGTGCGATAATAACTGATGAAAGATCTAATGATACCAGTCATGATTAAAATTTGAAGACGCCAATGTCATTATCATCAGCGATGATTAATATTCAATATTTTTAGTCACGATGGCAACATTAGGTGAAGTCATGACATTTATTCACGAATATGCTCAAATCAAATTAAATTGTGTACAGCAAATTTAATGTTAACCAGTGAAATAGGTTTAATCATAATCTGGTTGTAAGTTTCAAGTACATGTAGATCTTTGTAACTGATCCCAAATGTTGTAACTGATCCCAAATGTCGTTTTTTAATCTTCACCAAAAGAAACATAATTTAAAGAATTTATCAATTTTCGACCTGTATTTAATTTCGCTTCAAACCAAATTCGGATTTTCTGTTCGTTTAATACGACTGCAATGGAAGACTTAACCGAACTCTGTCGTCTATGACCTTCAATTATTGTATTATCCATCGTGATATTCAGATCACCTTGGGCCGAAAATAGAATTCCCGAAGAAACTAATAAGCAGGATATTTTAATTAATGCCAGGAATACTACGAATATGATCACAACACTGCACCATTCGACGTCCATTGTTTTTAAGTAAAATCGACGATGCTAAATTATACACAACTAGATGAGATTATTTTCAAACAATAATTAATTAATGTAATCCGAAATTCTCTTATTCTTGTCGGAACACAGACAGCAGAGTTCGATATTTCTTCTAAATACATAAATATAGACTGCAGATATAAAGGGTTATAAAGAAAGATAGAAAAAACTGCTATTTTCCAGTGTATATGGGGGGACAGAAAATAGCTAGACCTCGGTGGCACCTTGTTCTTTAGTCGCCTTATCCATGTTGTCCCAATGAGTTCGGTTCTGTAAACATCCGCCATACAAAGGTTCCAGTTTAGGATTCATATCAGCAAATAACTGTCGAAATATAAAATTCAGTTTGTTCGCGCTTAATATGCAATATAAA
Source organism: Patella ulyssiponensis (assembly GCA_963678685.1). Taxonomy (NCBI): domain Eukaryota; kingdom Metazoa; phylum Mollusca; class Gastropoda; family Patellidae; genus Patella; species Patella ulyssiponensis. Next base: position 60,641,547 of record OY783229.1, read on the forward strand.
AAAAAGCTGCAATCGCGTCATACAGTTTTAAAGAGACATTATACCTAAGAACATAACATTTCAAAAAATGAAGAGAACATTAATAGTTCTTCCAATTGGCACATTTAAACGAAATATTCTCAAGTTCATGTACATTAAGACATTCAACCTTTGGTTTTCTGCGGCAAAATGTCCCTTTAATACTGTAATACGGGTTACATTACTTGGTGAAGGAGCTCACGGCAAAGACAAAAGGGAAGAGAAAGAAATGTTGAGAAAGAAGAGGTGCCATTAATAGAGAGACAGACCTGTTATTAAGAAAGAGTACTTATATATAATAAAGTACTAATGTACAATACTTTATATATAAATGAGAGAGAGAGAGAGAGAGAGAGAGAGAGAGAGAGAGAGAGAGAGAGAGAGAGAGAGAGAGAGAGAGAGAGGGATAATGAAAAGTTGGAGTAAGACGAACGAAAATGAAAAAAAAAGATCAAAGACGAAAAGCTAGCTAGAGGGCAGAAAAATGGGATATACAGACGAAGAAATTGAGACCGTGAAAACGGTAAGGAAAGAGATAAGAAACAGGACAGATAAAGCAGGCAAGTTTGTGACATTAGAAGCTTACATGCACATACATTCATAGTGTTTTATGTGACACTCTCAACTAGCCATAAAATCTGACAGTCATCTTGTTGCATGGCAACACTAGTTTTTCTCTTCAAATAGCTCTACAAAAAGCCCTTACTTTAAAGCTCTATGTATCATTTGACAGTGCTTGTGCCTAGTGCCACGACGTCTATAGGAATAAGAAACGTTATATCACCTAACCAGAATGAATACTGGCTGTTTCAGACATGTCTTGCCAATGAATTTTGTTTGCCTGACAACCAGTATACAATGGTTCCAGCTTGGGCCATATATCACAAAACATCTTAAAAAATTGAGATAAGCATAAAAAATATATTATAACACTTAATATTATAACTTTTAAATCATAGTTTTCAAAAAAAATAAACATATAACGCATTTCTTTTTTAAGATTTTGATTTTAATTCAAAATGATGTATTATTCTATTTAGAAACACCAGCTGCTGTAATTGCTTCCATAATCTATTACTCCAAATTTTAGACGTAGTATTTGGATGACAAATTCTTTATTCTGTACGAATCTTAAAACTTGACAATGCAATTTCAGCATATGAATTACTCTAAGTAGAATAATATAAGAACTGACGCAATGAGTTTAACGTAATAAGTAAGTAAAGTTTATTTACCTTATAAACAGGTAAACATATAGCATCTATAAAACCAACTTGCATCTTTGGGAGTTCGTCTTTTTTATCTCGATCCATCATAGGCTAAAATATGTATGATTATTATTTAATGTCAGTATACACAAACCTAATATCAGTAGGGTTTCATTTTGTAATAATGGACCAACAATAACATCATTTCACCCTCGATTGAAGTAAAGTGGATGGGGACGAAATGGTCTGATGCGCTTTACATCATTAGTTACGTAACGAGGCGTCTTTTTGATTCCACACTTGTACGTGACAAGGTGTGGGATCGCCTGTCCAGCCTTGACAGTCATCTCAGGGATTACCCTACTCCTTAAAACCCGCATTATTGAAAATAAATCTGAACCATGTCACGTGAGTCCCGAAATGACCTAGTTTGTGTGGAGTGAATGTTAAACCCCATTTCTCTCTCTTAATTGGTGTGATTTTACAATCCAAATTTGAGTAATGGAAGCGACGAATCGAAACCAGGCCACTTGAAATAATAACAGACGACCATCTAACGCCCACGTGTTCACCATTCGGACACCTAATCCTCCCCGGTTTCAATAAGGAAACAAATGTAATTAAAATTTTGTTTAAAATACCCTTAGAGTGGTGTAATTATCTAAAATCCAAACATTGGCCTACAACAATGGCCACCTATTTTTCATGATCTCTCCTGAACTCCTGGAAATCCAATATGGCATAATACAATGTATATGAATCTTTGCATAGGAAAATCACGGCAAATTGAAAACCATATTTATACAGATCAGCGAGGGTCACCAAGCACTAATTTCCCTTTAAGCTACATTCATTTTATTTTATTGACCTGAATTAATGTCTACCAATATAAATATTCAAGGTTCAACGAGAAATAAATTGTTATTTACCATAGGCTTTTCTCCTAATTGTGTTTTTTCTAGATCACCCTGTTCAAAGAACTCATTAGCAACAAGCTGTGCTATCTGTTGTTGTACTTCCCATGGTTTAGTTATAGCTGCCACATCACATGCGGTCATCATCATTGCCCTGTTAAATACAAACACAAAAATATTCAACGTTATAATAGTTTACGTCTTTATCATATACATGTATTGTACATGTTCGCATGAATAAACTTTCTGGAACATCTGACATCACTTCGTTTTGTACGGTATCAGAACGTTTCAAAACAAAATGATGAATCAGCTATGCATACATGTATTTCATTAAAGAATTTCACTTTCTGTTGTATGAGTTGTTAGAACGTGTTATCAATGCACGCAAACGCAGCATGGAATTTGGGGAATCAGCAACAACCTCACATGGTAACTGAAAGCAAGCAGGTTTGTCTTCGCAAACGTATCTCATATCTCCAATAGATTGGTATAAAGATTCTAAAGGCCTCAGGAGACTTTACGAAAAAAAAGGTGCCAAAGAACCTTTACGCAAGAAAAGGTGACGAGGAACCTTTACGAAAAGGATACTCCGAGAACTTTACGAAAAAAGTTCCCATGGAGACTCTAGGAAACCGATTCCCCAGAGACCTTCACACAGAACAAGCTAGATTTATTCTCTATAACATATACGAGACCCATCCTTTAATAATTTAATTTTCTTAATGGTATGAATTATCAATATCACAAAATTAGTACAATTTGAACTCTGAAACAAAATTTGCTGCATTTCATAGGTTAATTCGTGGAAAATCCTAAAGAAGATTTTGATAAAAGACGATGACTAGTATGTAAGCTGATTGATGGATTTCATATAGCAAAGTTGCTAGTATTTAATACTAACACTAATGAGTTCTGCTAGAGTTTATGGCTTATCTAAACGAATTCTTCACATCAAATTAATGTCGGCAAATCCAATTTCTCCTTAATCTTTCTTTAGTTAAGCTTTCAATATCTATTTAAGACTTGATGTATTGGTTTTATCGCGCTATAATCTGAAGCGAGCTTCTTGATGATATTAAAATTTACTTAATATTCATATGATTATAAGATAGGATGGCAGGGTTGAAGCCATTAACGAAGAAGATGATTTCGTAAAACATGCAAATGTGTATTTAATTCGTAATAGAGTCGCTAGTAATCTGGAAGAGAAGGCAGAATTGCACGGTGACCGATATGACTGTCATTTCATTAGCCGAGTACTGCCGTAATAATATCAAATGGCACAAACTCTTGTTTTGTTTTAATGCGGTAGAAAATGGAAATGGTGTTCAGATATTAGCGCGGTTGAAGATTGTTAATTTTCGGTAAGCAGGCCATTTTATATATTATGAATACCCGTTCATATGAGAAGATGGTCATATTTTGTGCATGAGATACTTCATTTAATCATTGTGAATCTGCATGAATCTTATTAAAATAGGGGATACGTGCTTTATGCAGATAAAAATACACAGAATGGCCAGCAGATCATTGATTTATATACGATGATAGAAACGATCGGTTGTAAACATATCGAAGAAAAACAAAATGGTAACGCTTTTATAATGGCGTGTATCATGGGATTATAACAGTTAAAACACAATTAAAATGTCATTTAGGTTTTCCCCTGATAAGACATGGCCAACTTCACAAAAAAAATTCTCAGAGTGCTGGTGTTGCAATAGACGTTGTCTACTCATTCTGAATCGAATACAGTACGATCTGATTAGGCTCGAGATCAATCGCTTGTAACTGAAACCATTTAAGATGGTCAGGGTTCATTTATCGAGACCAAAGACGGTGATTTTTTTCATTAATGCCGAACATAATTATGTATTCTTGCAATTGTTATTGAGAGGTACGCCACCTGTCTCTGAATTGGTTACGTTTCGTCAAATATCCGAAGGTCAGATTTTTCTTACACTCATGCCCAGATCACAACTTATGGCAATACAAAGAGCTTTGTACTCTGTGTGTGTGACATAGATTTATTAATACCGTCTAAAACTTGTCTGTGATATCACTTTGGGGGGAAGAGAACGTAAAATAGACCTATCTCATAGAAAGCTCTTTGTATTGTATGTTAAAGAAGGTTATTGACGTGTCAAAGACCAGACGTATCAGTCCCCCTATTTGCTACCTAAATTACGCCCCCGCCATTTCCCTCATTAAGTTCTGGGTGTTTCGAATGAGTAGTAAAATATCCTTGAAGCCCCTGGATCCTTACAAACTAATATCCTACAGTTTTGGGAGTGGCGATTTGACACTCTACCCTTTAAAACACCCGTGTAATCCACGTGGCTTTAGTCTACGAGATGTTGTCGTCAGTAAACGTGACCAGTGATATTCCCTGATCTAATTACTTGTAACGTTAACCATGACCTTGAACAAAGTTGTACTAATTATCGAACACTGGGCGTTGTCGTTAACCAAGCTGCACTACTGTTAATATAATTGCCAATTAAAATCTAACTGTACATGCTGTAATTAATCCGACAAAGTACTGATGCTCAACAACAGTCTTTCTATGCAGGTAAGATCGGGCGCTTTCAAGAGATCTAGAAACATCATATTATAGGTAGTTGCCATTGATCACAGTTTGTGGTCAAAGGTACAGCAGCAACGGCGAATTAAGCGCTGATGTTTGTCTATTAGCTGGTTAGGTTTAATCTATCGTTCACCACTTCTCGGGGTGTCTTGCTTAGCATATGATTGAGTCTTGTAGGAGAAACTGTTCCTGATTTCGGCAGTAGGTTTACCCATGCAGTACGCCATGCAGTACGTCAAGACAATCTCAGAAGCGTTGTCTGGTAGATAATCACTCCCCTGTCTGGTGAGGGTTTAACCTCACTTTCCCCAAATTTGTTTGTTCTGATAAAGGATTAGGAGGTTACCAGGGCGACCTTCGCTTATCGTGATTTCTTGACTATGGTCGAACTAAATGAATCCGAATTTCATTTAGTCGGGACCATAGTCCGGAAATACTGAACCATGCTATTGAGGCATGGTCGTAGTAGCTCAAAGATGGCGGGTGTGGATGAAACGTAAGTGTAGAATATTTAGAAAGAATCTATTTTTGTTTAGCATATTGTATTAGGAAACTTTGAATTAATTTTAAATGGTTGCTAATGCTATCAGCAGCTATTTTTGTCTCGTATGTTATGTCTAAATCTACGTGAGTCTAAAACATACGCATTATTTCAATATTTGTGCTATGCAAAAAGTAAAGTCAACGGGGGCAGCCATCTTTGAACAGACGTTGTCCGAACCATCCGCGTTCGGTTTTTAGTTCCGACCACCAGTCGTGAAAAAAATATAACCGAAGGTACCCCAGACTGTGGGCGCATGACTATAGCAATTAGTATCACTGGTGAAAACTTCTCACTCTAATTATTGTTACTGGTGAACACTTCCCACTATCAAAAGATTAGAGAAATCAGTTAACTATTAAATTTACATTGTGACCTGGTTAGATGTAATAATTAATTTGAAATTAAAATAAATAAACTATTTAATCAATCACAGCTTTAATCAATCACAGTTCATATATATATATATATCACAAATGGTCATTTGAAAATGGCGAACGCACTAGTTAACTTTGTATAGTATTCAAATCTTGGAAATGGTATAACATAAGAATCCATATTATAATATAATTTATATGTAATTTTTTTCCACGTATAATCTCTTTCACTAATATTATTTAAATCATTTCGTTGAAGTGTCAAACATTTGTTAAAGACTATACTTTAAACCCCCTTTGTTGACTAATTAATCATGACCAGACTCTAAACAATAGATGTTGGGTAAGTGATGTGTCCCCCGGTGAGAAAGATTACCTTCTCTTACTGGTCTTCCATATTTGCCTGAACACCATGGTGTGCGGGGTTTATCGTTTCGCCCAGACGCAGTTCATTGAGCTGCGTTACTGATCATCCGGGTAACGTTAGAGGAGTACCAGTATTTCTTGCCATTAGACATAGTCGGCTTCGACACCATCCATGTTGGATTGCCACAAAACGGTGCTCTAGCAAAGTGGCCTATAGAAATTTGGTGACTCATTTCCCATTCGCAGTAATTCAAGATGTTGGACTAGGTTATGGTCAAATCTATGTGGCGAGCATCACCACCCGGCCTACCCCAGTCTGGGAACAACCACCCGTTATAATGGTCCCATCTTGCAGTCTGTAACAACAACGTCTCACGTTACTATTATTATATTTTAATCTGTATGGTAATGGATGAAAGCCTGTCACTATGGTAAAAACGATTGTTGTGTAAGTGAAGCAGATATTTCTATCACGACAATTTTCATAATAATACTGGTAACCGATAGATAATTAACACCGTCACCTTTTTAGAATCATAAATCACCTAGCCTTTGTGTTCATTTCCGTTGCGTTAGTGATATTCTAATGAAATTCGCGTTTTTTCAGTGATAGATCAGAAGCTAGTTGCTATCTTTTTGCTGCAGGTGTGATGAATTAGTTTGAGATTGTTTGTGTAAAAAATGGAGTTCATTTGATAACATATCTCATATTGATTTCGTACATTGTTTTCAATTTATTAATCAATCAAAACAAGCCCATTACCATGACGACGGGGATTTTCCTGTATTAGTCTATGTTTACCTAATATATCATTAGTTGTTTAATTGACGGTTTATCGGTAAAAACAATAAATAAATGAGGTGGTGGATAACAGCCAATTAGTTGTCTACCAGATATTAATACAAGACAAATCCACACTCTTTTTATAATATAAATTGTTCACGCTCGACAGTAGTTGATTAAAGGCACAACAAGTAGAGATAGAGAAAGAATGGAGCTAAAAGTCCACTCGACATAAATTATGTCATTTCGGGACTAGACCATGGTACAATTTTTATTTCAATAATTTGCTTGTGCATAGAGGTCGTCAGCAGAGTGGAGCGGGTGGGGGACGGCGACGAAGTTAGGCGTGCGAATTACTTATACGCTTGGGATCAAAACCACACCACTTGTCTTCATGACACAGCGTATGCTTTATAGACTTACGCCTTTATAACCCTTGACCACCAGGAATTCAAACCAATCTTTAAAGAAGCCTTCCCACATTCAAACTGGGTGATTTGATGATATATTTGGACTATCAAAATTTGCTCAATATTCCTCGCAAAACATTGTATTCACGAGGAAATACCCCAAGGTGAAAACAAATCTATATTTAGAAGCCATGTTTGTCATGTAATGTGATTGAAGGAGTTTTCATTTTCAAAATGTATTTGACAATACTAACTGTGCATTTGCTATACATATTGAAGCCTAAGTAAATTCTTGGACTATCTCCTGCCAACTTCCTACATACGCCCCACCCCATTGTTCCTAAACCCGGCTAACCATTCCATCAAGAAATAACAACCACTCCCTAAGTCAAGTGATATTCATCATTATTGACTTATTTTGAAACGAGAATATTTAAAGATCGAGTGCAATGATAATCTCTAAATATGTAGATCACAGCAGACTAATAACCGGAATTTACGGAAATTGGACATATTTATGTGGTATCTTTGGATAAAATTCCTTCCCACAGCCTCTAACCAGACATACTAAATTTGTTCAAACATGGCAGACATATAACCTGAAATTGACGACGCATTCCATTTGGTCACTGTCAGCCATGTTTACAATCATTAAATATGATCTCTTCATGTGACATTTCCCCAATGGTGGATAGTTTTGTTTTAAAAATTACGAATGTAACATATATTGTAAAATGGTCGTTAACTTTTAAATAAAAAACTGGCTGAGAATCATCGCAGTTGAAGCTCATTTTTCACACTGCCTCTTCTAGAAAAGGGCCAATATTTTCAATTATGTACATAATATTAAATAATTGCGCACCCCCTGCATATCTTACAATAGCTGCTATCGTGAGTTAGTAATTTGTTTTACAACATGACGCACGATTTTGTACAAAAAAGGTAGTCAAAATAAAAGTGATGGTGGTACAGAGTCAGGAACAGGATATGGACGGATGATGAAAAATGTCACAAATGAATCGATGTACAAAAAAACTGTTATTTGGTGATACAATATTATCAGGACGATTAGAACTAATATCTATTTCTAGAGCAACTTTCTTTGATGTCAAAATAGATCAGACACATGATTGAGTTGACGAATAATATTGCAATTTAATTGACATAAAACGACTTGTAGATAAACACGAATAGATAAAGGGCCTTTTAATGAGGGACCCACATAATATCATCCATGTTCTTTCGGTTTCATATCTACCTTAATCAAGTTGACATTAAAAAAACACACTCGTATTGATTGCCATTACGGATCTCCGTACAGTTAAATTATAAGACTCTCTTTCAGACACATTATTGGTACCGTACCAATTTCAATAATTAGCAACTAAAATCAAATCCGTCGATGTTAAAGAAAATTATATTTAAAGTTCCTCAATCCAAAATCACAGATCAAAGTAGTCAGTGTAATAATAGTCAACTAATCCGTTTGATGAATGTTCCAATAGTAAATTAGTATTAGATGCTTCAAAAAGAGTAAGTGTTGTAACCATGGCTACTATATCTAAACTATGAGTCGGAAAGCGGCCTTGTGTGTTTTGGTCTATCACTGATGCAATCCAACATATAGACCTAAAAAACTAATTGGTGTGGTGTGGACGTTAACCTCAACTCAGATCATAAAACCATCTACGGATAAATAACATCTATATTCCATATTAAAGAAAAGACATATCTATTTGTTTACTCACTTTAATAAATCTTTTTTATATGGTTCATCAAATTTCTTCTCGCCATTTTCTATCAACGTCTTGAAATCACCTCTTTTTCTATAAAGTGAAACGAGAGACACGTCAAACACAGACATAATTAACAACTTAAAAAAAACCCCAAAAAACAAAACAAACCATTATCCTTTATTTAATAAAGACAATTTTCTCAAGTAAATTCAATTTCGAATGATCTTTACATTACGGCCCTTATGTGTATTATTTTATTAATACACCCAATCGGATTACAACGCAGATCCTATTTCGTTTCGCTTTTTATATTTGAAATTCTCAATTTAGCTGTCAGTACTACACTAGAATCTAAAATAGTTTATATATAATCTGCATTCTGGTTGATGTGAGTGATTTGCCAATGAAATGTTCTGTTGCAGCGAGTTCTTGGGCATGCCATGTAAGGAACTGTGGGTATTCCACTAGAAACATTAACACTGATTGGTTAATCAAATAACTGATGTCATGGGGTCAAAAGACGCTCATATGACCCCTGACACAGAAAACGTCCACTGCACTGCACTCACTCTAGATGAAAAGGGGGATATAGACACCCAGGGATTATCTTGACTGATCTTTGAACTCTCTTGGCCAATTTCACTGATATAACATTATTAAACATACCAAACAGATATGTACCCAATACACCGCCATACAGTCCACTCAAACTTGTCTGACAGAGAAGAGTAAAGATTGAATACTTACTTAAAATATAAAGCTAAATCTGTAGAGAGAATAGCATGTTCTAATGTTTTAATAGCATTTCTATATTCGGTCGGTGATAAGGACTGAAATATGTTGTTACCCTGAAATAAAAAGTGCACGATTAACTCATAATCCTCGAAAGGAGGTCATGAAACACTTTTGAATAAATTTTCATTTTTTTATATTTGACTCATCTTTATTCTTTCTACACTGCTCAATGTATTTTTTATAGTCCGACTTGCATGGTAAGGTATGTTGCAGTATTCCATATTTTCAAAGTTCATAATTTAATAGAAATCACAAAATTGCTTTAGTATTTTGTTTTTATATTTTCTTTCTTTTATGTTTTATAAGTGCAATTGATATATTGTTTGAATGTAGTTTTATTTATATATTGTAAAATGTAAATAGTGTGCACATTTCTTTTGTCTTATTTCTTTACATGTTAAAATTTTGGGAAGAGGGATTATAAAAAAAAGTATAAAAATTAATAGGTTGACACACCAACCCGAGAGCAGACGACAGGAACAGCTTCGTCTATTTCTAACGTTTGCATATTACTAGTATCATAACACGGAAGATCTACATACCTCACTATTGAGTATCATAATACAATGATCAAAATGATGATGCTCTAGCACGGAGGTACTGTACAACATAGCTAATGGACTGGCAACTCTGTAATATACATATAATATTAACAATAGATGGATGTCACCTCTTTTATGCCGTAAACACCAAAATTGATAATCATCGCAATATTGATTACAACATAACATCAGATTCATTTTTCTTTATGAAGAAAATAACACAGGAAATTGTCAATAATCGATTTCCTTAAAGAAGAGCGCCATACGTTTTTATTCCAATCATATAAAACCGAACATAAATAGTGCTCTACCAAAATAGATTTTTAGATTTTTAATTGCTCGCCCATCGGTTAAGTGCATGCGCGCATTGAAGATTTGTGAGAATAGGATCGCCTTGTTTAAAATGAATGGGAGTGGGGTTTAACGTCCTACTGTTCTACTCCGATTGGACTAATGAAGACGATATTTCATTGATTAAAATTAAAGAGATAATTAATCATTTTCAAAGACTTCATAAAAGACATATTATGTTGTAGAAAGTTAATAATCAAACAGCGAATACTCCTTAATGACCCAATACCTTGATAAACATTTGGAATTCTCTTTGACAGAACATTAATAATTCGCCCTGTGGTATAGCATTGAGTATAAGTTATATCCACAGCTTACGCGATGTATCGGATTAAACATTCAGTATAACTCTTGTGAGACAAAAGTGGTATTAGGCGTTCTAGAAATTAGAAATAGAACGATGCACTGTCTTTGACGATACATTCTATTTATAAAGTCGGACAACACCAGTAAGTGGAGTAAAAATTAGAATTAGCACGGACTGATCAATACTTACTTGACTTGGAATGCATTATTGGTACCTCTATGATCTAAATCATGACATAAACACGCTACCATCATGGCAAACACCTCGAGATCTTCAAATACTGGTCTCAACTCACCAGTCTGAAAGAAAAATAATATAAGGTATTTATAGATCGAGACTATTTATTAAAATTCAGAATCATTTATTTTGGGGCAACAATGATAATATATTGATCGTTATCTATCAAATAAAAAACAACTTCTTCTATTGCCTCAATATCTTTCTCAAAACCTGATCTTGATCACGTTGAAACATCATCATGCCTTGGTCAAACACCATCTGACCATTGTCGAAACACCATCTGACCTTTGTCGAAACACCATCTGATGTTTGTCGAAATACCATCTGATGTTTGTCAAAATACCACACAATCTTTGTTTAAACACCATCTGACGTTTGACAAAATACCATATAATCTTTGTTTTAACACCATCTGATGCTTGTCGAAACACCATATAATCTTTGTCGAAACACCATCTGAGTTTTGTCGAAACACCATCTAATCTTTGTCGAAACACAGACTGATCTTTGTCGAAAAACATTTTATCTTTCCTGAAATACCATCTGATCTTTGTTGAAACACCATATAATCTTTGCCAAAATACCATCTGATCTTTATTGAAAGACCATATAATGTTTGACGAAATACCATCTGATCTTTGTCGAAATACCATCTAATCTTTGTTGAAAGACCATATAATTTTTGACGAAACACCACCTGATCTTTGTTAAAACACCTTCTTCTAATCATGGTCGAAACACTTCGTAATCTTTGTCAAAACAAAACACTGATCTTTGTCGAAACACCATCTGCTAGTCAGACAATCTCATAGCATTGTACATCTTATTTTGATCAACATCGTCATCTGACCTTGAACATCACCGTCATGCTCTTGACCAACATCATCTAATCTTAGTGAAAATGGTCATATACAATTCTGATCAATAACACCAACCAACAATCATTCGATCTCAATTAAGATCAATCAAACTTAATCTTACAGTATTTAATACAGGCATATCTTAATGGGTGTCTTTATACTTACATATAACATTGTAAACATGGTTTGGCACACATTAAAGGCATGTCGCCAATTATGATAGGTGACAGGACGGTAGTTCTTCTTTACACTGCAAATCCAACGACACATAACCTATAAAATATATACAATCATCTTATTAACATTCTACATACCAGCGGCACTTGGCTTAGGTGGATATAAATGTACGAAACTAATGGCAATCAAGTGACATCAAAGTAGTGACAAGTTAGATTAGAAACGATTACTGTCAGTAACATGGATTTAAGAACCGTCATTAGCAGGGAAATGGAATGGCGGTGAATTCCGGTAACTTCAGCGACACACTTACAGCAATGACAAGGCAATTAGTTAGAGCACGATATCCGTACATTAACTTGGATACACAGCTCTTGACGTGAAACTAAACTATTCCTTACCTCCACCGGTATTTTAAAATTATTAATGACGTCAGCATCCGTAAACATTCGTATCACAGCTTTTAATGTACCATCGTCGGGTAATGGAATATCATCAAAATCAAAACTATACAGACGCAGATCTCCGGCCGACGGCAATGGATCTTTCTGTGAAAATAAATAAACATTTTACTTAAGTGTAGAAGATTTATGGACGTTTTAACACTCGCGGCCTGTCTGCGTTTCAAATAGGACGCACTTTATTGCTTTTACAATATTTGTGGAAAGTAAACTAGGCCTATGAACAATCGCGAATCGATCGATAGAATATCCTTTAAACATAAATCTTATTTTGTTTATTCGATTCTCAATTTTTTCAGTATAATTCTGCATAATAACGTTTAGTGTTCCGATCTTTAAGAGAGGGATTTTATACATATAAAAAGATAACCAAGTAACATTCTATATATAGATGGGTTAATACAACGTATAGAAAATGGTGACGGTAATGTCCATAAAGTAAGTTGAAGTTTGAGACATAAATTGCATGGAACCGTACAGTGTTAAAATTAGCAGTAACAAAGACGCTTTAACGGGCTGTATCACGACGTAATGATGTAAAAACGTAAAGGGTATAATGGACAATAAGTGGACGATAGTAGACGATCCTCAAATATCATTGTCTAACTTTAAAATATCTCCAATTGATTAGCTTCTAGCTTTATCTTACCAATAATTTGGCGGCTTCCTCCGTCTGAGCTGTTGCGTGATACGATAAAACCTCTAAAGCTACACTTTGTTTGGCCATTAACCTACAAGCGTTCTCATACATCTGACAATTGTGGATACCCAAACCGGTAAATATGGAGAAGGCCTAAAAATAAAAGATAATATCTCTCTCTTTATGACGTGCAGTATTTATGGAGAATCAATCATATGGCATTACAACACTAATTCCAACATCTAAAGCTTGCCAATATTTTTAAGGGATATTTCAGTAAGTGATATGCTGCCGGCCTGTAGAACACCCGTAAGCTGCAGCTCGTTAGTGTTTGTTACGAAAACATAACCACCGTCTCATATTGACCAATCTTCTTTTATTTTGCTATTAAAGCCACGACACGAACAAAATGGAAGCCCGATAACGACACAACTATAGGACTTAATAGTGAAAGGCGGTATGGCGATTACCATATAATGTGGCTAAAAGTTAGACTAACGGGTACAGCCTTGACATCATATTCATTTGAAAGTTGAGACACTCCGTTAATGATGGTTTGGTCATTGCCATCTGATGTGGTAGAAAGTTGCCATAACCCCAGCATAGCGGAATGTACCTAATAGGTTAAGTCTGGTTTATTTGCAAAGTAGTAATATGTACTAATAATGTTGCTCCAACGTTACTATTTATCATAGCACCATTTCTTTAAAGAATAACCCGTCTTCCATTAGCCCAGGTCAGGTGCAGAAGAGTAGGACGTTAAACCCTATTTCATTTAAAGAATAAACAATACTAGTTGTGTGTATATACTGTATAGAACCAACTTAAATTACACCGGCGTCTGATATATCGTTTACAAAATGTTTAGTAAAATGTTCAAAAGCTAGCAAAAAAGCTGAAACCTTCAAGGCCATTCTGGTAATTATTAGGGGAGTATTCAAAGAGGATACGAAACTGAGGACATGATCGTTCTTGCTATAATAATCCAAAAACCTAAATATTGAGAAATCAGTATATTGAAAATTTGATTTTTCTGAGCGAAGTTATGCGTGTTTGATGTTTTAACAATAAACAAAGACTCGTTAAATTTTAATGGCGAAAGGATTCTAATTGATTAAAAATCGATGGGCTAGAAAGTTGATTATGGGCTTGTCGGGTGAATAAATGTCTAATTAATAATTTATATAATATTTGAAGCGCCCAAAAAAGACTCGCAATAGGCAGATTGAGCTCTTACAAGTACATAATGCCATATTTATAATATAAAAATGCTAAATGGCACCAGACGTTCCAGAAGTAGGTGAACTCTGTGGCCTGTTCGACCACATTCATTGCCAATAGCAAAAGAAGTCCTTTGAATATTTGCCGGGCAACAGTTTCCGTATAGTTTTACGGGTTATGAAGAATTATAAGAAATAGACGAAAGAAGTGAGATTAAGTGTTATTATGGTACGTAAATCATGGACAACACGTATCAATGTATTATTACATATAGTTAAGTTTTAATTTGTGTCAACATTATTGTCTGTTCATATTGATCATGCTGTGTAGTGAAGACCTACAAACAAATGCCATATAAAGATTATATAACATTTCAAAGAAGCGCTGCAGGCATTAACACAATTTATGACTTGCCGTCGTGTTGTCTTCGTGAAGTTTAAAAATAACATAAATCTGTCTTAAGGCACGATCTCTATATGATTGGGAATAACATTATTCTCAGATTGAATGAATGGCGGCGTAATTGACACCATGATTATAACATTAATGATAAATAATGCATGATACAATCAAATAAAAGTGGTCTATTACCTCGATAATATTCTCATCATTTTCATTAAACGGTTTACCATTCTTTTTATTAATAAGTTGTGTTACACCTATTATCTTTTTATCACTGTTATTGATGGGAATACTCAATACACTTCTTGTATGGAATCCATCTTCTTCTATGAACTACAATGAAATACAAATAAATAACTGACATACTAACGCAAAGCAAGAAACGTATTGCATGCTGCAGATTATAAGTTATGAAAAGGGTAAAACGAAATAGACCGTTGGCTCTTTGAAATATTTTTTTTTTCAATTTTTGCTTAGATTTATGGATAGATATCACTGTGAATATGTTTTATAAAAGAAAATGAAATACAATGGGGTTTACCGTCCCCCTGTTCTTCTCCTCCTGGGATAATGAAGACGGGTATGTTTTATGAATCATAAGACTAAAAACCTCTAAAAATTTAGAACTCTAAATTGTTTTACTGTTCCGAATCATAACCAATTTGCAAAACGATAACCGAAACGGAGTGTAAAATATTTTGATTATGTTCTGACACTAACAAATACTTGATATGTATTTGTTTTACGTATTTGTGACACTAAAACGGAAGAAAACAAATCGATTATCGATGAGCTTATATTTCCATTTAACATGTTTATTTTTACTATGCGAGTTCTCTCGTTTCCATGGAAACAATATCAATGAGCAAGTTGGGGATTATAGAGTTTAGTAAATCCGGCAAAATAAACGAAGTTTTAATTACCGGCTCTGATCCAAATCTTCCGTCCATTTCCAGATCAGGAATGTTCATTGTCTGAAAAAAGAAAAATCCAAAATAGAATAAAAGAGAAATGGAGGGAGGATTAGAGATTGTATGTGTTTGAAGCCCGAGGTATATAATCTGTATTCAAACTGTCTTTATACTGGACTACTAGATTGACATGAAAATAATACACTGTCACTTACAGACCCACGTAAATATAACAATAACCATTATCTTCTAATCTTTATATCGTAAGAGCAGAAATCCCCGAGAAAGGGAAATGACATTGGAAAGCCAGAAGCAACCCACGGAGATTAGGTAGACAACAAGTTTACCTTTGTCTTTCGTTTTCTATTCCGTATTTTATATTTTCTCAAACGCATAAGCATCCACAATTCAAATTGCTTATATCTGCTTAGCCTAAGTGGAAAATGGCCATCATCCAACCCGATAACATTCAGTGATTTACCTAGTGAGCATCTCCACCAAGCTAAAACAAGAATATTCTATCTCATTCTGTCCCAAACTCTCGGCCTCTCGACTAATCAAATTGCTTATCTTTGCTTAGCCTAACCCAAAAATGTTCATTAACGATTTCATTAAAGACATTCATCTACCAGGCCCGGGTCCAGGGTTTTGTCGAAGGGTGGGGAGGGGGCATACATCGGAGCAAAGGGTAAGACGTTGCAACCTTGCATTGCTTAGGGAGAGACAATGCGAAAATCATGTTTATATCATCTGTTAAAGAGCAGATATAAGAACTACAACAGTAACAAACCAAACGAAAATGAAAATCAACTATAACACTGAAGCTGAGGGGGGGGGGGGGCTCGATCCGCGCCTGTCTACACCAATTCTGACCAATTACAAGCATATTTATTGTGATAGACGGGTGGACAGACGAACGAATCCGAGAAGGAATGAATTCGTGATCTAGATGGTGATTTAGCAGTGGGATAACACTGAAACCCTTCATACTGCGCGGACAATCTTGCACAGTTTTGTTTGTACGAATGCTAATGGCGTTAAATTAAAACAGAAGATACGTGTCTCTATCTGATCATCGAAAACACTAGGCAAAAAAACAAAAAACAAAACAAAAACAAAAGATAGGTTGCCAGGCAACGAAACATACGCCCACAGCAGCTAAATCGTCCGGGCAGTCAACAAGGGTTGTCGCATATTTTTACTTTTTTTGGTAATGAAACAACTCATTATGTAATTATCTGAAAATCATTAGAATTTGTTTGCTTTTTATAAAGTTTTGCCCAACGCTATCAATTAGTATAGGAAACATTTAACATCATGGATTTAGCTGTTCTGTTATCAAAATTCATTGAAAATCAAAATACTTGTGCGTTTCAACACCTTAAACTCTGTGTATCAATCTGAAGTCAAACGGATGATAAGTTTGGCATCTGTAGCGTCACAAGGTTTTTTGAAGTGATCAAGGGAGATAACTCTGGAAGTAATTATTTGAAATCAATGAAAATCAGTAGGCTTCTTCGTCTCATGACCTTAAACAGTGTGTGTAAATTTAAAGTCAATCAGATATTAACTTTGGCCTCTAGAGCGTCCAAAGGATTTTTTGATGTGATCAAGGGCCATAACTCTGGCACTAATTATCGGAAATCGCTGAAAATCAATAGGCTTCTTCGTCTTATGACCTTAAACACTGTGTATGAATTTTAAGTCAATCGGATATTAACTTTGGCCTCTAGATCGTTCACAAGATTTTTTGAAGTGATCAAGGGCCATAACTCTGGCACTAATTATCGGAAATCGCTGAAAATCAATACGCTTCTTCGTCTTATGACCTTAAACACTGTGTATAAATTTAAAGTCAATCGGATATTAACTTTGGCTTTTAGAGCGTCCACAAGATTTTTTGAAGTGATCAAGGGCCATAACTCTGGCACTAATTATGGGAAATCGCTGAAAATCAATAGGCTTCTTCGTCTTATGACCTTAAACACTGTGTATAAATTTAAATTCAATCGGATATTATCTTTGGCTTTTAGAGCGTCCACAAGATTTTTTGAAGTGATCAAGGGCCATAACTCTGGCACTAATTATCGGAAATCGCTGAAAATCAATAGGCTTCTTCTTCTTATGACCTTAAACACTGTGTATAAATTTAAGGTCAATCGGATATTAACTTTGGCTTTTAGAGCGTCCACAAGATTTTTTGAAGTGATCAAGGGCCATAACTCTGGCACTAATTATCGGAAATCGCTGAAAATCGATAGGCTTCTTCGTCTTATGACCGTAAACACTGTGTATAAATTTAAAGCCAATCGAATATTAACTTTGGCCTCTAGAGCGTCCACAAGATTTTTTGAAGTGATCAAGGGCCATAACTCTGGTAGTTATTATCGGAAATCGCTGAAAAACAATAGGCTTCTTCGTCTCATGACCTCAAACACTGTGTATAAATTTAAAGTCAATCGGATATTAACTTTAGCCTCTAGAGCGTCCACAAGCAATTGTGGACGCCGGACCGACGGACCGACGGACCGACGGACGGACGGACGGACGGACGGACGGACGGACGGACGGACGGACGGACGGGGGCGACGACAATATACGACCACATTTCAATGTGGGCGTATAAAAAGAAAACCCGACTCTACTCGAACAACATGGCTTTACTTTCAAAGATCGAGTTCATTGGTAATTGATGTTTTAATGTCAGCCTAATGTTATAACTGACGTCATTGACATCCCAACAATATCCGTCACATCTCAACAACATTATTAACATCCAAATTTTTAAGCACTCACACTCATTGACGTCAAAAAAAGAAAGAAAAGATAATCGGTACAGTGCATACATGTAGTGTATCCATTCTGAACTCAATCATGGGAAGAAGATGTTTTTCCTTTTGTTATAAAATAAAGCTAATTATAAATGTATTTTCTCAACTTTTAGTCGTAAATCAGTAAGTCAGACACCCACTGTACTAGTTATCTTAATGTCTACAGACTGACGTTAAATGAATTCACAAACACACACACACATATACATTTAATTAAATTCGTATGGAAACAGACTGAAAAGGTAATTGCCTGGCAAAACCCCGAACTATATCTGAAATCTACATAATTCATCAAGAACCGATTACTTCTGAAATCTACGAATTCACCAAGGACCGATTACATATGAAATCCACAGAAAGTATCAAGAAACGATCACGGAATTCATTTAGAATCGATTATATCTAATATGTTTGATATAAAAAGATTACATATGAACTCTACAGAATTTATCAAAATGCATTTACCTTTTCCCCAAAACGCGGTAGCCGAGAGCTACATCTTGGAAAAACAGAGAACAAATAAATAACTAAGGGAGTTCTACACTTCAAACAGGTCGGTATATGTATGTACAGTGATTATTGATCTTTTAAATTAGAATTAATATGTCTAGATGAAGCCTTTTTTTTAGCACAAAGTCAGTGTTGATATATTGGGGTTTAACGTCCACTCGACACAAACTAGGTAATTTCGGGACTAAGATATATTTATATATAAAATATTCATTTTATATGGGTTCATGGCAATAACGTACCATGACGACATGTTTCAAATTTATAAGTGAAATTGGCGATGGATTGGGCGACTTTTACTGAAGCTGGAAGAATCAGATCTGAGCTTAGAATGAAACCCAAAAGATAAGCCAAAGCGGGGATTTCCACTGACTAACCTAGACTATGGTATCTTCATTACCAATTTAGGCAGTTTACATTTGCCCCATAAAAATGCCCCAAATGTCTTTTATCTGACTCTTGATGAGTGACACAATTTTCGTCACTCGGACCAGAGAGTGGCCCCTATTCCTAATCTATCAGGATCCAACATTGTTTCGTGTTAAAATTAAAAAACATTAAAGGGGGATACACTCTCCCACGAAATGATGTCGAGAATTTAAGCATTTTAACATTATATCTGGCTAGTCGAGTCCACGAGTTAATCTCTTCTTTTTATCGTTTGTGGATCGGCCATTTTAATAACTTCTTTGGGACAATACCCTGCCCAAGAATAGAGACTTTTGGCAAGCGTAAATTTCTGGTCCGTATCGCGTATCCGTATAGATTTTGTGTGTGACGTCAACAATGTTTGTGTACTTCTCATACGTGATACTGCACACGAATACGGCAGCACGTATAGAACAGCTTTCATACGGAAAAGGTCCGTATAAAATCGTCGTCTTTTAACCGTACTTTTTGCTGCTTTTAGACGTTGAAATGTTGTGTCATAGTGTTTTTATGAATCTATGTGTACCCTAGAACACGAAGATGTATATTTGATGTGATTTTAACCATGATAAAAGACAGGAATTTAATGATTACTTTTGATTAGATTTTCGCAGAATTTTCATATTTTCCCGTCTGTCTGTCAACCTGCATGCTGGTTGATCTACGTGCTAAATTTAGGGAGGTGATTCGACACTAAATTTCTTTTTAAATTTTAAATAGCTCAGCCACTGTCGAGCGACTCTATTCCACTCAGGAATTTGTAGGCTAGGCACTTGACTAGTACTGGTGCTGGTATTGGTAGATAACTGCCACCATGCTGTATTACATGTAGAACTAAACTAAGCTCAGCTCAGCTACCCATATGTACACGGCGCGAAAGTCTGCCAAAACTTTAAAACTACATTGACGCAACGTATCACGTGGCGATACGGATACGTGATACGGAAAATTCCACTTGCCAAAAGTCTCTAATATGTTGTAAGTTCACGTCTCTCACTTTTTCCACGTCCGCCAACAACCATGTTTATAAACAAAATATGAAGGCTCTCGCTACATAAAAGAGGTCAGACAATCCATGCGTGCAACCTTTGGCGTCACTTACGCAGACAACCCTAATCGCCAGGCTGCCAATTAGTGACGACACCCTACATCGCGCTACATCGATGTTTTTCAGGAAATCCAGTATTTTTCATATAGTGCTCTACTTTTATTGGAAATAACAACCTGATGATCAGTACCTTTGTGAGAATGTATCTTTAAATATAGTTGATTATTTGTCAAATGCCCTGTATTTATATTATGACAATGATCGAGTTTATTGTTATATCGATCAAAGAGATAAATAATAATGAGTTCACGGCAATTAGTGGATGTATCACTCATTAACAAAAAAGCTTTTTCGTGTTCAAATATATTTGACGGGAATCTCTTCATTAAAATAAAATTGATAGTTGGAACTTGAAATGTTTATAATGAATGAAAATAGATATACACCCAGCACAATTACCATAATGCTTTCAAATACGATGTTTACCTCTAGATCAAGGAATAGAAAATTGCAGAGAAAATCACACTTTCCATTTCATCCATATCATCTGCACCTCAACTGTAATCTACTGATTTTTTTTTTAAATAAACACTCAATTTTAAATCAATTTTTTGGAATTATTCTCTATCTAAAGAGTATATTCAATTATTCTATAAATGCATGTTTTCAGTTTCGTACGTTAAGTAATCAATCTTAATGGTGATATGGCTTTTTAAGATATAGTGGTTCCCCTTTTGTAATTTCAAAGTTCTACTATCAAGCATATTTTTGTAAAGCTGTACATTCATTGCATTTGTAAATTACCATAACTACATGCAATCGTATTAGGATTTTCTTTGTGGATTTAAGCCTGATAAGTTATTCGTATTTCGTTTCTTTTATAACGCATTTAATATATTATATTCGCTTTTCGTTTCTTTTATAGCCCATTTTGTATTTTACCCATCAGTCAATGAAAACTCAACTTTTCGAATCACACTACGTCTTTGTCCTTTGATCTAATTGTAAACAAGTCCCGTGCATAAAAAGACCACAATCCAAAGCGTACTAGAAAGTCCTTCACAACGAACAAACCCAATGTCAATCTGACTACAAAACCTGTAATAGGACGACCCTTGGTAAACCCTGCCCAGCACGAACTGTACAAATAATGGTCAGACAAGAAAATCAAAAACGAAAAGTGGTTTGATTGTCTTTTATTTCACTGATAGGGTGGTTTTACATTGAAATAATCTGGTACAGGATATAGGGCTTTAAATCGTCTGTGAATAAACTATTTAATGTCAGAAGGATTCAGCTGTCATTCTTATGTCTATTTATAGTCATTATATTCTAAAAACACTCACACACATAGACAAATGTCTTTTATATATGGGAATTGACAGAAAGATTTAAGAGTCTTTATATCGAAGTGACATCATTGAGATGTAGCATGTTTGGTCTTCCCGAAAGCACAGTGTACACACACACACACACACTACGTTAAAGGAGCTAACCCTCTAACTCAATAATATCCATAATGATCGAAATTAAAAACACGAATTAGAATTCATTATTGTTCCATTACAATCAATCTTCGTCCTTATATCAAATATTTAAGACACAATAAAGTACTACACGACACGTGTATTCTTTTCGAGGGCTACTTATAATGGCAAAAGAAAACATATCCCAGAAGACAATGCAGAAAAAATTAGAATTGGCCGATTCACAAACGACGAAAACGCCCAACAAAATACCGGCGCAGAATGAACTAAGTGATTGTCGTTCAATTCGGATAGTTCGCGTATTTCACCGAACATAAATGATTAGAAATTACAATCATCATTCTTTTAGACACATGTTACTTTAATGTGTGCTTTTGGAACCATTTTCGTCTACTCTAAGGTTCCAAAGTCTAGAGCTATTCGCCCTTTAAATATATCGAACTGTTTGATATTCTGGTATCATAGCAATATTTGGCATCCTTGTATTGAACCAAAACAACCACAGACAATATCTGTAGAGAAATCGCATATTACGCTGTTAACAAAAGAGTGGGCCAAAGCCAGGCTATTATTATGGAAGACGTCTGTTCTCTTAAATGGTAAAAGTTAAGAACATACTGGGAAGTATTATTTGGACAAATCCAAACCAATCAACTTGTAATAAAACAATAATACTCTGATGTAAAGCTTTTGTTCAATAAGAATTGTTCTATTAATCTAAGACCAGACAAGGTCAGTGACCACGATTCTAAGATATTTTTTGTGAGAAGTAAATTATCTGGTTTCAATAGTAGAAAGTATAGTACTTACTACGACCGGCTATAACATTCACACTCAGATATGGTGGAGCTCATTATACATTTACCCAAAATAATTTTAATGGTCTTAAAAATGAATTTTCTGGTACCGCTGGGGCGGCCTGTAACAATGCATTATTGGAATGGGAAACGCGTTATGAAATTAGACATTTACGCGATATAAACACCCCATATAGCAAAAGCGACAAAACTGTCAGAATAAGAATATAGGTTAGTTAAATAATACGAATATCCATACCGTTCCCTTTACAACAACTGATTTGGCTATTTCTGTATTTTTCGACTTGGCAAGCTGTAATGGGCTGCAAAAAATAAGAATTCCATAAAAATCATTACATGTAACATACAATTATTATAAAATGCAACGCAATTGCTATAATCAGTTAATGTTCCAATCATATAAAAACCAATACATATATGTTTCCCTCTAACTAATGTATAATCATTCTTTCAAATGGATATTGCAATTAAAGTGCACAAAAGACGACTTAAGTTCTAGCCCATATATACCACCGATATTTGTTCAAGTTTACAATGCTATCTTGTATATTTGTGTATATATTGTATAAACAGTCAGTTAAACAAATTTAGAACAAACTGTACAAGAACACAGAACAATAATGCAATGAAACCACTGATCGGATTTCAGGCGCTCTAATATACTTCTCATCCGTCCTCATCGCAGTAATATTATGGCACAATATCGAAAAACATAGGTTATCTAAATGATAAACGAAGCTTCCGATTCCATCCCATCCCAGTAATATTGTTAATTGAATTACACGACAATAGAGAAAACTATTGAAGACCTAAATTATAAACAAAACTTCATAATCCAATCAGTGGTTACTAATCGACTTAACGTATTTATTAACACGAGCTGCTTTCGACAAGTTTCGTCGTGATATATTTTACCTGCTCTCCTAATATTATCATAACCAAAGATACTTATGTTATATTAAGATTTTATAAACCGTTTCTGTATAATTTTGTTTTAGAAATTAGTGTTTTAACGCTCTTGACCAAATCAAAATGTGTGGCGAAAGCGGAGGAGCCACGTACTTTACAGCCGAAGATCAAATTTTCCTGCTAAATAATAAACTGTTTCTGCTTTAAATAAATTCAGATGTATAGTATTGTATATTCGACAAAATATAAAATATTGAGACGACTTCGATATTGGACCAATATATGAAATCTAATATTTACCTAGGTTCTTTTATTGTTCCATTGTCTTTTGCAAAAAAATCGAAGGCCATTGAGAATGAAACATCCTGAAACCAGAAGATTAAAGGATTCAAAAAACAACTAATACATGAGTACGAAAATGTCATAGCAAATACATTACAAATTGCGCAGGGAAGACCAGATTCTCAAGACGTCCATTACATCCCGCTTACTCAAAAAAAGAAATCCCCAATCCCCATTTCAAGTGATAGTTAACAGTGGCAAATCATCAAATTCGAATTCTTATTTTTCAATAAACTGGGCGTTATTCCGCATGGTCCACCATTTAACTGCCTGTTTGCATATCCTTATATCAAACACTTTGTTTACCCTTATCACACTTCTAATCACAGCTTCATCTTAATTCGATATTTTCATTACTGCCGCATTTTACGAAGGTTTACCGATTGTTTATTGAAACATGACGTTTTTATGCGGCTACGCATCTTTTGAATATTACGTTTTGTGGTAATTAATGTATTTGCGAATAAAATTCCAAGTCTTCCTAGATGAATCCAACAAACCTCTAGTTTAGCATATTCGTGTTTTCGTTCTGGTTCTGATTCCTGTGGATTCGGACCAGTGCTGTTTGACGGATCCTGAAAGTAATATTAATATAATATATGGAATTTGGAGACATGTATCATTTCATGCAATAAGAATGTGGACGCCACATTTAACAGTCGTTCCAGGTAACTTGAGGGTTGTATAACAATTGATGAAGAAACAATACAAATGAATTCGCGGTTTAATCTACAAAAATAAAACGACCTATGTATAATTCATGTATGTTATATTGTGGTATCTACTATATACCACACGTATTCGAATTGTGTGTAATTAATTGAGACTGTTAATTAATGTGAATATGTTAATTATGTTTTCCATGCCAATATTACCAGTTTACAAGCTTTTTTTTTATTGACATAGCAAGACCAGACGAAATAGTCACAAAGATTAGTATTTACAATACTGCCGTACTTAGTATATTAGTAACACACGTACTTTACATTACAAATTCGAATATCTAAATTCACAACAATATACATGAATAGTATGACATTCGGATAAATATATCTATATCATTTCCTTACATATTACAATTGCGTTTTACTAAAACATGTCAACAGACAATAAATAATATATGAAAGTAAATGGTATGGAACACATAACAATGACACAATTCACAAAATTCACAAAAGGATGATCGCAAAGCTCTAGAATTCGCCCAGTGCAACATAGATCATTTGAAAAGCTATGTTAGAATTAAAAATACCCTTGATTGTTGCCGTTGTAACTTGTCATTGAGCTTAAGGCCCTGTATCAAAAAAGAATTAGTTATACATTAAATTCTATAGATCTTCTTCTCTTATAATAAATACACCTTTAAATAATAATAAACTAAAACTTTAACAAAATAGCAAAGCGCAGATTTCGTGACTAATGATAAGGTGGTTTCTAGAATATAAATATAAATGCACTATTAAAAAGCGTTGGCTATGGTTTACAATACACTAATGCATGCCACACAGCTAAAAATTACGAAAGGTTAGAATAGGCAGCATGAAGAATACCAAAGCTAAAAGATAACCTTGCAGCATCCCATATGGAGAGGTAAAATATTATAATCATTTTTTGAATACAACAATTACAATTTTACTTTAACGATCACATTCCTCAAAAGGGTAAGTAGTTTGCTTTCAACGAGATATCACTTCAACGGGTTAAAAAGCGGGGTTAGAAAAAATTATTGGAACACTGTTAGTGAAAGATCAATTTGGATGACCTATGAAAGACTCTGTTTCCCCAATAGATAAAACAAAAGGTTTGTTAATTTGAGTTTTAGACACCCAATTCAGAGTTAATCGCTCTGTTTAATTTATTTATAGATTGTAAAATTAAATTTAACTTATTTTTTGACATTTCTCAATCCCATATATCAGTTTATTTTTGCTGAATTAGGTGACTAAATTACAAATCACAGTTTGTGCCTATCCAGAAGAAGAATAACAGAAGACCACTGCATAGGTAACTGCTTTTTAAAATACCTGCATAGCCATTACTAGTGATTTCTGAGGATATTTGGCTAAACGTTCCATGAACTGTTTGGTAAACTTGTGACTATCCTGACAATAAGTAAATAAATAGATTACATCTCAGCCTTAGTGAAAGATATAAATCAGAAAGAAAAGAAGAAATATACAAACAAGAGATAGAAATGACACAGACATTTGATGTAGTCAAGTTTAATAATTATTCATAATACAATTTAACAATCTATAATTTAAATAGCTATCGTATCATTGAAGTCGTATATATTTTACTTTCTAAAAGTATATCAATTTACAAATGGCGTTCTAGAAAAACCAGTGGTTTGGTATCAACCCAGACGATTATAACACTAATTGAGAGTTATCGAGTGTTGGAATTAATGGAGAACCCATCGAAACTCCATCCTACTGTGTTTAGGTGGATCTGCATACTTATAAAACTGAATACAACATTTAATGATAAACTTGACTATAACATTTAATGATAAACTTGACTATTTGCTAATAGATTTGACGTGAAATTGTAGGAATAATAAAGATAATAGATAAACGAAATCTATTATAATATATTCCAAAGACAAGGATTAGTGTGAAAGGAAAATATAACAAGGTGATGTCTAAATACGAATAGCTGTGAGAAACTGTCTCGGGAGGAAATAAATATATCAAAAATCAAAACTAGAAACAAGGGAATAAACAATACTCAGTTAAAGGTTATTTAAAAACAATGGTATACTGTGCAAAGCAACGAAATGCAAATTGATACCATAAAATACCATATACATATATAATAGACTGTGCAATGAAAATCACTTCATGTGTACAAGTTCAAAGTTCGAAGTTCAGTTGGTAGATGAATATAATATGATGTGTGGTTATTATATTGATTAGAAGAACAGATAGGTTAAAGGTGATTGGCATCATTTTTGATGTTCTTGGTAAAAAAAAGCCAGCTATATCTACTTAACAGTTTTAATCATCAAAGATAAAAAAGATATATGACCACTATTGTTTTTACCTTCTGTTCTTTCCACAACTGAAAAAATTGGTAATCTTATTATTATACCCTAACAGTTACAGAAAGCATCACAGGTGCGCCGTTAATGCCCCGCGTACAATTGAAAACAACATACAAACACCACCATGATCAAAAAAAAAAAACAAAACAAATGAGAAATACATTCCGTTAAATGGTAGTCAACTTATTCTTGACTCGCAATCAAGTGGGGACTGGGTCATAATTGAAGTAGTAATCATAAAGTCTATGCGTCATTTTATTATAGAAAGTAAAATTAGTTTAAGTCAATGTGTTACTTGGATTTTACCTCTGCGCTTTGTAAATGAATAGTATGCAAAATAGACGACATATCGTCACCTCGTTCCTTTCCACTTCTGGGTAGCATACTAAACATTTTTTCCGAATTTCTTTTTACTAAAGAAAATTATCACTCTCACCAAATATCCACGTAAGGTAGTTTACGAGAGCGCCTGTTAACTTCTTCAAACTGACTCAAAAGATTTTATCACTCATAAATTGACAGCAAAAACTTTATATCTCATTGATGACCGAGTAGATTTGTCTCAAATTTTGAAACTGTACAGTCAAACCACGTTAATTATTTCTTTATCAAACCACCAAGAACTACACCGGGGTTGATAAATATGATAATCGCAATAGCCATCACGCATGGCACCGATAGCAATTATTATTTAAAACATCCCCATTCTGGATCTCCCGAAGCTGATGTAAGAGGAGAAATGGTACGGAAATCCGTGTACAACAAGGGATATGCTACTTGTAGGCCGGTTGGGCAGGTTCGGGAATTTCCAGTGTCCACAATGCCCGCTTTATATAAACGAGTATTTTGGGGAACCCTAAACTTAACCCTTTTAAGAGAAGTAAAGGGTAAATTGTAAAAATGGTGAGGGTTAGGGTTAGTATTCCCCGAAATACTAATTTATTTTAAGCGTCCATTTTGGACTCCGGCGGAAATACCCGAACCGACCCAACCGGCCTACAATTAGTATCTCCCGTAGAGCAACACAATTACTGATGACGTACATTTAAAATGAAATAACGTACAATATCCATGCACACTTTAACAATTGACAATATCATTTTTTATGTCCATTTTAAGAGATACACACACGCCCTGAATTAAAATCGTACACCAAAACAATTCCGGGTTTATTAGAGGACTTTATTTGAAGGAATATTCGTTAAAATGCAATAATTCTCGTTTATTTACTCGTAAGCAGTCTTGCTTATTCGGCGCAATTTATGTTTAATTTTGTTCTCGAATGAATTCATATCACGAGATTCCACTCAAATAGGATGGCGTGGATAATAAGAACTGCTCAGTGTAACATTATCTCAGTAATGAAACAGACAGAATTGGCCCCCAGTGGATCTTACTCTTTCGCTAAGATCACTGAAAGGTGTCCATAGACAGGAACTTCTTTGATAAGGATGGGTGATGCATTTTCTATGACCACTAGCAGCACGAGTTAAGGAATGTTGCCAAAAACTTGAATTTTTATCTGTGACTGTGTGAAAAATTATATATGGAGATTTTTGGTAACTGACTTTGGTCGAAACAAACCAATTTAATACTTAATTTAAGGGAGATCTTATTGTACCAAATGAGGATTCGCGTTGGTTTTGGCTCCCTAATCAGAAGACCCTGGCTTTGACCAAGGCTTATTGTGCCCTTTGCCAATTATGGATGACTGTGGGCGTGGCAAAGGGAGCTTCTAGTCGATCGAATGGAGAAAAAAAATCCCCGATGTATCAGTAAGTTAACCACCCTATGACAGTTAAAAACTTAAAAAGGGTAGGCTGTCGCACCGCCGCACGGTAAACACAGCACATTACATGACATAGGTCCGTATACAGTAGCCCAGCTCCTGCAATATCAAAACACGAATGCTTCAACATTCGTTGTAATGGTTCCTCGATTACAATAGAAATTATAGACGTGTGCAGATTAACAAATGAAGTCATGCAACGCTGGTAAATGGAAATTTGATACAATACTAACACGATACTCAATAAACGTAAGAGATTTTTCTAATACCGGTACATTATTAATAAAAGTCTATACAAATCATTTCTTCATCCCAGTATATTTTATGCTTGATATTCAGATTCATCTATTTCTACTACGGAAAATAACTTACATTCTCCAAGGAATCTTCTAATAAATAAATTGTACATCGTTCACATTTCAACATTTCTTGAGCATCCAACATAATTTTTTCTATCAATTTATTTAAATTAGTCTGTTCTTCAAAGACGCCTCTTGCTAAATGTAATAATAGCTGAAATAAAAATAAAAACTAAATTGAAAAGACGTTCAGAAAATCTAAATCAATACGTAATGACAGAAATTTAACTGGCTTCATAAAACAGGATTCCGAGATGAATGGAATTGGGTTCAGTGTTCTGACAGATTATATTCCGAAACATCGCCTGGTGTATTCGCATTTCGTCGGTTTTTTTTAAAAGTACACACTTCGCAAAAAGCATTGACAGTGATGAATGTGGCTTATACTTGAATTTCCGTCTTTATTAGTGCGGTTGGAGAAGAGAAGAAGGACGCTAAACCCAATTCCATTTCATTATATTATACAATAATTGTTTTTTTTGTACAGCATTTTAACAGTATGAGTAGACTGGCCCAGTCTCTTCTATTTATTTTACATTTCGATTTATATAAAAGTAGTAATTTTTAGTAAACCAACACTTTCGTTTCCATTTGTATAAAAAAAAAATTTGAGTAAACCTGTAACCAGCACCAGAGACTGGACAATTTGCGAGCTTCACAATAAAATGGGCGTTTCTTGTCCTGTTTTACGTTGTTCCTTATTTGGAATGATTGACAGTTGTCAAGCAAGCGCCGAGTCACGTGACACGAATTTGTAAATGTGATGTCCAAGATAAATTAAGTTCGATATTTACCTTCATGAATCATGCGTCTCGAATGGAGTGCAAAGCAGTCATGCTGAAACCGTCTGCGGGCTGATGTCACGTTTTTGTTTCCATTCGCCATTCGGCTTCGTCCCGATACGCATGAACTGGCTTCGTTAAGTTGTTATAATGATGTCGTGTGTAATTATTTATGTTCATTCACCTCATCCCATACGTTGTATCCGTTCATTCGACAGATATTATCATATTGTCCGTCAACAAAATTCTTAGATCGTTAAAGTATCACTAAATAACAATAACTGTTATCCACAAACATCTCGCATCTACACCAGTTTGCCAGTGCAAATGCAGTAATCCCGTGCACGACGTCACACGACTTACATAATGCAGATTAACCTACTAGATGAGAATGAAGCTCTATTTGCCCAGTCTCTAGAGATTACGTTTTTTTTTTGAGAGGACTGGCCAATTTTTGGTGTGTGGAGAAGACTGGCCACCAGTCTACAGTATGAGACGCGTTCTCGTATATTAATATGTCATAGGTATGAACTGGTTGATTTCTTACACCAACTAAGATCTAAGTGGCATTTGGTAAATGGATGATAAAAACATGTACCTGTAATTGGGTCACGTGTTATCAACTTCGGGCTATTTAAAAAAAAAACAACGGAAAACCGCATATTTTTTTTAAATAAAAGATCGTGTATGTGCATTGGACTTTTAGCCAACGCGACTTAAAATCAGTATCAGTACGCTGTTAAGGCACACTGCATAGCGTATAACCGTCGTCATTAGCCCGGATGTCGTAAAAAAGGTAAGACATTAAAGTCCATTTCATTTCACCATGAAGTCCGCCTCATCTCCCGGATTGTTTATGTCGTCAACCCATTAAACGGCTACGTCAAACATTTGGAACTGCGCATACATGTGCTTCCCTTAAATTTTAATATAACGAGCATTGGAAATACACTACAGTTTTTTATAATAAGGCCACACATAAACGTTTTCTCTAGTCAACACGATTTGATTTTATTGATACATGGTTATTAATGTGTTACGTGATAACAACTACATGTTAAACATGGGCCTATATTTATAATCGACTCAGTTTACGTCTGTAAATGGCAATTCTTTACCTTTAAACTATCCTTATAAAGAATAGCATAAGTACACGTTTCTGAATAAAAACTCTGTAACGTTCACGTATGTATTGCTTTAGTTTTCAAGGTTATATTGTAACTTTATATGTTAATGACGTTTGTAGGCTGGCTTTTTCCGGGATTATTTTCACGTTGTATGGAAGCACTGACTGATTGTGCGTTGGCCTTTTAACCCCTATATTATGAATATTTGATAAATCATGAACTTATTAAATACTGGGTATTAAATTTCCAGTTCAAATCAAACCCAATGTTATGTTCTTTTGATAAATTATAATTTTAAGTTACATTAAAGAATCGTGACAAGCGAAACGAGAATTATTATACGAAATTTCTTGCTTGTTGGGATGTGTGTTTCAACATTAAGTAATATCGCAGACAACGACATATAAGAAAACATGTAAGTTTATATAAGAATACTGATCAAACCATTCATTCATTGTGAGTTACCGATCACATTAGAATCATAATCAGGATTAACTCAGAGGTAAATATACTTCTACGATAGTCACTACATTTCATAAGTCCCATGTCAATAGACAGGAACAGTATGGTTTAACTGTATACTAAGATCAATACATACATAATTTATATAAATTTATTAGGAGGGTTTGACCTAATCTTAATCTTGCTTGTCAACATGGCTTTAATATAGATTAGCGTAAAGTCTTTTAATAGCAGCGGATTAAACGATTGTCGTTAATCGACAAATCGTCGAAAATCGTAAGTCAGTGAATGTATGAGATTACTAATGACGCCATTGGATATTCTCTACAGACCAGCCTATAACAGGACACAAATTAAGGAATGTGCTACGGCAATCCTATTCATTAGTTCCTGTAGGAGTACCTTTCAGGAATCTAGCCTCTATTGAAGTCATTAAGGCATGGCATCCGGTTTACGGGTCAAGATATGAAAGACGTTATACTTGAACTGCGAATGACGGATTTGGTTTTTAAATACGGGCGTTTTTCCTTTATATTTGATTTAAAGTAAAATATGCTTTAAAAGAAAACTAAAGGAAAAGATTGTGCGACAGTTTATTCCACATAAAATTTGTGTCTTAATCACTAGCAAGACTAAGAAGTTTCCAGGAATTTTTAATGTCCTCTTTTTATAACTCTCTGGTCCCTTTGGTCTTTACAAGTCATAATTTTCAAGACTTGACAAGTTTCTGAAAATTCCTAATAACGTTAGCTATAGTTTATAATATTACGCCTTGGTGTAATGGAATTTCTCTAAGGAGACATAAATGGCACATGAATTGATTGTGTCTGACTTGTTTCTTTACTTCTGATATTTTGTAGACAGTTTAATGCAATTTACAGTTTTATATAACATTATCTTTTGTGACGTGTAAAGATTACCATTTACTCGAAGAGGACAGCAATATGCAGAAAAAAAACACACAATTTATAACGAAATTAAAACATTTAGAGAATCTCGTCGACGACAGACAGATATATAGCAGTCATAAATGTCAAGATTTGAATATAAAACAACTCATTTATTTTCACTATCAACGCTGAATGTGCAAAACGAATCCCTTAGATCAAACACTTAAAGAAGGAATCGTTGATTATTACAACAATTGCTGACAGTCACGATATGTGGACATAAAAATCTATTTTTAAAAGTTTGTTTGTTTTATAATTGTTGTTGATATATAAATATAAGTGGGTTTATAAACATAATATACGTAATCTGTCTCTATTTAAGAAATCCCCGTTTTATGAAACGTCTTACCTATTTAAGATGAGTTTTGCTATCATATCAAAATATATATAAAAACAATACCTTTGTGTCTATCTCGTGAGACAGAGATCTTTGTAAACATGCACGTGTCATAGTAATAAATGGAATCCAGGAGACCACAAATCAGTCGAGTGTAGATAACTTTTACTTATTTAATTCCCTGTTAAACGATACTCGTTTATTTTTAATATGATTGCGCCCACAACAACTACACTGACAAACCCCGACAATTGTAAGAAATAAAACGTTGACGTATAACAAAGTAGATGATCGCTGTACCGTCAAGCGTAAGGTCGACTTTTGTTGGAAGAAGACACCCTGTTTACAAATTGAATAATAAAAGAGAGTTATTAAATACTTACTATTGATGTGTAGATTAGTTCGGGGTGAAATAGTTCTATCGTTAGTGGGGCGAGATAATAATATTGAGATCATTTAAAAGGACATACAATAGTGAAAGTGTCAATCCTTTTCGCTTTTTAAAATAATCTTTATTGCATCAGTAATGGGAAAAAAATTCATTTTTTTTATTGGGAAATGTTAGAACATTCTGAATACAAAACTCCAGTTGTACGTGTATAACACGTCATTTTATGACAAAAAAGATCATCAACTAACACAAATGGTTTTGAAATATGACATAATAATTAATAAAGGGCTTTAATTCACAAAGGTCATCTTAAAGTGGGTAATAATAAAGATATACGTCATACATGTTCTCATCAAAGACCACGTGGCTTGGAAGTAAAATTTTTTGACGTAATAACACGCTTACTCACAAATTCCATAATGAATATTTACATCATCTATTTTTCCTAGAGGGAAGGTTTTATGATTTTTATCACACTGTATATGGAGATCAAAGTAAATATCAATATTTGGGGTATAATATATTGAATGAATGTTTTTAAAAAAAGGCAAAGATAAAATCCCTATTTGCGTCAATTACAACAAATCAATAAGATGTTTAATGTTTTTACAATAGCAAAAGCAGTCTTCACACGAACCTCAGTCATCCATGATACTGATTTTTTTTAAAAAGATGAATGAAATTTTATACACCGTGAAAACTGATGACTTTATTGTATTTACTAAATCTGAGGAAATGAAAACTAACTGTAGCTGTATGTTTATCTTAGTAAAAGTTACCGAGAGCCTAAATACGCTTTAAAGGGACAATGCCGATAATATTTTGGAGAATAAAACTGCTTAATTTTATATTAAAATCCCCTACCTTAGGGCCAAGCAACTAACTCTGTATTTGTGATACTTTTTCAAACAACTTAAACCCGTTATTTTTCATCTGGAAATGAAGACTGGTGTCCCAAGCTGTATAATGTGGTGTCTGGATAAAACCAGACTTTTACTTTATAAAAAATAATGTGAAGGTGAAATTTACATTTTGTTATCTAGTACAAGACACAGGTTATTCACTGTATAGTAAAGGGAATCGATTATCAGGTCACCCAATGAAAAAATTACCAAAAGTATTAAAAGTGTTACGTGTCTAGATAAAAGAGACTTTTGGCAAGTGGAATTTTCCGCATCCGTATCTCGTATCCGTATCGCCACGTGATACGTTGCGTCAATGTAGTTTTAGAGTTTTGGCAGACTTTCGCGCCGTGTACATATGGGTAGCTGAGCTGAGCTTAGTTCTACATGTAATACAGCATGGTGGCAGTTATCTACCAATACCAACACCAGTACTAGTCAAGTGCCTAGCCTACAAATTCCTGAGTGGAATAGAGTCGCTCGACAGTGGCTGAGCTATTTAAAATTTAAAAAGAAATTTAGTGTCGAATCACCTCCCTAAATTTAGCACGTAGATCAACCAGCAGGCAGATTGACAGACAGTCAGACGGGAAAATATGAAAATTCTGCGAAAATCTAATCAAAAGCAATCATTAAATTCCTGTCTTTATCATGGTTAAAATCGCATCAAATATACATCTTCGTGTTTAATGGTACACATAGATTCATAAAAACACTATGACACAACATTTTAACGTCTAAAAGCAGCAAAAAGTACGGTTAAAGCCCCAATAACACTCTTGTTGTAATTGAATAATATGTCCCAATCTTTATTCTGGTCAACAAATTGTATTATTTTACTATATTCAAATAAATTGATGATACAAATTTCATCGTAACACACGTAATTTAAAAAATTGGAAAAATTCAACTACATGATTTGAAAAGGTTAACGTAAACCTTTTCAAATGTGACTTGGATTTTGAAATATTTTCGAACCCTCTGGACAAGTAAAATATGATGTAATGGATAATTTACACAGCAGGTAGGACACATAAAAATCTGGTACTTAGAATAAGACTTATTTATTTTCTAGAGCTGCCAAGCCAGCAAGAGTGTTATTGTCCCTTTAAAAGACGACGATTTTATACGGACCTTTTCCGTATGAAAGCTGTTCTATACGTGCTGTCGTATTCGTGTGCAGTATCACGTATGAGAAGTACACAAACATTGTTGACGTCACACACAAAATCTATACGGATACGCGATACGGACCAGAAATTTACGCTTGCCAAAAGTCTCTAATCAGTTTTTACGTTCACGTACAAACGACTAGATATTTTGAGCTGAAATTTAGAGACCAAACCTCTATGTTTTGGCACTTAAATTTCATACGTACTTGGACTTTTATTTTTGAGACTGTTCAAATCGGGATAGTGCCTTTAACAAGCCCAACATGTTTCACAATGGTGTGAAATAAATCTGTTTTAATATACCCGAAGACATAAATTTCCAATAAATTATTTAACGAAATCGTGCGACAACATTATTACTTATTGGAGCAAACAGTTATGTCAGGTTTCCACTGTAGTTCGATGCGTTACGATAGAATGGTCCTTATTAGAGACTTTTGGCAAGTGGCATTTTCCCTATCCGTATCACGTATCCGTATCGTATACGTGACACGTTGCGTCAGAGTAGTTTTAGAGTTTTGGCAGATTCTTGCGTCGCGTACGTATGCGTCACTGGGCTGAGCTTAGTTCTGTACAACATGATGGCAGTTATCTACCAAGATCACCACCACCGTGAGCTATTATAAAAAATTAATGTCGCATCTTATTAAAAAAAATCTTTGACTTCGACTCAACAGCAATTTTCGGTTTCACTAATTTATCATTTATACCCCTTTACCATAGAATTACATCATTTACAGGTTTGCAAGTTCCCATATCTACCTAAATCTAGCACGTAGATCAACAAGCGTGCAGGCAGACAGACGGGAGAAGTATGAAAATTCCAAGAAAAACCTATCAAAAATAATGATTAAATTCCAGTCTTTATTATGGTTAAATTCACATCAAATATACACCTCCGTGTTCTAAGATACACATAGATTCAAAAAAACGCTATGATACAACTTTTCAGCGTCTAAAAAGCCATAATGTTTTACGGACCTTCTCCATATGAAAGCTGTTCGATACGGGATGCCGTATCCGTGTGCCGTTTCACGTATGAGAAATACACACACACATTGATGACGTAACACACAAAATGCATACGGATACGCGATACGTACTAGGAATTTACGCTTGCCAAAAGTCTCTATTGAGTCCACCATCTGGTACGTGCACATACGTTCGGGTACGTTTCGATACGATCAACACAATTGCTACGACTGACCTCAATGTATGACATGAATTGTCAAGATCACCACGATTATTCCATTTATTAAAACTACGATTTCAATCGCAGCACGAATCGCGATGGTGGGAATCTAGCATTATCTGTATAGCGGATACCGTAAGAATCTATTAAGCAATTGCTTGACAATGAAAGAAATAATTTTATAAGTATTGAGGTGCTGAAGTAAACCAATGTTTCGTTAATAGTTATTAAATTAATCATCGTTGATGGTAATCTGTTAATATTGATTGATCTAGGTCCAATCCTTGCTTAAACTTGGTGACCTCTCGAACCCAACCCTCTGGTGAGAACGGATATGAATTCTACAACAAATGAATAGCTATGTTATGAATGTGGATTTAATAATCGATATTTCTTTATTGTTGGAGGCAGCATACCTGATTCCTGGTAAACTCTTGTACAGACATTTCAAACAGCTGAGCATTAGTGATGCCAATTCCACAGAAGGTAAGGTACTTCTGGAACACCTGTAACATAAAGATATATTCTGTTCTGAATGACGTAAAGTTACGGATAATGTTTAAAATGTTGGTCTAAAAAATGATTCTTTAGTATCGCTGTGCATTCTGATCTGGTGGTGGTAGTGGTGGGGGAGGATTGTTCAGTGGTCTAACACATCCGCTTTATATCATAAGGTCTGTCATTGAGTTCAGTTGTGTGTTTCCATTCCCAGTTTGTACGTGCCACGATTTACCCGAAATGACTAGTATTTAAAAATATATAATGAAGCTCTAATGGTTATTGATTCAGTGTGTTTTTTTCATGTGAATCGTTTTAAAGACTCAAAGCATTTCCCGTATCTATGGTTACTAATAAACACAAAACACAAGTTTAAAATTCAATTCAGTTTTCCACTTGGATGAGATGCATGCTTTTATAGATTTAAACAGAAATTGTTATGTTATATTTTTAGTTCAGTAAACATGATCAACAAGATATCTGTTCTTGGTTGATAAATTAAACCTCGAGCACCCACACACACACCCACA
Organism: Patella ulyssiponensis; assembly: GCA_963678685.1. Taxonomy (NCBI): domain Eukaryota; kingdom Metazoa; phylum Mollusca; class Gastropoda; family Patellidae; genus Patella; species Patella ulyssiponensis. The sequence continues at coordinate 60,679,309 of OY783229.1, forward strand.
CACACATCAACTCCACCACACACACCCACACTCACTCACACAAACTATGTTCTAAATTACTTAGAATCGGTTTATTTTACATTTGATTTTTTCTGAAAGTACACCTGGGAATCATAATGCGAAATATATTTGTATTTAAAACCTTGTCATTGATATCATTAACAGGAATCCAACAAACCGGAAACATTTTAAAATTTATTTCTTTATCTACTGTTTAATATGTTGTCAATTTACTATTATACAATTCATAGGGATCAATCTAGCATTTAAAAAACATTCACATTAAAATTTGAAATACTTTCTATTCGCCCACGGTACTTGGAAATTGTATCATTTCGTTTTACTGAAAAACTAAGTCTACAAAATGGGAGTGGGGAAATCCGCGAGAGTTGTTTCGATTGTCAAGGTCTGTGGTCAAACAGATATGGACCATGCCGCCTGGTTGACCGACAAAACCTGCACACGTCATATTGTTCTAATAATAACATCACTCCATGGAATTGGCAAACCGGAACGTTGATGTTTCAATTTGAAAAATATATGAAATATATGCTAATTTTACAACTAACGATACTGAATTATGGGATTAATAGGAGTATTCTTTAACAAGATAGAGATTTCATGCATTTGAAGGCTTTATTTTAAGATAATTTAAACATATGACTTTAAAAAACCGCTACTATATCCTAAACTCTTGGTGTACTTATCAAATAATTAACCAAGATCAATTAAGAATAAAAAAAAAACAGGAATCAAGCAAATTGTGAAATGAGGGTCGATAAGTGTAACCATGTGAACTCGCTTGCAATATGTTGCTCCTTATTCTTTGGGTACCATTCATTTTCATTTTCAAGTGACATTTATAGAATTTTAATTTAATTAGCTGTCACTATTCCTGATATTCTTCGCAAATCCAATTCAACTTACTGACGTCTGGACCCCAAAAGAAAAACGTATTAATTTGAGTTATAATTTTCGTTTACAGTTCTTTCAATACAACTAATTCCAATTCCAGATTTGAGATTAAACTCCTAAAATAGATCAAATAATAATGACCGATGAAATGCGTCTTTTCCAATTATAAAATTCCAAGATCAAACCAGGACATAAACATTTTCAGCGGAATTAATGTCTAGAGAAAAAAATCAATTACGAAAAGCATTAAGAATGCAATTATACTAAAAACCTACGAGAGGTCGGCCATCATTTTAACATCATTAAAACTATTAAACCCCAAACATACTGATTATGAGGGATATTAAAATCATATTGGTGTGATTTATATGTATATTAAAAACACATTTATATTTGATATATATAGGATTATCCCAAAGTTTGTCATGCACAAGTCTGAGAGCTGCCAGATAACTAAAGATTAATTTTCATCAGTCACGGAAAACATTAAAGGAGAACTCTTTATGATGTGCTATTCGGATTGACTTCAATCATTGAATTAATAAACATCTACCATAAATGCTTTTACTGTTGGGCTGCAATCATTGAAAAAACATAAATTTGTAGTAAATGCTTTTGTGTTTGATAGTAACCATTAATGCTCATAAATCTGTAAAGGATAACGCACCCATTAAGCCAATTGTGGAGCTCAGATTTGCATAGGATTCGAGAGATAAACAGCCAAATAAAAAAGTACTATATTGAATAAGAAACCTTTAATTTGGAACATCATTATAGTTATCAACATCTTCGCAAATGCAACTAAATATTTCTAATTCTGTGTCTACAGTGAGGCATAATTCGAAATTCAAACCTTTATACAGGGTGGGTGATGGACGTTTGAATGTGAAATATAGTTTACAATTACAAGTTGCAACGATGAAATTATCAAACTTTACGAACTTATTCATACCTGAAAAATTTTATGGGCCATAATAAACTAGTTACAGCCAGTTAAAATTTTGAAGTAAACTTTGAAAACTCTATATTATATGACATATAATATCCAAGCCCTCGTTTCGTAGTTGCTGTACTCACCTCTTCATCAGCTTGACTAAAAACATGATTTCCATTAATTTTATTAATAATCTGTGCCACACCAATAACTTCTCCTTCAAAATTGATAATAGGCATGCATAATATACTATGTGTTCTGTATCCGGTTTTAGCGTCTACTTCTTGGTTAAATCGGGGATCCTGAAAAATATAAATAAAATATTGATTTATTATAGAGAAAATTCAGATAAAAACTTTGTTTATGCAAAGGAGATATCAGTTGTTGTGTTGAAAAAGAAATGCTTACTTGAATGAACAAAGCAGCAATTCACATTTTCGGGTGTTTTTCGAAACCTATCTTTTCTCCCGCTATAACTCTCCATAAGTAAATTTAAAAACCCCAAAATTAATGGACACCCGATGACTTCCCAGAACGTGTACTGTGGAGATGTCACATACTCTATTTCTAATTTCAGCCACCTTTTAATTCAGGACGCAATTCTTCGCACATTTTTGACATCTAATGTCATTATTTTTTACATTTTTAGAAAGGAAATAAAGGAGGAAAAAAAATTATTGTCTCAACGTTAACTTGATTTCGTGTCGTGAAGTTGTCGAGATGGAAACGCCAAATTTCATTTATATTTAAATAAATCAAAATTATAGCAAGTGAAATTGGGTTTAAAATGTATTAGTACATTGTCTCACTAGAGAACATATTTATAAGAGGCCAATCTACGAATTGCTATGTGTTTTATTGATTTAAGCTTCAACGATATTTTTCTTTAGCGTCCCCAAGGGTGTATTACATTGGAATTGAAACTCATTACCATCGCAATATACTGCATTTTTTTCACTCAATAAAAATACGGAAGTCGGAACTTTATATGAAAGAACAGTTATGACATCTAGATTTTCTCTCAGCTTTGATCATCCCTGACATTATAGAAAGAGGATAAAAAGAATAAAATTCAAAGAATACTCTTACATTTCTTATTAAAGGTGGGAATTTGTACATAATAAAATCTTAACGTGTATTTAGACGTGTAGAATATTTGGTTTCGCAGGAACTTTGTACATTGTACATTAAATCATAAAGAGCATAATTATTATCCCGGTTTAATGTTGTGGGAATCTCGCACATAGTACATTTCTAGGTTTGGTTTCGTGGTAACTACGGTACGATTGTATAAAGAGCTGGGAGTTCTCACTATACTAGTTAAGGAATAGATAATTAAAACAGAATATGCTGAAAATGTCAGTCAAATTGCTCCGCTCTGAACCGAGATATTAGCGATTCAATTTTAGGCTAGCCTCGGACATCATTACTATCGTTGGTACGAAAATAAACCAAGTTTCGATTATCCGTTTTTATGTTGATTCATCCGTCACAAAATGTATAAAAATCTGATTCAAATCCACTAAATGTCGCAGGCTAACGGTGGCGTCGATAGTTGATTGGGGTCTTGATAAGTTAATAAATGTCTAATCAACATTTCAGACCTACAGAAACACACACAACAAGCATACATTTATGAATTCTCCTTTTTACGAATTAAAAGGATAACTCCAAAAGAATGGCGCCAAATGATGTGTAAAATGATTATGTTGATGTTAATCTGTTATCGCACGATAGGGTCTGTCGCTTTAATCGATGGTCAGTCATTCTGTCAGAACTGATATAAGAGAATCCTGAGAAAAACCTGATTGGTTTCCAGTCCTCAGAAATAAATCACCTTTGGTATTGGTGAAGGGAGATGAAGATTACCCACAGAAGGATAATTAGGTTTGAATTATCTTAAATACTTACAAGGGAATGAAGAACTGTCTAAGAAACGAAGCTAAACGGTCTAGAAATAATGTAATGGCTAGCATGGGTGGAGAGTAATTGTCTACGAGATCGGTGAATAAATCCCGCTAAGCAAAGCGGATAAAATATATCATGACGCTTCTCAATCTCCTTCATGGTTCAACAAAAACAGTCAGGAAATCTCTAAGCATTGTTTAAATATAACATGTACAAAATATTTATGAAATGTTGATTGAAATTTTTAACGTCCGTTTTAACTACAGTCTGACTAAACTACAGATAGGTATTTGGTTTTTTATACTTTCAATCGCCTACACTACATAAAGGTATGACCGGTTGTAGTGGAAGGTCGAGTCAGGAACTTAACGAGCGGCGTATGACACTATGACTTCAGACTTTGATTAATAAATCGCCGTAACAGACCGTGTCATTGACTAATCCCTCACATTAACCAGGACGCGGGTTATATAACAACTTTTCCTAATCCTAGTGTTGTGAAGACAAGTAAAACGAAATTTTGAACTATAAGAAACGAAACGAAATAGGAACTTTGTTTTAATCAAATTGTTTTAGCTTTAAATGATATCAAAGACAAACTTTGCTGTTCGTGGAATTGTGTGTCAAGTGTTTCCAGTCTAACTGAGGTCGTATACCCAAGTTCAACAGAGCTTGTTTAGCCAGTGAGAAGTGATATCGAGACTTCTAGACATAATTGCTAATCAGATATTAAATGTGGTGTTTAGAGCGTTCACAATAAATGTTGGACAACGGACGATAGAGAGGCGGACAATAATTGCCCACACGGCAATGGACAGTAATTCGGGTAGCTTTCTGTTCAACCTTTAGTAGAATAATGTACTAATCTATATAACAGGCAGTATGTGATCTTCAGGAAAAACATTAGTTTGGTATAATTAGCTATAACCGTGTACAGGGCAACTCTCAAGATCGTGGGACAGACAAGGATGGCGACAATATATGTCAACACGGTAATGGGCAGTTATCTGTTGTAATTCGTGTTGCGATATTTCAACCTTTAGTCCAATAATATAAGATTAACAGGCAGTAAATGATCTTTATGAAAAACATTGACTAGATGTAATTAGCTATAGACAACCCTCGAGAGGGATCTAAGTAAATTATGACAGGCGGTGTTAGCTATACGCTGATGAGGACTACAACTGTCGACTACAAATGTCAGCATTCTTATTGATTTAACCCACATTGGCATCAGTACATAGAGACAAGAGATTAATGTAGATTTTCTATATAATTATTCAAGTTTTGACTAGACCATTGATTAGCGGTCGATATAAGAAAAAATAACATATACTATGTGACCAGACTGGGTTGTATATATGCTATATAAATATACTTTCATTTTCTCACACAATATTGATATGAAATAGACATGATCACCAATCACCACAGTATACAGTGAAATTCTGTATAAATAAAGACGGGAGGAATGCGCAAACCATAACAATTAGCCTATTTAGAAATGAAATGAAATGGGGTTTAAAGTGTTAGTTTTCTACAACACCGAGCTGATGAAGACAAACGTCAGGACAACAGGGAGAATTTTGTCCGAGCAGCATATAAAAGCACTAAAATGGAAATAATTAAGTAATTTAATGATCAAGAAGAAAACGTAAGTGTGTATATCAATGCGCAAAAAAAGATCAGATAGGCCTAATATATTAAGTAGGTCAATATATATAGGTTTACTGAAGAAATGGAAATCTAGAAATAATCGTTAACAATACACTTAAAACAAGGAGAATGTTATCATGGAAGAAAATAGTTCTGTAGTGTATCATTATTTATATTTAAAACAACGATAGATTATACTTGTCAGAAATAGTTCTGTATCATTACACACATTAAAACAAGGAGAGCTTATCCTTGTCAAAAATAGTTCTGTATCATTAAATATATTTCGACAACTAAGGGCTCAGACGAGAAGATGTTTTCTTACAATGTAGTAGTGTCAAATCTATCCGCTTGAATCTGATAAAATTACAGGAGTCCGGGAAGAGTACACATACCTTATTCGGCGCTTTACGCGTCACTTCCTGAAAACTTGAACACTAGAATTGACCAGATAGGATGGCATGCGAGCTGGGTAATGACGTGTTTGATCAGGGGCAGTCTTGAAGATACGCGTCTCTCTCCTAATGACTAATTTAAGCAGGATAGCAGCAAACCTCTCGAGACAATGGTTTACAGTTTCCACATTAACTCTTGTCAATATTACAACTGATAATGCCACTGGACCCTTGCGTCAACGGTGAAAGAGAGAGAGAGAGAAATGGGGCCGTTTAACGTCCACTCGACACAAACTAGGTCATTTTGAGACTAACATATGGTTTCAATTTTATTTCAATAATTCGCTTGCGCGTAGGGGTCTTTAGCAGTGGGAGGAAACCGTAGTGCCCGGAGGAAACCCGCGAGGTTGAGAAGGCGCCCCTATATCCATGCCACATAGGCTCACACGAGGGATCGAAACCACAGCCGTAAGCCAGAATTGACCGGCCAGTTAGAGGTCGGAGCGCGGCACTCTAGACCACTAGGCCATCCCAACCCCTCTCTCGGAGGTCAGGTCAACAGTGAAGGGGGCAGGGGGACATATTCTGGCCATTGTCATTCACACAAATGTCCCGTTGTTGTCTAACCGTAGCGCCTTAGCGCCGGAAATTGTATGCCCCCTCCCCCCCTGTTAAACATTATACGTAACATATGCTTATGTTTTAAGACCCCATCCCTCTTAATTTGAACCTGATTAACCATCGTATCGACGGCTTATAATTAATACATGTTAATTAGATCATCTATAATGTAACCGGAAAACTAACGTCTTACAAACTAGACAAATAATATCATAGACAGAATTTAATCAGTAAACTTACAATAAATGAAATAGGAAATAGTCCTTTAACAACCATAATGGCGGTATGTTTGGATTTGAAATCCATAGCTCGTGCAAGATATCATGTTTCAACAACAAATATGATTTCTCTCGATGGTATAAATATATTTTACAATCAGTTGTGATGTATTTAGACTCTCGAGGGAATATATTTTTTTAAATACTACGATAATAATGAGTGATCATTAAAGCGATTATTTGTATCGTGGGCTCTCATTACCAAGCACACCCTGCTCGTTACCCTGCCATAGTCAACAGCTAACAGGAAAATTGTGGATAACGTATAAATTCATTCACGTGAGGAAGTTCTTCAACCGTTGTATGGTGGGTTGGGGTGGGCGTTTCTTCATTCAAACAAATAATACGTTTTACCCTTCGAGCTAATAAGAATCACCATGTAATGTTGAAAAAAACGGAGACCAGTCGAATCTTTCAATAAATGTGAACTTCAGGCCTGTATTCGTTTTCCATATTAACCAGAAATTCACTTTAAAAAACTGAAAAAACATACACCCTCAACAATATCAGATGAGATTAAATTCTACGAAAATAATTAGTATCGGAAACGCTGTATGCACACGTGTAAGATCTAATAATCTTATAAAGCCTTTAAAAGGGATAGTCGGTCTCTTTTATACACCTTGTACAAATAAAAACAGATAACGATAACATTATTCGTGGGTGTATTTAACAATCGAATTATCATATCGTATCTTATTTTGATCAGTTTTAAGTTTTCCAAATGAATAAAAGAAAGCTTTCGTGATATCACCATCAGTACCAGATCTTTCAATATGGCGTCCCCATGTTAAGTACATTGCTCACATTTGTTTATGTTGTGTATCAAAAATAATGATTAGTCATGTTTTTGTCAGTTGCGTTTGACAATAATAGTACACATTGGTGTGCCCCTTGCAGGTGGAATCCGATGTAAGAGTAGGTCGAGTGCTTCTGTCTGGGCAAAATGTTCCCCACATAAGACTGTCTGGCGCATGGCCGTCTACAGGTTCCGACGGCAATCTAAATATGACATGGCGTATATTTTTAAACGTTCTTAATGATGTTAGAAAACAGAAATAGATGGACCATCTCTGTTAATTTATTGTATGTACCAGACGCATTCTTTAAGCTAAAATTAACAAAGAAGAAGAAAAAAAAAAACAAAATATGAAACACACACAAAAAAAAACAACGTCTGGGTTTCTTGTTATTTATAAATAAACAACATACGGTAGCCATAAGTTTTCTGCATTATTATAGGAAGAAAACCCCATGACATTTCAAATAGGAAACACTACTCAGACTACAGCTTCATTAACAGTGATTTAAGGTTTGCAGTTAACAATGATATATGTATATATATATATTTAAAGGTTATTTATGTGAACTCCCACTATATATGATAAGTGGTATTAGGTGTTCCAGAATTAGTAAACCTATCCACCAAACCTTATATATAGCCTAATATAATATAGTTGTAGTTTGGCAAATTCGGGACAATTGCAACTAGCAGGGCCTAAACATTTCCTTTCACCCACCAAAAGCTCTATTGAACGGTGGTTTGACAAACTCAAAGTAATGACAATTAGCAGAGTATTAGCCATGATGTGAAATGATGAAATTAAACGAAAATTGTTATCAGGTGTTACATATGAAATACGCACCGTCTACCATGTGTACGACCCCCTCAATACATAGATGCTAACACGCTATAACAAATCTATCGATTCTCTAAGATACCAATGTGTTTATGCATTAACCGGGGTCACGCTAGTCTGGAGGTCGGGTGTTCGATACCTGCATTGGCCGAGAAAGTTCATCCAAATTTTCCGGCAGGGATGCAGGATGGATGGCCTTACAAGGACGGTTCTCTACTCGTTCGGATGGGACGGAAAAACCGAGGTTCCGTGTACACACTGGCGTGCACGTAAAAGATTCCTTGGCAGCTGGAATTCAATATAAAGAGTGAGCTGTAGCGCCGCTGCCCGGGCAAAATTTCCCTCAGCACACTGTATGGCGTATGCCCGTCTTCATTAGCCCAGTTTAGGAGGAGAAAAGTAGGACGTTAAACTCAATTTCATTTCATATATTAACTGTATATACAACAGTAGTAGTATGTAAAACGAGAAATGTTGTTATGATGTATAGCACGTTGCCAACACATTATCGCTAGTAATATAAAACATATTGTGTTGATGTATGTTTTATTATTTTATGACATACATTATAAAACAAATATAGTTAATAAGTGGTTATATCGTTATTTTATGGTGTAGGCACCCTTCGTTAAAACAGACCATTTATTAGACCGTGTGTGGGATTGAACCAGGTCAATATTATCAGACCGGAACTACTATCATCATTAAAATATTTAGACCCGCTAAACATTCAAAGCTACTTGAGTTTGGAGTATTATGCACGGATTACTGTATATGGTGAAACTAAACATACTATACAGAACTACTTTACAAACTTAGAACAACGCGTACAAAAATGTGATTTAACGTCCTACTGCTCAAATGTGATTTAACGTCCCACAAAATAATTCTTTTCCGACTGGGCTAAGGAGAAGGGGTATAGTCATACAGTGTGCACTACTACCTACTCTTATTTCGAATTCCAACTGCGCACGCCAATGTGTATACAAGGAACCTCGGGTTTTCGTCCCATCCAAACCTTTTTACGTTGTCCCTTGCCAGATCCCGCGTCTTGCACAACTAGCAAGGAGGGGCCAACGCCGGGATCGAACACGGGAATACCAGGTTGTCGAGCCAACACCTTACTCTCTGAAGCACCACGGCGCCCATTTCACAAACTTGCCAGACCATCATAATGAATCCATCTAGTAGCGAGGTGAACCTAGCACAAGACAATGCCACCCTCCAAGATAAGACAAATTGCACGACACCCGTAGCAGTACATGATTGCGCGATAGTTGGAACCCATAGATAAAGAATGGAAGTTGTGATCGGAGAAAAACTCGTATTTTACAGAATAGGTGTAATAATTTGATGACCGACAGTTATGAATCATTTGTTATTCGTAGATCATAATGTTTCTACAGCTCGTCACTTTAAAATAATTAAATGAAACAGACTGGTGCTTACATTTTATATTATATATACATAATGGCCTACATATTTATTATTATGCTATGTAAATATTGTTATATGTAAACTCTGGTAATTAATATCATGCCAGTGGTGGAATTTGTACAATTTATCATGAAAAAAAAAAACATATTTCACGCAATAGAAACATTTTACCAGGTTCTGCAAGAATTTAATTGACGTCACCTCGGTAATTAATAATAGTTAGAAAAACTAAAAAGATTTTCATTAAACAGGTATTAAGATCTAAATCTGCCTATTGTAGATCTTTCATTGGGCCTTAAATGATACATAAACTATCAATTAAACAAGACCACAATCAACTCTCGATGCTCGGATGGCTTCGATTTTAAGTAGATTAGAAATGGAGAAGTGAGGCTAAGACTCGAATGATCAGTGTTGTGGTTACATATACATCTTGTCAAAACTACAACCATTTATAAGTTCGCTCAAAATACAGTAATTTGAATGAGATTTTCAACATATTCATTTTTCATAATCTATTATAGCAAGATAATGTTATAGCAAAAACGGTCAGCTCTTTATCTAAATTATACATAATGTTAAGAAAAGTTGTGATCAACTAAACATTACCCATCAATTTCCTGGTTGAATACATGAAATTGTAAAAGACCACATTGACATAGCCGAGAAAATGTCAATTAAAGTGTATTTACTGTACTCTTTTCCTTTCATTAAAGTCTAAAAAAACCTCAAATTCGTCAAAAGTGCCACCTGAATAATGAAATTCTCGAAATGTGATGACACCCCCCCCCCCCCAAAAAAAAACAAATGATAATCCAGCCCGTTGCTATGGTGTTTATTGTAAAAACAGGATATGTATTCCAGACAGATTTTGTTTTGCAAAAAAGAAGGTAAGATTACTGGTTCGTCTACCTCTTTCATATATCATGAACGCCTACAGCCACAAAAATTAAATAAATGTAAAGATTTTCCAGCCAAAACAATCAAGATATTTTTTCCATGGCGTATGGGAGAGGTCACCGACCTTCGTCCCCGCGCCATAACCCTCTTTAGGGTTTAAAGATTTTACTTTCACCAGGGACCCCAATAGGATATGTTTAATTAACTTTTAAAAAGGTCTGTTCGTTGGCAATTGGAGGGAAAGGAATAGAAGGCCTGTTTATCAGTCGGGTGTCTTTTATATATCTGTGGTCTCAAATTTCTATTCCCCAGGTATAATAATGGTTAAAGATCCGAAAGAGCTGACTAAATAGTCTTCGAAGAACAACAAGGCAACTTGAAGGAGTTTAAAACCCCTTTATACTATCTCCTAAATTGAAATAGTTAATTATCTTATTCAATTATATAAATCCTCAATATAAAACATTAATAGGTTTATCGAGTATATCTAGAAACCTTAAACCTATCTGTTGTCATCAAACTGGAGACCACAGCTGAATCCTTTAGGGTAATGAAATGAAAAAGCTAATTATCTCATTCTGATAGAAAACATCATATAAAAGGATTACAAAAGGCGCATCTCTTTTCAACTGTAATTTAAGAGGAGTTTGTAATTCAAATGTTAATAACACCAAGTTATATTTAGCATGTGCACTATTTGGTTTAAACCAACAAAAAACCCTTATAACAACCATTATTTAGCCGTTACAGCACATTAATCACAATTTGAACCAGTAAAGAAACTTTAAACTAGATTAAGTATCTAATTTTGTAAAATTGTTCTACAAAGGTATGGTTATTTCGTTACTTTTCAGAAACTTGGCAAAACGTTAGAAATGGATACCACGTACGGATAGATTCATAGGCTTGAACTGAATTGGTATAAACAGTTTCTCAAGTTTCAAATGATGATAATATATTTTGGTACTTCAATTCTGTAAAAAGCCTGAATAGGTCCAAATGTGTGAATCATTTTACGTGCACATCGCAGCACCTGCCAAAAAGGTATATAGCTGTACCGATGAGGCTAGCATTTACGTTGAATAACGATGTGATGGGGTCTACCTATTTACTTACTATCGAATTAACGGATGCAATGCTTTCTACAAAGCTCAGCTGTGGGATGAATGTCTGACATTTTGGATTGCCTGTTGTATTAGTGTAATGTTTCTACTGCTGTGTTGATAATTTGGGTATCTGGCAAATACTTAATGTTTCATTAAATCATATTTACTCTAGCTGCATTATTTGATTAAGCTCGCGGCGAGTTTATAAAATGCCCACAACATGCTTCCATAGTCAACGCTTTTTCAAAGTTTGGCAACTCTTAAAGATAGATTCTCTGGTACAAATTTTGTGATTTGATGATATATTTGGATGGAAAACATATTCAAAGTAACCAATCTATCATAAATTTGCTTCAATTCCTTCTCAAAAATTTATATTCGCCGGGGATATCTATAGCTATAAATAATCTGCTGTTAGACGCAATGTCTGTCAACTTAGCTTCATTGTGGGAGGGTCCATTTTTCAGAATGTATTTATCATCCCTTACTGTACATATACCATACATATTGAGGTATGTTAATCATTTCTGTCAATTTTTTTTCCACCGTTTAATTGCAGAGTTTTTTTTTACGCTGACACCTCTCAATGTTCCCCAAACCGCCTAACCATTTGGTCAAGAAACAACCACTCCTTAGCTTAAGCTGGCAGATAACAGTCGGGGTGAGAGTTAGTGATACCCTGGCAATTTTTCCAGTGCTTGCGGGTAATCCAGGACATTTAATTTGTAGTAAGATTGGGTGTCTATACTTTCCATATTGGGTGTAATTCGAAGCTACATCATACTAATACTTCCGGTTTTCGAAGTTACAATACTTCCGGTTTTCGAAGTTACAATATTTCCGGTTTGACAAAAATGGGTATTCCTACACTCTGTGTGATCCGACATATTGTAACGATCCCGTACGATATCGGATTTGACAGAGTCCACTGTATACCAAATTTAACATACTTTTAATGTAAATAACCACCCGATAAATACTTTTCTTGGAGAGTATCTTTAAACCACCAGCACTTGTAAATTAAAAACTTTTACATAACTTATTTCGGTACATTTATGGCAATGCCTTATGACATTTCAGTACAGTTTATGGTAATAACTTATTCTATTTCAGTACATTAAAATCGTATACGTTAGCTTATGATATTCAGTGCAGTGGGGCGCGTGTCACATGATTTGTTTTTAAGCTTCCCCAAAGTAACATAAATAATATCCTTTTGAATTAGATAGACAGAACCTCGAGTAAAATGAATTTGTAAATTAGAGAATAAAAACAAACCATTCCGCTTTTTTTCAGAAAATTACTTTAGGTCGTTATATAAATTTCTAGATCAAGAAGAAGCGGTGGTATTAGCGTTCCCGATTTAAAAAATCCTTACCCTAAAACTAGAACCAATATGTTAACTGATTTTGTCCTGTTTATCAAGACTGAAGTAAATGTATAACTAAACAACATCTGCTGATTGATGCGTGATGCAGATCATCCAGCTGTAAATTTCCCGAGTTTAATAAAATAAATGTTCGCATTGCTTCTTTTCTTATTCATCAGTGAACACCATTTCAGAACATAGATTTTATGATTGGCATAGGGCACAGAGCTGTATATTTCTGTCTCTGTCAATTCAATGAACCTAGAATTGTGTGCTGTATCGACTCAAATAGAGACATGCGTATCCTGTCCAGGCTATTGAATAGCAATCATTGAGTAGATGTCAACTTGTCCACAGGTTTATCTCTTGTGCGTGTAGTGCGGTCCTCAAGCACTTACTATTTGGAGTATAATGTTAAGAAACCATTTAAAAATAACGAAGAAATAAAACTGGTATGCGGAATTACTCTTAAATCACCTTTTGAAATATAAAATAGGCTATCTGTGTTAACAACCAACTCATATCCTGGTTTGATGTAAAACAAAGTTGTTTGATGGCACCAACTTTGTGTTCTGGATGAATTTAAACATTCCCCAGTATCAGTCCTGTTATATGCTAATGCCATAGGAATTTGATAGTCTCAGAGGAACAATAAAATAGAAATTATAAAAGGATATTATAACATTATACCATACTGTTCAAATAGAAGGCCCCAAGTATCAATAATGTTATATGACAATGCCCTTGATAGATGCAGGCGAACATTAAATGGAAAAGATGAAAGGTGTGTAATGTTAGTATAGTCAGAATTTATCTGTGAATTGTTCAAAAGGACAACTTCAGGGTGACCTAACAGTGAATATATAACTGGTGGAATTTATGCTTATAAATTTTACACCATGACCGTTTCCAATTATTGTAAAACAAGGGAATATATTACATTATCATTGATTTAAAGTCTATATATAATAGGTCACAGAGTAGTGTACATGTATATATAACCTTACCAGGTAAATGTGGGGAATGCCTGGTAAACTCATGTCAAAATAATATCAGCTGTTGCCAAGATAGTATCAAATGATATTGCGCATTTACACAAATTCTTAAGTAGAAACCAAAATAAAACTTCGCGTTTAATAAGTCGTACTATATTGTGCCCCTTACTTTATATAATCGTTCGGATAGGACAAAAAAAACCCAAGGCCCCGTGTTATACACATTGGCGTGCACGTATAAGAACTAAGCTAAATTTCCCTCATAGCACACTGTATGGCGTATGCTCATCTTCATTAGTCCAGTTGGAACAGAGCAGTAGGACGTTAAACCCCAATCATACCGTTACCTGCTTAATTGTTATATTTTATTACCCCCGTGGGTAAACAACCAATCAGATCATAAAAAATCAATTAATTATGAAGGGATTTATATGTAATTTGTTTTTCGTTTATCAAGACCTTGATGCGTTTGCTTTATGTTCTCTTTAATTAATCGACATTTAAAGATTCTATTGTTTCACAGCGTCATATTTATGTGTCAATGTGGCAAATGTGGCAATAACAGCTTCCCTATCAGCCGACATTGTATACGTGTTTACTATTAAAACTTGAGAGGTTTTATTTGCATAATCATTTTACATTAAAGTGGAAAATATTTCTGAATCCTTAGATGGCTATTGAAGGAATGGTATCGGGTGCTCTAGATATTCAAGGAATGGTATCGTTTGTTTAAGAAAGAGTAAGCTTAACAATGTTTTCCTTACCTTATATGCATCTTGTATATTGATGGTTTCTTTGGTTAATGCTACATGGCCGGCTATCCCTTTACCAAAAGGCACTTTAATCTCATTCTCCTCTGTATGTATGGATTCCTCTAATGTCGATGTATCGGTTACATCAAATAATTTGGACACCAAAAATCTATTTTCCTTTGTTCCACGACATAGAAACAAGCTACCCCTGTCACTGTCTGTTAAAATACTAACGTTCTGAATAATCTTATGACACAATACATTAACGTCCAATTCACTAGCTATATCTCGTATAAGTTCCATGAAAAGTTCCGATTCGGACATGTGTATCAAACTCGACCGATCTTTTTTTACGGAGACCTTTCTCGATCTTTCACCTTGCAAATAACTTTTAAATATACTGCCGGTAATGGAGTTTTTAACAATCTGGGAAAAGTTGGAAATTCCCGAAAGGAGTGTTTCCCCTCCGTCCTCTTTATTTCCCTTGGTTGCGCATTGACCCGTATCGGGTAAAGAGTTCTGAGACAACCATTTTGCCAAGAATTCGGGATTGTCTCGCAGATATTTGCTAACAGCATCCTCGGTTAGATCAGCCATGTTTGTTACGATGTCGTCTGCTCAACTGAAAATGAGGAACTGATGAACGAACACACCTGCTGTGGCTGTCAGAACTGAATGGTTGAGTCGCAGACGACAATTCGCTAACCCCGTTAATAGACACGTCTGTGATAATAATATCATATGAGATGATCCATTCTATTAATACACAGATTAATAAATCATTTTAATAATATATATATACATGTGTATATTGATTTGAGATGATAGGAAATTCATTATCTAATCTATTAACAGAACATATAAACGAGGCTGAATAATCACGATGGCGAATCAATGATACGATATTTACAATCCCGTATATTATAAATACACCATTAAAATAAGTTCCAGAACGCAGCTAGTGTCCACCGCACACAGGTATAAAAGCTAGCGTTATAATTCTTTCTACACGATCCACATTCATCTTTACTCAATCAGCGTAATAATCCATCTGATTGCGGGTTTAGTCACCACGCCGTTACTTCCTCGATATCGCGAATTCCGTAACTAAATGCCGATTGCTACTACACACGCAGCTCGTTTCAGGATAGTGAGAATATTCTTTACGTGACAACAGCAGGTTGTATATAAAGCGTTGGTTTGGCGAATCTCACGCCCGTTGTCAATATATCAGAAAGTGTAGTCTATATACACAAGGTGTGCTGTCAGAACGCTATTGATTCCATTAGTGAGCAGCGAGCAATTCTTTTATTGACGGTAGAACCCCATAATACAAAACGACCTTCGTCTCATTACTTTACACATAAATAAATCGGATGGATATCACCAGGAAATGAACAATCATGCCCCAGTCCATTGTCTTCTTGACTCGTACATGCAGCTGGTCAATGAGCAGTCGGAAACCAACCCTTCACCCGACTCTAATGCAAATGGCATAACCAGCGTGGATTAAGTATTAGAAACGGTCTGTATTAATCTAGCACAGCATGATCTGCCATACACAATAACCATCAGCCTATAACGACAAGATTTAATATATGATTAGTATAAATAATAACATATGTTACAGAGGTCTTATATATATAAATGTGTATAATACTAATACACCTTTTCAAACGCGTGACAAAAGATTGGCAAGAAATTTAACGTATTTTCAACGAGAATAATTCTCAGGAATGTTTAGATTTGGGGAATTTTCTATCAATATACCACGAAGACTCAGTGTGTAGGTCGCTAAACTCCAGTTCAGTTCACCTCATTTCCAATTTCTAATATTATGAATAAAAGTTGACATATATTATACTAAAATGAACATTTTACTTAATATTCCCTGCAAATAATTTTCTTGGAATCTGAACAAGACTTGATCATTGAAAATCGATATATGATATATGATTTAAAAAAAGAAATAGGCCTACATATCACCGATTCCTGAAACGATAGAAGCAACGAATGCTCGATTTGAATGATTTTAGGTTTTGGGTTAAAAGTATCAGACTATATTGATAGTGTATGGTAATAAACTCGATGTTTGGATATACTTCAAGTCTGTTGCTGATTTTACCAGAGAAATGATGGTCTTGTATTGGTAAAAAAAGTTATTGTGTAGAAGAAACTGTATTATTAGACATGAATCATGAAATAAAAATAATCAGTCACATTACTTCCAATGGTCAGATCATAGTCTCCCAGATACAGAAATAACAAGAACCAAATTTATTATCCTTAGGCAAATCTGAGTCTTATTTTAGAGCATACGTTGTCAAACATTAATGAGGGAAATAAAGTTAAACACAACTCTAGGGACTACCCCTAAGCCGCTAGCAAATCCAACTCGCTCCCAACTTCCAGAGTCAACGCGTTGACACGGTGTGTCATTGTTACGACCTTAGAATCGATATTTGTGCCAGTAAAAATCGCTAAAAACAACAATTGCAAAATAAAAGCTAACCCAACTAAGTGTGCCACAAAGGCAAAGGAAGAAAGCCACGCAAAGCTGATCCAGAAGGAAAACTTAGATGGATGTTGGCCAGATTCGATAAGAAAAGGTACCCTTTAAGAAATCTGACCCCTGTCTATTTGTATTTACCAGCTTAAAAAATTCCGTTAAATACAGTTGCCTGCATCGTATTCACAGGGAGTTGGTGGTGGTAGGTAGGGTGGGGTGGGGTACTATGCTTTCCCACAATATCGCATTCACAAGTTGTTCCATAACTGATCAATTAATTATTGGCTGTTATAAAATTCGTTCCATATGAAAACAGGGAACCAAATAGATATATGTTAGTGGTGCGTTTTCACCCCGAACCGCATGCCTCTGAAACAGAGCGACACCTGGTTACCATGAATGTTTAATCGTAACTGTTAGAGTGAAAATGACCAAAGTAAGGTGCTGACGAGACGTTACACCCTAATCCATTCATTAAGAGAAATAATAACATGTTCTCGGAAAGCAGTAATAAAATATGTACAATGTATATTATATTTATAGTTTACATCACTTATCTGTTATAGAATCAAGAAGGTAAGATAATGTTACGTATCTCCTTTCAGAACAAATATCAGAAGATATATTTATATATATTGCCACAGATGAAAACTGATTCAATGGCATTTAGCAAATTAACAGAATATACATAAGACACAATTCTATTTAATACAATTACTTGAAAATAGTCAGTCAGTCATAAACAGTAATTGTATTCCATTGGATTGTCCTGCACAGAGAAGGGATATCAGGAAATGTGTACATACAACTATAACAATTGACTAGTAACATTAATGTATAAATATAAGTACGAAGGTCATGGTAGGCTGTTGACCAACAATACATTAAACATATAGTATATGCTTATATAAATATCGATTATTGAGGATGCGGTTGATTTGTACGCTTTAAATGGGCAGGAAATGAGCAAAGCCGGGCTGTCAATCAGACTTTATTACTTTTATGACGTTTAACATATGGTTTCAACAGGTTCTACCTATTTTCACACGGATTAGGATAATCTGGTTGATCGTTACATACTATAAAATTTAATTAATTTATACGGTGTGTTTCCTAATTCCATAATTTTTCGTCTTCCTTGTTGAAGACGGACGAATGGATCGGGGCGACGACCAAATACGATCAACTTTCAGTGTTAGCGTATAAAAAAATATTGTGATGATACGTTCCTAAATTGCTCTTTTGGATACTATTAATTCCAAAGTATCAGTTTTCGTGTTTCGGTGATGGTATTGTGGAACCAAATGAGTATCGGACTGCTGCCAGCAACCCTTACTAATATATGATTAGGCCTACACATTTCATATAAAACGTAGTTTAATTCAAGCATTATACGTATTGGGGATCACGGTGGCAAAGTGGATAAGGCGCTGGTTTGCTAGCCTGGGGGTCGGGTGTTCGATCCCTGCATTGGCCGAGAAAGTTCATCTCGATTTTCTGGCGTGATTTCCCCTTGTCAGTGATACAGAAGGAGGGCCTGGCAAGGACAGCTGCGTAGTCGTGCGTAGTCGTTCGGATGGGACGAAAAACCAAGGTCCCGTGTACACATTGGAGTGCACGTAAAAGATCCCTTGGCAGTTGGAATTTGATATAAGAGTAGGTAGTAGCGCCGCTGCCCGGGCAAAATTTCCCTCATAGCACACTGTATGGCTTATGCCCGTCTTCCATTAGCCCAGGTTAGGTGCAAAACAGTAGGACGTTAAACCCCATTTCATTTCATTTCATTATACGTATTATGATATAAACCATTTAACCCCCAGAGTACAACCCTTATTGGTTATTGGGTATTACGGTAAATGGGATTTCATGTTAGCTAATGATTATTAAATATAATTAGTATAAAAATCGAAGATGATAATATATTTTCTCTGTGTTACCAGTCTCATATGTTTAATTAATAATATCATATATAGCTATATGAAGATTAATGTCAATATATACATTCATACTTATATATTGATCTAGACCTACCTCTAGTCATTAATCATCAAAAATATACAAATATACGCGTATTATGAAAAAAGGTTGCCAAATAAAGATTTGGACTCAGTTTCTGTTTTTTTTTTTCAGCCATTCATTACACTGGATGTCTCGCAAAGGCGATTTTGATGGAGGCCGGAGGGGCATTTGATTTTGCAATGGGAATAGATTTCGTGGAAATTTTAAAGTTGGTCTACCAAGTTGTCCTAACAACCCTTATTTAGTGTGTATTATGCCTACATCTTATTCTAAAGGATGTTAAGGAAGACGTAAACCAAATATGGTACTCTACAAAGGTCACATTAAAGAACCATTAAGCCTGCTCACACTGTCATCGATCAAGTGAAAGATCACCGGGTCGAGAGCATCCCACTAGAACCAACATAGCTTTGATCAGGATGATCATATAAGTGAATAGTATTGTTATATCCAATTAAATTACCTTTTGATTTCAGTGATCTAACAAATTCAACCCTATAGGTAGATCGAGGGAGATACCATTCGACCGTAACCTAAGGCCACGTCATGTAACTCCGAGCATGACGAACATGTAATGATAATCTTTGAGTGGCATTTAGCGATTGGGTAACACATTAACAGAAAACAATTTAATGTATTAACTGAACAATGGCGTGTTATTATTCTGAATGATAATATTATTTATGTTGGTGTTTACATAACATCAATAATAACGATTAGTGGGCGTTAATAGGCTTTTCTATAGCTTATATAGTATATATTACATAGATAGTACTGTATATATATTACTATAATATAGATTTGACCCATCAACGATCATGTTACTAACACAGCATAGTGGAAACATAACTTCCAAAATATTTATGAATAAATCAATATATAATTTGCTTTGACAGATCAATATACTATATAGATGAGAATACATTAATAATAATAGTCAATTTGTATAATTGAGAATATGGTATATGCGTTCCCAGGTTATAAAGAAGAATTACCACTCTCAACAAAGAAATAAATAACAAATATGTCTATATTCCCGGCTGGCCTATTTAGAACAAGGTAGTTTGCATGAGTGTTCCTTTAACTCATTATAATACGTTTGTGCATCAATTTTAAAATAGGTTAATTTGTCCGCATATCAAATAATACGTCTATTTATCAGTTAATACGTCTATATATTAGGTAATACGTCTATATATCAGTTAATACTTCTGTATATCAGTTAATACTTCTGTATATCAGTTAATAATTCTGTATATCAGTTAATAATTCTGTAATATCAGTTAATACTTAATACTTCTGTATCAGTTAACACTTACTACTTCTGTATCAGTTAATACTTAATACTTCTGTATATCAGCCAATACTCTTGTATATCAGTTAATACTTAATACTACTGTATATCAGTTCATACTTAATACTTCTGTATATCAGGTAATACTCCTGTATATTAGTACTACATCAATGATGTTTCAGATGTGCCCCAAATTAATCAAATTTTAGATACGGAGTTCATGTAATTTGAACACGTCCGATGTAAATGTATATTGTCTTAATTCCGCCATATCGATTGTTCTGAAAACCAACCCGGCCATGACCCCCCCCCCCACTCGGTTCATGTCTTCCGGATTTTCCGCCTAGTTTTCAAAGAAATATTGTTTACTGAAACGAGATGTCTTACACGCAACATCTAACCTATGGCTTCCGGGTTCACCTGACCTTGAAGAAAACATTACAAAGCTATATACTGAGGAATTCAATTCTTACACTTTTCTACATTGACGAGACGAAAACCTAGCAGACAACAATCTTTATTATAAAACTAGTGTGTACTGTATAGACCATTTTTGTACTAAACGTTCAAGAGAGAGAGAGAGAGAGAGAGAGAGAGAGAGAGAGAGAGCAGTAAATAATTCCAAGTTAACAGACACAATCAAGTGCACGGTACCCATTGAGCCACAGTGGACCCAGATAAAAATACAAACAAGGACCTTAAATAATAACCAACAAAAACACAAATGGAGTATTGATGTTGATGTGACCCACATTCCTCTTATTAGATCTACTAGGTGTAATACACGTTTTTATTTACAGATGACTGATTAACAAGCCTGATTAATGAAATATATTTAGTATTAAACCCCGTTTTATTGAAAGCTTGGTATACAATTTGACACAATTGGGCTCTATTTGTGTCTCTTTTCTATATAAAATATAGGTGAAAATAACAGTAGTGCAGGACCCTAACCATACAAATAAATCATTCTTTTACTAAATATAGTGAACAGTGAGCTGATTTATAATACATAGTAATTTATAACAAAATATCATATTTATTACAAAGCCGTTTTAATGTATACCAAAAGCTTTCCATCGGTTTTGTAATAAGAGAGCGTAAAGAGCGATAACAGATCGAGTTCAACCGTTCAAGTTAGAGCGTAGCGAAGAGAGGTGTTTTAAACAATTGGCTATGAACTAGTGACCATCTTCCTAAGGTACCTTATATCGATTTTTTCATAACTCATTTGTCCTATCCATCTACAGGTATCATACTGTAATCCAAGTACACAACGAGGTCAATACGTGGACGAGAACGATCAAGAATCTTTATCATGACACGAAATACAATCATAAAGCAATTGAAACACGTTTATAACGCAATCGTGATCATACAAAATGACTTTCGGGATTTCTCTAAGGATATCAGAATTTCATTTGTACCGCGGAATCAAAAGCATGATAAATATCCGCCATTTGACTATCATGGGTTGATGAGCAGTCGTCCATATAAAAACTGATATGGCGCTCGCTTAGCGCACAAAAAGTGTTCACCGGATATTAGTATGAAACAAATCTGTTACGTCAGCTGTGTGAAATTCATCATCGAGAAAAATGCTTCGACAGCGTAGTTGCATTAAACCGTGATAAGCGGATATTTGGCTGAAGCCTGGATTTCTATGAGTATGAAGTCCAACGGATTCAAATATGTCCGTGTCATGACGTCTGTAGATGGAACAGTCAAATAGTAAGGGGAATTACGGCATAATTAAAAAACTATAAATAGCCTAACAACATAACTGACGCCAGTGACGGTAAACAATTTCAAAGCCAAAACAAATACATGTATGCATATAGCACAATTAATAACAAACAAGAGATTCCATATATCCAACTCTGCAAGTTAAAAACATGGGGCACAGGTACCAATCGGTCTTTACTAAAATCTAATGTGATCCACTAGAGTATTAATTGTTATTGAAATTTTCTAGTAACCTAGGTCGCAATGTCGAATGTATAATGCGATACATAATACCCGGAAATTTCGTTTGATAACTTGAAAATAGATAACAGTCGTCTGATGTTAGATTTTATGACTGAAGATTTTCCGATAAAACGTAAACATTCACAGATAATGGACACGTATAAAAAGGTTTAATTACTCCATCTTCCCGGTTTTTCTTAGGGTTAGCTTAAAGGAAAAGTTTTATGTTTCTACTCTATATAAAAAAACCCCTAATTCTCAACCGCTTCTTCTACGGGAAGTTGTACATACCAACAAAATACAATACTAAAATAGTACAAACACGGGACATTTTTCAGAACGTTCATTCGTTCGTGGGGTTTTACGTCGTCTTTTACCTTGGGTGAAATCAAAGACATTTATTTTTTCGGAAACGTGAAATATGAAACTAAAGAGGACACTTATCAGACATATGAAACATGCGGATTTGCGCACAGGAAGCGAGTAACAGGAAGTATACGTGTTTTACAACAATATATGGATGAAGGGAGCTTTCTAATTAGACTTGACACTCTCTATCTATGAAGTAAATGTTATTATTTTTACGGAACTAACAGCAGTAAAATCTACGCCATTTGCAATTTGTTCTGTCTATCTCTAACTGGTACTGGTGTATAATGTGTATGGAACCACTGTGCCTCAGTGAGGGTAGCACTGACACACTAATCAGATATCTCGGGTTCGCTCCCGGTGTTATCCGTCAAAGTTTCTTGGAATTGTCCAGACTTATTTACCGTTGTTTGTTGTACATAATGGAAACCTAGTATGGTGAACTTCTATGAAGAATATGACATAATGTACCCCACAGCGCACTGCATGGTGTGTGTGTGTGTGTATGTCTGCCTTTATTATCCCAGTTGACGCAGAAAAACAATCCATTAAACCCTATTTCAGTTCATTTCATTTATAACGGTCTTGCTGTGGTTAGGATGCTGTAGTTAGCAAAAATAAAAGTGTTTGTGACTTGTTCAGTCGCTTGCCTATAATAATCACAATCGATTGTTATATGTTTTCGTATGATTATTATCTTAAATTTTAACCGGATATACCTCAAACCAACCAACAAACAAACCATTCTTCACATTAAAAAGTGACGGGCTGCACGTAATCTTCACCCATAAATAATAAAATTCATCATTTTCACATAAAGACATTTGATTTTCTACTCTTGTAGTATCTGAACTGCTGTTCATTTTCCTAATTTCACGCTGGTCGGTTATTTCTTTTGAGTTGCGACAGTGATAAAACGATTTCTTTCGCACAAACCGGTAGAAACGTTTACGGTTATGGAATAATGATTGATTAGCGTAGACTGGGTTCCGATCTGGCGACCAGAGTCGTATAGTCCAACACGTTATTAGAACACCTTTTTCATAATACAATAATATATTGGGAACAAAGGTAAATTATTTAGCCATTTATATAGTATTAGTAATCCATCATATTTTTGTAAAGTAAATGCAACATTTCTGCACCGACAGGGTAATGAAGACAGGGAAACGCCATGCACTGTACGACGGGGAAAATTTGCCCCGAAGTGGTGCTACGGCCTACTCTTATTTCGAATTCAAACTGTCAAGCGTTCTTTAAGGTGCACACCAATGTGTACACGGGACCTCAGCTTTTCGTACCATCCAAACGACAAGAACTTGTCATTGTCAAACCACTCGACTTGCACCGCTGACAAGGGCCAACCACATCGGAAAATCCCAAAGATTGTTCTTGGCCAATACAAAAGAACCGAGCCCGAGATCTCTTGGTTACAGGTCCTGTGTCTTACACAGTGAGTCACCACGGCTTATGAAATGCTGAGGTAATGTTACGTTACGTCTTGTAACAAAAGAAGAGCTTCGTTGGTAATTTTGATTTACTGGGCAGATCAAAAGTTGGTTGGACGTCAATATATTAATCACCAATATAATTTATTTTTTGATATTTATTTGCAAGGCGCAGAGCGCTTTACATAGATACTGCCCTTCCCCCGAATTTTCTACTGACTCGACATATTCCAGTATAGATCTAACAGTAATCAGGTTTGGTATCTGAACGTTTTGCAAGTCACTGCTCCATTCTGAATCTTCGATTTGTCTGGATTATGGTTCCATAGTCAAAGCTCTTTTGTAAGTTTACTGGGGGAAAATAAGAACATGCCATTATCAATCGGCCTTATTATTTTAGACATGCACAGTCTTGGTCACTGATCAAAGTCTCTATTGTTATCGTTTAATCAAGCCTGTTGCTACAGCAGTATTTTTTGTAACAAAACCTTTTCAATCCATATTTAAGGTGAGCTACAAAATCGTAAATATGCCAACCCGCCTTCCCGATGTTGCTTCATAAAAGTCATATCCTAACTAAATCACAAAGAAATTGATTGAACATTGAGCGGATGGGTGAAACTATGTGGAATTAATTTCCGCTGAGCAGAAACATTGTTATTCACCGTGGAACGATATTCTATGGCACGTCACGTTTTTTCTTTTTTCTGAATAGGTGTACAGATCCGAATAGAATTTCAAATGAAAAATATAGAAACCCAGCAAAATCCCTATGAATATTAATGAAATTATGGGTTTATCTTTTCCCAACATTTCCAGACACATCACGGTTTTCTTAATACGCAGACAGTGACAATGAATGATGGAAATCTCAGTAGAACATGGCAAAGCAAGTTGCGATGAATATCAAGACAGATTTGTTTCATCTTTTCTGAGTGAGATTTCTGCTTTCAGACACCGCACGACGATTTCTATTTTGCTAAGAATTAACTATTGGCTATGAACGAATTCGTAATGTTATCATATACACACCATTTACAGACGGGGAATCATGCTTCAATTAACTATATTTGCCACGGGTTTATGGGAAGAAAATATTGAATTAAACGAATACAACTTCCTTGCTTATATTAAGAGAGGAATTGTTAACTAAAAAAACAACAGTTAATAAATACAAATGATTTCATAAATTCTAAAATAAAATAAAACACGCGTATGTTGTTTTAAACAGTATATATGTATTATTATGCCTACATGTCCATCTTTAAAGGCTAAAAGTAATCTTTTACATATATAATCGTAAGTAAAATCAAAATGTTTAATAATATCCCAGTTTTTGGCACCATAAGGGTATAATGAAGACGCACATACGTTATACAGTGTACACTATGAGCGGACATAGATGTCAGAACAGCGCCATTTCCATCTACACCTATATATTTCACAGAATTCCAGCTGTCGGACATAGAACCCCGATTTTCCGTTCAATTTGAACATCTAGGAGGTGTTCCTTGTCCTGTCCTAAATTCAGTCTGGAAATTCGCTTTCTCGCACAACATGCGTTACTCGCTGAGCCACTGAGGCTACTATAGCTAATTGGAAACCAAATAAAACAATAGTTAGTAATACATCAACTAGTTAACTAGTATATCCTTAATTAACAGTTGGAATTCTGTCAGTTGTTGACATCCCAATCACCAGAATATGCACTTGGGGTTTAAAATTGCCACAATCTATCACAAAGCCAAGCTCATACTAATACTCATAATTAGATCATGCGATCTGAACATCATCAAATGTCAAAATAGTAAAGAAAATGAAAAGTAATATACATGTAATTTAATCAGAATGTAATGTCGTGGATAAGGGACGCGGGCCACCCTTTCTATCACATAATAGGACGTCTACAGGGCCGACTTATACTGACCGTGAACACCATCACAAACGCGAAAGGGGCAATCCAATTTTAGTGATTTTTTTAGCATTACTATTTGAATGAAGTCGTTTATACTGACCCCGAACGAGAATGGGATCGAACGATTGTCATTAGTCAACCAGGGTGCGAGATCAAAAAGGGCAGTTATGGTCAAATCGTAAATGTGGCAGTATCATCTGTGAATTTCCGACGATTTCAGATGGAAAATGGCAGTGATCGGTTTTGGAGTTGAGTTCGCGGTTGCCTTCGTGCTCAGTATAAATGGCAGCCTGTAAGCTACATTTGTCAAAGGCCTATAGTCTACGGTTAGGTCCATAAATTTCCGTTCATGACTCAGTTTAATCTGATGAGCTCAATCTTCAAGTATTAATAAAATGTTGCAATTTTGGAATAGATTTTGAAGTATACCCTAGTTACAAAAATTAGGGAAAAAATGAATTGTTATTACATGTGGAAGAAACATGTATGCCATAATTGAATGATCTGATGTTTGTCTATATTCTATCTAAAGATAAAGGCTGGCGAATATTTTTCATCATTACTGGTACAAGAAATATTCCATTTATCAAAAACATGACTGATGTTATTTCTTACTTCCAACTGTGTATTAAATCAGTTGAAGTATATTGATAGACAAATAGCATGCTGATTGTTTGTCACGTGATATATTTATATTCATTATCTACTATCAACTGTAAACAACTCAGCCGCCGTGAATCCCCATCTCAACTAAATGAGGTCAATAATTAATAATAGGCACCAACTTTTTATGGCTTTTGTTAATTACATGTCTTCCTATAAACCCAGCACGCACAAATCAATCAACCAACTTTTCTCCCGTGGATATGTGAAGAAAAACGACAGTAAACAGAAAGAACCCAGTGTGGTGTCAATTCACTTGCATCGTCCTATTGCGGCTACCGTTGTTCTAACTGATAGCAGAAACCAAATTTCCTTTCCTGTTTCTTTTTTCCTAAATAAGTCTCCATTATGAACAGGTAATGGCCCAGCATGTGTCTATGCCATTTTCCGTCTTAATTTAAAAAGAATGATAACAATTCACTTTCTGTTTCCAAGGCAAGCTTCTTCAACACTAACTTTATCTCTCTTTCTTTGTTATTTAATTGAGAAAATCGAGACCTTGGGGTAAAAAGTTGGAAGTTTTCTAGTATTGAAATAATCATTAAGACACGATATACAGAAATGATTCTATCCCATAAGACAGGATTGCGCTTAAAATCAAAATATTAAAATGAATAAAGCGTCAGTGTTAGCCAGGCCACCATAAATGAGCTGATTGATAAGAGGTATCAAATATTCGGGAGTTAGCATACCCTATCAATAATGGTGAGAACTTTTGGATAAGAGAAAAAGATAAGTATAATATATTTCTAGAGATAACCTGTATGGTGAATGGTCCTATTGGTATCTTTGCTGACACACAAAATTAAATGAATATTGGACTTCCAGAAACTGTCTTTACTTTGCGTAAAAAATACCCACTTTAATAAATGTCCACATTGGCAATTAAGAGATATCACAGATAATGGCGCCAATGCAGTAGTAATTTACAAAAATAATACGGTAATAACAATAAGATTTAAAACAGATAGATCTGGTAATTTTGTTCGTTGAATGGGAAAGCGGTGTAACTCTTCCTTTGGGTGTCGTTCATCAGCACTTTCCTTATCTGTTTTTTTTTATTATGGTCCCTTGTCAATCTCAATGATTGCAAATCCTGCATGTGTCTTGTTATGTTGTACTTCCTTGTTATATATACTTTATTTATTCCCCTAAACTCATGACATTAATTTACATCTGCAGCAATTTTACACAATATATAATGGACCCAGCAGATGATGCATGTTATGTTATAAAATGAAATATGTGTCAATTAAAAGAAATCCTTTACATTTATTACAATACAAATACTATATTGTTAATTGACAGGCAGTGTGAATAATACTTCCACAAGCTTGCTTAATTACCTAACCAGGTAGAAATATGCTCTCAATTTAATTGGAATAACAAAGTTTCTGCTAAAGCGACACTATGTTTAGTTCCATCGTTTTGGAGCATATTAAAGTAAATGGTTAAAGTGGCGGTCTCTGTAATGAAACGTCAGAAAAGACAAGAAGAGTCGGTAGGACAACGTCACTAAGAACGCAATAATGTGGGCGTCCTTATTTTGATAATCGTTAGGAATTTGAAGCATAATCTTAATTATAGGATCGTACCAGCAAGTCTCAAATGTTTGTTACAGTTAATATAAATAGTATGAATTTCACTGAAAACTCATTTGCCTCTGAATTGTTGAATGTGTGTCTTTAAACAAGAAGATTTAATGCTTCAATAAAGAAATCGTAATCAAGTGCGCTTTTCAGATTGTTAATAAATCGATGATTCGCAAATGCGTTTTTTAAATCGAAATGTCAAATGACCAGGAAGAATTTTATAGTATTTTTTAGTAACAAAATTTACTGACAAAGAAAAATAACTCTCAACCAAAACAAAACCTAATGCCATGCTGTCTTTTAACAATCAATTTTCCTGTCTTTGTTTACCCAAAAAAGTAAATTATTAATCTATAGTTTGAAATTTCACATTAAAGTGGTTTGAAAGGCAGCTGAAACCTTCTCAAGATACATTATACACAAAGATTTCTAGCGTATAATTAGAAACATTTTGAAAACTGAAAACTGATCGAGAATCAAATAATTCATCTGGTAAATAACGGTGACAGAAATCCATTATTTTTAATGTCGACATCGACAATGGATTCGCCAACGCAACTTATTGGAATGTTCAGTAAATATCGTTTCGTAATATAAATCGATTAGAGGATTATATAAGCCAATCTTCAAATGAGTTCTAATTTTAGAGACTATAATATACTCAATATTATCTGGTGTCTTTTGATATTACTAATGAGCTTTACAGGGCAGCGCAGCGTGGTCATTGTTGTACACTGTGAAAGTACAATTTTAGTTAGGCACTCGTGGAATAACGAACCTTTCTGAAAGAGCTGCAAATTAAAATGTATTAACGTGGATTTATCATATCTTAATCCATTTGTACAAAGAGAGAGAAATTGATTTCAGAGTCCCTAATTCTTCGGGATTTGGGGAGCAATGCAACAATATAGAGTAATGACACGTATTGTTATCCGTTATTGCAAAACATTTTGACGAAAAACTAATCGAGGAAATACATTTTTTCCTTTATTTAAATTATTTTTTATGTTATATGATTATTATTTTCTTATTGAACTTTCATAAAACATTTTTATGTTTATGAACGTTTAATATCCAGCCTTGATAAGTTTCCGATTATTGCTGATTGTTGTAACATAAGATGGAGATATTAAAATTTACCTTTTTATGTTCTATATAACTTTTTATGTTCTTTATAATACTTTTTATGTCATACATAACTATTTTATGTTCTATATAACTATTGTATGTTGTATGATATATAACGCTTTTTATTTTATATATATTATGTTCTATATTCAAAGTTGAAGATAACGACTCTTAGGTATTGAATACATAAAAATATAAAAGTTTTTGAAAAAAGAACTACATTATTTGTCGATTACTAGTACTTTCGCTTATTTTATTAAGCTCTTCAGATAATCAACATTTAGTTAATACAACAATGTCTATTTATGTCCCATTTTTGTACTACGCAGTAGTTCTTTTTTCAAAAACTTTTATATTTTTGTGTATTATGTTCCATATATCTATTCTATATAACTATTTTATGTTTTCTATAACTATTGTATTCCACAACAGGGTTTTGTTAATTGATTATGGTATGAAGCAGATGCATAATAATATAATATACACTGATGTTCCCTGTATATACACGTGATATTTTGCACAATATGCACTTCAACTACTATATTGGCGATGATAATCATGCGAAAATACTTGAATAAATCATGTAATCGTCAAAATGTGCCAGTGGAATATTCAAACTTCAATCAAATAAAATCGTTAAATGCGTTTACACATGCTCTTTGACATTATAGAGAAATAGTTTGAAGTGTACTTTAAAAAAAAATAGTTTAATTTAGTTTTGTAGATCACAGATACAAAAACGTACATATGTTGCAAATATTAATTTAACAAAGTCTTGACAAGCTATATTTCAGTTTTAAAGAATTCAACCATAATAACAACAGTAAGAGGAGGGTTATTTTTAATATTCTGCTAGACTAAATAACATGGCCGTAACCTTAAGGCTAATCTGAAACTGGACATTTCAGTAATTAAACCTTCGAATAACCTTAGAGACATTAAACTTACAGACATCGTTATTTAATTCACTTCTTGACTTCTTCCTCAGCTAAACTTTAGCCAGTGATCATTGGAGTCTGTGACGTTTCTTCTGGACCTAATATACCGACTTCTTAATACGACTGACTTATAACCTTTTGAAATTTGGGCGCTGGTATTAAGAATAATAGGGTTCAATCTACTTAAGATTAAGAGATTGACAAAATTGACCTAGAAAAGCAGAGAATTTAATTTAATTTAGTGAACTAGCTTAAGTAATTTTGAGAACCGTCTGTGTCCTAATTGGCCACGTTATATCTAAATTTTTAGCGTTTCTGTAGCATTTTGTTGTTATACGTGACAAGGAGTAGGGTCGTCTTCCTACCTCGTGGGTTTTCGCAGGGTCATCCGGTTTCCTCCCACTGCTAAAAACTCCTACGCGCAAACGAATTAAGGAAATAAAATTGAACCATATGTTCGTCCCGAAATGACCTTTTTTGTGTCGAGTGGACGTTAAACCCCATTTCTCTCTCTCTCTCTAGCATTTTTATTTTAGAAAACAATTCATTCTTTTTCCTGATAATCATATTATAGAACCTTATGTGCAAACGTCATTTGTTGCATTAAGCAAAGTCGTAAGAAGCAAAGAACTATTATTACACTATAGCGGATGGCTTTGGGGTCCATGTGTTTTCGGTGGTCTAGTGGTTAAACCATAAGGTTCGTAATTGATTCAAGGTTGCGTGGTTTCGATTCCCCGCTTGTACGTGATAAGGAGTACCCCCGACCCCATCTTCCCCCTCCTCTCTCCCCCTCTTAACACGAGCCTATTCAATCCTAAAATTTCATCGGTTAAAAAGCCTCGCCTACTTTCTGGATTTTCGTGGAAATTATAAAAACATACCGGAAAGTACCAGGATATATCGAGTAATGCCGACTTCGTTTCCAATTTTAAAGCATGCATCACAAAGCAGTTATGCAACTTACACAAGGAAGCAGATTTACTGAGCAAAATCATAAATGCGAAATATGAATGAAGCGTGTTTGATTTGCGACAGTATATTAATTCTGTCAGTTATGAATTCAGACAGAATATATTGGTAATTGCCCAAGAAATTGCTTTTTAAAAATCATGCGCTACAAATATATTTTTGTAAATACGCGGCAACAGATTTAATAGTGTGTTGAACCTATATTAAGTAAAACCCTAATAAAAGTAAACCCAATTATCCATTTTTTGTAACCTGCTATATATCAGGTTTTAAGAATAAAGGTAACCCAGTTCGCCTTTTGATGTTATCTTTATAAAAACAAATATCACATCAAAGACAATTTGCCAAATCTTGTACCCACATGTATTCATTTTCATATTATTTTTGACTAAATCGTGATAAAAAGCTAATATACTTTTGACAAGCCACAGCCTTTATATGTTCAAACCAAATTATCCTGTACGATAACAACCGAATTATAAATTATACGTTTTTTTACTGTCTTGTTTTATTTTCTACACCCGAACTACTAGGTAACACTGTCCTTGTTGCAACAGCTGTCACAGTCCCAGTGGGGACCTGGCTTGAACATTACAAGGTTCTGTTCTGTTATGTATCATCCTCGGTTACCCAGTGTACTCATTCCGTTCTACTCCACTATACCCTGGGTTAACCCATAGAGTTTACACG
Organism: Patella ulyssiponensis; assembly: GCA_963678685.1. NCBI lineage: Eukaryota > Metazoa > Mollusca > Gastropoda > Patellidae > Patella > Patella ulyssiponensis. The sequence goes on from OY783229.1 coordinate 60,711,720, forward strand.
ATTTCAAACTATCTGATTGTAGTTAGAGTGTACGAACCAATCAAAAAACAGTTTACAAACCAGTCTTACGTAGACTCTAAAGCGTCATTTTTTACGTCATAGAACTACATTGTTTACAAACAATTTGGCGGCTTGTTTGATCGATTATGACAAAGATCGTAAAAGATTTAATATAAAAGAATTGACATGCACACGAAAAGATGTCAGGGAAAGTTCTGTCATGAACTTCTTAAATGACACTGATTTTTCTACTACGCGGTAGGTGTTTTTCCCAATGAAGTATTTGCAAAGTGTGCAAGAACTGACTGAGATAGCCATGTTTGGGCATTCTTTGTTGGAACACGGTGACAGTTACTTCCCGTCTCCTATTACCTTTCCAAGTAACGCTTTATGGGATTGGACGATAAAAATATCACAATCGGCCAGGGCAGATAAGTTGAAATCGTGGAAACCCTATGGATTAACCCAGGATATAGTGGAGTAGAACGGAATGAGTACACTGGGTAACCGAGGATTGTTATGTATTGGGGACGCGGTGGCCCAATAAATATGGGCTGGCTCACTGACCACTAGGTTTCGGGTGCGATCCCAGCGTTGGTGGAAAAAGTTCCACAGGGTTTTAAGTCTGTGTGTCTAAAAAAATCCTTGGCAATTTAAATTTAACGAAGAGCGGGCAGAAACGCTACTGTCCGGACAAAAAATCCCCACGTATGCCCATATGCATTAGAGACTTTTGGCAAGTGGAATTTTCCGCATCCGTATCACGTATCCGTATCGCCACGTGATACGTTGCGTCAATGTAGTTTTAGAGTTTTGGCAGACTGTCGCGTCGTGTACATATGGGTAGCTGAGCTGAGCTTAGTTCTAATACAGCATGGTGGCAGTTGTCTAACACTGTACTAGTCAAGTGCCTAGCCTACAAATTCCTGAGTGGAATATAAAGTCACTCGACAGTGGCTGAGCTATTTAAAAACAAAATTTAGTGTCGAATCTTTTTTGGGTTTCACTAATGCATCATTTCAGAAAGTATAATATACCCCTTTTAAATGCAGATTTGCAAGGCCCCACCTCCCTAAAATTAGCATGTAGATCAACCAGCATGCAGATTGACAGACAGTCAGACGGGAAAATGGGAAAATAGGAAAATTCTGCGAAAATCTCATCAAAAGTAATCATTAAATTCCCGTCTTTATCATGGTTAAAATCTGAGCAAATATACACCTTCTGTTCTAGGGTACACGTAGATTCATAAAACACCATGGCACAACATTTCAACCTCTAAAAGTAGCAAAAAGTACGGTAAAAAAAGACGACGATGTTATACGGACCTTTTTAGTATGAAAGCTGTTCTATACGTGCTGCCGTATTCGTGTGCAGTATCACGTATGAGAGATACACAAACATTGTTGACGTCACACACAAAATCGATACGGATACGCGATACGGACCAGAAATTTACGCTTGCCAAAAGTCTCTAATATCTTGGTTGGTTGCGGGAGGTAGGAGATTAAGTGCCATTTAATTAGAAATATACGGTATATATTATTTGTTGTTATATCTATTTTTAGGGTTATACTTTAATACAATCAATTATGACATGTCTAATAACCCGTTTTGTCACCTACACAAACAAACACATATTAACTTCTGACTCTACCTGTCGTTTATAAATCACATTCTTGGCACGTTATGAATAAAATTATGTTGTTGTGAATGTAATATTCTAATCTATTAGTAAGTGCAGACCCCACTTCACACAAAATACGAAATGAAATGTAATGGGGTTTGACGTTCTGCTGTTCTGCATCTACACTGGGCTAACGAAGACGGGTCACGCAAAATACAAAAAAGAATACATAGACATTGTATGTAACATTCCACTCTATGTTGTTTGGCATGTAACACTTCAATCTATGTTTTGTATGTAACATTCTACTCTATGTTGTTTCGCGTGTAATCTATGTTTTGTATATAACATTCCACTCTGTGTTGTTTCGTGTGTAACATTTCACCCTATGTTCTGCATGTAATCATCGACCATGTGTTGTTTTGAATGTAACATTCTAATTTATGTTGTTCTGTATGTTACCCTCCACCCTGTGTTGTTTTGTATGCAACATTCTAATTTATGTTGTTCTGTATGTAACCCTCCGCCGTGTGTTGTTTTGCATGTAACATTCTAATCTAATTTATGTTGTTCAGCATGTAACCCGCCACCCTGTGTTGTTTTGTATGCAACGTTCCACTGCATGTGGTGATCGGAGGGTTGGGGTGCTGATTTAAGGAGTGCGCGTTAAATAATACGATATGTCATTGACTACGGGTCCTCCCCCACTGCTAAAAACCCCGTGCATGCAAATTATTGACTATTGAAATAAAGTTGAACTACATATAAGTCTTGAATTGACCTACTCTCTCTCTCTCTCTCTCTCTCTCTCTCTCTCTCTCTTTTCGGGTTTGTGCTCAATGAGCTTCGATCTCCTCGCCTACTGCACCTAATCGTGGAACCAATGGTCATTCGGCGTCTGTGAACTTTCTCGAGATAATATAATCAATGGTGGCAATATGTGTCGGATTAAGATTTAAGAAGCCAATGAGGGACTCAAAATCGCCCAAACTCTAGCTTACACCATCATATTTCAATGATAAGACCAAGGCCAAGATAAAGTCCAGAAAGTAAATCCAGCTTTATGTGATTGGTTGGCGGTACTGGTTATGGGATTATGACTTGATAACCACTCCGATACCACTTATGAAATGATGGTTCTCATAGCTACCATTTATTTCGTATTATGTAAACCGTCCCTTTAATATAAGTACGTATTCACACCTTGATAAGATAGAGAAGATTAACTATTTAATCGCCTTATAAAGGTAGTATGACAAACTTGCCATTTTTCACCACACATAGTGGGTGTCTTAACATAAATCACATTGTGGGTTCTAAATGGTATTATATTGGTATATACAAATATGAGTCTGTTGGTTTTAGTCACTGAAATTGCCTTTTCTAAAGTTGCAATTCAGCTATTTTTCTTAAGTTCCAAAATTAAAGCCCCATTGTCGTTTTAAATCTTCATATATTAGAATCAAATAAAATGAAATGAAATGGGGTTTAACGTCCCACTGTTCTGTTATTAGAATTCTTTTTTTTAAATCAAACCCAATGTGATTACAATACAGATCTAATATATCGTTTCATTATTTTATACTTTCGATGGCCTACACTACATGAAAATCTATAGTGGGAGTTAACGTCAGAGGTCATACGAACGCCTTTTGACCCTATGACGTCAGACATTTGATGAACCAATCAGCATTGACGTGACTAGTGGATTACCCACAGTTCCTTGCAAAAAAAGCCAAACATGAGGTCTGCATTAGACAGATTTAGATCTTACATAAGGCATCTTTAAGCTACAGGTTGATATATTATGTTAGAACTAAAAGTTTATTTAGCAAACCTTTAAGCTACAAGTTTATATTTTATGTTAGAAATAAAAAAAAGTGTTTATCGTACCATTAAGCTACAGGTTTATATTTTATGTTAGAACACAAATTTTGTTTATCAAACCATTCAACTATTGGTTTATGTAATTTAATGAACACACAAGTTTTGTGTTTCTCCACCCTATATTGAGTATGTAATCAATATGTTTTTATGGTAGACTTCATGTACATCCACATATTTTCGCGTTGCTGTATATCTAAATACAACAAAGGGCTTAGTGTCCTTTAAGTATAGTATTATAAGTAAAACAAATATATTATAATCTGTATAAGTAAAAGATAGTAAATTATAATATACAAAATTATAACAGATATCATTATATATTATAATATGTAAAGTATTATAAAATATATTACGTTATAATATGTAAGGTATTATAAAAGATATTATTTTATGTAAAGTATTATAAAAGATATTATATTATAATATGTAAAGTATTATACAAGATAGTATATCATAAAATCAGCGGTTGCCAGGCAAGATTGTCCACATTTTGCGAGAGATGGATAGAACAAGTTAATCAAGCCATTTTTCGTACAATCAGGGGTAATAATCAAGGAAGTTATGGTGGGAAATGCGGGAATATAGAAAGGGATTGCGATATTTAGGATATAAAGATTTATGTTAAGTTTCATCAAAATTGGATCAAAACTGTGACCTCTAGAAGGTCAATAACCTTGATATACCATACTTTTTACAATATTTGCGAACGAGCGGCGGCCATTGTTTCCTACAGTTTTTCACGACATTGGAACTCACCTATCATTATATATGTGCGAATATATAACGATGTCAAGTTTTTATCAATATAGGTTGCCAGGCAACGATACATACGCCCCCAGCAGCTAAATCGTCCGGGTAGTAATGAAACATTTATAATACACAAAAATTTGATCAAGAAAATCATTAGAATTTGATTGGTTTTTATAAAGTTCTGCCCCATGCTAACGTTTAGTATACGAAACATTTAATATGGATTTAGCTGTTCAGTTATCAAAATTCATTGAAAATCAAAATACTTGTTCGTCTCAAGACCTTAAACTCTGTCTATCAATCTGAAGTCAATCGGATAATAACCCCCAGAGCGTCACAAGATTTTTCAAAGTGATCAGGGGAGATAACTTTGGCAATAGTAATCGGAAATCGCTGAAAATCCATAGGCTCCTTCGTCTCATTGCCTTACTGTGTATCAATTTAAAGTCATTCGGATATCAACTTTGGCCTCAAGACCGTCCCCTAGATTTTTCAAAGGCCATAAATCTGGCAGTAATTATCGGAAATCGCTGAAAATGAAAGGTCTTCTTTGTCTTATGACCTTAAACACTGTTTATAAATTTAAAATTAATCGGATATTGACTTTGCCTCTCGAGCGTCGAAAAAATTTCTTGAAGTGATCAAGGGGCATTACTATGGCAATAATTATCGGAAATCGCCGAAAATTAATAGGCTTCTTCGTCTCATGACCTTAAACACTGTGTATAAATTCAAAGTCAATCGGATATTAGCTTTAGCCTCTAGAGCGTTCACAAACAATTGTGGACGCCGGACCAACGGACGGACGGACGGACCGGCAGATCGACAGACGGACGGACGGACGGGTGCAACGACAATAAACGACCACATTTCAATGTGGACGTATCAAAAGCAATTTGTCTGTAAACATCAATTAAAGTTATTTTATGGTTTGTATTGTAACATCTGTGCGTCATAATATTGCTCAATGCCGTTGGATTTATCAGATAAGCTTGAATCATTTTTATGCAACTGATAATATATTATTTCTAAACAACGGTTATATATAATATTTATATATTATTTACATTGCTTATAATGGTATCTACCTTGACGCAACAGCAGTTCGACAATGTTAACATGTACGTCACAAAATAAAATGACTGAATAGAAAGGAAGGATGCGAGTGAAAGGAGAGATGCACATGGGAAATGTAAGAACATAATTTCTATAGATCGAGGCTTTATTTAGTGAAATTGGTTTATTATACAAATGATATTCTACATTATACGGTAAATTTATACTAAACACGGCTTACTGTGTGAGATATATACTGACGTCAAAGTGAATAACTACACCGTGTATGATACCGTATATCACTCTAGGCATATATTTAATAATCCGACAGCTGTGTAAGAAAAACAGTGCCCTCAACACCTGTCTTAACCTATATTTTGTAATATTTCATTTAGAAAGTACAGTAGGACAACACTATACACAAAAAATTGAACAACTTAAAATACAAGGACCAAAAGATAAAAGCAGAATAGAACCAGGCCCAATTACCCAGTGAAGTCCAATTTCAACCATGAACATAAATGGCAAGTGTTATTTTATTGTTTAAAAAACACTGCTACGTATCAATCCAAATTTAGTAGTAAAAAAGTCCCCAATTTGAGTGGAAGATTCGGATTTTCTCTGTCGAATAGACAATACGAAATCAATTCGAAACCAATTAAGGTTTAGCGTCTGCATCAACCGGGGTTTAGAAGACGGGCATACGTCATACACTGTAGTATGAAAGATATTTTCAACTTTACACGAACATCGGCACTATGGCATAGCCTACTCTTAAGTCGTGTCTAGGGGAGCCACAGTGGCTCAGTGAGTAACGCGCTATCACACTTTATAGGCGGTCTAGGGTTTGATCCGTAATTTTCAAGCGTGGGCCACCCTTTGTCATAAGGAACATGGGACGAAAAACCGAGGTCCCGTGTACACGTGCACTAAAAATGAATCTTGACTGTTGGAATCCAATAGCTGCCAAGACAATTTGCCCCCAAAGCCATATACCCGTCTTCATTAGCATAGTTAGTGCAAAAAAGTAGTACCATCAATCCTATTTCATCCATTCCTACTGTAAAAGGGTTCTTTTAAGTGACCCCGAGTTTTCTTACTATCCAAACGACTAGAAACTGTGCATGACCTCCACCCACCCTCTTGTGTCACTTGTGGAAACCTTGCTGGAAATTAAAGCGAAAACTTCTCGTTCAACACCCGGTCGGATCAGGATCTCCTGATTAGTAAGCCTGGGATTTACTCAGCGGGGCATGTAATCTTCCCCTAAGCTACTGGAATTTAGTTAATGTCCAGTTCATGTACACTATTACCGCTTTCTTCTTAAAATGACGTAAAAACAATCCGTTCTATTTATTTGTAAATATAGTTTATACTGTAATATAAGTACTGTTCAAACGAGAAGTAAGTAAATCGAAATATCCTATATATATGTATAATGATTTAGTTCCTATTTTGAAGTGTCGTATAACACTACACATTATATATAATATACACATACAACAATAACGGCACGTCATATTGTATAATGCATTATATATAGCATACAGCTTTATGTTATGTTTAAATGGCTTACCTTTAAATCTTGTCACCATACGATAAAACTATTACTTGAGAAAATATATCAACGTCCACAACAACGCGTATTATTAGTTAAATAAATTCTCCTGTAGAGTCATCGGGGCTCGTACAAAAAACATGCTGTTGAAGAAACTTATTCAGTGAACCAGTACAGCGTAGTCTATCTTTTAAACATGAGTATTGTATCGCTGGTATGATATTCATCTATACATAAACAACAATAGACGAACGCTTGACTTGTATGATCGAGAGTCCGGCCATTTGGTGTTCACGGTTTAACTGTGTCGTTAAAGGGACATTAAAAGCAGAAATAACGACGCCACAAAAAAATGACCGCTGAGAAGATAGGCTATAAAGTTAAAAGACAAGATAACACGATAGAGTATGCTTGTAAATAGATTATCTTATCTCATGGTAGGCGAGAAATGGAGTTAACGTATATCATTATCACTAGTATGGATATTTACTCAGGTTAAAATTTTTTTTTTTTTTTAAACAAAACTGAAATGAAATAAAATGACGTTACGTTTCCTATTTGTCTACACCAACCGGGATAATGAATACTGGCCTAGGCCTATATATGAGGGCAATTTTGCTTCGGCAGCGCCGATACGGTCTACAAATTGGAATTCCGATTTTCCGGGGTTCTTTTACGTACACGCCAACATGTACAAGGGATTTCGGTTTTTGTCCTATCCGAACGACTAAACACTGTTTTCCTTGCCAGGTCCTATGACATTCACCGTGACTAACATGGGAAAACCACTCTGTCAAATCTCAAGGTAAGCAAACGCACTTATATCTATATATTATAGGATAGTAGAATACGTTTTTAATATTTAAATAACAAGTGCCACTTTAAAAGGCCGACATCAAATATAGAACAGGAGAATACCCGGGCCTTCACCGTAAGCCTGTCGCGAATGTTTTAGCCTTTAAAGTAGCTAAGTCTCTCACTCAATATCATTCAAAATCTTCAACATTGAAAACACAAATTATTTGTCAATTCAAATCAACATTGATGCTGCGATCTTACCGGAAAAAGATGGGCTTTTGATATCCAATATTTCAGACAAAATAAACATTTTACCATTGGTACACGAATCGTGTACCATAATGCGTTTCAGCCCCAGTTCTAGCAAGAGGCTCGAGGAACGAGGCTTGAAACATTGTACCAAATCAAACCGCGTATATAGACTGGAATAACCAGACGCTAGAAATTTCCTTTCGATTGAGACTGATGGCTTGTTGCGCCGCACATAACTGATTTGAAATTAGAGTAAAAACGGACACCATTAAATGTAAATCAGTTAATATACATTCATATTACAGCATTATATGCGTTGCCACTCACTTGTGTCAATTTATAGGTCCCAAATGCTTGCGATTTAGCTCCTTTAAGTATACCCACGTCATCGATAACGCCATTTAATCCGCATTCACAACTTAAAGATGATATAATTTTTCAATGTATCAACAATTACACTTGTATGTACGTAATTGCCAGTATGAAAGATAACTAATTTGGGTTAATTAGATTAATCAGTTGCGATAAACAAGTTACGTGAGGTCAATTACTCGATTTTACACAAACGTATTCTCTGTGAAGGCCAACCCATAATTATCTTATATAGGATCTAAATATATATTTATATTAATTAGTAACTCATTTTTTAAAACTATATAAATTGCTTTAAATCAAATGTAAATATTGCTGTTTATGGTATGTCTATTTTCACAAATAATATGAGATAGGTTCTTTTTAATGCTATTTTTAGATAGTAGTAATATAGAGATAAATGTAACAAGACATAATATTAAGCATTTTTGGATAACGTTTATAAGAACTGTGAAATTAAATGAAATGGGGTTTAGCATCCAACTGTTCTGCACCGACTGGGCTAATGAGGGAGAGAATGGGGTTTAACGTCCACCCGACACAAACTTGGTCATTTCGGGACTAACATATATTTTAATTCTATTTCAATAATTCGCTTGCGCGTTATGGGAGAAAACCGGCGAAAACCCACAAGGTTGGGCAGACGACCCTACTACTGGTCACGTACAACCGGGGATTCAAAACCAACGAATTTGACTCAATGACAGGCTTTATGATACAGCACGCACGCGCTATCCATTCGGTCATTCAACCCCACCCCCGGGCTAATGAAGACTGCATTGGACCTGTGTGTAGTAGGATGGTTTACGACCATTAATTTATATAATGTTGTTTTTTTTTAATATCGAACTATACATTTACGAGTACTATTTTTACGATGTGTTATTTTCTTAATATTCAACAATACATTTACGAGTATTAATTTTATAATGTTTTAATATTCAACTATACATTTACGGATTTAGGAGTAATATTTCTACAATTTATTTCATTAATATTCAGCTTTACATATTCATAAAAAGTGTGCCAATATCAGGGACGTTGAGAATTTTGTGTGTATATGCATTCTGGTAAATTTTAGTTTGAATAAAAGCATTGAGGCGATTTGGCGTCAGTTTGAGAAGCACTGCTGCTACTATAATAAGATATTTCGAAACAGTATATCACTAAATTTAGAAGGGAAACAATTACAGTTTTCAAAGTTTGTGAAAGTTTGTTGTTGTTCGATGTTAAGTTTCAAAATTGCCAACTTACATATGTTTACACTGACTGTAAAGTTAGATAATATTTACAATAATACATTAAAAAATTTTGAAAAATTTTCTGAGTGACATAAAACTTTTTCACAGAGTTACTGTCCATATGACTATAACACTGTAAAGAACGCTCGACAGACCAAAGATCATTTCTTATACAAAACTAGTCCCGTTGAGGTAACGTTTATCGAAATTCAGAATAGCTGAACTGAATCTTTGTTGACGTTAAAGATTGTAAGAAAGCATTTAGTGCCTTTCACACCGACATGTTGAATGCGAGCCGCCAGGAGAAGGTTTTTAGAATTTTAAAACTTGAAAGAATAGTTTGTCTAGTCATAAAGTGGAACAATGTTGATATTCAATTATACAGGTAGTTATTACCCCAGCCTCCATAACATTTAACACAGCCTTTAAAATGCTTTTAGTGGGCGTATATTCGTTACCTGTATCCCCGATTTCATAAATTGAATTTAAGAATACAACGATGGATATAGGTGTTAATTAAATCGTAATATGGACCGTCTCCAATTATTATTATACATTATTATATATGTAGGTGACTAGCCTAGACTTACACAAATTCAATTAGCGTGATTTTTATGATTTCGTTATATAGAACATAAAATTCACAGACAGCAATAATTGTAAGAACCGGAATTTACAACGAAGACTACTTTTATGAATATGCGATCATTAGCGTCTTAATGTAGACGCTGCCTTTTAAATTTTCCAGTTATAGCTATTGATAATACCATTTGGTCTAGCTTGTCTTATTTCATCAACATTTTTTTTATCCTTCTTTTACTTCTTTGTAGACGAATCGGTAGGTGAAAATATTCTTAAAAAGTTAAGCTTCCGAATCATTAACATTAATTCAAAATAGGTTTAAAAGGGTAGTAAAATGATCATCCGTTTTGTTGATATCATCCGTTTTTTTGCATAGAATCACTTATCACATTTGGAGACTTCTCTATGCAAAATTTCAGAACTGCCAGGTCGTAACTTCCACCAAAAAATTACTTTTAAAAATGTTGATATCCTAATTGCGTTAAGAATGGAACAGGTTTTCTTCTCATATCTCAAAAACTAAATCCAACAATTTTTGAGACTTAACACCTTTCAGGACTATGACATCGATATATGAAACTCGATTTGTTTCTAGATGAAAGTGACCCATGTTTTGGAACAAGGAACTACTTATTCTATTGCTTTTGTTCTACGTTTTCTTTGGCAATTAACCCCCGGCACCGATCTTTTTGTTCTTCCTCCAAGATGGCGGCAAAAACAATCGATTGATTTCTAGGCCATGACCAGTTTGTTCTTACTTATCATTCAGATTGTTAAAATTGGAATATCTAGATCCAGGATTCAGAATGTTTGACATTCACAACTAAACACTAGAATGTGTTTACCTAGATACACGCCCAGAAAAAAGTAAGTTTGAAACTCGGAAGAGATCCAGTCATTTAGATTCATCGCAATCACACTCAAACAGAAATACTTGTTATGCTAAAGCATTTTTATTATAGGATACTGTTTCTGACACCCCTTTTAGCTAGAAGTAACCAAATTAGAAGCACTCCCATTCGGTAATGGTATAAGCTGTTCTAGAAGCGTACGATTCCCATGAATGAATATTGCTAAAATGAATGATTTCAGCAATCGTGGTATATTGTAAAAGAGTCACAAGATCATATCAATGGGTCGTTACCTATTTTATTCCCTCAAATCAGAAGTAAGCCCCCCCCCCCCCAATTCATGCATGATATAATTCACAATAAAATAAAACAATCATTATACAAGTCTTAGTGAATTACAGAGCAGGCAGCAAACTTACTCTCCTTTTTAATGATACGACTAAAATTATTAGTCCAGATTGAGTTATCACCTTGGCAATGGACATTAATACCAATGATAACGTTGCGCAACACTGATAACGGAGTTCTTCGAAACTTAAGTGGGCGGGTAGATTGCCGAAATGTCAAACCATGCTAAGATAAGGTTCATGTAAATTTTATCAACAACATAAATTGTGGGAAATTTATTTTAAAGGTGTAGATTCGTCTACATATTATTGTCACCTGTGTCTGTTGTCCATCGATCCATCTACAATTTTTTATGAATATTCAGAATTATTTTCCCTTCAGGGAGTATGCATTTGGTCATAAGGAAACATTCATGTACTTGCAAAACAGGACAGCATTCTCCATACTTTTGCTTGTGAAAAAAAAAATGATATCCGAACTACCCTTCTATAGAATACACGATACCCGCCAATCCAATTGTAGCAATTCTTAACTGACCGTCTTGAAACTTTACATATTTATTCCTTATACTCAAACCTATTGTTCTTGGTGCATGCCCGATCCCTGGGGACAAAGCCACACTACAGGCCGCATTCTAATCTAAGTGTATCATCTTGAAACTGTGCTTACTTATTCCTTATACCTTAAGGATCAGCCTGGAACTTGAAGCCATCCCTATTTTTTGTTTTTGTGTAATGTTTGTAAAACAAACCCAACGCATCGCTTTTTTTCTCTTGTCATACTGCAGTCGTTGCAGCCATTTCATATTTTATTATCTTCAATCAAAGCAGAGTGTGGACGTATATTGCAGCGTCAGCGATGCTCTTCTTTTTATTTGTTGTCGTTTAAACATCTTCGATTGTCTTTTCTTTAAAAGAAAGTAACTCCAATTCACAAATTACTTGGTAAGGTACATAACTGCGGTACGCATTGGTTACCCCTTCGTGACGCATGCTTTAACCAGGGTAGGTTTGTATGGGTGGATATTTTTCAATCGTGTCGATCAAAAGTGCACAAAAATGTTGTTCTACATTTTTTTTCAAACAGACCGATAGATCGATTCAAAAAATTATTAAAATCGAATTGGTGAAAAGCAGCAAATAAAGCAATGTCTAAAGTAATTTGAAAACCAATGATTTATTCACCTTTTCCCAAGAGTACACACACCCTTAACGTCGAAAATGATTATCGCTGCATATAATCAGACAATAATCGCGTGATTAGCTGATTCAATACATGTAGTTCATTTAAACATAAAACAAAAGGGATCAATGACAAAAATCTTAGGGCAAACCATAACTACATGTAGACATTTAATTGTCATCCATGGTGACATTAAGTTTATCACGATCAGTCATTTCAGAATAAACAAATGAAATGAAATAGAAAACTGAAATAGGGTTTAACGTCCTAATGGTCTGGTCCTAACCTGGGCTAACGAAGACGGGCATATGCAATACAGTGTGCTATGTGGGAATATTGCCCGGGCAGCGGGATCCTTAAGATGCACGCCATTGTGTACACGGGAGCTCAGTTTTTCGTCCCATCCGAACGACTAGACAGCTGTTCTTGTCAGGCCCTAAAAACTGAACCCTAAGCCCTGTTCAACTTTTCTTCTTGTGGGCGACGCTGTCCAAAAAAAAAAAGGCAAGACTCGACCAATTCAAGTACGACCGACATGTTTTGCTTTTTCCTAGTACAACTGTGCACCGATTGAAGGACTATAACTTCACAAATCTATGTGGCTGTGATGACGTCACTTGTAAAATGTATAATATCAATACTTTTTATAACAATTTTAATTGAATTTGTAGAGCTAAATTCGTTCCACATAAAGAATGGTCGTACGTCCTAGGATGTATCTTCTAGATGTTTCCGATCTTGGCGAGATCTTCAGTTTTTATGTTGGATAATTGGATAAACACCTCCATTTTATAATTCAATCTACCCTTAAATCATTTCTATAAACGACTGAAAGAGACAACAATGGTCCGAGAAAAGAGCAACATTCTATCGTTCCAAAACCTAGAATGCATGCAGCCCCCAAATAAATAAGCACTAAATTATTCCGTTTATAGAGCGAGCGCCCAGAAGGGGTGTGGGTGGGGGGGTCAACCTAGCTAAAAACTGTATATCTGGTGTCATCATAATGTCTGTCGGGTTTCTGATGGTGGGTGTGGCTGGGAGGGTTGTGTTTCTGGGCGTGAATTCTTGGGCTAGACTAGCTCAAAAGTGTACAACATGAAAATCGTTCAGCTTTGTACCGTACATCTCCGGGTATTACAAAATACTCTGACAGACATTTGTAGTGGTGAGGTACACCTGATATTAATTGCCAGACATTTGTAGTGGTGGAGTATCCTAGCCTTGACAAGAGTTATCTAATTTCCAGACCACAGCTAGGCGAGATTAGCTGAAATCTGTATCACCTATCGAGGTATTTTGACTTTATCATTACCGGCATTAAGACTAATTAACGGAGAAGAAATTTTAGCAGGGCATTCAATGGTGTGCATTTTGTGAGAGCCTCAGGCGAGTTACTGAATACGTGTACCATGGTACACGTACTATTTACGTCACTCTACACAAACTAGGTCAGTTCGGGTCTAACACATGTTTCAACTTTATTTCAATAATTCGCGTGCGCGTAGGGGGAAAGTGGAGGAGAAAACTCATTGGGTTGCACAGGCGACCGTTCTTGTCGCGTACAACCACGGATTCGAAACCACGCCAGTTGACTCAATGGAATACCTCATGATACAACGCACATGCGCTTTCCATATTCGGTCATCCACCCATTCTCCTGATTAGGACTACATGAGGAAAATATACATTATAAATAATAATAAGTCCTAATTAGCAGATTCGAAGTTCTAATTAATAGCTACTAAGTTCTTACTAGGAGTCGTGATATCCTAATTTGGACTTAATGGGAATTTTGTTTATTTATTTGGCTTTACTTAGCTTCCGTACACCGGTGTCGAGAGACATGAAATGAAATGAAATGGGGTTTAACGTCCTACTCTTATGCACCTAACCTGGGCTAATGGAAGACGGGGTGTCGAGAGACAAATGGGCGAACTCATTTAATAGTTATGTTTGATTTACAACTTTGTTCATAAAATAAAGAAATAAAGAGCCATCAAACTTAAAGTGTATTTAAATTCAAAAATATTAAATGGCAATGGCATATAACAATTATTTCATTGACTTTGGAAGACAGGGGCGTGGCAACCTGGGTATACGTTAATTAGTATTAGGTGTTTGGGAATAAAACAGAAAAATTACTGAAATAAAAATATCTAAATTGGAAAGGGTTAATAAGAAAATTGGAATTTGAAAGCGTTAATGTAAGAATATCTAAATTGGAAAGGATTAATAAGAAAAACGGAATTTGAAAGCGTTAATATAAGAATGTCTAAATTGGAAAGCGTTCCATGTAAAACAGTAGGCTACATTTAGCATTGGATCAGTTATACATATATTATTTAAGAGATGGAAATAATACCCGTAAACCATAGACTATGATGTAAACAGATTAATATTGTATTTTTTTTTCGTTTGACATATCATTATATTTAATCAGATTCACTAACGAAGCCTGTTATGTCTTGAAATACGAATGAATAATGCATGTCATGTTACATGTAGATATTTTTATCATTTGCACCGAGTTCGTTTCCAGACGGAAGGTTACAGCATTCAAAAGTGCAGTCAAATACCCCCACACATACCAACAAGACAGACCGGACAGAAAAATCAAACAGCACACGGACACAGATACTATCAAGTAAAGGGAATGGGCCAGTGTCCAGTTCGTTTTTCATTCCCGTGATAGAGGTTTTACTTGAAATGAAAACAAAACTAAAGTAGACAATCCACAGACGCAAAATACGAAAAAGTGGGCATTGTATTACTTGTATGTCATACTATTTTAGTGTATTTTGGAATAATGTAGTTAATTATATTATTGTAGAGTAATTGGTCGGATTATTTTCGTTATTTTTCTGTATTTTATTTACATTATTTTAGTGTATATCATGATATAAGGGTGGGTGGGTGGGTGATGGCCGAATGGTTAGCGCGTGCGCGTTCAATCATAAGGTCTGCCATTGAGTCAACTGGCGTCGTTTCGATTCCGCGGTTGTACGTAACAACTGGAGTAGGATCGCCTGTAAAACCCCGTTGGTTTTCTCTGGGCCCTATCCCACTGCTAAAGACCCCTGAACCATATGTCAGGTACGAAATGACTTTTTTTGTGTCAAATGCCCCCAATCACATGATATAAAGTAAATTGTATTATCTCAATGCATATTATGGTATAAAGTGATCAATTTAGTGTATATCATGATATAAAGTGAGTGTATATCATATATAATATAATATAGGGGATCACGGTAGCTAAGTGGGTAAGACGCTGGCTCGCTACCCTAGAGGTCGGGTGTTTGGTCCCTGCATTGGCCAAGAATGTTCATTCTGGTTTTCTGGCTTGGTTTTCTCTTGTCAGTGATGCAGGGTGAGGGCATTGCAAGGACAGCTGTCTAGTCATTCAGATGGGACGAAAAACCGCGGTCCCGTGTACACATTCGCGTGCAAGTAAAAGATCCTTTGGAAGTTGGAATTCGATGCAGAGTAGGTCGTAGCGCACCTGCCCGGGCAAAATTCCCCCCACAGCACACTGCATGGCGCATGCCTATCTTCATTAGCCCAGGTTAGGAGCAGAACAGTAGGACGTTAAACCTCGTTTTATTTCATTTCATATATTATAATATAAAGTAATGGTATAATGTCATTGTATATTAGTATTATTTTAGTTTATATTATTGTATAAAGTGACTGTATAATTACAAACGATTGTTCTAGCAAAAAAAAATAGTAACGAGCACAGCTCAGTATTCCAGTCTATAGAATTAATGATAAAATTTCCAATTCATATAATCAATTCAGGTAGTTTGTAATTTTTACTGAAATACATATCACATTTAAACATCGACAGTAGAACATGTTTAAAATGTAAACAAAAATACAATTCATTTAAAATCCACGATACCTTAAAACGGTTCAGCTGTGATGATGCTAAAGAAGATAGCTTCCAGTGAATTTAAATGGTTGAAAATTGTATTTTATATTTGTTTTTTCCAGCATGTGACGCATGTTGCTGGGGAAAACAACTAATTAGAATAGGATAACAGTCAAATGGAAATCGAATTTCCAGAGCGTTTTATATAAATGAAGAAATTCTTACAACAAAGTAACTTCGTTTTAAATAAATCAATACCATAATTAAATATTTACTTGCACAAAAACATCAACTTTAACCTTTTAACAACTAAATGTGCATGTAGAAGATATTCGTTCACACATTATTTTTAACAAAACTAGCACCATTAACTTTATTTGAAACATAAGGCCAAAGCGACACAGTTAATTAAATCTTTGATGGGAATTTGCCAGGTAACCCACGTTATTCACTAATGGCATAAAAAAAGTTAGCATGGCGACCCATCCACACATCAGCTATTATAGACAACACTGTGTTAAAATCGACAAAATCCTTTCTGAAATTTGAAAAAACAATGCATTAAACGGTGTCACATTTAACGCTAAATACCAATAGGGATTCTCTCCCCATGAACCCAATAATTTACCAAGTTTGAAAGAGAAATATGTACACCAACATACAGTATATCTAAAGTAGAAGTAGATTTTTTGCATTTCAAAGTCTTGAGACCAACCAAATTCCTTATGAATGCAGTAAAAGGGATTAATGACGAAGTTTTGAAAACTTTTGTGATTGTACTGCAAAAACGTCGCACGAAATCTCAAGTTTTTTGTATGTATAATTCTATTCAAATACGATCAAACCAGATCTTTGTGTAAAGATTAAAGAATGATCAATCAAATTAAGAGAAATATTAATTTTAGGATTTGTTTTTAGATCTAGCATACTAGACTGATCAACACAATATCGCCAGTAAGTAATCGATTGCACAGAGCACATAATAGTGTCAACACTGTTAACCAGCGAATTTAATAAAAGTTCGAAGGGTTCCTTAAAGACATCTAGCTTACGATATTGATGATATTTTTTGTGTCTGTCAAATCTTGAATGCTGCCATTGTTCACTTGTTTTAATATGTTTGCAGTATAAATTTTCGACGTTAATTAGCAGACGATGTATACACACCAACCAATCGTGAACCAGTTTCAAAAGATGTTAAATATGGGGCCGTGGAGTCACGAAATATTGTAGAAGTGCACTTTTCGTGTATCTTTTGGAATCTTGTGGTTGATTAATGAAGACAGGACTCTTGTTGGTTGTTAATAATTCGATATATTCTCTAGTAAACAATACTTAGTAGCAGATAAACAATATAACAATTATTATAACAATTATTGGTTAAATGCTTAACAGTACATAAGCTCCAATATGGATATGGGAAATGACATAAACTTATGTCTCCAAATATCCAAATACAGGTCTGTTCTTAGGCATGCGATCTAAGCTGATCTCCCAAGACACGTGTGTAACAAGGTCTCCCTAATTCTGTTATTTGGGATAAAAGTTTGACCATATTTCCGGTTTTGACAAAACTGGGTATTCCGTCACACTGTCGGATGTGACAGAGTCCACTGTATATGGAAAGAAGAGAACCAAATCTTACTAGAAAAATACAAAATTGAGTGGGTGTCACTAATTATCAACTTGACTTTTAAGGTTGTACGCGTAAACCTTTTTTTTTTTAATCAGGAGGCGCTTAATGTATATGTTGATAAACATGATAGTGGGTGGCCATGGAAAGGTGAGTAGGTGATAATCCCAGAATTTACTTAGGCTTCGATATTTATGGTAAATGGACAGCGATAGTCCTTTATATGCAAGTTATTCTCCTTCGGCATGACAGTCTCCGCCATTGCCAAGTCACGTGACACAAATATGACTTTTTAATAGATTGCTTATGGCGTTTGGGTTTTCCTCGTGAATATAAAGTTTTGACAGGCATTTGAAGCAAATTATTGATAGATTAATTAATCCACGACTGAATGGTCATGGTTTCGATAATTACAGTCTAGGTTAATCCATACGTTTACAGGGAAAACTAGAAAGAATCTCACACCCCTGCCCAAAATAAACCACCTTGAAATCTACTATATATTTGAAACACAGGTTGCTTGTGAATTATATAAAGTACAGAATTTTCACTATATAATTTATAACAACTATGACTTTCGTAGTGACGTAAGTAAAATACCTGCAGCCAATTTTTCTATTGTTCATTGAGTCACAGGATGACGTCTATTAGATTTTATTGCACATATAGAACAGTATTTTTACTTTTAAGATCCAACCGACGTCACACAGGACATATTTTTCGTTAAAACCACTACAATCTAACATTGAGTCATAAGGAAAATTCCATTTTAATGCGATGATTCAAAATTGCGAATCGTCTCCTAAGACATTTAAAGCCCACCAACCCTGATACTATAAAAAATAATGGAGTGAAGACAATACAGGGCGATAATTTTGGTTTTATTGGAATTGGCAATGGTAATATTAATTAAACTATTATAGTTTCGTCTAGTTTTTACGTTTTACGGCGAGACACAGATGTAGTGAGTCTGATATTCACATGGTTTAACCGAGGAATAAACAACAGATTACAGACACAATAAAATATGTTACTTATAAAAATTCAACATTTTGGTCACATGTCGCAGGTTAACATGCCCGTTACGGGTTTATGTTTTTGAAGCTTGTAAACTCAATGTAATAGTCCCGTTAACTAAAAGTATTATTGTGCAATATTGTTGTATCCATTATTCTTTATGTATCTGTAAGATGCCGTTTTTCTGTATAAACATCCTAAAAATCTAGCATAGTCGGTGATATGCTTCCAAAAATTGACAACAGTTTTAGTGCCAGTATTTTCGTATCTAAATGTGCTTGAGATGATTCTGAACAACAAAATATGAATGAACATCCAAAAATGATGACTTTGAAACTTGCACTACAAAAAATGAAGCCAATATACCGTTCAGTACTGCGCAGCTACAGCTTAAACAGCACATGGGGAATTACATCTTCTCATAGATTACAACCAACACAGCTTCAAGTTGATATAAGTAAACATAAAAAAGACCCCAACCCCCAAATTACCTCCATTTTTTTCAAGGGACAAGATTTTAGATTGTTTGTATGGATTACCACCCCAAAACATCTGAGTGAAATATTTCGGGTCTATATGGAAAATAGTGATCTGTCCAATATTTACAAACAAGCCTTTTTGCTAACATTTACCAACACTTAACAACAGCAGTCACGATGGCTCAAATTTTCACAGTTCTGTTTCCATTAGTTTACAGAACGCCCCATAAGAATAATGTTGATAATAAAATATGTGACAGTTCCTGTAAATGAAGGTTAATAGTCTATAATAATATTACGATTTACCAGCTGATTTATAGATGATTGTGATAGCAGAAGTCAAAAAGTATTTACTGCATCTTTATTTACCTTGCTGTGTCGGTTTACCCCTCTATCGAAAGTGTTGCAGGCATCAATAAGTTCATGCATGAAACACTTATTTGTATGTTAACATGAATTAATCTTATTCCGCATTTGTTTAAAATAAAATTTGTATTTTAAAATAACACTTTGCTCATTGATGTAAGTAAAAGTCAAGGGCGTTTGAAATTCCGGGCGAAAGAGATCTCATAAAGGCAACGTTCGTTAATAAAACGGTGAAGAGTTTTTTACTAATTGGGTGTATGATCCATGATGGTGCCGTAAATGAAACATTTACCTATAGATATATTGTTGTCAGTTTAACGATTATTCGCATCACACGTCTAAAGATATGAATTGTCATTTTCAAGAGGGTCCCAACCGCAAGGTAGCAAGGATGCGGAAATCTCAAAATTCATGAAAACTGGAAAGCAGCCCGCAAATCTAAGAGTTCACTACTGTACTACAGAGATCAGAATATCAATTGAAAGATGATAGCTTTCCTCAACCATTACCGGTTTATGTGTAAGTGTAATGGCTATTGGGCAAGAAAGTGGAGAAATTATGAATTGTAGCTTACATGAGCACACTCGGGTGTATGATTTAAAGGTATATTAACAGTGAAATAGTGTTTTGTTAGAAATATAGTATATTCAAAGACCACTATTCTGTGTTGGAAAGTGATATGTTCGTGCAGCCTTGTTGGTGTCGAGACTTGTTTGCAACAAGATGGTGACTGCAATTAAGACAGATTAACAATTGACGCTTCAGTCATTTCATTTTTAAAGGATATTGAGTGGACAAATGACGTCTTCTACTCCTACCATCTCCTCCAGGCTAATACGGAGAATGTCTGATTGCTTCCCGATAATTAGCCTGAGCGACGGTGCGAGTCAGTCAGTGAGTGATGTAAATCAAGTGAGCACGCCCCACAGTAATATAGAGGTGCTAATGAAAGTCGTTACAATATTTTGAGTAGAATAGGGTGTATAAGGTTAGAATATTAAATAGCTTCTAGTCATTCTTACAAATGTCTTACAAGACGTGTTTGATTAACACCGCTATTGGTAGAAGTAAAGTTACTGGGATACTAAACTCCTTATAATAAGCAATGAAATCTTTGCTTGAATGCACACACCGTCTAATCAAATAAAAGTCGTTTACAAAATCGATTGATGAAAATTAGCCTAACCAGAAACAAGTTGACACTTTCCTTGCTAGACCTTGACAGCTACTGGACTTCGGGCTAGGTAATTCGAAGATGCCTCTCGGAATATCAATGGTAATGTCAGTCACCCCTACATCCGTATGTCACGAGTTCATAAAGGCCTTGCTCTTTTATCATTTCATAGTTTATCACTATAATTAAAAGTTTATCACTATAATTAAACTATTAAATTCTCTAGAAATGTTGTACGTAAATGCAAATGGCTCCATCCTTCCTGTGTTGGGGTTATTTCAAAACATATGGAGAAAAGTAGACCTGAAAGTCAGAAATAAATTATGATATATGCTATTACAGAACTGTCAAACCTACGATCTTGGTTGACTTGGTACCCGGTTTGGCACGGTCCCTTGTGTATTAGACTATAGAGTTAAAAAAACCTGTTTGGTTATCTGGATAAGAAACGAAATTATTATCTTTAAAAAATAACCCTGTCATAGAGCATTTTAACATGCCAGTCGTTTATTATTAGTTTAAGTCGTTGATCTGACTCTGTAATTCTGATTTATTTACTTTATCATTAGACGGATATCTAACTGCTGAGCACTGCATTGTATGTATGCGTAACATTTGACTTGCACACATGTCGAGGCTATTAAGTGCTAATGGAATTAAAAGAATATTGGGTATCGGTCAAACCGGGAACCGTGTGAAACCGCTACAACAGACTAACAAAATGACAGTTCTCCTTTGCTAAATCATAGTGAAGAGTAAACATGTCGAGCAGAACGTCGGCAAATTGTTGAGGGGATAGCCTTGCCAGTTGAGTACTAATATTTCCAAGAAATTTCGTCTCTTGAGTATCCGCTGTCTAATAACTAAAATTATCTCTAACGCTAAACGGACTCTACCTTCCATACTCCATTTGGTGGCCACAAAATTTCCAATTAAACATGTTATCCGTGAAATGGAAGGACCGGGGAGTTTAATTAGTACTCGGTCCCTGATGGAATCATTTCAGATGGAAGTAAATGATGTCGTACTCGTCTGTTTATCAAGTGAAAAGGTTATGAACGTCATTAAGAAAAACGTTAATGAACTTTGAGCAAATTTACTTCCACGTAGTTTCATACGTACCAACAGAAAAGACCCCACATATCAGACTGAATTTGGTTAAAATCGATCTGTTGCATTGGTTTCTATTGATTTCACACCCCAATAATTATTTTTAGCATAATCCAGTCCTTTCTCCGTCGAGACTCTTTTGGGTATCGGCATGTGCCAATTTTATATGCTGTGCCTGTATATCGTAAATTATTATATGCGGTAAGCATCACTTGCTGTTGAAACCATCAATTTCTGTCTGGATTTAGTTTGTATTGGGATGGGGTATTAAAATCTTACCAAATGCTTCTATATGAGAATATGACAGGGTATTTTATATTTATCGTTGATTACTTACATTAGGTTCGATGGAGTTTTACCAAATCTTTACAAACAAAGGAGCTGTCCTCTATCCGGTGTACGTTGGTCGCCGCGGTTCCCTATGACATAGATTCGATAACAACCTTTTAAAGAATAAATAGTGAAGCTTAAAGCGGAAATTTCATATTTTCTAAGAAAGTCAAAACATAATTATTTCTATGTTTTTTGCTCAAAAGGTTGTCAACTCACTATTATACGATCATGGGCAAAATTTTTGGGGCATTAAAATGGGTGACACAGGTTGATTGAGGAAATAGTTACTCAATTACCTCCCTTGTTTTCCCATTCCTCTCCATGGACGGCCATGTTCAAACGTTTGAATTTGAAGTTGAAAATGATATTTTTGCCAATTTCTCAACTGGCAATAGTGAATTATAGGATTAATAGGATTATTCTTTAACAAGGTAGGACTGTTTATAGGTTCAATCTATTTTAGGGCTTTATTTTAATACATTTTAAAAATATAACTTAAAAAAATGCTATTGCAACTTTAACGGTCCTTAATTTCATCCCATTACACGATGTAACACTGACGAGTTGCAATATTTGAATCACCGTTGTGCGTGTTTTGAAAATGAAACGAACAAATTAGTTCGATGTGCGGTTTCAAGGAAACATACACTCTTTGATCTGTGGGGAAAATCTGAAAACAACATAAGGGTTTTAAAATTTTGTATTGGATTTAGAACTTGATATGTTACACCCCATAGTTTGAAATTTAAGCGTAAAAACAAAACCAAATATTAACAAAAAGAAACGAAGCGAATCGAAAAGTAAGTTTGATTTAATTTTAATATACCTTGAGAATCTAAGAAGTCATATCCGACTCTTTACCCCCCCCCCCCCGTCAATTTTTCTATGAACTTTTGTTTAATTTGTTAAGTTTTTTGACCATTTAGAATAATAGTTATTTGCGAGGTAACATACGGATAAGTTAAAATTACATTTAAATCGATATTAAAATGAAGATATTCCTTTTCTTTTTTAATAGGGTATTTCAATAGATACCGTTCATTAATTTTTTTAGAGGGATAATTTGGAATAAGTCGAGGTGGCAATCTTTTGTCGTTTCTGTCTCATCGGTTTATATTAATGTCGACAGTGATGAATGTGAATGTCTTTTAACGCTACAGAAAGACATAAACACCCTTTCTTATTGTCTCCTTTCTCTGTTATTAACCCTATGAAACCTTCTTTATACTTTAACTAGCTTAATCCAATTGGTAATATATGCTCCTTTCCAATTGTTAAGGGACACGGTTACCATAGACACCAGAACATAATAATGAAACTCAGAGTTTCTCAGAACAATAAAGACCCGTGAAAAGTGCTAAACAGTGGGGGAGCCACTAGTTCTAAATAACCACACATGTCATTTACATCCTGTTCAATCAACATATATATCACGTCTTCTTACAAAAATAGGCTTATTGGATAATCTGAAATTGATTTAGCTACTTTTACACTGTGGGTGTTGCGTATTTTTTGTCGAAGAATCAATTCATTTTTAGCACATTTGTTGTGTTTAGAGGTACACTATTTAGACTATATTAAAAGAGAATCGCATACCCAATTTTTACAAAGTTTGAAACTGCTTCTAATGATTGGATTAACGAAACTAGTGAAAATTACAATGGATCTTAACTTGGTAAGATCAATTAAAGGACAATATTATTGTCAATCATTGTCGCATATGTGAAAGAACTGGTTAAACACGTTCCAAATATAATTTTAACAGAGAGAGAGAGAGAGGGAGAGAGAAATGGGTTTTAACGTCCACTCAACACAACCAGGTCATTTCGGGACTAACATATGGTTTCAATTTTATTTCAATAATTCGCTTGCGCGTAGGGGTCTTTAGCCGTGGGAGGTAACCGGAGTGCCCGGAGGAAACCCACGAGGTTGAGAAGGCGCCCCTATCTCCATGCCACATACGCTCACACCAGGGCTCGAAACCACAGCCGCAAGCCAGAGGTGACCGGCCAGCTAGAGGTCGAAGCGCGGCACTCTAAACCACTAGGCCATCCCATACCCCCCCCCCCCCCCCCCCCAATTTTAACACAGAGATCACTGCTACGAATGATGCGTTATGAAGCTTTCAAGAAAGGGAAGAGTACGAACGCAAAAGGGAAACACGAGTTATACTGAAGTGACGAGTGGAGTATAGAATGAATAAAAACAAGGGAATGTGCATACTATTTCTACTTCTCTATTATCTAGTGACATTCACTTACTTTTCGAATTATCAGGTATCCTTTCACAGCCTCACATAACAACTGATGGTCTTCGAAGGAATTATTAGTGAGCAGAACTTCACCCATGTATCTTTTATACAGTCAGTTATACAGAAGGAGAACTCGTGTTTTCCTTTTGTGTTCGTCACTCTGTTTTCATGAAAGCATCATAGCGCAATATCGTGGCAATAATCTCTGTCTCTGTGTTATATTTGGAACGTGTTTAGCCAGTTCTATCACATTATGTGATACACCAATATTGTCCTTTAAGGTTGCGTTACTGAAGCGGTACTGGGAGGTATCTGATCAGCAGACGTTTTATATCAATTTATTTATCGACCGGTTTATTCAAATTTAGTTGAATACCCAAACCCCTCACTAAATCGAATATTATCTCAGATAAATTAGTTGTTGAAAGTGATGAATATAGAGAGCAAGGCAAACCAATGACGATTGGAAAGTAGAGAAAGCAGTTTGTATATGATACTGATATGAAATGATGTTTATACATGCCAACCAAGAATCAAAAATAATATCCTGGTATATGAGAGATTGGTACTGGAGCCATGACTGTAAACATAAGCATGATCAAAGTCCATCCCTTCAGATAACATTGTCCGCTACTAACAGTATGTTTCAGCATCAAACAACCGAACACTGCTGATGCGCAGGTCTTGTTTCAGTCGCTGCCGTCCAGATTTTGGCTGATTCTACTCGTCCCTATTTGCTAAAAACGATCTGCATGCCCTCTTAAATGAACGCAATGGTGTGCGTCTTTTGCATAACTATAGGAGTTTTACTGCTCTGACTTTTTGAAAACCACCATAAATCGTGATTTTCAACATTCCCATTTAATTTGTATGTTTGAGATAAATGATCAGAGGTGCGACCTCACATGCATGTTATCTTCGTGATCTGAGAGTATCTCTCAAACGGGATTAAATCATTCTTTAATGAAAATGGTGCGTTTCCATTGCGTCTCAGTATATATGTTGTCCATTCCGAAGTTTAAACACAATTCACCAACATTACCTTGCATGAATAGACAAATTACGGTACACCACGACATATTGGAATCGTGGTGTTTACCTAAACAATCACTACCAATCTATTTTCGCAATTTGGAAATCTTCAAAAGATAGCATTAGTTTTTTTCTGCTAGTAGGTCTTAACTGCCTTAATTATATTGAGCCTGTAGCAAGACTATAGAAGATGTTTTATAATCATGAAATCATTTCACCAGAAATTATTTATCACGCAAAATTAAACTTCATATGAAAAAGCAAATACGTTGTCAGAACAGCGAAAAATCAGAACATTTCTTTTACAATAATAACCTCTTTAATACAACAGTTAAAAGCACAACGCGTAATGGACAGATTTAAGAATAATCACATAGTTATTTCCCGCGGTTACAAGTTTTTGAAAATCTAAAAAAAAAGTCTTATCATGAGGGATGCTTAAATGTAAAGATTTTTTATGGCAAATGTTCAAGCTAAATTACTGGTTCTTCTGCGAAATTTGCTATTCATGACATCCCTTTAAAATCGCATCTCCATTTGACAAGTTACTATCATGTCAAATATATATGTAGGTTCGGGTAAGTTGTTAAAGGGGTTTCTTTTCGGATTACGTTTAGAGTTTTATGAATAATCATTTAAATTAAACTGACACGGACCGTACAGAAACCGCATTCCTAATCCATAGATTATAAGACCCCAAGAGGTTATACATTACGGTCTATAGCGAAAACATTTTAATGAGGCATTAAACGTGGTATTATAATAGCCGTAAACCTCGTTAAAAAGAGTTCCCCTTTAATGTGTAATTAGAAGGAAATGAAATAGGGTATAACGTCTTACACTTCTGCACCGACTGGGCTAATGAAGATGGGCATACGCCATACAGTGTGCTATGTGGGAAATGTTACCCGGATTGCGGTGTTTCGCCCACTCTTATTTCGAACCCCAACTGCCAATTGATCTGTAACGTACATGTCAATGTGTACACGGGGCTTCGACTTTTCTTACCAACCGAACGACTAGACAGTTGTGCCATACCAAGTAATTAAAAGGAGAGGTAATAATCTTTAAAGTACACGAAATCTTCAAATATAAGTTCAACTGGAATCACCATAGTTACAGAGGATGTCACACCGATTGATGGTTTTATGAACATAATTGCCATCATGAGAAGGGTAAAATTTCTGGTGAACACAAAAACTACCATATAGGATATAATAGAAAATTTGTGACTTGCTAAGTTGCAAGATATTTTTCATTATCTAACTCATGCTTTACTAACGTTCTCTTTTCGGTTAACTAAACCCATTATTTCTCCTTCATGTCTTACTGGCTTTATCAAGCAGCGTTTATGAATGACGACAGATTCATCTCGTTACCATAGCTTAAGTAATTTGGTTAGTGAACCACTGGCCAGAAATAACCTCTATTCTTGTGAAAGAATACTATAGTAAGATACTAAATGTGACACTGTTTCTTTGTTAGGTATGTTGAAGAGATATCGAGCATAAAATAAATTGGTAAAGCGAATTGTACAATTATAAAAGCTATAACGCGGAACATGTGCCACGCATTCCCTCCCGCTGGAACTATAGAGTTTTTGAGCCCCTTCCCAAATGCAAAAACAAACACCCCTCAAACTAAACATAACGGGCGTTTTTGTTTTGCAATTTATAAATAATCTTGTCTATTTTTAGTTCTCAAGGTAATAACGAGTTTATTATTCACTGAATTGTTTATCTGCTACTCATGAGTTATCGATTACCTTAATCGATTAGTGATGTAACGTCACGAATGGTCGGATGTTGATCACCCAGGTAGATTACATCTATAGGACTCGTGGAGCGAGCGCAAGATCGATGGTACTTTGAAATCAGATACTCGAAAACTTCTATTTTTGATGAAAAATGTATTTATAGATTCGATTGTTAAGAGATTTCCCCAATGGAGTATGGTGCCAAGTGAATCTGGTGAGAGTTATCGCACTGGGCGTACCGATGGCGCCATCGCCTTACAGTTGTGTCCCGGGGCAGGAAGTCGCAGCTGACAGATTTGTCATTACCGGATTTAGACTTGGTGAGACCCGAAGCTATAATAAGCCCCTTGTTATTCACCTTGGTTTGGTCGATCTATTGGCGCCGTTAAAGAAATCATTGTGTTGTTTAGTCGCTCTTCAATCTATTGCTTTTATTTTCTTTCCCGATCTCTGTTCTCAAATGCCCATTTTAAAACAACACATTCAAATACCCATTTAACGCGATCACATAAAACTGCCAACATTATAAAAGCCACAGAAATATCAAGAGTAATATTTGAGATGCACATTGTGAAGGTCGTGGAAGTGGCGCAAGTGATCGGTTGCAGTTCGGTGTACTTCGGCAACTTGCAGCTACTGTTTGTTTGCTTAATTCAACGCTGATGCTTCAATAGGTCATGTGATTTTTTTCAAAATGGAGAGAGAGAGAGAGAAATGGGGTTTAACGTCTACTCAACACAACCAGGTCATTTCGGGACTAACATATGGTTTCAATTTTATTTCAATAATTCACATGCGCGTAGGGGTCTTTAGCCGTGGGAGGAAACCGGAGTGCCCGGAGGAAACCCACGAGGTTGAGAAGGCGCCCCTATCTCCATGCCACATACGCTCACACCGGGGCTCGAAACCACAGCCGCAAGCCAGAGGTGACCGGCCAGCTAGAGGTCGAAGCGCGGCACTCTAGACCACTAGGCCATCCCAACCCCCCTTTTCAAAATGGTTGGCCAGGTTATCGGCTTTTAGGAAATATCAATTTTGTTACAAGTGATAAGCCGTATTGTAATAATTGCGTTAATAATTGCATAGAGACATACCTCAAAATAGAAAGTCTCATAATAATAAATTTACACAGTTGTCCTATCAGGTAATTCGTTTTGATGTTATTTGATCTGACGGATAAAGCTCAAACAGAATTAGGCTGAAATTTAAAAATATTATTGGAGGGTCTATAATGTAGCCTTTTAAATCAAACAGTGTTTCTTTCCCTTTGGAGGGTTTGGTGGCCGAATGGTTAGCGTGCGCGCACTGTATCATACGGCCTGCCATTGAGTCAAATGGCATGGTTTCGAATCCCCGGTTGCCCAACCTCGTGTCTTTTCTCCGATTTCCTCCCACTACTTAAGACCCCTACGCGCAAGCGAATTATTGAAATAAAATTAAACCATATTATGTTGGTCCCGAAATGACCTAGTTTGCATCGAGTGGACGTTGAGCTCCATTTCCCTCTCTTCTTTCCCATTCTCATAATTATTTGTAAGTGTAGTTTAATGGTCGAGTGCGAGAAATTATGTAATATATTGATATTGTACGAGACCATAATTTACACTATCCAGCACGTGCATTTCAATGAAATACGTCATTCGCGTCCAATATTGCAACTAGTAAAAATACTGGTACGCCAACATCAAAGGATTTAAACATCTGTATTTTAAACATAGCGAATCGTTATCAACAGCAGTGAACGCTGATCGCGTGACGTCCATGTGACCTCTTGGTCGTACAAACTGGTTACGATCTGTTGAACTTTGCACGCAGATCAGCATTTTATTTACAGACGGATCTGTTATCACTCGTCATTTCAGTCAGTTATATAGAGGGATACCTCGTGTTTTCCTTTGGCGTTCGTCACTTCACGAAACCTTTATTACGCATCTATCGTAGCAATGATCTCTGTGTTAAAATTATATTTGGAATGTATTTTGAAACCAGTTCTATCACATATGTGATAATGACTGACACCATCATTGTCCTTTAAAACGGCAATTTCATATTTTTTAGTTATATTTTTAAAATATATTAAAATAAAGCCTTAAAATAGATGGTATCTATAAACAGGCCTACCTTGTTAAAGAATAATCCTGTAATTCACTGTTGCCAGTTGGGAAATTGGCAAAAATGTCATTTTCAACTTCAAATTCAAACGTTTGAAGATCACCATTGCATGGAGGGGAATGGGAAAACAAGGGAGGTAATTGTGTTATTTTCTGTGTCAGCGATTTAAACCCCCCTGAAATATTGCCCATGATCGTATAATAATAATAATAGTGAGTTGACAACCTTTTGAGCAAAAGACATAGAAATAAATATGTTTTGACTCTCTTAGAAAATATGAAATTATCACTTTAAAACTAGTTGCGGAAAAGTAGAACATGAGCGGCTACAGAACCACAGACTGGCAACTGATCGTATCCGCTCAGTTGCCGGCAACAAGTTGTTTCCAGTTACAAGTGTCGATGTACGTCGGGCTTTAAATTAGTATTTTTCCGAATCCAGTACAGAGTTTGTCCTTTGATTTTTCTCGCATTTCTTCTGGTGGATATGTAGTTGTAAAGGGCTTTGACAAATCGGTTTGTATGTGCAGTATACGATGTTATGAGTCTTTCTTGACATCACAAGGAAAGCTTGAACGCGATTGCCGACTACTTTGAAGTCACACAGGGGTAAACATTACCTCTTTGACAACAATAATTGAAATTACACTTTCTGTACCACCGAGGGAAAGAACGCAGACAGCGCAAGGGCAAGATTGACGAGGTAGACGACATCGCGGTGTTTTTACAGCGCAGTCAAAATCTGTGAAACACGCTGATTAATTTTGATACTGATTATAGTAAAGTCCCATTCTAGACTACACGGTTAAAGAAGGTGGATACGTATTCAGGCGCGGATCCAGGATTTTTTGCAGGGGGGAGTCTAGGTTTGATAATTGCTTAACTAATTGCGCTCAACCGATTAACGGGGGGTTTGGGGGCACTCCCCCAGAAAAATTTGGTAAAGTAGATTCAATTTGGTGCATTCTGACGAATTTTCGGAAGGTAAATTCCAAAATTACAGGTCTAAAAATCGCCAATAAAATCGCATAAAAAATTTTCCGGACCCCCTGGACCCCCCCTCTGGATCCGCGCCTGGTATTGCCAAAACGGCCAAATGTCGAAAATGGGTCTTTGCGATCAAGATTTAAGACTAGGTTAAAATTCAGAAATGAACGTAAGGATTTACTGGAATAAACTATACTATTCAAAAAAAGTAGGGGATATTTGATTTTGGGGGCATAATACTAAAATATGCAAATGACTACGAAAAAAGTTACTATAGAACCTAACAGAAGAAACATTTCCAGTTACATGTGACGCCCAAACGCACCAATAGCTACCGCATGGAATGCAGGTGATGTTTGGGATCATCATAGGGATCCAACCCAAGATATGCACGACTCTGACTTTGAATGTTACAGTCATTGTGCCATTGAATTCCATGGTGGAAACATCAGTTTAATTGTTTTAGTGACCAGAAAACAAATTTTGATATACGTCGGCTTACCCAAAATGAAAGGTTACGTGCCCTTGGCATGCTACAGATCGGCACAACACAGGCGGTTGTGGCACGGACGATGAATGTTTCTCAGTCTGTAATAAGCAGGCTATGGTCCAGATACCCTGATACACAATCTGTACAGGACAGACCACGCTCAGGTTACCAAGGGCGACAACTCAAGCCCAGGATCGATTTATCCGTACCTTGGCCTTGAGGAATCGCGTCATCACAGCAAATCAGATCAGCGCTCGTCTTCAAACAGACACTGGTGTGAGAGTGAGTGGCCAGCCGATTCGGAATCGACTGCATAGGGGTCACCTTTGCGCCCGACGTCCTCGCGTGATCCCTTGTTTGAGAGATCATCACATTCAGGCAAGACGTCGTTGGTGTAGGGGTCGTCAACACTGGGATAATCGACGCTGGAGCAATGTGATGTTTTCAGATGAGTCAAGGTTCACTGTTGATTTTTTGGACAGACGTAGGAGGGTGTGGCGTCGTCGAAACGAGCGCTTCCAAGACGTTAACGTCATCAGACAAGATCGATTTGGGGGTGGTTCTGTTATGGTGTGGGGAGGCATCACTGTTGCTGGAAGAACGGCTTTACATGTTGTTGCAGGGCGTGTTACAGGCCAGTACTACCGGGACAACATCTTGGCAGTCCATGTTGTGCCGTTCGCACGACGTCATGGCCGCCGTTTCATCTTCCAGGATGACAACACAAGATGTCACAGGGCCAGGATCGTTACAGGTTACCTCCAACAACAGAACATCACCACATTACCTTGGCCAGCACTGAGTCCCGACCTCTGCCCCATCGAGCATGTCTGGGACATGCTTGGACAGAGGTTGCGTCAACGTCAACAACGTCCTGCCAATGTCCAAGAACTTGCTGCTGCATTGCAACAGGAATGGGACAATCTGGACCAAAATGACCTTAGACGTCTCATTAGGAGTATGCCACGTCGGATCAATGCTTGTTTGGCAAACAGAGGAGGATTTACCCGTTACTGACTTTGTTGTGATGCTGTGGTAACTTTGCTGTTTGACCCCGGGTATCATTTTACCCTTATAATGGTCAGTCTGTGCCTTACTTAGTCTAACGATCATTTGGAATAAATCGATAAATGTGAACTTCATTTCATTTTGTCATTTGTTTCTTCGTCAGTTTCATTAGGTGACTTTAATAACACTTAAAAATCAAATATCCCCTACTTTTTTTGAATAGTATATAATAACAAAAACTTATGCGTAATTTTCCCCGCTTTAGAATATTCATAGAATCTTTTCATTTCTATTTGGTAGGTCAAAACCAATACAAAGAGAATCCCTTTCAATATTGAGGTCGATAAGAACTTTTTTCTCGAAAAACCCCACTCAGCTGGCTATATATTTCATCATGGATTCTTTACCATTTTATTTTGAAGAACTCCTACCGATTTTGACGTTGATGGAATTATTTTTCGTACCAGCAAATCATAGCGTACATTTCTGAACTTCAGTTAAGCGTTCTATTTCGATCAAAAAAATAGGTTGCCAAGCAACGTAAGATACGCCCACAGCAGCTAAATCGTCCGGGCAGTTAACAAGAGTTGTCGCATATTAAGTAATTATCAGAAAATCATTAGACCTTGTTTTTTTTATAAAGTTCTGCTCCATGCTAACGTTTAGTATACGAAACATTTTATTATGATGGATTTAGGTGTTCAATTGTCAAGAAATTCAAACTTACCCATCATTAATGTGTAACGGGAATTAAAGCTGCGTTCACACTAGGGGTTTAATCTGAATTGAATTCAGAATAAAGTCTTATTCCGGACTTTGGCGTCACACTCAATTCGATAAAAACCGAACCCAATCTAAATCAACGAATCCGTATTTTTTTCCGAATTCAACCCGAAACAATGATTCCGAACGGGTTATTCGCAGTCAAGATTTGAGTGTGACACGCTTGATTCAGATCAGACAGTTGACCGTCCAAGTCCAAATTTCTGTCCCAGTGTCTTGTAACTGTTGCCAGTTTCCAAAGTGTTACAGACAGTCACTCGTGGTGAGGCACTGGCCGCCGGGGTCTTGTATCTTGTTTTGCAATGGCTATCTCGAACGTGGCCCTTGACGTCCGAAGACGATATTTCACCCAAAGAAGACGGGGATTACGGCCTGGGCCAATATTCTGCAAATAAAGTGATGTTATAAACAGAAATCAGTTGGGGTGTAGCCTACATACCCCTAGCCCCTCGTCACTGAAACAAATACTGTGGTAACATAACTAGGTAAAAGATAGGTTGTCAGGCAACGAAACCGACGCCCTCAACAGCTAAGTCCTCCGAACAGTCAACAAGGGTTGTGGCATACTTTTCCTTTTGTCAGTAATGCAAACATTTACAACACACTAAATTCTGCCCTCTACTAACATTTAATTATCGTAAATCGTTTAAAATCAATTAGATTATTCATCCATCACCTTATTCACCAAATGTATTGCTTAGTGCTGTAAGGATTTGAATTATGAAATGGGAGCCACGATGGTTCAATGCGTAAGAAGCTGACTCCCTAGTCTGGTTGTCGAGGGTTCGCTCCCGGTGTTGACCGGAAACGTTCATCGTGATTTTCCGGCGTGGTTTCCCCATGCCAGTGTTGCACATTGACGTGGACTTAAAAAAAAAACCCTGATAGTTGGAATTCAATAAAAGCGTAGGCCGTAGCGCCCCTGTCCTGGGAAAGTGGTCTAAGCCCGTCTTTATAAGCCCAGTCGGACCAGAACAGTATGAAGTTTAACCACATTTCATTACATTTTAGTTATGATCAGAAATAACGAAATCGTGCACGGCGCTGCATGGCAAGGTTTCAAAGATGTAAGACACGGTGTCGCTGATGTAACGTTGCTTGCCTCAGGAAATTAAACATAAGCAACATAAGACCACCAATACGAATGTCTGGCGCAGCCATCTTGGATATGAATGACCTTCACTGCGCATTCAGTGTGGCGCTTTTCGTTCTGAATTCAACCCGAATAAACTGTAATGTGGCGCACCGCTTTTAATCCGGGAAAAACCAATCCGAATTCCGGAGGCCGGTCTCCGGAATTCGCAATGAATGCGCACCTAGTGTGAACGTAGTAAAGTCAAACGTTTTTTTTAATTCGGAATAAAATTGTGACCTCCATAGGGTCCACAAAGTGAAAAATATGATTTTTCGTACAATCAGGGGCCATAATTCAGGAAGTTATGGTCTAATGTGTCCGAATATCGACAGAAACCGCGATCTTTGGGTTATAAACTTATATTTCAAATTTCATCAAAATCGGATTAAAATTGTGCACTTTTAGAAATATTCTGGTTATTTTACCCTAAAACTACGGGAAGCAAAAGTTGACCCTAAATCATACGTAAAATTACACCGTTAGTTATATAACATTTTACTGTAGAATTACATATATTTACATTTCTTGTAAAAGTACATCACACTGTTAATTTACACTTTCGTTAAAAATACTAAATTTTGGTAATTTTACATACAGGATCCGTGCAACTTTTGCTAAGAATTATCAACTTCGGTATTATACTGAATATCAGTATGGTAGACGGGGGCATTGCTCCTGGCTTTCAGATGCAAGCTCACAGTACTATCTATTTGCAGGCATTAAAACCCTGCTTTCCAGACAGTCCGTTCCAACTTACACTGGCCAATCGGTTTAATCAATTGTCTTCAAGCGAACTTAAAATCGAATGATTCAACGGCCATTAAGTCAAACATTTTTCTTATACATTTAAGAAAAAACGTACAGACTGATTAACGCACGATAAGTAAATTTACAAACTAACGTTGCTAGACATAAATCTGAAAATAACATGCTGGTTTTGTTGTTATATATAATATTTTGAAATATTACATAATAATGTTCCTTGTGAATATTGGTAAATATTCCTAACTTTTTAAGGTAAAAGCAAATACTTTAACTGCTGTAATTTTACCTATATTTCTTGCCTAAAAGTAAATTACATAATAATGTGAATAAAAGTTACATGTTTGTTTCGTTACTTTCAGCTCAATATTATTGCATAATATATAAGAATGTACTTTTTAGCGGATTTTGAATGTCTTTGATTTCAACGCTGCTTATTGACAAAAAGACAAACTCGGTAAACATTACGAAACACGATAAAAATACATCAGACTTGGTAAAAATACATCCGACTTGGTAAAAATACACCAGACTTGGTAAAAGTAGTATATGTTGTAAAATATACCGACAATTGTGGTGCAAAATCTACTTGTACTACCGTAATTTTACATAAATTTCTGACAGTTTATCTGATGGTTGTCGTAACATCATTTGCTATTTGGTTGTGGACTGTATCGGATCGAAACTTCATGGATTATGGCCCCTGATTGTACGAAAACTCATGTTTTTAGCTTGTGAACCCTATAGAGGTCACAATTTTGAATCGATTTTGATGAAACTTGGTTCCTTTCGATATTTACGTCCACCGGATCGTAACTTCCTGAGTTATGGTCCCTGATTGTCCGAAAAATCGCCCTTTTTAGCTTGTGGTCCCTCTGGAGGTCAAAATTATCATCCGATTTAAAAAAAAAGTTAGATCATATCACCGTTACATGGTAATGAAGGTTGAGTTCGAATTTCGTGAAAATCGGACGAAAATTGACGGACAAAATGGCCGCCGAATAGTGTGAAAATATGTTATATTAAGGTCGTGGACCTTATAGAGGTCACAATTTTAATAAGATTTTGATGAAACTTGAAATACATGTTTATAACCTAAAGACCTTGGTTCCCTTCGATATTTGCGCATATCGGATTGTAACTTCCTGAATTATGGCCTCCGATTGTACGCAAAATCGACTGTTTTAGCTTGTGGTCCACCTAAAGGTCTCAATTATTATGCGATTTTAAAAAACGTTTGATTATATCGTAAAAATCCGACCAAAACTGCCGGACAAATGACTGCCGCTAATACGCGAATAGTGTAAAAATAACGGTAAATGTTAGACAGGTTGCTGACAATTGTAAAAATATCAACACGTATGAAATCTGTGGAAATATTGGCGCCATCTTGGATTTACGCTATTTTGGATTTTTATACGTCCACATTCATACTTATTCTTTGTACCCTAAGGTACACCCCTATTGTTTGGGGTGTATATCCAACCCCCAGGGGCAGAGCCAGGCCCATTTTCTTTTAGTGTGTCTGTGTGTCCCCTGCAGGTCACAATTCTTATTCGATCATCTTGAAACTTAAAATACTTGTTCCTTATACCCTAAAGATGATTCCCATTGTTTTGGGTGCATGCCCGACCCCGTGGGACAGAGCCACGCCCATTTATTTAATTTATTTATTTGTCGTCTACAGGCTGTATTTCTTAACGTATCATCTTGAAACTTTACATACTCATTCTTTGTACCTTAAGGAAGATCACTATCGTATGGGGTGCATGCCCAACCCCCAGGGATAGTTCCACACCCATTTTTTTTGTGTGTCTGTGTGTCACCTACAGGCCAAAATTCTTAATCGATTGTCTTAAAAACATTTATATACTTATACCTTATACCCTAAGACTGACCACTATTAGTTTTGGTGCATGTCCGACCCCTTGGGACAGAGCCACGCCCAATGTTTGTGTGTCATGCATACCTATTCCTCACAAGGTTACATTTCTTATTCGATCATCTCGAAACTTAAAATACTTATTCCTTATACCCTAAGACTGACCACTATTATTTTTAGTGCATGCCCGACCCCCTAGGACAGAGCCACGCCCAATGTTTGTGTGTCCTGTATACCTATTCCTTATACCCTAAGGATGACCCCTATTGTTGTTTTGGTGATTGCCCAACCCCCAGGGGCAGAGCCATACCCATTTTTACTTCGTGTCTGTGTATGTGTTGCGTGAAATGAAATGAAATGGGGTTTAAGGCCCTACTCTTTTGCACCTAACCTGGGCTAATGGAAGACGGGCATACAGTGTGCTATGAGGGAAATTTTGCCCGGGCAGCGGCGCTACGGCCTACTCTTATATCGAATTCCAACTGCCAAGGGATCTTTTACGTGCACTCCAATGTGTACACGGGACCTCGGTTTTTCGTACCATCCGAACGACTAGGCAGCTGTCCTTGTCAGGTCCTCCTTCTGTATCATTGACAAAGGGAAATCACGCCGGAAAATCGAGATGAACTTTCTCGGCCAATGCAGGGATCGAACACTCGACCTCCAGGCTAGCGAACCAGCGCCTTATCCACTTAGCCACCGTGATCCCTGTGTGTTGCGTACAGGCCACGATTCGTAATAGGTCGTCTTTAAACATGGGATATATATTCCTTATGGCCTAAGGACGACAATTGCATGTCCCGACCCCCAGAGACAAGCCACGCCCAATTTTTGTGTTTGTCGGTTACAGGCCGTAATTCTGAATGAATCAGCTTGGTACTTGGCATATGTATTCCTTATAGCCTGAGGGCGTCCACTATTGATTTTGGTGAATGCCCCGACCCCCAGAGGCAGAGCCCCGCCCACTTTTTGTCTTTAGCTTCAGAAAGGCACAATTCTGAATGGATTATCGTGGTATATTTATTTCTTATACTCGAAAGGACGGCAACTATTAATGTTGATGCACGACCCTCAACGGGTACCATATCAATCAAAGCGGGGAATGTGGACGTATATTGTAGCGTTAGCGTTATGTTTAAATCTTAAATTTAATAGCACCAATGAACTCAGCGCCCCTAAATTCCTTGAATAAAGTCAAGATGAGGTTTATACAGGGAAAAATAATGGAGATTTTTAATGAAATCTAAATTATCACCGTTAGGGAGGTCAGAAAGAAGTAAAACAAATATGTTCATACATGAGTAGAGTAACTACAACGTTTGGAAGGGGCCCCGAAAAAAATCATATCTAACACCACACCCTAGTTATACAATAGTAATGGTTGTGTTTAAATTTTGTAAAATCGGATCGAAACAGCCCGAGAAAATGGCAGCTTCACAATTTTATCTGATTTCGATGAAACTTACAATATATTTATATCCCGAAGAACCGTTACA
This sequence comes from Patella ulyssiponensis, assembly GCA_963678685.1. Taxonomy (NCBI): domain Eukaryota; kingdom Metazoa; phylum Mollusca; class Gastropoda; family Patellidae; genus Patella; species Patella ulyssiponensis. Next base: position 60,749,906 of record OY783229.1, read on the forward strand.
CCTGGATTAATGCCCCTGAATAATCGCTTCTTTTATTTTGCATGACAACCGCATGTTAGTCTTTGTAATCCAGACTGAATTGTAAATTTTACACGGCCTCTAGTTAGCACTCATTTTTCACAGTGTACAGTTCATTTTTTTTTAAAATTTACAAAGAATGATTAATTAAATTCATACCCTTAACGACGGTTCGATATATTACCTGGTCTGTATCAATTATCACTGAAGCCCAGCCGCTGCAGGGGAGTAGGACGTTAAAACCCAATTTCATTCATGTAATTTTGGTATGCGGAGATATATATTTAACATTAACGTAAATAGGTTTTTTCGATAGTTGAGTAGGGATATTTTGTGAAAGGGATGCGGGAGCAAACCTATATTTTCACACTTCAAGAAATCTGTGGCATTTTCAATACCGGTTGTTTTTAAATATATCTCCTGGGTATTTCCATTGATTTGTTTCCATAATTCAAATATTTCTGGCCCAAACTACATACTGTATATCAGTATTATCTCAAGACATTCAACAGACAATAAAAAAGGGGTTGTGGTATGTATCTTAAAAGATGAAGTGGATATAAATCGCGTTTCATGAACTCTTTGTTTTCAAGTAGATCAATATGAAATATTGATATAAAATATATACATAAAAACAAAGTAAACAAAACTAATTATAGCCTGAAGGTAAATAATAAATATCCATTAATAACCTATTTCCACGGGCACTCTATAATTAAACGATTATATAATGTCTACACTAACAGCTTCTTATTTTTAATATATTAATGTAATATTTAAAGCGAAGGTACGAGTGGAAGCGATATGTTTTCTTAATCCGTGGTTCGACGGGCCAGAAAAGTGGACTTCATTTTCAGACCAAAACGATGAAGGTGTAATAATTTTATAATTTATGCAAAATGAACATCAATCGAACATAGTAGATATGAATCATTTTCTCTTTCAATGAATATTAGTGCAGGCTAAAAATAAAGGTTTGAATAGTTTTGCCAGGACAATGTAAGCTGGTTTAACTGTAGTGGAAGTGAACAATCAACCGGATCGAATTTTGGAAAAATGATGCGCCATTTTGTATACTGAGGCATCTTTTTCTAGACCTATAAACGACCTCGATGACTAGACCCCCCCCCCCCTGCTATATACCTGTAACGCTTGTTAGAGCGTATCATAATAAGGTCTATAAATTGAGTCAACTGCATGGTGTGGTTTCGATTTCCCGATTGTACATGACAATGAATATGGGCGCCTGACCAACCTCGTGCAACTCCCCCCAACCCACCGCTAAAGACCCCTACCCACAAGAGAATTACTGAACCATGTTATTTCCGAGTGGACGTTAAACCCCATTTTACTATCTCTCTCAGGTTATGATTTAAATATTACTAAAGACCATAGGTAACTGTAGTTGGTTATGATTTAAATATTATTAGATGTTTTCTCGGTGGACTAGCGAATAAAATTGGAAGACTGGTGGGCCAAGTCAATATGTAAAAGCTCTTCGAGGCATTTGAAATTTGTTTTCCACCTTAGGAATCTCGATAATTTATACAATATGACGACATTATAGTGAACTGACTGTTAGATTTTCAACTTGTGGTATTACAATTCTTTTTGCGAATGTTATCCGTCCAACGAAACGCTCGTTCGATCTAAAATTTCATATTGAACTGGACTATGGGATTTTATGAGGTGACGCTTCTACAATGAATATAAGAAAATTAGTGAACATGTATATTTTATTACCTAGTAATCATCATATACTGTCTACTGACGTCATTGAAAAGTTCATCGTCCAAGCCATGTCTTACGTTATTTCTTATTGAGATGATGGATGATATAATCCATAATAAATTGTTCGTTTTTCAAGTAGGTACAGTGTGTGAGATTTTTCTTCGTGCATATCATTACAGCTAAAATGCGAGATTTGCTACCCACTTTGCAAATGTTTTGAACTCAAAAATGTCACATTTTCGCCAATTTCAAAATACTTCAGTCTGATTAAAAAACATATCTACATTTCGGTTTATTTTTTTTACACTTTCGATGGCCTCAACTTCATGAAGATCTGATGATCAGCGTTGATGTCTCCAGTGGGTTATCCACTTTTCCTAGTTACTTTTGCAACTGTCCTTTAGCGAACGATATTCGCTGACAGTTGCTATCCGGCCTTCTATAGCTGTAGTATGAAAATACGGTAAAATACCGCTATTCCCCACCCCTATTCTCTTGCTATTTTACAACCTTTGCCGTCTATTTATCACAACAATTCTATATTTTCCACCAAAAGGAATCCTTTCTCACTATATTTGACACAAATTTATAATAATTCAACTCGATTTTCAAGTAGAATTTAGCGATGAAATAAACATGCGGTTTGCGCATGTCCGGGTCACGTTATCGCTCTTCAGTTTAAACGTATTTTGGTGTATGTTTTTAATCGCAGAATTCTACTTGAAAATAGTGTTGAATCTTTATGAATATGTGTCAGCTGTGGCATGAAATGATTCCTTTGGCGAATAAAGTAGAATCAAGGTGAAAAATAGTAGGTAAGGATTCCAAAATAGCCTTAGAACAGAGGTGGGGACGAACGGTATTTTCATACTGCAGCTATAGAAGGCCGGATAGCAACTATACTTTTCCGTGCAACTGAAGTGAAAAACGCCACGGTTACACACCGTTTCATTAGCTAATCCCTCACATATAACAACTCTTCCAGGTCCAAGTGTAGTAAGGGCAAGTAAAACGAAATTTTGAACTACACAAAACGAAACGAAATAGGATCTGTGTTTTAATCAGATTGAAGATACTTCAAATACACGCTGCATGGACAACTGATACTGTTTGAAATACACAATGTATGGACAACCGATTCTATTTTAAATACGCACTGTATGGAAAACCGATGCTTTGTTAATTACGTTATAAACATACCATACACACGATGAAACACTAGACAGCCAAGTGATCACAATTGTCTAATGTAATGCATTTTTTTTGTGTGTAGTGTGGTCATTCTGCAGTTACTACCAGAAACTAGATCATTTTCAGAATTCACTCGTGGGAATTAGGGCCTTCGACTAAAACAAAAATTAACCCCCCCCCCCCCACAAATGCTTATTATGGCTTTTTCATTTTCTGTTTGCACTGAACGCAGCTGTAATAACATTTAATGTTGTACTCGGGCAAAAAGTCGAACTGTGTAGAAATCAATTATGTGAAATATCATTAATGTCTGCGGGCCTACTGTTATGGATTACAACACGCCCGTGGTTTAATCATCAATTACGATCTAAATAACCCAACAAGTTGTGATTGATTTTTTTTAGAAGATAATTATTAACATGTAAGAATTTTGTAAAATTAAGTGTGACTTTTGCTTGTTTGCAGTAAGTGCAATACACCCGTAGTAAGTCGGTTGATACTATTGATAACAACATATAGCCCAGAAAGAATGTATAAAAATAAGATAATAGATGGGGAAGGAAAAGGGAAGAGAACCTAATGGATATGCTGGATTGGCCACCCAACCACACAAGGTAGATTTCAAAAATGAAGAATATAAATGACTTGTAATAAAATCATCCTAGTAACAAATTTTCAAACATGGCCACCAACACCTTTATTGTGTTACTAAGACTCGTTCTCTAAACTTCAAATTCAATATTTCCCAGATAATGTTGAATCGGGAATATGCCATCAACAACACATTCTTGTCTCACGTATAAAATTTAAGCTCCAAAATATTGTGGAATGGTGTACTTACCATGTATCAAAATTTCAGCTCAAAATATTAAGTCGTTTGGACGTGAACGTCAGAACTGCTTATGGAGACACACCCTTTTAAGAATTCGGGTCAAATTTGTCGATATTCGATTCCCGTGCCGTATTTGATAACGACTCGTAGATTTTACCTACACATTCTTTATATACAATAAAAAAAAATATAAGTGTGGTTTTACCCAGACACTGCATAATGCAGCTTGGAGCACCGTTCTTCATTTCTAGATGAAGAGTGGCGAGTTTAAGTTTCAAAACGTACCACATATGTTGAGTTAGCTGCTCAGCCCTAAGGTAGCGGATTTTAAGGGATTTTAACACAAAACAATTTTATTCTCCAAAATATTATCGGGATTGTCCCTTTAATTTATTGCTTCGGGACATGAATATGTCACATCAACAATACACAACTCCATCACAAGACAATAATATTATATATCTATAATTAATTTACCACGGGCAATGAATAAAAAAAAGCATGATAACCCAACTTTTATTATTGCTGAGATCAACAATAACATGTCACGGCGACGTCAAATGCTCGGGAGTTCAAACACAAGTTCGAATACAATAATGTATACATTTGTATGACCCTTTCAAATTTTTTTTTTCGCCGGACGTCGCAGTTACGTGCTCGGATAAAACAGCCGATTACTGAACGGGGGGATATAAGAGCAGCCCAAACCCAGAAAGGGGACACGTACCATATTAATGGGAAGAGGGATTTAGATAAAACAATGGGGCATGGTTTTTCATTACAAGAAATTAACATATTACCTAATACAGATTAGATTACTATTCTTGTCAATAAATCCCCCCTCCCCATGACCTAAAATTACTTCTTGTAGCTGTCGAATAAACGAATTGCATAGAAAATGAAATAATACTAAATCTGGGGCATGCCAATGATTTATTAGTCAAAGTGAAGCACTTGGTATGGTTTTAATCGGAAATCATTTTTGTTACAAATGGTTTTAGTGAACAGTCCGGATAGTGTGGATGTTAATATGAAAGTATAATACAAATTATGAACTGATGTTCAGGTAATATAAAGCGAATCCGGAAACCATATATACCCAAAGCGTAGAGGCGTGCAGCTTGGAATTGAACTTTTCAAGGAACAGTCAATTTAGGACTGTTCAGTATAATGGTGGAATAAATCCGTCATAGTGTTGTTCCAAACTGTAGACTAATTCCCGGAGCCATGGAAGCTATGTGAATATGGCGCTAGTCCACCAACCCAGTTTCGATAGATCCCGCTGTGGTTTTCAAGTCGGGTTGCACTTGTAAGTGTTGAGAGTCTGGCAAGAAAAGGTGCTACAGGGTGGAGAACATGGCAAGGAAAGGTGCCGCAGGGTGAAGAACCTGGCAAGGAAATCGGCCCTAGGATGGAGAGCCTGGCAAGGAAATATTCTACAGGGTGGGGAGCCCGCAAGGATAAACGTTTAGTCCTTTATATTGCAAGGATGTTAAACAACACCCGAACGCACCGCCGCTGTCATGACGACATTCCACTCATTGCACCATTCTATGGTGTTAAATCATTTCATTTGTGTATATTGGTATATATGAATTATACGGATAAATTACTAATATGAGATTAATCAATAATTATCTGATCACAACTCTCTGCTTCTAAACACGGTTGCATATTTTATATCTATTTACATTTTCATAATGGCCATTTACACACCAATAGTAATGAAATAATGAACACGTATAGCAGGTCAATTGACAAGCTACGAAGACAATTATCAATTGGAATTAATCGTCACGATTTGTCCTTGAATATGCCACCTAATAGCAGGATCAGTAAAATGATACTTAAATCCCATTTAGAAATAGTGTCCATTATACTGAGGTGGGCGTTAAATAAAGCTATCGAGTGTCTTTTTATTCATGTATTTATTGGAACTTATTATTTTATTTTTTTAAACATGCTATCAAAATTGAGACGCTGCTGGCATCCGCTTATTAGTCATACATTAAAAGTAGCATTATTCATTTATAACAATCCAACCCGCGATCAGTCATTGCCTGAAGCAAACCATTTATTCACCATCTACAAACTTATTGAATCTTATAAACATCAAAAATAAACACAACAGTTCTATGGATAACAATTACTATATTTCTATTAAAGCTACGTTTCAACAATGATTCTCTTGTCGTTTAAAACATCCAACGACAAATAAAGCTAAATTGGTTGTGGTGGTGTGAAGAGATAAAAGTTGGGCATTATTGGATAAAAATGCAAGTATGGGGGCTAAAGAATTGGGATTTCTAAATTAATAATATTATAAAACAATTGGTATTACTTAATGCTGATGACTGGCGACAGACCATTCTGATTTGAAGTTGAATAGATTCGTTAACGCTTTAATAATTAAAGGCTCATTTCATGGGTGTACAATTTCATGCATCTTGGCATTGCCACGATAATAATATATAGGCTATAACATAATATTACCCATTACACAAAACATATAAATCAGTTGGTTCCTGAAAGATGACTTTGACTATGATGTGATGATATAATACATATATAACAGCTTTAGGGCATATCTTAAGGACAAGGGTTATACCAAGATAAATCTGAAGAGGATCTTAAATTATATAAAACATAAAAAAGTGATAAGTATAATATAGTATTATCTATTCTACCGAGCAGTCTATTTCTTTGTCCATAAATGAAAGCAAATCTAATAGACAGTGAACCAATTGAATATGAGGGACGTCCCAATGTCCATGGCTATATTCATTTGTTATATCATGTCTTTGAATGTAGGTTAACCGTCGTTTGATTCTAGAAAGTAACACCCCATCATAGCTAACATATATATTAAGATTGCTATTATTGACTACCGTAATATTGAAGAAATTTCTACACTAGCAGTACAATTGTCTGGCGAGTAACCTTTCTCTGACGGTATTTCTGTACATCAACATCAAAATCTGGACAGGAAAATTTACCCCAATACTACCCAGTACCACCAAATACTACCTAACTCAATACTATCTAGTATCACCCAAGTCTACACTGTATCACTAATACTACCTAATACAACCCAATATCACCCGATACCGCCCATTACTCTAATACTACCAGTTACTACCCAGAACCACCTAATACTGCCCAATACCACCCAGTAACCCCAATACAATCCAATACTACCATCGTTCTTATCAAAACACTGCGTGAAAACTTCACACACAATGTGCAAAAATGGTGTAGAAAACTGGAATACGAATACATTTCCAGTATCGGTAAGATTATATTGTATACGTGAAAAGTATTTATTTAAATTCATTGAACCAATTTGACCCCATACGATATTGATCTACAGTATAAGATATACACGTCCACTACATATACATGTTTTTAATTACGGACGTAATAATTTCCAGATGTAGTGACAATGCTTTTGATACGAAGGTATAAAAGACCTGGGGACCAGAGGAGGAAGACTTGGTTAGGGGAGTAGAGAGGTGAGTATGGACTCATCAAGTCCAGCCGCTGCCGTGGCAGGGGGCGGAAGCGTTATCTATTCATGTACTGTGTTCATGTTATTGTTTACATTCCTGATGTAGTTTAGTTCCTGTTTACTATTCAAAAAAAGTAGGGGATATTTGATTTTTAAGTGTTATTAAAGTCACCTAATGAAACTGACGAAGAAACAAATGACAAAATGAAATGAAGTTCACATTCATCGATTTATTCCAAATGATCGTTAGACTAAGTAAGGCACAGACTGACCATTATAAGGGTAAAATGATACCCGGGGTCAAACAGCAAAGTTACCACAGCATCTCAACAAAGTCAGTAACGGGTAAATCCTCCTCTGTTTGCCAAACAAGCATTGATCCGACGTGGCATACTCCTAATGAGACGTCTAAGGTCATTTTGGTCCAGATTGTCCCATTCCTGTTGCAACGCAGCAGCAAGTTCTTGGACATTGGCAGGACGTTGTTGACGTTGACGTAACCTCTGTCCAAGCATGTCCCAGGCATGCTCGATGGGGGAGAGGTCGGGACTCAGTGCTGGCCAAGGTAATGTGGTGATGTTCTGTTGTTGGAGGTAACCTGTAACGATCCTGGCCCTGTGACATCTCGCGTTGTCATCCTGGAAGATGAAACGGCGGCCATGACGTCGTGCGAACGGCACAACATGGACCAGGTAGTACTGGTCTGTAACACGCCCTGCAACAACATGTAAAGCCGTTCTTCCAGCAACAGTGATACCTCCCCACACCATAACAGAACCACCCCCAAATCGATCATGTCTGATGACGTTAACGTCTTGGAAGCGCTCGTTTCGACGACGCCACACCCTCCTACGTCTGTCCAAAAAATCAACAGCGAACCTTGACTCATCTGAAAACATCACATTGCTCCAGCATCGATTATCCCAGTGTTGACGATCCCTACACCAACCAACGTCATTGGCCGCCATGACCAATCGCTGTTGACTTCCGCCCGTGGCAAGAAGAACGGTATCCTATGTCAACAAATAGCAAACGTGAGTGTTCTCAGCGCGACGTTCATGATACACTCAGTTCCTTTATTCCTGTACTAACTAATTTAATGAAATATATATTAATTTCAAGACAATTTCCATACATTGGCTTTATTATAAGGCCCCTAGAGATAATACCTGTTTGTTTTACGGTAACCCCCACCCGCTTCCAAAACATATGGGTCGGACGAGAAACATTGCTTTTTTTGGTTGTTGTGGTGGGGTTTGTGGGGTAAGATTGGATAGATGGATACTTGCATTCTTAAGCATCTCAAAATCATAAATACCGAGTAAGATCCCGGAAATATTGTAAAAGGGCGAATATTTCAATTTATTATGGTTCAATTTATTTGAATAGTTTGCTTGCACACGGGTCTTTAGCAGTGGGAGGAAACCAGAGGACCCTGGAGAAAACTCACACAAATTTGGACAGGCCACCCTACTCCTGCAGAGCTCACACTGGCTTTCATTTCTTTCCCGTCAAAATGGATGCTAATTTTTATATAAATAAAAAGTCATATTTTTTGCAGCGACTGGAATATATTATCCGCCAAAAATGTGTGATAAAAAAGACAAAATGTATTATAAAACAATTACTGATATATACAATACATTATACAACTTTAAAAATCTGCCTTTACAGTAGCACAGTTTTATTTACTACGACCAGATTTTATTTTTGGTGACTTCAGTCAGTTTGCAAACGATACTGCACAATATATTTTCAGTATTTACATGTCAGATCTCATTCAAGGATTGGCACTTTTCTATAATTTGTTTTGCATGTACCGTACCATAGGCATAGTGTTATTTTCAGGTATCAGAATCTGAATCCCTCAGAAAATGATATAAGTTTCACAGTTATATTTGTATATGAAATGTTTAGAATTAAACTTGTTCACTTTTTGAGCATTTTGGCGAGGGTAATATGATACAAATGGCAAACTGTTTTCTTGCCCAAGAATTGTTGCCATTCATCCCGTTTATACATTTCTGAGCAGTGGTAATAATCTAATTTGAAATATTTCATTCTATTCAAAAAGAACTGTCGGCCATTTATGTTCAAAGAATCACCGGTTACATTAATCATAAGGAGTAAATAATGACTTGAGGTAGGCTTTAGAACAAGCAATTATCAACCAACTACATGTAATCATTAATCTGACAGAGATTAACATAGTTAATAATTCTACTGATTTTGAAAAAGTACAGTTTTTGTTAACTTTTGTCTTACACATTGTCCTTGTAGTGCTAAATTAGTTAATCTCACCACATGAAATCTTCTTAATTTTATGAATTGACTACAAATCAATTTCAACAAATTATAATAATGCGTGTCTATTCCATTACATGTTTCTATGAAATGATCATTCAGATGAGAAAATAAAGTAGACGGTAAATTCATCATGACTTTAGACACAACAACATTTTCCCATTCATTTGGTTTAACGTGTTTGATATGGACAAAAGATCGGAGTATAACTTCACATTGTCGAACAATCTGGATAACATCATTTGATGGAATGCATAATCCTCCATTGTTTTTTATATTTAGAAGCCCATATTTGTGATCAGTTTTAGGTTTTACTAAGGCATGGGCACAGTGCACACACTGAACTTTGGACATTAATTTCCTAACAACCCAGCCAGCTATATATTCAAGGACACCCTCTACAAACGAACTGATACCCTTCCCATTGATGGGATAATCATGGTCTGCAAGAGCATCTTCAAAGGTAATTATTTCTGTGTTGTCGACTTCCAAGATAGAAGTTATGTCTTGTGGTACACATGAGGTGTTGCCATCGATTGTTCCACTTACACCAACATGACCCAGTAGAGATCTATATGCATTCGAAAATTGTACTGCAGATGGATTGTTGTTCCATCCTCCATATCTCCTAATGGCAGAAAAAAGTAGTTCAAGGTGGTCTTGTGACAATTTGTAAGTCAACAAGTATTTTAGTGCTGGTGGATTTGATAAAATCATCTCTCTTGCAAGACCAAGAAGGCTTTGAATATTACACAAGAAACCAATTATACATATCTTCCTTTTTCCATGGCAAACTTTCTGACCAGCCATGTCTTTTAAGTTTAGTAGTACAGAACTGGTGGATAACAAAAAGGATTCAAAAGACTCAAAATTTCTTGCATTAATGGGATGCTTGAAACCTTTTGCAGCTGGCGTCCTACTGTTGAAAATGTCGAACATTCTATCAACCATTGCAACAAGATTTATTGTTCCTTGACAATTTCCAAAATCTTCACAGACTGAAGAAGCAAATTGCAACGATTTAGCAACAGAATTACTTAAAACTTGTACTGCTAATTTAACATTCATTTTTTGATTGGTAAATTCTATGTGCTTCTTTGTTAGCTTATTAGCTGCTCTTAAGCCTTCATTCCGTTGTAATTCTTCTAGTCTTTTAATATCTGACCACTTTGCTGTACCAATAGTTTCTTCCTGCAATTGTTGAAGAGAATGAAGAGCTCCACGGAAGTTTTTGAGAAGATGACAAGCATCAAAGAATATATATACGTTTAATTCTGGATTAGATGGATGTTGGAAAGTACTTCTGATGTTGTCGGGGTTTAAATTGCCTCCTAATATGTTTGCCATTCTTTGGTTGGTTGGATGCCCATCCATCACAATAGATGTTACTCTAATACAAATTTGGTGAAGTGATGATATTGCTGTCAGAAGAAGCTGGCTTTGTATCTCTGCTGATATTCCATCAACAAGGAAATAACCTAGTGGTACTTTCCAGTGACCTTGTAAACCAACGGCTAGTATTACTATGACTTCACGTGCCTCAACGGCATCATTTTCAACTGGTCCAGATCCTAAATTAACGAAACCAACCATTTGACTGTTCTTTGCATCCCAATCAATGTGTTTTCTTATAGACATGCCATCAATCATCAGGCTGCAGTGTTTGTAGGTCCATTCATCTCTTTGAACTTTCTGCTGAAGCATGTTTATAACTTGACTAGAGAGACCTGGTTGAGAAGATATGTTACTCAGTCACCTACAAGTATACAGAACAGAGAAATATAAGAATATGACAAAAATGATATGAAATGTAATTATTTTAATGTCGTCATTTAGTGTTGGTTATATTGGGATAAAAGCATGTTTTGTTTTCATTCCATATTGAGTTGTGAAATGTTGGAAAATTTTGCCTGGGTCGGGCAGTGGCAAATCCATCTACTCTTACGATCCTTTACGTTCGTTGTCAATGCTACAATCCTTTGAACTGTGTACCTTTTCCTTCACTAGCTCAATAACATAAACCTATGAATGACTTCATATGTAAGTGCAATCATAAATACTGTTCATTTTATTATTATATGAGCTTCGATGAAGCATTTGATACACACATTTAATGAAAATCAAACATCAATTTCAAAGAGTCAATTTAAAGTAATATTTGAACCATTATTTAATTATTATTTTTTTTAATGAGTAATAAAACAAAAAAATATTAACGTACAACAGTATCATTCAAACAAATGGAATAATAAATAAACTTTAGTTTGGTGTAGTCTGGAATAATCTGTAAAAGTAAAATTAGTCATAAAGAAACAATTAAAAAATACAAATTTTTTTTTTAGTAAAACAAAAACAATAAATTCTTAATTTTAAAAACTGAGAATATCATAAATCTATAACACTTGTTATCATTGTGAAATTTTGCCAATAATTGATTCAAAATAGAGTCCTTGATCATACAGACTTTCCCAGCAAATTATAAATTTCATTATTTTTAAATTTCATAATAATATTCTGACAATAAATGGCAATATTCCAAGTACAAAATGTAAAATAATATACTGACAAATGTAGAAGCAATATAAACAAGCAGTTCTCATGCAAGATACACCCACATTTTGTAAGATGTGAATGGAGAAAAAGTAATTACCTTCTAATCGTGGATTGGTGTGGTAAGTTGACCTTGCTTCTTAAATAGTTGTAGGCTTTCGGTCCATAAAAATACAAGGTGGTTGAAAACTTCTTTTGGTCTTCAGAGTATTCAGAAGCAGGTTTGGTAAACAGGTCAACAGGAATATCTAAAAGTCACAAATATCATAATTCACAGTTGTTCATTATAAATTTATTTCTAATTTTGAACTATTTCAACAGCAATTAATACTTTATGGAGCTATTTATGAATACAATTGACAACAGGTTTTATAAAAAAAGACATGCCTGTTATTTACTATGCGACATCCAGGGTCTGGACAACTAATATGTCTCAGGCAGAGTTATTGGATAGAAAGTTTACTTTTGATCATAAATTTCTCAGAGGAATTTATTTTAGCAGGCTTGTAATAAATATATAAAATGTGTACCAGTACCGAAGGAAATATTCCTTTAAAAAATTTAAATGGTGTTTTTGAGGGCACTACAAAAACAAAAATTAGTTCCCTATCTATTATAATAAAGAAATAACAAGCTCTTTGAAATATCACTACAAGGCTCAGTCATTCTAAAAAAAAAGGTACATGCCATGCATATATGTAAAGTCAAACCTTTATATGAATCAATCATTTGTTGAGCCTTTTCGGATAATTTCTTTTCATCATGAAGCTGGTTAACAACACTACTTGAAACAATCTATAAATACAAGAAAAGGGTAAATGAGACTACAATTGAATGGCAGATCGCACCTTTTCAATCTTAATATCTTAATTGCATAATAACCATTATATGCCATCAACTACAGAGGCGGATTCAGTGGGGGAAGGGGCAAGGAAATGACGGATAATTTTCTTGAAAGGCCCCCCCCCCCCCCAACTAACAGAGGTGTGCCCTGTCTCCGCCGTCAGTGCCCTCATTTTGCGGCGCCCCCCCCCCCCCCTTTCAAAATTCTTAGATCCACCCCTGAACTACATACTCTTATTTATCTGGTGCTAAATTTAAATTACGACACAAGTGTAGTTGAAAGTTGTCATTTTATAAAGTGGACATTCTATACTATCATCATCACTATTATCATATGCCACCAACTACATACTCTTATTTATCAGGCGCTAAATTTAATTACAAAACATTTTAAAAAGTGGACATCTATATTATGTTTTCTAATTCATCTTTTTTAGCAGGGGTAAAGTCAACATTTTCAATAACCATGCTTAGCTACAAATGTTTAATTTCCTATTATCAAATAAACTAACATTGAATCACATTTCATCAATTATCATTACTCTAAAAAAACTGAATTTATTAAAACAAACTGTGCCAGTACCTTAACATTTGTGGATGTCTTCCAAGAAAAAATGGATGGAACACTGCCCTTTTTTAACAATTTATTACCAGCATGTTTTGATATCATGAAATCATCTTCCTTAAAGTGTTGAGAACAAAGTGTCTGGATACTTGATGGCTCCCAGGAATGTTTTCCATCCAGGTCTAATCTGTTAATAGCAATTAACCATGACTTTCTTTGACCAGGGTCTTTAGGAATTCTGAAACAAAAAAATAAATAGGCCTATGTAAAAAAAATGTAATTTGTTTAAGATAAAAAAAATATATTCAAAACAGTTTTTAAAAATATAGCCTAAATCCTGTGTCAATGATTAATGATTTACGTTGGTCTATAATTATATTTATAATATAATACTAAAATAGTCCAATTGACAAAGACAAGGAGGATTCGGGTAGCAAGTATTGAAATAAATCTATCCATGACCATAATCATATTCATAGCTATAGCTATAGGCCTAAAGTATACGTACCTTTGATTTTGTATTTGTTACTAATTAGCCATTGTTAGGGCCTACAAATTTTATAAGTATTAAAGTAAGCTTCCACTTATATTTATGGTGTATGTAGTGAGGTTGGCTATTATATGTGTCAACAAAGGTCGAAGTCATGTTATGTTAGGCCTATTCATTGTTTGTACTTTAGGCCTATTTGACTTTCGTGATCTTAGAGTCGGTGATTTTTTTTATAATATTCTAAAAAGTTAAAAATAACTTACTGATGAAAAGTAATGTCCTTCTCTCTATTCTCGGGGGTATCACGATTAATACAGCCAACTGCGCAGCAGGAACGAACCATTTTGACAAGAAAAGGAATACGTCAAGTGTAATGTTTCAATACCATAAACGCGCCATTTTAATGTCTTCTGCCACGGGCGGAAGTCGTGCTTCTCGGCCGTCGACTCAAACAGCTTGCGCGGTCTATCTATATATCTACGTCATTGCTCACACCAGTGTCTGTTTGAAGACGAGCGCTGATCTGATTTGCTGTGATGACACGATTTCTCAAGGCCAAGGTAGGGATATATCGATCCTGGGCTTGAGTTGTCGCCCTTGGTCGACCTGAGCGTGGTCTGTCCTGTACAGATTGTGTATCACGGTATCTGGACCATAGCCTGCTTATGACAGACTGAGAAACATTCATCGTCCGCGCCACAACCGCCTGTGTTGTGCCGATCTGTAGCATGCCAAGGGCACGTAACCTTTCATTTTGGGTAAGCCGACGCATATCAAAATTTGTTTTCTGGTCACTAAAACAATTAAACTGATGTTTCCACCCTGGAATTCAATGCCACAATGACTGTAACATTCAAAGTCAGAGTCGTGCAAATCTTGGGTTGGACCCCCATGATGATCCCAAGCATCACCTGCATTCCATGCGGTAGCTATTGGTGCGTTTGGGCGTCACATGTAACTGGAAATGTTTCTTCTGTTAGGTTCTATAGTGACTTTTTTCGTAGTCATTTGCATATTTTAGTATTATGCCCCCAAAATCAAATATCCCCTACTTTTTTTGAATAGTATATATACTGAGCGCCATAGAAAACGCATCACTTAGTTTGTCGTATAACAAAATGATCCTGTAAACATATCGTATTTATTTTGCTTCTTATTGTGAACAATATTCAAATGGGAACACATCAATAACAACACATTTGAGCACTTGTGGATGTTTAATCTGTAATCAACGGTACAAAGTCCGAGGGGTCAAAACCAAAAGTACGACACAGATGGTTAATTCCATGCTGCGTCGCTGCACAGCGTGCGTAAGAGCCAGTGGAGGACACACGCGCTACTGACATCTGTGTCGTACTTTTGGTTTTGACCCTTCTGACTTTGTACAGTTGATTACAGATTAAACATCCATAAGTGTACAAATGTGTTGTTATTGATGTGTTCCATTTGAATACTGTTCACAATAAGAAGCAAAATAAATAAGATATGTTTACAGGATCATTTTGTTATACGAAAAACTAAGTGATGCGTTTTCTATGGCGCTCAGTATATGTTCCTTTTGTATTTTTTTGGCTATTTATATTCTGTTCCGATGTAAATAAACCCTGTATGTGCGAAACTGATCTCTAGCTGTTATCACTAAGTTACCTGTTTTTAAAACACAGATTAAATTGTCTTTAAGTGTCAGTGATCATGTTCTTTAGTAAACCTCAGGAGAGATTAATTATTGCATCCACGTAAAAAAAGAGGCCTGTCTGATCTAGGATAGAATCTTGTATACTGAAGGGAGGACGCCGAAGAATTTAACGCGGCCTTCAAATGTTTAGATTGAGGACGTCATTTACAACGCGGCTTTAAGTCTGATTCTCTAAAGCTATTTTCAACATCTGATGTTTCTACATTATATCGCGCCCATTTCTACACGTTTCCTCTATGCCCACAAGGAATTTATTGGATTGGTTCAGGTTTTACAAATGCTTGCCATTTTGGGATTGATGCCAGACTTCTTCAGGGTAGAAAGCTGTTTTAGAACTTACGCATTTATCCAAATGGCGTTTTAAAAACACATTTGCGCGGAGTTGCGTCTTTCTCACTCTACTATAACATCAAGTTTATCGTTCTAAAATGTTGCCCAAACTCCATTTGGAACATTGGTATTTTGAATTGTTATTTGTCGACATATTAGTTTGGTTATTATGTTATTCAACTGAACTTAGTTCTTGAACAAATTCTTACTTTTAAATAAATATTTGTGGTATACAGTTAGATAAATGCTAATTGCATAATATAACTTAAAAAAAAAAAAATTGGCACATTGTCATTGTTCTCTATCAAACCGAAATAACCTATACTTGACAAGACTCACAACTGAATTGAATTAATGTCAGCTTATACATAGTCATCAATGAAATTATGTTACTTAGTGCGCAAAGGCACCCGATTATGATTTATTTCCTTTGGATCAGCTGTATGTTTAAATTTTAAAATACATTTATCATATACTACCAATGATTGTTTTCCCCCTGATGAAAACATATTTGCTTTATTAGCATGTGGAAGATTTTCTTTTCATTTGAGACATTAGACTCTATCGCGCTACCCTAAATTGTCTTAGTTTCGACGATAACAAATATATGTATTCGTCAGAGTTGACAGGAAGACCATTAGGCGACAGTCCTGGATACTAGCATGGGATTTGCATTGAAAAATCATAAGTAATATTGTTAGATGAAGAAAATCTAAAGCTATAGCTAAATATCAATGACAGTTATGTGGAAATGCGAAAACAGCATTTTGGAAATTTTAATTTAGAGTGGCTTGAAATTGGATCCATTAAAAATTGGGGGAATCTAATGTTATATTTGAATATGATGCATTAAAAATTAAAATCTATTACTTATATTTTCCAGGTGAAAGAAATGACGCCCTCTTTAAATTTATAGATTATGTAACTGGAAGTGCAGGGTTCTGTGTAATTTAGAGAGAAACAAAGCGACAGCCAATTATCTAATTTGTATTTATTTATGAATTCGGAATGACACAGCCAGTTCTTACGTTGTTATGGAGACAAGAAATAATTTAAAATCGTATTGAACAAATGACAGGTATGGGTTAGACCGTGCATTTTGTTTTCACAATATGACATAATAAGCGTTTACAACAACGGATATATAATTTGACAACCTTCAACAGCAATTATATTTTTAGCTGTTTTGTAAAAGCATAACACTGGTATTTCTTCTTACTTTATTCCGCTATACGCACGTTGTATTTACTGTCAAGTCAAGTGTAATGGTTTATGGAGAGATATGGCGATAATTGGTGCTTGCACTGTATTTACCTGTATACACTGTATGCGCTTCACTTAAAGGGCATTACGTACCCCGGTTGTAGATTCGTATTATTTTATTCATTATTTTGTATTAAAATATTTTCCATAATACACTTAGTTTCACCATTGAGACATCAGCTGTGATGGCATCTAGTGGAGCAGATAAGTGCAATTTTTGGAAAGAACCGTGCAAATGATGATACAAGCATCAAATTTGGCACAATTGTTGTCCAAGAGATACTAATCAAATCTGCCCGATTGGCCAATTGAAAATGATGTTTTGCTTAGAAATATTTGTAGTTGTCCGATTTGCGTGATATAAAGTGTCGATTCCAATGTTTTAAAGCCTGCTGAACTATATTTTCATGTTCAAAATGTATTCAGAGACATATTTTCACAGGAAAAACACTCTGAGACATATTATATATTTACACACAATATACATAATAATATCTTTTTCAATTTCTACAACAAATTTACATTAAAAACACGATTGTCTGTCTTTCTTCACACTCCGAGGCATATTTTTCTCACTTCGCATGGCTATTCATGAGTTTCATACCTTTGCATGTCTTTTCAATGTATGAGGTGTAGTGTTAGAGGTAGTATCTTTGTTTCAGCAGTCAGCCACATCAACTCTCATATATGGCTCCAAGTAAACCGCTTTGGCTGGCGGTCTAAACTAGGTGAGGGTAATACACAATCATATGGTCTCTGTGTGCGATGGAGTACATTTGCCCGAAAATTCCAAGTGCACATTGATGATGGTCTTGAACTTCACAGACGTGATTGTCGGGCACTACCGTACATTGGTGACATCACTGTTGTTAAACCCAGCATGGGGTTCAGTATCAAACATTCGATTAACCAATTAGCTTTGATGTGTCTAGTGTGTTACCCAAAAACTTGTAATAGACCGTTTTATTAGCTAATCTCCCACATCACCAGAACGCGCTTTATATAACAACTCTTCCAGATCCTAGTGTAGTAAATACAAGTCAAACGAAATTTTGAACTATTAAAAACGAAACGACATATGACCTGTGTTTTAATCAGATTGAAACTGTTTGTACTTCAATGTTAGAAAACAACCTCCAGCGGCTTTTCTTCTCCTTTCATGGTTGAACTTGTTTCCTCGACTTTAAAACCACGGGCATTGTTTAGATTGTGCAATTTATAAGTACAAGCGATTTTATCTCCACATTGTTGTTGCAAACTTTATCAAAATATTTAGAGCGCGAATTTTTTGTGCGTGTTACTTTTTGAATATTAAATTTTTTGACAAATTTCGTATATTCGAGTGTAAACGCTGATGTTTTGTGGGGAACGTAAACAATGGCGCTACGTAATGGCTGCATGATTGGTTCGTAGAATCAACATCCGTTGCTAATGAAATCATCAAGGGTAAACAATTTAAATTCGTGAGGATGGGGCATTATGTGCCTACCTTATGCAATTCTACACGCCAGTACTATGCATGTCTCAAAAACCCACTTCGTACACGGACAAAACAAACACTTTCTAGAACATCTAATACCATTTCTCATTTACTTTGCTATTAGATTTTTTTGTGTGCATTTCTTCTACAAATGGTATATGGACTAATAATAAATACTTCAAGATTTTAAAATCCGACCTATTTTAAGCATGTCGAAATGACATTTCTATAATATGTTTCTTTCTAAGGTTTATATATTTTCCAGCTGACTCACAGATTGAGCAATATCTTGTTCTGCTTTCATGTACTTTCAGTTCATGGTGATCCTCGCCTGCAACTATAATGAATAGTTTAAAGGGACAGTTTCAGACTCACCAGGTCACCCTAAATAAAAGTAATCAAGGGCCAAATTAAGGTAATATAGTTTATTTACTTAGTGCAAATAGCAATCTAATAATTTGATTATATTTTTAAAACATACCTCTTTCATATTCTTTCCAATATATATATTTATATTTGTATTTTTATAGTCTTCTGTCTGTTTTCCACTCATGTTTCTGTGAATGAATTTTGTTTGAAAAACTATAATTACCTCATCTAAAATTATTAATAGAATCGTGTCGTTCGGAAACAGCTACACAACGGGATTATTTCAGATTCCACGTGGTTTAAATGTTTGCAAGAATCTTTCGATACGTTATTTCACTAAAATATATCTGGAATTTCCCCTTTAATAACAAATGGAAAGCGACATCAATAAGTGAATTTAATCCCAGTCCTGCCAAATGCTCCACATGAGTTCGGGTCACGCGCTACGCTGTCGTGATTGCATTCTATAGATGAGCTGTTGATAATTGTCCTGTAAGTCGGTATGGTCAGCAGATTTAAGTAAATTTAGCCAAAGGACATCGTCTGTTTATACGATAGCAGAAATTAAATGTAGAACTACTACAAGAGGAGACTGATTTTGTGCAATTCTGATATTGTAGAAAAGATAACAAATAGAACAGCCTCTATAATAAAAATAACATGCAACGTAGGCAATAACATCCAGTTGATTGTAAATAAACCTTTCTGCACCATCCGGAACAATGGGCAATATACAAAATAAACACGCTTCTTGTGTTCTTCAACTCTAAGTCGTTGGAATAGCTGAAAAGAAAAGATTGCGGCCTGGGCTTCCTTATAAGATTAATCCACTGTAAAGCTTATGTAACATATAAAATACAACATAGTTAATTGATTAATATTTTAATGTTAAAATGGATAATCGAGACTAAACATGATGCCATATGGACAAACACGCATTACTTCGTTCAGAATGAAGTAATGTGACTGAAATTTCCATTATATTCGTTTTACATTCTTGATCGACAGTCTCAGGATAGTCACCCGGTTGGTTTTGTAGGTCATCTAGTTAACTAAAGGGATATCACTCTGATATAGAAATGGTTCAAAACGGATGCAGACCGCCTTTAATTTCCAATACCTCTGTTGTGTTGGCTATTTCGCATGTCTATCTGTGTTGTTTGTTTGGTATAGAACTGATGTAAAAGCATTACATTTCTATTTCTACCTGGTTAGGTGTCACCGAAGTTAGGAAATGAGCTACAACATGAAGTACACCAGTGAGTTTTAACTTTATAGACAATTATAGTCAATGGAGAAATTAATGGTGGTCTGCCACCAAGCTTTTGTTTAAGACACATTCTGGAAAGACCTCCTGATATCTTCGTCAATTTTGTAGTTTTAAAATGACTAACATCGTTAACTTTTTTTTTATAATCGTGGGCAGGCACAGGAAGGGTCGACTGAATGTGATAATATACATGTACGTAAGCACTTAGAACCAAAGCGGTCATCAACCATGGATTGTGTTTACATTTGCTTAATTCCCACATGGCGACTGATCACCCGGTTGGTGACAATGCTAAAGATGCATTTAATATAAACTTTTTGCTTTGTTTTATATAAATTCGCGACAAATGCCTTTATTGTTTTTTTTTATCTCTATTGTACTGGTTTCATTGTTCTTGAAACAATTCAGTTAAATAAGAGAGAGAAATGGGGTTTAACGTCCACTCGACACAAACTAGGTCATTTCGGGACTAACATATATGGTTCAATTTTATTTCAATTATTCGCTTGCGCGTAGGGGTCTTTTAACAGTGGGGGGAAACCGGAGTACCCGAGAGAAAACCCACGAGGTTGGACAGGCGACCCTACTCCTTGCCACGTACAACCGGGGATTCGAAACCACAGAGTTAAATAAGCACAGAAATAATTTTATTAGCATTATACAACATGATAACATTTATAAATATGATTTGATTTTAATAACACGTTAAACAATATAAACATTAAACAGACCTACTTTAAAATTCAAGTTTCTTTTTCATATCTAAAATAACATAATTATACAAAGCACTATTATGATGTAAAATATAGGGATTGAATGTTATCTAGTAACACAATAAACAACCGTGAAAAATAAAGGCACATCAATACAATGGTTTGCATAAATTGCGTATGCTTTGTGCAAGGAGAAATACTTATATTTAAAGATGCATTATGTAAGAGCTAAGACGGTCTATTACAGGTATCATAATGATTAATTAGGCATTTATTAACATGGCAAGCCTATAATCAACTCTCTAGACTATCGATGACCGTGATTTTGAATAAAAAAAAAATAACGCAATCGTCATTAAATAATTTCGTGTAAAACGAATAATCGAGACTTTGTCTATTACCGTAGCAGTGGTATTTGACAATATTGTCAAAACATCAAATACGCATAACTTCGTTCAGAATAAAGTAATTTGAGGAAATTTCCAATATATTCATTTATATTTTTGATCTTTTATAGCAAGAACGACCAGCTCTTTATCTAAATCTTACATTATGCATAACAATCAACAGGGCAATAAGTTTTAAAAAAACTGACATGACGCTATATATTATTGTATTAAAGATTCCTTCTGGCAGAATTAGGTCCTCTATTCGATACACAATTGTTTTGGGTTTTTTCAGAATCTTTTTTTTTATGAGTAAAATTCTCAGAATACATTAGGTTAGACATTTATTACAAACGTCCAACCATTATTTGGTGAGTTGTATTTACAGTGAATGCTTTAATGACACACTGCATGGTGACTGGTGCTGGAGACTATAACCAGCTAATAATTAAAGTGACATATCATTTATTACATAATAATAGGTGATATTTATGGCCCGATTGGCTTGAAATATCTGGTACGGTTCTAGTAACAACTATTATTTTCCTGTCAGTGTCTTTTGATCAAAGTATTTTAAATAGTCTATTTTCAAATAGAAATATATATATAATGTTTTGATGATAATTGCACCCTCCACTAATCCTTGTCTTCCATGTACAGTAACGATTTTCAGGTTGGAAAATATTTTCTGATTTATAGTTACACTTACATCATTGACATAGAAATAAACTTTCAAACAATAATATATAACAGAATCCACCGACTTTCGAGAGCATATTTATCAAAATATATATGACACCCAAAACATCTACTACTGGTCAGTATGAAAGAAAAAGCATATAAATATGTATACTGTTTGAATAACATTTAATAATTGAATACATTAAGATAAAAGTTCCATGGATAAACAATCGCGGCTACGTTTCTACAATGATTCTCGTTTCAAGCTTGATACAGACAGGAGAAACGAAATAATACTATGTACAATCAAAATATTAGTGAAATCACTTAACAGTAACCATTGAATATCTTAATGAAACTATATATACTACAGATACAGTAAAACAGTCCAAGAAATTCACCGGTGTTAAAAAATATAAACAAATTATTGATTACGTAGACGCATTTTGATTTTTGTTATCTGGCTTGTGTCCAGGTTAAATAGTTAAGTCGTGCTTTTGAACTTCCTAGCTTTAAATCTGTAAGATAGAAAGGTGACATGTATTTAAAGTAGCTAAGTCTCAATATCATCCAAATTCTTCAACATGGAAAACACGAATTATTTGTAGATTTAAATCAACATTGATGCTGTGATCTTACCGGAAAAAGATGGGCTTCTGATATCCAATATTTAACACAAAATAAATATTTTACCATTGGTACACGAATCGTGTACCATAATGCGTTTCAGCCTCAGTTCTAGCAAGAGACTCGAGGAACGAAGCTAGAAACATTGCACCAAATCAAACGGCATATGTAAACTGGAATAACTAGACGCTCGATGGGCACTGCGGGCTTATTTTGCCGAACGTAAGTGATTTGAATTTAGAGTAAAAACGGAAACCATTGAATTTAAATCAGTTTATATACATTCATATCAGAGTATTATATGCCTTGCGACCCACTTGTGTCAATTTCTAGGTCCCAAATGTTAGCGATTTAGCTCCTTTAAATGAAGCGCACCATACTCAGGGATTCTTATATTTATGATATTTTGAAATTCAACAACTTTGAAAATTGAGGCGGAAAACTGGATGTAGGTTCGCAACATCAATCGTTCCTGTGAAAATTAACCCTATTTATTTAGCACATCATTTTAGTAAAAATTTCACACTCTATCTGTAACTAAAAGAGGATTTCTAGATTTCAAATTTCAACCTAGGTTTAAATATGTAAATCAAACGCCTAAATGTCATTCAAAGAAAAACATTCGGGAATTTGGATGCTTGCTAGATTTGTTTAACGGTTTTGGGTGCCCTGGGGACCCGGAAGATCTCTTTATACCATAACTGCGTCGGCTCTTACATTTCTGGTTTCAAGGCTAACCCCACATGGAACTTGCAATTTGTATTACTTGGAAAAAAGTAATCTAGAGCTCAACATGATACTTATATCGCTCATTTGTCGCTTAGCACATGTGCATCTAACTATATATTTTACTTACCGGACCTATTAATACTTTTAATGAGAATATGCCGCACGTGGTTGTATTAGAAAATGTAACTTCCATGCCGGGAACAAACGAATCGGATTTTGTAAATTTAGCCTTTCTTATGGCATTAGCCTCCTTGTAGAAGTTACCATTACAGTCAGCGAAAGACACACCCGCATCCTTTTTACCATACCAAATACCCAATAAGTCCCCTTCTTCCACTAAGGTTTGATTTACTGGCGGTAATTTGATTATTTCATATCGCCGTGTCTTTGTTATTAAAGACAGAGAACTTATTAAAGTGTATCTGAAAAGAAAATACATTGACTGTATTGAACTTTAGAAATGTGAATTTTATATAAATGGAATATGTTAAAGATCTATCTTAGGGGAAGATAAATTATCTATCTTAGGGGAAGATAAATTATCTATCTTAGGGGAAGATAAATTATCAAATCACCCTAGTACGTATTTAGAATTCGCCGAAGTAATATTTTTGAAGAAATGACTAAGCTTGTTATCTAGTAAAAATGCAATATTGCGTTCCAGAATTTTTTTTTTAACTCAATGACAACTACCAAATGTTTTGAAGCTGGTGTCCAAGTCATGTGTACTGACTGATCTATCAAGTTGGCGTATTGGTAAGCCGTATTGCGTTCTGAGGTGAATAATGGGAACTATTCAGGTTTTTGGTGTTAGTGCACAATATCTGGTGTAAAAGGAACTTGAACTTGCATTATACAATGCTAAACAATACTAAAAGATAAATCAAGACACCCCACCCCTCCCCTCAAACCCAAAATCAACTTAATATAATTTTTAATTAGACTGCAGTATTCACTACGGTACTTTAGATAGCCTCAGCAGACATCTATTAACTGATTTTTTAAAAATTTAAAACCTATTCTGCCTCAATATAAATTACCTGTAAGTATTGGCATTCGCTGGTGGTCTGTAGATCTGTAGTGCTATCTCACCAGGATTACCAACATAAAAATGCCATTCTAGGATTCTACCTCGTCTTGGAATCAACAATTCCTTTGTTGTTCCAGTGAACACATGAGAGACTCCAGCATAGGCATCTCTATTCTTTATATAAACTTGATTGTTATATGTTGTAGTTTTCTCTTTGACTTAAAAAATATAATAATAAAAAATACTCAAAACGTGTAGTTTTATATTTGACATTAAATATATAATAATATACAATTCCCAATGTAAACGTGCCATATCAGACGCTCTAATTAGACATACATCAAATCCAAATAATTTCTGGCTACAAATCTGTTTGCGACCTTGACCCAGGCAAAGATACCAATACCTGATAGATAATCAAAATTCGTATATCTGTTTTTTGTGTTTTTTTTTTTAGAATGCTCTTGCAATCAGTTAAGTTCTCGTATTGATAACATATTAGACATCTGGGATTGATAGCAGATTATTGTTAAGTTATATGACAGAACAATTCTAGAGCTCCCAGTTGAGTGACCAATTAATAAGATCTTCTTTACTTACTGACACAAACAGGTGGAGAACCTGATAATCTACCATCAGCTTTACAGACCCTATCTAGATTACCCTCTGTTAATCCGTGACCTTTTTCACACTCATATCTTACAGCACGCCCACGATATAATAATCTGCGTCTAGTATATAAGCGTGTATTCTTCGGGGTCAATGGCATAGTACATCGTCTAGCTAAAATATGATATTATGCAATTAATAGGCACAGTTCTCAACGTCACCTTGGGTGGGCTTTCATGTAGTTTAACATAGATGAATATAATATTAACAAATTCCATTCAAATTATTCTGAACGAATTTTTGACAATATGTGGCATCGATTTTTTCTTATCGTAACAACGGTACTTGTTATTCGAGATTAAGTCTCGCTTCAGCATTTTCACATTAAATCATATAATGGTTTTCAAAGTGTTCTAATCTACTTAAAATCGGAGCCACCCAATGTCCTGGAGAGTAGATTATGAACTTGTCATGTCAATAAATATTTAAATAATAGTTTATATAATATTTGGTGCCAAAATAAAGACCTGCGATATAGGTAGATTTAGTTCTTACATAATATAATGCATCTTAAAGGAGCGACACACTTTTCCCCCAGTTAATTATGTTTATTAGTAACTTTCCGGCGTGATTTCCCCTTGTCAGCGATGCATAAGGAGGGCCTGACAAGGACAGCTGCCTAGTCGTTCGGATGGGACGAAAAACCGAGGTCCCGTGTACAAATTGGAGTGCACGTAAAAGATCCCTTGGCAGTTGGAATTCGATATAAGAGTAGGCCGTAGCGCCGCTGCCCGGGCAAAATTTCCCTCATAGCACACTGTATGGCGTATGCCCGTCTTCCATTAGCCCAGGTTAGGTGCAAAAGAGTAGGACGTTAAACCCCATTTCATTTCATTTTATTTGTTAGTAACAATATTAAGTACAGTGGGACCGGACCACCTATAAACAAAATACACACAACAAATCCACGTAAAAAGGGCACAAGCGAGGGCAATCTTCAGTGTGGAGGATCTCACCACAGGCAGTGCGGGAGGAAATAATGGACCAATCGATGCCGCGATCGTACTAGAATTGGCGAATCAATGGCAATCATTTTTGAATTAGCGGAGCCTTATGCTTTTTTTGTGAAGAGCTCCCTCTACCCCACGTGTCCCCACCCCACTCCCGCCAAAGAAGAAGATGACCAACAACACAATCGGACTTCAGGATCATTACATGATCCAAAATATGAAGATGAAGACACATGTGTCTAGTTATGGCACTACAACTTTCACACAAGTTGTAACAGAACAATCCCTTTATTACTTGATGTGTTTTGATATATTTTAATTTGAAGGGTTGGGAAAATAATGAGATTATTCATGCCAACTTTTCAGATTCGAAATAAGGAGGTAAACCGGATTAAAGCTAGAGAAAACAGTGCTTACTTTTGTGTTTATTACACATACCACAGGTTTCGGAACATTCAGCCCAGGCAAATGCTGGTTGTGTAGTACACATAGTTGGTGTTTCTAGTAGCACTCTCTGACAGTTACTTAATCTATCGGCACACACAGACCTTTCTAAAAACAGACCAATAACAAAATATGATTGTATATAAACTAATAGAACATATACATTAATATAAACAAATATGTCTGTCTATAAATCAATATAAACAATTATTATGCAATACTTAAAACCATCTCCATGAAATATTGCCATTAATGATACTTTATTTTTAAGACCTCTTGTCGAGAACACGGGGATCGGATGACTGTTGCTTCGCATCTCTGACATCATCGGTCAAAAACAGTTGGAGTCACCAAGCCTAAAATGGTTAGATCCCAACACTAACACCAGGTATTCTACATCATTTCAAATACGTGACGAAAATCATTTTCCTCTCAACTAAGATGATATCAGTATGATCTTTTTAACCAGACTGTATGTGGACAGAATTACCCATAAATTGAAGACAGGGTTTAATGGGGTGATATTTTCTTACCTTGTGGTTTAATTTTACATACAAATGCATGACGATAATGATGACCACAGTAATTATCTTCCCATTCATTGTTATATTCTTCACCTAATAGTGCCACACAATGTTCTTGATTATAAGCATTATTAGGTGCCCCTAAAATAAATAGCAAATACAGATAAAAATTGGTTAAAAATGGTGTTTGTTTTGGTACCTTTTCTTAATACAAAAACACAACAAAATTAATAATATTTATTATATGACATTTCTGCTTGTCTAAAATTTGTGCCAGAGATCTTTTAATGAGTCAATATATTTACGTGATAGTCTGGTCCCACGTTTCTAGTTAAGTCATGACCACCTAAAGATAAATAACTACATGTTGTGATAGCAATGCTCATAGAAATTATTATTTCGTGTGCAACTGAATCGGAACTATACTTCTGAGTCCGCAAGCCACTCGACTACTTATTGTCATTAAATATAAGCCAAAACAGAATGGTATTGTGCGAAAAAGCCATTTATCTATAAACAATGCATTTGGGAATATTGCCCTCTCTCAAAATTTCCGTTTTGATCATTATTGTTCTTGCTTGCATCTGTGTATTTTCACTACAGAATTTTCAATTTGTAGTATCACATGTCTCCATTAGTGGTTTCCGAAATATGTCTCTAATTTTCAGTGACCTCCAAAATACAAATCGGTTAAAAAACCACAGGTATATTTTACTATCAAACGTTGTCCGTTATATATTATAACCGTGATATATTGATGTCTTATATTTTGTTGACACACTGTCTTAGTCGTGTTGTAAATTCCCGATACAGTACGACTGTAGGTTTTACCATGACTGATGTATTGAATTGATCAACTGATAATCGAACCTTTTTTAAAGTTAGTCCAAGTTGCCGGTGTGCCATCAGACCACACAAATTCCCCTTCCTTCTCCTTGTCCGTCAATCCAATCCATATCGTCCTTAGCGGAATTCTAGAGAAAAAAGTTTGATTATTTGTAAAATTTCAACTAAGCTCAAATTACGCCATGGAGGTTTAACTAAAACACAAGGCCCAGGCCCAGGGCCCCGCGGTTTAGGGGCCCCGCGGTTCATGGCAAAAAGAGAAACAATTTCAGATGAAAGTTTCACGGTAATAGATCTAGCCGCGCGATGCCGGAGACTGGACTATCCCACAACTCAATGATCGGTTTAGGCTTCTAGCGGCGATTTCACTATAGTTATAACAGTTATAATATGTCCTATCATGTCATTTCCGCGCATTGCATGCCATTCGGAACTGACATTACGTAATATTTCTTGTATTACAGACCGTATAAAATTGTGTGTTACGTATGCGTGCAATTCAAAGGGGTATGAAATAATCTTTTCGTCGCGTTAGGGGCCCCGCGATTGCAGTCAGGCCCAGGGCCCCGCTCCTGTTAAGCTGGGCTTTGCTAAAACAGCGCTTATGATTGTTTTCAAATCTAGGTAACTTATGCACCAATCATGTGCAGACCCAAACAAGATTATAAAAATAAAGTTTGTTTAACAAGAGTTGCACAACGCACGTAAGGCATTTCATTATCCAGATGTATGTCAGACATGATAATCGCGATGATCAAATAAACAGCCAACCCGTCGTGGAAACTAAATGTTTGTATCTCTTCGAAAACGTATCAAAGAATTTCAGACAGTAGCAGAATGTGGAATATTTTCTCTGTGAACTGATCATGAACAGTTTCATTTTCTAAAATATATCCACCCCGAGGCCGTTGCTTCAAACTGTCAACAACTTAATAAAGGCGAACTTGATATATGGAATGATGTGGATCAGTCAAAGTTTAGGATTTCCTCTGATTAGCAATTTATGTTACTTATGGTATTGAGACACTGGAAGACAAAAAGTGTCAGTTTAAATACTACAGTTGCTGAGGCCGTGGTAGTATAGGGTATGTTGATACAAACCTGATAGACGTGACAAATTCTGCTTCTAATTTATCCTTTGCTGTGGTCAATAGACCACCTTGCTGTTGACAGAATCGGTTGGCATCATTCCATAACATTCCTTTGTTGAAATGTTTATAACATTGTTCTCTGAATACAGACCATCCATCTGGACATGCTGTATGAAAAACAGATATGGTATTGGTGGCACAATCTTTCACATATACAACCAACGGGAGAAAAGATCTAATATTAATTCGTTACTGTGTGTTATGGCGGCAAGTTTGCCCGGACAACATGTGCAAAGGGTTCGTTTACGTGCAAGGTATACTTGGGATTTGGATGTTCATCCCATCCGAGCGAGTTGATGCTGATCCTTGTGAGGAGCTTCGTCCTGCACTAATGGCAAGGGTAAACTGCGCCGGGACGGAATAGTGGGGTGTTAACACACCCATTTCTATGCATTCTTTAGATAGCAATCGTAAGCAAGAATTTAATTCCTACCTCCACATACGAATCCACCAGATGTCCAGCTACCATCCGTCAAACACGACCGTGTTAAGACTTCCTCTGCATGATTGCACCTACCATCAACCAAACATGATTGTCTTAAAGCCTGTTGAATGTAACACTGTCCATAAGAAAGACAAGGTTCCTCCACAGCTGTTTCTACAGAAGAATAATTACATGCATCTCCACGCAAACAAGACAGTAAATGGGCCTCCGTCTCATTGTGACACTCGCGTAAGTCCAGACACGTTTCTATGGAATCTCCATTACTGACACAATACTTTTGCTGTAAACATATATCTCTACTTTTATCACATGTCCCATTGATTAAGCACGATACTTGCTCGTGATCCCGGGTCAAATTACATTTGTTGTCCGTCAAACAGCGCAGTGTTAACTTTTCTTCGTCACTATCACATCTACCGTCATGGATACACGTCTGTAGCAACTCTTCCATGGTTTGTTTACACTTACTGTCCTTTAAACATTCCATATTGAATTCGCACTTAAGTTGTCTACATCTGTAGGTTATGGTGTCTCCGACTTTATAGGATGACTTTATTGTTCCGACAATAATAGAATCATTTAGATCAGATGGAGGAAGACATCTTGCTTCACTTTCTGAAAAAGTTAACGAATCCCCCTTATTAAAGAATGTCCAAAGCTAAGCACATTTTCAAAACCAAAAATGTATAAAGAATTTCCATTTCCAAATCTCTTTTTGCTGTATTCTTTTTAGCAGGTGGAGTGGTAAATAGGGGTGGTGGCTGGGTGGATAATGGTGGGTGGGGTTGGTGCGCGGAGTGTTATTGATCATAAGATTTGTTATCTTTGCATGTCATACGATTGATCCCAGGACTGTATATGACCAGGAATAAATGCGCTTGTAACTGAATAGGTTTTATGAATTTCTCCGGTTCATCTGATTCTCCGACTACCAACAACCCATGTTGAAATAGAAATAAACCCAACGTGACCTAGTTAGTACTGAGCAGACGTGAAACACCTTTTCTGTCCGGCTCATCCATTACAGATCAATTCGATTTTGTGTCATGATTTGTGTTTGTGATTTATGTTGCTACATTACTATGACATGTTGTACATTAATATGGCATGCCTCTACATTAAAATTGTATGTGAATTACCTGTAGTAACTGGGGGTAAGGGCGGTAAATGTGATTGACATGTTTTAGCACAATTTGAAGCTGCTCTGGCATCTTCTATACAAAAACTGTCCTCTTGTTTTACAAGCTCTTCACAATTATCCAAATTATCATAAACTGGGCCTAAAATAAATTTACAAAATCGTTGTCACGGTCTGATACTAGTTTTACAAAATAGTTGTATTCTTGAATCTTTCTTCAGATATAACATAAGATCCAATTTAATGCCGGCACAGTAAATGAATGCTTTATTATAACACATATTGAAATTTGTGTTTAATGTGAGCGATCTTTATATCGTAGCAATATATGAATATTTTAACATTCCAGATAAATGTAATGGCCTCACAGCTTATATAGCAATTTACCGTTTTAATTGTATTACCATTCAATGACATAACTAAGAGAACATGAACCCGATGTGTAAATCTATAAAAAAAAATTTCGTACCCTTTAAGCAGACGTCACAATATTGGCGTTCGCAACCATCTTTTTCTATATAGCACCACGGTTTTAATCCATCACCTGGATTACGACAATAATTACCTTCCAAACCATCCTCAAAATCACTAAAACAATTTTTAAAATATGTTTTTATAAGTTACTTTCTACCTGTTCGTTTCTAAATAATACTAGATTAGCGAAAAGACGGATGTACATATGACATATCTTTTCTTATTTTGATATGTAAAATAATTAAAACGTGCCAAATTCTAAAGTCGTCAAGAAAATTAAATATATGCCGCTATCAACGATTGTTAGTTATTGCCTGGAAATAAGTTTCATTCAGCGAGGTTTATCCAGTCAGACATTGCCGGGAGATATGGAATATATGTATATGTATTGAGTTAGGTGACTAAAGCTGTTATTTTCAGAAGGAAGAAGATCAAACCTACCCATGTTTAAATGGATGATGTGGACAGTGTGTTACTTCAGCCCACGGTAGACACGGAACAAACATTTCAGTTACATTTACTTTGCCCCGATATGTCAGTCCTTTATCTTCTAAATTATAACACATACTTTCGGCTGGAAAAAAACCGCAAACCAAATACATTCATTAAATTTTTTGGCAACAACATATCAGGCGAAAATAAACACTAAGTAAAAATGGGCAAGACTTTCCTGGTGAAGAAGCTGACTTTTTTGAAGACAAAATCGTAAATTATATAGTCTGTTACAAGAACTAGGGTTATTTTTACACACAAAAAGAATAAACGTTGGCTTACGTGTTATTAACGATATCTTAGCTTTGAACCCACGCCTCTGTACTGTCATAGACGTCCATAGTATGATATTTATTGTATTAAATATACTCTGATAATTTCCTCTCTCCCACGTTCCACACATACTGAAATTAATATATTTTTTTAAAAATACAATTGAAATTAGAAATTTAAACCATTATTGCAGCATCGATAGCTATTCTAGGAATCTTATTATTAGTATTGGTTTTCTTTAATTAGAAGCCGCTGAACATAAAAGATGACCTGTGCTTAAAAAATACAACAATATTTTCTATTCAAATTATGTTTTTCATGAAAGGGTTATTGAAATGATTCCTTAAAACTGCATACATACATAATCTGACGATATTTAGCTACTCACCCAGTGCCAGTCTGTCCAGTATGTCCTAATCCTAAAGATAATTTATCTATACATGGCTTTAATACAGTTGTTCCTGCTTCAATATCAAAATCTTCAAATGTTAGAAGAAGTCTGTTATTTTTTGGGGCCTGAAAAAAGGATTAAATTATATTAGCCTTCTCGCTTTAACAGAATTACGAACCATAATCCCCAGTACCTCAAAGGGTAATATTATATCTAAACACTGACTATACCTTACACTGCCTCGTCAAAAAACAAAAAATGTTACCTCAATAAGCCCCGAAAATACGAAGCTGTATCAACCACGGTAGCTACTGGAGAGGTACTTAAAGCGAGAATTTCATATTTTCTAAGAAAGTCAAAACATAATTATTTCTATGTATTTTGCTCAATAGGTTGTCAACTCACTATTATACGATCCATAGGTATCATTCTCACCCCTAATAAATTATTCACACCGGAAATAATAACACAATTACCCCCTTTGTTTTTTCTATTCCCCCATGGAATAGCTATCTTCAAACTTTTGAATTTACAGTTGAAAATGATATTTTTGCCAATTTCTCAACTGGCATTAGTGCATTATAGGATAAATAGGATTATTCTTTAACAAGGTAGGACTGTTTATAGATACCGTCTATTTTAATACATTTTAAAAATATAACTTAAAAATAGGAAATTTTCGCTTTAAAGTGTCATCAGAAAGTAAATTTTGGTCATATTTAGTTTATAAAATGGTAGGGATGGTATAAGATGAATGAATCGCCGATACCAATCTTCAATTATCAGTTGGATATGAGTTGCCTAGGAATGGCCTTACGCCTGGATGAACATGTCTACAACCAAGATGCATGCGTATTGACAACATTTCGATATTAGTCTGTTCGTTGTAAAATAGTTGAGCGGGTCATCACTGCCTTTGTAAGTTTACAAAGCGTGGCAGGTTGTCCTTCATTTCATTGCTACAGCGACCCTTTTTTCCACTCAAAACTGGAAGTTTCCCTGTAACAACTTTAACAACACACCTTTATCAGCCAATGGCATTCCATGTTTCTACTGTAATTCCCTGGATAATTTGGTGAGGTTATAACAGTTTCAGTTGTAAATTCATCTAGATTAATAACCTCGCCACAATCTAAAAATAGAAATAGTCTATATTACATTATTCTGTGTTTTTTTCTCCTAACAAAAGACCCGTGCAGTATATGTCCCATTCTAAGTATAAGAATTCAAGCAGTTCACTGAAGAATACCCATCAATAAATTTACAAGATAATATTAAGATATTAACACTCAATTAACTGGAAAGGGTATATTATTGCGCTTTGCTTGTGGTATAAATATAAAAGAACACCTTTAAAAGGACTTGGATAGCAATCATTATTTGTATATTTAAATACTGAATTTTCAAATGGTAAAGGAGGTACCAGTCATATACGATTTACTTACTATAGTCTAATGGTTCGTAGTAACAATAATATATAAGAAATTCACGGCCTCTATAGATGCTACTTCTAGGTACAGTTCCATTCAACTGAGATATACCAGTATCAATATTGTCAAACACGAAAAACTCCAACAGATGCGACATACCTGAAAATAAAAACCAGACAAGGAAATGAACAACAGCAACGCCCATTATCATAAAAATCAAACCCAATCAGGCTTTGGGCACATTGGGGAAATTCGACGACGAGCAGGCGGCCGTATCTGACTCGCCACAAAATCAACATAAAATAAAAATGAAACCATGCGTTTCAGAAAGCATAACCTGCATCTACTATTGTGTATTTCACTTCAAAAATCGGTCGACAATCTACCCAATTGATCCGTGAAGTAAAGCCACGGACTGACGTAAAATGAGAAGCGGGCGCGAGTGACCGGAGGAGTAATCATGTGCTGTATCCTATCTTGCAGCTGTCAAATGC
The DNA here is from genome assembly GCA_963678685.1 of Patella ulyssiponensis. Classification (NCBI taxonomy): domain Eukaryota; kingdom Metazoa; phylum Mollusca; class Gastropoda; family Patellidae; genus Patella; species Patella ulyssiponensis. Next base: position 60,784,233 of record OY783229.1, read on the forward strand.
ATGATATCAAGATGGAACGACCATACGAAGATTGAGCTTATTAGCAGCTGGAATTTAAAGGAAGTATATCATTATGCTACATACCACTGACTACCTGGCAATTATCACCACCAAGAAATTTAGCTTGAAACAGGATCATTGGTTTATCATTAGGCAATTCAATTGGTTGCGATTCAAGACCATCGTCACGACAACAAAAATGAATTAATGTATCCTTTCCATATTCACCGTCTGGAAGTTCACCGTGATTACTGTTACTCATCCTTCTAGAGCGTATCTCATTATCAAACTGAATAAATCCACTCTTAAAACCTAACAACATAAAATTATTCAAATAAGTTAAGCAAAGGTTTTTCTAAATTCATATGCCAATTGAGAACACGAAGATCTGAATTGAATTATCGTTCTGGAAAGATTGGGCTAGCGGGAATCGGTAAAATAGAGACAGTGTTTAACTAAATCGGCAACTGATGTCATTGCAATGGCATGCTACCTCCCCTGAACGAAGACTCTAGTCCTGAAAAATGCCTCGATATTGGTGATTGTTGGAATTCGCGATGAGGCTAAAGGTGCTACTGAGACCTGTGCTTTTGTTCTTTAAGTTTAGTTCTGAACGAATCCCGATGATTAACCTACTTATAGTTATACTGTCACGGGGTAATATGATTCTCTTGCCATTAATAACTCACCTATTGGACATTCGCCACCTTTTCTCAATATACAATAGGAACCTCTCGGCCATTCTCCACCCAATGGAGAATAATTCTTACTCGTACAGAAGTAGTAGGTGTGGCGTTTCCACGTGTGTGCACCCTTTAAATGAAGTCGTCTACCCTTCGGTTCAGACCATGTATATTTATGCCAATTTCTTCCATCACCCCAATGTGTCAGAGATCCTTCGTCAAATCGACCGTCCGGGCATCCAGTATGTGCTCCTATAAGTGTATAGTGACCCGAAGGCCATTTGTATTCCTTTCCTTGAAATTAAAATTGAACATTGTAAAAGAATATGTTTTAAGGCTATGCATCAAGTAACCTACTACTAAAGATTTGATAATCAGTAGGTCACTTCGATTCTAGGTTGATCATTTTAACAAAGCCAGCACGTAAGACCCGAAAGGACAGTTTACACCCATCGCATTTACAGCAGCTAAATTTTTATTTGTTTTTCGAAACCAAATGCAACAACATCTTTGATAAAAATAGGGAAAAATGTTATAGGTGGACTTACTTCGTTTCAAAAAGGTATTACAGCTGGTTGCAGGATCTAAATGCAGTGGACACATACAGTCACATTCTCCATTTACGGTTGTTATAAAACCATCATTAGCACATATTTTATTTAACAAATTACACATTCTAGCTGAAAAGTTTGGAAATGTTCATTAAATATACGATTTAGTAGACCTTCTGACTGATACACAGTTATAATGGGTTTAACGTCCTACTGTTCTTCACCGACTGAGCTAAGGAAGACGGGTCAACAAGTGTAATTAATCTCTAGACTCACATAATTAATGAAAACTCTCAAACGTTACATTCAAAACCACTGTAAATATATTCGGAAGGCGCATATTATCTCCGCAGAGTTTAACGTCCACTCAGCAAGAGAGGCAAATGCCAACGCCCACAGAAAATAAACTAGTGTATTTGGAGACTACCATTATGGTATAATTGAAACATTCGGATAATTCGCTTGCGTGACAGGAACCCGGAGAACGCAAAGAAATCCCACATAAAGGGGCATTTCAACATTTGCATCGAGGACAAATAGTATAATATATGGTTTAAATTACAAATGCCCACCGCTCGGCCACATGACATCCTCCGCACCCGCCATACATAACTGAACTGTATAGTCAAATCTTTTAATAACTGATTTATCTTGATCAATAATATAAATTTACGATATATCTTACCTGCACATCTATGATACCAATTAATATCACGTAATGGATAAAATCTACTTGTTCCTGTGGTAAGACCACGGATTAGATTACTCATTGTAGGTCTATAACTGTTTCTGTACATCTGAAAAAAGGTTAAACGTTTATCAAATGTATATGAATTAATGAAACGTCCTGCAAATCACACAAAATTAGGAAATGGAATGAAATGGGGTTTAACGTCCTACTGTTAAATTCCATTCAAATAATTCAAAACAAAGAATTCCAACTGTCACGGAATTTTTTACGTGTACGACAATATGTGTACACGGGATCTCGTTTTTTCGTCCCAGCCGACCGACTAGACAACTGTCTAGGACAGACCTTCTGTCCTGCATCACTGACAAGGGGGAACAACGCCGGAAAATCTGGATGAACTTTCTCGGCCAAAACAGGGATCGAACACCGAACCCCCAGACGAGCGAGCCAGCGTCTTACCCACTTAGCCACCGTGACCTCCATACAGAATTAGGATTGTTGTACATCCATTTTCTTCAAAATTCCAATACTTTCTATTAAATGCTGGCCTTAAGCGAAGAGTAGGCATTGTTTTCACCACAAAATTTTATCCCAGCTGTAGCAGTAAAATGTTGATATATGTATTACTTACATAAGTTGGATAATGCATCATAGACGTCATATCATACATATAATCTACTACATTGCTTTCCGGTTCTATCCTATAGACATACAGATAATCTAAAAAATATACAAGCACATTAAGGTTACCCAACAAACAAGTAGTGTCTCACAATTGAAATTAATTTCTTTAAAAAATATTATTCATCAGTTTATAATAATCATTTGATTGTCTTCTATGAACTTGGCTTTTGTTTTTTTATTAATATATATATAAAAAATACATTTACTTTTTGGTTGGGTTGCAATACTTACTTGGTCTAATCTCCTTCCAGTTAATTCTGATCCAACCCTCGGCATGGTTGGAACGATGGCTGTGGAACAGACCAAGAACATGACCGAGTTCGTGAACACAAGAATACTGAAATAAATATCAAATATTTTGTAAGCACTGATTTGAATCTTGATAAAGTGTTTCTGCTTAATATTTGACTTTAAAATTAGAAAATTCTTTAAAAAAACCCGCAACAAATAGTATATGTTAAAATGTTCACCCTGTCGCAGCAAGAACAGTCCTGTTGGTGTCTTTTATTGCCCACGTCAGCATAACACCTACAAAATACATTATGCCAGTAATATTACCAAAAAAAAAAAAAAAAAAAAAAGAAAGAAAAAAGAAATCAATATTCAGTTTGAAGGTCCTAGTGGATGGTTGACTGCTATTCATGTGTACAATAAAAAGTACCACTATGAGATGTGGACCTTGTGGAAAGTCTTGGTATAGCGAATCTCCTACGAGTATCAACACAAGTCGACAATGTAAAAAATAAATAGAGACCTTGCCAAGTGTTTTTGTTTGTTACTATATCGAGGGTGTTGATATTTTTCCAAATCGACGAGTAGAAGACTCTATTTATCACTCAACCCTTTTTACACGCACAAATACATACATATAATTCTGAAATCAAATTCATGTAAAGCGATATCTTCACTGTAGATATCGCTCATTAGAATGTGAACGTTATTACACATGCGGTATCTACTGTAGAATATGTTATTGGGTGATAAGGCACATCTACTAACCTATCCATATTTATGAATGCGTCCAGATTTAATTGTGCTCTAGAATAAGTGGTAATTGATCAAATGGGTTGCGCTTTTTCTTTTGTCACCAAGAAATCTTTAAACATCTGTCGATTTGGGTGGAGTTGGATTGTGGACATAATTTGGAGATAAAAGTCATTTATTCATGACACTTATATTTAGAGAAATTACTAGTACTCACGATCCTTTATTGACGAATCTAACATAACCATCATGGTCTAGGTTATAGGTTGTACGGGTGTCATTCGTCAGTGGCACAAACGTTATACAAGTATATTTCTGAACGTAATCAATGGCGGCAAGAATTTCATTTTTCGCGCTTGCATCTAATAAAAAAAAACACATTGAAGGCATAATATTTAGTAAGTTAGGAACAAAATGAAAATAACAGAATACTTCAGTCAAGATATACTATTAGTTGCACCGACTTGGGAAATGGACGCTTCGTTATGAAATAACAATACTAGGGCAAGGATGGTTTTATTTCATAAGGCCACCTGCAGATATTCTCATAGTCATAGGTAAACGGTGCTAGCGCTAACTCTAACTTCAAAGATCAAGCTCTAAACCTTACCGTAATACTAACCCACAATGATGTGCAATAATTTACATATTGTGACTTTGGTGAAATCTGTAGGTGGCCTTGTGAAATAGATCTAACCGGACAAAGGCCGTGTTTGTTTGTTCCAACCTCATGCATTGAGTATACGAATTGTAATTTAAACGAACTATATTTATCGTATTATGAAAATCAAAAAGTCATCTTTATATATCTTTATTTATGGATTAAAACAGCCAATCCTGGATTTCTCAAATAATCCTACTTGAAAATGCATTATAGTCCAGAAAAAATGTTATGACTAGATTTATTATCCTAGTTGAGTATTTAACAAATTTTAAAACACATTATATACCGCCCACCAGTCACTAACAGGTAGCTTAATTTCACTACTCCTAACAATAAAGTTATTGTAAAGACATAAAATGATCAGATGTAAAGCTTTATAAAATTATTAACTCTAATAATTTAAATGTATGCATTTCTTTTAAAAAAAGAAGTTAAAATCAAGAATGATATTATTTTAAACATAAATTAAAAAGTACTAAAGCGAGAATGATATAGATTAGTTATAGACCTTATAACTGAATAATTATTGTGACAAGATTGGCATTGTGTCAATGCTATGCACAATAAAAATCTACATTTTCACACGACCTGTCTGCAAATCTTTAGGTGCATTACCTATTGTTTGTTTACAGGTGAAATGTGAACAATAAAATAAAAGTTTAATATGTGAATAGAGTATTAACCACGCAGCGCTGATTTACAAATACAGTAGGCCTATAGCTATTGTTAACTCTCTATACTTGTTCAACCAAAACCACTGCCTTTAAATATTTGAATTTCATGCACAAGAAGAGATGCACAGATTTGAATAAAGTTATTGTGTAGACATATAGGAATTTGTATAATTCAACTATTCTGTCAGTTTTTCAATACAATAGTGCGTCAGTGTGTTGTGGCGGTATTTGGTAGTATTTAGATAATATTGGGTCAATATACAATCGATACATACCAATACTCGTATCATATATGTAAGGAACTATTCCATTGGTCCATTCTTTGTCCTTGATTAACATTCGTTTGTGACGAACCAATGGTACGTCATCTTCTTTCTGGGAAAGACAAACAAATAATATTACGTTCAGGGGGGATTGTGATGAAGTTTGATAACCAGTTCCAACTCTTGGTGACCTCTAAAAACTTCTCACTCAATCTTAGACTATAAAGTAAACAGCTTCCATCTTTCTCATCTTCGATTACCATGTAACTAATCCAAATAAAGTCATGTAGGCTTCGGTCCTTCAGATAAAAATACTTTTTTATCTTCGAAAATAACATTTTATATAAATGTAAATAAAAACTTGGAAAAAAAAAATTTAATTATCGTATCAAAATATTTGAAACACTAATAAATAACGAAGAGTGTCAAAACTCCTAATCATACAGCTAATTATTGAGAAAAACTTCTAAAATTGCCAAAGAATTAACACCCTATCTTCAATGTTTGTTTTTACGTGAATTAAGAATGTATGACAAATGGTTTGTTTAAAAGGGGAACCGTTTAAAGTACAAATTAGTTTTACAAGATATACTATGACAGTTTCATTATGTCCGCAATGTGTTGAAACTGTACGGAACATCTTACTGCAAATATGTCAAATCATTACACGGGCTCATAATATGACATGATTCAAGTGAATTTTCAGAGCAATTTAGTTCTGGTATTTTTATTCTCGACTACTAGGTTGGCTGTTCTAAAGATAAGGCTGTATTTCATTAAGCAAAACCACAAGTTAGAAATGTTTGCAGAGTTTAAATCAATTTTAACAGATCATATGAATAATAATTATATAATTATATGAAACATCATGGATTATTTTACACAAGTTTCAACTTTTATATCAATTACATTCATATATATATAGAAATTGTTGATGATAAAATCGTTGAGAAATTTAATTAGTAGGATACCATAATCATATGTTTATATTTCATACGCACACATTTTCAGATGGACGTATATTGTCATCGCCCCTCTCCACCCGGGTGTCCGTACATCCGTGTGTCCATTCAAAGTTTGTTTGTGGACACTTTACAGGTCACATTTTTATCCGAAGTTAACGAAACATGGATTATAGCTGTATCTCCACCAAAATCTCAGTTACTTTCGCAATTGTATTGGTATCGAAACTAACTTCGTGGATTATGGCCCCTGGTTGTACAAAAAATCACCCTTTCAGTGTGTGGACCCTCTAGAATTACAACTTTTATACGATTTTGATAAACCTTGAAATGTATGTTTATAACCCAACGATCTCAGGTTTTTTTCCTTATTCGCACATCTCGGTTCGTAACTTCCTGGATGATGTCCCGTGATTTTACGAAAAATAGCGTTTTTAGCTTGTGGTCCATCTTGAGGTTTCAATTTTGATCAGTTTTAAAAACCGTTTAAATAGATCACCTTTACACCTCAATGAAAGTTGAGTTCAAATTTAGTAATAATCCGACCTAAAATGCCAAACAACATGACATGCAAATTGTCCAAACGTATGTAATACGAAGTTTGTGGATTTTTATTTGATTTTGATGGAACTTGTAATGTGTTTTTATAACCCAAAGATCTTGGTTCCGTTCGATATTCGGGCATATCGGACCGTAATATCGTATATAGATTATGACCCCTAAATTGTACGAAAAGTGAAGTTTCTTAGCTTGTGGGACATCTAGAGGTAACAACTTTTATCTTATCTTAACTTAAAAAAAGAAAATGGGTTAAATACACCACCGTTACACATCTATGATGTTCAACTTCAAATCTGGTGAAAATCGGTTCGAAATTTTTGACAAAATGGCTGCTAATTATACGCAAATAGTGTAAAAATATGTAATACCAAGGTTGTGGACCCTTTATCTGATCTTGATGAAACTAATAAAAATATGTTTATACCCAAACGATCCTGGTTCCTTTCGATATTCATGCATATCAGACCGTAACTTAATTATGTCCCCTGATTGTGCACAAAAAATCACGTTTTTATTAATTTTAGCTTGTTCTCTGTCCATCTCTTGCAAAATGTGGTCCTATCTTAATGCCTGGAAACAGCTGGATATTATTTTATGCTTTTAGCCATTGATTTTAACATTTGGTATTGTCTTATATTGTAAAAGCAGCTATTTCAGTATAAATGAAATTGCAGAATCTTGTGGGGAAAAAACATACTCTTTCAAGATTTTATGCCAGAGATCTAATCAAAACCGGATACTAATTCTAGCATCCAATTCGATCACAGTATGTTAGAAGGTATGTCACCTAAATCATAGGTAACTTGTCCGCAAAGTGCTTTTATAGCCTTTTTAATTGTCATGGAGGTAGGCAGCAAGGAGACAAAGTGTTTTCCGGAGAACTTCCATTGAAAAGGTTTGAAAAAGCTCCGCACTCTAGAAGATAACGATATATTCCAAAATGTAATGGGGTTTAACCTCCTACTTCCTGTGCATCAACCGGAGTAATAAAAAGGGTGAAACTACTACTAATGGTCAGTAAAAAGACATAAAACAGAAGAAAGAATTCGGAGTGGGACCATGCATTCGCGAAATATTAACGAATGTTTATCCAATTCGAATTCACCAGAGATCTAATCTGCCAAAATGGGTCGAGAAAAACGAAATCTCCACTGGAATGCGTTCACAAATATTCATATGATATAAGAAGATGCCTGATATTATAAGCTGTGTAAGCTTTGATTTGAAAAGTTTTGCTAGTTTGAGACTATCGACTGCTATTTTTAATGTTACCATTAGCTTATAAAAAACTTAAATTATATGTTTATATATCTTACAATAACCCTAGCCCCACTATATTTCAGTTGAGTCATTTGGGTTGAGCAACTGGTTTTATTGAACCTATACAATAGAACTAACAATATCACACTGTAATACAATCCAGGGTTAACATTCTGTCTATTCAAAAGCCGCCCAATGCATGCTAAATAATGAGTTGGGCCTACCATCTTAAAGTGCAATAACGGGGCGGTTTACATACTTTCATGATTAATAAACAATTAATAAAGTAAGGATTTTACAGGTTAGACCCAGGTTTTGGAGTAACAGAATTGAAATTTAAAGGAAATAGAGATTTCCCGTGACGTTGTTGATATCCCTAAGATTAATTGTAAAGATCTATCGATATATATTGACTAATTCTTTAGATCACGTTTGAAATTGTTGAAGCATCCCAAACATCCCCTCATTAAATACTGGTGAACTCATTAATTATTACATATTAGCAATGGATATATTTCATCTTCATCTCTTCTTAAATATCACATCCGTCTTAATCATCATTTTGACATACTATTCAAGTGTATATTCAATTTGATAAGTTTATTTGCGTACTCGTTCAAATGGATGTATGTAGGTTATATTTTATATTTGCGACGTTTCGGCCAACATATTGGATTGATCACAGGGGAATTAAAACCCAGCCGTAGCGGCTAAGCTCAACCCTAACGGATAAAACCTAACACTAATCAGTATAGACCCATCTAGCACCAGTTAGAATTTATTTAACCTTATGGCCTTAACCTCGTTGGCCGAAACGCTGGTCTACACTATAGTAAACACTTCCTGGCTTATATTTATAATCAACTAACATTATATTAATTTATGTTATTGTCCATCTAATAGAAACCTTTTTTTTAAAAAAAAATATTAAACATTACATAGAGGATAAACATATCACTAGTTTCACACTTTCGAGTAAAGCCCACTCGAAGTTCATTTATTGACGCATGGTTATGTAAATAATAACATATTATATTATTATATACTTACAGCTAGAGGATGGTCATTACTGACCACATGTTGGACAAGTACCACTACAGTAATGTAGCAGTATAACAGTATCCTCAACTCCATGTTCCAATCTCCACCATTCTGATTTCAAATATAATCACTTTCTCACCCAACTTTTATACGACTTTCCCCCGTATAAAAAACTCTATAATCCCGTCTAGTCAATCATACCAGTGAGTAGAGATAGATCATATATCTATTATTCTGGTAGAAAGTGAGGGTCTTACACTAGGTGATATTGTATTGATATGAATAGTACACGCTTTCAACTGATATTAGGCACGATATAAATAAATGTTATGACTTTTCATATACAAACAGATATATCCGTCCATTACATCATTTCAATATAAGCTCTTCCCAAAGCGAAATGACTTTAATGTATATACACATGAAGAGTACAGGGGAAGAACGAACTAAGTCACATTTTTGTCTTTTCGTATAAAAGGCAAAACAAACTTTTGGACGAGAATACTTGACGCGAACAGAACAACGAGTGGGTTTATGTTTAATACGAATAGCAGTACAACAACTGACTTCTACTTTTCAGCCAAATTAAGGTCAAATTACGGGTACGATGGACGTATTTGTCGGGGGGGGGGGCATTTCAGAAGGGCCTTGATTCGATGTGACTCCGGTCGTTTTTACCTGAAATTAATTGTTCCACCGAAAGCTTATACAATTTGCTTCCAGATGGCGCATTAACTGGGCTTCGTTGAAAAAGTGACTAAGATCGTTTTTCCCGTGTACTCTTCGCATAGTTTTCTCCCGTAGGTTTTAAAATATGTACAATGAAATCAAACCAAACATTATTCCAGAATAAAATTTAGATATAGAGTGTAAACGGACATGTTCAACGATTCGCGTATTCTTATAATATGTAATATTTGAAGTTAACTTACACCCATCTTTACGTGTCTAAGTTCATAAAATAATATTTTGGAGATCAATTTTATACACGTCATATAAAATTTTTGAAAAACTGTCCTATATCTGAGTTTTCAAAATAATTTTTCAAGAATTTGTATTGTTAAACATTTTGGAATATTGAAGACATGACAACACGTACACTAAAATTATATATTTACTAATAATTATATAAGCCTGTGATTGTTTCAGAGTAATATTGAGTGTTGGGCCAATCTTTATTACTCTGTGGTACTTGTTACACTAAAATTTAACCCTTTAAAGCAGAGGTTTTTTTTATATCAAATGGCGGATTTTTTTTTTTATGTCCGGAACATAGCAGAGGGTTGATGTATATAGCCTACGTGAAGTCAAAATATATTCATACAAAATATGTTGAACTAATCAAAATCCCCTTGTGTATAGGAATGAAGAAAACAGCAACTGTTGGCTATAATCGCTCGGTGGATATCATCTTATTTAATTTGGAAAACAGATACCAGAAGTTTAACTTCTGCACGTGTTTATAGACGTTATGGAGTACAAATCTCTTAATTTAAACATGTGGGAATTGTTCTTTTCTAGATTGATGATGTGTTATAATATAATAATTTGCCATACTGAAAAGTTCAAGTTCAAAGGGGGCGATACCTATAATTTAAATTTAAATTGATTTGGGGATTTTGATAGATTCGAAAATTATTGAAATGTTTAAAATCCACAAACTTTTACATAAACCTAACAAAAAATTCATTTAGCAAATATCCCCTATGGGGGTCTTCTCTTGTACATCAATTTGAACCTTTTGTGCCGTGAAGGTCATTGCCATTTGTTTTGTCATTTTGTGTGAAACAGTGTATTTAGGACCCAGGATGTATTTCTTTGTCAGTTATGTTCATGACTTACTAAATTCGCCGGGGCTATCGTGAACTTATATACTGAAGCATAAACCAAAAATTTAACGGTTGGTATAACTTCATTGATTAAGGTAACGTATCAACTAACTGGGCAACTACAATCTACGTAAAACCTTGCGTCCAACAAATCATATATACATGAAGTGGCTTAAACATACATTATGCAAGAGCTAAATCTGCCGATTACAGGTCTTTCTTTAGGCCTGAAATGTTATATAAACTATTTATTAGACATTTATAAACAAAACAAGACCATAATCAACTCTCGATGGCATGGATACTCGAGATTTTAATTATATTAGAACGGTTCGCCATTTAAAAATTTAATTTAACCAGCGGCTGCCAGGCAGGATACGCACACGTTTTCGAGAGATTGGTAGAGAACAAGCTAAAAAGAAAGTGATTTTTCCTACAATCTAGGGCCATAATCGATATGCAGAATTCGAAAGGAACCAAGATCTTTGGGTTATAAACGTGCATTTCAAGTTTCATCAAAATCGGATTAAAATTGTGACCTCTACAGGGTCCACAACCTTGATCTACAACATGTTTACACCATTCGCGTAAAAGCGGCGGCCATTTTGTTCGGCACTTTTGGTCCGCCGTTCATGAAATTCGAACTGAACCTTCATTACAGTGTAACGGTTTTATAAATCGGGTAATGATTGTGGCCTTCAGAGGAACCACAGGCTAATAAAGGCGATTTTTCGTACAATTAGGGGCCATAATTCAGGAAGTTGCGATCCGATATGCGCAAATATCGAAAGGAACCAAGATCTTTAGGTTATAAACATATATTTCAAGTTTCATCAAAATCGAATTAAAATTGAGACCTCTATGGGGACCACAACCTTGATATACCATATTTTTACACTATTCGCGGACAAGCGGCGGCCATTTTGTCAGGCAATTTTGGTCCGATTTTCACGAAATTTGAACTCAACCGACATAACCGTATAGCCGTAATATAGTCAAACTGTTTGTTTTTTTAATCGGATAATAATTGTGACCTACAGAGGGACCACAAGCTAAAAAATGCGATTTTTCGGACAATCAGGGGCCATATTTCCGGAAGTTACGATCTGATGGGCGCTAATATCGACAGGAACCAAGATCTTTGTGTAATAAACATGCATATTTAGTTTCACCAAAATCGGTTCAAAATTGTAACCTATATAGGGTCCACAAGCTAAAAACATGATTTTTCGTACAATCGGGGGGGGGGGGCATTATCCATGAAGTTTCGATCCGATACATGCCAATATCGAAAGCAGCCGAGATCTATGATAATCAACCTATATTTCAAATTTCGTCAAAATCGGATAAGAATTGTGAGCTGTAGAGAGTCCACAAAAAAATTGTGGACGGACGGATGTCCGGACTAACAGGGGCGACGGCATAATACGTCCACATGAAAATGTGGGCATATAAAAATGGGGAAAGCTAGACCATGTCGTGAATATACCAGAGCCCTGGTTACCACTATGCACGGATCTTGTCAAAACTACAAACAGTGATAATTTGGCTCAGAATGAAGTAATTTGAATGAAATTTTCAATATTCTCTTTTTTATCATCTACTTTTTAATTATTATATCAAGAATGACCAATAAATGTATATTTAAGTTTAGCCCCCACCATAACATCATGCACGCTTTAGGGTTGGTAATAATTTTTGCTATATCCCGATCACAAACACCTATAAAACTAGTTGCTGCTCATATAGAAAAGTTGTGCTTGGTTGCCGTTGATATAAGATGGGCTAATTTCAGATTTTGTAAAATCTGTGGCCTTATACAGCATAGCTTTTTTCAGATAAAAAAAAGGTTTTGGTTCTCAAATAGTTGAATGTATTATCAAATCAGTGTATGTCCTTAATCTTGACTTGCCACGGATTGACAATATCTCACCAATATAACACAACAAAGTTCAATGGAAAACAATCACTATATTATATACACGCAACCTTTCATGTCTTTACCTTAAAAACTTCAAACAACTGGAAGTATTCTATTTATCTATTTTATTGACATCATTTTTCAATGACTCATTTTGTATTTACACTGAATTAAAACTAGTCTGTGGTTCTTATACTTAAATTACTATAAACATAACAACACACTAGAAACCACACTGATCATTCAAGACTAGAAGTCACCTTCTTCCATACATAATAGTTATCACAAATAAATTATTAGTTAACAATAACCCATCATTCATTCAATCATACATACACATCAATATAACAAAACAAACTGGTGGAATAATTATTAGTTATACAATAACATCACAAATTCATGTACATCTCCCTAAAAATAATTATTAGCTATACAATAACATCACAAATTCATGTACATGTCTCCCCAACCCCTAATACTTCACATGACATTATACATACACTGTGTTAGGATTTATATCCAAGATATTAATTTCATTATATTTCTCTTAAAACAAATTGATGTGCTACGCATTAACCTTGTTAACAATAATGCTGACACTGAGAGAACAAATAACTTTCAACCTAATTTTGATAGTAAAGTAGGCTGTCTAATTGATAATTCCGAAAAGATGCACTATAAACCTCAGAATGCCTCGTTCGGCATTTCTGTCCAAACGAGGTAAAAAAATGCCTTGTTGTCTGCAGTTCCAAAACAAGGTTTTTTAAATTGCCCTGTTTTTGGAACAAGGTATTTTGTTCAGAATGAGGTTTGGTAAAATGCCTCGTTTACTAAACGTGGTTGTTTCAAGATAGTTATTAGCGGTATTTGCTATCAGCGAATTTGTAAAAATTAAAATTTATGTTATTTAATACGAAAATAAAACCAGTCCAAACTATGATATTATAATCAGAGAAATAGACAAGACAAGAATACACACCATACCATAAATTATCTTGAAACAACCACGTTTAGTAAACGAGGCATTTCCAAAAACAGGGCAATTTAAAAAACATCGTTTTGGAACTGCAGACGAGGCACTTTTTTTTACCTCGTTTGGACAGAAATGCTGAACGAGGCATTCTGAGGTTTATAGTGATGTACATACCGGTATATCTTTATATCACTATCAAAATATAGATTAAACACGCTCTAATTGTTATTAAAATGACATCAGATGCATGAAATACGTGATATACCAGATATTAACTTGATGTCCACTTTCAATAATTATAACATAACACAGTATATTCTCAAATACACATTATTGTTTTGATCATAAAAATGGTGGGAGGGTTATATAGACTTAGCCTTTTCCCCAATACCATTCATGATATCGTGAATAATAATATTGTTTAAAAAAACAACTTGTAAGATTTAATTTAACTAAATTCTTGATCAATACATTTAGCTATAGTATTTAATTGAATGTTGCTGGTTCCTTCATATATAGTACCTGAAAATAAACAATTCAACTTATTATTGAAGATATTTTCACAGCATAATGGGACTAGACCTAAACTAAAGTGATTAATGTTAAAAGGCATGGGTCAGTCCACTAATTGTTTATGATAGTAAAATGTAGATTGAGCTATTTAACAGATAAATAATTTCTTCTTTTTCTTCTACCAGGTATATGGCGTGCTCATTTGTGTTAATTTTGGGTCTAAAATTAATAGAAAGTGCAAGAATTTTGATTTTCGGCCAGTTTTTGCTAAATATGTATTGATTTGATGCAGAAGGATCACAAAATCAACAGGCCTTATTTGAGACATATGAAAAAATATGTTTCCACTCTAGGTCCATTAGTCGTCAAAAAAGTAAAAAAAATCTGCTAGTCAACCGCCTTCTAGATTTTGATCAAATAATTGCCATATGTTGGGCAATTTGTACTTAGCAGAATGTTTAGTAAAAGAGTTATGGCTCACATCATATACAATCGACACTGATAGTCAATGGGTAAATCAGTAGCCTTATATATTAAACACTACAGTCCTATTAATAGAGCAAGATACTTCATTTCCATTCTCTTTACATGTGTAAACTAAGTTTTGATATCTCACTATGATGTTTTGTTAATATATAGCTGGCCAAGATGTGAAATGCTTTATTACCACTGAAATCCATGCAGGAAATAATTAGTAGCCTTATACCAAAAATTACAGTGATAGAGTAATCTCCCTTGACCAGTGAAAGACTGTATTTTTTCTGTTGATGTTCCGAAAGATTATGCTTTCATCAAATTTAAGGATATTTTGGCACCCTTAGTCTCACTCAACATGTTATTCAACAAATTCCCTCAAATGGTCCTACTTTAGACCATAGATCTAGTGTTATTTAGAAGGGAAAAAGTATTTCCAATATTCAAATTTTTAATTCATGCCAAAGTGACAATTATGAATTATGCCATACATTAGTTTACCGTTCAAGAATATTTCACATGATTTAACTTAAAAATATTTGTCAAACTGCAGTGTCATCTCTTGAAATATTACCATGTGATGTACTTATTAACAGAAAATCTATAGACGAATTTCGATACAAATATGAATTATTTGAAAAAATCCAGCCAACCAAAGTGAAGTCTTGCTCGTTGGATCCAGCACCAAAGACTATTATTGTTAAAGACAACAGTAACCTTCCTCTTCCATGTTTCTGTCGCAGTGTTAATAGTTAACTACAAAAGGGAGTGTTTCCTCAAGACCTGAGTGAAGCCCTCATCCTTACCCTTTTCAACAAACAAAACCTTTAAGAGAAATTACAGGCCTGTCAGTAACCATAGCTACCTTTCAAAAATAATCTAGATAAATGTCTAGCCTACATAGAATCAACCAACCTAACAAATGTCTTACAGTCTGCCTACAAACATTTCCACAGCAACAAGACAGCTTTAATCATAATAACTAATAATATATATTAACCTATCGATGATCAAAAAAGGTATTTTATAATTTTGCTGATAATTTTGGACTTTTTTGTGTCGAGTGGATGTTAAACCCTATTTCTCTCTATTTTCATCTTCATGAAATTAACAAAATAAAAAAAGTATCTAAAAGCTGAGAGTATAGAATTTCTCATTCATTCATCCAATACAAATAAACTAGAGCATGATAATGCCTTTTTTCTTGACCTTCCAAATTCAACAACTTCAACAATCTTAACTTCTGCTGCCAGAGTTTTAACAAATACAAAAAGATTCAGAACACATCACCTCGATCCTGAACAGGCGCGGATACAGAGGGGGGCGCACGCCCCCTCTATTTTTTTGCGATGGCGAACAATTTTTAGCTCCATATATTCTTGCGGGAAAGGAGAACAAAAACAGTTTAGGTTGGAAATCGTAATTTACAGTACTAGTATGAAATTAGTCCTTGTGGGCATTTTAGTCCACTCAAAAATCACGGGCCGGGCTTCGCACTCCCAAGTGGGTGCAGCACGCCCCCCCTGTCTGAAAATCCTGGCTCCACCCCTGCTGAAATATCTTCATCAGCACCCAGGTCAACAGTCGATCAAGTTCAAAATATTACTGTTGAATTTCAATCATCAAAATCTATCAAAAATCTGATCACTTCATACAAATCCATAAGCACTTTTAAATCCACAGCTAAACAATTTCTGCATCAACCATCAGTGAATCTTGAAATCGCACAAAGATCTTTCTCAATCGATGTCCTTCTCTTTTGAATTGATTTTCTTACAACATTAGAACCTTAAATGCATTTCAATTTCAGCTAAAGACGTTCCTGTTTATAGAAACGCTTCCATAGTTCAACAGAGAAAATTGAAAAGCGCAATAGAACCTTCTGTTTTAGCATATTTGTGCTATATGAATTGAAAATTATTAAAATCATTACTATAACAAAAGAATAGCACAGAAAGTTAGCAATATCTGGGATGATATAATGTAATTCATTAGATGTGACGCTTCTCCTGGTCACATACACGCAGCCATCAAAACCACACTACTTGACTCAATACAGACCTTACGACCTAAAGTACATGTGTTAAATCATTTGCTACCCAATCCCCCTGTTGTTAGTTAAAAGTAAACATATTTTGTTTCAAACAGATACAATATTTACCTATTTTACAATCTCTGTAGTATTTCTCTATTGGATAATCTTTAATAAAACCAACTCCACCCATCCATTCAATACACTTAGAAGTTGTTAATGTAGCCACCTAAAATTTTCAGAAGTTTTATTTACGTTTAAAACAAGCTAGCAAAATAATTATATATTAATATTTATTATTTAAAATAAATCAGTTATATCAGGTCAACCATGGTTGCTTCCCCCTCAAACATGACCAGAATTTTTTTTCAGCTACAATCAGCTATTTGGGGGTCTTTAACTCAATATTAAGTCAAAAGACATCAATTGAAATCATGCTACCCTTTACCCAAAGGTATGCCAATGTGAACATCGAACCAATTTAAAAACCAACTTAATTATTATGAAATAAATCACACTTACCTCTGATGCATATAATTTAGACATTGCAGCTTCTTTAACAAATGGTAGACCTGCTTCTTTACGTCTGGCAGCATTATAAACCAGTAATTTAGCAGCTTCTATTTGCATTGCTACATGAGATATCTGATGCTGCATGCCCTGAATACATCAATAAAAACACTGTTAAATTACTTCTTTAGTAACAATAAGCCTAACTAAGAAACCAATATTATTGTCACACATCTTTAAGAAAATAGATCCATATTTCATACTATGTCATCTGATGCAATAAACATTATCTTCAATAAATTTTCCCCATTCTGACAACCCCATCCTTCATCAAGATGTGGTCTTTAACAAGAATTTCCTTATCACATTAGAACAGCTCAGATTTTAGTGTGTAATGTATATGACAGAAAAGATGAAATTTTTGTATTTTTTACCTGAAAATCAAATATTCTTTTAGCAAACTGCTTTCTCTCTTTACAGTAAGGAATGGTATTTTCAAAACAACCTTCAGCTAGACCTAACATCTGTTTTAAGAAACAAGTCAGTCATTAATTTTATTGTTTTTACAGTGAATATTACATGTAGTTAATACAACAAATTTAAAACAATAAAATTCCAAGTGCTTTAACAGCTTTGAAAATCTTTCTGAATGTAAATACTTGAATATCAAAATATGAATATTTGTGCAGAAAATATTACAAAAATAAACAAATTTTCAGACAAATGACTTTGAATATTTTAGATATAAGCTGTTTTAAGATTCATGTTTTCTAATGAGACATTTTTACCTGAGCACCAATGCCTATTCTTCCCTCGTTTAACATTTCTATAGCATACTTATAACCATGACCAAACTGTCCTAAAATATTACTCTCTGGTACCTGATCAGAAAAAACATAAATTCTATTTAAAACAATATAACTTGAATAATTCACCATAATTATCATAAAATTGTCTCAAAAGGACACAAATAATATGTTGACAAGACATTCCATTTTAAGACTATGGTTGCTTACTTTAACATTTTCAAAAGTCACTGTAGCTGTCTGTGATGCTCTAATTCCCAGTTTATCTTCTTTCCTACCAATACTGACGCCTTCTGTATCACGGTCTACTATAAAACATGTTATACCTTTATAACCCTGAAAATAAAATAATATCAAAATGTACATAAAAGACCAAGAATATCATGCCTAAATATGATGATAACACTTCTTATGCTATATTAAAACGACATTCGAAAAATTGAAAATTAAGAGTTAAGTCTTTGGCAATGACCATCAGTCACAAGAAATTTTTTTTTTTAATATACAAAAGTGGCATAAAGTGTTTCAGACACAAGCAATATGGCTTCGTTTATGATCGATATCATTACTTGCTTTTTAGCACTTATATAGTTTAAATGATGTTATTTCCCAAAATGTACTTATCTCCCTTTAACATCATGCTGTTGTGTCACGTTCTCTACAGGTCTAAAATGGGTGTGAGTTACCCAGGTGTAGGTAAAACGTGCGGTAATGCTGTGGTAATACCAGTGAAGCAAAAAGTAAATCAGATGACAAAATCATAGCGTCACCCAGTTGTCACCCTTGCTTCACGGCATGTATGTCAGATGACCCTATCAAAGCGTCACCCGGTTGACACCCTTGCTTCATGCAAGTATTTGAAATTATGGTTGATTATACATCAACTAACAAATATTGATCATAAATAATTGAGAATTGTCAAACCATACTACATTAGTAGTAATAAGATCCAAGTCAACAATCAGCCTAACATGATATATTTACATATACTTACATCAGTAGGTTTAGCATTAGCCATTACCAGAAAGACTTTAGCCATGGTAGCATTGGTTATCCAACATTTAGATCCATTGATAATATAATGATCACCTTGTTTTACTGCTGCCGTTTTTAAAGCAAACGCATCGGAACCAGATTCAGATTCTGAGAGACAAAAACTTCCAACCTACAAAAATGTACAATTCTGAAATGATAAAATCTTTATAAATTGCTGTAACTTATTCTGGAAGAGAATTGAACACACCATCCATTTAATACTTTGGTTATTTTTAGACATACACAGAGCAAATTTCATTTTAATTGTCACATGTGCAATACAAGTGTTAGAAGTTTTTCCAGAGAATGGTGTTCCCAGCTACTCTTCTTTGAGTTTTTATGCTGGCAATGTGTACACAGTTGTTCGAACGAAATGACCCAATCAATAAGTCTAGGAAGCAACTGAACGTCTACAGCTAGATATCAGAGTGTCCATGCAATGAGTACTACTCCATGAACAAAATCCTAAAACCGCTTATTAACATTTTCAATTTTTCAACCAATATCTAATGTCACAGCTAAAAAGGACTCATGTCAAGTTGATTATTTAACACTGAATTAAGCAAGAAAAAACAATAATATCCATTGTAGATAATACCCTGGCATAGATTCAATTTAATTAAAATGAGGCCTATCAAAATCAAATAAGCAGTAGCAAAAAAAAAAAAAAAAAGGAAAGGGAAGCTGATGGCCAGAATCTGCTGTATACGACGTCGATAATACAACCTGATCACTTACCATATCCATACATAAACGTGGTAAATATTTTGCTTTTTGTTCTTTTGTCCCATATTGTCTAAATAAAGATGTGATTAATGTATTCTGTACATCACAAATAACACTTATAGCTGGATCAACTTTGGCTAGTTCTTCTACTACTAATGTCATATTAAAAAATGTTGATTCACTTCCACCGTATTCAGATTCTACTTCCACTCCCATTAACTATATTATGCAATGCAAAAAAAAAAATTTTTTATAAACACATGCTGAAATAGTCTCTAAAGATTATAGTTTGTTAGCTAAAACAGTAACTTTGTAATTCTTAAATACAAGAGCTAAATCTGCCTATTGCAGGTCTTTCTTTAGGATTGAAATGTTATCTAAATTATTAATTAGACATTAATTAACTTTTCCAGAAAATAATCAACACTTGATGTCATCGCTTGCCTGTGATATTTACTGGATTCGGATCCAATATGTTTCTCAATGCTCATTCATGATTAAATCAAAAAATGGATAATCGAGACCACGTTTTTTATCGTATGAACTAGTAACGATGATCGAGGCTACGACAAAAACTCAATCGCAAAATTCTCCTTTCAGAATTAATCAATCGACTGAAATTTCAGTAAATTCCCTTTACATTATCTAGTTTTTAACAATTATAGTGAGAAACTGAGAACTGCCAGCTCTTTATTTATTCTCCCATAATGTCTCTTTAATAAGATTCTTAATTCAATGATGATTTCCCTGTGTTTTCTAGTAGAAAAAGGGTTTTAAGATTATTAGGGACTTGTACTGTGAATAATTATCACAATCCAACTTCTGGGAAATTTGATTTAAAATAGTCAGTACAGTAGGACTATACAAGTAATACATGAATATGTATGTTTGATTGCTTACCCCGTTTTGAAATAAGGCATCCATTACAGAAGGATTAACATCACTGTTTGTATCCATCTCTCTAACAAATGGTTTAATTTTTTCATTGGCCATTCTTGAAACTGGAATTAAAAACAACAGTTATATCATGTAAAATATATTAACGCTGGAGATTACGAAATATAATACCCGAGGAGACAACATTGTGTAGCTAGTTTCAATCTGAACAGAAAATCAAAGATAAAGATTCTGAAAGACTGATTTTTGTGGCTATATGATGAAACAATTACTGATTTGGTAAGTTAATTGATTGAAGCAACTAATTTCATTGTTGAAAAGTAGGACCAATTTTTACACACAATTTCCAAAATGTCTCTTTTGTAAAACTTACTAAAACTACAAAAAAACCTTCAGTGTGTGTGTGTTATGGCAAAACATTTTACTTGTGTAAACCATTAGTACTACATGTACTTACCAGTAACTCAATTTGTGGACAAATTTTTAAAACCAATTTTACGTTAAAATCAGTAATTACAGGACTAGTTACTAATCAGATATGATGCTTAAAAAAAGTATAAAGCCTCTCCACACATGCCATTCAGCCATCAGTTTACTAACAATTTCTTTTACCTGTTTCTCTCATCATTTTTTCTTCATCACTGAGTAAATCCAGTGGTGCTGATCTATATAAAATACCCTCATCACATTTTACCAAATTATCAGTCGTTGTTGTATAATGACACATTTGGTGGTTGACAGAATTTATACCATGAAGACATTTTGTGTTTTGTCTTATAAACTGTTAATAATAAAAAACATTTATTTCCCTTTTTTTTCAGAACTATTAAACTAAAAAAGAGTGAAGTTAAGGGCTAAGCTGAAATGAGCTTTCTGATGCAGCTTTTTGTAAGTCTAGTATTGCAAGATATTTTAGTACCTTAACGGTAATAGTTTATTTTAATTTTACGCAATTAGATCTATATTATGTAATTAATAAATTACGCATAAATATGTCTTAAAATGTTGTCTTCTAATATAAAGGTAACAATCATTTTCGTGATAAATATATTATATAGTTTAGTTTGGTTTGATTTATCGTGGTCACAGAGTTTGGACTCTATGCCTATGGGGAATGGTCGTGCTACGGTACGATTCATGGGTGGTCTCGATCCGACACCAATCTCGAGTGGTCTTGACCTGACTCCGACTCCGAGTGTTTGCCTGATTGGAATAGCCTACGGTTCACGTCCATCATTACGTAACAACAAATAGTCATATCCTTTTCCTTAGTTCCTTTAGGAACTGTCTTTGAGTTTTCACCTTGATTCTACTTGATTTTACTTTATTCGCCAAAGGAATCATTTAATTCTTGCCACAGCTGACACACATTTATAAAGATTCAACACTATTTTCAAGTAGAATTCTGCGATTAATAACATACACTAAATATGTTTAATAAACTGAAAAGCCATTACGAGATCCAGACATGCGCAAACGGCATGTTTATTTAATCGCTAAATTCTGCTTGAAAATGGAGTTGAATTATTATAAATTTGTGTCCAATATACTAGTGAGAAATGATTCCTTTTGGTGGAAAATAAAGAATTGTGTTGACAAATAGACGGTAAGGGTTCTAAAACAGCCTGAGAACAGAGGTGGGGAATAGCGGTATTTTACCGTATTTTCATACTACTACTACTGCAGCCACATTATTTTACAGGCTACATAAGGCCGGATAGGAACTGTCAGCGGATATCGTTCGCTCAAAGACAGTTCCAAAAGGAACTACCTTTTCCTATACATTTTAACAAGATCAAATATTATTCATTGCCATTCGTTGTATATGTATTGTTATAAGCAAACGCCGCAACAGATTGCATTACGTAAAGTGTACAAACCTTGAAAATATGACAGCTTCTGGAGGCAGCCATTTTAGTCGAGATTAAAAAGTCTTCTCTTACCGGAAGCCAACGAGGGAACAGGCAAATGACCGTGGCAAGATTCTATACAGAAAAGCGGGGGGGGGGGGGGCTTGACAACGTTTGCGGTACGGGAAAATTTTAGCGTTTGTAATTATTTTGATCTTGACAAAGCGAATTCGAAGTTGGTTTTACTGTAGTAGGCTTATGGAAGACCGTTAGGGTCAATCAAATGAACTGAAAAATCTTTAAAGCCCCAATACCACTCTTGTTGTAACTGAATAATAATTATGTCCCAATCTTTATTTTGGTCAACAAATTGTATTATTTTACAATATTCCAATTAATTGATGATACAAATTTCATCTTAACACACCTAATTTAAAAAATGGGAAAAATTCAACTTAATGATTTGAAAAGCCTAACGTAAACCTTTTCAAATGTGACTTGTATTTCAAAATATCTTGGAACCCTCTGGACAAGTAAAATATGATGTAATGGATAATTTACACAACAGGTAGGACACTTAACATCTAGTACTTAGAATAAGACTATTATTTATTTTCTGGAGCTCCAAAGCCAGCAAGAGTGCAGTTATTGTCCCTTTAATATTAATATTAACCGAATATAAATCAAATTCATCTGTGCATGACAATAATATGTTTTGATCGTGCCCAACATTAGGTTAAATAGGCTTACGTGACAAAGCATTTTGTGCTGGAAAGAATAATATTTGGGGTGGAGGTAATTACTGATAGGAACATGCCAATTACTGGTTTACTTCGACGTTAGAGTAAGTTCTTGAATATAGGCTACCAAATGAGAGGTAGGTAGCTACTTTGTATTACAAAATCTACAATATTATTTCGATTACATAAATTTATTTTTAAACAATTTGAAATCCCATGTTATCCTACTAATACCAGGCGACATAAACCAAATTTTCAAAAATACATTATTTAAATATTTATTTACGTGTTACGAATTATTTATTTCAAGAAAATATAAAATTAAGAAATAATTAATAGTGTAGGGCCTATATTTTTGGGGGAGATAGATATAGTTGTGTATATATAAATAAAACCCAATATATTCTACGTTACAATTTATGACAACACAAACCAATAGCTTGCTACAAACATATATCGTGTCCACATAATAATACGTATAACAAAATTTTTTTCGGTTTACGCAATTTTGTCTTTATACTAATCGTTCAGCACCTTTCACAAATGTGTTGTCGTTTCACCAACCTTTCCACTGCAAGAACTATAAACGCCATGACCATTCCGACAGATACAACAAGGATACAACCTAGCATGTCCCCAAGTCGCATTGAACGATTACTTTCTTTTAGTTTACAGGAAAGGGGTCGATTATCTTTATAATGTTGATCTGTTAATCTTTTTAAAAAACCATTGTCGGATAATTTCCACATCACCGATTCAAAGTCATTTTTTAAATAGGAATTTTTAGTTACAGCGATGGCCAAGTTTAGACCGGGTATAGCCACACCCACCGTGTTCAGGGCACAATCGTTTCTGTTCAATACAAAATATAAGGGATCTGAAACTATGTATGCGTAATTATTTGAATTCAAAACTTTCTCAACTTGAATAATCTTGTTTGATTCTAATACTTTCGGATCGGTCTTATTACACTCTATAATCTTTTTCCAAAGTCTCTGTAATATTTTATTTGTAGTATTACTCACAGTTGCTTGTGCTAAAGAATCCCCAGTAAAACCTGTTGTCCAGTCCGGGCGTTCAATTAATTCTTCCAAAGTTTCAAATGGTGGGTTTTCCGTAATTTCTGTAAGCTTTGCGGTGAGGTTACCGATGTAGACACTTGTTATTACAACGCAGAATATCCAAAAGAAGGCAACAATAATCCGAGCTGCGTCTCGTTTTGGCCATATTCCATCTCCCCTAACGGACACAAATCCCAGTAAGGATATTATTAAATATGATACACCACATGCACTATTGCTTACCATATGTTTCTTTGTTAAATAGGTTTTCTCATTATCAACTACAGCCAACAACGTCCCAGTGATGAGGATACTGACAATAGTTAAAAAATAAACATGCCAATGCAGCGGTGAAAATATTTTAAACCAACTGCTGCCAGTGCTGTGCCTCGATCCCTTTTTGTACAGAACACCCAAATTTTCCATGTGAAACGGTGGGTATATGTAATCAACAACTTCTGACCTCTCCATGGTAATTGTTAGATCTGCAATGATTACATCGATATCCCTTCTCTCTGCAAGTCTCATAAGTCCGCGCCATTTACCGTTTTTCTTCCCTCCGTACTTTTTATCATTTGGTTGAACATATGTGTACGTAAAATTCAAACGATTTGCTAAAATGTTAGTTAAATTTGCCACAACACCCGTATAATCCGCATTGCCGCTAGTACCAAGGCGTTTCCTAATCCATATCGATTCTAGCGTCCCTATTTTAAGATTGCGCCTATTTAGTTTGTAGCTGCTTTGGGGATACAAATTTGTAGTCGAACATTTGGAATGCTGAATATCGATAGCGCACCGTTGAACGAGGCATTCTATATCCTGTACATTATTTCGCGAATTCTTGGTCCAAAACTCAACTGTGTCATTAACATTCACAAAGATAACATGTTCCAATACAAGCTCAAAGTTATCAATTATTATTGGACTCAGGCTCAGAAGAATCCAATACGAATTGGTTCGATAATTGGTGGTCTTGTTCGATTCGAGATCCAAATTATTAGCAATTTTTATAAAAGTAGTGGTACTGTTTCGTAGTATGAGAATTATTGGTACTGGTGATTGCTGTGAATATTTTTGTGTTAAAATATCACGCATGCTCTCTCGCCTATTTCCAGTAAGTTCATAAATGTTTATCTTTAAATTGGCGTGTCTGTTTTCCACAAATTCCAGAATATTTCTCACCAAATCTACATCTACTTTGTCATGAATAAAAATTACATAATTCCAACCCATTGTTTTTATTATCTCTGATAAAGGCAACAGGAAAGTTGTAGAACTTCTTAAATCTGATCTCTGTCTTTTACCATCTCGTGAGATGTGGTAAGCATTGATGATTGTTACAGTCAGGGAAATTACAATTAACAAGAAAACAATGTTACACATGATCATTAAAGCAGACTTATTGGAATGGTTCGGATTTCACATACTTTAAGATGCGCCATTTAAAACTATTTTAATATTAGAGCACTTTAATCATCCAAAAAATTAAACATCTCATTTTATATTAGAAAACACTTCCATCAATGATATCTATTCCAAATGATTCTGACAGCTTTTAAAAATTAAATATTCAGCAATAATATGAACATGTATTTTGTTGAACCCTTCCGCCACATTCATAACAATGCAGTACATACTAGAAATTTCATAATCGTGTGATTGTGAAATTTGGTGATATACCGCTAAATGTAGGGGATATATTCCCAATTAATCAATGCCGGAAATTTGAACTAAATGGAACAAACTGGTAGCGGTTTTAATGCTTTTTTGTTTAATGTCCCTTAATGGCATTTAAGTAACTAAATCTAGCAGAGAAAAGTGTGGCTCTATACTAACATTTGTCCAAGTAAATAGAAGTCGATTTTTACAGATCAATAAAATAGTTTGGTACGAGACCTAAAATCCGTGACCAATTTGAAAAAAAACCTGCTGAAGCGATTAAGCTTGGGTGTCGTATTTCATTAGTATCACTATCGGTCGCCCAAACTCTGCTGCGTGGCTCGCCTAAACTATTTACTTGTAAGTAATAGTTATTAGCACACTTTCCGAGGTGTATCGGTGAATATCAGGACAGTTTTGGTCGGGGGCTCAGCCGAGGCGGAGCCGAGGCGGCCCACGACCAAAACTGTCCTGATATTCACCGATACACCGAGGAAAGGTGCTAATAAGTTACTTACATCACATTTCTATCGAGTATTGTGAACCAAAATGTGAAAAATAGTATTTATTATCGATTCGTTTCAACCGAAAAGTGACAAATAATTTCAGCTCTTTTATTTATCCCTTTCTGTGCCTCACGTTACATTTCATGGTAGTATTTACACGTGCGTCTTGTTGTGAAACCCCGAGCGTGAAACAGCCACGTGTTTGTTTAGACCACATCGTCAAAACAATTTGTCTATGGCGTAGAGGACTGCGATGATATTAAATGTGGTGTAAAGGAAATTCGAAACGTGGGTCGTTCCTGGTGACAGTATGCATCGGCGCATAGTTCGTCCGTTGAAATTTAATTGTAATGAAATTTATAACTTTCTAGGCGTTTTTTTTTATATCCTGCTTATTTTCAAGGCTTGTGAAGTGTCTAGCAAGAGAATCACAATTAGTTGAAATAATTATTCAATATTCTCATTTATATGTTTTGCATAATAAATCAAACCAAATTATGGAATAGAGGCCAATTGATATGTGTAATAATTGTTTTTTGTAATATGTTGTTATGTTGATTTTATGTCATTGCGTATATTTTTGCACTGCCAGGAAGTTCCTACCGGTTTGTTTTGTTACTATGATTTTGATTAGTCTCATGTAGCTTAGCCCAGTGCAGTATGAAAGAAGTAGTTATCATTGCGATCCGGGTCGGACTAAACGTCCGCTTCTTATTGCTTGATAAGTTTCTTAAACGGTGTGAAAGTATCTGTGTATGAGAAATGAACAGTACTCTTTTTAGAATGTGTACTGCTCATTTCTGATACACGGCTACTTTAACGCATGTATTGGAATTGAACAGGACAGTTTCATCAAAGGTTGCCATTGGCAACGAGTGGGATGTGATGTATCGAGGCTCGCCCAAACCTTCTACCTGCAATGTACGTGCATACAGGTGGTATCGGGCTTGTTTAGGAGATGAATTATGACAGTGGTACTGAGGACTCGATACTGCCACCAGGTACTTGGGTGAGTGAAATTATACTTTTAACTTTGTCTTGGGTTCGTCTGTGCAGGATTCGTATGTTTTATTCATCGTTGTATATTTTAGTATGAGTAAATAAGTTAGTATGAGTAAATTTATGTACAAATGTTGACTAATTTTACAGGTCCCCTTTGGGTACCTACTGATTGTTCCTGGAATGTTATCGTCTAAGAATGGTCGCCGATAAATGGTATCGCCGATACATGGTATCGTCGTTGAATACTAGCCGATACATGGTATCGTCGTTGAAAGGTAGCCGATACATGGCATCGTCGTTGAATAGTAGCCGATACATGGCATCGTCGTTTGAATAGTAGCCGATACATGGTATCGTCGCTGAATAGTAGCCGATAAATGGTATCGTCGTTGAATAGTCACCGATAAATGGTATCGTCTAAGAATAGTCGCCGATAAATGGTATCGTCGACAGTTTGTTCCTGGAATGGTATCGTCGATGACTGGTTGCAGATAAATGGTATCGTCGAAGTATGGTCTTGCCGATGGGTGGACATTTTGTAACGTCATAATTCATTTAGTGCGCGCACTTGTGAAAGAATTGTTATGTTGTATATTTATGTTGTACTATACTCAGCCAAATTAAAAACTTGACACTCGGGATTTTTGGGACTAGATTTTTAATATTTTGTTTAAGGCAACTATTTTAGTGTGTGTTGTGCGCAGACGCCCTTGACATCAACAGAAAGCAAGAATACGTCTCGCCGAAAGTCCTTGACATTGATAACGTTCGTGATGTCACAGTACCCCGCAAAATTAAATTCACAGACTTAGAGAACAATCGGAATAATTAGTTTTAGTAACGGTTGTGGCCTCCTCTAGCGTCTCGTACTGCCACACAACGTCTTCTCATAGATCTCAGAACATTAGTAAACACTAGCCGAGGAAGACGTCACCACTGCTCAGCAAGAGCATGTTGAAGGTCCTGCAACGTCAGTGGTGGATTCACTTGCTGACGAACACGTCGACCCAGTTCGTCCCAGATGTGTTCAATAGGATTAAGGTCGGGGCTAAGCGACGGCCAATCCAGGACTTGGACACCGACATTTCTTAAAGAATTCTGGGTAGCAATTGCCGTATGGGGTCGAGCATTGTCTTGATGAAACGTCAGTCCAGGCCCATGTCTCTGCATAAACGAAAGAAGAACATGTTGCAAAATCTGATCCCTGTACTGGACAGCATTTAAGTTCCCTTGGACAACAACAAGAGGAGAACGTCAATGTGCACAAAAAGAACCCCAAACCATGATGCTGCCGCCCCCAAATCGGTCAACTTCTCTGACGCATACTTGAGCGTAACGTTCACCTCGTCTGCGGTACACTCGGACCCTGCCATCGGCAAATCTCAAAGTGAATCGAGATTCGTCACTAAAGACAACCGAATTCCACCGTCTTTGAGTAAATCTTATGTGTCTTGTGGCCCACACAAGTCGGTTACGGCGATGAAGAGGTGTCAATATTGGTCCATTATAGGGTCTCCGAGCTCGAAGACCAGCAGCCTGCAAGCGATTTCGAACAGTTTGTGCAGTTACCCTTCCACCAAACATCTCAATAGTTCCAGTTTGAAGCACTCTCATTCTAAGATTAATTATTGTCTGGTGTGAACAATTAAAGGCTCTTGCAACAGTGACCACAGACTGGCCAGCATAGAGCCTACCTATAGACGTTATACATTTGAAAGGCGCGGCATTTTCTAACAAAGATGAAAATAACAATTTTAATTTGTTTTTCCAGTTCAAGTTAAGTGTGTGTGTTCAGTTTAAGCAAACTTGAATCGATTGACCTCACGAGTTTGTGTTTGCACGTGTTTTTTTCAGGTTTTTCATCTTTATATGCTCAAAAGTCACGTGATCAACGTGAAATTAAAAGCTTCTTACTATTTACTATCGTTAGAAACACTTTAAAATTTATTTGACTTACCAGAAAATTTGTTGAAATTCATCAGTGTCAAGTTTTTAATTTGGCTGAGTATATATAAACTGAATTTTTTTTTATCCTAGTTTTCTTTATTCCCCAAAACGGTCACGCCTCGCCCATCCTGTGACAAAGATTTCTTCAGACAACGCCCACGGTGCTGGGTTTCAGAACTCGCAATGAACTGGGTGAATTTCACACAAGTTTCCAGGCCTTGAAACAGACCGGGAGATGCATCTCCATACAATATCGTACTGGTAATTGCGTGTTCCCTCTTGTGCAGCTGCAAAAGAATTGACATGTTCATTGTCTGTCTGTTCCCGGTCACAAGACCACATGTTCCGTGCGCGAGGCCACATGTTCCCTGGGTACAACTTATGGGAACAGGCACATTAAAAAACAAAGGTTCATTGTCCTTGTGGCGGGTCACAAGGGAACACGCCACAAGTGAACAGCCTATGGATGCAGGGCCTTACATGGGTCCATTATTAAGCGTTGATTAAATTAAAATCGATATCAGTTGACTACAGAGTATATCAGATGATAAATATCGGTGAGTATTATTGTTGGTTGCCATCTATCGACACAAATTCATCAAAATTGAAGACATCGACCCCGATACTATTTTCCAGGCCAAAAATGGTGGTCGTCTTGGATTTTCCGGCCATATTGGCAAAACTAGTGGCTGGATTGATTTGATTACAATATTTCGAATCAGAGACCCTTAAAACATACGGATAGACACATCAGAAGCCTATATTACATAATTTTATATTTTCCCGCCACATCTGACCACCATTTTGAATTTGGCCCTCTAGCGGCTTGCGCCAGCATTTTAGAGAGAGGCACCCAAGCTTAATCGCTTCAGCAGGTTTTTTCATATCGAAACCACCTTCATAACAACTTCCCCGCAAATTGGTCACGGATTTTAGGTCTCGTACCCAACTAAAAATAATGTTTTCAGATTGAATATACATGAGGCGCTTGTTTACTCCATATACATGAGGCTGACTTTATATGTTACTCCATTGATTACTTATTGCATTATTCTGTCATCAAAACATCTTTTAAATAAATACGACACTTTCTTTTAGAAGGTTATGCATTATTTTTTTTTTATGGCGGCAGTTTCAGCAATAACGATCTTCGGGAAATCTAGCGAACCTTTCCAAATGAACCATCTTCAATCTATATCGTCAGCACTTTTATCCCCCTGTATTACATCACAACATAGATAACATACTTGTGATTGAAATATGTTAGACTGAATTTTCAAATGCCACATAATGTGCCGTCGATTCTCTTCCGTCTAAAGTAAAGGCATTCTCAATCATGAACATACTCTATCTATGCTGCAACCAACATGGATCACCAACGAACTATATTACACCTAGCTATTAATTTTGAATGGAAACAGTTCTAACCCGATTACACTACCGTGTCAGATTAAATGAGACAGTAGGACAGATACACCTGACCACAAGGCTAAGTTTGTATTTGATATACAAGTAGTCCATTCGTGTGTTAATTCGTATTTATCACGTGAAAAGTCCAAGAAGAATATTACAATATTTGTGTAGACCTCCATGGAAATGTCCGCGCCAATGTCATCATATTCCCATTGTCCAATTGGTGATATTGTGCCCTTTTGTAAATAAATATCTGTAGTGACAGGGAAAGAAACAGTAACATGGCCATAATTGTAGGCAAATTACTAATAACAAGACAGATGTGGAGATACATTCGAGCAAATTCACTAGGGCGCTTTAAGACACATTATCACCTTCTGTTAGAAAACAAATGTAATTAAATTTTAAGAATAACATTAGACTCACCTACCTATGGAAAGAGTAAGGCATGTTACGTGATTCTTCGTTAAACCTCTTGAAAATCACTAAACAAGTGTGTAAGAGTCGTAAATTATCATGTAAGCGATAAATGACCGATTTGACTCTGAGAAAAACTATTTTGAACACATCTGATTTAAATGCACTGTGCAAATTTTACGTTTAATGTGATTTTAAGAGTTCTGAAATAATCAGTGATCATTAAAGACGCGTTATGTAACAGCTAAATTGACCCATAACAGGGTTTTTTTCTGAATTCAAATTTTATTTACAGAATTGTCACAATTATTCACATTCCAGGCCCAACTCTCTAGGTCATCGATGCCTGAGATATTGAATACATTAGGCTATCCAAGTCATGTAACTCATCGAAGGACTAACAATCGAGACACCATCTATTACCATGGCAATGATACGAGTACTTGACAGCTTGTCAAAACTGCAATCAGAATAAAATAATCTGATGGGGATTTATAGAACATAATTTTTCATTATCTATTTTTAACTATAATATAGCAAGAACCAACTCTTATCTAAATCTGAATTTGTCAATTTTATCGTTAACTGCTACACTAAATATAAACAAAATACTACCATTAATATCTTATTCAAGCGCTTAATTTATGCTAGTTCAAAATCGCCGAACATAAGCCAAACCAGTTTAATTATTTTGATTTCCTCAGATTGAGGTTAGAGGTAATTACGCATTTTGCCACGATGGTAGCTTACTACGTGTGCCCAAAGTGGGCTGGCTCCGGCGATTTTGAGGCGAACGGTAGGCTACAGAACTGTGATTTTAAACAAAGAAATTATTCAGGCGGGGGGTTGGGATGGCCTAGTGGTCTAGAGTGCCGCGCTTCGACCTCTAGCTGGCCGGTCACCTCTGGCTTGCGGCTGTGGTTTCGATCCCTGGTGTGAGCGTATGTGGCATGGAGATAGGGGCGCCTTCTCAACTTTCCCCCCACTGCTAAAGACCCTATGCGCAAGCGAATTATTCAAATAAAATTGAAACCATATGTTAGTCCCAAAATGACCTAGTTTGTGTCGAGTGGACGTTAAACCCCATTTTTCTCTCTCTCTCTTATTCAGGCGGGTTCCGCGATGAACGGTGAGGAGAACCAAGTAGAATATTTTAATCGACCATACACAAACATTCGTTGAATATAAACCAAATAAGAGTACCTTTCATTAGGGGACAAATTCCCCAACACTCGATAACGCCTTGGCCAGAAAATTGTCCCATGCATACTTCAAGGAAATAAAGCGGGACACCACAAAGGAACAAAAACGTGAGATATGGAATCAAAAAGGCGCCTGAAATATAAAATTGACACATTAATAGATATATTTGAACAAATCTTGATAATACATGTAATTTCCTGTTATTAAGACTAAACAGGGCCAGTGAAAGAAATAAAATATGAAAAGGAAAGTGAATAATGTCAAAAATGCAGAACTCAGTGTGGCCAACGAGCAGTCAAGTTCAGAAATTTGTCACAGACTTTGTTGTTGTGGTACGAACATCATTTTGTGCTTGAAAACGATAAAGGAATATATGTCGGAACGTCGTGATATACATGTATGTGTATAAACAAGTGATCGTTTTCCATATAAATTTTGCTTTGTATTTTTTTTTTGATGTGTTCAATCGCTAAATGCCACTCGGGGATAATACAGAGTTTGTGTTTGTGGTACGAACTGATGTAGCACCATGGGCCTTTCTGTCAGACATGGTGAGTGGACTATTGTCAAACCGGCAGCCACATTCAGCGTGCGACCATGCACCTTTTCTTGCTACATATCTTAGTAGCCTTGTGATCTAGAATTTGTCTCTGGTGTTCTTTCTTCCCCTTCGCGTTGTGTATATAATTCTAACTATTTTCTTAAGACGTTTGTCTTACCAGGAACATCAATGCAGCAGTTCATTTTTTACATTTTATATATGATAGCCGCACACATAGATACAGGCATAGTATAGCTCAATCTCAAACCCTAGCCAGCCACACTTTGGGAGAGTCTGCTTATAGAAACCGTTACATCTTTTCACTTCTGGAATGAAGCTGTCTAGGCACTCAGATGGTAATCTCTCCCGAATCTAATGAGTCTGTCGTAAAGGCTTACGATGATTTCTTTTATAGGGCTCACGGACATCACGTACAACCGAGTGTGTTCATGATCACGAACCTGTGCAATTAACGATATGATTGGTTAAATTAAGCAATATGTATTTTGTTGACACATAGAAACAGTTTGTTTTGGCTGTATAACTCTTTGTATATACCCATATGTCACCCATATGCTAGTTTGATTGAAGTATCTTCAGTACACATGTGTGAATATGTTCAAATCCCACAACTTGTCAAAACATTAGTACAATATAATGCCATCTTATTTCTCCATTCCTTGTAAATAAATTGAAAACAATGTCGCAACGACGATATTGCTACACTAGTGGAACCCGAATACTCTTTGTTTGGATTAGTTGTTTTGTGTGCATGCTTCTGAATATTATACTATGAGATGTAATCCCAGTCTCATTATCGCATCCAATGGTGAGCTAATAGATTCGTATGGACTCAACCATTGCATCATCACCATCAACGTCTCTGGAACCAAAAATAGACCCATCCTCATTAGCCCAGTCGTGGCAGAACAAAAAAGACGAAAATTGGTCTAAAAGCACATATTAAAGATACATTATGGGAGATTAGATAACGAGTTGGCAGTTCGCACTGTAATAGTTAAAAACTAGATAATGTAAAGGCAATTTGCCGAAAATTTCAGTCAAATTGATCCACTATGAACAGAAAATTAGTAAGTGAAATTTCCGCCTAGCCTCGATCATCATACCTAAAGTCGGTAGGGCAAAAATCATAGTCTCAATAACTGAATCGAGAAGGAAAGTTATGAAGTAAATCGGATCACAATCCACCAAAGATCGCAGGCTAGCGATGCGACCGAGAGTTGATTGTGGTCTTGATATGTTAATTAATGACTAATTAATAATTTAGATATGTTAATTAATGACTAATTAATAATTTAGATAACATTTCAGGCCTAAAGGAATACCTACAATAGGCAGATTTAGCTCATGCATAATGTATGTTTAATCTAATAATATAAGCCTATGTTAAGTGTGTTGATTCTAAATGTCATAAATTTAGTAATATATAATTATACAGTAGGCATAGAAGAGTTATGTCCCTTTTTTATTTGGGTTAATTTTCCTGGCATGCAACATTTATAATATATGTACAGCATTTAGAGTTATCTTTCTTAAGTCTAGAAAAAAAAGTACAATGGCTGATAGATATTAAAGAAGTTTGTGTTATATAAGGGCCAAACGTATCTGTAAGCATATATTTTTGTTCTTTTGTCTCCTTTCATGTAAACTGTATGTACCAAGATCTATTTTTTCTAAAGCTGAATATAATCCATGTAGAAGTAATTATTTAAGGATATCTCTAATCAAGACCGCATGGTGTATTACATTCTGCATGTCATGTTTGTCATGATCATTCTTATATTATTATAAGTGGTAAACATTAGGTTTATTTATATTTTTCAGAAATCAAACAGCTCAAGAATTATTAATGTTATTGTTGTTATTCTCATCAAATACGTAGGCTACAGTGATATTTATGTCCAAGAACTAATAAATGTGCTTTTAGTACGGTATTAATGGTCAAGACGTGTAGTGTATTTATTTGTGACAATTCTCAATAACAAGTCAAGTTGTTTTTTCGTGGGTGTTTGCATTTAGACTCAAACCCTTGTACACAGTCATCTGGCTGTTACAATAATTTAGATACGGTCAAGAAAGAAACGAACTTTAATAAGAACTACTGCTATAAATTTGGACGGAAATTTAATCATTCAAGAAACTGTTATTATGGATGAAGATAGCGCCCGTGTAGAGATAGCGGTAAAGGATTTAACAAGAAGGAGAAATGATTTGAGAAGATTGATTTCAAGTGAAATTAGTAGTATTGATAACAATTTTAAAGTAGAAATAAATACAATGATGTGTAAAATGGAAGAATCGTGGGACAGGTATCAGTTCATCCACACCCAAGTTCTCAGAAACGTACGAGATGACGTTGAAATTGAAGAAGAATATGTTAGATATGATGAACAGAAACAGCTAACCACCAATTTAAGAAAACGATTAGCTCAGTGGATGAAGGAAGATATACGTCTCAAGACACAGTACACTGAATTTGAAGTATCGTCAGAGAATTCATGTCAAGATAGTCTATCAGGCCTACAAACCAGATCAAAGGCGAGTTGCTCGGATGATGATAATTCAGAACTTTCTACAACTCTTACAAATGAAAGGTTAGAAAAGGCTAGAGCCTTAAAGGAAGAAGTTGAAAATAAAATAAAGATTTTAGAAAATAAACAAAGAAAGGCTACAGAGAGGAAGTCTTCACGTAGAGAAACAGTAAATACATGTATTCAGCCAGAGCGTTCACTAAATGACGACGTTAATATAGGTAAATGTGAACATAGTCCGGCTGCCGTACCGCCGCCAAATAATACACTCCAAGATATACTGTCAAGTCAGATGAAGTGTATGGAGAAAATGATGGAAGGACAAATGCAGAGTACTTTACTGTTAACACTTCCAAAGCCCGAAATGCCTGTATTTAGCGGTAATCCAGTTGAATTTCACGCCTTCATGAAAGCCTTCGAGAATTTAATAGCAGATAAAACCGACAACTGTAGTACCAAGTTATATTTTCTTATACAGTATACCAGAGGTGAAGTCCAAGACCTAATGAAAAGTTGTCTTTCTAAACACCCGAATGATGGATATGCAGAAGCCATTCTGTTGTTGAAAAAACGATTCGGTCAAAACTACAAAATCGCCACAGCCTACGTTGATAAAGTGACAAGCTGGCCAACAATAAAAACAGAAGACGGCATAAATCTACAGCGTTTTGCAGATCTCCTTACTAGTTGCACTAACACTTTAAATGAAATAGGCTACATAAGTAAACTAGATAACACTGACTGTTTGAAAAGAATAATTTCCAAGTTGCCTTACGACATAAGAAAAAAGTGGAGAAATAAAGCCGACTACATAACTGAATTTCAAGACAGGGAAATCACTATCATAGATGTTACAGAGTTTGTGTCAAGAGAGGCGAGAATAGTTACACATCCAGTTTTCGGAAACGTGCAAAATACTGTTACCCCACCCGATTCAGATAAGCGTAAAACACGATTCAGGGGAGGTAACTTCTCAAGAACTAATTTTCTGACTAAACTGGAAGAAGAGAAAACGGATAAGACAGAGCAAGATACACGTTCGAGATCATTCCCAAAGTGTCCCTCTTGTAAAGGCGATCATACGTTAGTCGAATGCGATAAATTTAAGAAAATGAATATTGACGATAAACGACGTTTTGTTCAGGAAAGTAGACTCTGTTTTAATTGTTTAACTTATGGACATCGTGCTGGTTTTTGTAGAAAACGCATAAATTGTGATATATGTAAGGGACATCACGCTACTATACTTCATCAGCAGAATCCAATTCCTCAAGCTACAAGTTGTTTCACAAATGGAGGTAAATTGAAATCGTCAAAGATAGGCCAACCCTTTATTTTTGGTAAAATTAGAAATGGCGGAAAACTGTTACCAGCGATCGGGTTATATGACAGTGGTTCAAACGGCACATTTGTTACGAGTACAGCTTTAAGTAAAGTTGGTATAACCGGCAAATCGACAGAGCTAGGATTAACTACACTTTGTAAGGAAAACGATTCCGTAAACAGTTTGGTCACAGACGTGGAATTCCTCAGTCAGGATGAAGAACACCTTGCTGTATTGAATTCGGTATATTCTCTCCCGTCCTTGCCTATATCGACTGCAGATATCCCAACACAAGAAGATATTGACTCTTGGCCACATTTAAAGGGTATTACTGTACCCAAGTTAGTACCAGGACAAGAAGTTGATTTATTGATCGGCAATGACAATAGTGTTATTTTCGAACCGTTAGAAATCAGGCACAGTCAGAATAACGGCCCCTTTGCTGTCAGAACAAAATTTGGTTGGTTAATTAATGGACCTTTTGGGAAGAATGTTTCACAGCAGAGGACATGTAATTTTATGAGGAAAGATGTTGAACTTAACCAGCAGTTTGAGCAGTTTTGTAACTATGAATTTAATGATTCCATTGACGATACCCTAGTCACCATGTCTCGCGAAGATAGTAGAGCATTATCTGTATTTGAACAGTCTATAAATCTGGTTGATGGTCACTATGAAGTATCGCTGCCTTGGAAACATGATCAACTACAGCTACCAAATCCAAGAATAATGGCAGAACACAGGTTAATGTTATTGAAACGAAGATTCCTGAAAGATGCTGCTTTATTTGAAAAGTATTCAGAGATAATTAACGAACTTCTCTCCAAGAAATACGCAGAGGTAGTCCCTCCTGGCCATATAGATAGGGCTGACGATAGAGTATGGTATCTGCCACACCACCCGGTGGTAAACACAAAGAAGCCAGGAAAACTTAGGGTCGTTTTTGACTGTGCAGCAAAGTTTAAGGGAGTAGCTTTGAACGACGTACTTCTTAAGGGCCCAGATTTGACCAGTTCCCTTGTTGGAGTATTACTGAGGTTTCGCCAGGGATACTATGCATTAATGGGCGACGTAGAATCTATGTTTCATCAAGTGAATGTGCCTCAAGATGAAAGAGACGTGTTTCGTTTCCTATGGTGGCAGTCAAATGACGTTAATGGTGAACTCATTGAGCTACGTATGCGCGTCCATTTGTTTGGGGCAACTTCATCGCCCAGCGTTTGTAACTTTACCCTACGTAGAACCACAGAAGACAACTGCGAAGCTTTTGACAGCGAAGTTGTTGAAACAGTACAGAAAAACTTCTATGTTGATGACTGTTTGAAGTCTTTGGACGATGAAAATGAAGCCATAAGTCTTGTAGACAACCTGAGGAAACTATTACTCAAAGGAGGATTTAATTTAACGAAATGGGTTTCAAACTCAAGAAACATTATTAAATCTATATCGGAGACTGAGAGAGCTAAAACTGTGAAGAACCTGGACTTCGACGGATTACCAATCGAACGTGCTCTAGGTGTTTTGTGGGATACAGAATCGGATTGCTTCACCTTTAATGTAGTCCTGAAGGAAAAACCAATAAGTAGGCGTGGCATATTGTCGATCCTGTCATCGGTGTATGATCCTTTAGGATTCGTAGCTCCTTTCGTTTTGAATGCTAAGTTGATACTTCAAGAACTTTGTCGCTTGAAACTTGGATGGGACAGTAAGATACCAGATGAGTATGAGAAATTGTGGCTTTCCTGGATGGAAGATCTTCCTCTGCTATCTAATTTACAAGTCAGTAGGTGTCTTAAACCACCACCATCGTGTGCTAGAGTTGTGTCGGTACAGTTACATTGTTTTTCGGATGCCTCACAACAAGGTTATGGTGCTGTCAGTTACTTACGTTTTATTGATGATGCTGGAAATGTATGCTGTTCGTTTGTGACTGGTAAATCTCGAGTTTCACCATTAAAGAGCATAAGCATTCCCAGACTAGAATTATCAGCAGCAGTAGTTTCGGTTAGATTAAACAAAATCATTACAAGAGAACTACAGATGAAGATAGACAATAGTTTTTATTGGACAGATAGTACTTCGGTACTAAAGTATGTGAACAATCAAGATAAGCGGTTTCATACTTTTGTAGGCAATCGAATTTCGACTATCTTAGATGGATCTCAGCCTTCGCAGTGGAAGTACGTGGAATCGGCAAGAAATCCCGCTGATGAAGCTTCAAGGGGCGTTGCCGCCAAGACTATTTTGGGAGGTTCCAAGTGGATATCGGGGCCGGATTTTCTTTGGAAGGATGAGTTAGAATGGCCCAGTCAGCCCCATGAATATGTAATTCAAGACACAGATCCTGAAGTTAGAATTGAGAAACATTCACGTTTTGTTATAAAGGGAGATAACTCCCTTCTTGATCAGCTCGTCAAAAGATTTTCGTCGTGGTACAAGTTAAAAAGGTGTGTGGCATGGATCTTAAGGTACCGGGAAATTCTTAAAGCTAGATGTCAAGGAAACCAGGCTGGTCGAGATGTTAAGAAATTACAGGAACCCTCTAGACTAACAGTTGTAGAGTTAACGGCTGCAGAGACAGAAATTTTGAAGCTCGTGCATAAAACTAGTTTTCCGGAAGAGTATGCTGTTTTGTCAAAGAAAGATGAAAATGGTCGTGTCAGCAGAAAGAGTCCTATATTTAAGTTGGATCCAGTACTGATCGGAGGTCTAATTAGAGTAGGTGGTCGCCTGAGAAGACACAATGGACTATTCGACACAAAGCATCAGATCATTTTACCCAAGCGGAATCCTGTGACTGAATTAGTTATTCGCCATTATCATGAGATGTTAGCTCATTCTGGTAGAGAATATTGTTTATCAAGTATTAGAAGGAGATTTTGGCCTATAAATGGTAACTCTGCGGTACGTCGAGTTTTAAGTGATTGTTATAATTGTCGCAGAAGGAATGCACCAGTTTGTAATCAACGAATGGCTGATCTACCAAAGGAACGAGTCACTCCAGATCTTCCACCATTTTCCTACATAGGAATAGACTGTTTCGGACCGTTCTTTGTGAAGAGAGGAAGAAGTCAGCTCAAACGATATGGGTGCATTTTTACCTGTCTGTCCTGTCGTGCGGTTCATCTCGAGGTTCTGCATTCAATGGACACACATTCTTTTCTAAACGCCTTTCGTCGGTTCATATGTAGGCGAGGATCACCACTGAAGATTAGAAGTGACAATGGTGGTAATTTTGTTGCTGGTAGTAAAGAGATTAAAGGGTCAATAGAAGAATGGAATCGGAAGCAGGTTGATGATTTCATGCTACAGAGGGAAATAGAATGGTGTTTTAATCCACCAGCGGGGTCACATTTTGGTGGCATCTGGGAAAGGTGTATCCGCTCAGTTCGTAAAATTTTAGATTCACTGCTGAATGAACAAGTATTGTGCGACGAAAGCCTGAACACTTTGTTTTGTGAAGTGGAAATGATTATTAATGGACGTACGTTAACCAATGTATCTGATGATCCAAAGGATCAAGAAGCTTTAACCCCAAATCATTTGATGTTGCTCCGTGCCGCAGGTAGTTATCCACCTGGTTTATTCGTAGAAAGGGACCTGTACGTCAGGAACCGATGGAGGCAAGTCCAGTACCTTGCTAACGTTTTTTGGCGTCGATGGACACGTGAATATCTTCCGCTCCTACAGGTGCGACAGAAGTGGAATGAGAAACAAAGGAACTTAGTCATTGGTGATGTCATTTTACTTGCTGATAAGGATCAACCGAGAGGATCGTGGCCTTTGGGACGTGTGGTTGAAGTTTATCCGGATGACCAGGGAACAGTGCGTGTTGTAAAATTACTGACTAAGGATTGTAAATCTTTATGTAGACCTGTAGATAAGTGTGTATTGTTAGAAAATGCATCTGATTAGAATATTGTGCTTCGTGATATATGATATGTAATTAATTGCTATGGTTAAGACAGTATTATTAAGAATCAGTAATGTTACTTTTATTGTGTACCTTTTATTGTTAGGATAGTGTTATTTAGAATCATTAATGTTACTTTTATTAAACGTTTCACTAGTTAAGTTCCACGTTTAACGGGGCCGGTATGTTGATTCTAAATGTCATAAATTTAGTAATATATAATTATACAGTAGGCATAGAAGAGTTATGTCCCTTTTTTATTTGGGTTAATTTTCCTGGCATGCAACATTTATAATATATGTACA
Organism: Patella ulyssiponensis; assembly: GCA_963678685.1. Classification (NCBI taxonomy): domain Eukaryota; kingdom Metazoa; phylum Mollusca; class Gastropoda; family Patellidae; genus Patella; species Patella ulyssiponensis. The sequence continues at coordinate 60,825,403 of OY783229.1, forward strand.
GCATTTAGAGTTATCTTTCTTAAGTCTAGAAAAAAAAGTACAATGGCTGATAGATATTAAAGAAGTTTGTGTTATATAAGGGCCAAACGTATCTGTAAGCATATATTTTTGTTCTTTTGTCTCCTTTCATGTAAACTGTATGTACCAAGATCTATTTTTTCTAAAGCTGAATATAATCCATGTAGAAGTAATTATTTAAGGATATCTCTAATCAAGACCGCATGGTGTATTACATTCTGCATGTCATGTTTGTCATGATCATTCTTATATTATTATAAGTGGTAAACATTAGGTTTATTTATATTTTTCAGAAATCAAACAGCTCAAGAATTATTAATGTTATTGTTGTTATTCTCATCAAATACGTAGGCTACAGTGATATTTATGTCCAAGAACTAATAAATGTGCTTTTAGTACGGTATTAATGGTCAAGACGTGTAGTGTATTTATTTGTGACAATTCTCAATAACAAGTCAAGTTGTTTTTTCGTGGGTGTTTGCATTTAGACTCAAACCCTTGTACACAGTCATCTGGCTGTTACAAAGTGATGTACATTCACTTTGGTATAAAAGAACATATTAATGTAATAAATATTAAGTGATTTCCTTTCAATTTTTAAACTTTTTTTTTTTGTAATTTCAAATCAATTATGCACTGTGAAATACTCAAACGGTCTAAATTGAATCGATGTCGTTTGTGCCTTCTTAGACACGAATCTACGTTAGGTTATTGTAACATGGCCATTGTGTCTTAATTTTGAAATGTCGGTGATATTTCTTTAATTTGATATGTTGGTTTGTTTGGGATTTCTGCGTATTGTGTCTTGTCCGTAGATTTGATTTTGTGTAGATTGTGTGTGGTGCAGTCCCCCTGCACTTATTATTAAATATTGGATATTATTAACCCCCATTTTCACGGTAAAAGCACCGTTTTTGATTGAAGTGGGGCTACATTGAATTCTGATTCGTGTTATTATTTTGAATATTATCTTTATTATTGAGTTACATTTTTAGTTCCTATAATATTGGAGTCAATGCGATCATCCGAGAAAGTGTTACGAAATTAGACTTGGTAACTGATAGTCTGATTAAAGATGCGTGGTGGAACATTTCCGATGTTTGTGTGTAAATTGTTTACATGGTTGATTGTGTACATGTAGGCAAGCGCACGTGTGTGTATTATATTGAATTGTAGTGACTGTCATCATAGTCTTGGGGAGGTGGGGGGGGGCACAAAACCAAAACGTTGAATGCCCATTTGATGCCCCCCCCCTTGCACTGAGCCTCTGGTCTGCCAGCTATGATCGTTGGTTTAGAAGTTCCATTTTTCGTATTTCTGTTTTGTTGTTTGTATGATGGATATAACGATATGTATGTTTCTACATGGGGTCTTTCTTACACTGATGCCTTAAGTGTATTTTTTATATTCATGTGGGTCAGGGAAATCCTGTCTCCATGTGTGATTTGATCTGGTTTAGTACTAGTATATTCAAATATTTTATAGAATGAAATTTATTATCACTCCATGGAAAATATGTACAGTATCCGTGTTTATTTGTGCCAGAATGGGAGAGTCGTACTTTCGTTCCTACTTTGATTTCGGTCCGAAATAAACCAGAGGTGGATTACACTTGGGACAGTCCTCCGTTATCATTTGATGTACATCCGGCAACTGAGCAAGGGTTTGGTTTTGTTTATAATTATTTAATTATTCTTGAATTACTTGCGATGGAGATTTTTCTGATGCTTGATACTAATGGTATGCTATTACTGGCTTAGTGCGTTTGACGGGGGTTCGGGAGATAGAATTTTTTATCGCATTAGTGCTCCCTGATACACTGTTAGAAAAAATCTGGTAATTTTACATGAAAATTACTGGCAGCAAAAGTTGCCAGTAAATTTACTGTAAATAAACATTCAGCTGTAAAATTACAGAGTTTCTGTAATTTAACCATTTGTGTAACTTTACCTGAAAACAGTAAATGTAAAATAACTACGAGTTTGTTTTTTAACTTTGGACTGTAAATTCACCGCAACACTGTAAATAAACGGTTACAGTAAGTTTGTTTTTTAACTTCCAAGTGTAAATTTACCTAAAAGCAGTAATTGAAAAATTACAAACAAATGTTAAAAAACAACACAATGACCGTACCCCCCCCCCCTTTTTTAAAGGTAAACAACAATTCCCCGTACGAGAAATAAACTGAATAAGGGGAATTTGAAAACCCGATTGTGTTGTGTGTCGAAAACATAAGCCTAATCTTGTTTGGCCGATTTACCTCACAAACGAACACAGGTTGAAACCGCCGGTCGTCGATGATAGTTGTCGGTTCCAGGCATTCAGATGTAAGCCTGCGGTACTGTCTATTGCAGGCATTGAAACTGCTTTAGAGACAGTCCAGCTAACACTGGCCAATCGGTTTAATTAAGCGTCTTCAAGTGACCTTGACTACGGCATAATTTAAACCTATGGCCGGAAAGTAAAAATATTTTCAATACGTTTATGAACATACTTACAATCTGATTAATGTACGATGAATAATAATACACGTTATAGGTCGTATAAATAAAGGAAATTAGATATACATAACATGCAGTATACAAAATTTCACAAAATATGATTGTCCATATTATGGTTAATAAATTAGAATGAATACTTTTAGAAGATAGTTATTAGGAATGGTTCGTTGCTATGGAATACTAAAATAAGATAAGAGACAGTAAATTTACCTTACCGATAAGTAAATTTACCAAATAATGTGAAAAAACGTAAATCTGTAAAATTACCTTCTGGTTTTGCTATTTTCATTGCAATGTTGAAATACTTAATATGTATTTTTACCGGGTTTTAATGTGCCTTTGATTTCATCAAAATTCGTTGTAAAAGGAGACTGAAACTTGGTAAATTTACATCAATTTTGTAAATATTCCAAATATTTTATGGCAAAAAAAAAAAAAAAAAAATATTTTAATTGCTGTAATTTTACTTATGTTTCTAACCTGAAAGTTTAAAAAATATTGTGAGAAGACGTACAATCTGTAAAATTGCATGCTGGGAGACAATAAATTTACCGAATACGACAACTACCAATATTTCTTTAGACCTGATATTTTATATAAACTATGACTTAGGCATTTATTAACATGAAAAGACCATACTCAACTCTTGATGCCATCTTAGGTGTCAGATTTTCATTGGTGATTAAATTCACAAAAGGATAATCGTGACGATGTTTTTATCGTACCGACTGTTGTAATACTGATCGAGGCTAGGCCTAACATTCAACCGCTAATATCTCGGTTCAGAGTGGAGCAATTTGACAGATTTTCAGCATATGCCCTTTACATTATCTAGTTTTTAACGTTTAGGTTATATTTCTAACCTAAAAGTAAATTTACAAAATAATGTGAATAAACTTAAGATCTGTAAAATTACATGCTTGCTTATTCATTTTCCGTTCTGTTTGTAAATATTACATATGATAGAATGTATTTTCACTGTGTCTATCGTATTTTACTGTATTTTTACTGTGTCTATTGTATTTTTACTGTGTCTATTGTAAAAAAGAAACGAAACTCTGTAAACATACATGAAAATCCGTAAACATACACCAAACTCCGTAAAAATACGTTAAACTTATTAAAAGTACTATATTGTGGCGAATATACCGACAATTAAGGTACAAAAACTACATGTAGTACTGTAATTTTACAAAAATTTCTAACAGTGTACTTAATACTTCCTGTGGGTGGAGGAATTGACATGTTGAGGATAGATGCAAAGCCGATAATCAGCTCTCTGAAACATCCGACACGTAGATTTATTAAATGGATTGAAACACAACCGCCATCACGTCATTAGATGGTTTTATTAAAAAATAGCGAATCGGGACTAATTCTCAGATAAAAATCAACGTTGTTGCAATTACAAATAAACTATACCACATCTTGTCAAAATTTAACACTGTGGTAACTACGCTCAGTATAAAGTTATTTAAACGAATTTTTCATTATAATCATTTTGCATTATCTAGGCCCCTAACCGGACACCGTATCGAAGTTCAAATCACTGGCCTCATAAACATTTTATCTACAGTAATGTAAATACGAAACATTGTTTGGTAGATGTAAATGTTTAAGTACTCGCTCGCTCGTCATTAAAGCTTCTTGGTTGTAACAGTCTCTTCCTCGGCGTCTAAACAGAATTGTTAGTAGAAAGGCTGCTAAAAAAAATTTAAATTCAGCGGCTCGACCTGTCACAAAAATTCCTGTTAGATCCAGTATAACCCCTACATGAAAATCACTTCATTGGCTCGGTATCGCTAAAAGAATTGACTTTAAAATTATATCTATTGTGTATCCTTGTTTATATGGAACTGGCCCTGCCTGCATGCTTGAATGATATATTCAGACTTACCAACCACCAAAAAATTCTTAGATCTCAGTGGAATTCACTACCGATATCTCTCGAATCTGCCCCGTCACTAGCAACATTTAAAGTAGCTAAGTCTCTAACTAGATATCATCCAAAAACTTCGACAATGAAAACTCAAATTATTTGTCAATTTAATTCAACATTGATGTTGTGATCTTCTGATATCCAATATTTAAGACAAAATAAAAAAATTGTCATTGGTACACGAATCGTGTACCGTAATCCGTTTCAGGCCAATTTTTAACAAGGGACTTGGAGAACGAGGCTATATGGTGGTGCATGGAGAGCATACGCAATAATGTAGACTGGAATAACCAGACGCTAGCGATCGGCATGCTATTGGGACTTCAGGCGTATGTCGCCGAACATAAGTGATTTGAAATTAGAGTAAAGACGGAAATGAATGAATGTAAATCAGTTTATATACATTCTTATAAGTCTATTTTATGCGTTGCGGACCCATTTGGGTAAATATCTAGGCCCCAAAATTTAGCGATTTAGCTCCTTTAAATTACGTCGGAGACCCATCTGTTTGACAGTTCATACAGATAAACTTTGTTTTGTTGGCACTTTGAAAGTTTGAGCAGACACTTTGCTCTGGAGTTAAGCGCAATATTATAAGAATGCTTATAAATATAAAGGAATTCATATCAAAAGTTGATGTCGTTTTAGCTAAAAACGTCGAGATATGCTGAGATTTGTTATCAAATGTCGTTTAACGTGCTCTAAATATTTTGAGTGTAAAATTTTTTCTTTTCAATCCTTAATAATTTAATATACATATTCATTCAAGTGAATAAGAATAAACATTCTCGCCATGCTTAACGCTCGTTTAACAAAGCGTGTATACGTAGGGAACACAATACTAAAATACTCAACATTGTTGAAATTAATGAAAAAAACCCCTCAAAACATGACCTTTCTCCACTTACTGGGCTCAATTTTTATTTTTAGAATAAATTGTTTGGGTTTATTTTTTCATTTTGATAAGAATGGTTATCATGTCGTTTATCGTCTCTAGTGTATAACACTCACTGATCTATATATATTACGTTTACTGAGAGAAGATATGGCTCTATACAAACATTTGACCAAGCAAAATGAAAGTCGATAATTTTTTTACAGATCGATACAAATAATGTTATCGGATGGTATATACATGAAGCTTTTAACGTACAATACTCTAGCTTTTTGGCATTACATTTTGTTAAGTTCTTAAATTTTCAACATAAGAGGCTTATCCATCTTTTGTTTCCGAACCAGAACATAAGTCAAAAAGAATACGACACCTTCTTTGGGGGCTCTGGCATACGCTGTTTTAGTGTCGGGAGTTTCGGGTGCACCATTGATACACAAACCAAAATTGAAATCCCATTTTGCGATTACTAATTATATTTAAGTATTACTCTGTTCTGTAAAGCAAATAACGAACCGGAAACTATTGACAGTTTGTTTCCATTTTGATGTTCGTCTATTTTGCTGTAGAACTCGTAAATGGTTGCCAATTTGCTTTTGCTGTTTAGTTAATCACAACTCGTAATTAGTTGGAAGTTACCCCCAAAGTTAGTTGTGTGTGTTAGTGGACTTTCGGGCAATCTGACTTTTCGGACAGACGGGTATTTTTTTCGGGCATTTCAGGTTCCGGCCCCTGACATTCATCGCGCACATAAGCCTTTGACACTAAATTTAATAACCAACTTGTAACTGTTGGTCATTTTCCTTCGCCGTAGCACTGCAAACTGATCCCGCAGTGGATATTCGCTTGGCCGCTACAATCACTGATAAGCATGACATCGACGAGGCTTAATAAGTACGGCATATTAACTTTTTTACTCCGACAAATTAAATTCTCAAACATTTTTTGAGGTAAAAGAAAAATAAATAAAGACGTTTGAAGTATTTGAAGTTAAAAAATATTTCCTATTTAGTGTAAATGGGTATTAAAATGAGTAAAATGCATCATTTTGCCCGAAGCAGTTAGGTGTTAAGTAAACATTGCACGAGCCGTTGAGCCAATGACTGGCGCCGTGTGCAGTCAACGCACGTGTTGTGGACACTCATCTGTTACAGAGTTAATTCGTAAGTAATTCTCTGTGAAACAGATTGGTAGCACTGTAGTAACAACGCCAACCCGGTCTGACGGGGTATAAATGAATAACGAAATAGTGTGTCGTGGCCAGTTTGTTATTCATCTTTTATGGTGTAATGTAAATTAAAAAAAATTAGAACTGAAGATCAAGCCCATGCTGTTATCAAGCCCCAAGTCTGTATTTTGATTAATAGTGAATAAAGAATAATTCGTACTTCCAGTCTGTATTCTATTATCGAGAATAACTACCATGTAAGTAAGAAACCAGAGACTGGATGTCAAGTTGTTTTCTGAGATTTTCCTTGCGTCTATACCTACCTGAATAATTTACTCGTAATTAATGGTCAATTCCTTCCCAGTTTATTATTTGTGTATGATGTATAGCTGATTTGGGCGGTGTTATGCAAATGTGTCCTAACCATCAAATTTCCAAAAATGGTTTTAGTACATGTTTCGACTAAAGAATTCATGATGATTGATATGCAATATTGTTCTAACCGATATCTATTAATAGAACAAAGCTATTTATAGATTGTTCAATGGAACACCATTACAAAATAATTTAGCTCCTTCTGCTTGTTAAACAAGTCTGATCTAAGTGGGTTGGATCACTGTTGTCTCCAAAAATGCATTTTGCATAACAAAGCCATATGTGGGTTAGATCATTCTTCTGGTAATCATGTTGATGGTTAAATCTTTCTCTTCACACTGTTCATTTTTGGTTTAGGATATTGGGTCACAATTTTCATCCCAATGATTCTCACAATTGACACCAATGCTATTACGGGCTTCGTATAGTTTTTTTAGGCCGTAGCGAAGTCGTGGTTTATGTGTGAAGTTTTAGCTCTCGAAGGTGAAGCGCAGTATCTTCCCTACAGACCAAGAATCTGCTAATCAATGTGAAATCATTGTAATAATGGGGTAGAAGCTTTGTGTCTACGTGTCCTTCTGGATCATGGCAGAAATGTGGTAGAGTGCGGTGATGACGTTTCTGTTTGACGCAAAGGATGTGTGCATAGAGCGTAGTGGGTGCATGGTATACGCATTGTGAGAATGTGAAAACACCTTAGCACTTTACGGGGTTTTCTGCATTTCACCACCACCTCACCACACACTCTTTTTAATTTTTGTGTATAGGATATCCAAAATTTGATGCACATTTTTCCTGGTGAGAGCACACAGTTTTATTCTGGCTTTGATGGTGACAAAAATATAAGAAAAGACATTAATAGCTTTAATGGAATAATAAACTTTGAATTTGAGTTTAGTGATGAATAATTAGTTTAATCAGTTGTATTATTTTGTGGCGAAACTACGCAAATCAGGTTTGTTTTGGCTAAAAGTTACGCAAAAATGACTTAATCACATTTCATGCGTTACCATGGTTACTATTCCATATTTCAACTATTATTTTAGTACATTTTAGTCCCATATTGTATTTCATGATGTTAAAGTAACAAAGGTTTTCTGGAACTTTGAAGTATTTTCTTTATTTGACTGGCTTCTATTTTCTATTTTCGGCGTTTTCTCAAAACTTCAAATTTGGGGTTAAATCCCATTTGCATAACACCGTCCATTTGTTCCTGCTATAAAGCGAAAACATTTTGTACAAAAGTATTTATTGACAGTTCACAATATTTTTTAGAGTAAATGAGTAAAAAAATGAACTTAAATAAATTTAAAAGCAGTTGCAAGGTATCAATCAATTTGAAACACAAACAATACAATACGAAAATGGTTTATCTTTCAAACACTCGTCTCTTCGTGGTATCGGCAAGGGAATTTCTCAGGAAGTTGTTGGGGTCTCCATTTTAGAGTAGGTTTAATACTCTGCCTTAACCTCTGAAAACAACAAACTGCGTTTAATTTGAGAATTTATGGTCCGCACCAAATACATTTATACAATATCCGGATCAATGTCGGATTAATGCATTTATTTCTACTTTGTTTTAGTGTCATATCGTATGTTTCTATGTGATATCATATGTTTTATGCCATATTATATGATTTTATTTCATGTTTATATCATTTTATATGTTTATACATGTTTATATGTCGTATTGTAGTTTTATATCATTTTATACGTTTTTATAACATATAGTTTTATGTCATTTTATATATTTTCATGTCACATTATATGTTTTTGTACTACGCATTGAGATTGTTTTCATGATGTAATGCGTATAATAAGAAATAAATATTATTATTATTATTATTAAGGATCTTAACCACCAAATGAATATAGTGAACTGTCAAGAATTGATTCCTTTGAATATTATTTGAGCATTTAAAGGATTTCAGCTCTTAATCTGCCGATCTGAAGTTAAACCACCTCTTTTGAAACGATTGTGAAATTGAAAGCTCAAAATGCCGGCGTATAAAATACACAAAAATAGAATTCTGATCATACAGGTGGAAGATCATTCATATTATATATTAGGAATCAAGATTCGGGCTCCCATTCTGTCAAAATTTAGCCACCGTATTTATTTAACCTGACGAAATTTGTCTGACTAGTAGAAATACCATGTGATATATGGAACTAAACATAAATTAGATTTAACTAAAGATTAGCCATATTTACCTCTTTTAAGGAACCTTTTCCATTATACATTGCCTTGATCATGAAAATAGGCACTGGCAGAAAACAAACTATAGTAAAGCACCATCCAATGGCTGAAGCGTAAGTTGGGTATTCATATTTTCCATAAGTTGGCGTTTTAAATGCTACACATGAGGAAATTGAAACGGCCTGAATAAGTAGAACAAAATTTAAAAAATTATAACCATCAAGTTTTTAATAAACAATATTGTATTTCAATCGAAATTGGATCTGTGTATTTTTTATATACATATACAAGATATAGATAAATATTTACAGAAACATAACTTTTATATACAAATAATTATTACAAACAAAAACAAATATTTATGTATAAAAATTGACCGGTTATTTATCAATACTTTTAACAAAGTAATGTGAGCTCTTTGAACGGGTAATGGCGAACGGGCGGTGGTACATTTTCTAGAAAGGGTGAGCATACTCCGCTACGGGCGCTTCACCAGTTACTACTACTAGCTAACTCGGTTGATCTTTGAATGTTTTTAAACAACAGCGTGAATTATATTATATGTGTAAGTATAAAACTACAGATTCTATCCTACCGTCCACATTATAATTAGAAATCAGAACTCCCTATCAATTTTCCGTTGCATTTCGTCGAGATTGGTCATGTCATCTCTTCATAAGTTGTATAAATCAAACATACGAATCACTTTTATTCCACGGAGATACTTACAATTAATATGCCAGGTGTAATAAATTTCCAGAGTATATTAAAGATTACTGGTGGTTTACGTCCAATCATCATCTCAATATCTTCACCGAACCTATCACTACCTTAATAGTATAGAAGACAAAATGTACAGCAAAAACAGCACCCAACACAGCCAATAAAAAATATCATAACCATACCTGGTACTGTTTTCCAACAGCATTATATTATTTACATTAAGTGTGCCGATTGGGCGTAAATACAGATACATACCATAAATCCAACCAAATACAACACATTCTATAATACCGAAACTGAACAAACTAAATGCTCCGACATACCAATCAAATATTTGGAATATGTACATCCCAGCCTATAAATAAACATGTTAGATGCTAGAAATATAGAAAATTAAATTTGACTAGCTATGTGATCTAACTGACAAATAGTATCAATTGTAAAGACAGGGGGAATTTTAAAGAATATCTTGATATTGAAGTAATGGCTATTATCTTATATAATACCAACCTGTGTACAAAACGGTATTGCGGCCAAAAACATGATGAAGCAAATGATTACAGTGCATAATGGACGTCTTGAAGACAACTGCGCAGGGAATGAATCAATAATTACGGTTATTACTAATTCCAGAAAACAAAACTGAAATGATATAAAAAATAAATCTTTGAGATCGGTATACACATGTACCTGTAATTAACATTTATTCTTAGATTAAAGTATTGATTAAAGTATTGAATAACTAATAACATTCCAGAAAATAAGGCATACCTCACTATCGAGACCCACAGATAAAAGCATCAGAAAAAATAAAAAACACCAAAGTTGGGACAGTGGTAACATTGCCAAGGCTTGGGGATAAGCGACATAAACAAGTCCAGGTCCTAGAAATATAATGAAATAACATACTGTAATAAAATGTAAGATAGCTACAGATGGTCACTGTGTCTTCAATGAATCCAAATATTATAAATGTTGATAAAAGCAATAGTTCGATTTCACTGGATATCATCCTGCCAACAACTATTTTCCTTGTGCAATTATTCAGAAGGATTATTCTTATAGGGTATTAAGATGGCGTCTCACTGGGAACTGCGGGAAAGAACCATGGAGGTGTATATATTGATAACAATAACAATATATACACCTTTATGGAAAAAACGCCCTTGTAAATCATAGCGGAATCCACCAAAGAACGCAAGTGGTGTTGAATTGGAGACGACTCACATTGTCTTCGCTCAAGTATCAAACAATGTGCAAATGATTGGAACCCACAACTGGTGGCTACCTGGATACGAAACCAATGGTTTCTGCTCTGTCCAACTTTACTTTTAAAATTTAAGGAGCAACCGCCTGAACTTGAATTTATGGAGCAGGATCGTTGTCATGTTAAGAGAAAATATAATGGTTAAAACTACAACATAACTAGATTTTTACATTGTTAACTTTTGTCGAAAATTTTTGTTTTGATACTAACAGTGATTTTCATGATATTACATATCCACAAAATGTATTAAGTGATATTTACAAGTTAAGTCAAAAATTTCGAAAATGGCCATTTCGACTATGATAATTAATTTAGCAATTTTAACCATGATATTTTCTTTTAATATGACAACGATTCGGCTCCATAGAATTTAAGTATGACCAGCTCTAGTCACGGGTCGTTTGTAAAAAAAAAGCGAAACTTTAATAAGGGCAATTTTTGTATGCCTCATTTATCCTGTTTCGCATTAAAAACAAAAAAACTCTAAACAGTTTCACAAATGGGCTACAAAAATCTATGTTACACTCAGCGTGTGCATGAAGCCTATATGTTGATAATCAACACGTGATCATCAGTTAACAGGTGTTGTAGTCGGCAAAAATTATTAGTTGGAAGTTCTAGAAGAAATACAGGTAAATGATAAAAATCTACAATTTATTATATTAATTTACTGCATTTCTTTTCATATTATCTTTTTGTATTACATACTATTTAATTGAATGCATACTGTGGGGTGTTTTCTGTCAGTTTTCAAACAATATAACAAACAAAAAGCATACCAGAAGAGACAACTTCTGACACACTGATCCCAACATTCTTCGCCAAAAATCCCAATATAGAAAATATGACAAATCCACCAAATATGCTCGTTCCTGAACCAATAAGACACACCATAATGGAGTCTCTGAGAAAAAAAATTATATTATTAAACACTTGTTCTTGGTTGAACAGTAGTAGAAGGAGAGTTTGAGTTGTAACTATTTCAAAAGCAGACTTTAAGTCCAGATGTCTAGCTCATTATATAATTACACGTTATTTGTGAAGTTAATTATGATTACATGTTCAACTTTGTACGGTTCGTTTTAATGATACCTGTAAGCATTGTTCTGGAATTTATTGTAACTAGACAGAGTGATAACAACTCCCCATCCTGGTCCTAGAGAATAAAATATTTGTAGAGCTGCCTCGATCCATACCTGCATATAGAACATATTTCACTTTAAGCATATTGTGCAAAACTAATAATAATATTTGATATAGAACCACCAATATTCCATTTTAAAATTTTCATTTTATTGTATTGAAAAACTATAGTAATAGTAATAATAGTAATGATACTTATGATATTCGAACTGCCTTGTTAAATCATTAATTAATTTCCAAACTGGTCGTATGCTGCTAAGTTTAATGATAACGTAAGTCCAGCTTTTAAAGAATGGTTAATCCGGTGATTCTTAACAAGTAGGCCACGACACACTTATGTGCCGCGAGATCTTCCAAAGTGTGCCGCGAAATTTTGAACGGCACACTATGAAAATGCGAAAAACCACGTGATCCCAATTGTGTCACCGGTGTCTAGTAGTTAGTTCAATTCTGTGTTTTTCTATGTGTCTATGACTAGTTTTTGTCTACGGTTGTATGCCGTCTATGACTTGAAAAATTCAAATATTTTTCTTATATATTTAGCCAAAAGTGTCGCCATTTGTACATGTTATCCAAGGTGTGTCGTTGGCGAAAAAAGGTTGAGAACCACTGGGTAAATCTCATCTTATGATTTGTCAAGAGAATAAAATGATCCGCCCTTGAAGGTGTATTTTACCAAAACGACAGCTCCGGCAACGCCACGTTATCCATAACTATGTTACACACAGCAAATAACCAATTTCAACATCTCAAACCAGACGGTTGTCTTACATGTAAAAATGGTTAATGCACTCTATACAAGAGGTAATAAAAATAAAGATTTTGTACATTTTATATAGGACTTACCGAGGGCTCTTTCAACTTATAAAAATCTGGTTTAAGATAAAATATAATACCATCTACAGCACCAGGTAATGTCACTCCACGAATTAATATGACAACCAATAAAACATATGGTAATGTGGCACTTACATAAACAACCTGTTTAATAATAAAGGATTAAAATATATTGCTATCGATACCATAAATTGTAATTTGTTTAAATAAAAACTAAATAAAGCTGCTCTCGGTATGGTTATAATATTTAAAAATAAAACACAATTTTTAACTATTAACGAATCGTAAAAACTAATAAATTTATCACATTCCGACGATTCAGCCGAGTACTCGGCGGAATGTGATAAATTTGTTAGTTTTTATGAATTGTTAATAGTTAACAATTGTGTTCTATTTCTAAATAATATATATATTTCTAAATAATAATAATATATATAATATATATAATAAATAAGATGTTTGTTTATTCATGACAAGTAGGGAATACCAACCCGACTCGGTGTAATAGTAAAAATTCAAGTAGAATCTATTATGTTATTTTCAATTCGGCTTTGGATGAAAGTAAGCATATTTTTTAATTATCAACATTATTAGTCTCTTGGTTTATATTTTAAATGTTTGAGTTTAAAAGTAACGGAACTTCCAAAATAACTGAAAAATATAACAATATAATAACTAATTTGAATACCTTGCCAACAGAACGTACACCTTTAATAAGACACAAACACACGGCAATCCATGCAACAAGTAAACATACAACCAAATGCCATTCCGTGTTGCCAATGTACTCAATTCCGGGAGAAATTCTAAGCGTATTGTACCTGCAATATTTTCAAAACTTCTTGAGTCTTGTTTCTCTCCACTGGGAATATATATTACATGTACATGTATCTAGCAACATTTGTTCTGTTTTGCAGTTTAATCATTATCTGTTGAACTTTCAATTTGGTGTAGGTTTTTGAAGTTTGATTCCTTGGCTGACTTTTAAATGGGATGCAATGAAGTGGGGTTTAAAGGACAATATTGGTGCCAGTCATTATCACATATGTGATAGAACTGATTAAACACTTTCCAAATATAATATTAACACAGTGATCATCGCTACCATAGAGGAGTAATAAAGGATTCATGAATCGGAAGTGACAAACGCCAAAGGAAAACACGAGTTATTCCTCTATATAACTAACTGAAGTGACTAGTGATAACAGATACATGGGCGAATATCTGCTCACTAATAATTCCCTCGAAGACCTAAAGTTGCTGTGTGACACTGTGAGAGAATATCTTACAATTCATAAAAAGAATTGACTGCCACTACGTAAGAGAACACGAAAGAAAAACAGAATAAAGTTCGTGCATTACCATGTTTTTATAAGGTAGGAGAGACAGGGGCACATTGAACCACTATGGATATATCCTTTATAAATAATACTATACAACCCAACACTATACAGTGTTCAATGTGCCCCGGTCTCCCCTATGGAATGAATAAAAACAAGGGGCTGTACGGAGTATTTCTATTTTTCCCCGTGTTCTCTTATCTTATGACACTTAATTACTTTATTGAATCGTCAGATATCCTCTTGCGGTCCCATATAACAATTGTTTGTCTTCGAAGGAATTATTAGTGAGCAGATATTCGGCCGTGTATCTGTTATCACTCGTCGCTTCAGTCAGTTAAATAGACCGGTGACTCGTGTTTTCCTTTGGCGTTCGTCACTTCCGATTCGGGAAACATGTATTACTCAACTATCGTAGCATGGATCTCTCTGTTAAAAGTATATTTGGAATGTGTTTAACCTGCTCTATGATATATGTGATAATGACTGGCACCAATATTGTCCTTTAACGTTCTACTTTCTGCATCGACTGGCATAAAGCAAAAAGTGTGCTATGAGGTACATTTTGCCCGGGAAAGCGACACTATTCGTATATGGAATTTCAATTATCAATGATTTTTATACGTACACAGGACCTTGTTTTTCGTCTCATCCGAACAACTAGACCCTGCCCTTGCCAGACCCGTCGTCCTGCCCCATTAACAAGAGAAACCATGATGGAAAATCCCAAGAATTTTTTTCGGCCAATACTGTGAGCGAACCCCGGACCTCTTGATTAGCTAACACTGCCTTACTCCTTGAGCCACCGCGGCTCCCAAGCTGACTATTAAGAGCGTTTAACCCAGTATCATTCACAGCCTTTGACACTGGTTAATTCAAATCAACATTGAAGTTGTTATCTTACAGTGAAAAGATGGCCTTCTGGTATCTAATATTTAAAACACAGTGCAAATTTTAAACCTATAACACGAATCGCGTGCCAAAATGAATTCGAACGCCATTTGTAATGAAGTGACTGGATGACCGAGGCTAAACATATCCCACATGGGAAGGCTATCGTGGTAGACTGGAATAACCAGACACCGAAGACTGTCATTCAATTTGCACGCTTTGCGTATTTCGCCGAACATAACAGCTTAGAAATTACATTAAAATCAGAAATGATTGAATGTAAATCAATTTATATACACTCATATTACATTATAATATGTGTTGCTACCAATTTGTGTTCATTTCTAGGTGCCAAAGAATAGCTATTTAGCCCCTTTAATATAACAAAGACACAATATACATATTATACATACTGCCAAAATTCCTCTCCTGCTGTATGCGCCATTGAAAGATTTGACCAAATCTCTGCATCATTGTTAATATATGTGTTGTTCATCATTGTCAGGTTGGACATGACTGATGTATTGTTATTGTTAGTCGAGGACAAACTTGTACAATATTCAGTATTCCACCACTCATCACATAATGTCCATGGTAATACTGATGAACATGATTTGAATGTATAATACAGGGTCCAGGTTAATACCATAATATAGGAGGTGCAACTTAGTGTACATGCTACCGTCATACCATAGCCAACACCTAAAAATCATACATACAATAAATAAATATCCGTTATTGGTTTATCTGTAGAAAACGTAGAGACAGAGTAAGAAATATTAACATAGTTATAATTCTATTACAAGTAACAAGCTTAAAACATTATCACTTTCTGTTAAAAAATGAATGTTTAAAAATGTTAAAAATAACTCACCTATACATGGAAAAAGTAAGGCATGTTACGTGATTCTTCGATAAACTTCTTGAAAATCACTAACGAAGTGTGTAAGAGTCGTAAATTATAATGCAACCGACGATTGCCTGATTTGACTCTGATAAAAAAATTTTTGTGAACACATTTGATGTAAACGCCCTGCCAAACTACATCAATTTCAACCATCACCTAAATGTCAATTCATCCTTAGAATTTTGGGTAAATTTGACTTTTAACGTGATTCTTCGTTAAACTTTTTGAAAATTCACTAAAGAAGTGTGCAAGATAAAGGTAAGAGTTAAAGTAATAATTAAAGATGCTTTATGCAGTAGCGAAGTCTTCCTATTGCAGGTATTTTTCTGACTTCAAATCTCATAAAAATTATTTAGACATTTATTGACATGGAAAGCCCATAATTAACTCTGTGGGTCATTGGATGGCCGAGATTTTAATGGATTCTATTGAACAGCAAATTTGATAAAATAGCAAACTGAAAAATAAACCCAACATAATTGTCAAGAGCTGATATCCACAACTTACAATGTGATTATTACTGTGAATTCAGAAAAGTTAACATTAGATGTTAGTTATAGGATAGGTCAATACCCTGACGATTCATCGAAGTAAGCTCATTGACTTTAATCAATTCTGGGGGTGTTGGACATCCTTCCATAGGCATCCTTTGGAGTTCAACAAACGGGATAAGATGGAATTTTATATTATAATACACATCTAAATGTCTCAATTAAGAGGAGTGACGCCCGGTTTTTATTGGTGCCTTGTGTGAGAAACTCGACCGACGCATGACACGTAAAACCGCGATGGACAGCTAGGAGAACATAACAGATAAATGTAATTGGCCTTGCTTGGCTAAAAAATTATAACAGTACCTTTCAATAGGGGACAAATTCCCCAACACTCGATAACGCCTTGGCCTGAAAATTGTCCCATACATACTTCAAGGAAGTAAAGCGGGACACCACAAAGGACCAAAAATGTGAGATATGGAATCAAGAAGGCGCCTGAAATATAAAATTATCACATCACAGCACAACCCATACTGATGAGCTAATAGATTTTTTTTATGGGCCCAACGTTTGCATCATCACCATAAACTTAAAGAGTGTATTGTTCGATTCCCTCGAACCATAAAATAGACGATAATTGTTCTAGAATCACTTATGTAATGTGAGTGTATATCAAACATGCATTATGCAAGCGATAAATCTGCCTATTCCAGGTCTTTCTTTAGGCTTGAGATGTTATCTAAATTATAACTTATCCAAATCATAATCAACTATAGATGTCTTCATTAATCTATGATATTTAGTGGCTACATTTTGTGATGGATAGTTTAACGTAAAAATTGAAAAATAGTTGTGATGGATACAGTAAGGTCGTTACAGGGCAGAGTTCAATACATTTTGAACTAATTTCAGACGATCAGTTATAAAGTCTTATTTCATAACAACTTCTGAGTCACTGACCCCTTTAAAGGAGCTCAACTTTTAACTCAGTATTAAAGATAATATTCGAAATTAAAAACACGAATTGGAACTGAACATTGGTCCACTTTAATTAATAATGGCGTTTCTTACCGTGAAAATATGGGATTCTAATCGAAAGGAACCATGATCTTTGGGTTATAAACACGCATTTCAAGTTTCATCGAAATCGGTTTAAAATTGTGACCTCTACAGTGTTCACAATCAGGGGCCATAATCCATGAAGTCAAGATCTGATATGCGCAAATATCGATTGGAACCAAGATCTTTAGGTTACATACATGCATTTCAAGTTTCATTAAAATCGGATTTAAATTGTTACCTTCACAGGGTCCACAACCTTGTTATACCATATTTTTTTACATTAATCGCGTACATGTGGTGTCCATTTGTCCGGCAATTTTGGTCCGATTTTCGCCCTCAACCTTCATTATGGTGTAATGGTAATATAATTAGACGGTTTTTTTTTAAATCGGATAATAATTTTGACCTCCAGAAAGACCACAATCTAAAATAGGTGATGTTTCGTACAATCTGGGGTCATAATTCAGGAAGTTACAATCCAAAATGCGCAAATATCGATAGGAACCAAGATCTTTGGGTTTTAAACGTGCATTTCAAGTTTCATCAAAATCGGTTCAAAATTGTGACCTCTACAGAGTTCACAAGCGAAAAACGTGATTTTTCGTACAATCAGGGGCTATAATCCATGAAGTTACATTCCAATATCGAAAGGAACCGAGATCTTGGGGTGATATACCTATAATATTTCAAGTTTCATTGAAATCGGATAAAAACTGTGACCTGTAGACTGTTCACAAACAATTGTGAACGTCCGGACGGACAAACAGGGGCGACGACAATATACGTCCGCATGAAAATGTGGGCGTATGAAAACAAGAAAATGCACAGATATTCCCTACTTTTCTCTCGCTTCTCGTATCTCACGACAGTCAATTCTTTTTATGAATGGTTACTTTTGGACAGATATCCTCTCAAGGTCTAATATAGCCCTTTTCGATTTATACCAACAACTATCAGTGTCTGTAATCGCTCTTTTCTTCACTCAACTAGTGATTTCTTTTGTTTATGTCGCTTCTTCAAATATCCATTTCGCATCTACTATATGTTAAAATTATATCTGGAATGTGTTTAACCAACCACAAGCTAAAAATGACACTTTTCGTACAATCAGGGTTCATAATCCATGAAGTTATGGACCGATACATGCAGGTATTGACAGGAGACAGGATCCTTTGGGGTATAAGCCTATATTTCAAGTTTCGCCAAAATCGGATAAAAATTTTACCTGTAGTAGAATGTCCTCAAACAAAATGTGAACGGACAACCGGACAGGGGCGACGACAATGTGAGTCCACATGAAACTGTAGGCGTATAAAAAATGCGAATCGAGGTGAAGTCTCAAATAACAAGTACCGGTGTTACGATTATAACAATCTTGTCAACTTGAAACAGTGGTAACTTTGCCCAGAATACTGTAATTTGAATGAAATTTTCAATATATTCACTTTGTATTACCTATTTTTACTAACTATATTGCGATAACTGCCAGCTCTTTATCTCAATCTTACTTAATGCATCTTTAATAGAACCGCCAACACGCATATATGGATACATGCACATTTATATTGCATATATTTAAAATTGTAACTATATAATATAAGCTAAGGTCATTTAACTTGGCCTTATATAGCATTATATAGAGCACGAGGTCTATTCTTTTCAATAACAACTTCAATAATTCAACGATACACTCCATTAATGAAGTATGTAGACTTAGTTAATAATTTTTGGTTCTTTAAGATTTTGGACAGAATCAGTAACCTCTGATGGGAATTAATACCTGGTTGAGGCGTGCTCGATTTAATTCGTAAAATCTAATATGAAATTTTGCCCAATTTTAATGTTTCTCGTTATAACTGTGAGTATTTGGTCGATTTTAATAATTCTTCTTTTTTTGACAACATGCATGAGTTGTGACGATGACTGTGAAAGCTTTCATATCTCCCTGGCAGATCTAGTAATATTTAATATTGCATATATGTAGATCTGAAATGTTAATAACTATACTATACTCTATACACTTACCCCCACCATTCCGATTACAAATATATGGAAAACGCCAAAGATTACCCAGACCAACACAGCATCCGACCAAAGAAAAAATAAACTCCAGATGGCTACCCCAATGTCCTCTTTCTGTTTTAGTTGATTTGCTGTCCAGTAATGTGTTTCGCTGTTCTGCATTCAATTCTGTGTTCGTCTTTAAGTCTTCTTTCTCCATATTGACCTATCTCAATTGTTTATAGCTAACATAAAATCCAAAAACTAAACTGGATTACAGTTGAATCTGAAATTGTGCTTTGAATTGTGCGAGTTTGATTTTACTTGAAGTAATATGCTATAATTCCACGTCGTCTGTCATTTTCACAAGTTTAATTAAGTACGAAAACGGTATCGCCACAATAATGCATATTACAATCGATGTAAAAACGTGGAAAACTACATAACTTTTTAAAAATATTTGCTGTGTGTCACAAAACAAGACTAAATCAAAAATGAACACATTGTCATTGGCAACGTGCTACGTAGATAATGCATGTGAGCATAATTGTTGAAAACGTTTTGTCAAATTAAAAATATGGAAAATTACCGTGTAGTATACGTCACAGAAATATCTGGTGAAAACACTTTGTGCTCTTTATTATAATAGTGATGGGCGTGGATGTTGGCTATGGGCTGTCTATATTCTATGGAAGGGTATCGCTGCCAATATTTAATGCTCTGCTGACATGTCTTTTCCATTCATTGTATGTAAAAAGTACAATGTACGAAGTACTAAAACCGGTAATGATCACGTCAAAATACCTCTAAGGCCAAAGTTAAATGCAAATCAACAAATGTAATGTGTCCAGAGACAACTGTGTTATTGGGCTGTTTTATACTGACAGCGATATCCTTCCATACTTTTCTACTTCACTGCTTTTTTTGTAAAATATGAATGTAATCAAATGGAAACCAGTTTAGTGTCCTACTGTTCTGTGCCGAGACCCCCCAGCTCCTTTTGTACTTGAGAAGCTGGACACCGGTTATTTACATACATTTTACCATTATTGTACTCAATTGTAGACTACATCCTTTATGGTGATCTGGGGCTGTCAAAGGAATGTCCCCTGGTCGCATTGAAAGCGTCCAATTAGATGTCGTGTTTCTAGATACAACTGGCTAAACACATTCCAAATATAATTGTAACCTATACAGAACAAAGATGTAGCTACCGATATTGGTTGTTCTTGGGACTTTATTCTGTGTACAGATATTTCATGATTTTAGCTCTGGTGGAGTAATAATCATTTTGGTTTTTAGTATGCTTTGCCCATTGATGGTCATAGTAGTATCTCGGACATCAGACGGGAGGTGTTTTTAAATCAGAAACTAAAATACAACCAAAAGCTCATATAACCATATTATTATTGAAATGCTTGTTTAGATAATATTAACACAGAGATCATTGCTGTGGTAGATGCGTAAAGAAGATTTGAAGAAACCGGAATTGACGCAAACCAAAGGAAAACACGAATAATCCTGTCATAAAACTAATAACTAACTGCAAATAAGAGCGATGACAAACGAAAAGTTCATAAATTGAATTGGCTGATAGGAGAAAGCGGAAAAAATATAAAAAAATCTATGCATTACCTTGTTTTTATTAATTCTCTACTTGCAAATTTAAAGCTATAATTATAGTTTACAAATAGCCCTATAACTATACTAAAGTTATATTACTACTGGAGGATCACGTGGCTAAGTGCGTAAGGCGCTGGCTCGCAAGCCTGGAGGTCGGGTGTTCGATCCTTGCAATGGCCGAGAAAGTTTATCCAGATTTTCCGGTGTGGATTCTCCTTGTAGTGATGCAGGACGGAGGGCCTGGCAAGGACAGTTGTCTAGTCGTTCGGATGGGACGAAAAACCGAGGTCCTGTGTACACATTGGCGTGCACGTAAAAGATCTCTTGATATGCACTTCAAAGCGGCAATTAGGCGATCTTAATTTATCAAATGTGACATTCATATTAATTTTCATGTGAGCTATTAAAACTTCTTGCAATATAAGTTCATTGTAAAATTATCTCTTTGGATTTATGTGTAGTTGGGGTCTGATTAAAACAAATGTGAAATTTGCTTGTTTTCGGTTACTATAAATCAGACAAATATATTTGTATACAAAAGTAAAACACATACTTGCTAGGTATGCGAACTCCTGACATGAGAAACGGTATGGGGTGTTTTGGAAAGAGTAAGCGCGTCCTACCTCTTACACAGCACAGTCCACTACTGATAACCAACATTATCTTCAGAAGCCAGCATACTAACCTTTCTGAAATACCACACCCACGAAAAAGAAAATTACGAAGGGGCATAAGTTTAGCAATTATTTTTGTTGTTGATAGGAAATGGAATAAATATCACGTTCATAGTCGAATGCAGAATTTCTATTGTAATGTATGTGGTGTAGCCTATAGAATTATAATTATGACTATGTAATGATATACCGTTATGAATAAGCTTGTCTTCGATTTGACTTGGGGAAAGCCCGGAAATTTTGGTTAGATTTGTGAATTATTTACTCCGACTTTGGATACCATGGTCACTAGCAACTTTCAGCCATGTAACCTATGACTTAATTTTAGGCCCCCTGAGGGCTACTTTAGGGTGCTGCTGTGGCTATACGCCCCATGAGTGCCCGATCTGACCAACTGATTTTTACTCGTACGGACACCTACTACAATTTTTGTTTTTGGGGGGGGGGGGGCAAACCTTTTCTCACTGATGGCCATATTATTTTTCCATTAGCTCCTGGACAAACAGTTTTCCTCGAACTTACTCGAAGTCTGCAAATGTTCCATAATATGTCAACTGGCGTGACTTATTGAGTCCTTTCTGCATATAAATAACTGTTACTTGAATTTCCTTTACAAGGGGAATCTATACACAGGCGTGGTATGTGGGTTTAAAGTTTAGATCCACGGAAGGGTAAGAAAATATCTAGAGTGAATTTTATAATGAAACCAAATGTGGAAATGAATTGTGGTGCGACCCCGCCTCCTTAATTAGAGTTGTGTCCCTTACTGAATTTTTCAACATGGCGGAAATTAGTACAGCCGATCTGAAAATAGGCATAAAAGGTGATAATTTAGAGAATTTTGTATTACTTCTATGATCTCAAAAGCACAGAAACTATTCGGACATACATATTGCTCATTTTGAAAATATTACATAGAATATTTTATTCGCATTACAGAAATATTGAAAGATGCCGACTTGGACACTCTTTCAGCGAAGAAAGTTAGAAAGATGTTGGAAGTCAAGTTTGAAGCAGATCTAACAGACAGGTTTTTAATTCATTTTCCCTACTATTTATACATCTGACGTACTTAAATTTTTATAAATGTTAAACATAATTTGCTGTTGTTGATATATTTGATTATAAAATAGGAACCAATCATGGCGATTTCTGATCGAATGTTTTCTGATGTTCATGTTGGCAACCCGAACAACACAATAAACGTGGTGTCGGGAATGATTGCCACGTGATTTTGCTTTCATTGTCGTGTGAATGTAAAAATCAGATATTCTGTGCTTGTATTTGGCATAACAATTTAATCCATAAACATTTCAATCATACCACCAATCAATGAATTTCATGCTACTTCATTTTAGAATTAAAAATGCCCTTTTGTGGTTTTTACAAAAAGTGTTTTACTCCTTGTCGATTAGAAATAGCTCCACTATAGATGTCTTCCGTCTTACTCCAGCCACAGTAGTGGATCGTCCAAAGGCCTTCCTTTGTGCAAGTTTTGTAATCATTTGCCTACGATTACGAAAAAGTTATTGGCCTATGGCTATAACTCCGTTAATACTAATAGTAATTTCCAATTACACTGACCCCAAACTGCACTGACACTGTACATTGCTTAACATATAATAAACCAATTCTCATTGAAATAAAGGTGAAACCTTACCGCATAATTATATGATTTGATTTAGTCCAAGTGCTATGCCAAATTTTTGTTTAGTTTAAATGGCCACCGTACCAGAATCATGTGATATATCACTCGAAAACACAGTAAAACTGTTTGGTATGATGACATTAAGATTTTTGTGTTCCACTCTTCGCTATTTATAACGGGGGGGTTGGGATGGCCTAGTGGTCTAGAATGCCGCGCTTCGACCTCTAGCTGGTCGGTCACCTCTGGCTTGCGGCTGTGGTTTCGATCCCTGGTGTGAGCGTTTGTGGCATAGAGCGTAAGTCTCTAATTCAATATCATCCAAAGTCTTTGACATTGAAAACATGAATTATTTGTCAATATTAATCAACATTGATGTTGTGATCTTACCGGGAAAAGATTGGCTTCTAATATCCAATATTTAACACAAAATAAACATTTTACCATTGATACACGAATCGTTTACAAAGATGCGTTTCAGGCCCATTTGTAACTCTTATCTGGAGAGCATGTACTATAAATACTACGATTGAATGTAAATCAGTTTATATACGTTCACATTGCATTATTATATTCGTTGGGGTCAATTTGTGTTGATTATAAGGTCCCAAATATTAGCAATTTGGCTCCTTTAAATAAACATTATGCAAGAGCTAAATCTGCCTATTGCGCGTCTTTCTTTAGGCCTGAAATGTTATCTAAATTATAAATTAGACATTAGTTAACTTATCCAGTCCACAATCAACTCTTGATGCCATTGGTAGCCTGCAATATTTACTGGATGAGAATCCAATCTGCTGCTCAATGCTCATTTATGGTTAAATCAAAAAATCGATTATTGAGACTATTGTACCGACTTTAGTAATGATGATCGAGGCTAGGTCTAAAACACAATCGCTAACTTCTCTGTTCAGAACAGTTCAATTTGACTGAAATTTTCAGTAAATTCCCTTTACATTATCTAGTTTTTAACTATTATAGTGAGAACTGCCAGCTCTTTATCTAATCTCCCTTAATGGCCTTAATGTCCCTTTAAGTCATAGTTCATAAATTGAATCTTTAACTTAAAATAACCCCCCAAAAAGGTTAACATTTTTTAAAATTGATCGCAGTGTAATTTGTATTATTGTATAATTAAAAGTCTGATAGTGGGTGGCCTAAATTGTGTGTCCAATGAGCATGTAGTTAACATTTAATGGTGATGGATCTGCTTATATTTGATACAGCTGTAGTTGCTTTTGCCAATAGAGAGCTCATCTGTTCAATGCACTATGACTTGAGTATATTGGCAGGAAAAAATTAAGAAATTTCATTGTAATTCACCCAAAGAAATTATTATAAAAGCTGTGCACATACATTTAAAAAGGAAATATTGCTATGATGAACTGGGCTAATGAAGACGGGCATATGCCATACAGTGTGCTTTGAAGGGAATTTTGCCAGGGCAGCGGCACTACAGCCTACCCTTCTATTGAATTCCAACTGTCAAGGAATCTTTTACGTGCACGCCAATGTTTACACAGGACCTCGGTTTTTTGTACCATCCAAACGACTAGGCAGCTGTCCTTTTCAGGCCCTCCGTCCTGCATTGCTGACAAGGTGGAATCACGCTGGAAAATCTGGTTGAACGTACTCGGTCAATGCAGGGATTGAACACCCAACCTCCAGACAAGCGACATGGGGGAACCACACCGGAAAATCTAGATGAACTCTCTCGGCCAATGCAGTGATCGAACACCCAGCCTCAAGGCTAGCGAGCCAGCGTCTTACCTACTTAGCCACCAGGACCCCAAATGGTAGATGTTCCCACAATGATGAATAATGTAGTCTACATTATGATGTACGTAAATGCCACATAAGCCTGTTTTCTGGAATACAGATCAGAATTGAAACTGTGCAATGCTATAAAATTACAGTGAATCCACGAGGTATCATACAGATTTATTTATTTTAGTGGCTGTATACAGTATTCCACATTTATAATTTTAGCATAATTGTAACCTTTTTATTGTCACAGAAAACAAGAAATTGATAAAATGGTAATGGAACAAATATCACAGACTCAAAATGGAGAAGATTCTGAAAGTGAAAGTCCTGCTGCCAACGGGACATCAAAGAACAACAGTACGGATTCAGTAATGTCTTCATCAGATGATGATGATATGGTGGTAAGTTAACATTGTCCAAAAATGTATCTTGTATAATTCACTAGGCCAATCAAACATTGAAGTACATGCATGTATTATCCGGGTTGGGTCGATAGCTGCCAAAGTTCTACACCTACTCGGGGTTAAATGGCCGAATGGTTAGCACGTGCGTTTTTTATCATAAAGCCTGTCATTGAGTCAACTGGCATGATTTCGAATCCCTGGTTGTATGTGACAAGGAGTAGGGTTGCCTGTCCAACCTCGTGGGTTACCTTCCGGTTACCTTCCACTGCTAAAGACCCCTACATGCAAGCGAATTAATGAAATAAAATTAAACCATAAGTTAGTCCCGAAATGACCTAGTTGGTGTCGAGTGGATGTTAAACCCCATTTCTCTTTCTCAAACCTACATGTACTCTGCTTTCCAAAGGACAGGTATATTTCATAATCATCTCTCAAGTTACAGGCCTTAACGTTTGAGGTTCGCTGTCGTTTTGCGTGCCTTTGTTCACCTAAATCCCAATCTAGGTGCATATTTCATTGCTGTCCGCCATCCTCAGAGATCACTCTCCCAACTGTGTTTTTTACTTTACCAAAAGTCAGAAATATTTTCCTGTTTTCTTCATATTTACTTGCCATGTATTGCTCTGTAGCGATCACACAGTATTTTAATCTGTTAACCGGTATCATTTTCCTTTGTAAGAATCAGTCATCTACATGGTCGCTAGGGGTGTAACGATACATGGAACAATCGATGCTTCGCGATAGTTCGACTGTCGATGTTATATATCGATAGTAAAAAGAAACTATCGATAAAAATTGCGATAGTCAAGCAAACTATCGATAGTTTCGATAGTTTTTAATACCGAAAGTAAAATGCGTCAAATTCACTCGTATTTGTCAAATAATTACTCTGGATTTTTAACTGAGAGCTCTGTTATCACTAAAATAGCGTTACACGATCTCAGTGTCACATGGAAATCTTCGTCTACCATACACTGTATTAGGCATGGCTTACTAAGAAATGTGTAAAATGGTTGAGTTTGGCGCGAAAAGGCTGAAAATGGTCACTTACGCCAATAACAGACTTGCTGAAAGCATGCCGCATATGACAGGAAAGTTGGCTATGCCTTTTTTACAAGTTACTAAACTACCAATGTAATATTAATAATATACCATTTTCTGTAATATAAAGAAAAAAAACAATGTACTTTATTATTTAAATTCACAATCAGAAATCGACTTTACCGTCTACCTGAGATACCAGCTAGGAGGCTCTTCTATTCGCCCCCACCCTTTTGCCGCACCTTTAGAAGACACGTGTTGTTTTGGTTTTTATCTGTACCGTCTTGTGTCGCTTCTGTCAGGGTTTTTTTGTCGATATGATTACCGATATCCGTGTTAAGATATTACATACTGATGTACAGGAGATGTTGAACTAGTGAATTGTAATCTATTGCCAGCACTGGATTTTTGGTTAACAGTGTAGGGGTAAGTCAGAATGCGGGAATGTCGTACGCAGCCCAACCGATACGATTTTTGGCGAGTTGTAGTTGTAATATCATACTGCTCATTCGATAGTCCGTTATAAAAATGGACTCTTACATTGATTTGGCGATTAGGGACCAATGAAAATTGTCTGTTATAAACGATTGTCCGTTATAGAGTTTCCGTTATAAAAAGAATTTGAAAACAAAAAATTTTTATTACAAAAATCGGGACCAAACTGTTGTGTCCGTATAAGCGATTGTCCGTTGTATGCGCATCCGTTATATTATTCGGAGTCTACTTGTATTATATTATCTAACATTACCTGGAACTTTCTAGTGTTTCAAAATTGTTAGTTTGATTAAATCTTATAATAAATGTATACCTGACAGTGTGTTTTAAACCTAAACTAATAATCAGGTCAAATTATCGCAATAGTCCAATAGTATCGCAATATTTAATCCCCAATAGTAATAGTATTGCAATAGCTGTTTACCCAATAGCAATACTATCGCAATAGTGAAAATTACCAACAATAGTCACCCCTAATGGTCGCCATGACCAGACCTGGAAATAACAGTTTTAAATACACCTAACAAAATGTCAGTCACTAACTTAGTGACAGCAGACATATGTACTAATAATATCAGTAAAAGAGACAAATCACGGCAGGTCAAAATGACGGGCATCTAAGGTTTTGTGCCTGACATTGTCATTGACAGGTGCCTTATTTCCATGCTTGGCCTTCACACTATTTTGAAAATGTTCCACTGGGCAACTAAATGTGCTTAACACACCACCAGCATACCAACCTTAAAGCGTTCCCTATTATTAGCTATAAATATAATAAACACCATTTAACTTATTTTCTGCTAATTCAGAATGCACAACTTTTGCTAAGACTGCATTATCCCGCAATCTCGCATGAAAATACTACACTTTGATTACCAAAGAAGGCACCATTTATGGCATTTCATACTACAAACATAGAGATATGGTTAATTTTGGTGTGAAAACTTCAGTCTTGACACAGGCGTGAATAACAAACAAGACCAGATAATATGTGGAAGTCGATTGCCATGTCATTGGACAGTTATTTTAGCTATCATGATCAATGAATTTTATTTAAGATACTCTTTGATAAAGAATATAGATGACGTTTAGATATCATGAACTACACGTATTTCATTTTCAATCGTAAACGGAGGAAGTAATTTTGGAAGAATATTATTAATAATAGCAATACATTGTTTTATTCTTCAAATAAAAAGCATTACATATCATCAGTCCACAATTCCACGAAACTCATTTTCAATTTCATTCAATTCCCCAGGAACCTTTTTTATACGCCCACATTGAAATGTGATCGTATATTGTCGTTAGAGGCTAAAGTTAATATCCGATTGGCTTTAAATTTATACACAGTGTTTAAGGTCATAAGACGAAGAAGCCTATCGATTTTCAGCGATTTCCGGTAATTAGTGCCAGAGTTATGGCCCTTGATCACTTCAAAAAATCTTGTGGACGCTCTAAAAGCCAAAGTTAATATCCGATTGACTTTAGATTTATACACAGTGTTTAAGGTCATAAGACGAAGAAGCCTATTGATTTTCAGCAATTTCCGATAATTAGTGCCAGAGTTATGGCCCTTGATCACTTCAAAAAATCTTGTGAACGCCCTTAAAGCCAAAGTTAATATCCGATTGACTTTAAATTTATACACAGTGTTTAAGGTTATAAGACGAAGAAGCCTATTGATTTTCAGCGATTTCCAATAATTAGTGCCAAAGTTATCTCCCTTGATCACTTCAAAAAATCTTGTGGACGATCTAAAAGCCAAAGTTAATATCCGATTGACTTTAAATTTATACACATTGTTTAAGGTCATAAGACGAAGAAGCCTATTGATTTGCATCAATTTCCGATAATTAGTGCCAGAGTTATGGCCCTTGATGAGATCAAAAAATCCTGTGGATGCTCTAGAGGCCAAAGTTAATATCCGATTGACTTTAAATTTACACACACTGTTTAAGGTCCTGAGACGAAAAAGCCTACTGATTTTCATCGATTTCAAATAATTACTTCCAGAGTTATCTCCCTTGATCACTTCGAAAAACCTTGTGGCGCTGTAGATGCCAAACTTATAAATCATCCGATGGACTTCAGATTGATACACAGAGTTTAAGGTGCTGAAACGAACAAGTATTTTGATTTTCAATGAATTTTGATAACTGAACAGCTAAATCCATGATGTTAAATGTTTCCTATACTAATTGTTAGCTTGGGGCAAAACTTTATAAAAAGCAAACAAATTCTAATGATTTTCAGATAATTACATAATGAGTTGTTACTCAGATTTTAGTGTATTACAAATGTTTTATTACCAAAAAAAAAATAAAAATATGCGACAACCCTTGTTGACTGCCCGGACGATTTAGCTGCTGTGGGCGTATGTTTCGTTGCCTGGCAACCTATCTTTCAGATCTCCATGACTTCATTACATCGATGTCTTGACTAAAATTGATAATGATCATTTCCTACTCAGATTACGACAAGTGATAAACAGTATGATTGCTTGACGCTTTATAAAAAGATAAATGTGGAAGTAATTTATGATTGTCATCTATCTATTTTTGGATTGAGATGAGATACTGTTGGTTTATTTTTTAACTTGTTTCTTTTAACAGCTTGACACAGGACCAGTCAGAAAGAAAAAAAAGGTTTCAAAGGTAGGAGGTTATTTTCTGTTCTTTTATTTACTTTTCACTTGTGTAAAATGTTTTAATACATGTGAATTATATCAGGAATTGGATTTAATTATGCTGACTTGTGCTTTAGATAATGGACATGTATTGTCTATAAAGGTCAGCAATTTTTATAGACACACAAACTTTATGATTTGAATAGATCTACTAGTAGGTGTCTATTGTTTAAAATACTAGCCATCATCTTTCTATTTTTGACCCTCCCCCCCCCCCCCTGGACAATTAGGCAGTTAGTACTCGATGTACATCTACTGATTGATGTTGGGATCAGAATGCATCTTTAAATACCGATTCCATTCGGAAACTCAACAGGAAAATAATCCAGTGCTTTTTTTTGTGTTAAAGTTAATGCTGTTCATTTTTTTCTTTAGAAAATAAATGCTGTTAATGATGAAGAATTTGCTAAACAATTACAACAACAAGAATTAGGCAGGACAAGAGGCTCAAGAAGACCACCCGTAAGATTTACAATATATTATAATTACATACAGGTGCTAGAATAAAAACTATAGATTTACGATATATTATGACTTCAGATACAATTTTATAGATTTTATACCAAATAACTAGATAGAATAAACTGTGAAAGGTGGAAACACTTGTTTCAAATAATGCCCAATCAGAATATCTATATAATATCTAAATTAAGTCTTATAATGAAAACTCCAAACACTGACCTGCTTTTGAAGGAAGCATTTTGCATGTGCATTCTTCAGCAGACTTCTTGAAAACCACTAATATAGCTTAAGTTTCCTTCTTTGATATATAGTATTTTAAAGTAAATATGTTTTCATTTATTTAGAAACCCACAAAACCAAAGACACCAAAAGTCAAATCAGAAAAGAAAAGTGAGTAAAAGTTATCGTAAAGTATTTCTTACTTTACTGATTGATTTTATTGTTAGTCAGGAGGGTTGAATTTCAGCCGAAATAGACCTGTGAAATTATGCTACAGTCACATTCATTAGTCAGGAGGGTCGAATTTCAGCCGAAGTTGATACTGCACTACAGTCAGATTTGGTTTAAACAGTAATTTATTTCGAGAATATTATACAATGTAAAAAGCATAAATAATAGGATACAAAAACAAGCCAAGTAGGCTTATATTAATTTGCTTCCTTCTGGTTTGGGTCACATTTATTATACAGGACCTGATTCCAACACCTAATTGCTGCTCAGTGGCGCTATTACATTTTGTATAGTATTATTACAAGGTCATAATTTTTTATTGTTAAGTCATTAGAAACATTGAATGAAAATAGACATAGATACATTTAAACCAAGTCTTGATATTGTCCCTATTTTATTCACATTGTGTTATATGGCTTTCATAAATCATTATTTCCATTTACATGATGTCTCATTTACTGTTTGACATCGAACTCAGATTTCATCTAACTGAGATTATATTTACCTTTGACTACATGTAATAGTTTTGTAATTTTAGGAAAAAGCACATATTCCAAGCCATGTCAATTATCAGCAGAATTAGCAGCTATTGTAGGAGCAGATCAGGTATTCTTTATTCAGTGTCCATCTATTCAAATATGACAGGAGTTTAGTTCCGAATTCAAACACACTTGGCTGCAATCAGTTTATTTTTTAAATAAAAACCCCAACAGAACTTATAGTAATATCTTCATTTTATTTTTGAAACTCTAAATATCTATAAAATCAAAATCGAAAATAAATTTTACAATCAATTCATTGACATACTTATGATTAATCATGTTTTTTATTGTTCTGGCCATTAAATTTTACTTTTATTCTTTTCTAGCTACCCCGTTCTGATGTTGTGAAAAAAATGTGGGAAATAGCAAAAGCAAGAAATCTGCAGGTAGATTTTCTACTCGTTCATTGGGAGATTTTCTGACAATGACACATTATCTGACAACAAGACACATTCTCTCACAACAATGACACATCCAACAGCAATCTGTAAGACTTGATCACTTGGTATGTGGCCAAATGTCCGAATTTGAGCAGATTTAATACCTCATTCATAAAAACATTGATTTAAATCTGCATCTCAATAACACAGACCACAGTAAAACAAAATTACTTTCATAACATCTGATCCACATTGTCAACAGTTGTTGCAAATCGTTAGAAACAACATTGATAGAAAGATATCTAACCATTTTATCAGATTTGGAGATACTGGTAGTGAAAGATTTATAACTAAATAATAATGTCAGTTGATTTGAGTATGTATGAACCAGGAAGTGGTGACATACACTCAGTAATCATATAATTAGTCATTTTCTTAGGGTGACGCTCTTCAAAAAGAAAAGGCTAAGACTGCACCGATTCATGTCCAATTGACATAAGAGTTAGTATTAGTGCTGGGTATTGCTAATACAGTTATGATACCATACGTATTACGATTTGGTGCTACGATACAATTCATATCCCGATTTATAATTGCGTCAATATTTATCAAGAAAACAACAGGATAAAAGCATAATTGATATTTTTAGCCCTGCTGATGTCAAAGAAATAAAACTCCTATATATCACCTCATTGATGGTAATCAAAATAAGAACCAAAACAAAATAAGTGTGTTTATGTACCTATGGATGATTTGTGATGTGGATAATTATGAGAAACAGATTGCTTTCCGAAGCGACAAAAAAAGAAAAGAATTGTGATACATTGATTGTGCGTGTTGCGATTCAGTACACAAATGTGAGAAGGTGAATCGCAATACATTGATTTAACGATATATTGTGCCACAATTCCAAAATGGCTGCAATGACTTCATGCTGAGTTACTTGTTTAAACTAATTTAAGTTAAGAATACAGGTAACTACAAGTTTATTTGTTTTACAGGATCCTAAAAATAAACAGTTTATGTTATGTGATGATGAACTTAGGAAGGTTTTCGGTGAGTATTATAGCTTTAAGATAAACAGGGACTTAATTGAAATAAAGTAGAAGAGGTGATAAGGTGTACGAATACGAGTGTTATTAGTATGACAGAATCTCATTCCGAGGGTTATCTGTGACTAAGTCATGTGACTATGAAGTAATAATCATGTCATGACATCTAAATCCTATAAACATTGGTTGCCGTCTGCATTCTCTCCAAAATGTGAACTTTTGGACAGTCATGGGGATAAAATAATATGCTTGTGTACTAAATAAGTCTATAAGGTTTATATTTATTTTGAATTTACAAGCACGTGAATAAAAGTGATATATAATATTTGGTTACAAATTTCTGAATTGGCTATAAGATTTTTTTTGCTAAAAATTTAGTTAAAGGTTTTAAGAGTCAAGGGCGGTCATTACAAGTCTGTTCAGGAGTGGGTCTACCATGGCTCATTGGGTAGGATGTTGGCTTGCTGCATTGGCCGAGAAAGTTTGTCAACATTTTTCAGAGTGGTTCCCCCCCTGACAGTGGTGTAGTATGGGAAGGGCCTGGCTAGAGATAACGTATAGAGAAGGCCGTTTGTAAAAAATGTTGTCTATTTTGTATTATTTGTCATATTATATTGTGTTGTTATATTGTCATATTATATTGTGTTGTTATATTTAGGAAGAAGAAGAGTAAGAATGTTTGGTATGATGAAAGATTTACATCGTCATATTATAGATATGAAAGATTTATGATGGTGAGCTACATCTCAGTACTCCTTTAATAAGAGTAATAAATAATACAATTGTCATTGGTTGCAGGTCTATAGATACAGGCCATTACAGAGATGATTCGTGTCTGTCATGATTTGCAATGGATGCAATTTCAAGCATTTCTAGCATGAAAATTGTCCAAAAAACAAATTTGTTTGAAAATTCGGCCCATCAACACCCTACCAGACAAGCTTCCAATAGTTCTCCACTGCTCAGACAATATCAAATTCTGATTTATCCGTCCAAACCACCCCCTCAATCTATTTTAGCTGTCTACAGTCTTTTGTTCCTTTTAAAGTTGTATTTGAAATGAAAAAAATGAAAAATACTAAAATTTGCAGTGTATGGAATTATTGAATCTCTCCTTTGACTACATAAGACGATAAGGTCAAAAGTAAACATAGCAATTATTCTTTTTAAAAACTTGCTATTAGAAATAATTTTTTAATTTGGTTTACTAATTTAAATATAACAGGATGTTTTAATGAATAGAATTTAATATGAGATATTATTTGTTTTTACAGAGTAAAAGGTTAAAGTCTTAACTAGTGTGTTTGTGTGAGTGTTTCTGAAAATAAACAAGAAATAAGAAGGGAATGGGAACTGAGAAATAAAGATGTGTTCATATAGTCCACTATCAGATTTATGTTGATATACATATATTACTTATATTGTCAATATGGAAAATGTCTCGAATGATATTATGATGGATGTCCTTTTGGCTTTTTACTTATGTGTTTTCTTTAAAGGGCTTTATTAGGAATGTTGATGTAATCCATGACGAAACAAATAACAAATCTATATTTCTTATAATTTTAATATTTCTTTATTTGAAGTTATTGGTCTCATCATATGTCAGCAATATATTTTTTAAAAAAACCAATCATACATAAATAAATGAAATTTGATTTTAATAAATCTCCAAAAATGATGCATATAATTAGGTTCCAGTTCCACTGTGAGTTGTAAATTTCAGTATTCCTTCACTTGTATAGGAAATTTGAAATATGGTTATCTTTCTTATGAACAGGAAAAATATTCTAAAAAATATACAAAAATTTCATCAATGTCCCATGAGATACTGAATGTATTAATAGCAAACAATAATCCAAGTTATAGAATATAATTCCACAGATAAAGAGAAACACCACAATATTGACTGTCTTCCATTCCTATAAATATATAGACTTATTCTACAGGTGTCATAGTTTCAATCAGTACCCAGTTTGACTTGGTAACTTACAAAGCAAGCCACCTTCACCATGATATGTTTCAAATTGACCTACATAAAATATAATGAAACAAGGGGATTAATCAGTTCTCGGATGCTGTGAAATAGATAAGCATTTAGATACCAAACTTGAGTCCCATTCCAAAGGAACTGAACCAAGCTATAACTGAGTCAAATAATGATGGGGGGGGGGTATTTTTAAAATGATCTTCAATTGAAAAGACTTTAGAAATGGTCCTGGAAGTCTCTTGTATGAAATTTGTTAACATTCTGTTTAGTATCAATAATGTTTTTATGTGAATATTTTACGGTGATTATATGTTATAATGCAATAATGTGAATAGTTACAAACTGATGTTAAATACTCAGTAATATCTGGGTTTGGAGTCAATGTTCAGATCACTCACAATCTTCTTGACTTAATAAATAGTCTGTTTTGGTGTACAGGACTGTATGTTATGATGAAGGAATAACATCATGAAATACGATAATATATACTCTACTCTTCCTGGCAGAAGAATTTGATTGCATTACTACACAGTATAATTAACAGATTTAAAAAAACAAAACAAAAATTTTATCTTAATTTTGATTAGGTTAACAGTTGGAGCTAATTTCATTGATGTTTTACTTCAAGTTATTTTTATTTTATAACAGTGAAACCTGTTTTCAAAATAATGTAGTTTTATTTTTCTGCAATTCAAATGATGTCATTATTGTGTGAAGAAAATACTTTTACCTGCTTGACAAAACTGTAATGTTGCCTTTTTTTGCCCTAAAATTAATTGACATTTTTTATAATATATTGTACATTGCCTTCCTTCTTGGCAACTATATGATGTATGATGTAGTACATATGTTATTCTCACGCAGATGTTAGATCCAAACATTCTGTAATTGCTTCAATTATTTAGCTAGTCATACATGTACTTTTTATTCAGCTTTTTCTATAATCACAAAGTAACAGTAGCATTGGCATTACCAAATTCTATAAATGTACACAATAAAAATACTTTTACATAGTGCCATAGAGTGGTAATGGATGTAATGTCAGGTAGCACCCTGAATGTTAATAATACATCACATTTAATCAAAATATTATATATATGGTAACTGGTTTACAATATTCTATTTTTTTGTGCTATTTTTGTATGTTTATAGATGTGTCGATTGACAGTATTTACTAAATATAATCTAGCCTATATATATAATTTACTTTATAATCTTTAAATATTATATAATATACATGTATAACTTATAGTATCTGTCATTATTACTCCAGGCTAAAACATGCTGGGCTGTATAATTTTTATGACTGTTTAATTACAACTCAATTACTAGTATCCATAGCATTTATATGATATAACTGATGATAATACCGGATGGTTGTAATAATTAATTACAACCTTCAATGTTCTATGAACATTTACTAGTCATTGAACAGTTTATGAAAATCACCCATTTGTTATAATTTTACACTTGTTCAATTTGATCCCAAATAACTCCTGTATTAATGTTTATTGTAATAATCTTACCTGATGTTTTTATTTATTCAGCAGAATAATTGTGTAGCATTTTTTATGATTTGCACAATTATTAATTAATTCTTTTAATATATCATGTCCACAATATGTGTACAATGGTTATCATACGCTATACATAAATGGTTTTGGCTTCCATTAAATTTTAAAAGTTGACTGTGGAAATAGTAATGCAAAACAAAGGGATAAAAGGAACTTAAAATGTCCGTATAATGATATTTTTACAGTTTACTGTGACTTCATCGTGAGCTTTAATGGTAAGTCAATCTCAGATAAGAAAATCTGTCAATATCTTTATTTATAATGTAGTTACCTCCCCTTAGTTAAAGGCATTTAACAATATTCCAGTGATTCATTGCCATACCAATTTATTCGATGAGTTTATGGCAGATGATCACGGTTGTAATCTATATTGTAAATAATAATATATTTCTTTTATATACTGCATGGTGAAGGTATATTTTCTATGACAAATCTATATTGTTATATCTTTGTGAATGATATGTTATAAAACCAGTGTATGTATGAATGTATGTCTTTTTATGAACCATATAAAAAGATTTAGTGACAATACAGGTATTATGTAGGTAAAGTATTATTGTTGTTTGTCATTAAATATTACGAATAGAGAGGAAGTATTTTACGAACATAGATTAAATGACAATAATATAAGGGGTATTATTTGTCAATTTTCAAGTGCATAATGAACACTTTTGTTTGTACCAGCAATTACAAAGCACATGCTCGACTTTCAATGACGTACATATAAATCGATACCCTTACTTTTAAATCCTGTTTACAAAACTGAAAGTACCGGTCTTTAACAACCCCAACAACAAAATGAATATAATCAATTTGATTAATATGATATCCAAACAAACTTTTGTTCACAATGAAAACAAGCCAACAGTGAGGCTGATGTCCCCCGCCGAAATCCCAAAATAAATAGATGACACATATTAATTAATCGCACATTTATTTTTTTCAAACATATCGAGCAATCAAACTGTACACGAAGTGTCACCCAAAGTGTTTTATAAAGAAAAATGCTAAAACCGACGAGAAAAATGAAAATGTACCCTAGTTAGGGGGACCCTAAAGGCAGACAAAAGTGCCCCCACGCTTGACAAAAGGACCCCCACGCTTGACAAAAGGGCTCCTCTGGCCAAGGGAAAGGGCCCTCGTGTCCGAGTCAATCGTTTCTATACACTGTTACTGAATGAGAATGCAGTCATTGTATTGGCATAAAAATCATCAATCAAGGTGAACCTAAATTATCTTGTCCCAAAGTATCAACCAATCAAATTGCTTATCTCTGCCTACCCTAAGCAGAAAATGCTCATCTTCGAACTCCATCAAGGCATTGACCTAATAAGCATACACACAAATTTTGAACATTTTAACTCAATTAGAAGGAGAGTTATTGTGTTCCAAAGTCTCGGCAAATCAAATTGCTTATCGCTCTGCTTACCCCGAGCAGAAAATACTCATTATCGATCTTAGTCAAGGCATTACTGTAATGAAACTATACACCAAGTTTCATCACTCTCACTTAATTAGAACTAAGGTTATCGTGTCCCAAAGCATCAACCAATCAAATTGCTTACCCTAAGCGGAAAATGCTCATCTTCGAACTACATCAAGGCATTGACCTAATAAGCATATACACCAAGTTTGAACATTTTAACTCAATTAGAAGGAGAGTTATTGTGTTCCAAAGTCTCGACCAATCAAATTGCGTAGCGCTCTGCTTACCCTGAGCAGAAAATGCTCATTATCGAACTTAGCCAAGGTATTACTGTAATGAAACTACACACCAAGTTTCATAACTCTCACTTAATTAGAACTAAAGTTATCGTGTCCCAAAGCATCAACCAATCAAATTGCTTATCTGTGCTTACCCTAAGCGGAAAATGCTCATCTTCGAACTCCATCAAGGCATTGACCTAATAAACACATACACCAAGTTTGAACATTCTAGCTCAATTAGGAAGAGAGTTATTGTGTCCCAAAAAGTGTGACGGACAGACGGACGGACAGACAGACAGACAGACGGACGGACGAACCCATTTTAATAGTCCCCCAACTTTCTTCGAAAGGCGGGGGACAAAAATAAACAAATTGTACGACTTATAAAACGACTTAGAAGAGCGATGGATTTGTAGGTTGGCGAAAATTATTAATTTAACAAATCCAAATATAGTGAATAACTCAAAAGCAGTAATTAATGTCCCTTCAATGATCACGCCTAATAGTGTGGGTCCAATAGGATTAAGGTCTGGGAACAATTTATTTTCTGGTCGATTGAGGCTGTCGGATATTCCCAAGCGTTGAGTTAGGCACCTTAAGGTAAAACTTGTCCAAAATTCCCGATAGATGGATTTTCCGTATGGACCAGACCTGCCCGGTTGGTCTGATGTCCTCACCAATGGGCTTGAAAGATAACAAAACAAATATTGACGTGTAGTTGTTCGATCCTTCCTATCATTGAGGCTAAAGGACGTGTCTAGAATACACCAGTTTGTAAATCGTTTATATCTCTGTTAAGTATTGATTGTCTTTCGTCTAGTTTATATCCAATCTTAACGATAATAGTCATTAATCCGTTTATTTCATAAAACAATAAATAGTTTAAGTTTGATTTATAATTACGACACACATAGGCCTACTAATATATTCAAATACATAAATATCTATATAGAAGCAGCGTGATAAATATTCATGATTATGGTTGTAATTATAGTGGGTTTAATATCGATCCAGTCATAAAATAGGGTTAGACTAATATGATTAAAACACACATCCTATTTCGTTTCTTGTTAAATAGTTCAAAATTTCGTTTTACTTGTATTTACTGGATAATGTGAGAATTAGCCAATGAAAGGGTCTGTTACGGCGAGCTTTGTGCATGTTTTGCACGGAACTGTGGGTAATCCACTAGAAACATCAATGCTGATTGGTTAATCAAATGCCTGACGCCATCGGGCCAAAAGCCTCTCGAAAGTATAAAAAAAAAACGAAATATTGATTTGTATTTTAATCAGATTGGGGTTAGGCCGACTATTTATGAATTTTAAGTTTATCCGTGAGATGATAAAAAAAAACGCAGTAAAAACGACAAGTCTATATTAGCCTTTAATCATACTAATCGTAGAAAATGTATTTTAATTGAAACTTCGATCATCTTGAATAATGTACATTGTCTTATCTATCAATAACGTCACTTACTGCATGTAACTATTTTTGAATTTTCCCAATTTGTATTCAAGTTTTCGAATGACTATAATAGAGTATGTCTTAAGTCAATGCAAAAACTAGGCATGTTTTTTTTTATAGAGTAATAACAATATGGCCACTTTAAACTGTGGATATATGTTTGTTCTGCACGATAAGGTCACTGTCGTAATTTATACTCATTCTTTGTTCTCTTCATTCCTGGCGTTTCATCTTAACCTAATTTATCTTAAAGGCACAACAAACCATATTATTTGTATCTCGAGTCAAAAAAATGTGCATTATTTAATATAATGACGGTTGCAGGCGCGGATCCAGGATTTTTTGCAGGGAGGGGGTCTAGGTTTGATAATTTCTTAACTAATTGTGCTCAACCAATTAACGGGAGGTTTGGGGCCCCCCCCCCCCCAGAAAAATTTGGTAAATTAGATTCAATTTGGTGCATTCTGACGTATTTCCGGAAGGTAAATTCCAAAATTACAGGTCTAAAAATCGCCAATAAAATCGCATAGATTTAAGTTTCAAATTTTCAAGTCTGAGCAGGGGGGGGGGGGTCCGGACCCCCTGGACCCCCCCTCTGGATCCGCGCCTGGGTTGGTATGTACCGAGTGTACAATAAATCTTCAAAATAGCATAATTATTATTACCTTGTTGAAAACAGACATATAAAGATGGCGGTGTCAAATCAATATAAACCAAATCGATTTGAATAATTCTCGGGCCTAAATTTTCTTTTTCATAAACTTACAGTTGATTGTGTATGGTCTTATTTCAATATACATGTATATTTGATCCTGACGTGCTGGGGCTTTAATTAAATAATAAAGATGCAGATGGGTGTGGTATTATTTCAAGTTTAAGCCCCGTAAATTTGAAACTAAACGCACGAAATACGATCAGACAGTTCAAACAATTTCTATAAACAGCAAACCAGTATATTATTGTAGTATCTGTAACGTGTTTACAGCTCCTCAAACCAATTACCTTCTAAAATACATATTTGAAAATCGGTCAGCTTACGTCGTAAAAGAATAGAAGCTATTCAGAAGTGACAAGTTTCAAACTGTCACATGGATGTTGAAAGCTAACACCATTCATGTGTGAAATGTGACCGTGAGAAAGCAGGGTACAGATTGATACATAATAACTCTTTTCTTTCTTATTGAACTTAAAATACGGAGCCGACAGTTTATTAGGTTCGGTGCATTAAAACATTTCGGGATAACATGACATTGTCTTCTAAAACACTTAATAATATGAAATTTGATGTTCTTAATCTTATTTCTCTGCACCAAATGAAATGGGGTTTACCGTCCTACTGTTCTGTCCCGAGTGGGCTAATGAAGCGAAGGCGAGGATCCGCCATACAGTGTGCGCTGAGGGAAATTTCGCTCTGACAATGGCGCTACGGTCTACTCGTACGCCAAATCCCAACTGCCCATGGATTTTTACGTGCACGCCAAGGTGTAAACGGGACATCGATTTTTCGTACCATCCGAAGGACTTTATTTGGCCCTTACCAGGCACCGTGTCTTGCACCACTGAAAAGGAGGAACCTGTCTACACCTCCAGGTTTGCGAGTCAACATCTTAGTTACTTTTCGTCGAATTCCAATTCACTGGTTGACGTTGGTTTTCTGTCCCACCTGAATGCCTTTAAATTACCCTCTCTGTCCCATTTTCAAAAATATATACAATTATGATAAAACAATGACGTAAGTTGTGTGATTTACGTGATTTGAATATTCCTAGTTTGAATAATGATATGAATAAAATACACGCCAGCTCATTTTATCCACATTGAAAAGTATGGTTGTTCTTACAAAAGCTGCAAAGTTGTAAAGCTAAAAAAGAAAAAAAAATGGAAGTCGATCTGTACTTTTATACGTGGTTGTCAATATTATCTTTAGGCTCTTTAAACTTAACGTTGACAATATTATATTTATACTGTAATTTACACGTTGACAAGTGGTCAACTTTATGACAAGTTGAAAGCTTATTAATAGTTGAAAATCACTGTTGATAAATACGCATTAAGTATACATTATAGTGTGACTATTTTATCCCGTGACATCCCCCGATATTGTTTAAATCTTTACGCAGTATTTTTGACACGTTGTTTAATATAGCGCATCTTGTGATACTCTAACGAATAGGACGTTAAACCTTGCGTCATCTCATTTGAACAAACTTTGCTTCGAGTTGGCGATTGGGATATAGCATCGTCGTATAATTTATTATTCTTGTGCTCTCCTAATATTCAATAACAAATACAGTCGGTTAAACCTTTTTTTTTAATTTTAATCTCTCGTTGTCAAAACATCGATTAAAACGATGCCAAGGCAGCGCCCCTTTCTAGCTTTTTATCTGGAGCTGTATTAAAATTATACGTGTACACAACACTTCATTTTATACAAATAAATTAAAGTAGCTGTCTCTATAAAATGTTTTAATAATGTTAGAATCCGCCATGTCGCCAGAATGACACCGAATAACCTGATAATTGACGCTTGGTCTTTATACGAGAGAAACTATTCAATGTAGAAATATGCCGATTCATTTTGAAAGATACCACATCATACATCAAATGCGTGTCATTAGAGCTTAGTTGAGTACAAATCTCATAAATAATTGCTAAAATAGACCCCCCTCCATTTCGACAATCAGCAGAAAAGCAAGAGACGATTAAACATTGAATAATTGCGATTAGCGTTCTCAGAAATAAAACTTTGTGCTTGGTATATTATTGAAAATGGTCTCAATTAGCTAGGCATGTTGGGGCCAATGTGGCATGTGCTGGGTCGCTTGCCTGGGGGTCGAGTGTTCGGATGGGAAGATAAACCGAGGTCCCGTGTAAACAGTTGCGCGCATGTAAAAGACCCCTTGGCAGTTGGAATTCGATATAAGAGTAGGTCGTAGCGCCGCTACCCGGGCAAAATTTCCCTCAAAGTACATTGCATGGCGTAAGCCCGTCTTCATTAGCCCAGTTCGGAGCAGAACAGTAGGACGTTAAACCCCATTTCATTCAGCTAGGCATGTACGTTTTGCTGTCAATGTGAAATGCGCAAAAACAAATCGATTGTTTTTGAGCTGAGGGATATTAGGGCCTACACGATATTAGGGCCTATATATACACATGATGGCTTGAAAATAGTAGTCCTTATTCATGACTTCAAAATGCTTTCTTTTCAGTATTTTCAGGCGAATTAATATTTAGTCACGATAACCAGGCTATTGGTTTTTCCAAGACATTGATAATGATTATTACACTCTTTTCTCATAGAAATCGATTAATTGATTGCCTCGATACACACACAATGTAGAAAACATGATTGTTTATTGTTTATTTCATATATACCATTAATATCATGCTATATATAAATACCATAGTCATGTACAATAGACCCGGTTTCATACAATATAATAACTTGCAATAGAATATTTATAAACAACGCATACATTCAAGCCATGCAGTCACGTTTTGTTATTTTTACTATCTATTATTCTCTGTTCTAAACATTAAATTTATATCGAGTCAATTTACGATTTGTGTTTAACGCTTACACAAGTCGTCAGTGATTATAAACTAAGAATTGTATTTTTTAAAAGGAGAGAGATAGGGAGAGAGAGAGAGAGAGAGGGAAAGAGAAAGAGAGAAATGGGCTTTAACGCCCACTCGACACAAACTAGGTTATTTCGGGACTAAAATATGGTTTAATTTCATTTCAATAATTCGCTTGCGCGTGGGGGTCTTTAGCAGTGGGGGGAAACCGGAGTATCCGGAGAAAACCCACGAGGATGGGCAGACGACCCTACTCCGTGTCAAGTACAACTGGGGATTCGAAACCACGTCTCAATAACAGGCTTTATGATACAGCACGCACGTGCCAATTCGGCCACGCCGCCTTTTTAAAAGGAATGGGTGCAGGTCGAATATGGTGCAATTCACAACTAAGCTAAAACAGACAATAGGGCTACTGTAGAGATTTGGCTAACTCGTGCTCTATTCAGGCCATAAAATTTTGACCTATAAACCTGTTTATGACCTAATAGAAATGATGAAATATCACAAGGATAATGTTAAATCCGCATGACTAAATCGATTCAAGGGATATTAAAGAGATCCTGGTAGCTTGTTGGTGATTTATTTTTAGATGTACTGTGATGTGATCACGCAGCTATATTAGGCTCCATGTCAGATTAACTTCTGAAATATAGACGTTTAAAGATTGTAGATGAGTCTAGTCTCTATCATCCAGAATTTCTTTTACGAATAATTGTCTGCAGATGCGTTGTCAACATTTGAAATAATAGGCCATTGGCTAGATTATCCAGTCTTTTACATTAACATAACGTCTAAGGGAAATAACTACTCCTAAAACAAAATGTCGACGCCCATGAAATTAATATAAGCATGCCATTTCAGAAAACCCATTTGATTGCATTGCGCTTCTATATCCTACACTCTTATTTTTTATCGTAAAATTTCCCTCTTCATGGGCCATAGCTATGTTGTTGTTTTTTTTTTTAAAAATTAATCCTTATTCGTCGTCACGATTCATGATTTTATTTTT
The DNA here is from genome assembly GCA_963678685.1 of Patella ulyssiponensis. Taxonomy (NCBI): domain Eukaryota; kingdom Metazoa; phylum Mollusca; class Gastropoda; family Patellidae; genus Patella; species Patella ulyssiponensis. The sequence goes on from OY783229.1 coordinate 60,869,714, forward strand.
TTTCATAATAATGCAAGATTTACGTAGTGGATATTTTACCGAATTCGGCAAAGTATCTACTTTCGCTGTTTTATCGTACATCGTTTCTGATTGGTTTAATATTCACTTCCGTCACTTCCGTTCGACATGCGCAGTTGTGCGATTATTGATATATTCCACTATTTTGATTACTCTGTCTTTCAAGTTTGGCGCAAAGTACGATTTTACTGGAAAAACATAAACACCACTGACAGTCTTAGTACTTAAATTAAAAACCAAAATCCGCAGAAATGCGCCCTCGGCCAAAATAGAGTAATATTCTATATGTTTTTCTTCAATTTACATTTATTATCTTATTTTCTTTTAAAAATAATTCTATCAAATTCTACCATAGAAATTCAAGTAGGCTATTTCGTCCCTTTATAAGAAACGGAGAAAGAAGCATTGCTAGACACAGGACGAATAGAACTGTTGGGTTAGGGTTAGGGTTAGGTTTAGGTTTAGATTTAGATTTAGGGGTTAGGGTTTGTGTTATGGGTTAATGTCAGCCGGCATCAGAGAACTGCGCATGTCAAACGGAAGGAACGGCAAAATAGTAAATTAGAGTAAAGTGCCGAATTCGGTTAAATATCCACTGCCCAAGATTTATGGGATTTATAGCAGGTAGGAGTCCATACCGGGCAATCAACCACATAAAAAACAAACACCCGGTTACGCATAATTGACAATGGAACTTTTCGTCAACTATTGACAACGTTCCCCCCTCCATATATGTTAAAAACTAGGTTGGGATGGCCTAGTGGTCTAGAGTGCCGCGCCTCGACCTCTAGCTGGCCGGTCACCTCTTCACCTAGTTTGTGTCGAATGGACGTTAAACCCCACTTCGCTCTCTCTCTAAAATCAAGGTGGTTCTGGGTGATGGAGACTAATATGGGTCGCATGCCTCTATAAAAAAAATATATCTGTGATTATAGTAAGTTGCTACGTGCATAACCCATTAATACAAAACACAACATCTCGGTTTCAAAACGAAAAGGTGCAAAAATACGCTGTTGAAGACGGGTGGGTTGTATTGAGATTTGTCAAGAAATGCACTCAGTCATTAACCACCATTTTAACCATGGTCAACTTCGTTGGAGCAGTGTTACCTCCATAATTCTGGCTAGTTGTGATATGTATCATGTATTAGGTAGGACATACCCACTCTTACACTAGTAGATCCCCAAGCATCTGGTCTCAGACGTCACTAGTATTACATGGCCGGCAGCTTAGAGTAACTGATTTTTTTTTTATATTTTAGTACAATGTGTTGTTAAAAAAATTAGTAGAAAAAATGACTTTGTATGTTTTCTTAAGCAGTTTGGAATTCGTTATAACATTATGTGCACGTAAAAGATTCCTTGGCAGTTGGAATTCGATATAAGATTATGTCGTAGTGCCGCTGTCCGGGCAAAATTTCCCTATGTCCACCTTCATTAACCCAGTTGGAGCCGAACAGTAGAATGTTACACAGTATTCCATTTCATTTCAATGTCCTGGCAATATATGTCTTACTTACAATCACCCATACGTAATGAGTATTCTCGTCGGGAACTTTTCTAATTAGGAATTTGAATGATGGAATACTCGAAGAGTGTTGGCCCTGTGTAAAAACGTGATTTGCATACAAGGTTTTTATACTGTATTGGTTCTTCTGTTAACATGAGAAATGAAATGGGGTTTAACGTCCTACCTTCGTGGACATGCGCCATACAATGTGGTAATACTCGGACAGCAATCTGATTAAAATACAGATCCTATTTCGTTTCGTTTTTATAGTTCAAAATTTTGTTTTACTTGTCTTTACTACATGCAGTGTAGGCCATCGAAATTATAAAAACCGAAACGAAATATAGATCTGAATTGCAATTAGATTGCTCGGACAGCGACGTTTCTGTCTATTCTTCATGTACACGGTATCTCGAATTCTTGTCTCATCACAACGACTAGGTACTGCTCCTTGCCAGGCTGCACCACTAAGAAGGTTGAAACCACACCGAGATCGAAACCGGGAACTTCTGGCTTGTGAGCCCCACCCCAACCCACCACTTACAATGGCAAACTATTGCGGTCATGTTATAATCTCTCACACCGTTTGCTATAACGTTCCTATTTCTCGACTGTTTAAAAAATAATATACCCCGCCTCGCCATTCTATCTCTTTTGTAAACTAATCCATGAACAAAAGCCAATAGCAATCATCAACATCATGTAGCAAATAGAAAGAAACTGATAAACAATGTTGTATTAATTATATATGATTTATTAAATGATTAATAGATATTATTTTCAACCAGTTTTAGGCATCCGAATGTAATCATTCCTAGTCACATAAGACATACAATGTAATCTAGTCATTTGTTGATTGTTTGCATCTGAAATAAAAACGAAGCATTTGATATCATATGTCCATGGTCCCTGTCCGGATTATAGGGTGTATACAATAGCCCCCCCCACTCTCCAACACACACACACAACCACAACATTATCATAAGATAATAAACTAATATAATTTTTATTATTTTTTTTTCACCTAGGTTATCTTTAATAGGACGTTAAACCCCATTTCATATAATTTAATTCCATTTCTATGTACCAACCACAGATTTTCTTCAAGTACTATAATAAAATAATTTATTCACTCTTTAATCGGTAATGCTTCGTTAAATTCTAATTTTCATCCTGCAGATGTCTTTAATTATCTTCGTGTTTTTGTGATGTTTCATTTTCGGCGGTAAATTTTTAAGTAGACTGAATTTTTGTTATCGATCGCCCGCATGTTGACCTTTCTATGAACCTTTGTGTTGTGACATATTTTTATGCCGTCAGTTAAGCCCACCCCACAGAGTTCTTTTATTAAATTATTATTCTAAACACAGGGTAGCTAATCTTCGGCCAATAACCCCTTAAATCCCAATTTCAAACACGTTGACAAAATATTGGATGGATAAAAACAATTTGCTTTGTGAAAATTCAGGAAGGCATAAACAATACATGTTGTGGACAAATTATATGTGGCTTATTACTTACGGTTTATTACTTATGTATGTGACCACCGATTTATCACTTTAATTTCCTCCCCAAAAAACTACACAGTCCTTTCAAATGGCATAAAACATTATCATCCTCGAATGATATTTAACGATTGAGCCCCCCCCCCCCCCAACATAATATATATGGAAAACAATCACTCGTCCCAAGTTTTTTTTTTATTTTTGCATTTTTTTAAAACGATAAGAGTTATTGTCGAAACGTCGTGCATATATATATATAAACCACTGATTGATTTCAATATAAAATATAACGTGTTTTTCATGTGAGCAATGCTTCTATTTTAATGATACTTCTCCACCTGATATGTAAACAATACAAAATCTTGGTGTTGAACACCAAATAGGCAGATTCAGGCCAAGATATAATCAACTTGTCACTTAATGAATTTTGCATTTTGTGTTCAGCAGCACAAGATCATTCAAAATACAATTACTTTTTAAAATGTTTCTATGGTACATAGGTCGGTAAACTCAACTGAACATTCAAAGAGTAACAATTTAAACTTTTTTTTAAATCATATATGTAAGTGATAAACATGCAACTTTAAACAACAATTTTCTTGGCAGTTTCCATACAGGTTTTCACTCCAGATCTACTTTGTCAATACAGGAAACGTATCTATTAATTTTGTTTATTTACGTGTTTGTGTCGAACATTACTCTCTCTCTCTCTCTCTCTCTCTCTCTCTCTCTCTCCTCTCTCTCTCTTTTACGTGGCCGCTTAGCTTTGTCCTGCTTTTTGGACACATATGTCATAGACCAAATGTTCTATTTCACACTATCGCTAATAGGGGTAACACACTCGCTTCTATCACGACTCACGTGCCAATACCGTGTTTTTGTGTTCAATAAAGGAACCATACCCCATTAACATGATAATATATTTTCGGGCATGTAAGCTTTTACATCAGGTTGAATATATGGAACACAATTCAAAAGACAATCAAAGCACGTATCAATATATTAATAGCTGAAAAAAAAATCGATTATTTCTATTCCATTTGTCAAAATATTTAACTAGATTTAACTCGGTTGAATGAGGTTTCGAGAAATGAAAATTTGCCCTGTGGTGCAAAAAAAAAAATTGATATCAATATCATCACGTATTAAAACAATCAAAATATTTGTACATTCAAATATGAACATCCGATTGAACTATCAACCAAATCAAACAGAAAACTCCATCATACCGATCTTTTATAGCATCTCACCGATTAACCAAACAGAAACCTAGAAGACAAACCTTTTGGATTAACTAATGTAACCTTATATGATTAATAAAATTATTAATAGATTTATAATTATGACCATGTATTCCATGTTTAATTAAGGATCATTATTATAACCACCATGGACTGCTCACATAGAGAAATTTTCAGGGCCATTTTATGTGCACTTTAATCATCATTATTTTTGAAAGTTATCGAACGCATGTTTACTCCCACGCATAATAACGTTTCCCCGCTGGGAAAATGTTGATCTCAAATGGCTTTAAAAATGTTTAATTTCTTTCTTTGTCACTTCAGTAGTTTGTCACTGGGGTGAAAACATGCCACGATGCCGAGTTGAAGTCGTTAAAGTCGTTCAAGAATTTGAGCAGGCGACACGGCAGGTAATAATTTACACAGCTGTTTCGACCGAACTCACGCAGTTTTATATCTTGCTGCTCTTGATAGCTTAGCAACTTTGTGAACTACCCCCCTGGTTATTAAGTAAATGCCTTGAAAATCGTCAACGTTTACGATTGAAGCTGTTGTTAATAACAAACACGTTAAACGTGGTAAATTATTTAATGCACCATTACATACCACTCTTCAAGCTTGACATCATCTCGACATGTCTTTATCCTGTTGCCCGGTCAAATCCTCATTTAAATTACATTTGAGAAAATCGCCTTTATTATGATTTCATTAATAACAGATTTATCAATTATGGATGACTGGTTTAATAACCATGTCAACTGCTGGTCAATAACATTATGATCAATAATATGATATCAAAGTCTTGAAAATAAAACCTGGGAAGACGACAATTTTCAACGTCCTTGGGCATCAACGGATCTTAAAATGGCTACATCTTTTTTGATTTGGGTCCTAACGGAATGTCAGTTTCACTGGATTGTCAGTCTATAGATAACGCTAATGAAATGGAACTAAATTCGTAAATAAGCAGGTTTCCATGCCATCCTTCAAAATAAACAAAACCTCTACCGTTTATCCCATGACTAATCTAATATAGACTCGAGGTCAATCTAATTGAATACGTCTACAGAGGACATTATAACATTATGTAATAATACACTGATAGAAATCAAACACCACGTCCTGTCCTTCGGCGCAAGTACATTTTGTAAAACATGTCAATACGTGTAGTCAACAAGAACATTCAATATGAATTACATCAACAAAGAAGAACTCTAAATGTGTTTGTTTATGCAGCTGAATCACCATCAAGATAAAGAATAAACATAATATAATAACCACGACAATTGAAACAATGACATTTTGTTGAAAATTAGAATTATTACTGTTAGTTGATTTATTCCGGCGGCTGAACCGCCAGCAGACGATGGAGATCGTCAACAATACATACTTTATTCATGCCAATTTAACCATTAAATAGTAGACGCTCCAACTTCGAAAATCTTTTAAATGGGCAATATTATTATTTACAAAGGCTGTTACTTATTTTTCATTACCTGGGTTTGTAGTTGGATTCGGTTTGGTTTAGTTCCCTATGCATGGGATTCAAGTGAAACTATTGGCTTTTCGGTTTTCGTGTGAAACTCATTTTATAACAGGCCAGTTTTGTCATTTCTTTTTTATATCGGTAGCTAGAAAGCTTTTCAAATCTCTAAATATATTTTTTTCGTTTTTATTTGTTATTATTAAGTCTACGTATGTGTACTGTTTTGTACAATTATGCATGGTACCCGTGTTTAGGTTAAGTCGATAGAATTTTGCTCCATGGATTTTTTGAGCATTAACGTTACCGTATGTTAATTTAATGAACCTTTTTATCACCCTCTTGGTATCAGACACAGTTCCGAGTTTGAAAAAAGGGATGGAATTAAACTTTAGATCAAACAATTATAAGAATAACTCAATAATATATATTTCGGTGAACTTGTATCTGAGCGAAAAACCCCATTAAATGTTTGTCAATTCAATTTGTTTATAAAGAATCAACATTATGTACGTCAGAAACGTTAACACAAGAGCAGACTTCCGTCAGATCAAGAATTTATATGTATATAATATCCTAACTTGCCTGAAATAAGAAGGAATAAAAGGATGGAGTTATAGATTAGATGGGGTTTAACACCCGCTTCCACACAGACTGCTGTAGAAACTTGTGGTTATATATTTAAAACAAGAGTTTCGAATATCATGAAATGTTTCTAACAGAAACCTATCTGTTGAATGAATGGTTTATGGCAGAAATCCAAGATTTTTTTTTTTATTTTCATGTTTTATTCCAGAAGAAACATTGGATGTATTTAGTTAATGTAATTCTAGGTAGAATTAGTAAAACAAGGCGTGGACAGAACGACCAATATAAACAATCCTGCGAATAATAAAACAACAGTTATGTGGAGTAAAAACTCTCATAAACTTATTTTATAGTCAACTAATGGACGGAGGTTAAATTCTTAGATCATGGACAACATCTATTCAAGCATTCCTGTGGCCATTTAACGGTATTTTAACAAAGGTTTAGTCGGACGGTTACCAAGTTAATAGTTATTGTTAATGCCCAATGGTACTGTATAAGTCCAATAAAAGCTCGTGTTTTTGTGAACACGAGTGTTCCATCGACTCATCTTGTATTACCGCGATGAAATAATCGACCTCCAATTAAATGAACTCGAGCGATTAACAGTAGCAAATCCCTTATTGACCGTAATCTCGAGACGCGGATAAACCCAGTCAGAGAATTGATATTTTCACAGAGTATTAAAGTAATCCCTATTGTGTTGGTGTTACACACAAACAGTCTTACATCGCAATATCTCATAATATTACCGTGGACGTTCACCGGTCATTGGAGGGTTATTTGTCAGACAGACTAGGTTATTGAAATACTATAATAATTTACAAACCACCACTCTTAACTTTAATATTACATGATGAATGAATAAGACATGATATTATAAACTATTTTTAGTATTGTGTGATTTGTATAGTGCCATCTACAATTAATTTTTACAATACATGTATTACCATAGTGTTGATCAATGTATTCTTAAGTCAATGACTCCATTATCGATTCTTCAAGACAATCATTGATATGATGATAAAAGTACGATTGCGCGTTTGAGAGAGAGAGAGATTTAAAATTCGAAATATGCGAAACATTGATATAATGTTTTCGAGAATCTTGTAGCTTTCATTGAGAAATAAAAGGAATTGATTTTTATTTTCAATGTGGGCGTATCTTTAAATGGAAGACATTTATTTAACGTAAACATATATTATATGCAGGTCATTGACCTCACATTAATTAGTAGCAGGTTATATCAATCAATAATGCTACACATGGAGAAATTTATGGTCGAGTTGTTAGAATCGGCACATCAAAGCAGGATGTATGTAACAACGGTAAAAGTTTGACACCCTTGAAATACTTGATGTTTCCCACTGCCTGTTAATGAGGCGAGTCGTATAGACTAATTAGTGGAAACTGATTATAGATAGACTGGATCCAATGGTAATTATTACGACCAGACCTCTGATCGCTGTGATTAAATGGTCGTTTTAATGTCTTCCAGTCATTTCCATATTTTTCCAGTCTATCTTTATGCATGTTTAATCGGGAAGGTTATAATTAAGAGATTAGTATAAATGTGTCTTATCTTAAAAAAGAGTCCTTTGAACTCCAATATCGGAGCCTTGGTGGTGCATTGGGTGAAGGCACTGGTTCTATAGCCAAGAGATGTCGGGTTTGATCCGGTGTTGACCGAGAATGGTTATCGAAATTTTTTAGCTTACATTCTCCTTTCATACTCTCAAAGGAAGTCCTGGCAGTTGAAATTAATTAAAGAGTAGTCGTAAACGCCACAATCGGAGCAAAATTTCCCTTGTAACGTATGTCTATCATCATTATCCCCATTGGTGAACAAAGGTAGAGCGTTATACTTTAAGTCCCATTTTATCTGAACTCCTATCACAAATTCTTCGTCTATTTGGCGATAGGGGAATAAGCATTGCCTTTTTTTTAAAAAAAGGTCTACAATAACAGACGAAACAATGTTAGATCTATCCATGCTCCCAAGTAGACTTTATATCTGGTCGACTGTCGTTCAATGTTAGATATATTTGGTTACAGATGATGTACGTTAGACATGGTTACAGCTCATGACCATCAGACGTTAGGTATGATTCTAAAGATGATGGACGTGAGACATGGTGACAGCTCATGACCATCAGACGTTATGATGCTGTAGATAATGGACGTTAGATGTTAGATGGTTACATATTATGACCTCCAGACGCTTGGTTACCTAACTGTTTTTAGATGATCGCGGGTAGAAAAGTCGAACATAAATTTACATTCTGGAATTATAGAGATATTACAAACGGTTTATAAATATAATGATTAAATCTCGACCTTGGGCCGAATTTGCACTGGTTATAATAGATTTCTATGGTCGCATTCTGTTAAGATGATTCATATTTTCTGTTTATATACAATTTAAATAAGTAGTGTTAGGTGTTGTATTAGATTAGACTAATCCTTTGTTAATATTATCATGCAATTTAATACATACATGCAGTAACATCGAGGAATGGATATTGAGTTGAAATTTAGAAACAATTTTGGAATATCGTCTTTCAATATAATGGCTTAATTATAAAGATTGTGTCATATTATGATTTATAAGAGGACATGTGTTTGAGTAAGGTTGATTACCATCAGCTTGACTTGTGTTAGATATTGGTGTTCTATTATCGATAGGAGTTTATAATCTGTGATATATATTGACACGATAATCCCATGTTAATGTGTCGATGCGTACAGTATTGATATTATGTCAACGATTTCGTTTAATTACTTATTATAAAAGATTAGCACAGGGCTGTTAATTGAAATACCTGTCAGATGCCTTAATACAATATGAAGTGTTTTGATCTGTAATATTTATTTTACCGTACAGATGTGAACAAGGTGATTGTATTCCTTTGTATACATATCTGCATTCATGAACGACAGCCGTTCTTTCGGGGTCTTTCAGAATGACACGACTGTATTTACACAGTTTTGTCAAATTTCTAAAACAATTCTTTCTACAGATTGCCTTGATCTTGGACAATATAGTCGGGTAAATTCAAAGTGTTACCCCAGGGGCAAGTTCGCAACCTCGTCGAGATAATGAACTCCCTTGACTACGTAATTCACATTATATAATATAAAGAGTAACTACGTAAGAGCGATCAAACTCCACGTGTTGTAGTCTTAAGGTTTATTTGTTTTTTTAAAACCTAAGCCTGTTATTCAGCACTCTACTTAACTGGTATATATACAAATTGTATAAAAACAACTTAAAGATAATTGACACATTTTAATATAATACAGGTTATAAGTTCGGGCTACTTCCCTCGTCCAACTCCTAGGCCCTTTTTACCAAGAACCCATTACAAGCCAGCATGGGCAGGCAAAAATGGAGATATTCTGTAATTGTCCACTCAGCATTAAATGTTTAGCTTCAAAACCCGACCCACATTTAGTATTCGTTTTTTATTATATGGTACCAATATCTAATCGAAGCGCCATTTTGTCCCAGATCGTACATGTATTATTTGATTTAGAATCATCCGAAAGGTTTTCAAGATCAAGAAGACTTATATAACCATTTCCGATCAATGTCCAAGATGATTCTAATTTTAGCTGCAATCTAACATGATGAATCCATAGAGGATTTTGAATTGTCAAACTGAGCATCCACCATATCGGTTATAACAGACGTATTATACGTGGAAGATTGAATGTGGCCGTCTGGAAAATGCAACCATCGAGATAAAACGCGCCAAATTGATCATTTTTGCGAGCCTTCTGCGGGCTTGTTTTCGGCGTAATAGAAATGACGATAATAGAGCACTAATAATACTGAAGTTAAATATGATAAACGTATTGTTGACTGAACAAAGACTTCAACGAGTTCATTTTGAACCATTATCTCGACGTGTTGCCTACCACCTGCCCCGACATATGTCCAATAGAGTGTTAAAATCTCCCATTCTTTCCTCCAGTCCTTTATTTGATCGTTTGTCATGTTGTTATCCCGTGAACGATTACCAAATGAATAAAAGAAATACATTCCAGCATTGATCAATCAACAGATAAAGCTACTTCTATTTTTTAATATTGAGCCAGCTGAAAATTTTGGGAGTTGAGGCTAATAGCAACTGCCTTCAGATTTTCCAAGCTTTTTTTTATACAATTTTGGACCCCCACCCCTTTTCCCCCTTTAAACAGCTGTCTACCCCTCAGCGATTGTAATACATGAATAAAAAAAGAAGATGAATTCAAGCATCTGTTTGAATAACATTTTTTATCCATTCGATATTATATAGTAGTATCATTCACAGATCTCGAAATCTTATTTCATGAACTAACGTACGCCTACTAGTGTATACCCATAAAGAGAAATTATATCGATATTGGAATGAATTGAATGAAGGGATGAATGAATGAATGAAGAGATGAATGAATGAATGATTGAAGAGATGATTGAATGAATGAAGAGATGAATGAATGAATGAATAAATTGGGAATGGACATCCTGTTTTCTGCACTAACCGGTCTAATGGAGGCGGACATACGGCATGCTATGAAGAAATTTTAAAGGACATCAATGGAATTCTGTCAGTGCTTCTTTTACGTGCAGGCCAACGTGTACAAGAGACCTCGGTTTGTCGTCACATCGAGCCTATTGGAATGAATGAAAGGATAGACAACGTAAGAATATCTTTCTAATTGCCTTTACGTTTCAAAATACAATGCGCTTTTTATGAACACTGCAAAAACAGTACATACAATTATGACATTGCAGACGGAAGGTGGTATGGGGGGGTTTCTGCCATGGTCGTTGCATCTGGGACAATTATTGATATCTACAAAGTCAAAATTGTCCAGATTTTATGAAGGGACGATGTTCTCCGAAATTTGTATTATTAACAAGTATATTATATAAAATAAATGCAGTAGCAAAAGGTAATTAACATCTGGAAATTCTCAATAAATTTAATAAACCACAACAAAAACCGAATATTTCACGCTAAAGAAAATGGCATGTGGTGTTTTTATTGGAACGTCATGTAATGACCCATGGCATGTGTTTAGTTAATACAATAAACTGTGTAAATAGTTGGCAATTTAAAGCTGTGGTTCATGTTCTAAAATTCAGAAATTATATTACTGCTGAGATTACGAGGTGACATGGCCGTCACCTCGACAGCCGATGGAAAACAAATAGAGTATTTAAAGAAGTTAATTAGGGCAATTTAGGTGCTTAGGTCAAGTTCCATAGAGGTTAATCTTATTACTCAATATGTAAATTTAGACCACTGGCCACTAGTTAATCGTAACCCCATCAACTTCAAAACAACTAGACTAATTTATCATTGCTGTTCATCTAACATGGTTGACCTCTATGACATTTAGCGGTATTCAGAGTTTACAAATGATAGATACGTATAGAGACGTTAAGCCCCCCCCCCCCCTAATCTTCTTTTAAGTGAAAAATAAACATTATGATATTTATAATTCAATTCCAACAACACGTTGTGTATCTTTGTATAATTATGTACATGTATGTATCCTTTGTTTGTTTGATGTACATTTCTATTATTTCTATTTTATTTGTATAATATGCACATTACCTTGTGTGTTTTTTTATGCAAAAAAGTTTATACATGTATACCTACAATATACAGTAAGGTATGAATGTCAAAATAAACCTAACAGAACGACGCGAGGATGAAAAATTTGCATAACAGCTGTACACCTGGGATTGAATCGGAACTATTTATGTAGTGTCCAGGGCCATGCGGTCACTGTGAACTACCATTACGGACATCATAGTAAAGTTTTTTCTATCTCCAAGAAATGCACAACACTTGAATAGCAATGAAAATAATGTTTGGTGGAATTACTCAGACCAATGAATGAGATATTTCGATTGGGTTCCTTCGTGGTTTTTGTCTTGACAGTATCGACCGTATATTTATAATTTCGTTTCTCTACGACTAAATCGAAATAAATCATCCACGCGTGACTTAAAAACGTCTACAACATTGTGGTTGTTGCGTAATCAACCAGTCTTGTAAGAATATGATTTTAATATGTAATCTTTACGGGTCTGAACATTGGTTGACATCAACACGATGTAATATTGTACGGTGATATATTAACCTTTTACAGTAAATATATAGCTCATGGCCACCAATGACTTTAATAGCGACCTTGCCATTGGGCTGACCAAATTACAATGATGCTCTGTGTTCTGTATTTACCACTAAGCTTAAGGTAGCTCTCTCTGTTATCGCTGCTAACATGTTAGAGATTTATTAGTTAAATCGCCCTGTGTTCAAATATTAAATAAACATGTCTTAAAGATATCCCAAGAGTTGATTGCAAGGTTAACTTATTGTTTCATGCTAACATCTGTCCGTCTCCCATCTTTGACAAGAGAAAGTGTCTACTTCATCAGGTGCTAATGATGAAATGGTCGACTATATCAAATTCTCCACCTGGCTTTGACTTTAACAAGACAAAGACTTGTTGGTTATATAATTCCACGAAAATATGTTCTTTTAGACTTGCTCCATATAAAGCCTAGACATTTTACCCCAAAACCAAGCTTTGGCTTTGAAACAGTATGATATTCACAAATGGTTGGACACCCTTAAAAATTTAAAAGTTTGTTGCCTTATATGGTAAAATGGTCAATTTAACAAAATGGGAGTGGCTCAATAAGAAGAGAAGAGGGAGAGAGAGACAGAGATGGGGTTTAATGTCCACTTGATACAAACTAGGACATTTAGGGAATATCATATGGAAAATTTTATTTCAAAAATTCGCTTGCACGTTGGGGACTTGGAAGGGGGAAGAGAGAGAAATGGGGTTTAACGTCCACTCGACACAAACTAGGTCATTTTGGGACTAACATATGGTTTCAATTTTATTTCAATAATTCGCTTGCGCGTAGGGGTCTTTAACAGTGGGAGGAAACTGGAGTGCCCAGAGGAAACCCACAAGGTTGAGAAGGCGCCCCTACATGTATCTCCATGACACTTACGCTCACACCGGGGATCGAAACCACAGCCGCAAGCCAGAGGTGACCGGCCACTAGGCCATCCCAACCCCCCGACTTGGAAGGAAACCGGAGGACCTGGAGAAAACCTACGAGGTTGGATAGACAACCCTATACCTTGTCATGTACAATTGGGGAATTGAAACCATGCAAGTTGACTCAATGACAGACCCTATGATCACAGGAAACTGACCTTCTATCTGTATATATATGCATACACCATACCGAACTAGACAATTTATAATAAAAAAGAAATATATTGTCTTGTTCGGTATGGTGTATGCATATATATACAGATAGAAGGTCAGATTCCTGTGCTATGATACAGGGTGCAGCACATGCTAACCATTTGGCCATACACCACCCACCACCCCCTCAGTGAGAAGAAACTAGTTCACTAAAAAGGAGGTCCGGGATTACTCTTTGTCGGTAGTGCAGGACCGAGAGTCTGGTAAAAACAGGGTCTAACTTTATACTATAAAACATAAGAAAGGTTGCCAGTCTAAAAACAACATTCATACACAACAACCCTCTCTTTAATAATTATATCATTTTATTCCTCAAAATGAGAAGTTTGAACAAATAAAATTAATTTGTCATATGTACACAAACATGTCTAGGTTTCTACAATTTGACCAGACACTTTCATCTGATCATAAGATACAACAACAAAATAGTCTATAGGTTGTTCCTAGACAGATTCTAATAGAACAACCTATATTTAATAACGGTCAAATTTATAACCATCTTAATACATGTCTATCAGTCTATAGGGTCAGTGTTTTAACACAGTCTACAACAAAAACTTACATCGCTTGTACATGGAATTCCCACAAAATAATAATAATATGTTAAATAATATAATAGTTAATAAAAGAAAACAACTTTAATGGCTTTTTATAATCTTTCACGTTTTAACAGTTCGCCATTTATCTCTTTTTATTTAATAATTTAGCACTTGAAGCGTTACACGGAAAGCAACCAAACCCTAAACAAAGTTTGACATCACAGAGAACAAAGCTTCTAGATTTGAAATCAGTGATTAATAAAACACCTTTCTTGATGAACACACTCCATTACTTGTAATAAACATGTATTTAATAAATAATTCTTAACAATATTTCCAACAACTTTTTGTCATACATGGTACTATGTGTATTTGTAAATGAATTGTACATGTAATTGTGTGGAGTTTAGTTGTAATGCTTGTCCATGTAACAACTTGTGACATTGCCTGTCTATCACAGACACATCATGTTTGATCTTGTAACATTAGCACCTTGTTTATAAAATCATCTAAGTTTTAATAATTCAGTGAATGTTGCTTTCAGTTTCTACATCTACAAATATATACATATGAAATAATTTCCATATTTCTGATACATGCTTCTAAATTTTGCCCTATTTTTAGGTGTAAATATAGTAATAACAGTAGTTATTATCATTAATATTTCTTTTAGGAAAAGAAAATTAACTTGGAAGGATGGTACAAATTTCACACCAGAACTTCATAGTTCTTAAATCGATATTCATAGAAATTAGATTAAGAATAAGGTTAATCTAGAGTCTTCATATTACATGTATATGAAAACAAATTTACATTGTATACCCTGTATAATTTAACAGTATGATGTTGATTGGAGACAACCCATTTAAACAGCAGATTCTAAAACTTCTAATAATAGTATGCAATAAAAATTTAGTTAATTAAAAGCAATAAAAATCTTTAACAATAACGTGTCAATTAAATGAAATTGAATGTTTCCTTATTAAAAGATATTAATTTGCAATTTAAAAATAAGAGTTACAACACTCATTGTGCATTCTTGAAAAGTTAAAAATACGTTTACTTGATATCCATAATAAGTAATTAAGTAATCTTCATTAAAAGATACTTCATGGGAAAGTATGAATCTAAAACTATGCATTAACATAACAATGTTAATAAACTGACAGTAATCATGCCATTATTAAATATATAATTAAGTACATCAAATGTTTTAATGTTTAGAAGTTACAATATCTAAACCATGGTCTAGGTCCTAGGTTAACAAATAAAATCACCAACAGATAAATAGATTAAATAATGGAGGAAATATATTAATTAAATTTAATAATAACTAGCGACAGGGAAGTGTCTTCTCTTCTGACTAACACTGGCTTGGAAGAATGAAATAGGAGGCTAAGTGTAGTAGTAAGCCTATAGATGTGTACATGAAGTTTCAAGTTCTTTGTGGTTTTGCAGTGTCATTAAGGTTCAAGTTGCATACATGTAAAACAAAATTAAGGTCCAATTGTTTTTTTATATACTGTACTGCATTTTTTTAACTGTACAATTGCCTTTTATGGACATACATTCATGTTTCGTCCATTACATAGTTTGACCCGATAAAAATACATTAATTATATGTATGTGGTTCACTGGTTATGTACTAATTATTATACTTAAGTATAGCAATAAACAGATGTAATCAACATCTGGCAGTGATTGACATATTTTCCTAAATCAACACTGCCTATAATCAGCATAATAACATGTACTCACCACTAATCCATGAGAAATACTTTACTCCATGTACACACACATTGATATTACCACCATAGGATTCATGCAGAGTTTTAGCAAATAAAAAAGACTTAATAATAATATCTACATGACCAAGCAAACATCATAAATTCAAATAATGTGCCAAGTCTGCAGAAAAAGTAATACACCTGCTATAAGTCTGATAAGATCAACCCCAACCCTTCTGTGATGGCATTTCAACTGGTTTAGAAATCAGCTCATTTTTAAGAAACTTTTGATAGAATTATGGAATAACTTGTTTCTTACATACCCCTTTCAAATTACAAGTTTCATACAATACTGGACAGCGTTTCTACTGCTTTTTTTAAAACTTTGTTTTTCTGAATTAATAGTAGTACTGTACTCACATATTTACATAAAATAGATAGTACTATAACTATTGTTCAGATCCTGAAATATTTTCATCAGTTTAACTGATAATTGGCACATTTGTTTTTCTTTTTTACAAATTTGATCATAGTCCAATATATATCACATTTTAATTAATTGTTTTAGAATAATTCATTCATTGCACATATTATTCAAGGATTGATAAACCCTTTTGTATGCTGGCTTATGTTATCTCAGAACTTAAGTTACATACCACAATAATGAAATTATAAGATTTCATTTAATAGCAATGTGCTTGAATTACAAATTCAACTTTGCGTATTTACAATTCAAAATCCAAAATATCTCTTAGAATTTTTCTCTTAATAAAATATATGTTTGATAGCTACCATAGAATTTTTGTATGAGTGAGTCATGTTTTAATTTAATAATTTAGGGAACATTATCAGCGCACTCAAACACATTCATAACGCACAACTCTTTTACTGGTGATCTTGGACCAACACCACACTTTTCATAATTCCTATACAAATAAATACCGGTAGATAAATATATGGAAATAAATAAAATTCCCAATTTGTGAGATTACAATCTGTGACAATGTTCCCCAAAAACTCCTGGTAATAGGATAGATTACAAGATTTTAAAGATTAGCTCATATTTTGGTTAGTGACAGGTAATTGAAGGATACATGTAGGTTAGAATAGAATACAGTTTGCTTCTTTTTTTTTTTTCCATGTACACGCTACCTTACACATGCAATATGTTATTTACTGCTGTAGTCATATTTATATATTCCTAGACATCTTGTCACATGACTGCCAATTTCTTGGCAAATAAAACACAACATAAAAAATAAAAATTCTAGTTTACCAATGGCTGCCAACTGATTTTCGTATTGGATCTCATATTCTTTCATTATCAGATACTAAAACTCACGATGTACATGTATTAACCGCAACTGGTGAGCTGTTATAACTATACATACATAACCAAAATATCACATGGCAATAATACGGCAATTCCATACAGAAAGATATTAACCAGTCGACTGTTGGACTAATGTAATAGAATTTTATATATCCATGTATGTATTACTCAGCATATCCTCTTCAACAGATCTGACTTTTTTTTACGCATTTAATATAGTATTTTTTTGTTTTTTTTGAAAGTTTTCTTTCTATATTTTCATCACCATATATAAGTAACGCCCACCATTATGCTACACAACGGCACTAGAATGAATGGACGTATTCAACTGGTATCAGAGAGTATCGGAACAATTTGAATCATCCATATTGTAACTAAAATTGTTGTTATCTAATCCACAGCCATCACTGCCGCCACTGAGAATGCTGCTATGATCATCGGTATCACTAGGGGAGCTATTATAGCCCAAAATATCGACTTCATCTGCAAAAATAAAAAGAAAATAATAACTAAAAAATCAGAAGACAGACAGTAAGCATATATTGAAAATAGAATTACATGTAAGTGGCATTATAGATACCGGTAATGTATTTTTCAAATGTAACCTAAAGTTTATTCACAATCTATAAAATAAATATTGTTTACATGCAGTAACTATTTTAGTAAAAGTTGGATAATTGAAGGGAGATAACTCACCAGATTCTGAAGTTGAGGTAGTTGAATTTGTAGACGTACTACATTCACTAATACTACGTTCCTGTCTTACCCTGTACTGACCCGCAGTAAGGGATTCCAGTTTGCGCTGTAAATGGCGCCTCTCCCGACGCAAATTTTCTTTTTGGCTTGTTTGCTTTTTTTCTTTGTCTTCTAAAATCTGGAAAGTATCAGTTATTTAACAAGTATTATAGCACTGGAATTTTGAAACAAAATAAAAAAAACAACCCTACTAATCCAAACAAACCCAAAACCATGAAGGAGCAAAATATAGTACAGTAATTCACATCTCTTCAAATAAAAATTGTGCAGCATCAAATGACTTCATATGAAGATTTAGTTTACATTACATGCGGGTATTTATTATGTAACAATAGAGGTCACTACCACAACAAAGTCCACAACCATACGTTAAATAAAATTACATGTATATATATTATAAAGTAAAAATATATATCAAATTCCAAGTTTACATGGTAATTACCTTAATAAAGCCTTTGGCTTTCGGTATGTATATATATTATAAAGTAAAAATATATATCAAATTCCAAGTTTACATGGTAATTACCTTAATAAAGCCTTTGGCTTTCGTTAAGAGACCTAATGTGGTATGCCTGGAGGTATCCTGGCCTAATGGCACTATACTCTTTAATTGTTCTAAGCAATGTCTTAACTGTGCTCTCCTGAAATATGCAATAAAATCCACATGTAAAATACATTATAATTCAAGTCTAAAAGGAATCACTGAACGCACTTTGCGCCAATAAGTATTATTATTGTCAAAGTAAAAATTTCAAAACAGCTGGAAAATTAGTTAATAAAAAGAATTCCCAAAACAGCCAGATACTTATTCCGTTGGTTTAAAAATTTTTTTCCGGTTTCCACAGTATTAATACTATCTAACATCACAAGCCATCCTCATGGCGTGTTCAGTTTGTATAAAATCAAACACAATATATGTTTTATATCTTAATCCTAATGTACGTGTGTTTCGTTGTCATTTAAATCCGTAAAAAAATAGTTTGTGGAGTTTCCAAGTAGAACACATAATGAGCATAGAGAGAGGATTGTTAAGGCAGGCATTTAAGTACTTCAATCAGTAAGTGGACAGCCATCTATTCTGTATCATTACTAATACAATTATAATACTGCAGATTATAGATTTATACTTTAATTTTTTATAAGCTAAAAAAAAAAAATTCACATTTTGTATCAGATATCATTGAGGAGAGTAAATGATCTAGATTGTTACTAGATAAAGGTGAATGAATTCAAGGCCTGCTGCAGCCCTATGATTAGATAAAAGCTCTGTGAATACTCCACAGTCTAATGGAAAAATCAATAGACTAGAATATCAATCATGTGAACACTTTCCTCCAATAATGAATAGCTTGTCACAAGTATAACTAATGAAATCGACCCACAAAGGACAGAGCTCTATCTTTCACTTTATTCTTAAACAAAGGTAATTTACAATAGAAAGTTTTCAGAACATTTATCCAAAATTCATTGCAGCATTTAAACTATGCTTAGGGGGCACTGTTAGATGAAATCAATACATCTTGGCAATTCAAACTAGGTCAATATGTAAATGCTCCACAACCAACTTACTAATTGAAGCATGATATGTACATGCAATACATTATTCAACACCGAGATAATATGATGAAATAGTGGTCTCACAGCCGGTAAACATGAGATACATATGGCACGGCTCTGTGGGCTCATAATCATAATACAACACACTCTGACTACACCCAATCAATCAGTTTACATACACATTGATCTAAAGTTCTAAGCTTAAGCACTTGCTCACAGAAGTTTAAATCGGCATTTGCTTTTTATTATTATTGAAAAATATCAGTAGTTTTCGCGATAGGTTAATCTGTTTCAGCTTGACCTAGAAAAATCTATTAATATCTACCCTACAATCCCAGCATTCATTGCTCAATGGCCTCAGTGCAGATAAAACTTCCATACTAATAATAATCTTTCAAGTTTTTGCTGTTCAGTGTAATATGTTTTTATCCGTTCCAGCTTACCGCTAAAGAACATAGCAAATTGTCAACATTTGCTAGCTTCCATTGGGCTCTTAACCAAATAAATCTTTCATCAAATTCTGTGCCCGTCTGTCACTTTACCCAAATCAAATGTTTGTAAACACAGAAAAGGCTGACCTACATTCCTAGATATTTAACACTTGATCACAATGCCTGGTTGAAACTCAGATTTTTTAAACGTAAACAGATGGGTTGCATTTTATTCAGTTCACAAAAACTTTACTTATCACAGCTCAAATGTCTGCATTGATTATTTCCATGATCAGAAATAATAATTTCCCACACAAATGAATAAGTTCACTGCAAAATACATCTGCCAAATCCTGTGTTATGCCAGTTTTCATTACTTTCAATAACCAATAACCTTATTATTTCTTTTCTGCTAAAAAAATTCCTTTTTTCAAAACAACACAAATGGATGATGTGTTTAAAAAAATAAAATCAATACAAGTAGATAGAACTAATGTACAATAAAAACAATGTCTTACCTATTTTTCTCCAATTCATTATGTGTTGACCTGTAATCAGAAGACAAATATAGCATTAATCTACATTCACAAGATTAATTGGATAATCCCATTAAATATGTATCCATATGATAATAAACAAGTCACAATAAAAAATTAATAGTAATGTCAGAAAAGAAAAAAATGTGTCTACACGCATCGCCAATGTTTAAATGGCATCTAGTAACGAAAAAGAAACACAGGACACAGTCCTATGGAATGCAATTAGTATTCCTGATTATCACTTAGCAAATAAAATTACTGAGCAACGTTTCGACTTTAAGATTCCCTTGTGTTATTGATACGGGTTAGCCATTTGCAGTCACTGAGAGTGCTTATCAATTTCTTACTTCTAATGTATCATGTCTTTTAACACCATTTTTTTTTAGTGGTGCAGACCTCCTAATATCGATTTGCATACCAGCCTTCCACGTTTCATTTATTTGGAGTTTTCACATATAAAAGCATGAGAAATAGGAAATTTAATCAATTTACAGCTTGATATACGTAAGCCTACACGGACGTTTAGGGTGGCACAGAGTACAGACCGAATATCTTAATTCCTCATTCCCGTAGATCATAATTTATATGATTGATTATTTATATTGGCATTATTGAATTGAAGATAGAATACAAAACCCTGTGGATAATGGCGAGGGTTTGCACTGCAGTGCAGGTTTTTAAACACTTCATGTTAGGGTGTTTTTTTTCGCCTAGACAACAGTATAAATTAGGCACTCATTTACTTCCATTGTATGCCCGGTGTTAATTTTCCGATCAAAAATACTCCCTACATGGCAACTGTTCAGAAAACATTGTCACATGTGACATGACATAACAACAGTAAAAGCACTTTTAAAATGAGGTGATCATAATGTCATTAATCTTGACACTGAAAATAAATTTTGTTCACAATTGAAAAGCGCAAACAAAATTTTTTGTTGACAAGAAATCGACAGCTACCGTTGGCGCACGCGCCAAAACACATGCAAATAGGTTACTATGTTGCATTGTTCGCTTGTTTGTCGATCTATCCACGAGCTTAGTAGAGTAGCACTAGCGAGTAACGAAAGTGAAGTCATGCTATATTACCCCCCCCCCACACACACACACACACCAAATGATTATGCATCCGCACATTGAAAATAACCTAATCGCATTAGAAATGTCAGATTCGCTTGGACAGTCAAAACGCGGCAACAACCTGTCAATTAAACTACTACATTGATCATACCGATCAGGCATGTGGCATTCGTTGAAATTACCGCCTAGAATCATAGTTTGACAATGATCTCGATATCTAGTTTAAAAAACATATTTCTAAAAAAAAATATCATTTCCATTAGCCTACCACTTGTGTCGTTTATATTAAGAACATCCACATGACCGTGGAGAAATGCTGGTGAATAATTAGCTCTCGCCCAGCCTTGGATGAAAACAACAAATATGGCGGACTCCAGCTTGCCGCATGACTCCTGTCATAACCGAACAAAATTTTTCAACCTTGGTTTTTTTGATGAGAATATCCAAATAATATTGGATGAAAGTTGTTTATGGTAATCTAAAGCATACATATACACCAAAAATTAAAATCTTTGGTGCCAAAAGAAACTAGAATCAGCCGAGGTAACTTGACAGCGAGCAGGCGGGTAAATCAGCTGACAGCTGACCTCATCGTTGCAAAATAAATACCAACAAATTTCTGCAAAGTAGAATGTAGCATACCTATTTCCCTGTGCTTTCTTCCCCTTCGTTCGTTTCTTTGAATATAGATCGGGCATAGGTAAAGTTGATGCATAGCCATGTTCGGCCTCTGAAATGACCAAGAAAATACTTCATGAAAAGCACATTGAGAACTGTCAGTGTCAAAATGGAGCCGATGCAACGTGGCAAAACCGAACAAAATATCGTGTTTTAAGTACAAAATATTTACCTCTTTCTCTTCTTTCAATAAAATCTGCAGCTTGTAGTAATTGTGCAATACTCTGCATTATTAAAATTGGTTGCAAATACCAACAAATGTGGGAGATTTAATGAAATTAATCCACTCTAACGTTGCCTCCCCGATTGTTTTGGCCCTAAATAAACGCACGTTGAGGCAAGACTAACGCAAGCTTTCGTTTGTTTACCTTCTATTTGAATAATGCAATATAACGAAGCAGCTGATTGGTCGATGACGTCAATTTATATTAATATTAATGTAGGAAGCCATTGGCCAATGAAAAGTTGTAAAGTAGTAACCACGTGATTGAGCCACCACGCCTGTCGAATGTGTTGATATCTCATGACCTCGTGACGATATGCTTTTTAGCACGTTGATTTGTGTAGTGCGACTTGTGTTTATGACAATTACAATGTTATTTCAAGTTGATCGCAGATTAATATTTTTGTGTAAAATGGTTTAATCCGCGATGTAAATGGCAAGATTTTGAGTTTGTGAGAGCGCTTGTAAATCTAGATCACTATTTGTGGGTCGATTCGACCTCAGTGGTTTGTAAACACACATTTTTCTCTTCTTTTGCGCAGGGTTTATTGGGACGCGTTGAATGTGAAGGCCGTTTGCTTCTTCACTGCTGATCTTCGCTAAAATGTAATGAACAATATTGGAAATTGGCCATAGAGGATTGAGGGCTATTGTCAAATTAATGCAACGTGATGACAACGTTAACATTCGAATTCATCTTAATGAAAAGAAAACATATCTAGTTAAAACTGTCATCGGTAGTCAATATCGAGTGACAAGACATGACACGGGCGTTATCAAATGAAATAGTAAAATTTCGCACACAATTTACGAGTGTATGACACTGTATTCTGCAACTCGGTGGCTGTACACGCTCCAATTATTATTACATGGATAGTTGTGCTCAAATTTCAGTTTGGATTATTTTAATTTATACACAATAAACCTATTTATTTGTCAGCACGCGAAATCCAGATTTTATGGCTAATTTTAGCTGGAGCCTTTATTTGAAATGACAACTTTTAATATAGAACCAGGACTGGAATCGCTATAGGTTATAAACTCTATGTGCACGTCAAATAAATAAATTTTATGTCAAGCCACTGGCCTATTTTTAGCAAAAGGCTGAAGTAAGTTTCATTTCACTTGACACGTTAATGTCATATGACATTAAATAAATACGAGCGGTTAAAGTACACTATAGATACTATTTATATACTCTAGCTGACCGTTTGAATTGTCCAAGCTCATTTGTCAGTTATAGTGTGTCAAGGGTGTGGTTCGTGATTTTCTAGTCTCTTTGAAAATAGGCCAAAAATGTTGATAGTCTAACATGTTATTCAATATAACGCCCCTTCAAGAATAAATCAACATATCATCGACACCATCCATCCAACCGGCACCCACTTACGCATAGGAAGCACAACATACCCACACCCTCCCCCAAATAGCCCCCCCCCCCCGCGCCCCACACAATCCATTTAAAGGGTGTGGAAGACATAAATATCATGGAAGCCGCTCTTTCAGTACAGTGGCATTTCAGTTGTTCCTTGGAATATTCCGGGTTCAGCCAAGTTGTGATAGGCTTGCTTTTCCATACTGGTATTATTCGCAGGTGTATAGGGTGGGTGCATCTGCATTGATAGAATTCAGGGGTGTTTACGAGTGTAGTCATAATAAAGTGCTTCTGCATGTACATTTATTAAACTCCCACATAAGGGAAGTAATATACATGTACCTACATATAGGTACTGTTATACTATTTTACATATATATAGGCCTACACGTTATAACCATAAATAAACATAATATGCTTGGTCAGCCCACATATTTACCATTGTAAGTTTCTATACACCTTTTGAAAGGTGAGCCTTATTATTTGTGTCGCTTACGAAATATTGAAAGATAGACAATCTTATCTCTCGCCATGCAGATTGTCAGGTATATATTGCTGACGAAATCATATCTGGCTGTTATTTATATATGTAGTATAAGTATTACAACAGCCCACTGATTAAAAAATAGGGTTTCCCAAAATCGTACTTACAACACGACCGATCTTGGTGACAAATAATTGTCTTTTTTTGTTCATTTTCATGTTTTCTTCGGTTTTATATAAGATTTAAAATGCATGTTGTGTTTCGTAGGTTTTAATTTTAATAATTATGTTTTACCCCCATGTACAATGTGTGTAGGGGCGGATCGGAGGGGGGGGGGGGTAAACCCCACCCTGCTCCGTTACATAAAAAAGTTAATGCCTTGCATTAATGAAATTAAAGCACAATGTGTTCCTACATCATTATAAAGATAGGTTGCCAGGCAACGAAACATACGCCCACAGCAGCTAAATCGTCCGGGCAGTCAACAAGAGTTGTTGCATATTTTTACCCTTTTTCGATAATGAAACATTTATATTACACTAAAATCTGATTAAGAGTAACAACTCATAAAGTAATTATCAGAAAATCATTAGAATTTGTTTGGTTTTTATAAAGTTCTGGCCCATGCTAACATTCAGTACAGTATACAAAAGTCTAATATCATGGATTTAGCTGTTCATTCAGTTATCAAAATTCAATGAAAATTAATCAGATAAAAAGTTTGGACTCTAGAGAGTCACAAGATTTTTCAAAGTGATCAAGGGAGATAACTTTGGCAGTTATTATGGGAAATCACTGAAAATCAATTAGGCTTCTTCGTCTCATGACCTTAAATACTGTGTATCAATTTAAAGTCAATCGGATATTAACTTGGACCTCTAGCGCGTCCACAAGATTTTTTGAAGTGATCAAGGGCTATAACTCTGGCAGTAATTATCAGAAATCTCTAAAAATCAATAGGATTCTTCTCTTCATGACCTTAAACGCTGTGTATAAATTTAAAGTCAATCGGATATTAACTCTGGCCTCTAGAGCATCCACAAGATTTTTCAAAGTGATCAAGGGCCATAACTCTCGGAGTAATTATCGGAAATCTCTGAAAATCAATTGGATTCTACGTCTCATGACCTTTAACACTGTGTATAAATTTAAAGTCAATCGGATATCAACTTTGATCTCTTAGACCATCCACAAGATTTTTCAAAGTGATCAAGGGCCATAACTCTGGCAGTAATTATTGCAAATCGCTGAAAATCAATAGGCTTCTTCTTCTCATGACTTTAAATACTGTGTATAAATTTAAAGTCAATCGGATATTAACTTTAGCCTCTATAGCGTTCAGAAGATTTTTCAAAGTGATCAAGGGTCATAACTTTGGCAGTAATAATCGGAAATCGCTGAAAATCAATAGGCCTCTTCGTCTCATGACTTTAAAAACTGTGTATAAATTTAAAGTTAATCGGATATTAATTTTAGCCTCTAGTGCGTTCACAAGAAATTGTGGACGACGGACGGACGGACGGGGGCGACGGCAATATACGTCCACATTTCTATGTGGGCGTATACAAATGATTTCTCTCTTTAAAAAGCTCAATTTGTGTGTGTATACCTTTGTAATTTCGAGGAACCTGGCAAACCCCCTCCTGCAAAAATTCCTGGATCCGCCCCTGTTGTGTGACACACTAATAAAACAAACCTTCTACTTCGATATTCGAATGGGTCATTTAGACGTAGGTCTCAGTAGGTCAAGTAGGCCTTCGGTCAGGTTATTTATAGTGGTCACCAGTGACCACCTCATAATGTCTCTCAACAAATATTGATTTGTACAAAGGTTTCCCGGATGGGCAAGTGACATTACGTAAAAAAAAAACAACAGTTCACTTATTCTCCCACGACGAACATCCATTGCTCAACCTTTTCTTGGAAATAGTTCTATACCGCAAAAGATAAATAATGACATGACAATATGTTGATATGTATGTATGATGACAACAGTTAGGATTTGGAAATAGTGCCCGTAGGGTATTACTCCCACTTTTGATTTGTAGGCTACTATTTTAGTATATGCCAATAGACATTTTATGTAGGCAGTCATAGTCATACCTGTAGGTTTTTTATGTTGGTTTCGTAATTTATGATTTGAACAAGAATAGCGTATTAAAATATTCGTATCTATTATCTATTGTAAAGTCTATATTTAGATATACGTAGGTTAAATTATAATTAGCCACATCACCAGACAGACGGATATGATGCACTTCTTTAAAATAAACGTGAACTTTGTCGAGTTTCACGTGGTGTAACCGTATATGGCCATGATATAGGGACGTCTCTATTTAAATTGCTTTTAAACACTACAAAAGAAACGTTTCAAGGAGTATGTATGAAATACACTTTTTGTTGTTTTATTTCACCTTCATACGACTCACCTTTGAATAGACTGTCGTCGTGTTCTTATCATATATATATACCCCGCGGTTTCTACTTTTTCTATTATAAAATATATATCCTTGTGACTTTCAAGGAAATGTAATGTAACCTGTATACCCTCTCGGTGGTTTATAACATTTATCATGATTTAAATAAATCATCAACCACCCACCAAGTCTTGGAAGTAAAACGAATAACTGTGAAGAACACCTGACATAACTAATTTTCAAAAAATTAAAGTGATATATGTCTGTGGTGTAAGCAGTCGTTAAAGGGTTTAACGACCTACTTTTTTTTTTGCACCATGAACCGGGCTAATGAAAACGACTATACCTCATGAGGCAAAGTTTACCCGGGCAATTAAATTATTGCCTATTATTATTTTGGATTCCGACTGTCGATGATTATTTTATGTCCATAACGTGTAAACGGTACAATGGATTTTCTTCTCATCCGAACGACTAGACATGATTCCTTGCCAGCAACCCTGAAAAATCACGAGGAACAATCTCAGTCAACACCAGGATCTAACTAAAGTCTAACTAGGGGATCACCTGGCTAAGTGGGTAAGACGCTGGCTCGCTAGCATGGAGGTCGAGAATTCGATCCCTGCATTGGCCGAGAAAGTTCATCCAGATTTCCCGGCGTGGTTTCACCTTGTCAGTGATGTAGGACGGAGGGCCTGACATGGATAGCTGTCTAGTCGTTCGGATGGGTCGCCTTGCATTGACCGAGAAAGTTCGTCCAGATTTTCCGGCGTGGTTTCACGTTGTCAGTGATG
This sequence comes from Patella ulyssiponensis, assembly GCA_963678685.1. Classification (NCBI taxonomy): domain Eukaryota; kingdom Metazoa; phylum Mollusca; class Gastropoda; family Patellidae; genus Patella; species Patella ulyssiponensis. Next base: position 60,897,281 of record OY783229.1, read on the forward strand.
CAGGAGGGAGGGTCTAAGTAGGACAACTGTCTAGTCGTTCGGATGGGACAAAAAACCGAGGCCCCGTGTACACATTGGCGGGCACGTAAAAGATCCCTTGGCAGTTGGAATTCGATATAAAAGTTGGCCTTAGTGCCGCTGCCCAGGCAAAATTCCCCTCATACACACTGTATGGCGTATGTCCGTCACCATTACCCCAGGTTAGGAGCAGAACAGTAGGACCTTAAACCCCATTTCATTTCACGAGCCGAACTATCACGCAAATGACGATAGGGCTAAACCCGACCTGTTTTGTTTAACTTCGTCTCAAATGATAGAAATATAGTCCTTAAATAAATCCTTTCCTGTTGGATGATCTTTAATCTCTTGTTTCATTGTAAGATATCAAACATTAATTTTAGCTATTCGGAGTTTAATAAAATGGTTATTAATGTACATTTAGATAAATGACTGGTCCACCATTAAGTTTATGAATGATTAACTTGATTAAGTATCTAGAGAGATTGACGCAGAAAGATTGGTGTACATACATAGATTAGTATTTGTTTTCATTTCTGTATATTATTTGTTAAACAGAATACAGAAGAATGAATAATTCATCTTCGTGCAGTATGTTCGACCATTGGTTTGCACGCGTGACCTCACAATAACAAGCCAAATGATTGACAGTTCGGCCTGGGTGACAGCATGATAAGACTTTTCCGCTTGAAAAAGTGAAATGAAGTGGCCAGCAGGCGGTTGACCTATCACTCGTAGATAACTAGTGATAAGTACTTCTCAAATACTTATCTTTGAAGGGGGATGAAGACAGATATGCACCCAAAAAAGACGGCTATAATAAGACCCAACAATCTCGCCATTAGTTGAAATCTACACCCGTGTTCTCTTAACCACAAGTGCATATTTCAACCCAATTAACGTACTGGTCAATTATAACGTGCTGTTGATAGCTATAACCTGTAGTGCATTAAGATCAGTTGGAAACATACCAATATAAGTATGCGTATGATATATGACAGATATAGTGCTTATAGCAAATAGGAAATACCTATATAATAAATATGTCTTAAGCTTAGACAATTTAATCATATTTAGGCCTACTGGGAGAGGGAGAGAAAGAGAGAAGTTTTGCTAGAAATAAATTGAGTTTGTTACGTGTCTTTCGAATCGGATGAACGGTGAAAATGTTAACATCAGAGATATGACTTTACACCGTTATCACTTAAGTTTAGCAACCCGGACATAATTTTCAGTCATGAACAAAACCCAGAAAATGTCAATAATCCAAAATGACTCTCGACAAGTTGTTTTAGCTTACATAACATTCGTAATTAAACGTGATAAAGTGTGAAAATACAATATATTTGTGAAGTATGTGTTTCATGTATTTTCAAATGTATATCATAACCATTGCTACAGTTACGCTATTCCAAATCTGATTATAGACCAGTTGGGGCAGAAAATAGGACATTAAACCCATTTGATTATCTTCCTCTCGATCTGGTTCTTGTATCATCTAGTGGTTTGGGGGTAACACGATTAAGATCTTCTCTAGGAACTTGACCCAAGATCACTGATTGTTACACTTGTCTCAGAATTCATCTTGTAATTTCTCTGCTAATGTGGCACGGATTAAGACGAACTACGTATTTCCCAAGATTACAAAGTTTGTCGGTCGTGTACCATCACCAACAAATCATGACCATTGGTTAATGTTGAACTTCTCAACCTAACAGATTGTCCCCGCCCGGTCGTCGTTTTGTTTTTGTGCCCCACTTGCAGGCAACCCATCGTCGACAAACCATCGGGGATGATCAATTCTGTTACCAAATGTATGCTTTTATAAAGGAGATTGTTTAAAGCCGTGATGTGTTAAATTTGTACTGGTAAATGCCTAAAAATAATCTTGGGGATGAAGGCAGCGAGAAATTGTCATGTCGACAAACCATCCATGACGGACCTTAATAGAAGTACGAAACAAACTTGTCAAATCCATTGCTTCGATAATGTGCCAAAAAGATTAAAATGTGACCAATTCGATAACATTCTCTAGTATATAATATAAACGATGTTATGCAAAAATTTGTTTAACCTTTCACCTATTTCCTCTGGCAAAAATTCGGCCAAATACTCGCTTTTCATCTAATAACATCGTCAATTATGTAATTTAGAAATGTATGTATGTACATTACCAAATGTCGATAACCTGAGATGAATTAGTCTACGATTAATCAACCCGTTGATTTTATCCATGGATCACATTACATTCGTGTCAAAGAATTTTTACCTCGTCAATTTCTTGGTTCCCTGTACATGTGTTATATATAAATTTCAATATATTGATATAGTATGAAAGTACTTGAACGCACAATATGCTTATTTTACTGTTCTATTATGGTAGAGTGTAATTACAGCGTGGTAATGTCAATAATTTATGAAAATCGAAAATAAAAGTTTACATTATTGAGTTTGAAATGTATTATGACTAAGAGTTCCATCGAGGTATATTTTGAAAGATATTATGAGTGGGAAAGACTCTTCAAATAATGTTTACACAGAGGGCTCACAAACATTATTCTGAAATTTGACATTATGAAATAATCCTTACACAGAGTAATCAGTAGCTAGATATGCAATTTAAATGTTAAAGTGAAATCAATATATCAGTTTCGTAAATCATTTAAGGCAAAGACACGTGGTATTAGTGTTTTTAAACGTTCTATTCATGGGGACGTGACTAGAATATCACTTTAACGCTTAATACGTAGAACTCTGTAAAACGAATTATTTGATTATAACTTGAGTTTAAGTGGTATTTAATGATTGAAAAACGTTTTAAAAGAAACAATGACTGGCTTTGTAATATAAGAACGACAATTCGACAAGTATTCCCGTATTGTTATCATTGTGCTTAGAGGATACTTGTCGAAACCTTGTGCTTACATTATAAAAAAAGAGTTATTGTTTCCCATATAGATATGTTCTGTTAATTAGAGATATTAAAATTAAGAAATGTTTTTAAAAAATGAAGATTTATTAATTATCAGATCGGCTGTAATCTTATAGAGAAATTAAGCGTATTGTTTATTAGGATCGCCATATTAACATAAGCTCATTTCCTTCATTAGAGATATATTCGTAGTTGAGTTTATTGACATAAGGAGGAATTAAACAAAGATTGCATTATATTATCTAAAACCGACTATACGCTCCTATTTAGAACCTATCCTTAATACATTTGTACCGACAGTCTTAATTAAACATAGTTTGATTTAATTATTGCATTTGACGTAATAGTTACACCAACGGGATTACACTGAGATACGATATAGTTCGACCTTTCAACCGTATTGCTGTCTTTAAACATGTTTTTGATATCTTGATAGTAATTAAGTGGTATTGGTGTTATCACCAAGGTAAGCGTGATACACGTGTATTCACCTGTTAGTATGGTGTTACGTAATAATAAGCAATACTGTATAACCCCACCATACATACATGTATAGCGGTGATTTGCCTTTACAGAGTTTGTATAGAACTAATTGCTGTTTGTATGGTTAACCACAGATCTCGAGTTGAAAGATCGATAGAGTTTATGATATGCGGGATTTGTCGCAGCAAGGGTGGTATTACTAAAATGAAACATGACTATGGCAACAGTTATATTTGCAGGTTTATTTCGTATACTTAATTTAATACCCTATTGAAAATATACATTTCGTCTCACGCCCGTTGGAAATATTTGTTCATTCGCTTACAAATTGTCATGGCGACGGAACCTGCTGTAGCCCCTTTTGTGCTCGTTACGCTTACTACACCCCCACCCTTCTCGTCTTGTATTGGAATATCGTTTACATGGACCTGCTTTTGCTCTCTCGGGGTTTGGTGTATTTCAAACAGCTCGCTCGATGACTTGAGTCTTAGTAGCATTGACATTAAGGGACTTCTGATTATTACTCGCAGAGCTGTTCCTCTTTGCATAATCGCGTCCTCGCTTTAGCTATTTGATTAAAATACATATCCTATTTCATTTCGTATTCATAGTTTAAAATTTCGTGTTACTTGTCTTTACTACACTAGAATCTCGAAGAATTGTTATAATAAAAGCAACAACGCCGATTGGTTAATCAACGTCTGACATCATAGGATCAAAGGTCGCTCGTTTGACCCCTGGCGTGAACTCCCACTGCAGTAACGAAATATAGATCTGTATTTTAATCAGATTGGAGTTTTAGCGAATGACAGCAAGTTTTGCCGTTTGGTGTCTTTACTATTTAAATTCGTCCTTTCTTAGGGGGGGGGGGGCGATTTGCGGTTACAGACCATTGATGGCGTCGAAAATGAGTTTAACTAGAATTATATTGTTTTGCAGCAGTAAGGAAAATATAAGTAGATGTAGAATGAAACTGACGCGCTTTTTTGCTTGAAAACCGGAAAATTCTGGAAAAATGTCCATTTCAACCAGAACAACCAATCTGTTGGTGTGTATATGTTATGACAGGCCTGTTCTTTTTTTATTCAAGAGCAATAAGTTGACCAAATTAACACATTACAGTCGAAATACAGTGCACAAGGGTGGGGTGGGGGACTTGTACAACGTTAAAAAGCGATAACTAGCTCTGAAAATGACGAATCAACTTTCAAAAATAAACCTCACGTACGATTCGGTCGCTGATTCCGTTTAGCTACCAAATTATTTTGTCTGATTGTTTCTATATAATTTGCACATTTCATCGCTTCGTCAATCACTGAAGAAAATGTGAATCATCCAGGGTATTTACTGGGAGTGGAACCAACTTGATTGAATTTTTAAAAGAGTGTCCATCGTCTTGGAGCGAAAATACGCCAGGGCGCAATGATGTGGCTGTGATTGATTGGCTAATGAATTATCCGGCCGCAAATATTTATCGAAGCAAATTGGCCGGGATTCCATTATCCTGAAGCGAATTGACAGCAAAGTGAAATATTACGGCAACGGGGTTATAGTTATACGAGCCATAACGTTTATCAATTGAATGGACGCAAGGTCATTATCTCAGGTCAGATGTTAGATAATGCACGTTTATAGTCCAAATACGATTTTTGAAATCCACTGAAATTTCTGAAGCCGCCAAACTTAATCTAAGGGTCCCAGATTTAACAAGACTCAATTATAAAAAAAATGAACACCAAAATGTAGAGGAAACGCCCATGTGGTTTGTTTGAAAGTTTCAGCTCAAAATAATTAGTGATTTGGAAGAGATCATTATTGGATTTGCGTAACTTTATGTAATTCATGGAACTGCTGAATTGTATCATTTGGGTAATGGCGGCGACCACTCGAGTTCGAGACATAACTAAGCATGGGGACCTGTCGTAAATAGGGAAACTGATGGTTGTATTTCCATGAAAAAATACCACATAGATTGAGATAGTTGTACAGCACCAAGATAAAGAAATAAGTTAATGAATTCCATTAATTTTTTTCTGAGATCGCTCTTAATAATGATAGAATTTTAGAATTCCCCTTAATTTAATATAAATAATTGGACCAATGGCTAACCTTTTCAGCAAAGGGAGTGGGGCAGGGATAAATGTCGGGACTTAAATAATATCTTAATTTACTTATTGGATTGTACGCGAATGGAATACGTCAATGAAAACTCAAGCGGCCAATGCCAGGTAAAAAAGACATGTCTTTAATCGATGCCATGCTTCAATAAAAAAACCCACTTCATTTTAGTCCAGCAGGTCAAAGGTCGACAGTGTGGACATCCCCTGTCCGTCGTTAACCCTTTGATGCCAACACTTTTGGGTGGGATAGTATGATTCGTTTATTCAAATCCAGAATAACTTACAAGATGCATTATCATGGCATTAATGTTGTGCTGCCGATGGTGCATGTCAAAGGTCGACAGGGTGGACATCTCTTGTCGGTCGTTAACCCTTTGATACCTATAACAATTTTTGGTTAGATAGTATGATTCATTTCTATAAATCCAGGATAATGTACACGGTGCATAACACGGCATTCATGTTGTGATGCCGGTGGTGCAGAATGGAGGACCTAACAAGAACACCTGTCTAGTCATTCAGTTGGGATGATAAAGCGAAGCGGCACTTTTTCCACCATGGCATACTGCACGGCGTACTATAGGCCTGTCTCCATTTTCCCAATCGGTACTGAAAAGCAGGACATTAAATCCTATTTTATTTCATTTGAATTATGTTGTGCATATTTAGATGTGTTTAAAAAACTTTAAATCAAGTTATTCCGTAGTATCGTTTCTTCACGCTAGGTTCGCAATTCAAATATTGTTTACTTGCTGTCCTCAACAGCTTGATGAATAAATTACAACTAAGATTGATGTGTTCCATGTAATGGATTTCAGCAAAACAATATAAATGTTTAATATATTGATACATTTTTAAAGCCGCAATGAAACATGCGACCGATAATCATTTTACTACGGGTTATGAAATAAAGTGAAATGAAATGGGTTTTAGCGTCTTACTGTTCGGTTCCTAAACTGGGCTAATGAAGACGGACATACGCCATACAGCGTGCAATGAGGAAAAATTTACCCGGGCAGCGGCGCTACGACCTACTCTTATATCGAATTCCAACTGCCAAGGGTTATTTCACGTGCACGCCAATGTGTACACGGGACCTCGGTTTTTCGTCACCCGAACGACTAGACAGCTGTCCTTGTCAGACACTCCGTCCTGACCATGGGAAACCACGCCGGAAAATCTGGATGAACTTTCTCGGCTAATGCAGGGCGTCCCACCCGAACGACTAGAAAGCTATCAATGTCAGCCCCCCCCCCCCGCCCCCGTCCTGCATAACTGACAAGGGGAACCACGCCGGAAATTCTGGACGAACTTTCTAGATTAATGCAGGGATCGAACACCCGACCGCGGGTATATGTATATTCTAAGCACTCAAATGGGTGTTGGATGTCTTGTATACTTCTTCTGTTCCAATGTAAAACCACCTTTTTCTAGATACAGAAGCCTCTGTAACACGACCCACGCCCACCACAAATAATACACAAAAACATAGCAACAACAACACAAATGCTACATGTGCACAAAGGCGTTTTATAGCTGAGGCGCTGGAGGCGCCAGCCTCCTCGCGAAAAAAAATTAAAGAAATGTGTAAATTAAAACGAGAGAAAAATGCTAAAAACGATGAGAAAAATGAAAATGTACCCTAGTTAGAGGGGCCCTAAAGGCAGACAAAAGGGCCCCACGTCTGACAAAAGGGCCCCTCTGGCCAAGGGAAAGGACCACCGAGTCCGAGTCAATCGTTTTCTATACACTGTTACTGTCGAATCCATTACTGCATGAGAATGCAGTCATTGCATTGGCATAAAAGTCATCAATCAAGACCACCCCTTCCCGCGAAAAAGGCCCCTCTAAATAGTATAGCCTCCGCCACGATAAACCTTAAAACGCCCCTGCATGTGCACTAAGATTTGCGTGTTATACTTGACATCGATGTTCGTTAAGAAAAAAGAACGTTCAAACGTTGGCTGATAATCAGAAAAATAAGAAGATAGCGATTCATTGATATCAATAGAAAGTCATGGGAACTTGGTAGCATGGAGTCACTTTTTAACCAATACGATGATAATAAGACTATGGTGTGATGTCTGAAATATATGATGTATATTTGTAATGTAGTTTGGAATATATACAAGCTTATCATAATTTTACATACATTCTGGTCGATATAAGCTCATTGATTATTGTGGCCCCGCTATATTATACATCTGAAATTATATCGGCTTACGTTGACAACAACATTAAGTACTCTTAAATAATTCAATTTTCATTATTAGTATATCTATAAACCAGGACACTGTTGGTGTATGTACGTCACTGAACCGTTAAGCTCATAAAATGGCATTTCAATCAGAAAGTCAATAATTCAATTCTATAAAAGTTCTGCTCTGCTTCGTTTGTTATTTGGGTTTGTCAGGCAAGGCTGACCGCAAACCGCACTAAATCACATATCTTTTCTTTGGCAGACCCGAAATTGTGTCAGAATCGACACGAGGTTTAAGGTCACTTCCGATAGGTAATCTCAAGCTTTATGAGAGTGTAAAGGTTTATTTTCCGCGCATAATGTCCATAGCTGCTCCCCCCCCCCCCGAGAACGTCCACCAACAATGATTTGATATTGATTTATCTATTTAGAGCGAGTATAGAATCCGCACTAGTTTCTATCTCGGATGAGGCGAAAATCCCGGGTCCCCTGTAAACGTTGACATGCGCGTAAATATCCATGAGCAGTTGGGATTTTGATGTAGACTAGATCATAATGCCGCTGATCGCGTATACAATTTAGCACTTAACACACTACACGTATGCTTACTTCATTAGCCCAGTTCGTACAAAAAAGTAGGGCGTTAAAACCCAGTACATGTCATCTCTAACCCTAACCTTAACCCTCCTTTTCTATGGTGCAAGGTAATGTCAGCGACACCAATTCCCTAAACTGGGAAACCAAATACAAAATGGAAAGCAACTTTCTAGTTGTGTTGAATTAATAAAGTTATACTATTACGTGAATTGACGCGCGTCGTGTACTCATGTGAACCGAACCTAATGTCCTTGTAGGGTTTGTGTGTATATGCGGATATAGTTGTTTGGGTATCCCTGACAAATCCTGTATTGAACTGACGTATATTACATCCAATCGATGGATCGTTAAGTTTAACTATTGCAAAATAATTATATGCACTATGTGACAACCGGCAGTAATTGCCCTTTCTTGGGTGTAATAATCCGCATAAACTGAGTCAGAAATGCGAGAAGAACTACGTGAACTAGCCTAGATACTGCAACAACGTCATATTTTTGAGAGTGTGGTAATCACACGTAACTACGTGGTAATGTGATATGGAAAATATCTGCACTCTTTTTGACTGGAAATAAGAATGCATTATATATGGACTAAGACTTTTTATTCCACAACTAAAAAAAGAGTTTTCGAATTTACATCTTCTGCCGTGATTTAGTGAAGATTTCGAGCCCGAAGAATCAGAAGCTAAACATAAATGAATTAGGAAAATCATCTAAAGATGTTTTTGACCTTGTGTGATAGAAAACAATAAAGAGTGTCACCAACATAGTCGTTTTAAGGATGGGAGTGTTTAGAAAAGGTGATATAGGCAAGGGCATGACATGGATTTAATATTGAATTCAGTAAGCAAACAATTTTTAATCTGTGTCTATCTGCATTGCATTGGCATAATGAAAAAAATGGAGTTGAAACTCGTGATTTAACAAACAAACAAAAAATAAATAAATAAATAAACAAAAATATTTCGGCTGTTGGCCTTGAACTCAACAATACAACACTAAACAAGTGTTCCATTGTCGACATATTTGGAATCATGCGTCTACAGTGCGGTAGTTATTAAACTATAATATCCAGTATCTGCATGTATTGTTTAAGATTGGCATAACGTTTGTTTGATAAGAAACGATTAATTTGAAACGTGCGTTATTGCACGTAGTATATATTTACTGGCTATTGATACTCATTTAAACCTGTATAGAAAATAACCCCGTGGCAATTGACCACATATTGTATTATTACTCATAATAACGTTTCCATGTCGACTATAAATTAAGCGAAAATACCAATATCTAGGATAAGCTAAACCAATATTCCAAATTTCGTTATCACGTTATTAATGCATTCGCCATTTGCTTTATTGGAATAATATATAGATAAATGTATATATTATAGATTCTAAAAATTTGAGCCGCGGTGTCTCAGTGAATAAGGTGCGCTAGCATGGTGTTCATCGAAAAAGTTCGTGGGGATTTTGCCGGCGTGCCCCCCCCCACACACACCTTGTCAGAGGTGTAGAATGAGATGAAAACCCGAGGTCCAGCGTGCACATTGCGTGTACGTAAAAGAATTTGATATACGAATATAGGTTGTAGCGCCGCTGCCCGGTCAAAATTTCGCCCATAACACACTGCACGGCGAATCCCTTCATTGGGAGATGCTAATTGTATTGGGGAGGTTCGGGAATTTCCGAGTCCGTATAATATTTCTGTTACTGCAAGAGCTTCGGCTAAAACACCGGACATCTCAGGACTGCATTAGCCCAATCTGAGAAAAAACGTGAAACCCCATTTCATTTCATTTGGACACAATGCAAACTCTACTGAACAGACTGCGCAAAATCAAAATGAGACAGTGTTATTTAATACAAATTACTATAACTAAACGAAAGGGTCAAGCAGAGAGCGACTGTTCCTCCTTTCGAATTGAACAATAATAGTAATTACTGACTGTTAATGGTACTTCAGGCATGTAGCCATGTACCGCTAAGTTTCTCTTGTTTAATTAAAGCCAATGTCTTATCACAATACTGTCCTTGAATGGCCCGAATCACTCGAAACCGCCATTATATATAATTAACTGTTGTACACCATTCATAATAGATCACCATTAAAGTATCAAAAACCCGATTTTGTTTAGAAGCCAGTCAAATGTCTAATCTGTATAATACAACTACAAGGCTATAATAAATATTATATAGGTGCCCATTAAACTGGTCTGCATTATTGATTGCCCGGCCTTTCATTCACCCAGTTTGTATAAGAATTAATAGCAGAGCGGAGTACAGCACTATACTTTTAGTATTATCGTTGTAGATTGAGTAATTATTGAACGTTAAAGGGTTAAGTCTCTAGACATAACAATCAGTATAATGACTTAGTAAAACTATGGTGATTGAAGTGATAGCCTTACAGTTTACGGTTAAACAAACATTATCTTCACACGACATGATTTCAGACATAGTTTTCCTACTTATTTTAGCTTCACGTAATGAAAATACAGACACATTTCATAGTTGTATCATTATTATCGTTAGTATGGAAGGTGATTAGTTGATGGGAACACTTTGGCAACAACAGTCCTACTTGAGGTTATGTGTCTAGTGAACTAGGTTCACCTTTAGCTCTGGGTTAGGTACTTTGGTTTTTAACTTATTTAGGTCCGGGGGCTTTCTCACCCAGACATTAATGTTGTTCCAAGATTGTTATTTGACTGTGTCAGCTTTTGAATAAATAAATATAATAAGGAGGCTATACTATATATAGACACCATAGTCGTAAACGGATCGATAGCTTGACCTTGAAATTCGAAGTGATTAGTTGACCGACTTGTCTCGAAAACGACAGCCTTGCTAATTCCATTTCAACAAAAATGTACATGTCTTTTTTAATGTAAGCCCTCTTGGCTTGTCTTTGTATCCTATTTTTTTAAGCCTTTAATTTGTAAAATACTTTCGAAATAAATAATGTTTAAACTATTTGTATTTTTGGCAACTGGCTGTCTGGCTGTTTGAGTGTACAGTTATCGCAATATCTAATGGGAATTAGTGTCCCAATTCAGCAGTTAATAATAAATTCTGCATTCTACAAAAAACAGACAATGGTCATTTTCCTCCCAAATAATCGTAAGACTTACGCGAATCTCTGTATGATATTTGGCCCCGTATACAAGGACTTTTTTGTCCAGACTAATCATCATTATAGTCGTATAGAGGAGGCAACTTAAGCTGGAATGATCGAGATTAAACAATACCAAGTCCGATCACAAACAACTTCCGACTGAAAACTATTTGTCCAAAATGAAAAAAATAAATTCAAATCAAATTTCACATCAATGCATTTAACCTTATGGAACTAAATGGTTGAACTAGTTTACGTATTATTAGAAATTGTCTACCCAAATATTTTTGTTTATCTATTACGCGGGTCGTTTCATCATATTTCGAATAGCGACAGCTGGAAAAATTGCAACGTATTCATCATATCTCCCTACTGATACTATACAAACTTAATCTTTTATGTTTATTTTTTCGTCGTATTCTGGAAAAAGTTACAACTTTTAAATCTAAACGAACATAAAACGAAACCATATATAAATAATACACGTAGGATGTATATACAGTCTACCACTGTGCGTACATTGGACAGTAATACAAGTACATATTATATAACGAATGTGTTCAAATATAATTCAATTAACAGATTATAAACAGACTACTTACTACATTCACGGCGCTCTAACTTATATAATTACCTACAGAATGTGTTAAAATGATCATAAGTGAAAAGTCAATACTTTTTACCGATTCAGCTTTCTTTTCCCAATCCTTGCACAAGAAACAGGACAATTAAAAACGGAAACCAAATTAAAACTATCATCAATCATTTACTTGCTATAATTAACACATTAGCCGACAACAATTATTGACTGGTGCTTGACTGACTGTATGTTCATAAAAAATTACCATTCTCACTCGAATTTCTAGCTCAAACAAATAGATTTGACCTGAAAGTGAAAGTTTGCAATTAGTTTATAAAGTCTACTACAACAGTTGAGTAATCTACATTGGGCATGACTTGGCATTCGACAATTTTATATTTTTATACACATGCCGAACTTCCGATATTCAATTGATTTCAATGTGTTAACAATTTATATGTATTTTAAAACCCAGAGATAAAGGATATACCGAACTTCCGACCTCCAACATTGACTTAACTGGCCATAAGGTTCACTCCTCTCCTACACAATACTATATATTATTATTCATATTTGCAGCAAGTTTTTGTAAGAAGCTACCCAAAATATTTCGACCAAAGCTCTATCTAAGTAGCCTAAGTGGGAGATATGTTGAACTTCCGGTTCACCAGCAAGTTTCAAAGACAAAGACGTATGAGTTTTTTTGTGTGTGTGAACCGGAAGCTGTAACCTATGTACGAACCTTAAGAATGGTAGGCTAACGGTGGTGTGTTTATTGTAAACGACTGGAATGTATTTCAGACAGTGGTTGTAGATAGTCAAATAAAATCGTGTTGAAAAACACAGAGTATACATTCTATTCTCAACAATAATAAACAAACACGCTAATTAATGTGGGGGGATAGATATAGCAAAGGTTTTACAAATATACACATGGCGATCGTTAGCTATTTCTTGGCATGATATTTCTTTCATCTTAATTATAAATGGTATATTTATGCCCGTGTCATTCCTCTTTGGCGCTTTGTTCATTTATTATAGCCATTTCCATTATATCAATATAACAAGCCCACTCTAATGTAAGTTCACAAAGTACGAAACTAGTTGAATAATAAAGCCTTTATCTCTGTATATGACAATGTAATGCTATCAATGTGGGTATTTTTCTCGTTAGGATAAACAACAAATCTACATATAAATATAATATGACAATGTAATTAAGTTCGCATATTATAAAAACATCTCTTCAAAAAGTAAATAGGTTAACGACATTATTTTTAGTTGATTTTTTTTTTCAAAATGGTTATGAAATGAGTTATCTATTTTATGCAATCATTAATCAAATAGTTATTAATATGTCATAAATGTAGGCAATAAATAGTTTTAAATATACCTAATCCGTCAATAGGACGACTTGGGTCCACGTGAAACCACCTTAATGAAAATCATTCCCAGATTTAACGTCCAACCTTTCTTCACCGACAGGGCTAAAGAAGACGATCATGCACCATGCAGTGTGCCAGGGCTGGGTTAATGACAATGAAATGTAAGCACAGGGACTGTGTGACTGTGAGGAAAGTGGCGCCCCTGCCTACTATTTCGAATTCTAACGTTCTTTTATGCACGTCTAAACACTATTTATTAGCAGTCTCTCCATCCTGCATTCCTGACACGCGGTAGCCAGGACGGCCATTACCAGGAACGAACCCGATACTCCGTTGTTAGCGAGCCAGCGTCTTACTCTCAGTGTCACTTCGACTCCCAAACCAAGTACAGTGATATCACTAGAAGAAGAACAACATCAAGAGGACAAGAAGAAGAAGAAGAAGAAACTTTATTGCATAAAATGAAATAAAAGAAACAATAAATATACATGAAATATACATACATGTATATCATATACAGAGATAGAAAACATACAAAGACATGAATGATATACAAAAGTTCCTAAAGATTTTACATATATATTCTTCATCAATATCATGAATTATTGTAAATCATTCATTTTATCAATGATAAACTATAACATGTTCTTGGTTTAAGTTGAAATAACATAGAACTTTTAAGATACTGTTGGGAATGATATATTTCAATTCTTCACCCGGACAACTGACGAAGGAAATTTCTGTTGTGTAGGCTACATTAACGCTAGGAAAACAAAGATTTTATGATGTTGACTTGTAATCTATGTGTCTAGACTCATTTTAATATCCAAACTCTGCTGTAAAAGACATTTCCGACCCGAAAACATTAATTCAATAATAAATAATATATAGCATTTTGGAAATTTGATTAGATATATTATACAATATCAGGATTTATTTAAACCTAAAAGAACAAGAGAAAAAGGCCAAACTATCTGACAACTTGAATACGTGACCTTCATGTGTTACGAAGCGTCATTGTTAAACATACATTATGCAAGAGTTAAATCTGCCTAAATGTTACATAAACTATTAATTAGACATTGAAAATTATTAACAAAATAAGACCATAACCAACTCTCGATGGCACTGGATGCTCGAAATTTTAACTAGATTAGAACGGTTCGCCTTTAAAAAATTAATTTAAAAATGGGAACGCAAGGATAAGACTAGAATATACCAGTGCACTGGTTACCAAAATGCACACATCCTGTCTAAACTACAATCAATGATCACTTGGCCCAGAATAAAGTAATTTGAATGAAATTTTTCATTTTACATTATCTATTTTTGAGCTATTATAGCAAGAATGGTCAGCTCTTTATCTAAATCTTACATAAGGTGTCTTTAAATAACAGAGAAGTAGTTATATCCATATATACATTGTATTGTGTTTTGTTATGAATAGTTAACAATACTTCTAGATGGTATCTAGCTGACAACTATCTTTTAGTATCAGTATATTATTAAAGTACTAATAGGTTATACAGATAGTGTCACTATTGATTGACGTTTCAAAATATTTAAAGCGATATCAATCTTTTTTTATGAATTAAAAATGAATAAGTTTCTTTTAAAAAAATGCAACTCATCAATAATTATTTATCGAAACGATCTCAGATTTCGCATGTTTAATATTTGATATAATACACACGTTTAAAGATGCATTATGTCAAAGCTAAATCTGCCTAATGCAGGTCGCTCTTTTCCTTTCAAACGTCATAGAAAACCTAACATTTATTCTCATGTCAAGCCTATATTCAACTCTTTAGACCATCGTTTAAAAAAGATAATGAAATGAACTGGGGTTTAACGTCCTATACTGTTCTGCTAATAACTGGGCTAATGAAGACGGGCATGTGCCATACAGTGTGCTATGAGGGAAATTTTGCCCGGACAGCGGCGCTACGACCTACGTTTATATCCAATTCCTCGGTATTTTGCCCATCTGAACGACTAGACTGCTGTCCTTGCCAGGCCCTCCGTTAGATATTCAAACATTCAGAATGTCGCTCTGAATAAAGTAGTTTTTAAAAATGAAATTCATATATATTCATTTATCTTAATTTATTTTCAAACTTTTAAAGCAAGAATGACAAATTCCTTATTTCATTTTACTTAATGCAACATTAACTAAACAAATCAAACTCCAAATAAAATAATCTACGTGGATAATCTACACGTAACTTTGGTGATGTCTTTGAGGAGTCTTCTACACAGAACTGTCCAGATTACATCTTGTACGACATAAATGTCACCGATAAAATGTATGAAATCCCCCATTATGAACACTTACAAATATCGCCCTAGGTTACAAATGATCCAGACAAACCGACAGTATTACGTTATGTACTACTAAGTATACAATTAATGGGACATTTCGCAGAACTACAGTTTGTGTTCTTATGAAACAAGCTAATTTGGGTCCGGAGTTGGAGGTTGTCATATTTGACTTTTAAGACAAAACTGGATATGATTTAAAACGCAAAGCGAAAAGCGCAATATCCAAATGAACCAAACAGTATGTCATTGCTGGCTCGAAATCTTACACTTTATCAAAGATCAAACGATTCATAACTTTGCCGTCGGCGTATTGTCCCTTTTTTGTCGGCCATGGTGGTACTATAGAACGTTGTCGATAGACTATAGACGTCATTGTTAATCTAACAGATATGAGAGTGACATAACCCATTCTAGCCACAACTATTTCCCAGCCAAATAGTAAACGATGTCCACCATAATCTAACGAGGCAGTCGTGTCAAAATCAAGTAGGAAATACACTATGTCCAGAATACATGTAGTTGAAATACGAACCACCCAAACCTGATTGAAATGTACATCGACGTCTCAGAAATAATGTGCCAAATAATTACTTATTGTTAGCGGCAATAAAACGTGTAAACAATTTAACCCGAACATTGATAAGTTCAAGTTGGTATTAGTGTCGATGTCTATAATTCCTGGCTAAGCATATGCATTGCATTAAAGATACTTTATTGAAGATGAGACCAAGAGCTGGCAGTTCTCACTATGGTAGTTAAAAACTAGTTAATGCAATATTGGATTATGTTTAAAATTTCAGCAAATTGCTCCACTCTAAACCGAGATATTATCGTTTGAATGGTAGACCTAGTGTCGATCATCATTACTAAAGTCGATACGATAAAAAAAAAAACATAGCCTCGATTACCTACTTTTGGATTAAATCATCAATGAGCATTTAAGCAGCAAATCGGATTCAAATCCAGTGAAAATCCGACACATAAGATGACATCGAGAGTTAAGGTCTTTTCATGTCAATAAATGTCTAGAGACCTGCCATAGACAGATTTAGCTCTTGCATTATGTATGTTTATGTAATATGCTTATAAAAAGAACAATTTTACCCTCTTGTAATGCCCCAAATGTACTAAATGTCCAAAAACAAACCCCTTATTATATAGCATATTGACGGTGATCGACACGATAATCGAGCCTATCCCCCATTTAGTCCAGACTAGTAATTTTCTTCCAACTGACATCATTCATTTTTAAATCTTTGAAGTTTCTTGTTCTATCATTTTTTAACATTCCGATGATCTCAATTTTTATAACAAAGAGCCAAACATTACAATCATCTGATAGAAATATTGATGGGGGTTAATCATCCGATTTGTTCTGGACTGGTCAAAGCTGTGGCGTCATTTATTATGTAACTTTAGTCTAAATTCCGCACCCACAACCCCGAGAGAGAGAAATGGGGTTTAAAGTCCACTCGACACAAACTAGGTTATTTTGGGACTAACATATGGTTTCAATTTTATTTCAATAATTCGCTTGCGCGTAGGGGTCTATAGCAGTGGGAGGAAACTGGAGTGCCCGGAGGAAACCCACGAGGTTGAGAAGGCGCCCCTATCTCCATGCCACATACGCTCACACCAGGGATCGAAAACACAGCCGCAAGCCATAGGTGACCGGCTAGCTAGAGGTCGATGCGCGGCACTTTAGACCACTAGGCCATCCCCCCCCCCCCCACAACCCCGAACTTCTCAACGAAATAAAAAAAAAACGAAGATGTCCGACTATAAGACTGCACATGGCCATTTTGTAATAGTGTCTGAAGGAACCGAAGAGATTAATCATTCTGTGTATATCGATTCTAAACAGTGGATATTATTTTCTATATTTTGATAGAAAACACGAAGCGAATGTTTTGTCTATAATTGTTAGCTTCCTGATATTTATCATAAATCAAATTTTCCTTTGCTATCCTTTCCAAAGAAACTCATTTTCTATCTTCTTAACCGGAAGTTGATCCTACGCCATTGATCAAGTAATTGGACCTGACAGCAAAATTCTAAGTTTAATATATAAATTAAAAGGACCCAAAAATAGGTCAAATCAAATTTAGTTTATTTTCACAAGCAGACAAAGACCAGGAATTGGTCGTAAGATGAGACGAGCGATGTAAGAATTAGAACTTGACTTAAATGATTATAAATAAAAATCTTCAACATTTAATTTGGCAATAAGCCACAAGAAAGATGTTTTGTATGCGAGAACATATTCACCAGATTAAAATAAATTCAAAAATTAATGTACATATACATTTGATTCGAAGTTAGTCATATTTAAGTTCAGGAACCTATTTCCCATCGTTTCTAATGGATATTAGGATGCGTCTTCCGCCCCTTCCCTAAGGCTTCTGGGAAATCCTGACCTGGGATCTCCACTGTCATGTAATCTTAGACATGGTTCCAGAAAAAAAAATTTCAAGGTCACTGTTAAGGTTAGGCCCGAATTTGTGTGTCCTTTACAAGTTAGGGCAACTGATACACGGAAATTCCATAGTCATGGGTATCGCCGCTTTAATTGCATATCATTTTATTCCAGTATTTAACTGGATGTACTGAACAATAAATATTTTATAATGTCGATATGTGATTATCTTGACAACGCTGACTTGTAAACTTCAACGCTAAATTTATATTAAATTTTAATCAGAACCGTTATCTTTAATATAAAAAATATAAGTAGTGAAGTATTTATTTGCATAACTTACATAATAACACATCAGATTAAATGAAAGATTAAATACATAATAAATCAAATTTCAAGGTCATTTTATACGCATATGGGCCGCGTATCATACTTTGCTCGTTAGTTTCTCGGTATGTTTATAAAAGCCTATAGGGGTACAGTCGTAATTTTAATATCATCATACATCTTACATAGCTGTTTATCCACTTTAAAGTGGGCAGCACGGGAAGCAACTGTAAATTAAAACAGCTAGTCGTCATTTGAATGTTTCTTACAAAAATCAAAACCATGACAAATGTACCCTCATTGACATTTAAATAAGAAATTAAAACCATAATATCAACTCTAGATTATAACTTGTTTAGAATACAATCCGATTATATAAAGGCATAAAACAATAATTTAACAACACGTACAAGTGGCACTGGATTGTTTCTAATTTGTAGAGGATGCTGAATGATGTATTATTTTCATTTCATACTGACTAGATTTGATAATCCATTTAGAAACACAACTTTTACATTACAATTTGTGAAGGATTCAGAATCCCTTAAATATAGATCGACTTCTCATAGAAACATACCACTCACTTCTCTGCATTGCCGTACTGGGTTATCTTACAATATGAACCCTAACTATTATGATCTACAGATATGTACACGGTCATTTAATTCCATTGGACATTACACTATATTAAGATTAGTTAAGTTTTGGAAGGGGTGGGGTATTACTCTTTTTACGATTCCACTACATGAATCACGTTGGCTAGCCTGGGGGTCGGAGGCTTGATCCCTGCATTGGCCGAGAAAGTTCATTCAGATTTTCGGGCGTTCCGATGGGACAAAAAACGAGGTCCCGTGTACACATTGGTGTGCGAGTAAAAGATCTCTTGGCAGTTGGAATTCGATATAAGAGTATGCTACAACGCCGCTGCCCGGGCAAAATTTCCCCCATAGCACTCTGTATGACGTATGCCCGTTTATATTTGCTCAGTTGAGGAGCAGAACAGTAGGACGTTAAATCCCATTTCATTTCACTACATGTCATACTTGTTCTTTCTGAAACATCTGACTCTAATCTTATTACGTATTAAAGATTTACATGCTTGCTTTATCTGGAAATACTATAATAACAGTTGTGTAGAGTGGCAACTCGGGTTGATAATTTATAATTTGTAAGTATGCCAAGAATGAAACCGTTTCCCTAGCCACTGTTTATTCCTTCAGGAATTATCAAATTGCCAATTAAAAGACGATTCCAAGCTAGTATATACTAACTTTGTTTTGTATTCTAGTAACAATAAAAGATATTTGCAGAAGGAATATATCCATACTTATAATGACGGAAAGGGTGGGGGATGTATTGATTCTTAGATGGATAAATAGACCATTACCGAGATCTTTCTACACCAGTCGAAACCCAGCGACTCGTGGCCTAATAAGCGAAAGAAAGTCTGATAAAATCTGGTTGAAGATTGTGGCACGTGTGTGTGTATGTATATACAGTAAGATAAACCATATGTCTGATATTAAAGGTCTGATGATAAGACCACGTTTATTACCATTACCAATAACAAACTTAGATTGATGAGTGCTGCACAAACAGTTGTATGTATGTAGTGTATTCATAATGTTTAAACTGTAGAGATGTGATTTCACTATCCCTTATGTTCATCATATATAAATCCTCATGGTACTTATTACATACGTATATTACCTATAGATATTGTAACTTATTTTCCACGTGTTCTGTATTTACTCAATAACCGTGTTTATGATGGATTGCTACTACATTTTCAAGGGCACTTCAAAACCTATAAACTTCATCACACCTTAAGGATTCTCAATAGCAATTTTTACTATAATCAAGGGTTCTAAATAAAGCCCGTTACTAATATTTATAGCCGGCAATGCTTGGTTTGCAATAAATGTATTAACCAAGAATCCTGCTTATTTTGGACACCGGTTAAACACTCTAACATCAAACTCGTCCCGTTTTCACATGTTAAGGCACATCCATGCGAAATCTTTATCAATTGCTGAAAAAAGAAAGCAAACTATATGTTTGGGGCAGTGACCCAGGAACCGGATATGACGTCATCGCAGCCACCGGGAATTCCGCCGTTAAATCAAAAATCGAAGTACTTCCATTGATGGGCTATTTTCCAAAGAACAAGTATGCAAATTTTTGTGTGGATTATACTGGTTCAAAAATAAAGATAAGTTATGCGAACAACGGAAGGTTGGAGATGGGGGTCAGGGTTGTTAGAGGCGACGGCGGCTCACACAAATCATTTGCGGAAATATTATTTTTCCAATAAAGCAAAGGGACCATTTTCGGTCAATGACCAGCATAGGTTTGAAATTACCAAATGCTGCTATAAATCTGTCGACCATTTCTATTTGTAAGTGTAGGAGAACCCCACTACACACAAAAGACGATAAGACAAACCTGTGGACAAGAAAAACTACACAGACATTGCACCAAACAGACTTCAAATTAAGTTTTAACTCCAAAAGACGTCGTAGCTAATCTATAGAAAGGAGGAGAAATAGGGTTTAACGTCCACTCGACACAAACCAGGTTCTTTCGGGACTAGGAGAAAACCCATGAGGTTTGACAGCAGACCCTACTCCTTGTCAAGTACAATCGGGGAATCGAAACCACGTTAGTTGACTCAATGGCAGACCTTATGATGCAATGCGCACGTGCTAACCATGCAGCCCCCCTCCCCGCCCGTGATAGTCTATAACCCCGCTGCTTCGTAGTTAAGGTTTTCATGGTATGATGTAATGTTTGCAGCGAAAGTTTACTTGATTCAACTTGGCAGCAACCTTTTTTTTAAAAAAAAAATGAGGGCAATGAGATCCTGGGTATTAACCTGGTATTCTTTTTTAAAAATTACCTTTTAACTTTTATACTGTATAAATACCCAACGTCTGAATCATCTTTTACTTCTCACGGAACGATACTATCATTATTTATTTGAAATTCGAGAATTTGAGAGAGCCTAACTTGACAGAATATGAATTATTGGTTCTGAAATAATTAAATATGTTTACCGATTTATATAGTTCCAGTTGGATGAATCACGTGAGAATAATTACCCATTACACTGTACCGAATCCTATTTGGCGTTTTATTTCATGCCTATTACCGTACCTGGAGTAATGGGGTGTACAGCGATATTACTTAGATTAATGGTATTATAATGACAAATTTATCGCGATTGTGGTAATTGAGCACAATGAAATTAAACTTTCGAAAACATATTTATTAACGCTATTACTCGTTCTTATTTTTCCATTAGTGATTATGACACCCATTCCACTTGTGAGTGTAATTGAGGGTTTTTGTGGTGTTATTAGCTCAGAATAAGATAAATCATTTTTCTAAAAGCACTTCTTTCCTCTTCTACACATCCCTGCGCTCAAGCGAATTATCAAAATAATAATATACCCTATATAAGTTCTGAAATGATTTAGGTAGCGACGAATAGACGTTATACTCAGTTCCCCCTCTTTCAAAATTACCAGTTGCATAGCGTTTATTTCCTTAATTAGGCTATCCCCGGCGCTAACGCGAATGAGAGAGAGGGAGAGAGAGAGAGAGAGAGAGAGAGAGAGAGAGACTAGGTCATTTCGGGACTAACATATGGTTTAATTTTATTTCAATGATTCGCTTGCGCGTAGGGGTCTTTAGCAGTGGGAGAAACCACGCCAGTTGACTCAATGACAGGCTTTGTGATACAGCACGCACGTGCTACCATTCAGCCATCCAACCACCCAGGGGGCGTTAACGTCTTACTTTTCCGTACCAACCGGTTTAACAAATACGACGATGCGTCAGCCACATAGTGCTATGAGAAATCATTTTCTCGAACACCAGCGACGGCCTACTCTTTCCAATTCAAGCTGTCAATGGTTCTTTTACGTGCACGCAAACGCAAACATAGTATCTCTTTTTTTTATCCAATCCGCACCACACATGAAATTCTAACAAACGCACCAATGCTATTGAAAACCCTTTTTGGTATAATTGAAATAAATAGTGTTTCCCGTCTTCGCATTAATGAAACGCAATAGCCAACCAATAAAAGCGCGTGCGCCGAATGGTTAGCGCGTGCGCGTTGTATCGTAAGGTCTGTCATTTAGATTTAGTCAATTGGCGTGGTTTCGATTCCCCGGTTGTGCGTGACAACCGTCTTCTCCCACTACTAAAGACCTCTACGCACAAGCGAATTATTGAAATAAAATTGAATCATATTTTAGTCCCAAAATGACTCAGTTTGTATCAAGTGGCCGTAAAATTACCCCCCCCCCCCTCCCCCCTCTCTCCCTCTCAAAATATGGCCATGCCAGATAAATTATAGTTAGGTAGTTAAAGACAAACGTATGTGTAATTTCTTTATTCTAGAAGATAACATTTTTTTTTAGGAACAGAACTACTCTCATTTTATCTCGTTGTATTGGGACTAACATATTATTCAGAGCATTTACGTGTGTTTGGATTTTTTTCTGGAAATTATACGACGTTCGTATATCCCGACCTGTCTGCAACTAGATGGGCGTTTTGCTGGCTTCAACACGTACATGGAGATTAAATTCGCATAATTATCTTCAGTATGGTAGACACAGCCATTGTTTACAAACTCATTATGTTCGCAACAATGACTGCCTGTCTTTCAAGTTGCATTAACAAAATTACGTACATAATATCCTAAAACATAGTAAAATGTCATCCTACGTCCGGCGCTGTCCCGTCTTGCCGGAAGTGTGTCAAGGAGTTGGACATTTTCCTTAGACCCGTCTATGTGGCATTGATGGATGAGGACGTTATTTTATTAAGCTGATTATGATAGGATCCTTTATTTTTTATAACTACAAACGTTTTGGATATAATTCACGGATATTTTCTCTCTGATGTTTTACAGTTGTTTTTGACAACGATATTGCAAGTTATCGGGGTGGCGGTAATTATGTGATCAAATGTTTATCCACTGAGATATACCCGTGCAGTTTTTTGATAGATTAGATATCTAATACCAGTTTTGAGATACATAACTTTTGACATGACTGATAACAAAGTAATAAGAGCGAATTGGATTTATACAAGCCATATTTGAAACATGCAGATAAAGATCCACAACTTATGTATCTGTGGATTGAAGAGATGGAAACCTTAACGAAATGGACTATTTATCACTTTATTTTTTACAGTGTAAGCAAACCATATTTACGAATTAAAAATTGTGCGTGTTTTTTTTACATTAGATTTTAATAATATCGTGCAATTATCCGTGTTCCGACCTTTCGCTCCACTGAACCCAATATCGATCGTTATTGTTGATATAGTACTATGAAAGGACTGATTATCGATTAATTGCAATGTACACCTGATTCTAGCATTATTTATTAATAAAACCAATAATCTTCTATATACATAGCACACATTTACCCTTAATTAAAATATACATATTGATCTACTTGTGTATTATTACTTATTGTTCGCATATACACAATGAAATAAATTAGTCCACTCGAGATTTGTATACTGTGAAATTCTTGATAAATAACATTCACCGCATGGTCATAAATATGAACCGAAATAGAGAGACAAATGGGATTTAACGTACACTCGACACAAACTAGGTCATTTCGGGACTAAAATATGGTTTAATTCTATTTCAATAATTCGCTGCGCGTGGGTCTTTAGCACAGAGAGGAAACCGGAGGACCCAGAGAAAACCCACGAGGTTGGACAGGCGACCCTACTCCTTGTCACGTACATCCACCACCACCCCCTCAACCAAAATAGCTATTATTTTTTTTGTTACAAATATATTTCAACTGCGATTTAAAGCCGAATATTTTTAGGTACGTTTATATTTGATAATTTCTTTTGTTTTCCTCGTTAATAGATTATCATTAGACGATGCAAGTTCTAACAGGTGTTTAGATACGTTATCCCTTATTTATCAGCCATAGATTACTTAACAGCAATATCATTCTTAATTTGACATTATCAAACACTAAAACCGGTCGTACACGAGCAAAGAAAATTTGACAAAATTCTTTGATGGTCTCTTCAAATTTTCTTTGACCGTGTACGAAGCCATCAAATAAATTTGACGATCACAGCGCCACTTCACATGGTTGGTCGGAACTGACGGTTCCCCGTGTGAAGGAACCACTTTCATAGAACAAAAAGAAAGCGAACTTGTGTAAAAAAAAAAATTCAGAATATTGATTTCCCAGCGTGATTACGATGTCTTTGACGCGTAGAAAAGCGGCTATGGGTTGTGGAATAGGTGTCCTGTTGTTGATGCAGGATTTCTACCGTTCGATCAGTCCAGTTAATAAGCATATTTGCAATTCAATCAACGAGACGACGATCGAAAGTTCAACTACTTTTTCTTTGCACTTATCCGCCCCGAAAAATGAAAGTGAAATCATTAGATGCGTGCGCAGATTTGTGGCAAATTTATTTGACGGCCTATCGTACACGAGCATAAGTTCCAAATCTTTGACACATTTATTTGACGAAAAGCTATGCATGCCAGCTTTTGTCAAATCTCATATGGCAAAGGAAAATGTGGCAAATTTCCTCTCGTACACGCGCAAATTTCTTCGACAAATCTCCATTTGTCAAAGAAAATTTGCTCGTGTACGACCGGCTTAAGTATCTTCGGAAGCTACGTCATTCTTTGTAACACGTCGAGGGATGTGTCATAATCAGTAAAGCTACATCGACACGACCGTAATAAATAAATTGTTGGCAATGTGAACAGGAGAAATGGGTCAACTCTGTAAACTATTGTATTACATGCAATACTATTATAAATGGTTTAAAACTTGTAAGTTACAATATAAGGTCCGTCATGGAGCCAGACGGCGTGCTTGATTACCCGCTTGTACTTGACAAGTAGTAGGGTCGTCTGTCCAAGCTCGTTAGTGTTCGCTGTGGCTTTCGGTGTCCTCTTACAAACACGAAGCGAGTTATTGAAATAAAATAAAACCATATGTTTGTCCCAAAATGACCTAGTTGGTGTCGAATGCACGTTAAATTTCTCTTCATAATGAGACAATAATGAGCCCGTAATGATAAATGCAAGAGGACTTACTCTTTCTATACGAAACGCGACATTGCTTCTGATTCAAGTTCACAGCTGATAAATATTTCGAGATATTTCACTCCGCTCTTCTTTAATTACACATGGAGATTGACCCCAATTGATAACGTTAGTTCAGCAGCAGCATTGGACACCTTATATATAAAACGCTTAAATCAATTTCAAAACGTTAACCCAATCGACCTGGCTTTTTGTTTTGCTCTTTAAGTTATTAAAACTCGTTCCCCTTTCTAATCGTTTCATTGTAAATCAGTACTTTTGTTTCGATTTACATCAGTTGATGAATAGTTAAAATGGTTAATCAATAATTCTACACGACAGAACATTTTGTTCGACAAACATGTACTTCACGGTATGGAATGACGTTTAATATGACTTAATTAAAGTATCGTCCCCATAAACAGTCTGGTCATCTTAAAACTAACATATTTTTTAATTTTGTTAGGCGCACAACGCGAGGTGGTATTTTGCCCAAACAGTATCCCTTCCATCTGCTATTCGCCAATGTCCGATTGTCAGTTGCCCGTTGATTAAAGATGTCTTTCCCATACTGCGTGATTTGATGATTTGGAATCCCAAAACACTGTATTCGCGAAGAAATAATACCCCAAAATATATCATTCCTATTTTTAGAAGCCATGTTTGTGACGCAACTTGATTGACGGAGTGCCCCTTTTTAGAATGTATTTGTCGTTTTTTACTGACCATTTACCAGACATATTGAAGTCTAAGCAATTTCTTGGATTATATTCTTCCAACTTCCTTTTCGCTACTTAAAACAGCGTCTGTTGAACGTATAATCCCTTTCCATCTATACCAAATGTGTCATGCTTTTATGGAAAAAACAACCCTTTAAATACTTTGGAGGGAATGTATCTTTAACGTATTCGTCAATATGTACCATAGTCAACTACATTTGGTTCAAGTTCTGTGCCAGCCCTACAGACACCACGTGGATTACCGTCACGCCAACACTTGCTTGTTACAAGGGTGGTTGAGTTGCCGAATGGTTAACGCGTGTGCTTTGGATCAGAAGGTCGGTCATTGAGTCAACTGACAAGAGTAGGGTTCATGTCCAACCCCGTTTGTTTTCTCCGAGTCGCAAGTCCATTTGAGACTATCACGTGGTTACCTCCAATGCTAACGTGGCAAAAGCACGGAACATGATCGCCGGTTTATACACCAATGCTCGTTAGCTCTAACAGCTCGATTCCCGAGAAAAAGATGGTACTACCAGAATTATGAGTTATTATGAGTTCGTGGTTCAGTCACGTTTTGGTTTTGTAAGATTGCGCTATGGCTATTTATATCTTTATTGAGAAACAAGTAAGAACTTTCAATTAAATATGTACTGTAATTGAGGTTTGTAGACCATGCCAGTCATCTTAACTACATAGCTTCATACTGTACGCAGTGTTTTAAGGTGCGTCTGGTGCTATTGGGTTCATTCCAGATATGATGATTTGATATCATAATTTGTCCATGTCAGTGGTAGATTGTTTGTTGATATAGTATAAGTCTGGCGTCACTGATGTTTGATTGGCAATTGAAATGACATGGGTTTTTCCCCAACCTTACTAAATTATCCACGGATACGTAGCAACCCAACACTAATAAATGAACAGACCTGTCAAGACTGACATTGTTGTTGAATATCAAATACTTGTATCCATCAGTTTGTGGTCTGTGGGGGTAAACGAATACTCAATACCCTAATGGAGAAGTGGTATCAGGCGTTCCAACAAGCAAGTATACTGTGCTTCGTAAGTGACACTAACCAACATTATAATATTAATTTCAATGATTTTTTTTTTCATTACATGAAGGCTTATATATTTCAATTCGATAGTCAGCTACAAGGGATTAAAATTTCCATTGAGCAAAAAGATTATTTTTTATTTCCTTGGCCATTGTAAATATGACCATATTATCTACTAAATAATGTATTGACTCTTATCACTGGACCATTAAAATCCAATTGGAATATTCAGTCATTCAAATAAAATTCATAAAATACCAAAGCTTCGCTATAAAATGAAAACAAGGGAAGTGGCTTTAAATAACATTTACATCTGAGGAGACATAAAGCTAGTTCTTTTATCTTTAATCTCCAGTGGTCAGTTGGTCAGCGAGAGATTATAGTTAATACGTCTTATTAAAACCAATAAAGGCCCTACATCAAACATGTGGTCGTGTGTATGGACATTCTTTCGTCTGTATATAATAGCCCAGACCCGTTCTTACAACTATTAAAATTCCACAGGCACACCATACGCTCACCTTATAAGCTAGATCTCGGACATTTGCTATAGCCAGCCGCGAGATAGAAACATTAGAAAGATATTTGGTGAAACTCTATCGCATGTTTTAAATACGATACTTTACGGCTGTTACCGGCAGCTTTCCGTAGTTATAGTTTATG
Organism: Patella ulyssiponensis; assembly: GCA_963678685.1. Lineage (NCBI taxonomy): Eukaryota > Metazoa > Mollusca > Gastropoda > Patellidae > Patella > Patella ulyssiponensis. The sequence continues at coordinate 60,925,328 of OY783229.1, forward strand.
ATTATATATTTGACACATGTTCATTGATTTATCGAAGAACGCTTTCATAAATAACCAGTAGCACAGTTCTGAAATGGAAGCATGGTCCAGAACCACTTATTAATACTACTGAACTATACACCTGCTGTATCAATGCAATACGTAGTCTATCCTGTTTTTATTATAAAAACAAGATACAGACTGAAATGAAATGATTTGGGGTTTAACATCCTATATTTCTGCACCGACTGGGCTAGTAAACAGGCATATGCTATATATGTCATGCTATAAGGGAAATTTATCCCGAACAACGGCACAAAGTCCTACTTTTATATCGAATTCAAATTGTCAAGGGTTCTTTTACGTGCACACGAAGCTTCGGTTTTGCGCTCCATCCGAACGACTAGACACAGTCATTAACCGACTTTCCTTTCTGCCCCACTGACAAGTAAACTAGAAGCAACGAAGGAAAGTCCTGAGCCAACATCTTACTTACTGAGACACCACGACTCACTTAAATCTATAGATAAAACTGACTGTGAGTATTATCATATAACTATTTATAGCATGATGAATTCACCCCGGTAGAAACCATAACAACACAGATTAACGATCATATTTGGTTTTCAAAATAAAAGCACAATGCAGACCCAATTGACTATAGAGCGATATCGGCATTTCCATCCAAGTTAATTATGTTTTCATTCCTTTACCTAATCTATGATTACTATGAACTAGTCAAAAATCAGCTTACAGTAAATTAAATTACGAATGAATTCTATCCTTCTCTTATCGACAGTAGTGTGTTCTGAATAGAAGTTACAAAATAGACGAAACATTTGAACGTGTATCGTATAGGTGTAGGATACCGCTCTAGAACAGACATATTTCTGAAATGAAATGAAACATGGCCTACTCCCAAACTGAAATCCAACTGCCAATGGTTCTTTTACGTACACCATTGAACCTTGGTTTTTGGTCCCAGCCCTACGTTGTGCCCTATCAGGCCGGCTATCCTGCACCACTGGCAACTACCCCGGAAAATGCCGATCAACAGCGCGGGAACTCCAGTGTAGCGAACCGACCTCTTACTCATTGAGTCACCTCGGCTCCAAAACTGTCTTTCCGGTATCAAGATCACGATCATTGAAAGAATAAGATAGTATAAATACGAAAATTATTAGACCGACACTTGTGATCTTATAATCACTGACGTAAACTATTCACCAAATCGGATAACTGACAAATAACCAATAATAAATTAAAAGTTCCATGAATAATTTATTTCCGACTATACACTTTGTTAAATTTATGGGATAACTTATTATATTAACACAAAGTTTATTTACAAGGTGTGTTTTCTTGAAGGCCTCTGACATCCGCCATTATCGTAATTTCCCCCCATGGGCTCGCAAAAAGGTTTACGCATCAATAAAATGGCAGTTACAACCTCCAAATATTATTTTGAGAATTGGGGCTTATTTTATAAACGATAGGTTGCTCCTGTGTATGACGTGTTGGCTGAAAAGGGCCCTCGAAATTTCCTGGTTTAGTCTCCGTTGATGTGCATGTCAAAGAATTACTAACAATTGGAATTCGACGAAGATTAGGAGGAAACAAATAATTTCTCTACGGCACATTGCATGGGGCATGCCCGTCTTTATTACCTGAATCCTCACTTGATTTCATATCAGACGAAAGGCAAACTCTGTCCCATTAGGGGTGTTGGGATGGCCTAGTGGTCTAGAGTGCCGCGCTTCCACCTCTAGCTGGCTGGCAACTCTGGCTTACGGCTGTGGTTTCGATATCTGGTGTGAGCCTATGTGGCATGGAGATAGGGGCGACTTCTCAACCTCGTGGGTTTCCTCCGGGCACTCCGGTTTTTCTTCCCCTGCTAAAGACCCCTACGCGCAAACGAATTATTGAAATAAAAAATTGAAACCATACGTTAGTCCCAAATTGACCTAGTTTGTGTTAGGTGGACGTTAAACCCCATTTCTCTCTCTCTCTCTCTCTCTCTGTCACATTAGCTAATAGGATGTTCTTTGGCGTAACTCTAGTATCGCAATCTCGAAACCAGAAATTTTTTTGAAGAAATCGGCTCCGCGGCTGCCTCTGGGAACGAGATTGTCTAGTATCGGTCATATTTAAGTGTGTTTAAATTTATATCTTTTATATTTTAACTTCGACATTTTTCTTGTTTTGAATAATGTATATAATCATCTTTTCAGTTTCTGTGATGAACGGATCACCAGGTTTCTGGTGTAATATAATAAACTGGCTCATTAAACTCCATTTATTTATTTGTTTATTTTTCTATAAGACCGCATCTTATCTGCGAGATTTATGAAGCTGTTATAAACGAAATAAAATCGATTTTTAACAAATATAAATGGCGCATATATTAACAGGCATTAAAAAGATATAAAAACAGCTGTTGGTTGAAGTTTTATTATAGTTTTTATTAAATATTTAGAATATACTCTGTATAATATGGAAACAGCATACCATGTTAATCAATCTAATGACATATAAAACCAATTGAAGCGAAAGGAATTTGACAATAACAAAACCTTTTCTCATGTTATAACAATTATTATCAAGTGAAATGCAATGGGTGTAACGTCTTACATCACGGTGGCTAAGTGGGTAAGACGCTGGCTCGCTAGCCTGGAGGTCGGGTGTTCGGCTCCTCCATTGACCGAGAAAGTTCATCCAGATTTACCCGCTTGTTTCCCCTTGTCAAGGATGCAGGCCGGAGGGCCTGACAGGGACAGCTGTCAAATCGTTCGGAGGCGGACGAAAAAACTAGGTCCCGTGTACACATTGGCGTGCACGAACAAGATCCCTTGGCAGTTGCAATTCGATAAAAGAGTAGGCCGTAGCGCCGCTGCCCGGGTAAAATTTCCCTCATAGCACACTATAGGGCGTATTCACGTCTTCATTACCCCAGTATAGGAGAACAGTAGGACGTTAGACTCCATTTCATTTCATTACATCAACCCGGCCGTCTTCATTAGACCAGGTTAGGAGCAAAATAGTAAAACGTTAAACCCCATTTCATTTCATTTTATTACATCAACCCCACTTAAAAAGACGGGCCATGGCTATCATTTATTATTTCCAGCTGTAGCCAATAATTAATAAGTAACAATGATAATATACTTTTACAGATTTAGCATTTGGCAAAAACAGATTTGATATAAATTTCATTTTGATGGTGTAATTTTACGATTTGGATGGAAATCGTTTATTTTTCGTTCCGTTTTAGCAGACGTTAAAAACAACTAGAAGAAAGCCAGTGCACGGAATGATTATTCGACCCCAAATCAACTTACCCGTTGTTTCGGAAAATGCCGAGATATGTTTTTAAAAGCGTTGATCATCAAGAAATTTACTTTGCTGTCTAATTACGGTCAATGGTACATTATGCAGTAGTCACAAGCCACGGCGCACTGTTCCTGAAATTGTCTTTTGACGAGATGCTAATGGAATGGCCAATCTAATAAAATGAGCCTAAATTAATGAGATGAACAGTTCCAAACATATCGTGACTTCTTTTTCAGGTATACATCACACAGCAGCATCACTTTGAACACTGATACGATATTACACCAACTAAACAGAATCCCATTTAATAGAAAAGAATGATATCATTTGATACAATTAAACTCAACATGCCAGTATTACATCGCAACAAAAGTCAACGATATCCACACGTTTTCACCAAGGATGTCTATAAATTTGGCTAACACGAAAGGACGTTTCACCAAGGATATGCATCTGAGTCTGTACATGTTACAGTTTCTGTTGTCCTGAATATTTCATCTGATGTAACATGTTTGTTCATATATTGTTCTGAATCAGATTATCTGCTGCCTGAAAAACGTTTGTTCAGATATTGCCATTTATGAGTTGATCTGTTGTCTGAAATATGTCAGACCTACGTTGTGACTCATTTTCGTACCATACCATAATAGTATGCAACGTTTGATATATGGCATTGTATGATATATTATGGTATGGTATGAAATGTTTGATGTATGAAACATTTAATATACGGTTGAGACAATCTGATTAAAATACAAATCTATATTTCGTTTCGTTTTTTTATTGCCTCCACTACATGAACATCTGACCGGTTAAAGTAGGAGGTCGTGTCAAGGGTCATACGAGCGGCTTTTCACCCTATCACCTATTTACAAATCACCGCTGATGTTTCTAGTCGGATACCCACAGTTCCGTACACCCCACGCCAAAAACTCGCCTCAACAGGCCGTTTTATTGGCTAATGCCTTACATCAACCCGAACGCGGGTTATATAACAACTCTTCCAGATCCTAGTGTAGTAAAGTCAAGTAAAACGACATTTTCAGGGAAACGAAATATGATTTGTGTTTTAACCTGATTGGACATAGTATGAAGCGTTTGATATATGGTATGGTACGAAATATTTGATATATAATGTATGGTATGGAACGTTTTAAGTATGAAAGGCAGAATTTTACGTATGGTTTGAATATTGGATATATGACATGAAACGTTTGATATATGTATGGAATATTTGATATACATGGTATTATATGAATGGTTCGAAATAATTGATATTTGGTATAGAACAAATAGTAGACTTATAGTAATTTGTGTTGATTGGGCATTACAAAAGACTGAAAGGAAATTTGTACTATGCTGTAACCCAGTCGGCCTTTCGTTCCGTCCGTCCGTCGGCCTGTCAACGATTGACCTGTGAACGCGATTGAGGACGATTGGCGACCCCCCCCCACCCCTCTCATAATCGAGTGATTTTCTAACTTGAGATAAAAGAGAGATCAGATTTTACCTTTCGGATATGACTATCTTTTTTCCAGACCAAGCTGCTGTGTAGGTGTATTTTACGTTGTAGTCGTTCTATGTATTATATATACGTAGTAATTATATGACATGTATTACTGATACTCGCAATAATAGAACATGACCTAAATCTTTATATTATTGCTGTCAGAATAAGCACATTCATACGTTTGAGGGGAGGGTCATTTCCTGTGCGTATACCCCCACACATTGTGACACAACTGCTGACAAAGATTTAATGACTATTATTACCAAGTAGCCTTTTTATCAGCCATTTTTCGAGCATTTATTCTAACGGTAAGTCTTATTTATATCTTTAGACAGAAGTCAAACATCATCTGCTTCCTTCATTTAAAATAAGATAACAAATCAGGTCATACAAACAAGTCGTCTAACTATATTCGTGTGACGCCACAGTCAACATCCATGGATTGTCGTATATGAGCGATAACGTACCAGTTGTGTTTATGTAGGTACAATTTTTGTATTAACTATTTAAAACATAATACACAGAAACACATACTTATGGAGTTAACAGCTATTTAATTTATTCGAAGAGTATTCTCTCAACGTTATCAAGCTAATCAAGCGAATACTCTTCGAAACGTCGCCTAAGAAAATTAAGTAGCTGTTACTCCATAAGTATGTGTTTTTGTGTATTGCTCTATCCAGTTACTAAATGCCTCTAAAAGATGTTTAAAACATATAATAATTTTTCAACTTTCAAATATTAGATTAGATTTTGGGAGGGTCGTTTAATATCAAATAATGAGGTTCAGAAATCAAGACATTTCCAAATTTAAAAACGTTATTTTCATCCCCTTTTAATTATCAACCGCGAGTTTCTGTGGTTTGTAATCGTGAGTTGGTGTCGTTTGTTATTGCCAAGTATCCTTCAATTTACCAGACTGTTTAATAAAAAGACGTTTTTGTATTTAAAAATACAAAATAAATTATTGAATAATAACATCGTGACTGAAGGATAATTATATGGAGTCGATACGATACGTGTAATGTGGATGAGATCTATTTCTTAAGGCTACCTCCACAATTGGTCAAGGGTCACACGATTTAAACAGGGCTAGTAACCCTGGACATAACCCAAACCCTAACCCACAATCTCGTCAACAATCATGTGCCCTTACCGTTTTTACATCTCAGCGACCTTGACGAAATCTGGAGTCGGCATTAAGAAGTAGATCTAGCCGTGTGATATGGTATTGAGGCTGGTCAGAGGTTAACATTAAGGTCAAGAAGGTTTATCTGTTTGAATTAGTGTAAAGTAAAATGTGGTTTAACGTCCTACTGTTCTGCTCCGACTGGGCTAATGAAGACAGATTGAATTAATGTAAATAATTTAACTGATAAACAACAAATACAATGAAATGAAATAGGGTTTAACGTCCTAAACAATAGCCAGAATCAACCATCATACAGACATGAAATCAACGATCCATAACATTAATTCAAGTAAATGCGTCATATATTCTTACTCAATGTACCAAACTGCGCTGTGATGTCATATTTCATGCTTCTTTTTTCAATGTAATTTCCGACACGCTGAACAGTAACAAAAGAGACGCAAAAAACCCATCTCATCTTTTGAAAGTTTTTCGTAGAATAACGACTATTACTGACAACGTCATAATTGATGGGTAAACTCGTGTATAAATTTAAACTATACATGTATTTTTAAATTTCGTGTTTGAACACAGCATTCAAATTGAACGCAATTTTACCGGACGGCCGTATACGGAGCCCCTTAAGTGCACGATTCCACTCTTATATAATTTTTTCGTATATGATTCCACTCTTATATAATTATTTCGTTTTAACGAATTAGTTATTTCGTTTTAACGAATTAATCATTTCGTTTTAACGAATTAATTATTTCGTTATAACGAATTAACATTTCGTTATAACGAATTAATTATTTCGTTATAACGAATTAATTATTTCGTTATAACGAATTAATTATTTCGTTATAACGAATTAATTATTTCGTTATAACGAATTAATATTTCGTTATAACGAATTAATTATTTCGTTTTAACGAATTAATTATTTCGTTTTTACGAATTAATATTTCGTTATAACGAATTAATATTTCGTTATAACGAATTAATATTTCGTTATAACGAATTAATATTTCGTTTAAACGAATTAATTATTTCGTTTAAACGAATTAATTATTTCGTTTAAACGAATTAATCGTTTCGATTAATCGAATTAATCAATGTCGATTTAACACGTCGACTAACCCCAATGCTCCAAACAACGAAGTTGAAAAACAAATTTAAAAAAAAACAATCGTGATCTCTATCGTTATCGATATACGGGATATACACGTGGTTCATATTTATCTCAATAATTCGTTTGCGAGTAAGGATATGTAGCAGTGGGCCCGGGGAGAATCCACGAGGTTGGACAAGCGATCCTGCTGCTTGTCGCGTAGAGGCGGTTAATTGAAATAACGGCACTTGACCCAATAACAGACCTCATGTTTACACTGTTTTCGTACTGGGGATTATGTGATTGGTATGAACTCTATGAAGCATTGGTGACATAAAGATATGGCCCGGGTTCCTCCTCCCCCTATTCTGAGGATACACTTTAAATCAGTTTTTTTCTCTTCATAGGTTTTCGTAATGGGGATCATGTGATGGATATTGAGTCTATGAAGCATTGGTGGCATAAAGAGATGGCCCGGGTTCCTCCTCCCCCTATTGTGAGGATACACTTCAAATCAGTTTTTTTTTCTTCATATATTGGTGTGAAGCATAGGGGTTAATGAGAGAACGGATCCTATCGTTTCCGCTACCTACTTCTCCAGAGACCCAGTTCCCAAACATTATCCCCCTTACGAAAACCCTGTGAACCCTATAGTTTTTAACATATATTTTAGGGAATTAACCATTGGGTTCACAAGCTTTAGAGGTCGCTGGTACGTTCCCGGTGTTGGCGGAAAAAGTTCATCTGGTTTTTATCAGTGATGCAGGACGGAGGGCTTGACAAGGAGAACTGTCAAGAAAGTTCATCTGGTTTTTGTCAGTGGTGCAGGACGGAGGGCCTGAAAAGGAGAGCTGTCAAGTTCGGACTGGACGAACAAACGAAGTCCAGTGTACACCCAAATGCTCAAAACACCAAATTTGAAAATAAAAGATGTTAAAAAAAAACAAAAAACCAAAAACTTTATCAATTTGCGGTGGGTTTGAGTCGGTAATCTTGGAACAGAGACACAAACTAGGTCATTTCGGGACTAACACGTGTAATCCGCTTTCGCGTAGGGGTATTTAGCAATGGGATGAAACTGAAAACCCACGAGGATGTACAAGCAGTCATACTTCTTGTCACGTACATGCAGTCAACCGATACAACGCCCCTTGACCCAATGGCGCACCACTAGACCACCCAACATTCATTTCGCGGGAACGGCAAGTCACGTAACACTAACAAATCGATAGGGTGTATACCCTTATGAAATGGGCTTAAACGTCCTACTGTTCTGCTTTGAGTTTCACTTGGCTACTGAAGATGGGCATACGCCAAATATTGTGCTTTGGGGGATGTTTTGCCCAAACAAAATCGCTACAGCCTACACTTATATGAAATTGCAGCTGCCAAGGGATCATTGTTGCGCACGCCAATCTGTACACGGGACCTCGAATTTTTCGTACCATCCAAAAGACTAGACAGTTGCCCTTGTCAGACCCTCCTTCCTGCATCACTCACAACTGGAAACCACGAAGAACACCCCAGATGAACTTTCTCCGCCAACACTGGGGCGAATAAGCGACCTCCTGGCTAGCGCGCTAGCGTCTTATCCACTTAGCCACCGTGGCTCCTAATACGCTTATAAACCAAACGGTTGATACCCCAAAACATATGTTAAAACATTTGCTGCTATCTGTTTAATAAGGTTTTCGTAATGGGGATCATGTTGGAGGACACGAGGCCTGACAGGGTCACTTGTCTAACCTCAAGGGTTCTTTCTGGGTCTACCTGCTAAATAGCATTACGCACAAGCGAATTAATGATATAAAAATGAACCATGTGTATATCCCGTATATCAATAACGATAGAGATCACGATTGGTTTTTATTAAGTTTTTTTTCAACTTCGTTGTTTGGAGCATTGGGGTTAGTCGACGTGTTCAATCGACATTGATTAATTCGATTAATCGAAAAGATTAATTCGTTTAAACGAAAAGATTAATTCGTTTAAACGAAATAATTAATTCGTTTAAACGAAATATTAATTCGTTATAACGAAATATTAATTCGTTATAACGAAATATTAATTCGTTATAACGAAATAATTAATTCGTTATAACGAAATAATTAATTCGTTATAACGAAATAATTAATTCGTTATAACGAAATAATTAATTCGTTATAACGAAATAATTAATTCGTTATAACGAAATAATTAATTCGTTATAACGAAATAATTAATTCGTTAAAACGAAATAATTAATTCGTTATAACGAAATAATTAATTCGTTATAACGAAATATTAATTCGTTATAACGAAATAATTAATTCGTTAAAACGAAATAATTAATTCGTTAAAACGAAATAATTATTTCGTTTAAACGAAATAATTAATTCGTTATAACGAAATAATTTATTCGTTATAACGAATTAATTATTTCGTTATAACGAATTAATTATTTCGCTTAAACGAATTAATTATTTCGTTATAACGAATTAATTATTTCGTTATAACGAATTAATATTTCGTTTAAACGAATTAATATTTCGTTTAAACGAATTAATATTTCGTTTAAACGAATTAATATTTCGTTTAAACGAATTAATATTTCGTTTAAACGAAATAATTATATAAGAGTGGAATCATGTACGAAAAAATTATATAAGAGTGGAATCGTGCACTTAAGGGGCTCCGTAGCCGTACGTAAACATGTAAACATTTTGTTAAGTTAATTTGTTTTTCATTTAACAATTTGAAGTAGCTCTAATTGTGCCATTTGTCGTCAGTTTATGTTAAATTATTTCCCATCTTTATCCTGCAGGTCATCTGTCTATCTATCGTACCATACGGATGATGGTGTCTGCAAGATTATCTTGGTTTTTGGTTGTTGTTTGGGTTATTAGTCAGAAATCAGCATGCGGTACAGAACCATTGAAACTTAACATATGTCCAACTGAATGCACATGCAATGGAAATAAGGCAATCCAAATTGAATGTCAAGTTAACATTAGCCATTTTGATATAACTAGCAAAATTGGGTCATTCATGACGTCGCTTCCTGATGAACAACTTGTTAACAGTTCGATAGATATTCGCTGTCAAGACAATATTGTTGTTACCTGGAACAATATTTCTAGTTTTCAAAACGTTCGTTCATTAAGAATTGAAAATTGTGCTATAGATACACAAGGCAGTGTGCTTGCTTTCCTTTCTACTTTCAAGATCAATGACATTTTATTCAAAAAGATCAACAATGGATTCATCAACCAAATAGATTTAAGAAATTTAAGGACATTAACATCACTCGCAATTGAGTACTGTAATCTGACGAGTGTTCCAGAACCAGTTTTACCGACAGACACTTCAAAATTAAGTCAGTTAAGTTTCAGCCACAACAAAATACATACCCTAGCCTGTTCGTTATTTAAAGGTTACCGGTGTATTGTTGAGCCTTGTGTTCTTGATTTTAGTTTTAATCGGCTGGAAAGTATACCAGTCTGTGCATGTGAGACCCCAACCATGTTCTATGCCCTGCTAATAAGGAACAACCAGTTATCCAACATAAGTGGCCTCCATTGTTTAAAACAACGGCACATAGACTTAGATGATAATTCTTTAGAGGAGCTTCCCTCTTTTGAATATGGTGGTACTATAAGTGTTGATGCCGACTTTAACCGGATCAAGTCAATAAGGCGGGAAACATTTAAAAAGTTAAAAATGTGTGGCCAGGTTGATTTATCTTATAACCTTATTGAGTGGATTGAGCAACATGCATTTCGAGGAATGACTCAACTTAGGATTCTAATTTTAAGTAACAATAAGTTAAAAGAGTTTGAGGTTATACATGCGCCAGTTGGTTCCGTGTTTAATCTCCGCATATCATTAGAAAAGAATCAGTTGGAATACCCGCCTTACAGAAGGAGTAATTATCAACCGCCACAACTGTTCGAAACCATTGCGAACAGAAATCCTTTTATATGTGACTGTAACGTAAAAACGTTAAATGATCGCTTAGTAGAAGAGGCGGATATCCCAACACCGGTGACTGGCCCTTTAACAACTACCTATATTAAACTATCGCAGATATTTTTTGATGCTTGGTCCTATAAGTGCAACTCCCCTAAAGCCCTGATCAATCGACGGTTAACAAAAGTGAACATGAGCTCCGAGTGCCCAATCGTAAAGAATTGTCCCTTTGATTGTGTTTGTACCAAATATTTGTCTACGGCTATAACGTTAGTGGATTGTTCTTCACGGGCCTTAACGCAATTACCACAACATATGCCATATAATTCAATAGCCATTGATCTTAGTAATAATTCTCTAACCTCACTGGATGTAAGAAACTATCTAATCAGAACTACAGGTCTTAATGTTAGCCATAACCAAATATCCGCTTTGGATCCAGGAATCGTGCCACTTCTGGTAAACGTGAACTATCTAGATTTGAGAAATAATCAGTTATCGAACTTGCCTCGTTCTTTCGAGGACACTTTGTTTGACAACTTGACATCGATATTCCTCTCTGGCAATGTCTGGAAGTGTTCCTGTGAGAACGTTTGGATGAACCAATGGCTAAATGAGAATAACTATTCGGTATCCGATGGTAGTTTGCTCCAGTGTTTGAATGACGCTAATGAGACGTTTACATTTCACGAATTGAACCCCGATATACTTCAGTGTAGTTCCAAAACAACGAGTCTAGCTATTCTGGCCATATCTTTGGGAATTGTCGCATTCATTGTTCTAGCGATTTCCTTGGTCGTCTACAAATTTCGATATGAAACTCGAGTTCTGTTCTACACACGGCTTAAAGTTCATTTCGTTTCAGAAGATGTGGCAAATAAACAATTCGACGCTTTTATTTCGTATAGTGAACATGACAGAGAATTTGTAAAAACGGTTGTCAATAAACTAGAAAATGAACTACCCTTGAAATACAAGATCTGCATACATGACCGGGATTTTACTGTTGGTACACCAATAGCGGAAAATATATCTTCGGCCATAAACAAAAGCAGCGTCGTTATCTTCGTAGTATCTAATCATTTCAGTGAGAGTGATTGGTGTTCTTTTGAATTCCAAACATCTTACCAGACGATGCTTGTTCACAAAAGTCCCAAATTAGTCATAATTAAAGTGGAAGAATTAGACGAGGATAAGCTAGATAACGATTTGAGGGCATATTTTCGTACCAAATCTTTCATTGATAAAAACGAGCGTATCTTTTGGGACAAGCTAATATATTATCTGCCACCGTATTAACGTCGCTCAGAATATTTTGTGTTCAAAGGTATGGCTATCTTTTAAATGTAACTGTAGATGTAAATCGACCTTTTGCTACTGGAAAGGCATGCTAAGCTAATATCTGGAGGTGAAAAGACAAGGAATGGACAATTGTCAAATTGATCTTGATCGCCAGTTTATCAGTAGACTACATTGGTCTTAGATGTGTGAGATTTAAACATTTTACTTATACCAGGAGTTGATATGCACATTAATATAAAACATACAACTATGCAATCAATGTTATGTTGTGGACGTGCTGTGTTCAAACCGGGGGGGGGGGTGAGTACAAACCTACTTACAAGACCTTACATTTTACAACGTGAAGTATTCGATCGAATAGGCCGCTTCAAATTGCCCCCCCTCCCGATCACCAAGGAGACGTTGAGTTAGTATTTTTAGCGCCAGAGACTAAACTTATCACCTGATTTAATTCATACACACCGTTTAAAGTCATGATTCAAAGAATCCTACTGATTTTTTTTTAAGCGAGTTATGGCTCTTGATCACTTTGCAATATCTTGTGCACGCCCTAGAGGCTAAAATTATCATCCCATTGCCTTTAAATTTATGCACATGGTTCATCAGACGAAGAATGCCATTTCAACGATTCCCTATAAATTTAAGGACACTTTGCAAGGAAGTCCTACGAGTCAGTCTATCGCGGCTGAAATTGGTCTTGTGCAATCTGGTATTTTATTATTTAATGGGTATTTTAATAATGAAGTCTTGAGGGAAAACAAAAGTGCAACCCAAGATTGGCGGCTAAAATCACTCACATAACGTCCCATCCGGGTTGCTTGCCAGTTTATCAAAAGTAACTTGAATTGCATTCTGTATTTGTCCCGTTACAGTCCCAGTGAGAACATAATATAGCAATAACAAATATAAATGCATGTGGAAATAATTAAGATTTTTTGTGTTATTTTGTCAAATACACTTACACATTACAAACTCATTTCTTTTTTAATTCAGGTAACCGGCTTTGCGATGTCCGGAAAATGGAACCCAGCAACAGACATCAACTTGTGGCGGATCTGTCTCGCTATCTCCGTAATTGTTACAACGACATTTGCATTTTGTCCACCAGATTGCGAGTGTGGCAAGGGAAGTGATCTTCCGCTGTTAATACAACCATATTTCTATCCAAAACGTCACATCCTGTGTAATTTTACGGATGTGAACTTTGACCTGACCAAAAATCTGAATTTGGCAATACAAACCATAAACGATTCGGCATTGCTGGACATACAAATTTTATGCCACGGCGATTCCTCGATAAACTGGACGGATGCCACGTTTCTGAAACACGCATTCGCCTTGCGGATGTTTAACTGTGTTATAGCCAATAATGGGCCTATTCAGTTCCCACTGGAAACCCCTCTTCGACTCTTATTGTTTAAACAAATGCGATCTGAAGACATCGACCAGATAATCTTTAGAGGTTTAACATCACTGAATTTGTTTACTATTGTCAACAGTAATGTGAACAAAGTGCCCGCTCTTCCCTTCGCGCCAAGACTTTACAGTATTATTTTGACAGACAACGAAATAAACAATTTGGAATGTGATTGGTTTGAGGAGAAACATTGTCTGTCTTGCGTCATAGATCTAAGTGGTAACGAGATTCAGTCTTTACCACGCTGTCCAACTTCAAACAGCACAACGATGAATGGATTGACCTTAATGCTTTCACGAAATAATATTACTGACATAGGTAGCATTGGCGATCAGCATATCGGTAACCTAGACCTGTCTCAGAATGAAATAACAGAACTTTCGTCCTTTACTTATCGACAGCTTATTGTCTTAAATATTAGTAATAACAAACTAAAAATAATTAAACAAATTAATTTCGATGCCTATTTTTTGACGACACTTGATCTTAGTTTTAACCAGATAGAAACAATAGAAGCATCAAGCTTCTCCAATCTCCATAATCTGAAGCTGCTACTTCTCAACGGTAACAGGTTATTGCAGTTTGAGGAAGTTCTCACTCCTTTCTCCGTAACATACACTGAGATAAATCTTAAAGAAAACAGGCTGCGATATCCGCCATTGGACCAACATGGTTTCCAAGGCAGTCCCAAGTTGAAAATATCTGCATCTAATAATCCCTTTTTTTGTGATTGTAATTTGAAAGATTTTCGGAACATAAGCAAAGACCCAGGGGGAGTAATGTTTGTGGATAAAGATAAGATGATATGCGGCCAACCAGAAAGATTAAGCGGTCAGCTTCTTCTAGATGTTGATTTGTCAGATAGCTGCCCTGTTATTGAATCATGTCCTTTAAATTGTGAATGTGATTATCAGACTTCATCCGCTATCACTACCATCAACTGTTCTCAACAAAATCTCTCCACATTACCAAAGAACATGCCAAATGGTCAACTATCTCTAAACCTTTCAGGCAATAGTATCAAGGTTTTAGAAGAACGTGGGTACTTCAGCAGATTAGTGTTATTGGATCTTCGTTCTAATCAGATCCACCGTATCACCGGCACCGGATTAACTCTCTTATCAGATGTGAAGAGTTTGTTGCTTCAGGAAAATTATATTTCTCAGCTGCCTAGAACTATAGTCGATGTTCCTTTTAAATATGACACCAACATATACCTGTCTGACAATCCATGGCAATGTACGTGCGATTTGCTATGGTTTCCCGAATGGCTAAAAAAATCGAACTCTTCTGTAAGTGATAAGGCGAATCTCACATGCATTCAGAATTCTCCGGTACAATATGTCATTGATGTAACAGGCGAGCAGTTAAATTGTGATGTCCGTTCTCTACCTGCGTACCTCAGCTACGTCATTTCCTTCAGTGTTATTATCCTTGTAGTCATTGTAGTCGTTGTCATTGTAGCTAAATATAGGTTGACTGTTAAAGTTTTACTCTATACGAGACTGAACATTCAAGTGTTTGGTCCTGGGCCACTTCCGGGAAGTGTCGAAAATGTTCAAAAAGACTACGATGTCTGTATATCGTACAGCGAAGATGCTCTAAAATGGACAAAAGAAACTTTACTCCATCGTTTAGAAAAAATAGAAAATCCCCCGTACAGAGTTTTGGTACCTGATCGAGACTTCCTCGCTGGAGAGTCAATCCTTGATAACGTGGCTATGGCTGTTGAGAAAAGTTCCAGCGCGCTTTTCGTTTTTACCCAGGCATTCGCCAACTCGGAAATGGGACTGTTTCATTTCCATCAAGCCTATGCCCATATGTTGAAAGAGAGGAACATTCGTATTATAATCATAATGAAAGATAAACTGAACTTGGAAGAGCTCAGTGATGATCTGAGGGCATATTTTACAACTCATACTTACATTGACATCAATGATAGGTTGTTTTGGGATAAACTGCTTTATGTTCTACCCAAACCACAGCCAATAGACATGACCAATCACAACGAACCTGTCAATTTGACGGACAACGCCAATTTAGTTTGATTACGTTAACAAACCATTTTGTACCAATACTATTGTAATGTTGATTATAAAGGATATTACCACCGAAGGTAAAATTTCTTATGAACACACAGAAGACGTGGACAAAGTTATCACCACCTCTGCTTTAGAAACCTATTTTGTCTGTGACTTACTGTCCGATCCCCTTAAAGGTCACATACATTGCATTTGCATTTTGTAATATTGTGTTGATCTGACTTATATTCAAACAATTTATGTTAATTACTTCTAGAGTTAACGCCCTTGATCGCTTTGTTCCAATGTCAATGACTATTATTGTATCTATTAGTGAAACGAACATTCCTTTCCAATTTCAACAATAAACGTTAATTAATTAAATGTTTTTAATTCCATTATTCCGATGGGTTTACACCGATTTCAGATAACTACACATCAACCCGGCAAGGTTATTATATAGCTCCATTTAGTATTTTTGGACTTTGTACTTAATTCGCGTTATAGTATTATAGACTTTGTACTTGATCTGCATTTAGTATTTATAGACTTTGTATTTGATTCACATTTAGTATTTGGTTAATTTTTAGTTTTATAGACTTAATTGATTCGCATTTAGTATTAATGGAATTTGTACTTAATTCACATTAATTTATTACTTGGGGAAATTGCACGTAATTAACATTTGATATTTATGGACTTTGCACTTACATTTAATATTTATGGACTTTGCACTTACATTTAATATTTATGGACTTTGTACTTGATTCACATTTAGTATTTATAGACTTTTATAATTGATCCACATTGATAGATTGATGGTGTTCAGTGTGGAAGAGTATTCCATAAAGCTGTGCCATGTTTTAAAACTAAATTCAAAGTAACATTTATTACCATATAACATATTTGCACTTTATAATTATTAAATATGGCCTACTTATTGATTTTAACACATTAAATCTTTTTTTTTTTATTAAAATGGCAGTCGTTTGACAGTTTTATTGCATTAAAAACCCAGGCCTATTTTAATACCTATCAATATCATATTATTTTGTACTGTGTGTATAGTTTGTATATTTTGATAATATTGTTTTATTATATTTTATATGTTAAGGTACTCTTTGTTTATTATTAGCATGTATTTCAAGAGAAAAGTTCCAGAATAAAATACATTCTTTTTTATGTGTGGCTGTGATTTAATATTAAAGGATACGAATTTCGACTTTTGGTGTAGCGAGTGCGTGAAGGTTTATAAGGCCTGTCACTGAGGGGATTTTTCATAGTCTAAGTCTGTTCCCCAATCCCACTCAGTCAACCTGAGTAGAAATATGGTTTTAAAAAAACAAAAGTGGCGTTGTTTCGATGTCACACTTGTGCGTGACGAGGGGCTGTGTCGTCTGCCTAAAGTCGTGGATTTTCTCCGAGTAATCGGATTTCTTCCCACTACTCGAAAACGAAATATTGAAAGACTATTGTTTCACACTCACAGGTTATCCAGAAATGACCTGGTGTGTGTTTCTCCGCAATCTTGACATTTTCAAACCAACATTAATGCAAAAGACAATTTGGGTTTAGCCTAATTAGACACATTATGTTTGTCCTATAATCTACAGAAAGCATACAGACGTTTAGGTGTTGTATTGGAAATACCGGTTTTTTTATTATTTTTTTTTATCTCACTGTTCTGTTTATAATCCCGCTCCTTCCGATTGTAGCCAGGGTGGTGGTGGTGGAGTGATCGAGTGGGCTACCGCGTGCGCTTTGGATCACAATGTCAGTCAAGTGGGGTGGTTTCGATTCCACTTGTACGTGACAAGGAGTAGAGTCGCCTGCTTAACCTCGTGGGGTTTCTCCGGTTTACTCCCACTGCTAAGGACCCCTACGATCAATTGAACAAGCGAATTATTAAAATAAACACTATTTCTCTCCCCATGGTGTTCTATATTGCAGTAAAGAGACATCTCCATGTCGCGTGAATATTATAGAATATTATACTTTCATTCAGTTAAGTGTAACTAAAGTTGACTTATTAATACGCTGACCTCTTCACATCTTACAGTGACTTGTGTCTGTGTCACATACAGTGCCGTATTAATAGTAATACTCAAGGAAAGACACAAAGTCCACTCGGAAACAACAGACAGGATAAGCCGGAAAAATAACCAGAGTACATGAATAGCCTGGAGTGAGAATATAGCATCATTGTTCTTTTATATATAGTCACACTCACGTGGCGCTTAGAACAAAAGTAGGTGGCATATGATATAGGACACGTTTAAAGGGCGTACTTTAAACCACAAAACCAAGAAACAGAAACAGTCATGAGAGGTTTATAAGTACATAAATCGGTGTAACGTGTTGTTTTCAATAACTCTTCATAAAGCCATAGAATTGTATGAAAAATGAAGACAATAAGTCAACCAGTGTAGCCGTATGACCTAAATAGTAAAATGGTCGACCTATACGTGTTTTTTTCTAGCACACGGTTTTTGATGACGTCATTTCACACCATTTTGCAGGTTTTAAATAATGTAACGGGTTGATCAAAGGCAAGGTGTGTACTTTCTTCCATCTACATGTATGACGTACATGGGTTATGGGTGGTTCTCATTTTGCTTGAAAAAAGGTCGCTTATTCAATTAATCATCCACATTTTAAATTGTTATTTGTACCATGTTTCATTCGTTGCTATGCATATTATTCTTTAATAGACATAATTTATTGAGGCAATGTAAATACCTATAGACCGAACTATGAGTAATTGAATAATGTCAGGGCATAGACGAAGGAAATAAAAAAATGAGGATGGGCAAGCTCCACAAAGTCTTAATGTAATCAGGGAGGCAGACAGTATTAATGGTAAATAAACCTATAAAACATAAAATACGTCGCCATTCGGATATACATCAAATAATTTAGATGTGTGTAAAATATAAAGAATTATGAATAAGATATAGGGGCCTACAGTTTTACAGATGAAGTGGAAAACGTCCAGCTATTGTTTAATCGGTCTCGTTCTATTTTCAAACCAGGAACTTTTGGCATACACTTGGTAATCTATGTTTTCTTGTTCTTGGGTCGACACTCTTCAAAACAAGCCCCAACTTGTTGTTTGGAAAATCTGTGCATAGATTGACGATATTCCAAGATGGCTGCCACATTTACCAATGCAAACGGGCATAGATCACTAAATGTTTCTACGCCGTCAACCGAATACAGGGCGAAAGTTATTTTTAGTCTTTCTCTCCCGTTCCCTTTCCCCCTTTTGCGTGGCGATTTTTGTTGACTTTTTGGTGTAGAATCTAAAAAAGGGTTTGAAAATACATTTTCTGCAAGCTTTTGGTGAATATTCATGATTTTGAGGCGGAAGGATACACGAGTTATGAGGTGGGTTACGTTGAAAGGGAGGGCCGACAATTCCAGCATGTGTATCTTAAGTATTTCATGGTGAACCTCATAAATGCTTTTGGGCAAGAGTTTTCCACATGTTGCTCCATCTGTGGCAGAAAGCGTTCTACCCAACGAAAATTTGGAAAGATATATTATGGGAGATAAGATATAGAGTTGGAAGTGCTCACTATAATAGTTAAAAACTAAATAATGTAAAGGTAATTTGCTGAAAATTTCAGTCAAATTGATCCGCTATGAGCCGAGAACGAAGCGGGTGATATTTTCGCCTAGCCTCGGTCATCATTACTAAAATCATTAATATAAACAACATAGTCTCGATTATCCACGTTTTAAATTTAATCACCAATGGCCGTTAAGCAGCATATAGGAATCTAATCGAACCAACATCGGAGGCGAGCCTAGACATTATGGTTTGGATAAGTTAATTAATGTCTTTATTGATAATTAAGATTATATTTCAGGCCTAAAGTAAGAACTGTAATTGGCGGATTTAGCCCTTGCATAATGCATGTTTAAAGTCAATGGGGAAAACTTTTGTGATCTGTGGCAAAATGGGGTGGGGGGATTGGTATGTTAGACGGATTTTTATAAATCTCCAAAGAAGCGTATAGTGATGTACCGAAATATGATAAGCTACGTGAAAAATATTTTTCCCTGTTAATGGTACAATTTAAATCTGTTTTAAAAACTTATCTATTTAATAAGGTGTACTAGTGGTGTGATTATTTATATTCTAGAGATACTTTCCATATAATATACAATGTGGCTGAACAACGCTACGAAATGACCACTGGATATAATACAGCGCTATATGAGACAATTATTATTGTTATTTAACTGCAAGTTATAAACTATCTGGAATATCCTTCCATCTCGCCGCAAGTTATAAACTATCTGGGATATCCTTCCCTCTCACCGCAAGTTATAAACTTTCAGAGATATGTTTCGCAGTGCTGAAAAATTCCTCATTTCAAACAGTAACCAAAATCAAACAATGTGAGCTAAAAATATTCATTTCATTTCCGAAGACAGTTTAAAGTTACATTATGTGACTGTCAGTGAGTACTTGGCTATTGCCTTCATAGTATAATATGTATACCAGCTGTATAACTGATTTATTTTAATTGTAAGAATCTTGGTACCGTTATCAGGCGGGGTCCGAATGTGACCCGCTATGATAAAATCTGAACAAAGGACAATAAACTCTTAGACAAACAGGCTATAATGCCATAGACAAAGACACCGAGAGACTGCGAGGACGTATTGTTTAAAACCACTGTTTTATATATTCAAGTATACTGAAAATAAATGTTTTTAGTGAAGAAATCATTTTGGATTTAATTCAGTGCGTCTATCACAGTTTTAAACAGTTCCTTGCAGTCTCTGACAGACACAGACAAGACATAATTAGAAGACAAGTTACAGTTTATTTACAACTTGGAATTTACGACACCGACATATTCTGATTTTTCTATTCAAATACCAGGATAGGAAACAGATACAAGACAATACTTTCCAATTATGGCATCAAAGGGGGAAACCTGCGACACGACAGAAACAGCGATGAAAAGAACAGATCCATCGGACATGACAGAGAGAGGTAGGAAATCACAACTTGGAAAAGCAAGAGTTGTGTTTACTTCAGCAATCGACAATATTACAAAATTTATGACAGACGGAGAAGAAAACATAGAAAAGCTTTCCAGTGCAGATCTGGCAAAGATATTAGTCGAACTTAATGCATACGTGACAGAAGTTTCGGATACATTTTCCAGAATTGAATCTTTAATTCTTGTTGACGAAATAGTGCCAGAAACGGACCAAATGCTATACGACGAAACTGTACAGCATATTTTGTCCTATAAGAGAAAGCTTAAAGTTAGAGAAGACATCAAATATTCAGAAAGGGCAGAAACACCTACCAATATTACAAAACAATCAGGTAGATCGGACACCTCAAGCAAACGATCTGAAAGACGCCGTGCGGCTATACTTGAGGCCACATTGGCAGAAATGAAATTGAAAGCCGAACAAATCAAACAAAATGCAGAACTTGCAAGACTAAAGAGAGATGAGAGCCGGAGACAAATGGATTTACAACATCAACAATACCTCAAGAATGTTGATTTGCAAACAGAACTTGCTTCAGCCAGGATTAAAGTCAGAGTTGAAAATACAGAAGATGATCAACTGGGCACGCTGGAGCAAGGAGCGGTTGCTTTTATCCAGTCGGTGGAATTGGGCCCAACAACCTACCCACCTACGCTAAACAACGTTCTAGACACAACGACGGAACAGCCCGCAACATCGAATCCTTCTGATCAAGTTACTACACAACAGCCACAACCTCCAAATAACTCTGATGGTAACCCTCAACAGGAACTCTTGACAAACTCACACCATTTAAATACAAACAACGAATTAAATTCCTACCACGAAGTTGAGGCCTTGGGAAAAATTATGGCCAGGACTACACTACCACCATTAAAACCAATTGTCTTTAATGGGAACAAAATGATATACCAGAAGTGGAGAAGTAGTTTCCGAGTGTGTTTCGAAAAAAGAACGAACGACCCAGAAGAACTTTTAGGCTATTTGGAAGACTACACATCAGGTGAGGCTTTTTCTTTGATTGAAAGCACGTTACATATGCAGACCATTCCGAATTTCGAAAAGGCCATGAAGAAGCTCGATGATGAATATGGGAATCCTGTTGCTATCTGCGAAGCATATGTTAAGAAGCTCGAAGCCTGGCCTAAGATAAAAACAGCCGATGCCAAAGCGCTTAGAAGTTTCGCTAACTTTCTGGAAAATTGTTCGGAGTCTTTGAAGGGACTTGGATATACTGGAAAACTGAATGATGTTACGGTCATCAAGAATGCCCTGGAACTTTTACCCTGGGGAATGAAGAACAAGTTTCGAGAGGATATCCAACACCTTCGCGACCAAAGAACTGAACCAACTTTCGACATTTTTGTAAACTTCGTTAAAAAACGAGCCAAGGCATTAGGAGACCCTGTATTCGGTGAGTGCTCTACAACCAACACTGAAAAGATTCACAGACCATTTACAGACTTAACGAAACAACCAGCCAGAGCTTTTGGAAATTCCGTGAAAGGCTACGAACAATCGACAGATAATATAGCAACCAAGAAACATATTCCTAGATGTCTTTACTGCCGATCAGACCACTGGCTTGAACATTGTTCAGATTTAAGGCAGAGACCTATTTCGGAAAGGAAGGAGTTTTTACAGAAACGAGACATGTGTCCTAGATGTACATTTAGGGGTCATGACGCCAAAGACTGCCCCAACACAGACTGGAAAATATGTCAAATATGCAACAGAAAGGGGCACATTACCTTATTTCATACAGAGAATGACGCCAGAAAAGAAGACAATCGACTGAATCCTTCAGCACTGCCATTTCGACAATCCCATGAGAGAGTCAACATGACCATAAATCCTGATGACATACCAGTTGAAGATTATTAAATGTGAACCAGGAGACCGAAAGTATATCCCCGTCAAGGAGCCTTTATATATCAAGTAGTTTTATTAGACAGTATATATCTATCTGAACAATAATAGTGTTTTTTGTGCTTAATTCTATAAATTATGTTTTATAGGACATTATATAGAGACAATATTTAGTGTTGTAATTTGGTTTAATTCCACCAATTCAGATTAGCTTAATCATTTTATATTTCTTTTATCATTATAATCTTAATTTTTTGTGCCTTTTTAAAAATCATCCAAATTGACTTTTGTCTGAATTTTTGAGGAGCCATGTGACTGTCAGTGAGTACTTGGCTATTGCCTTCATAGTATAATATGTATACCAGCTGTATAACTGATTTATTTTAATTGTAAGAATCTTGGTACCGTTATCAGGCGGGGTCCGAATGTGACCCGCTATGATAAAATCTGAACAAAGGACAATAAACTCTTAGACAAACAGGCTATAATGCCATAGACAAAGACACCGAGAGACTGCGAGGACGTATTGTTTAAAACCACTGTTTTATATATTCAAGTATACTGAAAATAAATGTTTTTAGTGAAGAAATCATTTTGGATTTAATTCAGTGCGTCTATCACACATTATGGGAGATAAGATAAAGAGATGGCAGTTCTCACTATAATAGTTAAAAACTAGATAGTGTAAAGGTAATTTGCTGAAAATTTCAGTCAAATTGACCCACTATTAGCCGAGAAAAAAACGTTTGAAATATTCACATAGCCTCGGTCATCATTACTCAAATCATTAATATAAACAGCAGTCTCTATTATCCACTTGATTGATTTAATTATCAACGGCCATTAAGCGACATATAGGATTTTAATCTGCCAACATCGAAGGCTAGCCTTGACATCGAGAGTTTATTATGGTCTGGATATGTTAATTAATGTCTAATTGATTATTTAGATAACATCTCAGGCCTAAAGAAAGACCTGTAATAAGTAGATTTTGCTCTTGCATAATGCTATTTTAAAAGGACTATCCTGATTTGAAATAAAAGTCCCAGAAATAAAAGTTTGAGTTAGTTGCTCGGCCTTAGAAGATTTTAACGGCTTTTAACACAAAATTAAGCAGTTTTATTCTCCAAAACATAATCGGGATTGGACCATTGACACATTTACCATAAAAAGGCAAAATATCATTTTGAATTCTTTTTTTATATATAACCAAGATTTCTTTCAGGTAATCAAAGTTTATTTCGATAATCATTCGTTGTCATAGTAACAAAATCCTAAATTATTAAGAGTGAAAAGCTGTGATTTTGCCATTTATCTTTCCATTTTATAGGTAATTATTGCCTAGCTAGAACACATGCGAATTAATCCACAATGTGTGGATATATATTCTCCTCGGTGGTTAATTTCGAGAATCTGTCAATTTCAGCGAACTGGTTCATTAATCTAACAACTTGTCGTGATAAGATGACAGATATTCATGAAAAAGTGAGATAATTGCCTGGTTGTTGATGGAATTACCTATATAGTTACACTATTTATTACTACTATGGTGTGACCTATCTCATTATTTTTGATGGACACACAATCAATTAGGGTTATCCTTTCCGTATCACATGACCAGCCACAAGCTGTATATATTTATGTTATAATGTTCATTTTATAGAATGACCAGTCACATAGCTAGGACATCTAACCCGTTACACAAAGAGAGAGAAAAATGGGGGCTAACGTCCACTCAACACAAACTAGGTCATTTTGGACTAACAAATAGCTCAATTTTATAACAATAAGTCGCTTGCGCGTAGGGGTCTTTAGCAGAAGGAGGAAACCGGCGGACCCGGAGAAAACCCACGAGATTGGGTCGGATAGGCGACCCTACTCCTTGTCACGTACAACCGAGGAATCGAAACTACGCCAGATAACTCAATGACAGATCTAATGAAACAAGGCACACGCTAACCATTCGGCCACACCAAATCACCCCACCCGTCCCCTCCCCGTCATACAAACATTCAAAAAGTACTATTTCATCAAGCAGAAGAAACAATTGATGTGATTCGATATGCCACAAGTTGTATTGTTTGACATAAATACGAGCTACAACAAATTAAATCTTTATGAACTTTCTAATTATATTAAAAGTGGTATGGAATTTTCTACCCGGCGACTGAACAGCTACGCCTGTAACAACTTTGTAAGGCATACTATTCCAGTCTTTCAGTATCATATCTATCACGAAAAATGAAACTAAATTGCTATCAAAAGATCACTTTTCAATCCTTAAAATTTTGTTTATAACGGAGATTTTAAACCGAGGTGTAGTATTTGAGAAAACGCTATCTCAGAGGTACGCCCACTCTGAATTTTTTTGTTTACATAACAAATCCTTATCCCTATTATGAGCCTTTACGAACAGCTGATACTGACAACATATCGAGGTATTAACACGATATCTAAATTGTCACCGGCCAAGGTTTGTTTTTCGACAGATGTGTTAAACGTCAAACAATGTGTGAAACGTGATCTTTATACATTGATTACTCCCATCAAGCACGAACAATAGTACTATCTTTGTTTAATTTTAAAATTCATTTATTTTCACTTATCGTATTAATAAGTACAATGGCTTGGGGTAGGGGTCAGGCTAGCCTGGAGGTCGGGTGCTCGATCCCTGCATTGGCCGAGAAAGTTCATCCAGATTTTCCGACGTGGTTTCCTCTTGTCTGTGAAGCTGGGGAAAGTCTGACAAGGACAACTGTCTAGTCGTTCGGATGGTACGGAAAAGCGAGGTCCTGTGTATACATAGGCACGCACGTAAAAGATCCCTTGGCCGTAGAGCCGCTGCCCGGGCAAAATTTCCCTCATAGCACACTGTATGACATATGCCCGTCTTCATTAGCCCAGTCGAAGAAAAACAGTAGTGTACACATTGGCGACATACATTATGCAAGAGCTAAATCTGCCTATTGCAGGTCTTTCTTTCGGCTTTAAATGCTATATAAAACATTAATCAACTTAACTTACTAAGACCATGATCAACCCATCGCATGGCAGCGATATTAAGTAGATTTAAATACGTTTTGTGGTTGATGAGGTTACAGTTAAATGATAATCGAGACTTTGTTTATTATCGTAACGACGGTAGTAATGACAATAGAGGTTAGAGTATATTTGTATCGTATCAATATTCTCTTTACATTATCTATATTTAATTATTATAGCGAGAACTGTCAGCTCTGTATCTTATCTTGACTAATGTCGCTTTAAAGAATCCTTGGGAAGACGAATTCGAAGAGGCGGAGTCAGAAACGGAACATTCGGGGTAAAGATTCAATTAGCATGGGGTTTGAAACAATATTGTGCTTTACATATCGTAAAGCAATTTCTTTATAAAGTACAGTTTCATCATATAACCTAATTCTATCTTAAACGTGATAAATCAGTGTAATCCTCTGGACGCCATATTATCTTTTGAGGGGATAGATAAGGATAGAATTGATTAATTTATGCGTTATAATTAACATAAAGTTATCATCATGCCGATGTTTTATTATCTTGTTGAAGGATGATAATGTAGCGAATATACTAAATGGTCAATTTATAGAATAAATTACAATATAAATGCTGATAAGGAAGGAAACCCGCATCCTGATTTCTGATGTTGAGCAGTCAGGTGTTGTCATTGCTATATATATATTCACATCTGCTTTCATGTTTCGGGAGTCGGATGGTCAAGTGATCTAGGGTATGACATTGAGTCAAGTGGCGGGGTTTCCACCTCAACGCTTGTACTTGACAAACGTGCATGTCGTCTGCTCAACCCAAAGTGTTTTTTTCTTGGTCCACGGGTTTCCTCCCACTGCCAAAATAAAGTAGTAGGCTACCATAATGTAAGTCCCGAAATGACATGGACTTTCCGATACTACGTATTTGATTAAAAACATTACACGCAACTATTAAACAATTCGTACTGCGACCCGTTCATTTAAAGCCTGTGGCCATGACCTCAAGATTGTAAATTAATCTTTTTAAAGTATTAGATCGTATACAGACTTCCCAATTAGTTGTGTGTATAACATATACATACATTTAATCAATGTAGTAGGGGAAGGAAGTATTAATGCACAACGTTTCCTCAAAAACAACACTCATAACATAATACTTAACATAACTTGTCAACTTGTTATTGACTTTATAATATATAGTGATACATCATACTTTATCACTTACAAGTGAAATTTTACGGCTTTTTAATTAATTAACGTAAAAATGGATAATCGAGACTTTGTTTATTTTGTAGCAGTGGTACTTGACACTCGAAAATATTTATGTTTTATGTAGCTAAAACTTTGAACACACATAACTTCGCTCAGAATAATGTACGTTGACTGCAATTTTTAACATATCTATTTAGCATATTAGGTTTTTAAACTATTATAGCAAGCATGGCATGCTCTATTACACGTCTAATTCCAGGATTGTACTTGTTCCTAAAGCAACGACTACGAGTTTTACAATATCTAGACGTTGCTAGTTAGGTCTGAAATTCCCTAACTCTTTCGTATACATTGCCCCCATCCCTTTACCAGACACCTGATAGAACCACATACCGAAATAGATTCGTTCACAGTTGTTGAAACCTTCTTTTAAGTTCTGGAACTCACAGAAAACTAAATTAAAACCTTACTAGCATTTTGGAATAAAAGAAGAGTAAATAAGAACAATAGAAGTGGATGATAGCATAATCATAGCGGAAAAGTGAAAGGATTCCAGCAAAGTTTGAAATTGAACGAGCCTTGTATATACTTTGCAACTCGATTTTACCAGACAGACATTTCAGTCGAAATGTGCGTGACTTTGTATTTTCAATACAGGAATCTGAGAGGTCTACATCGAGCTGGGTCCAAGACCAATGGAAAGTAGTGATGAAAAATATAAGATATTACATTCAAAGCGAGAAGAAGCCTTCTATTGAAGATGCCAACTGAACAGCTCAGTGGATGCTTACATCTGCCCCAAAGATTCATTCACTTGATTTTATATTTGTCTTGTCCACAAGTACGTGATACGGTGTAGGGTCGCCCCTCCAACCTCGTGGGTTTTCTCCTGGTCCTCCGGTTTCATCAGCACAGGCGTGTTATTGAAAAATATAGTGCATCTTTAAGGCGAAGTCCCGCATAAAGTTTATAAGTGGATGAATCGATTATTCATATCATACATAATATTATAATTTATTCTAAACTGTTCGAGTTATTATGATCAAATGGTTATTATGCCCTTGTTGAAAGGATATCTAGTTTACTTTACACTGCTATATTTATTATAATAATAATAATAAAATTTGAAGTAGGTAAAGCGCTGAAACCAAATCTTTGAAGCATATCACTTAGAGATGTCATTTGAGTTCAAGGACAGTTTAAATCTTGGTGAATTTTAGCAGGGTTCAGTCAACTTGAAGAATATTAATCGCTCATTAATATTGATATTTGTATGCATTATATTAAAATGACATCCCGTACCGTGTTGTGTGTATGTTTGTAAATTAAATTTAAATTCATAGCTTATTTTAATAAATCAGACATAAACTGGTAGATAATGGTATTTAACTTCCTGATTTTCTACTCAAACCGGGATAATGAAAACAGTCATCATACGACATACGTATGCTCTGAGGGAAATTTTGCCAGGACACGCGATTCTGCCAACGTTTACACATGGAAACCACGATCGTTGCTAACACCGGGATCG
The DNA here is from genome assembly GCA_963678685.1 of Patella ulyssiponensis. NCBI lineage: Eukaryota > Metazoa > Mollusca > Gastropoda > Patellidae > Patella > Patella ulyssiponensis. Next base: position 60,953,717 of record OY783229.1, read on the forward strand.
AAACCAGAATCCTCTTACTCATCGAGTCACTGTGGCTACCAAATCGGAAGGCTGTTTTCATTAAGCTCAAGGGAACTATCTGTTCATAATTGGAACCATCTTCACAACACCAACATTTTTCATTTTATATCCTTACAGTTGCTGTAGATGGGGGGGGGGGGTTAGTAAATAACACAGGGTTCAATTCTACTTCAATAATTCGCATGCGTCGGAAGACTACCCTATTCTCCTGGACACGTCAGCTTACATGTATGAGAGAAATTATAATCGAAAATGCACGGGTTCGATCATTCGACCACCAACTAAATAAACCCCGAACCACAACAATGATGGTGTTGGGTTGCAGTTGAAGAAATTACTAATCTCAAACATTCTATGAATTATATTTTACAACCATAAAATAATACACAGTGACAGACAGTTGCAGCGTATGTAAATTTGTTTTATTTACCATGGTAAAAAGTAAAATGTAGGCATAATGGTTGTATTATAGGCGCAATGTAATTCTTTTTTGTTCTCCCGAAAATGTCAAAGAATTGAGTTTTTAACCTATGTATGATGCATTATAGGCCATATAGTCATACGTTTTTGCATAACCTGATTTGTTTAGGAGACCCGCTAACATATTGTCTAGATTCATAAATCGTGTGAAACACGTTGTTGCAAGTGTTATTATTATTCCTGCAGAAAAATAGCACGCATGCGCTTGTACAGCTATTTATGACACGTGATGGCGTGATGTAAACTATTAATAGATTGATATAGGTCAAAGTTGGTATAATTACGATAGACTACTTGTTTCTAAAACGATTGCCGATCAAATAAAATCCACCAATTCCCGATATAAAATTTTAGTAAAAGGTAGCCATATTGACTTCTAACCCACGGTAAAAATGTTCGCAAAATAATCCCGATTGTTCATGCGTAACGTGAATAAAAAAAAGTATTTTTGTACGTTTCGTATCCGTAATAATTTCAAACGTCCGTTACCTTGCCACTTGAATGAATTCCTGTATTAAGCTTTCAGATCCTCAACTTAACAATTGACGCGTCGTAAACGTGTCAAGACTCAAGAAAATATGTTCATTAAAATTTGATATTGTTTTAAGATCTACATTACGACATTTACTGCTCCAAAACAATAACAATAACAAGCGAATAACCTTGAACTACTTGTATAGATTTAAAACCCTGGCTAAATCGAGGTGGTGTTGAGTAACCAGCCTTATGTTACCTACTTTGTGCAGTGGGTTTTACTTACGTCTAAATCGAGCCACGTTCACCAGTTATATAGTTCAACTAGTTGCAGTCTAGATGTATTCTGCATTGAAGTGTACTGAAGTACAGTATAATTTATCTCTGAATTGATATCATATGGATCGTTTAATAATTTAGTTATTGTGACATATAAATATTATATAGTAGTAAAAGTGCAGGGTAGGGGGCATCACACTTTTACAGTTACACCACGACAGACCTAAGGGCAGGAAACAATGTCCACAGGCACCTCATACAACAATATTAACGCACCAGATCAACTGAATGTACCCTGGGGCTAGCCGTATGAGCCCACTGCGATGTACAGCCCCGGGGCTATAGTAATTTAAGCTTCACTCAAAATGAAAAAAAAAGCAAAACAAGCCAACAATAAGGAAAGGGGAATAGCTACAGACTCATGAGGCAAATGGCTAAACGGGCTTTCCCTTTTTTTTGACTTTAACAAAAAGAAATAAAACCCCAAAGAAAAAAAAAACAGCCTGTAGATTAAATTCCATGATGGCACCGATTTTCATGGATAGAAATCTATTACCCATGGGCGATATATCATTTAGTTGTTTTCAAAAACTGTTCAATTTAAAGAAGCTAAGTCTCCAACTCAATATCGTTCAAAGTCTTCGACATTGAAAACACGAATTATTTGTCTGTTTAAACAATCATTGCAGTTTTAATCTTACCGGGCAAATATGGGCTTCTGATATCCAATATTTGAGACAAAATAAACATTTTAACATTGGTACACGAATTTGATTTGAAATTAGAGTAAAATGGCAACCATTGAATGTAAATCAGTTTATATACATTGATACTACATTATTTTATGTGTTGCAACCCATGTTTTTATCAATTTCTAGGTCCCAATTGTTAGCGATTTAGCTCCTTTAATAAGGATATCGACGGTCTTTCCAGACTGAACGTTGAATATTTATAGGTTTCATAAAGTTAGCCTGACTTCAACATCATACATTATAATGCAATATACAATGATGACCTCATTCGAGCAAATGTTTACGATAGTGTTGCTATAAACCCGGATCTTTTTCTATGGCATTTGTTTAGTTGCCTTTTATTTTTTATCCATATATATGAATATTACAATCAATCTATTATCCATGTTTCACCATTTCAGTCATTAGCTGTGTTGGTTCACGAAAACAAGTAGAACGTTACACCCCATTTCATTTTATCCATAATTTATATCATAAAGTTAAACATACATTATGCAAGAGCTAAATCTGCATATAGCAGGTATATCTTTAGGCCTGAAATGTTATCTGAATTATTAATTAGACAATAATTAACATATCCAGACCACAATCAAAGCTCGATGTCACCATGAATTGGGTAATCGACACTATGTTTGTATCGTTTCGACTTTAGTAATGATGATAGAGACTAGGTATTAAATTTCGGTTCAAAATAGAGCAATTTAACTGACATTTTTTAGCATAATCAATTTACGTTATCTAGTGAGAGCTGTCAGCTCTTTATCCAATCGCCGATAACCTATCTTAAATAATAATATAAAGCGATGAAAGGCCTAATATTCCAAGATGAAGTGTCAAATTGATATAGACATTCGCTAGTCTCGTAAAAAGATTCGACCAATCTATACCAATATTTGTGACTGTCGTAGGTCTGTTTTTTCTGCCTGTCGGCAGCTACACTAGGGCTGTCCCGGGCTGAAATTTGGTGTAATGGGGTACCTTTGATCGGGGAGTAATATAGGCTCCGAATAACAAACAAGAACGCTGTATAATATAAGGTTCTATTTAAATGACACTGAAATTTGGCGTAGTAGGCCTAGGGTAGCTCGGACCGGGGAGTAACATAGGCTAGGTGGCGTTGGCCAACCACTTCCGGTTTTGGAATTATGGACACAACTCGTACGCGCCAGCTTATCCGCTATTATTTATTGAAATCGATCAAGGAGTTTTAGCCAGCTAACATTCACAATACTCGCCACTGATTTCACCCTGTCGTATTTACTGCCTTATCGTCTGTCAATGGATGAATGATAATTCATTTATATGCATGACCATGCTATGTTATCTAGCTGACTTTTGGTTTTTTTTATTTGGGTTTTATCTAGCAAGAACAGTTTGTATAAGGTTTCATTTAAACGAAGCACAATAATGAATTTATTACATGTCGGATGGACAAGAGTAATGCAGAAACAGATAATCACGTAGCGTGGACATTTCTAACTTTAAATGAAATGTACATATACGTTATATTTTGAAGTCTGTCGTACTTTGTGTCACCTCCACTGACCTGGCTAAATATCGTTCATTTTGTAAGGTTCCAAATTGCTTGTAAACTTCATGGCAATTATCAAGGCACTATCCATGTTCAATATCCTAATCTACGGGAAAACAGTTTGTCTTGAAAGGTGAATTACGAGTTTATTGTAGTGCACGGAGCTAAGGAAATGGTCCTGATTATGTAATAGTTCTTCAATGTTTTGAGAATGTGTGATTCTTCACACGGATTATGTTCCCGGCAGAGCCTAATCCACACGATACTTAAAGTAGCTAAGTCTCTAACTCAACATCACCCAAAGTCGTACACGTTGAAAACATTAATTATTTGTTAATTCAAATCAATATTTATGGTGTTATCTTACCTCAAAAGGTAGGCTTCTAATATCCTATATTTAAGACAAAATAAACATTTTACCAGACACTAGAAATTTCTATTCGGTTGACACTGATGCCGTATTTCGCTGGAGATAATTGATTTGGAATTAGAGTCAAAACGGAAACAATTGAACGTAAATCAATTCATATGCAATCAGATTACATTATTTTATGCGTTGCAACCCATTAGGGTCAATTTCTAGGTCCCAAATATTAGCGATTTACCTCCTTTAAATGATCTAGATGGACGTCTCTAATTTAGTTCGTCCCCCTTTTTTCGACCAGAGGACGGACGAACAATGCTATTGAATATTCGTTTCGAAAATCGGTTTGACAAATTATATGACAGTCTTTTTTAATTTTGACTGCTTCATGGTCATCATCGATCACAAGGGCAAGAAAAATGTCCGACTTTTTGGACATGTCATGTGAAACATAAAACTCTCATTTGTTAAAAATGATTTTAAAAGTGTGCATGTCACGATTACAGCAGTATGTTTTGAATAATTTACCGATCACGTGACATAAATATTATTAAATACATGTCCTGGTTGTGAATATAAAAATCTATATTTATACAATACATCGTAACAACTGTAGCCATAACCAAATAGTGTCAAAACTATAAACTATACTCTGATTCAAAATAGTTGCACTACTTGTTATACTGTTAATATTACGGTAGGATATTCAGACACCGGTAATTTAGATGCGACGGAACCCCGAAGGTTTGTGTATAATTGACGGTATACTAAGAGATTCCATGGCGTCTGGAATTCAAATAATATTCAATGTCTTGTACACCTATTGAATAACAAAATACATTTTGGATGAAATCGCTTCTGAAGACTATAATTTCTCAATTTGTCTCCATGTATTGATTAGAAATTCTACGCTTTGTCAGTGAAGACATATCGTATGTTATTTGAGTAAAATGAATTCTGCGATTTTGAACTAAACCAGTCGGAGCAGAACAGTAGGACGTTAAATCCCATTTCACTGGAACTAAACTATAGTTGAAACAGCTACCACCGACCACCATCATGTGGCCCATATTACATAATCATATCTAGCATGTTAGTACCAATTTACAACCCCAATCTATTTAAGATACACTCGACAATGAATTAAAGGCAAGGCAAAGCCTGCAATGGAGGGTCCTCATAAAGACAACCATAGAGGAGAATTTGCCCACAAATTCTATACCAAACCATGAAAATACTTATTATTCTAACATAAACGAATATTGATCTACCCACAATTAAGGGGGTGGGGCTTTTTGACAACATTTACCAACGAACTCTTGACAAGGTAATTCAAGATGGCTAACACTTTGACAGTCCTGACTCTTGATCAGTTTATAGAACGTGTCATATATATAATGCTGATATTAAATGAAGTTCTTGTAAATGAAGGTCAATAGTCTATAGATTTATCACCTGATTTATAGATAATTGTGATAGTAGAAGTCAAAAAGTATTTACTGCTATCTTTAATTACCTTGATGTGTCAGTTTACCCCACTATCGAAAGTGTTGCAGGCACCAAGTGTTGCTATTTCTGTAATAGCAAATCCCGTAAATGACACATCATCTTGTATTCTGAATTAATCGTATTTCGGAGTTGTTTTTATTAAATATTTAAAAAGTTGTATTTTAAATTAACACTTTGTTCATTGATGTAAGCATACGTTCAAGGACGATTGAAATTCGGAAAAGAAAATACCTTAAATGAGACAATGTATACATTTATAAAACGGCATTGTGTTTTATTATTATACAGAATGCGGCGTAATTTTGTGTGTATAGCGAAGTAAATGGTATTGATGTAATATTCCGGCAAATGAAGGGTCATTTTCAAGATTAAAAAAATGGCGGACACCGGCATTACATGCAAACAGGAAAGCAAACCGAAATTGTGCGACTTGACCACTGACTATACATATAGCAGGGGCGGATCTAGGAATTTAGAAAAGGGGGGGCGCCGCAAAATGAGGGCACTTACTGCAGAGACGGGGCACGCCGTTGCGGGGGATGTTGAGGGGGGGGGGGGGGGGGCAAGACAATTATCCGTCATTTCCTTGCATCTGCAGATATTCTGTGTTGGAAAATAATCTGTTCAGTCTTGTTGGGGTCACTTCACCCTATCCGTAATTCAGCACACAGTAACAGTAGACTTAATTTTTATGAGTTATTTTTAGTATTTGATGGTATCAGTTTATTTATTAATTAATGAAACCTAAAAATGTGTCATGTAGAGAAATATATAAATGTTTAGCTGTCAATGTCACAAAACAACAATGACATACTCTGCCCCAATAATGACATATTAACAACATATGTGTAACTACACTGTAACAAAAATATCCGTGAAAAAACGGAAAAAATTCCGGAAACAAAAATTACCAGGAAAATTTTATCCGTATTTGTTTTTCCTGTAATTTACAGAAATTCCCTCAATTAACGTAAATTCCGTTTTCAAATCATTATTTCATAGAATGTGCGAAATAGCTTTATTTAACGTCCGTTTCCGCCGAAGTGCTAGCGATGTATTTACGTAACCTCTCTCTGCTAATATTTATTAAAATACCCTCATCGAGAAAAGGCCGTATCTATCAACTAATAATGGCCAGTGTTAGGACTGGTTAGAGGCTTTCAGATGTAAGTTTGCGGTATTATCAATTTGCAGATATGTAAACTCTGCCATAGAGACAAACCGGCTTACACTGGCCAATCGGTTAAATTATCCAGATATTAGCGTGCTTGGTTACCAGACAATACAACCTATTCTCGCTGAGCGTTGAAAATTGTATTTACACATTTATGAAAATACTTACAATCTGATTACCGTATGATGAATGAGAAAACACTTTATAGATCTTATAAATAATGAAAATTTGATATACATGACTATTAATATACCAAACTCTACACAATATGATCCTTCATATTTTGGTTAATAAATTGAAATGAATATTATAAAATGATACTTATTAGGAATTATTATATATGTATATGATTTCTTATCGTTGCATTTGAAAACAGAAATAGTCCGTTATATAATGGAATGAAACATTTTATTCCGGAATTTCACGTAACTTTCCTGTCATTCCACCGTTTATTCCGTAAAATAACAGAATTAAGTCCGTTATAGAAGGGAATAAAATATTCTATCCCCAAATTTCACGGAAGTTTCCTGTTTAATGCTGGATATTCCACAGAATTACATAAAACACGTAATTTGAAGAAATAATTCACTATTTTAACACAATTTCTCAAAATAATCCGTCAATTAACAGAAAAAATGTGTTAAACTACGGAATTCGGCGACATAAAAAACGGAAATTTTTTACAGTGTAGGTAAATAACAAATAAAAATAGGTTAATAGATTAATTTTACTGCATTGCAACGCAATGAAATTATACATGCTCACGTTTGTTTTAGTATTCATATAGAGATATAGGATTACTCTAGGCGTTTAGTGGGGTAGGGGGTCACGGTGGCTAAGTGGGTAAGGCGCTGGCTCATCTCGATTTTCCGGCGTCGTTTCCCCTTGTCAGTGATGCAGAACGGAGGGCCTGACAAGGACAGCTGTCTAGTCGTTCGGATGGAACGAAAAACCGTGGTCCGTTGCGTACACGTAAAAGATCCCTTGGCAGTTGGAATTCGATATAAGAGTAGGCCGTAGTGCCGCTGCTCGGACAAAATTTCCCTCATAGCACGCTGTATGGCGTATGCCCGTCTTCCATGCCCAGGTTAGGTGCAGAAGAGAAGGACGTTAAACCCCATTTCTTTTCATTTCATTTCTAGTCGTTTAGTGCATTCTGTCGCTATAAAGTCTTTAAAATCAGCTAAAGTAGACGCCTAGGCTGTATGCAGACGGGGGGTTGGGATGGCCTAGTGGCCTAGAGTGTCGCACTTCGACCTCTAGCTGGCCGGTCACCTCTGGCTTGCGGCTGTGGTTTCGATCCCTGGTGTGAGCGTATGTGGCATGGAGATAGGGGCGCCTTCTCAACCTCGTGGGTTTCCTCTGGGCACTCCGGTTTCCTCCCACTGCTAAAGACCCCTACGCGCAAGCGAATTATTGAAATAAAATTGAAACCATATGTTAGTCCCAAAATGACCTAGTTTGTGTCTAGTGGACGTTAAACCCTCAGTTCGGGGGAAAGGTGGCTAATTGAGTCGTTAAAATGAACGTCCAGGATTCGACCCCAGGATTATTGGGCGTGTTTTACCCTGTCAGTGGTACAGGACAAGTAGCCTGACAAGGAACGGCGTGTCGTTGTTCTGTTCCGATGAAAAAGACATTGGTATGCATGTAAAACAACCCTTGACAGTTGGAATCCAAAGAAAACTACCCAGCAGTGCCGCTGTTCAGGCTAAACCTCCCCTGTAACACACTGCATTGTATGTGTCCGTCTTCGTTAGCCTGGAAGTAGCAGAAACGTATAGGACTTAAAACCCCATTTCAGTATACAACTGGTTTACTATAATAAGCATATTAAATTGGTAACGCAACAGCTATATCGTTGTAACAAGATGTTACTGAATCAGTGTATGCTCTTGTACTGTAGTGGGATTGGGGTTACTAACAGAACCTCCTTGTTTTGCTTATGTACATCTAGCAGGGAGTAACAGCCCCAGCTGTGTCACATATACTTTATATTATTGTCAGGAAAAACAGCGTTTTCACAGAAAATCAATGACTAGAACGATCTAACTAGTCAGTAAATTACATATTCTTACAAATTTATGTAAATGAGAACATTTGAATTAATTCAATTTAGATTACTTCTTCCAGCTGGCCTTAATATATAAATATTAAATTATTTTAAAAATGTGTGTTTTGAGTTTTTTTTTCGTTGTTATAAACCCGAAACTGGTTGCAAACCAGATATCTCTTTATTTAGAACTCGCCAAAAGTAACAAAGGCATTTTTGAACAGTATCTCCTACACGACTGTTACTAGCAATATTTCAAAAAAGAAATCACTCTTTGGTATAATGTCTCACAGAAATAGTTACCCGGGCTTATCGCCCCTTTTTTCCCGCCTCTTCACGCCACCATCCCTATTTATGTAAATGTAAGGAATGTTTATGGCTATATCAATATATGTACTGGTTTCAGTGCTATTTCATTGTCTTATAGAATCAGGCAGTACGTTTAGATAGCAGGTCAATACATACAGGGAGGAAGCAAAGCCGGATCTCTGACTGAAAACATTCCATTATAATTCATTATTGTGGGACCGTATTCCTGTTTCAGATCACTGGAAATGGCATTTGCGGGCGTCTAGTTTTCGAACTTTTCTCCGGGGGAAGCCAACCGGACCCGATCCATGGTCTCTGTATCCGCCCTTAGGAAATATTTATCCCCCTCGCCCCCTTTTCTCATTACATAGGCTGGTTGCACTTTATGGATATTTATTTTTTTCATTTGTTCAATGAAGTATATTTAAGACACAAGATTGGGGGATTTCAGCTTTAACTGCTAAATACAATCATTAAGCATATACTTTAAATTTTGCGCGCTGTACCACATGGTTTGTCATTGAGTCAACTGGCGTGGTTCCAATTCCCCGGTTGTATGTGCCAAGGAGTAGGGGCGCCTTCCAACCTCGTGGGTTTCCTTCGGGTTTTCCTAAGAGCAAGCGATTCTTTGCAATAGATTTGAACCATATGTTAGCCCTGAAATGACCTGGTTTGTGTCGAGTGGACATTAAACCCTATTTCTCTCTGTCTCTCGCACTTTAAATTTACAGTTGTTTTTTTTACAGTGTTCTAATAGCTATCATCATTAACAACCAGACAAAAACACATAGTGTAATGAGATAAGAAGCTGTTTAGTTTTAAACTGTTACAGATACCCTTCTGCTCCGATTGACTGGTTGTATACATTTATCTATGCTGGATCTAGAACATCGATCGCTTCAACCAACACTGACAGATAATAGTTGTTAGATTGCTTTCTACGAGCGATACTATTTGAAATGAATGGACTTTCTCAAGCGAACATTAAGTCTATTAATATGAATAATGCAAACGAGGTTTACCACTGGGTTATGTACGAATAATTTCGATCATCTCAACATTTTCTATTGTATTGGTGCACATGATATTTCTAGAATATGATATTGGTATCGTTAATGTTTTATACAAACCAGCTAAACAAAATCTACTGTAAATCATTATGCCGTGAATACTATCAGTAATTTCAATTAAAAACCACAGTCTATATTGATGCAGTGTACAGATAATATGGGTATATTATTAAAGATGCATTATACGAGATTTAGATAAAGAGCTGTTCATTATTGCTATACTATTTCCATCCAAATATAACGAACAATGAATGTATTGAAAATTTCAGTCAAATTATTTTACTCTGGTCGAAATTTATTATACAAGGTGGAGTAGATTGTCTAGTAAATATCGTAGCAACGGTACTTGACAATCGAGCTTCAATCTCGATTATCCATTTTATCGTTATTTTTTTTAATCTGGCGGGTGTTCTAATCCCTATTAATCTCGACCATCCGATTATTGGCTTGTCGCGTGAATACATGTCTAACTAATAGTTCAAATAACATTTAAAGCCAAAATATAGACCTGTAATAGGCAAATTTAACTCTTACATTGCTTCTTTCAGCTTATAACACCGATGAAGCAATTTCGCTCGTATTAATTTTTTGAAGTGTCAACACTATATATTTTAAATTTAAATATATAATTGCACTAAATAAATATAAAAGAATTAATGTATAAGTACGATTGTTAATAATCCGCATGTAAGTACCATTGTAATAACCCGCATGTAAGTACGAAAACGTGAATAAACTGAGTGACATAAGTATGTATACTGCATGAAAAAACTAAAAATTATATGTTGATATAAATAAAATGTAGTACCATCGATCCTTCAGGGAAATCTGAAAAGTCCATCAACACAAAAAGACCAATTGATATAATAGTATGTGGCCTTTATCCAAGGGAAGGTTCCAATTTGATGCCTTAGTGGTTTGATGGCAATAATATATAAGACAATCGTTATAAACTGTACACACTCTAGTAATGCTTAAACAGAAAAATGTACACAAGTATAATACAACTTTAACAGAAAAAATAACATTGTCTTTGTTTCTGTTACTTTTTTGCCAGACCCTTTCCGAATTTCTACAAATAAGAATAAAATGAAATGAAACGGGGTTTAACGTCCTACTGTTCTGCTCCGAAACGGGCTAATGAAGACGGAAGTGAGAATAAAGAAATAGATCTGCAAGTAAAGGGACGTTGTTATACCTATTGTTATTCACATAGATATTGGGTATAAAATTTTTTTAGTGTATTTTTTTTTTCTTGGTAGCGAAGTGATTATTGATAGCTAAAGACTGATATAGTTCTTTGTATGGGGACTTCTACAAATCAGCATCTTTATCTCCCGAACTAATTCTATAAGATGTAAGAACTGATCTATAATTGGTTCAGATTTCTTATTGAGTTATAGCAGTCATTTATATATGTGTATTATTATATACCAAATGCCACAGCTGTAAAAGTACGTCTTTCAATGTTTTAGAAGCCTTTTCAGTCGGCACAGTGACATTTATTTCGTCGTAACTCTCCACCATTTTGACATCTAAATAAAGAAATAAATTTTATGTGAATAACAAATTTAAAGGACATAACCAGCCGCTATTGATTTTAAAAATGTTTCATCGATTGATTGAACAGATTTCAAATATGACTCAGATATCTGTTCTATGCTTTATACGTAAACATGGTTTGTATATGGGAAATCAGTCACGATAGTCTACGCTGTTACTGCCAACACCATATGTATTACAATAAATCGAGTTCGGTAATCTCAAGGACAGTCTAACTTATTCAAATCCTTGTGTACCATGCCTCCAATTTATTTATATACCTGAAAAGAAATAATCAAAACATGCTTTCAGTTATTTCGAAGGCTCTTTCTAGTCTCGTTTTGGACGCCGAATTAATCCTTTAATGATGAAATATTGGACGGCTTAGATATTGAGTTGATTAGGCAACTCGCCATATCTATCGTAAACGTTAATATCACGATAGTCACGGTAGTGGTCGAATGTGGAGGAGGGGGGGGGGGGTAAATTCGAGAATGTGAACTGTCAATCGGCAAGTATGGCTAATTCTTGGACATTTGGCTGAACTTTTCAATAATCTAGTATTATCTCCTTTGATCTTAAATAGCCAGCTTGACCTTTATCTACATATTACATAATACATTTTTAACGGTCAATAACTAGACTGAATCTTGAACACGTGAATATAACTCACCTGTCCCATGTTGCACGTAAACATGTGATTGACATATACGTAGCACACATGAAACTGACACAGCACGATATATAAAAGCCTGTATAGCAAATCATTCATATGTCAAAGGTCTGATAGAACACCTGATGTTAGGCAATATGAAAATCTACTCAGTTATATTTTTAGAACAAAAAATCTTAATTCTTATTGAATGGTTTTCGAAACGAATCGAGAATTACACATTAAAGGGGAACCGAGAATTACACATTGAAGGGAAATATCAGACACTTTTGTTTTATGAGAACTGTGTTATTACGTCAAATTATTAGACTAGACGATTCTTCTGTGTTAATTTGAAACCAGGTTTAATATGCATGTTAAAGACAGGTGGTTGAAATGATTTATTTTCGAGACACATTAAAATTATTGATTTTCAGAATATTTAGAAAAGTCGTTGATGTGTTGTTATTCATTTCTGTAACGTATTATATATTATGCCATTTTTTGAATGGCTAATAGTTTTCTTTTAAAACACAGTGAGGTATCGAGTGAAAAGCCCGATACAAAACCAAACCGCCATTCCGGTAACACTCTTCTACCCCGCATTGCGGCCGCCTAAAAAAAGAAATAACAATGCGGGTGGCAAAATTATGCTGTAAAGACTTTTACCAGCATTTCTCCGATCTGATGACAAAAGAGATCCTATTTTTATAGTTCAAAATTTCGTTTTACTTGTCTTTACTTTAGGATCTGGAAGAATTATTATTGGCGTGATCTGAATGATGTGAGAGATTAGCCAATGAAACGGCCTGTAACGGCAAGCTTTAGGCGTGTTTTGCACGGAACTGTGGGTAATCCACCAGTAACATCAATGCTGATTGGTTAATCAAATGTCTAACGTCATAGAGTCAAATGGCGCTCGTGTGACCTCTGGTGTGAACTCCCACTATAACTTGTCAGATCTTCATGTAGTGTTGGCCATCGAAAGTATAAAAAAACGAAACGAAATATAGATCTGTATTTTAATCAGATTGGCATTTCTCCAATTTATTTATATATTTTGTACTCTCATTATTGACACATTATTAGAAATATGTCACAATCACACTAACATCAGTAACAAATACGATGCCTAATTTCCATAATAACAGTTCTCGTGTCATTATAATCGCAATAAATATTTAATTACCCATGTCCATAAACAAACACAACATGATTGATTGATGCTTGAAATTAACAACATGGTCACCGTGCATAATTAACATATTCACATATTCAATGTTAATTACAATGCTGTGTTGCAGGTATAAATATGATTTGAAACCCATAACCTGTACTCAGTTATTTGTACAGGAATATTACAGATTCCATGGGTTTATCTCAATAAAGCTACGTGGGTAAATAATATTTACAAAAGATGTTTAATCTTCATCTTTTATTATTCTACAGATAGGCTAGAGAAATAATGGTGGTCACTATATCATATGTGACATCGCTTGGTAATCAACAGTCACTGGATAAACTTGTCATTACTTCCTGTTAGCATAGCAGTTGTTTTTGCTAATGAATTCGTTTCGCCTTGGGTTCAATTATGTCCACAAGAAACATAATACTAGCCCTATGGATATTTGTGTATATTCATGTATATTTATTTACATAAAAATAACAATAAGTCCATTGAATTAATCAACCAATGCCACGTCTTCATCTAAATATACATCAAATCATAAGACAGTTGGTTGTTATTAGTTGGGCGTCTACAGATGTTATAATAAATAATTAAACATCAACCATGCTGTTTTGTACATACGTAGAATAATTGATTACCTTGACAACATAATATTATAGATAATGTTGGATAAAAATACAACAAAATGTTTTAACCACATAATATGTAGTACGACATTTCTTACCTCGTATTATGAGTATAATTTGACAAACATACAATACCAATTTACATGTATATATAAGCAATGTGAGATGATATGTATAATTATGAATATATACATATAAAACTGACAGCATACGTCACTCTTGTAGATCTGGTCTACGAGGAAGAAAGATCTCCAGCCTGCAATAGATCAGTTCGTTTGAAATGAAGAGGGGTATTGCGATCACTTAGGCCGCGAGTACATTGTATGCGCATTCAATGCGAATTCCGGAGATCAGCGTTTCAAATTCGATTTGGTTTGTTCGGATTAAAAGCGGTACGTCACATTACAGCTTATTCGGTTTGAATTCAATTTGAAACGCGCCACACTGATGGGCATAGCTAGCAGAATGGGCCCGCCCGTTATTCGTAATCTTCAGTTGCTAATGTTTAATTTCTTGAGCAAGGCTACATCAGGGACGCCGGGTCTTGCATCTTCGACATTCGGCATCTTGCCATTGAGCGTCGGGCAAAATTTCTTCTGCACCAGAATCAAAGGTGAGTGAGGATGATTATTCTTCTGGTCGCGTTTGTTATGCATCAACAGATGTACTAGCGAACATATATTTCATAATTTAAACCCCTTCAGCACTGGGGCGATGGGTGGCCGAATGATTAACGAGCGCGCGTTGCATTATAAGGTCTGCCATGGCGTCAAATGTCGTGGTGTCGATTCGTGGGTTGTACGTGACAAGGAGTAGATTCGTCTGTACGTGCCACAAACGCTGACTAATGCCCCTTTATTTCCAAATTATTAACTTTTAGGTTTCGACTATACCCCAGGGACTTTATTTTGACTGTTTCACTGTCCTAACCCGAAATCTACCTCCCACGAAATAAATGCTTGCAGCTGAGGTTTTTAAGGGTTTCAACTTGAGGATAGATAGACTTCTATAATAAAGGCTATGTTTATAGTAAAAATAAACTGAGTGTAATATACAAAGTTTGTGATATGTAGAAACAGATGGTGGTGTCTATCATCTATTCTAGTTGATGGTCACTCTATGTTTATAATAAGTATATAGACCAATAAAACATGATATATCTATCTACTGATATACGCTACAGATAATTACACTTTCTCTAGTATACACTGTAAGCCTTGGGTGTTCAGATGACACCGTTCGCTCAGTGGATTAAACGTTTATTCGCTAACCTGAGGTCTTGGGTTCGCTATTGGTGCTGGTCAAAAAAGTTCCACGGGATTTTCCGACAACGCTTCTCCGTTACAGTGGTGCAGGACGGGGCATAACAGGGAACAGTTCGATCCAAAAACCGTGGACAGCTGGAATTCGAAATAAAACTAGGTCGTAGCAAAATCTACCTTGAACACACACTGTATGACGTATGTCCATCGTCATTAGTCAACTTTTCACTTTACCCATGTTTGTAAAATAGTTCACATAACATTTTAACAAAAGCATCAATTTTAATGAAACAAGAACTTTCGCAATATTATAGCAAAATATCTTTTTTCATGCTGACTTTCGGGTTGCTGTGGTAACTAATAAAGCAACTTCGCTTTCAATACAGTAAATAGTGAAAGATTTATTCATATAGCTGAAGCAATAGTGCCTGGAATTATTGCCTAATTAACCATTACTACACTTACTCTGATTACTCATTCTCCCTCGGGTCCTTGTCGACTTTATTGTAAGCACGTGAGAAGGATTATCCCCGCTGTGTAGTATGTTAACTGATACAATCGCCCCGACATCTCAACTCGCCTAATTTTAAGTACGAAGCAAAAATATTGAAGTGCTTTGATTAGTTTAGTTGTCAAGTGAACTGGACCGAAGAAAAAATTGCATAATATTGACTATCTGTTGTAGCTATGGTTAATGAGCTGTTAATGTTCGTTACCACTGCTTCAGAAAAGGGACATAATTCTCAAACTTCCAATAACACATTGTTATACAAACATCGATATATTAAGGTGAGATGATAGATTCCGAGAATGGATGTTCAATTGACATTATGATTTTCTTTTTGAAAAGAGAATTGGTGGCCAAACGAACATTAATCCTACAGATGTCTTTAGTCAACATGACGGAAGCATAATTTTAGATAGCGATCCTGAAACATTCAATCGGTCCCATACACCAGTTTATATACAGATATTTCTGAATGAAATGAAATGAAATGGGGTTTAACGTCCTACTCTTTTGCACCTAACCTGGGCTAATGGAAGACGGGCATACGCCATACAGTGTGCTATGAGGGAAATTTTGCCCGGGCAGCGGCGCTACGGCTTACTCTTATATCGAATTCCAACTGCCAAGGGATCTTTTACGTGCATTCCAATGTGTACACGGGACCTCGGTTTTTCGTACCATCCGAACGACTAGGCAGCTGTCCTTGTCAGGCCCTCCTTCTGCATCACTGACAAGGGGAAATCACGCCGGAAAATCGAGATGAACTTTCTCGGCCAATGCAGGGATCGAACACCCGACCTCCAGGATAGCGGACCAGCGCCTTATCCACTTAGCCACCAAGAAAGGTTCTCAATCTACATTTCACAGGACAATCCAAATCATACAGACGTCTTCTTAAAGGGGTAATTATTGTAGATTGACAATAATGTTATGAAAAATACGACACCCAAATGCGTTGGTTTCTCGGCATTCTTTCCCTATAACGACACCACAGTACCCAAATCCTTCCTCATCAACGGAGGTCTTTACATTACCCTTTACAACTAGTAGGTGTTGTATTTTACACAAATGTTTTTACAGTATGGCATGTTAGTAATGTGGTATAATTTGGTGGCTGTATATAGATATCTACCGTTATAAATGTACGGAAATAACCTGAAGTTTAAGCTATCGCCCATCTGTTACAAACGACCAGTGTCTGTTTATCACAATTATTAGTGAACCTATTAGTCTATCAACATAGCTTTTATACATATCATACATGTTTATTTTAAAACCCTACAACATATATTTATTTCTATACTCGCTTCACTACAAACTCCACAACATTTGCTACCATTTTCTCACTGCTCGGTTGAATTAATAACGGTATAACGATTAGCGAATAATAAAGACATATTATCAATGCCTTCAAAGAAATCAACCGGCGTTATTCTTTGGTTCAAATCTGCTATTTTTTTTGGAATCGATAAAAATATTCAACAAAGCATATGTTTGAATTACTATACGAAAAACCAACAGATATGTTGTTTCAAGTACAAAAGATTTTTTTTTATCATTCTCACTACTAAGGAGTCATTACATTCCGTTAGGTTCAATTGTTCTAAATGAACCTTCCGCAATTACATCTATTATATGATAGAACCTGTCGATACTGAAATCCCTTGCTTAATTGTCATCCCCTTTCTGCATCATTACCGTGTAAATCGGTATTATTGTGTGTAAACGATTAAAGTTTAAAGTCTTTTAACTTTGAGTTATAATGTAATATTAGAATTTACAATGTTCTCTTTTGTGGGCACTTACCTTATTTCGCAAATAATTGAAATTCAGTCGGGCAACAAGAATAAATCTGAACTCGTAGAGGTTTGTTGGTGATCAAGATAATCAGACTTTTCTTTACCTCTAATACTGGCTATTAATATGACGCCAAATAACAAATGACGTAATAGAGTTGACACTACTTTCTTTGCCTTAAAAAGAATTGAGTTAATTATTTGCGATGAAGTCTTATTATATATTGCTACATTTAGAAATGGCGGAAAACGTCAGTTCGATAACTGATATTAAAGTTAATATGTTTCCTTATTTATGACAAGTAAATCATGACTTTGATATGGCTTTAAAACAAAAATAAACCAATATTAAGTTTCAGTTTGACGTAGAATGACATACTTAGATTCAGATGTTCTTGTTTGTACAATGGTAAGGTAAAGTGCAGTATTATTGTTCTGGAGACAATGGCTTATTTTGATGACAGTTACAAAATATGGAGTTGATAAGACATTAAATTCCGTTTCATTCCAGGTAAACCCACACGACCACCTGATTCACGTAATACTAGGTCTGGATGAAACAATGGTGCCACAAATTGTATAAGGCATACATCCAAAATACAAACTGATATTATGGTTAATTGGAATTTTTATACGCCCACATTTTCATGTGGACGTATTATGCCGTTGTCCCTGTCCGCCCGTCCACAGTTTGTTTTTGTACACTTTACAGATCACAATTTTTATCCGATATTGACGAAACTTAAAATATAGCTTTATCTTTCAAAGTGAAATGAAATGGGTTTAACGTCCTATACTCTTCTGCTCCTAACCTGGGCTAATGAAGACAGGCATACGCCATACAGTGTGCTATGACGGAAATGTTTGCCCGGGCAGAGGCGCTACGGCTATACTCTTATATCGAATTCCAACTGCCATCACTAACAAGGAGGAATCACGCCGGAAAATCTGGATGAACTTTCTCGGCCAATGCAGTGATTGAGCCAGCGTCTTACCAACTTAGCCACTGTGATCCCCTATCTCCCAAAGATTTCGATTCCTTTCGATATTCGCATGTATCGGATTGTAGCCCCTGAGTGTTCGAAAAATCATTTTTTAAATTTGCGGGCACTCGTAGAGATCACAATTTTTATCCGATTATAAAAAAAAACGTTTGAATATATCACCGATGATCCGATGTTGATGAAACTTTAAATTTATGTTTATATCTCAAATCCGAACGTAACTTCTTGGAATATGGCCCCTGATTGTTGGAAAGATCGCATTTTTAGCTTGTAGGCCGCTAGAAGTCACAATTTCGTTTTAAAATAACGTATGAATATATCACGGTTACACATCAATGGAGATTGAGTTCGAATTTCATAACTACTGGATAAAATGGCCGCTCCTTGCACGCAGATAGCATTAAAGTATGTAATACCAAGTTTGTGGACCCTCTAGAAGTTACAATTTTTTTCCAATTTCGTGAAAATTGAAATTTATGTTTATATCCAAAATATATCAGTCCCTTTCGATATTCGAACTTTTCAGACCATAACTTCCTAGATTATGACCCTGATTGTAAGAAAAATCGTCAATTTTAACTTGTACTTTATCCATTCCTTGTAAATGTGGGCGCATCTTGTCTGGCAGCCATTGGTTCTCCCATTTTTTCAGTGCCAACAATATTAATGGGAAAATTGAAATCGTCAAATTGTGAAAAAGTAAAACAGTCTTACATACTGAGGAACAGAAATGGATAGGATACACATCTATCATGATTAAAGTTTAGAATACATAAATTATCTATCATTAGGATACACATGTATCATGATTTAGTTTAGGATACACATCTATCATGATTAAAGACCAGGATACACATCTATCATGATTAAAGACTCGGATACACATCTTTCATGATTAACATCTATCATAATTAATGTTTAGGATACACATCTATCATGTGTTAATGTGTCTTTAATAATGGTACATCATGATTCATAACGTATATAACAGGCATATCGATAAAACAACGCTATGATATACTTTATCTTCACAGCCATTTTTAATTAAGACGGGTGCCAACGTTTATGACCGTTCTGGCCGCGGCCAGGAATTCTCTTTGATTAATTACGAGTATGGTGAAAAATGACGTACATGATGTTTTTATGGCACCAGTAAAGAAGGTTTACTTTAACTGATAAGCGCAAACTCCTCACATAAAGGTTTTAGATCTGCTCGATCCGTGAAAACAAACAAGAAAATTGCCAATTTCTAGCGCCATGATGGTCGTGTAAATGATTTATCGAGGCTTCAATCAATATAAACAAATAGAAGGGGGGGAATTAAGATTTTGGCACGTGTAAGTTGATGGACATTCCGGTGTTTTTTTATTTCAACTTCTGTGCACTTACAATAATGTCCAAGCGGTATTTGTTATGGTCTTTGCAGTAGCCGTTCTTTCATACACGATCGCTGACAGTTACGGTTGCTATGTTTACCATTGATTTTCAGTAATCTCTGCCAAAGGGAGAGAGTTGCGAGAAGATAAATGGCTGATTGACGATATGGACTCAGACTAGTAATTATTTGCCCATTGACTTCAATGTTAAAAGCATGTAACATCACAGGCTGTAGTTTTTTTCTCAACATTCCGTTGGTTCCAATCTTTTTAGGCACAATGGGGACCACATTTGGCAATCTCTTCATCATAAATTTGTAGGGGGTTGACCATTTAGATTTTTTGCTACGGGGATTTGAAGTTCGCTGGGGTAAAAATCTCACTTCCAACACAATGATTGCTCCGCAGAAAGACATTTTACACCCCCTATCCCTCCGCTGTAATATCCTCAGTATTACCCAAAACTGCTATGAAATTGAAAATTTGATGCCTTTTCTCCAATTCTAGACCAAAAAGTCAACCCAAAAATGCAGGAAGAGGGGAGAAAAAAAATAAGGGAAAAATTGTCTATTTATAAATCGCACTACATTCGTCCATCATGAAATGAGGGGAAATAATTACTAGTCTTAGTCCTATATACCTCACATGTTGCTGCTATTTGAACAAATCTTTTGTAATCTAATAAACAAACATATATGCAATTCCCTGGCCAAAGATTATGAAAATCCATGCATTTTCAGATGAGCAGTGCTGCATTCTGCAAACACTATAATACATCAGAAAAATGCGGAATTTCAGAGAGAAATTTCAAAGGGCATGAATTTTGAATTCCACACAACATTTTTATTGTTGAACATAAATGCATTCTGTAAAAAGATGAGATAAATTCAATGTAAATCAAACATGAAAATACTTTAAAACAGCAATCATGATGCAATATTACACTTTTTAAGACTTTCATCAAAAACCACACAGTTTTTCGCAGTTAACGTAGTTTCAAGTGCCAAATTATGGTTAAATCTAAGATGTTGAAACCTGCAGTGCCTATCAATTTTAAACTGTCTCCTATATAGCTGTATTTCCATAGGATAAGTAAGTTGAAATAATCTGATTGTGTAACACTACAACAGCTTTTTCAACCCCACCCCCCAGTATGAAATCGTATAATTTGAAAGCACATGAATTTTGAATTCCACAAAACATTTTTATTATTGAACATAAATACATTCTGTAAAAAGATGAGATAAATTCAATATAAATGAAACATGAAAATACTTTAAAACAGTAATCATGATGCAATATTAGACTTTTTGACACTTTCATCAAAAATCACACAGTTTTCTCTGTTAACATAGCTTCAAGTGCCAAATTGTGGCCAAATCTAAGATGTTGAAACATGAAGTGCCTATGAATATCAAAATATCACCTATATAGCTGTATTTCCACAGGATAAGTTAGTGGAAAAAATCTGATTATGTAACACTACAACAGTTTTTTCATCCCCACCCCCCAGTATTGAATCAGATACACTGCTGACCAATCATAGGTCACCCTGTTCACTCTGGTCTGTCAAATGATTTACAGTGGTGATGGTGCCTACAACGTTCCTGGCAAAGACATATGAACAACCGTCAACACACAGGCCATTTATTGGCATTTATGTTATCTTCCAATATGAGAGGTCATGATAAACACAAGGGTGTCCTGTTCAAGCTCGGAAATGAAATCCTCATCAAAAAGCAAACTTTACAGGGGTCCTCGGCTGGAACCCAAACTGATTACGATTTGCCTTCCACTTTCACCACAGGTGACATAGAGAGAGATCAGGGATGAAATTGATATGCATCATCATTCTACAAAAGCCAGTCCAGGAAGTCATCGGGTTTCAAGATGTAGACCTGAAATGTTAAATTTGGATGAGAATGAGCATTCTGGGGCGAATACTATCCAGGGAAATGGATCATTGACATCCAGAAAATGGTCAAAATGTGCAATTCTGTCATTCAGTTACATGCTAAGGGGACAAGAAAACCCTGTGCAGTACCAAATTTCCAGCCCATTAGTCAGCAGAAGTGGGGATCAGGTTGGATGTACTTTGTAAAGTGTATGAAATGCCCATTTATCTCACCTGTTCTGCTTCTTTTTTTCTTTTTAAAGCTTGTGTTGAGGTCAATCAATCCACTCTATGAATGAAACATTAGCCTTGGCACCTGAAATGATAGAAAGCTGGGGATAAATATGCAATAAAAAAAACTGTGGGATAATAAGAAAGGAAAAAAAATGGTCTCAATTGGAAATAGAAATAAACCTCTTTGTTTCTAGCGAACATCCCGTCACTGGACCTACAACTAGAAACCAGTTCACAGTCAGTAGTCAGTAAAAAGGTAAACTCTGAGTGTCACATAAGTCTAAGGCAATCTCAAAGGTAGACACCATCTTTTGAAGTTTGGTCTAAATGTCAAGGCCAACTGCAGATTTGGTCAAATGTCACACAGGTGTAAATTTTGGAGTGTACCTGTTAACATATCATTGTGTGTAGGCCAAATATTTTAGGTCTAAATATTAAGGCTAACTGCAGACTTGGTTCAAGGTCACACATAAATTGGGGTGTGGGCGCATGATTTTTGGACAAAATTGTGGGTTAGGGCTAGGGTCAGGAATGGGTTTTGGCTTGGGCCTAGGGCACATGCTTGTTGACGAGATTGCAGGTTAGGGTTATGGTTAGGGTAAGGTCTTGGGTTAGGGTTAGGGTCAGCTCTATTTACATGTCGGGACCTTCAGGCCAAATCTGCAGTTGAATAGGCCTTAATATTGAGACTTAAAACCACGTTTTGACACCATAGCGAACGAAATTTTAACATCTACAAATCAAATTCACCCTCGGCCAACAGATACCCCCAATAATGGCTATTTTGATATGAAATACACACAAAACTTACTGCTGAGCAATAAAAAAACAGTATTCTTACCATTTCTGATACTTTCCATTCAAAACTTCAGGAAATAAGTGGCTCAGAAAATATTCATCGTCCATGCTTATTGTTATATCAGGACTCAGACTAGTAATTATTTGCCCATTGACTTCAATGTTAAAAGCATGTAACATCACAGGCTGTAGTTTTTTTCTCAACATTCCGTTGGTTCCAATCTTTTTAGGCACAATGGGGACCACATTTGGCAATCTCTTCATCATAAATTTGTAGGGGGTTGACCATTTAGATTTTTTGCTACGGGGATTTGAAGTTCGCTGGGGTAAAAATCTCACTTCCAACACAATGATTGCTCCGCAGAAAGACATTTTACACCCCCTATCCCTCCGCTGTAATATCCTCAGTATTACCCAAAACTGCTATGAAATTGAAAATTTGATGCCTTTTCTCCAATTCTAGACCAAAAAGTCAACCCAAAAATGCAGGAAGAGGGGAGAAAAAAAATAAGGGAAAAATTGTCTATTTATAAATCGCACTACATTCGTCCATCATGAAATGAGGGGAAATAATTACTAGTCTTAGTCCTATATACCTCACATGTTGCTGCTATTTGAACAAATCTTTTGTAATCTAATAAACAAACATATATGCAATTCCCTGGCCAAAGATTATGAAAATCCATGCATTTTCAGATGAGCAGTGCTGCATTCTGCAAACACTATAATACATCAGAAAAATGCGGAATTTCAGAGAGAAATTTCAAAGGGCATGAATTTTGAATTCCACACAACATTTTTATTGTTGAACATAAATGCATTCTGTAAAAAGATGAGATAAATTCAATGTAAATCAAACATGAAAATACTTTAAAACAGCAATCATGATGCAATATTACACTTTTTAAGACTTTCATCAAAAACCACACAGTTTTTCGCAGTTAACGTAGTTTCAAGTGCCAAATTATGGTTAAATCTAAGATGTTGAAACCTGCAGTGCCTATCAATTTTAAACTGTCTCCTATATAGCTGTATTTCCATAGGATAAGTAAGTTGAAATAATCTGATTGTGTAACACTACAACAGCTTTTTCAACCCCACCCCCCAGTATGAAATCGTATAATTTGAAAGCACATGAATTTTGAATTCCACAAAACATTTTTATTATTGAACATAAATACATTCTGTAAAAAGATGAGATAAATTCAATATAAATGAAACATGAAAATACTTTAAAACAGTAATCATGATGCAATATTAGACTTTTTGACACTTTCATCAAAAATCACACAGTTTTCTCTGTTAACATAGCTTCAAGTGCCAAATTGTGGCCAAATCTAAGATGTTGAAACATGAAGTGCCTATGAATATCAAAATATCACCTATATAGCTGTATTTCCACAGGATAAGTTAGTGGAAAAAATCTGATTATGTAACACTACAACAGTTTTTTCATCCCCACCCCCCAGTATTGAATCAGATACACTGCTGACCAATCATAGGTCACCCTGTTCACTCTGGTCTGTCAAATGATTTACAGTGGTGATGGTGCCTACAACGTTCCTGGCAAAGACATATGAACAACCGTCAACACACAGGCCATTTATTGGCATTTATGTTATCTTCCAATATGAGAGGTCATGATAAACACAAGGGTGTCCTGTTCAAGCTCGGAAATGAAATCCTCATCAAAAAGCAAACTTTACAGGGGTCCTCGGCTGGAACCCAAACTGATTACGATTTGCCTTCCACTTTCACCACAGGTGACATAGAGAGAGATCAGGGATGAAATTGATATGCATCATCATTCTACAAAAGCCAGTCCAGGAAGTCATCGGGTTTCAAGATGTAGACCTGAAATGTTAAATTTGGATGAGAATGAGCATTCTGGGGCGAATACTATCCAGGGAAATGGATCATTGACATCCAGAAAATGGTCAAAATGTGCAATTCTGTCATTCAGTTACATGCTAAGGGGACAAGAAAACCCTGTGCAGTACCAAATTTCCAGCCCATTAGTCAGCAGAAGTGGGGATCAGGTTGGATGTACTTTGTAAAGTGTATGAAATGCCCATTTATCTCACCTGTTCTGCTTCTTTTTTTCTTTTTAAAGCTTGTGTTGAGGTCAATCAATCCACTCTATGAATGAAACATTAGCCTTGGCACCTGAAATGATAGAAAGCTGGGGATAAATATGCAATAAAAAAAACTGTGGGATAATAAGAAAGGAAAAAAAATGGTCTCAATTGGAAATAGAAATAAACCTCTTTGTTTCTAGCGAACATCCCGTCACTGGACCTACAACTAGAAACCAGTTCACAGTCAGTAGTCAGTAAAAAGGTAAACTCTGAGTGTCACATAAGTCTAAGGCAATCTCAAAGGTAGACACCATCTTTTGAAGTTTGGTCTAAATGTCAAGGCCAACTGCAGATTTGGTCAAATGTCACACAGGTGTAAATTTTGGAGTGTACCTGTTAACATATCATTGTGTGTAGGCCAAATATTTTAGGTCTAAATATTAAGGCTAACTGCAGACTTGGTTCAAGGTCACACATAAATTGGGGTGTGGGCGCATGATTTTTGGACAAAATTGTGGGTTAGGGCTAGGGTCAGGAATGGGTTTTGGCTTGGGCCTAGGGCACATGCTTGTTGACGAGATTGCAGGTTAGGGTTATGGTTAGGGTAAGGTCTTGGGTTAGGGTTAGGGTCAGCTCTATTTACATGTCGGGACCTTCAGGCCAAATCTGCAGTTGAATAGGCCTTAATATTGAGACTTAAAACCACGTTTTGACACCATAGCGAACGAAATTTTAACATCTACAAATCAAATTCACCCTCGGCCAACAGATACCCCCAATAATGGCTATTTTGATATGAAATACACACAAAACTTACTGCTGAGCAATAAAAAAACAGTATTCTTACCATTTCTGATACTTTCCATTCAAAACTTCAGGAAATAAGTGGCTCAGAAAATATTCATCGTCCATGCTTATTGTTATATCAGGACTCAGACTAGTAATTATTTGCCCATTGACTTCAATGTTAAAAGCATGTAACATCACAGGCTGTAGTTTTTTTCTCAACATTCCGTTGGTTCCAATCTTTTTAGGCACAATGGGGACCACATTTGGCAATCTCTTCATCATAAATTTGTAGGGGGTTGACCATTTAGATTTTTTGCTACGGGGATTTGAAGTTCGCTGGGGTAAAAATCTCACTTCCAACACAATGATTGCTCCGCAGAAAGACATTTTACACCCCCTATCCCTCCGCTGTAATATCCTCAGTATTACCCAAAACTGCTATGAAATTGAAAATTTGATGCCTTTTCTCCAATTCTAGACCAAAAAGTCAACCCAAAAATGCAGGAAGAGGGGAGAAAAAAAATAAGGGAAAAATTGTCTATTTATAAATCGCACTACATTCGTCCATCATGAAATGAGGGGAAATAATTACTAGTCTTAGTCCTATATACCTCACATGTTGCTGCTATTTGAACAAATCTTTTGTAATCTAATAAACAAACATATATGCAATTCCCTGGCCAAAGATTATGAAAATCCATGCATTTTCAGATGAGCAGTGCTGCATTCTGCAAACACTATAATACATCAGAAAAATGCGGAATTTCAGAGAGAAATTTCAAAGGGCATGAATTTTGAATTCCACACAACATTTTTATTGTTGAACATAAATGCATTCTGTAAAAAGATGAGATAAATTCAATGTAAATCAAACATGAAAATACTTTAAAACAGCAATCATGATGCAATATTACACTTTTTAAGACTTTCATCAAAAACCACACAGTTTTTCGCAGTTAACGTAGTTTCAAGTGCCAAATTATGGTTAAATCTAAGATGTTGAAACCTGCAGTGCCTATCAATTTTAAACTGTCTCCTATATAGCTGTATTTCCATAGGATAAGTAAGTTGAAATAATCTGATTGTGTAACACTACAACAGCTTTTTCAACCCCACCCCCCAGTATGAAATCGTATAATTTGAAAGCACATGAATTTTGAATTCCACAAAACATTTTTATTATTGAACATAAATACATTCTGTAAAAAGATGAGATAAATTCAATATAAATGAAACATGAAAATACTTTAAAACAGTAATCATGATGCAATATTAGACTTTTTGACACTTTCATCAAAAATCACACAGTTTTCTCTGTTAACATAGCTTCAAGTGCCAAATTGTGGCCAAATCTAAGATGTTGAAACATGAAGTGCCTATGAATATCAAAATATCACCTATATAGCTGTATTTCCACAGGATAAGTTAGTGGAAAAAATCTGATTATGTAACACTACAACAGTTTTTTCATCCCCACCCCCCAGTATTGAATCAGATACACTGCTGACCAATCATAGGTCACCCTGTTCACTCTGGTCTGTCAAATGATTTACAGTGGTGATGGTGCCTACAACGTTCCTGGCAAAGACATATGAACAACCGTCAACACACAGGCCATTTATTGGCATTTATGTTATCTTCCAATATGAGAGGTCATGATAAACACAAGGGTGTCCTGTTCAAGCTCGGAAATGAAATCCTCATCAAAAAGCAAACTTTACAGGGGTCCTCGGCTGGAACCCAAACTGATTACGATTTGCCTTCCACTTTCACCACAGGTGACATAGAGAGAGATCAGGGATGAAATTGATATGCATCATCATTCTACAAAAGCCAGTCCAGGAAGTCATCGGGTTTCAAGATGTAGACCTGAAATGTTAAATTTGGATGAGAATGAGCATTCTGGGGCGAATACTATCCAGGGAAATGGATCATTGACATCCAGAAAATGGTCAAAATGTGCAATTCTGTCATTCAGTTACATGCTAAGGGGACAAGAAAACCCTGTGCAGTACCAAATTTCCAGCCCATTAGTCAGCAGAAGTGGGGATCAGGTTGGATGTACTTTGTAAAGTGTATGAAATGCCCATTTATCTCACCTGTTCTGCTTCTTTTTTTCTTTTTAAAGCTTGTGTTGAGGTCAATCAATCCACTCTATGAATGAAACATTAGCCTTGGCACCTGAAATGATAGAAAGCTGGGGATAAATATGCAATAAAAAAAACTGTGGGATAATAAGAAAGGAAAAAAAATGGTCTCAATTGGAAATAGAAATAAACCTCTTTGTTTCTAGCGAACATCCCGTCACTGGACCTACAACTAGAAACCAGTTCACAGTCAGTAGTCAGTAAAAAGGTAAACTCTGAGTGTCACATAAGTCTAAGGCAATCTCAAAGGTAGACACCATCTTTTGAAGTTTGGTCTAAATGTCAAGGCCAACTGCAGATTTGGTCAAATGTCACACAGGTGTAAATTTTGGAGTGTACCTGTTAACATATCATTGTGTGTAGGCCAAATATTTTAGGTCTAAATATTAAGGCTAACTGCAGACTTGGTTCAAGGTCACACATAAATTGGGGTGTGGGCGCATGATTTTTGGACAAAATTGTGGGTTAGGGCTAGGGTCAGGAATGGGTTTTGGCTTGGGCCTAGGGCACATGCTTGTTGACGAGATTGCAGGTTAGGGTTATGGTTAGGGTAAGGTCTTGGGTTAGGGTTAGGGTCAGCTCTATTTACATGTCGGGACCTTCAGGCCAAATCTGCAGTTGAATAGGCCTTAATATTGAGACTTAAAACCACGTTTTGACACCATAGCGAACGAAATTTTAACATCTACAAATCAAATTCACCCTCGGCCAACAGATACCCCCAATAATGGCTATTTTGATATGAAATACACACAAAACTTACTGCTGAGCAATAAAAAAACAGTATTCTTACCATTTCTGATACTTTCCATTCAAAACTTCAGGAAATAAGTGGCTCAGAAAATATTCATCGTCCATGCTTATTGTTATATCAGGACTCAGACTAGTAATTATTTGCCCATTGACTTCAATGTTAAAAGCATGTAACATCACAGGCTGTAGTTTTTTTCTCAACATTCCGTTGGTTCCAATCTTTTTAGGCACAATGGGGACCACATTTGGCAATCTCTTCATCATAAATTTGTAGGGGGTTGACCATTTAGATTTTTTGCTACGGGGATTTGAAGTTCGCTGGGGTAAAAATCTCACTTCCAACACAATGATTGCTCCGCAGAAAGACATTTTACACCCCCTATCCCTCCGCTGTAATATCCTCAGTATTACCCAAAACTGCTATGAAATTGAAAATTTGATGCCTTTTCTCCAATTCTAGACCAAAAAGTCAACCCAAAAATGCAGGAAGAGGGGAGAAAAAAAATAAGGGAAAAATTGTCTATTTATAAATCGCACTACATTCGTCCATCATGAAATGAGGGGAAATAATTACTAGTCTTAGTCCTATATACCTCACATGTTGCTGCTATTTGAACAAATCTTTTGTAATCTAATAAACAAACATATATGCAATTCCCTGGCCAAAGATTATGAAAATCCATGCATTTTCAGATGAGCAGTGCTGCATTCTGCAAACACTATAATACATCAGAAAAATGCGGAATTTCAGAGAGAAATTTCAAAGGGCATGAATTTTGAATTCCACACAACATTTTTATTGTTGAACATAAATGCATTCTGTAAAAAGATGAGATAAATTCAATGTAAATCAAACATGAAAATACTTTAAAACAGCAATCATGATGCAATATTACACTTTTTAAGACTTTCATCAAAAACCACACAGTTTTTCGCAGTTAACGTAGTTTCAAGTGCCAAATTATGGTTAAATCTAAGATGTTGAAACCTGCAGTGCCTATCAATTTTAAACTGTCTCCTATATAGCTGTATTTCCATAGGATAAGTAAGTTGAAATAATCTGATTGTGTAACACTACAACAGCTTTTTCAACCCCACCCCCCAGTATGAAATCGTATAATTTGAAAGCACATGAATTTTGAATTCCACAAAACATTTTTATTATTGAACATAAATACATTCTGTAAAAAGATGAGATAAATTCAATATAAATGAAACATGAAAATACTTTAAAACAGTAATCATGATGCAATATTAGACTTTTTGACACTTTCATCAAAAATCACACAGTTTTCTCTGTTAACATAGCTTCAAGTGCCAAATTGTGGCCAAATCTAAGATGTTGAAACATGAAGTGCCTATGAATATCAAAATATCACCTATATAGCTGTATTTCCACAGGATAAGTTAGTGGAAAAAATCTGATTATGTAACACTACAACAGTTTTTTCATCCCCACCCCCCAGTATTGAATCAGATACACTGCTGACCAATCATAGGTCACCCTGTTCACTCTGGTCTGTCAAATGATTTACAGTGGTGATGGTGCCTACAACGTTCCTGGCAAAGACATATGAACAACCGTCAACACACAGGCCATTTATTGGCATTTATGTTATCTTCCAATATGAGAGGTCATGATAAACACAAGGGTGTCCTGTTCAAGCTCGGAAATGAAATCCTCATCAAAAAGCAAACTTTACAGGGGTCCTCGGCTGGAACCCAAACTGATTACGATTTGCCTTCCACTTTCACCACAGGTGACATAGAGAGAGATCAGGGATGAAATTGATATGCATCATCATTCTACAAAAGCCAGTCCAGGAAGTCATCGGGTTTCAAGATGTAGACCTGAAATGTTAAATTTGGATGAGAATGAGCATTCTGGGGCGAATACTATCCAGGGAAATGGATCATTGACATCCAGAAAATGGTCAAAATGTGCAATTCTGTCATTCAGTTACATGCTAAGGGGACAAGAAAACCCTGTGCAGTACCAAATTTCCAGCCCATTAGTCAGCAGAAGTGGGGATCAGGTTGGATGTACTTTGTAAAGTGTATGAAATGCCCATTTATCTCACCTGTTCTGCTTCTTTTTTTCTTTTTAAAGCTTGTGTTGAGGTCAATCAATCCACTCTATGAATGAAACATTAGCCTTGGCACCTGAAATGATAGAAAGCTGGGGATAAATATGCAATAAAAAAAACTGTGGGATAATAAGAAAGGAAAAAAAATGGTCTCAATTGGAAATAGAAATAAACCTCTTTGTTTCTAGCGAACATCCCGTCACTGGACCTACAACTAGAAACCAGTTCACAGTCAGTAGTCAGTAAAAAGGTAAACTCTGAGTGTCACATAAGTCTAAGGCAATCTCAAAGGTAGACACCATCTTTTGAAGTTTGGTCTAAATGTCAAGGCCAACTGCAGATTTGGTCAAATGTCACACAGGTGTAAATTTTGGAGTGTACCTGTTAACATATCATTGTGTGTAGGCCAAATATTTTAGGTCTAAATATTAAGGCTAACTGCAGACTTGGTTCAAGGTCACACATAAATTGGGGTGTGGGCGCATGATTTTTGGACAAAATTGTGGGTTAGGGCTAGGGTCAGGAATGGGTTTTGGCTTGGGCCTAGGGCACATGCTTGTTGACGAGATTGCAGGTTAGGGTTATGGTTAGGGTAAGGTCTTGGGTTAGGGTTAGGGTCAGCTCTATTTACATGTCGGGACCTTCAGGCCAAATCTGCAGTTGAATAGGCCTTAATATTGAGACTTAAAACCACGTTTTGACACCATAGCGAACGAAATTTTAACATCTACAAATCAAATTCACCCTCGGCCAACAGATACCCCCAATAATGGCTATTTTGATATGAAATACACACAAAACTTACTGCTGAGCAATAAAAAAACAGTATTCTTACCATTTCTGATACTTTCCATTCAAAACTTCAGGAAATAAGTGGCTCAGAAAATATTCATCGTCCATGCTTATTGTTATATCAGGACTCAGACTAGTAATTATTTGCCCATTGACTTCAATGTTAAAAGCATGTAACATCACAGGCTGTAGTTTTTTTCTCAACATTCCGTTGGTTCCAATCTTTTTAGGCACAATGGGGACCACATTTGGCAATCTCTTCATCATAAATTTGTAGGGGGTTGACCATTTAGATTTTTTGCTACGGGGATTTGAAGTTCGCTGGGGTAAAAATCTCACTTCCAACACAATGATTGCTCCGCAGAAAGACATTTTACACCCCCTATCCCTCCGCTGTAATATCCTCAGTATTACCCAAAACTGCTATGAAATTGAAAATTTGATGCCTTTTCTCCAATTCTAGACCAAAAAGTCAACCCAAAAATGCAGGAAGAGGGGAGAAAAAAAATAAGGGAAAAATTGTCTATTTATAAATCGCACTACATTCGTCCATCATGAAATGAGGGGAAATAATTACTAGTCTTAGTCCTATATACCTCACATGTTGCTGCTATTTGAACAAATCTTTTGTAATCTAATAAACAAACATATATGCAATTCCCTGGCCAAAGATTATGAAAATCCATGCATTTTCAGATGAGCAGTGCTGCATTCTGCAAACACTATAATACATCAGAAAAATGCGGAATTTCAGAGAGAAATTTCAAAGGGCATGAATTTTGAATTCCACACAACATTTTTATTGTTGAACATAAATGCATTCTGTAAAAAGATGAGATAAATTCAATGTAAATCAAACATGAAAATACTTTAAAACAGCAATCATGATGCAATATTACACTTTTTAAGACTTTCATCAAAAACCACACAGTTTTTCGCAGTTAACGTAGTTTCAAGTGCCAAATTATGGTTAAATCTAAGATGTTGAAACCTGCAGTGCCTATCAATTTTAAACTGTCTCCTATATAGCTGTATTTCCATAGGATAAGTAAGTTGAAATAATCTGATTGTGTAACACTACAACAGCTTTTTCAACCCCACCCCCCAGTATGAAATCGTATAATTTGAAAGCACATGAATTTTGAATTCCACAAAACATTTTTATTATTGAACATAAATACATTCTGTAAAAAGATGAGATAAATTCAATATAAATGAAACATGAAAATACTTTAAAACAGTAATCATGATGCAATATTAGACTTTTTGACACTTTCATCAAAAATCACACAGTTTTCTCTGTTAACATAGCTTCAAGTGCCAAATTGTGGCCAAATCTAAGATGTTGAAACATGAAGTGCCTATGAATATCAAAATATCACCTATATAGCTGTATTTCCACAGGATAAGTTAGTGGAAAAAATCTGATTATGTAACACTACAACAGTTTTTTCATCCCCACCCCCCAGTATTGAATCAGATACACTGCTGACCAATCATAGGTCACCCTGTTCACTCTGGTCTGTCAAATGATTTACAGTGGTGATGGTGCCTACAACGTTCCTGGCAAAGACATATGAAC
The DNA here is from genome assembly GCA_963678685.1 of Patella ulyssiponensis. NCBI lineage: Eukaryota > Metazoa > Mollusca > Gastropoda > Patellidae > Patella > Patella ulyssiponensis. The sequence goes on from OY783229.1 coordinate 60,986,842, forward strand.
AACCGTCAACACACAGGCCATTTATTGGCATTTATGTTATCTTCCAATATGAGAGGTCATGATAAACACAAGGGTGTCCTGTTCAAGCTCGGAAATGAAATCCTCATCAAAAAGCAAACTTTACAGGGGTCCTCGGCTGGAACCCAAACTGATTACGATTTGCCTTCCACTTTCACCACAGGTGACATAGAGAGAGATCAGGGATGAAATTGATATGCATCATCATTCTACAAAAGCCAGTCCAGGAAGTCATCGGGTTTCAAGATGTAGACCTGAAATGTTAAATTTGGATGAGAATGAGCATTCTGGGGCGAATACTATCCAGGGAAATGGATCATTGACATCCAGAAAATGGTCAAAATGTGCAATTCTGTCATTCAGTTACATGCTAAGGGGACAAGAAAACCCTGTGCAGTACCAAATTTCCAGCCCATTAGTCAGCAGAAGTGGGGATCAGGTTGGATGTACTTTGTAAAGTGTATGAAATGCCCATTTATCTCACCTGTTCTGCTTCTTTTTTTCTTTTTAAAGCTTGTGTTGAGGTCAATCAATCCACTCTATGAATGAAACATTAGCCTTGGCACCTGAAATGATAGAAAGCTGGGGATAAATATGCAATAAAAAAAACTGTGGGATAATAAGAAAGGAAAAAAAATGGTCTCAATTGGAAATAGAAATAAACCTCTTTGTTTCTAGCGAACATCCCGTCACTGGACCTACAACTAGAAACCAGTTCACAGTCAGTAGTCAGTAAAAAGGTAAACTCTGAGTGTCACATAAGTCTAAGGCAATCTCAAAGGTAGACACCATCTTTTGAAGTTTGGTCTAAATGTCAAGGCCAACTGCAGATTTGGTCAAATGTCACACAGGTGTAAATTTTGGAGTGTACCTGTTAACATATCATTGTGTGTAGGCCAAATATTTTAGGTCTAAATATTAAGGCTAACTGCAGACTTGGTTCAAGGTCACACATAAATTGGGGTGTGGGCGCATGATTTTTGGACAAAATTGTGGGTTAGGGCTAGGGTCAGGAATGGGTTTTGGCTTGGGCCTAGGGCACATGCTTGTTGACGAGATTGCAGGTTAGGGTTATGGTTAGGGTAAGGTCTTGGGTTAGGGTTAGGGTCAGCTCTATTTACATGTCGGGACCTTCAGGCCAAATCTGCAGTTGAATAGGCCTTAATATTGAGACTTAAAACCACGTTTTGACACCATAGCGAACGAAATTTTAACATCTACAAATCAAATTCACCCTCGGCCAACAGATACCCCCAATAATGGCTATTTTGATATGAAATACACACAAAACTTACTGCTGAGCAATAAAAAAACAGTATTCTTACCATTTCTGATACTTTCCATTCAAAACTTCAGGAAATAAGTGGCTCAGAAAATATTCATCGTCCATGCTTATTGTTATATCAGGACTCAGACTAGTAATTATTTGCCCATTGACTTCAATGTTAAAAGCATGTAACATCACAGGCTGTAGTTTTTTTCTCAACATTCCGTTGGTTCCAATCTTTTTAGGCACAATGGGGACCACATTTGGCAATCTCTTCATCATAAATTTGTAGGGGGTTGACCATTTAGATTTTTTGCTACGGGGATTTGAAGTTCGCTGGGGTAAAAATCTCACTTCCAACACAATGATTGCTCCGCAGAAAGACATTTTACACCCCCTATCCCTCCGCTGTAATATCCTCAGTATTACCCAAAACTGCTATGAAATTGAAAATTTGATGCCTTTTCTCCAATTCTAGACCAAAAAGTCAACCCAAAAATGCAGGAAGAGGGGAGAAAAAAAATAAGGGAAAAATTGTCTATTTATAAATCGCACTACATTCGTCCATCATGAAATGAGGGGAAATAATTACTAGTCTTAGTCCTATATAAAAGACAATCCGTGCCCAACTCTCTTCTAATGAAATCGGGTTCTCGACCAATAAGCCCTCATTCTTTTACAGTTTATTAACGTCCGATTGGAAAATAGTCGCAGTTGCCCAGTCACTAATATAAATCGGCATAATATTAGTGACTTTCTCGATGAGTGCAACTTCACTGAGACGAGTGTGTCCCATTATAACATGACATAGATTGTTACGCTTTACAGGCTCTGTCACATATAATAAATCTTATATGTAAAGCTATGGAGAAAACCCACTATATTGGACGTGCCACCCCACTTGACCCAATGACAGACATTATGATGTAAAGGTCACTCGACCACACAATCCCTGAGATGGAGGTAGTTTAAACTTCTATAATATGCAGGTTTCTATATGCTAGGTTCCCACTCTCACGATTCGTGCTGGATTGAAATCGTGTTTTAAACAATGAGTAATCGTGGTGATCCTACTAGGTCTTAGCATATATTGGGATCATTGGTAGCAGTCGTGTTGATCGTATCAAAACGTACCAGATCGTAGACTCAATAGCCCAAACTGATCCCGCAGTGAATATTCGCTTGGCCGCTACAATCACTGATAAGCATGACATCGACGAGGCTTAATAAGTACGGCATATTAACTTTTTTACTCCGACAAATTAAATTCTCAAACATTTTTTTGAGGTAAAAGAAAAATAAATAAAGACGTTTGAAGTATTTGAAGTTAAAAAATATTTCCTATTTAGTGTAAATGGGTATTAAAATGAGTAAAATGCATCATTTTGCCCGAAGCAGTTAGGTGTTAAGTAAACATTGCACGAGCCGTTGAGCCAATGACTGGCGGCGTCTGCATTCAACGCACGTGTTGTGGATACCTATCTGTTACAGAGTTAATTCGTAAGTAATTCTCTGTGAAACAGATTGTCAATAGCCCTATCACAACCAAAGGCGTTTTATAGCTGAGGCGCTGGAGGCGCCAGCCTCCTCGCGAAAAAAATCAAAGAAATTGGAAAAGTGAAACGGGAGAAAAATGCTAAAACCGATGAGAAAAATGAAAATGTACCCTAGTTAGGGGGCCCCTAAAGGCAGGCAAAAGGCCCCCACGTCTAACAAAAGGGCCCCTCTGGCCAAGGGAAAGGGCCCCGAGTCCTAGTCTATCGTTTTCTATACAATGTTACTGTCGCGTCCATTACTGAATGCGAATGCAGTCATTGCATTGATATAAAAATCATCAACCAAGACGCCCCCACCCCCGCGAAAAGGGCCCTCAAAATAGTATAGCCTCCACCATGATAAACCTTAAAACGCCCCTGATCACAACGGATCGCACGCCAGTGGGAACACAGCAATATTACCATCGCAGTCATTTTATTTTTCTTCACGTAACAAACGTTTCGTAGCCAGATGTTTAATATAAAAAAAAAACCCACATACTTAAAGAAACGAAATACATGGACATTTTTTTTACAATAAAGTTATTTAAGCATGTATGTTTGCTACATTAATCTGGAAACTTCATTAAAATACTCTTCCATATACCGCAATATCATGTTGTAACTCTGGGATGAAATTCCTTGTCACGTGGGAGACAGGAATTCTTAATCTTTCAATTACATTTTATAATAGAATTACAGAATGGGTTGCGATAGTGGCTAAACCATGTTTAATGCGCCATGTGGTCCAAATACCATATGAATTATGTGTTTCTTCAGCAGCAATAACCAGCCATTTTTTTTATAAAATGTCCTATACCCCCGAGCCTGCAAGTGTAAAATTGTAATCAACTCTCATGAGGATTTTTAATATATATTTGTATTATGTAGCGAGAGCGGGGTCTTACATGGTCTGTTTCTCCGATTCAATTTCAGAATTTTAAAACAGCCCTACTATTCTGAGGTCGGTGATTGTTCATAATTTTACACAAATATCTTCCCTAGCACAACCCCAGTCATTTCTTAACTAAGTTACCATTATGTCAACATTGGACCAGTATTAAAATTACAGATGTAATCGAACCGTTTAAATAATTTATCATGTCGGCCATTAAACAGGCACCAGTTATTTTCATGGAGGACATTAGATTGATACATGTATATCTGGCAATACTTAGTAAACAGTGAAATCAATCAACGAAAAACCTTGAATCTAGCATTCAGAAATAGAACAAAATATGTCATACAAGTATATATCGGTTTGAGGTAATTAGCCTTCTACACGTTTGAAAATATGTCATATTGTTTTTTCTCCTTTCTTTGACGTTAAGTGAACAAATACGTCGTAGATTGTTAGATGGGAAAACACGCGCAAATAAATAAGCAAAGAATTTGTCACGAAACGGGACAGTTTTTTCACGCTGCGGGGTCGGACAATGGAAATGCAATGAAATCTGGATTAACACCCTACTTTTCTGCAACAACTTGGCAAATGCGGAGTCAGACAGGAATAATGTTGACGTTTATATGTGTATAATAAACCGATCGATACTGGTTTTCACTGACCCAGGAATCAAATACCAAATCGAACAATCATAACAAACTACGATTGACCAGTCTTGTTAATAAAAGTGGAGCTTTTTTTGTGTATTGGGACTTGAAAATCTGACAAATCCTGATAACATAAAGTGGAAAATCAATAATAACGCCACCTGTCGGCGAACAATATAGTTGACTTTCAAAATGGCTGGCAATACCAGCTAACCGTCGACATTAATTTTCCTAGTTAAATATTTACTCAATTTGATAGGGTGGCATCAAATGGTCTTGAGTGGTTTTCGGACAAAACGGACCTAATTTAGGCAGATGGTGCAAGCAGATGAAAGACCACAAAGCAAATAATGGCGACGAATGAGAAAGTCCATACATGTATTTATAAACACTGCTGTATGGACATTATAATAAAGAGATATTGGACGTGAACACGTAATAGATAGAATTGGTAGAAATAATATAAACATCGCCACACAAATAACTTTGTTTAAATAGAAGGTCGCCATTTTATTTTATAATGGTGGCCTTAACACGTGATATCGACTGTACCACTCCCATTTGTATATTGGGGATCAGGGTGGTTAAGTGGGTAAGACGCTGGCTCGCGAGCCTGGGAGTCGGGTGTTTGATCCCTGTATTGACCGAGAAAGTTCATCCAGATTTTCCAACGTGGTTTCCCCTTGTCAGTGATGCAGGACGTAAAAGACCCCTTGGCAGTTGTCATTCAATATAAGAGTAGACCGTAGCGCCGCTCCCCGGGCAAAATATCCCCATAGCACAATGTATGACGTACGCCCGTCTTCATTAGCCCAGTTTAGGAGCAGAACAGTAGGACGTTAAACCCCGTTTCATTTCATTTGTCTTATTACTCCTTCCCGATTAATTCAGTTTTATTTGTAAGATCGTTTTGTTTCTTCCTTGTTTTGACTGAAATTTACTTCAAAAGATGCTTTTTATCCACTCTTATAGATAAATGCCTGATAGAAAATTTGACTCTTGAGCTAAGTGAAGGTGTCAAATGATGTTCTGCTGCTTGAGTCATATTGACAAACGGAGCAATCAACAACAGTTCTAATGTCCTTACCACTATAGACTCTGTTCTATCCCCGGCTGCTTAAAATCGATTTTACGATATATAATATTCTCACAAGTAAGAAACCGTATCTTTTGAAACATCCATGATTTTCTTTATAAATATGTTAAAGTGAATATAAACAACGACCGCTTGTGAATTCAGTCCTTTGCAAATTATAACTGCTATGCTTATCAAATTTTCCAGGGTATATCTTTCAAAAGCATTCCATGATAATGCTTCTTTTAAAAAAAAGAAACTGGTAAAAACTATACGAGATATGTGTTTGCTTTGAGATGGGTGATAAATGAAAGATATTGTATGATTTGATTAAATGTGATGTCAAAGATAACAAATTTTACATTACTAGATTAGATTTAAATTAAGTTTTCCATTTTACCTTTTGAAATAGAGGTGTGTTTAACAGTAGAGAACCCATAACAGAATGGAATTGAACACATCTGCAAACGTTTTCTCTGACAAAATGAAACTTAACCACATACGTGACGAGAAATATGGTCATCTGGCCCAGAGTTCACAAAGCATTCTCAGACTTAAGTTAAGAATTTGCTCAAAATTGCTTGCCTTATTTTAACTAAAATATAGCCCTTTATGTATCAGATACATCAATAAGAAACTACATGTACGTGCAAAGTTTATAAATAGAGAGAGAGAAATGGAGTTTAACGTCCACTCGACACAAACTAGGTCATTTCGGGGCTAACATATGGTTTAATTTTATTTCAACAACTCGTTTGCGCGTAGGGACCTTTAGCAGTGGGCGGAAACCGGAGAAAACCCACGAGATTGGACAGGCGACCCTACTCCTTGTCGCGTACAACCGGGGATTAGAAACCACGCCAGTTGACTCAATGACAGGCTTTATGATACAGCACGCAACAGTGATTGAAAGTTGAGTATATTCTCAACTAAAGTCTGAGAATGCTTCTTTGAACTTGGGGCAGGGTTACATCGTTGATTTTCGCCTGATCTTTCTGTAGAATATGTTGCTGCTGGATGGGTTGTCAACCTTTGAGAATAACTAGGTCATTGGCTATAATATCAGGTCTTTTTACATTACCATGAACAAAATCTAAGGGAGGTACCTAGCCCTAAAACAAGATGTCGGCGCCCGTAAAATTAATATAAAAATCGTCATCTGAGAAATTAATATTTCCATTGCCCGTTTAATATCCAAGACTGTTTTTCTTGTAAAGTTTCCCTCTTTAAGGACCATATTTATGATTTTTTATTAATTCTAATTCGTTGTCACCATGACTGTAGCGAAAAACTTTCATTTGCCATGCGTAACTGAGAGTTTGGTTTTTATGCGGTTGATTATCCAGTAAATTTCGCCAAATGTTGACAACAGATCGAGACTTTTGCGCTGAAATGACCTGCTTTCCGTTGAGTAGGCGTTGAATTACCGATGGTGGCGTTTTTACATATGGAGGAGCATAGATGAAGGGAATTTCAGATTCGCCATATCTGTGTAAATACTGAACATGCCTCTCTCTCCCCGCCTCTCTCTCTCTCTCTCATAACTGTGGTAGGACCAAAATGAAACGGGCGCAACATCTTTGTTATTTGTTTTTATATTTTTTTATTAGAATTGATTTATTTGTTATGAAAGCATTAAATATAAATTGTTATGATAATTGAAGTTATTTGTCTTATTATTTAGACATACAGTTGAGTCTAGATGAAAGAATTGTTTTGATCTTTAGTTGGAAGCATGTGTTAATATTATTGATTTTAAATAATTTTCAGTTCGGTGCTTTTACTTTGATCTAAGAAAAGCATTGATCATGTGACAATACATGTCATAATGGTAGGTCGAAGCTTTTGTTGACTTCATGTATTTTAAAGTAGGCTACGTGGAATTAATTGCCTTAAAGTTTACTATTTCTATAAATATTTCGCAGTTGAGTGAACGGTTAATATAGATGTTAAAGGATTAAAATTCAGTGTAATATGTTTCCAAGTATATGAATCATGACTATGTATATAGATGGGTCGATACGAATGTCTAATTTTACTTTGTATTAATACAAATAGAAATTGGAAAATATCTTTAAAAATAAGTATTGAGCTTTACATAATTTCAAACAACAGACGTATATAGAAAAAATACCATCTCTGCCTCGATGTTAATGGATATAGAGGAGTTATCATACAGACATCGACAGACGATTACAACAATTAAAAGATGGTGGCAGGAATTTAATAGAATATTAAAAAAACAACATATTTTAGGATTTTATCGTGGGCTGTATATTTGAAGTGAAACATATCTTGTGCACGGTGGAAAGAGAACTCTTGTCACGACTCAATTCGTAATCTTATTTATTTTCTACTTACAAAAACATGACGTTAGCCTTTACATTTCTGTACGTAAAATGATAAGCATACATAATACATAATATACATTACACTTCTCAATAGAAAGTTGAAGGTTAAACCCCATTGCATCCAATTTCAATAGAAATGAAATGAAATGAAATGAAATGAAATGGAGTTTAACGTCCTACTCTTCTGCACCTGACCTGGGCTAATGGAAGACGGGCATACGCCATACAGTGTGCTATGAGGGAAATTTTGCCCGGGCAGCGGCGCTACGGCCTACTCTTATATCGAATTCCAACTGCCAAGGGATCTTTTACGTGCACTCCAATGTGTACACCAAACCTCGGTTTTCGTCCCATCCGAACGACTGGGCAGCTGTCCTTGTCAGGCCCTCCTTCTGCATCACTGACAAGGAGAAACCAAGCCGGAAAATCGAGATGAAATTTTTCGGCCAATGCAGGGATCGAACACCCGACCTTTGTAAATATTTGTAAATATATAAGAAATACATACGCAAACAGTTGGGCCGATGAAAGCAATTGGTATAACCTATAGTGATCATGGGCAGTGCAAGGGGGGTGACCTGGGCACAGGTTAATTAGCTCGTACTATTAACTTTTTCCCTTCGATCTATAAATTAAATTCTAGAAATTTTTCTATTGAAGTATTAGAAATATATATAAAAGTGTTGAGAGTATCTGGATAAAATCTATTTCCTGTTTAGTGTAAGAGGGTTTTCGTCCAGGACCGGTATACGCTACGACGTCCTATGTCAACAATGCATCCATGATTGACGATATTTGATGTAAGTCATTGTGAGATCACATGTTCAGAAAACATAGTATTTTTTTTCAGTCATCTTATACAGAGTTAGAAGAAAACTTTCGCAATACGTCTTTGAAACGGATTGGCGAGGAGCAGAAAAATAATAAATAAGTAATTTACGCAGTTTATTTGGTGTGCACGGAATTGAACAGAACCGGGTTCGTCAAACCGGGTTACGATTGTATTATGGTTGGTGTACTTTGTTAATTTGTTTACATCATGACGAAAGTGGTAGCCCACCCAAATCATCAACATCCACGAAAGTAGACCATACTGATATTTAAAAATATTTGTATATTGTTCCTGGTTATGTCCAGGGGGGGGGGGGGGTGGATGGCCGAATGGTTAGCGCGTGCGCGCTGTATCATAAAGTCTGTCATGAGTCAACTGGCGTGGTTTTGAATCCCCTAATTTGTGTTGAGTCGACGTTAAACCTATTACTCTCGCTCTCCCCTGGTAATGTCCACAAATGGAATTATTTGATGCATTTTTTTATCGTCATATTATTATTTTCTTTTGTAGCGTAAGATATACAAGAAACACCGTGTCATTTTGAAATACAATCAGATGTCAATTACGATCTATTGTATATAAGATACTTTGTTACGTTATTTTCTTTGTTAAAGTTGTTCAGATCACGGATAACTCTATAAAATTGTCTGGATTGCTATACAAGACTTGGTTTTTGCCCTGAATTATGGGAATTTAAAATAGGAATGCGTGGGTCTGATGAGCGTTGGGGTGATTAGATGACCGACATATCACTAGCAATATATAGTGATAAAATCAGTTAGGTTCAAGTGTAGTGTTGTATTAGAAACAAAGGATGTTATAATATACAGATTAGCCCGGTTTGTGCTCAACAGTATTACGTTAAAGTAGCCAAGTCACTTAACTCAATATAATCCATGGTCTTCTACATTGCAAGTAAGACTTATTGGTCAATTTAAATCTTAACACACGAATCGCATGCCAGAATGCTTTCGGGCATCATTTGTAATGAAGTAAGTGGATGAGTGAGACTAAACATATCCCACAGGGGAAAACTAGCGGAGTATACTGAGTGAAATCAGAAACTATTACATATGCATTTTCCGTCCATCTGTGTCCATTTCTAGGTGCCAAAGGTCGAATTAACTCCTATAATCCCTACAGCCACGATGACTAAGTGGATAGGTGCGGGCTCGCTAGCCTGGAGGTCGTATGTTCACCGGGATTTGCCGGCATGGTTTCCCCGTGTCAGGCACAGGATGGAGGGCGTGACAAAAACAGTCGTCTAGTTGTTCGGATGGGACGAAACACAGGTTCCGAGTACACATTGACATGCACGTAAAAGATCCCTTGGTAGTTTGAATTCGATATAAGAGTAGTGCTACTGATCGGGCAAAATTTCCCTCGAAGCACACTGTATGTGGCGTATGCCCGTCTTTGGTCTCCCAGTCGAAGCAGAACAGTAGGACGTTAAACCCCATTTCATTACCTTTCAACCCCGTTTTATTTCAGAAACAGACAAGTGAATATTATAAAGAAAAATTAAATTATATTTCAAATGCTGAATTTTGTCAACATTGTGTCCTCACAATCATCTAATTAGACAGGACGACGTATTAACCTACCTTGCCACACGTACGGACAATGCAACTACAGAATCGATTCATTTAGAATTCAATAGATAAAATCGAAATAACCTAGAAACTGAAAGTATTGTGCCACTTGAAAATAAACGTTCACAGGGAAGTAAACACGTCATCTGAATCATTAATTGCATGATCAATAGTTTGTATCAAATTACATACGGGTTTAATATATAAATATAAACAATGTACATACTGGTATACGAATCTTCTAATTATATTGTCATACCAATGTCAGATATAATTATCAACGTGAATAATAATAACGGTACTTCTAGATCTTGTAACATCGTGGTTTATACTAACATATGGCTGCTGAGAAATACGGGACAATAAATAAACCCACCTCTTCATGACACTGTATAATCAAATTGCCAAAAGTAAGTTTCGGGCATTTTTTGGCTGGACATCTATTGTCACCTGTGTGTATGTGACTGGAGTGTTAACGTCTATTTCCATCAAGGGGGATCTCGTAGACAAGATTGCCCCTTCCTTCTAAAACTATTTCATACAAAGACTGAGGCCATGTAATCGTCTTATAAACTTGGTGAGCCGCTTTAATAATTCATTATAAAAAATCTGAGATTGTTCAGCTTATCGTAAACAACTTTTTCTTATAGAATCTCAAAGGTTTGTTTTCATTTTTATAGCGTTTTTTTTCATATCTAAATTTATTTGTTGTTGTAATGTATATGGCACAGCACATTTAAACACGTGTGTGAAAGCGTGCGCTATATAAATATAATGATTTTATAATAATATAATAATAATGATAAACATTTTGTGAAACAGAGTTACTACACTGTTGAATTACATAATCATGTGACCATTTCGCTTAATTCCTTGCGATACGTCATTTTAGCGCCTTATGATGCTCTAGTAGGAATATCTGCCCAACAATGGTTTATTTTACAAAGATATCTGGAATTATATTTCATTGATCTATTTTGATCGGTACGCAATAAGCTCGTCGCCACTTTGTTGTCCGCGAAAATATAATGATAGGTATTTTTAAAATACGAGTGAATCCATGTCGACATTATCTAGCGTTGTTATTTTGATTTTGTTTTCTTATTTAAATGTTAAAGATACATTATGTCAGATTAAAGCTCCAATAACACTCTTGTTGTAATTGAATAACATGTCCCAATCTTTATTCTGGCCAACAAATTGTATTATTTTACAATATTCAAATAAATTGATGATACAAATTTCATCATAACACACCTAATTTAAAAAATTGGAAAATTCAACTACATGATTTGAAAAGGTTAACGTAAACCTTTTCAAATGTGACTTGGATTTTAAAATATTTTCGAACCCTCTGGACAAGTAAAATATGATGCAATGGATAATTTACACAACAGGTAGGACACATAAACATCTGGTACTTAGAATAGGACTATTATTTATTTTCTAGAGCTGCCAAGCCAGCAAGAGTGTTATTGTCCCTTAAGATAAAGAACTGGCCATTCTTGCTATAACAGTTCGAAAGTAGATAATGTAAAATGAATAATTGGAAAATTTCATGTAAATTACTCTATTGCAAGCGAAGATATTAGCCTTTGAAGGTTTGACAGACGTGTGCAATAATTTCAACCACCGTACTGGTTTATCGAAGCTAAGTTTCGTTTCTCCATATTTGATTAAATCAAAGTATCGCCGAAGCGTTTTAATCTATTTACATGTAATATCGGAGAAATCTGATGCCATCGAGTGTTGATTAAGGCCCGCATCAGTTAATTAATGTCTAATTAATACCTTAGAAAACATTTCAGGCATGAAGAAAGACCTGCAATGTGCAGATTTAGCTCTAGCATAATGCATGTTTAAATAACCAATATGGGTACATATTAGTAGGGACTAAGCCTTTAGAAAACATCTTTTATTATTATCATGTATTCCTGATTTTCAATGTTTGAAGTAAACGGCTATACGGCTATAAAAAAACACCTGAGAACGATAATTGGCTATATTCGTGAAATGGGAGATATCAGTAACGATATCATGTACGGACTTGGTTGCCTTTTCTTAAAAATCGGCGTTAATTATCGATTAAAACTGGTTTAAGATAACTTCTTTTAAAACAAAAAACATAACAAAAATGTCCATAGGTGGTTGAAAAGCTGGAGTGACGTAAGTGAGGTTCGTTATAGATTTGACTCGAGGGAGAAACCATTAAAAGATTCCAGAAAGCTTGTAAGAAACTAAGCACCAAAGATGATTATTTAATGAATCTTACTGAATTTAGATATAATGATTTCCATTACTTTTACATGCGGATAATTTATAGAATGGATCGCCGAATGATTAGCTGTATTATAAAGCCTGTCATTGAATCAAGTGGCGATTTCGAATCCCGGTTGTACGTGACAAGGAGTAGGGCCGCCTGCAAGCGAATTATTGAAATAAAATTAAATCACATGTTAGTCTCGAAATGACCTAGTTTTGTAGAGTTGACGTTAAGCCCAATCTCTCTCTCTCTCTCTCTCTTCCCCTCCCTCTCTCTCTCTCCCAATCACATCCACTCCAACTCCCATCGTCCTGAAAAGCTTCGGCTTCTGAAATCCAAGCCCAGTTTACGACCCAACATACCTGTAATTTGTAGCGATTAGCATTCCTTACATGGAATCGGGTATACCAAGGAGCGTAGTGGAAAACGAGATCCTGTGTGGGCAGGGTTTTCCCCACTCAGCGCTGAGTAATTTGAGTGTGTGTGAAACTAGATGTCTAGGTCAGAGCAGCCGCGGATCCAGAGGGGGGGAGGTCCAGGGGATCCGGACCGCCCCCCCCCCCTGCTCAGGCTTGAAAATTTTTTATGCGATTTTATTCGCGATTTTTAGACCTGTAATTTTGGAATTTACCTTCCGGAAATACGTCAGAATGTACCAAATTGAATCTAATTTACAAAATTTTTCTGGGGGAGGGCCACCAAACCCCCCGTTAATTGGTTGAGCGCCTTCGGCGCTAGCGGCGGTGGGCGTAGCCCACCGCAATTATCAAACCTAGACCCCCCCCCCCTGCAAAAAATCCTGGATCCGCGCCTGCAGAGTATATATATTGACACAAGATGATGAATATAATTATGATTATGATGTTGAAACTACATTCAGACAACCTGATTTCAACCATTTTGAAGGGGGCGGGGCACAATAACACAAGGGGCACGAAAACTCAAGCCCATTGCGCATCGTTGCATTACCTTTATTTAGCTTTTTGGTATACCCGATCTCTTCCTTTGTTAGTAGACCATATAAATACATTTCATACAAACTCAACACCACCTACGACTTAGTCTATAAATATAGCTTACCTGAGCTGTATTTTAATCTATATACGTACACAGGGGTGCGGTATCATTATGATGCATCGAATTTCTATAAAATGATTGAATGGTTTATTCAATTTCAAACAGTAATTATTAGACGTATTGAATTCCAGGATTAAGTCATTTAAAGGGCGTATGACTACATTCTTTGGAATATTAAAATAGGTCCAAAAATACATTTAATGTAACTTGAATGTATATAAAGTAATTCATATTCAATGTCTTCAAAGAATAATCGATTATATAATCGGTAAAATGCGCTATCATCTCAAATTGAACAACAGTCGTCTACGTTTGTATAGACAACCTCTCACGTTTTTTTTATTATTATTTTGTCATTTGTGAGTCAGCCATTAGTAATTACTTCCACATTGTGTCATGGGACCTTTTTTCTGTGTTCATTACAATTGGTGCCCGGGACCATAGTATGTACCACTCGTATACAAATATTAGATAATATAATCCCACATGTTCATGGTAATAACATCAGCATTGATTGACATGGACTAATAGCGTATTGATTCGTGTTTCTAATTTTAGATATTTTGGCAAAATATTGAGTTGAAGGCTATACTCCATTAATCTTCCTCATGTAAGAGTATACAAGTAGGGACCTTTTGCATCGGTACGAGAACGAACACCGAAACGAACATAAGTTCGTTTTCGATTTCGTATCCTCTAACACTTGGTTTCGCAGTACAACGTACGATAATAGCTAGATGGCGTTAATTTCCACTGCATGAACTTCTCGGTCAAGACAAAGATTTCAATCGATGTTTTGGCAAATGTACAACAAATCAAGCAGAATATTGCATTTGGGCACATTGTACAAATCATACATAATCAACAATATACGAAAGGCCTCGCAAAATGGTTGAAATTCAATATATGAGACAAAAAACATGTTCGTTTGCATGCCCACGTGAATCCAGCTCCATACACGTAACGTTTTTCACTGCCCGAAAACACTCATTACCAAGGAGTATACTCCTTGCTCATTACGGATTGACGTCACAAGTACACACGAATCGATGACGTTTTAGTTTTCGTATTCGTTTTCGTCCCGATGCGAAGGCAAACTGAAAAGTACTTAAAACAGATTCTGGTTTACGTTTTTGGATCGTTCAAGAATAATTTAGCTTTTATATTTCTGTCAAACATCACAGTAAGTTAATGTCACTAATTTAAACAGACAGAATAACATCTTTTCACAACATTTGCTGTAATTTCTAATCAGTTTTGTTCTGTGAAACACGTGATATTAGAATCCATTATTTTCATGTCAAGATAACAACATTAATATTGATTGAAATGGACCAATATTGAGTTCTAATTCGTGTTTTTAATTCGGGATATTATGGGAAATATTGAGTTAGAGGTTTGGCTCCTTTAAATACTGAATTCATTTCGCCACTTTTTTAAAACCATGAACAATGTGCAGGATTAAATAATAGAAACAAAACATAATCTTTATAATGACACTAGCGAACTCTGCCTCCATTACTGTAACAGCTATTAATGCAAATGCACATCTACCCGTAACTAAGTCGCACGCACAGTGATGCGCTAAACGCACTGAAATTCAAAACACAGGGGAATAACTGAAGAAGTTATTATCGAAAATATCACGTCAACCCATCAGCGTATACAACTGATACATATTTCTGATTGCTTAAACATTTATTATGTAAGAGCTAAATCTGCCTATTGCAGGTCTTTAAGGCCTAAAATGTTACCTAAATTATCAATTAGACATTAATTATTTATCCGTACCATAATTAACTCTCGATGGCGCTAGCCTGCGATCTTGAGTGGAAAATGACCCGATACATAACTTACTTTTACGTTTAAATCAATAAATGGATAGTCGAGACTATACTTTTTATCATACTGATTTTAATAATGATGATCGAGGCTAGGCGGAAATTTCAATCGCTTGATTCTCAGTTCATAGTGGATATATTTGACTGAAATTTTCAGAATATTGCCTTTACATTATCCAGATTTTAACTATAATAGTGAGAAATGCCAACTCGTTAGCGTATCTTATATAGTCCTAACACGACCTGGTAAGAAAGAAGCATATCTCAGGGGACGATTGTTGGAAAACGTAGAAAACAAATAGGATTCCTCGTTTCAATGAGAAGGACGACCCATTTCAATTTCAAAAATATTATTGTAGCGGACAGGTAGTCATATTAACACAGTAATTAAACTTCTGGGTGAATAATTAACGAGTTCTTCATTCCTATAGTTGGATTAATAAAAAAAAAGCGTCTCTCAACATATGTAGGACTGGTATCTTTTAAAACCAAAATAACAAAGCTATCTATCAATTCTGCTTTTTGTCGCCAGATCAATCATACCAGAGGCGACGACACGATTGCATTCCAATTATTCTTTTCTATTTCTAAAGAAGATTTAAGCTGCTTTAAGTTTGAGCTTTATCACTAGTTGCCACAAAGTTTAAAGGGATGGTTTCAGTAGTGTATGCAGAATTTCCAAAATGGAAGGCGTGTTTGGGTCTCTTAGCGTAAAGAAAGTAGAAACGAGATTTATCCCCTAGAATAATACATGTACTTGTATTTAAAAATACAAGTACATGTATTATTCTAGGGGATATATGTCATTTTAGGGCGTGTCTGGTAAATATATAACAACAAACACTGCACTTGATGATCTGGTATCAACAGTACATAGATAGCATCTTAAACTATACAATGCACACATTTTAACCTACCAGCCTGATTCTGATTCAAGCTTTAACCATATTTAGTACAGAATCTTGATAAAATTTGTAAATTCAGGATTTATATATATCCGTTTTTGTATATTTATTACGTTTAGTTACTACGTATTACATATGATTATAAAGTTTTGTGTGTAAGATGTAACGGAGACGTTTGATTGAAACGATAAACATACGTGCATACTCGAGTCAAAATATACTGCTTCCCTTCAAGAAGTGACACAAGTTCCGGTTTCGAATCTCGGTTGTCTTGCTTTTGGTGTTCTCCTAATTCATACTATCACGATTTTCTTGTAATATAGACAATGAAAAATCGACAGTCGGTATAAATAAAAATGGTCTGATGATGTTCAGTACGAACAGAAAGCGCTAACCGTCAAATTAGTATTTTGGTGTCTTTCTTTAATTTAGTTTATATATATCTTTATTTCTGTATAGTTGGTTTATTAGAGAATAAGGTGGATATAAACAAGTTTACAACCAAATTACATAATTGATCTATTGACAATTTTTTTTTAATCTCTTCACTTCTGTATATTCCTATTGTCAAATTATACCAGGAATTATAACCAGATTACATAATTGGTCTATTATCTAACTATACCAGGAAGACTATGTAGATTAATGTCATGTTATGTATTATATACTTTTAACCTTTTGTTGTATGTTACTTAATATTATTTATAATCCATTGTCATGGAAATCTATTGTTCTAAGAATGTATATATATATGTATCGTATTTGCAATATTTTGTATACATTATTAATATCTGAAGACGCCTATAGAGGGCAGACAGCTAGCTTATATAATTTAATGTATGTCAGAATAAAGTAAAGTGGAGAATTTTTTACCTGGACGTATTTTTCTATTTTTTTATGCATTATCTACCGTAAACAAAGAAGTACTTGTACTTTATCTACTTTAATATATATATATATATATAGAGAGAGAGAGAGAGAGAGAGAGAGAGAGAGAGAGAGAAAGGGAAAGGGATGTAGGGAGAGAGAGAAACGAAATGAGATCCGATTAACATTAATCCACTTTTATTAAAGCGAACTCGGGACTGCATCTTTAAATATATATATATATATATAAAAAGGCGTGAGATTGTAAGCGTTTTGATAAATAAAGCTGGTATAATCTCTCCATATATTCTACACTAATATCAATACGCATCCCGCTCCTGACACCAGATTAAACTGTACCCAGAAGGGCTATAATTTATACTATTGATCTTATTGACTCGACTGGGATATAAGACAACTTTCTAAAAATAAATCTTGTCTCACCCTACACTAGAAAAATCGATGAGGAAGCTGAGCATGAAGCTATTGCGATAGAGAGAAAAGGAACCAGGCCACGTTGAGAATCTAAACATTGTATATGTTGTTTTGTACACAATGCGACTAAAACGTTCCCGGACGAGTTTCTTGGTTTTCAGGAAGTAGATGTATATTATATG
The DNA here is from genome assembly GCA_963678685.1 of Patella ulyssiponensis. Classification (NCBI taxonomy): domain Eukaryota; kingdom Metazoa; phylum Mollusca; class Gastropoda; family Patellidae; genus Patella; species Patella ulyssiponensis. Next base: position 61,004,633 of record OY783229.1, read on the forward strand.
ATGTGTAATTCAGTATACATGTACGTTCATGTGAAACAGCATCATTTCCTCCCGTAACATTTTAAGTAGACCAATCCTATTTTGGAAAAACCAACCACCCACGTTACTTTTATTAGTGTATATCTTACGCAACATTTTTTGGGAAAAACCAACCATAGAGTAGTTATTTCTATTCGTGTATCTTACGTAATCGCATATGCAGACCACTGTGACCGTTTCGAAATCACACGGGGTTTAACCACGAATTACTGAGAGACTTTAAATTGCAAAAGTCAATCCACTTAAACATGCATTATGCAAGAGCTAAATCTGTCTATTGCATATCTTTCTTTAGGCCTGAAATGTTTTCTAAAGTATTAATTAGACATTAATTAACTGATCAGGCCTTAATCAACTCTCGATGGCATCAGATTTCTCCGATATTAAATATATTATTACGGTTCAGCGATACTTTGATTTAATCAAATATGGAGGAACGAGACTTAGTTTCGATCAACAAGTACGGAGGCTAATATCTTCGCTTGCCATAGAATAATTTGAATGAAATTTTCAAATTATTCACCTTACATTATTTATTTTTGAACTATTATAGCAAGAATGGCTAGTTCTTTATTTAAATCTTACATAGTGTATCTTTAAACAGGGCGTAGAAACGAAAATAGCTAAACTAAACCGTTTTGAAAGATGGCCGGATTAACCACAATAGACGACCAGACTCCTTGAATCCTTCCTCCCGCCATTACTGGAACCACATTGGTATGGAACACGGACCAAACACTGTAAAGATTGCTTTAGCCATATTGAAAACGAAATGATGATGGTAATCATGAAATAGTTCCCGCTGGTAATTAAACGATGATTTTTCAATCGAAATGGCTTTTGTAAATTCTATTAAATAGAGATGAACAGTATGATTCTTTTTTCTCTAACCAACCATTTTGTACTTAGCTACTCCCCACAAATGTACAATAGTTAAGTAAATAAGCTATATATGGGTACCGAGACAATGAATGTTAACAACTGAAAACTGAACGTGATTCAATAAGATTAAGTTTTGTTAAATTTATGTTATCATGTTTTTTCATTACGAGACTCCATTGACAAAAACAACAGGTGGACGTAATGTTTTGTTCAATAGAAATATGACTGTGTTGTTTTTATTGTAATCAAGAGGGAGATGGGGGGGGGGGGGTAATTAGCGAGTATGGTGATTCTTTTTCTAAACAAAGTTTATTCACAGAAACTGAATTGGAGAATAACCCTATACACCCCCTCTCCATAAAAGTACAAACATAAATATATATTGAAAGGATTTAAAAAAAAGAAAGGTAAAGTAACGATTATTAAATTATAAGATGGCTATATACACTATATACACGATATGTACAAACCACAATTAGAAGATTTATATTTCATATATTTTCATAGGTAGTTTTTAAAATCTTTGGGAGATGTCGAGGGGGTTATGCACTACTAAAAATTTCTTTAGAATTGCTTCTGTCTTCAATTCGGAATAATAATTTTTGAGAATTGTGATAGATAAAGTTGTGGGTGTTTTGATATTGTCGCAAATCGTACATCTGAATGTAAGGGGAAAATTGAAAGACAATGATCAGACGGGTGATTTGAATGAAAGGCGATGGTAATATGATAAAAGGATTAACTTGGAGAATGATAAGTATAAACCAAAAAAGATTCACGTTGTAGATTTCTAATTAATAATACGGTAAATATACTGACCCGGCACCCGCACCGCGGCTCAGCATAAAAAAATTTAAGCTTTGTTAAGTACGATTGCCATAAGAAATTGCATTCTCTTTCTCAAATTCAAAATCGTATTCGCGCCTCTGATCCACGACAACGGGAATGACCCATGTCATTCATGATCTTCTAACTATGCCGAATAAAACGCCCCTGGTTACTGGAGACTAGGTCATTTCGTGTCTGCACTGTTAAAATTTTTATGTATTTTTACCTCGTTTTAACTGGCAGAAATATTGCCATCGTTTTAACTGTATTTTAACATTGCATGTTATTTCACAGTCTGTAACGTAAATTTACCTCTAGCTATTTTACATCCAAGGTAAAATTACATACCTGTAAATGGAGTACGTGTAAAATTGCCATGATGTTAATTTACATATATTTGTACAATAACATTTAAATAAAAAAAATATTGGGTATTTTAACAGAGTTTATGTAGTAATACCTCATAAATGTTGTAGAATTACATATTATGTAATTTGCCAAGGTAACCTTATTCAAAGTAATGTGTTTGTCTCGGCTTGGCTAATTAGTCCTAGGTTCCATCCTAGTGAACACAGATAGTTTAGCGGAACTTTCAGTCGAGCATGTAAAACAACATTCGATAATGCTAAGAAAATAAGTGAAATGAGGTTTAATGTGTTACTGTTCTTCTCCTTATAATGGAAAGAGTAGGTGTTACAGCCCAAACAAAATTCCGCACCCAACTCAATGTATGGCAGATGCCTGTCTTTATTAACCAGTTCGATACATTCAGATTTTGAATAATCTATTTCTCTAAAATAGACTAAACTGACTGACAGAAAAGTAAATATTTTGTATAATATTCGGTATGTGGTCAAAAGGGGAATAACCTATGTGACCACTATTTGAAGGTAAATTTACAATTGTCTGTAAAAATAATATTTACAGCGGCATTTCTGTTAATATACAGCTCACGTGATGTAAACTGACATGTGGTTGTATTAATACATTAAATTTGATGTAATTTTACATAAACCTTGTATTCTTATACGTCTACATAGTTTTAAATGTAAGTTAACAAACCATGTGATATTACAAATCATGTACTGTATTTTTACTATAATTATAGCTGTAAATATACATATAATTTTAACAGTGTGGCACAAAACGCAGCTAGAGATCTAGATGTGGGTTTCCGTGCATTAGTGCGAGTAGATTGTGATTGTAGAGGATGGGTCATCTTAAAAAGAAGGCTTGCTCTCGCCTTAGATGTTGTAAAACTAGCAGACGTTCCTTGACGAACATGGGGATGGGATCACTTAAAATGCACTTTCACAGCCAGCTCCATCTTACCAAGCAGTTTGAACATGGATCATTTCCTATCGTATCTTTGATACACAAAATTCAATAACGTAGGCCTACTCAGTAAATCTAATATCTTTATCATGGTTTTAGAAGAAATTAGCGAAATCAAACACAAAACCTATAAATATAGAAGAAATCAATCAATAAAAACGAACAGGGTCTGCAAACACACGTTCGAAATCTGTCAAAGATGGTTAACATTGTCGAGTTGATAAGTCGAGCGCTTTTTCTTAACTTAAAATCTTTAAAGGGCTGATAATAAATAGGGGCCTACTTATGTATATTATGGTTTAAATGCGCTTCCATACATTACACATATATCAATGTCTTTGTTCAATATATTACACCTGAAAGATATAATAATCTCAATTATTATCAGAGAAAATAGATATTCGTATTTATCACTATAGTTACGCTTTTTAGGAAACAATAAAACAAATTTAGCGTCTTACGTTACCAAGACTACGAGAACACATTTTAACATAAGAGGTTTCATTAATATCCGTTTACGTAGACAGAAATGAATGAAAAGGGGATCCTGATTGCTTGATAGGAAAAAAAGACCGGTCATCGATTAGGTTGTGATTGACAGATAAAAACTTTAGTGGTGTTAGTTTCGCCTGACAAGCTCCATACAATTACACGATGCAGAATTTTCTATTCTATCGCAAACACTCGATCAAAAATTACAGTTCTTCGACTCGTGGAGGGATTATGAAAGTACGTCATAGTTGATCTCATTAAACAGTTGAATGGCAATTTGATATTGAAATGAATCTTAGACAAATCATCCATCAGTTGATTAAATATTACGGTCATTATTATATAGGGGATTTATTTTAAAGGTAGGGAAAAGAAATAAAATGGAATGGAGATTAACGTCCTATATTGTTCTTCTCCTGATTAGGCTAATAAACACTGGAAAGGTGAGGGAACACAATATAAGCACAATTCTATTTTTAGTTCGTTTTATGTTTATGGTTCTAATTTGCAACATCAGCGAAGACCTAACAGTATTCAGAAAATATGTCGTCCAGATCGTTGAATTAGCATGCGTTATGCAGTGAGTTAACAAATAGATAAATTGGCGGTATTTTGACGTGATTATAAAAGCCGCTTTTTCATTGGCTCTTTGCAATTTTGCGACATACAAGTAAGAACATGACACAAGAATAAATCTTGTCAGATATTAACTTAACAGGGTCCGTTAAAATATAAAGTACAGAATACAGGTCAAATCTGTAGAGAACGACATGCAAAGTGTAGTATTTCATCTATGAAACGCCTTATCAAGAACACACGAATATGAATTATGATTTTAATTTATCCCCATCGAAGGAAGTAGAAGGAAGGCATTCGTTCTGGTTGGTATGGGTCCTCATATATACCAAAATATGTAACCTTTGTATAAAGCACGGTGTGATATCCTGATGTGGTGCCTTTTCATTGGAGGTTTACAACACACAATAACATGACACCGGTCATGTTTGACAGAATCTAAAGCACAGGGACAAAGCGGATCTCCTACCAGGCCATAAGAAATTTTGGAATTTCGAAATACAGGAGAAACTTTGAGATGTGGAAATCTTGTGCTTTGTGTCATAGTTTCGTAAATACACCAAATTTTCATCTTGTCAAATAGTGCCAAAAGGCCGTCATTGTCCAACTGCTTTTTTTTTATTTTTCTACAAAGTAGTAGGGCGATTTTTTTTCAGCAGTATGGAATTTGTCCAACTACTTACAATTCTTAAAAATGCGACATAATGACAAAAGTTGACAAGTGCCTTTAATAAGTGTTTACTCAGACTCTAAGTAAATAAATTACAAAATTATTCCACGTTTACCGAAGCATTGTCACATTAATGGAATTTTCCACTCAATCGACAAAGACACTGCCAGTTTTTTTTAAGAGCATAAAACCATGATGTTATCTGTTTATGATCAAGATAAAAGTTAAAAGAATTCTCTTTATATATTGACTGTGTTGGTTATTGAAGTAGATGAAGCATTACAGATTTATAAATATTGTAACATGTTCTATTGTAGTCATATTTCAACAAAACAACCATGTCGTTAAAGGTGCATTAAACCATTTTAAAGATCGGTGATGTTAATGTTGAATATTTGTGCATCAAACGAGGACCCGAATTCAACGAATATCTTAATGTTTAGGAAGTAACTGGAATTCTGCATCGCGCTTACACTTTCTAGAACACCCGGTTCCACTTCTTGTTTATTTGAGATGTTTGCTTAGCTATCAGTTTGTGTTCTATCATTACATTTTAATCTCTTGTCTGATGGCTACATAGTTTGGAGGAATACGGATAGGGGAAAGGGGCTTATGTATTAATGCAGCCAACACAATCAATCAATAAGTTTCACCTTTATTGAGAGATAATGTGTATTATTCTTAATTATGCAAGAGCTAAATCTGTCTATTGCAGGACTATCTTTAGGCCTGAAATGTTATATAAATTATTAATGAGACATTAGCGTGCGATATTTACCGGATTTGAATGCATTTTGTGATGGATGATTTAACGCATAGGCGTACGGGCTCGATGATAGTCGGGGGGGGGGGGGCGGAACCCAAAGTGCCCGAAAAAATTTAGGATTCGAGAGACGAAGAGGCGGGACTGACATTGTATAGATTCCCAAAGAAAATTTTGGAATATTTGACGACTGCAAACGCGTTTTCCTGCTATTTCAGCACAAAAAAATTAGTATTTTATTAGATTCCGGGTACTTTATTTTGCCATGTAGATGAAATAATTTTTTTTTTTTTCAAATTACCTGCCTGCCCGAAAAGTCAGATTGCCCAAAAGTTAGGGGGCAGCTGCGCCCACCCCTGCCCCACTGGCTTGTGGGCCTATGATTTAACGTCGGAATGGTTAATCAAGACTTTGTTATTTCTGAGACTTTGTTTATTATCGTACCGACTTTAGTAATGATGATCGAGGCTATCCCTATGATTTAATCGTGAATATCTCCGTTGAAAGTGGGGCAATTAGGCTGACATTTTCAGCATATTTTATTTACGTTATCTATTTTTAACTGTTATAGCAAGAACTCTCTACTCTTTATCTGATCTCGAATAATAAACCGATAATCAATTTTACTGAAATCCCAACATCTGAGACCAAATGCAAATAAACAATAGTTTTCTATATTGGTGCGTATAAGCTGTTAAAGCATATTCTTCAAGCTGCATTCTGCTATAGTTAAAATTGCCAGGTGATTTTCTGACTTCAATTGTTACTTTTATTCGCCTGACAAACCAATAGACCAACGGGTATCTTATATTAGGTGTTGACTGGATTAGGCAATGACCGCAATCTGACCGGAGAGTGGTGATTGATAAAACGACTGGCAATTGAGGGAGGCTTCGTTTATTATTATCACAAACGAGAAATGAACTGTAAGAGATCAAGCACCCATCTGCCAATTATACAGTTATCAAACATTCATAACTTCTCTCAAAATAAAGTAATTTAACTGAAAGTTTCAATATATTCATTTTTCATAATCTAGTTTGGAATAATTATAGCACGAGCGGTCAACTATTTCTTTAAATTTTACAAAATGCATCTGTAATTTCTTTTCATTTCATTTTATTTACCTCGTTAATTGGCACTACATTGTACGTGGATCCCCTGACAAACAAATACAAGATTTCTAGTGTGTAGAATTTGTAGTACTTGAACAATACAAAGTTGTGCTTTTAAGTCGACCCTTGCAACAATTCTTAATGATAACGATTTTAACCATGACATTTTGATTGCCAATTAGAGAAATTTAGGGATCCAATTAATTTGGATTTTATCTTTTAACAGTAAATAAATGATTGATTACAGTCCAAAAATAAAAACAAAACTTCATTCCTAGCTAGTAAGACTGTTTAATACTCTTCAGTGAGTACTTAAGCGGATTTGAGTGTTCAATGAATAACGGCTTAAAGTGGGTTTATTAATGTGTATTTAATAAATAAAACGTATTGGTGAAATTGATTCTTAACGTATCCTGAACAAAATATGTGTATACTGTGACTTCATTGTACGCTACGATAACATTTTCTTTTTTTATTGATTGTAAAACGATCATATTTTCAATGGACCACTTACATATAGTTCCTGATTGTTTGTTAGTTATAATATATGAACATCAAAGACAACAACACATTCATCCTTTATAATTCTGCCCATTTTGATATATCTGGCATACATTTAAAAAAAATGCGAAACTTTTCAATATTTTGATTCGGCTTCGGCCTATCGCGTGGCCCATGGGGAGAGAGAGAGAGAGGGAGAGAGAAAGAGAGAGGGAGAGACGGGGGGGGGCTTAGGAGTTGGGGACGGGTAATCCGGAAAAACCCAATCGACCCTACTCATGTCACGTACAAGAGGACACACTATTTCACTCCTCAATGACTTTTATCTACATGGAGTGTCACTTTAAGCCTAATACCTTTGACTACGTGTTGCATTGTCCTTTTGTGGGGGCTTTTGTTCTTTTTTTTCTGATTTGTTTTTTTGTAATGAAAAACTTGGCTGGAGGCCAAAAAAACCCAATAAGGTAAATCTTGAATTGATTTTTGCAATGAGTATATGATCACAATTGTATCGATTTGTCAAACACACTGACTCCAATTTAGGTTATAAAAATACTTGTTAAGTGTTTGTATATCCTAGCTCAAGTCCAATTACAAGATTGCTTAGACCAGAGAGAATAATTCTATTCTCTGGGCTTAGTAGTACCATTGCTTGTCGATTATTTTATCGACTGTGTGACATTACTGTCATACTACGTTATATATGCTCGTGGCAGTGAGCTGCAGTCTTAATAATACTAAACTTTCGGTTCGTTTTATTTTCCGATTCTGAAATAAAATGAAGTTTAACGTCTTACTCTTCTACTCCGAACTGGGCTAATGAAGACGGGCATACGCCATACAATGTGCTATGAGGGAAATTTCCCGGATAGCGACACTACTACGGCCTACTCTTATATCGAATTCCAACTGTCAAGGGATCTTTTACGTGCTCGCTAATGTGTACACGGGACCTTGGTTTTTCGTCGCATTTATTCTACTGTGTTTCGTTGATTGGTGTGTTTATTGTCTGATATATTTTATTGGAATGTCACTTTAATTGAATACTGTATGTAGCGGACTATAAATAAGTGTTTTCACTGTCCTCATTATTAGACGTGAACCGATTCCACTTACAGTGACGTGTGGCAAGCAACAGAATTGGCGGGAAGGTAATAGATCCCTTAGTGGTTGAAATTCGACGAAAAGATGGCTGAAGCACAGAGTAGTAGGACGTTAAACTCCCCTTCAGTTTTTATTCCCACATGATATTAAAACGCCTGAGAGAAAGTGAATCAAAGGTTTATAATAATATGTGGAAACAGGAAATGGAATGGGGTTTAAACAACCCTTCGGAATACCCATAACACTGTTATTAGTTGCTGATAAAAAAATAATATTATTGATCTTCTAAACTTCAAAGAACAAACAAAAAAATAAAAACTCGATGACGCGGTCGGTTTTCAGCCTTGAAATGTCCCTTTAATTATTATTTTCTTGATAATGATTGACTAAATTAGTACCAAATTAAATGTCTAAAGTACTTGAATTAAAAACTCGAATTACTATTATTCTATTTAATAGATTAGTGGAAAGTGGATACCATTGTTGTTTTTTTCTTTCTGTGCCAGATGAGACCTGTCATTTAGTCCTATTTCTTTTGTATAATAATGAGAAGAGAAAGGCTTGACGACTCTTCGTTTGTTTCAGCACAAATCATTCGACTCATTAGCTAAGAAAAAGTTACTGTCATGGACAACTGCGCACTTTGGACATCAGATAATGGGCTTTGTTTGTTTTGTATTTGCGCAGTTATTCTTATTTTCCCAAACAAACCGAATGAAAAAAGTTTAAATTGAAATCGCTTGTCAAGAATCAAGAATAATATATAGTGTAGGACAGAAAAAATAAAAAGTCTGAACAATATTGTAGTCATAAGATGGTAAAAGCTAAGAATTCACGAAACAAAACGGAAAATAATAGAAAATTGGGAAAACAGAAGCAGTAAATTAATAATTATTTAAATGTTATTATTAATATTTCCTAACGGAATAAGCAGGCTAATGGAAAGAGATAGCAAAGAGAGAGAGAGAGAGAGAGAGAGAGAGAGAGAGAGAGAGAGAGAGAGAGAGAGAGAGGGAGGGGGCGGGGGCGTCACGTCAACTCGACACAAACTAGGTCATTTCTGGACTAACATGGTATGGGTTTGTTTCAATAATTCGCTTGAGCGTAGTGGGTCTTTATCAGTGGGAGGAAACCGGGGGTGCAGAGAAAATCCACGAGATTGGGCAGGCAAACCTACTCCTTGTCACGTACAAACGGAGAATCCAGCCCAGTTGACTCAATAACAGACCTTGATACAACGCCCGCGAGATAACCATTTCCATTTAATTTGAATCCGATCTGCTTTGCTCATCACTCATTATTGATGGATAAAAGATTATCGAGACAATTTTTTTTAATTGTAGCGGCTTAAAGGGACAATAACATTCTTGCTGGCTTGGAAGCTCCAGAAAATAAATAATACCCTTATTCTAAGAACTAGATGTGTAAGTGTCCTACCTGTTGTGTAAATTATCCATTACAACCCATTTTACTTGTCCAGAGGGTTCGAAAATATTTTAAAATCCAAGTCACATTTGAAAAGGTTTACGTTAGACTTTTCAAATCAATTGGTTGAATTTTTCCAATTTTTTAAAAATAGATGTGTTAAGATGAAATTTATATCATCAATTAATTGGAATATTGTAAAATAATACGATTTGTTGACCAGAATGAAGATTGGGACATATTATTCAGTTACAACAAAAGTGTTATTGGGGCTTTAAGTGATGATGGTCGAAGCTAGGCTTTAAACTTACAAGTTAATTTCTCAGTTCAGAGTGGAGCAATGTGACTCAAATTTTCAATATATTCTATTTACCTTACCTATTTTTTTAACTTTCATAGCGAGAACAGAAAACTTATCTAATCTCCTATAACGTCTGTTAAGCAAGACATATAAAAATGGCGATTGGAAATCAATAGAAACCGGTGTGTAGCTTTAATTAGCCATGGGTAGATTGAACTAATATTTGGAACAATATGTCTTACAGTCAACTATTGAATGCCTGTGATCTACATTTAACTTTTATTCTGGCATGTTCTGGGCTGTCTTTGAGACACCGACTGGAAAACAGACAATTGGGAATTATCTTAATCGGCGCTTAAAAAAATGGTTATTAAAGATACATTATGGGAGATTACAAAAGAGTTGGCAATTCACACTATAATAGTGAAAATCTAGATAATGTAAGGGCAATTTACTGAAAATTTCAGTCAAATTGATCCACTAAGAACCGAAAATTAAGCAGTAAATCGGATCACAATCCACCAAAGATCGCAGACTAGCGATGCGATCGAGAGCTGATTGTGGTCTTGATATGATAATTAATCTCTAATTAATAATTTAGATAACATTTCAGGCCTAATGAAAGACCTGCATTATGCTCTTGCATAATGTATGTTTAATGCCTAATATATACTGTGTTGACAATGCAAACGTATTATCAATAATTAATTAGGATTGACGTAATGGACGATAACCTGCTTTTCAATGGTATATGAATATAGACAATGTACGATGAATAGGTTATACATAAATAGTTAATATATAATGAGTACTTGTCACCTTATGGTGTATATGTATAGTTGTCCAGAATCCAGGTATATGGTCGATATTGTATTACATATATTAAAGTAATTAATGTTTACTTGTAAACAACCAGTATAAATATGATATTAGTTTAGCTATAGATCATTGTATCGTTAACCGCCAGATGATCCCACTATTATCCTATAAAGTGACCACAGTTCCATTTAAAGTATTTGTTATAGCTGTAGCCTATATTCCAATTTATCCAAATTTCAGATTATTAAATGAAACGAAACTCAATCTTTATAGACAATATTGATTGGATAATTTTGGTACATGTCACTAATCATTGGTGAAATAATTTCAAACTTTTAAATCTTCCCTGACACAAATATTAAGTATGTTACTATACAACTCTTTCTTGTTGTATGTGCATTACAGAATGGGTTTAAGACGGCCTTCACGAATGATTTACCGATTCCCCATCTCCCCACTGTCACATGGGAAATCCCCGCCATGTATTCTGCTCTATACGGCTTTATAATCACTGACAGTATAATCTGGCTAATTAATGGTGTGGAGTGGGGATTTTTGCGCAAAATCCTTATTTTAGATTTATTCTTTATTTGTGCAGCCTTCAATAGATACCCAAACCCCGATCTCCAACTAACTCCCCCGTGATAAGGTTTCGAAGCAGTTATATCCAAACCATAGTGAATGACACCCTGGTAATGTGTATGTGTGTGAATGTGGGGGGGGGGGGGTATGACTAAGCATGCCGTTATTTAGTTTTGAAAATCCGATTTTGCGACTAACATGGTAGACATTTTCTTTTATTCAACAGAAAGAATGTATTTCATAAAAAAAACACATGGCATTTTTAATGGCCTGTTTTAGATTTGCTTCCGTTTTTTGATTGTATTAGAGAGCACTCTGTCCCCAGGCGTCTACGTATCGATTTCTTTTTTAGAGTATTCTTTCAATTAAAACTTTGATCAAATGGTAGTCAGGGCCAAAAAAGCTAATGGGGCTTTTATAAGGCTTCAATAAATCATGCGAAAGAAGACCTTAGACAAGTGATTTGATACACGTCTATATATTAAATGTTGTAAGTCGATAACCTTCACATCGACGCTTGTCCTTTGAGGTTTGTCTTGGTCAAGCTCATTACCGAGGCAGATAAAATTAATTATTTAGATAGTCAACAAGCGTACTACATTCCACCCCACGGAACATAATATAAAGGCTGTTTGCTTTTCGTCTAATTATCTTACAACTTCAGGCTACCAATATATAAAACTATCTACTATATAGAATTCCTCTCTATTTCCTGGTTACATGTCGATACCATTATAGCTTAAAGGAGCTTTGAACTAAATATTCTTAACATGCTAACGTACATGTATTGAATATCTAGGCATCAGTTACAATATTTTTAGTCCCCCCTCCCCCGTACGAAGAAAACTCAACTGGTCGAATCGAACACTGCTGGCGCACATAGGCACTGCAGCACCTTAAAGTACCCCTTGAGGAACCAAAATTAGGTCACAAATTACATGGCTGAAACGTTATTAAAGCAAAGGTAAATATTTCATAAATCTAAACAAAATTTCTGGCGCTTTTCCCCCAGACAGACCACGTTCAATATCCCCTCACGGGGCTAATAATATGATCATCAGTTACATCCATACTTGGAGAATATAATTTTCAAAAATCTAACCAAAAGTCTGGGGACTTTACTCAAGACAGATCGCCCTAGAGTCTGCCAGACCACGCCCTAAAAATGGGGCTAACATGGGGTAGTATTATATCCAGCGCCAAGTGTCTAACATGAGACATACTATTACTATCATAGATGTCATCGAAAGAATGTGTATATGTGTTGGTGGGTGGGGTTGGGCGTGTGAAAAGTTCGTACATGTATACTTCATTTTTAAATTTTAGTTCAAAGTTTGAACTTTGTGTATCATGTATATAATGTATTTGCTTGTTTATCCTTGTGTACACTTTAAAGCAGAAATATTGTAAACAAATCACGTTTTATCTGTGCGTGACACAATGAATCAAAAACATCCACAACTTACTGGCAGGCGCGGATCCCTCAGCCCCAGTGATACTGGTCATCACTGTTCAGACCAGTACCTGCAGCCAGCAATGGGATTCTCAGATTACCACAACCCTAACCCATGCCATGCTCCCCTCGACAAAATCCTGGATCCGGGCCTGAATGGCTACTTCAGCGTGTAGACTAACACATTTCTCATATACACAGGTTTATTAAATTAATTGGTAATGAAGCGAAATCAATAACGGTAAATTTTGAACAGGAGCTGTTTGTATATCTATGTTAAAGCCCAATATTTTTAACGCTTTTCGTGGATAGTTTTACGACACTTTTGCACACGACCTTTCGAGTTTGAGTGATTTAAAAACCTCTAAATGTCTTAGTAAATCTTAGCAAACAAACCCACCTAGTTGACACTTTTCGACGAAATGACATATAAATTTGGTTCAACGTCCTACTTTTCTGCGCCCACTGGGCTAATGGAAAACTTCAGTGTGTACAAGGGAACTTGGTCCGGAAAATCTCAAGTTACCTACCCACTGAGCATCGGCGTCTCCGCTTTTTCAACCAGCACAGAGCTAATCAATTATGTGTTCAATAAAAGGGCGGATAAAACTGAAATACAATAAAAGAAGAGAAACGGAGGTAGTAAAGACATGATCTCAGCGATCTGTCTCTTTAATCAGGAGTCCATAAGACATAACAAGACTAAACATGTATAATATATGATATGACCATTGAAGGTTTGTCTCTATAGATTAAAGCCACATCGCAATAGAAGGATGTTTTCCATAATCAGTATTGACATCCACTAAAGCAAGGACCATGAAAACTAGTGCATCATAAATTTTATAGAAACGGCTATTCTTCTGGTTAGAGGCGAAGAAGGCAGCCATTATGTGGAAACTTATCTTTACCAGACAAAATTATAGTTACTTGGACAAACAAGAGAATATTGACACTGATAATACTAAATAAACTACTAAAGGCAACAAAATAAAGAAACCACATTAATCGAAAGTTTTACAGATGATATAACAACTCACGCACCTCAAAATTTAATTTGTTTCAATTCTCAAAGGACCCATACGTCTTTCATTGAGCTTTTGTTTTTCGTCATCAGAATAATAACATATAACAAGGCCATTATCTCTTAATTATAAAAACTCGAATATTTCATTATTCACGGACTGATGTCACATTAAAGATGGCGATAACGTAATCATCAGGCAACTAAAACCCGGATATTGTACTACACATACGACACCCATGCTAAATTCCGGAGAATCGTCCAAAATCAATTCGTCTTTATGGCGTCCTAGTATTCTGAAGATGGGTTAAGTAAAATTCACATTACTTGTAATACCAGTGTACAGATATTTGTCAAGGTCTATTGTCTCACTCGCGATTTCAATTCGTTTATTCTTACAAAATTATGTGCTGCCATGGCGATCTTCCGCGTCAGTGAGTTCAATAATAATGCCATCCAGTAGTAGTAGACTGCGTGTTGAATTAGGTTACACGCTCAAAGGCATTCTAATTTTAATTTTATTGAGTACAAGTGTAACTTATTACATTTATGGAGTACAGTTTGGAAGAGTCTTAATAAATAAACTAACATTCAAAATCTCACCGAGCGTATAATGACGAACTGTGTCAACACTGATAAACCCTCATGGATACCTCACTGTAGCACAAGTACGATGATCTGGCACAATAATTCGCTTGCACGTGGGGGTCTCTAGCAGTGGAAGGAAACCGGAGGACCCGGCGAATACTCACGAGGTTGAACAGGCGACCCTACTCCTTGTAATGTACACCGGCCGGGGGATTCGAAACCACGCCAGTGCTAACCATTGGCCATCCAACCGCCCTCCAATCTGGCCGAGATGCTGTCATGCTTTGCTTCATTTGTTATGGCTCTGGCTTTTTAAAAGCCAATTTTATATTCCATGTCTGCAGCAAGCATAAAATACAAACACGATTTTCCAATTCCCATTCTGTCGAAAAAAGTTATTTGTGTTTAAGAGAATTGATCTGTGGGGAGTTTACTCGACCGTAAACCATCCAGTAATTTGATGTTGTTACATTTCAAATCACAAGATTAAAGTGTATCTCTCAAAATTAATGGTATTTACAATTCATATATTTACAAAAGTTCCGCGTTTTATTGCTTCTCAGTATATCTCTATACACTTCCAACCCCTATTAGCTTTACAAGTTCTGCATTTATTTTAAAAAAAAAACAAACATAATATTGTTATGGCGGTAAATCGTCCACAGGGCAACGGGAATAAGATGAGCCTGCAAATATCAACACGACGGATGGTTTAAAGTTCGTATTTATCCTTGAAACCAAATACTGTCCTTTCAAAACAGAAATTGATTTCTTGTATCAAACATGATATTTAATATAGTTTTTTTTTTCTGTCTACAATATCATGTAAATGTGAGAAAGTTATTGTGTTACTAGTTTTAACCTGTTTCATTAACTAGTGAAGCGTTCGCGTCTTGGCGCCTGGCTTTAATCATCTTTACTACGGCGGTAAATTGCATTACGGGGCTAAAGCAATTGCCAGCATTGCTTGCTTTAATTGACCAGAAAGCCACAAGCACACGCTTGTTTTGAAATAATTACCATATTAGTAACGACAGTCAAACAATCTCATTTAAATAAAGCCTGTAGCTAGACCAAACAATAATGGTTTAAAGGGACGATGTTCTACAGAAAATTAATCCTTTATATGGAATACAAATAAAATCTGTATAATTCAGAATATTCTATTTTACTTTCTAGGGTTAGTTGTGTGCGTTTCATTTTGATGTTTTTGTATAATTGGTTTTAACCAAAGCAGTTTGTTATTCGTAGATGCAGTCATGTCGATGTCCCGGCTTCATACCCTCTAAAGGTAGCGATCTATCCGCCGTAACAATATCATTTTCTGCGGAAAGGTTGCTATGTAAAATGAAATACGAAAGTCTACATCTACGTAGCATAGGTATAATAAAATAACTTCCGAATATTTGGAAATATTAAGCTAGAACAAATCAAACGACTGTAAATAGTATTTTTATTTTTGCTAGAACAATGACACTAATGGAAATGAAAGTGGTATGTTAACTCTTAATAGAACAAAGGATCGATTATAAATGATTACTATTGCTAGAAGAGGTGATAACGATGGAAATTGCATGTTTACTCTTGCTTGAACAACTGATACTAATGGAAATGATATGATTTTCCTCGCTAGAAGAACAGATGATAAGGGTGGATATGGTATGTTTACTCTTGCTAGTACCGATGGTAACGATGGAAATGGTTTGTTTATATGTTCTCTTGCTAGAACAAATGATCGAAAACATATTATTACAATTGCTAGAACAGATAAGGATGGACATGGTTTACTTACTTTTTCTTAAATGGTCGATAAGGATGGGAATAGTTTGTATACTCTAGCTAAAACGGTTGATAAGGATAGGGGTGATATGTTTACTAAAACGGTTGATAAGGATGGAAATGGTATGTTTACTCTAGCTAACATGATTAATAAGGATGATAAGGATAGGAATGATATGTTTATTTCAAAATGTTTACTGGAAGTGGTATCATTTCACTTGCTAATCGAACTGCAGATAATGCTTCTTATTTGAGTTCACACAGCCAATTAGGGGGAATCGTCTGCTTTCGCTGCTGCTATATCCGGCCTGTTGAAATAAAAATAAATATGCTAAAAAAATTATATAGGGTAATAGTTCAAGGATGATCAGTGTTCTTAACGTAAATTAATTCAATGCATAATACATCAGAGATCAAACATCTTTTAAGATGATGACTATTAAAAATATTTTTCCGTTTCGTTTCACTTCAAAGGAAAAGAAAATCATAGAATTGACAAGTTAGCGTTTAAATGGCAGTAGACGGTAATTGATGGTGAAGTCAGAGCTATAAATATCCAATACTGGAATACAAAGAATGCTATCCTGCATTTCATTGATTTGGAAAACGGACCGATTTCATAATGTGAGTAAAGTCGGTCTGAATTTGAGCAAGTTGATGCTATTATTAGATTTGCACTTAAAGATATAGCGTCGAAACAAGAATTTGTTGTATGGATAATTGGGTAATAAATACGCCGTCATTATCTACTCTATTTACGATAAGCTTCGACTTGCATAACCAGGCATGATAGTTTTGTTGTCAAAAGATTTTTTGTTCGGATTTCTCTTTTCAGAGAAATGATCCGCTTGTCAAGATACAGAAAAGGAATTGCCAAGACGTATTACCGGTTTTAATAAGCTTCTCAAACCGTAGGGAATCCTTACCTAATGCGCATAATTCAATTTTTCATGGTGGTAAGCCTAATGGGTTTGCCAGCTCACGATCAGGGTTGAAATATTATATGATCTAGGGTATTGTTAACGTGCTGATCGTTATCCAATAATAACTCAATACGGCATGTCTTGACAGCTCAAAATCGTGTTCTATAAGAACTATTGGACGTTGTAAAAGAAACGCCTTAGAAACCCTACACGTTCCAATACCAATATAATCAGACTTCAGAGGTGACATTGATTTTCGCTTTATTATTCTTTATATGACAAGAGAATATTGTATGCATCATAATGTTTTAATAACTTCATTATCACGCCTTTATTATCATAGAAAACTAATCATTTAAATCAAAAAAAAACCAATCAATTATTCGGTGAAACACCTTCTTGTTTTTATTTACATAAATGTATAGACTCTATCTATTGGGTTTTCATTTTAATGAGATTTGCCAAATTGACTTTTTTCCCTTTCAGCACTGTTGGAAATGTGTATATCGCTGGTCTGTATTAGTTTAGTTGAAAGTAGTGACTAGTAGCTATATTGATATTATCATTTTATAAGATACAATTTCATACCGAGCCTTTTGTACGGCATTTAAACATATACTAGATTCCATAATAATTTTTCTAAATCACTAAATTTCTCATAGAGAGCATTTGGAAACTCGAATTATTAAATTAACTTTGCATCAAAATAACATTTGTTACAAAAAGTAGCATTGTTTAGGAGATAAATACTTCTAGTTTCGAATTAACCCGTTTTGGGTGGGGAGGGGCGGTTTCGTATACTGCCGATATAACCATGCTTGAAACATTAAAACAACTTAGAAATTTGCGCTGCAATTAGGGGTGGGGTTGGATAGAGGGATATTTTGCCAATTTAACCATGTTTGAATAATTAGAACAACTTATCGGTCTGTGCTACAATCAGGGGTAAATGATGGGCCGAATTCAAGAATTTTGAACATATATCAAAGCTTACTTAAAATATTATATATTATTCAGAATTCAGACTGATTAATGACGATAAATTATTGTGGTTTGTATAGACATGTTGTCACTTTAACCTTTTCTATTATATGTACATGCAAAACATATATTGTATCGTCACCGGCGTCAAGCAAGATCTAGAGAACAGAATTTCGTGGCCTTTTAAGCCCTCCCTCCAATTAAGCTGCACGAATCAAACAGGTATACATTCCGACTCAATTTGGTATGGGATTATGATATTCTTTCATCAATACTTGGAATAATATGATTATGTTGATAATGTTACATTTATCAGGTATGTAAATCCCAGGTTAATCATTCACTTTCATCTTTCCGTCTTCTTCTTAATTCTGTATCAAATCCCCGAGCTCCGGTCGTTAACTCGAGTCGTAAAACTTCTGGTACAGGAATCAAAGAAAATCTTGATAAACATACATCACGGCATAAACATGTAGCATCACTTTAATCAAAACTATGGCACTTTGATTTATTGCTCAATCAACATAACCACAACCGTAAAGAACAAAGTCGGGTCACGAGGATAAGATTAACCCCTCATGACCCACACTATACAGCAGCGGTTCTATGATTGTCTTAAGTGGGGTGCCTAACTATTCAATAGAGACAGATTTATTCTTATTGGGTGAAGGTGTAGGGTGCACGAAGAACTCGCGACCTCCTGCTATAAATTTGTGGAGGGGGCGTTTAGGGGAAATTGGTTTCAGTAGAGGTTATTTACCTAATTTTAACATTCGTCGATCTGTAGAAATGGATTTTTTACGGCTTTTGATCTCTAACCTCTATTTTAGTAGATTTATGGTCATTTTTCTCGATGGTTGGTGGCTATCATATTCCAGCGTGTACTTTTCGATTATACATGGAAAAAGAGGTTTGTTACGGGAGTCGAGTAGCTACAATTGTAATTCAAGAATCTTCTTACACAAGAAGTGTTGATTGTAAACAATTGCCATTAGACAACATATAGCCACAAGTATGGCGTATTTAACTAATAAAAAATTACGAGATGTTCCATGGTAAAACACAAGATAATGTTGTAAAAGAACGTTAATTAGATTTTAAAATAGTCGGTTTAAAACAATTATTATGGGTCCAAGAGAAGCGCAGGGAATTATACATACTATGAGCGAAGAAAGCAGCTGGGAAGAACTATAAAAGAAATTAACGACTGCTTTTCACACGTCAAGTATATGAGATTGACAATATCACAATAAAAGTATGTTTAGTTGTTTGGATGGGACGAAAGACCGAGTACACAATGGCTTGCACGTGACTGTTACAATGTTATGAAGTGTAGGTGGTAATCATGACAGGAAGATAAACCTCAAATTTCATTCTCTTAAATGTAACATTTCCTTCATAATCTATTCTGTAAACACCATCAGGAAAATACACGTTCTTTATGTAAAGCTTCATATTTCGGGGGGTTTTCTGTGATTGTTCAACATATGTTTACCAGGTTGAACTACATTAACAAACTTTCGGTATTTGACATTGCAAATTTTCTTGTTGTATAAATTACATTTTTATATAAAATTACATTTTTATATAAAATTACAGTATTTGTTATCTGGATACGATGTATAGACGGTACCACGTACATACTTCTGTTTTACTTCCGTGAAACTTACACGTAAAATCGCAGCTCTTAACGACGGCCAGTTCTTGTAGGTTGCAATTTGTTATTAATTTCATCAATTCTTTGTATATCTGAACTGTAAGTTTGTCCATGCCAGAGGTGCCCGAGTGGAATAACCTGTGCTTTTTTAAATCATAAGTTCTATCATCGATGTAAGTGGTGCAATAGTGGTTTCAATCCCATGGTTGTCTAACCTTGTTTGTTTTCTCCGAGTTCTGGGTTCCTTTCTCTCTACTAAAGATTCCTAAACCCACGTTTGAGTTGACGTTAAATCTCATTTCGCTCTCTCCCCCTCCCCCAACAGTTTCGAATATGATATATTATATCGGCCATCCCAAACAGTAAAACTGGACACTGCAGCCATATCGTATGCGAACCCTTGGGAAATGGACTGTGTTATTCTTCTTAATAGCAACTGAAGATGTTTTTGTGTCTTTGTGGAATATCTAATGTCACTTTAAACCCTAGAGTAAGATCTTCTCACTTTCTTTAATTATACAATGTCTTTGGTTGCGATGGCAAGAGAGGAAACGAAAGCCTCGAGAGGATGAATGAATGGCTTGAAGTGTTCACAACATCTTGCTGTTATTGGCTTTACGCCCGCGTTTTATGTAGTGTTAACGCGCAATGATGGGACTTCTTCGCCTAAACGCAGGCGATTTTATGATTGAAGCATGCCTTCATTTTAAGATTATCATTTTTATTGATGTAGAAACCAAGCATGCTGAGTCATTATAAGACAGATGCGAATTGAGGGACAAGCTGTAAACACCTCCAGCTTCACTCGTTTATCCATTTTCTTAAATTATTAGAATGCTTCCCTGGTGGCTAAAAGAAATATAGAGCTGCTTTATGATTCTGTAGACCACCCGTAAACTCAATTCTCATATGATCACCAATGTCGTGTTTCGCTTTTCTGTTAGAGTTATTGATTGCATTTCAAGAATTTGCAGGATACTTTATGTCTGTTATTGTGTCGACGTCCCAAACAGTCGTTAATTTCATCGTCCTGTGTTTTACAGGCTATATATGCTCCGAAGAAATAAGCAGGAATGACTTGGCATCGTCTATCGAGTTCATAGAATTGTCAATTAACACACCAAACATAATCGTTAATTTCAGCCTCAAAGGTCGGAATTGATTTGTCCAACAACATTCTTTTTTTTATTATTGTTGTAATGGCAGGCTCATGGTTGGGTCGATACTGTTTTTTTTTTTGTTTTTTTTTTAAATCGACAAGAGTATAGCACATCATTGCCGCGTCATTCATTGGTTTCTATCAAATATTATTATTGTAGCTTTATAACGCAGTTTTGAAAAATTATTGAAGTCATCGCTATACGTACCAGGTTATATCTATTTCTTACAGCCACCTCCAGTTTTGGTCAAAGGTCACGAGATGTAAACAGGGCTAGCGCTAACCCTAACCCAACTAGACCTAGCCCTAACCCCTACTAATAATCTCGACAACAATAACGTGCCCTAACCTGATTTTCATCTCAGCGACCTTGATGAAATCTGGAGGTGGCCTTAAGAAATAGATTGATGGCCACAATTTCGTACAATCGCACACTTCCGGGTGAATGATTTTATATCTGTGCGGCATTGTAAACGATAGATTACAACCACTCGTAATTAATTTAGAGATTTTTTTTCTGCCGAACTTCTATTTCATTAATTTCAGCGAGCTTCACTAAAATTGATCACAGAGAAGTGCTAGTCTTATATTTCTATTAAACTCGAAGCAATATACTTTTGCTTGAATGCCTACTGTTAATACCTCTCTCTCAGTCACTAATAAGATACAAGTAATGGAAAGCTACAGAAATAGTCACTAGTAAAGTCAGTATATCGATCAGTTAGTTAATAAGATTAATCAAGATTAGTTTAAAAGAAAGTAAAATGCGGTTAATCATCTTACAGAATCCATAATTGATGGATACTATTCAGATGACCTTTAACTTGAAATATCATAAAAATGGATTTAATTGAAGGCTATGTTTTCACACTTGCGTGGTAATTGTTTTGTGTTAAAAATTCATAATTTTAGTTTTATGTATGTCCTGGGGGGATTCATGCTGATCATTATACGAATGATAAATGGACTGGATCTTGTACTGAGAAATGTCATCTATTATGGATCTCATCTCGCTAAACATATGGTTATTGCGCCGTTTGCCTTGTTATGCAAAATGATGTTAAAGGAATTGTTCCACGTATATTTTATTGAACATAACTGGTTTATATTGTGTGCAAGACTCATATAAATCTTTGTCCTAAAGAACTGTCTGAAGCTCCGTGGTGCATTTCGAAATCCCCCAAATGACGATCAAGGACTTTAATAAACGGAATAATTCCGTTGTTTTTGTGGTAACATACCGGCTTTAGTGAAGCTTTCTCTTGTATCTCAGTCAATCGGGGCTAGCCAAAGGGTGACAACTTTACAAGGGCTATTATATACGCATGTTTCAGGGGCTGTATTGGCGAAGAAGGTTTTCTCCGGGTATTCCGGTTTTCCCCCACTTCAAAAGACCTCTCAGATGGATCCGATCTCATGTTATGTTCACCGATAATCAAGCAGTATTAACCGGTATAAACCAGTTGTGATTCCTCCTGTCAGTTCAAGAAATCAAAGACTGATAAATACTGGAGTAAACAGGTAACTAGTCTTATACTGATGAAGGTTAATGAACGAATATGAACTGGTAATTTCTAATTGAAACAACTTTGAAGGAAGAATTATTGTACCTACGCCTACACATTAGATCGTACTGCTGGAAGCATGGCGCCTTTAATGACATCGACACGTTGACAAAGACAGCAAAGAACATTGTCCACCTATGATCGATAAATGACCAATGGGCACAGCTTGACTAATATATCAGATCGAAATCTTCTCGTGAAGGTCAAGGAGAAACCGTGTATAGCCTGAACTGGTCAGCGTTATATCATGCTCATTACATGTAGGTAGTTTGCTTTTAATTATGTATAATCCGTTGACTGACCGACCACTCACCTTCAATTCGATTAGTGTCACTAACGGCCAACGCCCTCTTTATCGACACTAATGAATGTTTGCGAGGAAGCATAACATATAAACCATTTACAGCAAGCCCTCAAAAAACTATTTGTGTGGTTAGCGCGTTCTATGCGATCTTAACATCCATGAGGTCATTATTATTATTACTAATTACTATGCATATAGAGCCAGACTAGCAAGTCTCTCCCGACTGACTTTTATATGTTAAATCTGTGGTATTTAACATTCCAATGATATTAATTTCTTACAAGTCCATCTTTTCGACTAATATCATATTCTCACGTAATTATACATTATGGTATCTACATGTATTCTGAGATACCCTCGCCCACGCCATCTAACAGACTTCTTCCTACCTGTTTAAGTTTTATGAAGAAAATTATGAATGTTCAAAAATGAAAAGTTTTCAGGTCAGGTAATACTTGATTTTTCAAAACGATTTTTTAGCAACCGTATATCAAGTTTAAGCTTATCGCAGTTCTTTTCTTTGGTAGAATAACACAAGGAGGGGACCTCATGGTTAATTGGAATGGAGAAAAAAGCCATATATATATACACTTTATCCGCATACAGTTGGTTATGGCATTAACGAGTACCAAATAATATTCCACTTTATGAACTTAGAACATTTATACAGAACCAGGTCAATTATATATAATCACGTTCCAGGTTTACAGCTTAACAGATATTGTAATTTTATAATGTAGATGATTAGATCAATATAAAAAAAATATGTAGTTAGCTACCATCAGGGTATCGATGTCATGGGCTAGAAATAATTTATCGGTCAAAACTTCCACAGCTGATAGTTATTAAGATAGTTGTCGATGACCACGTGAAATCAAAAAAGTAATGATCAATTTATATGGTCATAACTTTGACTTTAATAATCTTTGGTATGTTCCTGTGTGTAAGGTCGGAATTAGTCTATTTTTGACTTTTGAAGAATCTTAATCGACTCTCTCCTTTTTTCTAGAAACTCACCAAAAAGAAAAACTATGCTGTCAACATATATTATTTTGACCATATTATTCCTTGTACTGTACTTGATTAGATTAAGGGCAGCTAGTTGGAAATTGGATCCATTATAAATAGTGATATTGGGATTTTGTATTTGTTAGGAAATTGTTCCAGATACTCAATACTAGCATACTAATACTTGCCATCAAATGGAACGCTTAAGTAATATTAATTTCCAGTTTTCGAGAATTTAGAAATACTTCCGTTGTATTAGTGAGTATTTCATTTAGTTTCCGTTGGTGTCCCAAGAGCAATGTCTTGTCCATAATTGCTTCATTAATATTGAAGCAAACTAAAGACAACACCTTGGCATTGCATGAGTTTATCTAGTCCACGGTATGGCGTGTGTTGGGGGAATATCGCCCTATGTAGCGTGATGTTATTACTCTGTTGTTTGACAAGGTTAGTGGTAATTGACCTGGGTAATGGTGTCGTTGATACTTGATCAATCAGCTTGGCCATTTAATGTTCAGCGTATCACGTGCGCTCACTTCCGGTTTAAGAGAAACCGTGAAACTTTGCCCATTTTGATCGATGGTTTTAAAGATCTTTGTTAGTACAAGGATATTGGTTCATGTATTGTTTTCGGTAGTTTTTAACCAACCAGCATCACGTTTACACGAGAGACGCACACGTGTATTTTCTTCCGGTTAGCTCGGAAGCAAGAAAATACTTCCATTTTGATTAATTGGTCCACGTTAAGCTGACGTCGTCTAGTTAAGACCATTGTTAGATTCCAAGCGTAGTTAATGCGACGAATACTAATAATTATCGTCTTGTTCCACCGTGTAGTTAGTTCGTTTCAACTTAGCCTTGGGCATATTCTTGGTACGTCTTTGTCATTGTCTGATAAACTGGTCTGTCCTTGAATGTGTTGCCTCCAGGATATTCTGTAATGGCGGCGTAGGTCTAATGTCTGTGAAAGTCATCCCACCAATAATCTTCCTGTCAGGAAAAGGTTATACTAGTCTTTCCACTCAAGCAATCATAGTTTGCTTTGGGGTATCCTTGGATTTCTGTTGGGTTTTTTTTATACTTTTTTATATTTTTGGGTGGGTTTGGTCGTTTGTGCGTTTGTGCCATTGTCGTTATTTAGAATGAATGACTCTTTTATAAACACTGTTATTAGTAAACTATTGAACTATCAGGAACTCCTACAAAATTGTTGTCCGTCATTGATGTACATAGTTTTCGTTATTTTGATTTCTAAACTACGGGTTTAGAACGGACTTCTAAACCCGAGATGCCAACTCCATGACAGTCAATCACACCACTGGACATATTTATAGATTCCCCCATTTGTATTCAGATTTGAAGAAGAAAACGATGACTTGGATTTACCTCTATATTAGAAAGACTATTATTTTGAAATAAGATTAAAAATGCATTTTGTAAGTTTTAGAGAAGGAGCTATCCTTCTTACTATAACAGTTTTACAATAGATAATGTCAATGAATATATTAATCAGTTCAGTCAACATTTTAATCGCTTTAACGTTTAACGAAGATATGGTAGACGTCGTTTAATCCGTTCCATATATCCGCTACCCTATGGTTTAAAGAGTTGGTTATGGGCTTGTCTTATGATAAAATGTTTAAATGGTTATGTACATAACATTTGAACCCAAACAAAAGACCTGCAATGGCAAAATTTTTAGCTCTTACATAATGCATCTTTAAGTTTTGAGGTTGAATGAATGACCTAATTATATTATCGGTGGAATATATTAATAAGCTGACAGAATTTATATCATATTTCAGCTGGTAGATTGTTGTTGATCAGATATTAAAATACCACTGACATATCGTTTAGATTCACCCGTGATTATAGAAGTTAGAAAAACAAATGGTTATATTATAATATAGGTTATCGCTTTATTAGACATTTCTATACTGACTTTCCTACAGATGAGTGTGATACCAACTCAACTTACCATCAACCCTAATTATAAATACCATCTTTATTTTCCACGCCATCAGCTAACAAAAATATTGTTGAGTTTGTTATTTGTGTACTTCGTGCTATCTAATAAAGTTATCATAACAATGGTGCTATCATTGTTATTGTAAGTATGCGGTTAATTTACACATCGTAAATATCTAGTGATGAGGGGCCCTTTTTATCCTATATCTTGGCACACTGTAAAAACATAAATGTAATTTGACTCCAGAAAACACCACAGAACGTTTCTGAAATCTAAGATTGAGGGCCTTCCAGCAAATTTTGTTTTATTATAAGGAATTTTTCCTGACTGCCTGTAAACCAGGCGGTCTGACGATAGAATTACAGTCAAGTCGAGATAAGTGTGTCTTTTTCGGTAGGGGTTCCACTAACTATTGATATCTATGTTCTTGAGATTTATCACCCAATAAAACGTTCTACGGTAGATATCGCTTGTGTGATAACTTTCATAATCTACTGAGTGGTATCTCGCTTTACATAATATAAGGTTTAAACTAATATTTATTTATTTGTGCGTGTTAGAAAGGGTTGCCTGATAAATAAGATTTTCCGGCTTCGTTTCGACGTAAAATAGCCCCTCCTTGGCAGTTGGAATTGGATATAAGAGCTGACCTCAGCGCCGCTGTTTTCTCAAAGTACACCGCATGACGTGGAATAGAAAAGTATGACGTTAAACCCCATTTCATTTCTGATACCAGGAATCCTTTTTACTGTGTAATTGCATGGGTTTGGATCTTATAAACAGTCAACAAGTCAATCTATAATATATTGTATCATTCAACTTCCTGGTAAGATGATGATGATAATTACTATCATAGCTGCCTCCTATCTTCATCGCTTGGGGCCATGGTGGCTCAGTGAGTAAGAAGTTGACCCTCCCCCTCCCTAACCTGAAGCGGGTGGAAGCGGGTGTCGTGTACACAATACCATATGCTGCTTTTCATATATTTGGTGGGGTTCACGTGGCTAGCAGATGTGTTTTGTATTC
Organism: Patella ulyssiponensis; assembly: GCA_963678685.1. NCBI lineage: Eukaryota > Metazoa > Mollusca > Gastropoda > Patellidae > Patella > Patella ulyssiponensis. The sequence continues at coordinate 61,031,501 of OY783229.1, forward strand.
TCATGTCTTTAGAATTTAACACCATTAAAATTTCACAAATTGACTAAATGAATTAAAGAATTCATATTACTATTTTGACATAATACTTAAATTGCATCTCTCATCAGTCTGAAGGGATGCTCAACGGTGAATTAAGCTAAGTGGCGTTACACAAGTTTTCAAATCGCTTAATTCCGAATTTCTATTAAAATCTATACGTTTTATTTGTTCAACATGTGAAAGACATCCAATCTGTGGGTAGAACAAAAATGAACAGCGGGAGGTATACAGGAACTAAGAAGATTTCGCCAATATTTAAATGCCCTTAAATACGTCTAGTAGTAAAATGAATTACAGCTTAAGTGAAAGCAGCTTGCTATGTAATCATTATCAATTTTCTTTAGAATCTGGATATTCTAAGTAACAAAACATGCCAAGTAGTCGGTAGCACGCATATTTAAAAATAGCCGTTATAATTCTAGTTTCTGTGACAAATAATATTCCAGATTAAGCGTTATTCGACATATATTTCTATTTCATAGAAGATGAAACAGAATTCTCGAGATATTTGTTTACTAAAAGAAACCCCCAAGCTGCATAATAACCCAGTTTATTTTATGAATCTACTGACAAGCTTACAATAGAAAACCGGAATAACATAATAAGTGGTATTCTATAGTTAGATTACTCTATTCGGGTCTGATAAATGTGAGTACCGGAATGTTTATTTTTAAATTTGGAAAATGCACAACTTTCCAAGCCTTACGACATGCTCTTTCCCAAATTCTATTCCGTTAGTTTGGGTTTGCCCGATTTATAACCCCTCATACACGTGCACTGCAGTACAACATTGCGTTGGTCCATATGTTAAGAGTTTTACTCTGCATGCAGTTAAGACTCAAGTATTCAGTGACCTACATCTACACTGTATATAATTAATGTTTGTTATACTTACTATGTACATAAGTAAATATATGTACGTAGCGTTTATCGTTCTGGTGTACGAAGTCTCTCCATTCAACTGTAATAATAAACGAAATAGGTCGCATGTAAAAATAGATTAAAATGTGATGAAAATAGTTGGAGTCTGTTTTTTTTATTGAAGATAAACTTCTTTATATCGTGTCAGATTTTCATATGCATTATACAAAGAATAGCGGTTATTTTAGACAGAGTTTGAGGAATATTATGAAAATCGTTTTGAAACGATACTTTATTTTGACATACCTATTTTGTTAGCTATGTTTTAAAGATTAAGAACCACGCAAAGGCATATTTCACTGCGATAATTCGAATAGAAAAATTGCACTGACATGACATGAGCCTACTGCATGTGAACCTGGAACCGAGCATCTTGAATTGTGACGTCATCATATAAAAATTTAATCCTTTCAAGTTTTCATCAATGCGCAATTGTACACGGAACATGCATGTCGGTCGTACATGAATTGGCGAAGCCTTAGGCCTTTGTTGAAAAGCGTCGCCTCCAAAGAAGAAAAACAAGAACGAGGAGAATTACAATTCCTGGTCCAATGCATCCACCACTTCTTTCTACAATTGCAATGTTGTAGTAAAAAATAAATTAGTAATAAAGACCATTCCAATTTTTGTCAGGTATTGTAAATTCTTCTCTAAAGCTTAGTAGGCCTATATACACGTATATTATAAGAATATGGATATAATCAATGTTATTTATGTAGAATTTATAAGTAGAATCCCAGTAGATGATTATCTTCTTAACAAAACAATTTCTTATTCATTTCTACTTCCTCCACCGTAACTTAAAGTGGCAAACTCACAACACAGAAAATCTTAGTTTTAGTTCTTACAATTTATAGGTTGCCATGCAAAGAAAGAAACATTCGCCCACAGCCGTCGGGCAATCATTGGTACTCAAAGACTGTTTATTTTCATGTACGTCGGTGTCAATCTGGTGATAACTTTAGTCTCTAGGGTGGGTGTTCACAATTTTTTTTATATATTGATCAAGGGTCATGAATACACACCGTGAATTGTTGATCTGGAAATGATGTTGTTGAAAACTGCAATAGCCCTATAGAACAGGCAAGTACAAACGTGTTGACCGAAATGAGTTGATATTGGAGAGAATTAAAGAGAAAGGGTGGGGGTGTTTGTTATAAATTTCTACTGATTGAGAAGCGACTTCAGTCGAGTTTGATTTTCTCGCTTTTGGGAATATGGGCGTTATAGACCTCAGACACAAGACTTAGCACCAGTTTATCTTTGACAGTGCCTGTAGTGAACAATTTTAAACTTCATCATAACCTTAAAACAAAATCTAAGTCAATTTAAAGTGCTAGTAAGACTTGTGTATATTTCGTCATTGTGAAGGTATTATTTACTGGACTGTAGCCCAGTATTACAGGTAGGGCAGTATCATGGAATTTTGTGTCTTTCCTCTTGCTTTTTGTGTCTACTGTTGTTACGACTGTCGTACATGTGGCTCTACTGATAAAAACATATCGCCCCGTAAAGAACGTTCGAATAGCTGATCAAGTATTGTTTATTTTGACATCAGGATTCATTTGGGTATGATTTCGATGGCGTTGTAAGGGTTATGACATTTTGAGTTGTTTATTAAACACTGAACCGATAAAATTTCGAAGACGTGATTCATATAAAGTAGAATCTAAAAGTCTGAATTTCCCTTTCAGTTCCCAATTATTTCAAGTATTAAAAAATCGGCCAAAACACATACGGGTAATCTAATCAGAACAACCGGTATGATTATCCAATTAAATGACTGCTTTAATAGGACGAAATTGGTGAGCAGGGACTGTTGCAAACATAACTTACTGGTAGGCTTATCATTTTTTCAAAGTACCCGCCAAGGGGGGCACATCGATTTTTAGTTCATCAGTGTAGCAAACGTAAGGTCAAGGCTAACGACAGATTTTTAATATTAAATAGGTTATTTTTTTCACCGAGTATTTATCTCACTCGAGAGAAAGGTCGGCCTGACAATAGATTATGCGAATCTTTGTTGTTATGTGTTTACTGGTACTCTAGTGCAGTATTCCAGTGTATCGTGCAGTAAATGTAAACGCCATTCGTTGTTTAACCTATGCCTTTCCCGAAAATAATGTATTTTTTAGTGGGAAATGAAACGAAATGGGGTTTAACGTCCTACGGTTCTGCCCCCAATTGGACTAATGAAGACGGGCATACAGTGTGCTATGAGGAGAATTTTGCCCGGACAGCGGCACTATGGCCTAGATATATATCGAATTCCAACTGTCGAGGGATCTTTTACGTGCATGTCAATGTGAACACGGGACCTCGGTTTTCCGTCCCACCCGAACGGCTATACAGCTGTCTTTGTCAGGCCCTCCGTCCTGCATCGCTGACAACGGGGAACCATGCCGGGAAATCTGAATGAACTTTCTCGGACAATGCAAAGATCGAACACCAGAACCCTGGGCTAGCGAGCCAGCGTCTTACCCACCTAGCCACCATGACCAACTATATATAGTGGATTTTATTAGAATGATTGCATAGTATTATTATAATTGTACTTTTTAGAGCTTAATTGGGAACTTTTTTAAATATAACCTATACTCTATCTATCATATTGTTTACCAATTTTCTAGCCATGCAAAACCGGTAATAGTATGTATATATTTCAACAGCTGACTCCCATGCAACCCTCCTTCACCCAACGTGTGGTAATTACACAAAATAGCAAATTTGACCGAAAATGTAATAAACATAAAGGGTTAGCACATGTGTGAATGCAGCCGGCTCGGTTATAAATATAGCTTACATGGGAATATATCAAATTATAGTACGAGTATACCTACCTACCCCCACACACAAATCAACTATATATACACAAGCCTACCACATCAATATAAAAATACTTATACCATATTTATCTTTTATATCAACTGTTATTGGGTACAGAATTAACTTGCGGAGAAAATTAGCTCTCGAAACGTCATAGTTCGATTGGGTACACTTCACTTTCCACAAATCTCATCAATGAGCGGTCGTGTACCATGTAGATCTATACATATGAATAATACATAGCAAATTATATTATATGATGTTATTAGGTACACTATTTGTTGAGAACTCGCGTATATGTAGGCCTACTCAATTATTGAAACATATACGAAATTATATGGACCCATTCTTTTCTTACCCAGTTCAATAACAAACAGGGCTCCTGGGTCATTACTATAAATTTGAATATTTTCAGTTTAAACCTCCCTTTGGGACTAAAATCACTACATGTTATGTTATGTTCTGTGTTTATCAAATTTGCAGATGTCTTTCTGTTTTTAATCCTAGACATTGAAATCAATTATTTAATTAACTCAGCGTTTCATAGCAAAGGGCTGTGGGTGGAAAGAAGTGTCGATTGGTGCGCTTTAGATCATAAGGAATGTTATTGAGTTATGTGGCAAGGTTGTGACAGGGAGTACATGTAGGATTACTTTCCCATCCTCATGGTTTTTCCCGGTTCTTCCCCAGCTTCAAAGCTCTGCTAAAGTAACATTGCACTGGTACCACGTGTATGTCCGGAAATGACCTTGTATATGTGTCGATTGGACGTACCCCACCCTCTCTCTATCTCTGTCTGTCTGTCTCTTTCTCTCTCATAGAAATTGTAATCAGATAATTATGAAAAACAAGCGACATTACCCAACGGGGATGATGTTGATTTGTTACTAATGTTGGCTTATATCAGACTATCCTGGTTGTTAGTTTATTGTTGTTTTAACAAATAAAACCTGGCATAATTCATAGGACAAAAAGCGTGGAGAAGAAAACAACATTTTAACATCATATAAACAGGGTGGGTTTTTTTACGTTTTATCGCCTTTTATCTCGAAACAGTGATGAATTCACAACAGGCAGTGCTGGCTGTTAAATTTTAACATGTTTAACGGGTAATAAATATGTTTAACCCTTAGCAAATTCTGGATGGTTTAAAGCAGTTGATATTGCATGTTTAAAGAAGCAACCCGGGGCTTTAAAAATCTTACTTTTTATAAAGAGCAATCAATCAGTCCAAATATGCACCAAGATTGTTTGCAAATTTTATAATGCTAAAAGGGCTTTGCCGGATACTCTTTAAACTAGTTCAACAAAAATTGTTGGATTTTGTGTTTCTGATTATGTTACTTGGTTCAAGCGTTGTAAGTCTCATTTTTCATTTCGACCTCATTACTAATTTTCCAGTTTCTAATTGAACCATAGAAACAATAGGACGTTAAACCCCATTCATTTCATATTATTTGAACCGTGGAATGCTAAAAACAAAATGATTTCTGATGTATCTCAAGATTCGTGATTGCAAAAAATCTATCACACTATGTTTAATGGGTTCAAAGAGCTCGTCCTTTTTAATTATTTATTTTGTGAATGCTGGGCTGCCTTCTCCGGTTGGCCTATCCTATAGGATTTGCTTATTATTTATGTTTGTCACAAATTGGCTTTAACATTATCATAATTGCTTTCATCCCTCTATATTTTTTAAAATTATATTAGCTTTTTGAAATATCAAATTAGGGGAATGGTGAATTAAAATCATGTTATTAAAGTTAAAAATAGCCTTTCCTTTAATATATATGGGTGTATAGGAATTTGTGGTTTACACGTAGCAAATACTATATTATAGTAGTGTAATTCTAACCTAATACTTACACGTGTATATACAAAAATATATACAGTTATTATTCGTTAACAGGTGCTATAATAAAATTGTTTACACATGACTTTGGTCAGTAAGAATATTAGGTAGGTAGTATTCTTGAGATTGACCGAGATAACATCCAATGAAATGATTCGTTACTAACTTCTTGGTCACTTTAGGTGACCTTGATTCTCCTACAATCGATTTATAGATTGGTTCGTCTGTTCATTCATTACGTTGCCTGATGGAAATCATCTCCTATTTACATGATAGAATCCGTATTCATTACGAAAGCTAAAAATATACTCGTAGAATCTATGGTAAAGGTCCCCGAGTTTTCAACGTCAATAATTTATATATGGCGTGGTGTAAATGCTATCATAATAGGTAGGCCTGGTATATCATGCATGGCTTAATCAGATTGAATATAAAAAAGGAATCGTATTGTCCAACTCTTCCACTCTTCGAGTCTAACGTATAGCCAGGTCAAATTAACGCTGAATTTACACCACCCTCTTTAAATGTATTAGACAAAGAAAGTAATAATAATTAGATCTGTTTCATTCAAACTAGTACATTCCCGTAAAAAATTTTTAATGTGTTTCAATAGCAAGTCTTTACATTATTAAAATATAACAAATTCTATTTGACTTTCGACTTTGTTAGAGATGTTTGAACGATATCTGACTTGCTGTGACAGCAACAATTAATATTTTAGGAGCTAATAGTCTAACAGAAATTTATTTTGTAAAACTGTCATACGCGTAAAGCCTACCGTTATAAATATATCCCCTCGCCCCAACCACCACCCAAAAGCTAATTTAAATTATCTTTTTCTTAGACCGTCCTACCTAACCTTACTCGGTTACCGGTACCGTGTCGTTTTAATAGGCTATTCCTTGATAGGCTACTTTAGTCCACCCCCAAATTATCTAGTTTGTCTTGAGTGGACGTTAAGTCCCATTCCCCTTTCTTTAGCATTGGTTAAATATTATAATTTATAAATCTAAGTTGAAATGAAGTCAACGCAGACCATGTGAATCGTTTTCTCCATTAAAAATTTCAGAACGTGAGTAAAGGTAGATAAATCTTGTTTTGTAACCCCTATGAATCGAAAGCGTCTGGATAATCATATGTGCAATTTATAGACGGAAGTAAACATTGGCTGATGTTTGAAGAAACATGAAACATTATCTGCGTGTTTTTAGAAGCGTTTTGTGGGTTTAAACACTGGTATCTATTTTATTTACTAATTAGTTTCGTGTTTTATTTTCTGAAAAGGTTAACCATGGACCGATTCTAAAAACAATATGTCGTTGACATTATCTGTGACATCATCTTGACTGGTTTTGTTTGTTAGTGACACGATGGACAATGTTTCTTTAACTTTAAGTGATGACATTCGAAACACGATTTAACGATCACAGAAAACGAACGTTCAAGTCAAGGGAGTGAGAGAGAGAGAGAGAGAGAGAAATGGGGTTTAACGTCCACTCGACACAAACTAGGTCATTTTGGGACTAACATATGGTTTCAATTTTATTTCAATAATTCGCTTGCACGTAGGGGTCTTTAGCAGTGGGAGGAAACCGGGGTGCCCGGAGGAAACCCACGAGGTTGAGAAGGCACCCCTATCTCCATGCCATATACGCTCACACCAGGGATCGAAACCACAGCCGCAAGCCAGAGGTGACCGGCCAGCTAGAGGTCGAAGCACTGCTCTCTAGACCACTAGGCCATCCCAACCCCAGTCACAGGAATAAAATGAATTTAAACATCGAGCATATGAACTCGGTCAACATTTTACTCGTATTGAGTCTTAGTCTTACACGCTGGCTGGCACCGGTACCGTGGACACTACCTGGTAGAAGTAGCTGTGTGCAGACTGGTTGGCTATGTTGACAGCTGTCTGGCCAGAACAGACACTATTACTAGGTTTCAGATGATTTAGATCAATGCCAGTTTTGAGCAATGTTATGACAATATCAGTGTAGCTGCATGTCATTGGAAATTTATGAAAACAAAATGTATAAACCAGATACTATAGTTAATTAATGAAACATGTCACTAAACCGTTAGACAGGCCTGATCCTGATACTAGGTGTCTTTTAGCAGAGGCAGGAAACCAAGTGACCCAGAGAAAACCCACAAGGTTGGACAGGCACTGCTTGACTCCATGACAGACCTTGTGTATTCACCAGCACACGTGTTCAAGCTCTAGACCATCCAACTACCTGATACTTGAAATACATGAAAGCTGCCCCAGTGACAAACCTTGTAATTTCAAGCACAGTTGTTAAATCTCTAGACCATGGGTCACCTCCACCCCGCCAGATACTAGGATATCTTACTACTGTCGTGTTCAAGCAGAAGCCAATTTCTTGGGTTAATGTACGGATAACATAGAAATTACTTATTAATTTATGTATAAAGTTTTATCTTTCAGATACAATAGAAGTGACAGACAAAAACCAATCCAACGAAGATGGCACTTCCGTGGAAAATATCTCGTAAAACAGCAGAAATGGGGGTTGGCATTATTCTGCGAACTCCAGCTTTGTTCATTCTAGAAGTATGGTATAAGACTGATCCATTAAAAACATTTGAAGTTACAAGTGATACAGAAATAATAGTACCTGTTATATATCATTTAGGTATTGTAAACACTGATATAATGTATTCTTACCTTCATTGGAGCATTATCACTATACCACATTTTTAACGATCAAGGGCAAGACCTGCATGATTTACATTAAAAGTGTAATTTAATATTCAATCCAGTGACGAATTTAGATGAAAATACGCCCATGGTTATTCCACTTATGACACCCCCACACAATCCCTTACCTGCAAGACCACAATGTGTTTTAAACACATCTGAGATATTTCGAGGTTGTTATTGACTCTTAATAACATTAAACTCCTTGGCTTGGGGACCTCCTTGATCTTGAGTGGCTAAGTTTCAGCTTACCAGTCAATTAAATTAGACCTGACCCCAAAATGAGGTCCAGAATACAATTTGAAAGGATCCCATTGCATTTTGAATTTGAAGATGAGTAGATGGCAATCATTTGGTGAGCTGATAGATTCTTCTGAGCTTTGCATGGCACAGGTATAAATAGCAATAACCATTTAATGGTTGTCTCAAAATAAGATAATTTTTTGTATTAATAAAGATGTCCATTTACCTTTTTTGATCCCATCCCTACCTTTATTGCAGAACTAATCAGGTTTGTCACTTATTAGCTATGTTTAAAAATTTGATATTCTTTTATTTTCAGTGTTTGTTCTTGCAATAGCTATAGCCACCCTGCCATTGAAACAGTTAGTGACGTTTTATATGTATCTTGTTAGTTGTATCATGTTACTAGGCTCTTACCTACTCTCATCATTATTTGTTGAAAATGAAAGCCAAGAAGAGGAAGCCTTGAGTCTGACAACTTTATTTGAGAACAGACAAACTTTAGAAAGAATGGTACTACATCTGTTAGCTCAGTGCTTTATTTCAGCATTAATTGCTTATCTTGTAGACATGAATAACTGGGCGAAATTTCTTTTGCTCATCTTTACGACACCCGTATTTGCTCGTTTGACCGGTTTCCCAACAGATTTGCTCTATGTCGTACATAACTTTGCCTCCGTATTTACTTCTTTGATGGTGTTATTTTATTTATTCAACAACTTGGGAAATATGATAGATATCTGTAAAGATGGCATAAATCAAGTATATTTTGCCGTGAAAACATTTGGGCCTATTCCTGTTGCTGTGACGTTTTGGCACTCGGTGGCCCTACCAATTCAGTTGTTATTGTTCTGGACATTAATGTTTACTAGTCAGCTATATACGTATTTTACCGCGGATAAAGGACGCTTCTACGATGACGGGTGGCTCGTATTAATATTAGCTGGACTCGGAGAATGTTGCGCCACACCCGTCAGTTTGTTTGCATTTTGTGTGACCATATCATATACTTCGTACGGCATATTGACTCTAACGAAATTTTATTTACAAGGATGGGAAGCACACCCCCTAGAAAACGATGCCGCACGAGGTTGGACCGAAGGGTTTACAATGTTGTTGATTGCTGTACAGACGGACTTGTTGGATTTGACACCGATGCAGAGAGCTTTTTTGATGAGCATTTTGCTTTTTATTGTGTTATCTTCCTTGATTCAATCAATGTACGAGATAGCTGATCCTGTCCTTTTATCATTAAGTGCCTCCCATAATCCACGATATTTTAGACACATCCGTGCCGTCGCATTGTGTACGTTTTTGTGGATATTTCCGCTGTTTATGAGTTACATGATTTGTCAGTATTTTGATTTAGACTTTTGGTTAATGGTAATTATATCCAGTTGTTTGTTAACTTCCGTTCAAGTCATAGGATCTCTGGTAGTCTATTCGTTGTTCATATACGACTCATTACGCAGCGAACCGTGGGAATCACTCGATGACGTCATTTATTGGGCACGCTCTTGTACACGTGTTTTGGAATTCCTTGTAGCAGTGTTTGTAGTGTGCTATGGTTTAAAAGAATCTTTGCTGGGGGAATGGAGTTGGGTAAATTCTTCAATTCTCTTAATTCATTGTTATTTCAACGTTTGGCAGAGACTCCAAAGTGGATGGAAAAGTTTCCTTTTGCGGTGGGAGGCCGTGAAAAAAGTGGAATCATTACCCCTAGCCACCCAAGAACAATTGGAGCAATTCAATGACGTGTGTTCTATATGTTTCCAAGAAATGAAATCAGCTAGAATAACATATTGTAAGCATTATTTCCATGGTGTGTGTTTAAGAAAATGGTTGTATGTAAAAGAATCTTGCCCTATGTGTCATCAGCATATTACTGGACCAACACCGACTACAGATACAAATCCACATCAACAAGACCCAAACGACAATGTACAAAACAATGATATCGATGACGGTGATGGGCTCAATCAAGGCCTCCAGCTAATAAATGACAGCGAATCCGATGAATCAAACTCAGACAGTGACATTTAATTTATTAAAGATAAACGGAACAGAAAGAACAGTACCTCCATTGTAAAAAGGAGAGGCAGAACTTGGGTGTCGTTTAGTACCTAAAATTTTCATATGGAATAACCGGAATTGCAGTGTTATCATTCTGGATAATGGTCATAGTATATATAATAACAATTACAGTTTATTAACGTTCTGACGATGGTACTCTCAGAAAGTACCATGGTGGAAACGTTGTTTTAATAAACCAGTGAGTGTTGTTCCATATGTTTTAGTCTGTACATCTACAGATATATGTTAAAAAGTGGGTTTACTTGTACTGCATTTTTCTATTGGTGATTAAATCGTACATTATTGAAATGCCACTTGCATTAATACAAAATGAAAACGGGAAAATTGTCAAAAAATGGCATAAAATCTACGACTTTAAATAACTACATATAAAAATTAAACTAAGATACTCAGGGACGGATTTAGATGTAAGGTAAATTTTATTGCATGTAGAGAGGTCCCAACCTATTCCTCTTATGAACTTCCTACAAACAATCATCCTCACGACTAGAGGACGATAAAAGTGGGTTTTAAACACAATTGAGCAAAGTCGGGGATGCTTTAGATTACATGGGTATAAGATAGACATAATAATATACCAGTGTCAAAAATTTTATACAACGCACTAGGTTTCAGGCCACCAAGCCACTAGGTAAATCCACACGCAAGATTCTGTTAGAAGTAAACCTTTATTGGTAGACTTACTGAATTTCATAGTAAGAGTTTTTGACCCAGTAAAAGCCACAAACAATATCGTTTGGTCTGTGGGTACGTACATGTATTCAAACTATTAAAATAACCAACTATATTGTGTAAGGCTAGGACCTGTTTCATGAAATTTTAACAAAGATAAAATCCAAATTTTAGTAATTTAATGGATTATAGTGCTTAGCCTATCAAAAATGAAGTATCTACTAAAATTTGGATATTATCTTGAGTTAAGATTTCGAGAAACAGGGTCCAGATTTTGTTTATTATATGCCCATTATTGGCAGTCAATACAGTATAATTAAAGCTTCAAGATGTTGGAAGTCAAAATCACAGTAGGCCTACAGTGATTTTAACAGCAAATCCAGACTGTAAAACAACGACAATATTTCTGAACGAAAGATTTAACCAGTACTTGCAGCTTCTATATTCTATACCGCTTTGATCAATCAAACATTTTTATGCTTTCAATCGCTGTCTGTATAAATGTTTTTTTTACAGAATAAAAAACAACCACTTGTTTTTTTGACATCTGTTACATTTATTAAAATAAACAAAAAAATATATAGTATTTAAAATATTACTTTTAGTGATCAAATTATTTCAGCTTTTCTCAGTGCTATCACCCAAAGTAAAACATTTTCAAAATTGCATCTATGGATTCGACATGGTTCAAGTGTTGTATTTTTATCAAAGCAGGAATTACAAATTAATTTGAGTGTTGTATTTCTCCACACAAGTAAAAAAAAAGTTTTGTTGGCCTTGTTAGAGCATAATACATCGTGATTTAAGCACAATTAAAAGGAAAATCACTGGCTTTAAAAAGATCCAATTATCTCCGATATATATGTCTTTTAAACTTGAACCAAAGTTCCAATACACCTCGACGATATTGGCATTTATATCCACGTCTATACGACTTGTCCCATTCTTTATCCAATATTTTAAATGCTATGTCTTCATAAGGTGGTCCAGCTGAAAATCGTAGTACCAGAAACCCAGGATCGTCAGGAATCGGGGTTAAACTATAGGTTGGGATCATAGTGTTATACATAAGATTAGGATAATATATATTAAACTGATAACCATGTATTGTTTTCGGAGGGGGACTGTCACTGTCATAATGTGTTCTGTTATAACGGTTCCAAGAAAATCCTGTAAATAACTTATTGGAGTATTTAGGTTTCTGAGGCTTGTATTTTGTATGTAATGTTTCAATGAACTCCCTGTCAGAGTCTGTTGTATTTTCCGAATGACCGTGTTCCAATAATACCGAGTTAGTTTTGTCATCGATGTGGTGAATCTTCAAAAGTTTAGTTCTTGGCACATAACAAGGGGTTAAGTCTTCCATTTTGCGTTTCGGGGAATTCTTTGGTAACACAGATTCCGTTCCCTGTTTTTCCATTTCACAGATAATTAAATACTCCTCATGACCATTGAGCGCATATTCCATAACATTCCTAAAACTACAACGTCGATGGTTGAAATAACTCGACGAGACTTCTCCAGATACACTGAAACCAAACTCATGAAAGTTCATTATATAGCCGACCGCATAAACGTCAAAGAAACCTGTTGAAATGCTCCATGAACGATTTTGAACGTTTCTCTATTTCACCTTTAAATTTTATCGCCGTATCTAAAGGTTCAGCCAACGATGAACTTTTATTGAGAAGGGGACATAACTCTTATCGGTCTCTGAAACGTACTGATGATTTCGCGCTCAAAACCTATTTCGTTTTATGAAGTATTATAGATGGGGCACGCTGGCACTGACTGGTGCACCCCCATGGAAGAAGGAAGTGGGCTCTCTGCGAATGGATGTTATATTGACGCGAATATTCGAGGAAAAAGTTCGATATTATTAGGGCATTTTAAATCGACGCCTATATGGTTCATCATCTCCAATCACTTGGCCGCTATTGAATGAGCGTGCCGGTCTCGGAATCGTTACAGACTGCATCAAAATTCAAGAAATTTAACCGTTTACATTGCGACACAATAACCGTTCCGGAACTGCTCCTTGTGGGCTTAAATTTGTAATGTAAACGGTGTTGAAGCTTCGGACAAAATTTAACAACAGAGTTCAACCTCTCACAGTCCTGATGCCTTACACCTAATTCACACTAGGGGTTTGGAAAAGTGGAGTACCTCCGGAAAGGAAGGTCGCAGAGCACTGAACCTCGACAGGATACGTCCTCTCATGACCCCAATGCTTCACACCAAATCCGTTGAAAACAATATTGCGTTAACACGCCAATTCATTGCTGACGGTCCGACCGACATGGGTGACGACTTAGTACGCACACAGCGAAATGTGGACGTTTAAAACTTAACGTGTAGGTGTGGTTATTGTTTGTCTCAGAATTACCCACATAATGGAGTTGACAGATATTTCAAAAGATATTTTTATTCCAAGAGGCTATCTACGAAAGGATTTATAAAGTATTAACAGTCTCTTTTTAAACAATGTTTACGGTAAATGTATATTTTAGTCATTTTTAGAGAAAGGGTTCAAATAGAACCCGGCACGTATTGCGCACAAAAACAACTGCGTCCGTCAAGCCGAATTGATTGCTCCTAGAGCGTATTTTTGCTATTTCAGCCCATGAACAAAGCAATTTCAAAGTGGTCTAATATTACCTAATTAAGGTGGCTTGCTGACTCGGAATTCCAATCAATCGATTACACCCATGAAGACGGGACCGGTGGGAGAAAATTTTGAGAATTTAACTGCCACAAACGCGTTTTTCTGCTATTCCAATCTGTAACCTGTGAATACAGCAACTTCAATTTGGTTCAATATAGCCTAACTGGCTGCCAAGAATTCCAAACAACGAATCAATCGTCGCGGGCTATGGGAGCCTCACCCTCCCGGAGAAAATTTTGAAAATTTAACCACCGCAAATGCGTTTTCTGCTATTCTAGCCTGTGTGAGCAAATCCAAACGTAATCCAATGGTTTTGTAACCGAAATCCCACTCTGAATTCCAACCATCCAATCACGCTGTTGCAGTTGCATTCACAAACTTATAATCGGTGCCCGAAAAATGTCGCACAAAGTAGAGTGGCCCCAGACAAAATGTTTTAATCAATAGTCAACTCAGTATAAATTCGTGGTATTCAATTAAAAGAAAAGTGAAATTAGTGTTTTATTAGGAAGTTAGGGAAGCAAAACTAAAAATGCCCGAAGCAGGTTTACGAGCTGCGGCCAGTTAGTTTTCTTCGCAGGGCGAAGAAGCGGAGCTGACCTTGTATGGACCCCCAAAGAAAATTTTAGAATATTTGATGGCCGCAAACGCGTTTTACTGCTATTCCAGTCCTAAAATTAGTGTTTTATTAGATTTCGGGCACTTTATTCTGACAGACAATTCAGCCTTGAAAGCCGGACGTTTTCGCGTTTACTCTATTTGAACTGCAAAACGCGGATGCAGATACGGATGCGGATACGTTTATGGATACGGATGTAGTATGAACAGAGCTTAATGCATTTCAGCGTGATTTGTTACAAGGGACTCGATGAACGTAGCTAGACCATAAGTCATGTCAAACAGTGACCGCATATTCTTATCTGGAGAGCATGCGCAATGAATACTCTATGTGTAGACTGGAATAAACAGGCGCTATAAAGATTGTCATTCGATTGAGACTTCACTCATATTACATTATTATATTCGTTTCGACCGATTTGTGTCAATTTCTAGGCCTGAAATATTATCGATTTAGCTCTTTTAAAGATACATTATGCGAGATTGGATTGAGAGCTGGCAATTCTCACTATAATTGGTAAAAACTAACGTTAATGGAATTTGCTAAAAATTTCAGTCAAATTGATCCACTCTGAACCGAGATTTTAGCGATTGAATTTTTGGACTAGCCTCGATCATCATTACTAAAGTCGGTACGATAAAACACGTATAGTCTTGATTATCCATTTCACGAATAAATCATGAATGAAAGATGAGTAGCAAATTGGATTCCAATCCAATATATATCGCAGGCTAGCGATGACATCGAGAGTTGATTATTGTCAGGATATGTTAATTAATGTCTCATTAATAGTTTCAGGTCTAAAGAAAAACCTGCAATAGGCAGATTTTAGCTTTTGCATAATGTATGTTTAAACAACATATTACATTCCCGTTTCTCCGTAATTCGCACGCACTCGCTCGTCGGTGACTGCTGTGCCTTACAAGTCACCGACAATAGCGCCCAAAGTATAGCAAAAAAATTGATGGCAATGAAAGCATATTATAATATCAAAAGTCTGGATGAATTTGTAAGTGAAATGTTGACAAAGTGACGTAATAGGCCTACCATTTGAGTCTATAGTGGCGGTATGCATTTATTTGATACTGTTAGCAGGTTTTATTTTGAATGATAATATATCCGTTAAGGTGGGGACTCGTTTCTTTTCTATAAAAGATTAGAAAATGGGTCTAGAAGCATATGTTATATAAAGCGATTGACACCCTTATTTTAAAATTGAAACAGGGAGATATTCAAAATTAGACGTATTAGATCGTTTGTGTAGACGACAAAATTCATTTTCTAACGACATGACGAAAATAGAATAGAAATGTTCAGATTAATTTTATTTCGAGAGCCAATTTTTTATAAAATGAATGTTTTTTTTACAATAATTAAAAATACTTATGATAAATAAAAATGTAGAAATTTTGGAATGTTTAGGAGCTGTTATATATACAATGCGTTCATGCCTCTGTAAACCTTGTAAGGTTTAGTATGTAATAAAGTTTCTACTTTCTTTCTTTCTGTTATTATTTTGTCACTTGTGAATCAGCCATTTTTAGAGCCTTGTTGGGTATTTAAGTTGTTGAAATCATACTTAAAGTTACAAATTAAACATGTGTTTAATAGTGCACATTCTCTGGCGTTTGGTCATAAATGAAATACCAAACCTCAAACAGTGTCATGTATTATATTAACATAATGTACACACCTGTTTTCTTTCAATAAACAAGCTGCTGACAATAACTAAAAATTATTTTTAAAAATGGTTTGTTTTTAAAAATTAAAAAAAACTCAGTTTTATCATTATCCAGATATATCAGCAAAAGTCACATTGAAAATATAATATCAACCCAAATACCCAATGTAAACATTTTCTACAAATTACGCCACTTTCAATGAGAATTCGAAATTCGATCCATTAAATCGAGAAAACATGCAGTTCCCGAGTCAAAATGAACCCTTTTCTCAATCAGATATTGTGTTTTTAGCATCATGCATACGGGGTTCACGGTGGCTAAGTTTGTAAGGCACTGGCTCGCTAGCCCGGGGAGCGTGTGTTCGATCACTGCATTTGCCGAGAAAGTTCATCCAGATTTTCTGGCGTGATGCAGCTGTGTGGTCTTCCGGATGAGACGAAAAACCGATCCCATGTGCACCTAAATGATCCCTTGACAGTTGGAATTCGATATAAGAGTAGGCCATAGTACCGCATATGCCCGTCTTCATTAGCCCAGTTCGGAGCATCGTGCATACAAAGGCATATTAAACAGAATGAGTAATGAGTAATCGGAATGTAATTAATTACATTTAAAAATAATGTGATGATCAATTACATTTGAATTGTGGCATATTCGAATAATAATTGATATGTGTTGTGGTTGTTCTTTCCGATGGTAAATTTACGTATAAGTTTATTTAAATTTCACTTTTACATTATAGAAATTGGTTTTTGGAGCAGGATAACCATTCTTACAAAGATAGATAGCAACTACTTATAAAATCTGGTGTTCAAAATCAGTGGGGCGTAAGTTGCAATTCACGATTCAAGATAAAGGTATTTCAAATAAAATCGATCGCAACATACGTGACATGATTAGACAACGAAACTAGCATCCGGCTCATAGACCACTTTTCACTGGATACGAACATGAATTTTATTATTTATTTTGAAAAGAATATAGGTCAATTTTTTCCAATTTGGGCCCCTAGCACTTTGGTGGACTCGGGCCATATCACAGGGTCTGATAAAAACATCTTTTAATCCGAATCGGTAAAACACCAGCATTTAGAAGAATACACGATCAAGTTAGTCCCGACATGACCTAGTTTGTGTCGAGTGGACGTTAAACACCATTTTTCTCCCTCTTTCTCTACTCTTCTAAAACACCATAGATACCACTTATACTTGAATGCATATTAGGCTACCCCAGTTAAAGTTTCTACATGTACTTCTCGTTGATGAAAATTGTGTTAAGATTGATCAGGAGAAGTACTGAAAACATTAGGTCAAAGAATTGCGATAAAATTTAGATTACCGGTCATTCTAAATATTTTCAGTTTATTGTCACAGAATTCTGATTGTAAGGACGAGCCAGTCATACCCAACGACCTAAATACACGAAGGCAAGTCGACCATGATGCACTAAGCAGAACTTGTATTCAAACAAATAGATGATCTTGATAGTGTTACAAAAGTTGGTATCACCCGTTTGTACTATATAGCAGTCAAGGGCGTTCAGGCGGTGTATTGGGGATGTTATTATACATAACATTCATGAGTCATTTATTTTGCACTGATTTGCTCGGTCCTGTCTTGTCATTATATTCACAGTGCGCCGTCAGAGAATGGTTTTCTGGACTGGACACAAGTAGCCTAATACCAGGCTGTCTGACTGTCTACAGTTAACTCCACTTGAGAACAGATACTAAGCCAGTCCATTTTAGTCCATAACACCAAGTAAACTTTGAGAATTTTTAGAAGTATTTCTTCTGCTTCCATTGGAATTGAATTAGTTTTTTTAGTTTTTGTCTGTGTGCCAGATGTGAAACGGGATAGAAGCGCATTAGAAAAACAATATACTAATTTTTTCTCAAAGTTTGTAGTAGATGGAACTCTGCGTGCAGAATGTAGTAACATACTTCCAAAAATTGATGGTGGCAGGAACTGTCAGTGAGTTAATCTAAAATAGTCGAATCAAGCAAACAGCTCTCGTTGTCACCTATTTGTTTAACCACTTCAATATATTAAACAGAGCGCCTTTCATGGAACTAAAATAACCCTATAGTATTTCGTCACATGGCACTATTTCTACATCATGCTGACTTGCACAGCTGTAAATATACATACATTTTCACTACCTCCCAAAATTACTCCTAGCGTGTAATTGCGTACGTATGATACGATTTGCACACGTGTGTATTTATAATTAGCACACCTATGTAAATTTTTATGACGGATGCCTGCAGCGAAAAGGGTATGACTTCAACTTAGAGTTTAAAGCAGTGATTCTCAATCTTTTGTGTCCCAAGCCCACTTCGATTTCTCCTTAAACATAAAACATGCATCGCACAATTATCGGACAAATTATATATAGTATTTTTTTTTTTTTTTTTTTGAAAAAATCAAGAAAATTGTCGGCCACACAGTTAATTTCACTGTAAATAGTCTCTGCTTGAGATCCATGCCAAATTAAACTTTGAAAATAATTAAAACAAATTGTCAGAAGATGATAATAACATCTGAAAAGTATGCGATCGAACTTATAACACAATTCGTGATTTTTCAAATCAAATCCACACCCTACCACCAACATATTGTCACGCCACACGCTTGCACCCTTCTTTATCCGCGCCTCTTTAACGATAATCATATGAGATCCAGTGTACTTATAAAAATTTTCAAATAATAGGACTATTTGTTTGTTTTACCTGTAGAGAGCCGTAGTGGATCGGTGAGTAAAGCGCTAGCTCGCTAACCAGGCGGTCTTGGTGCTGGCTAAGAAAGTTTGTCGGGATTTTGCCGCGTGGTTCCCCTTGGCCGAGAGCCTTTATAAATTATAGCAAGTAAAATTACCCTTGACAGTTGGAATACGACATAAGAGTAGGCCGTAGTGTCACTGTCCGGGCAACACTTCTCTCGTAGCACACTGTATGGCGTATACTTGTTTTCGTTAGCCCAGACAAGTAGGTCGTTACACACCCATTCATCTTATGTCCTTTTACCTTCCGAATCATGAAATATAGATGTAAGCATAATTGAAAGCCCACAGAGCTCGGCGGATTCAATCAAGTTCAGTTCACATCACATCTACAGGTATATAGATAATTAAATATAAAATTATGTGAAATATTTATATAAGGCGAATTTACATCAAATAATGTGAGTTAATCTAGTTATTCAATACGAAATATTTACATAAGAATTTACATAAATGTGAGTTAATCTTTGATTTTTTACGATGTATTTATATCAGATGAATTTAATTTGTGATTTTTCTTAAAGAGTGTAAATGGTGGAAGCTTAAAATAGACGAAAATGGGTCTAAAAACACATATTAATGTAATATGAATGTGTATAGGGTGATTTGGATTCAATTTCTAAAATAAAAAAAGAATTCTAACAAATTCTGTGCGTTGAAATCCGTGAACAGACCAAATTGAATCGCAGTCGTTTACGCCCGCTTAGTTCATTCTACACGTTTTGTTTAATTATTATTTTGTCATTTGGGAATCATCCATTACTAACTATATATACTCCATCTTTGTCTTATAGAATGTTTTTCACTGTTCATTACAAATGGCACCCGAAACCATAGACATGCACGACTCGTGTAAAAGGGGTCCCATATTTGTACGGCCAAATAACAACATCCGTATTGGTTGCAATGGACCAATTTGAGCTTTTAATTTCGAATTTCATTTTTAAAAAATCGAGTTTGAGCTTTAGCTCCTTTAACACGACGCATTGGTAAGTTGAAATTATATTTAATAATCGCTAAAAAATTATTTCGGCACAAAAAGCCTATTTTAACGTTATCATGTTGTCGTTTATCATTCGATGCAACCATTGAACTAGTTTTAAGTTTTACAGATCTTCCAAAACCAGCATGTGTCTTAAAAATATCTACAATAAAAATGTACATACTAAAAGTAGACATCTCCAATACAGTTATTTCTTTTAGGAATGTTTCCACTTATCACGCTCTAATAAAGTAGGTAAACAACGCTACATGCGTTTTATAACATATACTTATATAATTTTCAAAGGTCCCAGGGTGTGAGCTAGAATAGGTTAGTATTAAATGATACGGAGTTAAAGACAGCGCGTCAGATACACTATCATTATTTCTAGTAAGAGGTTTGTTGTTTAAAATATGAACAACTTCAGCAATGACAGTTTACAACACTTTGTCAGATACTATTCTCTTATAAGTGATTTCAAGATTTGTCGTACCGGATTTTTCTCTCCAATATGCCACCCATGTGACTAGCTGCAGGAGGATTAAAACGCCCAAAAATACTTTTCCATGTACAAACATCAATAATTCTAGAGTTGTTCAATTTCTAAATAGCTTCTTTTAGTTCTTTGCCCATTGGGGAATATTAGTATGGGCGCCACATAAAGCCGAGTGACATTGGTGGGGCGCCCACGACGAGACTGGCGCCCAACCAATGTCACTTGATTTTATGGGCGCCTCGCCAATCATGTGATAAATAAGCCGCTCCCCAGAACGTTAGGGCCTGAAATGTGCAAATATCAAAAGGGACTGAAACCTTTGGGAGATAAAGATAATGTTTTAAGTATCATTAAAATCGGATAAAAATTGTGGCCTCTAGAGGGTCCACAGCCTTCGTATTACACACAATTGGTTGTTAATCGGACTATTGACCAGTCATAATTTGGAACAGAAATTTGCTTCTATTACAGCAGTGTTAAGTGGGATTAGCTCTAATTGAACGAAGCACTGCGATGGGTATTGTACGCCACCTAAGGTAGACTATATTGAAACATATTTAAGTTGCTGTCTTCACGGGCTGGAAAAGCAGGAAAACACGTTTGCGGCAGTCATAATTTGCTCCAGACGGCACCGTCTCCGCGCAATATAAACGATTAACTCAGTGGTATCGCTAATCACAAAAAAATGCATGGACATGAGAGGGTCCAACTGAAATTAAGATGTTATTAGATGAATGTCATCGCATTAGTTCTAATCCCTAATCGGAAACTTAAATCCCTGATTGGATTTCATCCTATAATAACACAGGAGGGGTGCACTTAATAACTCAAATATGTACGAAAATGGATTCTGCTACCCTGGAAACGTATATTTTCACACCAAACTGATGTAAAATTCAAATTTCCCGCCCAAACAGACCGCCACGGACCATTGATTTGTTACGTAGTAGGCCAATTTGGTTAATTTTTTGGATTGGCTGGCATTTCTGCTATTATGTGCAGGTATAGGCATCTTCAACCTGCAAGTGAAATATGCTTGGTAAAGAAATATGATAACAAATACGAATGTGACGACCGCAGTGGTCAAAACGTCCCACGTCTACTCCAATAGGAGAAGTCGAAGGCCAATACAGCAAGACATAATATAATACACCTACCCTTTCTACTGGTACCAAAGTTAGAACTGCAAATATCCGTACTGCCTTTTGTATTTCTTCATCTTCTTTATATTGCACTTGCAGGCCTACATTCTTATGGAAAGGTATCGCTGCCAATATTAAATGCCCTGCTACAATGTCTTTTCCATTGATTATATGTAAAAAGTGCAATGTACAAAGTCCTAATACCGGTAAGGATAAAGTCAAAATACCTCTCAGGCAATAGTTTAATGTAAAACAGCAAATGTTAAATACCAAATGGCAAATGTTTTGTGGGAAAATGATTTTTGGCGTGTTTACATTTTACATTTCTCTCATTACATTTTACATTTCCGTTCTGTCAAATCCTATTTGTCTTTGACGCTTTCTGTATAGCACTTTTCGCACAGCATCAACTGTATTGTCGGAAACCTGGACAAGCTAGAACAAGGATATTCACCACACTATAACAGGAAATCAGCCTGGCACACAAAAAGAAATTTATTTACCTTGACAAACGATCCAATTTGGATGGTACCTTACTATGATTGCGGGGGTTACATATTAGTGAAAAACACGTTCATTTCTATTCGTAAATATGTAAATGGTGTTCAGGTACAATCGTATTTTCATAATTAAAATCCAATAAATATCACTGACGAACGATGTCACAGACAGTTGATTATGGTCTTTTGTATTAGTTAATTTGTCTAATTTCTAATGTAGATACAATTTAAGACCTACAATAAGCAGATTTAGCTCTTGCATACTGAATGTTTAAATGACTGTATGTGTGTGTGTGTGTGTTGGGGGGCGGGGGGGGGGGGGGTATTCAGTGTTAAAATACGAGTCTTGTCCTTGATAGAAAAAAATCCACAATGTTACCTATCCTTGAAAAGCGGGTTCAGTGCTCTTTTCAAATATACAAATAATTTTCCGGCACATTCATACTCTCTGAAAAACTAACAAAGATGGGTGGAACTAAAATATATTGCCGTGATTGCGTAGGGGGTGGGGGGTATTCAGTGTTAAAATACGTGTCTAAATCCGAAATTCGCGATACCATGCTAACTATTCCTAAAAGCACGTCCATTGCTCCTTAAAATTGTGTAAATAATTTCCTGACACATTCAGATTGGCGTACCATGAACAACATCGAGTTGTACAATAAGGGGTATTCAAGTAGCCTACAAATACTGGTCTAAATATGAAATTCCAGATACCATGTTACGTATCACTGATTTCCTTTTTCAAATATGCAAATAATTTTGAATGTACGTGTATAACTTTACAAAATAAGATTAAAGTTGAAGGGTACAATGCTTAATATATTGTTGTTTTTTGGTTAATGGAACAAAGTTAATTAGGCTGTACTCAACTCTGTTTATAGAAAGATCGGAAAAAGAGGGGTATTAATATGAAATTCTAATTATTGTGTTATAAATTACTGGAAAGTAGGTTTCCTAGCACATTCATGATTATGTACGGACACCCAGATAGTTTCTTAAAGTATGCAAGCTTGAATTCCTGTTATCATGCCATGTTTCCGTATTGATAAGTCACGTCATATCCTGCATTTGCATCCTGACATGAAAGATTCAAACCCGATACTGGCTTAAGCCTATAATGATGATATTAAAATAGCTAACTCTAATATTAAACTCTCATGGACTGCTTCTATAACTCACTTAATAAATTATTTCAATATAAACCCGTCAAACCTCACAAAAACTAATATCAAATTATCACTTCAATCAAAATTCAACCCCCTTTTCACTGAATCGTGCTACTCCAGCCCGTCTAAAACTACAAAACTCAGGACTTTTGGCTTATTTAAAACCAAAATCTATAAACCCAATGAATATCTCTGTCATGTACATAATAAGAACTCTAAAATAGCCATGACTGCACTCCGACTTAGTTCCCACTCACTGCAAATTGAAATCGGTAGATACAAAATTGTCCCCCCAGATCTAAGAATATGCCAACAATGCTCTATGCAAAAAATTGAAGATGAAGCTCATTTTTTACTTGAATGCCCACTGTATGAAGATTTGCGTACGGTACACATATACCCGACACTTACAGATAACTATCTATCCTTTTCCCTAGAAAACCTATTTAACCCACCTAAAACAGTTGCAAACTCAGTTTGTGCCTTTGTTTTTCATGCAATGAATCTAAGGTCATAATATGTGTAGCCTGTCTCTCTTGTATCAAATTATTCTCTGCATTTCCATATTATATTACTTGATTCATATCATTATCATAGATTGTAATAACGATGCAAAGTCTTCTTGTCATTTATGTATTTATTATACTCATGCATCATAATTGTATTGACATGGACCCGGTTGACGTAAATTTTTACATTACACATAATGCTGTCCTGTTAGTAAATCTATATGTTATTATTATTATTATAAGCTATATGAAAATTACCATTGTCTTATACATGAATGTTAATATTATTGGTCATATTGTTATCAAATGTTCATGTTTATATTGTATGCTGTCCTAAATGGACGTTTCGATGCAATAAAATCTTATCTTATTTTATCTTATGAAACTTGATACTGTGCGAAAGGCGCTATGTAGAAAGCGTGTGGAGGACACCATGTCCCTTGAGCAACGTCCGCGACATCTAACCATTGCTTCAATCCTCTGCAATTCCCGAAATATCGCGTCTGTTGTATTTACACGTGACTTTAGGATTGTCCAATCAGAGGTCGTTACACATAACACAAAGTAAACAAACAGCCGTTGAAAGTGTTTTTATCAACTGAGAAACTCACGGAAAACCAGCAACCTTGACATTGATCGATCTTTGAACTTTGCAACGCGATTGTCACATGTAGACATTTTAGCTAGAAGCGCGAGGCTTGGTATTCACGACGACCGATGAATCTGATAGGTTCACAAGCTGGGCTTGCACCCAATCGAAATTAGCGGCGAAATATGCAGGGTATTACGTGAAGGGTTGATAAGATATACATGTACGTAGTTAAGGCGAGATCAAACCTTCTATTGAAGATGGGGGGACACATGAGATATGGCAGATCGCAAATGTAAAATTTAATGAGAGAATTGTAAAATGTAGAAACGTCAATAAAAGTATTTTCTAACAAAACATTTGTCATTTGTCACTTAACATTTGAAATTTTGCTTTTAACTCTTGCCTTAGAGGTATTTTGACTTTATCATTATCGGTATTAAGACTTTGTACATTGTACTTTTTACATATAATCATTGTCGCCGAGCATTTAATATTGGCAGCGATACCCTTTCATATATTCTGTGTTCGTCTCCAAATATTCTGGGTAAAATAAAAAAAACAAACTAGCCTTTCCATTCTGTATTTGGGGAGATTTCCAACACTAATTGCATGGCTGCTAATTCATTAGTTGCCAGTTGGTGAATAAAATAGGTGAACCTTACTTGGATGTTTTGATGATATTCATCATTAGGTTCCAATTGGTGATTAAGATTCATATTGAGTACTTGGATAATTTGATGATTTTAATCATTAGTTGTTAATTGGTTAATTAAATTCAGGGTGAACATAAATCCATAAAATCATTAATACCGTTAATTGGGTCTTAATAACAACGTGTCTCTCTTCAAACGAAAACCGACAAGTCGATATCTGCGCCTTCGTGGGAAGGATTAATTTTGGCCACGCTCTGTAACTGCGTCTTTGTGGGAATATTATCTTGCTTGAACCACTAACTGGTTATAAAGTAGGTAACAAGCTACTGCCGAATAACTGTCTCTGACGATACACCTCGGAAAGTGGGCTAATAACTACTACTTAAATGGTCCTATTTTTTATTTCGTAGGGTTTGTATTATCTTCCTTGGCATTTCTATCGGAATTACCGACTAAGTTTCTTGAAATAATACCGATATATTGGAAGTTATCTTGAGACAGTCTGAGAAATGCAAATGCAGTTTAGGTTGGTGAACCGTGAACACAGATATTTTTGGTCTTATAATATTGTATTTGTTGACATTTAGACTTTGTAAAAAATTACAGTAAAGGTTATATAAACATAAATTCTATGAGTTTGGCCAAATGTCCACAATTAGGTAAATCCAGCCCAGGCGATGACTTTAGTTTTCGTGAATTGTGATCCCATTCAAACTCTACGATCTTATTTTTGTATGATTACAGCAACAACCACAACTTTTATGATGTTAAAGAAACGTGTTTGTATCATTGGAGCAGGTGCCGCGGGGCTTGGATCAATAAGGCATTTTGTTGAAAATCCTGAGACTTTTGAAGTTATTGCCTATGAACAAGCACCGTGCATTGGAGGAAACTGGGTTTATTCCGATGTAACTGGTAATGATAAATCGGGACAACCAATCCACAGCAGTCTATACAAATCGTTGAAGTGAGTAAAATTAATTGTAAACTCAACCTGCAATGCAGCTATGTCGGATTTCTTCGGTACCCTTAACTTTAAACTCTTAAAGAGCCAATCCCGATAATTTTTTAGGGAATAAAACTGCTTCATTTTGTTTTAAAGTCCATTAAAGTCCTCTACGAAAAGGCCTATCAACTAACACACTATTTGTGATACGCTTTCAAACAACTTAAACCCGTCAGTCTTCATCTGGAAATTTTGGGATAATGGTGTCTGGATAAAATCAAACTCATATTTTATAAAACTAATGTATAAGTGAAATTTTCTTTCGCTATCAAGTACATCACATGGGTCCTGCACTGTATGAACCTCTAAAGGAACGGGGATCGATTATCAGGTAACCCAAAGAAAAAATTGATCCGAAATCTCAAATGGGTTACATGTCCGGATAAGCATTTTTGACGTTCACGTAGGAGCGACTCAATATTGTGAGTTGAAAATTTGAGACAAGTTAAACACACCATTCCTCTATATTTTGGCGCTTAAATTTCATACGTAACGGACTTATATTTTTGAGACTATGTTCAAATCGGGATAGTCTCTTTAAATTATATACCTTCCAGCAACAATTAAAATTTGCCAACAACAAAAATCTAGAAATGCCAGTTAATTCTTCAATGTCGGAATATTCTGTTGGTGTATTTGCAGCTTGGTAGGTGACAATGAAAGAGTCTTAAATACCGTCTACACAATATTCACTGCATCATTTGAAGATGGCGTCTGCTAAGGGAAAGAAGTCTGAAGCTTAAAACCAACCGCAATTTTATTTCCTTTCGAGAATGTCTGTTTAATATGATGAAACATTTGGTTGATGTTATTTTAATTTATGATTGTAGGATTAATATCCCTAAAGAAATCATGGCCTATCCTGACTTTCCATTCGATTCAAATCTCCCAAGTTTTGTTGGCCATGAAGAGGTGTTGAAATATTTGAACAACTACACGGACCATTTTAATCTAAAGCCATATATACAGGTATATACACGTATTTGAAATATTCCATATTATCTAGATACATTCCATGGGGTTTAAGGTCCGGACTAATTTGGGCTAATTTCTTATTTCAATAATTCGCCTCTGCTTGGGGGTTTTAAGCGGCGTGTGTGTAGGGGTGGGTGGGTGCGGGGGCACTGAAGACAGACCCATGACAGACTGTATGATTTAAAGCACACGCGGTAAGCTATTCCGCTACCATAGAGTTATATAGTTTCTATATATAACTCTATGTCCGCTACCAATCAAGACTTGAAGAAATTGGATAAAGCGCCTGAGAGTTCATGAATTACCCCAGAAATAAACATATCGACTGATGCTTTAGTCCAGTCATCACCACAGATAGCTAGCTCCAATCCAATTCACAGAGAATTACGTACGAATTATCTCTGTCCCAGTTGAATGTCCACAACACGTGCATTGACTTCGCGTGGGGTCAGTCATTGGCTCAACAGCTCGTGCATTGTTTACATAACACCCAACTGCTTCGGGCAAAATGATGCATTTTACTCATTTTAATACCCATTTACACTAAATAAGAAATATTTTTTAACTACAAATACTTCAAACGTCTTCATTTATTTTTCTTATACTTCAAAAAAATGTTTGAGAATTTAATTTGTCGGAGTAAAAAAGTTAATATGCCGAACACATTAAGTCTCGTCGATGTCATGCATATCAGTGATTGTAGCGGCCAAGCGAATATTCACTGCGGGATCAGTTTGAGCTTGCTCATCAGTCACCGTCCAGAAAGTTCATCAATCATAAACATATCGAATAATAAATTGCAGTCATCTCCATCTGGAGCTCATGACCCGTGAATAAATGTATCACATTGTACAATATTCTAATTATTAACAATGATACGTTATTTCACTAGGAACTCATAAGAATATTTAGAGATTCCGAATACCGGTTTGTATATTATATATTGTCAATCTTCTGTAATGGGTAAATAAAGAATTTAGCAAAGTATGGAAATTATGGAGCACGTTCTTATGAAAACCAATACTAGCGGAAGATTTTTTCCAAAAAATAAACATACCTGGTCATATATAATGACTGACACAATCATCATGGACCGATTGTCTTATAAATTATTAATTTTGTATTATACAGTTTAACACCAGAGTGGTAATGGTGAAACCTAAGCATGTCGGTCAAGGATTGTGGGGGACCAAATGGGATGTCGAAGTTCAACAGCCAAACAACCCAAGTACCACAACGAAGTTTGATGCTGTTATTGTCTGTAATGGGTGAGTCTTCATTTAATCTACTTTAAAAATTAGATTCCAACAGGTACAGAGCTTTCATGAAAATTTTTTGAAATTTTTAAAAGATTTTAACGATATTTAGAAATTTTAAATGTATGCTCATCGCCATACCAAACATCAAACTCGGTTAATCAATACGCAATTTTCTTACTGACCATACTTGTACTTGATTTGGCGCAATCTTAAATTAGTTTAAACATATTTTATTACTTTAAACTAAACGAATCGGGCAAAAGTTAATAAAATTGATAAAGGAGAGGACACCTTTGCTCGAAAAGCCCCCCCCCCCCTTAAAAAAATAAGAATAACATCTCCACGCGCAATCATTTCTGATCGAAGAAAGTTGCCACCGATAACAAGAACAACGACAGCATCTCCACCCCAAAATCCTTCTTGTTTTCTAAACCTTCATTTGTTCGAAGGAGGTCGTCTTCGATGGTAAGAACAACAATATCATCTCCACCCCAAATCATTCTTGTTTCCTAAACTCTCATATTGTTCGAAGGAGGTCGTCCCCGATAGTAGGAACAACAACAACAACAACAACATCTCCACCCCATATTGTTTCTAAACTTTTTAATATTTAGAAACAACCTTTACAACTACATACAAATAATGTGTTGGGGTTTTTTTTATCTCAGGCAATATGCAGTACCAAAAGTACCTGATGTCCCAGGCCTAAATATATTTCAAGGAACTGCCATCCATGGACATTCATACCGCGAACCCTCGATCTTTAAAGACAAGTATGTTCTTACAGTTGGTGGTTCGTTCTCCGGATGGGATATCACAATTGAAACTGCTTCTACTGCAAAACAAGTGTATGTAAGCCATCGTGGGGAACAGAAAATGAAGGCTTTTCCAGCCAATGTTACAATGGTAACCGGAATCAAATCATTCACCAAGAACAGCGTCATTCTTAATGATGATCGAGAACTAACGATTGATGCAATAATTTTTAATACGGGCTACAAGCATAGCTTCCCCTTTTTATCACCGGATTGTGGAGTTGAAGTCACCGAGGACAACACCGTACGACCCTTATATAAGCACACGTTAAACATCGCTAATCCAACAATGTCATTCATATGCTTGATGGAATGGATGTTGCCATTTCCATGCATATCCATACAAGCCAGATTTATTAAAGCTGTCCTAGAAGAGAGACTAAATCTTCCTTCAGAAAATGAGATGAGAAAGAGTGAGCAGGAGGAAATGCAAAAGCGAGAAGAGCGAAACTGGCCACCGAGATATCGACACAGGATGGAAGATCTGATGTTCCAGCTGTGTGACGATATGGCGCGTGATGCAGGCGTGCAACCACTTCCTGCCTTCCTTCAGAAAATCTTCGGCTATCACTTCCCAAAGTTATACGAGAATATTACAGAATGCCGGAAAATCAATTACAGATTAAAGGGATCTGATCAATTTGAAATTTTATAGGTATTTAAGCATAAATACAATATGTAAAATAATACTACGTGTAGTTTAAACTACATGCATGAATAACTACTAATAAAACCATATTTATGACGCAAAATGATGTTAAACGTCCTAACTTCTATTCTTTAGACCCAACCGGGCTTATGAAGACGGATTTCTCTTTTATAGCGTTAAAGATGGATACATATAGCAGTTTGGTATCGAACTGCAGCTTTCCGTGAGAATCGTCGGTTTTAGACATACTCTGGATTTAAAAAGTAGCTTAGTCTCTAACTCAATATCAGCCAAAATCTTCGACAATTTTAAATTCAACATTGATGTTGTGATCTTACCGGGAAATGGTGGCCTTTTACATCCAATATTTAAGACAAAATAAAAAAAATTATCAGTGGTACACGAACATAAGTGATTTGAAATTAGAGTAATGACGGAAATGAATGAATTTAAATCAGTTTATATACATTCATTTAAGGTTATTTCATGCGTTGCGACCAATTTGGGTAACTTCTACGCCCCAAATAGTAGCGATTTAGCTCCTTTAAAGCCCCAATAACACTCTTGCTGTAATTGAATAATATGTCCCAATCTTTATTCTGGTCAACAAATTGTATTATTTTACAATATTCAAATAAATTGATGATACAAATTTCATCGTAACACACCTAATTTAAAAAATTGGAAAAATTCAACTACATGATTTGAAAAGGTTAACGTAAACCTTTTCAAATGTGACTTGGATTTTAAAATATTTTCGAACCCTCTGGACAAGTAAAATATGATGTAATGGATAATTTACGCAACAGGTAGGACACATAAACATCTGGTACTTAGAATAAGACTATTATTTATTTTCTAGAGCTGCCAAGCCAGCAAGAGTGTTATTGTCCCTTTAAACTGTAATACCGGAAAACAGTAAATATCAAAAACTCAGAAAAGCATGTTCGACAAAGTGTCTCTCCTGGAAACGGGATAAAGCCTATAATCGCGAATAAATGTGCAATTTGGTATCTAAAAGGCAAGTGTTAATGACTAAATTTAATTTGCACAATTAACTAAAGTTGCAATCAGAATTGCAGCCCGCTGACGACAAACAAAATGGATGTGGCTCTACCCCTAGGAGTTGTAGATGGAACACTACATATAGGTACCACCCTGTTACGGAAATATTGATAGGTTGAATTTGAACAAAATCTGTAAAGTATTTACAGACAAAAAATTAATATATAAAAGTGAGTGTGACATTAATCCTTGGGGTCGGTGCATGCACCAAAATACATAGTTACATGCCAAGTTCCCAGATGATCCGTTCATAATTTCATATATTAACCGTGGCTCTGCCCCTAGGCGTTTGCATATTGGGTAAGATTCGATACAGAACTGACCTTTATTGCCATTATAAGTCAAAGGTATGTTGCCAGGCAACGAAACATTCGCCCACAGCAGTTAAATCGTCCGGAGGGGGGGGGGCTACAATGAAATGAAATGGGGTTTAACGTCCTACTCTTCTGCACCTAACCTGGACTAATGGAAGACGACGGGGTGGGGCGGCTACAATGATGTAGGCAATGATAGATATTTACAAAACAAAGATATTTAGCTTTTTAATAATGCCTCTTTATTCTTATACGATTAAAATCATTATTATGAACATTTTCACCAGAAATTTGCATATTTAAGTACAATGTATTATAACCACTGTTCTAGTGATAATCGATGAAACTGTATTGTACTTAGTATTGTTGGGATTTACCACATTACATAATAGTAGGGAGGCAACTGGTAGGTTTGTTAATAAGTTCGTAACGTGTGGGTTAAAGATTTGAGAACTCAAAGATATATAAAGCCCAGAAACAGCTAGTTCCTTATAGTTACTTTTACTAACTATAAATCAATCTGATTAAAATACAGATCCTATTTCGTTTCGTTTTTATAGTTCAAAATTTCGTTTTACTTGTCTTCACGACATAGTGTAGTCCATCGAAATTATAAAAACCGAAACGAAATATAGATCTGAATATCAATTAGATTGACTATAAATCTTTCAGAAACCTGACCAGTTTTCGTATTTAGTAATGTGTAAATAAATTAGGTTTAATATTAGGTCATTTTGTATGTATAGATTTCTAAGAATAATTAATAACTTGATATTCAATATTAGTTTGTAATACTTACTGTATTTTTATCATTCATATTTTGACTAAACTATAAAGTTATTAAAAATCTGACCAGTTGTTTTCGTATTTAGTTTCAGCCCCCTCGTATATCAGACAGTAATATTGCTATAACTGGGTCTGCTCTAATCAAACAAGATTATTAATTTCCGGTATAATTGGTATTGAAAGAAATCTGTTAAAATTATAAATACGTTATTAAAACAACATTTAACATTAGATGAAACAATGAAAGAATTAATATAAAGAGAATGACTAAATGCACGAATATATCCCAATCACGTATCCGAATAGAATACTTGGACGACCTCATTGCTTCCAGCCCAATTGGAAGCCACGGTGACTAAGGAACGAATATATCCCCATCACACTTATCCAACTGGAAAAATGGATGTTGAAGAAATCAAATCCCTAGGTTCATCCTCTTATGGCCTCGTTGCTTCCAACCAAATTGGAAGCCAAGGGTGTAAGACGCTCGCTCGCGTGTTCGATCTCTTCATTGGCCGAGAAAGGTCATAGCGATTTTCCGGTGTGGGTTTCCCTTGTCCGTGGCGCGGGTCGGAGAGACTGACAAGGACAACTGTCTAGTCGTTCGGATGGGACGAAAACACTACAGAACGGAAAGTCGAATGCTTAATATCGATAGGGTTCATCCCTTCATGACCACAATGCTTCCCACGAAATTTGAAAGAAATCTGTTAAAATCTAAAGCCATAAGTCTATGGCAAAGGTGGATAACTCCGGAGCGGAAAGTCGTGGAACACTGAATATCCATAGGTTTCGTCAACTCGTGATTCCATCAGCTTCTTTCGCGTTAACAAGTCAGGGGCCAACAGACAGGGTGACAACATAATACGCCCATACTGAAATGTAAAGTTAACAAATACAATACAATATTTCATGTTTTATTAATATTAGGATGGATTCTGTTTTATTCAGCGGTTCAGGTCTATCTTTTTAAAGACAGCAATTTCTGAGTATTCATGATTTATTTTTTCTTTGCTGTATGAAATTAGTAAATGAAATGTCTTGTCTCAGAAGCACACAAACTAATAATTAATTCAGTTCGGAAGGTTGTTAGAAACACGAGTAGCTATCTGAATGTCAATGCTTTTCCGAACAAATATCCACGTCAAGTTTTTGTGAGTTTTTTCGACTGGAAATTACTAAAATTCCATATAACCAGCCGTTCCACATTGGTGTTAATATAAAGGTCATGAGAAATGCGTCTGAACTCTATCTTTTATGCTGGACCTACAAATGGGACACAGAGAAAGAGTTTTAGCACAATTAAAACAACACACCAGGTGTCCACATGGTATAAACGTAATAGCCACCTCACTATCCATACAGATCTTGCACACATATTGATCATCGCTAAAATTACTGTCTTTAGAACTGACTTTCGTGGAAACTGTCCCCTCCTTTAGAGCACTAAAATCTTCATTCCTGTTTTCAGATTCAACTTCCCCTCGGTCCATTAAAAACGATAACAGTTCTTCGGATGATGCAAACGCCGGTTCATTATTCTGACTTCGTTCCCGACAGGCAGCCTCTATCTGTTGTGGTGTGAAACCCATATCTAGAACAGCCAGAGTCAACGGAGATTCTCCCGAAAACGTTACTGCTTGTACAGGTGATAAAGAAGTAGATGTACCATGGTTTATTTGATCACGACCAGTTTCTCTTTGGGAGGTGGAAGTTCCTGTGGGCAATGTAGTTATAGTTCTCTGTCGTTGTGCAGATTGTGCGTCACCCAAAATATCTTTCCCAAAACACATCTGAAGGTATTGACAATCTGGAGACCACTTAGCGTGTTCAATCCAAGGATCGTCCTCATTTTCCCAAAACTTAAGAATGCACCTACAAGCAAAACATTGTACCATATCGCCATTGCTCAAATAATAAAACCCAGCCCGTGCTAAAGATTCTGGGTTTTGTCGACTGTTCGGCCAGTTCACAAAGCTATTTAGTCTATTTTCTTCCTTTGTAAAATCTATATACCTGGATATTCCAGTTGGTCTGGGGCGATACCTCTCAACAAAATCAGCCTTATGCTGAACAAACAGGCAGTAAGGAAACTTCACGTTATGTTCTGTCCAGGGATCATCCGTACATTTCCAGTTCTTTAAAACACCATCACAAAAAGCACATCGAACTTCATCTGCGCTTCCTGAATAGTAAAACCCAGCTCGCGCTAAATCCAGAGGCAGTGGCCGTCTCAAGGGCCATCCTCTGAAAGTCTCAAGTCTGTTCACCTCCGTTTGAAGCTGTTCTCTTCTGTAAACTGTGGCCATTCTTCTCTGACAGCCCCGGTTATGTTTAAGATTGAATTTCGGTAAAAGGCAAGTTTCCTGAAATCAATAACAATGACATAATTCATTTCTTACACGATATTGATATAACTATAGTTATACAAAGATTCATACGAATGACTAACGGTCGGTCTTGGGATCAGTTCACTTGAACTGGTAGATCTAAGTATAATACTAGAATACTTTTTATGGATACAATCACTTGGTTTATTGTACTGCAACGTTTCAACAAGGCTAAATGCCTCTCAAAGAATATATCAGACATCAATATGGAGATGTGGCAGTACAACTAATGAATCAAATAGGCATATGTGAAGTGAAGTGTACACGTGCGAGCAGCAATGTTACTTTTCTAATGAGATGTAGAGACAGCAACATTATACCCAAAGGCTTAAGGTTAAGGTACTTACTCTAAGAACATTAAGTAATCTGTGTCACCTGTCTATACAGCTCATTAATTAATAATATTGTTGATTGTACATATATATATTTCAACTGTAATATGTCTCATTTGTACATTGGGTATTTGCTTGAAAACGACTTGTAAAATCTTGTTGAAACGTTGCAGTACAATAAACCAAGTGATTGTATCCATAAAAAGTGTTCTAGTATTATATCACAATTCAATTGCTAAATGCCTCTCAAAGAATATAGATCTATAAGTAGTTCTAAAATTCATTTCAATGTCATAATTTTGTCTTGTGACTTTGCGTTGGTGTCTGATTACTGAACATGACCTAGGTCTATATTGCATTCGCAGACAATGATTAAGTTTTACCCTTATATAATTATTCTGTTGCAATAGATCCCCGCCTTACGAATATTCTTGTCACAGATGTAATCTATACTAGAATATTCCGGGTATGATGGTAGGCACCGAACACAAATTGGCCGCCTATTCGGCTAGCCAGCTATTCGACCGATCCAGCTGGCCACCTGTTCGTTGGCCACCTATTCAGAATTAAGACAACAGTCGCCCAAACTCATCTATTTTTACCAACCAATAAAATGCAACGTTACGTCTATCAAATGAAAGTAGAATAATATATTATTTTTTATCCATTCCTTTAGCTCAGAATAGAGGTGTAATTTCGCATTATCGTACAAAATTCTAGACATTCAACTAAATATATTCCGAAAGGTAATTAAATAGGCTTTCCAGATATTATTAGTAAAAGTTGGCACAATCATATTAAAGGCGTGCGCTCTCATCCTAAACGTCGACAATTTTTCAATATTTTAAACTCAAAGAACGGTAATATTCCGAGTCAAAATTCGCACCATCGTACAAAATTCTTAGCAACCAGCTATATATATTCTGAAAGGTAATTGATTACGCTTTCCAAATATTATTAGTAAAAGTTGGCACAATCATATTAAAGGGGCGCCCTCTCAACCTGAATATAGCCAATTTTTCAATATTCTATATGTAAAGATAGACCGGTATTTTATTCGAAGTCCAAATTCGGACCATCGTACAAAATTCTGAGCAACCAGCTATATATATTCTGAAAGGTAATTGAATAAGCTTTCCAAATATTATTAGTAAAAGTTGGCACAATCATATTAAAGGGGCGCGCTCTCAACGTGAACATAGCCAATGTTTCAACATTTAAAGTGAAAGAACGGTAATATTCCGAGTCGAAATGCGGACCATCGTACAAAATTCTGAGCATCCATCTATATATATTCTGAAAGGTAATTGGATAAGCTTTCCAAATATTATTAGTAAAAGTTGGCACAATCATATTAAAGGGGCGCCCTCTCAACCTACAAATAGCCAATTTTTTAATATTTTAAAGTGAAAGAACGGCAATATTCCGAGTCGAATTCGGACTATCGTACAAAATTCTAAGCATCCAGCTATATATATTCTGAAAGGTAATTGCATAAGCTTTCCAAATATTATTAGTAAAAGTTGGCACAATCATATTAAAGGGGCGCGCTCTCAACCTATAAATAGCCATTTTTTCAATATTTTAAACTGAAATAATGGTAATATTCTGAGTCAAAATTCGGACCATCGTACAAAATTCTGAGCAACCAGCTATATATATTCTGAAAGGTAATTGAATAAGCTTTCCAAATATTATTAGTAAAAGTTGGCACAATCATATTAAAGGGGCGCGCTCTCAACCTACAAATAGCCATTTTTTCAATATTTTAAACTGAAAGAATGGTAATATTCTGAGTCAAAATTCGGACCATCGTATAAAATATTATTAGTAAAAGTTGGCACAATCATATTAAAGGGGCGCGCTCTCAACGTGAACATAGCCAATGTTTCAACATTTAAAGTGAAAGAACGGTAATATTCCGAGTCGAAATGCGGACCATCGTACAAAATTCTGAGCATCCATCTATATATATTCTGAAAGGTAATTGGATAAGCTTTCCAAATATTATTAGTAAAAGTTGGCACAATCATATTAAAGGGGCGCCCTCTCAACCTACAAATAGCCAATTTTTTAATATTTTAAAGTGAAAGAACGGCAATATTCCGAGTCGAATTCGGACTATCGTACAAAATTCTAAGCATCCAGCTATATATATTCTGAAAGGTAATTGCATAAGCTTTCCAAATATTATTAGTAAAAGTTGGCACAATCATATTAAAGGGGCGCGCTCTCAACCTATAAATAGCCATTTTTTCAATATTTTAAACTGAAATAATGGTAATATTCTGAGTCAAAATTCGGACCATCGTACAAAATTCTGAGCAACCAGCTATATATATTCTGAAAGGTAATTGAATAAGCTTTCCAAATATTATTAGTAAAAGTTGGCACAATCATATTAAAGGGGCGCGCTCTCAACCTACAAATAGCCATTTTTTCAATATTTTAAACTGAAAGAATGGTAATATTCTGAGTCAAAATTCGGACCATCGTATAAAATTCTGAGCATCCAGCTATATATATTCTGAAAGGTAGTTGCATAAGCTTTCTAAATATTATTAGTAAAAGTTGGCACAATCATATTAAAGGGGCGCGCTCTCAACCTAAAAATAGCCAATTTTTCAATATTTTAAACTGAAAGAATGGTAATATTCCCAGTAGAAATGCGGACCATCGTACAAAATTCTGAGCATCCATCTATATATATTCTGAAAGGTACTTGGATAAGCTTTCCAAATATTATTAGTAAAAGTTGGCACAATCATATTAAAGGGGCGCCCTCTCAACCTACAAATAGCCAATTTTTTAATATTTTAAAGTGAAAGAACGGCAATATTCCGAGTCGAATTCGGACTATCGTACAAAATTCTAAGCATCCAGCTATATATATTCTGAAAGGTAATTGCATAAGCTTTCCAAATATTATTAGTAAAAGTTGGCACAATCATATTAAAGGGGCGCTATCAACCTGAACATAGCCAATTTTTTAATATTTTAAAGTGAAAGAACGGCAATATTCCGAGTCCAAATTCGGACTATCGTACAAAATTCTCAGCATCCAGCTATATATATTCTGAAAGGTAATTGGATAAGCTTTCCAAATATTATTAGTAAAAGTTGGCACAATCATATTAAAGGGGCGCCCTCTCAACCTCAACATAGCCAATTTTTCAATATTCTGAATGTAAAGACAGACCAGTATTTTTTTCGAAGTCCAAATTCGAACTATCGTACAAAATTCTAAGCATCCAGCTATATATATTCTGAAAGGTAATTGCATAAGCTTTCCAAATATTATTAGTAAAAGTTGGCACAATCATATTAAAGGGGCGCGCTCTCAACCTGAACATAGCCAATGTTTCAACATTTAAAATGAAAGAACGGTAATATTCCGAGTCGAAATTCGGACCATCGTACAAAATTCTGAGCATCCATCTATATATATTCTGAAAGGTAATTGGATAAGCTTTCCAAATATTATTAGTAAAAGTTGGCACAATCATATTAAAGGGGCGCCCTCTCAACCTACAAATAGCCATTTTTTTAATATTTTAAAGTGAAAGAACGGCAATATTCCGAATCGAATTCTGACTATCGTACAAAATTCTAAGCATCCAGCTATATATATTCTGAAAGGTATTTGCATAAACTTTCCAAATATTATTAGTAAGAGTTGGCACAATCATATTAAAGGGGCGCGCTCTCAACCTACAAATCGCCATTTTTTCAATATTTTAAACTGAAAGAATGGTAATATTCCGAGTCGAAATTCGGACCATCGTACAAAATTCTGAGCAACCAGCTATATATATTCTGAAAGGTAATTGGATAAGCTTTCCAAATATTATTAGTAAAAGTTGGCACAATCATATTAAAGGGGCGCCCTCTCAACCTGAACATAGCCAATTTTTCAATATTCTGAATGTAAAGACAGACCAGTATTTTTTTCGAAGTCCAAATTCGAACTATCGTACAAAATTCTAAGCATCCAGCTATATATATTCTGAACGGTAATTGCATAAGCTTTCCAAATATTATTAGTAAAAGTTGGCACAATCATATTAAAGGGGCGCGCTCTCAACCTGAACATAGCCAATGTTTCAACATTTAAAATGAAAGAACGGTAATATTCCGAGTCGAAATTCGGACCATCGTACAAAATTCTGAGCATCCATCTATATATATTCTGAAAGGTAATTGGATAAGCTTTCCAAATATTATTAGTAAAAGTTGGCACAATCATATTAAAGGGGCGCCCTCTCAACCTACAAATAGCCAATTTTTTAATATTTTAAAGTGAAAGAACGGCAATATTCCGAGTCGAATTCGGACTATCGTACAAAATTCTAAGCATCCAGCTATATATATTCTGAAAGGTATTTGCATAAACTTTCCAAATATTATTAGTAAAAGTTGGCACAATCATATTAAAGGGGCGCGCTCTCAACCTACAAATCGCCATTTTTTCAATATTTTAAACTGAAAGAATGGTAATATTCCGAGTCGAAATTCGGACCATCGTACAAAATTCTGAGCAACCAGCTATATATATTCTGAAAGGTAATTGAATAAGCTTTCCAAATATTATAAGTAAAAGTTGGCACAATCATATTAAAGGGGCGCGCTGTCAACCTAAAAATAGCCAATTTTTCAATATTTTAAACTGAAAGAATGGTAATATTCCCAGTCGAAATGCGGACCATCGTACAAAATTCTGAGCATCCATCTATATATATTCTGAAAGGTACTTGGATAAGCTTTCCAAATATTATTAGTAAAAGTTGGCACAATCATATTAAAGGGGCGCCCTCTCAACCTACAAATAGCCAATTTTTTAATATTTTAAAGTGAAAGAACGGCAATATTCCGAGTCGAATTCGGACTATCGTACAAAATTCTAAGCATCCAGCTATATATATTCTGAAAGGTAATTGCATAAGCTTTCCAAATATTATTAGTAAAAGTTGGCACAATCATATTAAAGGGGCGCGCTATCAACCTGAACATAGCCAATTTTTTAATATTTTAAAGTGAAAGAACGGCAATATTCCGAGTCCAAATTCGGACTATCGTACAAAATTCTCAGCATCCAGCTATATATATTCTGAAAGGTAATTGGATAAGCTTTCCAAATATTATTAGTAAAAGTTGGCACAATCATATTAAAGGGGCGCCCTCTCAACCTGAACATAGCCAATTTTTCAATATTCTCAATGTAAAGACAGACCAGTATTGTTTTCCAAGTCCAAATTCGAACTATCGTACAAAATTCTAAGCATCCAGCTATATATATTCTGAAAGGTCATGGCATAAGCTTTCCAAATATTATTAGTAAAAGTTGGCACAATCATATTAAAGGGGCGCGCTCTCAACCTGAACATAGCCAATGTTTCAACATTTAAAATGAAAGAACGGTAATATTCCGAGTCGAAATTCGGACCATCGTACAAAATTCTGAG
This sequence comes from Patella ulyssiponensis, assembly GCA_963678685.1. Classification (NCBI taxonomy): domain Eukaryota; kingdom Metazoa; phylum Mollusca; class Gastropoda; family Patellidae; genus Patella; species Patella ulyssiponensis. The sequence goes on from OY783229.1 coordinate 61,071,713, forward strand.
CATCCATCTATATATATTCTGAAAGGTAATTGGATAAGCTTTCCAAATAATATTAGTAAAAGTTGGCACAATCATATTAAAGGGGCGCCCTCTCAACCTACAAATAGCCATTTTTTTAATATTTTAAAGTGAAAGAACGGCAATATTCCGAGTCGAATTCGGACTATCGTACAAAATTCTAAGCATCCAGCTATATATATTCTGAAAGGTAATTGCATAAGCTTTCCAAATATTATTAGTAAAAGTTGGCACAATCATATTAAAGGGGCGCCCTCTCAACCTACAAATAGCCAATTTTTTAATATTTTAAAGTGAAAGAACGGCAATATTCCGAGTCGAATTCGGACTATCGTACAAAATTCTAAGCATCCAGCTATATATATTCAGAAAGGTATTTGCATAAACTTTCCAAATATTATTAGTAAAAGTTGGCACAATCATATTAAAGGGGCGCGCTCTCAACCTACAAATCGCCATTTTTTCAATATTTTAAACTGAAAGAATGGTAATATTCCGAGTCGAAATTCGGACCATCGTACAAAATTCTGAGCAACCAGCTATATATATTCTGAAAGGTAATTGGATAAGCTTTCCAAATATTATTAGTAAAAGTTGGCACAATCATATTAAAGGGGCGCCCTCTCAACCTGAACATAGCCAATTTTTCAATATTCTGAATGTAAAGACAGACCAGTATTTTTTTCGAAGTCCAAATTCGAACTATCGTACAAAATTCTAAGCATCCAGCTATATATATTCTGAAAGGTAATTGCATAAGCTTTCCAAATATTATTAGTAAAAGTTGGCACAATCATATTAAAGGGGCGCCCTCTCAACCTGAACATAGCCAATGTTTCAACATTTAAAATGAAAGAACGGTAATATTCCGAGTCGAAATTCGGACCATCGTACAAAATTCTGAGCATCCATCTATATATATTCTGAAAGGTAATTGGATAAGCTTTCCAAATATTATTAGTAAAAGTTGGCACAATCATATTAAAGGGGCGCCCTCTCAACCTACAAATAGCCACTTTAAATGTTGAAACATTGGCTATGTTCACGTTGAGAGCGCGCCCCTTTAATATGATTGTGCCAACTTTTACTAATAATATTTGGAAAGCTTATGCAATTACCTTTCAGAATATATATAGATGGATGCTCAGAATTTTGTACGATGGTCCGAATTTCGACTCGGAATATTACCGTTCTTTCATTTTAAATGTTGAAACATTGGCTATGTTCAGGTTGAGAGCGCGCCCCTTTAATATGATTGTGCCAACTTTTACTAATAATATTTGGAAAGCTTATGCAATTTCCTTTCAGAATATATATAGCTGGATGCTTAGAATTTTGTACGATAGTTCGAATTTGGACTTCGAAAAAAATACTGGTCTGTCTTTACATTCAGAATATTGAAAAATTGGCTATGTTGAGGTTGAGAGGGCGCCCCTTTAATATGATTGTGCCAACTTTTACTAATAATATTTGGAAAGCTTATCCAATTGCCTTTCAGAATATATATAGCTGGATGCTCAGAATTTTGTACGATGGTCCGAATTTGGACTTCGAATAAAATACCGGTCTATATTTACATATATAATATTGAAAAATTGGTTATGTTCAGGTTGAGAGCGCGCACCTTTAATATGATTGTGCCAACTTTTACTAATAATATTTGGAAAGCTTATTGAAGTACCTTTCAGAATATATATAGCTGGTTGCTCAGAATTTTGTACGATGGTCCGAATTTCGACTCGGAATATTACCATTCTTTCAGTTTAAAATATTGAAAAATTGGCTATTTGTAGGTTGAGAGCGCACCCCTTTAATATGATTGTGCCAACTCTTACTAATAATATTTGGAAAGCTTATCCAATTACCTTTCAGAATATATATAGCTGGATGCTCAGAATTTTGTACGATAGTCCGAATTCGACTCGGAAAATTGCCGTTCTTTCACTTTAAAATATTAAAAAAATGGCTATTTGTAGGTTGAGAGGGCGCCCCTTTAATATGATTGTGCCAACTTTTACTAATAATATTTGGAAAGCTTATCCAATTACCTTTCAGAATATATATAGATGGATGCTCAGAATTTTGTACGATGGTTCGAATTTCGACTCGGAATATTACCGTTCTTTCAGTTTAAAATATTGAAAAAATGGCTATGTTCAGGTTGAGAGCGCGCCCCTTTAATATGATTGTGCCAACTTTTACTAATGATATTTGGAAAGCTTATGCAATTACCTTTCAGAATATATATAGCTGGATGCTTAGAATTTTGTACGATAGTTCGAATTTGGACTTCGAAAAAAATACTGGTCTGTCTTTACATTCAGAATATTGAAAAATTGGCTATGTTCAGGTTGAGAGCGCGTCCCTTTAATATGATTGTGCCAACTTTTACTAATAATATTTGGAACGCTTATCCAATTACCTTTCAGAATATATATAGCTGGATGCTCAGAATTTTGTACGATGGTCCGAATTTGGACTCGGAATATTGCCGTTCTTTCACTTTAAAATATTAAAAAAATTGGCTATGTTCAGGTTGATAGCGCGCCCCTTTAATATGATTGTGCCAACTTTTACTAATAATATTTGGAAAGCTTATGCAATTACCTTTCAGAATATATATAGCTGGATGCTGAGAATTTTGTACGATAGTCCGAATTCGACTCGGAATATTGCCGTTCTTTCACTTTAAAATATTAAAAAATTGGCTATTTGTAGGTTGAGAGGGCGCCCCTTTAATATGATTGTGCCAACTTTTACTAATAATATTTGGAAAGCTTATCCAAGTACCTTTCAGAATATATATAGATGGATGCTCAGAATTTTGTACGATGGTCCGCATTTCGACTGGGAATATTACCATTCTTTCAGTTTAAAATATTGAAAAATTGGCTATTTGTAGGTTGAGAGGGCGCCCCTTTAATATAATTGTGCCAACTTTTACTAATAATATTTGGAAAGCTTATCCAATTACCTTTCAGAATATATATAGATGGATGCTCAGAATTTTGTACGATGGTCCGAATTTCGACTCGGAATATTGCCGTTCTTTCACTTTAAAATATTAAAAAATTGGCTATGTTCAGGTTGAGAGGGCGCCCCTTTAATATGATTGTGCCAACTTTTACTAATAATATTTGGAAAGCTTATACAATTACCTTTCAGAATATATATAGCTGGATGCTTAGAATTTTGTACGATAGTCCGAATTCGACTCGGAATATTGCCGTTCTTTCACTTTAAAATATTAAAAAATTGGCTATTTGTAGGTTGAGAGGGCGCCCCTTTAATATGATTGTGCCAACTTTTACTAATAATATTTGGAAAGCTTATCCAATTACCTTTCAGAATATATACAGATGGATGCTCAGAATTTTGTACGATGGTCCGCATTTCGACTCGGAATATTACCGTTCTTTCACTTTAAATGTTGAAACATTGGCTATGTTCAGGTTGAGAGCGCGCCCCTTTAATATGATTGTGCCAACTTTTACTAATAATATTTGGAAAGCTTATTCAATTACCTTTCAGATATATATAGCTGGTTGCTCAGAATTTTGTACGATGGTCCGAATTTCGACTCGGAATATTACCATTCTTTCAGTTTAAAATATTGAAAAAATGGCGATTTGTAGGTTGAGAGCGCGCCCCTTTAATATGATTGTGCCAACTTTTACTAATAATATTTGGAAAGTTTATGCAAATACCTTTCAGAATATATATAGCTGGATGCTTAGAATTTTGTACGATAGTCCGAATTCGACTCGGAATATTGCCGTTCTTTCACTTTAAAATATTAAAAAATTGGCTATTTGTAGGTTGAGAGGGCGCCCCTTTAATATGATTGTGCCAACTTTTACTAATAATATTTGGAAAGCTTATCCAATTACCTTTCAGAATATATATAGATGGATGCTCAGAATTTTGTACGATGGTCCGAATTTCGACTCGGAATATTACCGTTCTTTCATTTTAAATGTTGAAACATTGGCTATGTTCAGGTTGAGAGGGCGCCCCTTTAATATGATTGTGCCAACTTTTACTAATAATATTTGGAAAGCTTATGCAATTACCTTTCAGAATATATATAGCTGGATGCTTAGAATTTTGTACGATAGTTCGAATTTGGACTTCGAAAAAAATACTGGTCTGTCTTTACATTCAGAATATTGAAAAATTGGCTATGTTCAGGTTGAGAGGGCGCCCCTTTAATATGATTGTGCCAACTTTTACTAATAATATTTGGAAAGCTTATCCAATTACCTTTCAGAATATATATAGCTGGTTGCTCAGAATTTTGTACGATGGTCCGAATTTCGACTCGGAATATTACCATTCTTTCAGTTTAAAATATTGAAAAAATGGCGATTTGTAGGTTGAGAGCGCGCCCCTTTAATATGATTGTGCCAACTTTTACTAATAATATTTGGAAAGTTTATGCAAATACCTTTCTGAATATATATAGCTGGATGCTTAGAATTTTGTACGATAGTCCGAATTCGACTCGGAATATTGCCGTTCTTTCACTTTAAAATATTAAAAAATTGGCTATTTGTAGGTTGAGAGGGCGCCCCTTTAATATGATTGTGCCAACTTTTACTAATAATATTTGGAAAGCTTATGCAATTACCTTTCAGAATATATATAGCTGGATGCTTAGAATTTTGTACGATAGTCCGAATTCGACTCGGAATATTGCCGTTCTTTCACTTTAAAATATTAAAAAAATGGCTATTTGTAGGTTGAGAGGGCGCCCCTTTAATATGATTGTGCCAACTTTTACTAATATTATTTGGAAAGCTTATCCAATTACCTTTCAGAATATATATAGATGGATGCTCAGAATTTTGTACGATGGTCCGAATTTCGACTCGGAATATTACCGTTCTTTCATTTTAAATGTTGAAACATTGGCTATGTTCAGGTTGAGAGCGCGCCCCTTTAATATGATTGTGCCAACTTTTACTAATAATATTTGGAAAGCTTATGCAATTACCTTTCAGAATATATATAGCTGGATGCTTAGAATTTTGTACGATAGTTCGAATTTGGACTTGGAAAAAAATACTGGTCTGTCTTTACATTGAGAATATTGAAAAATTGGCTATGTTCAGGTTGAGAGGGCGCCCCTTTAATATGATTGTGCCAACTTTTACTAATAATATTTGGAAAGCTTATCCAATTACCTTTCAGAATATATATAGCTGGATGCTGAGAATTTTGTACGATAGTCCGAATTTGGACTCGGAATATTGCCGTTCTTTCACTTTAAAATATTAAAAAATTGGCTATGTTCAGGTTGATAGCGCGCCCCTTTAATATGATTGTGCCAACTTTTACTAATAATATTTGGAAAGCTTATGCAATTACCTTTCAGAATATATATAGCTGGATGCTTAGAATTTTGTACGATAGTCCGAATTCGACTCGGAATATTGCCGTTCTTTCACTTTAAAATATTAAAAAATTGGCTATTTGTAGGTTGAGAGGGCGCCCCTTTAATATGATTGTGCCAACTTTTACTAATAATATTTGGAAAGCTTATCCAAGTACCTTTCAGAATATATATAGATGGATGCTCAGAATTTTGTACGATGGTCCGCATTTCGACTGGGAATATTACCATTCTTTCAGTTTAAAATATTGAAAAATTGGCTATTTTTAGGTTGAGAGCGCGCCCCTTTAATATGATTGTGCCAACTTTTACTTATAATATTTGGAAAGCTTATTCAATTACCTTTCAGAATATATATAGCTGGTTGCTCAGAATTTTGTACGATGGTCCGAATTTCGACTCGGAATATTACCATTCTTTCAGTTTAAAATATTGAAAAAATGGCGATTTGTAGGTTGAGAGCGCGCCCCTTTAATATGATTGTGCCAACTTTTACTAATAATATTTGGAAAGTTTATGCAAATACCTTTCAGAATATATATAGCTGGATGCTTAGAATTTTGTACGATAGTCCGAATTCGACTCGGAATATTGCCGTTCTTTCACTTTAAAATATTAAAAAATTGGCTATTTGTAGGTTGAGAGGGCGCCCCTTTAATATGATTGTGCCAACTTTTACTAATAATATTTGGAAAGCTTATCCAATTACCTTTCAGAATATATATAGATGGATGCTCAGAATTTTGTACGATGGTCCGAATTTCGACTCGGAATATTACCGTTCTTTCATTTTAAATGTTGAAACATTGGCTATTTGTAGGTTGAGAGCGCGCCCCTTTAATATGATTGTGCCAACTTTTACTAATAATATTTGGAAAGCTTATGCAATTACCTTTCAGAATATATATAGCTGGATGCTTAGAATTTTGTACGATAGTTCGAATTTGGACTTCGAAAAAAATACTGGTCTGTCTTTACATTCAGAATATTGAAAAATTGGCTATTTGTAGGTTGAGAGGGCGCCCCTTTAATATGATTGTGCCAACTTTTACTAATAATATTTGGAAAGCTTATCCAATTACCTTTCAGAATATATATAGATGGATGCTCAGAATTTTGTACGATGGTCCGAATTTCGACTCGGAATATTACCGTTCTTTCATTTTAAATGTTGAAACATTGGCTATTTGTAGGTTGAGAGGGCGCCCCTTTAATATGATTGTGCCAACTTTTACTAATAATATTTGGAAAGCTTATCCAAGTACCTTTCAGAATATATATAGATGGATGCTCAGAATTTTGTACGATGGTCCGCATTTCGACTGGGAATATTACCATTCTTTCAGTTTAAAATATTGAAAAATTGGCTATTTTTAGGTTGAGAGCGCGCCCCTTTAATATGATTGTGCCAACTTTTACTTATAATATTTGGAAAGCTTATTCAATTACCTTTCAGAATATATATAGCTGGTTGCTCAGAATTTTGTACGATGGTCCGAATTTCGACTCGGAATATTACCATTCTTTCAGTTTAAAATATTGAAAAAATGGCGATTTGTAGGTTGAGAGCGCGCCCCTTTAATATGATTGTGCCAACTTTTACTAATAATATTTGGAAAGTTTATGCAAATACCTTTCAGAATATATATAGCTGGATGCTTAGAATTTTGTACGATAGTCCGAATTCGACTCGGAATATTGCCGTTCTTTCACTTTAAAATATTAAAAAATTGGCTATTTGTAGGTTGAGAGGGCGCCCCTTTAATATGATTGTGCCAACTTTTACTAATAATATTTGGAAAGCTTATCCAATTACCTTTCAGAATATATATAGATGGATGCTCAGAATTTTGTACGATGGTCCGAATTTCGACTCGGAATATTACCGTTCTTTCATTTTAAATGTTGAAACATTGGCTATTTGTAGGTTGAGAGCGCGCCCCTTTAATATTATTGTGCCAACTTTTACTAATAATATTTGGAAAGCTTATGCAATTACCTTTCAGAATATATATAGCTGGATGCTTAGAATTTTGTACGATAGTTCGAATTTGGACTTCGAAAAAAATACTGGTCTGTCTTTACATTGAGAATATTGAAAAATTGGCTATGTTCAGGTTGAGAGGGCGCCCCTTTAATATGATTGTGCCAACTTTTACTAATAATATTTGGAAAGCTTATCCAATTACCTTTCAGAATATATATAGCTGGATGCTGAGAATTTTGTACGATAGTCCGAATTTGGACTCGGAATATTGCCGTTCTTTCACTTTAAAATATTAAAAAATTGGCTATGTTCAGGTTGAGAGGGCGCCCCTTTAATATGATTGTGCCAACTTTTACTAATAATATTTGGAAAGTTTATGCAAATACCTTTCTGAATATATATAGCTGGATGCTTAGAATTTTGTACGATAGTCCGAATTCGACTAGGAATATTGCCGTTCTTTCACTTTAAAATATTAAAAAATTGGCTATTTGTAGGTTGAGAGGGCGCCCCTTTAATATGATTGTGCCAACTTTTACTAATAATATTTGGAAAGCTTATCCAAGTACCTTTCAGAATATATATAGATGGATGCTCAGAATTTTGTACGATGGTCCGAATTTCGACTCGGAATATTACCGTTCTTTCATTTTAAATGTTGAAACATTGGCTATGTTCAGGTTGAGAGCGCGCCCCTTTAATATGATTGTGCCAACTTTTACTAATAATATTTGGAAAGCTTATGCAATTACCGTTCAGAATATATATAGCTGGATGCTTAGAATTTTGTACGATAGTTCGAATTTGGACTTCGAAAAAAATACTGGTCTGTCTTTACATTCAGAATATTGAAAAATTGGCTATGTTGAGGTTGAGAGGGCGCCCCTTTAATATGATTGTGCCAACTTTTACTAATAATATTTGGAAAGCTTATCCAATTACCTTTCAGAATATATATAGCTGGTTGCTCAGAATTTTGTACGATGGTCCGCATTTCGACTGGGAATATTACCATTCTTTCAGTTTAAAATATTGAAAAATTGGCTATTTTTAGGTTGAGAGCGCGCCCCTTTAATATGATTGTGCCAACTTTTACTAATAATATTTAGAAAGCTTATGCAATTACCTTTCAGAATAGATATAGCTGGATGCTCAGAATTTTATACGATGGTCCGAATTTTGACTCAGAATATTACCATTCTTTCAGTTTAAAATATTGAAAAAATGGTTATTTGTAGGTTGAGAGCGCGCCCCTTTAATATGATTGTGCCAACTTTTACTAATAATATTTGGAAAGCTTATTCAATTACCTTTCAGAATATATATAGCTGGTTGCTCAGAATTTTGTACGATGGTCCGAATTTTGACTCAGAATATTACCATTATTTCAGTTTAAAATATTGAAAAAATGGCTATTTATAGGTTGAGAGCGCGCCCCTTTAATATGATTGTGCCAACTTTTACTAATAATATTTGGAAAGTTTATGCAAATACCTTTCTGAATATATATAGCTGGATGCTTAGAATTTTGTACGATAGTCCGAATTCGACTCGGAATATTGCCGTTCTTTCACTTTAAAATATTAAAAAATTGGCTATTTGTAGGATGAGAGGGCGCCCCTTTAATATGATTGTGCCAACTTTTACTAATAATATTTGGAAAGCTTATCCAATTACCTTTCAGAATATATATAGATGGATGCTCAGAATTTTGTACGATGGTCCGCATTTCGACTCGGAATATTACCGTTCTTTCACTTTAAATGTTGAAACATTGGCTATGTTCACGTTGAGAGCGCGCCCCTTTAATATGATTGTGCCAACTTTTACTAATAATATTTGGAAAGCTTATTCAATTACCTTTCAGAATATATATAGCTGGTTGCTCAGAATTTTGTACGATGGTCCGAATTTGGACTTCGAATAAAATACCGGTCTATCTTTACATATAGAATATTGAAAAATTGGCTATATTCAGGTTGAGAGGGCGCCCCTTTAATATGATTGTGCCAACTTTTACTAATAATATTTGGAAAGCGTAATCAATTACCTTTCAGAATATATATAGCTGGTTGCTAAGAATTTTGTACGATGGTGCGAATTTTGACTCGGAATATTACCGTTCTTTGAGTTTAAAATATTGAAAAATTGTCGACGTTTAGGATGAGAGCGCACCCCTTTAATATGATTGTGCCAACTTTTACTAATAATATCTGGAAAGCCTATTTAATTACCTTTCGGAATATATTTAGTTGAATGTCTAGAATTTTGTACGATAATGCGAAATTACACCTCTATTCTGAGCTAAAGGAATGGATAAAAAATAATATATTATTCTACTTTCATTTGATTGAGGTAACGTTGCATTTTATTGGTTGGTAAAAATAGATGAGTTTGGGCGACTGTTGTCTTAATTCTGAATAGGTGGCCAACGAACAGGTGGCCAGCTGGATCGGTCGAATAGCTGGCTAGCCGAATAGGCGGCCAATTTGTGTTCGGTATGGTAGGCCTATAAATAGAACTTGCGTGTATTCTGGACTTCTGCCATCTCTCTTTTTATGGCGGCTTATTAGTTACATTTGTCGATTTGGAAAAGGCTGATATTGGTTGACGCCTGTGCAATTTTAAATTTGAAAATGGCTAACATAACAACGTGGACAAATAAAATGAATGACGTGGTAGATTTGGTTGTTGGGGACGACAAAAACAAAATATTGGCGGGGTTTATTAATTCAGCGGCCGATTCATGTTGGTTTTGTCATAAAATCGATAAACAACACTGCTAATTAATAATCCTATTGGCGATACAATGTCTTATATAGTTTTACATTTAATATTCTACATGCATATTTACCGTACACATTGTGAGTTTTACTTTTAACTACACCCTCGACCCACCATCATAAATGATCGAGACTAATTAATAATCCTATTGGCGATACAATGGATTATATAGTTTTGCATATATTATAAATATATTCTACGCGTACTTACCGTACACATTGTGAGTTCCACTTTTAACTACACCCTCGAGCCACCTTAACGTGATAAATGATCGAGACTTCGCAAATCTCTCCATTTTATTCAAATTATTGCCGTCCATTTTGAATAGAGGTGTGGGCTAGTGAGTCATGGCTATATTTATAGTTGGGTATTTCCCTTTCGACAATCCCTATCCGGGTTATTTTAACCGAGGCTATTATTAGGCGTTTTTACGAGAAAACAAATCGGTTTCGATTACCTATCTCGGTTTGTACATGACGTAAGTCTCGGGTTTGGTATTCGAATCGCAAGATGGCTGAAGACAGATGATATTATGAATTGGGAAAAATTTTCTTTATTCTGGTCTTTGGGAAAACACCCAAAAATAAAAACGATAAATGTACCAGTTGACTGTTCCCAGTTGCCAAAAATTCGTATTAGAAATGTCCGTGATATACATATTTTAAAGTGAAATTCGGAAGAAAATGAACTCAGGCACGTCGTGTTGCTTGTTTTTGAAATAACATTAAAATTGTCGCAGTTTTCCACAATATAGTATTTTAGTTTCGACACAGTCTTCCTTTCTTGATTTCTCAAAACCCATTCGGTTATAGTTTTCCTTTTAATCTGATTTTTTAACTTTTCTGTTAATTTCTCCATATAAAAGTATTTTGTGTACTTACCTGCATTTGAACTTTTTTTAAAAATTATCCCAAAAGGGGGGGGGGGACAAACCAAAAAAACAACATAACATCGCATAGTTATTGTTTCCACTCCTTCCCTTCTTTTTTTAACTCTGTAATTTCTATTAACATAAATATATTTTCCGATATATTAAAAATCTGTTATTAGTAGGCCTACTTTCATTTCATTTATTTTCGTTCATTCCTCTCGTCAAATAAAATGCTAATTCTTTCCTGGCACTGGGCCCGTAGCCAGCGGATAAAATTGGGGGCTAAGAATACCCCTAAGAAATCATTATTGTTGGCGAAATATTGGGGGGGGGCCAATTCGATTTTTTTTTTTTTTTGGGGGGGGGGGGGGTGACCGGTACTGAGCGACGTTTCGACAAAGGCTTGATAATGACTAGACGCAGCGATGTATTCCATAAGAATTGTGACCTGTATACTCCAGGTCAATTACTAAATGCCATTGAAACACTTTGGTACTGAATATATTTTTTATAATTTTCATAATGAAGGATTGTACGGGAAAGTGTGTACAGTATCGCATGATTCTGACTTTAAAAGGATAGAGAAATGTGGAATAGTGATAGGCAGTTTATACGGAAAATTGATAAATAAATTAGTATTAAAATTGTAAACAGGGTTAATTCCAAGTGGAGTGTTTATTGTAGGGAAGACAATCATATCATATTCCGTACCCAAAAGAAATTGCACTCGCTCCCCGTAATAGTTAGTCATAGGGTGACAATCTTAGTTGAGGTGGGGGGGGGGGGCTAAGACTATTTGCCCGAAAATTGTCTTTGTAACCCGAATTTTTAGAATGGATCAATCATTAATAAAACGAATTTTCCACAAAGCTGTGATGATTGTTTATTTTTCATTAAAGGACAATATTGGTGTCAGTCATTATCACATATGTGATAGAACTGGTTAAACACTTTCCAAATATAATTTTAACATAGAGATAATTGCTACACATGAGTAATAAAGGTTTCAACAATTGGACGTGACGACCACAAAAGGAAAACAGGAGTCATCCCTCTATATAACTGTCTGAAGTGACGAGTGATAAAAGATACAAGGGCGAATTTTTGCTCATTAATAATTCCTTCGAAGACCAAAAGTTGTGTGATACTGAGGGGATATCTGACAATTCATAAAATGAATTGATTGCCACAAGCTAAGAGAACACGTTAGAAAAACAGAAAAAGTCTGTGCATTAACATGTTTTTATAAAAGGATAGCAGGAATAAAAACAAGAGAATGTACGGAATATTTCTATTTTCCTCGTGATCTCCTATCTAATGACACGCAATTACTTTAATGAATCGTCAGATATCCTCCATATAGGAATTAATAGTGAACAGAAATTCGGCCGTGTATCACTCGTCACGTCAGTCAGTAGAGGGATAGCCTAGCTCGCGGCGTGTTTTCCTTTTGCGTTCGTCACTTCCGATTCATGAAACCTTTATTAAGCATCTATCGTAGCAATGATCTATATGTGTTAAAATTATATTTGGAATGTGTTTAACCATCATAATATGTGATAATGACTGAGACCAATAGTGTCCTTTAATTACACAACAATATAGCCTACATTTAGAATATGTTAAATAATAAACAAAACATTACTAAATGTTCCCCATTCTCTGATATCTGTGCCCGAAAACGGAAATACATTGTCCAAAAAATGGACGGTTCATCGAAATGGGGGGGGGGTGCTATTATTCAAGATCAGTGGATTCAGATGTACCGAAATGAAATCATAGATAATACCGTATCTATGATGAAATGAAATGATATGGGGTTTAAATCTACTGACTGTTTTGCTCCGAATCCAAGATGACTCGGTACCAGGTTCACTCGGGACCCGCATTTTGAGATCACTCGGGACCTACTGGTTTTATGGTAGATTAGTGTATGCATTGTGGTGTGCACATTGTAAACAATGGACTCGTCATTCAGCCAATGATTGGCACCGCGTGCTGTGACAGAGATATTACTTGACTCGTAATTCTCACATGAAACTCTTTGTCTACCATATTTAGTCATGGCTTACTACGAAATGTGTAAAATGGTTGATTTTGGCGCGAAATAGCTGAAAATGATCACGTACGCCCATAACAGACATGCTGAAAGCATGCCGCACGTGACGGGGAATTTGGCTTTGCTTTTCTACAAATAAGTAAACAACCAATGTTATCTTAATAATATACCATTTCATAAAGAAGAAAACAATGAACTGTTATTATTTATATTTAATTCCCAATCAGAATGTGACGTTAACGTTACATATAGCTGACATCACAGAGTAAGAATAACTGTGCTCTTCCATTCGCCCCCACCGTTTTTTCTCATCTGTGGGCCTACCGTTTTGTGTCGTATTGGATTTTTGATTAGCAGTTAAAAATCAGTATGGATATTTTCTGGGAAAAGTATATTATACGAAATATTTTCCCGACCTAATTATTTGATTTGGTTACATTTTCTAGTAAATTATTGTCAGCCTTTATATATTTAGATATCAATATTTCATTATGCAGCTATAAACTAGTGACAACCACATAAAAACATGCGAAGATGGTATGAAATTCATTGTTAGAAAATTTGATTACGCAGGCATACAACGGTACGGAGGTTTCAGTGCCAACATCTACTAAATTGCAGTCGTCATATGCTTTAATAAATTACCGCGGCTAAAGATGCCGTTATTCTTATTTATTTTCTATAGCAATTTCGCTAAATACTACGGCGCTGTCGTGAAGTTTGACCCCTTAGTTAGAGTCACTCATGAAATTGCGCATTTTCGATCGAAAAAAAAAACCGATAATTTTCTGCTGAAGATTACCGCCCGGCATGAAACTATGGCTTTAGTAAGTGATATTAATAGTAACGCATAAACTACGTCATTAAATTAAATACGAAATCCGGGCTATTATTTTTACGCAGGTAATCGCAATATATTTCAATTGTTATTGTTTGTTTTAGTGTTAATTATCTTGTTGATTGATTCTCAATAAATATATTTTAATCCTAATCCTTGTCTTAATTAATACCGTAGACAGTATATATCACTGTATATACACTGTACTGTTGTAGTAACCACCATAAAACCAGTAGGTCCCGAGTGATCTCAAATAGTCTACGATATCACCCTCGGTGGAAGTGGACGTTAAACCCCATAAACGAACGAAAAGTGATCTCAAAATACGGGTCCCGAGTGAACCTAGTACCGAGTCATCCAGCTCCCTTTGCTCCTATCCTGGGCTAATGAAGACAGGCATGCGCCATACAGTGTTATATGGGGGAAATTTTGCCCGGGCAGTGGCGCTACGGCATATTCTTATATTAACTTACAACTGCCAAGGGATCTTTTACGTACACACCAATGTCACATGTGTAGGCTACACGGGACCTCGGTTTTCAAATGTAGCCCACTTCTAGTCCTACGGTAGGTTATCAGCCAGGTTACAGGTAGGGTTTAATGAAGAATCTAAAACAACTATTAAATCACTCTAACTTTCGTTTTGAAAAGATTAAACGTGGTTAGTTTGACTAAAGAAATATATTTTGTAACTTGATCATAACAATAACCTAAATACGTACTTAGAGTTAGACACAGCTCAGGAAACAAGGGCCAACGTTATTTTGTTGACTGCGACCGGTCTCACAGTGACACCGGTACAGTCTGGTATGAACAAGACTTATTTGTATTCCGTGCGAAGCCAATTTGTCGCACATGCGCAATATCGATTTGTTTCATGGCGGGAGTTGATGTCTACTTTTCTTGAGGCGAAGGAACTATTTGAGATTGAAGAGTAGTCTACGACAATTATCGACATGGCAAGTGAAGAAACCGATCCAGCCTGTGACGATGAAATCGACATAGTCGATGTTGAAGATAACATGAAGTATTTGAAGCCTCTACAAGATGAAAAAGAACGCCGTGAAATTCGACATAAATACAGAACATTTATTGAAGATATGGAAAGTCAGTCAACATCAACAGTTTCAAAGAATCTTACATTTAGGCAGTGGATATTTTACCGAATTCGGCACTTTACTCTGATTTACTATTTTGTCGTACCTTCCATTTGACATGCGCAGTTCTCTGATTCCTGGACTTTTTCGCTAAGGCAATGATGCCGGCTATTTTGCCGTCTGACATTAACCTACTATAAAATAACACAAACTCTAAGTCTAACCCTAACCCAAAATCTAAATCGCACCCAAACCCTAACCCAACAGTTCTATTCGTCCTGTGTCTAACATTGCTTCTTTCTCCGTTTCTTATAAAGGGACGAAATAGCCCACTTGAATTTCTATGGTAGAATTTGATAGAATTATTTTTAAAAGAAAATAAGATAATAAATATAAATTGTAGAAAAACATTTAGAATATTACTATATTTTGGTTGAGGGCGCATTTCTGCGGATTTTGGTTTTTAATTTAACTACTAAGACTGTCAGTGGTGTTTATGTTTTTCCAGTAAAATCGTGCTTTGCGCCAAACTTGTATATCAAGAATCACACAACTGCGCATGTCGAACGGAAGTGGATAATAAAGCAATCAGAAATGATGTACGGTAAAACAGCGAAAGTAGATACTTTGCCGAATTCGGTAAAATATCCACTACGTAACATTTAAAAAGATCGATCTAACTGTTAATTTGAATATCTTTTTTGTGTGTGAATAGGGTTTTCCAATGGCATGCAGTCGAGTTGGAGATAAAATTAAAATTCTTTATGAAGATATAGCCTATATATTCACATCATGACACATGTGAAGCCCATATTTGTATTATTTATTAGACAATGCGATGTCTGCCATATAATATCCTTATGACACGTGGATGTGACAACTCGGACCAAGACCAGTCAGACGGTAGCACAGGAATCTGACCTTCTATCTGTATATATGCGTAGACCATACCGAACTAGACAATATATAATAAAAAAGAACAGGAATGCAATGCTTGTTGAAGCCTCGATTTAACCTGCTTTCGCTTCGGCGCGTTTTTGTTCCACAATTCGTAATGTCAGGCAATCTAACCTCTGCCAATTCACTCAGATATGATTTTTATTCAATCTAGCCGTTTTGATTTGCACAAATACTCCCCACAAAACGATATCATAGCCATTTGAATCCAATATTTACATTATTTTCCTTCGTTGACGTTTGTCCTCAACTCAATGCGCTGACGTCATACAAAAACCTAACCAATCTCTGAAGTCTTGTATACTTCCGCCTCAAAATCACGAATATTCACCAAAACCTGGCAGAAAATGTATATTCAAACCCTCTTCTTCGATTCTACACCCAAGAGCTATCAAAATTTACCATGCAAAAGAAGGAAAATGGAATGGCAGAGAAAATCTTAAAATATCTTCGGTACTTGATTCAGTGATCTAGTCACTGCGGATTGATTTTGTATGACCATGGAGCCATGATGACACACTGGCACTGCGCTTCCCCTGTAAAACGCTGCAGTTCATAATAATGATAATTTAATGATTTTCATATATTTTAATTTTCCCATTAAAACACCATTTTCTATTAACGACTATAAACAGTTTTGATCAGGGGCAGACTGGGCCATCGGACGATTGCTCGAAGGGCCGGTCGGACAAAATATGAAAATAAAAAATTTTGTCCAATTCGTCTAAAAAAACCCAACCTTTTTCTGCTTAACATTATATGGGAGAGGGGGGTATTGTACCGACCATAGAGCCGAAAAACGTGCCGAAACGAGAGCAGGTAAAATCAAGGCTTCAACAGGCATTGCATTCCTGTTCTTTTTTATTATATATTGTCTAGTTCGGTATGGTGTATATACAGATAGAAGGTCAGATTCCTGTGACGGTAGGCTTATTGGTGCTATTGCACTTTCGCACCTCTACCAGTTCCTGTGATCGTAGGGACTTGTCAGAATTTTTCAGGGATGTTACGGTCCAATACGGAGGACTAGAAGTCATGACCTCAGACCAAATTTTACCTACCCTTTAGGCCTAGCTTCTGCTGAGAGAGAAGTTCATGATGCGTTAAGCACCATTTGTTTGTTGACTATTTTTACTCTAAATCTTAATAACAAAACACTAAGTTGACTAGGACAGATTGTGAAATGCTGCAGTTCATAATAATAATAATTTAATGATTTTCATATATTTTAATTTTCCCATTAAAACACCATTTTCTATTAACAACTATAAACAGTTTTGATCAGGGGCAGACTGGGCCGTCGGACGATTGCTCGAAGGGCCGGTCGGACAAAATATGAAAATAAAAAATTTCGTCCAAAAAAACCCAACCTTTTTCTGCTGAACATTATATGGGAGAGGGGGGTATTGGACCGACCATGGAGCCATGATGACCAAATTGTATGTGTCCGGTGGCTTTAACGGGCCGCCACGCCCTCACCGGAGTCTGGAATGGGCTGGTATAATAGACTTTCTGGACAGGGTGTGCTGGCAATCTGTTTCACAGAGAATTACTTAAGAATTAACTCTGTGACAGATGAGTGTCCACAGCACGTGCGTTGACTGCTCACCGCGCCAGTCATTGGCTCAACTGCTCGTGCAATGTTTACTTAACACCTAACTGCTTCGGGCAAAATGATGCATTTTACTCATTTTAATACCCATTTACACTAAATAGGAAATATTTTTTAACTTAAAATACTTCAAACGTATTTTTTTTTTTTTCTTTTACCTCAAAAAAATGTTAGAGAATTTAATTTGTCGGAGTAAAAAAGTTAATATGCCGTAGTTATTAAGCCTCGTCGATGTCATGCTTATCAGTGATTGTAGCGGCCAAGCGAATATTCACTGCGGGATCAGTTTGGTGTGCTGGGTGTAGGTCAGAATTCGGAATATTGCAGTGTGGATACGAAATTCAACAGAAAATTTCATCGGATTCACCCGATTAATTACTTAGTCACCTGCACCCTGTTTGTGGGGATATGCCAGAATCCAAAATTCTGACCATGGGGCCATGATGATCATATTGTATGTGGCCGGTGGCTTTAACGGGCCGCCACGCCATCATTGGAGTCTGGAATGGGCTGGTATAATAGACTTTCTGGACCGGGTGTGCTGGGTGTGGGTCAGAATTCGGAATCCTGCAATGGGGATACAAAATTCAACCGAAAATTTCATTGGATTCACCCGATTAATTATTTAGTCACAAGCGGCTTTTATGATTTTCATTTTCGTCACTCTGTACCAATGTGTGTCGTTGCCTTCCATCACAGGCGGAATCAGCTAGTGCTCCCGGCAACAAAAATGGGTAATTTTTCAATGAAAATATTCCTGCTGATTCAATATTTATAACTGGTTAATCCAATGGTCAAAATTTTTGTCAACTAATTCCATTTTTCAACCAGTTAAATTTTCTTCACTCTTGACGATACCATGATAATACGTTAATTAATAATATGACGATATGATAATTTCACAGGTTGATAGTTGTAAATTACTTGCAGGTCGCTTTGGCCTAAGTTAATAGATTTATGAAATATATTATTTGACAGAGATTATAATCAGATATTGCACCAAATCGCATATTTGAGGTTCATTTTTATACGCCCACATGGAAATGTGGACGTATATTGCCGTCATCCACATTTTCTTGTGAACGCACTAGAGGCTAAAGTTAATATCCGATTGACTTTAAATTGATACACAGTATTTAAGGTCATGAGACGAAGAAGCCTATTGATTTTTAGCGATTTCCCATAATTACTGCCAAAGTTATTTCCCTTGATCACTTTGAAAAATCTTGTGACGCTCTAGAGACAAAACTTATTATCCCATTAATTTAATTTTCAATGAATTTTGATAACTGAACAGCTAAATCCATAATATTAAATGTTTTGTGTACCGTATTAAATGTTAGCAAGGGCCAGAACTTTATAAATACCAAACAAATTCTAATGATTTTCTGATAATTACTTTATGAGTTGTTACTCTTAATCAGATTTTAGTGTAATATAAATGTTTCATAATTGAAAAAAAGTGAAGAACTTTTGTTGACTGCCCGGACGATTTAGCTGCTGTGGGCGTATGTTTTGTTGCCTGGCAACCTATCTTTCAAAAATTTCCAGGGAGAGACCCCCGGACCCTCCACCCCCGCTCCGGCACAGGAGCCTGGGCTGGTTCCCGGACCCAATCCGTCCCTGGTTTTGATAGGAATTTGGTGGTTTTTGTTCCTTCAACATTAATCATCCAATACATAGAATAAACCCAACTAATTTACTTTTCAGGAGATAAACATGATCTTATTAATCCAGAATCAGATTCCTTGAATGAAAGATTAAAGCAAGCAGATGAATTATATAAACCAGGTTAGTTTCCCAATACAGTTCATTCTATTCAACAACTCTACACTTCACTAGACTAAGAAGGAGTTTGACCAATCTGGTTAAGCACAGATCCAATTTCTTTTTGTTTTTATACGCCCACATTGAAATGTGGTCGTATATTGTCGTCGCCCCCGTCCGTCCGTCGGTCCGTCCGTCGGTCCGTCCGTCCGTCCGGCGTCCACAATTGCTTGTGGACGCTCTAGAGGATAAAGTTAATATCCGATTGACTTTAAATTTATACACAGTGTTTAAGGTCATGAGACGAAGAAGCCTATTGTTTTTCAGCGATTTCCGATAATAACTACCAGAGTTATGGCCCTTGATCACTTCAAAAAATCTTGTGGACGCTCTAGAGGCCAAAGTTAATATCCGATTGGCTTTAAATTTATACACAGTGTTTAAGGTCATAAGACGAAGAAGCCTATTGATTTTCAGCGATTTCCGATAATTAGTGCCAGAGTTATGGCCCTTGATCCCTTCAAAAAATCTTGTGGACGCTCTAAAAGCCAAAGTTAATATCCGATTGACTTTAAATTTATACACAGTGTTTAAGGTCATAAGACGAAGAAGCCTATTGATTTTCAGCGATTTCCGATAATTAGTGCCAGAGTTATGGCCCTTGATCACTTCAAAAAATCTTGTGGACGCTCTAAAAGCCAAAGTTAATATCCGATTGACTTTAAATTTATACACAGTGTTTATGGTCATAAGACGAAGAAGCCTATTGATTTTCTGCGATTTCCGATAATTAGTGCCAGAGTTATGACCCTTGATCACTTCAAAAAATCTTGTGGACGCTCTAAAAGCCAAAGTTATTATCCGATTGACTTTAAATTTATACACAGCGTTTAAGGTCATAAGACGAAAAAGCCTATTCATTTTCAGCGATTTCTGATAATTAGTGCCAGAGTTATGGCCCTTGATCACTTCAGAAAATCTTGTGGACGCTCTAAAAGCCAAAGTTAATATCCGATTGACTTTAAGTTCATACACAGTGTTTAATATCATAAGACGAAGAATCCTATTGATTTTCAGCAATTTCCGATAATTAGTGTCAGAGTTATGGCCCTTGATCACTTCAAAAAATCTTGTGGATGCTCTAGAGGCCAAACTTGATATCCGATTGACTTCAAATTTATACACAGTGTCTAAGGTCATGAGACGAAGAAGCCTATTGATTTTTAGCGATTTCTGATAATGCCAGAGTTGTGGCCCTTGATCTCTTCAAAAACATTGTGGTTGCTCAAGAGGCCAAACTTGATATCCGATTGACTTTAAATTTATACAATGTGTTTAAAGTCATAAGACGAAGAAGCCTACTGATTTTCAGCGATTTCAAATAATTACTTCAAGAGTGATCTCCCTTGATCACTTCAAAAAACCTTGTGACGCTATAGATGCCAAACTTATCATTAGAATTGACTTCAGATTGATACACAGAGTTTAAGGTGTTGAAACCAACAAGTATTTTGATTTTCAATGAATTTTGATAACTGAACAGCTAAATCCATGATGTTAAATAAATGTTTCCTATACTAATTGTTAGCGTGGGGCAAAACTTTATAAAAAGCAAACAAATTCTAATGATTTTCAGATAATTACATAATGAGTTGTTACTCTTAATCAGATTTTAGTGTATTACAAATGTTTCATTTCCAAAAAAAGTAAAAATATGCGACAACCCTTGTTGACTGCCCGGACGATTTAGCTGCTGTGGGCGTATGTTTCGTTGCCTGGCAACCTATCTTTTGTTTAGTTCAAACAACTTGTCTTTACTCCTCTAGGATCTAGATGATGGGAGGGATTAGCAAATAAAACAGTAGCGGCAAGCTTTTGGCGCGTGGTGCACGGAACTGTGGGTAGTCCACTACAACCATAATGCTGATAATTGCTGAAAAAAGTCTGACGTCATAGGGTCGAAAGCCTTTTGTTTGACCTCTGACGCGAACTCCTGGTAACACTGGTCTGATTTTCATGTTGTGTAGGCCATCCAAAGTATTAAAAAAAAGAAACAAAATTTAGATTTGTGTTTAAATGAGATTGATCTGAGACATAACCAATACCAGAGTTGCAATTTCTGGTCAATATGGCAAAGAACATAAACTTGATTTTAAGATTATTTGTAGTTAATCAAATTCTTCTTTTTTTCCAGTTAAGATGACAAGAGAGGCAGCTCTTGACTCACAGGCTTTGGTTCTCATTGCTAACATGGGTCGACAGAAGGCACAGGCGTTAAACACAGAATTTGTCAAGTTCCAACCCGTTGAATTTGTTGAAAAACTGGTAGCGGTTGAGTTATTTTATTATACATGCACAATAACATGCTGGCGTATATTGTTGTCAAACTTATCGACTGTGCTGTTTCCACTTTTTTTGTATTTTATTTGCATTGGATGGTCAATTTTAGAAATGTGTTCATCCCACCACTTGCTTTGCTGTCAAAGACACATTTACTCAGTGTAATTATTCATGTAAACAATCAAGTAGAATTTTAATTGACAGACAAAAAAAAATTAAAATTGATCCAAGCTGGTATGTGGATTGTATGTTTCGTTGGTGTGGGTTGATTTCACAAATGTTTTAATGATGTGCACCATAATAATGTGTAATACACAGGAAATAATCTGTGGTGTGCCCAGGAAATTTTGCTGCAGGGGGTTCAAAGGACTGGGTGATTAACCAAGAATTTTAAAAAATCATGCTCTGAGATAAGATTTCTGTTTATTTACATTGAGATGGGGTGTTGAAGCCAAAATCGGGGCAATGCTTAGTAGATTTGTTTGTATGTTGTTTAGAAAAGAATGTGCCACTTGAGCAGGGAATAACCCCCTCTGCTCTGGGCACACGCCTGATAATTTTATAGAGTACAAGTACATATCAATACTGAACAGTACTTGTATTCTATAAAATTGTATCCTGTGTATTTCCAGTTAATTAACTGAAATACCATTAATTAAACAATAACATTGTACATAGGGTTTGGCAAAAGTGAAAAAATATCGTCATAATAATTCATCAATATCACGATAAACGATATTATCGTGATAATTTATACAAGTCTTAAGAAATTAATTTTTGAATAGGAGATGATTATCAATATTTTGGACAAAACAATTTTCAGATTGCTATAATATTGGTTTTAATTAAGTGATTGATGATTTTATCACGATATGCCAATAAAAGGGTATATCGCCCAACCGTAATTGTACATGGGATTTTTGTATTTAATATTTCCATAAAACAAAAACATATTTCAACTTTAAGATGATATATTTTGATTGTAACTTTTATAACTAAATTCCAGAGTTCGCCATAATGACTTTATATAACTAATGAATTATTGTTAAATATTACAGATGTGTTTTAATCAACCAATATAGTTTAAAATGGAGATGATCTGTTCTAAATATTGTTTGGGCTAAGTTTTATAGATGACAAGTGGTTGAGGATTGGGGATAGAAATTGATTTCTGCACCTGCCTTATGCTATCCAAATAATTTTGATTGTTATCTTGTCTGCAATTATGTTCAAATATCACCATCTTCGTTTGTCATTAAGTTATTGTAAATTAATTTTAGGACACTTTATGGGAATGCACTTTACACTCAATGTTCCATTTTTTCTAACTTATTGAACAAAACCATTGTTAAAAGTAAAACTCAAAGTCAAAAGTCATCCATACTGATAAATTTAAAAGAATTGAAAAACTTATGATAATATTTTGAACAATATAATAAACGACACATTGCCAGCTACAGACTATATAATTTTGAACACTAAGAATAAGAATACATTTATTTCTTTGGAGTGATGAAAATTTCAATATGTATTAAAATAAGCTTGAAATTGTGTCATATTGTAAGATTATGGTATATTTTGTATTTTAGAAAACCTTTCTCTGTGGAAATGTGCTTGAAGATAGAACTATTTCAACAGAAAAATGGTGCAGCCTAGGGAAAGCTGTTCAGCCATCATTTAAGCGCTGTCCTCCATTTAGATTCATGTTAGTATGACATTATCAAAAAATTATCAATTACTAGAATTGTTATTTAATGGCAGGATTTCTCCATTTATGAATCTGCAAATGTTGAACAGTGATTAGTAGGCTAAATATTTTATTTATATATTACGATAATTTATTACCAATTCTCCAGTCACTATCATACAAATATTAGTTTACAAAATAATGTCATTATAGCAATGGGTCTTTTGAAAGAGGAGAAGTACAAGTTCGTAAAGAGAGAGTCAAGAAAATAAAAGAGAAAGATAATACAGTAGATAAAGCAACAGTTCCAGTACAGGTACAAAGAGTTCAAGATACTGATAAAATGGAGGCAACTACAGCAGAAGTTGAACGAATATTTGCCAAGTTACAAGAATGTTACAAAATTTCTAAAAGTGAGTTTGTTACTAGTACATGACATGCCTGTAGCAAATCAAATAAACATGGCATTTCTCATAGGAATGAATCAGACTGCTCAGTTGACAAATATTTTCATGGAACAGACTCTTGGACTCAAAAATTATGTATTATTTTATCTGCAACCTTGCCAATTATTTTCTGAATAATCTAATAAATGCAAGAGGGTATAGAAATTGTATCAGTTATATGTAGATTTGAAATAATGCTTGTCTACTTGTCGAATTTAAGTAACATTTTCAATGAACAAGTAGAAAAAACCATCTACTTGTCGCCGGCGACAACTAGATTAATATCAATAAAAATTCAGGCTAAAAATGTTTCTGCGTAATTTGTCCATTCCAATAAAATTGGAAGAGGATAACCTTGCATTTTAAAATAAATTAGACGTTATTTAACAGCATGCGATAAGCTGTTCATTTGTCTCCATAGTAGTGGCAAATTTCTCCCCAATTAACAAGAATGAAACTTATCTGGTCCTTTTAAGTTCGTTCTATACACCCGGAAAAGATTTCTTTTCATTGAAATAGTAACACTACTGATTCTGTGAAATTTCCAATAATAACTGCCAGAGTTATGGCCCTTGATCACTTAAAATAATCTTGTGGATGCTCTGGAGGCCAAAGTTAATTCATGATTCCGAGATTTGGAGTTAAGCTCCGCCCCCTTAGATACTGTTACTATGTCCCCCAAGCTTAACAGCATTAGCGGTTCAATATGGCGACCCAGCACCTTACAGTTTGATTCGTGCATGCATATTGTCATCAAATAGTAACTGTATAGTGTGGTTTTAATGGTTTTCAAAAAAAAAAGAGTTTACATAAATAGAAATAAATAAATATAGAGTATAAACTTTATTCGGACAGGCCTCGAAATGTCGCTTTAGTACCGTAACTAACCTGTCATTTATAATTTTCCACGTCACACTACTCACCCATTATCCATGGCATGTGCACAAACACGATTAAACGGTTCATTTTGATATATGTGAATATCATAATTAATTTCTTCGACATCGGCCGGACTTAATATTCACACGAATCCCGCAATTTTTAGCGGTAAGTTTCTGACTCGAATTGGCGTGGATTTCGCTTAGTAAAAGCATGCATCCCAAATGATGCTTTAAATTGAATGTCAAGCCCGACATTGCACCTGTACATGACACTATTCCAATCACGTGCCGAGGACAGCTGATCACGCCCCCTGTAATTCCTTTCTCGCATTCCAACTAATTTACGATAAAAAATTATAATGTGAAAAATACTCTTTTGGCCAAATTATTTTCTATTGTCAAATTGTCCTGTAAATTATACATAAACTTTATTTTCGGACAATGTTCTGAATTTATATTTTTATTGGAGACAAAACGGAAACAATTGTTACGATGCAGGCTTTATTGTGTCCAAATTGTTAATTGTTATGCATGATATTATTAAGGACAGGCTGATTTAATTAAATTATTTACAATCACACTGTCGTGAGAAGAGAGGGCGATCATCTTCTCCCTTTATCATAAATAAAAACATGTTAAAACAGAGCTGACGTCAGATGTTGTTAAATTAAATATCATCTGGCTTCTTACTTAAAAAATGTATAAATACAACTCAACCCTCACCACATGTTTTATTACTAATCCATAACAATCAACTAAGTGTTTATTTAATAATAAATAACAAAGGACATGTTTATTTAACAGTAAGTGGACCTAAATGGGGAAACAATCTGGGATAAAAAAAAAAAAATTAGGTTGGGATGAAACAGCCCGGGTTGAAACGGTCGTGGGATAATTCCTGACTGTATCCCCTTGATCCAGGGCAAACACATTTTGAATTGTTTCTTTGATTTCTGAAAAAGTATAAATTTTTGCGCCATGCTGTCTTTCGCGGTAACGTTCGTTCATGGTTGTTACAAGTTCCCCATGCGCAGCGTAATACCATTTCGACTATAAATGTAGAAATAACAAACTTCCCACAGAGCACGGCCTTGTTTGTTTGTGGGACAAAAATGGCTGCCAATCTTGAACTACGCGGGCCAAATATAATCGGGCTTTCTGATTGGTCAATATCTTTACAATGATTGACAGGTCGGATTCATCAATATCCGATTGTCCTTAAATTTACACACAGTGTTTAAGGTCATGAGACGAAGAAGCCTATTGTTTTTCAGCATTCTAATAATTACTTGAGTTGTTAATCTTAATCAGATTTCAGAGTATTATAAATGTTTCATTACCGAAAAAAGTAAGAATATGCGACAACTCTTGTTGACTGCCCAGACGAATTAGCTGCTGTGGGTGTATGTTTCGTTGCCTGGCAACCTATTTTTTTTTTTTTTTTTTTATTAAATTAAAAAACGAAAATCAATGGTGACAGCTGACAAAGTGAAGTAAAATTTTACAAACATTTCAACCCCTGGTTATATGTCTGCTCGAAACGGTCTAAGGGAGGTAATAAACTATGCATGCAGACATAGGTATTTGACTAGGCCAGTCGTTCTCAACCTTTTTTGCCAACGGCACATCTTGAAACACATGAAAAAAATAGCTGCACACCTGGCTTAATATATTGAGAAAAAAATATTTGAATTTCGCTATTTGAATTTCGGTATACCGTGATAAAATCATCGGCGATATTATCATATTGGACTTATTTGAAAATATCGAAAAACCGGTATATCGTGATAAATTATCATGTTCCAATATTGATGATAATATGCTTTATCATACAAAGTCGAAATTGCAATGCCAGAGTCCATGATTGAGGCAAGAACTCCTAATCGAGGAACAGTTGTTTGGCAAGGTCAAGTTTGGACAGTCGTCGGGGTATAATAAATAAGCCGATGATTTTTTACGCCGAACGCATTTTGTTCTGACTTCTTGTCGCAGTTTCTAAATATATAGCATGTGTTTATTTTTTTTTAAAATAATCAACAACAGTCGATAAAGGCTAGTAATGTCATTAGATAAACCTTTCTGACGACATGAAACATCTCTGTCTCTCGTTATTTCTCGCAAGAATTCTACTTTTGTTTTCAGCTAAATTAACCAATCATAACAATTCTACTTTGAAAGCCCGCCATTATTTTTTTAATTGTCCAATCAATAAACGCCTTCTATGTTGTGTTCTATTTTTAGTAACACAGCATGATCGCCAGACTCGTGCGGAGAGAAACTGTATTTTCTTTGTATTTATCGGAGATATTGGAATAAAAAAAAAGGTTCAAATGAATCAAGAACAAAGCTTAGAATAATACTCAAGTTAGTCCTACATTTGGCAACTTATTATTTTACATTAATTGATTTTTTTTTTACGTAGATCGGCACAAGGAGAAATGTGGCACACGCATATAAATTATCACGATAATATCTTTTATCGTGATAATTAATAAATTATTATCATGATATTTTTTTGTCATTATCGCCCAACCCTAGCAGATGATGTGCTCTGGCCCACTGGTTGAGTTCATTATTTTCAGTGCTCACTTTGTAAAGGTACAGACCCCTGATTGTGTTAGATGATCAAGAAAAGTGTACTTGGTCTGTAGAAAATATCGTGGTATTTTAATAAATCTAAATGTTTTTATTCTCTTTCAGATAATCCATTGTGCTATTTTGAATTTGTCACCAATCCATTTTCCTTTGGTCAAACTGTGGAGAATATTTTCTATGTTTCATTTTTAGTAAGGGTAAGTATACTATAGTTTACATTCATCAAATAATGGTATGTATATTTTATAGAAAAATATGATCTACACTTAAAATAATGGTTTGCTTACTAGTTAACCCTATACACTCACCCCCTAAATTGGCGTTTTACCACTGGTATCTGTTACTGGGCAAATGGTAAAAAAATAATTCTTAGAAGAACCACATGTTATATGTTTCTGATTAGGGCATTGGCAGGGCTTTCTATAGGGGATCATTTCGTTGACCTCACGTGCATGAACTTTAACCTTGACCTTTTTTATTTGACCTTTGACCCCAAAAATAAGTTTAACTTTTCCATTTGACCTAAAACAGGCCACAGGGATTATAAGCTGGTAGGGTTTTTTTATTTAGATTCAAAGAAAACAACTATTTTGCCATAAATCTATGTATTATTCATAATTGTAGCATTAAAATCAAAAAAGTTATGAAACATCAAAGATGATAATCATTGCGAAAAAATACAGCGATGAAAGTTTAAGTATTCACATCGTGGCAATTGTGATTTAATTAATAGATTTAGAGATAACAAAATTAAATATCACAAATATATGATTAGAATCAAAGAATAAAGACATAATTAAGTAATTATGCAAATGACCTTTGACCTATTATTAACCTTTGACCTCACTATTTGCCTTTGACTCAATGGGTTGACCTTTGACCTGACACACTGACTTTCGACCCCAAAATTAGTATTTTTATACTTTTGTTGCTAATATATTACCCACAGCTGCTATTATGAAAATAAAATACTACAGCATTTGCCATAAGGAAAACACCACCCAAAATACTATAGCATTTGCCATAAGGAAAACACCACCCCAAAGACAATAGCACTTTTTTACACCGAAATATGAAACTACTCACAAGGCTAATACGAAAAATTCAGAAGAAATACCTACAATCAAGTAGATACATGTACACAGGCCTAGGAAAATCATGCAACAATCAATAATTATATTATTAACAATAAATATAACAATGACAAAAAATCTGCTATATTATCTATTTTTTTCCCTTCAAACAGACCAAGTTCCACTGTGCCAACTGCCACCTCATGAGACTCCAGTTCGATGTCTCTGAGTCAACTTTGCCATACTGGGCTCTGTATCTATAATCTATACACTGTTCATGCTTCCATTCTTCTGTGCTAATATTATGACTAATCTTCTGACGACGACAAGGTTGGGATGCACATGGCTGTGTTCTCTTCAATGGTGAATTTTCTTCACAATAATCTTCTGCATGGGAATGCTTTTACTTTTATGCTGATTGACCCCTTGACCTGGTGGAACATGTACTTTTGTTATTCTGTTGTACCCAAACTTCCTCAACAATATCATTGGGTCTACCACTATTTCCATCTTCAGATATGGGCCTTCAAATATAAATAAATAAAACATTCAGTACAATAAAAAAAAAATAACAAAAGACTTTTACAATGAGTAACCTTAGGTAAAAAAATTGGAAAGAAGAAGAACATAAATCATAAATCAATATTATATACATGTACTAGTAAATCTAGGCATACAATCTAAAGCTGTAGAACATTTAGACAGTTTAGGTTTATACTTGTTTTGAATGTAAAAATATTACATTATACATAACAAACAAAACTCACACATTGAAATCCATGCTTGTATCACTACCCATGTCTATGTGCAATATCTTCAGCTGAGGTTGAAGGCCTAGAAAATAAATAAGATTAAATAAGACATGTAGTAACACAGAAGGATAGTCACACAAGCTTTCGTTAGGCATTTATAACATAAGTACATGTACATTATTTATTTTTACCAAATAGTTGAGGTAGAACAAGAGATCTAAATAATCATAAATACAGTAGTGATTTAGCCTAAGCCTAGTCCAAACAACGGTCCAACCCCTCGATTAAACGAAAGAAAACAAACGGAAACTAACAATAATTAGAGGCCAAGACTTTTTGAAATTTTAATACTAACCGTGAGTTTCTGCATTTCATGTCAAAATAGTCTAATTGAAACACAAAACATCTCATTTGCATCAAGTTCAGCCATACGCGGACTCCGCCATACGCACGTATGACGTGGCCGACTAGCTGTCAAAAATGCCATTACATTTTAGGCCCACATATTTGAACAAATTTACCGATAATTCGATGCTAAATGGATATTTCATGGTAGAAATGCACACACATTTAAATAATAATCATAATCAAGCTTACGTTTGTTCGGATGTATAAAGTAAATTAGTAAACAAAACTCACTCATCCATTCTAATCAGTGTCGATTCTCTCGTTGACAAATTCTTCGTCGGCCGAATCTAGGTCACCTCTTTGCTCGTTCATTTTAATTCATCGGCATCTCTCACATATTCAAGATCAGACGTGTCTAATCATTGTAAAACTTAAAAACACTTCTATTCTTAATTTTCGGTTTAGTAATTTCTCTTTTAGACTTAAACCGCCTTTTTACGGCTATAAGTACACGACAGAATAGGACTTCTGCTAAATATAAGTAACACGACGTCATTTGTTTACGCTCACAGAGTTACCCATCTTTGTTAGAATCTAGACTCGTATAACACGACTTCTATGTTGAATAGTCACCCGTTCTTAGTCTCATTTTAAAGGGAATTTTCGTGGCTTTCGAATGATATAAATTATATTCGTTTACTAAGAATACTTTTTCGCATATGACGTGATGAATTTATCGATCGCCAGCGATCGATTTTACGAAGGGATGAGTGTATAGGGTTAAGCAACTATGTTCAGTAAATAATCATTGAATGTAAACACATTTTCTAAACAATAGACCCTGTGTTAGCACTAGCTTCTAAAATTCATTAGCCACTGTGGCTAATGCACAAAAAAAGTATTAGCCACATACGTTTTTCATTAGCCACTGACTTCATGAAAAGTTGTTTGTACCGTATACTAATCTTAGCAAGTGCTAACATATTCAAAACATCGAGCGGCTATTTGAAGACGTTAACTTCTAGTGATTTATTACAAATAACCAGTGCTATATTGAATTGTTTCCTTGTTTCCCCTGTCACCACTTTCGCAAAGGTGCCATAAGCACATCACAAAGTATTTTTCAAACCACAAAATTTTCTAGCATGCTATAATAACCCTTTAATTTGAATTTAGGGCCTATATGTAAAAGACAAAGAAAGTATTTATCTCCAATAAATTTAATAATAAAAATTTGATACAGAATAGATTGGATTCTTGTTTAAGTTTTTAAAATATGAAAAAACCATACGTTGGTGGAGCTCAATTCACAGTCAGTTTTATAGCAATCTATAGATAGGCCTACATTTATTTTCATTTGTTATAGTGTCTACATGTACACATAATTAGACACCTGTCCTGTCACATTGATGTGACCTAATTCTACTAATGGCACCAGGATAAATATTGTGGCTTGAATTAGTCAAATTGAAAGGCGCAAAACTCTTTGTATTGTGTATTTCAACATTTAAAAAAATACATTTCCAAAAAAATCAAGTTTGTTATGTACTGGAAAATTTAACAAAAGTAAATCAATTGATCAATAGGGTATTTTATAAACAGAATTTTTAGCGCAATATTGTCGGAATGCGAGAATGAAATTCCACGGAGCATGACATGTCCTTCACATGTAGGCTACATGTCTGTTTATGTCGTAGGTAATAGGAGCAAATCAAAGTCCTATTTTGATTTTCAATTACAAATATTTTATAATCTGAAATCAACACATTTCTCAACGTCTTCATTTGAAATTTACAGCATGTGAATTAGTGTTATTGTTATGGATCTTCTTCGCCGACAGCCAAAGCAGATTCGGAATTAGAGAGAATTTCTAGTCATATCGATGTTGATGAAATAAAACTGTTGATTATCACAATATTCACATGGATCTAAATAAGGACCAAAACAATTTAAGCGAATTGTGTATACGGATAAGCAAAAAGTATCAAACAATGTTGTATCTCTAGCCATTTTGTAAATCGTGCGAAATTCAGTACATGAGAAATGATTGGACAATACTTGAATAATATGATAATTTCAGCCAATGAAAAAATTGATTACTAATGATCACAGTACAATACCGCCTGTCTAGTTATGTTTGTGTCTTAACATTATTTTAGTAATTTTTAATGGGTATCTTGGTTGGTTGGTTGTTTTATAAGCCTTTTCGTCAAAGTGGAGACTTTATCAATAATTATCACCACAGATGCTGGAAAATCGCCATTAGCGAAGAAGCAAGCGGCTAGAGCTCACACTGAGACCCATACCCCAGTTAACAAATTTAATGTTTGCTGTACTTTTTCCAAAAATTTGAAATCTATATGTTCTTCATGACTTGTATTTTAAGGATGGTTTAGTTAAAATATTTTTAGATGAAGATAAACTACCAGTGATAGGTAAGTTTTGGTAAAATTATCTGACAAATATTTCTTAAAGGTGCATTTAATGTGACATTTAGATAATGAGCTGACACTTCTCGCAATGATAGTTTTAAAATAGAAAATGAAAACTAAATATATTCACAATTTTAGTCAAATTACTTTATTCAGAGTAATGCTAAGGGATTTGACAATAACACAAGTCTCGGTAGTCATTAACTAGTTTTTTATCAAATTATTTAACAACCATATTGTTTGAATCCATTGAAAATTGCAAGCATTTGATGTTCTAGTGAGTTCTAGTGTCTCATATTTATTCTTGTGTAACGTTTGAGAGCATTTAGAGGACTGAAATATTTCACACAATTATTAATTCATTTTCCATATCAGTGAAGAAATATTCACTAGGCAACAGCATAATATGTCGTACATTACAATATATCCCTCAAACACTATGTATAAATTTCAAGTTAATGGGATAGTAACTGGAGCCTCTAGCTAAAGACAAATGACTTATTAAATGGGGGGGGGGCTATGGCCGAGTGGTTGGTTGTATCATAAAGCTTGTCATTGAGACAACTGGCATAGCTTTGAATCCCCGGTTGTACGTCACAATGATTAGATTCACCTGTCCAACCTCGTGGGTTTTCTCTGGGTCCTCCAGTTTCCTTCAACTGCTACACGTAATGAATTATTGAAATAAAACTGAACCATATGTTAGTCCAGAAATGACCTAGTCTGTGTCAAGTGGACATTAAACCTAATTTTCTCTCTCTCTCTCTTATTAAATTGATGAAGGGACATTACTCTGGCAGTAATTATTAGAATTAAAATTAATAACAGGCCTCCACCTATTTTTTAAAATTCACAGAACCAATCGAGAATAAAGAAACGGAAGGAAGTGATAAATCCGAGAAAAATAGACAGGTTATTGTGTCCTTGACACCTGCTGATTGGAAGGTAGGTTGTATTAATAATCTCTTATATATATAATTGTTAAATAAAATGGGGACAAAGTCTTGCTCTTATGAACCGACTAGCAAGTAAAGACAGGCATACACCATACAATGGTTACGCTGGAAACTTTGCCCAGATAACATCTAGTCGTTCGGATGTGAAGTAAAATTTATGAACATGCTGTAATGTAGGGCTAAAAATCGATTACCAATACAGTTTTAGAATATCGATTACCGCGCAATTATAGGTACTTCACTGTTCACTCGTAAGAAGAAGTCCATAAAAAAATAATCCTTATCACTGTATTCTTTGTAACGCATGCTTCGACCTAGAACTGTAATTAAACAGTATAGTCATAATAAAACACATACGTTTTGTTTTTTTATGCGATACGCCACCAGTGAGAAATGTTGGCCGCTTGTGTCATGATGAGAGCCAGTGCTTTAACGTAACGTTCAGTTGTGCCCCTTGTCTCTTCATTTCTAGAATATTGCAATTATATGGATCTCACAGTGACCAGGAGTCAAAAACATGAATTAAGCCACTATCCAAAGTGCTCTGTGCGCATGAAATATCACTGCAAGAAATAAACTGTTATGGCTTACTGGATGAAGAATTTGTTTGACGTGATTGAAGGGAAATAACTACATTTTACTCATTATTGTTCAGGTCATAAGCAACAACTATATGGCGAACGGTGGTCGGTTATTTCGAAACGAAGTGGATCGAGTTTCTTTCTACATCTTGGTTTTGCTATGCAATTCTATTATTTTATCGTCAAATGTCAAATAAATGAAAAAAATTCTACATTATACAGAATGATATCGCAACATAAACTCATATATAATTTGTTATTTGTGTACAAATTCTGATTGTTTTCAAACCAATTGTAAGTCAAAATAATTTGCCAATATTATCAATTTTTGGATGGTCGGCGATAATTGATGTTTGAAACAGGATGGATTGCCAGCCCTACTGTAATCAATAGTGAATTTATGCGAAGTGACTGTCTAAAGACATTAAACCCCATTTTATATCAAGTAAAGTGGTGTGATTGGTGAACCAGAATATTTTATTTGGTATGTTCCTCATAACTTTACATTTTTGAAATGAAATGAAATGAGGAGTTTAATGTCCCACTGTTCTGCAATTTTAAATTTTCATTCCAGGAAATTGTAAAAACTTTTGGTATCACAGATTGTGTTATTCCCAACAGGCCGTCAGCAGGTGTGGCAAAAAAAAATAAGAAGTGATTTTCATTAGTGGAGGTGTTAAATGATGACTGTTTTTGTTTGTGCCAAACTCTTCTATAGCTGTGATTGGGAATCGGAATAAGTGCTGAATTGATTATGTTAAAGATTAGCTTAGCTAGACGTGTAAAATGGTTACCAGTCTTAGATGCCACTCCTCCCTTTAATCTTGAAATCGGTGCAATTAGAAATTTATCTATAGGCTCTAAAGATTTATATGGGAGCTGACTTAAAGATACATTATGGGAGATTAGATCTATACAGAGCTAGCAGTTCTCACTAATATAGATAAAAACTAGATAATGTAAAGGGAATTTGCTGAAAATTTCAATCAAATTGATACACCCTGAACCAAGATTTTAGCATTGAATTTTGGGCCTAGCCTCGATCATCATTACTAAAGTCACTACGATAAAAAAAAAAACAACATTGTCTTGATTATCCATTTCATGATTAAATCATGAATGAAAGTTAAGCAGCAAATGGGATCCTAATCCAGTTAGCATGGACATCGCGAGGTGATTATGGTATGGATAAGTTAATTAATATCTAATAATTTAGATAACATCTCAGGTCTAACGAAAGACCTGCAATAGGCAGATTTAGCTGTTGCATGATGTAAGTTTAATGTTGTTTTGAATAATGACCAAGAAAACTGTCCTCATAAAGCCATAATTTTTCAGATCGACTGTCCAGTTATCATATTTATGAAAATTTTACGGAAATGGGAACTTTTCCATGAATCGTTTCGGTCTACAGTCCTTCTTAATCACTTCAAGCTACTTTTGCCTCTTCCAGGAAGAAACCAGCTTACTTGTATCATATCAGGCTTAGCCTGTATCTTCATTTTTAGAAAGTTGTTTCTTCTGCCATCAGGCAGGAGATGGTGGAGAGCCATCTTTCAAGGTGTATATATATTTATGTTGAAGATAGCGTGTATATATTTACATGTATGTTGAAGATAGCGTGTATATATTATTTACACTTTTTGTAATATTATGCCATAACAGGTATATTAATAAAATAATTACGATTGTAAGCATTCGTTAATTATTTCTAGGAAAGTGGGATCTGCTAATTTAATTGGGTTTTTTCCCTCCTCGGTAAGGAATTTGTTGGATGGTTTCCATCCCAGATATTTTTGTTGGATATTATCACTTCTGATCTGTTACAGAGTAATTACCATTTTCTTTCAAGTCCATCCACTCATCATTTATTGAGCAGTTAAAATATTTCCAGACTTAAGTTCCCATATGTCTGTCCAACGTAGTTTTTTGTCCCCCGCCTTTCGAAGAAAGTTTGGGGACTATTTAAATAGGTTCGTCCGTCTGTCCGTCACACTTTTTGGGACACAATAACTCTCTTTCTAATTGAGCTAGAATGCTCAAACTTGGTGTATGTATTTATTAGGTCAATGCCTTGATGGAGTTCTAAGATGAGCATTTTCTGCTTAGGGTAAGCAGAGATAAGCAATTTGATTGGTTGATGCTTTGGCATATGATAACTCAAGTCCTAATTAAGTGAAGGTGATGAAACTTGGTGTATAGTTACATTACATCAATACCTTGATAATGAACATTTTCTGCTCAGTGTACGCAGAGCAATAAGCAATTTGATTGGCCGAGAATTTGGAACACAATGACTCTCCTTCTAACTGAGCTAGAATGTCTTGACTGAGTTCAATGATTAACATTTCGAGCTGAAGCTAAGCAGAGCTAATCAGTTTCTTGATTCTATCTGATAGAGAGAATAAATTGAAATGAAATGAAATGGGGTTAAACGTCCTACTCTTTTGCACCTAACCTGGGCTAATGGAAGACGGAGAATAAATTGATAAAATGATAAAAGAAATAGATTGATAAAATGTCCGGAGAGTGATAAATAGTCTTAGTGTATAGTGTGAAACTTAGTGTATAGTTTGATTGCTCCATACCTTTGATTAGTCCCAATATGACCTAGTTTGTGTCGAGTGACGTTAAACCCCATTTCTCTCTTTCCATACCTTTGAGAAAAAGAAAACTGCCATTAATGAATATGCAGGGCTTGCCACGAGACGCGAGCAGTTGCTCGCGCTGTGCTCGCGTAAAGGTAGATTTACGCGAGCTGTTCATTGCTCGCGCAAAATTTTAGGAAAAACCTGTAAAAATAATCAAAATATTGACAAGTTTTTTTGCCCAAACTAATTCAACAATGTCAATAACGTCATAAATTCGTCTGTCAAACTGAGATTCATCAAGCTGCACGCGGCATTTCGTCCTTAAATTTGATTGGCTAATGAGTCGTGTTACTAAAAATACACTTTATACCTGAACGTCATGACTGGTTTTCCTACGAACACCAGTAACAAACGCGTGATAATCGAGTCTAAAGTAAAGAATGTTTACATCCGGATGATTTGGCATTTCACGCTAAATGAACACGTTTCAAACTTATAATTATCGGTATTTCTTATTTTTTTATTCCATTGTGCAGTCGTATAATTATAAATCTAAGCGTAATAATTGGCTAAAGGAAACCTGATTGCCCTACCTATCCACATTTATGTCGTGGGGTGAAAAAATCCGTACGGAAATTGATTATAAAAAAAAGAGTATGACTGTCAAAAAACAGAAAAGCGATGGTCACACATGTTCACTGCAAACTCTGTGCCAGGAATAGCAATTTTGTTGCTCAATCGTTTATTTTGTTGTTTTGTTATACTAGTACCAACTCATAGTAATACTAATACTATCATGTAAATAAAGAATTGAAAAAAAAAATAAATTACAAACTTTAAACAGCTTTGTCATTAATTTTTTTAACAAAAGTATCCAGGCAACAAATTGATTTTACATTGAAACAATTTTACAAAATGTGTGCTCACGCAAGCAACATTTTACGTGAGCAATTTTTATTGCTCGCCCAAACCTAAATTTGCGAGAGCAGTCATCTGCTCGCCATCAATTTATTCGTGGCCAGCCCTGAATATGTGTCATCTATTTATTTTGGGATTTCGGCAAGCCTCACTGTTGGCTTGTTGGTCTGGGGTATTGCACACATTACTGTATCAAATAAACTGTTAGGTACGCAGACATGTGAAACACATTAATCACTAGATACATTTACAGCCATTGAAAGCTGAGTTTGAACTGCAAAAGTTCCACCAACCTTGACAAAGAACAAACACTGAACTTTGCAACTTGATACTTAAAGCTGAACTCTGATAACAAAACTACAGAAATAAATACGACATGTACTGGATGTGGCCTACTTTTGTTACCCCTAAGCGATTGCCTTGTTTCTTCTACAAATTGGTTGCCAGACAATGAAACATAGGCCCACAACAGCTAAGTTGTCTGGGCAGTCAACAAGGATTGTCACATATTTTTTCTCTTGTCAGTAAGCAGAAGTTTTACAACACATGAAAATCTTATTACGAATAATAGACTAATAAGTAATTATCACAAATCGCTGAAAATCAATAGGCTTCTTTGTCCCATGACCTTAAACACTATGTAAAAATTTAAAGTCAATCAGATACATGTATTAACTTTAGCCTCTAGATTGTTCACAAGATTTTTCAAAGTGATCAAGGGTCATAACTCTGGCAGTATTTATCAGATATCGCTGAAACTCAATAGGCTTCTTCATCTCATGACCTTCAACACTATGTATAAATTTAAAGTCAATTGGATATTGACAACGTACATGTGGGCATATAAAAATATGACGGTCATTTAGGTTGTTACCTTTTTTTATTTAATTACTTCCGTAGTTTTGTAAACAGAGTTCAGCTTTAAGCTAAACATTACAGCTTGTAAGCTATTTTTCATCAAGATATTCGAGAGGTTTGGGAGCTGGGCAAGCAACCAATCAAAATTAAGTGATGAAAAGTAATATGTGAGAGGTTGATAAAATGTACGGACAGTGATAAATAGTCTTGGTCTACCTGGGCAAGGGGGATCACAAATAGTTAAGCACAAATTGCTTGAATACCGTTTTAGAATACTATAGGTGTGCCTTTAAAATAATCATGACAACCAAATTGTTTGTTCAATTTAAGAATTGTAGATGTTTTAAATAAAAGATATAAGTATTCTACAAATCATTGATGATACAACTCGCATTCATTCATAAGGATTGTCCCAGATTGGAATTTTTAATCCTTGTTTTCGCCACACAAAAGTGATTTACATCTGCAAGAAATTAGCTAATAAATTTTATTTTATAACATTGTCATCACAAGAAGTAAAATACAGAAGATACAAAATATTTTTACTGATTTTCATTTCACACATTTCTTCTTGTAATAAAGTAATTAAACAAAATTTACTAAAGTTCATATCGAGTCTGCACAGCTATCACATCCGAAAATTCCTGGTGTCTATTTTTTATCTGATTTCTTGGTTAATTTTTTATAAATATAAATTCCTAATAATGTTCCGTAAGTTGCTCCAACCCACTGAAATAAATAAGCAATAAATTATTGGCGACTATAGCAGTTGATCTAGAATGTCTGCTAAAAAAGAAACCCAATGCCCTAATGGGGTTCTACGTCCACTTGACAAAATCAGGTCATTTCCGGGCTAACACATGGTTTAATATTTTTTTATTTCAATGATTCACTTGTGCATGGGGGGGGGGTCTTTATCAGTGTGAGAAACCCTGCGACCAGGGATTGAAACCACACCAGTTGACTCTAATGACAGACCTTATGATACAACACCCTAATGCTAATTGAAGAGGATGTAAAGGCCAAAGGGACTGGTTATTTGAATACAGATTCCTATAATCTTTTTAATAAATACAATCCCTTTTAACTGATATGACTCTCAAAATCTGTGACTTACCCCTAATTTTCCTCTAACTGTGTAGGAATTAAAATGCTTTTGAATTCCAGTGAATTTATACATGGATTCATCTACCGGTCCACCAGCCATATTTGCAGATCTCTACCAACCAGTTTCACTGAAAGGAAAAACCATTATATTTTATTATGACAATGTTAGCATGTGCGTGCTGTATCATAAAGCCTGTCATTGAGTCAACTTGCATGGTTTCGAATCACCGGTTGTACACAACAAGGAGAAGGGTCGCGTGTCCAACCTCAGGGGTTTTCTCCAGGTAAGCCCACTGTTAGAGACCCCTATGCACAAGTGAATCGTTGAAATATGTTGGCCTCGAAATGACCTAGTTTCTGTCGAGTGGACATTTAAATTTAACCCCTTTCTCTCTCTCTGTAGTTCTGTATCTTAATTACCGAAATATTAGCCCTTAAAAGTCATTTTAAATTTTATTTCACAGGACAAATATGTTGAACTTAGTTAACTGCTGAATTTTTTCACCCCCAGGCTTACCTACCTTTTCTTAAATGGCTGAGTTTGTAAATTTGTGCGTTACCCCACAGGAATCTGACCTTCTATCTGTATATATATGCATACACCACACCGAACTAGACAATATATAATAAAAAAGAACAGGAATGCAATGCCTGTTGAAGCCTCGATTTTACCTGCTCTCGCTTCGGCACGTTTTTGTTCCACAATTCGTAATGTCAGGCAATCTAACCTCTGCCAATTCACTCAGATATGATTTTTCTTCAATCTAGCCGTTTTGATTTGCACAAATACTCCCCACAAAACGATATCATAGCCATTTGATTCCAATATTTACATTATTTTCCTTCGTTGACGTTTGTCCTCAACTCCATGCGCTGACGTCATACAAAATCAATCCGCAGTGACCAGATCACTGAATCAAGTGCCAAAGATATTTTAAGATTTTATCTGCCATTCCATTTTCCTCCTTTTGCATGATAAATTTTGTTAACTTTTGGGTGTAGAATCGAAGAAGAGGGTTTGAATATACATTTTCTGCCAGGTTTTGGTGAATATTCGTGATTTTGAGGCGGAAGTATACAAGACTTCAGAGATTGGTTAGGTTTTTGTATGACATCAGCGCATGGAGTTGAGGACAAACGTCAACGAAGGAAAATAATGTAAATATTGGATTCAAATGGCTATGATATCGTGTTGTGGGGAGTATTTGTGCAAATCAAAACGGCTAGATTGGCAGAGGTTAGATTGCCTGAAATTACGAATTGTGGAACAAAAACGTGCCGAAGCGAAAGCAGGTAAAATCGAGGCTTCAACAAGCATTGCATTCCTGTTCTTTTTTATTATATATTGTCTAGTTCGGTATGGTGTATGCATATATATACAGATAGAAGGTCAGATTCCTGTGGTTACCCTTTCAATAAAGACGGTCAAATCGATTAGAAGAGGGACGTATTTTTTAACACTAACAACAGGGTGTTGTGTCGCTCATACTCTCATACTGGTTCAAGTGAGGTAAGCAAGGTCTTATTTTCTCATGAAGATGTTCAGTTACGTTGGCTAGGCGTTCACAGGGACTGACACGCGACCGTTTAGCATTAAAATGTTGCCCAGTAAAATTGACTGGGAAGCAATTTTTTTTTCGCCAAGGATTCAATAGTAGTAGTTCAGTCCCTGAACATACAGGGTGAGTGCAATGAGACCTACGTTCAGAGGATAATCAGAAAAATATACATACAGGAAGTCCAATCGTTTAATCCTATCTAACTCAAGAAAAAAGAATGCCAATATTTATTCTTGAACATAGTGGACTTATAATAATAATCTACATTCATGAGATACATTTTGTCAGAATATTTTATTTTGAAATCTATCTTGAAAACGTTAAACGGAGATAATGCAAAGGCTTGTGGTAAGAATTTTCGAATTGTTTATTAAACTCAGATAGTAGATGGTATGGCCCAGGCAGTAGTTGCTGAATATTTTGAAAACAAATCATGTCAAGTCAAATGTAAATGAATGAAATGACCTTCACAGAAATGAATCAAGTTCAGAAAAGTTGTTTTGTTGACTCAACTGCCATTCTTCTTCAATAAAATCGTACATTTAACATGGACTAAACTATAAACCGTGAATAAGAAAGCTAGCAGATTATAAATCCAAAATAAATATCATTACAAAGGTCTAAATCTCACCAAAGTCCGGTCGATCTGTTTTAGTTTAGTTAGGAAAAAAGTAAAGATGTGAGGGTAGTTGAACAAAATTTAGGAACACATATCTTGGGAAACGAAATGAACATTTTTACGAAACGAAATAGGAATAGTATGAAGTTCACATTAATACTCTTTCGCACTGGACCATTAAAAACATGTGTTACAAACGTTTATTAAATGGATTGAAATTAAGGTACATGTAAGTGTTGACCATTTGAAGTCCTGATTAATTAGTCCCTATCTACTGATTTTTACTTTGCTTGTGGGCCAATCATACTGCAATGCACGTCTAGATCTCCTTAAGCCTGGCGCACACTACGCGACGACATAGGCGATTTCGGTCGCCGACGATGAAAAATCAAAAGATAGGCTGGCACTGCCAGGCAGGATACGCCCACATTTTCGAGAGATGGATAGAGAACAAGCAATACCAAAAGTGATTTTTCCTACATCATTAAGTCCTGTATTTCATACTGTATTGAGAGCAGCCATTTTGTTGGTCAGTTCCAGTCTGATATTCATGAAATTCGAAGCCGACAATGATTATAGTGTGACGGTACACAACCTAGAAATGTGACTTTTCGTCAAAATCGGATAAGAATTGTGACCTGTAGAGAGTCCACAACCATGATATACCATATTTTTACACTATTTCGTCCGGCAATTTTGGTACGATTTTCACGAAATTCGAACTCAACCTTCCTTACGGTGCAACAGTAATATAATAAGAGTTTTTTTTTAAATCGGATAATAATTGTTCGAGAGATAGATAGAGAACAAGCAATATCGAAAGTGACTTTTCCTACAATCAAAGGCCATAATTCATTAAGTTACAATTTGATATGCGCAAATAGCGAAAAGAATAAAGATCTTTAGGTTATAAACATGCATTTCAGGTTTCATCAAAATCGAATTAAAATTGTGACCTCTACAGTGTCCACAACTTTGATATACCATATTTTTACACTATTCACGTACAAACGGCGGCCATTTTGTAATGGAATTATGGTCTGATTTTCTCGAAATTCCAACTCAACCTTCCGTAGGGTGTAACGGTGATAGAGTCAAACGTCTTTTTAAATCAAATAATAATTGTGACCTCCAGAGGGACCATGGGCAAATTTGCGTACAATCAGAGGCCATAATTCAGGAAGTTACCATCCGATATGCGCAAATATCGAAAGGAAGCAAGACCTTTGGGTTATAACCATGCATTTCAAGTTTCATCAAAATCGAATTAAAATTGTGACCTATACAGGGTCCACAACCATGATATACCATTTTTTAACAGTATTCTCGTACAAACGGCGGCCATTTTGTATGGCAATTTTGGTCTGATTTTCCCGAAATTCGAACTCAACCAACCTTAAGGTGTAACGGTGATATAATCAAACGTTTTTTTAAATCGGATAATAACTGTGACCTCCAGAGGGACAATATATAGGCGCTTTTTCGGACAATCAGGGGCCATAATTCAGGAAGTTACGATCCGATGTGCGCAAATATCAAAAGGGACCAAGATCTTGGGGTTATAAACACGCATGTCAAGTTTCATCACAATCGGTTCAAAATTGTGACCTCTATAGCCACGTTTCTCAACCTTTTCTCACCGTTGACCCCTAAATGAATTCTCAACCGACCCATTTACCCTCACAATTTTGCGGACTTTACTGACCGCGAGAGCCGTAGTCGCCAAGCCGGGAAACCGTACCACAGATGAAACACCGCCATTCGCGCCTGTTATCGACTTGAACCCGAACGATACATACTCTTCTTGGTATTTACGCTTCTTTGGGGGCATGATTTTGAATTAAATCACATGGAATCAAAAGCACGTATAAAAATTCAAAATGAAACTAAATTGGGGATTCGTCTGTTGAATAAGCTGGCCATACAATGACAATGGACACCTGCGCTGTTTCCCACTCACACAGCCAAGTAAACTAGCTATCACATGGCAACCACTGATGGGCGGATCGCGAGATCGAGGCCTAGGCTGCCTGGATCGAGCACGATCATCAATTCAAATTGAAATGGAGAAAAAGTTGACTACTGAAATCTTGAAATGCAACTTCACCTCTCATAGGACTGCTGGAACAACTGCACAACCTTTATATGACCATTTTTGAAGTTACTGGGAGTGTGGTCATTCACCCCCTGGACGCGAGCCATTCCCCCCTTGGGGGTGAATTCACCCCAGTTTGAGAAACGCGGCTCTATAGGGTCCACAACCTTGAAATAACATATTTTCACACTATTCGCGTACAAACGGCGGCCATTTTGTATGTCAATTTTGGTCCGATTTTCACGAAATTCGAACTCGACCTTCATTACCATGTAACGGTGATATGATCAAACGGTTTTTTAAATCGGATAATAATTTTGACCTCCAGACGGACCACAAGCTAAAAAGGGCGATTTTTCGGACAATCAGGGGCCATAATTCAGGAAGTTACGATCCGATGGGCGCAAATATCGAAAGGAACCAAGATCTTGGGGTTATAAACATGCATGTCAAGTTTCATCACAATCGGTTCAAAATTGTGACCTCTATAGGGTCCACAAGCTAAAAACATGATATTTCGTACAATCAGGGGCCATAATCCATGAAGTTTCCATCCGATACATGCCAATATCGAAAGCAGCCGAGATCTTATGGGGATAAACCTATATTTCAAGTTTCGTCAAAATCGGATAAGAATTGTGACCTGTAGAGAGTCCACAAACAAATTGTGGACGGACGGACGTCCGGACGGACAGGGGCGACGACATAATACGTCCACATGAAAATGTGGGCGTATAAAAATCGCCTAGTGTGCGCACTCAATCATAAGCGATTTTTCGTCGCCAGCGACCATCGCGGCGATGGTCGCCGATATCAGACTTGTTTGATATGATCGCTAAAGTGGTCGCTTCGTCGGCGATCAATCGTAAAGTGTGCTCACCTCGGCGACGGGTTGGGCGACAGACAAGGAAACAAAGTCACCTATATAACCAATCATTTTGAGTTATTTGTCCCATGTGACATAAACACTCAATATGGCTTTGCAAAACTTTAGCGAGACAGGTGAAAAAGAGAGCCTGCTGACTGATTTGTGGTAAATATCGATCGCTGTAGGCCTACCTTCCAATGTACATAACTCCATTCATACTTATTACCGTTCCCACCCCATCCCCTAAATGAGGATCTCACTCTTCCGGACACCTGTTACCACTGTTTGTCGTGTATTTTTTACACGGTGA
Source organism: Patella ulyssiponensis (assembly GCA_963678685.1). Taxonomy (NCBI): domain Eukaryota; kingdom Metazoa; phylum Mollusca; class Gastropoda; family Patellidae; genus Patella; species Patella ulyssiponensis. The sequence goes on from OY783229.1 coordinate 61,116,114, forward strand.
ACAGTCCATTTTATAGAACTTCGAATTTTATAGGACTAATGGTTTGGATTGTTCGTACTTGGTTTTATTTTATTGATCATATTCACTCTGCCTCCAATCAACCCGGTAGGCTTATCTACAATAGTCTAGGCTTCAGATAATCTGCGGTTAATTAATCAAGTATGGCCTAGGCCTAGATTGTATATCACGAAGGTTAGCTGTCCGGAGTTTACTCCGAATGAAGTTATAGTTTACTCTATTATCCCACTCTGATCAAAATGTAGCCAAGTAGGCTAGTTTGAATTCTAATATCATTCGCGGGTGCCTAGTGTACCTACGAGTACTACCCTCGTTAATTTTATAGCGTAAAAGCCAAGCTGTCGTGTATTTCTGTCACAAAATGGTATTTACATTTGAAGATAGACCTTTTCTGTGTCAAAATTAAATCTTTAATATAGATAGAATTCTAATTAATTTCCAGTTTTTGAAATACAAAGGCGCATGAAATCTCTTCGTACACATCATCATGTACAAAAACAACATTAATTGAAGTTTTTGACGTGCTGACGACGTAAATACTGCCATTCTGAGGTGTCACATGACGAATCACGTGATCTGTTGTATTTTGTGGGATCGCCGAAGTCGTCGCGTAGTGTGCTCACTCCACTTAAATTACGGCGATATTTGTCGCCAAACTCGTCGCTTCAGTTGTCGCGTAGTCTGCACCAGGCTTTATATATAGTTAGCATACACTGATGGTTATGTTTGGAATCAGCGGTCAGCGGATAAACCTATACTTGGAAGTTACCCCTTTAATCTACGTTTATTCGTGTGAGTATTGTATTCTTAAATGACAGAATAGGTTGAACGGGTACTCAGGTTGTGGAATTAATTCTCCCTGCCCCACATAAATCATAGTTGAAATCGATAGACAGAGCTACAACTACAAGGTCCTGTTTTAACCCTTTCATTGCGTCTACCCGGTAGTAACGGGTATTATAAAATGTCGTTATTTCCGGGTACTCAGTACGGCCCTCACTAAAATAAGCACCGTAACAGCAAGTGCCATAGACTAGTGTATTTTCTCTACACTATAATAGAACCTATTTCCACGTGTTTCAAAGCGGCAAACGGTAAAATGGCGGAGTGCATATTGACAACGTAGACGATGCAATCTCGGCGAAGTCGTGAATGACATCTTCGCTGACTAAGACAGTGTTGACAATTTTAGGGCGGGTACTGATACACATAATTCGTTTCAAGTTATTTGATAATAATAGTAGCGATAATAATAGTAGCCATGACCATAGGCGTACGTGCCCCCAGGCGTACGTGCCCCCCCCCCCCCAAATATTTTCATGAAAAAAAATAGAAATCTGAAAATAGCTCAGAATTATGAGATCGGTCATTAGCCGAGGAGTTTTTGAAAATGGGGTGGGGGTTGGGGTATGGCCTTGTCGGGGAAGGCTATGGTCTTGTCGGGAATGAATGCTCAGTTTGTCGGGAAGCGTCGCGCCGTCTGTCGGGTTTTGAATATTTTTGATAATATGGAAGCGGAAAGAAAGCAGTCCAGTCAATGATTACACATACGCCATCTGAATAGAACTCTCAGTTCTTGAGTAGTGTGTTCCTATATACTGGCATCCAACTCCATGCACCGGACGAGCCCAGTGATACAAGTGAGCAGCTGAAAATTTTCTTTAATATATAATATAGTAATTGATAAGTTTGTAATAATATTGTACTTTGTAGTCACATATAATATACATATACGATGGCTCAATAGGCCGTAAATAATTCGATAATGAGCCCTTTTCTTTTGAAATAAATATTATTCATAGGTGAATGTAAAGTGCCACTGGCAAGAGTTATACAAAAATATTGTGCTCAACAACGCTTATTTTACTTATAAATCTCTCCAGGAAAAAGTTCCAAAACCACTATGATGTAGATGTTAAATATCATTAAATAAGCTTTTTATTACATTATGTAATATTTGAATCCAATTTTACTAAATTGTTATTAAATTTTATTAGTTTCTCTTAATCAATTTCAAGTTCAATTGATAATCTAGTAGAACCTGGTATTTGTATACCCTGAATAAAACACGATGCTAGATATTACAAGTAATTAAATAAGCTTAATTATTACTTTATGTAATATTTGAATCCATTTTATTTTCATGATATAATTATTATATTAAATTGTTATTAAATTTGTTTACTTATACATTCAATTTGATTATTTTCTTTTATTCTCTTATTAAATTTTAATTTCAATTGAAAATCCCATAGAATCTGATCTCCAACGGCAACACATATGAAAAATGTGGCAAAAGCAAACCATTCGACTTGTTCTTATTTTCGTAGTAATAGAGCTTGTATTTAAAAGATGACTTTTTACCAGTTTTTATGCTGCAACTGACAATTTACTACCCACTCCAAATTATAGAAAGTATTCGAAATGCCTGGAAATCGCGTCTACGGCCGTCTGGTTTTCCGCGGACTCTACAGAAATATATTTGTCGGGAAAATATGCAGCCCCCCCCCCCCAAACAAGTTCGGCCTCGTACGCCTATGGCTATGACAGTGATTGGTAGTATGGAGTGCGTGATTTTTTGGGCGACGTTCCGCGTATAACTATGTCTCCCGTGCACGATGGACTTATTGCCCTATGTGGTATGCCTGTAGTAGATTCTGACGATAATTATTAGATCTCTGTCTAATAATCAGTCTCTATACTGAACTAAATACGAAAACAATACGAAAAAATAAGTTTATAGTTTAGTCAACATGTGAATGATAAAAATACAATAAGTATTACAAACTAATATTGAATATGGATACGTTATGATATCAAGTTAGAATTGAAATAACAGTTATTATTAATTATTCGTAGAAACTTATACATACAAAAGGACTTATTAAACCTACCGTATACCTAAATACGAGAACAACTGGTCAAGTTCCCAATAATTTTATAGTTAGTAAACGTAACTAAAGAACTGACTGTTTCTTCGGTTTCTATATCTTTAATTATTAAGTTCTCAAATCTATAGAAACACGTTACTAATTTATGAACAGTTGTCTCATTACGATTACGTAAATTGTTAAATCTCCACTACAGGGGCGGATTGGGGCCGGGAACCGACCCGGGCTCCCGTGTCGGAGCGGCCCCTCTTACTGACTGCGCAGTCCCTGGAAATTTTTGAAGAATGAACCCCAAATATGCGATTTGGTGGCATATCTGATTATAATCTCTATGAAATAATATATCCCGACCTGCAAGTAATTTACAACCAACCCACCCCGCCCCACCAACTTAATGCACAACTCTAATTACAATATAATACTATACAATGAACCTATATGTACAATATAATAGTATTTTTGTTTTAATATTTCAGTCCTTTTTCTTCTTTCGAGTTGCATTTTGTTTTCTAGAGAATATACAAGTAAAACAACCTCGTATTAATCTATAAAATATATAAAGTATAATAGATGTAAGTAAAAATAATGTAAACCAAATATCTAACATAGTATGAGCTATTAAAGACATTTTACTAGAAACTGGTTTTAAATGATCACCACCAAACTTTAATACATGTTCTATAGCATTAGCGGCTCTTTCTTGGGGTGTGAATGGTGCTGAATGAAAAATAGCAGATGCTTTCTTCATATTCTTCCTAATATTTTCATCATTTAAAGTGTCTTTTATAATCTTCAGTATTTCATTAGTATCACCATTAAGTATATCTACCGAACTTCCAACTTTATGATATTTGACTTTAACGGCCGTAGAGAAAGTATCTGCATGAAGCGGTGTACAAATGATAGGCACACCATGATAAAATCCTTCAAAGAAGCCATTTTTACCACAATGTGAAATAAATAGAACGGTATTGGGATGACCCAAGACGTCATTTTGTGGTAGCCATTCTACAGTTTTCACATTTCCATAGTTTTCATTTTTAGTGTGTGCCATTATTATATTATGGTTTAGACTTTGGAAAACTTTCAGCAGTTTTTGGAAAATGTATGGAGGTGCATTTTTCATTATACTTCCAAAAGAGACGACTATCACGCCATTTTTTGACTGCGACACGAACCTGTCAAGATCTTCAGCGAGAGGTTTTGGAGGGCGGGTTGTTATTCCACCAACACGGATGAAATTCGGATAAGTAGCTTTCGGATATTCCAAGATGGTGTCCGAATTTTCTAAAAACAAAACTGATTCTCGAATCATCTCGTCTTTTTCAATATCAAAGACTTCTGCTGGAACATATTGTTTTAACTTGGTAACATTCGTAGGATTAACAGCATACGCTAATTTCAAGGCCACATTAAAGGCTAAAGTACCTAACAGATTCAATAATCTTTGTGGAAAGGTCATTTCACTAGTAAAGGAACTCATTAATAATGGATTCGTATTGAAAGTAAATGGCATTCCAGTGTTGCTTTCCGGTATAAAGCTACAAATACTGACAACGGGGGTCTTTAGAAAACGTGGTAAATAATAAAGACAGTTACACGCTATCATTGCATCAACAAGGGTTATGTCGATTTTAAGAGATTGGAGTCTTTTTAGTTCTGCAGAAGACGATAACGCCCCTTGACAATGGTATTCACATTCATAACTAATGCCAAATGCAAGACCTGAAGTTATCATATTGGCTCCGTTAAAAATTGCTTCAGTCGTTTTGTTCATGAATTCATAGTGGTGATCCATCCCTTCTTTTGACATATCAAATCTAATGACCGTAACATTGCTACCATCAAAACAAAGTGCTTTAGTTGCATATGATACGTAGGCATAAACGGAATGTCCTAGCTTTGTTAATTCGTTAGCGATGCCAACCATTTCCAGACAGTGGCTGTGGGCAGATAGTGGGAAAAGTAGAACATTTGCAGCGTTTGCAACAGCTACTGTCATGACTACTGCCAAAATAACTCGAACAGACATCTGAAAGAAGAGTTTATAATATTAATAAGGTATATTTATGAAATTAATTTGCCATTTTATTTAAAGGGATATTACCAGATGAACAATATGGCAATTAACTGGACTGAGAAACACTAGTTATAATTGGTGGGTCATACCTTCTTCAGTAAAGAATGAAATAATAATCCCCCACCCGCCCAATCGCAACCACCAAAAATAACCCCAACCCAACCCTTAAAATACGTCGATCAGTTATAGCAAAATCATTTGTTCAGTGTCTTTATACTTTTTCAAATGCTTGTCCTGTTATACCCAAAGCCATTAAAAATGCAATGTCTAATTCGTGAAATACTTCAGGTAAACGTTTTCTTTGTCTTTCCCATCTTATGGCACATAGGTGAAATTTGTGATGGGTCTCTTTTTGTGAAGTTCTAGGTTTGAACCCCATATCAGTTCTCGGTAATACATTTGGTTCGTGCAAACGCAACTTTTGTCTGTTTTTACGTTTTTAAGCAGCACTCTGTAACACGTTTTGCACATGCATTCCCTGCACTCTGGTCCTATAAATACAGATCAAATCCAGTTGCATCGCCATCGACTCGCCAGACAGCAATGGGCCGCAAATCAGGTGTGTCTGCATAACACACCATTACGAAATATCATCTTCTCGAATGATTTCCGATTAAACCTCAGTTTTCCTGATGGACGTCACCGTATCGTAACTGCGTGCTGGAAAGGGATCTTTTCGGGGGAGGTGGCGACGGTGGCGTCATAGTTTGGGCCGCTATCAACATCAACTTCCGGTCCCAGTTGGTAGTGGTCCAAGCCACTCTAACGCTCAACATTATGTTGACGCTATCCTTCGTCCGGTGTTGCTTCCATTGCTGGTTCAACATGGCGTCCGTCAAGAGGTGATTTACCAGCGTGGCAACGACCGACTCCACACACTAACGTTGACACAGACACTCCAAAATCATTGGCAAACAATTCCATAGCGTGTGGTGTGAGACATCTGTGCCAGTCTATGCCAAGGCGGCTTCAGGCATATGTAAGAGCCCAGAGTTTACATACCCGATATTGACTTTCAGCTGAACCCTGCTTTAATTGTTTCATGGTTCTCTGACGTTTCGATTTCTGGCATTAAATTTGTAGTGAATTCTTATGAGAAATTATCCACAGATGCTTATCTTGATTTTGTCAATTGTTTTGTTAAAAGTTGTTGCGGTAAATAAACTTTGAATTTTAGCTTTGCGTTTTTAATGGCTTTGAGTGTATATCGAGATCGAGATATACAGAAAATAAAAGTACTTACAGTGAAGGTGACTTATAATATGTTTTATAAAAGAGCTCGTCGTCTGGACAGCTACATTCATAAACAGCCGTTAAATCCTCCTTCCACCTTACTTTGTATGGAGCGGAATTTCCCCCATAATTCTAACTTCTAACCTTGTAATGCGTATGCTAATATGCTTACTTCTATGCATGTAACTTCTTACTTACATATGTTAAATTGGCTATTTACACATGTAAAAATGCTAAGTTATATGACTTATTTCTTAAATATTGCAGTTATAATTTGTGTTTTGTTCTATTTCCTTTATTACTTTTAATTTATTGTAGTCAGTTCTGGACCGTGAACATTATCACATTTCACAAATCAACCACCAAATAATAGTAAACAGCGCCATCTGGTGTCATAATGAGCGTTAGAATTTATTCTTACTCGTATTATGCTAACAGATGGCGCTGTTTAAAATTGTATTTTACAATGACCCGTCCCTAAATTAGGAACGGAAATGCGACTCATTTACGTTAAATAGATCAAGGTCAGGGTCGAATTTATTTACAAAAATGTCCGATGCATAAAACTGATGACAACATAGTATAATCTAGTCGCTTCGGGATGAAAACAAAGATGTGGAGGGATTTATAGAGGAGTAGGCTGCATGTTTTTGTCTTAGTTACTGCCAGCACTGCTTAATAAAGTCACTCTTTATGTTTTCCTCGTCATATTGAGCAACTGGATTATTCGACTGAATTATCTGCCAATTTTAATTTAATTTTATTTCGACTGAGATATTTCACTCATTTTATTGACTGATTTGCTCGACTGAGCAACTGGACAGGTTTTATCGATATCATAATCATGTAGCCCTACTCCCACGTATCCCCTGACTAGTATGAGCATACTCAAGTCAGAAAATGCTTTGTGGGAGAGATGAAGATCATTTGTGTTGATTTATCTAAAGACAGCTTTTACTTTCTTAGTTTACTCTCATCAGAATATTTTTTTCTGTTTTTCACCATCAGGTTCAGTAAATGGTTTTATCGACTGAGATATTCGACTGCTTTTATCAACTGATGTACCGTATTCGACTTCTTTTATTGACTGAGATATTCAACTGGTTTTATCGACTGAGATATTTGACTGGGTTTTATCGATTGGATATTCAACTGGTTTTATCGATTGAGATATTCAACTGGATTTATTCGACTGGGATATTTGACTGATATTGAGCAACTGGGATATTGAGTGACTACTTTTATCGACTGGGATATTTGACTTTTTTGACAATAAAATCAGTCAAATAATAATTCAGTTGACAAAACCGGTTGAATAATTCAGTTGATAAATCCAGTCAAAAAATCCAGTCAAAAAAGTCTAATAATCCAGTCAATAAAACAGTTGATTAATCCAGGCGAAAATAAACAGTCAAATATCCAAGTCGATAAAACCAGTTGCTGAATATTAAGCACCGGTGGCAGTTAATTAAGGTATTATTGAATAGCCCAATCATGCCTGTAGCCATAGCTAAAGGGGGTAGTCTTATGATCTAGGTATATTTAGGTGATACATGTACTTATAACTAGAGAGTAAAAAATAGAATCCTACATATGCCTGTAGTCAGGGGCTTGGGTTGGACGAGACAGGTTTTTTTGTGACCTCTAGTCGAATATTTCAGTGTATATTTCAGTCGAAAAAAGCTGTCTCTTGACTTGATCGTGGAGAACCATACTTTATGAAGCACTAATGGGAGTGAACTAAGATAACAATAAGTAGCCTGGAGCCATGGTGGCTAAGTGAGTAAGATGCAGGCTCGCTAGCCTGTAGGTCACAGGTTCGTTTCCGGTATTCTTCAGGATTTTCCGAATGGTTTCGCCCTTGTCAGTGGGGGAGAGCGGTGTCCCTGACAACAAGGACAGCTGTGTCTTGTCGTTTGGATGAAATGAAATACCAAGGTCCCATGTACACATTGGCGTGCATGTAAAAGATCTCCGGGCAGCTGGAATACGATATATAAGAGTAGGACAATGTTTGATGTTAAACACCATTTCATTTCATTAATGCTCATAACATGCTTCTTGGAATAGATCTTCAACACTTTATTTCAGGAGAAAAACACCAACAAGTAAACAACTTTTAACTTCCCATAAATCAGTCCTTCAACTAGTATATAGGTTCCCTAAGCTGGTCTCTCCAACTATAATTCATCTTACATACATTTGTCTTTTTCATATAAATTAGTTACTATGAAAGTGTTGATATAAACATAATTATTGAAGGATCAAATAAAAGTTAAAGCAACTGAACAGATCAACCACTTTAGTTGCCAGTCTGTCATAATTGCAATCGACAGACAAATTAATTACTGTCTGGTTCTAATGACAAATCAAGCATTAAAGCACTAATGAGAGTGTACTAAGATAACAATAAGTAGCCTGGAGCAACGGTGGCTAATCGAGTAAGATGCTGGCTCACTAGTCTGGAGGTAGCGGGTTCGTTCCTGATATTGGCCGAGAGAGTTCCTCAGGATTTTATCCGGGTGGTTTCTCCTTGTCGATGGGGCAGGACCAAGGGCCTGACAACAAGGACAGCTGTCTAATCATGCAGATGGGATGGAAGCAAAGGTCCCATGTACACATTGGCGTGGATGTAAAGACCCCCTGGCAGTTAAAATTCAATATATAAGAGTAGACTGTAGCGCTGCTGTCGGGGCCAAAATTCCCTCGTAGCACACTGTACATATTCTTGAAGCAATGGCCTGAGAAATCACTCTCTGAGATTACCTGTAATCAAACGAAACGCTGTGCGCAGTATGCACACTGTATGGCATATGCCGGTCTTCCTTAGCCCAGTCGGTGCACAACAGTAGGACGTTAAACCCAATTTTATTTTATTAAGTAGCAGGAGTTTATGTTGGCTAAGTGGGTAAGACAATGGCTCGCTAACCTAGAGGTCGGGTGGTCGATTCCTGCATTGGCTGAAAAAGTTCATCCAGATTTTCCAGTGCGATTCCCCTTTGTCAGTGATGCAGGACAAGTTAGGTAGTACGTTCAGATGGTACGATAAACCAAGGTCCCGTGTACGTAAAAGATCCCTTGACAGTTGGACAAAATTTCCCTAGTAGCACACTGTTTGTCATATGCCCGTCTTCATTAGCCCAACAGTAATAGTTAAACTCTATTTCATTTAATTTCATTGAGTAGCCCTTTCATGCTCATAACATGGTTTGACATCAGAGAATGTTGCTTGTCAAGTGTGTTCTGTAAGTATCGGAAACAAATACAGATTCTTGGAATAGATCTTCAATAGCAACAATCAAACAACTTATGACTTCCTATAAATCAGTCCTCCAAAGCTGGTCTCTCCATCTTACATACTTTTTTCTTTTGATAAAGATTAGTTAATATGATAGTGTTACCATAATCATATAATTATTGAAAGATTAAACAAAATTTAAAGAAACTTAACAGATCAACCACTTTAGTTGCCAGCCTGTCACAATTTAAATTGACATGACAAATTTATTTGCTGTCTGCCTCTAAACAAGTACTATAAAGCACTAATGGGAGTGAACTAAGATAACAATAAGTAGCCTGGAGCAACGGTGGCTGAGTGAGTAAGACGCTGGCCTGGAGGTTGCAGGTTGTTTTTCCCTTGTCGGTTAGTTAGGACTTCGGGACTGACAACAAGGACAGCTGTCTTGTCGTTTGGATAGGACGAAAAACAAAGGTCTCATGTACACATTGGCAGGCATTTAAAAGATTTCCTGACATTTGGAATTCAATATATAAGAGTAGGCTGTAGTGCTGCTGTCAGGGCACAATTACCCTCGTAGCACACTATATGGCATATGCCCGTCTTCATTAACCCATTTGATGCACAACAGTAGGATGTTAAACCCCATTTCATTTTATAAATAGCTGTGTATTACAGTGGCTTAGTGTGTGAGATGCTGACTTGCTAGCTAGCCAGGAGGTTGGGTGTTCGATCAATACATTAGTCGAGCAAGTTCTTCCAGATTTTCCAGCAAGATTCCCTGTTGTCAATGATGCAGGACAGAGGGACTGACAAGATTAGCTGTCTATCGTTCTGATGGGATGAAAATTGGCGTTCACGTAAAAGATCCCTTGACAGTTGGAATTCGATATAAGAGTAAGCCATTGTGCCGCTGTCCGGGCAAAATTTCCCTCATAGCACACCATATGGCATATTGTCTTCATTAGCCCAGTTTGGAGCAGAACAGTAAGACCTTAAACTCCATTTCATTTCATTAAGTAGCCCTTTCATGCTTATAACAGGGTTCCACTTTTAGGGAATATATCTGCTGGAGTGTGTTCTTTAAGTATTGGAAATGAATACAGATTCTTGGAATAGAACTTCAACACTTTATTTCAGGAGCAATAACAGCAACAAGTAAACAACTTATAACTTCCTATAAATTGGCCCTTCAACTAGTATATAGGTTCCCTAAGCTGGTCTCCCCAACTATTAATCGTACATACATTTCTCTTGTTATATAAATTAGTTACTTACTATTAGTTACTATGAAAGTGTTAGCTTAAACATATAATTATTGAAGGATTAAGTCCAGGGGCGGATTGGGGTCTTGTCGGAGCGGCCCCTTTTACTGAGCGTGGAAAAGGGAGGGGGGTCCAGTGGCTCTCCCACGGGTAAAGTTTGAAAAATGAACCCCAAATATGCGATTTCGTGGCATATCTGATTATAATCTCTGTCAAATAGTAGACGAATTGGACAAAAAAATATTTTTTTCATTGTTTGTCTGACCGGCCCTGCCTGATCGCCAGATGGCCCAATCCGCCCCTGATTAAGTCTGAAGCCATTTAAACAATATTTAAAGAAACTGAACAGATCAACCACTTTAGCTGGCCGGTCACCTCTGGCTTACGGCTGTGGTTTCGAGCCCTGGTGTGAGCGTATGTGGCATGGAGATAGGGGCTCCTTCTCAACCTCGTGGGTTTCCTCCGGGCACTCCGGTTTCCTCCCACAGCAAAGACCCCTGCGCGTGCGCCAAGATAATGAAAATGGAAAAAAATAAGACTTGTCTGCGATATCACCTTCGGTGGAAGCGGACGTTAAACACCAAGAACAACATCATCAACCACTTTAGTTGCTAGTCTGTCATAATTTAAATCGAGTGACAAATTAATTGTTGTCTGCTTCTAATGACTAACCCAGCATTAATGAATATTAAGATATAGATTTGAAATTAAAAATAGAATTAATAATAAAATAACATATTACCTATACATTAATCATATGTATCCACCCTACTTCAAACAAAAACATGTTTTAAATATTAATACAATCAAAATCCTTACTTAATCTATAACTATTTTCACAATAATAAGGCCTAAAATTTCTAAGGGCTTGTACAGGTGGATCTGCTGAACAAACGTCTACGTGTCTACTGAGCGCCATAGAAAACGCATCACTTATTTTTTCTTATAACAAAATGATCCTTTAAACATATCGTATTTATTTTGCTTCTTATTGTGAACAATATTCAAATCTGAACACATCAATAACAACACATTTGTACACTTATGGATATTTAATCTGTAAACAACGGTACAAAGTCAGAGGGGTCAAAACCAAAAGTTTTGCTACTACTGCTGAAGGAAGAATAAAGTTGATATATCCACCCTTTCGTCTTCAATATATAATATGTACAATTTATGTCGCTTAGATGTATCGCTTTCCCCCACCATATAACACATTTTGACTTGCAGGGAATGTGGATCGTCAGCCTGTGTTCTCTTAGTATCAGAAATGAATACAGATTTTTGGAATGAATCTTGAACACTTTATCTCAGGAGCAAATAAAAAAAAACAGCAATAATTAAACAACCTATAACTTTCTATAAATAAGACCCTCAACTAGTAATATAGGCTTCCTAAGCTGGTCTCTAGAAGTAACGATTCGTCTTAGGCCTACATACATTTGACATTTTCATGTGGCCTCGTCTAAACGAAATAATCCCCCACATATATCTGTCGATAAAATCAGTCACATATATAGTTCAGTCATTTATATCAATCGGTTTTCTCCGGGTCCTCCTGTTTCCCCCAACTGCTAAAGACCTCTACCCGCAAGCGAATTATTGAAATAAAATTAAAAATCATATGTTAGTCCCGAAATGAGCTAAGCACTTCTACTGCCTATGTCTGTCCTTAATAGTTCAAACCCTCCTCCGTTCTTTAATTTCGGATATACATTTACTAATTTTTCCCGGAATGCCAAGGCGTCATCGTGTTTTACAAAAGATATTTTCCGTTCACCTAAACCGCCATTATACAGAGGTTTTTTTTTTCTTCTCTTGAAGGCACTGTTTCCTAAAATAAAAAAGAATATTAGTACACAAAAATCAATACAATATGTGTTGAATTCTTTCAGATCAATATCTACATGTTCAGGGAAAAAGACATGCATTATCAGAATGTAACTTAAACATGAATCATCCTGAAAAGAACTGGTGTCTGACAAGAACCCGGTCTATTCGTTTGGTCCAGTATACACACAAGAACCCTAGACATGTTATGCATGTAAAAGAAACCTTGAAACTGGGTCCCGAATAGAAGGAGGTTAAATCCCATTGCATTCATTCAAAAAAAGTAAAAAAAGAGAGGTCTTTGTGGGTAAGACTCTAGACTCTAGCTCGTTAGCCGTGTGTTTGATCCCTGCATTGGAGGAGAAAGTTCATCAGGATTTTCCGATGTGGTTTTTTCTTGTCAGCAGTGCAGTACAGGAGGTCTGACAAAGACAGCTGTCTAATCATTTGGACGGTATAAGAAACAGAGGTCCCATGTATAAATTGATGTGCACGTAAAAGATCCCTTGGCAGTTGGGATTGGATATAAAACGGTAGGCTATGCCTGTCTTCATTAGCCCAGTCGGAGCAAAACAGGACGTTAAACCCCAGTTCATTTCTCTCGTCAGGCAATGTCTGTTACGGTACATCTTAGGCCTATAATAATATTCATTAGTAGGCCTATTCAGTGAAGGTTTTGACATGTCACATTAGTTTTAAGTTTTGATTTCTCATCCAGAGGAAATATCAAATGTTTGTGAGTGAGAAAATATTATTTATTTCCAAAACAGCCCGAGGTTTGGAACAAGTCGCGGGACTCGAGTTCCCAACTCTGACATTGCCAAACAAAATATATTACTCACCAACAACGTCTACTGTTTGAAATAAATTCGACCCTGACCTTGATCTATTTACCGTAAATGAGTCGCATTCCGTTCCTAATTTAGGGACGGGTCATTGTAAAATACAATTTTAAACAGCGCCATCTGTTAGCATAATACGAGTAAGAATAAATTCTAACGCTCATTATGACACCAGATGGCGCTGTTTACTATTATTTGGTGGTTGATTTGTGAAATGTCAAAATGTTTATGCACCTGAACTGACAACAATATTAAAAGTAATAATGGAAATAGAACAAAATACAAATTCTAGCAGCAATATTTAAGAAAAAAGTCATATAACTTAGCATTTTTACATGTGTAAATAGCCAATTTAACATATGTAAGTAAGAAGTTACATGCATAGAAGTAAGCATATTAGCATACGCATTACAAGGTTAGAAGTTAGAATTATGGGGGAAATTCCGCTCCATAACTTTGTGGCAATATCTAGTAAGTTGAGGGAACGATGGATGGGTCAAGTTGACGCAGTAAGAAATCAGTGTAGCTTTGAGTTACAAGAACGCGGTCTATGTGTAGTTAAGTGAATGATAGTCCCATATAATGACCCGCAACCACTGGTACATTAAATTGCATGCGTATGCAGTTCAATAAATAGGTCTAACAACACAGCGAAGATATGTCATTTAAAACTCTGAGAAGTATGTTGCGATGTTGAAATCGTCCGGGTGCCCCCAAATTTCTCTAATTTTTAATGAACAGTGTTACGTGCTTTATAGGTCATTTACTGGGACTGTGTGGAATGGTATCGGCCAACCTTGAAATGTTAAAGTGTTTCAGAATATTGATCGGTGACCTGTGACCTTATTTTGTTATATTCATTATTGTTGAATCTCGTAACACTCATCTCAAAGTATAAGACCTACAAGTTGGGTTTTATTGCTTCTCTGTACATAATATAATATGAATGTGTCTTAGAAAAATCGGTGACGCGTAACGTTCATTTAGGTCATTTACTAGGACTATTGTGCTTTGAATAGTTTGTATTCCTCAGTTAATACAGTGTTATTGAAATCGTTAGGCTAGCAGAAGACATTCAGTATTATTGCCTAGGTAAACGTGAGTATTTCGATAAATAAATAGTAAATATCTAGTGAGGACATTCTTGAGCACAGACCATTTATATTTGTGTAGCTTTACATGGATGGGTTTATCGGACAGTCAATCGGCTGGACCAATCTGATTAATATACAGATCTATATTTCGTTTCGTTTTTTTATACGCCCACATTGAAATGTGGTCGTATATTGTCGTCGCCCCTGTCCGTCCGTCCGTCGGTCCGTCGGTCCGGCGTCCACAATTGCTTGTGGACGCTTTAGAGGCTAAAGTTAATATCTGATTGACTTTAAATTTATACACAGTGTTTAAGGTCATGAGACGAAGAAGCCTATTGTTTTTCAGCGATTTCCGATAATAACTACCAGAGTTATGGCCCTTGATCACTTCAAAAAATCTTGTGGACGCTCTAGAGGCCAAAGTTAATATCCGATTGGCTTTAAATTTACACACAGTGTTTAAGGCCATAAGACGAAGAAGCATATTGATTTTCAGCGATTTCCGATAATTAAGGCCAGAGTTATGGCCCTTGATCACTTCAAAAAATCTTGTGGACGCTCTAAAATCCAATTGACTTTAAATTCATACACAGTGTTTAAAGTCATAAGACGCAGAAGCCTATTGATTTTCAGCGATTTCCGATAATTAATGCCAGAGTTATGGCCCTTAATCACATCAAAAACTCCTGTGGATGTGTAGAGGCCAAAGTTAATATCCGATTGACTTTAAATTTACACACACTGTTTAAGGTCATGAGACGAAGAAGCCTACTGATTTTCAGCGATTTCAAATAATTACTTCCAGAGTTATCTCCCTCGATCACCTCAAAAAACCTTGTGACGCTATAGATGCCAAACTTATCATCCGATTGACTTCAGATTGATACACAGAGTTTAAGGTGTTGAAAACGAACAAGTATTTTGATTTTCATTGAATTACGATAACTGAACAGCTAAATCCACGATGTTAAATGTTTCCTATACTAATTGTTAGCGTGGGGCAAAACTTTATAAAAAGCAAACAAATTCTTATGATTTTCAGATAATTACATAATAGGTTGTTACTCTTAATCAGATTTTAGTGTATTACAAATGTTTCATTACCAAAAAAAGTAAAAATATGCGACAACCCTTGTTGACTGCCCGGACGATTTAGCTGCTGTGGGCGTATGTTTCGTTGCCTGGCAACCTATCTTTATACTTTCGATGGCCTACACAACATGATGATCTGGCAAGTTACAGTGGGAGTTCATGTCAGAGTCTTTTGACCCTATTATGTCAGGCATTTGATTAATCAATCAGCATTGGTGTTACTTGTGGATTTTTTTTATATAAACAATATTTATTCAGAAACTGAGGGGATTGGGGAACAGGCAAAGCCTATATAAACCCCTCTCCCGGTTACAAATAAATTACATAATATGAAAACAAAGAAGAAAAAAGGAATAGATAAAAAGGAAATTATATATATAAATGTATACATAACCCATAAAAGTATTTACATGTAAACATGATAAATTTGAAATAATTAAAATCCACTATTATTAAAATTTAAATCTTTCGGTTTTTTCAATAAAATTATGTACTTGGTTAAATACTGACACATTCCCTTCATATGTTAGTGTTTCCGATCCATATAGTAGCATTTTAATGTTTTGTTGCGTCGGAGGTAATGTCTCTATTGTTCTATGGCGAGCATCTGAATACAAGGAAAAAATAAGGAGATAGTGATAAGGATCTTCTATATTGTATTACCACATAAACATTCGGGAGTGTTTGAAATATGTCTTGTAAATTTATGAGAGTTTAGATTACTGCACCCTAGTCTTAGTTTAGTATGGATAATTTGATTTTTACGTTTGCCAAAATAATAAAAGAGGGGTATTTTCGGATCATGTTTACAGAGTTCTTGTTTAAATTTTGAGAGTGATAAGACATTTGTTATGGACGGATTTAGGCTGTTCCAGAGGCGGATAGCTGATGGAAAGAATGAGTTGTAATAGAGAGATGTTCTGCAGAATATTTCATCTAATTTTGGTTTATTTCTTAAATTATAAAGGGATGATTTTACTTTAATATGGTTGGATAAATAATTTGGAACTGTTCCATTAATAATTTTATACATTGTATGTAATTTGTGGATTACCTACCGTTCCGTTCAAAACACACCCAAAGCTCGCCGTAATAGACCGTTTCATTGGCCAATGCCTCACATCATCCAGAACCTCAATGGCAACAACTTTTTTCAGATCCTAGTGTAGTAAAGACAAGTAAAACGTCTGTCTATCACACTTTTTGGACATAATGACTGTGCTTATAATTATAACTGAGCTAGGATATTCCAACTTTGTGTACGTTCGACAACGATCACTGTTTGCTTGAGGTTAAGTAGAGTGATAAAATACATGATTGCTGGATGCTTTATAAAAAAGATAAATATTTAATGACCTGTCAGGTCATTGACCAAGGCCCACACAAGTAAGCGTCCGTGGGGGAGGAGGGATTCCCCTGGAAAATTTTGAAAATTGACAACCGCAAAAACCATTTCCCAAGCATTTCGGACCAAAGTAGAAGAGAGCAATTTTTTTCTTTTTTCTTTCTATTTTTTCTTTATAGGCTAAAGCCCACTTTTTTATAATGAGCTTAGGCCCACCTGTCACGGACAGTTAGACTGGTGGGCCCAGTTCGGCACTGCATTGCACTGTTGGTTTGTGATATACTATTCAAAAAAAGTAGGGGATATTTGATTTTTAAGTGTTATTAAAGTCACCTAATGAAACTGACGAAGAAACAAATGACAAAATGAAATGAAGTTCACATTCATCGATTTATTCCAAATGATCGTTAGACTAAGTAAGGCACAGACTGACCATTATAAGGGTAAAATGATACCCGGGGTCAAACAGCAAAGTTACCACAGAATCACAACAAAGTCAGTAACGGGTAAATCCTCCTCTGTTTGCCAAACAAGCATTGATCCGACGTGGCATACTCCTAATGAGACGTCTAAGGTCATTTTGGTCCAGATTGTCCCATTCCTGTTGCAACGCAGCAGCAAGTTCTTGGACATTGACAGGACGTTGTTGACGTTGACGTAACCTCTGTCCAAGCATGTCCCAGACATGCTCGATGGGGGAGAGGTCGGGACTCAGTGCTGGCCAAGGTAATGTGGTGATGTTCTGTTGTTGGAGGTAACCTGTAACGATCCTGGCCCTGTGACATCTTGCGTTGTCATCCTGGAAGATGAAACGGCGGCCATGACGTCGTGCGAACGGCACAACATGGACTGCCAAGATGTTGTCCTGGTAGTAATGGCCTGTAACACGCCCTGCAACAACATGTAAAGAAGTTCTTCCAGCAACAGTGATGCCTCCCCACACCATAACAGAACCACCCCAAAATCGATCATGTCTGATGACGTTAACGTCTTGGAAGCGCTCGTTTCGACGACGCCACACCCTCCTACGTCTGTCCAAAAAATCAACAGTGAACCTTGACTCATCTGAAAACATCACATTGCTCCAGCGTCGATTATCCCAGTGTTGACGATCCCTACACCAACGACGTCTTGCCTGAATGTGATGATCTCTCAAACAAGGGATCACGCGAGGACTTCGGACGCGAAGGTGACCCCTATGCAGTCGATTCCGAATCGTCTGGCCACTCACTCTCACACCAGTGTCTGTTTGAAGACGAGCGCTGATCTGATTTGCTGAGATGACACGATTTCTCAAGGCCAAGGTACGGATAAATCGATCCTGGGCTTGAGTTGTCGCCCTTGGTCGACCTGAGCGTGGTCTGTCCTGTACAGATTGTGTATCACGGTATCTGGACCATAGCCTGCTTATGACAGACTGAGAAACATTCATCGTCCGCGCCACAACCGCCTGTGTTGTGCCGATCTGTAGCATGCCAAGGGCACGTAACCTTTCATTTTGGGTAAGCCGACGCATATCAAAATTTGTTTTCTGGTCACTAAAACAATTAAACTGATGTTTCCACCCTGGAATTCAATGCCACAATGACTGTAACATTGAAAGTCAGAGTCGTGCAAATCTTGGGTTGGACCCCCATGATGATCCCAAGCATCACCTGCATTCCATGCGATAGATATTGGTGCGTTTGGGCGTCACATGTAACTGGAAATATTTCTTCTGTTAGGTTCTATAGTGACTTTTTTCGTAGTCATTTGCATATTTTAGTATTATGCCCCCAAAATCAAATATCCCCTACTTTTTTTTGAATAGTATATTAGTTTATCCGTACATAACGTATTGGGGTTGGGTGGTCGAATGGTTAGCACGTGAGTCCTGTATCATAAAGCCTGTCATTGAGACAACTGGCGTGGTTTCGAATCCCCGGTTGTACGTGACAAGGAGTACGGTCGCCTGTCCAACCTCGTTGATTTTTCTCCGGATCCTCCGGTTTCCCCCCATTGCTAAAGACCCCTACGCGCAAGCGAATTATTGCAATAAAATTAAGCCATGTTAGTTCCGAAATGACCTAGTTTGTGTCGAATGGGCGTTAAACCCCATTTCTCTCTCACACATAACGTATAATTGTCGCTTGTTTAACTAAAACATATTTTGCACAGCCAATCGGAAAATTGTCTATACCAAAGGATCATAGCCTACTGGAGCTAGCCATTGTTGAAGAAATGAAAAGAGACAGAAATGGGGAATTAACGTCCACTCGACACAAACTATGTCATTTCGGGACTAACATAATATGGGTTAATTTTATTTCAATAATTCGCTTGCGCGTATAGGGTTAAGGTTTAGCAGTGGGGGTAAAATGGGGGATCCGGAGAAAACCCACGAGGTTGGGCAGGAAATTTTGACCCATGGCTTGCAATTTTTATATCAAATTCCAGCAGTCAAGGGTTCTTTTACTTGCCCGCCAATGTGTTCACGGGATCAGTTCTTCCTCCAACCAGATTTACAAGACACAGTGCCTTACCAGGCCCTCCGTTCCACTGACTAGGGGACGCCATGTACGTAAAAGTATCCTTGGGGGTTGGAATTCAACAAAGAGTACTCAGTAATACCGCTCTCCGGAGAAAATAATTTATAGGCCTCATTATTGATTCAGATAACTAGGACATTTCATCTGTTTTATAATGGAAGCACGGTTTAGAACAAATGGTCCATAAGTCACTTTGCTGTAAGTTATGAAAACTGTTGTTCTCGAGACCCCTTCTTTCATTTTATACGCATTAGTTTAAGCACATCTGATTCCACTTCTTACTTAAGGGATTTATAGCTAATTTTAGTGTTCTTTTAGACTACATCAAATTAATTGTATATATTTTTTTTATTTAAGGGGTATCAACCATGGTATTTCAAGTATTCCTGCTATTTGTTTTGGCATTGAGTTCTACACATGCTGCAAATGTTCTAATAATTCCTATGCCTGCCCACAGCCATTGTCTCGAAATGGTTGGTATCGCTAATGAATTAACAAAACGGGGCCATTTTGTTTTTGCCTATGTACCAGCCAGTTTTAAAACGCATTGTTTTGATGATAGTGACGTAAAAGTCGTTCTCTTTGATATGACTCGAGGTCAAAAGGAGGCTGCTGAAGAATTTGAAACCTCTACTGCAAAGGTTATATTTGAGGGTGGCAGTGTCATTGCTTCCGGTCTTCCGTTAAAGATACACAACTTCTGTGAAAGTCATTGTTATGCCGCATTGAGTGCATCTGAAGAATTGAAGAAGTTACAATCCTTACATATAGATATAACTTTGGTCGATGCCATGCCGATGTGTGGCTGTCTTTACTACATTCCAAGATTTCTTAAAAGTCCGTTTGTCAGTGTGGCTAGTTACATATCCGAGAGTGACAGTGGTATGCCTTTTCAGACAAATACGGTTCCTTTTATTTTGGGATCATACACCAATAATATGACATTTCCCCAAAGACTTTTGAATCATTTAACTACAGTAGCGGTTTCGATAATGGTGAAAATAATGGACGTTCTTTATCCAATAGATATTAACAAATTTGATCAATATGTCCCAGAAGACATATTTGACACTAAATTAGTTCAAGAATCTGTTTTATTTTTAGAAAATTCAGATAGTATTTTGGAATATCCAAAAGCTACGTATCCCAATTTCATCCGTGTTGGTGGGCTGACAACCCGACCAACAAAACCCCTGTCTAATGATCTGGAACAATTCATGTCCCAGTCCAAAAATGGTGTAGTGGTCGTCTCTTTTGGAAGTTTCCTGAAAAATGCACCACCTTATCTTTTCCAAAAATTGTTGAAGATTTTCGAAAATCTAAACCAAAATGTAATAATGGCGTATAATAAAAATGAAAACTATGGTAATGTGAAAACTGTAAAATGGCTGCCACAAAATGACGTCTTGGGTCATCCAAATACTGTTCTCTTTATTTCACATTGTGGTAAAAATGGCTTCTTTGAAGGATTTTATCATGGTGTACCTATCATATGCGCACCTCTCAACGGAGATGGTTATTCCACGGCCGTTAAAGTCAAATATCATAAAGTCGGAAGTTCGGCAGATATACTTAATGGTGATGCCGATGAAATACTGAAGATTATTTTAGACACAGTAAATGATGAAAATATTAAGAAGAATATGAAGAAAGCTTCTGCTATTTTTCATTCGGCACCATTCACTCCCCAAGAAAGAGCCGCTAATGCTATAGAACATGTATTAAAGTTTGGTGGTGATCATTTAAAACCAGTTTCTAGTAAAATGACTTTAATAGCTCATACGATGTTAGATATTTGGTTTACATTATTTTTACTTACATCTATTATACTTTATATATTTTATAGATTAATACGAGGTTGTTTTACTTGTATATTCTCTAGAAAACAAAATACAACCCAAAAGAAGAAAAAGGACTGATGTTTTGTTTTGAAAACGGCATTGATAAAACCAAAATAATTATTATACTACCATAATCCATTAAGCATGCATTATGCAAGAGCTAAATCAACATATTGAAAGTCTTTACTTAGGCTTCAGATGTTATAGAAATGATTAATTAGACCTTTATTTACACAACAAGCACAATGTCAACCCTGTAGACCCACGGATGGTTTGGATACAGCTCGGATTTAAACAGTCGGCCTTCTAAAATTAAATCAGCAAATGGCTGACCAAGATAACGTTTACTGTTACTCGGTGACGTCGCTGCCGGAAACTGGTAATGAAAGGCCTGTCAAGCGCGAGTACTATTGCTGTTGAGCACGTTAATGGATAATCAAGAATATGTGGGTGGAGTTATCGTCTGTCAATCAAACGATCGACACTTCTCGTTGAAGATGTAGACGCAGTTTGTACCCATTTCTTGTGCAAACTTCCAACACTGGTAACTCCGTTCAGAATAAAATATTTGACTGAAATTTTCAATATTTTCTTTTTTTATCATCTGTTTTTGAATTATTATAGCAAGAGTGGCCAACTCTTTATTAAAACTCTTAACTAATGTATCTTTAAGCTTATATAGTGTAGTGTATTATTGAAGTATAATTGAACCAAATAACCTGGTTTGAGTCGAGTAGACTTTAAACCACATCTTTATATCTCTCTGTATAATATATATTGGGTATCGATATAGTTTTGATACTGGGGGCCACGGTGGATGAGTGAGTAAGACACTGGCTCGCTAGTTCGCAAGTTCGATCCCTGTGTTGGCCAAGAATTTCCGGCGTGGTTTCCTCGTGTCAGTGGTGCATGTCCAAGGGCCTGGCAAGGACAGCTGGCTAGTCGTTTGGGTGGGACGAAAAACCGAGGCCATAGAACTGTGTTGTGTTATATTATGTTTATCCGCGATAGATTTTATCTAGTTTTTATAGTTATATACAGATTGTATATTAGTTTTTATAGTTATGTTCTATATAGATCGTATATAGTTTTTATAATTGTAAATATAGATTTTGTATAGTTTTTATAGTTATGTTATATGTATTATATGTAGTTATGTTTTATAGCGTAAGGGTTCTTAATAAACTATGCTTCATATTACAGTAGCTTTGTTGCAACGAAAAACATTTATCAACTGCAGTATAGCCCTGTACCTATTACTTTTGCTGTAGAGTTGTAATTAAACTATAATCAGATATTAGCTACCTCCAGAGTTAACTACTGGACATCGGCCGTTGGACGGGGCCAGAGAGGTCAAGGGGTCATCAACAAAACAAAATTGATATACATTTTTTTTTCAAATTAATAAAATGGATCCTTGTGCCCACTGAATGTGAAATATAATAACCTTATTCAGAGTAGAAAATGATCTGTGACCGAGGTGAATTAAGCTAGTTTCATATCTCCCCATGTCAATTGAATGCAATGGTCACCCACGGAAACCAGTTCTTCCTAGGGTCCAGGGCTATCGCCCCCCCCCCCGCCTCTTTTTACGCATCACAGTTTTATTAAATTACTAATTGCAAGCAAACATAGCCTTACTTAAGCCACAGAGTGCGGAATGACAAAAATTAAAACATAAACGGGGAGACTGCAAAGACCACTAATACACCCAGTCTAGCTCATAAAATCAATATCAACAAATCTCCCTAAATAAGTTTTAAAAATCAAAATATCAACCAAGAGTAAAATCCACAAAACGTTTTAATCATTAAGCCGCCAGGAATACACCGTGTACAATATTATGGGCGGAAATTTGGCCCGAACAGCAGCCCATCAACACACTTTTCACTAAATTCCAACATGCAGACCGTGACCTCGGGTTTACTTACCAGGTGCACGTCACGTCGTCGTTCCTATACACCACTGACAAAGAAAAAACACTCAGAATAACCCTGAGTAGGAAGATTCTCATCTAACACCGTGATCGAACCCTCGACCTCCTTGGTAGTAATCCGGCGGCTTACTCGTTGAGCCACCAACATTTATCTCCTTATGATATGGTACGCAAATTCATGCAGTTAGGCAGGCGATCCTGTCACGCACAAGTCTGGCTCGAAACCATGACACTTGATTTACATGACAACCTCATGAACGCATTCCTTAAAGGGGAAGACCAACCATTTTCAACAAGGTTTCCATAAATCTTAAATATATATTCAGAAATAATCCCCTCTGTAACACAAGCAAAAAGATTTTTGTAAACGAGAAATTAATTTTTATTAAAACCGGAAGTGACATAGTTGGTTCAACACGCTGACTGGGCTCTATAGTAAGCATACAGATTTGGCATAAGTTTACTGCTGTATTGTGTTCACGCCTCGTCCTTGGGCCAAAAATCTTATCGAATGGGTTGTTTGTTAGGATATCATAAACACGAAATTATGTTTTTTTAAAGGGCCAATCCCGATAACTTTTTGGGGAATAAAACTACTTAATTTTGTGTTAAAATCCCTTAAAACCCATTACCTAAGGCCAACCAACTAATCCGATATTTGTGATACGCTTGTAAATAACTTAAACCTGACAGTTTTCATCTGGAAATGGAGACCGTTGTATTATACAGTATCTGGATAAAACCAGACTTTTTTCTATAAAAATAATATGTAGCTGAAATTTACCGTTTGTTATCAAGTACAGTACATGGGTCATTCACTGTATAGACCTCTCAAGAAACGGGAATCGATTATCAGGTCACTCAATGAAAAAATTGACCCGAAATCTTAAAAGGGTTACGTGTCCGGATAAGCAGTGTTGACTTTCACGTCCAAACGATCCGAATCAATATTTTGTGCTGAAATTTCGAGACAAGGTTAATACACCATGCCTCTATATTTTGGTCCATAAATTTCATAAATATGCAGACTTTAATTTTTTAGACCCTGTTCTTATCGGGATTGTCCCTTTAACGTTTAGTACGTCAAAGCCGTGGCGTAACTTCACTCATACTGAACAGTACGCTGTGGTCCAATTCACGGCACTGGCTGTTTGTTTATATCACGTGGTTTGATTGACAGCTTGCTAGTGACATGTATTTCGTCTGCTTCGATGTTGTTGTGCGTGCTGAGTCTGCTGACAGTGTTTGTATTTATTTCATGCACATGCACATTCAAATTAATATATATTATATGTCCAAAGGATGTCAACGTCAATACGCACCAACGTATTGGAATATAAAATACCTCTTCTATTCTATGGATCTACAGTAAGTATAAACATTCGGGCCCACACATCAAGAGGAAGTGGGGGGGGGGAGGAAAAGCCGTTCACCTCGACATTATGTGCCAAAATGCACTATATTATGTCTCACATGCCCACCGAGCGGAAGCTCTCACCCGGATTCCAGCACCCGGATTCGAGATCAAGTTAGCAAACAAAATCTCGCAGCCATAACCTAGCACCCGAATTCGAAATCAAGTTAGCACACATATTCCTAGCGCCAAGAAAATAATTGTTACCTTTGTATTTATTAGAAAATAAAATTTTAAAACATATTAATGCAAAATATATATATAATAGATCCCCCACCTCACCCCTCACCCAAAAATATACAATTACCGTAAACATACTAAAATATCGCACATTAGAGGCTAACTAATCATATGAGGGGAATCGGGTTAGGGTAGGCTCACTATACACCTAATAACTTCTGAACTAGCTTTGGTGGCATCAATATCTTTATTTCGCCAAGTGCACAGGTGCATAAGGCATCAACATGCCAAATGTCATTAACTTTCTATGTTGGCGTATCGAGTTATACCACCGCAAAGTTCCCAGCACCCGGCATCGAGGTGGAGTATGTGGGTTCAATAAACAACGGGTATGCCTGCGCTGCATCAAAAAACGACCCAAACCAAATTTGGTGGCAAAATGATTTTTATTTCACGGAATCAAGAGATGAATAAACTACTAGAATACAAAATTTCAGAAGGCTCCTATGTTGGCGTTTCGAGATATATTACTGTAAACATACCAAACATATGAGGGGAATCGGGTTAGGGTAGGCTCACTATACACCTAATAACTTCTAAACTAGCTTTGGTGGCATCAATATCTTTATTTCGCCAAGTGCACAGGTGCATAAGGCATCAACATGCCGAATGTCATTAACTTTCTATGTTGGCGTATCGAGTTATACCACTGCAAAGTTCCCAGCACCCGGATTCGAGGTGGAGTTTGTGGGTTCAATAAACAACGGGTATGCCTACGCTGCATCAAAAAACGACCCCAACCAAATTTGGTGGCAAAATGATTTTTATTTCACGGAATCAAGAGATGAATAAACTACTAGAATACAAAATTTCAGAAGGCTCCTATGCTGGCGTTTCGAGATATATTACCGTAAACATACTAAACATATGAGGGGAATAGGGTTAAGGTAGGCTAATTATACACCTAATAACTTCTAAACTAGCTTTGGTGGCATCAATATCTTTATTTCGCCAAGTGCACAGGTGCATAAGGCATCAACATGCCAAATTTCATTAACTTTCTATGTTGGCGTATCGAGTTATACCACCGTAAAGTTCCTAGCACCCGGATTCGAGGTGGAGTATGTGGGTTCAATAAACAACGGGTACGCCTACGCTGCATCAAAGTTCCCAGCACCCGGATTCGAGGTGGAGTTTGTGGGTTCAATAAACAACGGGTATGCCTACGCTGCATCAAAAAACGACCCCAACCAAATTTGGTGGCAAAATGATTTTTATTTTACGGCATAAAGAGATGAATAAACTACTAGAATACAAAATTACAGAAGGCTCCTATGTTGGCGTTTCGAGATATATTACCGTAAACATACTAAACATATGAGGGGAATCGGGTTAGGGTCGGCTCACTATACACCTAATAACTTCTGAACTAGCTTTGGTGGCATCAATATCTTTATTTCGCCAATTGCACAGGTGCATAAGGCATCAACATGCCAAAATTCATCAACTTTCTATGTTGGCGTATCGAGTTATACCACCGCAAAGTTCCTAGCACCCGGATTCGAGGTGGAGTATGTGGGTTCAATCAACAACGGGTACGCCTACGCTGCATCAAAAAACGACCCAAACCAAATTTGGTGGGAAAATGATTTTTATTTCACGGAATCAAAAGATGAATAAACTACTAGAATACAAAATTTCAGAAGGCTCCTATGTTGGCGTTTCGAGATATATTACCGTAAACATACTAAACATATTAGGGGAATAGGGTTAGGGTAGGCTAACTATACACCTAATAACTTCTAAACTAGCTTTGGTGGCATCAATATCTTTATTTCGCCAATTGCACAGGTGCATCAGGCATCAACATGCCAAATGTCATTAACTTTCTATGTTGGCGTATCGAGTTATACCACCGTAAAGTTCCTAGCACCCAGATTCGAGATGGAGTATGTGGGTTCAATAAACAACGGGTACGCCTACGCTGCATCAAATAACGACCCAAACCAAATTTGGTGGCAAAATGATTTTTATTTTACGGCATAAAGAGATGAATAAACTACTAGAATACAAAATTTCAGAAGGCTCCTCTGTTGGCGTTTCGAGATATATTACCGTAAACATACTAAACATATGAGGGGAATCGAGTTAGGGTCGGCTCACTATACACCCAATAACTTCTAAACTAGCTTTGGTGGCATCAATATCTTTATTTCGCCAATTGCACAGGTGCATAAGGCATCAACATGCCAAATGTCATGAACTTTCTATGTTGGCGTATCGAGTTATACCACCGCACCCGTGCACTTGGCGAAATAAAGATATTGATGCCACCAAAGCTAGTTTAGAAGTTATTAGGTGTATAGTTAGCCTACCCTAACCCTATTCCCCTCATATGTTTAGTATGTTTACGGTAAAATATCTCGAAACGCCAACATAGGAGCCTTCTGAAATTTTGTATTCTAGTAGTTTATTCATCTCTTGATTCCGTGAAATAAAAATCATTTTGCCACCAAGTTTGGTTGGGGTCGTTTTTTGATGCAGCGTAGGCGTACCCGTTGTTTATTGAACCCACATACTCCACCTCGAATCCGGGTGCTGGGAACTTTGCGGCGGTATAACTCGATACGCCAACATAGAAAGTTAATGACATTTGGCATGTTGATGCCTTATGCACATGTGCACTTGGCGAAATAAAGATATTGATGCCACCAAAGCTAGTTCAGAAGTTATTAGGTGTATAGTGAGCCTACCCTAACCCGATTCCCCTCATATGATTAGTTAGCCTCTAATGTGCGATATTTTAGTATGTTTACGGTAATTGTATATTTTTGGGTGAGGGGTGAGGTAGGGGATCTATCATAGGAGCCTTCTGAAATTTTGTATTCTAGTAGTTTATTCATCTCTTGATTCCGTGAAATAAAAATCATTTTGCCACCAAGTTTGGTTGGGGTCGTTTTTTGATGCAGCGTAGGCATACCCGTTGTTTATTGAACCCACAAACTCCACCTCGAATCCGGGTGCTGGGAACTTTGCGGTGGTATAACTCGATACGCCAACATAGAAAGTTAATGACATTCGGCATGTTGATGCCTTATGCACCTGTACACTTGGCGAAATAAAGATATTGATGCCACCAAAGCTAGTTTAGAAGTTATTAGGTGTATAGTGAGCCTACCCTAACCCGATTCCCCTCATATGTTTAGTATGTTTACGGTAATATATCTCGAAACGCCAACATAGGAGCCTTCTGAAATTTTGTATTCTAGTTGTTTATTCATCTCTTTATTCCGTGAAATAAAAATCATTTTTCCACCAAATTTGGTTGGGGTCGTTTTTTGATGCAGCGTAGGCATACCCGTTGTTTATTGAACCCACATACTCCACCTCCAATCCGGGTGCTGGGAACTTTGCGGCGGTATAACTCGATACGCCAACATAGAAAGTTAATGACATTTGGCATGTTGATGCCTTATGCACCTGTGCACTTGGCGAAATAAAGATATTGATGCCACCAAAGCTAGTTCAGAAGTTATTAGGTGTATAGTGAGCCTACCCTAACCCGATTCCCCTCATATGTTTAGTATGTTTACGGTAATATATCTCGAAACGCCAACATAGGAGCCTTCTGAAATTTTGTATTCTAGTAGTTTATTCATCTCTTGATTCCGTGAAATAAAAATCTTTTTCCCACCAAATTTCATTTAGGTCGTTTTTTGATGCAGCGTAGGCGTACCCGTTGTTGATTGAACCCACATACTCTACCTCGAATACGGGTGCTAGGAACTTTGCGGTGGTATAACTCGATACGCCAACATAGAAAGTTAATGACATTTAGCATAATGATGCCTTATGCACCTGTGCACTTGGCGAAATAAAGATATTGATGCCACCAAAGCTAGTTCAGAAGTTATTAGGTGTATAGTGAGCCTACCCTAACCCGATTCCCCTCATTTGTTTAGTATGTTTACGGTAATATATCTCGAAACGCCAACATAGGAGCCTTCTGAAATTTTGTGTTCTAGTAGTTTATTCATCTCTTTATGCTGTAAAATAAAAATCATTTTGCCACCAAATTTGGTTTGGGTCGTTTTTTGATGCAGCGTAGGCGTACCCGTTGTTTATTGAACCACCATACTCAACCTCCAAATCGGGTGCTGGGAACTTTGCGGTGGTATAACTCGATACGCCAACATAGAAAGTTGATGACATTTGGCTTGTTGATGCCTTATGCACCTGTGCAATTGGCGAAATAAAGATATTGATGCCACCAAAGCTAGATTAGAAGTTATTGGGTGTATAGTTAGCCGACCCTAACCCGATTCCCCTCATATGTTTAGTATGTTTACGGTAATATATCTCGAAACGCCAACAGAGGAGCCTTCTGAAATTTTGTATTCTAGTAGTTTATTCATCTCTTTATGCCGTAAAATAAAAATCATTTTGCCACCAAATTTGGTTTGGGTCGTTATTTGATGCAGCGTAGGCGTACCCGTTCTTTATTGAACCCACATACTCCATCTCGAATCTGGGTGCTAGGAACTTTACGGTGGTATAACTCGATACGCCAACATAGAAAGTTAATGACATTTGGCATGTTGATGCCTTATGCACCTGTGCAATTGGCGAAATAAAGATATTGATGCCACCAAAGCTAGTTTAGAAGTTATTAGGTGTATAGTTAGCCTATCCTAACCCTAATATGTTTAGTATGTTTACGGTGATATATCTCGAAACGCCAACATAGGAGCCTTCTGAAATTTTGTATTCTAGTAGTTTATTCATCTCTTGATTCCGTGAAATAAAAATCATTTTCCCACCAAATTTGGTTTGGGTCGTTTTTTGATTCAGCGTAGGCGTACCCGTTGTTGATTGAACCCACATACTCCACCTCGAATCCGGGTGCTAGGAACTTTGCGGTGGTATAACTCGATACGCCAACATAGAAAGTTGATGAATTTTGGCATGTTGATGCCTTATGCACCTGTGCAATTGGCAAAATAAAGATATTGATGCCACCAAAGCTAGTTCAGAAGTTATTAGGTGTATAGTGAGCCGACCCTAACCCGATTCCCCTCATATGTTTAGTATGTTTACGGTAATATATCTCGAAACGCCAGCATAGGAGCCTTCTGAAATTTTGTATTCTAGTTGTTTATTCATCTCTTTATTCCGTGAAATAAAAATCATTTTGCCACCAAATTTGGTTTGGGTCGTTTTTTGATGCAGCGTAGGCGTACCCGTTGTTTATTGAACCCACATACTCCACCTCGAATCCGGGTGCTGGGAACTTTGCGGCGGTATAACTCGATACGCCAACATAGAAAGTTAATGACATTTGGCATGTTGATGCCTTATGCACATGTGCACTTGGCGAAATAAAGATATTGATGCCACCAAAGCTAGTTCAGAAGTTATTAGGTGTATAGTGAGCCTACCCTAACCCGATTCCCCTCATATGTTTAGTATGTTTACGGTAATATATCTCGAAACGCCAACATAGGAGCCTTCTGAAATTTTGTATTCTAGTAGTTTATTCATCTCTTGATTCCGTGAAATAAAAATCTTTTTCCCACCAAATTTCATTTAGGTCGTTTTTTGATGCAGCGTAGGCGTACCCGTTGTTGATTGAACCCACATACTCTACCTCGAATACGGGTGCTAGGAACTTTGCGGTGGTATAACTCGATACGCCAACATAGAAAGTTAATGACATTTAGCATAATGATGCCTTATGCACCTGTGCACTTGGCGAAATAAAGATATTGATGCCACCAAAGCTAGTTCAGAAGTTATTAGGTGTATAGTGAGCCTACCCTAACCCGATTCCCCTCATTTGTTTAGTATGTTTACGGTAATATATCTCGAAACGCCAACATAGGAGCCTTCTGAAATTTTGTGTTCTAGTAGTTTATTCATCTCTTTATGCTGTAAAATAAAAATCATTTTGCCACCAAATTTGGTTTGGGTCGTTTTTTGATGCAGCGTAGGCGTACCCGTTGTTTATTGAACCACCATACTCAACCTCCAAATCGGGTGCTGGGAACTTTGCGGTGGTATAACTCGATACGCCAACATAGAAAGTTGATGACATTTGGCTTGTTGATGCCTTATGCACCTGTGCAATTGGCGAAATAAAGATATTGATGCCACCAAAGCTAGATTAGAAGTTATTGGGTGTATAGTTAGCCGACCCTAACCCGATTCCCCTCATATGTTTAGTATGTTTACGGTAATATATCTCGAAACGCCAACAGAGGAGCCTTCTGAAATTTTGTATTCTAGTAGTTTATTCATCTCTTTATGCCGTAAAATAAAAATCATTTTGCCACCAAATTTGGTTTGGGTCGTTATTTGATGCAGCGTAGGCGTACCCGTTCTTTATTGAACCCACATACTCCATCTCGAATCTGGGTGCTAGGAACTTTACGGTGGTATAACTCGATACGCCAACATAGAAAGTTAATGACATTTGGCATGTTGATGCCTTATGCACCTGTGCAATTGGCGAAATAAAGATATTGATGCCACCAAAGCTAGTTTAGAAGTTATTAGGTGTATAGTTAGCCTATCCTAACCCTAATATGTTTAGTATGTTTACGGTGATATATCTCGAAACGCCAACATAGGAGCCTTCTGAAATTTTGTATTCTAGTAGTTTATTCATCTCTTGATTCCGTGAAATAAAAATCATTTTGCCACCAAATTTGGTTTGGGTCGTTTTTTGATGCAGCGTAGGCGTACCCGTTGTTGATTGAACCCACATACTCCACCTCGAATCCGGGTGCTAGGAACTTTGCGGTGGTATAACTCGATACGCCAACATAGAAAGTTGATGAATTTTGGCATGTTGATGCCTTATGCACCTGTGCAATTGGCAAAATAAAGATATTGATGCCACCAAAGCTAGTTCAGAAGTTATTAGGTGTATAGTGAGCCGACCCTAACCCGATTCCCCTCATATGTTTAGTATGTTTACGGTAATATATCTCGAAACGCCAGCATAGGAGCCTTCTGAAATTTTGTATTCTAGTTGTTTATTCATCTCTTTATTCCGTGAAATAAAAATCATTTTGCCACCAAATTTGGTTTGGGTCGTTTTTTGATGCAGCGTAGGCGTACCCGTTGTTTATTGAACCCACATACTCCACCTCGAATCCGGGTGCTGGGAACTTTGCGGCGGTATAACTCGATACGCCAACATAGAAAGTTAATGACATTTGGCATGTTGATGCCTTATGCACATGTGCACTTGGCGAAATAAAGATATTGATGCCACCAAAGCTAGTTCAGAAGTTATTAGGTGTATAGTGAGCCTACCCTAACCCGATTCCCCTCATATGTTTAGTATGTTTACGGTAATATATCTCGAAACGCCAACATAGGAGCCTTCTGAAATTTTGTATTCTAGTAGTTTATTCATCTCTTGATGCCGTAAAATAAAAATCATTTTGCCACCAAATATATCTCGAAACGCCAACATAGGAGCCTTCTGAAATTTTGTATTCTAGTAGTTTATTCATCTCTTGATTCCGTGAAATAAAAATCATTTTGCCACCAAATTTGGTTTGGGTCGTTTTTTGATGCAGCGTAGGCGTACCCGTTGTTTATTGAATCACCATACTCAACCTCCAAATCGGGTGCTGGGAACTTTGTGGTGGTATAAATCGATACGCCAACATAGAAAGTTGATGAATTTTGGCATGTTGATGCCTTATGCACCTGTGCAATTGGCAAAATAAAGATATTGATGCCACCAAAGCTAGTTCAGAAGTTATTAGGTGTATAGTGAGCCTACCCTAACCCGATTCCCCTCATATGATTAGTTAGCCTCTAATGTGCGATATTTTAGTATGTTTACGGTAATTGTATATTTTTGGGTGAGGGGTGAGGTAGGGGATCTATTATATATATATTTTGCATTAATATGTTTTAAAATTTTATTTTCTAATAAATACAAAGGTAACTATTATTTTCCCTCCGCTAGGAATATGTGTGCTAACTTGATTTCGAATCCGGGTGCTAGGTTATGGCTGCGAGATTTTGTTTGCTAACTTGATCTCGAATCCGGGTGCTGGAATCCGGGTGAGAGCTTCCGCTCGGTCACATGCCCATAATTTTGGTCTGTTTATGTTGAAAAGCACTGTCAGCAAGCTCAAAACATCGAAGCAGACGAAATACATGTCACTTGCAAGCAGTCAATCAAACCACGTGATATAAACAATTAGCCATGTGCCGTGAATTGGACCATATAGCGTACTGTCTGTTCACTATGAGTGAATTTACGCCACGGCTTTGTGTACTAAACGTTACAAAACATAAATTCGTGTTTATGATATCCTAACAAACAACCCATTCGATAAGATTTTTGGCCCAAGGACGAGGCATGAACACAATACAGCAGTAAACTTACGCCAAATCTGTATGCTTACTATAGAGCCCAGTCAGCGTGTTGAACCAACTATGTCACTTCCGGTTTTAATAAAAATTAATTTCTCGTTTACAAAAAACGTTTTGCTTGTGTTACAGAGGGGATTATTTCTGAATATATATTTAAGATTTATGGAAATACCTTGTTGAAAATCGTTGGTCTTCCCCTTTAATCCTTAAAAGAGTTCCCATTCCCGTTAGCAAGCGCGTAGCCCGTGCTACATAAAAATCAGGGACATCAAATACGATACTGATCAATATATTAAGTGAATGCATAACGATAGCTTTGCGGAGGCGTTCCAAATTTACCACATTCTGTTTACATACCCTTAAGATGTACCATTCTTATCTTATATCATCTTCAAAGACATCAACATAAATGAGTATTGGCCTACCTTTTAGAAAAATGAGATAAAGCATTGCGCAAATCCTACCGATAAAAAAATCACAAGTATAGTTTATTGTGTGTTAATATTGTTGGTTGAGATTGGCTGGTGCAACAATAAAAAGGTCATTTAATAGGACTATGTATCGACAAACCACGACTGTTCATGACGTGTGTATTTAGACTTGATGTCAATTTAAACTCATTCTTCTTACATATCTACTACACAAGTCACTGATAGGCCTATATACTGATAACCTATAACAATGTAAGTATAATGTAAATACATTTGGTTCAATTTGAATAATTATATTCTGGCTTGGACAGTCTAACTTTTTAAATTAGGATATGAATGGTTGATTTTGAATATTATAATGTATAAAGAGGAATATGCCGTAAAAAAGTTGTTGAGCAGGTGATGCCACGTACCAGGCCCGGATCCAGCATTTTGTCGGGGGTCGGGGGGTGGGGGGTGGCATATACATTGGAGCAAAGGGTAATAAGTTGCAACCTTGCATTGCTTGGGTGAAGCAATGCAAAAATCATGTTTATATCATCTAGTAAAGAGCAGATATGTGAACTACAACAGTAACAAAGCAAACTAAAATGAAAATCAACTATCAACAGGCGTGGTTTCCTTCCCCCCTCTGCTAAAGACCCCTACGCGCAAGGGAATAATTGAAATAAAATTAAACCATAATATGTTAGTCCCGAAATGACCAAGTTTGTACCGAATGGACGTTAAACCCCGTCTTATACCTAATGCTACCTAATATCCAACGCCGGATTAACCATGGGGCACCATGGGACACAGGCCCCAGGGCCCACCACATTAGGGGGCCCCCCACAAAAATCTCAGTTGCGCGCCTCGAGCATGGTCGGACCGAGGACTCCAACGTCCGGTGACCTAGTGACGGGGCCCCTCCGATGCTTCGAGGGACCTCCATCGGAAGTCCCTGGGGCCCCCTCAATCCATGGTGTGTTGCGATCGACATCCGAGAATTCGGTGTAATCCGGTGATGGGTGTAACACATGTTTTTTTTACTGTCGTGAGATCTTCTATCGCACCGACCATCGTCTAACTCGAATTATCGTATAACTCGAACAAATTACACGTCCCCATCATTTCGAGTAGCGCGAATTTTGCCTCAGATTGACGTACGATTGTATATAAGCTGTAGTTGTTGTTGTTGTTGATATTTGTTGTGGGTATAAGCTGAATTTGATGAGATGCACACCATGATCACACGAAATATTCATATTTCGTGATTAAATCTCGTATTACCATTTTGTTTGTCAAACATCGAGTCCGGCTTGGTTGTAACGTTACGGTCTCCATTCATCAAATCATCGTGGGGGTATAATACGATTCCGAATCAAGTGACCCCGTTATTTATCACTGAGCGACTTCAAAATTAGGTTTGATGTCGCTCTGCCCACTTACAGCCCCCTCCTCTAGAAATGTCATCATTTCATAGCACTCGCATGGATTGGTCCACTGAAATAACGCCAGAATGCGCTAATTTGGTGGCAGAATTTTATTTTTTTCTGGGGGAAGTACTTCTAAATGGCTCCAACACAAGTGCCTGAAATGCCAGGAAATCACGTTTCTGGCCTCCAATTTCTGAAAATTTCTTTGGGGGGGGGGGGGAGAAAACCCCCAGACCCCCCTATGTGGGGCTTCGCGCCTTCGCCGCTCGCGGTCAGTGATCAGGGGCCCCCCACATGTTCCAGGCCCCAGGGCCCCCAACTTGGTTAATCCGACGTTGCTAATGTCATATGGATATGAGGAATATAATCAAACCCCAATACAGGTGTGTGGGGGCGAATGGTTAGCACCTGCTCGCTGTTTCATAAAGCCTGTCGTTGAATCAACAGGCGTGGTTTCCTTCCCCCCTCTGCTAAAGACCCCTACGCGCAAGCGAATTATTGAAATAAAATGAACCATATGTTAGTCCCGAGTGGACGTTAAACCCCATCTCTCTCTCTCTCTCACTCAATACAGGGCGAACCAGGTGGACTTTTCTTTAAATTTGTGTTTTTTCCTTTCAGAATTCAATCATGGCGTTTAAGGTATTCTTGATATTTGTTATGATAATATGTTCTACAAATGCTGCAAACATTTTAATGATTCCGATACCCTTACACAGCCATTGTCTGGAAATGGTTGGCATTGCTAATGAATTGGTAAAACGGGGCCATTTTGTTTTTGCTTATGTACCAGTTAAATTTAAAACGCACTGTTTTGATAGTAGCAACGTGACAGTCATTGGCTTTCATATGACCGAAGAAGGATGGAGACGTAAGGAGGAATTCGGTGACTTAATTACCAAGAGGGTATTCGGTGGAGGAACGTTGATGTTTTCTGAGTTTCCTTCAAAGATGAACAACTTAGCTGAGAGTGTTTGTGAGGGGGCTTTAAGTTCAACTGAAGAATTGAAGAAGTTACAATCCTTACATATAGATATAACTTTGGTCGATGCCATGCCGATGTGTGGCTGTCTTTACTACATACCAAGATTTCTTAAAAGCCCGTATGTCAGTGTGGCTAGTGCGATATTCGAGGGTGACAGTGGCATGCCTTTTCAGACAAATACACACCCTTTGATGGTCATCCCCTACACCAGTGATATGTCATATCCGCAAAGAGTTTTAAATCATTTAGCTACTGTTGGTCTTGCTTTAGCGCTCAGCGTTATGAAAGGTTTCTATCGGACTGATATTGACAAACTTAAACAATATGTCCCAGCAGACGTCTTTCATATTGATAAGGCTCAGTTGATAAAAGATTCTGTTTTGTTTTTAGAAAATTCGGACACCATCTTGGAATATCCAAAAGCTACGTATCCCAATTTCATCCGTGTTGGTGGGCTGACAACCCGACCAACAAAACCTCTGTCTAATGATCTGGAACAATTCATGTCCCAGTCCAAAAATGGTGTAGTGGTCGTCTCTTTTGGAAGTTTCCTGAAAAATGCACCACCTTATCTTTTCCAAAAATTGTTGAAGATTTTCGAAAATCTAAACCAAAATGTAATAATGGCGTATAATAAAAATGAAAACTATGGTAATGTGAAAACTGTAAAATGGCTGCCACAAAATGACGTCTTGGGTCATCCCAATACTGTTCTCTTTATTTCACATTGTGGTAAAAATGGCTTCTTTGAAGGATTTTATCATGGTGTGCCTATCATTTGTACACCGCTTCATGCAGATACTTTCTCTACGGCCATTAAAGTCAAATATCATAAAGTTGGAAGTTCGGTAGATATACGTAATGGTGGAGCCGATGAAATACTGAAGATTATTTTAGACATATTAAATGATGATAATATTAGGAAAAATATGAAGAAAGCTTCTGCTATTTTTCATTCGGCACCATTCACTCCCCAAGAAAGAGCCGCTACTGCTATAGAACATGTATTAAAGTTTGGTGGTGATCATTTAAAACCAGTTTCTGGTAAAATGTCTTTAATAGCTCATACTATGTTAGATATTTGGTTTACATTATTTTTACTTATATCTATTATACTTTATATATTTTATAGATTAATACGAGGTTGTTTTACTTGTATATTCTGTAGAAAACAAAATGCAACTCGAAAGAAGAAAAGGGACTGAAATATTATATGTCGGAATTATTAATAGTTTTAAATATTATGAAAACTTACAATCTGATTAAAACACAGATCCTATTTCGTTTCGTATATCGAAATTCGAAAGTATAAAAACAAACGAAACGAAATATATATCTGTATTTTAATCCGACTGGGAAACCAATGCTGATCGATTAAAGTAGCCAATTCTCAGATGTCATTAGCGCGAGTGCCCTCCACTGGCTCTTTGGCACGCTGTGCAGCAACGTAGCATGGAATTAACCATCTGTGTCGTACTTTTGGTTTTGACCCCTCTGACTTTTTACCGTTGATTACAGATTAACATCCATAAGTGTACAAATGTGTTGTTATTGATGTGTTCCCATTTGAATATTGTTCACAATAAGAAGCAAAATAAATAAGATATGTTTACAGGATCATTTTTTTATACTAAAAAGTAAGTGATGCGTTTTCGATGGCGTTCACTATATATGTCCATCTCCAGGTGCCAAAGAATAGCTATTTAGCTCCTTTAATATCGGTAAATTATGATAATTGTTTTGATATTAGCAAGAACTGATCAACTGCACCATATTGGATAATGAAAAGCTTTTTGGGGGGCAATTTCACTGATCCATAATTTTGTCCATTTTTATACGCCCACATTGAAATGTGGTCGTATATTGTCGTCGCCCCCGTCCGGCCGGCCGGCGTCCACAATTGCTTGTGGACGCTCTAGAGGCTAAAGTTAGTATCCGATTGACTTTAAATTTCTACACAGTGTTTAAGGTCATGAGACGAAGAAGCCTATTGTTTTTCAGCGATTTCCGATAATAACTACCAGAGTTATGGCCCTTGATCGCTTCAAAAAATCTTGTGGACGCTCTAGAGGCCAAAGTTAATATCCGATTGGCTTTAAATTTATACACAGTGTTTAATGTCATAAGATGAAGAAGCCTATTGATTTTCAGCGATTTCCGATAATTAGTGCCAGAGTTATGGCCCTTGATCACTTCAAAAAATCTTGTAGACGCTCGAAAAGCCAAAGTTAATATCCGATTGACTTTAAATTTATATACAGTGTTTAAGGTCATAAGGCGAAGAAGCCTATTGATTTTCAGTGATTTCCGATAATTAGTGCCAGAGTTATGGCCCTTGATCACTTCAAATAATCTTGTGGACGCTCTAAAATCCAAAGTTAATATCCGATTGACTTTAAATTTATACACAGTGTTTAAGGTCATAAGACGAAGAAGCCTATGGATTTTCAGCGATTTTCGATAATTAGTGCCAGAGTTATGGTCCTTGATCACTTCAAAAAATCTTGTGGACGCTCTAAAAGCCAAAGTTAATATCCGATTGACTGTAAATTTATACACAGTGTTTAAGGTCATAAGACGAAGAAGCCTATTGATTTTCAGCAATTTCCAATAATTAGTGCCAGAGTTATGGCCCTTGATCACTTCAAAAAATCTTGTGGACGCTCTAAAAGCCAAAGTTAATATCCGATTGACTCTAAATTTATACACAGTGTTTAAGGTCATAAGACAAAGAAGCCTATTGATTGTCAGCGATTTCCGATAATTAGTGCCAGAGTTATGGCCCTTGATCACTTCAAAAAATCTTGTGGATGCTCTAGAGGCCAAAGTTGATATTCGATTGACTTCAAATTTATACACAGTGTTTAAGGTCATGAGACGAAGAATCCTATTGATTTTTAGCGATCTCTGATAATTATTGCCAAGGTTATGGCCCTTGATCACATCAAAAAATACTGTGGACGCTCTAGAGGCCAAAGTTAATATCCGATTAACTTTAAATTTACACACACTGTTTAAGGTCATAAGACGAAGAAGCCTACTGATTTTCAGCGATTTCAAATAATTATTTTTAGAGTTATCTCCCTTGATCACTTCAAAAAACCTTGTGATGCTATAGATGCCAAACTTATCATCCGATTGACTTCAGATTGATACACAGAGTTTCAGGTGTTGAAACGAACAAGTATTTTGATTTTCAATGAATTTTGCTAACTGAACAGCTAAATCCATGATGTTAAATGTTTCCTATACTAATTGTTAGCGTGGGGCAAAACTTTATAAAAAGCAAACAAATTCTAATGATTTTCAGATAATTACATAATGAGTTGTTACACTTAATCAGATTTTAGTGTATTACAAATGTTTCATTACCAAAAAAAGTAAAAATATGCGACAACCCTTGTTGACTGCCCGGACGATTTAGCTGCTGTGGGCGTATGTTTCGTTGCCTGGCAACCTATCTTTTATGAAATCATTGAAAATGTTTTTGTATTTTCATATTTGCTAATAAACAACTATTTTCAAGAAATTGAAGTTTGATCATTAAAGCGTGTGTGAAATAGCTTTATTTAACGTCCGCTTCCACCGAGGTGATATCGCAGACAAGTCATTAAAGCCAGAATTTCATATTTTTATACGCCCACATTTTCGGGATTGGCCCTTTAAAAAAACATAATTTCGTGTTTATGATATCCTAACAAACAACCCATTCGATAAGATTTTTGGCCCAAGGACGAGGCATGAACACAATACAGCAGTAAACTTACGCCAAATCTGTATGCTAATTACTATAGAGCCCAGTCAGCGTGTTGAACCAACTATGTCACTTCCGGTTTTAATAAAAATTAATTTCTCGTTTACAAAAAACGTTTTGCTTGTGTTACAGAGGGGATTATTTCTGAATATATATTTAAGATTTATGGAAACCTTGTTGAAAATCGTTGGTCTTCCCCTTTAATCCTTAAAAGAGTTCCCATTCCCGTTAGCAAGCGCGTTTCCCGTGCTACATAAAAATCAGGGACATCAAATACGATACTGATCAATATATTAAGTGAATGCATAACGATAGCTTTGCGGAGGCGTTCCAAATTTACCACATTCTGTTTACATACCCTTAAGATGTACCATTCTTATCTTATATCATCTTCAAAGACATCAACATAAATGAGTATTGGCCTACCTTTTAGAAAGATAGGCTGGCACTGCCAGGCAGGATACGCCCACATTTTCGAGGGTTGGATCGGGCCCGTATCTACAGGGGGGCGCGGGGGGGCATGGCCCCCCCGCGTGAAATGCTCGCCCCCCCGCTCAGAAATTGCTAACAATCATTAAAGTATACACAGTACCTTATATTAACCTAAAAAAGCTATTTTGTTTTTTTTTGAATACTTATTTTAAAATGCTTATTAGACGCCTAGGTAACTACATGGCATGATGGTTACAACAGTCTGTTAGAATGACCTTTCCGAAAATTTCCTCAAAATGTTCGCCCCCCTACCGAAAGGTAATGCCCCCCAGCTGCTTAATGGTGTCTAGATACGGGCCTGGGTTGGATAGAGAACAAGCAATACTGAAAGTGATTTTTCCTATATCATTAAGTCCTGTATTTCATACTGTATTGGGAGCAGCCATTTTGTTGGTCAGTTCCAGTCTGATATTCATGAAATTCGAAGCTGACAATGATTATGGTGTGACGGTACACAACCTAGAAATGTGTACAAACGGCGGCCATTTTGTCTGGCAATTATGGTCAGATTTTCTCGAAATTCGAACTCAACCTTCCGTAGGGTGTAACGGTGATAGAGTCAAACGTTTTTTTAAATCGGATAATAATTGTGACCTCCAGAGAGAACATAGGCGATTTTTCGGACAATCAGGGGCCATAATTCAGGAAGTTACGATCCGATATGCGCAAATAACGAAAGGAACCATGCAAGATCTTTGGGTTATAACCATGCATTTCAAGTTTCATCAAAATCGAATTAAAATTGTGACCTATACAGGGTCCACAACCATAATATACCATTTTTTAACAGTATTCGCGTACAAACGGCGGCCATTTTGTATGGCAATTTTGGTCCGATTTTCCCGAAATTCGAACTCAACCTTCCTTACGGTGTAACGGTAATATAATCAAACGTTTTTTTAAAATCAGATAATAATTGTGACCTCCAGAGGGACCACAAGCTAAAAAAAGGCGATTTTGCGTATAATCAGGGGCCATAATTCAGGAAGTTACGATCCGATATGCGCAAATATCGAAAGGAACCAAGATCTTTGGGTTATAACCATGAATTTCAAGTTTCATCAAAATCGAATTAAAATTGTGACCTCTACAGGGCCCACAACATTGATATACCATTTTTTAACAGTATTCGCGTACAAACGGCGGCCATTTTGTATGGCAATTTTGGTCCGATTTTCCCGAAATTCGAACTCAACCTTCCTTAGGGTGTAACGGTGATATAATCGAACGTTTTTTTAAATCGGATAATAATTGTGACCTCCAGAGGTACCACAAGCTATAAAAGGTGATTTTTCGGACAATCAGGGGCCATAATTAAGGAAATTACATTCCGGTAGGCGCAAATATCGAAAGGAGCCAAGATCTTTGGGTTATAAACATGCATGTCAAGTTTCATCAAAATCGGTTCAAAATTGTGACCTCTATAGGGTCCACAAGCTAGAAACGTGATTTTTCGTACAATCAGGGGCCATAATCCATGAAGTTTTGATCCGATACATGCCAATATCGAAAGCAGCCGAGATCTTTTGGGGATAAACCTATATTTCAAGTTTCGTCAAAATCAGATAAGAATTGTGACCTGTAGAGAGTCCACAAACAAATTGTGGACGGACGGACGGACGGACGTCCGGACGGACAGGGGCGACGACAATATACGTCCACATGAAAATGTGGGCGTATAAAAATGAGATAAAGCATTGTGCAAATCCTTTAGTCCAAAAATGACCTAGTTTGTGTCGAGTGGACTTTAAACCCCATCTCTCTCTCTCTCTCTCTCTCTCTCTCTCTCTCTTTCTCTCTCTCTCTCTGTGCAAATCCTACCGATAAAAAAAATCACAAGTATAGTTTATTGTGTCTTAATACTGATGGTTGAGATTGGCTGGTGCAACAATAAAGATAGGTTGCCAGGCAACGAAACATACGCCCACAGCAGCTAAATCGTCCGGGCAGTCAACAAGGGTTGTCGCATATTTTTACTTCTTTGGTAATGAAACATTTGTAATACACTAAAATCTGATTAGGAGTAACAACCCATTATGTAATTATCTGAAAATCATAAGAATTTGTTTGCTTTTTATAAAGTTTTGCCCCACGCTAACAATTAGTATAGGAAACATTTAACATCATGGATTTAGCTGTTCAGTTATCGTAATTCAGTGAAAATCAAAAAACTTGTTCGTTTTCAACACCTTAAACTCTGTGTATCAATCTGAAGTCAATCGGATGATAAGTTTGGCATCTATAGCTTCACAAGGTTTTTTGAAGTGATCAAGGGAGATAACTCTGGAAGTAATTATTTGAAATCGCTGAAAATCAGTAGGCTTCTTCGTCTCATGACCTTAAACAGTGTAAATTTAAAGTCAATCGGATATTAACTTTGGCCTCTAGAGCATCCAAAGGAGTTTTTGAATGACCAAGGGCCATAACTCTGGCATTTATTATCGGAAATCCCTGAAAATCTATAGGCTTCTTCGTCTTATGACCTTAAACACTGTGTATGAATTTATAGTCAATCGGATATTAACTTTGGCTTGTAGAGCGTCCACAAGATTTTTTGAAGTGATCAAGGGCCATAACTCTAGCACTAATTATCGGATATCGCTGAAAATCAATAGGCTTCTTCTTTTTATGACCATAAACACTGTGTATAAATTTAAAGTCAATCGAATATTAACTTTAGCCTCTAGAGCGTCCACAAGATTTTTTGAAGCGATCAAGGGCCATAACTCTAGCACTAATTATCAGATATCGCTGAAAATCAATAGGCTTCTTCGTCTTGTGACCTTACACACTGTGTATAAATTTAAAGTCAATCGGATATTAACTTTGGCTTTTAGAGCGTCCACAAGATTTTTTGAAGTGATCAAGGGCCATAACTCTGGCACTAATTATCGGAAATCGCTGAAAATCAATAGGCTTCTTCGTCTTATGACCTTAAACACTGTGTATAAATTTAAAGCCAATCGGATATTAACTTTGGCTTTTAGAGCGTCCACAAGATTTTTTGAAGTGATCAAGGGCCATAACTCTGGCAGTTATTATCGGAAATCGCTGAAAATCAATAGGCTTCTTCGTCTTATGACCTAAAACACTGTGTATGAATTTAAAGTCAATCGGATATTAAATTTGGCTTTTAGAGCGTCCACAAGATTTTTTGAAGTGATCTAGGGCCATAACTCTGGCACTAATTATCGGAAATCGCTGAAAATCAATAGGCGTCTTCGTCTTATGACCTTAAACACTGTGTATAAATTTAAAGCCAATCGGATATTAACTTTGGCCTCTAGAGCGTCCACAAGATTT
Source organism: Patella ulyssiponensis (assembly GCA_963678685.1). Taxonomy (NCBI): domain Eukaryota; kingdom Metazoa; phylum Mollusca; class Gastropoda; family Patellidae; genus Patella; species Patella ulyssiponensis. The sequence continues at coordinate 61,159,721 of OY783229.1, forward strand.
TTTGAAGTGATCAAGGGCCATAACTCTGGCAGTTATTATCGGAAATCGCTGAAAATCAATAGGCTTCTTCGTCTTATGACCTAAAACACTGTGTATGAATTTAAAGTCAATCGGATATTAAATTTGGCTTTTAGAGCGTCCACAAGATTTTTTGAAGTGATCTAGGGCCATAACTCTGGCACTAATTATCGGAAATAGCTGAAAATCAATAGGCGTCTTCGTCTTATGACCTTAAACACTGTGTATAAATTTAAAGCCAATCGGATATTAACTTTGGCCTCTAGAGCGTCCACAAGATTTTTTGAAGTGATCAAGGGCCATAACTCTGGCAGTTATTATCGGAAATCGCTGAAAAACAATAGGCTTCTTCGTCTCATGACCTTAAACACTGTGTATAAATTTAAAGTCAATCGGATATTAACTTTAGCCTCTAGAGCGTCCACAAGCAATTGTGGACGCCGGACCGACGGACGGACCGACGGACCGACGGACGGACGGACGGACGGACGGGGGCGACGACAATATACGACCACATTTCAATGTGGGCGTATAAAAAGGTCATTTAATAGGACTATGTAATAAGGTCCATGGTATCGACAAACCACGACTCGTTCATGATGACGTGTGTATTTAGACTTGATATCAATTTAAACTCATTTTTCTTGTACATATCTACTACACAAGTCACTGATACTGATAACCTATAACAATGTAAGTATAATGTAAATACATTTGGTTCAATTTGAATAATTATATTATGGCTTGGACAGTCTAACTTTTTAAATTAGGATATGAATGGTTGATTTTGAATATTATAATGTATAAAAAGGAATATGCCGTAAAAAAGTTGTTGAGCAGGTTATGCCGCGTACCTGGCCCGGATCCAGGATTTTGTCGGGGGGGGGGATACATTGGAGCAAAGGGTAAAACGTTGCAACCTTGGATTGCTTGTGTGATGTTTATATCATCTAGTAAAGAGCAGTTATGTGAACTACAACAGTAACAAAGCAAACTAAAATGAAAATCAACTATGTTACTGGAGATGGTGGGGGGGGGGAGAGACACGGCCCTCAAACCCCCCATTCACACCCCGGATCCGCGCCTGTGTACGGCGAAATGCTACCTTAGATCAAATGTATATGAGGAACATAATCAAACCACAATACAGGTGGGGGGAGGGGCGAATGGTTATTATAGCACCTGCGCGTTGTATCATAAGGCCTGTCGTTGAGTCAACAGGCGTGGTTTCCTTCCTCCCTCTGCTAAAAACCCCTACGCGCAAGCGAATAATTGAAATAAAATTAAACCATATGTTAGTCCCGAAATGACCAAGTTTGTGCCAAGTGGACGTTAAACCCCGTCTGCCTAATGCTACCTAAGATCACATGGATATGAGGAGTATAATCAAACCCCAATGCAGGTGACCACTTTACTATATGATGCTTTACCAATCAATAGGGCAAGTTTAAAGACCACATAAAATAATAATTCTTAATTGCATATATTGATAGCCATGGGTTACTACATTTATTTTACGTCAAGTTCACACCAATCTGATTAAGATTAATTCAGATATTAACGTTTAAACATCAGACAGCCAAAAACGCGCAAGCGAATTATTGAAATAAAATGAACCATATGTTAGTCCCGAGTGGACGTTAAACCCCATCTCTCTCTCTCTCTCTCTCAATACAGGCCTAACCAGGTGGACTTTTCTTTAAGTTTGTGTTTTTTCCTTTCAGAATTCAATCATGACGTTTAAGGTATTCTTGATATTCGTTATGATAGTATGTTCTACAAATGCTGCAAACATTTTAATGATTCCGATACCCTCACACAGCCATTGTCTGGAAATGGTTGGCATTGCTAATGAATTGGTAAAACGGGGCCATTTTGTTTTTGCTTATGTACCAATTAAATTTAAAACGCACTGTTTTGAAAGTAGCAACGTGACAGTCATTGACTTTCATATGACCGAAGAAGGATGGAGACGTAAGGAGGAATTCGGTGACTTTGTTACCAAGACGGTATTCGGTGGAGGAACGTTGATGAATTCTGAGTTTCCTTCAAAGATGAACAACTTAGCTGAGAGTGTTTGTGAGGGGGCTTTGAGTTCAACTGAAGAATTGAAGAAGTTACAATCCTTACATATAGATATAACTTTAGTCGATGCCATGCCGATGTGTGGCTGTCTTTACTACATACCAAGATTTCTTAAAAGCCCGTTTGTCAGTGTGGCTAGTGCGATATTCGAGGTTGACAGTGGCATGCCTTTTCAGACAAATACACACCCTTTGATGGCCATCCCCTACACCAGTGATATGTCATATCCGCAAAGAGTTTTAAATCATTTAGCTACTGTTGGTCTTGCTTTAGCGTTCAACGTTATGAAAGGTTTCTATCGGACTGATATTGACAAACTTAAACAATATGTCCCAGCAGACGTCTTTCATATTGATAAGGCTCAGTTGATAAAAGATTCTGTTTTGTTTTTAGAAAATTCGGACACCATCTTGGAATATCCAAAAGCTACGTATCCCAATTTTCTACGTGTTGGTGGGCTTACAACTCGTCCAAAAAAGCCTCTACCGGAAGAGCTGGAAAAATTCATGTCTCAATCAAAAAATGGCGTTGTGGTCGTCTCTTTTGGAAGTTTCCTGAAAAATGCACCACCTTATCTTTTCCAGAAATTGTTGAAAGCTTTTCAAAATCTAAACCATAATATAATTATGGCGTATGATAAAAATGAAAACTATGGTAATGTGAAAACTGTAAAATGGCTGCCACAAAATGACGTCTTGGGTCATCCCAATACTGTTCTCTTTATTTCACATTGTGGTAAAAATGGCTTCTTTGAAGGATTTTATCATGGTGTGCCTATCATTTGTACACCGCTTCATGCTGATACTTTCTCTACGGCCATTAAAGTCAAATATCATAAAGTTGGAAGTTCGGTAGATATACGTAATGGTGATTCCGATGAAATACTGAAGATTATTTTGGACACATTAAATGATGAAAATATTAGGAAGAATATGAAGAAAGCTTCTGCTATTTTTCATTCGGCACCCTTCACTCCCCAAGAAAGAGCCGCTACTGCTATAGAACATGTATTAAAGTTTGGTGGTGATCATTTAAAACCCGTTTCTAGTAAAATGTCTTTAATAGCTCATACTATGTTAGATATTTGGTTTACATTATTTTTACTTACATCTATTATACTTTATATATTTTATAGATTAATACAAGGTTGTTTTACTTATATATGCTCTAGAAAACAAAATGCAACTCGAAAGAAGAAAAGGGACTGAAATATTATATGTCGGAATTATTAATAGTTTTAAATATTATGAAAACTTACAATCTGATTAAAACACAGATCCTATTTCGTTTCGTATATCGAAAGTATAAAAACAAACGAAACGAAATATAGATCTGTTATTTTAATCAGATTGGGAAACCAATGCAGATCGATTAAAGTAGCCAATTCTCAGATGTCATGAGCGCGTGTGCACTCCACTGGCTCTTACGCACGATGTGGAGCGACGTAGCATGGAATTAACCATCTCTGTCGTACTTTTGGTTTTGTCCCCTCTGACTTTGTACCGTTGATTACAGATTAACATCCATAAGTGTACAAATGTGTTGTTATTGCTGTGTTCCCATTTGAATATTGTTTACAATAAGAAGCAAAATAAATAAGATATATTTACAGGATCATTTTTTTTATACAAAAAATTAAGTGATGCGTTTTGTATGGCGTTCACTATATATGTCCATCTCTAGGTGCCAAAGAATAGCTATTTAGCTCCTTTAATATCGGTAAATTATGATAATTGTTTTGATATTAGCAAGAACTGATCAACTGCACCATATTGGATAATGAAAAGCTTTTTGGGGGGCAATTTCACTGATCCATAATTTTGTCCATTTTTTATGAAATCATTGAAAATGTTTTTGTATTTTCATATTTGCTAATAAACAACTATTTTCAAGAAATTGAAGTTTGATCATTAAAGCCAGAATTTCATATTTTTAAGTTTTATTTTTAAAATGTATTAAAATAAAGCCCTAAAATAGACGGTATATAGAAACAGTCCTACTTCGTTAAAGAATTATCCTATAACACATCATTTTCAACTTCAAATATTCAAACGTTTGAAGATCTAGGAATTGGGGGAGGAGGGGGGGGGGAGTAGGAATAGAAAAACGAGGGAGGTAATTGTGTTATTGTTTCCAGTGTGAATGATTTTTAAGTGTGGGAAATAATGCCTATGCTCGCATATAAGTGAGTTGACATCCTATTGAGCAAAAGACATAAATAATTTTATCACCCAATATCTTATTTGACAGTAGATATCGCTTGTATGATAAATTACATAATCTACTGCGATATCTCCTTAGGAGATACCGCTTTACATGAATTTGATTGGTCAATCAAAAAGGAACTACTTTCTTTTATTTTAAAGAAACCACTTCTTTAAATAAAAAGTGACTTTTTTTTGTTAAAAAGAAACTATTTTATTTAATTGACCTTGAAGGAAATACGTAGGACTTTGCAATAGCTAAACTGCGGTCAAAAAACTGATGTATCACTACGCTGTAATGTAATTAGATTCAGAAAAAGTGAAACCTATACCAAAGAATCATATTTATTTATTTGTGCATGTAAGAAAGGATTGGGTGATAAATAAAATCTCCAACTCGTGTTTTTTGATATCAAAAAATATCAACACTTGTTAATAAAGTAAAAAAAAATCTGCAGAGCCTCGTTTTTTTTACATTATCAACTTGTGTTGATATTTTTTTGATATCAAAAAACACTCATAGGAGATTCTCTATATGTTTCGACTTGCTTAGAAAATATGAAATACTCGTTTTCAACTAGCTAGAACTGACTAGTTCTCAAGAAGGGCCACATTTCCAGTAGAGCGAGAATGGGGCAATGAGAAAAATAAAGCTGGTTAGATCAAAGAGTGTGATTGGCACTAATGGTTTGCACCCCCAGATATTCAGCAATAGGAGGATACCCGAGAAATTAGACAGATAGGCTGTGTTGGTGGCACTACTCCTCCTTAAAGGGACTATCCCGATAAGAACAGAGTCTCAAAAATTAAAGTCCGAGTATTTATGAAATTCATGGACCAAAATATAGAGGCATGGTGTATTTACCTTGTCTCAAAATTTCAGCTCAAAATATTGAGTCGTTTGAACGTGAACGTCAACACTGCTTATCCGGACACGTAACCCTTTTAAGATTTCGGGTCAATTTGTCATTGGGTGACCTGATAATCGATTCCCGTTTCTTGAGATGTTTGTACAGTGAATGACCCATGCACTGTACTTGATAACAAAAGGTAAATTTCAGCTACATATTATTTTTATAGGAAAAAGTCTGGTTTTATCCAGATACTGTATAATACAACGGTCTCCATTTTTAGATGAAGACTGTCACGTTTAAGTTATTTACAAGCGTATCACAAATATCGGGTTAGTTGGTCGGCCTTAGGTAATGGGTTTTAAGGGATTTTAACACAAAATTAAGCAGTTTTATTCCCCCAAAAGTTATCGGGATTGGCCCTTTAAACATGGAACAGAATTCACCTTGAGATCTTGGCCACCAGTACCCCCTAATGATATGATTCAGTCACTGGCCCATTTATATATGGTACTTATTAACTTAATCCACATCGCCCTCGTCTCTCTACTCCTATACTAATAAAGAATAAAATGAAAACAACATCTTGATTTTAATATTATCTTAATAAATATCGCCATTTCTAAATTAACATAACATAAATAATATCAAATTTTCACAAATGTAGAAATTATGAAAATTAATGGATGGAATTTAATAAGTGTCAAAAAATATTTATGAACCAAGAAATTGAAATTTATTAACAACTTGAAAAATAAAAATACTTAAGTTGATATTGTGTCCACTAATCAATTCATAAAGGACAAACCTGCAACTTAATCTCTAGTCAAGACTAACAAATAGGTGTTTTGCTTGAAGAAACTGATAAAATAATGTCAGAAATGCATTGTATGTACAACCAATAAAATGGACAGATTAACAGATCTAAAACTGTATACCGGTAATATTATTATACAAAGTCAACATGCAACTAAAATATTATGAATAAGTGAAGACAAAAACATAGTTCAAGGTCTGGAAATATGCAATGTGATTCGTCCCTATATAGCATGTCATAAAAAAATAATATATGAAGCTTGGACCATGAGCGTTTCGCTCTACTAATTCACCAGTTTCAAATGAGTGACACTTGCAAATAAAAATATGTAACACTGAGTCCAAATTACATATACAGTTCTCATCAATAAACAGTACTCCCCTCTAACAAATATGTTTGGAATAAACAGATGCGAGTTATGTACATAAGAATAAAATATATATAAAATTATGATAAAATCAATCTGATTAAAACACAGATCCTATTTCGTTATAATTTTTTTTAGTTCAAAATTCAAAATTTGGGTTTACCTGTCTTCACTACCAAATGATCTGGAAGATCTGTTAATAAAACCCACATTCTCGGCAATAAAAGATTTATATTTTGATCAAATTGCAATAAAGTTTGGAATGTATAAAAGGAATATTAAAATATTTTTATTTTTAGAAATTATTTCCAGTAATACTTACAGTGGAACTTTCCATACAAATATGTTAATGATCAAAACGATTAGATGTTATTATAAAACTAACTACAATTAACATGTCATAAATGCTGTTGACTCAATGGTCAAAAATAATCCTTCTATCGATTTTTATGGGACAAAGTTCTAAAAACAGTGTTGCAGGGCAACTAAGATACTCCACTAGAAGTTGAAAACAAATTCTTACCCCTAGAAAGTTGCGTCACAAATCTGAATTTTAGTAGGGATGCTGATTAGGACTACAGTTGCCTATACAAGAATAGTGGACGGAGAAGGAATGACAAGAATCCTACTTGAACTATGGCTGTATGAAAAGAAATATTTTTACACAGATTTCACTAATTATACAAACTACATCTATCACAGAATCATTAATCAGTAAATTGGGGGGATCATTGATTTCCCAGATGAGGTTGATGTGCATGACTTACTCCTTCTGGCTAAACTCTGTAAAAACCTCTGCTTTTTGTTAAGATAATGATAATATATACACTAATTGCCTGATATCAGCACTTTTTACAATTACAATAAATACTATCTACATTAATATTGTTATATCATTATCTATCGACCAAATGGTATTGTACGCTGCGCTGGACTCCATGGAGGACGGAATTCAGAGTCATCTGTTATATGTTTCCGTTGACGCATCAATCTCTCTTTTTCTTCTCTCTTTTCCTGAAAAAATCAAATGGACATGTTAATTATTTCCTCACTAACATTATTTATGGATTAACAATTACTTTTCTCAGAAGTAAGGTGAAGCAATTCCAAGGCCTAATATATAGACTTCCCCATTCTGTTTCTTCCACATTTTCATTATTCTTTAATAACTTGAAAATAATAACGAAAAAAATTCTTATTTTCAATAAAAAAACATAACGCTAACGCTACAACATACGTCCACATTCCTGCTTTGATTGATATGGTACTTTGTCAAGAAGGCTAGGCGTTTGGTTTGTTTAGCGTTGAGGGTCGTGCCTCAACATCAATAGTTGCCGTCCTTAGAGTATAAGGAATAAGTATACCAAGATAATCCATTCAGAATTGTGCCTTCCTAACGCTAAAGGCAAAAGGTGGGCGTGGCCCTGCCCCTGGGGGTCGGGACATTCATCAAAATCAATAGTGGACGCCCTCAGGCTATAAGGAATACATAAGCCAAGTACCAAGCTGATTCATTCAGAATTGCGGCCTGTAAACGACAAACACAAAAATTGGCTGTGTCTTGCCTGTGGGAGTCGGGACATGCAGTTGATGTCCTTTGGCTATAAGGAATACATATCCCAAGTTTAAAGACGATCCATTAAGAATCGTGGCCTGTAGACAACACACACAGACACGAAGTAAAATTGGGCATGGCTCTGCCCCTGGGGGTTAGGAAATCACCAAAAACAATAGGGGTCATCTTTAGGGTATAAGGAATAATTATGTAAAGTTTTAAAAGGATCTGTTAAGAATTGCATCCTGTAGGCGAACACAAGACACAAAAGCATTGGGCGTGGCTCTGTCCCAGGGGGTCCGGCATGCACCAAAAATAATAGTGGTCAGCCGCCTTAGGGTATAAGGAATAAGTATAAAAAAAAGTTTTCAAGACGATCGATTAAGAATTGTGGCCTGTAGGTGACACACAGACAAAAAGAAAATGGGCGTGGCACTGTCCCTGGGGGTCGGGCATGAACCAAAAACAAAAGGGATCTGCCTTAAGGTACCAAGAATAAGTATTCAAAGTTTCAAGATGATACATTAAGAAATGCAGCCTGTAGACGACAGACAAACAAATACAAGAAATGGGTGTTGCTGTCCCACGGGGGTCGGGCATGCACCAAAAACAAAGGGGATCATCCTTAGGGTATAAGGAATAAGTATTATAATAATAATAATAATAATGACTTTATTTTCTGAGGGAACATATTTAGTACATGAGTTCTAATTTTCAACATGTCCCTCCTACTCTAAAACTAGAATCTACATGGTAATGATATTTACAAAGTACATATTATATAAGCTTATAATAATTAAAGAAAAAAAAAAAGAAAAAAATCAAACAAACAATAAGGAGAGAAAAGAAAAGCAAATAAACATACATTCAGAGGGCAAATGTAATTAACAAGAGTTCAAAGATTTAACGTGTTTTACTAACTCCTTTTTAAAGATAAAACTTGAAGACGCGTGTTTCACAGTTTGAGGTAGTGAATTCCAGAATACAGAGGCGGTATATTGGAATGTTCTTGTCATTGCCTTTTTCTTACTTTTTGGAATTGCTAATTTATTTTGACTTTCTGATCTCAATGTCATGTTAGTTTCGGTCAATTTCGAATTTTCACAGAATGTGTTATATAAATATGATGGTAATTTGTCTCTTAGAATTTTGAAGGTGAGCATTCCTTGATTGTATTGAATGCGTTGGTAGATTGTAAGCCAATTTAGAGTTTCAAACAAAGGTGCCGAATGTGAATCAGGTTTTTCATCCAAAATGCTCCTTGCCACACGCTTTTGGAGTTTATACAGAACCTCTAGTTTACCTTTATTGGCACTGCCCCAAACTGTGGAACAGTAATCTAAATATGGTAAAATATAGCCGTTGAAAAATAAAATTTTCAGATGGTGTGGTAAAAAAGGTTTTACCTTTGTCAGGAGGTAGATTTTGGAGGATATGATCTTGGAAACTTTGTTAATTTGGAGATTCCAATCTAAATTTTGGTCAACAGTAAGTCCTAATAACACTGCTTCAGATACATTTTCTAATGATTCTCCATTAATTTTTAGTGATAAGCTGTTTGTGTTTGTTTGGTGTTTTGAAGCTATTTTCATGGCTTTTGTCTTTTTAGCATTAATTACCATACCATTATCATTACACCAATTAAATACATTTAGTAAATCCTCTTGAAGGGCAATCTCTATATTGGCTATATTGTTGCTAGAGAAATGAAGGGTACTGTCATCAGCAAATAGATCAGTATGGCATTTACTGACATGAAGTGGGAGATCGTTTATAAAAATCAAGAAAAGTAACGGACCAATATTTGATCCCTGTGGGACCCCACATTTCACATCAGTAATATTTGAATGGCATGCCCCTAAGACTACTTGTTGCTTTCGAAATTCAAGATAAGATGAGATTAGTTTAAGAGATTTCAAGTCAAATTTGTATAATTTTAATTTTTGGAGGATTAATCTGTGGTCTATAAGATCAAAAGCTTTACTAAGATCAAGATAAACGACTCCGGTCATATTACTTGAGTCTATTTCTCTCAGCCAGATATCTGTAATTCGCAATAAGGCTGTTGAACATGAATGATTTTTTCTAAAACCAGATTGGAATTCATAAAATAGTTTTTTCTTTTCAAAATATTCTGTAATTTGAGAACTAATATGTTTTTCAAATATTTTTGATATTGTGGGTAAGACAGAAATCGGCCTATAATTATTTGGTAGATCCTTGTCTTCCTTCTTGTGGATTGGAATAAGTTTAGCAAATTTTAATTGTTAAGGGAAAATATCTTTTCGAGATGCATAAATTTATTATATAAGTTAATGATTCAAAAATATAGTCTGTCGACATCCTTAGAATTTTTGGTCCTATTGAGTCAATACCAGTAGCCTTACTTGGATCGAGCATATTTAGATATTTGTGTACATCTGCACAGGAGATATAATTTATAGTAAATTCGTTGTCGGGAGGAATTGTTTTTTTAACAAATTTATCAATTTTTTCACAATATTTATTGGAAAGGGGGTTATATACAGGCTTAATATCATCGGTAACATTGGTAAAATAATTATTCATAATATTAGCAATATCAGATAGATCATCATATTCTTTATTATCTGATTTGATAGTCACCGGATAGGGACAATTCTTTTTATTTCCCATAGCATTGTTAAAAAATTTCCAAATATTTTTTGAGTCTTTGTTCTCTTGAATGGCAGTTTTGATATATTTAGATTTAGAACTTGTTATTAAATTTTTCGTTTTGTTTCGCCAAAGTCTGTAGTTGATATGATCATTTTTTCTCTTGTAAAAATCTCTTGTTTTTCGAGCTTTATTAATTTCTGAATTAAACCATTCTGATTGTTTATAATTTTTTATTCGTTTTCGTTTTTTTGGTGCATGCAGATGAAGAATAGCATGAAATAATTTATACCATATCTCCAATGCCATATTTGGATTATCTATAGTTTCAATATCTGAAAAACTTTGAAGAGAAAGGTCATTTAAAAAAGCATATTCATTGAAATGTTTGAAATTTCTCTATTCGATTTCAAGATGACAATGCCGCCTGACGTTTTTATCATTTCCTATGATAAAAATAACTGGATAATGGTCACTAAGACCATAAACTGGAACATTTAATTCTATAACCGTATCGGGAACGTTCGTATATAGATGATCTATTGTTGTCTCGCTATTCTGGGTATACCTTGTTGGAGAATCAACAAGTTGGTGTAAATTGTTTATCGTTAAAATTTCAGACCATTGTTTAGGAACGTTCACATTAAAATCTATATTAATGTCACCCATAATATATAATGGTATATTTGAACTATTAAGATGACCGATTAAGAATTGTGGCCTGTAGGCGACACACAAAAAGAAAATAGGCATGGCTCTGCCCCTGGGGGTTGGGCATGCACCCCAAATGATAGGAATGTTCCTTAGGGTACAAAGAATAAGCATTCAAAGTTTCAAGATGATACATTAAGAAATGTGGCTTGTAGACGACAAACAAATAAATACAAGGAATGGGCGTGGCTCTGCCATTGGGGGTCGGGCATGCACCAAAAAATAATACGGATCATCCTTAGGGTGTAAAGAATAAGTATACAAAGTTTTAAGAAAATCCAGTTAGAATTGCGGCCTGTAGGCGACACACAGACACACAAAAAGAAAATGGGCGTGGCTCTGCCCCTGGGGGTTGGGCATGCACCCCAAACGATAGGGATCATCCTTAGAGTATAAAGAGTAATTATACAAAGTTTCAAGATTATAAGTTAAGAAATGTGGCCTGTAGACGACAAACAAACAAATACTAGAAATGGGCGAGGCTCTGCCCCTGGGGGTCGGGCATGCACCAAAAACAATAGGGATCTTCCTTGGGGTATAAGGAATAAGTATACCAAGTTTGAAGAAAATCCATGAAGAATTGCGCCCTGTAGGCGAACCACAGACACACACCCATACATACATACATACATACACACACACACACACAGACAGGGGCGAGGCATAATACGTTCACATTATGAATGTGGACGTATAAAAAGATAAAATGAACCCAATGATGAACAAAACTTACTTTATTTTCTAGCCATATTTCATATTTTTCTCTTGCTTCTTCTTCTTTCTGAGCTCGTAACTTTTCTTCTTCATAGAGATCAGGCTTTGTCTTTTTCATATCTTTTGCTTTTTCCTTTAAAGATATTTCCTTTTTATGATTCCTGTATTGAAAACAAAATGTTATCAGTGTTAGTAGTGACCTGAATTTTATTTCAGCAAAAGACCAATGATTGGTGAAAAAGCCTGATGTAAATCACAAGTGAAACATAAAGAATAGTAATATACAAGACTATGGTGTTGTGTGGACAGGGATGGGAATACCTTGAAAACAAAACATGATCTACTCATGTTAATAATATGCATTCGGCATTATAAACTTTCACTTGGCCAGAGGGGCCCTTTTGTCAGACGTAGGGCCCTTTTCTCTGCCTTCAGGGCCCCCCTAACTAGGGTACATTTTCATTTTCTCATCGGTTTTAGCATTTTTCTCCCGTTTTACTTTTCCAATTTCTTTGATTTTTTTTCGCGAGGAGGCTGGCGTCTCCAGCGCCTCAGCTATAAAACGCCTTTGATCAGTTATGGCAAAGTAAGGTTGTGTAAAAACAATTTATTCATACCAGGACCGAAAAGCTGATTCTGCAGACTTAGCTCTCATTTTCTTCTTTGCTTTTTCTTCCTCTTCCTTTTCCTTTTCTGTTCTCACCTTCTTACTAATTTCTTTTTTTATTACCACTTCTTTTGTTTTACTCCAAGATTCAAAACTCTTAAATAAAAAAAGCGAAATAAATGGAATGGGTTTTATTACTTTTCAAATTTTGAAATACAGACAAGTCTAATCTTACTTTAGAAGTTTCAGTATAATGAGCATGCTCTGGCATTCCATATATCCTTCTGTTACACTGTTTTAACAGTAAACAACATTAACTTTGAAACACATAAAATTCATTTTCATCTATAAACTATAATATAACATTACAACTGAATATGTAAAACAAATTTTATTAAAGTGAAATTTATATCACTATTACTTTTAAGTTTTAAGATATGGTATAATTTGTGCTAACCTTGGCCGCATCTTTTTTCTTAGCTTCTTTTTCTTGTAATTCTTCATCTTTTTTTCTTTGTTCTTTTAATTTATCTCTGGCTTTCTGTTTTAAGACATCCTTTTTCTTTTCTGCCCAGGCATTAAATGAAGACTTTGCTTCAAATTGCTTTTCTTTCTTTTCCTAGATGCAATTAATTTGAAAAATTACGATGTTTTTTTGATTTGTTTTTTTTTTAAAATGATAAATCTTAAAACTGTTTGGCATCACGGACCTGATATTATATTCAAAAAATCTTAATATTTTCTGCATTTTAAAGTTACTCTTAAACCCATTCCGTTTTCTATGGCGCTCAGTATATTATTATTAAAGATACCGAAGTATTTAGTTAAAACTAACCTTTAGAAAAGGATCATTCTTACCTGCTGCTCAAGTTCTATTTTTTGTTTTTCTGTTTTCTTTTTTTCTGTAATTGTTTCTTTTAATTTTTCTGTTTTTGTTCTATACCATTCTTCAAATATAGCTTGTCTCATGGATTTCGTGTCATTTGGATCAAACTTAATAGGTTCTGATTCCTGTGTTTTATAGCGAGGTTTGGGTTTAATCTTTTGGGTGGTAGTCTGTTTGGTTTGAGTCTTTTCTGTTCTGAAATGTTAAAATAACATGGTTCATGACTCCAGAGAAATTGAAATATTGTTGCTGTGTTTTTGGTAAATGGTTCAGAAGAGTCAAAAAATTTACAGCAATTCAGAACAACCATGTACTAAATTAGTCAGGAGAATCGAAACAAGTATAGCAATTCACCAAACCACCATGTACCAAATCGCTCAAGAGAGGCTCAAGAAAGCTAAAACAAGTACAGAACCATCCTATACCAAAATATCAGGTTAAAACTTTTTCTATATAGTTTAAACAACATGTTGATATCTGTACATATTGGAGTAAACTGGGTTAAAATAGATTCACTTTTTACCCTCTGATGTTTAATAGATATGATGCAGTCAAGGCTCAACAACAATATTATTAACTAAAAGGTAAATAAATCATACTGGATTGCTGGCAATGCTTTGGAAATCACAAAATCTATTTTTTTCAAGAAAGTGTAACATATTTGGCATAGAAATACATCAGCTAGATGGAAATATGTGCAAGAACACACTTATTCCGAAGAAGTCAAAATGTGAATTTCACAAAATATACCAGATATGACTTTTTGATAGATAGAATTATGTAACTGCTATTCAAGAGTTCAACTTATCTACAGTACATGTAAGATTACATACAATTAAAAAAACTTGCAATATATTCTGATTACCAAAATCAATGTGACTTGTCATGAAGGTTTTGATGAAAATAACATCTACACGTATGCATATATTACTAAATGGTAAATAAAATAAACAATGTGGAACAACCACAAATATTTTATCATTAAAGCAGCAGAGAGTTACCATAGTGGATGAGCTTGATCTGTCATCACCAATCCAGTGCCAATTTGAGAGTCATTTAATTTATAAAATGTTATAACAATCAAGCGCTAAAGATGCATCATGTAAGATTTAGATAAGAGCTGGTAATTCTTGCTTGTATAATACCAGTAGTTAAAAAGATGTAGCGTAGATTGTTTATTATCGTACCAACGGTACTTGTCACGCAAACGTAAATCTCAATTATTCATTTTATATCTAATAGACGTCCAAATCTATTTAAATCTGGGCCATCTGATGGTCTAAGGATTTGATTATAGGCTTGTGAATAAATGTTGAAATAATAATTCATATAACATGTAGATAATATAAATTATTATTCAAACATTTATTCACATAATTTGAAGCCAAAAAAAAAAGATGTACCATAGGTAGATTTAGATCTTACATCTTTAGCCCTTACATAATGCATCTTTAATTAATCAAAAAATGTTACTTACTCTGTTTGTTTATCTGGATCAATATATGTCATACCATTTTGTGCACCTGCTATAACATCAATAGCCACATCAGAATTCTTATGTTCTTCTGTTTGATTCTTATATCTAGTAAAATTGAAATAAACTGATATTACTGATCAAGAATTGTCAAGAACAGGCAATACAAAACTCCTAAAACATGGCAGTGTTTACAAAATCATCATGGAGACAATACATCTGCTCATATTATGCCAATTAATGTGATGACGTAATCTGATATAAACTCTTGTTTTGGAACTATCAAGATGCATGCTTCAGAAAAGATAGATGGAAGATTAAAACTTGTTAGAAAAAGCGCAATCACGGTGTACGCAGTTTTTATGCAATTTAATCAGTAAAGGGAAAAAATTAATTTAAGTAGAGTTATTTCCCCATAACTCTTCCGTATTAGAGAAATGAAAGGCTCTCTAATGTTTATTTCTGCTTAGAAAAAAAACAAACCCTTCGAATCAGAATGGTAACGAGACCAATTCCCTGTTTACGTTTGACGTGTAATTTAGTTATTGTTCAATATACATTTACCTAATTGTATTAAATAGTGAGAATTTTCAATATATGACAAAATATCATATCTCCTGTTGACATACTCCTGTTAAACAGTTAGTGGAAGTTGGTTTTGAGTGCCTTAAAGTCTGAAAATCCAACATACCCGCTGGTTTATTTGTGACAACAGCAGGAAATAATTTTGGGAAAATTAGGTCCCATTATCTGCTCAGGAATATTTTTCATGAAATAGGATAATAAAATTCCCTTTGGTCATTAATATCTCATTTTACCTGCAGTATTTTGTTTATCTAATCTCTAGCATTACATGTATATGGTACTATGGTAGCCTACAATAAGCTTAGCAATGTTGCACTGTAAACAATCTGATTACAACCAGATCCTATTTAGTTTCTTTTTTTATAGTTCAAAATTTCGTTTTGTCTGTACTACACTAGGGTCTGGAAGAGTTGTTATATAACCTTCTGTTAAGGCCACATCTTGGCTTGGGATGCACCAAACTGTTGGTATAAACGTCAACTCTGATTGATTAATCAATGTCTGATGTGATAGGGTCAAAAGTCGTTCTTACGATCTCCAATGCGACCTTCTAGTACAACAGATCAGATCTTCATGAAGTGTAGGCCATCAAAAGTATAAGGAAATGAAAGGAAATTGAGATCTGTATTTAATCAGATTGCACTGTTAACCAAAAATATGATTTTAGTCTTTGATTTAGAGAAGTTCCCATTCCTTTCAACATTTATTCAACTTACTTTCTAGGTTTAGGTTCTACAGAAGAATTAGAAATAACAGGAGGATTAGGATCAACTTCATATTCTTCACATATTGAACTCTCATCAGCTTCTACTTGACGTTTAGAACGCCGTCTTTCTATAGATGGTTGTCTGTCTAATGACGATCTATTCCGGGAATCATATTCATTCAGTTCATCAAAATTAGAATCATGAGATCTTTCTTTACGGAGACTAGATTTTCTTTCTCTAGGTGTAGGATGATCAACTTGATCCCCAACAAGCATATCCATCAATGATTTGTTTCTTTCCACAGGAGTTTTTCTGCCTTCAACAGGAGTTTTTCTGTCCTCGTCTGTTGGTGTCTTACGTCCTTTACTTCTCCTCTCGTCTATTAAACCATCTCTCTTATCTGTAGGTGTTTTTCGTCCACCGACTGGTGTTTTTCGTCCATCTACACCTACGGGGGTTCTCCTACCATTTACACCTACTGGTGTTTTTCGACCATCAGTTGGAGTTTTTCGACCATCAGTGGGAGTTTTTCGCCCTTCAACTGAAGTCTTGCGACCAGGAGAAGTTATTTTGTTCAGTTCTTTGTCTTTCGAAAGTCTTCGCTTAGCTCTTGGTGATGGATCATTTATCTCTGCTTCATCTTCTTCATCAAAAAAACTACGACGACTGCCAAAAAGATCCATATTTGGTGGTCGTTTCTTCTTTGGTTCTTCTACCTTTTCACCTTTTCTTGGCCGTGGAGAAGGTTTATTTGTTGGACTATCTAATGGTTCTAGTCTATTAAAAACAGGTTAAAGAAATAATTAGGATTCAGAAAATTTAAAACACACAAGATGATAGTATTTCTCTTTTTTCCAAGAAATTCATACAATATTAGATTTTTTTCAGTAAAATGACAGAATATACAATTTTTTTGATAAAATAATAGACTATAAGATTTTTTGATAAAGTGATAGAATTTCAAATCTTTTTCAAGAAAATGCATTTCTTTACTTGCATTTCAAATTCTAAAATTATACCATCAAATCCTTAAATTTAATCTTAAATTAAAATTCTAAAATTTAATCTTAAAATTCTAAAATTCAATCTTAAAATTCTAAAATTTAATCTTAAAATTCTAAAATTTAATCTTAAAGTTCTTAAAATTCAACCTTCGAATTCTTAAATTTGACCTATAAATTCTTAAATTCAACCTTCAAATTCTTAAATCTAACCTTAAAATGCTTAAATTAAACCTTTTAATTTCAAATCTTTCAATTAAATCACATTTCAAATTTTTAATTTACACAATGAAAATAAATTTTAAATTGAACTGAATTTCTTCGTTTCCAATTTTTAAAATCAAATCACTAGATTTCAAATGTTCAAAATTACCTTGGTGACCTTTCTAATTGTTTTCTTCTACGAGCAGAATCAAGAGTACCACTACTATCTACTAATGGATCTAATGATGATTCTGGTGATCTACCTATAAACAAATATAAACAAAGACCATCGTAATAACAACAGTTAATACTAAATCAACATTCCTAACAGTAGGCTACAATCAAAATTAATGGTTTGATGACTGAATTGCCTGTGCTGTGGACTGCTTGTATGTACACTGTATTGCTGTGCTGCATTGTCTTTTTGTCAGCCAACATCAACTTGACATTAACTCATATTTGGCTTGGATGACATCAATCAAAAACCCAATTCAGTGAATTTGAAACAAAGCAATAATAATGTCCAGCTAATTAAACATAGATCTTTATTTTGTTTCAATCAAAAATACACTAAATGAACAATCTGATTAAAACACAGATCCAATTTCGTTTCGTTTTTTATAGTTCAAAATTTCGTTTTTACTTGTCTTCACTACTCTTGGATCTGGAGGACTTGTTATTTAACTGGCGTTCTGCCTGAAATGAGGGGTCAGCCAATCAAATGGTCTGTCGAATCGACCGTTTGACCTTTTCATGCGTGGAACTGTGGGTAGATATTACCAGCCAACGACGTCTATACTAACACCAGCGGATAGAAATCATAACAAAACACAAGTGGATTTTGAAAAGCATGGCGATCGCTAATTGGTTAATCGAATGACTGACGTTATCGGGTCAAATGTCCCGTGCTTGATACCTGACGTCATAGAACGTGAGCGTCCACTATAACTAGTTAGATCTACATGAGTGTAGGCCATCGAAAGTATAAAAAACGAAACGAAATATAGATCTATATTTTAATTAGATTGACTAAATGAAGGAACAATCTAATAATAAATAGACTTGCGAAATGTGATGGACTTGTAATTACTGTTTAATATATTCTATACGGTGTATATTACCTGATATATCACGAGATAGAAAGTCATTAGATAGATTTTTTTTCTGGTAAGATATTGGCTGCCATTCACCATCATTCTCTTTCAGATTAGAAAGGGGACTTTTACGACTGAAATTCAAAATATATTGCTACAAATGATGCGATAATATATTATTAATTCCATGAATAGCAAAGTAGCTCCTGCTTGCTCAAAATCCATTGTCAAAAAATCCCACTGAGAAAGTCTTAAGAACTGTCTCAAGCTAAATATCTTTAAAATTCATAATGAAATGAATTTTGAAACTCAATAGGGTTCTTGGCAGTTCTTGCACATTTACACTCTTGACTCTACTGTAATTCACATGTAGGCTGTACTTTACATGTATATTCCTTTTACATACAATATACATAATAATACAAGTTAAATAGAGAGAGAGAGAGAGAGAGAGAAATGGGGTTTAACGTCCACTCGACACAAACTAGGTCATTTTGGGACTAACATATGGTTTCAATTTTATTTCAATAATTCGCTTGCGTGTAGAGGTCTTTAGCAGTGGGAGGAAACCGGAGTGCCTGGAGGAAAACCACGAGGTTGAGAAGGCGCCCCTATCTTTATGCCACATACGCTCACACCAGTGATCAAAACCACAGCCGCAAGCCAGAGGTTACCGGCCAGCTAGAGGTCGAAGCGCGGCACTCTAGACCACTAGGTCATCCCAACCCCCCCAAGTTAAATAGAACGTACCAGTATTTGTCAAAGTGGAATTGAAAAACCACTAAAATATAATTATTCTATCTTTTTTTCAATATTTCTAAAGACTATTCCCAAATTTTACTAAAAATCTCATGATGTTCATCAACTTCATTGACAAAAGCGCTTTAGATATTGTTTAAACCAAATAAAATGGAAGCATTGTTTAGAGTTTATAACAAGATTAAGTTGAAGGTTCACATGAAAGGAAGACATAATCAATAGCACTACAAAAATGTATTATCAAATATTCATTTTATCAACTCACCTGAGAAATGGACTTTTTCTCTCATCAGTTTTGGTTGGTGTGTTTCGACCATTCAGGATGTCATCTGCTGTAAAGCTTGTGGGAGTTTTCCGATCATCTCTCGGTGATTCCTTATTTTTTATATTCATGTTCGAGTTTTTATAAAATCTGTTTGTTCTAGAGTCGTCTCTACCCAGGGTATTCATCAAATTGTCACGATCTTGAAACTTCAAAGTAGCTCCTAAATCAGGTTGCCATTCTGCTCTTGGGTCTTGTCTACGTTTTGCTGAATTTGGACGATTTCTATTTCTAAGTGAACTGTTGAAATCTATAAATTTATAGAACCTGGGTGTTAATCAATTGGGTTCTCTATGTGAATATAGTAAGAAATAATTTTAAATGTAATTTCAGGAAAAAAATGAAACCCCTCACAGCAATGATACTTCAACATACATTATGCAAGAGCTATGCAGGTCTTTCTTTAGGCCTGAAATGTTATCTAAATTATTAATTAGACATCAATTAACTTATCTAGACAATAATCAAATCTTGTTGTTTTTTATCGTATCGACTTTGATAATGATGATCAAGGCTTGGCGGAAAATTCAATCATTATATTCTCGTTTTAGAGTGGATCGATTTGACTGAAAAAATCTGCACCCCAGTGTCAACAACAAACGTGCCGATATCAGTATGAGATTGAGAGCACCCCACGGTGAGATTGGTGAGGCGACTCATAATGATTGACAGGATTAACACTACAACTTGACTGAATGTGGGTTGCCTTATCACACAGGGACGCATATAATGATATGATTGGTGGGGGATCTCATAATGACAATATATGATTGTCGGACTGCAAATAATGCATAATGCTGGAAGACCCCCCCCCCACACACACACACACACACAAAGATTTTTGGGCTAGCTACGGCCTGGCATATAAAAAAAGCTACTAACCTAAGCTTCCCACATTATCATCATCTGAATCGTCTGATGTTGTCATATCTGTTGTAAGACCATCTTTTCGTCTCTGTGCTAGTTTAGCACTTAGTTCATTATCATAAACATTTCTAACTTTAGGCTGTCGCCTTCGAATCATTGAATCTACTTCATCCATTTTTCTACAAATTAGACATAGAAAATGCGTCAATGAGAACCAATATCAAGTTCAATTAACAAATTTCTATCTAAACTAAATCGCTTTTCAATTATATTTATTAAAATGTATTTCACTTCCTATCCAAAAATTTTCATTATACTTTATAGTCCCTTTCCAGTTGTTGCAGAACAGCAGGAAGTTAAACACTATTTCATTTAACTTCTTGTACCGGTATATAATTACAAATTTACATTTTTACTTGTGTATAATTAAAAAATACCGACTGATAGTGCAACTAACAGAACAAAATTGAATTGCAAATTAAAAATACTCTGTTCCTTCTTGATTCCAGCTGTAATTCATAATAAATGAAGTTTATCTTCGAGTTGATCTGTATACGACCAATCTGTTGATTCACTGAAACATGCTTTGATTGATTAAAACTAACTAATGTGTCTTGTGGTTAAACAGATATTCTGATCTAGCCAAGCTTTTCCCTTGGAACAGAAGTTATGTTTATTAATCATGTTTATTTATAAGCATATGTTTACAGTATTCATAGATAGATGGATTCTTTAGTTAAAGACAGTAACACCGTTTGGGTAGATAGATTTGAATACATCATGAATGCTATAATGCTAGCCCATTGCATTCCCCAAAAAATTTAAAAAGCACAAGCTTAAAGTAAAGCTTTATTCTCTGTAACCTTAAAAAAGTGTAAACATGCACTATTCTCCTGTAACCTTAAAATAGTGTAAACATACAATGTAAATTGATTTACATTCAATTTGTTTAATTTCACTGTACATTATATATATATATATATATATATATAATCATGAATAGCGTATACAATACATACAGAACAATCAGTTACATTTTGAACATTACCTATCATATGGGCCATGTTTAAAAATACATTGCCCAAAAAGTATTTATCAGGTGTTTTTTTCCAATAAAAGTGTGGCAAATTTGGATGGAAAGTATTGACACCAAATCTTAACAAAACTTACAGGATGACCCGAAAAGCACCCATGAAGCAAGCACTCATGACTGGGTTCTGGAAACCAGAATGTTGTCTGCCAGCGGATTGTGTGCTAGTTTGACATAGGGAGCGGTTGTTATTTCTTGATCAAATAATGGTAAGGAGGTCTTGGGATTAGGAACATTGAGGGGTGTCAATGTACAAAAGACTGAAATTAAATGGCAAAACAATAAGTTGACAGCAAATAATTAAGAATTTACTTTGACTTCAATATGTATTATAAATGGACTGTACATTTAATGGACGGTCCCACAATGAACAGTTTATTTCTAGTTTAAGGTGACACCTCATCAAGAAAACAGAGGTTTGAGAGGGAGAGAGAGAGAGAAATGGGGTAAATGTCCACTTGACACAAAGTTAAAACTAGGTCATTTTGGGACTAAAATATGGTTCAATATTATTTCAATAATTCACTAGCACGTGGGAGGAAACCAGAGGTCCCATAGAAAACCCACGAGGTTGGACTTAAAGCAAATTCTTGATAGATTAATTAATTTGATAGAATATGTTTTTAGTCAAAATAGATCATCAAATCACACAGTTTCTCGGCCGGAAAGTATCTTTACTTTATATACAGATGTGACATCATCCTTGGATGGTATATCATTATTTCAAATAATGGTAAGGGCAACGTGCCAAGTGTACATTATTTATACTAGTTAAAATTTTGGACCCGTGTGACGTATTTCATTGCAAAGAATGTGCAAATGTTGGCTCGTTTGTATTGTATCTAAGTTGTTAATGGTGTTCTGCTTAATACGTACAATTGCGTAATATAAGCTAATTGAAAAAACACTTGTGACCTACCGTTACTGTTGTTTCAATAATATAACTTAATTTTTCGCTCTCGACCATTAAACCACACAGACTACCGGTATAGTATTACTATATTGGTATAGTAGGACTAGGACTAGTAGTAGTACTACTGAGTAGGACTAGGACTAGTAGTAGTACTACTGAGTAGGCCAATTCAGCTAATGCTAAGAGTCAGTACTGCCTACTGCCTACTGAGTACTGTAACAAATAAACAATATTGATATGCTGGTGGTGTTGTTTAACCCTTTCATTTGCTATTATAAATTATACCAGCCAGTACAACGGCTGTATAAATATCATCAATATACATATTTTTTTCTGTTTCACCCGAGCCTGTTCTGACTTGACTGAGTGATGATGATCATTGATTGATCGATTGATGTTGTTAAATGTTACGTTGTCTTTTGATCTAATCAGAAATCATGTCTGCAACCTACCTCCTTTAAATCATTAAATAAATTACAACCACCACAATAAACTCTATATCCAAATCTGTCATAAAAAAAACCCCGAAAGAATAAACTGATATCAAACATTCA
The DNA here is from genome assembly GCA_963678685.1 of Patella ulyssiponensis. Lineage (NCBI taxonomy): Eukaryota > Metazoa > Mollusca > Gastropoda > Patellidae > Patella > Patella ulyssiponensis. The sequence continues at coordinate 61,182,740 of OY783229.1, forward strand.
ATTTTTATCGATCGCCTCCATGTTTACGCGTAACCGAGCAAGGATAACCTCGATTACCCAGTCCCAATTGAACAAACAAGAACGGAAAGAGGGTCTTTAAACTGGACGGAAAACGATCTGATAGTATAAAAATAAAATTTAACAAGAGTATTGAACGAGAATACATTTTGCATATATATGTTTCTTTCCTGAGTGAACAGTAGGGCGCTAAACTACAATTCATTTTATTTTCTGAAACAGTGATATTGGGGGCTGTCTTCCAAAGGGGGGTTAATAATAATAATAATAATAATAATATCTTTATTTCAAAAGGGTGAACAATCTAGGTCCGATATGGATGGACCTTTCTGACACGTTGTGCCCTTTATAACAAAAACAATAAAAATAACAAATATAACAAGGTTATCAATTGAAATAAACATTAAACATAATTCATTAATTGCTTACATATCGATCTTGCACCAATTATGTACCGTGTGGTACATGTATTACCGGTAGTATTAGTAAGATGATGATTTAGGTTTGAAACATATTTTTAGTAATAAGTCTTCGAAAAGAATGAACATTTCTGCAGTTTGTTTTTATGGTTTCAGGTAAATCATTCCACAATTTTGCACCTTTATAACGCAAACTATTCTTAATAATATCTAAATTCGGTCTGAAAAGGGTCAGTCGAGAATTAATACTGCTATAAGGAGTCTTATAATTCAATAATAGATTAGATAAATAACTTGGACAAACATTGTTAAGTATTTTATATATGAAAATAAGTTTGGTTGGGATGGCCCAGTGGTCTAGAGTGCCGCGCTTCGACCTCTAGCTGGCCGGTCACCTCTGGCTTGCGGCTGTGGTTTCGAGCCCTGGTGTGAGCGTATGTGGCATGGAGATAGGGGCGCCTTCTCAACCTCGTGGGTTTCCTCCGGGCACTCCGGTTTCCTCCCACTGCTAAAGACCCCTACGCGCAAGCGAATTATTGAAATAAAATTAAACCATATGTTAGTCCCGAAATGACCTAGTTGTGTCGAGTGGACGTTAAACCCCATTTCTCTCTCTCTCTCTCTGTCTTCCAAAACAAATAAATTAGAGCCGCACTGCGGCCCGCCCGAATGTTACCAAACGTTAACAAGGGAATTAACTCTAATGTCAATGATTGTCCAGTAACCCGTTCAGAAAATTTAAAGATTAGCATACTAACTAATCTTAGCCTGCATACCAATTTGAAATTTAATTCTTCACGATGCCACGCTCCAGATTTCTCAAACCTGAATTTTGAAATAAAATAATATTTTTTTAACTTATGTTCTATTCATGCTATATGGCCTACAAATGCTGTTTTAAATAAAAATTTTTTTAAACAATTATCTCATTCCTCCTGACCAGCATATATATCACTGTCTGTTATAAGGTTTCTTTGAAATAAACAAATCCAACTCCAGATTTGTTCTGAATTTGGCCCCATCTAATGTTGTTTGTCGAATTAGAAATCCGATCCCAAGTTCTTTATCAATCAAACTGCTTATCTCTGCTGAACATAAGCAGAATATGCTCATTAGTCAAGGTACTGATGTGAAGAGAGTACCAGTAGATAAGTTTAATCAATCAGTGTCAATTTGAGTCATCGTTCTCCAAAGCATTGATAATTAAAATATTATCTGTTTTAGAAAAGTAGAAAATGACCTGAACATTCTACCTCTATAAAGAGTTATGTTCCAAAAGTGTGATAGACTGACAGCTGCATAGCCTCAGCAGATAATGTTCATCATCAAACCCAGTCAAAGACATTCATCAAATTCACATCAAATTTGAACATTTTCTCACACTCTGCTGTACCAAAATTAGGACCAATCACCTTGCTCGACATTGCAACCATGCAAAGACATTAAATTAATGAACATCTGGATTAAGTTTGAATTTACTATCTCAATTAGAAGCACAGTTATTGTGTCCCAAAATGTGTGACAGACTGATAGACAAACACATTTTAATAGTCCCATGCTTTCTCCGAAATACCAACTCGTACCCTTAATCAACACTGATGAACTCAGAAATTCTTGTTTAAAATTAATATAACAACACAGTTTTATTTAAGGGGGAATTAATTTAATCTAGATTATTTCAACCATGTTCATCATAATAGTTTATATATCAGTAGATAAAGACATCAACTATTAAACCATGCACCATTACATATTTATTGTATTATATTCACTGCAAACATACTTCTTTAATAACCAAACATACTGGGTATACTTATTACATATAGGCATCAATAATTTACAGTAGAAAATTAACTTTATCATTTATCAAAATAATCTTGAGGAATAGCGAAAAGTTAATAAAATTCTGTGGTACACATCACATTCAAATCAAGATATGAGATCCAGAAATCTTCTTTTGTTTCTATTCTGTATCTTGATATGATGCTATAGAATAACAAGGGCTTGGATAATGAAGACAATTAAGCTGTATAAATAAATACAATTTTTATGCTTTCCAGAACATAATTAAAAATTTCAACCTGATTATATTATGGACATCTAATATATATAATATATATGGAGCCCTCTGTACACTCATCAAAAGCTAGTCATGTACATAATTCATTACTTACATAGCACTATTATTACTGTGTTATCAACACACCTATAAGGCATCCTTAATTCATCTGGTCCAGATATCACAACGGCTGGATTTTTTTCTATATAATATAAATTTCTTAAAATATTGTCCCTAAACCACTTGCAGACGCAAAGGCTGTTAAAGCATATGCAGCTTGTCTTGTTTCCAATAATAGCTTTGCTTCCTTCAGCCAATCCGAAGCAACACGTCTAGGTTCACCTTGGAGTTGATTCATAAATCGGACAGCTTGTAATAAGTCTCCTTTCTCTAAAAAGTAATCAGCATGGGCTAATATATTAAAAGTGTCCAACTCGCTAATTTCTATAGAGTCACTATCAGATTTAGCATAAACTGAATTAAAGATAAAGAAAGATTGGAAATAAGAAAGGAAATATCTAAATAAGGTGCCACCATTTTCATCAATCATAGCCACTCTTTTACATATGCGTTTAACTTTCGGGAAGCGCTCCTTTAGACTATCTTCCGTCCACACTCCTCGCATTAATGCCTCTTCCGGTACAGATTGCAGAACAGTTTGTACAAATGGATGTTTCCCCGCTGCCTCAGATATTGCTACAGCTTCCTTAGATAATGGTTGTAATTTTTCTTCTCCTGATTCACCACCCTCTTTACCAAGTTTAATAACTCCATTCATCGCTATACAAGCCAACCATAACTCTTGGGCGATTCTAGCCGTCTTTTCATTCTCAGCACGTGCTACAAATATAAAAAAATACTTTTTTAATCATCTACAGCATTAAAATACAGTGTTATAAAAGAATTGTTTCTTACTTCAAAGTTCAAATGTAAGCTAAAGGTGAACTATTTCCGGGGAATATTATTTCAATGAATTCTCAACTGCGAGTATAGAGTGCAAAGGCCAACACTAGAACTTACATTTGGTTTCACTACAACTTTTATGTGTCTTATTAGAAATAATAATAATTTTTCGTACAAGTCCACCCATTCTTCATCAGGGAGCCCCCAGAAAGATCATTGGGATTTTCCGGCATGGTACCCTATTGTCATTGGTGCGGGACAGAGTGTCTGACAAGGGAAGATATAGTTCTTCAAATGTGATAAAAATCTTAGGTCCTGTCTACACATTGGCAGTTGAAATTTCATATAAGAGTAGGCTGTAGACCATTGTCTGGGCAAAATATCCCTCATAACACACTGAATGGTGTATGCCAGTCATCATTAGTCCAGTCAGAGAACAACAGTAGGATGTTAAACCCCATTTCAATTTTTTTCTTCATGAAGGTTTTTATGTACTCAGATGTTCTTTATTACATGATATAAGCAACAGTCTTTACATTAACACAGAGCATATTTTTAATTTTTGAGATATACATTGTGCCTTTAATTTTCTTACCATCTACTGCAGTTTCTATGCCTTTTAATCTAGCTATCCATCCAGCTACTTCTGATTGGAAGGTTTGCCTTTCTTCTATTAATCTTGTATGCATCACTCGTTCATATTGTTGTGCTATTTCTCCTTCTTGTATTTTTAATACATCTTTAAGATGATCACTGTGTGCCGCAGCCTGTCTAGCTAGATGTTGACGTAATTCTTGTTCAAACTCAACTCGTGCATCGTCTTCCTGTAAACACAATAATTTAACAATTTATTATACAAGATAGCTTGATATATTCGCAGAAATAGATGTCTACTCTACACAGGTCAGCCATTTTGGGACTAACGTATAGTATATATTTCATTTCAACTATTAGAATTTAGAGGAAACTGATTTCCACAAGCAAATATTTTGGGACTAAAATAGAGTATATATTTTATTTCAACTATTGGAACTTGAATGAAACCAATTTCCACAGAATCAAACACATGTCTTGCATAGGTGCCGGGCCTTATGATCTGGTGTGCACGCATTTGAGCCCTTGGCCACCCACTATATGAATCAAGCTTTAATAAACAATTCTAAATAAAACAATTATTACCCATTTATCTTTTTCTAAAGAGAACTGATCTCTAAGTCTCTGTCTTTCTATTCCAACTCTAGTTTGTGCTATTTTCTCATCTTCCACACGCTGGATCTCTAAAGCTTTATCTATTCTTTGTGATTCGTGAGCTAATTGTTCAGCTAATTGTTTCTGTAGTTGATCTATACGACGATGTGCATGGGCTATTAAAGAATTCAGTTCATCCTCAGATAACTTTATACCTGCATAAAAGAAATATGAATGGAATTAAAGAAAAATATCTCCGAAATAAATTACAACATATAGACTTAACAATAAATACTAGCTCCTAGTTCATGCCTTAGACAAGGAGGACTGTTCAGTAAAACACGATAATAAAACACATTTGTTTAAAACTAACAATTAATCTAATTTTGGTTTGTAGGGGGAGCCACCGTCATTAAGTGGGTAAGGGGCTAGCCTGGAGGTCGCATGTTTGATCCCTGCATTGGTCAAGAAAGTTCATCAGGATTTTCCGACGTGTTTTCCCCATCAGTGTTCAGGAAGAAGACCTGTCTAGTCATTAGGATGGGATGAAAAACTGAGGTCTGGTGTATACATTGGTGTGCACATAAAATATCACATGACAGTTGGAATTTCGATATATTAGTAGGCTATAGAGCCGCTGCCTTGGCAAAATTTCTCTCATAACCCATGTAAAAGATCCCTTGGCAGTTGGAATTTCAATGTAAGAGTATACCATAGAGCCACTGCCTGGGCAAAATTTCTCTCATAGCACAATGTATGGTGTTTTTTGAGTTTGTAGGCTGGATAACGACGTGTGAAATCTTGTTGATCTGTCTTTCCTATTCACAGAATGGACACAAGAAAACATCTAAGATTGGATGAAGTTATAAAACAGCTAGGCTTCTCTTCCGAAGTGTAAAGCAAACAATTTTAGATGTATTTTACTTGGAACAGCAAACGCCTCATCTCAAAGATAATCAATGAATTTACCTTTTTTATCACCTATTTTAACATCTGGCATGATACTTTCTAATTCTTTCTTAAATTGTTGTCTTCCTTTATCAACTAAATCTTTATATTTAGTCATAACTCTAGCTTCTGATTCTTCTTTTTTAACCTGTTAAGTTAAAGATTTCTTTACTTATTCATTCAAGAAAAAAAAGAACCAGGGTGATGGATGTGTTCAGGTTTGTATGAGTTTATGACTTGAATATAAAGAGAATTTGACTGTGTAGTGAAATATAAAATGGGGGAACAGTGACATATTGACAAAGAAGAATGCTATCATATAAGGTTTCAGCGATATCCCGGGATGGCAATATATCGGGATAATTAGGTCAGGCGATAAAATTATCGTCTGAAATCTCAAATATCACTTTATCACGATATATCGCGATAATTCTAAAAAATATTGCGATATTTTAATTTTTTATCGCGATTCAAGTTAAATCTGTTCAAAATACTGCAAAAATGAAGAAGAAATCAAATTGTATCAAGTGCCAATACTAGATTCCACAACAGACTTTGAGACACCCGTTTTTAACACAACGGGCAAAGGATCAACTGGCCGACATTAGTCTCATGTACGAAGTACATTTCACTGAGTAATATTAATCTCAATCATACATATGTTGGCTATGCTTTGATATAGTCTGGTCCCATACCCCGACATAGAAAGCATTCACAACATTTTAATATTTTACCCCTACTAGGAATGATACAGTTAACCTGCGGCCGACAATATACATCGCCAAAAACACGAAGAGGTATTTTATCGTTGATTACCCAGTCCATTGAAAATTACATTGATATTTTACATTGAAAAACTGTCTGGATAATATATCTTTGTTTCTTTGAATAAAATGGCTTCTGAGCTTGAAATGTCAATTAGAATATTTCTGATGACAGTTTGGCAGACATCGAAAACAAACAGCTGCTGACACCAAGAGGAAATTTCTTCTATCACTCATATGGGAATATTTTAGTTTAAATAGAACATCCGACAAGTTTGTTAACCAGATATTGAGTTAATGAATATCTATTCGGTATTCCGGGCATTCCAGCTGATCAGAATAGAATGATCAGAGGTGACGATATCTATAGGAATATTTTTACCATAGCATATATACATACGTCTGACTTAATCAGTACATCTCACATACATTGCTAAATACCAAATGGATACACTAGATACATTAATCCATTTATCATAAACCCCAAGTTATATCAATTTTATATCAGTAATAATCACGATATTGAATTTTTAAAGCACGATAATTTTAATTATCGCGATAATTTACTCTGGACGATAATCCACGATAATTTATTTTACCAATATTGTGAGATATTTTTTTTTTCTGTATCGTTGCAACCTTACTATCATACCACTAGAGCCAAGAGTACGACTATATGTGGAATTAGTGCGATATAAATGGACTTATTATTATTTATTATTATGGGATCATTTTTTCCTATACTGAAGTGCATTAGATCATTACCCTGTGACTGTTGAAATAATAATCAGCATTGAATTGAATTATTTAATTTATGAATCCAAATATTGAGACAACTAACCTGTGTCAATACAGTATTAATATCATTATTAAATTCATTCAGTTTCTGCTGGGCGGTTTTTAAAATTTTATTTTTCTTCAAAATTGCGTCTTTTTTACCGTCATCTATTGTTTTCTTTAATTTCTCTAAATTCTCCCTGAAAAATAAAATAGCAGTATTCTTAAAAAAAACAGAAAATGGATGAAGAGCATTTTACAGACAAAAGTCCAACTGAGTTGTAATGTACCGGTAAAGATTTTCAAACAAGTCTTGTTTTATATCAATTTATAGACGAGTCGATATATTTTCTACCAAGTGACATGAGCATGAGAATTTTGTTATTGTGATATGAGAGAGAGAGATGTGGTTTAACATCTACTTCACATAACCCGCACACACTAACCATTTGGCCATCCAACCCCCTTATCATAGATAGAGATTGCCAGATTAAGAATTTGTTGTGTATCCACAATAAAAGTTAAACCAGGGCTAGGGTGGAAACTGTTGCGATATAACATAATAACATACTTGGCCATATCTGAAATCCTATTTGCCTCCTTCACAGTACTTTCTCTAATAGAAAATGCATCTGCTACTGCTTCCCATTGTTTATCTTTATCTAATATCTGAAAAAAATCAAACCATATATAATCAAATTTCATGCAATTAATCCAATATTCTATTACAAGGACAAGGGATAATCCCAAACTTTCACAGATAATTCTTTTTAAAAAGTCAATTTCAAAGCACTCAAAAATAGCTTTAGTGCAATTGGGTATCAGAGGGGATAAGTGGGTAAGATGCTGGTTGGCTAGCTTGAAGGTCAGGTGTTCGATCCCTGCATTGGTTGAGAAAATTCATCAGGATATTTCGGCGAGGTTCCTCCTTGTCAGTGATGCAGGACGGAGGAATAGGATCTAACGAGAACAGCTGTCTAGTCGTTCGGATGGGACAAAAAAAGCGACTTTACGTGTACAGATTGGTGTGCATGTAAAAGATCCTTGGCACTTGGAATTTGATATAAGAAAAGGCCAGGCAAAATTTCCCTCATAGCACACTGTATGGTGTATGCCCATCTTCATTAGCCAAGTTCAGAGCAGAACTTTGTGTATCTGTTTTGTATTTTTATGAAACTTTTAGGGATTAGTAATATCAATTAAAGATGTCCAAAGTTAGTCTAGAGTTCATCAATTATTTATATTACCTGACTAGTATCATCCATAGCTTTTCTTAAAGCTTGTGTATGAGCTTTTGTATAATCTACCACTTTTTGTTGGGCTTCAACAGCTGACTTGATAAACTTGGTATTATTCTCTATGAGATTCTCGATGATCACCTCTAAAGCTGTAATAAGTAAATATCTATTGTCATTGTACCATTAAACATTGTAAACTATTTCATTTTTCTAATATACTGCTTAGGGATGGTGAGTATATCAACAAATTTTTATTATCTATCTAAAACATTGTATTTCTGTCAATCCATGATTGAATAGGAGATGATTTTAAAAACTTACCTGCATTTTCTGCAGCTTCATTAGCTTCCTTTTCTTTCAGTTTTCTAGCAACAGCTTCTTTTTGTTTTGCTTTATCATTTATCTCTTCAACACAAAAAAATAAATCATAACTTAGCATGCACATGAAATCAAATTTACGCCTTAAATTTAAATCAAAAACAATCAAAGTTCAGCCTTAAAAAAGTAGACTTTGCAACTTAGACGTGTCTATGGGAAATTCTATCTGTTCTGGTTATGATTTATTCACCTGTTTTTAGTAACCATATTATCACACAAGTTATACAATCCACATGTTCAAAATACAATACATATGAATGTAGACAACGTATGATAGTTTTTAAAATCCATTCTTTTTTGGTATCTATCTACACCGAACCAACGACCAAAGGATATTTCATTCCAAAGAATCACACGGAAGATTTAAATTCTATTATGCATTATTCATAGTTATTTTGCAATTTATTGGTCTTTGAGAATGAAATAAAATATGATCAATGACCAAGCAGAAAATAAGCTGTTTTTTCCATTTACCTTTTTCTTTTGTTTGTTCGGCTTGTTTTGGTGTGGGTTTTGGAGTTGGTGTAGGTTTAGAAGGTTGTGCTGTCTTCTCAACCTTATGAAACAAAAATTCCTTATCTTAATTTATGAACTATATATTTTGGGGTATAAATACACACAATATATATTACTATGGGTATAAAGATAAATACATACTATGGGTAAAAATACATACAATGGGTAAAAATACACATTGAAGGTATAAATATATATATATTAAGCATATAAATAGACACTATAAGGTATACATACTACAGTTATAAAAACAATTTATTCGTTTTTGATGCCCCAATATGCTAAGACCACATAAAATGAAAAGTATTTTGTATTTATTAGAAACAAACTGATCAATTTGTCTTACATTTTGGCCATTTAAAATTTAGACTTGTTTCCAAAGATTTCACATCACCCTAACATAGTGATATTCTATTTCTTTTGCACAAGTTAATTTATTTTTTACTATTCAGAATATGTGACCGATCTGGCATTATGTGCTTTTGATATTGATCAGTTCATATTTAATTAATTCATTTAAAATTACCTGAGGGGTTTCAACTTTTTTCTTGGGAACATCAGTAGCAATAGGTTCTAATTTTTTACTAGGTCTGAAATTAGAATAATTTCAATATGCTATTGTGTTACTAGATTCAAATTGATATTCATCTTCATAAAATAACCAATTCTCTTTGGTAAAATAACTATATGGAGTCTGAAACCATACATTAGTATCTTAACTTTCAAAAACTTTTGTATTATGCACCATCACCTTATTGTTTCGAGAGCATTTGATTTGACATGCTACTGTACTTGTCTTTTGTTGGATTCTAATTAGCAAATTCATGAAACCAACATCTGATATTTTCACACATTTGTCATTCAAATTTACCAATACCTGTGTTATTATCATGTTTAAATCCTTAATATTTTATTGAGAAGTTGTATAGCACTGCCTAGGGCTGTCAAAAATAATTGCAATATCGATATATTGCAATACGACCTTCCCGCGATACACTGTATCGATACGTTTTTTGGTATCGATATTTTTCTACTTTCGTTTTATTTTTGCCGGTTGTCGTAAATCTTATTTAGAATGTTTTTAACACCACGTTCGTACTTAGAATTCTTATTTTATTTCCTATTTTAGACCATAGTCACTCGTTATAGCATTATATTGTCGTAATGCGTAAATAAAACAAATCTCGGAAAAGTTTACGACAACCACGAATTACTATGATAAAAGTCGGCAAAAACAAAGTAAAATTTAGTAAATGTTTTCATGAACAATAAAATGTCAGCGGAACAGATTTTTGCAGTAGATAATGAGATAAGATAGCAATATTTTTACTTTCATTGGTTGATATTAGAAGCCAATAAATGCGACAAGTCATAAAAAGTTTGTTTTACCAACAAACTGCACGTGGAGAATTTGGCACCATGATGGCAGGGAGCCAAGTCACGTAAATTGCGGCTACTCATTTATTTGTCTAATTGTCATGAAATGTGCCATAGGCTAAGAAAATTTTAATTAATTCCTATTCATCTGAATATATTCAAATTTCAAGTGATCTTGTCTCGCATCTATGTAAGCTATTCTAGATTACCGGTATTTCAAATTCGTTTTTCTTTTTCTTCATATGCAACATTCATTAGAACTACGGTATTGTTAAAAACCGTCGACTTACGAATCACTTTATGCTACGGCAACCGGAAATTCACGTAAAATTGTTTCAAATAGCAAAGGAAACTCCACAATTTCGGGACACTTTGGTTTTCGAGAAACTTAATAAAAGTTATGCGATTTCCCGAAAATATAAACCATGACTTACTAAGACAAATAACAACTATTAAAGTTAAACAACTATTAAAACTATTCAAAATAAAATGTGTATTATAATACACTAAGCCTTTATTTAAAGTATTGCAATACTGCAATATATTGCAATACTTTTTTTCGCGTATCGCAATATATTGCAATACGATTTTTGGCCGCAATACACAGCCCTAGCACTGCCTCTATCAGGTTAACATATACTTACACAGGCGGTTCTACAGTTTTAAATGATTGAATATCTGGAAAATATGGAAATATGACATCAAATGCATCTTTACTATATGGTACATTTTCTTCTATTAGCTTTTTAAATTCGGCATCATACCAAGCATAGCCTATCACTCCTCCCACACCAACTGTTGTTAAACCAAATAGTTTAAAAAATACTCCACCCCTGCAATAAATAACATAATTTATATTCATGGATAGGTTTTAAAATCTGACCATCACACAGATAGTACTTACAGACGAACATTTAAGTTTTCTAAGTTCGGGAATTGTGTTAGAAAATACCGGCTGACAGATTCTATGATCAATCGATAATAATTTCCAAGAACGCGTAGAAAACCCATGAGGTTGAATATGCGACTGTACTCATTGTAACCGTGAACAAAGAGAGAGAGAGAGAGAAATGGGGTTTAACGTCCACTCGACACAAACTAGGTCATTTCGGGATTGACATGGTTTAAATTTATTTCAATAATTCACTTGCGCGTAGGGGTCTTTAGCAGTGGGAGGAAAACGGAGTGCCCCGAGGAAACCCACGAGGTTGAGAAGGTGCCCCTATCCCCATGCCACATACGCTCACCCCTAGGATCAAAACCACAGCCGCAAGCCAGAGGTGACCGGCCAGCTAGAGGTCGTAGCACGCACTCTAGACCACTAGGCCATCCCAACCACCCAAACCGTGAACAAACAGATAGGATTCATGACAAGCTAATTACATGATCACACTAAAGTAATGTAAATAATAAATGTACTTTTTAGGTGTAGGTGGTGGAGGAGGAGGAGGGTTGGTTGGTGTAGCCGATGGTTTAGCTGCTCCTTCTGCAGGTGTTGTTAACTGTCTGTGTGGTCTATTTGACTTTACATTGTGAACAACCTAAAATTAGGGATTTTAAATTTATTTACAAGTTTTAGACACCTTACAACAAATTAATAACCTCAGATATACATAACTCAGTAGTGCAATATTTTACAGACCTTTTACTTTCGATGCGTGTACAGACAGATATCCTCGAACAACAAGAAAAAGAAGGCTTCCTAGTACTTTTCAGTGCTGTACTCTGTCTTTTATGTCATTCATAGTCTGATAGTTCAGATAGGCAGAGTAAAGCACAGGCGTGTCAGTGAGGAAGCCTAGTGTGTAGGAAGCCATCTTAGTGTTTTGACATTTAAAGATGGGTTCCCAGAAAAGTATTTATCCGGTGGTAATTGCCTATAAAAATATGGCAATTTTGGTATATATGGAAAGTAGAGATGCCCAATCTTACCAGAAAAATAATGGATTCCCTGAACAACTCATGGACACATATATGGGACAAAAATGTAAGGGTTCCCTTAAATCAACAGTCAAACGATTAGGAATGTCTGCACGCGTGACGTCGAAGGCTGCACGCAAACATTGAGCGCTTTGTCTACATGTTGATAAACTTTATGAAGAGTAAGACGTACGACACTTTCTGAGATAAAAATCATGGGAAAAGACGTAGGCAGTGGATAATCCGATAATTTAATTAGGATTCAATATAATATTTGTAATAGTTAGTCAGTAATTACAGTTAACATCGTCTTGTGTATGCAATAAATTCTCCTTACTTACTAAATACAACATGACTGTTTATTTAGTAATAGTAAATGTTAGAAACTATGGCATGGGTTGTTACATAGGTATTAATATTCTGTGGAATGAGTGCGATAGGTGTGGCGAAAATATTGTCTTATTCATCACTTGTCACCAACACTTTGGAGTCATGGAACTGGGCGAATTTAATTTGGGAATATCTGTACTGTTGTAGACTGTTGGTTGGGTCAATGTTTCATTTCGTAGAAAATCTAGCATGTCATTCATTGTAGGGATACTCAATTTAACGGTCCAGAATTGAATTCTCTCCATTTCAAGAATAGTTTGTATGCTCCAACTGCATAAGAAAATATCTTAATCAACCCTGACAGCTGAAACATTTGTTTGTTGTGCTTTATTACATCCCGATTGTACGCACACCTGCGTTGTAGGGACTGTCGGGATTGACAGGACTGGGATAAGGCTGAATTCCATGTCACTCAACTGCAATTCTGCAAAATTAGGACGTTCCAGACTGACAATCGGGCATACCTAACATTGAATACATTGCCTATTCTAGACCCAAAGCCCAAATCTAAGAATGGATCTTAGACTTAGGTTAAGGCTAAGGTGTTTTATGGGCATGGCAATTTATGATGTGGGTTAGCTCTGTCTGAGAATAAGAACTATATGACCCAAGATGCATACTACATCATTTTCAACATTTGGCCGTTACTTTTTGTTGCATAAGAAACCTATATTTTACCCGAAATCCTAGCGAAACACGCGAAGTAGATGACTTAAACATCTTTCATAAGTTATTATTCGGGACACACCAAAGTTGCATCGTCCTTCACACAGGAAACTCGAAGAAGGAGACCGGCGAGAGGATTCTGGGTAGAAAATCCGGAAATATCCAAGATGTCAGCCTCCATTGGCAGTAAAGTATTCATAAATTGTAATTGTTTTCTTCAAATTCTTTCCAAATTGAAACGATATACATTCTCAATTATTTATGAGCATAATATCCAAGTAAAAACTGAACGTTCTAATCTACAATTCTACGAGATTACCAGAGCACACAAGTCAGAATAAGCCACCAAGTCAGCAAGCCAAGAGGTCACCAATTAATTTAAAGTAGCTTAGTCTCTAACTCAATATCGTCCAAAGTCGTCGGCATTCAAAACACGAATTATTTGTCAATTTAAATCAACACTGATGTTGTCATTTTGCCGGGAAAAGATGGGCTTTTGAATTTGATATCCAACATTTAAAACAAAATAAACATTTTACCATCCATTGGTACACGAATCGTGTACCATAAATGATAATTAGGGTCCCCCACCATAAATAAATATCTCCAAATAGCTCAAAAATTACACCACAATATTTACATATATAACATGTCTTAAATCTGTTTCACACATTTCACACAGACCATTCTCCGTCTGATTGACAGGCCAGGATAATCCAGACTACTTTTTTACGAAACATGACAGAAACCTGGAACAAGAAATCGAATTTAGAAATAACGCACAGTGGGCGACTCAACAATTGTTTTACGAACCTTGTAAAATTAAAATGAAACTACTGCTGGTATCATGTTCCTGTCCAACCCGAGTTATTCAGAGATATTATTTGTACTAAACCAAAATATGTCGCTCCTTACGGTCTTGTTAAGGATAAAGCAATTTAAAAAATAAAACGAGCATAATTTCTAAAGATGCCGTAATAACCAAAACGCTAAATATTACTGCTGTTCAGAATCGTCAACAATAGATTTTTTACGACTGTAATACTTCATAGTGTGTTGAGAATTTCCCTGTGCTGTTGCTATTTATAGACTCAACGAGTGTGCGAGACTGTCAGAAGTTAACAAACTAAAGCGTGCACATTCCACATGTCTAGTACAACTTTTCAGTAGGCAAGTGGGTCACACTACCATAATGCGTTTCAGCCCCAGTTCTAGCAAGAGACTCGAGGAACGAAGCTAGAAACATTGCACCAAATCAAACGGCGTATGTAGACTGGAATAACCAGACACTCGAAAAAGCCACACGATTGAAACTTCTGGCATATTTCACCGAACATAACTTATTTGGAGTACAAACGAAAACGATTGAATGTAAATCAGTTTGTTTACATTCTTATTATATGCGTTGCGACCCATTTGTGGCAATTTCTAGGTCTCAAATATTAGCGATTTAGCTCCTTTAATCATTGCCAATTTCATGAATTTGTCGTAAGTCTACGTCAAAGCAATACGGCGCACCGAGCAATAATCACCAACAGCTTGCAACTTTCTTACTTAAAGGAGCTAAATCGCAAACATTTGGGACCTAGAAATTGACACAAGTGAGTCATAACGCATATAATACTGTAATATGAATTTATATAAACTGATTTACATTCAAGGGTTTCCGTTTTTATTCTTAATTTCAAATCAGTTATGTTCAGCGAAATATGCCAGCAGTTTCAATCGAATGCAAATTTCTAGCATCTAGTTATTCCAGTCTAAATATGCTGTTTGATTTGGTGCAATGTTTCTAGCCTCGTTCCTCGAGTCTCTTGCTTGAACTGGGGCTGAAACGCATTATCATTATGCTACACGATTCGTGTACCAATGGTAAAATGTTTATTTTGTCTTAAATATTGGATATCAGAAGCCCATCTTTTTCTGGTAAGATCACAGCATCAATGTTGATTTATATTGATAAATAATTTGTGTTTTCAATGTTCAAGATTTTGGATGATATTGAGTTAGAGACTTAGCTACCGGTACTTTAAAGGAGCTAATAGGCTAATTAATCTTCAGCATTTAGAGATGTACACAAATGGGTCGCAAAAGCATATAATAATAATAATGTACATGTAATATGAATGGATATGAGAACTGATTTACAATCAATCAGTTATGCTTGATGAATTAAGCAAAGAGTGAAGAGTCCCAATAGAGTAGCATTCTTTGACATCTGATTTTAGTGATTATTCCACTCTACATTGGTAGTGTTCTTCTCTGGGATATGGTTAGAGTTGTTCATTATAAATTGTGCTCAAAAGCGTACGAAAGTCCTGTATAATAATCATAATGTATGTATGTACTGGTAAAAATCAGTGTTTTTTGTATTCTAATAATCTATAAAATAGTTCTTCTAAATGATTAATTTGTATTTTCAGGTGGCAGAAGGCTGTTACAACAATCAAATAGACATGTCTTAAATAACCCAAAGCTTAATACCATTGCTAATCTACAGAAACTGTTTCAGAGAAATTGTTCACTTCATTCAGGTGTCTCAAATATATTATCATGTGTCAATAAATCTCTGCCAGCTACACCAATCATAAATAATCTTAATTATAGAAGTCTAACAACATTAACCAGTTCAAGTCAATGTAATATATTAACTAGGTTTGTATAAATTTATATCTCAAAATAAATGCAAACCTCCAAAATATGCTAGATACGACCATAGCATGAGAAGGTGAAAACATGTATGTCATCAAGGAAAGCAATGCAATCCAAATGACAGCTGTGGAATAAAATTGACAATATGTACGATTACACTTGTAGGTTTTGGCTTGATCTTAAATCACACCAGGAACAACTTGCTACAGAAAATGTATTATCATGGACCCTATATAGAAAAAGCTTTATTTGATTTAGTTAAACTTGCATTTATTATGCAAGAGCAAAATCTGCCTATTATGTACGTGTCTTTCTTTAGGCCTGAAATGTTATCTTAATTATTAATTAGACATTAATTAACTTATCTAGACCATAATAAACTCTCGATGTCAAGGCTAGCTTTCAATGTAAGCTGGATTAGATTCAAATATGCCGCTGAATGGCCATTGTAATTAAATCACAACATTGGATAATCGAGACTACTCTGTTTTTATTAATGATTTTAG
Organism: Patella ulyssiponensis; assembly: GCA_963678685.1. NCBI lineage: Eukaryota > Metazoa > Mollusca > Gastropoda > Patellidae > Patella > Patella ulyssiponensis. The sequence goes on from OY783229.1 coordinate 61,199,459, forward strand.
TAATGATGACCGAGGCTATTCAGAAATTTCACGCACTCCGTTCTCGGCCTATAGTGGATCAATTTGACTGAAATTTTCAGCAAATTACATTTACACTAAATAGTTTTTAACTATTATAGTGAGAACTGCCAACTCTTTATCTTATCTCCCATAATGGATCTTTAACATTCTTCCTCACAAAAAAACATAATGGAATAGTCCTGGAATAGGATATTCTAATTGCATGATGTTGTATATCAGTAGCCATTTTTTTACACAGTTCATATTCATAAAATCTGAGCAAAACCTCTGTGAAATGAAATATACCTCATAAATATACCTAGATTGTGTTGAGTCGCACTGCTGTGGCTCTGTATGATGCTGGCTCATTACCTTGGAGGTCCCGGTTTCCCCTCTGTCAGTGGTAATAAACAGTGTCTAGTCATTCTGATGGGATGAAAAACTGAGGTCCTGTTAACACATTGGTGTGGATGTGATAGAGCCCTTGTCAGTTGGTAATAGAAATAAGAGTAGGCTGAAATAAGTATTAGTTTAAACACCATTTCATTTTATTTCTCTTTTCATTTTTTCAGACCAATATTACAGATTCACACTCCACAAATAATACCATGTAGAACAAAAATTCGGTTTAGCATGAAGAAAGGAAAACCTAAAACTGTGAAAGCAGTAGTACAAAGATTTTACCGTTTAGATTGGGGTGCATGGATTAGAACCAGATCTGGCAGAGGCAAAAAATTATGGAGAAAAAGTCCAGCAAGAAAGTATCGCTTACGACAACATGTGTTTTGTACTAAGAATCAGAGCAAGTTATTAAGTGCTATGGTTACGAACTATTGGAAGAGACCAAGACATTATGCAGATGACCCATATGCACCATATCATAAGCGAACAAACTTTAAAGAGACCCCTGTCCAGAAGCCTCCATTTCTGCCCTAATTTTGAACATAGCAATATTTAATAATAGCCTACAGCTTATTTTATTCATTTTGACTGTGAAAGTATCAGAGTGAAAGTATCAGAATATGTATTTTATGTATTTAGTTACTACTTATAATAAAATTGTTTGTAGAAATGTGTGTAAAGTTAAATATTTACAGAACTTCTGAACATATTCTACTATCCCCACATATTTTTTCAGGATGTTCAGGCACAATCCTAGCCTGAAATTGATTCCATTTTTTTTTTTGAGTCGCACCAATGTGTACGACTAGACAGCTGTCCTCATCAGGCCCTCCGTGCTCAGGGAGAGCCATGCTGGAAAATCTGGATGAACTTTCTCAGCCAATGCAGGGATCACACACCCACCACCAGGCTAGCAAGCCAGCGTCTTACCCACTTAGCCACCTTGATCCCCAGGCCCTTGTTTCCTTTTGCTGAACTTGTGAACGCTGAAGTGGCAATGGCAAAAGATATAATCCAATCTGTAAGAAATTTATATGAATAGTAAAATGGAAAAATTTCAACAATTTCTGTAAATTACTTCCAGAGTTGAGGCTTTGTGAACCCTTAAACAATGAAAATCATAATCTGATCTGTATAAATTGTCTTGTAAATAAATACCCCCAATTATCTACTAGAGAATAAACGTGCAACAACCCTTGTCGACCGTTCGATTTTGCCGTTTTTGCTGTCAGGCAACCTATCTTTTCTCTTTGTTGCCGATAAATTAAGGAATTGGTTTCTGGGCTCTTCGACGGTTAGGCCCCTCCCTTGACTATAATTATTTGATATTTTGGTTTGTATCATGTGTGTCGTTTCTGTATAGACTAGATTACATACGATATTTCGTGTTTTGGTTCCAAAAAAAAACACATTTAAATTTGGGTCAGATTAGAATGAGGATTTTTGCAGGCATTGTAAACGATAATAATGATCCTTTTATGCAAATGCTGCGGGTGGTTTGTTTTCATACATCAGCCGCAACTTAAGGCAACAAAGATGACTTCGTATTTGGCCTCATTTGACACTCTTCCTGTTGTTTAATCTTCGTGAAACATCTGGCCCTGAGCATGGACCACCACAAGACTTTACTAATGTATTAAGGCTATTTCCATGTTAGCAAATCTGCGCGCGGGGGAATAAAAGCTCCTCGATGAACAACTTTTCTGCGGCCTTTTCTTTTCTCGCATGAAGTGTGTTCATGCATGCTCTACCAAGTGTTTACTTTCTATCTGGTGTAGGGACCCTGCATACAAGACAGAAAAGAGACATTACAAAAAATAAACATCAAATCAAGTGAATGGGACCTTGGTGTTTCGCTCCAGCCTAACGACTGGCCAGTTGTCATTGTCAGGATCTCCATCCTGCACCACTGACAAGGGGAAACCACATCAAATCAGTGAATCAGTGTCTTACTTAGTCGTTGTGGCTCTCCATAAAACAAACAAGCCAACAGTGAGGCTGATGTCCCCCGCCGAAATCCCAAAATAAATAGATGACACATATTAATTAATCGCACATTTATTTTTTTCAAACGTATCGAGCAATCAAACTGTACACGAAGTGTCATCCAAAAGTGTTTTATAAAGAAAACTGCTAAACCGACGAGAAAAATGAAAATGTACCCTAGTTAGGGGGACCCTAAAGGCAGACAAAAGGGCCCCCACGCTTGACAAAAGGGCCCCTCTGGCCAAGGGAAAGGGCCCTGGTGTCCGAGTCAATCGTTTCTATACACTGTTACTGTCGAATCCATTACTGAATGAGAATGCAGTCATTGTATTGGCATAAAAATCATCAATCAAGATGAACCTAAATTATCTTGTCCCAAAGTATCAACCAATCAAATTACTTATCTCTGCCTACCCTAAGCAGAAAATGCTCATCTTCGAACTCCATCAAGGCATTGACCTAATAAGCATACACACCAATTTTGAACATTTTAACTCAATTAGGAGAGTTATTGTGTTCCAAAGTCTCGGCAAATCAAATTGCTTATCGCTCTGCTTACTCTGAGCAGAAAATGCTCATTATCGATCTTAGTCAAGGCATTACTGTAATGAAACTACACACCAAGTTTCATCACTCTCACTTAATTAGAACTAAAGTTATTGTGTCCCAAAGCATTACCCAATCAAATTGCTTATCTCTGCTTACCCTAAGCAGAAAATGCTCATCTTCGAACTCCATCAAGGCATTGACCTAATAAGCATATACACCAAGTTTGAACATTTTAACTCAATTAGAAGGAGAGTTATTGTGTTCCAAAGTCTCGACCAATCAAATTGCGTATCGCTCTGCTTACCCTGAGCAGAAAATGCTCATTATCCAACTTAGTCAAGGTATTACTGTAATGAAACTATACACCAAGTTTCATCACTCTCACGTAATTAGAACTAAAGTTATAGTGTCCCAAAGCATCAACCAATCAAATTGCTTATCTCTGCTTACCCTAACGGAAAATGCTCATCTTCGAACTCCATCAAGGCATTGACCTAATAAACACATACACCAAATTTGAACATTCTAGCTCAATTAGGAAGAGAGTTATTGTGTCCCAAAAAGTGTGACGGGCAGACAGACGGACGAACCCATTTTAATAGTCCCCCAACTTTCTTCGAAAGGCGGGGGACAAAAACTCGCGCTCTGAAATGCTGCGTTTTCCCGCTGATGAAAAAGCATACATAGAACTTTGAATTACGCTATCCCTAAAGATTAATCAAATTATTCTAATTAAAACAATTTAGCTTAGCATTTGTCAAAATAAAGAACATCGATTTTGGCTTTTACACACACTTTGAAAACAAAGAAGAGATTATTTAATTTAGTTTGATATTTTTTCTTTGCAATTATTCCTAAGTTTGACAATTTATCCCTAAATGATTGACTCAGATTTTTTATGCAGAACATGTGGTAAAGAGGATTTTACCGTAATGTATTGATTCCTAAATCTAAATTTAAAAATGTATCCATAGATGAGAACTTTAAATTCAACGCATTCACGATAAATGCATTTTTTTTTACATACTTTTTCAGTCAAGCATAGGCCTACTTTCTAATATAGGCCACTTGGCGACAGTGTTAAAAATTGTACAGATCAATTGTTTTGACATAATTTAATCAAAAGTATTAGACGCACCATATAAATGGATAATTATTAATATTTACACAAGTGTAGTAAAAATAGATTGAAGCACACGCAACAAAAATAATAATATAGCCGCAATGTTATTTTTTCCCCTTTTTTTTCCACCTGTGCATTATTATTGCCTGTATATACTATTTCTCGTTCACCGCTACTAAAATATGACCTAAAGTGAAAAGAATGCAAAATATTTTAAATAACACTCGGTCAAGGAGGGCTATGGGTTTTCTCTGGGATCTCCGGTTTCTTCCCAATCCCACTGCTAAAGACCAGTACGCGCAAGCGAATTATATTGACATAAAATTGAACCATATAACATGTTATTCCCGCAATGACCCAGTTTGTGTCGAGTGGACGTTAAACTCCATTTTCGAATATCTGACAACTCATCCCAGACAACTCAAAAAAAAGCCCATCCCAAGTCAGAAGACAACTCATCCCAACTTTTAAAAAACCCACTCATTTCAAGTCACAAATAAATACCACAACAAATATTGTATTTTATTATTTTTTTTTATTTATTGAATTAATCAGCATTACATTATTATCTATTGCATCATCAACTTATGCATTTTTATATTGGGATAAGTCTCTACCCATGTTTTAAAGTTGGGATGAATAGTCTTTTATCTTGGGATGAGATGTCTTTTATATTGTGATGAGATCTCTTTTATATTGGGATGAATAGTCTTTTATCTTGGGATGAGATGTCTTTTATATTGGGATGAGATCTCTTTTATATTGGGATGAGTTGTCTGTATATCCCATTTTCCCCCTCTCTCTCATAAGCGTGTCAACCTACTGGAATAAAAAAAATATCTTTCTATTCTATGGTTGGTGGTGACTTCAAGACACTGGTGGCCTAATAAGTTATCACAGAGTTATTTTTATTCTCTGGATTTATCCTGTGGTATAACCATAGAACTGTACTATACTATGGTTAATAACATAGATCGTATATAATCTAGTACAGTTCTATGGTTAATAACGCACGCACGCTATTGGCGCGATATTTGGATGTAGAAATTTTAACTTCCGGTTTATTTAAAGACCCGAAAGCGAAAGACCAAGTTGACGTTGATCTACGGAAAGAGAAGTAAGATGGAGATCGTTAGATGTTCAGGCCATGGTAAGTTCGATACTCTGACAGTTCTTCGAGAGTTAATGCTGCTAAAACGTTAGGATCAATCAGATGATCTATCCAATCTGACTCGATCTATCCGATCTGACTCAATCTGAGTGATTTGATTTAATTTGTTTCACTTCGTCTTCAGATGAGTTAAGCTGCAAATTCATATTTTTAAGTTATATGTTTTAAATTTATTAAAATAAAGCCTTAAAATAGGATTAATAGGATTATTCTTTAACAAGGTAGGACTGTTTATAGATAGATGGTATCTATAAACAGTCCTACCTTGTTAAAGAATAATCCTATTAATCCTATATTTCACTATTGCTTGTTGAGAAATTGGCAAAAATGTCATTTTCAACTTCAAATTCAAACATTTGAAGATAGCTATTGCATGGGGGTAATAGAAAAACAAGGATGGTAATTGTATTGTCATTAATGAGTTATAAGAGTGGGGAATAACAGGCGCGGATCCAGAGGGGTGGCGCACCCGGCGCACACCCCCTCTATTTTTGTGGTGGCAAACAATTTTTAGCTCCATATATTCTCTTCTTAGGAAAGAAGAGCAAAAATAGTTTAGGTTAGAAATACAGTACTAGTATGAAATTAGTCCTTGTGGACATTTTTTCCACTCAAAAATCATGGTCTGGGCTTCGCATTCCCAAGTGGGCGCAGCATGCCCCCCCTTTCTGAAAATCCTGGATCCGCCCCTGAATAATCATGATCATATAATAGTGAGTTGACAACCTATTGAGCAAAATACATAGAAATAATTATGTATTGACCTTCTTTGAAAATATGAAATTATTGCTTTAAGTTTTTTTAGGACTGTAAGAGTGTAAGTTAGCCTACCATGACTTAGTTATTTTAAATAACAGGTGTCAGAGCTAGAGATATTAGCTCTGATACCCGTTATTTAAAATAACTAACCACTACTATACTGGATGATAGTTTAGTGTTCACAGTTAACGAATTCCAAAGAACAGGCACAATGTGTAAAGCTCCAGCTGGGGTTAAAAGAACTCCAGACAAGACAACAGACGGAATCGGAATCTGATTCTGAACAAACTAACTGTACCCGGTATCCAAATGTCAATTTTTGGAGTAGCTAGGAGAACTTCGTACAGTACTAGTATAAATGTTGAGACATACCGCTGCGCTAGTTTTCAGCTATGAATTGATGTTTTTTTTGCCTGACAAACCTAATTTTGTTTTTAATGCATGTAACATGTGAAAAATAAGATGACACAAAGATGTCAAATTTAGAATGCAGGAAAAAGTAAGCTATTATCTCTTTGATTTAAAAATGGTGGTTTGTACCGGTGTCGGGTAGAATTACATAGTTATTTGTTGTTGGATGTGGCAGAAATGTTATACATGAACATAACAATAATCAACCGTTGTTTTAAAGAAAAATTGTCAGGTTTGCTTATTGAAATCTCCATGTGATCTCCATCGGGGTTTGTCAGATAGATCTACATGTATATACCTACATATCCATGAAATCTGGTGATTAAAGATCTGCTAGATGTGGAAACACTTAATGTGTAAATAATTAAGATACATTATGGGGGATTAGATAGAGAGTTGACGGTTCTAGTTATAATAGTTAAGAAATCGATAACGTAAATAGAAGATTTATTATATTTTTTTTTTCAGATATGCACTGTTTTGTTAAGACAGGTACTAAGCCTGGACCTAATCAAGGCAAAAGCTTTTATGTGTGTCCTGATTCTAAAGAGAAATGTCAATTTGTAAAACCAGCACGGTAAATTGATTAGAATTATTGTAACTGTGGTTGGTGTAATAAATTCCTACACCCTTCTCTATTGATTGATATAATCGTCAATATTGAATATGGACCAAAAAACGTCCCAAATTAGGTTTAGTAATAAGTTAAGGATATTATGTGTCATGACCATGAGAACATTACACCAAGATCATTAGAATATATTGAGTTTTTATCGGTATGTCACCACAGTATTCAATTATTAATGTATATAAGCTAAGGTTCTTCATTTCTTAATTGGAAATTTAATCACTTTTACTTATTTTTTAGTGTAAATTTTGCTGTGAGTTTAATTATATCTGGGTTTTTTTTTAGTATTGAAGCAAAAACCTGCCCGAAACATACTGACTTTATGATATATCTACAAGCTATTCAAAGAGGAAAGCAAACAGGAGAAAAAAAGTAAATATTTTTATAATTTAAGCTGTATACTGGTACGAACCTTTCTAGATTTTAAACTGTACAGAATAAATTGAAATGAAATGGGGTTTAATGTCCTACTCTTCTGCACCTAACCTGGTCTAATGAAAGATGGGCATACGCCATACAGTGTGCTATGAGGGAAATTTTGCCCGGCTAAGGACGGTACAGCCTACTCTTATATCGAATTCAAACTGCCAAGGGATCTTTTACGTGCACACCAATGTGTACACGGTATCTCGTTTTTTCGTCCTATCCAAACCACTAGACAGCTGTCCTTCTCAGGCCCTGTACAGAATAAAGATCCTAGTTCAATTTGATGTAACATGTACATGTAGTTTGTTTACTAATTTCTGGTTAATGTCAACAGTCGAGCAAAACATATAGGTTATAATATCTCAACGCAAAATCAGTGCAAGTGAAGATTTTATTTTTGACCCAAAGTCATTTAACTCCTAAATGTTATTTGACCAGATTTCTTTTTTATCTTTGTGTGATTTTTTTTTATTTGCTTATTCAGTTATTACTACCGATGTAAAGGTTTATCAAGTACACAAGATGGTGGCAAGTCTTCATGGTGTGGACATTATACACTCAGTTCAGAGGTGGGTTTTAATTCATTGGACTATCGGCTGTATTGCCATTATTTTATATGTACAAGTGTTCATATTTTTGTATATTTCAGTTACTTTTATTGTTATCAAAATCTGGGGTCATATGGCGATGTTACTTTTTCATACTCATCAAACCATGTAATTGTTCCATGTATTCGAATTTTGAAATTCAGTCCTTTTCGAACTTGACTCGGTATGATGACCTTATGATCGAAAGTGCATGTGTAAGACCATTAATATTGATACTTTTGTTTTTATTCAATCTGTTTTTCTTTTATTACAGAATAAGAAATCACCACTGAAAGATTATAACTATCAAGATAGTGGTAGAGGGATCGTTGTCAGTCAAAAAGATGAAAATCATGTTAAAACTTCGAAACCAGGTGTAGATGTTCCTGTAGTTTCGGATAAATTGCCTCAGACTGATAATGTTGCAATAGCATGCCAGAAAACAGAATCTGCCAGCTCAAAATCATACGATGAAAAGAATTCAAAAATTTTCACATCAAATGCACCAGCGGATAATTCTAGAAGTTTTGCGGGAATAGCACAATCTGCATCTAAAGACAAAATGGTGTCTATATTGCCCAAGTCAGTAATTGACTCCAAGTTACCTGATTCTCTCCATTCTCAATCCCCCATGTCATATCGTCAGAAGCCTAAAGAACGTGTGGATGAGGACATTGTTGAGATTGTTAGTTCAGATGACGAAGGTAAGTGAATAACATCATCACTCTTCAGTTATGAATAACATGGCACTCTTGAATTATGATCGACTAGTAGAATGAACATTTAATATTTAGTAAACGTTTAAATACCTGGCAACAGCATGCCTTAACTGAATAAGACAATCTGTGAGAATCAACACAGCAGAATATTACTGACCCCTTGCAATTCTACTCACACAACTAGACTGCAGTTCTGTGAAGCTGGAATTTTCATTATTTGAATATTGTTTATATTCACTTTCGAATTTACTTATTATTGGATTTTTTGATTTTTTTTTTAGATGATATACCTTTAGAAGATGCTATACAACAAAGAAGGGAATTACATATGTATCTTGAAAAACAAAAGGTAAATAGACTCTATAATAATTATTAGGCAACTGCTATTTATGTTTTTGTTACGAATACCAACCTACAAGACACATTTTTTATAAGGTGTATATAGTGAATTTGACGTTTCTTTTTAATAGATACCGATTCAAAATCAAAGAAAGTAGGTTCTTCATTTAATTTTATTAATTTTTATTTAAAGTCTTTTTGTAGACATGTATGGTGAAGCAAAATGGATTTCTGAATATATAGATTTAAATAGTAATCATAGTGAACAGATATTTATTGCTGATTAGTATTCATTCATTCATTCAATCATTATGGCTAAATTTTGACTAGATAGTCTATTACTTATTAATCTTAATCGGAAAGGTGATAAATAGCAATGGCCTTCAGGTATTGGATGGATTAAGATTTTTATCAAATTACTTGAAGTCAAATACTTTCAATTTAATTTTCAAAGATATACAGATTAATGGTGGTTTTCTTTTATATAATGATGTAGAGAAGAAGGAAACAAATTTCTGTTTAAATCTATTTTTGGGGCCATTTTTATTTTCAGAATATCATCAAATCAGTTAAAATGTCCAGCCTTCCTGATAAAGGTCAAAAACTCATGCAAACCATTCAGAATATTCAGAGTTCAATCAAAAGACTGGATCAACAAATAAATAAAGAACAACAAAAGATGGCTAACATGAAAACTTCAGGTATGATTAACAGTGCTAATAATTCACGTGAATCTACGAAGCTGCAAATCTACAAGGATTCGCGTAAAAATATCCTAAAAAAAAAAAATCAAAAAAAATCGGAGAATATTATTGTCAAGTCCGACTATTGATGTCAGTTAGGGTCAGTGTTCTTAATCACCTGTATTTTGTCGGCTTTAGTTGCTTGATGTTTAATCTAGCCGATTGGTAAAACAATGAACAACAAACATACCTTAGTCACGTGAGAATCGGCCATGTGTGGTTCGGCCACTCTGAGTAATTAGCACATTTATCCGTGATTTTGATAATCCGGTAAAAAAATCAAAACCAAAACAATCTTGCTGCTTATTTGTAATGTGTTCAGTAAAATAATAAATCATGTGGCGAATAAAGACGATCTTGGCATGGTTTGCGAATCGTGCAGTCTATCTTTGATAATCAAGACGTGCAGTATGTGATTGATTGTCCAGACACGGTAAGTGTATGATTGCAGTAATCACTAAGCATAGTGTTGCTATAACTGTATGGGGTTATAACAGATAAGGTTGTAAAGAAATTTATTAAGATTTTGTTATATCGTTTTAGCCGTGACACAAGTGAAAGCAGGCGGTAGTCAAATGGTTTATATGGTACAACCATCCAAATCCGGTACAGGAACCAACCAAACTGTGTTAGTAGCACAACCTGGGAAGCCTGGTACAAGTCAAACCGTGTTAGTTACACAACCTGGGAAGCCTGGTACAAGTCAAACCGTGTTAGTTACACAGCCTGGAACCAATCAAACCATGCTTGTTACACAGCCTAATAGACCCGGTGGCACTACTTTACTACCTAATCCAGAACAACTTCCACCGCATATTCTAGCTCAAATGTATGCTGGTAAGGAATTATGAATGATATATTACTTCATGGTTGATAAGCTCATTTATAGTCTGTAATTGTCTTATGTTATATCTACAAATATCTGTTACTTCTAACCAATTTCATTTATAACAACTGAACTATACTGTAATTAAGCAATAAGTAAATTTTGATGAGATACAAGAATATGTTCACCTCATTCATTGCTCATATAAAGTATCATTTTAAATACATGTACTGTATTGATATCTTATTATTACAGCCAACCCCCAAGCTATGACCTTATATGGGGGTAGAATGACAGCTGCTAGATTAAGAGAAGTTACGACTATTACTTCAGAGGCTTTAGAGAAACTACACAAGTAATTATAGTATTTCAAATTGTACAAATAAGGCATGTTTTGGTACCTTAATTAATATCCATTTTGTTCAATATTTTAGCTATAGATTACGGAGGGAAGTCTCTTATACTTCCAGCCTGTACTTCTCACTTATAAGACATAGTGAAGAATCAGGGACAGGATTTCAAAATTTGAACAGAAGTGTCACTTCAATCAAAAACAGGAGTACATGACATATCTAAGGAGCATGTATAACATACATGTAATTTGCTTGGTTTTTGGTGCTTTTTTTTTAATGAATATTACAAGTCATTGACATATCTTTGAGTTATGGGTTTGAAAGGTAAACAAACAATGTTTTTGGCATGTGGAATGGGCAAAATGAGACATTCATCATTATGCGAGTATTGGTTTATGGTTATCATTATTTAGACAATTGGAGTCTTGTCCTGATGAAACAGCTGAATCTGAAGATCCTAAAGGTTTAAAGGTCAATCTAATGACACATCAACGACAAGCATTATCATGGTTAACTTGGAGAGAAAGACAACATCCAGCTGGAGGAATCTTAGGTTCGGTATTATATTCGATAGAGATATAAAATACATATAAAACAGTGTTTAATGGACTTCTATAACTGACTTATGATTATATAATAGAAGTTGTCAAATCATTGAAGACAAATAAATATATCAAACAATTTATTTGACATAGTAATTTAACCAAACTATGATGAGTTATTTCAGTCATGGTTGTCAGTTTTGGTTATCTAGAAGTGAAATTGACTGGCTGTACATATTATCAGTAGAATTTCATGCCATAAAACTAGGTATTTCAGGCTGCATGGCAAATTGCATCATGAAAACACAGATGTATTATCTGGAATTTAGAGTTTTGATATATGTGTTAGCCAAGACGTTTCCTATCTGTTTACAGATACGTGTAAATATACTTATTAATATTTTATATATTATTCTAAAATGGTCAAGTATTAAGAAGCATTTATTTTTTATTATTTAGCTGATGATATGGGATTAGGTAAGACATTGACATCTATCTCACTGATATTAAAACAGAAAGAGATTAGAGAGATGGGAACAATGGAAGAAAAATCTACTTGGTTAAATAGAGATAAACAGTTAGAAAAATGTGAGTTATTAATTTTACTTTTGAAATTCTAAATCATACTCAATTTTCAAAATTGTCAAGGTTCAATTTACACCGAATGTGTGTGACCTTCCCTGGAAGATAACGGTCCATTGTCATATAGATTGGATGCAGACAGCGAATAGAAATTGAAACATAAACAAAAACTCATTCTAACCCTGTGGAGAGTAAAGTGGTCTGTTTGTTGAATTATCTCCCTTTGTTAATTCCATTTGAGTAATGATGGGGATGCTCGATTCACAGTCCAGAACGTCCCGAATCGACAGAATTACAATCGAGTGACGCGGAATTCAGTCCCGTCACAGTTCTGCCAGTCCCGATAGCTGAGGTGGAGTGAGTAGAATCGTGACGTATTCCTAGTAAAAAATATTTTTCAGCTGCCATGATTGGTTGAAATATTTTTTATACAGTCGGCACATGCGTTGTCCTCCGAAATTCTCCTTTTCACTCGATTGACACCAGTTTTGGAATTTAATTCCGGAACTGTGAATCGAGCATCCCCAGTGTGTGACAGAAGTATGAAGTAAAAATATAAGAGGTGTAAGAATTGTTTTTATTTGTCAGTGAGGACAATTGCCCATTATTAAAATGTAATGTTGCTGTGGGTAATGATAGATAATTTTTTTTTTATTCCAGTGGGTAAATCTGTCGTCAAATCAAATGCTACGTTGGTTATCTGTCCAGCATCACTAATACATCAATGGAATAAAGAAATAGAGCGTAGATGTGAACCAGGTTTACTTAAAGTCAATTTATATCATGGTCCTAACAGAGAGAGAAATATACTCAAGTAATTTATTCAAATATTAACTACTTTGTTGTAGATAAAACCATATACATTCTCATCATACTATAGCAAGTACATTGTTTTGCTAGAAGGACTATTAAAGCACTGATTCACAAGAAATAAACCTTAAAGATACAAATTGGATTGTAAAAGAATTACCTACAACAAAGTTTATGAAATGTGTTTTGTAATTACATATATACAGTTCTACCGGCTTGTCAACACAATAATTTTGTCATTATGAGACCATCATTCATCCACGCTATCCCCAGTGGTATTTTTCTGTTCTACTCCACTATCCCCTGGGTTCATTGACGGGGAAGGTACTTAGTCAAATTATCCACTGTTGATGATTCTGCTATTTTTATTGATCAATCAAAAAATTCAAAGGGATGTAACTTACATTTTATTGTAACTAAATCGCATGTACAAACTGCTTTTTTGCGATGATTATAAACAGTAACGTTAAGACTAGTTTGTAAGGGTTTTTTTTGATTGGTTCCTAGAATCAAGCTGCAATCAAGGGCAGATAATTTGAATTCGTGAAAACCCTGTGAATGGACCCAGGACTTAATGGAGTAGAATGGAATAATAAAACTAGGGAAATTTAGTAACCATATGAAGATTGTGATCTTCAAGCAAGGAATATAGTTTTATCTTTTTAATGTGAATTGTCATCAATATTTTATTTGTAGATTAGCTGATAATGATGTGGTATTAACAACATATAATATAATCAGTATAGAAGTTGGTATTGTAAAAGGAGAATCGGCTGAACAACCATTAAAAGATGAACCAGAAGATACAGAAAAGGTCAGTAAAAAATTAGACGTGGAACTAGGTGTTCCATGAAGACTTATGTTGTAACACTCCAGTGTTAAACAGGAATTTTATACTCAACTATTAGAGAATATACAAGAACTAGTATCAAAACACAGGTCGTGAATCACAGCTGAACTTTTCATACTATAAAGCAATGGAATTGACAGATCTGTTTGAATTTTACGCACAGCATATATTCAAAACCCAAATACAACTGTATTCTCAATCACGCCATGTTTAAAATTATTTATTTACCAGTTGGTTAACATCTTCAGAATGCTAACAGCTTTTTAAACGACTAACGTCAACAAATGCAAAATAAGACTTGAGTAGTTTATTTAAATACTAATTCAGATGAGACCATCTGATCCATACTAGAAGGCCGTCTACCGATCAATGAAACATACGACTTTAACCACATATCATTTCTATCAATCAAATGATTGTATTTTTATTAAAGTAAAATTTAAATTTTATTTTATTTTATTTTACTACTCTCACCGCCCCGCCGGTATCATTTTTTGATCCAGTATCCTCACAGATGTCGAAGCCTGTCCAGCTTTAATACAGTTTTAAGGGAGTGTTCGCCGTCCCCTCTGACTTCCTCATCTGTATTTTTATTAGTGAAGACTAGATATATTCAAATTGTGTTTAATTTACAGGAAGCTGGATCAAGTACCAAACAACCAAATATATTACGAATAGCCTGGGAGAGAATTATTTTAGATGAAGCACATAATATCAAGAATTTTAAGAGTAAAACATCTATGTCAGTTTGTAAATTAAGATCTGGTTTTCGATGGGCTTTAACTGGTACACCTATACAGAATGATCTCTTAGATATGTACTCCTTATTAAGGTATGAATAGTAATAAACTATGTTTTTATGATTGTATCTCCTGAAGTCATACGATAGTCTCTTTACGATTAGGGGGGTTGTATGGCCGAATGGTTAGCACGTGCACATTGTATCATAAAACCTGTCATTGAGTAAACTGGCGTGGTTTCGAATCCCCGATTGTACGTGACAAGAAGCAGGGTCGCCGGTCCGACATCGTGGGTTTTCTCGGGGTCTTCTGGTTTCCTCCCCAGCTAAAAACCCCTACTCGCAAGCGAATTATTGAAATAAAATCAAACCATATGTTAGTCCCAAAATGACTAAGTGTCCAGTGGAGGTTAAACCCCATTTCTCTTTCTCAAAAATAAGATAAGAAAATGAAGATTAATTACCTGGTAAATCAACAATTTTATTTTTGACCTAAATCAAAGAGCCCTTTTTAACTGAACTTAACAGTTACTTTATCATCAAAGGCGTTTTATAGCTGAGGCGCTGGAGGCGCCAGCCTCCTCTCGAAAAAAATCAAAGTAGTTAAAAAAAAATAAAACGGGAGAAAAATGCTAAAACCGATGAGAAAAATGAAAATGTACCCTAGTTAGGGGGCCCTAAAGGCAGACAGAAGGGCCCCACGTCTGACAAAAGGGCCCCTCTGGCCAAGGGAAAGGGCCCCCGAGTCCGAGTCAATCGTTTTCTGTAGACTGTTACTGTCGAATCTACTACTGAATAAGAATACAGTAATTGCACTGGCACGAAAATCATCAATCTAGAACCCCCCCCCCGCGAAATAGGGCCCTCTAAATAGTACAGCCTCCGCCATGATAAGCCTTAAAACGCCCCTGTTTATCATCTTCTATTACATCTCTTTATAGATTTTTACGCTGTGCTCCATTTGATGAATACAAAGTCTGGAAACGAAATGTTGATACTGCTAAAGGTACGATTAAAAATATTAACATACTTTAAAACGAGTGAAATTATTCATTAAGAACTTACAAAATGTGGAAAATTAAAGAAATAATAGGTTATTCATTTATTCAGTAAAATTTCAGTGTTTATTAATTTATCATATTGTGTATTTGTTGTAATTTCGGCCGTTAACAATAATTTTAATTCGAGTACTATCTATTAATTCTTTAATTTTTATTGAATATTATATTTTAGGTACTACGAGATTAAACACCATTATTCGTACACTATTGTTACGTAGAACTAAACAACAAACAAATAAAGCTGGTAAACTATTAGTAAGTTGATTCCATCATTTTATAGAATATATCTTTACTTGAATTATTACTCTATAAGTAAAATGAATGGTATATATCTATTTATGCATTTTAAACATCCAATATGTGTTAACAGGTTCCATTACCAAAGAAATCTGTGGAGATTTATAAAGTAGAATTATCAGAACAAGAGAGGGCTATTTATGATAAATTATTTTCTAAAACAAAGTAAGTTTGCATTAAGTTGTTTCACTATGTAGCTGTTAATATTCAAGAACTTTTTGAGATTAAGTTTTGTTTGACCTTCTTTTGAAATCAATCTAAAGGTACCTTTCCATTTTAGATAATTAATTTACGTTTGGCTGCATATATGTCTCTCAAGCTCTTTTAGTCAAATAAGGGTGTGTTATCATGCATTTCAGAATATTTG
Source organism: Patella ulyssiponensis (assembly GCA_963678685.1). NCBI lineage: Eukaryota > Metazoa > Mollusca > Gastropoda > Patellidae > Patella > Patella ulyssiponensis. Next base: position 61,215,729 of record OY783229.1, read on the forward strand.
TTCTTCATTTTACTTACGCTTTTATTCAATTTTTACATGCAGATCTACTGTCCAAAATTATGTGAAACGACATGAGGAAAAAGAATCTGGCGATTGGTCAGGTCAAACTAAATCCTCATTGGCTGATGAGTTTGCCGACAAGCTGTCAATCAGTCCTAAAGATAAGAATAAAGGAGGAGCTAGTGGTAACGATGGTAATAATAAAGCTACCGGTAGTCAGCTGTTAGTACTGATATTAAGATTAAGACAGAGTTGCTGTCATTTAAGTTTAATGAAACAAGTAAGTAAAAAGATTGAGGTACATTGACTGTTTATTTTGAGGCAGTTTTCAGAAAATTCTGAACTCTTAAAAAAAAGTTGTTTAAAGTATTCACAAATAAGACCACTGGTATTTAAAAGTGTTGTAGACATTTTAAATTCATTCATTTATTTGTTGGTTTTATGTGTTTTGCAGCAATTAGAAGATGAAACGTTAGAAAGTGAAGGTTTATCTAAAGACAATATAGAATTAACTCTAGAAGAACAAATGCAGGGTCTAATGTTAGACTCAGTTAAACCTAAAGAAGAAGAGATTAAAAAAGAACTGACTACCATGTTTGAAATTCATCATTTCAGTTCAAAGGTTTGTTAAGAGTCAATGTAAGTGTATTAATGGATTTACATTGTGCCAAAAATCCAACACAATGTACTGTTCAAGGCAATATGAAATTTGATTTAAAACTCACAAATATAAATATATTAGCTTCAAAAGTAAGAATTTTAGAGGTATTAGAACTTTGCAGGTAATCTTTTTCGTTGTACAGTCCTCTGAGATTTTGATATCTATATATATATATATATATACTCATCCTAGCCTATAGTTCTGTGGATGTTGTACACCAATCCAGGGATTTTGATAATTGCCTTAATCTGTTGTTATGAATGGGATATTAGTACATTTGTTTCTTGTTGAAAGTTCTTAATGGTATGTCACATCTACTTAAAGAAATTGTAACCAGAAGACATCCAATCATCTGCTGATGTGTGGCCGAGTATTAATCGATCATACACGGAACATGAAACATATAGAATTTGGTGATACTGTAGCAGTCTATGATAAGCTTTTTACCCTTACAAACTAATTGCATTATATTAATTCCTCTTCTTTCTTATTTTAGTTAACAGCTGTAGTTGAAAAGATCAAATCAATTCGCAGTGGAAACACGACGGGTGAGGCAATTAAAAGGTAATGTTTGAAGTAAAAATTATTGTTATCCATAATGCAGTTTATTTGACATAAATTATCGTTCAGTTTGATCCGAGACTTGAAAAAATAAACTTAAAACCTTATGAATTTGACATATCTGAACATTAATTTAGTGTCACAGTTTTTGACAACCCAGATCTAGATTAGTGTCAGTGGAGTTTCTAGAAATCATTTAATTTATTTGAAATTTCAAGAAAAAAATTAAGACCCATGACATATTGTTTATTTCTAGTGTTATTGTATCACAATGGACAAAGATGTTAGATATTGTTGGATATCATCTGAGTGAGATGGGTATAACATATAGTACTATACAGGGTAATATACCAGCTAAAAAAAGAATGGAATTAGTAGAAGACTTTAATACTAATCCAAAGGGTTCAGAGGTAAATCTTAATCAAAATAACTAACTGCTTAAACAAAAGAGACTTTCATCCAATCTGATCATAGAAATGGTTTAATATCTTCTTATGTGGAAAATATGTAAGATCTTGTGTTAGAAAACAGAATGAGAAATGAAGTTTAACATCCACTCAACACAAACTAGGTCATTTTGGGACTAAAATAACGTATAATTTTATTTCAATAACTTGCTTGCACTTGAGGTTTTTAGCTTTGCTGGGAATTAAGAGGTCCTGGAGAAAACCCACGAGGTTAGCAAGTGTTGAATGGAAACCACAACACTTATTTCAATCACAGATCTTATGACTTGAGGAAAATAAAGGTTTTGATTGATCAGTAAAATGGTTGGCATGTCTTTTATCAAATGCCTTCATCAGTTACTTTTACTTTGTAATTGTAGGTAATGCTAGTATCATTACGAGCTGGTGGTGTTGGATTAAATCTAATTGGTGGCAGTCATTTGTTTATTGTTGATATTCATTGGTAAGGAAACCATAATCTAGAACCAAACAAATTTTGTTTATGGTATATTTTTATGTGATTGTATATTTTTCTTGGGTTGTTTTTCTTGTTGTTACTTTGTTTTTATTTTGATTGAAGACTGTATCAATACCGGCCAAAGACTGGTACAGTGTAGTGGATCATTATGACTAGCCCTCTGATTAATTCACTTGATTTTATATTTTTTGTTTATTGCTTGCAATGTCTATGTAATATTGGTCTTGTCAGTCTTGTCCATTGGTTTGTCTTCGGTTTTGTTTGTGTGTTGTGTGGTTCTCCTGTACTTACTTTTAGAAGAATTTTCATAAAATAGATCCAAATTTCATGGTTATATTTGGGTAATCTATATACCCAGCATGAGCTACCTGGGATGTGTCGCAATCTGGGAAGACAAGAACCTCCAATTATAAACAAACACAAACATTACATCTTTATTTAGTAAAGCACTTGAAAACTTGCATAATAGAACTCTTCTCCGTATTATCAGGAATCCAGCTCTAGAAGACCAAGCCTGTGATAGAATTTATCGTGTTGGACAAAAACGAGATGTTGTCATTCACAAGTAAGGATTTCAATTTCAGTTATGAAATAAAATGTTTAAAATACTTTAATTGAAAATTAAGGAAAAGAATAAATTTTCTTTAGATAAATATTGTAATTATTGACATATTTATTAAAATAATTTCAGATTTGTATGTAAGGATACTATTGAAGAAAAGATAGTCGATTTACAGAAAAAGAAAACTCAGTTAGCTGATAATGTTTTAAGTGGGTAAGTCATTGATTAAATAAGACAATTTGGAGAAATTGTAAAACGACAGAACTAAACAACGACCCGGTATATCTAACAAGAAGAAAATATTCTAAATCATAACTCAGAACAAACTTATATATATTTGAAAGCTTGGTGCTCAATTATGATATACAATTTACATCTTTTGGAAATGGAATATTTAGAGTTCGTATCCACTTAATATTTTTCAGTGGTATTAGAAATTGCTTGTATACAAAAGAACTCACAGTTGTGCATTCAAACTTCCGTATTTACTGCATCAATGTTTTTACGCTTGTATCAGGTTAAAGGAATGTTACATTAATAATGTAGAAGTCACCCGTACCCTATTAATGTAACATAGTATCCTGATGTAGACATCAGATCATTGAAGTAATAAATATAGACGTTTCAATCATTAACTTTGAGTTCGCTTTGTTTTGTATATCCTCTTACATATACATTGACATCAAGAGATAAAAAACCTGTTTGGTGGCTACTACTTTAAGAATTAAAAATAAACACACTTATATGGATATACTACTTCTGAATTTATTAACATGCTACGTTTCAATATACATACAGATGTCGTTATCAAGCAAATAATGATAATCAACGCCATAAAGTTAAATTACACCTGCAGAATACAACAAAATTAGGTGTGGATATAACACAGACCTCAACATTATAAAAATAAAATATGAGATTGTATTTTCACAGTTTATTATATTTATTTTACAGATCTGGTGCTACTAGTCAGAAGTTGTCTATGAATGACTTAAAAATGATGTTTGGGGTATAAAATGTACCTAGTCAATTACCAGAGGTTGTGCTCGACTTTTAGATGTTTGGTGCAAAAATGAAACTCCAATAAAAATCTGTTTTGTACGAAAAATTTGTATTTCACTATAAACGTTTGTGGAAACAGTAGTAGACCATACTAACAACAATGGATGTGGTTTCCGATACATTCAATTTTCTCTCAATAATAGTCAAAAAGTATTGATGTATATCTTGAATAGTACATTTCTATCTTTCACGTTCTAGTACACAGATGTAGTTAGTTATCGCAACCTATAATTACCAGGATGTTGGACCATGTAAAGATTTGTAGGATAACTGAAGTACCGTATCAATACTTACAATACAGATGTGACGTCATTCTTTGATGTTGGCGTACCATTATTTCCAACTTGCCAATCGTACATTATTTATACTAAATGAAATATTGGACTCGTGTGATGTATTTCATTGAAAAGCACGTCCAGGATATAGTCTGTATTTTAAGTTGTTTAATGATCTCGAGCTAAAGACATTGCGTAATATATTGGAACAACACTCGGTTAACGCCTCAGGATGTATCGATATCTTACTTAATGTCTCGCTCTCGACCATTAGCTGTTGTTGATGAAATAAGGCTTTCATATCATTTTGTTTAATTATATATAATTTTTTGCGATGATGGTAGTGAAATAAAATAAGAGACTTTGAAGGATGGAATTTGTGGCGTATAAAAAAAAAATTGGGGTTTCATGGAGACAACCTCTAGTTAGAGATTGTGTTCCATCTATACAGTGCTATGTATATATTTTTAATAATTTATGCTATTAATATATTTCCTATAAACTATTATTTTATATTATTATCTGAAGTTATAACATGTTTTATTATATTAAACAGCATAGATTGCTCCTATCATTAACTATTGTCATTTAATGAAGAAAGTTTTTCATTTGTCAACCATTTTTTAAATCATCTCTTTACTAAAGGAATTTTCTTTTTGTTAAATGTTTGTATCTGGTAGTTGCAGTTGTTTCAGTGAGCATGAGCGCAGTTCCCCCTTGTCAGTATGGATGACTTGGCAAGAGACAACATATAGTTGTTCGGATAAAATGAAAACCGAGGTCCTGTGTACACATTTATATACGAGTTGGCCGATTTTCGAGCAAAATTTCTCTTATAGTCATAGCACACTGTATGGTTCATTAGCCTAATAGGGTTTTAACCCCACTTCATTTTATTCCCTGTACATTCAAAATTAACATTCATTATTGTACCATTATGGTGTAAATATTAGCTATCGCACCCCATTTGGAAAGTTATATATGAACAATGTCTTTGAGTTATGCATTGACTTGCCAATACCTGTTTTTCTCATGCAGTAACATTTCTTTCTTTGGGGTAGATATTTGATCCATGATATGTAACAAACAATGATGTTTTATTTATTGACAACAATTTATTTTTTTAAACAAAAACAATATAATGTAAGATTTAGATAATAAAAATAGATTTTCAAAATATCAAATACTTAAAATGTTATTTAATGTAGAAAGGTGCACTGACAACAAGAGAAGATTAATCAAACGTATACAACAATTGTACAGAGGTTGCCAGTCAATGAAAAATAGGTCAACCAGCAACCAAGCAGAATCATATGGCCATTTCTAGCATAGACAACCAGTTCAAATAGCAGAATGATATGTTAATAATTGCACCCCAAAGAATCTAACAAGTTTTAGAACGAGCAAGTAGTCGATTTTTGAAAATCAGGAATGTGAACGGTTGACCAACAGACACAGGTGACGGCAATACAGGGCCTAATAAAAAAATATTGCATAAATTTAAATATCTATAGCCATATATTTTCACTATCATCCTTTGATGAAACGCTTTGTATTAGATTAACTGTCTACAAGTCGCATGTATTAAATTAATCGTTGTGCTGGTGTCTTAATTTAATGTACCTCAGTGATGCAATAAATACATTTGACTCTTAAGATACACAGATGACCCAATCAAATCTTATCTACATGTATGTGGTTTCTATTTCACAGAGGGAAACCAGACTTAACCAAGATTTTCACTGGTTACCAAAACACATAGCGAGTCAACTAATTAAAAGGAGCATTTTGGTGTTAAAAATACCTGACTTGAATTCATTATAGTAATTAAAGAGACTATTTCCAAACTTAAATGCTCCAGAAAGAAGAGGTATTATATTCTGAACAATATGCTTAGAATAGCCATTTCTATGTCATATAAATTAATTTGCATCCAATTGTATATCAATTATTATCTTCTACACTGTACTAGCCATTCAAAGCATAAAGAATAATGTATGTCTGCTCACACCTGAAATACAGGTCAAAAACTAAATTTAACAGTGCGGTTCTAACTATTTTTGAGCTTTATCCAATTTGTAAATGCACATAAATACATATAAACCATAAATTCATATTTAAAATTAAAGCACCAATATATATTGAGCAAACTTAAATGTTACATATACAAAAATAGATCCATAAATAAATTAATGAAACAAAAAAAAGCAACATTTGAAAAACATGTACCATTACATACGGTTAAATTAAAATAAATCTTCCATACATATGTGTATTAAAGCTTTCTTAAATATAAGAGATCAAATTTCAAAATAATATATATTTAACATTTATAAAATCTTTTAAACACAACAATAATTATCTTGAAACAACCAATACTTCTTCCCTTTTACCCTTAAGGAGCGAAAATAGCAAG